>OY728151.1:1491356175-1496356175 GCA_963277665.1 Viscum album | reverse complement strand
AGACTATGTGTCTTATGGAGATTGTATGTCTCATGGAGATGGCATGCCTCATTGGATAGTGTACATCATAAATCTAAGAGAATATATGATTTATACTAATACCTATGTGATAATACTGTACTATTTTTATGTGGTATACTAGAAATATTAATGTCTGGTATACTCTGTTAATTTCTGTGTGGTATACTTAATATATTTTTGTGTTTATACATCATGTATTTTTATGTGGTATACATCGTGTGTTTCTGTGTGGTTTAATTCATGAATTTTTTGATATATTATTAGTGTATTAATCTACGGGGTTCTGTAGTGGTGTTCTTTCATGGTGCTCATCCATGTTGTTCATTCATGGGGTTCCTTTGCGGTGTTCTGTCATGATGTACCTTCATTGTGTTCCTTTTTGGAGTCCCGTCATGGTGTTCCATAGAGATGATTCTTCATGGTGTTCCTTAGCAGTGATTCTTTGTGGTGTTGCTTAGTTGTTTTCCTTCATGGCATTCCTTAGGGTGTTTCCTTTATAGTGTTACATAGTAGTGTTCTTTTTTTGTGTGTTCATTCATGGTGTTCCTTAGTGGTTTTGATTTGTGGTTCTCCTTCATTGTTCCCTTTATTTGTCTTCATTTATGGTATTCCTTTGTGGAATTCCATTGTAATTTACTATATACTGTATTTTCTTTTATGGTTTCGGGGTTTCTTAGATAGTATATTTTTACTCATCCAATCATGGTCTTTTCCACATGTGTCATGTCTTGTGCAGATGATTGATGCATTGATAGAGTCCTAGGTAGACCGGGACCAGGTGGTTCTTAGTGAGACCATACAGTCACAGTGTGCTCCCATGGCTTCAAACAGTTGTCCAATACCTTTCCCTTCTGGTCGGGTTTTTTGTGGATGAGTTTCAGAAAGTTGTGCATTATCATTTCTAGAATATTTTTTGGGTGGACATACATTCCAACCCTATTAAAATTACATATTTCTACTATCATACTCTATTGTCGGTATATTAGTGGTATGAATTATTGTTTACTTAGTTTTTTTACAGTTCATCATTTTGGCCTTATATATGTGTGCGTGTAAAGGTAAATTGGAAAATTCCTCCCATTTTAGGAATATTCCTACTCGGTGCTTGTCACCTGGCCCTAGCTTATTAGAGGTCTTTTAGGGGTAGTAACAACATGAGCCCCTCTAGAATGGGTCATGACAGGCATATATTTTGGTGTTTCCTCAGGGATAACCAAATATAGAATTTAACATTACAATTACATGGATATCATTATAATTACTGTAGAAATATGTTAATATAATCCAAAAAATCTTAAACTCCTTTTATTATTAGGATTTAATTCAATGTCATTGATTCATATTAACCATGAAGTTCATTATGATGATCCATTGTCAGTGGATCTATGTTTTATTTTTTATAATAAAATTATCATAAAAAATAAGGGATTATTTTCCCTCCTATATTGTATAATATCCTTTTTTCGTGATTAATCATTTACAATATGAATTAAAATCCAATCCATCTAAAGGACTAACTAATGGTCACGCATTTTTATCATCATTTGATATGAAACCATATGACCTATTTTAATATACATAGTTGTATCCCAATTTATTTTTTATGTATAATAATTATTATATGTATAATATTATATACATTTTTCCATTATAATCCATTTTAGAAGCATGGCATAAAAAATTTCTTCATTAAAATCAATATAAATTACGAATAGTTAGATTTAATTCCAATTAATTTATAAAAATGAAATATAATTATTTTATTCAATAAATAAAAATTCCTACAACACATGGTGGTTTCTTCTTATGGTTATGTTATCATACTATGTTTATTAATTATAGTTTTGTACTTTCCTACTGAAATTCCTCAAAAACCCACAATAAGAATTCAACTAATTTATCAAAGAGTTACATTTCATTTTATTACTTGAATACTAAATAAATATATCATAGTACAAATGATCAACCAGTTAAGTAGTCTATAGAGGTGTGAAAATAAAATTTAATAAAATTATATTTAAAAATTAAATCTACATTATATAAGTAAAAGAAAAAAACTATATTAATTCTATTTTCTTATGATTTTTTCCTGGGATGTAATATTCATAGATTCTCATATAAATAGAAATAAATACAAAGGTGTGTTCTTAGATCCTTTGAAATATGTAATATAAAATAGAATCTAAGATGTAAAATAGAAAAAATATTACACAATATAGCCTAAATAAATAATCAAGTTATTCCATAGTAATATATAAAATTATAAAAATATATCAATGGATAACATAAAATATAATTACATAATAAATTTGATAGTAATAAATATAAAACTATGATGAATGCATAATTTTAGATATCATAATCGTACTATAAATGAAATAACGAATAAAAATACATAATTTTTTAAGAATATATTAAATTTAAATGATGTATTTTATGTTACTTTGTGATTAATTAATGGTATATATAAAGTATATCCCATATTGAAAATAAATATTCCAAAAATCATTCCTTATATGATGAGAATGGATACCAAGTACATTTCAAAATATTTCCTTAGTGACCACATATACAATGAGGTCATAGTTACCAACTATCTATCCATATAAAAATAATTGATATATGGAATAAAAATGTATTCACATTTAATCAATTTGAATACATTTCTTACTGAATATCTATCAATGAATATAGAATCCATTTAATAATTAAACATAAATTTAATTTACAATTACCAATCCAAAGATGATGAGGTAACACATTAAGGTAATTTTATTGAATAAGGGTATTAAAACGAAATAATTATTGACTGAATTAGCCTATAATGATTAGGAAACAATTTAATCATATAAAAATACCCAATAAAAAATATGACTAGGTGTCCCATATATTTCATATGCATTGGGTATAATAATTTATATCATGGAAAATGTCATGGTCATCATGCCTTAAATGAAAAGGATAATTGTTTACAAATTCATATCAATTATCCATGGGATTCTATATAGGGTACAATAACTACATCCCCATAAAAAACCTTCACTAAATCCCTTATCTTATATGTATAGTATCTATAATATATAAAATACATGACATATATAGAAATTTGATTAATAGAGTTTACAATTAAATAATTGTTTATGAAATTTATCATCTTTTGTATATGGTATAATTAGAGAGAACAATGATATATTATTGATAATACATTAGATTATTTTTTAAAATCATGCATCATGGAATAATTATTTTAACTAAAATTAAATTTTAATATATAACATACATAGGTGGAGATACTCTATTAATAACAACTACCATTCAAAATGAAATATTAAAATTTGATAATGAATAGTGCTGTGAGAATATATTTTTTAACAAGGTTTAATAATTTATAAAAAAATTCAAAATAATTTAATTTAATTATTATGTAAATTGATTATTTTTTAAATATTCTATATATTTTAAATTGAATATAAATTACCTGTGATGAATTTTCTGATTTATTTTTTCTTGGTAAATAAATATTGATGATATAATTTTTTTAAACATTGAATTTAATCTGGAATTAAATTCTTAAGTGAATAATTTTTGAGTAATTTTTTTATAATCATTTATAAATTATTTAATGAATGAATTTCAATTACTTTTAAAAATAATGTTTACACGTAACTAAAGATTTATAAATTCGGATTTAAAAAAATTAACTAGAAAATTATTGAATTTTTCAAAATTAATTAAAATTTGTTAACTAAAACTAGATTTTCATTTATTAATTCAATATTTGGAGTAGTAAAATTGTAAATTGAATTAATTAACCATTTATGAAAAAAAATAAATCATTTTTCTCTAAAATTATGATTTTTTAGGAAGGATGAAAATTTTAAAACAATTAATGTCATAGTTCTTGATAATTTGCAATTCACAAAATGAGGTGGAATGTGATAGTTCCTGGTTGATATTTTATCCCAAAAATTAATTAGAAAAATTATTTAAGAATGATATATTTATTAGTTTAAACAAGAAATTCTTATGATGAACCCAACACTATTTTCCAACATATTATGTTCACAGACATATCAATTGTACATAAACCCCATCCTTGTGTCCCCAATACTTAGTTGAGGAGCATAATGCTTTTCAGCGAACCCCATGACGGTCTCCCCCACATTAGTGAGGATTACCGAAATAATTGTAAGATGATAACCCTGTTTCATAACTCATCATTGATTCTTCCATCTAATAGACCCCACATGTGATATTAATATGAGCTTGAAGTGGAGATCCATTCACCTGTGTTCTCTATCAAACTAGATGAATGGAAAAATTCCCAATTATGATTATGAACATGCCCATTTTAATTGAAAAAAAAATAAAATCCTTATCTAAACTCCTTTTCTTTCTCCTTTCCATAAGTATAACTTGTTGTCATGTGATACTGTAGAGAAGTATAATATTATCATTGATTCATCACGATTGAGTAGAGAGCTCGATCATGATTAGAATAATATTTAACCAAATAAATATTGAATTTATCGATTTGGTGAAATCTAAATGATCATGTTTTGAAAATGGTGGTATTATGATGAAATGGAATAGGGCTCTAAATTTTAGGAGTTATTTAGATAAAAGAAATTTTTGATTAAGGAAGGATCATGTTAATAATGATTCCATATTTTAAATATTTAATTACTTAGAGAATATTTATATATAAGTTGTATTATTTCCTATAGTAAAGGGCCTTCGGTAATATTTAAAAACATGTCAACTAAAATATCATTTTTCATATATTCTGATTTATTTTAATTCTTCTATAGTTACTATTGTAATGGAATAATAAACATATAGTGGGTGAGGTAGGGATTTTTTCGATATCTCATATTAATGAATTCTATAATTGAATTTTAAATTACATTTTTAAAAACATAAATGATCCAAAATATATATATGTTATGATATTTATTAATTTACTACATTTTTAATTTATCATCACATCTTCAACAGATTACAAAAACGTGCCACTTAGGCCCTCTCCTTGCATCTAATCCTGAGAATTCGGTTAACATAATGGTAATTGGGGATATCTTAATTTTTCGGTATTAGAGTTAGGATATGTAATTGACTATTTCAACCTTATAGATATACCAAAATATTCCAAGTTGGGGTAGTCGAATGAGATTTCACAAGATTAGATATAAAAAATGCATTGTAATGTTAAAGAAGATAATATGGGATGTATGTTGATATATAAGGTCAGTCCAATAATTGAAAAATTGAATTTGAAAAAAATAATATTTAATACCATTTACTTTTTCACATATTAATAACATAAAAAAATATAAATGAAGATATAATATTTATATAGATGAGTGAAAACTTGTGTCCCCAAATTAATATATTTTAATTGAGTTAAAAAAAATTAGTTTACCCATATGTGCCATAATATTCATCAACAATGGAACAAATGCTATGTATGATAGTATAATTTTACTAATATTTAAATTGATGTCATCAAATTACTAGATCCCATTAATCTCAACTCATTTATTTGGATTTGGAGGATAAATGAAATGTTCCAGTTAGAATGAGAACCCTAAAACCATAGAACTAAATGAGATGTTATTTTAACAAGATCCCCTAAAAATCTCCCAATCATTAAATTATTATTCCACATGGGAATTTATAGGGACATAAAACATGAAAATTAATTTGTAACAATGGAATATAATTATAATAGATATTTATAAATAGTATTTAAATAATGGTAATCGAATTAACAAAAATACTAACTATCTATTATTTTTATTACAATGTGGTATGACCCAACTCTTCCCAATTATTCATAGAATGTATGAAAAGTATTATATAGAATTATTAAATAAATATGCAAATTTTGGTTTAATTTCCTAACAAACAAAGTATAAAATGATTTTGTGAGCTAACAGGTATTCCCCATCTATAATCAAGGGGAAGCAGATGAAATACGCAACATAATAAAACCTTGGGATGTTCCCTCATGGGATGGGATGTAGAAATAATTATTCCAGATGTACTTATATACCCTAGGGAGAATTCATGTAAGGAAATTTATATATGTCATTAGTAAAGAATTTGTAGACAATGTCTATTATTTTTTTGATGGATTCAATCGATGGACATCATCGAACCGACATCATCCCTGTGAAGGTCCTTATTTTTTGGAATTATTTTACCATGGTTTGATGTATGCTGACAATAATATGATAACACCATCCTCAAGATGATTAATGATAGTAATGTATCCCACTAAAGTTAAGGATAATTTTAAGAGGAAAAACCAAAATTGAAAACAATTCCATTTGAGATCGACATTATGAGTAGGGCATTGGGTAAAAAACATTAATGATCATTAGTTTAAAATAAAATATAATAACTAAACAGACATTTATAATAGGTATATATGTAAAATTAATCAGAAAACTCATCTTAAAAACTTCATAGGTTCTACAATTTTTCTATAATCAGGAGTAATTAATCTATGGAGTCCCTCAATCCCATGGAATAGAGATGTTTGATTATATAAACTAGACAAATTTCCAATGGAAAAAAAATTAAAAAATTGGTTTAGAGACTTTTTTAGTAATAAATAAAAATTATCCTAATCAAAATAAAAAAATAGTGCCATTCCCAAAGGTTTTTCAATCCCCCTTCCAACAACCATTATTCAATAGTGGATGTTATGATCCCTCAATAAGAAACCATTAATTGTAGAATCAACATCCAACTATGATGGAGTCTTAAAAATTCTTCTGACATGTCACACCACCCAACCGACAACTTTTAAAACTACTATATTAACACCGATGAAGTAGAAAGGAAAGTAAAACAAGATTATTACTATAATAAATGAAATAAAAAAACAAGGATATAATATGATTCATGATATGAACAATAAAAACTCTATTATAATTGATAGCTCTATTATATTGAGGAGTTCGTAGAGCAGGGACGTTGGGACAAATAACCATCTCAAGAGGGAACTAGAAATGGAAAACCAAGTTAAATGACTAATATACATAGAAAAATAGATGTTGATTGACTAGTGGAAACAGAACAAAATAAGAAATTGAAAGGTAAGTAAAAGAAATATAGTATTAAAAATAATCCTGGAGAATGTTTTTTATTATAACAAAACAAATCATGAAACCTAATGAGGATGCATTATAATAGGAGATTCATGAAATATTCAAGAATATGGACATCAAAATACCATTGTTATAATACATCAACAAAATTACAATGTATAATTTTTTTTTCAAATATATGTGAACATGGAGAAATAAATTATTATCTAATGAATTGGTATGACAAGATAAAAAATTTCCAAATATACTTCTTCCAAAAATTCCATTGATAATTCATGATCCAGACACTTTTATTTTCCCCTAAATATGGAATAAAATACATATTCTAATTCCCAATGTGAGTTAAGAGAATAAAAATATGTAATTTATTATTCATTTTTACTATATCTATAGTAGGTGGATATCAAATACCCCTAATTTATTTTATAGAAAACAAATTGATACACTACCAACACAGTTAGTATTATAGATGTTGTCTTTGAAAGTGTATAAGGATTAACATTCACTTATGAATTATAATTCTCATCATAAAGGAATAAAAATGTTAATATTAGTATCACATCGTTATAGGTCTTTGGTTCTTGAATACCTATCACGACCCGTCCTCGGGGCCTGTGTCGTGACTACCCCAAACCCGTCTTCCATAGGCCAGGGGCTGGCGACTAGCACCAAAGGCATAAATCCCAATAAAAAGGGAAGGCATTGACTTTATAAAAGTATAAAAAACAACAGAGTACAAGTGGAAGAATACACTAAGTAAAGCAGTAAACAAGTGTGCTGGAAATACAAATGGACGGAAATACAGGCCCAATAGAAAGGTACAGCTAAAACTGAAAGTAAAGTACAACTCAAAGGGCAACAACTTTAAGGTGGATGCAGCTCCTAGGTCATCCACCTCAGATCCTAAGTGAAGGGTGGGTACAGATATCCACCTTATCACTCCACGTCCGACCGTCCGTCTATCTGTCTCCTCCGGGTACCGACTCGTCATGAGATCTGCCTCCAGGTAACGTCCAGCTCCACAAGCCTCCACAACGACCAGTGTTTTCCGTCGTCTGCAACCATCACAATGAGGTGCGGGCATAGCCCATGCAGGGGTGGGTATAACGATACTCAGTGGGGACCCCAAGACCCTCAAGGTCTCACTATATCAAACAAGGATAACCACAAAGAAGGATCTAAATAGATAACCCTTACTTAGGTATAAGCCCATACTTATACCTAAGTAATCAAGTAGTCCATCTCAATCATGAGGTATCACATAGATATGAAATCAATGGAAAACCACTACTTAGGTATATTCCCATACATATACCTAAGTTATCACGTAACCCATCTCAATCATGAGGAATACACAAAGGTCATTGACTCAGATCAAACTGGGATTTTCATTAAACATATTGAAACCACAACCGCTGGAGAACTCCTCCTCTATTGAGAACAGTAACCCTGTCATGACTCTGAGGCGCTACCCACTGACCTTAGACTACTGATGTACTCCTCTTTTCGAGTACGAAAATTCCACACCCAAACAGAGTAGTGCACCCCGCCAGGGGTCTGCCGCCCAAACATAGTAGCGGTTCCCTTAATAGCCTTTTCGTCCCGGGGGCCCGGTTGGTTTCGTGCATGAACCAACCCGTTCGTATCTCAACTGTACCCCTAAATATCATTGGGTATACTCATAGGTACTGTTTCTCAATGTGATTACCAGCACTGCTGATGGTTCGTCAAACGAATGTCTTGTCCGAAAGTTATCGGCTTTTCCATTCCATGGGCCCGATTGGATTTCAGGTACAATCCAACCCTGCCTTACACCAAATGCATCCAAACCTCAGGTTAAGTATGCCAAAATATCCGTCTCATCAATAGGAATCCAACAAAGTTGACGACACGTCATTCGGACATCTGGAGCTCAGGTTATAATCATTTCCGCTCCGAGGGACCGATTGGTTTCGGGTTCGAACCGACCCAGCCGTTCTTCAAATGACACTGGTTAACCAAACCAGTCACACCATTGCTTTCTATACCGAAAAACACACAATATGGAATACCCATTGGTCCAAAACGAATAGTTGTTGATAAAAGTTGCATTTCACCGCAACACGTGCGAACCGAGCCTCGTGGGGCCTGCGCCTCGACCTCTACTTAAATATGAAAAATTTGTCTTGAAACATCCATCTTAATTCCATGGTCTCAATGTCGCAGATGGTTCATCTTTCCGACATCGTACAAGAGAAATATTTCTGATACAAGATTCCATTTTAATAATAATAATACTATTATTCGGTGTTTCGTGGGCCCGAGCCATGAACCAGAATTTAGTATACAACATTAGAATTGAACCGATCGTATTAAAGACAAGATTACATCGCCACTAACGCCAAGCTAATCAGACGTCGCACGTATGAGTTATGGCTGGTCAAAAATTTAATAATAATATTAAATCTATTATTTTCTTAGCGATTTGGGTACCCGATCCAAAAACCTGAAAAACATATCCAATATTGGACTCATAAATTCTGTCTCGATGTCAGGGTCGTACTGCCCCTGACAATTCATGAAACCGAGATCGCATGAAGAAGTTACGATCGAATTATGGTTTTGACAACCGTAAATAATAATAATATTATTATATTATTATTATTTTATTTGATTGGAAATTTTCTGTCCAATCTCATTTGAAATTCATGCTTAAGGTTTTGGTGCATGTGGGTAAATCCTCCCTTTATACATATCTTCTTCCTTCTTTTTTATTTTCCTTTTGATTTATTTCTCTAATTTTCTATCCTATCTCCAATATTATTTCATTCATCTCAATTCATGACGCTCAAAAAAATAAAAAATAAAAAAAAAATCCTTCCCCAAAATCATGCCCCCTCAATCTAGAAATTCAGCCGCGGATGAAACCCTACCCGCAAAGGGTCTTGTGCACACGCCGTCTCATGACAGTTGCACCTCCTGTCCACTCGTTCATATCGCTGGACTGCCGTAACGGCCGCCTACCAGTGATGTCATGCTCATGTCGTTATCTTGGCCTCGCCCTTACATCGGCCGCCCTAACTCCGTGCCGAAATGAACAACCAGCAAAGGGTCGTCGGGCCGTGTTTGTTCGGCCCGCACCATCCGCGTTAGGCGTTATCAATTTGAAATAATCAAACAATTTCTTTCAACTATGACAAGGGTATAATTTATTCAAGAATAAATTTTACAAACAGCATATAAATAAACATTAATTCTCTTGAATAGAACCACAAAAATGTGAAACAAACAATATTCCCCTATCTCGAAAAGACGTCACATGTTGTCGAACCGTGGTAAGAGGCAAGCGTTGCGGTGGTTGGGCGTCCCAGAAGAATGATGTCGAATCCATTGACGTTGGGGTGCATCCGAAGTGGAAGCGTCGTTGGAGAAATCCCCCACATTCTTCATGGGCGGAGTCTTTCTCCATTGACGCAGAGGAAGAAGAAGAAGAACGGTGCTCCTCATGGCGTCACCTCACGTTCTTACCTCGGTTGAAGGAGATTCCCTTCACCGAGGGGAAGACTGCCTTCTTTGTGGAAAGAAATCTTTTCCTTCTAATCCTCCAAAGCTTCTCCACATATTAATTGCCAAACAATAAAACGAAAGGCTCCCTCTTAATTTAATAATGCTAAGAAATTCAAAACTAAGAGGAGCCAATTCATTAATTGAAATAAAGTTTAAAAAACTTATGGGAGAGAGAGAAGGAGGTTAGGAGTTCACATAATTAATGGGAGAGCTGGAAAAGAAATAAATGAAGGGGAGATTAATGGGAGTTCAAGGAGTTTAAGAGGAGATGAATGCTTTGGGCTCGTGTGGGCCCCACCACTCATTTATCCTCACATGGGTAGTTGGTGGTTATGGGTGTCTCCCTTAACTCCCATTTGTAAGGAATAACTACCATAGATATAAATAAAATTGTTCTAACAATTTTATTTATTTAATTCTAAATCGCCAATTATTAATCCTCAACCCGCTCAAAATGCCACTATGGTAAATGTTCCCTTACGAAATTACCGGCGATGTGAGTTCATCGGTGCCCTCAAATTTAAATTCCGAGAACCGGTTCAAACGATAGAAAAACTCGCATGCATGTTAACTGAACGTACCCAAACAAAACATCAGAAATTGATTCCAGGCACACCGTGCCTCGGAATTAGGTGCCTTCATAAAACGAGGACTCGTAAAATTCCAAGGTGTTTATGAAAAAAATTTCCTTAAATTGTTTAGGACTTTACATTACTCCCACCTCAGGGCTTTACGTTCCCGTAAAGCTACAAAACACACTAGGAAAACAATAATGGGTACTATGCACACATCTGAGCCTCCCACTCCCATGTGCTCTCCTGGAGTTTCCCATGCTACCAGCGAAATCGCACCAGAGGAATCGACCATCCTCTTATTACCCACTCCTATCAATCCTCAATATCTACTGGAACCTGTAACAGCCCGAGATTTTATGAAAAATATTCTTTTTTTTATATCACTAATGTCTTGTGTTGTACGCTACACCAAAAGGAGATTGCACAACACACATCCTTGACTTGCCTTTCATTACACGCAATCACGACCTTCCTCGATAGCATGTGTAGTACGCAATACCGAGTTTCACTAAACAACGATATGCTATTAAAATATTATTATAACTAGCCGTTATGAATAGTAATAACCACCTTTTAAAATTTTAAAAAATTTGTCTCTCAAAATGGACTTTATTTTTGGATTCGGAGTATCGAATTTAGCCTAAGGTGAAATTTTGGTGATTTTCGGATAACTTTCATATTTGGATGAATTGTGAAAATTACTAAATTTTAGTTAAAAACAACTTTTTCAATCAAAATAATTAATAGTGATAAATTATTAATTTGAGTGGTTTTAAAGTATGTTTAGAATATATTTTCACAATTTAATACAATGTTGGTCATTGGATGTAATTTCACATTTAAACCAGACATAAATAAGTGTCAATCTTTTGATAGATATTGTTTCTTAAAAACACGCTCTTTGTTTTAACAGCGGGATTTAATTATAAAATTTATTAATGCAACTTCTATGATATGAATTTGGTAAAATAGACTTCATTTTTGAATTCGTAATATGAAATATATCTTAGGATAAAATTTTGGCATTGTTTTGAAAAACATAAATTTTTGATGAATAGTGAAACTACTAAGTGGTAGTTAAAAAAATTAATTTCTTCATAAATCTTAATTTTACTGCTTCTGTGAATGGAATTTCAAAAATCCGAGAGACACAGTTGTTTTCAGTAAGTAAAATGTGGTTCAATGAGATGAAAATAATTTTTTGGTGAATATTAACTTTTTACTTTTATTTACCACAGTTAAAAGTAAATAGAGTAATTAAGGGTGAAAATGATATTATTATTACCCTAACACATGTCCTAATTCTATTGGACAAGTGTAATTCGACCAAAAACAAGCTTAGGAATAAAATATGACCATTTAGGCCCACATGGATTAGATTAGGATATTTATTATTATTTAATTCAAAGAAGAGTTTAAAGAGTTAAAATCAATGTTTATTTACTAAAACATTTTTAATATAGGGTTACACATAAGATAAATTATATTATAAATATTCATTAGAAATCTAAAAATATTTCCTACATAATGGTATTTTATTTATAATTTTTAGACATTAAATAAGTTAATTTAATTATGACACAACGATGATGCATTAATTATCTTATTTATGAAATATTGACATAATTTATGTTATAAATGCTAAAATGAATTTAATTTGAGACTTTTTATGAATTCCAATAATTTTATAGGTTACTATGATATATTAGTGTTGATTTAACCAACTTGTTTCGAACATATAATTCTGTTATGACTTTCAGAAAAATCATATATCAAATAGTGTCAAAATTGACAAAAAATAGTTTTTAAATCAAATATTATATTATTAATTGTTATTTTATTCCTAAAAATATAAGGTTCGGCCAAATGACTTAGATAAGGATATATGTGTTAATAATATACAATTTGGGGTTCGTTTGGAATGTTATAGTAAGTGTATTAACCATATAGTGAAAGAAAACAAAAAGACACGGTAAAAGTTAAATTATTTAACTTAGAGTTAAATCTAATTGATAAGGTTAAACTAATACCCTAAACTTGTCTAAATCCTATTGGATGATAGGATTTCGATCCATACCCACTTTAGCTTCGAAATAAGACCCTTTGGAACCATTATAATCCGATTTTGACTTTAATATAAAATAATATTTTGAGATATTCTTAAGGTGCCCCTCTCCTCCCTTATAAAAGGGAACCTCCTCCCTCTCTTCCTCACACAACATTGAGCCTTCAAGCTCAGCCAACCCCTGCCAAAATCACTTCTCCACTTCCCTAGTATCATCCTAGAGGTCCTGGTCTTCTTAAAAGACCAATTTTAGTGCCCTAAAAGGAGGTCTCAAAGAAGCACTTCAAAGAAGAGGTAATACCCATTACCGATCCTTTTCAATTTCTTTCTTCTTCAACTTCTTCTTCTTTAGTTGTTTCATAATAAAGTAATAACATCAGTATTTATTTATACTGATATGTTATTATAAATATGAAACAACTCTAATTAACCTTCTATCCATCCTACGGAAAAAGGAAATCACCGCGCGTGCGTACGTACGGAATACAGTCTCCACGCCGTGGTGTAATCTATTTTCTGCCACCACCTTAATTGGATGGGTATAAAGGTGTAATGAGTAACTATATATGATTATTATGAAGTTATATTGATACTGAAATAGTATACATACACTTCAACACAATTCCATGAACATGGGAACGATATCATCGCTCGTGCGTACGTACGGACTACCGTCTCCATGAATGGTGTATTTCATTCCCTTTATCAATATATTATATATATGTATATTATGAATATATATGATATATAAATCATGTTATACATTCTGTATATAAGTAATCATGATCCAAGTAATCATATTAATAATTACAAGTTAAAAACACCTACGATAAATGAAACGATTTTACCCAAAACGCTTCTTTAACAAGAATTTACAAAAGAACGGGTAATATAAAGTCATAAGTGGACCATATATGATATAATAAAAATGAATATGATTCTGGAATAAGTCAATAACATGATTTAAATCATTATATAGGAGGTTCGGACACCTACAATGCAAGTCGGACTTAAGGTAAGGGAAAATATCACAATCTCATTTTTATCCGAGATTGTTTATACTTTGATATTTACTGGGGTGTATTTTATCATCCAAATCCACGTTTTCTCAATATGTAATAATATTTCCATCCACCTACAATTTTTTAAATCCTATTTTACCCTTCGGTGAGTTTTTAGTAAAAGATATGAAAGGAATCTTTTGTCGTTTTTCGTACGAGGTACTTTTTTGACTTTTCCGACAAAAGTACGAGAAGAATGTTTTTTTAACTTATACGACATGAATGGATTTTTAAAACATTATTTCCAAGAAACTTCCTTTACAAGTTTTAAAGTTTATCAACTTCTTTTATTTTAAAGTCGTATGACATGTTATGAAAGGAAAAATGTTTTTGAAGTAGAAAGGATATTTTCTTCAAGAATGGAGTTCAAATGTTTTATCAAAATTATTTTCCATCTAAGATAATATAGGGTTCTATTTTTATCCCTATTATTACATTGATTTGATTATGTTTTGAGGAAATTATTTTTATGAAGTCATTTACCTTATATGATTTGTTTTATGATGTCATGATGTTTCAAGAATCCCATTTTTGTTACATGTGTTATGCGATGATGTATGATTTATGATTATATGGAACACATAAGAATGGATTAATTATAAGATGGGTGTGACCCATATCTCCCTCCAATGCATTGGGTAAAGATTTCATATCTCATGAGATTGACACGGCTGGAATGGTAGGTTATACCGGTTCAGTGAAACAGGACTGAAACGAGGGTGACTCGATTCAGAAAGGGACTTTGTCTACTAAGATAGTCTTGGCAATGAGTCTTGACTAACAAGAAATGATTCTCTATGATTATGTGTGTATGCCACAAAGTTTCATGTTTTAAGTTATGATTATTGGGATTTCATTTCACTACTATGATTTATCCCATGTTACGAAATTATGCTCTCTTTTGCAGGTTAAGATTTCCAAAAGTTATGTTCTTATGAATATGATGTGATTGATTTTTCTTTTGTTTACCCTTACTGAGCATTTGAGCTCACCCTTTTATGTTTTCTTTTCCCCAGGATATAAATAAAGGTTTTAGGTAAAAAAATAAAGGGAAGATCTTTATGGGAGATAGTGAAGATCTTTCACCACGATTAGAAGATTACGTTCCGAGTTTCCAAAGACACTAAACTATTACGATACTTGTGTGTGTGTTTTTGTTATGTACTAAGTATTCCGCAAAAGTAATGTAATGTCCATGTACATCAGGCTTCGGGTATCTACAGTTGGTATCCGAGGAAAGGTTTAGTCAACCTTTGGAAACTAGGATGTGAGAACTTTAGTGAGATCCCTAGAGATATTTATAAGGTATGTCTAGGGATGTCCCTAAGGATAAGTATACATATAGGATACAGTCCTAGAACTACGGTAACGATCATAGAATTTAACCTATGATGTTAGATATTGAGGATACTCCACCTTTATTATGTTGTTTTCCCTAGCATGATTTTGCCTCTCACACTATTCTTTTTTTTGGGTTTTAGAAAATGGCTGGAAACAAGATGATTCACGATAATGGAGGATATGATGGACAATGGAATGATATTATTCATAATGAAATGGGATTTAGAAGTCCAAACATCATTATTATGCCGAATCAGCAATCTCATAATATGATAAATAAAGTAAAATTTGGTAAGTTTCCTGACTCGGCTAATAAGAGAAAGATGGAGTTTCATGATGATCATAGAGGAAAGAATGTTCAATTTCCCCTATGTAAATCATGTGGGAAGAGGCATCAAGGAGAATGTTTCAAAGGAACTAGAAGATTCTTTGGGTGTGGAAAAGAAGGACACAAAGCAAGTAAGTGCAAAGGAAAAGGTCCAGTTAACACCATGGATGAGGATAATGGTATTGCTACGACATCAACAATGGTTAAATGTTTTAAATGTGGAATGTACAGGCATTATGCAAACCAATGCCCTAAGGGAAAGTCTCATGAAGATAATCAGTATGGTCATATGGGAAGTATTTATGTTGATGATGATGAAGAGACTACAAATGATATGTGAGATGAAAGAATTGTTGAAGCTCGGTCAATGGTTTAAGAATGTAGTGGAATGATTACATGTTTATCATGTGTAATGTTGTATAAGAAATCTCATGGTACTATGGAATAAAGAGACATGTAAGGATTGTTACACTGTTGTCTGATTAATGTTACCAGTATCCATGAAAGGTTATTCAGATATTTTTGGAATGTAGATGATATGCGCATAATGAAGGGATAAGGAGAAAACTAAATGTTTGATAGTATTCATGAGATCATGACTGATATAAGGAGAAGGTTATATCATGGTTTGAGTATATAGAATTTTTGGATTTTGATATGTGGAAAGAGTTAACTTCTAACTGCATTCATGTTTTCACTAAGGATCAATGGGTATTCAAGAGAATACATTATTAAGGCCTTTGAATGTTTGGAATGTGACCAACAAGACATATCTTATGATATATGGGGATTAACGATAATATTAAATCTCTGGTAATCGTTTTCACTATATTATGAGAGTGGACTGTAGTATTATGGATAAGCCTAAAGATTAGAATGGATTACGTTGGACATAAGTTAGTATTGTTTAAGGATATAAGATTTTCGATATTACTGATGGGATGTTATAGTAATGTAGTTTTAGAAAAAGGACAACCTTCAGGACGGGCGACAGCCCATCGCTTCGGACAAGGCTGTGGGAATCGAACCCACAACCGAAGTGCGACTAGCCTTTATCACCTACCACTGGCCTACAGGAAGTCCCTGTTTAGTAGAAACTAGTTTTATTATATTAAGCAGTATGATATATGAAGTATAAGCCCATTTTAGGAACCATATATGATTAATCCCACTATAGATCGACTTATGTATATAAATTTTGCTAACCTTTTGAGACTGATGGAATGACCCGTCATTCTATCACATGATCTACTAACACTTCACGAATAACAAATTCAACTTCATTTATTTAAGAGATGAAGTTGAAATTGTTAAAGGCACGAACAACAGTGAGGTTGTACCAACATAATGTAAGTATTTATTCTAATTCAAATTCATTAACTTTTGGGAAACGATCTTGAAAACCAAAAATGTTGTCCTAGTGATCTTATACCTGATGAATCAGATGGTACCTTAGATCGTCACAAATTTATGGATTTGTGATTACTGGATTATCCATATCCATGTTCTCTACCACTCTCCATCAGAACATGATGGTTAGATTTCTCTTCCATATCCATATTTTCACCTATGTGGAAACCCAGTGATTAGTTTATTTGGGTAATCGTTACATTTCATACTTTAGTTTTTAAAGCCAAGTATTGGTATTCCTTTTTACGATGTGGGTTTCTATTAAAGAAACTTTCGAATAGTAAACCATTTATAACCCCGACGAATTTCGAGGGCAAAATTCATTTTAAGGTGGGTAGAATGTAACAGCCCGAGATTTTATGAAAAATATTCTTTTTCTTATTTCACTAATGTCTTGTGTTGTACGCTACACGAAAAGGAGCTTGCACAACACACATCCTTGACTTGCCTTGCATTACACGCAATCGCGACCTTCCTCGATAGCGTGTCTAGTACGCAATACCGAGTTTCACTAAACAACGATATGCTATTAAAATATTATTATAACTAGCCGTTATGAATAGTAATAACCACATTTTAAAATTTTAAAAAATTTATCTCTCAAAATGGACTTTATTTTTGGATTTGGAGTATCGAATTTAGCATAAGGTGAAATTTTGGTGATTTTCGGATAACTTTCATATTTTGATGAATTGTGAAAATTACTAATTTTTAGTTAAAAACAACTTTTTCTATCAAAATAATTAAAAGTGATAAATTATTAATTTTAGTGGTTTTAAAGTATATTTAGAATATATTTTCACAATTTAATACAATTTTGGTCATTGGATGTAATTTCACATTTAAACCAGACATAAACAAGTGTCAATCTTTTGATAGATATTGTTTCTTAAAAACACGCTCTTTGTTTTAACAGCGGGATTTAATTATAAAATTAATTAATGAAACTTCTATGATATTAATTTGGTAAAATAGACTTAATTTTTGAATTCGGAATATAAAATATAGCTTAGGATGAAATTTTGGCATTGTTCTGAAAAACATCAATTTTTGATGAACAGTGAAACTACTAAGTGGTAGTTAAAAAAATTAATTTCTTCATAAATATTAATTTTACCGCTTCTGTGAATGTTATTTCAAAAATCTGAAAGACACGGTTGATGTCAGTAAGTAAAATGTGGTTCAATGAGATGAAAATAATTTTTGGTGAATAGTAACTTTTTACTTTTATTTACCACGGTTAAAAGTAAATAGGGTAATTAAGGGTGAAAATGATATTATTATTACCCTAACACATGTCCTAATTCTATTGGACAAGTGTAATTCGACCAAAAACAAGCCTAGGAATAAAATATGACCATTTAGGCCCACTTGGATTAGATTAGGACATTTATTATTATTTAATTCAAAGAAGAGTTAAAAGAGTTAAAATCAAAGTTTATTTACTAAAACATTTTTAATATAGGGTTACACATAAGATAAATTAGATTATAAATATTCATTAGAAATATAAAAAGATTTCCTACATAATGGTATTTTATTTATAATTTTTAGACATTAAATAATTTAATTTAATTATGACACAACGATGATGCAGTAATTATCTTATTTATGAAATATTGACCTAATTGATGTTATAAATGCTCAAATGAATGTAATTTGAGACTTTTTATTCATTCCACTAATTTTCTAGGTTACTATGATATATTATTGTTGATTTAACCAACTTGTTTCTAACATATAATTCTGTTATGACTTTCACAAAAATCATATATCAAATAGTGTCAAAATTGACACAAAATAGTTTTTAAATCAAATATTATATTATTAATTGTTATTTTATTCCTAAAAATCTAAGGTTCGGCCAAATGACATAGATAAGGATATATGTGTTAATAATATACAATTTGGGGTTCCTTTGGCATGTTATAGTAAGTTTATTAACTATATAGTGAAAGAAAACAAAAAGACACGGTAAAAGTTTAATTATTTAACTTAGAGTTAAATCTAATTGATAAGGTTACAATAATACCCTAAACTTGTCTAAATCCTATTGGATGATAGGATTTCGACCCATACCCACTTTATCTTCAAAATAAGACCCTTTGGAACCATTATAAACCGATTTTGACTTTAATATTAAATAATATTTGGAGATATTCCTAAGGTGCCCCTCTCCTCCCTTATAAAAAGGCACCTCCTCCCTCTCTTCCTCACACAACTTTGAGCCTTCAAGCTCGGCCAACACCTGCCAAAAACACTTCTCCACTTCCCTAGTATCATCCTAGATGTCTTGGTCTTCTTAAAAGACCAATTTTAGTGCCCTAAAAGGAGGTCTCAAAGAAGCACTTCAAAGAAGAGGTAATACCCATTACCGATCCTTTTCAATTTCTTTCTTCTTCAACTTCTTCTTCATTAGTTGGTTCATGATAAAGTAATAACATCAGTATTTCTTATATACTGATATGTTATTATAAATATTAAACAACTCTAATTAACCTTCTATCCATCCTACGGAAAAAGGAAATCACCGCGCGTGCGTACGTACGGAATACCGTCTCCACGCCGTGGTGTAATCAATTTTCCGCCACCACCTTAATTGGATGGGTATAAAGGTGTAATTAGTAACTATATATGATTATTATGAAGTGATATTGATACTGAAATAGTATACATACACTTCAACACAATTCCATGACCATGGGAACGATATCATCGCTCGTGCGTACGTACGGACTACCGTCTCCATGAATGGTGTATTTCATTCCATTTATCAATATATTATATATATGTATATTCTGAATATATATGATATATAAATCATGTTATACATTCTGGATATAAGTAATCATGATCCAAGTAATCATATTAATAATTACAAGTTAAAAACACCTACGATAAATGAAACGATTTTTACCAAAACGCTTCTTTAACAAGAATTTACAAAAGAACGGGTAATATAAAGTCATAAGTGGACCATATATGATATAATAAAAATGAATATGATTCTGGAATAAGTCAATAACAAGATATAAATCATTATACAGGAGGTTCAGACACCTACAAAGCAAGTCGGACTTAAGGTAAGGGAAAATATCACAATCTCATTTTTATCCGAGATTGTTTATACTTTGATATTTACTGGGGTGTATTTTATCATCCGCATCCACATTTTCTCAATATGTAATACTATTTCCATCCACCTACAACTGTTTAAATCCTATTTTACCCTTCGGTGAGTTTTTATTAAAAGATATGAAAGGAA
The DNA here is from genome assembly GCA_963277665.1 of Viscum album. Classification (NCBI taxonomy): domain Eukaryota; kingdom Viridiplantae; phylum Streptophyta; class Magnoliopsida; order Santalales; family Viscaceae; genus Viscum; species Viscum album. Next base: position 1,496,335,445 of record OY728151.1, on the reverse strand, counting down.
TCTTTTTTTCGTTTTTCGTACGAGGTACTTTTTTGACTTTTCCGACAAAAGTATGAGAAGAATGTTTTTTTTAACTTATACGAGATGAAGGGATTTTTAAAACATTATTTCCAAGAAACTTCCTTTACAAGTTTTCAAGTTTATCAACTTCTTTTATTTTAAAGTCGTATGACATGTTATGAAAGGAAAAATGTTTTTGAAGTAGAAAGGATATTTTCTTCAAGAATGAAGTTCAAATATTTTATCAAAATTATTTTCCCTCTAAGATAATATAGGGTTCTGTTTTTATCCCTATTATTACATTGATTTGATTATGTTTTGAGGAAATTATTTTTATGAAGTCATTTACCTTATATGATTTGTTTTATAATGTCATGATATTTCAAGAATCCCATTTTTGTTACATTGTTATGCGATGATGTATGATTTATGATTATGTGGCACACATAAGAAAGGATTCATTATAAGATGGGTGGGACCTATATCTCCCTCCAATGCATTGGGTAAAGATTTCATATCTCATGAGATATACATGGCTGGAATGGTAGGTTATACCGGTTCAGTGAAACAGGACTGAAACGAGGGTGACTCAATTCAGAAAGGGACTTTGTCCACTAAGATAGTCTTGGCAATGAGTCTTGACTAACAAGAAATGATTCTCTATGATTATGTGTGTATTTCACAAAGTTTCATGTTTTAAGTTATGATTATTGGGATTTCATTTCACTAGTATGATTTATCCCATGTTACGAAATTATGCTCTCTTTTGCAGGTTAAGATTTCCAAAAGTTATGTTCTTATGAATATGATGTGATTGATTTTTCTTTTGTTTACCCTTACTGAGCATTTGAGCTCACCCTTTTATGTTTTCTTTTCCCCAGGATATAAATAAAGGTTTTAGGTAAAAAAAAGAAAGGTAAGATCTTTATGGGAGATATTGAAGATTTTTCACCACGATTAGAAGATTACGTTCCGAGTTTCCAAAGACACTAAACTATTACGATCCTTGTGTGTGTGTTTTTGTTATGTACTAAGTATTCCGCAAAAGTAATGTAATGTCCATGTACATCAGGCTTCGGGTCTCTACAGAACCTCTGTGAAAGTCTCCTCGTCATTGATGTCCGACTCCCCATGATCGATGATGTGGGATGGTTCGTGCACGTATCTTCTCAACTGAGATACGTGGAAGACGTCGTGCACACAGTGCAACTAAGGTGGAATTCCCAAGCATTAAGCCACCTCGCCCACTCTGCTGAGGACATGGAAAGGTCCTTTGACCCTCAGAGATAACTTGCCGCCTCGGGCAAATCTCCATAGAGCTCGTCGAGGTGAGACCTGTAAGAAGACGCGGTCTTCTTCCTCGAACTCTAGTGGTCTCTGTCTCCTATTAACAGAGGACTTCGGTTTGCTCTGTGTAGTCTTTATCCTCTACTGGATGATCTGCACCTTCTCCGGGTAGCCTCGGGATGAGCGCACTGGTCAACCTCTGCCTTAGCTCCAGAAAAGCTCTCCTGGCATCTCTCTGACCACAAGAAGGGTTTTCCTCTTCTCCGTCAATGCTAAAACTGGTGCAACAACTCTGGAGAAGTATGGCACAAATCTATATCTGGCCGACTCATGAGTGATCGACTACACCCACTTATGCATGATTCCATCATGTGCTTCCCGGGGTTTCCTTTTCGCCATCCAAGGAAAACCCATCCCAACGTTGTTGGCAAACCATAACTTTTTTGCCTAATACAGTAAATCTGTGTATGAACTGTGGTTTCCCAGTCCATACCCAAACTAACGTCGTAAGGTCTCGACACTACCACCAAAAGGTTCCAACTGAAACTCTCGCCTCAATGGTCAGATCACACCATTGGAATAAGTGTGATTATATAGTCTCCTCCCAAAGGTATCTCCAAACATGAGGGTAAAGTTAATGGCTTAATCGGAAACTCTAGGTCTCGTACAAGATTCGTGGAAGGAATGATTCGTATCAGAGTCTTTTGTTACGGCAGCTAGTTGTAGACATAGACCGTATCTCGAATCATCCTTATAGCCTTTCGGTCGCACACCTTGACCACATGTAGCTATTCTCTTCCTTGGCCCTCCAGCTCCCTGAGCCTAGCGGGGACTACAAAGGCGGGTGGTTGTAACATATTGAAATGTTCACCACCTCATGCTGCTCTCCTAGCTCTACTTCCACGTCAGCTACCCTGCTGTTTCATATGTTCTTAACACTTCCTCTTCATGAAACATTTTACATGCCCATGTCTCTGAGACTGGTGCCAGTTCCATGCTCTTCCACTGCTAACATTTTCTAGCTGTATCCGTTCAGCCAAAGAACATTCAACCAAAAAGGTTTTCTCAAGAATCCTAATATAGGTAGGAATGCATAGAGGATAAGGTTTTGGCTCAGATATCCTTAAACACACCACGCTCAGTGGTCCGAGATCTATAACACTGATAAAATCGTATTCATCGAGTACCTAGAATGATCGGTATGCCTCGATGAATACTCAGCTACCGACACATCATTCTGTCGTAGCTGTATAAGCTCTAAAAAAACTCCCAGCCTCTTCCTCAAGCCAGTCCTCAGCCGCCTGAGAGTTGGGCTCACCTCGGAACATGAGGGTATCTGAATGTGAAACACATTCAAGGCACTAATTCTACATGTGTAATCTACCGGTACCGCCAGTTGAAACTCCTGACCAACAGGTAGTGATATAGCGGGAACGCTACCCAAAGGTACTATCTCAGGCATTGGTCCATGTACCGAAGCCTCATCATTATGAGGACCATCCTCATGGTCACTAACTGGAAAACACTAGTATACAAGTCCTCCACCCACTTTAATGGTGTATCAGTTGGGCAGAAATCTCTAACAATCGCCTTCAGTCAGTCCTCTGCTGTATGGGAATCTACCTCGCCTCGTAACCTCGAAGGCCTCTACTGCTGGAACTCGTGCAACGCGCTCTGTCGGTGTGCACCGTCTGCTAGTACGGGTGGGGGAATCTGTTGCCTAATGGGTGGTGGTGCTGCTGGTACACCACCCGAGGGTGCCAAAATAGTAAAAAGGGCCCTGCACCGGAGCCTCGTCGCTCGATGGGCCGTCATCGTGTACTATCTCAGAATGCCAACTGACTGTTTGTGGGGAGACATCCTAAACAGATGCGACATGTTCAACGATTAATACCTGGTGAGCTGACCAGGTTTGAACTAACTTTAAAACATTTAGAAATACTCACGCAATCAGAGTTTTCGTGCACAAAGTCGGAAATCAGTAGTCAGGGTCCTGGTGTATGGATACGTCGGTCTCCGCACCAACACTGGACTCCCTGAACTGAAGAACACACTCGGTACCCTTAACACTATTGCTTCACAAAAAGAATGATCGGAGTCCTGTGTTCTATGGTAGAAATGACTCCTCTGATACCAATTTGTCACGACCCGTCCTCAGGGCCTGTGCTGTGACTACCCCAATCCCGCCTTCTATAGGCCAGGGGCAGGCGACTACCACCAAAGGCATAAATCCCAATAAAAATGAAAGGCATTTCCTTTATAAAAGTAAACAACACAACATAGTACAAGCAGAAGAATACACTAGGTAAAGTAGTAAACATGTGTGCTGGAAATTCAAAGGGGCTGGAAATATATGCCCAACAGAAAGGTAAAACTATAACTGAAAGTAAAGTACAAATCAAAGGACAACAGCTGTAAGGTGGAAGCAGCTCCTGGGTCGTCCACCTTGGATCCTACCTAAATGGTAGGTACAGATGTCCACCTCGGCACTCCATGTCCGACCGTCCTTCCGTCCTTCTGCTCTGGGTACCGACTCATCGTGAGATCCACATCCAGGTACTGTCCAGCTCAACAAGCCTCTACCAAGATAAGTGTTGTCCGTCATCTGCAACCAACACAACGAGGTGTGGGCATACACAGTGCAGGGGTGAGTATAACGATACTCAGTAGGGACCCTGAGACCCTCAAGGTCTCACTAAATCCAATACGGATAACCACAAAGAAGGATCTAAATAAATAACCCTTACTTTGGTATAAGCCCATAATTATACCTAAGTTATCAAGTATCCCATCTCAATCATGAGGTATCACATAGATATGAAATCAACACAAAACCACTACATAGGTATATTCCCATACATATACCTATGTTATCAAGTAATCCATCTCAATCCTGAGGAATACACAAATTTCATTGACTCAGCTCAAACCAGAATTTTCATTAATGATATCAAAACCACAACTTCTGGAGAACTCCTCCTCTTTCGAGTACAGTAACCCTATCATGACTCTGAGGCACTACATACTGACCTTAGACTGCTGAGGTACTCCTCCTGTCGAGTACTGTGGGTCCACACCCAAACACGGTAGTGCTCCCCACCAGGGGTATGCCGCCCAAACACAATAGTGGTTCCCCTAATAGCCTTTTCGTCCCAGGGGACCGGTTGGTTTCATGCACGAACCAACCCGTCCATATCTCAAATGTACCCTGACATCTCATAGGGTATACTCATAGGGAAATTTTCTCAATGTTATTACCAACACCTCTAACTGTTCATCGAACAGACGCCCGGTGTGAAATTTATCGGATTTTCCGTTCCAGGGGCCCGATTGGATTTTGGGTACAATCCAACCCGGATTTACTCTAACTGCGTCCAAAACATAGGTGATGTGTGCAAAAATATCTTTCTCATCAAGAGGAATCCAACAAAGTCGACGACACGTCATTCAGACGTCCGGAGCTCAGGTTATAAGTGCTTCCGCTCTGAGGGCCCGGTTGGCTTCGGTATCGAACCAACCCAGCCGTACTTCAAAGGACACCGGTTAACCATACTAGTCACACCATTATGATCCATACTGAAAAACACACGAGATGGACTACCCATTGGTCCAAAACAAATAGCCGGTGAAAAATTTGCATTTCACAGCAACACGCGCGAACCGGGCCTCATGGGGCCTGTGCCTCGACTTCAACTTAAATATCCAAAATTGGTCTTGAAACATCCATCTTAATTCCAGGGTCACAAAGACGTAGACTGTTCGTCATTCTGACACCGTACGAGAGAGATATGTCTGATACAAGATTCCATATTAATAATAATAATTTTTTATTCGGTGTTTCATGGGCCCGAGCCACGAACCAGAATTTAGTATCCAACATTACACTTGAACCAACCGTATTAAAGACAGGATTACATCTCCACTGATAACAAGCCAATCAGACGTCACACACATGAGTTATGGCTGTTCAAATATTTAATAATAATATTAAATCTATTATTTTCCGAGCGCTTCAGGTACCCGATCCAAAAAACCGAAAAAGACAACAAATATTGGACTCATAAATTCTGTCTTGATGTCAGGGTCGCACTGCCACTGACGGTTTGTTAAACCGAGATCGCACGAAGATGTTACGGTCAAATTATGGTTTTGACAACCATAAATAATAATAATAATAATAATATTATTATTATTATTATTTCATTTGATTAGAAATTATCTCTCCAATATCATTTTAAATTCACGCTTAATGTTTTGGTGCATGTGGGTAAAGCCTCCCTTTATACATATCTTCTTCCTTCTCTTTTTATTTTCCTTTTAATTTATTTCCCTTATTTTCTATCCTCTCTCCAATATTATTTCATTCATTTTGATTCCTCATGATAAAAAAAACTCCTTCAACAAAATCACACCCCCTTAATCCAAAAATTCAGCCGCGGATGAAACCCTACCCACCAAGGGTCGTGCGCACCCGCCGCCTCCGGACAGCAGCACCTCATGTCTGCTCGATCATATCGCTGGACCGCCGTACCGGCCGACTACCTGCGATGTCCTACTCGTGTAGTTATCCTGCCCTCGCCCTCGCATTGACCTCCCCGACTCCGTACACAAACGAACAACCAGTGGAGGTTCGTCGGGCCGTGTTTGTTCGGCCCGCGCCCTCGGCGTTAGGCGTTATCAATTGGAAATAATCAAACACTTGCTTTCAACTACGACAAGGGTATAATTTATACCAAAATAATTTATACAAACATCATATAAATAAACGTTCATGCTTGTGAATAAAACCACTTAAATGTGAAACAAAAAATATTCCCCTACTTCGAAAAGATGCCGCACATTGTCGATCCGTGGAAAGAGGCAAGCATCACGGTGGTCGGGTGTCATGGAAGAACGATGTCGAATCTGTTGTCATCGGGGTTCATCCGAAGTGGAAGTGTCATTGGAGAAATCCCCCACATTCTTCATGGGCAGAGTCTTTCTCCCATGAAAAAGGGGAAGAAGAAAAATAATGGTGCTCCTCGTGGTGTCACCTCACGTTCTTTCCTCGGTTGAATGAGATTCCCTTCGCCGAGGGGAAGATTGCATTCTTCGTGGAAAGAAATCTTTTCAATCTAATCCTCCAAATCTTCTCTACAGATTAATTTCCAAAAAAATAAAATGAACGGCTCCCTCTTAATTTAATAATTCCCAGAAATTCAAACCTAAGAGGAGCCAATCCATTAATTGAAATCAAGTTGGAAAAACTTATGGGAGAGAGAGAAGGAGGTGAGGAGTTCACATAATTAATGGGAGAGTTGGAAAAGAAATAAATGAAGGGAAGATTAATGGGAGTTCAAGGATTTTAAGAGGATATGAAATGTTGGGGCTCGTGTGGGACCCACCTCTCCTTTATCCTCACAAGGGTAGTTGGTGGTTATGGGTCTCACCCTTAACTACCCTTTGTAGGGAATAACTACCATAGATAAAAATAAAATTGTTCTAATAATTTTATTTAATTAATTCTAAATCCCCAATTATTAATCCTCAACTCGCTCAAAACGCAACTACGGTAAATGTTCCCTTAAGAAATTACCAACATTGCGAGTTCATCGGTGCCATTGGATTTCAATTCCGACCACTGGTTCAAATGATAGAAAAACATGCACACACGTTAACTGAACGTACCCAAACAAAACATCAGAAATTGATTCCGAGTACACCGGGCCTCAGAATCAGGTTCTTTCAGAAACTGCGGACTCGTAAAATTCCAAGGTATTTAAGAAAAAAAATTTCCTTGACATTTTCTTGGACTTTACAATACCACTATTTCCATAATAAATTTTATTGAAGTAATTCATTTGGTGAAAATTTGTAGGGAAATAATGGATTTTGACATCATTGAATCAATGAGATTCCCACATGAGGAGAAATATATTTTTACATTAATCCATAAAAGACTACAATGTTCTAAGTGTAATTTTTTTTATTTTAAATTACATAATCTTATTAGGATAATCATTGGTGAATGTTAATGTTGAAACTGAATCCATTTTTGAAAACAAAAATTGGAATTATTTTGAGAATTAGGGAATTTGATGAAATTGATGAATGCTATATTAATGATTTCATCAAATGTAATACATGTATATCTTTATTACTAATTTATCATTCCAATATAGAGAAAAATAAACATAAAACATCCCTTTAAACACCCTTGAATTGGAACATAAATTTCCCTATAAGACATAAAATATTCCTATTTAAAATAAAATAATAAAAAATATTTCAAAATTTTGAATAATATTATATAAAATAAAAATAATCATTTTATTGAAATTATGAAACCACATTTCATAGAAATATTAAGTATATTTTTGACTTTATAGGGGTTACCCATACTACCAACATAAATAACATTTGGTTATAAACTAAGTCCAAAATACAAAGAAACCCAAATAAAGGGACAATCCATCCATTCAAGAAGTTGTTTAAAAATAATTATAATGAATTTTAGGTGATAGAATACTTTATCCAGTCATATATACACCATAGGTGAGCCCCATTACAATTATCTTAAAGAAAACTAGTATAAAATTTTAAACACTGAGAATAACAATCTTCACCCTTTAAGAATTCAAAATTACCAGAGTGCACAATTAGTACAAACTATTAACCCTTGATAAATTTGAATACCACATAACCATTACCATTATGTTGAAAATGATTTAGAGGCAAGTGAGTAAGGGTTAATATTATTTCCTTGATGGGGATTTTAGTAATATTGGGTTTCCAATTACATTAGAAAACCAAGAAAATAAAAAAATAATTTTACTCTTTTAATTTTTCCATATGTGTGGATGCCTATCAGTATATAATATTCCCTAGTTACCTTTTAGTGATGTATGGTAATTATTTTCTCAGAAGTTTTGAGATATTCCTAGAGGCATTAAAATTTTTATAACAATCTATGGAACATGTTTTAAAAGATATATAGATATTCATTATATGATTTTCAAAAAGGATGTAATGAAAACATAATTTTGAATTTTGATTAATCATATTTTCTGGTCGAAAATTGAATGGTTTTTTTTCATATAATTTAAAATTATGGAATAGAAGTGTTCTTGGAGAAAATTTATGTCATTTCAGTACTGGTTTCTAAAAAATCTATGAGAGGGAATATATCATTTTTAAAGAATTTCTTATTTTATGGATTGTATACTAAAGACATTGGAATGATTTTTTTATCCTTTTATAACATATATATGAATTAAACTATTATTTTTTAGATTATTAGTGAAATAAGAATTTTTGAGATGATGCAAGAGATATTGATCACTGCCCTCATAATCAAGACACCAAACTATCAATACCCATTGGATAAACTACATGATACATAGAAAAATTATAATGGATATATACACTACAATAAGATTGATAGAATATAAGATCTAATATCATATACCTTAATGAAATTGATAACAATTTAGATTAATTATACAACAGTAGAGATGGATTTTTTTATTTCTTTGTTTCATTGGATAAATTTTGATCTTATTTATTAGGATGTAATATGTCAATTTTCTCGGATCATGAAACACTATTGTATTATATATATATAGTGGATGATTGCCCTGGAATATGTTCTACATTTTTTAGTACAAGAATTGGACTTATATATTATGAATAAGAATCGATGTTAGAATTTGTTACAGACCACATGAGTAGACTCCCTACACAACTGAGGTAGATCCCCCATATGAATCAATAGTGGAGGACTCGTTCCCTAGTGATAAGTTATATGAAGCCACATATATTCCCATATATATGTAAGGTATATATTGGTGATGAAATAAGGATGTGTATCCTTGAGAATGGGGTTAAGACTATGAAATTTTTTTCAACACACTATTTATGATGAAAATGTTGGTCCTCTAAAATATCATGGAATATTTCTAAACATGAATTGTTTTTTACATAAATTTTGAAATACCAAAAATGTTTTTTCAAAAATATACAAACTAGATGTATACTGGATTTTTAAAAATGAAAATAAATTTTCCTCTGATCATTTTATTTTATATAATATATTTGATATATATGGATTATATTTTTTATGCATATTTCCTAAATAATTTGTTTTTTTCTATAATTTTTCTGTAGTATATTATGTTTTTATGTGGACTACGGAAAACAGCACAGAAACTACTGATTCAAAACATGTTATTGAGTTTTAAAAAATTATATGATTGATGTTTCAAAACCAAAAATAAGTGATAAAGGAACACACATCGATTATAAGAACAATAGATATCTTCAAATAAAATATAATTTACATATGGAATATTATAATTCCAACTATAAAAAGAACAATGTGATGGTCTAGGATTACAAAATAGAGAAAAATATGATAATAGAAAATGGATTAAAATCCATCTAGATTATATAGAGTGGAAATATTGAATATGTAATGTAGGAATACATGACTGCCTAAAGATCACCTTCAGTATCCTTATAAAATATTGTAGGGAAACCACTTTCCCCTACATTTAGATATTTATCCCAAATCATTATAGGATTCTGAGATATTTATCATGAAAATTAAAAATGATAGATATTATTGGAAGTTAAATACAATAGATATTGAAAATATTGGATGGTAAAATTAATAGAACTACCAAAAGTACAAGGTAAATTGTATATCATTACTTGATAAAATCATCCAAAAAATAATTTTTCAAAATAGAGATAATGGGGTTTTGGTTATCATAAGGATAAACCTCATTCTAGTTAAACATAATTCAAAATCGATTGGATCATAAAATGTGACCAAACAATTTCTATTAGGTTATGTTAAGATCAATATAGATGAGTAATTGGGACCCTTCAATGTAAATGGTAGGAAGTTATAAAACATCAAGGATGATTTTTTTAAATATTCAACAATGATATCCACACTCACCCATACAATTATTTAATGAATAACAACATGTTTCCTATTTCTTTCACACTTGTTTAGATTCCTTTATTTTGTGATATTTTTCATTGATAAACATCTTTTTTCAATTTAATTGAGGTGTGTTAGAGATTTTTGTGTGGGAGAGAAGAAAAATTATTATCAGTAATTTTTTTTCTCTATTTTCCATTATCCTCTTTAATAATAAATAATTAAATAAATTAAAAAATCAACTTCTTTTAAATTCATTACAGACATAATATTATTGTTTTTGTTATATTTTTTCAATCATTGGTTGTTCTAAATGGATCAAATTTTAGTTTAAATCTAATATAAAAAATAAGAATTTCATTGGTTATACTTAAATAAGAATTAGTTGAATGTAAATTCAATTTTTCTCAGCCTCCATTGATATTTGGGAGAAGATATATGAAACTGAAACTGAGAAAACATATTCGTATGGAATTAGAATTATAACATGAGGTCACATTAATTTTATAGAATAATAAAAGAAAACTATGTCTTTATTAAATGTAACACCTTAGTGATCAAACTGAATGGAAATTTATATAAGTCTATTTAGTGGTCAAAAACCCCGCATGGTAACATTGAATCATTTTTGGGTTTCTTCTGTTTGTTGATAATGTAGTTTTACATGGCGAATTTTGGTGTTTTAGAGATGTTTTTGGCAATATATGTTGAAAAGGAACCATGACAAAGGAATGGATGATCTGGAGGCATTACAATAGAATAGAGAAGTCCGGTGTTTCGTGAAGATGGTATTCATTAACTTTATTATGAAAATACAAAATGAATGTCGACAGTGATCTCTATGATTACGATGAGCATCGTGAATATTAGGGTTAAAGTTTATAGAAAAGGATCATTACAGAGTGGCACAAAGGAGTGGACAGAATGCTCCATGATTATGAAGAGTTTTGTGATCCAAAAATTTCTCTAGTGCCTCATGATATAGAGAGAATTTCGGCAATAATTTCAGAGAATCTAAATTTGAGATGACGTGGTGCTGAATTCACACAAAAGGTTCTCTTGTCGATGGAATCGCCTATAAATATTCCTCTACCCCCTCTAGAGAAGTAGATAGATCAAATGAAACAACATAAACTCTCAATTTTCAATGGATATTCGTAGTGTAGGGTGTTTTTTGAATGAAAAGGGAATTCGTACAGGCAGTTTAGCTCTATGAATGGATGGCACACCATGATGGCCAGTTCAGGTATTCAAAGGATGGGCGCTTTGCGAAGTCTTGTTTGTCATTTTGAAATCGCAAAGACTAGTGTGAGCTTTATGAATCAGTGTGCTCTATGATTTAGAGAGCACTGAAATCTAGGGAGCATTGAGAACTTGTGAGCTTTGAGAACCTATAAGCTTCACGAATATGTTGGATAATTGCAAAGGCTTGAATCATTGGCACAAAGGAGTTGACAGAACGCTCCAAGAATACAATGAGCTATGCGATCTGAAAATATTTGTGGTGCTTCACGATATGGAGGGAATTTTGGGGATAAATTTTAGTTCTTCGTGATATGAGCTGACGTGGCACTAAATTTTCTCATAAGGTTCTCTAGTTGGTGAAATCACCTATTAAAGGGCCTCGAACCCCTCAAGATAAGTAGAGCGATCAAACAAAAAATCCTTATCTCTCAAATTACAAATAATATTTGCATAGAAAGTAGATTTATGAATGAAAAAGGAACTCAAAAATGACATTATGATATGCGAAAGTAAGGTGCATTGCAAAGTCTAGTTCAGCTTTGTAGAGGACGTGCGCTTCATGAAGGATTGTTTAGCTTTGCAAAATTTCAACGACTAGTGTGATATCTGCGAAGCAGTGAGCTCTGCGATCAAGAGAGCTTTACAGTATAGTGGTCTTTGCGAACCTGTGAGTTCTAAGAACCTGTGAGCATCGTGAAGAGGTTGGGGAATTGCGAATGCTTGTTTGATCTTTTCAAATGTGGGATCTTCGCAATGGAAGTGTGCTTTGTGAAATAGTTTCAAAAGTGATTTCCCATTATTTCACGGAAATGTGTTATTCATCTGTGGATGAAATTAGGACATTAACATAGAAACTATATACAATGTAAGATTAATTCATTAGTGATAATTAATGGACCTACATTTCCATAAACTGGGAGTACATACCTTCCAGAGTAGTGACCAATGTAAGAGGATGTAGGTTATACTTTCTATTGTCAGTGATCCAGAGAGAGATAAATAGGGAGTAACCCTTGGGAAATAAGTAAGCTGACACTAAATATTGTAAAGGTAGTGTTCCTTTTTATAGAAGTGATCTAGCCCTAAAATTATTTGCAGTGAGCATTACTGGATTTGGTAAAATGATACATTTCCTTTGTATACTCTTTGGATTTATCCCAGTGAAGGTGAACCAAGTAAAACACTATGAGTCTACCTATTTTCTTACATGTAATGCATAGAAAGAATCTTCATCAGATAAATAATAAAATAGATGATCATAAAAAACACACAAGTGAAAACAAAGTTATCCTTATAAAAAAGAGATCAAGATTTAGTGGGGAAGGAAAAAAATTTCAAAGAATATTCATACCCTGATTCAACCCAATTTTACGGTATATATAACCCTTTTAGACCTAAAAATTGGTATCAGATAATTGGTTTCTTTTATTAAAATTTTCATTTTGACTTGGTTCATTCGATTTCTCAGGTTATATTTTAAGTATTCTCTTATCTTTATATGCCATGGAAAAGGGAAGAACTTCAAAGAAGAAGAACAAGTCTTGTGAAATTCACTATTGAGGATGTTTCAACAGAAAGATTGGGATTCCGTTGAATGAATCTTGTTGTTAATGTAATAGTGATTTGGATAAACCATCTAGTGAAAATATTTACTCATTCAATGATGAAGAAGGAATGGGTGAAGAAACTAATATTCCAAGTGATTTTGGAACTACTGATGATGAAAAAACTCCCAGAAGTTGAAATGTGGATGTTTTCCATGAAATAATGAAATCGGATCAGAAGTTTGAGGAAGATATTAAATCTAATGATATCTGGATCCAAGAAATGGAAATTCAGGCCAAAAAACTAATAGGATTAAATCAAAGTATTATTGACGTGGCCACTAATCTGATGGAGAATAATGATTCCTAATCTAAAGAAAAACAAAATTTATCTATAAAGAGAGAAAATATCAAAGCTAATGTTAAGGGAAATAATCTGAAATCAGATGAAATATGTAATCTGAAATCCTTAAATGATGATATTTCAACACAACTGTCCGAACGGAATTAGTAGAATCAAATACTACAATAGGAGATTTCATGCTATGCTGATTCTACTTGTCAAGAAAAATTGAATGTAAAGGAGAAATGTGATATTGTGGATAAGCTCAAACATGATTTAGAGTTTGTGATGAGAATAAGAAAGAATATCAAGAGATAACTCAATTATCTAATTGAAGTAAGGGATATGAAGATTCACAATTTTGAAGAAGAGATAGAGTTAGTAAATATAAAAGTGGAGAAATAAAATACTAAAGGAAAGCATAAAATTAAAGATGTGTTACACTTAATATTTGATTATTCTTCAGTAAGTGATGATAAAATGAAAAACAAAAATTCTATTTCTCTCGAGAAACAACGAGAAATTTTATCAGATCAATGACCACACAGTTTGGAAAAAAATAGTATTTTATTTGTTGATTCTCTTTTCATGAATGATAGAAAGAGAGCCATGAACAGTTTCAGAAATGATGAAAATCATGTAGGTGATATAGACATACCTAAGAGGAAATTTACAAGAAGTAGTGATGAAAAGTTTTATTTTCTGGGATTCAGGACCTCACAACATGTTCCAATTTAGTGTATTTGGATTATATTTCATTCTACGAAGATAGAAACATTTTTAAATCTGAGAAAAAGATGTCAGTATCCATGAAGTGCTTCAATTGTGGGAGAATGGGAGACACTGTGAGTTTGTACCAGGAAGCTCAGGAGCTCAAGGATTGAAGTAGAACTCAGTACGCATCAACAACACAACTAATAAATGATGATATGAGTTATTACTTTAATGGAATATGTTTTATATGTTCTAATCATGGTAATTTGGCCAGAATGTGCAGCAAGAAGAAAGAGGGGATGGAAAAGAAACCTAGAAGGAGATCCCTACATGAGGTAGTGAAAAAAAATCCTATACTGGAAGACCACATGGTAAGATGAAAAATAGGTTTATAGTATTAGGGGAATCACAAGGAGATCAAAAAAAGGTGTATCAATCACATATTGAGTTACAGTCTCAAAAACGGCCCTGTAATATATGTGGAAAATCCTGAACGAAAAATAGAGGACATACCCCAACTGTTAGAAAGAAGAATGTAAAATAAGTGGAAAACTAAACCCCTACATGAAAGGGTATCATTATTCAAAAAATGGTAAAAGAAAAATGAATAAATAATGTCTTATAAATTCCACATATCATGAAACATAATGAGATGCAAAGGAAAGTGGAGAGATTCCTACTTTGAGAAGGATTCAAAAGAAGTGGCATATTGGTGAAACAGTAGATAAGAAAATTTCTAGAAGTGGGTTTAAACCCCAAAGTGTGAGAAAGGCCAAACAAGTATAACATAAATTTCATAAAAACACTTAGCATGTAGGTAATTAATGCTTAGTCATATGGCTATAATAGTTGAAGTTGGTCAGGTGGTTGGAGTAGGCATGGATGGAGTGTGATGCTATGCAAGAAGCAATCAAAGGGCTGACCCATCACGATCAACAACAATCCTCATCATGATGATTCCATTTTATCTCATCTCCCTAGGTGTATAAATTATATGAATGGATGTTCAATTGTTTTAGGTTCAAGGGGAGCTACAATCCAAGGAAAAGTGTCATCAAAAGATGAAATGTTGTGATGTAATGTGATCTGAAATTTCAACTGATTCATATCAGCTACCAGAGATGAAGAAATAATCTATAAGAGTTCCATGAAAGGAGTTAATTTAATATGGGTACATGTGATATGTGGAGGTAATTGAGAATAATAGACAATGATTTTGTTTTTTTAACTCAATCCCTTGGTTACTACACCGAGTTTGACTCTTTAGGCTTAGTTGTATCATTGATGTCTCATTGCAATGTGACACACTAGAAAATATAATGCAGGAAAATAAGAATGATTTGGGGTCAAAACATTGGTCTCAACAATAATAAGACTTAAACATCATAGGGGGAGATCCTTATCTCTTAATCATATTCAATATATCAATGGGAAATATATGATGAAGGTTTATGTTCAAGAAGATTGATGAGGAGGAACAAAACGTAGGGGGATGATAAGTGGCCGGTGCAAATTTAGAAGAAAATAATGATGATGAGAATAAGGCAGTAAAATATTTATCTGCATAAAAATGAAGGAGTCGAGCTGAAATTGAGAGGTAGAGTAACATTAGTGATCAATTTTATCTTGTTCAGACAATAGGAATGAAATCACTACAGTTGGTATCTTTCCTATCTTAGGTAGTGCCTAGATGCTTTCTTGATGTAGTTGGAGATGAGAATTGGGTTCATGCTATGAATGAAGAGCAATATCATATTGAGAAGAATCGGACATGAGAGATTTTGTTGTGGCCATCAGATAATAATTTAATCGGGACTAAATGGTTCTATCGCAAAAAGATAATGAATACGCCACAATGATTTGAAAAAAATAATAACTTGTGTGAAATGGATACTTCCATATAGAGGGTATTGATGCCACTGAGACATTCACACCTGTTTCAAGGTTGGAAACAATCAGATTATTCATGGCCATTACATTACAATGGAGGATTATGGTTTTCAAGATGGACATCAAATCTACATTTTTTTAATAGGGTTCTGGAAGAAGAAGAGTACAGTGAGAATCCAAATGGTTTTCTCATTCGTGAATATGAGATAAAAGTTTTTTTGATGAATAAAACACTATATGGGATGAAACAAGCATCTAGATCATGGTACTCAAGGCTTGATCAATATTATAAGAATTGTGGATTTCATCTTGGTGGAGTTGATTTCCATTTCTATTTCAATAATGGATGTAATAAAAGGATGATGGTTCTACTTTATGTCGATGAAATAATATTTGGCATATCAAATGGAGCTCACGTCTGACATTTTTATGAGTTCATAGATATTTTACTTTGAAATGTCAATGATTGGAGAGATGAATTTTTTGTGTGGATTACAGGTGACACAAGGAAGGAATGACACTTTCATTTCTCAATCCAAATATGCCATCTAGGTTTTGTGAAGTTTTGGAATGTAAAATTACAAGTATATGAAGACTCTGGTAGCCACCAAGATGAAATTAACAAAAAATCATGGTGGAAGGGTAGTTAATGTAACATAATAATGGTATGTTATTGGATGTTTACAATACCTGACAATTTCAAGACAAGATATTTCTTTTTCCAAATTCTAAGCAGCGTGATATCAAAGAAATCCCCAGGAAAGACACACGATTGCTGTGAAAATAATAATTCTATATATTAAGGGAATTTTTGATTTTGATTTTTTCTATATTGATTAATCTTAGCAAGAGCATTTGGGATATACAGATGTCAATTGGTCTGGATCAGCATATGATAGGAAATCTACGTTGGTAGGTGCTTTGTATCATGGTGGTTTGTTTATTTCTTGGCAACACAAGAAGAAATATTACTTTTAATTGAGCATAGTATAAAGAGAGTATATTTCCACCTCTCAAGAATGCACACAGTTGTTGCGGATGAAGCAAAAGCATGATGCTATGGGTGTTGAAGTGATATGTCTCATCAAAATCTGGTGTGATAATTCAAGTGCTATAAATAATAGAAAAAACCCAGTCCATCAATCATGGAAAAAGTTCATTATGTTCAAATATCATTTTATCAATGAGAAGGTGTAGCAAGGATTAATAGAGTTTATGTGTATGGTTATCGAGCTACAGGTTGCAGACATTCTGATAAAGGCCTTACTCAAGGATGGTTTTGAGAGGCATCGACTGGATCTCGGAGTTTAGTCGACTCCGCTCACTTGAAAAAGGGTGGATGTGGGACCTTCTCTCCCCAAGGTATGATGTGTTTTTTCTCTATTGTGATAAACTATGTACATTCCAATGTTTTAGACCACAAAGTAATGAATTTTGGTTTTACTGACAAAGGGGGAGTAATAGTGACTCTTAAATGGTGAGGAAATGTGGCTAAGGAAGGGAGAGAAATGAGATAGGGGGAGAGTTTAAAATATGATGATGCTAGAAGTGATCAATCAATGATTATATATCATGACAACTGAGGTTTGTGATGAAAATAATTTTTTTTGGTATTAGTTTGCTATCATCAATTGCTTTCTAAAATAAAGTGAATCATTGATTGACTTTTCATACTAATATTGTTTCTCATGCTGAGAATTACTCATTTGATCTTAGAGTATACGGTGAGTGAATCTTCAGTCTCTATCTAAATGACAAAAAGAAAATGGTGGTAGATGATGGAAGGAAATTCATTGAGTTAAGAAAGTGGAGAGAATCATTCTAAGAAGAGTTTTAAACAAACACAAAGGGGGATATTGTTGGTCAAAAATCCCTCAAGGTAACACTGCAAAAAATTTTGGTTGGTTGTTCTTTTTGAAAATGTAGTTTTACATGATTAATTGTTGAGTTCTAGATATGTTGTTGAAAGTCGATGTTGAAAATGAACATGATAAAGGAATGGATCATATGGAGGTGGTACAAAAGAAGAGATACAATGTGGTTCCATTTTCTAGTGTTTTCCAAATTTTTTGGGTCCAAAATTTGGGATTTGGTGAGAATCACAAAAAGTGAATTTCCATGAAGATCTTGACATAATATGGAAAATTCATCAGTTTCATGAATATGAGCTTCCTGGATTGTATTTCACAAGGACATATTGAATGTTTATGGTGAGATCTATGATTACGACAAGCCTCACAAACAGAAGTGTTGAAGAGTATTGAAAAGGATCATTGCGGTGGTGGTGTAAAGGATTTGACAAAAATATTCATGATTATGATGAGTTGTGTGATCCAAAAATTTCTATGGTTTTTCACAATGTGGAGATAATTTCAGATAAAATTTTGGAGCATCACAATTTGAGTTGATGTGGGGCTGACTTTGCGCAAAAGGTTCTCCAATCAGTGGAATAACCTATAAACAGTCCTCGACCCCCATCGAGAGAAGTAGTGCGATCAAATGAAAAATCCTAAGTACTCAAATTTTTTAAGAGATTCATAGAGTATGGATATTCATGAATGAAAAGGAAATTCACAGCAGTAGTTGAGTTCTGCAAAAGGATGGTGCACCGTGAAGGGCTGTTCAGCTTGGCGGAGGACGTGTGCTTTGTGAAGTCTTGTCTATCTTTACGAAATCGCAAAGGTCAGCATGACAAATTTGAAGTAGTGAGCTCTAAAATACAGAGATCTTTGCAATCTAGGGAGCATTGTGAACCTGTGAGCTCTTTGAACCTTTGAGATTCACAAATATGTTGGAGAATTGCAAAGGCTTGTTTGAGATTTTAAAAAGTGGGAGATTCACAAAGGTAGTGCTCTTGGTGAAAGAGTTTCAAAAGGGATCTCTCGGGGTTCAGTGGAAAATTTGTATTAATCCATGGATGAAATTTGAACTTCGACATAGCATCTATATACAGTGGAGGATGCATTCATTAGTGATAATTAATGTACTTACAAGTACATAAACTCTGAGTAGATCCCTTCCAGAGCAGTGAGAAATGGATGACAAAGAATGTTATCCTTTCTACTAGTAGTGATCTAGAGAGAGAGAAATAGGGAGTGACCCCTGACAATGTAGTGAGACGACACTAAACATTTTATGGAAAGTCTGCATGGGCATAAAAGTAATTTAGCCCAGGCAGTATTTGTAGTGAGATTTAGTGAATTTGGTAAAGCAGCACATTGCCTTTTTATACTCCATAGACCTATCCCAGTGCAAGTGAACCAATTAAAAATATATTTGTCTACCTTCTTGATTTCCTGTATTGCGTAAAAAGCATCAACATCAGATAAAGAATAAAATAAGTGATCATAATAAACACACAAGTGAGAGAAAAGATACCATCATTATAATGAGTTCAAGATCTAGTTGGGTTGGAAGAATTTAGAAAAAAATATCTATACCCTAAATCACCCCCCTCTCAGGGTATATAGGCCCCTTTTGGACCTAACACTATTGAATCATGTATAAATTTGAAAATTGATATCCAATAGTGTGGCTTTGATATATGAGTCACATGGGATGTGAATAATATATTTTTATGCACCGAATATGTTGTTTTGTATTGTTCAGTACACAATACTAGATATTTTAAATTTAAAATAAAAAAAATAATAAATATTGTTCCTAATAATCCAAAATGAATACATTCTAGTTAGGGGAATTATGATCCAAACTGGGAAAAGGATAAGTTGACTTATAAAATATTTAAATGAGTTATATCAATGAATATGAAAATTTAACTCTGGTATATGAACAATATAATATAAGGCTAATTGGGTATGCTTCGTTTAAAAATTTATATTCCACCAAATTATAATTTATTCTACTACTATAAATCTAACAAATACTGAATATAATTGTGTAATTTGGAAAGACTCGTATATATGGAATCATAATTCAATATTTTGATAAATCTGTGATACATTTTCCTCTCATTTGTAACTTTTTGTCTTGGAATGATGAAAATCATTAATTCTTTTTAAATAAATGGAATTCAATGATAAAATTTTTGTGAAGTGATTTATTTCAACTATGAGGGAGTTATCTAACATGAAAATTTAAATATAAATTCCACATTTCATATAAATGAACCACATTTGTAAAATTGATTATTTTTCAAATGTAATGTATTTATTAATACTTTAAAGTGTTGAAATAATCGTTAAAAGTCCTAAAATTAGATATTTATTGATTTATTCAGTTGTTGAGATAAATAGTGTTACATATATTATTTTTCTCTAAAACTTTTAAATGATGTAAAATGATTAACCAATATTTTTTCTTGTTTTTTTATGTTCCTTTACTTTTTTTGTTTATTGATTCCATAAATTAAAAATTATTTTAAAATGAATGGTGATATATCACTATTCCTTTATAAATTTATTTATAAAATAATACACTTGGAATTGATGAATTGTCATGACCCGTCCCTCAAGCCTCGTGTCGTGACTACCCCAAAACTACCTTCCAAAGGCCAGGGGCTGGTGAATAGCAACAGAAAGGCGTATCCCAATAATGTGAAGGCATCTCCATTAATCCTATACAAACACACATACTAGAGAAAATCAAGATACAACTATAAAGTAAACTATCTTAGTAAAAAAAAATTATCAAAGTAAAGGTCTGATATTAAAGCCCAACTGAAAAGTACAAGTACAACTAAAAAGTACCAATAGAATTGAAAATTAAAAAACTGCTCCTAGATTGTCCACCGAGGTTCCAACCTGATGGGTAGGTATAGATTGTATCTACCACCCTCCATGATAACCCGTATCCTCCGTGTACCGTCTGGTCCTGGCACCCTCATGTCTCAGCCTATATTCATGTCATCTGCACAAGACACAACAAGGTGCAGGCGAATCCCATGTAGGGGTGAGTATTAAAATACCCACTAGGGGCCTCGCAAACCTCAAATGTCTCCTAGAGTGCCACAAAGGAAAATACCACAAAGAAAGACCTCAAAATCAAATCACGAAGTGATTGACATCAACCCTACTTATGTATATTCCCATACATATACCTATGTTATCAAGATATAGTCATCTCACACATGGGGGAAGAATACAAAAAAGGTAGAAGTACCACATAGGTAACACCATGAAGCTAACACCACGAAGGTAGAAGTACAACATAGGTAACACCACGAAGATAACACCACTAAGGTAGAAGTACTATATAGGTAACACCATGAATATAACACCATGGAGGTAGAAGAACTACATAGGTAACACCATGATCATAACACCGTGAAGGTAGAAGTACCACATAGGTAACACCACCAAGATAACACCACAAAGATTACACCATGAAGGTAGAAGAACCACATAGGTAACACCACGACGAAAAAACCATGAAGGTAGAAGTACCACATAGGTAACACCACAAAGATAACACCACAAGGGTAGAAGTATGACACAAGTAAGACCACGAAGATAACCCCAAAAAGGTAGATTGACCACACAGGTAACAACCCAAAGATAACATCACAATGGTAGAAGTACCACAAAAGTAAATAATTAGCTCACAAATTGGTATAAATTAGGTACAAGAAGTACGGATGATTATTCTTAAGCTATATCATCTTATCCTATTATGAGGAACTATTGCTGACCCACACATGGTCAATTGGAACTAAACCCCACTAACCTACACAAGATCTAAACCACCCTTGATCTGTATGCAATGACCCAAACATGACCGTTGAACACTGACCAACACATGATCTGATAGATGCTGACCCACACAGGATCAACAGATTCTGACCCACATAGGTTTGTTAGATGATTTCCTACATAGAATCCATGATCTTTTTTCACGTTACAACAAGCCACAGGATTTCTCACACCTGGTGTGCTTGAGTTCTGTAGAATCTGCACCTCAAGATATCGGTCATACCTCGACCGCTTCTATTCTCCACAAAGGAGTAACCCAAAGTACATCCATTTCCTATGATTCCAATGTGATAGATGGTGCATCAATTGGACGCCTGGTATACAAGTTATACACATTTTGGATCAGAGGGCCTTGTTGGATTTGAGATTAATCCAACATGGACATACTCCATCTATCTCCAAAACTTCAGTGGAGTATACAAAAAGGATAGTCTATCCAAGGATCCCATCACTATAAAAAGTTGGTCAAATGGATATCTGGTTCTCAAGATATGTCCCATAAAGTGTTTCTAGGTTCGGTTGAGCCTCGGTCCAGTTCGACTCGGTCAGACTGACCAAACCTAACCCACCTGAGGTAGGATGTGGGAGGCTCGTCCCGCTAGGTCAAGGTCTGGAGTGAAAGGGGGTGGCACGGCTCACATGGTGGCTTCTCGCCCCGCAAGGGTACATCCCGACCCGCAAATGGGGTTCCCGGACCACAAGGGGGAGACCTGGCCCCTATTGGAGTCCGCCCTAGGTGGTGTGGGGGGTGAGACCCCCAGTCTCCCGAATGGACTGGAGGTCATTTGGCTTATAATGAAGTGGCACCATGTGGGAGCCGCCCGATATTCATGGAACCCAACGGAGGCGCGACTTCATCCTCCGTCACGGCTTCGGCCGCAACCCCTTCCTCACCGACATAGCAGTGGTCACGCCGGCCTTCCCTTCTACGGTTAGCCAATGTGCGTTCCACCTCCGTCGACCACCATGAATTAGTCTCATAGCCCCCTCTTGCAGCATGCGGCTGTACTCTGCCTCTATCATAGACGGTTGGTGTTGTCGCACTGACAGTCTTCCACTGAGGCATAAGGGTAGCGAGGTGGTGGAGGGTCAGGTCCAGGTTCGTTAGGCCCGTGCCCTCCACATTATCTTATAATAATGAGGGAGGTTTAAAGGGGACAAAAATCACTTGAAATAAACAAAAATCAAATCCCTTCCTCAAGAACGA
This sequence comes from Viscum album, assembly GCA_963277665.1. Taxonomy (NCBI): domain Eukaryota; kingdom Viridiplantae; phylum Streptophyta; class Magnoliopsida; order Santalales; family Viscaceae; genus Viscum; species Viscum album. Next base: position 1,496,312,575 of record OY728151.1, on the reverse strand, counting down.
TGGAAAAATTAATGTGATTGAGGAAGTTGGACGGTGTTCACCGTCCCCCACAACTAGCCTCCAACGACCTATCTCGATCATCGATCTTTGGTTTGGGGTTTTGGTGTCACTCATCACCCCTCTCCATAACTGGCTCCATCCTCCATGGTTTTGGTGTCTCAGCACTTTTTCATCACTTCGTTGCTTGGTGAAGTTGTGTTGAAACCTCTCCCCATGCTCCATATAAATAGGATAGGGGGAGGTTGTCTAACGCTCTTTGGATTTATGGGGGCTAATTAATTAAGAACCTTCCTAATTACCCAACAGTTTTGTTACACTAGACAGAAAGGATAAAACATATATTATCTAGAAATTTCATTGGTCCCACATTGTTTCTTTTCCGTTGGATGAAAAATAAAGGCAAAAAAATAACAAAGTTATTTAGTTTATTCTTTTAAAAATTACCAGAACATAACTTTTCCCCCATACCAAATGCAATAAAAGTAAAGCCTCCCTTAAGTGAATCCTGATGCTATGGATTCAACAATTCTATGGGATTTTTAATCTGAGCACTAGTTCAAATTTTTGAAAACACTGCTCACGCATTTACTGAACGTACCTTAAAAAAGATCAATAAGTTAATAAAGTTCACCCTCGACCTGCATCGGTCGAGGTTAGGCTTTTCCTAAGGAGAACATGCCCCAATGAACTCAATGGTAATCTCAGATTTTAAATTTGAGATATTTTTTGAGAAGTTATGGATTTTAAAAATAAAATAATTGTTGCATAATTATTTTATTTACGGGAAAAAAATAACTTCCACTGTTGGCTTGTTCGACCAATGTTAGTATATGCCTAATGAATGCATACCATCATGAGCTTAGCGGTTGTCTCATATTACTATTCTGAGTCACCGTTCATGAGTTATAATCATTTGAAAATTAAAATAACATTATTTAATTATTTTATTTATGGTTATTCAATTTTCAGGTTTTCTCATAGGAGGTCTGGGCCGACTAAACATAAGTAAAGTCTAGGGTAAACCCTCAATCATGAATGCAACAATGCCCTCATATTTCTGATCTGAGATACCATTTAAGAATTATTACATTTTTTCAGGAAAACAACTTAGGCTTGCCAACTAAAGCATAACAAAACTTAGAAGGACCATTCTGAGAACTACGGGCCTCAAAATCAGGCACCATCAGATTTAGTGGTATCGAAATAATTCCATATAATTATAAAAAATATACAAGAAATTCCATGACATTACATTCTCCCCTCCTTATGGATTTACATCCCTAAAATCCAAAACATAGGAAAATCAAACAAATGACGATACTGAGAAAGAATTTGAGCCTCCTGCTCCCATGTGCTCTTTTGGAGGTCCCCTTACTGCCACCGAACTCACACCAGAGGTATCGACCATCCACGAAGGACTCGCTTATGCCAATACTCTATATCCACCGAGAACACTATAAAAGTCACACCATCATCAAAGTTTAACTCTCCCTAGTCAATAATGTGTGATGGATCATGCACGAATATCCTCATCTATGACAAATGGAAAACGTTATGCACCTGGTGCATCTGTGGGGAAAGTGATAGATTGTATGCCAACTCACCCACTCTATTGAGAATCAATAATGTTCCGATGAACCTCAGAGATAACTTGCTGCCCCGACCAAATCTCTACAAACCTCGTTGAGGTGTGACCTATAGTAAGACATTGTTTCCCTGCTCCTGTCGGTATAAGACTACTGCCGACTTTGTGCATTCTTGACATACTGACAAGTGAGGCATCGTGATACAAACTCTTCCACTTCTTCCATCATCGTTGGCCATCAGTACTGACACCATAGGTCCTTTTACATCTTTTCCACTCTAGGAAGTACTGTTAAAGGGGATGTATCAAAATCCCTCAACACCTCCTCCTGAAGCGCCACTAGAACCGTAGTGCGTCCTCTAAAGAGAATGATGTGGTCCCCACCTACAAAAAATCTTTTAGGAGACTATCCTGAGGATATCTGAGCATTTCGGTCATCACAATAAACATCCCAAGGTGTGCCTCCCAAACTCACTGAAGTTTTAGAGGAGTGACCGTCATATAATGGAGGTATGATTCCCTATCATTATCCACAAAGGATATCTGCAACGCGACTAGATGTTATAACGCCTCACTCAGTAGCTTTAGACCAAACCTCCTGCTATGTGTATCTTCTACCATTCAACCCTTCCCAAGAGTATAGACTATCTCGTAGTCATGGTCCTATAGGAACTGTTGCCAACATCATTGTCTCCGGTTCTAGTCCTTCTTTGAGAAGAAATACATGAGAGTCTTCTAATCAGAATAAAAAGTAAACCATTCAACTATAGTTTAGTGCCACCACTTCATCATCACACAGTCCACTGCTACTGACTCATAGACATGGTTAGTGTAGTTCTCCTCATTAGTTCTCAACTACCACGATCTGTATGGGATCATTGTCCTCTCCTGCATTAGGAAACACCCTAGTTTGTTCCTTGATGTGTCACAATAGATTACATAACCAACACCCTATTATGGTATCCTCAAGATGGGGGTAGTCGTTAGTATCTGCCTCAGCTCTTGAAAGCTCTGCTGACACTTCTATGTTAACAGGAAAGGTGCCCCCTTCATCATCATAGCTAACAAGGGTGACGCTTCCCTGGAGAAGTCATGTACACAACTCGAGGATTACCCAGCCAATGCAGAAGACCCCCTCCCTTCGGGGAGAAATCCCGGATATATCCTTCAAAAACATGTCCCCACACTCTACCACTACTGTCGGGAACAGAAAACCCAGAACTCATGTTTCCACGAGGTTAAGGCTCACCGACTCAAGAGTGATTGGTTGCACCCTCCTATGCATGAGTTTATCCTATACTCCTTGGGTTTCCTTTTTTATCTCCGACCATGGAAAACCACATTCCAACATTTTTGATAAACCAAAAACTTTTTTCCTAAGACATTCAATCAATGTATGAACTGTGGATGTCAAGTCCATCCCCAAACTAACATCATAAGGCCTCAACACTTCCAACAAGAGGTTCCAACCGAAACTCTTGCCTAAAGGTTCAGATCACACCATCGACATCAGTGTGATTATCTAGTCTCCTCCCAATGGTATCTCCAGACGTAAGGGTCATGTCACCGGTTTAACCAGAAACTCTATGTCTTGAACAAGATTCGTGGTATGATGTAATGATCGGTACCAATGTCTATTAATATAACAACTATTAGTAGACACATACCATACTTCGAATCATTCCTAGAGCCCTTAGGTCACACTCCTTGAACCCTTGCGACTACTCCCTTCCCATGTCCTCCATCATCCTAAACCTGTAGGGGACCACATTGGGGTGGTGGTTGTAACATGTCAAAATGTATACCACCTCATGAGGCTCTCCTATCTCCACTTCCACATCTGCTGCCCTGCAGATTCGTCTTTCCCTAACACTTCCTCTTCCCGAAACATTTTGCACGCCTAAGTCTCTAAGTTGAGAATAATTTTACTACTTTTCCACTGAAAACATTCACTAGCTATATCTGCTCAGCCAAAGAAGTTCAACCACAATGGTTCTCTCTAGAACCCTATCATAAGTAGGAATGAATAGAAGAAAAGTGTTGTATTAGATGTTCCTAAACACACCTCGCTTGGAGGTCTCAGTCCATAAGCACTGATAAAAATATATTCATCACGTACTTGGGATGGTTGGTATGCCTCGATGAATACTCACCTATCGACATGCCATCCCGCCGAAGCTATAAAATATTAAGGGAACTCTCACCACTTAGCTCTTTATGGAAAGAGACCCCCCTCTTTAAAGAAGGTTCTCAATATATTCAACAAAAAAAGTGAATTGTTCGCAAGACCAAGGTAATCTAAAACTTTTCATCTTCATGATGATCCATGTAGAAGGCTATCTACTACGACAACCATCTAATCGAATGGTGACCTGGATAGATGGAAACTCGGCCACCTACTCAATACAGTCCTTGTCTGTATGTGATTCAGGCTATCCTCAGAAACTGAGGGGTATATGATACTGAAACACGTGTATGGAACTAAGCCTACATGTGTCCTCTACCAGTACCACCAGTTGTAACTGCTGACTAACAGGCCATGATATATATGGCAGACTATCCAAAGGTACCATCTCAGGTAATGGTCCATGTATCGAAGCCTCATAACCATGCAGACCTTCCATATGGTCACTCACTGATAAATACTAGCATCTAGGATCACCATCTGATTTTCTAGTGTCCCATCTATGAAAAAAACATAATCCTCAACCTCCAATTAGTCCTCTGCTACCTGGGGATCTGTCTTGCCTCAAAAACTCAGAGGCCTCTACCACTAGAACTCGTGCAATGCACTCAATCGGCATGCATGGACCACTTGTATCATCTATTGGTAACTTCATTCCAACGGGTGTTGGTGTTGCTATTACCCCACCCGAAGGTTTCAAAACAATAAGAGGGCCCCACAACGGAGACTCGTCGCTTGGTGGTCCCTCATCGTGTAATCTCTCTGGAATCCTAGCTAGTTGTCTACGCAGCAGCATCCTAATTAAGAACAGGTGCGTCATTTTCATTAATTTATACCTAGTGAACTGACTCCAAATAAACCAAGGAAAAACATTTCAAAAACACATTGAATTATTGTATTCCATCATCAAGTCAGAAATCACAATTCTAGGTCTTTGTATATTGATATGTCAGGTTCCATAACAACACTAGACCCCCTGATCTAAAACCACAAACAAAACACTTAACACCATTACATCATTGAAAATATTAGAGTCCTAGTTCTTCTGTATAACTGACTCTGCTAATACAACTTTGTCACAACCCATCCCTCGGGGCCCATGTAGTGACTACCCCAAGTCTACCTTCCATAGGCCCAGGGCTAGAGACTAGCACCATAAAGGTGTATCTCTATCATGGGAAGGCATTTCCTTTAAACCTGTACAAACACATTAATGATAACACAACAAGATGCAACCAAAACGAAAACTACTATAGTAATAAATAGTGTTGAAAGTAAAGGGGGTGGAATAAAGGCCCAACTGAATGGTACAGGAATCACTAAAAAGTATAAAACACATCTTAGATCATCCAATGACATTCCTACCTTAAGGGTAGGTACATATCATGTCTACCGCACTCTATGTCATCTTGTCTCCTCCATATACCATGAGGTCCTGGTACCCTCACCTCTTAGCCCAATTGCTCATCTCCTGCACAAAACACAACATCGTGAGAGTGAAGCCCGTGACCTGGTGAGTATTACAATACTCTGTGGGGAACCTAAGACCCTTGAATGTCTCATCGTGTTCCACAATGAAAAATACCACAAATAAAGACCTCAAACTCAAATCACTAAGTGATAAACATCAACTCTACTTAGGTATATTCCCATACAAACACCTAAGTTGTCAAGATATACTCATCTCGCACATGAGAGAAGAATACCACAAAGGTAGAAGTACCAAATAGGTAACACCATGAATATAACACCACAAAGGTTGAATTTCCACACATGTTACACCACGAAGAAAACACTATGAAGGTAGAAGTACCACACAAGTAAAACCACGAGGATAACACCACGAAGGTAGAAGTACCACACAGGTAACACCAAGAATATAACACCTTGAAGGTAGAAATACCACAGAGGTAACACCACGAAGATAAACCCACAAAGGTAGAAGTACTACACGGGTAACAACACGAACAAGACACCACAAACCTAGAAGTAACACATAGGTATCACCATGAAGATAACACCACGACGGTAGAAGGACCACATAGGTAACACCACGAAGATAAAACCACTGAGGTAGAAGTACCACACCGGTTACCCAACAAAGATAACACCACAACGGTAGAAGTAACACATAGGTAAAGACTCATATAAAAAACATGTATATCTTATGTAGAGAAGTACAAATGATTAGACTTAAGCTAGGTCATCTTATTCTGTTAAGAGGAACTGCTGCTGACACACACAAGGTCGATAGGTATTAACCCTTACAGACCCACATAGGATCTGACCCACACTGGATCAGTATGCATATACCCACATATGATCATTGAGCGTTGACCCAAAAATGATCTAATAGATTCTTACCCACACAGGATCGATAGATGCTGACCCACATAGGATTGATAGACGTTTTCCAACATAGGATCGATGTTCTTTCTTCATGTTATAGCCAACCACATGATTCCTTGCACCCGTTGCAATTCAGTTCTGTAGAAACTTCCCCATGAGATATTGGTCATACCTCTACCACCTCTATATTCCAAAAAGGAGTAACCCAAAGGACTTCCATGTCATAAAAATTAAAACACGATAGACGGTGCGTCAATCAGACACCTGATCTGTGAGTGATAAGCATTTTAGTTTCAAGGGCATGTTTCGATTCATTTTTGATCCAACCCAACCATACAACAATTGTCTCCAAAACAAAAGTGGAGTATACCAAAAGGATCGCCTTAATCTAGGGATCTATGATCTGTAGACACTTTGTCTAATAGATTTATGGTTCTCACGATATGACACTTTAAGTGTTTCTAGGATCGATTGGGCTCGTGTCTGGTCCGACCGGGTCAGACCGACCCAACCCGGTTTGGGTCGACCGGGCTGGGCTAGGTCGCAATGGGCATGATCTACTGGGTGAGATCTGGTCTAACCTGCTAGGGGTGGCCTGGCCCAAAAGGGGGCGCCCGACCCGCATGTGGGAGGGCTGGCCCGCAAGGGGGCGGCCTGGACCAAAATGGGGCATGGCCCGTGGTGGATTCTACCCTAGCCGACAAGAGGGGTGAGACCCCTAGAATCCCAAATGGACGAGAGGTTGTTTGTCTTTTGATACAGTGGCGACACGTGGGCACCATAGAACCCGCTAGAGGCTCGTGCTCATCCTCTTCCGTAGCTTTGGCCACGACCCCATTCTCACTAGTGGTGCACTGGTTGGGACGCCATTCCCTTCTGCAGTAGGATAATGTGTCAACTACCTCCACTAACGGTCATAGATGACGAGCCGTAGCCCCTTCCTCTCCGGCGGCATGCGACGACGTGCCACAACTCCTTCACAGCCAGCCGGTGTCGGCCGCTCTGCTGACCGCCATGACCTCCTCTTGTAACGTGCGATGGCGCTCTGCCTCCTTCGTAGTTTGTAGTTTCCACCGCGCTGATGGTCTTCCATGAAGGAATAAGTGTAGCAAGGTGGTGGATTTTCTGAGCCGGGTTCATTAGACCCCCGCACTAAGTGTTACCTAGTAATCATGAGGGAGAATTAAAGGGTTAAAATAACATGAATTAAACAAAACTCAAATCCATACCTCATGAACATTGGAGAAAAGCTCGTGATCGTGGACGTGTATCGATGTTCTCCTTCCCTCCCAACTAGCCTCCAACGACATTGCTCGATCGTCAATATTTAGTTCGGGGTTTCGGTGTCGCTCGTCACTACTACCCGGAACCGCCTCCATCCTCCATGGGTTTGGAATCTCGACACGTTGTCAGCACTTCGTTTCATGGTGATGCATTACTGACACATCTCCCCAAAATCCATATAAATAGGAGAGTGGGAGGGTGTCTAATGATCATGGGATTTAATGGGGGATCATTAATTAGGAACCTTCCTAATTCTCCAATGGTGATGTTACAAATGATTGAAAGGCTAAACCATTTATTTCCTTCTCATGTCGGTGATCCCACGTTGTTTCTTGTCCATTGGAGGAAAAGGAAAGGAAATAAAATAAAAATGTAATTTTGTTTATTATTTTAAAAAGTCCCAAAACATAACTTATTCTCAAGTCCTACTACGGACAATGTGAAGCCTCCCTTTTATGAATCCCAGTGTTGTTGATTCAACGGTGCCCTTAGATTTTTAATCCAATAACTGGTTCCAATGTTTGAAAACGCCGCTCGCGTGTTTACAGAATGTACATTAAAAAAGTTCAATAAATTAATAACATTCACCCTCAACCCATGCCGATCGAGGTTAGGCTCCTCATAAGGTGAAAACACCCCAACGAACTCAACGGTAGGCTCATATTTTCAATCCGAGATACTGTTTAGATGTTATGGATTTTAACAATAAAATAATTGTTACTTAAATATTTTATTTGAAGCCAAAAACTAAATTAAACTATTATCGTGCACCGGCCAATCGTAGTATTTTCCTACAGAAATAATACCTTCCTAAGCTAAGAGGTAGTATCGGATTTTTAATCTAATTCATTGTTAATGTGTTATAAGTATTTGAATAATAAAATAACTTTATGTAATTATTTTATTTACGGTTATTCCATTTTCAGGTTTTCTCATAGGAGGCATGTGACGACTAAGAATATGTCACCCCTAGTAAAAACCTTTTATCCTAAACGCAATGGTACCCTCATATTTCTAATCTGAAAAACTATTTAAGAGTTATTGATCATTTTCAGGAAAACATCTTATGGGCGTTAATTAATTCTTAACAAAACTTCGACGGATCATTCCAGGCACTACGAGCATCAGTATCATGTGCAGTTAGATTTCACGATCTCAAAATAATTCTATATAATAAAAAATAATTATATATAAATTACATGACATTACATGGTATTTTTAAAATAGGATAAAATTGGTTAATTAAAAATTAAAATTAAAATTTTAATTTAAAAGGTTGTATTATAAATTATTATTTCAATTTTATCTACATTTTCAAAATGTGTTTGAAAACAATTCTCTACTAGAATTATGTTTTTGATTATAGGATTAAATTGAGGAATATCTATATGTTTCCATAAAAGAAAAATAAAAACTAGCTAAAATTGATGGAATGTGTCCATTACATGTCATAATTTGATTAAAACATTTTTTTGGAATGTCATGACTTGAGAAATAACAATTCTAGGATCAACACAACAATTTTAAGATGAAAATACTGATATTTTCCCTAAGGATAGTTTTGGGAGGATGGTGTTTATATATGAACCTGACATTGGTTTTACCCACATCAGGATCAGGAAAAAACATTTTTATATGGACCCCACCCTGATGTACCCAACATTTATGATGATGATCCTAATGTTTTTAAATACCCCATGATGCTTTTTATGTTCATTTCTACGTCTTTATACTAGACCCAATATAATATAAAATATTTAACACAAGTATGGGGTATTTCTACCTATTTTCTCTCTTTATCCCTGTGATTTGGGAGATTACATTGTATAGTGATGATTATTCCAATTGAAAATCAACTAAAATAAAAATAATTACCACACAAAGTTTATCTACCCTTTATCTATAATAAAATTTAGGCCCACTGAATCCATCTACTAAAAAACACATATCATTGATCCATCATTAATGAGTACTAATCTTAATCATATGATGAAATTTCATTATTGTAAATGATTTTTGTGTATGGTTCTAGATTAATACCAAATGATGATATGTGAAAAGAGTATAAGACTGATGAAATTCAATTGGGATCAATATCTGTGTAAAATTTTAAACATCCAATACAACATTTGAATGAATTATAATGCTAATCACCGAGATAGATTGGGATATTGTAATATGTTATAAAATTTCTCTATAAATAAAAAAATATGCGACAGAGAAATGGAACTTTTGAGATCATCGAAATTGATGCTACTAATGCATAACCTTTTCCCATTTAATACATTCATTTATTTTTGTATAATAACATATATTATAAAATAGTTCATCCATAGAGAATGTGTTGATGTCATCATCTATATGCCCCTTGTAATGAATTTTTTCATTATAAATATTCTATATATTATATTAATCTATGTATTTTCTTACAACTATATAAAAATTCAAGGATTTCTTCATTATGTATAATTTTATTATTTCTTCATTTACTCACTTCATCACAGACACATTCCACTTAGGTAATATCCATTTCTTTAGATTGCGAGTAGTGGGGTTTATTAAGGGTAATTAGAGACAATAATTATCAAGGATAGAAGTGAAAAAATGTTACATAAATCATTTCATCCCAGATAATAATCCAAAAAATTACATTTTAGGGTAATCAAGCATGATTTCACTTGATAAGAGAGAAAATATAATATTAATGAATTTGAATAATGATTTAGCATTTATTTTAAAGGGATAATTTTTTATAATCTACCACATATTCAATTGACCTTAAAAAAATCTCGTTTCATACAATTTTAAAATAAACTAATTGAACCAAAAAAAATTAAACACGTCCATAATATATTCCTTTATGAGGGGAACCCTGAGACCAACTATTTCAACCATTAACATGGATTCTAAAATTATTTTTTAGAGCGCCCAAAATTAAGATATTAATAAAATACTAACACAACATATAATCTAATTGAATATATTCTTATAAGTTATAATTATCGGAGAATGATAATATCTAATTTTAGAAAATAAGAATAGTGGTTTTTGTATACGTTAATATCAAATGGGGGTAATTATTTTATAATTTTCAATTTTAGGCATCATGAAATAGGGTTGTGGAAAATATAAAACCACTATAATATATGTGTTTTTATAACATGATTGTTAACTTTTATGGAATGGTTTTATATATTTCTATTTTATAAATGAAATTTTTTAATTTAATTTTAATTTTTCATAGAAATTATTTTTATTCTCTATTAATTGTTTTGAATCCATAGTTTCATTTTTATAAATTGAAATGTTATTTAATGTCTAGGAAATTAAATTTAATGAATTAAAAATAATTTTTAAAATAAATTAAAATATTTTTGGTAGTTGGGTTTTTAATGTTAATTATTAAATTATAATTACATCATAATGAATCTGAAATTATTACATTTTATATAAATTTTAATTTATATTTATCTAAACCCTAGAAATACATTAAAATATGTGAAATAATTTCCATAGTGGAAATTTAATTCATTCATGTTAAATATAAATAAATTTTTGGAAAAATAATATTACTTAGACAATAAATTTAATAGTTAAAAATTTATATTGTAATTCAAAATTATTTGTTTCAGGTTAAATATTTAAAATTAATTATTTATAATTTTTATTATCATAAAAAACATATATCTATAATTAAATTTTTTTAATATAACTATATATAAAAATTATTTACATTATTATAGATTGATTTTATGTTTTTTATTTTATTCGTTTACCTGTAATGTTTCCATGGATATCAGAATTGACTAATTGAGAATTATAAATTTCCACCTTATATCTTATCCTTATAACTATTATTTTATCCATTATATATATATATATTATTATTATAACATATAATGTGATTTTTATCGGTATTCTAGTATTTATATCAATTTATTTCATTTTTAATTTCATCACACTAATAAAAATACATGATATATATTGGTCTTTCGTTTAAAGCTATAATCCCTCCATGCTAAAGATTATAGTCTCTCCAAAAGTCATCAGGAGTTAAATAGTAGTATATATTTTCATTAAAGATAATTTTAATTTTGGTATTTGATATTTAATTATAATTTCTAAAGTAGAGGTATTTTGTTATGTATTCAATGATATAAAAGGATATAAATTTAATATAGGCACTTATTCAATATTAATGGCCCTGTAATTTCAATCAAATATGTGACAAATGAACTCATAAAAAATTCCTATATACCATCGTGAAAAATATATTTTATAAGAGACATAAACAATATACTTAAATACAACAATTTGAATTCCAATATATGATAGTAAAAAATATTTTTTCCCAATGACAAATATCCTAATCGGGCTGATACCCAATGAAATACATGATCTCATATAAAATTAAAGGGTCGTAGATTCTTATCGATGTAGGATTTATTTATATCATAATTAATATCAAACTCCTTACATTTGAAATAGGTTTGATCTATAATCTCATTCACAATGAGAGGCCCAAATTAATATGACTCTCCTATAATTATCAATAATAATGGGGATTTACTTTTCATCAAATTGAAATCATAACATGGGTTTTTATTAATAAATTAATTTTAGTTACAATTACATGAAGTATACAATAATATAGATGATCATAAACATTACTGATACGGATATAAATTTTTATATGAACTAATTAATTTGAAATTGAAATTTAATACATAAACTCGGCATTTGTATATAGATGATATTAATTGCGTAACCTCACATGAAAAAAAATACTATTATAAACCCATGGGGGAAGGAGAAATAAATCTTATATCCATATATTATAGGGTACTATATGAAAAAAAATTATCATTAAAAAAATATGCCCCCCACAAATGAACTATATATGTCTCTACAATTAAAAATCCTATCTATATTCAACAATAAGAAAATTAACACCCTTACTACATCAATCCCTCAAGATAGTCATAGTTTAATCATAACATACATAGTTATTAATAGATCAAAATTTAAATATAAAATGAAAAACATACAAAAATATTTTTTATACTTTTTTTCTCTAATCCCTAAAAACATTAATGTTTTTTTGATTCTCACAAAATAAAATGACTATGCTATAAATGATTTTACATTTACTAAGTTAGAGGTTAATATTTATGTTTGAAAATATTTGAAGTGATATTTGTTTTTAATTGAAATTTTATTTAAAAAATAAGAGAATATATATATATATATATTGTTAATTGAATTCATGTCAATAATATATTATATATTCATGTTTATAGACACAGTTATGTGAATGGATTTTTTATTTAACAATACTCTTGTAACTAGGGATTATTCATATATATTATGATGATTCAATTATGTAATCATACATAATTAAATCTACCATGTAGCATATATTAAATATTAACATGTCAATTTCCTAAAATGTGAGCGACTAAGTATATTATTTATTCATCAATGATTATATTGAAATCAGGTGGATAACAATCTGTAGATAGTCATATACATGTTTTATGTTTATCTAAAGAGAGGATTATGAAAATGACATATCTAAAACAAATTTACTCATATATTAACAAATGATGAATATTTTATTAACGAAAATGATATGATTTAAGAAATATAAAGTGAAAAATAATCCAATTTATTTATTTAATATTCTTGTATTTAACAGGGTTTTTTAGGAATATTTTGATTAATTAGTTATCAATATTAATTTTCTCATAAATTGAAATGGATTATTGATGGATTTGTGACCTTTTTTAAGGTTGATTGGGTTTTTTATAAATAATCATGATAGTTAAAAACATTTTACAGACATGTTTTACTAAAACATTGAAAAATATTAATTTGGAAACATTTTTATATGCGTATTAAAAATAGGAAATCATTTTTTTCATTATTATTAAAAAATTAAAATATACTTTTGAACTCTGTTTTAAAATATAGAAAAATTATATACAGAAAAAAGAAATTATTTATTTCACAATTTTTATTTATTATATATATATCGGTATATTATTTTTTTAATTTTGTTGAGAATAATATATCAAATTAATATATATATATATATATTTATAATATTATAAAAAATTAAATAATATTAATTATCATAAGAACATTTTTAGTGAGAATTCCCTCAAGCTCCAAAATTTAGGACCCCTTGAAACCCAACCATTGGTAGTTTATACATTATGACAAAACTATTAATTTATTTTATTATATAACATGAAAAATAAATATAATTTATTGATATATAATTTCCAAATCATTGTACATATATATACCGAAAAAACACACATAAATATATATAAAAACATTTATCTATTACTATCTATATATTTATGCATTGAAAATCATAAATATAAATATATATGTTTTTGTGTGTGTGAATATTGTCACAAATTACTATTTATATATATTAATATATATTTATGTATGAATGAAGTTAAGTATATTTAATAAAAAATTATGATATGTATAATTATTTTTATATTTTTATGTTATGAATATATATAAATTTATTTAGCAATAACAAAATATTATTACAGTAACAAACCAAAACATATATCTATACATGTGCATTACTATTTTAATTTATATTCTAGTAGATATATATATTAAAATATTATATATAAATATATATAAATTATCTAACATATAATAATATATTATTTTATATATAACATTATAAGAAACATATTTATATATATACTATTAATATAACCATGTGTCAAAAATATTCCTAGATTGAGTGGTAAATTCCTTTACTATGTTTTCCCACACAGTGTGTTCGAGTTTTAAGTGTAGTAAAATTTTCAAGTGAATATCTGACATAGATCATGTAGTTGGAATGTATAGTATTTCATAAAGTACAGGTGACCAAGGTGGGAGGTGGCGGTAAAGCTTCCATTATTATCCAATAAGGAATAAGGAATTTCTCTACATGTGGGTATCAGTCAACTAGCCATCCATGTGGGGTATGGATGAGATTGAGTTTTTTTTAAAACAATATATGGTAAAATATTCATTTTTAATTTAAAATAAAGTATTTTATACATTTTTATTAAATATGGTAATATATAATATTATATACCAATCTTTCAGAAAAATGTGGATTAACACGAAATATAATTTATGAAAATTAACTCATTCAACATCTAGATGTGTTTTTATAAAAAAAGTAATTAATTTAGTAATGTTTAAAAACATAACTATAATCACATAGAAAGACATCAAAATTCAATTTTTATAGTGATTCATGATCGAATCTAATTTTTTGGATGTGTAAAACATCCATATCTAATAATTTAATAAAAATATTTTACAAAGACTGTTATAAAATTATAGGCTAACATTTTTAAAAAAAAATTATTTTTAATATTGAAAATTTATAATATCATTAATAAGATATTTATATGAACAGTTGTTAAAATATATCATCATATATTAAATATTATTTCTATAAATATAAAAAACATTTATAACTATTGTAAATTTGAAACTGATGATATGATAAAGAGGTAAAATATTCAATAATTCGATGATTTTTTCATGCATTCTCCATAACATTTGATATTTTGTATAAATTCTCCAATATCGATGATATAGTTTCAAAATAACATAATATATTATCAAAAAAATGGTATAATTATTTTTTATGATACTATAAAAATTATTATTCGACATATATTCTATTGAGTTCATGTAGGTATTGTAAGAAGTGGGGTATGGTTGGGGGAATTTCTTATTGTAAAGAGAATATTTAATAGAGATATATTTTTTAAATACACCAAATTAATTATACAAGTGAAATATTTTAATGAAAAAATGGATCATTATATATTCAAAAACCCTGCATTGTGTGTTTGTGGAGTGCAGTAAGACATTATAATATATATCAAAAAGCACTATAATTTTTTTGATGTTTTCACTTTAGATTTAATTATTCTAAACAAGTTATCATAACATCATGAGGACTTAATATAGGGTGTAATGGTGTTTGTAAGTAAATATTTTTAATATGTGATAAGGTAAATAATATTCCACCCCACACATGAGTCATTATGATGAATATAACATGAAATTCACATTAATAATATAATATAGAGCATTATTATATTAAAAGTATACTTTTATGTTATCATTAAGAATCCCTAAAAATATCATTCACCATCTTTGGATTCCCATCGTTTCTATTTATATTATGTTTTTTATTGTTCAACTATGTTAATGTAATTATCAGAAAATATGAAAATCACTTATAACCACTTTTCATATTGAAAGTTGAGTAATCAGACATCAATTATTATAACTGATATATTTAGTAACTATTACCAAATTAAAACATATTAAATCGACTAAAAATATTGTTTTAACTAATTTCTACTTTTATAATCTCTTTGATATACTTGATTATTGATCATAAAACTGCTACACATTCAGAAAAAACAGTCATTCTCCATATAAACATGTACATATAAACATATGAAGGGAAACATGAGTATTCATTAATAATAAGATTCCATCACCACAAATATTTAAATCATAAAACAATATTAACACATGGTAACATTCCATGTTTTCATAGAATATAATATCTCAAAATAAAAATAAGTGCGATTATTCACATATATTTTATGTCTGAAGTAACTATTATGGAGAGAAAATTTATTCATTATTTTATTTTAGGGTATTAAAAATAAAATTAATTCACAAAATATGTAGACTCACAATTTTATAAATGTATGTATTAATAAAACAAAAAATGATCAGGAATTTTTAATTGTTCAATGTTATCCTAATAAACATGGACCCAGATGTTCTAACTCATTCCTCTAGAATGGACTCACAACATCTCTTATGATAGAATCATCAAAAATGAAACACAATATATATCACTAATTTTTATAGTAAAAAAAATTTCAACTGAATTAATTATTCAATAAATTAAATTTTCTTTTACCATGATGTCCCAAAAAATCTTTAATCCCCTTTCAAATCCATCATTTGGATATCCAATCCATATAAATCCTAAAATACCTAATCCATAATTTTTAAAAAATTCCATAAATAAAAAACATTCATACATACATGGAAAACATAACTAGGAAAACACTATATTAGTCAATTAAAATACCACACTATAGTAAAAAATGTATGTTTATATTGATATGTTTACTCAAAGATAATAATTTTACTATTCAAAATAATATTATTTCTCTCCCAAAATCTTCAATGAAATAGTTACATATGTACCACTATTTGTGATATTATATGTATAAATATTTCATCCATCAACCAAATCAATTAATAATCTACATAAGATTTAATTTCATTATTTCTTTAATTGCATTAAAACATATGGACCAATAATTCATTATTAAAAATTTCTATTAATTTGAAATTTAAATATTACATTTTTTCCATTTCCATTAGGACATCCTCAAGCCCTAAAAATAAGCAATGATATCCCAAGTAATTATTAATGCTAAATATCTATTTATATACCCACTATTTTCAATTATACCATTAATATAAATTATTGAGGAAAATTTTATTATATTTTCATGATTACTATTATAATAATCTAAACACTATAATATCATTAAATAATCTATTATTATAAATTATCATTGTATTACCCTAGGTTTAAATATTATTTTTGAAAAATTCAATCATATCAATAATTTTTATACAAATCATAAACAATTATTTATTTCCTATAGATGTATGACACCCGAGAGTATTAATATCCTCATTATTTTGTATAACAAATATAACTAACTACACACCCCAATAAGAGGTATATATTATTGAGATTGATTTAATAATTCATAACAGAAATAAAAATTAGATTACAGAAGAACCATACAGTCACTAAAAATTTTTCATTGCTAATTAAATTAAATAAGGAAAAAATACTCCATCATGTAAATGAAATATACATTTAGTTGGTTAGAAATTCAATTTACTAATTCATACTGAATAATAAATTTTATACTAGAGAAGAACATATATACAAGGTAGATCATAACCTAAATATTAAATTATGTTAAATATTCCTCACTATAACTCACATAAAATATCAACATGTAGATTTCATAGACTATTAAAATTTCCCAACATGTAGTATTGATGATTATTCATTATGAAAAGCTCCATAATTAATATATATTTTTTCATATATGTTTGTAAAATTTTATCTGTACTGTAAAAAATACAACATTAAACCTCAAATCATAAACACCATGACCATAATCATATGAATGCCAAACACCCATAACATGTAAAATATATATAAAAATATAGTTGACATTGTTTACATATATTAAATGATGTAAAATACCACAATAATAATTTCATATAAAATCTTTATAAAAACTATGTTTTAAAATTACAATGATCCTAAATTGGCCTTCCGGACTACGTGGTTTTAGAAAACCCTATTGTTAGTATCCTTGATATCCTTTTAAATGGAAATGTCCATATCTCTCTAATTATATTTTTCTTCATGATAGTAATCCCTTTATATATATATTTTTAATAAAACAAACTGAAAAAAGTTAACCATCATTCAATAAATTGAGTATATATGTAATGAATTAACTAACGATGCCATAATTTACCACAAGTGATTCACTCCATCAAATTAATATGTATATAAAACATTCTTTGATAAAATTCACAAGAAGTACCCTAGAGGATGTAATATAGAAAAAAATAATCACATTTTCTTATTTCTACAGTATAATTATTTATAATTACATAAATTCATATAACACATAATATTTAGTTATACATTTTTCAATTAAGAAATTGTTAAATTTATCACCCATTAAGACATCGTCTCAATGATATCCAATGTAAGGAAATTACACTATCATAACATTGTACATGCCTAAAGAAGTACTACTTACTCAATTTTTAATTCTCAATATCCCCGTTCAACTCGAAGATACTATAATTATTTTTTATCCATTATGTGTATCCTACGGTTCATCATCAACTTTAAATATAGGTTAATAATGAACATGAAATTCTTATGTGTTATCTATAAGAGTTTGGGTCCTCGAATCAAATGGTTTTACATTGATTACGTGGATATTTAATGTATTATTACATATTGTTCATTTTTATACATGACTATGATGTAATAATGTCCTATTGTATTTTTTGCATTGATATGGTCACGGAAGTTCCCCTCTAGATGAGAACCTTGAAATGCTAAAAAAATATTCGTTAAAATAGTTCTGTGGTTGGATGAAATTCTATGATGGGACACATATCTTACAAACCTTTTGGTGCGAGTACTCATAAGTAGATGAGACTTCCTCTCATGATGTTTGCACTTGGTAATCTCGATAGTAGGGGATTATAAGAATAGACCTGCAAGTTGGAATTCTACATGTTTTGGTTTCATCAGATATTTCTGTCTATGAATGTGTATAATGATCCTTATACATTACTATTATCATTAATACATGTCATGACTTACGAACATTGATTTATTGATGAAAACCATCATGTAGATTGTTGGCGGGATGTAGGGTTTGTTGGGCGCGTCACGAGTGGCATGTTATTAATGGATAATTCGAGGAGGGATTTTTCCCATCCATTTATGGATGTTGATATCTCAACCCTTTAATTGAAATAGAACCATTGATCGAAATTATATACCCATGGTGTAACGATGATTTTGTTTTAGGTAGTCAATGAAAGACGTATCAAGCATAAAATTTGACGACACAATCATGAAACCTAGTTGATTAGATATTGTAACAAAGGAATTATATTAAACATTGAGTATTCGTATGTGGATATCATCATCACGACCTTACATTCTTTCTCCTGGGTTTCTTGACCTATTTCTAGATAGTAATCTTGGACATTAGGCAAGCCTTTATTGCCAATGAGAAAGAATCATAGAGGGTCAGACATTAAATGTTTTTGGTGGTCTCAGTTAAATTATAATTGAATTTAATTAATTAAATAAATATTATTCTCAAGACCGTGGAATAATTTTATTCATGTTAAAATGATCACATAAAATAAATAAAATATATTTGATTATTTTACTGAACATTTAATAAATATTTATTTAATATTTTTTAAATAAAATATTTATTTAAGAGAACAAATTATTTATATATTAATCATGTGTTCAACAAATGGATGTGGAGTTTGAGAGGGCCATGGTCGGTCCATTAGTAGATTAATTATTTTCAAGATGGTAAATAATTATTTAACTAGTTGGCACAAATTAAAAATAATATTGTAATTATTTTGTAACATGGAATTTTATTTATAATTACATTTTTCACAAGTTGTCCAAAATAAATAAGGACACATTGTTATTATTAAATTCATGGGTTTTCTATAGGTTCATGAATGTATTTAATTTTTTACTTGAAATTAAATATTTTTACTGAAATTACATGTATATAAATAGGCAAGTACCCCTATTGTTCTATACACCACACCACACCAAACGCTTAGTGAATTGATAATTGATGATCCAACCAATTTCTCTCTCGAATCATCTTCTCTCCCCTCTCAAGAACAAGAGACATTCTTCAAGGATGAAAAAAAGCGATCAAGAATGACCAACACAAGACACTTACTTCACCGCGCTAGCACCTAAAGAATGAGCGGTGTCGATCAGAGGCCATCAGAGCACATATAGATCACCGCTAGGGGGATTATAGTTTGGATCCTTACATGCACAATGAGATAATCTAGAAGGGTCAATCCAGATTATCAACATCATCAATGAAGAAAAATACCAAATATATTGTTATTATTTTTCATTATGAATTTAATTAAATTAATTATATACATGAAGTGAAAGATCCTGTATAAAGGATTCATGCCTCGTTATTCTTTATCTAAATCTTTGATTATATTTTTTGGATACTGGAGTTCATCATTGTGTTGATACCAAAATAATCATTGATCATGGTAAAAATAGAAATTGTGTGTCGTCCCAACCACGATTCCTCTACGCCTGGAACCTTCATGTGGTATCAGAGTGGTTACATCATATTTTTTAATTATTTAAATATTTCATTGAAGAATAATGAATTTAATAATTTAGTTTTTCAATTAAAGTTAATCATTCAGAAAATCTGACTCTTTAGATCTGTAACTCCTCTTTCGTTTCTCGTTCACCTTAAAGAAATGATCTTTTATTTTAATTTTGATTAAAATAAGATAGAGTATCTCATATGGAGGTGCCAAAGCTTCTTGGACATACAACACTATAACACACGGTGTGTATTTTGTAGTACATGTCGTGTATTCAAGATTCAATGCATCAAACGAATCTACCTAACCACATTGTGTGTTGGAGTCCTTCTAAGTCTTAAATAACTCTGTGTGTGGACCAGGAATAGGTTGAACGCAGTTTCCAGATTATACGTCATGTGGCCCAATGGACACAACATGTAGTCCATTCATGTTAAGGTTAGACTATGTACCTCAAACACCTTTTTCCTAGCTGGAGACTGTGTAACGAGGAACATCACGGTGTGTGGCCCACTGGACACTCTGTGTACTCTGATTATTTCCAAAGTACACTCACATGTCTTTTCCTCAGGCGTGTACTTTTGATAGACTATGTAAACTAGTACCCCATTTTTAGTTGGAACTAAACATCGTGTACTCATATAAATTATGATGATTTATTAAAATTTAATTTTATATCGGCGAACCGTTGAGACGTGTACCATCGTGCGGGCATAAAGATGAGGCACAACACCCAAAAGGTGTTTTATATATTTGTGTTTAATTTATCATCTGTGTAATTTTCATTTCTACTCATTGGGTAGTTATGAATAAGAGTTCACTGTGTTTCCAGCAAGTTTCAAGTTACTTAAAATGGTAATTATAAATTAATTTACTTTATTAAAATTATGATGGATGAGAATATCAAGGAAATTCAGAAAATGATTTAAGATAAAAGGATTGATTAATTAAATATGATAATTATTTGATTCAAAAATGATTTATCTTAAATGAGAACAACTAAAGAATTTAACTCTAGCTTTATTTATGTATAAACATCGTTGCATGTATGGATGATCATGAGATAGACCAAGAAATTTGTATGCGGATTCTTAATTTTAATTTATTTACTTAAATTATATTTGTTTTCCTACAAGCCTTCTCTTCATTAATGTTTAGGGACTGCGTTCCCAAGGTTTATTTTACGTGAAACCCCTTTTTAACCTCACCTACATGTGAGTTTAAAAAAATACATATGTAATGGATGGAACACCTATGCGAGTGGAGGTCATTCAAGCTGTAGCCGAGACAAAACAAATCCCATAAGATATAGAGGTGGACAGGTGGAAGCTGTAAACACTAACCCAAAATATTCAAGTTGTTTATCCCCTAGGTCAGGGTTAGTATATCAACCACTAGATAAACTAACCATTAGAAAAGATATTTATCATTATATTGTCTTTATTTTATTTCTATTATCTGCATACGTAATTAATGAATTAAACAAATATGCAAGATGGAACTAAAATAAACAAGAGTTATGCGTAAATATTATCAAGACATGGTTAATAACTTATGTATGTTCCCCTTAATATTAACAATTTTGTGATAATGATAATAAGAAATTCACATATAAGAGAAAAAAATCCATTTAATAAAATATTACGTCCGAACAATCCTTTTGTTACTGGATTAAGGGAAATGCCCAATAAAACTATGTGTTTGACCAACCCTTGATCGGACACATAATTCTATATGGGAAGCCCTTTTGAAAGGTTTCAGGTTGACTTATCCATATTACATCAAGAGGAGTATCCCTTTCTAGACTTGGTGTAATATTTAAGGCAATAGTTGAGGAAATCCGATCTCATGATTTTAGGATTGGGGAGTCCACTCAACATGTCAAGGAGATGCAAGCCCACAGTTGGAAAAAACATACCTACCTAAATACCTTTTAATAGCTTGACCAACCCTTTTTGGGGTTATGAAAAGGGGAATATGGATCCTTGCCACTAGAATCTCATGGAAACTGGACATTCTGAGTTCAATGGTGAGGGCCATTAGGACAAGATAAAATAGTGGGAGACTTATTACAATTTACTTTTTCTCATAAAATGTAATCAGGAAAGTACTAATGATATGCTTTTTTAAATGTAGAATAAAAATTACAAGCTCATCAACCACACTATCACCGAAATCAATTTTTGATTAAGGGAACATCCTCATCAGCATTAACATCCACCAATAATTTAGATGCCTTTAGGTTATCCTATTCCATGAACGAAAGATTTACGTATTAGAGTCAGCATTACCTGATCCGCCTTCCAAGGAGGCGAGTGAGGAAGATTTTCTAGTCTATGAGAAACATACTAACGATGTCGTCGATGATAAATGATTGATGTTATCATCAATGACTAGTGACCTCCTGATGTCTCAAGAAAACATGGATGCTTATTGAATTCTGAAGAATCTATGTGGTCTTCCCCAGGAGACAGAATGGTAGGAAAGGTTTAATATCTATAAGTCACACTTTCAATGAAAGCAAGGTGAAGATGCCCCATCTAGGACTCATGTAGTCAAGATCATTAGCTATATTGAGAACTTGGAAGTTCTAGTTTTTAAAATCCCCAAAGAACTGTGTACTAATCTCATTATTGCATGACTACCACAGATATTACCTTGAATTATTATCAATTTCTATAAGAAAAAACTTGATAAGTCTCTATCTATTCTTCTTATCCTCATTCCCCATGTGGACAAAGGTATGAAGTGCGAAAATCCTTCTGTACTTATGGTGAATAAGAGGAAAGGGAAGGTGAATAACATTATTCCCAAAGATTCTTCATAGAATTCCATGAAAAGGAAGACCAAAGGGTAGTCAAGGGAACATGAGGCTATTTATTTCACATGTGGTAGGAAGGGCCACTAGGTGAATAATTGCACCCATCTTAAGAAGCAGGGGAAGCTTTGGGTTCATTTGTTATCAAATATAATCTATATGTTTCTACAAATTGGATATTAGATACAACTTTTTCTGCTCACATATGGCTCCAAATATAATAACCAAGTAGATTCATGAAGATTGATTAATGAGAGTTAGATATACAAGCAAACAACATAGTCAGACTTTCTCCTATAGCTATCGGGGACTACCACCTCACGTTGCCAAAAGTAATTATTTTGGCGTTAAAGGGTTGCTTTTATCTGCCTTCTGTAACCAAAAACATAATTTATGTATCCAGACAATATATAGATGGATTTATTTCATTTTTTGAAATGAATATTTTTCTTTTATGAAAATAAAATTTGTTTTGGTAGGGACCATTTATACAAAAATACATTATGTGTTGTAATACCCAAACCATGTAATGGAAATCGATGAAAAAGATACTTCACATGACTTATTGCACACCAACAACAGCATCACCGGCTAGGTTACGTAAAGGAGAAATGATTGAAAAAGTTTTATCAAGATGGATATTTTGATTCTTTTGAACTAAAACCACTTGGTGTTTTCCATGCATGTTTGAAAGGAAAAATTACCAAATCCCCATTTGGTTGGAATGGTGAAAGGGATAAAGAGCATCTTGTATTGGTGCATACCGATGTGTGTGGACCATTTCCAGTTAAAGCAAGGGGTGGGTACTCGTACATCATTATATTTACTAATGATTATAGTAGATATGGATATCTATACATAATGAGGTATAAGTTGGATTATTTTGACAAGTTCTAGGAAAATAGGAATGAAGTTGAAAAACATCTTGTTTAGAAGATTAGGAAACTACACTCAGACCAAGATAGGGAATATATTAATTAGGACATTGTTGATTACTTATGAGAGTTTGGGATTCTATCCAAGCTCACTCCCCCTAACACACCTCAATGGAATGGTGTAAGAGAACACAGGAACCGCACCTTGTTATACATGGTGGGATCAATGATATGTCATGCAATTATTTCATTATCATGTGGGGATATGCGTTACAATCAATGGAACCCATTATAAACCAGGTACCAACTAAATAGATAAATGGTATTCCATACGAGTTCTAGAGTGGATGAAAATCCATGTTATTGAATTTACATGTGTGGGGTAGCGAACCATTTGATAAGGCCCCTTCAGGTAACAAACTCACACCCCGACGCACAAAGTGTGCTTTTATAGGATAACCCTATGAAACATGGGGATATTACCTATACATCCCCTTATTAAAAAAAGGTTATAGTTTCTAGACATTCCATATTCCTTGTGAGGGAGAACATCTCCAAAAGAGATAGTGGGAGCGAGATAGACTTCGATGAAGTCGAGGCTCAAGGTTCACAAGAGTTAGTATAATAATAAATTTCACAAAGCCCCGTGGAAGAAGAATATGTTCCATAGACACAAGTACTGTGTTGGAGTACAAGAGAGGTTAAGGAACCAGAACGGTTAAATTTTCTAGTTACCAAGGATGATGACTCCTTATGAGTTGATAATAATGATCCTCTAACTTACAAGGATGGTGTAAGTGGCCAAGAAATTACCAAGGGGAAAGAATCCATTACTTCTAATATGGATTCCACGTACCAAAATGATGTCTGGATTTTGGTAGATCCTACAGTTGATGTAAAACTTATCGGTTGGAAATGGGTATCCAAGAAGAAACTGAACATGGAAGGACATGTCAATACCTATAATCCACGACTGGTTGTAAAAGGTTTTAAACAATGTCAAGGAATTGACTATGATGAAACATTTTCACCAGTTGAAATGCTGAAATCGATTAGAATTCTACTTGATATTGCATATTACCATGACCATGAGATTTGGAAAATGGATATCAAAATAGCATTCCTTAACTGGAACCTTCAGAAAGATGTCTAAATGACACAACCCGAAGGGTTTGTTACTCCAAAAGATTCCCATAAGGTATGAAAGTTGCAGAAATACTTTTCTGGATTAAATAATGAATCAAGGTCATGTAACATTCATTTTGAATAATCCAGAAAATAATTTGGTTTTATCGAAAATGAATGTGAGCCTTGGGTCTACAATCGGTTTAGTGGGAGTGCAGTCTTTTTCATAAGAGTATATTTTGAAGACATATTACTCATTGGAAATGAGATACTAGTCTTACAGTATGTTAAGGAATGGTTGTATCAAGGCTTCTCCTTGAAATAATTTGGTGGGGAAGAATATATTTTTTGGATCAAGACACATCGTGATAGATCGAAGATATTTCTTGGATCAAGTCAAAGAACACACCTTGATAAGATACTGAAGCGATTCAGTATGTAATAATCAGAGAAAGGATTGTTGCCAGCATCACATGACATTCTTCTTTGCATGAAAATGTGACCTCAGACACATGATGAAAGAAATATAATGGTAAGGACTCCATACGCATCAGCGATTGGGTCTATCGTGTATGCCATTCTATGTACTAGGATGGATGTCGGATACACATTGCGTGTGGTAGGCAGATATCAAGATGAACCAGGTGATATCCATTGGACGGAGGTCAAGACTATCCTAAAGTATCTAAGGCATACTAAGGATATGTTACCATTTTATTGAGTAGATGAGGAACTAGTCATCATAGGATACATAAATGATAGTTTCCAGACTTCTCAAGATGACATAAAGTCTCAAACAAGATACATCTTCACCTTGAATGGAGGTGCATAGAGTTTGAAGATCTCGAAGCAGAGTGTGGTCACAGATTCTATAGTAGAGTCTGAGTAAATCGTAGCTTCCGAGGCATCTAAATTTTCAGTTTGGATGTGAAACTTCATCTAGGATATAGATGTGATACCGTGTAGTAATGATCCCATCACACTGTACTGTGATAAAACTGCAATTGTGGCCCTCGCAAAAGAGCCAAGGTCACATAAGCGGATAAAGAACATACTTTGTCAGTATCTTCTCCTGAGGTATTTTTCTCAGAGCGGTGAAGTTGTAGTGAGTAGTATTTCCAAGGAAGACAATGTGGTAGACCAATTGACTAAATCCTTGACTCAACAGAAACATGATCATCATGTGAGATCTAGATGACTGAAAGTCGTAGGCAGTTGGCTCTTGTCCAAGTGAATTTTTTTAAGAGTTATTGTCCTAGAACCAAGTGGTTTTACTTTGATTACATGTATATTTATTAAGTATTACATACTCTTCATTATTATGCATGACTAAGATGTAATATTTTCCTAGAGTATTTGTTGCATTGATAAGGTCATGGAAGTTCCCCTCAATAATGAGAACCTTGAAATGATATAAAAATATTCTTAAATATAGTTCTGTGGTTGGATGAAATGCTATGATGGGACACATAGCATATAGACCGTTAGGTGCGATTACTCGTAAGCAGATTATACTTCCTCTCACTAAGTTCTCCCTTGGTAATATCCAAGATAAGATATTATGAAAATAGACCCACCAGTACGAATTATTCATGTTTTGGTGTCATTGAATATTTCTTCTTGTGATATTGTGTATTTATACTTATACTTTCAGATTATTATTAATACGTGTCATGAATTGTGCACTTTATTTACTGACGAAAACGGTCATGAATACAGTTGGAAGGATTTTGGGTATGTTGGGTGTGTCACAAGTGGCATGTTATTAAGGGATAAGTCAAGGAAGGACTTGTCCATTCCATTTGTGTATGCTGATATCTCATCCCATTGATTGAAACAGAACCGTTCCGAGAAATTCAATGGCCATGGTGTAATGATGAATTTATTTCATGTAGTCAAAGAACGATGTATCAATCATAGAATTTGATGACACAATCACGAAACCTGCTTGATGAGATATTGTGACAAAGGGATTATATTATACAGTGAGTGTTCATATGTGAATGTTGTTTTTTCATGTTTAAGTTTTTTCTATCCGGTTCCTCGACCCGTTTCTAGATAGTACTCTTGAAGATTAGGCAAGCCCGCCTACTTCCAACAAGAAATAATTCTAGAGGGTCACATACTAAATGTCTTTGCTTGTCTCGGTTAAATTATATTTGAATTTAATTAATGAAATGAAAATTATTATCAAGGCTGTGGAATAATTTTATTCAAGTTAAAATAATTTCATAAATTGAATAAAATATATTTACTTATTTTATTGAAAATTTAATAAATATCAATTTACTAGTTTGCAAATTAATTTTTTATTTAAGAGAATAATTTATTTATTTAATTATTAGGGTTTTCAATAAATAGAAGTGGAGTTCGAGTAGAGCAGGGTCAGTCCGGTAGTATAATAATTATTTGCAAGACATTAAATAATAACTGGACTAGTTGGAATAAAATAAAAATAATGCTGCTATTATTTTGTGACGTAGAATTTTATTTATAAATCTGTTTTACGAAAGTTTCCACAATGTAAATAATAACACTATATTATTATTAAACACAAAGGTTTTCCCTAATTTTATGAATGTATTTAATTGTTTCTAAAAAATTAAATATTACAACTGAAATTCCATGTATATAAATAGGAATGTACCCCTATTGTTCCATACAACACTCCACACCACACGCCTCGTGAATTAATAATTGTTGATCCAAAAAATTTCCCTCTCGAATCTTCTTATCTCCAATCTCAAGAATGAGGGGCGTTCTTCTTGGACGAAGAACAAGTGATCAATAATGACTGACAAAAGACACTCTCTTCTCCATGATAGATCCTAGATAATGAGCAATGTCGATCAGAGGTCATAGTAGCACATGTGGATCACCAATAGAGGGATTATAGTTTGGATTATTACACATGCAACAAGATAATCCGGAAGGGTCAATACGGACAATCTTCATCATCAATGAAGAGAAATACAAAATACACAGGTATTATTTTTCATTATGAAATTAATTAAATTATTTATGAACATGATGTGAATGATCCTGTTTAATGTTTCAGGCCACTTTCTTCATTATCTAAATCTTTTATTATATTCCATGGAGACTAAAGTTCATCATCTTATTGATCCCAAATCAATCTTTGATCATGATAAAAGTAAAAATTGGGTGTCGTCCCAACCACGCTTATGCTGCACCCGGAACCTTCATTATCATCTACCATTCTATATTCCCCTGTCGTGAAACCATATTTTAAATTATAAATCATAAAATAAAGACTACATGTAATCTACATATTCCTAATTTTTTTATAATCCATTGGAAGATCATCTTCAAAACTAATACAAAACTACCCTTAAATAAATTATATAATATTGATTAGAACCTCTTTATTTCCCCCCAATGCAATTCATATGTTCCTCATCTCAACAAAACCATGAATTATTTATAAAAAGAGTCTATTTCCACTTATTCTATTAAATTATAGAAACATATACCACTATTACATAATCACTAATGTCAATGAGACAAATTAATCATAACATTAGATAGACAACATCTAAATTAGCTAACTAACACATCATTTACAATATATTAATGAATATAATGAAATATTATTAATTCTCAACGCATAAACTAATGTAAATTTATCTAATATATTTATAATCATTGGAAATTCACATTCATTGAAAAATGAAATATATCTCTATATACTGAAAAAAATTCATGAAACCCCCTCCTTATAATATCCATATTTTTTTCACAACTCTAATATTTTACTACCAAGATAACATAAACATCCATAGGGATTGTTCTCACTAGGAACAAACACGTATCTTTTATTTAAATATTGAAATTATTTCTAGAGATCATGTTAATGATATAATCTTATAAAAGAAAAATACCCCCTCTAATTTCATTTCATTAAATCCCACTCCACCGTGTTAATTCTTCTATGGAAGAATTCGATTGGGACACAAGATCAATTGTTCAAAAGAAGAGGTTATAGACTTGTTTTGAGGTTCTATATGGATTAATTGATGATGATTTAATCTACAAAGGACAATATCTAGAAATGTAATAAATATTCCACTTATTTTAAAAACTCATCATAATTATCTATAAAAATCATCATATAAAAAATTATATAATCATTATTATACATATAATTTCATATAAATATGCCCTTGGAGTGAAAAAAACATATAATTTATCAGGAAACATGGGTTTTCTATTCATGGTTTCATAGAGGGGAACCTGATATGACCATTTTGAAATACATAACATATTGACACTATGTGTTCCATGCCTCTCTTATAATGTTGATTCAACATTAGTTATGGGTGTCATAATTTTGATTAATTCATATTATTTCTTATTTTCCATAACATTTTTATAGTTTTCCCAATGTAAATATTCTATATAACTTTTAATTATTATTCATCCACTAAATTATTTATCCATCCTTTACACTTATTCCTAGTTTTCACCCCCCATGTTTGATTCCATTAGTTTCATTGTCATTATATATTACATCCCCATGGTTAATTTCAACTTCTAATCCATCATAGGTCCCATATATAGTTTTATGTCATAGTATTTTAATATATATCACAATCCACTATGTCATTTCATTATTCATGAATGAATTAAGGTTCTATAATCATAGTGGATGTGGGTGATTTAATAAGGAGATGACATTAAGGGGTGTTTTAAGGAATTTGTGTTAGTGCTTCTTAGAGATGGTATAAGATTTATCACTGAAATTTAAGAATTATTTGGAACTATATATATTAAATTATGATTATACCATATGGTTGTATGCATTCTGTTGACCAAATATTTAATAATAGTTATGTATTAGAGGATATTATGTGCTTGATTATCTTTTACGAAACTTGTTTTACATATTACTACCTATATGGTTTAACAACTGGGAAATGTAATTTTGGATGTTCTATTTAGTGAATGTTGTTCCTGAAAATCATAGTAGTGGCCCTTTTAGAAGGTGGTGCTAATATTACTTGTGATGTCACATAATATGGATAAGAATACTCATTACTTAAAGAATATAAAATATATGAACGTGGAATAATTGTTTTTGAATTCCATGCGGTGCCTATAAAAGTATTTCCAAGGGAAGTGTTTCACAATATTTTGTTTTCAATGTTATTTAGATAACATATGGTTGAGAAATGATAGTAAAAATACTCGAAGATCATGATTTTTGTTAATTTAGTACTAATTTTATTGGAGAAAATTTATTAGAACAATGAACTCTGGGTTTTATTGTATTGTTTCCCAGATAATGGGATTTTAGATATGGGTTTTTTGTTGATTTTTAATAGAAGCATAGGCTTTGAGATTGTTTCACTTGGCATGTATCATTCTATGGAAAACTATCTTCCATAAAAAAATTTACTATTAATGGTCATCCGAAAAAGAATGTGAATGATAACAAGATCATAGGGATCATGTATAATATAATTAAAGGATCTATATTAGAAATTCCTGATTTTCTGGGTTGTTTGTCTAACATTTTCGATTCACTTATGATATTGTAGAAATTTGTATTGGTATTGATTTATATATAATATCGATTGTATGTTCATAATATATTGACCTTCACACGTGAGAGTACACATAACATTAATGTTATTAATTTTGTTTGAAAAATAAGGGGATCAAGATTCTAAAAAATATAAAATATTCAATAAAAATTCAATATACACATAACAATGCGAAATTAATCTAAAATGAATGAAATAAAAATAAGGTAATTGTTAGTATAGAAAACAAAAAACACCAAATTAAATAAAAAATCGGATCTGTAGAACAATCATTATGTTACACATAATCATTTTCCTTGCCTATAGTATGTTTAATGTGATAAATATTGATATATATATATATAATGTTTATTAATATTTTTTTATTAGATTTGAAAGGATTCTATTAAATAGGAAAAATGATTTATGGATCCCAATATTTTCTCATGTAATCATGTAATATCACATTATAAATTCAACAGTTGAAAACACCTCACATAAAAAATAGAAATCTTCTTACCCTACTACCTTGACACATAATTTACCTCCATTTAAAAATTCAATGGGATACACAATATTTATATAAGATGATATTTTACAAATTCACATCAATATCCAAGAATGGTAGAAAATTAAATGAAAATATCTCCTTATTTAAATATCAGAGTTTATCGAAAAACCTAGATTATTTCATATTAATTTCAAACTCAATACTATAAAATAGGCATGGAAAATTCCATGTGATACCCATTGAAATTTTTTACAACAAAAAACATCCAATAGAAACAATTTAGAAAATTAATTAATTTACCATAATAGTTCCAAATCATAATAATTATTTAATCATACCAGATAATTATTTATTACCTATTATAAGATCACATAATGGGATATTAGTTTTTAGAATTCATCATTCATCATTTACCAATAATGAATATATTTATTTCAACATATATTATATTGTTTCAAGAAATAATTTATTTTTTAAACGTCATAAATTTGATCCCAAAAATCCGTACATAATTTTAATCTCTGTAAAATTTCATGCAAAATTATAAATATACATTAGATAAAGATAAAATTGTTTCCAAAAAACATATACAATTCTTACCAAATTAAAACAAACTTATATTTTATTTTAAATTATATAAAATCTAATATAAATTATAATATTTTAAAATTGATCTAAACAATCCTAATCATTTAAATAATAATATAACCACATGACATCAAAAAAAAATAGTTTATTTAGGATTTCAAAAAATAAAAATATTAAAAAAAATGATGACAATACACGACCCAATAATATAGTGTGTCGTCTAACCCATTGTGATATGTGTGGTGATCGTCAAATTCTTGGATTCCCATTATGTTCTAGGGGATATCAACTTTATATATAATTTTTCTCAATGATATATAGTGGAAATTGTATGTTTTAAATTTTTTTAAGGATTCCCAATAGGATACCTCCTTCCTAAAAAAGAACATACGATATCCAAAATCATTAATAACCACCAAATTCATTTTATTTTTATTGTATACCTCTGTAATAGATCATGGATATTTTATAATTACAATATGAAGGATAAGTGGGATCTATTTCCATCCTCATCATTAAAAGTATAACAAAAATTAAAATACAAATAAAAAATAAAAGACCATCAATAAATTGTAAAACAATAAATCATATAACCACAAAAAATCTTTAACATGTAAAAAATGGTGATAACAACTTCTTAACCGGACAACATATGTTTCTAGAACCCATCAATAAATAACCACCAATAAAATACTCTAATAAAATCAAAATTACCCTATTATGTCATAACATTGAATACTAGAAAATATATATCTCATATTTATAGAATCACCATTTCACTGATCCAAGTGCCAAAATAGAGTGATAACTATTTTTAAGTTACATATATCATAAAAATAGATTGATACTCTTAGTACCAAACATTTTATTATTATTTTATCTATAAATATATATAATTTCTTTTATAGTATACATAGCAGGAAACATTATGGTTAATTTAACAATGATATATTTTAATAATATTGTTAGATAAGATGATAAATATCACCATTAGTTATATTTTTGTGGATAAATATTTCGATCTCTGATTTGAAAAATTAATTTCATTTTCTAATATGATATTATTTTTTATCAATTGATAGGAAATTAGAATAATGTCAATTGAATGTAAAACCTATGTTTTTCTATGAGAATGTTTTAATCTATGGAATATATTTTTATCAAAATAATATTAATTATTCACAATATATGAATTAGTTTAGTGAAATTATATATTATATCTTTAATAAAATTGTTTCATATTAATCTAATTAAATTAAAATTAATGTCAACTAAATAAATCTAGTTTTATGCTAAAATTATTTTAACAAAATTAGTTTTCGTTATGTTATTCATGAATATTTTAATTTTTTTTATATCAAGAATATAATTCTTGAAATATTGATACTATATTTGGGATAAATATTTTTACATTGGGAATATATTCCCAATTTATTTTTGGTCATTTTTAATTTTATCCTTTGTAAATATTACTTACATAAATTTGGATAAAATGGGTAATATTAGTACGAATCCTTTTGTTAAAGCATTAAAAATTTTCTAACATAAAAAATTATCTTGTTCTATGAGTTGGGTACATCTATTATCATACTAGTTTTGCAAATATGGAATAAAGATGACATTTTTCTATAATTATGGACATTATACTATTTTATGAAAATGATAAGTAATACATTACATTTCATTGATTTCCATTTCTATTATATATATTAAAAGTGATAAAATGAAGTTTTTTATTAACCAATAATATGAAAATGATCATAAATAATTTAAATTTCTGATAAAAATTGATTACTAATTTTTTGTAATGATATCAGCATGTTAAAAAAATATTCAATGCTGATATTTTGTTTTTGAATGTAGTAGAATTTCATTGTAAATGATTTGATAGATAATAAAATTAACATGTTTTATATGAATTGTAGTATGAAATGAATATAAAAAGATAATTATAATGTAAAACCAATTTTTAATGATCTTATTTTCTAAGTAAATCTAATTATTTATTTTCTTTTGTCAAATTAAATTTATAATCCAACAATTTATTTTAATAAAAATTTACACTAACTAATAACAAATAAATTATTTAAAAATCGACAAAGATCATTCAATTTTGTAAATTGTAATGGTAAATGGTATAAAATATAATTGTGATGACCCAGACGTGAGACCGATCGGTGACACCGATCGGTGAGACCAATCGGTGACACCGATCGGTGAGACGGATCGGTGAGACCGATCGGTGAGACCGATCGGTGAGACCGATCGGTGAGACCGATCGGTGAGACCGATCGGTGAGACGGATCGGTGAGACCGATCGGTGAGACGGATCGGTGAGACGGATCGGTGAGACCGATCGGTGAGACCGATCGGTGAGACGGATCGGTGAGACC
Source organism: Viscum album (assembly GCA_963277665.1). Taxonomy (NCBI): domain Eukaryota; kingdom Viridiplantae; phylum Streptophyta; class Magnoliopsida; order Santalales; family Viscaceae; genus Viscum; species Viscum album. The sequence continues at coordinate 1,496,278,266 of OY728151.1, read as the reverse complement.
GATCGGTGAGACGGATCGGTGCGACCGATCGGTGAGACGGATCGGCGAGACCGATCGGTGAGACGGATCGGTGAGACCGATTGGTGAGACGGATCGATGAGACCGATCGGTGGGACCAATCGGTGAGACGGATCGGTGAGACCGATCGGTGGGACCAATCGGTGAGACGGATCGGTGCGACCGATCGGTGAGACGGATCGGCGAGACCGATCGGTGAGACTGATCGGTGAGACCGGCCGACGTCGCCCGGCCTTGCCAAGTTGTTCCAGTAACGTTCCTTTTTCGCAAATAGGGTTTTAAACCCTATTCTGCCTTGTTAAAAATATCTTGGAAATCCGAAACGCGCACAAAGGTTTTAATTAAATGCTTCATTAATTCATGGGTTGGTTTAAACCACTCAGCACCATTAATGATGAGTCAAGCAGCATGGTCAACCCACGACTTCCACGTCCTACGCGGTTTGGCGTTTTTATCTCAACCGTTCCCGGCTCTTATAAATTAAGGGTTAAGCAATGGTTTTCCCCCTTCTTCGATCGTGGCTCTTCTGGTGCATCGGGGCCGCCGCATCGTTATCCGTAAAGTTCCACGCCCCCGGCCTAAGCGTCGATAATCCATCAACAAGTAGGGAATTTCTTTCATCTCTCACTTCTGTGTATCATGCGGGGCGGGCGTTACTCTTGTCCTTATGGAATGGGTTGAACCAAACCTAAATGAAGATAATAAACAGAGTTCTAAAGAAAAAGGGGGGAAGGGGTTGTGATCGTTGTTTATGCTTTATCTTGTGATCATCCCTTTTGTTGTACTGGTCTATGTTTTCTGAAAATTGAGGCCGTTGGTGGTCGTGTGTGTGCATTTGAATCCCCTCGTGATGTTTTAAATGGGTTGCTGAAATTGTGAACTACTGCTGTGAAATTGGTTAACCACGTATATCCGACTGAATAATTGAAAGCACCAGGATCGGCCCTTCTGTGATAACTCCCGGTTAAGAACACACGGAATTTGAAATCATGGAGTGTGTTAAATCTTTTAAATCTGAAAATCCCTGACTTGTGTTGGTAGTGGTTGTTGGTTGTTTTCCCTTCGGGCCGTTTGCTGGAAATGTGGGAGGGGATGGGATCCCCCGTTCTTTTTATACTCTCGGTGGCTGTGTGAATTTGGGGGATGGGATCTCCTGTTGGTATGGTTTCAGTGGTTGTGAGTTTTTATCACAAATTGGGGAGAGATCCTCTATTGGTAGAACCGGGTGTGAGTGTTTTGGTTGACCTATGCTTTGACGCTTTCCTTGGTTATGCTTATGGTAGTTTCGCAGTAGTGCTTAAAATTAATTGAACATTTTGACTGAACGTGATACAAGAATGGGACAAATGGTTTTGTGGGCAAGGGTCGTGAATATGACTCGGACGCTGTGGTGTTGTGTTCTGTAGGACGGCTAGGAAAACCTATGTTTTGGGTGAGTGTTTGTTACCTATATCTATACTTGTAGATTTGTGTTTCTTATTCGCGCCCCACCCAAGTTGAGCACTTAGTGCCGAACACCCCCATTTATGGGGGAAGGGTGTTTTTCCCAACACTATCCTTAGTGGCTGGTTATTAGCTCCTTTTCTGCTCCCTTTCCCGGATAGCCCAAGTATCTTCGGGCAGGCTGTGATGACCTGAAGTCCATTATTATCCCAAGAACCTCCAGGCGGGGTGTTGTGGTGGTTGGCCAGGTGTGTGCGGCAGGTGGTTTCCCAAGTGTCTTCGGGATGAGGCCCCGGTGTCTTCGGGCGTGGCAGTTGATCCTTTAGCCCAGGTGTCTTCGGGCGTAGCGGTGGTTGTTCTGGCCTAGGTGTTTGCAGGCATGGTTACATGTGACATTTGAGGCCCAGGTGTGTGCGGGCGGGATTCGGCAGTGGGACTGCGTGTGGTTGAGGCCCAGGTGTGTGCGGGCGGGATTCGGCAGTGGGACTGCGTGTGGTTGTGGCCTAGGTGTGTGTGGGCGGGTGTGGCAGTGGGACTGCGGTGAGAATGACGGGATTGGTCCGATGCGTAGGATGTCTCAATAACCAGTGGGAAAGTGGCGCGGGGTACCCAAACATCGATGTGCTCTTATATATATATTACTTGACTTGCGTTATTTGGGGAGCGAGACTTGGTGAGGCCTGGGATGGATAGTTTTCCTTGTTAGCTGTTTGGTTTACTCTTTTCTCACGGGACTTTAGTACGTTCCCCCACTTGTGCACGAGAGTCTTGGTTTTCCCTACTGAGTGTACTTGTATGCTCACCCTACGTATATAAAACTGCTTTCAGGTTTCCAGGAGGACTTCAGGGATCACGCAGGACCTTACTGGCTCGGACTTTTGGAGTAGTTGCAGTTGTTTCTCTTTTTCTTTTGGTACTTACCTTGTAGTCACCCTTTTTGCACTTTGTGGCTTTCACTTTTGAAACATGCATGTGGGAATGGTTTATTTTTGGCTTTACTTTTCCTTCTAACTTGGTGTTGTTGGGTTTTCTCCTCCTTATCTTTCGATCCTATAAAATAAAAAGGGTAATTCCTTCCATTTGCGAGAATTTCCTATGCCCTTGGTGCTAGTCGCCACTCCGGGACCTATTGAAGGCGGGTTTCAGGGGTCATTATCTCTCCTTCAACTTAAAGAAGGAAGGGCCTGGCAACCTGCTGACCCTTCCCTCCTTTTCGTGAAGGCGGGTCGTGACAGAATGGTATCAAAGGTGATGGTTGAGAGATAGGACGGAGTCTGGAGTTAGGCACAGTGAGGATTGCATGGGGTGGTAAGGCAACTGGGTTGGGTGACCTTGGAGCGTGAATTAGGCCAGGGAAGACCGGCTAGGACACGGGATTTTAGGGCCCCCCGTGATCCGATGCAAGGACTCTGGACCTACCGAACGACCAAGTGAGGCCACACTGATTGCAGGGTAGAGACCCTAGGAAAGGTACATGCATCATAAAAGACTTGCGTTCTTATGTTTCTGGGTTGTCTTGGGAAATTAAGAATAAATTAAATCTTAAAAAGTTTTAAGAATGATTTTCTTTGCACTACTGGGCTTAGGCATTCCTTGTTTACCTTGCAGCTATGGCACCTGGAAGGCGACCACGTGTGGTACAGGCGATCGAGACTCCTGAGACTACTTTGACCAATCGGCAGAGAGCTGATCGAGAGGAAGAGGACGACCAGTGGCAGAAGACTCTTCGAGCCTTCCAACGACAGACCCTCGAGAAGTATGAGGGCAGCACCTCCGATATGAAGATGGAAGGCTGGCTAGAGGAGTTAGTTATAGCCTTCGGCTTGATTCGTGCCCCGACCAAATACTGGGTTCCTTTGGCTGTTAGCCAGATGCGAGGAGCGGCACGTCAGTGGTGGATGCTTTACCTGGGGAATAGGAAAGAGTCTGAGGTTGCTTGGGCGGATTTCGAGAAGGAGTTCCGGGCGGAGTTCCTCTCCTCGACGATGAAGGCGGAGAAGAGGCAGGAGCTACTCTCCCTCCAGCAGGGGAGCATGTCTGTGAGGGAACTTGGAATCAAGTTCAAGGACCTCCTACGTTTTGCTCCGGACCTCTTTCCCGATGAGGAATCTTGGGCAAGACGTTTGGAGGAGGCGCTCCGACCCTCCCTCCAGTATGCTGTTACCCCCTTTACCCTTCCGACATACTTAGAGGTCTAGAAGAAGGCCAAAGTGGTGGAAAGGATGCATGCTCTGGGCGGAGTGTCACAAGAAGGGATCTAGCTGGGATCATCGAAGGGGAAGGCCGTCAGCACCAGGCCTCCAGCATCGGGACCCTCTAGGTTCCGACCCGCAGGGAGCAGACCGCAGCAGTTTCAGTTTCGATCCCCTGGCCCACGTTCTTTCCCTTCAGGCTCGGGACCATGGTGCTTCATCTGCGGAATCCCTGGACATCTCCGGAGTCAGTGCCCCGATCGGGTGTAGTACAGCAGTGGCAGTCATCCCCAGCATCCGCCGCAGCAGCAGTATCCAGCCAGACCCTTCCGGCAGCAGCAGCAGGGACAGCGAGCTCCCGTTCCTCCGCAGGCGGACATAGGGGGAGGAGGCCGACCTCAGGGCGCTCCCCAGGGACCTCGACCAGGGCGTGGTCGGGGAGTTGGCCGACAGCCAAGGGGCAGGGGAGCTGGGCGTGGACAGTTACACGCCGCAGAAGCAACAATTCCAGCAGGGCCAGAGGTTGTTCGAGGTACGATCAGTGTGTTCAGCACTCTTGCTTATGCTTTGTTCGATACCGGAGCTTCGCACTCCTTTGTTGCACCCAGTCTAGCCCACGCCTTGGGTCTAGATGCCGAGAGACTTCCAGTGCCCCTGGTGTTGAGCACACCAGTTGGAGGTCAGACCGACTTGCTGTTCGTTTGTCGGGGATGTAGACTGATGTTGGGGCCACATCAGTCGGTTAGGGATCTCCTTCTGCTACAGATTCAGCCGTACGATGTCATCCTAGGCATCGACTGGCTATATTCTGTGTGCGCCGTCATCGAATGTTTCCAAAGGAGGGTGGTGTTCTCCGGTTTGGACGGCCAGCGTGTTACTTTCACCGACGAGCGGAGCTGTCCGAAGGGAAACAGTAGGGAGGAACCTCTCCTCTCCTTGTTGACCGAGCTGACAGTGGAGTCAGTAGATGCTGAGATGGTGGAGGTGCCAGAGATCGTCCGCGAGTTTATGGACGTCTTTCCTGAGGAGGTGACGACTCTACCCCCTCGACGCGATATCGAGTTCGGGATAGACCTACAACCAGACGCTCGTCCGATCTCGATGGCTCCTTATCGGATGGAACCTTCGGAGCTACGAGAGTTGCGGATACAGATTGACGATCTGATGAAGATGGTTTATATCCGTCCGAGTGCGTCGCCATGGGGCGCTCCAGTCTTGTTTGCAAGGAAGGCGGATGGTGGCCTCAGGTTGTGCATCGATTACAGGAGGCTGAATCAGGTAACGATCAAGAATCGCTACCCTCTTCCGAGGATAGATGATCTTTTTGACCAGCTGAAGGGAGCAGGATGGTTCTCGAAGATCGACCTGCGATCTGGATACCACCAGCTGAGGGTAAAGGATAGCGACATCCCGAAGACGGCATTCAGGTGCAGGTATGGGCACTTCGAGTTCGTGGTCATGCCCTTTGGTGTTACGAACGCCCCGGCCGTGTTCATGGGACTTATGAACTCCATCTTTTGGGAGTATCTGGATCGGTTTGTGGTGGTATTCATCGACGATATCCTGATCTATTCAAGGTCAGAAAAGGACCATGCAGAGCACCTGAGGATAGTTTTGGAAGTCCTCCGACAGCACCAGCTCTACGGGAAGTTGTCCAAGTGCAAGTTATGGACCCGAGAAGTGCACTTCCTCCGGCATGTAGTGTCTGAGCAGGGGGTAGCAGTCGACCCATCAAAGGTTGAGGCAATTGTTTCTTGGGCAGCACCCAAGAATGTGGTGGAAGTTCGGAGTTTCCTCGGACTGGCAGTCTACTACCGGAGATTCGTACCCAACATCTCCCGGGTAGCAGCCCCTTTGACGGCTTTGACCAAGAAGGACCAGGTTTTCATGTGGAGCGAGCAATGTGAGTCGTCCTTCAGCTACCTAAAAGAAAAACTGGTTAGTGCCCCAGTGTTGAGATTACCAGAAGAAGGGATGGCCTATGAGGTATTCTGTGATGCTTCAGGATAGGGCCTGGGGTGCGTATTGATGCAGCGACAAGGGGTGATCTCTTACGGGTCCAGGCAGCTATGCCCCCATGAGCGGAACTATGCCACCCATGATTTGGAGCTTACAGCGGTAGTGATCGCATTGAAGTTGTGGCGACATTACCTCTTTGGGGAGCGCTTTGTGGTCTTCACCGATCACAAAAGCTTGCGCTATATCTTCTCCCAGCGTGACTTGAACTTGCGACAACGGAGGTGGGTCGAGATTCTCCATGACTACAACTTTGAGATCTCATACACTGAGGGCAAGGGCAACGTTGTGGCTGATGCCCTGAGCAGGAAGCCGCATCAGGAAGTGGTTCGGGAATCTGCTGATGCTTGGAAGGCGATGGGGGATTTGGCTGCCTTGCACTTGGATGCAAGGGTGGAAGGTACTAGAGGCTGTTTGTTTCAGATGACGGTACAGTCCTCTTTGTTGCAGCAAGTGGAAGAGTCTCAGTGGGGAGACCCTGAGGTGGAAGTGTTGCGGGATCGTGTCGATCAGGGGAACGCTCCGGAAGGATGGTCGGAGGACAGCCGACATCGGATTCTCTTTCATGGGAGGTTGTTTGTTCCAGAGGTGATGCGTGATGAAGTCCTTCGTGAGTTCCATAGCTCAGCCTTGGCAGTACATCCGAGTGTTTCAAAAATGTACCAAGGCCTGAGGGGACAGTTTTGGTGGCCCCGGGTGAAACGGGCAGTGGCAGAGTTCGTGGCTAAATTCCTGGTATGTCAGCAGGTGAAGGCTGAACACCGTGTTCCTAGTGGTCTGTTGCATCCTCTAGATGTTCCCGAGTGGAAGTGGGACGACTTCTCGATGGACTTCGTCACGGGACTACCCAGAGCTCAGGGCGGGCATGAAGCTATCTGGGTAGTGGTGGATCGATTGACAAAATCTGCTCACTTCTTGGCTATCAAGGAGTCAGGACCCGTGAGTACCTTAGCACAGAGGTACGTGGATGAGGTGGTGCGTTTGCATGGAGTTCCGAAAACCAGTGTCTCAGATCGGGACACTCGGTTCACCTCAAGAGTCTGGAAGGGGTTACAGCATGCTTTTGGCACTCAGCTACGCCTTAGCACTGCTTTTCACCCTCAGACTGATGGACAGACAGAGCGGACTATCCAGACATTGGAGGACATGCTGCGAGAATGTGTTCTGGATTTCGGAGGATCATGGGTACGACACTTGCCTTTAGTAGAGTTTGCCTACAACAACAGTTTTCACTCTACTATCGGCATGGCTCCTTTTGAGGCTTTGTATGGAAGACCATGTCGTTCACCCTTATGCTGGGCAGAGGTTGGTGAGACTGGTACTCTTGGACCAGAAGTAGTGCAGAGCACCACAGAGAAAGTCCAGCTAGTGCGGGAGAGGATGAAAGCAGCTCAGGATCGGCAGAAATCTTATACTGATCGTCGGAGGAGGCCCCTGAAGTTCGAGGTGGGAGATCATGTGTTTTTGAAGGTTTCGCCTCGACGGGGGCAGCGGAGGTTTGGAAAGGGGAGTAAGTTCTCCCCTAGGTTCATCAGACCTTTCGAGGTGCTGAGGCGAGTTGGCGAGGTAGCATATCAGCTGGCCCTACCACCTCAGTTGGAGAGGGTCCATGACGTCTTCCATGTCTCCCAGCTTCGTCAGTACTTACATGATGACTCTCATGTCATCAACTGGGGAGATCTAGATGTAGGAGGAGATGCGACCTTCGAGGAACGGCCAGTCAGAATCGAGGATCACAAGGAGAAAGTGCTTCGTGGACGAACCGTCGGCTTGGTTCGTGTGTTGTGGAGACATGGCGGCCTCGAAGAGAGTACGTGGGAGAGGGAAGCACAGATGCGTGCCCAATACCCCGAGTTGTTCTGAGCTTTGAACCTTTGGTGCCTGTTGTGACAGAACGTTTGACCTTTTTGGCTATGAAGTGTACTAGTTCCTTTCCTCTGTTATGTGTGGAAAGCCTCGGCTAAAGGGAAGGGGGAACCCGACCCCTAATCAAGACGCATTAAGGTGGATGCGATTAAACCCGTGCGGGCGAGTCAGTGCCGCCCAAAGCGGATAATATCTTGACATGGGTGAGGGGAACTCCCCAAACCCACATGACCGGGTGGTTTGACGTGGTATGTTGCTTGGTTCTTGGCAGGGGAGTGTTTTCAGTTAGCGGGGGTTCACTCCTAAGAGGTATCTTCGAAGATGGTTGTTCGGATCCTCTCTTTCCTTCTGGTTTGTTTTGATTCTCGGGGACGATAATCGTTAAAGAGGTATCTGATGTGATGACCCAGACCCCCCTTGGTCTCTTCCTTTGCCAAAAATTTAGATCCTTGAGGGGTACCGATCGGTGAGACTGATCGGTGGGACCGAGCGGTGAGACCGACCGGTGAGACCGACCGGTGAGACCGATCGGTGAGACCGATCGGTGAGACGGATCGGCGAGACCGATCGGTGAGACGGATCGGCGAGACCGATCGGTGAGACGGATCGGCGAGACCGATCGGTGAGACGGATCGACGAGACCGATGGGTGAGACGGATCGGTGAGACCGATCGGTGAGACCGATCGGTGAGACCGATCGGTGAGACGGATCGGTGAGACCGATCGGTGAGACGGATCGGTGCGACGGATCGGTGAGACGGATCGGCGAGACCGATCGGTGAGACGGATCGGCGAGACCGATCGGTGAGACGGATCGGTGAGACCGATCGGTGAGACGGATCGGTGAGACCGATCGGTGGGACCGATCGGTGAGACGGATCGGTGAGACCGATCGGTGGGACCCATCGGTGAGACGGATCGGTGCGACCGATCGGTGAGACGGATCGGCGAGACCGATCGGTGAGACTGATCGGTGAGACCGGCCGACGTCGCCCGGCCTTTCCAAGTTGTTCCAGTAACGTTCCTTTTTCGCAAATAGGGTTTTAAACCCTATTCTGCCTTGTTAAAAATATCTTGGAAATCCGAAACGCGCACAAAGGTTTTAATTAAATGCTTCATTAATTCATGGGTTGGTATAAACCACTCAGCACCATTAATGATGAGTCAAGCAGCGTGGTCAACCCACGACTTCCACGTCTTACGCGGTTCGGCGTTTTTATATCAACCGTTCCCGGCTCTTATAAATTAAGGGTTAAGCCGTGGTTTTCCCCCTTCTTCGATCGTGGCTCATCTGGTGCATCGGGACCGCCGCATCGTTATCCGTAAAGTTCCGCACCCCCGGCCTAAGCGTCGATCATCCATCAACAAATAGGGAATTTCTTTCGTCTCTCACTTCTGTGTATCATGCGGGGCGGGCGTTACTCTTATCCTTATGGAATGGGTTGAACCAAACCTAAATGAAGATAATAAACAGAGTTCTAAAGAAAAAGGGGGGAAGGGGTTGTGATCGTTGTTTATGCTTTATCTTGTGATCATCCCTTTTGTTGTACTGGTCTATGTTTTCTGAAAATTGAGGCCGTTGGTGGTCGTGTGTGTGCATTTGAATCCCCTCGTGATGTTTTAAATGGGTTGCTGAAATTGTGAACTCCTGCTGTGAAATTGGTTAACCACGTATATCCGACTGAATAATTGAAAGCACCAGGATCGGCCCTTCTGTGATAACTCCCGGTTAAGAACACACGGAATTTGAAATCATGGAGTGTGTTAAATCTTTTAAATCTGAAAATCCCTGACTTGTGTTGGTAGTGGTTGTTGGTTGTTTTCCCTTCGGGCCGTTTGCTGGAAATGTGGGAGGGGATGGGATCCCCCGTTCTTTTTATACTCTCGGTGGCTGTGTGAATTTGGGGGATGGGATCTCCTGTTGGTATGGTTTCAGTGGTTGTGAGTTTTTATCACAAATTGGGGAGAGATCCTCTATTGGTAGAACCAGGTGTGAGTGTTTTGGTTGACCTATGCTTTGACGCTTTCCTTGGTTATGCTTATTGTAGTTGCCCAGTAGTGCTTAAAATTAATTGAACATTTTGACTGAACGTGAAACAAGAATGGGACAAATGGTTTTGTGGGCAAGGGTCGTGAATATGACTCGGACGTTGTGGTGTTGTGTTCTGTAGGTTGGCTAGGAAAACCTAAGTTTTGGGTGAGTGTTTGTTACCTATATCTATACTTGTAGCTTTGTGTTTCTTATTCGCGCCCCACCCAAGTTGAGAACTTAGTGCCGAACACCCCCATTTATGGGGGAAGGGTGTTTTTCCCAACACTATCCTTAGTGGCTGGTTATTAGCTCCTTTTCTACTCCCTTTCCCGGATAGCCCAAGTATCTTCGGGCAGGCTGTGATGGCCTGAAGTCCATTATTAGCCCAAGAACCTCCGGGCGGGGTGTTGTGGTGGTTGTCCAGGTGTGTGCGGCAGGTGGATTCCCAAGTGTCTTCGGGATGAGGCCCAGGTGTCTTCGGGCGTGGTAGTGGATCCTTTAGCCCAGGTGTCTTCAGGCGTAGCGGTGGTTGTTCTGGCCTAGGTGTTTGCAGGCATGGTTACATGTGACAGTTGAGGCCCAGGTGTGTGCGGGCGGGATTCGGCAGTGGGACTGCGTGTGGTTGAGGCCCAGGTGTGTGCGGGCGGGATTCGGCAGTGGGACTGCGTGTGGTTGTGGCCCAGGTGTGTGCAGGCAGGTGTGGCAGTGGGACTACGGTGAGAATGGCGGGATTGGTCCGATGCGTAGGATGTCTCAATAACCAGTGGGAAAGTGGCGCGGGGTACCCAAACATCGATGTGCTCTTATATATATATTACTTGACTTGCGTTATTTGGGGAGCGAGCCTTGGTGAGGCCTGGGATGGATAGTTTTCCTTGTTAGTTGTTTGGTTTACTCTTTTCTCACAGGACTTTAGTACGTTCCCCCACTTGTGCACGAGAGTCTTGGTTTTCCCTACTGAGTGTACTTGTATGCTCACCCTACGTATATAAAACTGCTTTCAGGTTTCCAGGAGGACTTCGGGGATCACGCAGGACCTTACTAGCTCGGACTTTTGGAGCAGTTGTAGTTGTTTCTCTTTTTCTTTTGGTACTTACCTTGTAGTCACCCTTTTTGCACTTTGTGGCTTTCACTTTTGAAACATGCATGTGGGAATGGTTTATTTTTGGCTTTACTTTTCCTTCTACCTTGGTGTTGTTGGGTTTTCTCCTCCTTATCTTTCGATCCTATAAAATAAAAAGGGTAATGCCTTCCATTTGCGAGAATTTCCTATACCCTTGGTGCTAGTCGCCACTCCGGGACCTATTGAAGGCGGGTTTCGGGGGTCATTATCTCTCCTTCAACTTAAAGAAGGAAGGGCCTGGTAACCTGCTGACCCTTCCCTCCTTTTGGTGAAGGCGGGTCGTGAAAATAATGTATAGATAATTATTAACCATTATACACCATATATGTAATTCTATAACCCTTCATGGAAAAATTATGCTTCCACTATTGGTGTAAAAAAGGCACAGTGAGGTGCTAAAGATTAAATAACATTCCAAAAAAAGAAAAATAAACTTGTCCAAAAAAATGAATGAAATTTTTTGTGGCCTATAATTTTTTATATTGATAATTATTTTCATTTTATTCCACATCACATGATTAATGAAAATATTTTATATCTATTTATTATGTAGTGTTTCATTTCTCCCACTAAAAAAATCACACCACCTGAAATTCATTATTAAAATATGTTTATCCATCTAGTGAATAAAATACATACCATAATAAATTTTTAAAATCATTTTAAATTTCTTGAGTTATTTTCATTGAAAAATGTAATAATTTAATGACATAAGGTGTACTCCAATGTAGGTTTCTCAACGAAGTGGCACAAATATTATGTGATTACTTTTCATTTTATTCGTTCTTATAAATTCAATAATTATATGGTATCAAATATTAAATAACAAATTTAGTATCTTAGATATGGTAATTTTTTATTATTATGTTTAATGAACCATTTTCAACCACTTTTCCATCATATGGGAATAGAAAACATCATCCAATGATTTGTGTTGAATAGAACATCCACAATGAAATGCAATTAATTTTTATCACTAATTCATAGTGATGGTTACAATGATTGATTTCATAAATAGAAATGTTAAAAATGTTTTCATAATAATTATATAAATTTGAAATATTATTTTCATTTATTAAATGATATCCATTAAAAATTTGAAACATCAATCATCTACATGTACGAACTTACATCACCAAAGATTAATGTATTTCATTTTTCATCACTGGTTTATATAAATTTATATATAAGGAATAATTATGATACTAATGAAATTATTTTTATTTTAGAGATTACTAAATAATGATAAATTTATATGGCCCACATATTATGAATCAAAACAAGCATAAATAATTAAGTAGTTATCACACAAGATAGTTATTTTAATGTCAATTTGCTAACAATATTATCATAGTATTTTCTAAATAAATAGTGTATTTTATGATATATATATATATATTGTTATATAATAGATCTAAAATAAATATATATTCATTATAAAGGATATTATAAGACTTATGATGATCGATTAGACTAGAGTTAAAAATTAATGTCAATATATCATTACATATATGAATTGGGGATGCTAAATTAATGTTGAGGGTTATTTTATGGATCATATAAATTAGAAAATAAATATTTAGTTTTTTAATTTTTATTTCATTAATATTCATGTATTTTATAAAAAAATACCTATCATTTAAAAATGCAAATAACTAATATAGTTTTTTTTAATTTAAATGTGACCTTATTACATCTTTGAATGATGAACCATAAAATAATTGTCCATATTATGTAAATTTTTTTATTAATGTTATTTTATATAATTAAAATGTTTTGAATGGAAATTTTATATTTTATTGACTCTATGTAACATTTTATAAAATTTAATATTTATAGAATTTTTCTAAACAATACATTTTTTGAATTTGAAAAAAAGTTCTAATGGCTTGTTTTTATGTATATAAAAATGAACGATTATTCATACATCATGATGATTAATTTATCTAACAGTAAAATTAAAATATTCTATTTTTATTATGTTGAAAATTGTTTCATCAATATTATGTGATTTTTTATTTTAATACTTATCAAGAGAAAAATATAATTTTATCATGTATTCATTGAACTATTCAAATATATTTTTCATTTAGTTCAACATTTGTTAATCATATTTATGTTTCCAATAGAATTTCATCTTATGATTCAATCCACATTTTTTTTATTACCTATGATAATTATGATTCTATGAAACCAGTTTCATTACCTTGAGTGAATTATTTTATATTGATGTATTTACAAGACCCATTACTTTTACATTGGTTGAGATATGTTGAAACATTGTATGATTTTTTCCTCTATAACACATATGTAATTTTTTTGTTATATCATGTTTAGGACCTTTATATCCCAATAATGTATTGGATAATGAACTATAAATCATGTGATAATTATAGGAAGTGATTTGATGTGATCGATTCAATATAAATGATAAGTATGAATTCTTAATCCACTATGATTGAAAAAAAGTGGTGATGTTAGATCTACAATGTCATGGGAAACAAGTTTTAACTCTTGATCCACCATGTTATGATTTTCATGACATTAAACTTGTCATATGATATGGTTTCTAATCCAATTATGGTTCCAAAAACATATAAAATGTTTATATGATTATGAATTAAATGCAATGATTACTATCGAGATTTAATTATTACATAGTCATATGACTAGTTAAATTCATTTAAAATTCATTGAGGTAATGATATATAAATTTCACGGTAATATTTTAAATTCATATCTCCTAATCTCATACCATTTTAAACATCAAATTAATACATATGATAATTTAATTATATCTTTTGATCTTACCCTTAATAAATGTCTGAGTATACCCATTCATATGTTTTAATTAACCCCATGTTTTGAAGTGGAGTTCTTAGTATGATATGTATACAAGATTATATTATTTAATGAATGTTGATTCAGATTCTGATGACTATATATACATAAAATGATTATGTATATATTCAGTATGTTCTATAACAAATAAGGGTTTATGGGAATATAATTCAATTCTATGTTCTAAATATTCATCATATATGATATAATATTAATTTCAAAATGAATTAGGTGGATTCATTTTGAATGAGAATATAGTTATTTAGATTTTATTATTAGTATTATGCATCATAAGTGAATAAAAAATATATAGTACTAAGTATAAGATATCATCCTAATTTTTCAAAAGGTCCATATCATATGGTTTCCATTCAAACAAGTCGATTTCTATATAATTTCATGTTTACATGATTATGGAACAAAGACACCTATGGGTAAGAAATATAAATGTGATTTATTGGGAATTGACAAGATCTTATTTTGTTCATGAGGAGTGTTTTTAATATAAAAAACATAAATATAAACTCATGAAAATTATTTTTGGATTAATCCAAAAAATATTTATGAACCACTATAAAGGATTTAAATATATACTGATCATAGATGACCATATTTAATCCTATAGTTTGAATGAATTAACTTAATTAGTAATATTATAGATATTCAAGGAAAAATTTCCAGGATTATATTTTTTCTCATTGTGATTATTGATACTCATGGTAACAATTGTTATTTTCATAAGGGAATAATGACAGAATAAATATGTTTAAAATGAAAAAATGACACTAAAATATTTAAGTATCATATTTGTGAATATTCATATGAATTCATTTATATCTTGAAAATTGTCTATGTTTTTTCATTCATATATCTAATTTATATATGTTGTGTTACTGTTGAACGTTTTCAATGGCACAAGAATCACATATTAGGTATATAGTTTCACTCTGATTAATGTTTATGAGAATGTAAATCCTCAAATTCTTGTGGTTCCCCGTCTGGTTGAATATTATGTTATTATACTCCTAGTTTAAATTCATTTTTATAGATCCCATATCGATTATAATAGAAGGGATTCAACATTTTTTATTCATAGAAAAACTTTTATTTTTATTGGGTCAATGATGAATTTGAATGTGTAATGGAAATTACATTGATCATAAGTGTATTAATTCCAATTAAATAAAGGTATGTGATTTAAATGGTTGGGTAGAAAGTAAACATTGTTGATATTCTTGTTTCATAAATTTTTATTTATGTGTAACAATAATATTATACCAATATTCCATGTAATTGTGATTTTGTTTTTTAGTGATCTCATACATGGGTCTATGTTTATTTTAATGAATCCCTACAGAATGGTCCCAATTGAGATTGAGGAATTAAGTAATTAACTTCCTAATATTATTGATAAGGGATTCATCTAACCTAGTGTGTCAATATGTCATGTAATAAAACTTCTGGTTTTGAATAAATATATGTTAATTATTTTTTTGTTGATAAACGAGAACATAAATTGATCAATATTGTGGAAAACTATCCAGAACCAAATATAGATGTTTTGTTTCATCATTTAAGAAATTAAAAAATATTTTCTAGGGTTATTATTCATTTCTTATATCATCAATTATGGGTATTGATTGATTATATACCTAATATAGTTTTCTGAACATGGTATGTGGAATATGAATTTATATTGATTCAATGTGGAAATCCTATATCCCCATAAATACTTTTGGATTTAATAAATTGATTCTAAAGATAATAACATGATAAGTTTTTGGTATTCTGGATAAATGATATCCTTATATATTCAAATTGAAAGGAATAGAATGAATATCATTTGGTAATTATGATGTTTACCCGAGGGAACAAAGTAATGACCAAAACTGTAATTAATGGAATATGACACCCTAATATATTATTGTTTCATATTTCATAATATAATATTATAAATAATTTATATATTTTATGTGATTAAAATAAATAAAATTTCTATATTAATTTATGAAATTCTTTTGATGATATTTCCATAATAATTAAATGTATTATAATTAGAAAAATACAAGAAAACAAAATTACTAGAATATGAAAAATTTTATCTTCTTGAACCACTATTATTGTGATAATAACAAACAATAATTTTTAAATTAGAAAAAATATAACAAATAAACTATTAATGTTCAAAAGGAATATATATTTTTATTATTAATGAAAATATTTGTTAAAACATATTTAATGGAAGATGAAATATTTATAGAATGTTGGGAAATCAAATAAATGTTATGATTCTAAATGGTGAAACAAAAATCGGATCGATTAATTAGTAATATGATTGTTAAGAATAAAAACATGGACATTAGAAAAGTCACCCTACCTATGGAAGTGTATAATAATATTATGGGATCTAATTAAATGTAAATCAGATATATTTAAATAGTAGTACAATGAAATAAATGTTTTAATAATGATTAATTTAATTTTTTATTTTTTTTATTTTTTATTTGTTCATGGATCTAAAAATTTAATGATTTGAAATTAATTTTATTTATAATATATATATACATATATATAATTTTTTATTATTTGTATTATATTGAAAAATAACCTTACGAGATGATAAGTAATTTTTTTAATGTTTTCAAAAAATGATTATGATAATAATTTCAGAAATTTCTGAAAATAATAAGGATTTTATTTAGAATGTAAATTTCATAGATTAAAAATATTATTTTCAAAAAATGGATATTATATTTCCAATCTAAACATTAAATGGTTTGTTGTATAATTTTTTGTATTTTACTTAAATAATATCTATTTATAGGGAGTAGTGAATTATGGTTTATGAAAATTGAATTTTTATCCCACAAAACCCATTTACTATAAATAGTCCCATGAATAAACAATATTTGTTATCATGAATAAAAATAATAACTAAATTAATTCGATATATTAAACCAACCCTCTCCTACAACTTTAAAAATGACCCCTCATCGTCCCTACTCATAAAATCATATAAGATTTTAAACATTGAAAATTTATACCCAATTCTGTTTATAAATCACTCCCATCATTTAGAAAATACAGTCTCACTAAAAGGTCATTACCATGTTCATTTTGGAGACTTTCATAGAATAGAAATTCAATAGGTAACATTATCAAACCACTATCCTTAAATTCCACCAATCATCTTCTATATTATCATCTCCCTTGTCCAACATGGAATAATAACTCCAGTAACATTTTTATTACGTGACTATAAATTTATAATGGAATACATATCATCCATCCAATACTATTCTACACTTACTAAAAATATAAATCAATTTCTATATTATGTTACTTTACCTACTCTGTGGAGATGAGTCTTCATATTTCATTACTACCATCATGGTTGGTGAAAAAAATTTATTTTTCAATAATATGACAATGAATATATTATAACATATTTCAGGTTCGTTAAAAATTATATTCTTATTATATTAAATTTGACATCACCAGTTCATAATTGTTAGTGAACCTGCCTAAATGAACTGATATTTTAATAATAACATTTTTTTTATATAAATCATCAATATGTTGTGAAAATAGATATTTCGTACTATTTTAATTTATATTAGTAGAAAGCTTTTTAATAAATAATATTTTTTGGTTGTATTAATTTCTTTCCCAGACATCAATATTTATACATAGGTTATCTGACCATAGAATCATGAATCAAATTCCATTGGAACAACAAACATGACATTATATATCATTGAAATTATAATAAATTAAAATGATTAAATTATATAAAAAATATTATTGGTGAATTTATAAATTATGTAATTAATTATTGTATTTTGATAATCTGGGATATATTGTTCATTTGATGTACAATTCTATATCCCAATGTAAGGAATCACTTCATTTCACCCATTCTATTTTGGTTATGACCTTTTATATCTCTAACAAACATTTACACTCTTTTTATAGAATAGAATACTTCTAAATATGTTTTATGTTCCTTATACTTATATAGGAAGATTATTATCCCTATATTTAATTGGTTAATACATTCCATATTATCATTTCAAAAAAGAAACCCATTTTATTCAATTTGTTATTCTTTTGATATAAGGTAGGATAATTAAACCAATTTATTTCCAGGTGTAATTATTTTTTATATTCTTTTTAATTTATTTCATCTCTCTAAACACATATTCATGTTAATCCTACGACCGGTGTACCCCGATAGACGTCTAATTCATCTGGTGATATTTTCACATAATAAGATGTTATAAATTGTCATATGGAGTAAACCAAATCCATGGTGCAAATATTTCAAAATTTTAATGTTTTCTTGATATTTTATATTAAATTATTTATATGTAATGTTATATGATTCTTCACATTAATAGGATTCTATGATTATATGATTCCATGTTATTTACATTACTGATCTATGTGAATATTTTTGAGCATTTACTTTTATGTCATAATTTTTTGTATTCTAACTCATATGTTATTCTTTATTACCATGTTTATTCTCATATTGATCTTTATGAATTACCAAATTCACATATTTATTCCATAGGTTACCCATTTATGTTTTTTGGTCTAAATGGGATATTGTATCTCATTAGGGATATTATAATAAATATGTTTTTTCCTAGATTCATGTTATTGTTTTATGTAAAAATTATTACAAAATAACTTGCACACATTGATCCATTGGGTCTATTTGTTATTTATTTATGTAAAAGATAACATAATAGTTTGTGTATAATCCCCAAGTCATAATATTTATTATCATAGGAAATTTATAGTAACTGTTTTCGAGTAAGACTATTATATATTATTGATAACCATATATATAACACTATGTATCAGAGAATATCATATTTTTTATATATAGAAAAAGTAATTCCCAATCCATTAAATCCATTTTGGGATATTGTTTTTGTATATGGATCTTTAGAAATTATATAAAGGGGTAATAACTCTATATAATATTTATTGATTATTTTCTCAATCTTCAGCTTGTGTACAATAGGGATGCCTTGTTGCACACCTTGATTTACAATCCCAGAGGATATATTTCATAAAACTCACAAATAGTTTATGAAAAATTATGATGGTCATTAATTTATTTTTTGTTAGGAAACATAATAATGAAGTCACTAATGTTAACCTAAATAAAAACCTAGAGATTAATTAGATATTATTTTCTTGTAATTTAAATGTTAGAAATTTTAACTTCATTGTTTCCCATTTATATGGTTTTTTTATTATGTATTCTCATATATATCATTATTTTTTATGTTGTAAATGGATAGAGAAAGAAAAAAATAGTTAAACATGATCTTAATTTCTTTTTATGGAATATAAATATCATATGTGATTACAGCTCTAAAAATTATTTCATATCTTATATGTTTTATTGAACTATAAAAACACCAGATAAAAACATTCGGTTTGATCTATCTAATAGGATCAAAAATGGTGATATTATTTCCTACAATGTATAAAAATACTCCCTAATATTTGTGTGTGGGATATAAAATCTAGATAATATTTTCATACATTTTTTATTGGAGTTTGGAACAAAATTGGTAATGGACCCGCATTCGATATATAAAACCATGTATAATATTTGGGTTATGAAGACCACTCTTCACAGTCCAAGAATCCTAATATTTTGTATAAGTTTATAGAATATGGTGAATATTCAATGTAATATTTAGCTCAAATGTGGATATTATTTCTTCATTATAAGGAATATATTTCTCCGATTTTTGAGAAAATCTACTGACTCATTAATGTATAAAATTCGATTTTGAGGGACTGTATTGATTTATACACAGAACAATTGTATTGTCTTCCTCCTGATCAACATTTTGAGATATCACTTTATCTTAAACAAGGACCTCTTATATTATAAATTAAATCAAATATAATTGACATTATTGAGTAGGTCAAAATAAATAAATTATAACTATAGAATATTTACAGACGTTATTATATAAAAAAATTCATTTCTGTATGGTTTTTCATTTTTATTGGTCAAGAATAAGGATATGTAACTAAGCATGTGCATTGAATTTTGTTAAATCCATAGAATTTTGATAACTTCCATGTATCTCAATCCAATGAAAGAATAATTGTTTGATCAACTATTTGCAGACTGGTATTTTTATAATCTGGTCTTTTTTATATTAGTTATCACTGATAATGAATGATGTTATTTCCATTAATAAATATTGAATAAGGTATGAACACTATGATTTTGTAGTGATTCCCTTTAGACTCACATATTAATCCTTAATAATAATAATAATAATGATGAATTGAGTCTTTAGTGATTACCATTAATAATTTATTTGATTCATTTTAAATGATATTATAATAACTAAAAAAGGTGTATTTCAAGGATCATTTTAATAATATGATAATGAATTTTCAGGAAAGGAAACTATATGTATTTATATTAAATGTTATATCCAGATTGATGAATTATTATTCATCTATTATCTTTTCAATATAAAAGGTATATCTATGGACCCTTCAATGAAAAATGAAATTGAGAAGTGTCCTTTAAAAATATATCTAATAGTGAACCATAATTTCTCTTAGCTATAATGTTATTACTAATTATTTTTGAGAAATGCCTCAAATTTTTTATATTTATTCACAAAGAGAAATATTATGGGGGTTAATTTTTCTTAAATTATATACATGTTGTTATCTATAAGGAATTTAAATGAAACTTCTCTTTGCACCAGTATAAATAATTCCCTCTACTATAGAGATTTTGAATGTATACAACAATGATTCAATTAAATTAATTTGGTTGTGTATTGATTCAAAATTTTATAGTGATATCCAATTCATCAATATAGATTAATTCCCTTAGGATAGACTACAAAACACATGATTTATTGTCAGATACATCGATCACCAAAATAAAAATCTACGGGAAATTATATCTCTACGGAGAAGTGTGAAATATAAATGGACCATAAGTTCATTATGTATATATTGTTCTAGATAGAGATTAATTTTGAAATGTGAGGATGGTTAAATATTTTCATTTATTATGAATACCCAATCCATTACCATTATAAGAATTAAAAAAATGTTGTTATAGATTTATGTATAAATGACATGTAAACCATATTTGTCAGGATAATTGATAATTATCAAATATTCCTTGACTTATAGTTGATATTAATGGAGATTATACATTATGTATCAGAATAATTAATTTCTCAAATTATTTTTAACCCATACCATATAGAGAAGTTAAAATTCTCAAAAAGGTGATGTTGAAATTTAGAAGAAGATACATGATATAAGAAATGCTAAATCCCTAGTGTACAAAATTGAATAATAAAGAGTATTAAGATTTGGGTTTTGATTATGTTTCCATAAAACCATAACATAATGAGTGAGATTTTGAATAGTGGACATAGTATGACCTTCTCCATGATAACAATAATAATAAATAATTTTCATTTTTTCAATTCTCTCTATTGGTGGGAAAATATGAAGAATGATTTGACAAAATATATATCAAGCCCCCTATTTGTAACATGGTGAAGTTTGAGTGGTTCAAACATAATTTACTAACGAAACCATTACATATAAATTCATGGAAATAAGAAAAACTAAAAATGGGCATTTTCATTGGCATTACAAAGGAATCTAGATGAAATGATATGATATGGTTCTGGGTGACCATTTAATAGTGACTACTCAATTCATTACAATTTTTGCGGACATCATTATTAATAAAATATCTAATATTAAATCATATAAGTGATGAGGATACATGGTAGGACACTATCATTTTATTATAATATAGATATGATATTAATCTTTATGTTTTGGAAGGGTCTGTAACTAGATAAAAATACTAAATTGAACTATAGTATGTCCCATCCACACAAGATTTATGGAATATCTATGTGGATTATCCAAATACTAGATGATATACTGAGAGCATGCTTGATGGTCATAAAACAAGGATGAAATTTAGGCCTTCCTTTTAATGAGTTTTCTTATAATAATTGTTTCAAATAAATCATCAAAATCACCCGATATAATTCCATTTATTGGAAGACATGCAGAAAAACCGCATGTTGTAATGATAATGGTGAAAAAAAGAAGATGGGACCTGAAATTGTAGAATAAAATATATTAATGGAAAATAACATTATATAAACACAAAAGGGATTCCCAAATTCACTAGGATAGATAAAATTACAATCATTTATAATTCATATGGTTTGAGGTGGATAATATAATGTTCCTCCACAGAATTATATGAAAGAGTATCATTTGATTTTGGAACATGGATAAGCTATATTTTATACATATCATCCCCTTTGCGAAATATGATCCATCAATGTTATGGATTATCTACTAACACTCTCATTAACAGTGTCTCGTATACAAGAGATTATCCAGGTATCCCTCATGAAGAATTACATACTAGATCTCTCAAATGAACCGAATTTAGATGTATAACAATGGGAAAAAGAACCTTATTTTCAGAAACATATGATGAAGTTCATGGATGATAGTTATATTGTCCTCCACCAAAATTCTACAAATATAGTAAATACACATTTCAAAACCCATAATTATTATTTTTGGACATAGAAATTGGAAGTAGTGGTAAATATATAATTTTCATCACCTTTTATATATTAGTATGTAAAATGAAAGTTCCTTGGAAAAAATTTTATGGGGGAAATAATATAATGTCTTAGAATTTTATCATTGGAATTTTTACTATAAATATATAATCTTTTATACAATTAAATATAGAAATAAAATTAATAGACATGCACAACATGATAAAATAAGCAGCAGTTTATTCTATTAATTTAAATAATTCATTTAATGAATAAGTAAATCAATATGAATTGAAATTGTTAAAATGACATAAGAAATGGAAAATAAAATTCCAAGATTTTGAACATTTGGAATTAAAATATCCAAAAGAATTATGAAACACGTGAAAAACACTATAGAAATGAGACAAAATATTAGCAATAAATTAATAAAAATGAAAATGAAAAAATATATATAACCTTGATAGAACATATAATTTATTGAATAGTTAATGGAATATGTTATATATAAAAAAATTATATAAACCATATTACTATCCGAAAAATGAAAAAAAAAGAATAGTACCCTAACTATTGGAAATGTAACTTTGTTGTTAAAAATAGTAACATGACCATTAGAATAATAACCTCACCTATATAACTACTATATAATATTTAGGATTCCTATAAAATTAATATATGAAATATTTAATCCATGAAAAATGGAAATAAATGTTATAAAAATTATTATTTTACTGTTTTTAATTTTGAAAAACATTAATAATTTAATTGAACATTTAAAAAAATTAATAATATAAATGAAAATTTTTTATTCTAAAGTTAATTTTTTAAATTAGTATTATATTTTATTATAATATAGGATAATTTGAGAAGAATATATCTAATATTTAAATGTTTTAGATAAATGAACATAATATTTAAAAAATTATTCTTCAAATAAAATTTTAATTTAAATAAATATTAAAATTTTATTTTTATAATATTATGTAATTTTGACGGATATAATAATAAAAAAACACATGTTGGTAATTGATTAGTGTTGATGTTTGATAAATTACTAAAACAGATTTTTTTAAATAGTTAAATATTGTAATATACACTACAAAACATCATAAGTAAAAAATAGTAAGTTTTCTACCATTGTTGATGTCAGAACCCACTATTCCTAACACACATGTAGCATTTAAAATATAAAGTTATATGCATAATTTATAACAATTGTATTTATCCAAAATACTAAACTAATGGATATAATATAAAAAAACTCTCCTCTCCCCCATGTAAATAAAAACCCTCACCACAACTTATCATCAGCATTTTGTAACATCCCACCCATCACCCATTGACTTTGGATTATTTAGAGGTTCTACGGATGTTATGTTACATATAGATGATGCCAAGTTCTGATAAGATATTGCATTTTATTAGTGATTAGTTGGGGGATGTTTTTACATGGGGAAGAAAAAACTTATAAAAAATAAATAATTCAATAATACAAACTACATGACACATGAATAGTTAATCACGTAACATAATGAAATTATAATAAATAAAAATTTCACTTTAAATATTTAATTTTAACAAAGGCACAAGAATAAGTCTCCAAATATATACAAATTTTCACTAATGTTGAACTATATCAGACAAAGATGCAGACACTCCCCTACTCCATCATTAGTAATAAAACCATGACATCAAGGATAACCTCTAGGAAAGTATTAAACATGTACTATATCTATATCATGGTGTAATACATCTTCAAACATAACAATGTTCCAATGAAGGGGTTTATTATATCACATTTTATGATTTCTTCAAAAAATATTACAGCACTCATAACATAAACAAGAACTTGTTAACACATTTTTATAATTTATAGGTTGATAATATCAATGGAGTTTGAAAAAGAAAATACTTAAAGTAATACATCTAAAAAAATCAATCCTTGAAAATTATTTTTCACCTTCCACCTACAATACCCAATCCATGTTCAATTACTACACACAATTATACTTGATTAATGATAACTCCAAAACTTTTTAAAGAAAATATTTCATTCACCAATTATTCATTAGGTAGTTTTCCATAATGAAATTCTTAATGATTCATTGAGGAAGGATTCTGGACATCAAAGATCACCATCAATTACCACTGTTAATCATGGAAATAATTTTAATAACTAATTGTAACGTATGAGGATTTAAAAACTAAATAAATTATATATATAATTGGTCCCTAAATCCTATGCCTTAAATTGACTATTTATTATTTAAATATATTGAGGTTCTTACAGGGTAAAAAAATAATCGTATTGGTTATCATTTTGGGAAATATGGAAGATACAACATAAATCATTCCTACAGTGTAAGAATACCAGGAAATGTTTTCCCATGAAAAAAAGACCAATATGGATGTTGTAAAAATTAAATCCCTTAAAAAGTTATATTTTTATTGTATAAATATATACTACTCAAAATTCAATGAATGTAAATGCAGTTTAATCCTCCATAAACACTACCTAATGGTAACCTAATGTCTCTAAGAAATGGGAAAAGGCATAAAATGATGGATTAAATCAAATAAATGATGTTATATTTCCCAAACCATTATCAATCCCATCACATATGATATATAAATCGCTGTTTATTTCAAACATGTTAGTCCATTCTAGAAACCTCATATATTTTTATCATAATGTTTCATCATGAACCTAACCGTGTTGGCATAGTACATCACTAAATAAACTATACCTCCCTAAATTGATAATTTCATATCCTTCCAGAATTTATTCTAGTTCATGGATAAAACTCACATAAATATTATATTTAGAAATGAATACATTTTTCTCATTTTGATTATACTATGTTAGTTTATAATAATGGAACTTTTAATGATTAACAATGTATCATATAATTAGTTATAAAAGATACAAAGTAGTTATAATCCTTCATAAAACCTAGAAGGGTCCCACATACCATGGACCTACCTTACCTTTTTTACCAAATCATTGATGATAATTTTATTGTGAATGCTTAATGAAATAATGGTCACTAACATCAAAAAATAATGGTTGGTGATGATAATGTTAATATAACTTTTTTTATACATAGAATCCTGTTTAAAGATAAATAAAATTTTATTCTCAGTATCATATAAAATAGTTTCTCCAGTGAATAATTTATCTCTTATTTCTACCCAACATAATGAATAATATCATGTAAAACAATAATAATAATCAACTGAGGCAACTTTTATTCTCTCTAGATAACTATTATTATAGGATAACTCGAACAAATACATCCCATGAACCACTAATGTCCCTGACATATGATTTATTAAAATAATCCATTGTTTTAATATCTTATTATGACTACCCATCCACCTGTGGATGATATGTATGATAATTTTCAATTGAATTTCATGGCCCCATTGTAACGATCAGAATGATTTTACAGTGAGACAATAGTAAATTTTTGCAACAATAAATTTTGGAACACTATGTAACATGGTAATAACTAGGAAAACTGTTTTCTCGATGTCATATACCATGTTGGACTATATAATTGGGATATTCTATATTGATATAGTATGTATATCCATTCTATCCCATATATAATCACAATTTCTTAATGTTCTTGATAGGCTTAAAAATCAATAAAATTTTAGTCAGAATTTAACACTTGTATAGGCATGGACTGTAGCATTCTAGATAGTCCTTTATGATCATCCTCAACCTACTAACATTTATGAAATATGATAACATAGTATATAATATCTCATTTATTACCATCCAACTATAATGGAGTTGTCATAAAATTTAAAATGATCTGATAACATGGATGATTAATACATTTATAATGCTAATAAATAGAATTATTCCCTTATCGACAAGACTGAGGAACTATAATAAAATTATAACAGAGTAAAAAATAGATTTTGTCATCTCAAAAGTACTAAATCGTTTACTCAAAATTTACGTTATAACAAATTATGAATAAATAATTTCTAATCTATGGAATTATTTTTATAAAATGTATAAATTCTAGAACAACATTGAATATGAATGAAAAATTATTTCATACCCTATGAAGTACAACCTAAATTCATATATGAAAGAATAATAATTAACTTACATTGGTCATGATATTTTTGGACAACTACATTGTATATTTTTTAACCAAAGATATTTGATGTAGAATTCCCTTATTTGGAGTGTGTAATAAAATTGAAAATCGAACATCTAGAAGTACTCAATAAATCTTTATTGCCACATGTTAATGGTTCATTGACAAAAGATTCATTTCACAATATTTTATCAATAATGAGATGTGAAATTTTCTCCAGAATTTAAATTCCATGAAATCATTGAATAATTCGAAATGATATATTGTTCTTGGCCATGTTTGGGATATTTTTTCATTCCCTCAAAATTGAGTCAAAAAATAGACCACAACATTGGTTTCCTATTTGAGAACACAATCATGACCGTATCCAGACACATCATAAAATTACACACAGTTTTTATACAGTTCTAGAATGATTTGGATGGGTTTAAAGGTGATTCGAGTTTTATTTAAAATATAAATTCATTAAATTAGTGAATCCAATCAAGTGTGACATCATTCAACTTTATAAAATGATATGAATAAACATGTATTTAGAAATCCCAAACAATTCATAAATAGTATCCTACTAATCCCAAGAAACAACATACCTTAAGAACATACTTATTTTCCTTCTAAAAGACTTATACTTCAACAATTACATGGTTAATTGATATTAATTTTTGAAAATTAAATAACAATGGAAATTAACCTCAATGAAAAATAAGTTATACATAAAAAAATGATAAAAATTATTTTCTAACAATGTAATCAGTATAATTTCAATGTTCTATTTACGGTAATAGTTTTTAAGAGAGTATACCAAAATATAATAAAAAAATATTAAAATAATGTTGTTGATGAACCATTGGATGATATTTATAATAAATTATATGAATGATAATGATGATTTTTATGAACAAAATTAAAGATGATATATTTATATTTTCCATTTCTTCTTGAAAATGATGAGTTCAAAAGATCACTCTTATAATTATATGTAGATGATATCCTGTTTTTAGATCTATTTTATATAACCACATGGATGAATTTAATTTAGTAATAATAAAATTTATTCAAGTAATAGGATACTTATATTCAATATTTACATGATTTAGAATGTAATAATAGACACATTAGTGGATATTACCTTATTTTTTCTTCATGAATTAAACTATTCGAACCACAGTATGATGAATTATTTATTTTTTATCACTTATATTGGACCATCTTATTATTAAAAAAATTTCAGAGGCATTATATTATATAGTAATTAAATAGTATTGTTCGTAAGAGTAGTGAAATGGTAAAATCTATATCCCTTCTAGTTGGTATCATTGATAAATAATTTTGAAAAACAACTGTGTATCCATCTATTATTTCCAGAGGAATATCATTCATTGTTTCTTTGATTGTGCCTATAGTGAGGGCTAGTGAATAATTTAGATGATTTCATCAACTATAATAAAATTTCTTTCTCTACTAACAATTAAATATCAATCCCCCTTTATGTGTTGAGGGTCTCCATCTAAGGATTGAAATTTTATCTTCCTCACATAGATGTCGATGTGGTTTTTAAATCTCTCCATATAGTTAAGTCCTGTTATTAAATGGAAATAATAACATATCATGGAACATAAACTACCATATAAAATTTATATTCCTCAATTTTAATG
Source organism: Viscum album (assembly GCA_963277665.1). Taxonomy (NCBI): domain Eukaryota; kingdom Viridiplantae; phylum Streptophyta; class Magnoliopsida; order Santalales; family Viscaceae; genus Viscum; species Viscum album. Next base: position 1,496,250,335 of record OY728151.1, on the reverse strand, counting down.
GACCATGATTTTATTTTAGGTTTTTTACACTCTCTTTTTCTATTGGGTTTCTTAATAATCATGACTTGAGTTATACTTTCCTTTCGTTGTATGAATTGTTTAACCATAGGAGAAAAAAAGAATAATGTGATATGTATTTGTCAATAAATATGATCATAACATTGTGGTTTATAATAATGTTAACATGAATAGTATAGGGATATATTTTTTAACTTAAAATATTGTGTTGTACTCTATATGACTATCACACACCTTTAATGGGACAGTTTTCTCTTCCATATTGTAGTTTCAGTTCAACTGACAACATGTTCTATGAAAAAACTTCATTCATGTTTTTGTGTCCCCAAAAATTATTCTAATTAGAATTTTACATCCAATCATATGAAGGATATGGATGAGTTAAGAATCATCAGTATACTAATAACTAATATTGTAGAAAATACTTCTAAATTGTCCTTTTTCCACATTAGTGGAAATTATATTACGGGTTAAAATAGTCTGTGATCCTATGCATTATTAACCCAAAAAAATAATCTGGCCTGGTATCAGATCATCATGGAAAATTAATATAATTTCTGTTTGATTATGATTTTTTATACCTATATGGGTTTAGATGTTCCACATTATCTTATTTATAGCACAACTGTTTATACATGTTCCATAGGGAACTAATAGAAGAACTCTCATAGGATTTAAAACAAGATCCATTTCTTCAACTATTTCCCTTTTAGCCATGTCCATAATTTATGAAATAAAAAGAAAATATATCATTGATTCAATATATAGAATCAATAATGATGCATGAATTTCCTCCATTAAGGATTAAATAAGAACTACTTCCCATTTTAAATGAAAAATGTTTGGAAGAAAGAAAACATACTCAATAATAGGGTGTTTTTTATTTACAGTTGAAGAAATATATTTTAAATTATATTTTTAATGTTTAATAATATATTTCTTTATAGAAATGGTAACAAAAATAAATTGAGATAACTACATGGTAGAATTTTGAATAAAATCAAAAATACATCTTTTTTCAGGTATGATCTTAAATCATATAGACTTACAATATAATATTCATATATATCAGTGTACCATGAAAATAAGAGATTCTACTCCACAAATTTTTCCACCATTCTATGTTTTATTTTTTATAATTCCTCTAAAAAAGAGGGATTATACTTTTGAATCACCACAAAATGATCACCAATAATTAGTCATTCATTTTAATTACCTTTATTAATAGAATGAAACATTTTGAAAATAATACACACTTGTTTTTGGCCCACATGTGGCTCATGTGAGACCGTGTTTCTAGTACCATCCTATTCCTATTATCAATGGGTTAATCCTAATTCTATTTTATGTATAATATATATACATTCGATAGAACATTTTACTCTAGGAAATATGGTCTTGATGAAATTATAAAACAATATATTAAATTTTTAATTTTCATTAGAAACAACAAGTGAAATCGTCATTTCAAACATAACAATTTAACCAATGTTCAAACTTTTTTTGAAGAACTAAATAACAATGAATTCCATAGGGGAATTTCCACTATAATTGATAGCATTAAACACTAAGTGACTATACTAGTGAAGATGATATAACAACACTTTTAGAATTTTATTATAAAACATTCGATCCCAAACCATCACAATAACTTGAACGTCAACACAATGATGAAAGCTACATCATTTAATGCTATATTATTAAATTTATGAATGTCATGTCTCTTTGAAACTATCCCAAATCAAGGTCCAAACAATATTTATACCATATCTACCATCGTACTTTTTATTTTCTAGCTTGGGGATAAGTAGAGGTGATACTAGCATTAAGTGTTGTCCCCTAGGACAACAAAGGCAGAAAAAAAATTCCCAGTTATTATTAAACTATTATGGGAGGATTTGACCTAATTAACACAAAACCTTAATGAATGGAAAAAAATAATACATTACAGTGTGATCTATGAATAGTAAATCAAATATCATAATTAAATACATATAAAAAACAATATCAGTGTTACCATTTATTTGATAGAAAGGCTTGGGGATAAGATATTGAGACCCCAAGCACAGAATCCCAGATATGATGCATGCCACCATTACATTTTCATAAGATAAAAGGAATCACATCCCATAAGATAGAATTGTTTAGTTGTGTTGGTAAACTATATAGATACATTACTCTCCTATGATATTGGATTATAAAAATTAAGAAATACTTTTTCACAAGAATAAATTTATTCCATCTTTCATATCCCATTATGTTATTCATACTAAATATCTATGATCTTAGGGAAATGAATCAAAACAATGGCGCTAACAAATTAATCGTAAGGGTTATGTATAAATGAATATATCATGATTTAATTCCATTAATGATAATGGATTGGTAACTTACAGGATAAACATTCCAAGTAATAAATATACTAAGAAGTATGTATATCCGAAGAAAATATCAATAACAAAATAAAAGAATAATAATAAATACGAAACTGTAAATGACATAAAACACATTATATTTAATCATATATATTACAATCATAATTGGATAATGCATAAACAATATGTCAAGGTAAATAACTGAAAACACTTCCCATTTTGGTAATAAATACAGAATAAAATATATATAGAGATGATATCATTTAGAAAATATGATGAATAATAATTATTGAATACTAAATAATTGAAAATATTAATTACTAGGCATCATGAATCTTGAACATCGTACCACTATAGTAAAGAACATTCACAAGGAGGTTCAAACTATTAGTCAAAACCTATATAATTATATATTATAAAAAATCCCTGAGAAATGTAGATATATTAGAATTATATATTAATTGAATCCCCACTCATCACTATTGGTCTGAACCATTCGTCATGTATCAGAAAACCGATTTACTTCATAAATGATGTGCTTATCAAATTTCTTTATTGATTAAAGAATGAAGATTTATCAATATTTCAATTGATAAAAAATGAAAGCCAACATCACATGTGAAAATTATAAAATATTTATGGGAAATATATAAACCTAAAAATGGATATTTTGGAGGAAATTAATGTCTAATAATCATAGGATGTGAGTATTTCTAGGGGTAGATTATAGCTACAAAAAATGAATCAAGTAAGTGAAAGTCAATAATATTTTTGATATAAAATTTCATAAACCATCCATAAAATGTATAATGATGGTACAAATTAATGATGTATCTAGTGAGGTAATAATAAAGTGTTTTTCATTTTAATTAATAGAAATACCATAAAAATGTCATTAAAAATATTCTTGAAAAAAAGAAACTTTTATTTGGAATTTTTTTAAAATCAAATTATTTGAAAAAAATATAAAAAAACTAATCAATAAAAATAGAATCATAAAAATTCAATTGAAGAATCAATGAAGTAATATTATGTGAATCTACAAAATTTGTACACATTACAATGACCAATTCCTTTTCACTTTAAATTTTTTATAATTTTCCATGAGTAGAAAATGATATTATGATTCCATTGAAATTTATATTAAATGATAAACAATTTTTTTTGGAAAATAAATAATTTAACATTTGATATTATTTTATTCAAAATTGCTATGTTAAATATATTTAAGAGCTTACTATTTTTTGTAAAAAAAATTAAACCATTTTTTTCTGAAAAATAGATTTATGAACAATGAGAGAAATATATTATAATTTTATTTATAAAAAGAAAAAAAATTATTTTAGAAAGAATGAAAAATTTTATTATTAAATAAAAAAATCATGAATAACCATGGGGGAATAAAATGTAATATATTTTAAAATAATTATAAAAAACTCTCTCAATAAAAATTCATGTATAAAGAATCATGATTTAAGTGAAAATATGAAATAAGCCATTTTAGATATCATAACATTGAAGTGATAATAATAAAATGAATATATTTTGTTTGATGAATTTAAATACACATAGAACAAGTGTAAATAAAATTCAATATTATCAAAATTCGTTATACACACAATATTAGAATATTAATGATAACGAGGATGTATTATAACCCAATAAAATGAAAATGAGTTATGAAACTATTTACCACTTGGTAACACATAAGTAAAATTCCCATGGATGTAATAATACATATTAAAACTCAATACTCCATTATTTACTAATTAATAATGATATTTCATTTAAATGTGGTAGTATATACACTAAATAAAATTAAAACTAGGTCAATATGGCTTATTTCTCATAGAATATAAAAACAAGATAAAAATCTTTTAGCATAGGCTTAATTATGAATAAATATCCATAAAACTCATTTATATTGGGTTTAAAAATTTTATATACTTTTTAAAGAACCATATTAATATTTATAATATCATATATTATATTATTATAAAATATTATCACTTAATCGTTAATACTATATCATTTTGTTCATTATTTGAAGTAATAATTTTAATATTTTCTTATTCATGTTTTTAAAATGAAAGTACTAGTTCTCAAACATAATATATATTTCCTTAATCTATCAAATAAAAAATTTACAAATTTATCAAATTTATGCTTCAATTATACTATTAAAAGTAATCATGAATTATTGTTATGAAAAATGATGGATATTATGATTATGGGGATAGTAGGCTCTAAGTACAAACATGTAATGTATCAGTTTTCCAATTATCACTATGTAATGATAGGAAGTGATATATAATAATTATAGAAGGATCATGATGTCCTATTTACACATATAATTTACATTGTATAACTTCTCTATTTTTGGTGATGAAAAGAGTGTCACATTACAACATTAAGGCAGTAATTCTCAATTATACGAATGATGTTGTCATTGTTATGTGAGTAAAATAGAAGGAAATAATTATATATATATATATATATATATTATCAAATAATATTTATAATATTTCATTAATAAAATAATTATATATTTTATAACACATATAATCATTAACATCGTCTTTTTCTCCTTCCATGTGATTTGTTAGGGAAATAAAAATCACATCACTTTGTGAGCCTCTACTCCGACATACACCCAAGTGATGTTATCTTACCTGATACTGAATGGAATATAAAAAGATATATTTGAAATAAAAAATAAGTAATTATACTTATTTTATAAAAATCATATATATAACTTACATCCATAATCATACCCATCATTGAAAGGTGTTTCTGTAAAAATGATTGGCATTGATTCATGAGAAGATAGTCTTCTTTATGAATAAACAATGATTTCATGGACCCTTTTTTGGATTTCTATGTAGTTTTAAATCATTATATTAACATTATATAATATATTTATAGGTATATTAATTAGTTAGTTGTATAATATTATTATAATATGAATATTTGGATGTGGAGTATAAAAAAATGGAGATGGTTGTGGGAGAACATTACATCTTCATCGAGCATCCTTTTTTAGGATTCAACTATATCCATGAAGGGATAGATTTATGTCCAATCTATGACCACTAGGATTATATTTTTTATTTTTTGAAGTTATTTTGGAATGTTATTGATGAGAAAATGTTATTAATGGGTGTATAAAATTTAAGGGACTTAGTGCCTCTTTGTTAAAAATGATGAGCGGCATTCTTATAAATAATCACATGTATTCACTATTAGGAGGTCAATATTTAATAATTTGGATCAAAATATATATCTAAAACAATGGAGGGATTATATAGTAAATCCCAAAATCTATAAAACAATGAAATTCATTTGTATAAAATTATTTCAACAACTTTTATGTTTCTATATTTGATTTATTTTGTTTTTCCAATTCGTTAACTAGTATTTCAGTCCAACATAATCTATACAATAAAACTAAAATAAAATGAAAATAATTAGATAATATATAACCAATTATTATTAATATAATATTTAATTTTAAATTTATAATTCTAGTGTGTTTTATAAACTAATTTAAGCACAAGCACGTTAAATATGATAAGACATAGCTTAAACAGTATGAGCACTAACTTAGTTTCTACAATTCCTGGGTAAATAATTTCATTATAAAAGAATTTATAATCTATTAATATAATATAGTTATATTTATTGTAATTATATAACATTATGTAGAAAACAATATTTTTGTTAATTTGATATCAATTAATTATATATAATTTACCATAAAATACCCTTAATGACAAATTTTATTTTATTCATTTAAATTACATTTTAAAAAATTATGATAATCTTGTAATTATAATAAATTCAGTTCAAAGATACTTAAAATGATGTATTCCTAAAAAATATTTTTCGGCTATATTTCATTTAATTTAAATCATATTTAAGATTTTCAGTATCGATTATTTTGTTTTATTGATAACTAACTAATTATTGTATTGGAGTCTCATAAGAATTGAAGTAATTATTTAAACTCAAAAAATACAAATTAGCATGATAAAAAATCCATTATATTTAAAAATAGTACTTATAAAATAATATATGATTTTTTTCCATTTTCATAATGATTTATTATTGTTAATAGAAGGAAAAGTATCTTAATTTTATTTTTCATTACTTAAATTATTATATGGGTCATATTTAAATGAAAGGGGAATTTAATTTCCATTTCTTATATACATTTATATATAATATCCAAATTATCTCACTAAAAAGTTAATATGATATTTCATCTCATTTTACTCTTATCATGCTTGTTTGACAATAAGTAAAATATATTTTTAATGTAAACAAGTAATTTTTTATTTATTTTATTTATATTTTTTGTAAAAATTTACACTGATATTCTTATAAATTATGAATTATGATGATTTGAATTAGGGATTCCATTTTTCCAATTTCAATTAATATAACTGGTTGAATTATATTTAAAACTAATCACATATAAGCGATTAGAATTTGTTATTTAAGAGTTGTAATGTTTTAAAGATAGAAATTTTTCAATATCCCCAATTTATTTTAAATTTATTCAAATGACATAAATTTGATTAATGGATATAAATTTTAGTACTTTTTACCTTAATTTCAATTTAAAATTTCATTTATAATTATACCTTACTTAGTCCAAAATGATGGTTTCAAATAGAAGTCGACATTTTTCATTATTCACCAAAAAATGAAACATCTCAAAAACATCACAAAAAAACACCGGAAGATAATTTATAAAATCATATTTTAAAATATGATGTTTTTAACGGAAAAATAATCCCCTAAGAAGTTGTAATAATTAATTATATATTATGTGTTTAATGTGGGAATTTTTTTTAAAAAAAAATCCTTTAAACAAAACTCATTTACTTTTATTTTTTTCTCATTTAATTACCAATGAATAGAAAACTAATAAATGTGTGTAAAAAATATATTATCCAAATTTATGTAATCCTATTCATATACTGGTTTCTTATGGATATAATATTAGTGTATGGTTATATAATAATAGTAATGGAATATTTTTGTTTAGTAAACCTCTATATTGAATACAACATAAGCTTGCTATGTGTTGGGTGTTATGTAAGGTGATGAATTTAAAAAATGTATTTAAATTTTTTAATATATCCTAATCCATAATAATGTCTTATTCCATTCTAATCTTTGGGTTTCATTTCACATACACTATTATATATAATGTTTTTGTTTTAAATTTTTTGTGTGTAACAATCTCCCCACAAAAAATTAATTTGTTCGTCACAATTTTCACATTATATTTGAATATAAGGGGTTTAAATTTGTAAATAACATTGTTCAAAAACACACTTCATAAAAAGGGTTAATAAAACATCCCCTTAATAAGATATTAAGGTAACTTCCAAGGCCATATGGAATGACATATAACTAGGTTTCCAATTATGAGAAGATTGGAATTAATTAAATATATGGACATGGGAAAAAGGCAGAAACACTTATAGAGATGGATTTCGATCATTCATCATAATAAAGTAATTTATTAATATAATTTTATGGGTTTCATAAAAATAAATGGAATATGAATTTTTTTAAAGATCCTTTTACAAAAGTTGAAGAATAACTTTACTGTGTATGATTATAATGAAATATACTTACTAGATATGTTTCTAACTTAAAAAAAATCAACATTTGGTTTTTATCAGATCAATTTACTATCCATACATTACTCAAATAAATGAGTATCAATTAGTGATTTTTTGGTATAAAAGCACTATATTCACTTTTAATGGATAATATCATCAATAAAATAGAGACATACCTTTTGGTTTACATCATTTTATTTCCAAAATCCATTTCATAGTAACATTTATATAATAAATCATTCTAGAAAACATGAAATTAGATTAAATAGTTCATTATTAGTAATTATTTTTCAAATAGTTTACGTAAAAACAATTACATTTTGATCAGGTTCTCACATATGCCAATTATAGGTATTAAACCATTATCTTTAATTACTTATGGGATCAAGCACCATGAAAAACAAGAATGTGATATGATTTCACAAAATACGATGAATTTATTTTTTCTAAAATATATTTTTTATAATCATAATAAGAGTCCCAAAAAATATGATGGACATCCTTAATATAAAATCAATTAATAAATAAACTTTTTAATAATGTTTTTAATGAAACATTTCTTTTTCTCAATATCTAATACCATTATTTGACTATTATTACATTATCATTAATGATCATATTAACCATAATGGGTATCGATACCTTTAATCATATGTCTATAAAATTAATTGGAATTATTCCTCTAATAATTATTCTTTTATAAATATCTATTTTGTAAATTTCTTCAAAAATATCATTAATCAATAAAGATTATCAAAAAATAACACAAATAAATATTGTTTTAATACATTAAACAGAAGATACAATTAAAAATGATTATCACATGATAGTATCCATAAATATTAATTTAATGAATATATATATACTTCTGTAATTTTATAGATTCTTTAATGGTTTAATGAATCATATAACAAAAAAAATTAAAATATAATTATATAATAAAATTCAGAAATTCAAATATATACATTGACTAGTTTATCTCTACATAGGTACTTTCATGGTCTCACTGTAAACATTATTAATTATTATTTATTTCCTATCAAAATCCGCCAGTATGGTTTATTCTGAAAATGTGAATTACGAAGAAAATATCCCATGAGATTGTTAAATTTTGTTTGTAGTAAGATTCATAATTGTATACATTAAAAAAATTAATTAATTCTCAACTATCTATTTTCATAGTCACTACTCATGTCTAAATTGGTACCATAACCACAACTACATGTTTTATATATACCGGGATGTATTTCCGAGAAAAACCATGTAATCTATACTTTACCAAAATACTGATGTTCTTATATGGTTAACCTAAATGTCAATCATATGTTTAAGTAAACTAATAAATATTTAAATAAATCATTTTCCATCATTTTCATCTAAAATTAATCTGATACCAAATATAGTGACCCCAAACATAGTGTCCTTGATATGATGCCTACTACTATTATATTGGCACAAGATAAAAGGAATCACATTCCAAAATACCAATTAGGATTTTAGTGTGTAAAACTAGATACAATCATGATTCTAACATTTCATTGGATTGATAAAATTACAACATAACTGATTTTTAATGAAAAAAATGTTCCTATTTATCATATTCCTACATATCATTAATATTAAACACCATGAAATCTTGTTGTAGGAAAATAAGATGTGGCGGGATCAAACTCTCATAAAGGGATAGTAAAATTAGAATCTACAATAAATAATCACGAATAATCACGATGGACTTGAAATTAAAAGTGTACTCATTCTAGGTAATCAATAGAATGAGATATATGTTAATCTATATTTAATAGCTATAAAAAATATCTTGGATATTCGTTAATATACTGAGGTAAATAACTAAAAAACAGGAAATTTTATATTTTCAATTAATATAAGTATTAGATAAGGCATATCCAATATGTAATGGTAAATAAATACAATAAAAATGCCATTAAATTAATTAAATGACAATATAATGATTAAAAAATAATATAATTATGAAAAATTAATGGATGATAATATTTGAATACTAAATGAAGGAAATTATTAATCATTGGATGTCATGTACCTGAAAAATGATACATATGCCATTAATACATTTTAGATGATAGTTTTATCTTTATTTAATCACCTGTTTAGTGATAGATTATATAATTTGACTCATCATACTCATTAAAGATTCTAGGGTCTATATAATTTAAAACCCCACCATTCAATATAGTTACTTTTTATTCCTCATATTTCAAATAATCAATTAAATCAATAAAACATTTTCCTTATAAAATATCCATATTGAATAAAGATTACGGGTTTATCAATATTTCCCTGGATATAAAAAATAACATTCTAGGTAAACACCATATGTTAAAAGGACATTCGGTTCAAGAAATTAATACATAAAGATAAATAATATTTTTATTTTAGTGAAACATATTTTCTAATGATCACATGATAGTGAAAATTTCATGTGGATGTTAATGACTACTAAAATTAATCATTGGAGTTAATGTCAATACCTACATTAATTATAATGATGAGAAACTATCCATAGAAATATTAATGCAGCTATAAATGAAATATATACCCTTTGGAGTAATAAAAAGTCATTTTTTGCTCAATTATGATTGTAAATACGATAATATTTATTTAAAACATTATTTTAAACAATATATTTTCATCTTGAAAATCAATTTTGAAAATCATTTTATTTTATAATCACTTTTTCTAAAACATTTTTTGAACAAATATCCTCATAAAAATTAAAATGGATCATTAAAGAAATTATGGTGGGTGAATTTATACATTTTTTAGGATATAAAAACAACATTCGTTTTTCACTATAACATGTTCATGAACATCTTTATTCTACATACAACTTAAATATTCCTTTCAAATTTTTATTAAATTCTAAATGGGATTTTTTTTAAATGACATAATTATTTCAATGGATTTTATTAAAAAATTTATATATTAATAAATAATTTTGAAGAGGTTTAAAAATTTATTAAAACATTTTTAGTAAACATTATTTTGGTAGAAGTAATATTTGAAACAGAACATAAAAATTAAGTTGTATTTTATTAAATGAGTTTTTGAAAAATATTTATGATCCAAGGAGTGGTAAAATGGTAAAATTACTTGAAAAATATCATTAATAAACCTACGATGAGGAAATGAATAGTTTTATTAACATATTTATAAATTATTTCCTTAAATTGAAATTCTTGTGTAAATATTTTCTATAAAATTTCAATTGTAAATTAAACAATTATAAAGATAAAAAAGTTGAATTGAGAATCAGCAAAAGAATAGATTTATTGAAAAAACTATAAATCCAAAAAAAAAATTATAAGTAAAACATATGATATTATTAAATCTATATACACATAATCATATAATATTAATTAAAATAAGGATGCAATATAATGAAATTAAATTAAATTGAGTTATAAATTTCATTACCACTTGGTAAAGCTTCAGAAAAAGCACTTTGGACATCAAAATTCATATATGAACGTTTTATACCATGAATTATTATGTAATTATTATATTTTTTTCAATGGGGTAGTATACATAGTATATGAAATGAATTTATTGGTAATATTTCTTATGTTTAACATAAAAGAAATTTGGGATAAAAATCCCTTACCTAAAGCATCATTTTGGATGAATGTTCCTTAAAGTCATGTACAAATAGTATAAAAACATTTACTTATTCCATCACCATATAATTATTTAAAAATTCTTATATGATCCCCTTATAAAATATTTTCATCCTTTTGTTAAAAATATTCTCATGGTTTCTTAATTTTTAGTGTTAATATCATTATTTTCACATGCGTGTTTTGGAATGAAAAACCATGTTCCTAAAAATATTACATAGTTACATAATATATATAAAAAATCACGAAATAATTACCATTATTACCCTTCAATTATAATTTTTAAATTATTTAAGAATTATAGTTATGTTAAATTAAAGACTTTACGATCATTAAGTTGGTAGTCCGTATGTACGGATTAATAACGTTTTCATTTTTCAATGACCACTATGGAATGTATGTGAGTGATATATAATCATTATAGAAGGGTAATGTTATCATATTTACCATATTTTATACATATATAAACATTATCTATTATGTGGTGATGAATAAATGGTTACATCACTTTGTGAATAAAGTAGTCCACACATACACATACGATTTTATCATCTTTACATGAGTGAAATGGAACAAAATAAAATGACACACACACAAATATATATATATATATATATATTAAATGTATATAGTTTTAAATATTCAATTTATATCATAATTATTTCATGTATATAACCTATAATCAATAATTTGATCTTTATAAAATTCTATGTGAACTGTTAGTGAAAGAAAAATCACTTCGCTTCCTTAGGCTATAATGAAAAATTCACATGAGAGATGTTATCATATCTCTGAGAAAAGGGAAGGTGTATATACATACATATATATATATTTGATATAATCACTCTAGAGGTATAATTATTTTATGAAAATCATATATATAATTTAGATCAATCATCATACCAAACTGTTAATGGTGGTAATGGGAAAATGAACAGCATCGATTTCTAAGGTGGTAGACCACTATATGCCCAAACAATGATTTACTAAAAAATTTGATTTAAGTATAATATATTTTATGTAATAAATTATCATAAAATACAAAATACTGTTTAGTATAATTTGGATTTTAGGTAATAAGTGTATAATATTAGTAGAAGAAGATGGATAATGACAAAAAATAAATATCTTGATGATTAATTTTATCTCATTTTTGAGAATCCTCCATATGATGGCACTATATCATTAAATGGTTAGACTTCCACAAAAAATGAAGTATATATGATGATAATAGATAGTTTTTATGTGAATTTTTATTGATTTCTTGATAAAATCTATCTGATAGGAGAGAAAATGTTAGGGGAGTGTGTTCCCCTTAGTAGTTGGGGAAGAATGGAATTCATGAAAATACTACAATTTATTCACTATTTGGGGGTCATTGTTAACCAAGGTTGATCCATAATTTTATATAAAAGGATTAAGTATTATATTATCAATAAAAATTTCAATCTCACAATGAAACCAATGTTTGAAATATTTAAATCCTTTACTTACAATTTTCATTATTTTTACAATTTTGGTTTTTCACTACGGTAACATAAATATTTACACTAGGAAATTTATAATTTAATAATAAAATAAAGTGATAAATATTATATAATTCTTTCCCGGTGATTATATATATTTTATATAAATTAATAAATAAAAATATTCTATGTTATGGGCATTGATTTTGACAAGAACACAAGTAACGTGGAAATACATTGTCATAACCTTAATTGCGCTAATTGAGTTTCTACAATTTTTTGGTCAATATATTAATTAAAAAATATAAATTTGTTCCTGAATTGAAAAATGTAGATAATTTTGCTTTCATCTTATAAAAAATTGGATCAATAAAGTATTTATAATAATTTTAAATCAGATAATAAAAAATAATTTCTCATAAAATTGCATTAATGTTGTTGTTGACATTTTTCATTAAAAGAGAATTTCCAATTTTCATTAAAAATATGGAATTAGATTCTATTATTTTCTCAAAAAAATTTCATGTTATATTTATCTAAAAAAACAATATAATTAAATAATTATTTGAATTTACATTACATTTAATTTTTTTAGTATCATTTATTTCATACAATTGTTAACTAAATAATTATTCTGTTGGTGCTTATTAAGCAATTAAGTAATTATTTCATCTCAAGAATATTTAGATAAATGACCAAGATAAAAAAACAAATTTATCTTTCAAATTAATACTTATAACCGATTATAAGTTGTTTTCTCCATACGTTAATTCAAATAGATAATAAAATAAGGAAATATATATTATTTGTGTTTTAAATTACATTACATATTATTTATTTCATATTCAAAGGAATATGGAATATAATTTCCATATTAGAGAGATTGTTTTTCAAATATTGAAATAATGTTATTATATAAAATTATTATATTATTTTTCTTCATTTTCACATTTATCATTTGTGTTTTACTCCATTGAAAATCCTCATTTACCTTGACATAAAAAATTTATTTTTACAACTTTTAATATTCATTTTGTCCAAAATGATGATGAAAATATTTGAAAATATTTTTTATGATGATTCCAAAAATTTCTAGGATAAGGAACTCATAACGTTAACTTATCTATTTAATTAGGAAGAAGTTATCATCATATTTATATATTTTATAGAGTATTATATTATCAAAAATGGCATCTGTTGAAATTATAATAATCCTCCATAAATTAAATATCACATTCATATCTTTTTTAATGTACACAATTTCAATAATATTCAATAATAATTTAGAATTCCATATTCAGTTATCTTTATTGTTCTTGATATAATTGGGAAAATATATCTTTCTAAATAAAACATTACTCAAAATCTACGGATATGTTATCTTCATAACTACTTATTGACACAACTAAACAAATAGATCCTATGTAATCATATATATATATATATAAATTATAATTTTAATAAAATAACCATAAAAATTGGGTTAATGTTATTGGGGTTTCTATATATTATATTTGACCACTAATCCATCATTATTCACTAATATGTCAACCTAATGGAAAAGCAATAAACCTAAACTTAATACCCAACATATTTGTAACTACACTAACTTTTAAAATGAAATTTGTTTTAGGAATAAGTTGTTTTAACATATTATATAATATTATAAACAAAAAAATAATGATAAACCATATAAATTTTATATTTTCAATAATGATGAATATTTTTATAGCAATGAAAGAAATTAAAATTCCAATCATTATAACTTGATGTAAATATAAAACAGGACATATTACATGGGAAAGTAAAAATCACACAAATCAATTAGAATTATTTACCACACTAAAAATTCAATATAAATGAAAAAAATATTGTTTAAAAGTCAATCACTTATGAATATGAAGATATTCTCTTAAGAGAGTCTGTAGTTAATTTTGGGTGAAATAATGAATTTGTTTTTATAGTGTGTAATGGGATTTGAGACAATTGTGATTCGATCATTATGTGACTATTGGTAAATATGACCATTGGTAAATATAACTATTGGGAAATATACCATTGGATGAATATTTTTCATTTATAATTGGTGTTTATTTGTATTAATGAAAAAAACATAATTTATATAGAATAGAGGATTCACAGCCTAAACCAATAGAGTCATGTTGTTTGAAGGCTATTTTTCTAAACTTTATATGGAGGTATCATCACTTTGTTTTCCAATTTTACAATCCCATGTTGAGGTTCAACAACTAAAGCTCTAATGAAATATGCTTCGAGAGATGTAAATGTTAGTCGATATTATAATCATTTCGATGTTAGTCAAGGCACCCCACAAAACTAAAACCATCATAAACCTTACTCTTAGAGAGTATGATGGTATAGTAAAGTGTTATATTTATAGAACATAGTTAATTAATGTCGAAATTCATTTTTAAAAATAAATTTTTTATTCCAAAATATCTACATAGTACTAGTATTTCACGATAAAACATATATTTAATTTAGTTGAATTGAATAATTTAATTTTCAGGTTCAAAAAAACCATAACTGTATTTTTTGAAGAAAATATATTTAATTGTTATAATAAAAAAATATATTATGAATAATATTTCAATTTTGGATATAGTATTTTAAAAAATAATAATTTAGATAATAAACTATAAAATAATTTTATAATGTTCTATGACGTTTTTTATATGTTTGACAAATATTATTATTCAATGAAAAAAAATATTTTTAAATATGTGGAGATTTTAAGTATAAAATTGTAAATTTATATATATAGATAAATTTTATTATAATAAATATGTAATTTTATAAATCAGCACATAATAATTATGTTAGGTTGAATTTATCAGAAATTTCTAAAATACATTAATTTCCAAGAATAGTAAAAAATAAAATTTTATGGTTTTGTTAAATTATATGACATCACACTTATGTCATAATGAGGTAATAATTAATTATAAAAATCCTATGCCAAAATTATGTTATTTCATAAATATTATGTTTTTTAATATATTTTATTAAATTATTAAAACTATATGTCACAATGCAATTTCTAAAAATGAAACATTTCAATTAAAATAATAATATTTTATGGAGTCCATTAATTTCTGTTAGAAAATAATTGTTTATAAAGGAGTTATGGTTTTGGTGTCTTGATTTAACATAATATGTGTCCCAAATTTTTAATCCCATGGTTAAGAAACCATTGGTTAGATAATGGTTTTTAATATTCCACAACCAATATTTCTGTGGTTAATATTTAGAAATTAGAAAACAAATCCTCCACTTATCCTATAAATACCCACCCATTTCTCTCTTTCGATTCACTCCCAATCCATAATTCAGTATGTTCTAGTGATTTTGGCTCCCATGTAGTCACACTTTTGTTCCCTCAAGACACCAAGGATTTATTCTCATGTTTACGTATCAATTCTTCAAGTTAAGGGAAATAATCATTTCTTTTTTCCATTCATGTTCCCATTTTACGTTGTGTGTCTTCTTATTTAAAAACTATGTTCTTTTGCCCAATGTTTTTATTCAATTAATATTATTAGATTATTTTAATAATTAGAGACCCATATCCATCCTTTAATTTCTCATTTTCTAACACCATGTTATATACACATCATGCTTCCATGATTTCTTCTAAAATTTTCCTCCTTTACTTGAGATATTCCTTATTCCATCTTATAAGAATACTGAAACCTATTTTCACTTAAATTTCAATTTGAATATATTTAAAAATGGATATTTATTTAGGGATTTACATATATTAAAACCACATTTATTTTAGGGTTAAAATTAATTGAATGGTTATATATTTTTCATTGTTTTCATTCCAATATTTTTATAATAAACCCAATATTCATTCACCATGGGTTACAAATGAAATTATTTATTATGATCTATTTTTCATGGATGAAATTAATACATATGAATGTTTGACCATGATATCAGTAAAATTCATTTGGAAATGAAATTAATTTGTAGATATGACATGTTTTGAAATATTTAGGTCACCAACCATGGTGATTTTCATTTACAAAACCTTGGTGATAAACCTTGGGTGTATGCTTATGAATATATCATTTAAAAGTTATAGTATTGTTTCCCTTTTATGATCCATTTTATTATAAATGTTATTATTAAATTCATCTTTATCATTCCTTGTCATTATTTCATTTGATCTTGTTGTTATAAATCCAGATTACATGTTATATGCCTCTCAAGTTTATTCCCTAACTGGTTTGTAAGATTACCCCATTCCATTGATTTATGTCCCATTCTTATGAGATACAGTTTGAATAACATAGATTTTACCCATTATGATGTATTTAAAGAGGATTGAGAATATTTTTTCTATGTTTTAATGTATTATATACCATTTTTACATGAAACTGATCTAAAAAGGATATCTATTTTTTACCATGTAATGAATGGTTCTGTAATAAAAATGAAAGATTTTATAGTTTGTATCAAATGATAGATTACTTTATTGTGGAAATTAAGAATGTAATAAATTTTTAGAAACCCTAGAGAGAAGACTTAATAGTGGAAAACATTATGTTATTTTGGTAATGTATTAAGTATGTGGTTAATAAGTAAATAAAAAAATTTATCGATATAGAAAAGTGTATGTGGATTTTACACAGATGTATGGTAACACCTAAAAACACCTCATTGAGATATACTTGAACAAGAATTGATGCATGAAAATAGGAACTATTGCACTCATGGTTTGAACTTTGAAGGGGATATGTTTGGTTAATCACAAGATTTTTATAAACTGTTATGAATGATATATGGAAGATGAAATTGTTATTGGGGAGATTAATAACATTTTGAAGAATATTTTTAGGTCCAAATATCCCATTAGATTTAAAATATTCATAAACATAAAATATTTTAAACTATGGTTTTATTCAATTAAGAAAATTTACAGGAAATAGGATGTACCATGTCAATGATTAGTGCAACTGATGTTGAATTGAAAACATTCTAGTGAAAGTTAGAATGGAAAACATCATTGGTATAATTAATGAAAGAACCGATGATTTGAATAAAATGTTGAATCCAATTGAGGTACAAGATTCATCATAAAGGGAACAACATTCGGTTGAATCATTTATGCTTCAATGAATACCATAATTCATTTGATATACCAAACCATTGATTTCTCAACAATGGATAAGATCTATAGAAAATATAATTCTTATACTTCATAGCTCAAATAATGAGAATGTCACATTGGTAATATACCTCTTAGAATGAGAAGTAGATTAGTGGTGGAATCTAAAACAAAAGAGAATCCCAGAAGGGGAATCGATTCCATGGATTAGGTTGTGTTTAGGTGAATTTCCTTCAATAAATATTCCCCCAGTTGGTGTGAATAAAAATTGAGAAGGAATTACACATATTGAAGCTGATGGAAAAGGGATTGTTGGGAATATATGACATAAACATTACAAGACTTTCTTGAGACACCCTTATTTTTGTTATGGACTGTAATGTAATTGTTAATTGATTATTCAGTGGACTGAGACCCCATTAGTGGAATAATCAAGTAAATTTTGATTGGGATAATTATGAGGAGATATTGAATAGATATCTGAATGTTGAAATGGATTTAATAGAGATATAGTGGTCACATATATTTAATTAAAAGAAAATATCAGTGGATCCATAGTGAGGGAAAAAGATTGATCATAGAACATGAGTAAAGAATCCGGAACTTACCACATGAAAATGATATGGGAAGAAGAATTATTGCAACTATTTACTAAGGAGTGGAAAGTGATACATGTGTAAAAGTGATGACCATATAGGTGAAAACATTCATGGTGTGTAAAATCCACAACTTCTCAACACTATACATAAAAGGGAAGATAGAGTAGGCCCATCTAGATATTTATTTATTCAATTGTAGACATCTTCATCACTTTTCCAGAAATGTTCCAAAACAGATGATAATGTATGGGAACCACCATCAACCTTAGCATACCCCAAGGGAGGAATGTTAGGAATTTCATTTCAAGAATTTTCATGTTGTGGCTTCAAATAATGTTGTGGAACGTACACTCTTTGTTCTCTCAAATCAAGAAACAAAATTGATTAATTATGGTTCTACACATTCACTCATTTAATCTACCATGCAAAGAAAAAAGAAACATTCTCTAAAATTTTCCTTAATCATCCCCATGGGTTGGTTCCATGACTACCCTCTTCCCGCCTCTCATATTCTAGGGTCTAGAGACTAGCGCAGAGTAAGAATATCCCACAAATTGGAGTGATTTTCCTAAGAACCTATACACACACACACACAACCCCAAGAAAAAATATGTTGTAATTTAAAAACAAAAATGTAATGAAAATTAATGCATATAACTACAACCCACTAATATAGAACGATATAAGTGAAGATTTAATGTACAACATTTCCAAAATACAATCCCACCAAAAATAATGATTCTATAACATAATTAATGAGGATCATTCGTAGAAAACGAAACCTGATCTATCTGAATGGTATGGCACTGGATTTATGTTTTTTAGCCACCAGAACACACCTCAGTATGTATGATCACCCAAGGCCCCAACTAGTCTTGGTCTTCCTGGAATACCATCAACGAGTCAAACATTTTCACAAGTCATTGCATGTGCGGGAAAAGCCTGTGGAGGGATGACTAAAATAATACTAAATAGGGATCCCTAAAACACAAAGTAAATTAACTTGATGGAAAAAAAAATTTATAAAAAATAATATCATCATAGGTATATTTCAACCACAGATATATATGAACATTTTGGTAAACTTGTAATGGATTGAAAGGCTCAAGGTCCCATCCACTACTAGCCATATTGTTCCACTCCAAGCATGGTCGATTCTAAGTAATATCGATCCACGAGCTACCTAATAGTTAGCACATATAACAAGTCTACCAAAATTAACGGAGATAAAATCAGGTTTTGATACATCACAATGTTGCATAACGAATATTGTCTATCTTGAAAAAATATTCTTGATATCATATCCAATACATGGTCAAAGGATTCTTCTCAATGTACAGTTATTCTGAGAGAACTCACTCCTCGAGCTATGAAATCATTAGAGACCCTAAAAAGAGTACCTACTAAAATTGTCCATGAACAATGAAAATACACTAATAACTATCCAAAGCCACCTGGTCAGGTCATGTCATGAAGGAAAGAATCTGATCACGATACAATGATAGGGGTTCATGTGTCCAGGGCTCACAACGGGACATCCCGGCCCTACGGGAATCAACATCCTTGATAAGGGATAGGTTCCCTTGTAAATATTGGTCAAACCTATTCCCAAAACCCTTTCTAAGGTACCAAATAGTGAATTAAGGAACAATTGGGACTCTCAGTGTGATCCATGCTCGAACCCTCTGATTGATTGTAGAAGCTGGGTTAAGACAACTCACATCTGAATAAGTGTTATTCTCTTTTAGAGGAACGAGATCCTACAACCAATACATCATAGAGAATACCAAGGGTTTGATTTCAATCTATATTATCACTATATATGATAGGATATGGATCCTTTATTGATTCCTTATAGGAAAGACAATGAGAAGGAAACCACCCCCTGCTGGTCCAACTCAAAACCCCCCAAGCCATATGAAATGGACCACCTCGCAACACCATAAACTGCTCATAAAATGGGCTAACAGTTTGAAAATTTTGGGTATTTTAGTGAATATGGGGAAATTGGGTAGGGTTTGGCTTGATCTATGGTGGATGAATCGACTTTGTTCGGCTGAACCAACTATGTCTAGATATCTTGACCTGACCCGATCAACTCATTCTAGGTAGACCCAAACCAACCCAACCCATTAGGCCTACGGGTCCCTACTCAATGGTCCCAGTGGAAACAACCCGTTTGACCATGGGTCCTACCCTTTGTGTGTGCCGGACCTATCCCACTTGTTTGTTGGTCCATATCGCTGGGCCAGTAGATTGTCATGACTAATCTGTTATGACACACCATGTATATTCTAGTGTGCTCAATCAGCCACGAATCTGGTGTATCCTGCACGCGGCATAGCCATGTACTGCCCGGTTAATGGGTTGGACCATGTGGTGTGGCTGGTCTGCATGACTAGTAGATCTGGAGGCTCTGTAGAATGTTATCCTCCAACCTATGTGGCTCCGGTGGCCCACGTCCCTCCATCGTGGCCTATACCCACAGTCATCCACTAGTGTTAGGGCCCTCCTGGCTACAGCGCCTGAACTCCACATGAGGCAACTGCTACCACCAGCCTCCACCGCCACCTGGGGGTGCTGAGGCATCTCGTTTCCTCATCCCGAAATCCTATCACATCTTCCATATGATGTCACAGACTCTCTTACACTGCAGATCACCGGTGCCATGAGTCATCCTAGCAATAGTACATCTACCGGGTCCACCTAGCACAGCCACGTCGCCACATCTGCCTGTCCTAGCAACACTACCATGCTAATAGAACCTCCAACTCTGCCCTTATCTCGTTGGCTTCCTCAAATCATCGTACCGCTAAAAATTTGGCACAATGTCGATTTCAGATCCCTTTATGGATTTTTTCAATAATGTAGAACAAAAAATGATTTTGGAGAGGAATTGGATCACAATAATACACAATGTGGATGGATTTGGGCCTTGTTCATATTGGTCATGACCCATCAATGTTATAATTGAATAAAGAGGGATAAATAAAATCTATTTCATCAAAATTCAAAAATGGATTTAATTACCAAATAACATCCCAAATCAAAACCCATCTCGCAAAATACACTTGATCTTTGAATCAATATTTTAATTGATTGATTTATTGTTCATTGTAGTAAATAGTTATAACGGAATAATTAATATCAGAAAAAATTCCCTACCTAGTGTTGGATCATTCAATGTCATGGATTCATTGTCATTTACGATCTGTTGAAGAATGATCTATATCTAGGTCTTCGATCCTGATTTATTGTTGTTTTTCATCGAGGGATCCTCTCCTCTTTGTCTCAAGAAAACTCCAGGGTTATGTTGATAACCCAGGATCTCTAAACAAATTTAACAAGAAAGATCAATGATTTATGAAAAAAAATTATTTATAATATTTTAATGAAACTTACTTAAAAAAACAAAAAAATTCCTATGGATCATGCCAAATGATGTTAGGCCCTTCCAAAGTATAATTACACATTAAAAAATCAATGATGGTCATGGATTTCCAATCCGAGTCAAAATTCTTCAGTTATTAAGATTTAGAAATAAAATAATTTTTTAATAATTTTATTAATTGTTACATCCTTTTTATGGTTCAATACAAGAGACCAACACCGACTAAAGTTAAATCATTCTTATGGTATACCTACCATTATAAATGAAGCTGTTCCCTTAAATTTTTAATTATAACACCCATTTAATTTTAAATAAAAATTTTCTGGAAAAATAATCACACACGATATTAAAAACATAATGTTTCTCATGGAACTATTCCAGCCACACTAGGCCACAGAATCACTTTTCGTCATAGCTCATTGTCTCAAAAAAATTTCAAAATATTTCTAAAAATAAAACATGGAAAATTTGAATCATTAAAATAATCCCACATTAAGGATTTACGTCTCCAAAATCCATACCAAAGGATACCTGAGCAGATGAGGGTATACGCATGAACCTGAGCCTCCCGCTCCCATGTGCTCTTCCAGAAATTCTCTTGCTACCACCGGGCACACACTGAAGGAATAAACTACCTTCAAAGGTTACTATCCTTCTAATTTTTTATCTCCATGACCAGTATAAAATTTGAGCATCGCAATCAGAAAAGATCATCCATGGGATTCCTGGGAGTCGAGTAATGTCATGCATGTAGATGCATCCCAAGCTCTCTACTAAACTCTTCTCCCAAAAAGATAAGAATTGGATAACATGGTCAGTTGGTTAATGATCATCCATATGGTATCTTGTCCACTATATATTCATGGGGGACCTGTCACAATGTCCATCAATATACTTTCTCAATCCCTTCATGGAACAAAAAGAATGAAAATAGAAACCACTTTCAAGAACATGGTCTCGACACAATGATTGGATAAACCAAGGCTGCCTGACTTCAACCTATTTATTTAGACTCGATGTTTTCCTTGACACCCACCTATATATATCGATGCATCTCACCACTCTATGTGTCCATTGATACTACTGATCATCCTCTAAAAGGAATGGTATGCTCCCCACCAATCGAATATCCATTAGGGCAATTCCTTGCGGAAAATTGTGCACATAAAATCTCACTATCAATATCATCGAGCAATGACTCCCATACTCACTATAATACTAGATGGATAGATACTACTAAATGGATGTAAGAAGCATCATCTCTATCAATGAAGGATAACTATAATGATGCCAACTACTCCATTGCCTCATTCTGTAACAACAACTGGATTTCTTGCGTAGAGTGTCTGCTTCCATGTTTACCTTCCTTAGAGTATAGACTCTATCCATGTAATAATACAATAGGATCTCTAGACAATGCCTCTAACTCATGTTCAGAACCATATGAGTGAAAAATTACTTGAGAATCATTTTTTCTGAGTAGATGATAAATTTCCCACCCATTAGGTAGTGTCACCATATCTTCAATACGAAAACTACTATTTCCAACTCAAGATAGTGGTTCATGTAGTGTGGCTCATGTGATCTCAACTGATGTAAACCGTAAGAAAGCACCACATGCCTCTGCTTCTAGACACAGACAATTTCGATCCTTGATGCATCACAAAATACTACGTACTCGACTCCCTCTTGTGGAAAACTCATGATTTGGGAACTTTTCAAACACAATATTAACTACTGAAAAGCTAGAAAACACCTTTCTATCCAAGAGAAAGGCTTCCCTTTTCAACTGATTGAATTGTTCATTGAACCTTTGGTAGTGGATAGTCATTCTCCATGGTCACTTGGTTAAAGTGATGGAAATATACACATAACCTCTAAAATTGGGTCTCACTAAGACCTTCCTTTACAAGTCCTCCACCTACACCCTTGGCTCGCAAAATTTTGTGAAATATATCTGATAGACTGATTTTTATATCGAATCCATCTCACAATGTAGAAAAATGCAGAATTATATCTCCCAATTTGGAGGTAATCTGGGAACATCATTTGGAATGACATCCCAATACTCTACCACTACTGATGGGAACTGAAACACACAACATCAACAACCTTGGGGAAAGGCTAGTCAACTCAAGAGTGGTCACCTATACCCTCCTATACATGAGTATATATCGTGATTCCTAGGATTCTATTTTAACTAAACATGGAAGACATCATTCCATCGCTACAGACATACTACTCCTGTTTATCCTAAAAATTTCTATATGGGCATGGGTTGTCGATAACCAATACAAACCGATAATGAAAATGTATTCCATTGATACTGTCTCCAAGAGGATCAAACTAAAGCACACACCTCAAGGTCCAGATCACACTATCAGAACTAGTGTGATTATCAAGTCTCCTTAAATAGGTATCTTTAGAGGTATGGTTGATGTCAATAGTTTAACCGAAAACTCTAGGTCTAAAAATAGATTTGTGCCAAGGAAGAGCGATTATCATTTGTTTCCATTAATACAACAATTAAGAGTAGACACACACCATACCATAAATCATTCATGGTGAAATTGGGTCATATTCTATGACCACGTGTAGATTCCCCATCCCATGTCATCATGCTCTGTTATCCTAGTGTGGACCACATGTGGGTGGTGGTGGTAACATTTGGAAATCGATGACACCTCTTTCTACACTCCTAGATCCTCTTTCATGTCTTCCACTCTACATATCCATCTTTTCATGTCCTATCTATACCTCAGTTCCCTATCCACCATTTCCCTATCAACAATAGTATGGTTTGGACAATCTCTAGTGAGATGTTCCCTACCATATCATGAAAGGAATTTCCTCTCTCTGGGCTGACTGGAATCATCCTATGAGCCCTGACCTATGTATCCCATCCCATGGTACCTCCTCTTAGAATGTCTCACATGTCCAATTACCTTACATTGACATAAGCTAAATTCTCGTTACGTCTCCACTCCTTCTTTCTCACATCTTACTTACACTGGTTGTATCTACTCATCCAAAGAACAAAGGTTCGCTATAGAACCCGAGAATAATTTGGAAAGCACAGAGTAATAACACTAGCTTGGATGTACCTAAGAACACCTTGCTAAATGTATGAACCATGAAGTAGTGGTCATTTTTCATATCCATAGAGTACCTATGAAGTTTTTTACTCCTCGATTAATACTAAAAAACCAACATATCATCTGACCAAAGCTATAAAAGATCTTGGGAATGCATAGAACTTAGCTTTTATGGTGAGAGACCCTTATATGAGAATGTTTACCAGACTATGTCCATGGATGAGTCACCTCAACATATGTTAGGGTAACCAAAACCCCATCATCGCCATGCTGATCTTTGTAGAAGGCTCCCCGCCAAGACCACCATTTTATCAAATGTTGTCATGACTGGATAGAAAATATTGTCACCACCTAAAGCCAACTATTAGTTTCCTATGAGTTAATCTCACCTCAGAACCTCAGGGGTCTCAAATTCTAAAACTCATAAAGTGTTGTCATCCAACACATCTCATGCACTAGTAATATGAGTATCAGGAGCTACTCCATAGGTGGTGGTATAACTGGAACACCACAAAAAGGTGATGTCTCTCGTACAAATCTTTGTACCGATCTCATCACCACATGAATCATCCCCATGATCACATAGTGGAATTCTAGCAGGCAATAAATGTGGATGAATCTTGAAACAGAAAAAGATATACCATGATCAATAGAGTATACCTTGTAAGCACACTCAAGAAGGGCATGGAAAAACAATCCATTACTATAGGATGCATGTACTATCATTTTTTCATAACACTATTTCATTCACATACCAAGTCGAAATGTAGAATCCAGTGTCCTAGTGTATGGATACATTGGCCATCACACTAACTCAAGATTCCATAACATGTAATCTGAACCCTAAATATTTAACACTATTTCCCCAAACCAAAATATATTAACTATTGGAACTTATGACAGAACCAACCTTCTCAGATACCACTCTATCCTGACATGTCCCCTAGGGCCCATTTCAAGACTACCCCAAGCTCGCCTCCCATAGGACCGGCAATTAAGACTATCATAGATGGACAAATCAATCAAATGGGAGGAATTTTATTAAGAACATATACAAATGCACACAACACCATTCACAAAGATGCTAGAAAGTAAACAAAACACTAATTAAATAAAAATGATTCATACCAATATAACCCTACTATAGAGTACAACATAAGTAAAGTAGAAAAGTGAAACCATACAAGAATACATTCCCATTGAAAAGGAGGAGTCTGTAACACATGTATTGAATCTCATTAGCAGAATACCCCATCTAATTCAACTAGAAGGTATGACAATGGGCAATTTTCAATAAGCCACCGGAATAGACCATGGTCATTTTGATCACACTAGTCCCAACCTAGTCCTAGTATTCCTATAAAACCATCCATGATTCAGTCATCTTCACAAGAAATGACAATTTTTAGAAAAGACCATGTAGGGTTGAGTAAAAAAGTACTCAGCAGGGAAGCCAAAACACAATGAAAAAGTCCATAAAGGAATCAAATTAAGAATAAATACTCATCTCAACATAGGTATATGTTAAAAATTCATATAACAATAATATCCAGGTATACTCGTAATGGTTGGAAATAATGATGGTCACTACCACTACAAGCCATATTGTTATACTTGTAGTACACACTTTTCAAAGGAATCTCACTCCCCAAGGTATCTGATAGTATGAAATAGAACAAGTCTTCCAAAAATACTTAAGAGCACATAATGTCTCGATACATCAAGAAGTTCCTAGATACATCCATTCTCACTATAACAATGAGTCTTGATATCACATCTATTCCTTGGTCACATGATTCTGCTCACATTATTCCCATTTAGGGAGAAATCACTCCTCATGTTATGAAGTCATCAAAGACCCTCATAGAGGGGTCCCCCATATTAGGGCCATTCCAATGGTGAACACACTGAGAACTACCCAAATCATCCTTATCAGGTCATGTCACG
The DNA here is from genome assembly GCA_963277665.1 of Viscum album. Classification (NCBI taxonomy): domain Eukaryota; kingdom Viridiplantae; phylum Streptophyta; class Magnoliopsida; order Santalales; family Viscaceae; genus Viscum; species Viscum album. Next base: position 1,496,223,015 of record OY728151.1, on the reverse strand, counting down.
AAGGAAGAAAACTGATCTTGATACCGAAATAGGGTGTCATATTCCCAGGGCTCACTAGGGGGAATCATGGCCCAAATCCAAACATCATCCTAGATTTGGGATATGTTCCTATGTAAATATTGGTCACAACTATTCAAAAAAACCTATAAAAGGAACTTGAAATAGAAGCGAGGACAGACCATTAATCTCGGTGTGATAAATAAACCTTCCATCGGAGTCACTATTGAAGCTGTGCTGAGAGAACTATATTCTGAATACGGGTTATTCTCTATGACAAGAATGGGATCCTACATCGATCCATCATATTAAAGACCGGGGGTATGATCTCAATCTCTATGGTTATCCTATATGATGAGATCAGTATCCTACATCTATCCCTCAGTGGAAAGACAATGTGAACAATACCTTCCCCTGTTGGACTAACTAAAAATCCACAAAACCATTTCAAATGGACTGCCTTGTTGCAAGGCCTCTAAATCCACAAATGTCTCATTAAATGGACTTACGTTTCGATTTTTATTGGGCCTCTATTGATAATGGGGATGATTCAATCCGAGCCTGGTTTGACCTGACCTGGTCGGTCTAGGTTGACCCAAATAGGCCCATCCCATTGGGTCGTGGGTCTGGCATGTTGATCCCGTTGGGCCCTGGGTCCGGCCCGCTGGGTCGCTGGAGTAGCATAACTATTCTGGTTTGGCCCACCGTGTGAGGTTATGTGGGATCCATTGGCCACGACTCCCATGTCACTCGCATGTGGATTATCCCAGTGTGTCCTAGTCAATATGGTGGGATTGTGTGTCTTGGTCAATCTCCATGACTAGAAGATTCCAGTGCATTGTCGTGAGTCCTCCACTGACTGGCGTGACACTAGCCAGCCACATCCCTCTTCTGCGGCATCGTTTCATGGCCCACTAGGCCATGGACCCCTAATTCCACTCATGGCTACTACTTCCGTGGGGCTCCTCTTCCCCATGGAGTCACTGACACTGCTCGATGCCACATCCTAGCCACTACCATAGACTCCTACGGTGAATTCTATCTGCCACTACCGTCCCTCCTGGTCCATGAATCACCACTGCTTCCATCCACCATGCTTGTAGCTCTTCTGCTGGTTCCACCTATCCTAACAGCACTACTGGATGATACCAAATCCTCCACTAGCCTAATCTCAACATAGGCCTTTCCTCTTCGTGCTACAAAAAACATCCACTTCATGGAAATTTCTGATCTATATCAATATCATTGCAGTCACGAAGAATGAGAAAGGATTTGGGGGGAAATAGGGCCACAAGAATTCTCGATGTGGACAGATCTAGCACTTTTTTATGTTGGCCTTGATCCCTTGATGTTAGAATTAATGAACAAGGATTAAAGAAAACCAATTAAAACACAATTTTAATATGTATTAAATTACCAAAAATTATCCCAAATCAATACATGTCCTGCAAAATACGCATGATCTAGGAATCAATCCATTCATCGATTGATTCAAAATCAAAGTATGAAATCATGAATGCATAATAAATGATAGAGGAAATTAAACCCTTCATAGTATTGGGTAATTCATTACCATGGATTCATTTTTTATTGCGATTTATTGTAGAATGATCTCGATCTTCATCTCTGATGTTGATTCACCGATGTCTGTCATCGATGGATCCTCCTATATTTATCTTAGTGAAACTCCAGGGTTATGGTGGTAACCATAGTTCTCTGACAATGAATTTTATAGAACGAAAGATCTCCATATCTTCAAAAATATTTTTATTTGAACTATTTTAATGATGGTTACATCTAAAATATATATTTTTCATCACGCCCATGTTATACAATGTTACCCCCCGATTGAGTAAAATTCCACTTTATGAAGAACATATTGCTTGCTGTACTTGTGATAACATTATACTATATCGAAGAAGGATTTATTATTTATAGAGAATAATAAATAAAAGGCCTTGGATTCTTCCTAATGAAAAATTTCAATGTAATCACTTATGAAACTCAACGGTTGATGACTTATGAGAAGAATTTTACTGTTCATGACGTGGATCTATCTGTGGATATTTTTTGCAGTGAAAATATGTTTGTTGTCTATTTATTGGGAGAAATGTGATATATATCCAAAACCCCATAAATTATAATATATTTTCAAAAAACAAAATACTTCATCATGAGACAAAATAAAAATTCATCAAGAATATGATTTTTGACTTCCTTATCACCCTATAAGAGAAAACAATATAATTGATTCATTATGTAGGAAATAACCAATTGTGCTGGAAATGATGAGGATTCAAGGGGATCATTTAATCAAGGACCTAGTAAAACTATGAATGGGAATTTCAAGGTAAGTTATATCATCATCCTTATCCAAATTGATTTATCAACCATCATTACTAATGATTATCACAAAATATCATTTAGAACATCCTTTGTTACAAAGGAATAAATAGGTTGTGATGAATGGGATGTTTCATGAGTTTGATGTTGATCATGAAGGTGTAATTTAATTTTGTGCACAGATTTCTTTCAATATATCCCAAAGAAAAATAATAATATTATGAATGAATATCATATCTATACATTTTCTATAAATCGTTGAAGCATGTAAATTTTTAGAGATCATCATGGTCAATATTTGTTGGACAATGTGAAAAAGGGAAATTTCTGACGATAATGAAAAGATCATGGTATGCCATCATGTGAAGGAAAAGTGAAAACATCCTAAATGGGTATTAAAAACAAAACACATACCCACATTGAAGTTGGAAAATATCACTATGGACATTGTCACTATTCTCACTAGAACATCAAATGGAATCAATGTGACGTGATTTATAGTGATCATCTCACAATCACTTATAATTTAATATCTACTTAGGACAATTTATTTCTTATCCAAGATTCCATGATATATGTAAATAAAGTGGTAAGGATTTATGGGGTTAAAGATTCTATCATTGAGGATCATGAACAGAGGTTCACATCTATATTCTGTAGAAGCTTCCAATATTCTGTAAACATTGATATAAATATTGGTATGACCAATCCCCCCAATTGATTTCCAATCCGAAATGAGTATTATAACACTAGAGGACTTGTTGAGAACATTATCAATTCAATTTAAAGGTAGATGGGGGCATCACCTTCCATTTGAAAAGTTATTATAAAAAAATATTTTTAACTAACGTTTTAAAATGGCACCAACAGATTCTCTATATGGATAGAGAAGTATATTTCATACTTGTTGCGATGAACTAAATGAGTGGAATATTTTTAGGACCAATATTGTGAATGATATTACTGAAAAGGTTATTTCAATCTAAAAATACATAAATTATTCTTAGAGTCGACATAAGTTCTAGGATTAAAATCATCAAAGTGACATTTCGTTTAATCTTGGGGATAATGTTTTCCTTCAAATATAACCATTGAAGAGAGTCATGTTGTGTTGAAAGAAATGGATGCTTAGCCCTAGGTAACTTTTTCTCTATGAAAGTCTTTATTTAATTATAGTAGTGTACTATCATCTAGAACATCCAATAAATCATTCTAATGTTTATAATGTATTCCACATATCTCTCTGGAGGATGTACTTACATTTTCACTCACATGTATTTAGTTTATAGGTTGTACAATGGGAATATGGCCTCTCATATGTCAAGTAGTCAATAGAGAACCTAAACCATATAGATAGGGTTATATGAAATAAAACTATACTCCACATCAATGTGTTATATAATAAACATAAATATGAATAAGTGGAATTGGAACCCGAAGAAAAAAAAAGAGACCCAGCTACCAACAACTTTTATCAATAATGAAAATGAGTGGAGATTTTGAAGACAATATTTCTTAATTGGGAATAATGTAACAACCAAGATGTTAAAAATGATTGTTCTTTCCTAAATATGTTTTTTATATTTTATATAATTTTATTCATGTACAAAATATAATGAAACCAAAAAATTTGTAAAGACCCGGATTTTTCCACGTAATTTTTTTTATTTAAATGAAAATATTACAAGTCCGTGAAAAATGACTACGTGTGATTCTGAGGATCGGTGTGCCCAGAATGAACTTCTGAACCTTTTATGGTAAGTTTAGTAAATGCATGAGTGGCCTTTTGTAACATTAGAACTGGTGCATAGAATTGAAATATGAGGACACTGTAGAACTCGCTGCACTGATATTCTCTTAAGGAGACCTTCACATCGACCGTAGTTGATCAAGGGTGGAAGTTAGTGTTTCAGATTTTCATGGGAGAGTAAAATAAAAAATAATAAAATTAAAACAATAACATTTATTTTTAGTTGAATCCTACCATTTTAATTCTTGGTGGTGGGGACTACCAAAACACCCCCCTTTAATGTGAGTTAACCCCTGGAATTCCACCAATTAAATGATCCAACATTAATTGAATTAATAAACATAACTCAATTAAAGTTGGATCCTCACCTTTAGGTTGGGGGAAATGTTTGAAAAGGGTAGAGATTGGGAGAACATGGAATAGTTTTCTTCAAATGAAGAACAGCTCTAAAGAAGTACATCCTCTGGATCAAGAATGAGGAACCAGATTTGGACCGTGTTGCGGGAGCGACAGATGTTAGCATCTTCCTTATCTTCTTCTCCTTCCACATGCTGTCACCAATGAACAAATGAATTATGGGTGTGTTTATGTTGTTCTTCATGGTTTTATGTTGAAACTTTCTTCTTAAATCCGCAAGTTATCAATCTTATGTGGAGGGCGCATACCAAAAAAACATGGCATGATCCCTCAGCAATCCTTCTTTGTTATCGTGTTCTTTGCGGGCCACGATGGAGGTGGTGGCTAAACTACGCTGCCCAAGGAGACCACAGCCCATCGGCCACGATAGGGGAAGGTGGAGGCCGGAACTTGGATGGCTGCATGGAACCAGAGAAGCGCATGTCCGTGCCACCAGTAGTGAAGCAGGTCACGGACCATCGGCTACAGTAGTGGGAGTACAACGACCGACACACCAGACAGCCGCGTGGAGGTACGGCGATGTGTGACCGCACCTCCCGTTGTGTAAGAAGTCACTGCCTGTCATCTGTAGCAGAACATGGTGGTGGCTGGCATTCGACCTTCCGCTTGGCGAAGCAGAGGTCCCTGTCCGCGCCACCAGAGCTGGAGACCGTGGCAGCTTGGCCATGTTAGACGGTGGAGGGCAGACGGAATTCAGTCTGTCGTGGTGGAGGAGTGGTGCGCATTCACCTCCCTCAAAAGAGGGCCAGCCATTTTTTCCAGCCATGTCACACCGAATGGGACTCCTACGATGGGTCATGTGAGCCAGTTAAATGGCCGAACTTCCCATGGACCATTCTGGCGACCTAGGGGGTGCCTCCCTTCCTGTGTGTCGGCTAGGGTGGACCCCACAATGGCATGCCACCCAACCACAGGCTGCACCGCGGGCTGCCCCATCGCGGGCCGGGTAGGGCCAGATCCAGATGTGCCTTTTTTCCATGTCTTGAGAACTGGGTGTCCATTTGACTAATCGTCTATGGTGAGTGAATACTTTTATTGAGACGATCATGTTGGTATAATCCAATTGAGTTTTAGATAAAGTTGGGGTTTGGCCGGGTTGGATCAAACCTGAATCCAACTGGGCCCTCGGAATAAAAACACTAATATCATACAAACCAGACATCTGATTGATGTGTTGTCTGTCAAATTGGGTCCCTTATGGTGTGAAAAAACTTTGGAATACTTCTTCGCAGGACTTCATGGAAGATAGCCCGATGGATGGAGGAGAACAACCCCCCGAAATCAAGTGTGCTTAGTGTGGGAACCCTATGGATGGCTGTACATAAGGAGTCATTATATCACGTGTGGGTCATCATTGGATCCTGTGTGGGTCAGCGCTCAGTGATCCTATGGGGGTCAACACATACTGATCTTGTGTGGGTCATCTCCAGATCCTATGTTGGTCATCTCCCGATCCTGTGTGGGTCATCATCGATCCTATATGGGTCAACAGAAAAGCTTCCCAATGAAATAAGATGATCTAGATTATGACTAATCATTGATACTTCAATACTTAAGTTATTCCTGGTGTGTGATAAGTCATTACCTTATGGGCGCATACCTTTTTGGCAGTCATCTTTGTGTCATTACCTTTGTGGTACTTACATTCATGGTGATACCTTTGTGGAATTCTTCTATGTCGCCTTACCTTTGTGGTGTTACCTTCATGGTATTCATTCATTCGTGGAATAGTTGAGCTTTTGGCTAAAGCGCTGGGCTTTGTGTTTTCCTCATGAACGAGTTGGGTATACATTGTAACATAGGTATATGTATGGGCATATACCTAAGTAGTGTTGATTATAGAATCGTGTTTGGATCTGTAATCTTGCATTGTGTTTTATCCTCTGTGTAATTCTGAGAGTCCTCTGGGGGTCTCGGGGTCCCTACTGAGTATCGTTATACTCACCCCTACACAGGATTCGCCCGCACCTTTCTGTATACAATGCAGACGATGGAAAACACTGACTGAGACTGAGGGTACTAGGACTGGAGGCTTCATGGAGGTAGGCATTAGACGAGACGATCTGCAGAGACAACCATTTGAGATTTGTACCAACCCCTTAGGTAGGATCCTTGGTAGGTGTTCACATGAGCTTCTTTTTAGTTTTACTTTTACTTTCCAAATGGGCTTGAATTTCAGTCACTTTACTTACTGTACACTCTCTTTTTTTACTATATAGTTTAATTTGTGCTCATATCTTGTTGTGTTCATGGTTGTGTGAGTTTACATGTTATAGTGGCATTGCCTTACCGGTTTTGGGGATAATTCATTCTGATGCTAGTCACCAACCCATGGCCTATAAAAGGTGGGGTTGAGGTAGTCACGGCACGGGTCTCGGGGGAAGGGTGGTGATAAATTGTTATCAGAGGAGTCGGTTCTACTGAAGAACTAACTCTATTATCATTTTTGTGTGGTAATAGTGTTATGTGTGATGTGTGTGGTTTTCAGTTTAGTGAATTCAGTGTCGGTGCGGTAGCCAACATATCCATACACTAGGACCATAGCTTCTAATTTCTGGCTCAGTGCACGAAAACACTGATTGCGTATGTGTTATTCAAAAAATTTATTTGGGATCTTTTGAGTCATCTCACTAGGTATAACGTATTAATCGTGTCTCACCAGTTTCATTTTAGGATACCTCCTCACAGACATCCAGCCAAGGTTCCAGGTCGAGTATGTGATGACAGACCACCGAGAGACGAGGCATCCATTCAGGTCCCCCATACAGCAGTTGTACCACTGGGTGGTGTACCGACAACACCACTACCCATTGGAAAGCCGATGCCACTAGCCCCAGTTGCAAAGGGTGTACGATGCTCGAGAACATTGCACGAGTTTCAATGATAAATGCCACTGATGTTCCAGGGGTGAGATGGATCCTCACGCAGCTGAGGACTGGCTGGAGGTCGTGGTTAGAGTTTTTCATATGGTAGGGACACCAGCTGATTCCAAGGTGATCCTTACCTCCAGTCTTCTTTAGGTTGCAGAGGGAAGATAATGGAGCTTTATGCTCTAGGTCCACGACAAGGTCACTCTCATCTAGGTAGAATCCGAGTGCCTTTTCAGTGCAGAGTTCATCCCAGAAACCTTAGGCACAATCCGTATACCATAGCATATCAACTTGCATATGGGTATCATGACTGTGGCTCAGTATTCAGAGAGGTTCTCCGACCTCTCGCACTACTCTACTGATATGGTGCATGGCGCTTTCTTCAGGGCCCAGACATTTGAGAAGAGGCTCATATGAGATATTAGATCTTCAATGATTTCTCTCCTCATCACGACATAGGCAGTGGTGTTAGAGAGAACACTATTAGTGGAGAGCTTCCTTGATGAGTAGTCACCAGCAGTGAGACCCACCACCAGATGCTATATATTAGAGTCATCTATAGCTGGAAGTAGATAGATGAAACTTAGGTCCAAGAGTACCAGACCTATGGGAAGATGACCGCAGGATAAAAGGTCGGTTGTGCGTGGCTCCAGAGATAGAGTACTGTGGGTGAAGAGCAGGAAGTGTTAGGCATGTGGTGGGCAGTGTCACATGGATCGCGACTGCCCGACCCTCCATACAAACAACCAGTAGACAATTGATGGTATGTCTGGGAAGAGGTTAAGATTCCATTGAGGAAGTCTTCAAGAAGGAGGCGTACATGGCAGAGGAGCTAGCCGTGTAGTAGGCGGTGGATGGCGATTCGAGGTTCTACCGCCACTACATCTAGGTGGTCCACCCCAACCACGGGGAGCAGGTGGATTGGGGCGAGCTCAGCTCCAGGTAGCTAAGTCTTATGACCATGATTCTATAGAGATGATATGTGGTATGATGTGTGTGTAATCCACCATAGCTATAGTACTTATAGACACAGGTTCTAGTCACAGTTTTATTTCCCCAACCCTTGTTCGAAGCTCAGAGATTCTGGTGGATTCGTTGGCTCGATCCTTAATTCTAGATACTCTTACGAGGGCAGATTTGATGATTAAACATGGTTACCGATAGTGTGAGCTTACTCTAGGAGGCGATAGCTTCAGCTGGGATCTTCTAGTTTTGGTGTTGACGCCTTATGACGTCATCTTGGTTATGGACTGGTTATGTACAGACTATACTCAGGTCGACTATATTTGGAACCATGTGAGGTGTTTCTTCAAGTATTGGAAAAGGTTTTACTTCATTGGAAAGAAGGGAACCATTGCATCACATGATGCAAATACCCAAAGGAGGGTGCATCCAACCACACATCAATTGGCTAGCCATACCCTCAGAGCAGTTTATGTTTAGAGTCCGAGATATCCTATAGTGGTGGAATAGAATGTTGAGGTTTTCCCAGATGATGTTCCGGGTCTACCACCACACAGAGAGCTGGAATTTTATATTTACGTTTACCCTAGGATATCATCGATAGCTGCACCAGCATATCGGATGGCTCCCGCGGAGCTTCGAGAGCTGCGAGTAATGCTGGAGGAAATGAAAATCTATGAGTTCATTAGGCCTAGTGTTTCTCCTTGGGCTACCCCAATTTTTTTCTCCAAGAAGTTGGATGGGATTTTGAGACTCTATGTGGACTATCGGCGCCTGAACCGAGTTATTTTGAAGAAAATGTACCCACTACCGAGGATTGACGATCTCTTTGACCAGCTGAAGGGATCACTGTGGTTTTCAATGATAGATCTCAGACCAAGCTATCACCAGCTCAGGGTAAAAGATGATTATGTGTAGAAGACAGCCTTTCGATGTCGGTATGGAAATTATGAGTTCTCGGTTATGCCATGCTGCATGACCAATTCCCCAGCGATGTTCATGGGAATCATGAATAGTATATTCCAGCCATACCTCGATTGTTTTGTGGTGGTTTTCATCTATGACATCCGGATATACTCAGCTATAGAAGTGGATCACACCTATCATCTATATATAGTTTTGAACACACTCTGAGAGCACCAGATTTATGCTAAACTCTCAATGTTCTAGTTATGGATACAAGAGGTCAATATTCTGGGACACGTCATCTGAGAAGCTGGAGTTCTAGTGGATTCATCTAAATTTGAGGATATACATTCTTGGGAGCCACCAAGGAGTGTGACGGAGGTGCGTAGATTCATAGGTTTTGCAGGCTACTACTAGAGGTTTGTACCTAACTTTCTCAGAGTTTTGGAACCCTTTTTAGAATTGAAGAAGAAGAGGAAACCCTTCGCGTCGTCGGTGAGATTCAATAAGAGATTATAGGATTTGAGGCAGAGACTAACGAGTGCCCCCAGATTGAGGCTACCGAAGGAGGGAATTGAGTACGTAGTATATTGTGAGGAATCAGGGATCGGGCTTGGGTGTGTCCAGATGCAGGATCGAGCAGTGATCGTGTATGGTTCTCGACAACTGAGACACAATGAGGCGAACTATGGTACCCGTGACATGGTGTTGGTAGAACTGGTATTCACCTTGAAGATGTGGCAACATTACATAATGTGAGAACATTTTATTGTGTACTTTGATCACAAGATTCTCTAGTATATCATCATTTAGATAGACCAGAACCCGATCTAGCGACATTGGCTTGAGTTCCTCTAGGAAGATGACTTCGAGATAGAATATAATCCTGGGAAGGGGAACGTAGTAGCAGATTCACTCAGTAGGATATCTGGTATATAGTTGATGAGTGAGGAGACAGGGTAATTAACCACTTTGTGGATATCCTACGTGGATCGAGATGGAGAATATTATATTCATTCTCTAATAGCTATTCCCCCACTCCTTCAGTGATTCAGGGAGGCACAACTTGGTGGCACTGATTGCGAGGCTTGATGTGCTCAGATATCCAAAGGGAAAAAATGTGATGGATTTTCTGTAGGTGGGGAGCACATTATTTTCTAAAAATGGTGTACTATGGTACCAATGATTCTACGAGAGGATGTTTTGATGGAATTACATATGTCCCCTTTAGTGGTGTATCCAAGAGTGGAGAAGATGTACCTGGACAATCGGCGTCAGCACTAGTGGATGGTAATGAAGAAAGAAGTACCACAGTTTGTCTCATAGTGCCACACTTATCAGTAAGTGAAGGCATATCATTAGGTTCCAGAGGGCTTAGTTCAGCCACTTTCTATGACAGAGTGGAAGTGGGATTGAATTTCCATGTACTTCCACACATGAACAGGGGTCATGATTCCATCTGGGTGATCGTTGAATGACACACCAAGTCAGACTACTTCTTACCTATCTGAGAGAAGGGATCCGTAAATAGCATGGGATGCCTCTACATAAAGGAGACTATACGGCTACATGGGGGCCATATATTATTGTCTCCAATCGTGATGTATGTATTACAAACATCTATGGAATGGATTGCAGGAGGTTTTTGGTACTCAGCTTCGATTGAGAACCACCTTCCACCCTCAGACGGATGGTCAGACAGAGCGTACCATTCAAAAAATTGAGGACATGTTTCATAATGACATCCATGATTTCGGTCTTCGCTGGGAGGATAACTAGCCTATGGTGGAGTTCAATTTCAACAATATTTTTCACTCCACTATTGGTATGGAACCATTTGAGGCACTGTACAGTCAACTTTGCAGATCACCTCTATGCTGGACTGACTCTGGAGAGTCGGCACATATGGGATCAGAGATGTTACGGGCTACCATAGAGAAGTTTCAAATCATCTAGAAGTGGATGAAGACTGCACAGAGGAGGCATAAATCTTATGCTAATAGGAGACATAGACTTTTGGAGTTTGAGGAAGGTGACCATGTCTTTCTACGAGTCTCACCTCGAAGAGGTTTGCAGAGATTTGACTACTGTGGAAAGTTATCCATGAGGTTCATCAGACCCATTCAAGTGCTCAACATGGTTGGGGAGGTGGCTTAGAACATAGCTCTTCCACTTCAATTGAACTATGTGCAATACATTTTCCACATATCCCAGAAGAGTCGATATGTATATGATCCTTCAAACATCATTTTTCGGGGTGAGATAGACATCGATGATGGGGAGATGTTTTCATAGGATCCAGTGGAGATTGAGGATCAATAGGAGAGAGTCCTTTGTGGGAGATTGATACCTCTGTTGTGCATACATTGGGATCACGAGAACCACCAGGAGAGAACATGGTAGCGGGAGTATTAGATTCATGCCTAGTACCCCCACTTATTTCCCTAGTATGTGTTGTGGCTTTCGGGGATGCAAATCCCTGAGGTGGGGAGAATTCAAAGACCTGTATTTTTCAATGTAATTTTTTTTATTTAAATGGAAATATTATGTGTTCGTAAAAATTTAGGGCATGTGATTCTGAGGCCCGGTGTGTCGGGAATGAATTTTTTTACTTTTTATTAGGAACGTTCTCTAAACGGGTGAGCGGTGTTTTGTAACATTAGAACCAGTTCCAAAAATTGAAATTTGAGGACATAGATGAACCCACAGTGGCAATATTCGCTTAACGAGACCTTCACCTCGACCATAGTTGGTTGAGGGTGGAAGTTATTTTTTGGGATTTTTGTGGGAGAGTTAAAGTAAAAATAATAAAATTAAAACAATGACTTTTATTTTTATTTGAAACCTCCCATTTGAATACTTGTTTGTGGGGACCACCCGAACTCCTCCTTTAATGTGAGATAACACTTGGAATTCCCCCAATAAAATGTGCCAACATTAATGGAATTAATAAACCAAACTCAATTAATGTTGGCTCCTCACCTTTTAGTTGGGGGAATCCTTGGAAGAGGGGACAACATTGAAGAACATGGAAGATTATCCTCCAAACGAAGAACCTCTCTGACAAAGAACTTCTTCTGGATCATGAACGAGGAACCGACTTTGGAGCGTGTTGCGAGAGTGATGGATGTCAGCGTCTTCATCATCCCCATCTCCTTCCTCATGCCATATCCAATGAATGAATGAGGTAGGGGGTATTTTTTGTTGTTCATCATGGTTTTATGTTGAAACATTCTTCTTTAATCCACATTCTATCATTCTAACATGGAGGGAGCATACCACACAAACATGGCTCGATCCCCCCCGTAATCATTATTTATTACCGTGTTCTTCGTGGTCCATGATGATGGAAGTGGCACAATGTCACCTTTAAAAGAAACCACTACCCATCAGTCGTAGCCGGCACCTCACCACCCGCGTGGACCCAAGGAGGTGTGTGTCCTCACCGCTAGTAGAGAAGGAGGTTGTGACTCATCGGCCACAGAGGTAGGAGGAAAGTGGCCGACCGACCCTTTGGATGTAGGGAGGTGCGTGTCTGTGCCTCTAGTTGAGTAGGAATTCACGGCCTGTCAGTTGTGGCATAACAAGATGGTGGTAGGCATCCAGCCGGCTGTGTGGTGAAGGGGGGTGCGTGTCCACGCCGCCGAAGCTGGAGACCACGACTGCTTGACTACGATAGAGGTCGGAGGGCAGCCGACATCTGACCGGCCTTAGTGGAGGAGCTTCGCACATCTACACTACTGGAAGGAGGGCCGTCCATTTCGGACAGCTGCATCACACCGAGTGAGACCCTACTGGCGGGTCATGCATGCCATCAAAGTGACCTAACGACCCTTGGGCAGTTTGGGTGACTTGGGGGTGCATCCCCTCCCGGGTGTCAGTAAGGGAAGTACTCGCCACGACGGGCCACTCCAAGCATGGGCCTCTCTCAGTGTTCGATGGGTAACGCCCAGTGGGCGTGGCCGGACCTGGGTCGGGCTGGGTCGGACCGGACCTAGGCCCATCCGGACCCTAATACACCTTTTGGCCATACCTTAAGAATCAGGCGTCTCTTCCACGAACCATCTATGGAGCCAGAATCCTTGGACTAAGAATGTCATTTTGGTATTTTCCAATTGAGTTTTGGATAATGTTAGGTTACAGCCTGGTTAGATCAAACTAGAATCCAACCGAACCCTCGGAATGGAAACACTAATAACATACAGACGAGGCATCCATTTGATGGGTAGTCTATCACGTTGCATCCCTTATGTCATGATGGACCTTTGGGATACTTTTTCATGAGACTTCCTGTCAGTTGAATTATAGTCCCATGGCTTGAGGAGAGGAACCTCCCAGAATCAAGCGTGCTTAGTGCGGGAACCCTGTGGCTGGATGTACTTGAGGGGTCTTCAGATACTATGTGGGTCATCTTTGGATACTGTGTGGGTCAGCGCTCAGCGATCCTGTGCAGTTCATCGTATACTGATCCTATATTTGTCATCTCCAGATCCTGTGAGGGTCATATCCGGATCCAATGTGGGTCATCGTCGATCCTGTTGGGGTAAACATCAAAGCTTCTTGATGAAGTAATATGATATTGCTTACAAAAAATAATCTATACTTCTGTACATAAGGTATACATGCTGTGAGATAATTCTTTACCATTTTGGTACTTAACTTTGTGATATTCTTCTATGTGTCGTTACCTTTTTGGTACTTACCTTCATGGGGATCCCTTTGTGGTACTCTTCTGTGTGGTGTTACCTTCGTGGTACCTACCTTTGTGGTGTTACCTTCGTCGTATTCATTCCTTCATGAAAGGTTGAGGTTTGGGATAAAGAGTAGATATTTCTATTTTCCTCATGAATGAGTTTTGTATACTTGGAAACATTGGTCTTTGTAAGGGTATATTGATAAGTAGAGTCGATTATTTTTTTGTTCTTGGACATGAAGTCTTGGTTTCTGGTTTATCCTGTGTGGAACTCTAAGAGAACTCCGGGGGTCTCAGGGTCCCTACTATGTATTGTTATAATCAACCTTGAATGGGCATCGCCCACACCATTCTACGTCTTATGCAGACAACAGACAGTGCTGACCGAGGTCAAGGGTACCAGTACTGGAGTATGCACGGAGTTGGACATTAGACGAGATGATCTGTAGAGATGTCCATTCGAGAGCTTTACATACCCTTCAGGTAGGACTCATGGTGGGTGTTCACAGGAGCTATTTTTCAGTTTTACTGGTACAATCTATAGGGTCTTGTATTCTGGCCTCTTTAATTATTGTACACTCTCTTTTTGTTACTATAAAGTTTACTTTGTGATCATATATTTTTGTTTTCTTGGTTGTGTGAGTTTGCAGGTTATAGATGTAATGACTTCTCGGTTTTATGGATATACCTTTCTGTTTCTAGTTGCCAGCCCCTGGCCTATGGAAGGCTGCTTGGGGTAGTCACGACACGGGCCCCGAGTAACTGGTCATGAGAAAATTTTTATCTCGTTGAAAATGATGATTACGTTAGTAATTTATAATACCAATTATAAGTCCATAAATTATAACTAGACCAAAAATATAAAATATAATAATTAAATTAAAATTTAAGGGTCACCCTAATAGAATAGAATCATCTCCCCAACTAAAAATGAAATTGAAATGAAAAAAATATTACTAAATCATTCAGCTTATCCCGAAAATGAAAATATTACTTTAATTTAATTTTTATTGATTTTTGAGTTAAATAATGAAGTGGAATTTATTTGGTATAAAGTCAAATGTGTCAATTGGGATTTCATCATTATATGACTATTGGTCATTATGAATTCTGGTCAATATTACCATTGGTAACTATGTCATTGGTTGATAATTTTACAATTATAAATAGTTTTTATAAGAAGAAAATAAAAAGGATAATTGATTAATAAATGAGGATCGATGGCCCCAAAAAGTAGATTTATGTCGTTTGAAGTCCATTTATTAAAACATTGGTGGGAGATATGACCACTGGGGTATTACCTCAACTAATAAAAATCTGAGCATAAAAATTGAAGCTTCAATGAAATCACATATGGGAGTAGATAAAGATAGTTGAGATTACCACTTGAATGATGTTGGCGGAGGCGCCTCATGAAACAATGACCATTACACACCTTTCTTTTATAGCGTATGCTTTTGTAATAATTAGTTACATGTCAAGACTATAGTTACCGAAGGTGTTAAATAATTTTTATAAATAATATGTTTATTCTATCAATTCATCTAAATATATTTTGTTCTTAATAAAATTTATATTTAATTGTGATTAATAACATAATTTTATTTTGGGACATAAATAAATCATCATTTTATTTTGTGTGTCAAATTTGATTGTTAATTAAAAACTACAATTTTTTATTAATTATTTTTTATATTATTTAAATGTTTAAATACCAAAATTTTGGGAAATTTTATAATAAATGAATAGTTATTTTCTAATCAACATATCCAATTTATATAGGTTTAATTTATAATAATTTTTTAAAATACATTATCTTTTCATTAATAGTAAACAATATAATTTATGGTTTTTGTATATTTTATGAAAACATATTTATTTAATAATGATTTAATTTCCAATTAAAATAAATATACGATCAAAAATATATACTTTATTAATATAAAGTATTTTAGTAAATTTAATTCATTTTTTTGAACTATTTGTTATTTTCCAATGTCTAAAAAGTCAAATTTAATTTTTAAATACATTACTCAAATGAATAAAAAAAATTCAATGTACTAAAGATGTAATAAAAATGATGTATGGTTCTGATTGATTAAAATTGTATTAAATGTGTCCCAAATGACCAAAACCTTGGTTACTAAAAAGATTTTTAATTTTCCACAACCTAGATTTTCAGATCCTAAAATAAAAAATTATTAAAAAATTTATCCTCATCTATAATATAAAACCACAAATTTATTCATTTCCATTCACTCAAAATAAATCTTCAATGATGTTCTAATTATTTTTCATTTCATAGATTCCCCCACACTTTCCTCAACCCCAAAGGATACAACCTCATGTTTTACGAATAACTCCTCGAGGTATGGGAAATATTAATTTCTATTTGTTTTTAAGTTCTCATTTTATGTGGTAATTATTCAAATTCGAAAATTAATTTCAATTTCCCAATTTATGTTATTCCATTACTGTATAAAGATTCATTCATTAATGGAATACCCTTGTCCACTCACATTTTTATCCTTTCCAAAACCATGTTTTATAACCAACATGATGTCAATGTTTCTTCCCATATTTTCATAGTTTACATGATAAATTAACTTTTCCTTTTTATTTTAATACCAAAACATAGTTTCTTTTCAATGGATATTCTAATATATTTAAATATTAAAAATTTGTTCATGGAATTAAATATAAAAAAACCATATTACATTTTCTAGTTTAAAAATTATGTAATGATCATATCTTTATTCTCTTTTTTATGATTTGATATTTATAATAACCCCATTGTTTATTCTCTAGGGGATATTAATGAAATGATATATTATGATCTACCAGGATGACATGAGATTACAAAATTAAGGCTTCTCCTTGATATATATCCGATGTATTAGGTAATGAAATTAATCTCTAGAGCTGGACTATTTTATAATAATATGGTGAATAACCTTAGAAATTTTCATTTATGACACCTTAGTGAAAAACCATGGTAATTTAATTAATTGTGTCTCATTTAAATTTATTTGCCACATTTCTATGTTGTGATTCATGTTCTTATTACTATGATGAACCTATTGATCATGTGTTATCATTATGCCTTAGTATATTATTGTTATGTCTCAAGATCACGTGTTATATGTCACTCTTATTTATACACATATTAGGATTCAAGATCACCCGTTTACATTAATGTATGTCCCCATGTTATGATATTATGTATAACATATAGTGAACCAATGAAGACTTAATTCAAGTGTATTATGAAGAATTATTTTAATTTTCATTTATTATATACATTTTTTCCTTGAAACTAAATAAGAAAAAATCCTCTGTTTTATACTATATATTGAAAAAATATGAAGTTAGGTGGTGTCATAATATTATTCTCTTTAGACCCTTATACACCCTTATATTCTAGAGTATAGGAGGTGGATCTCCTACCATTTTAGCCCAATAGTTCACAAGTGGGAACATTTATTATTATTTAATCAACACAATGAAAGGAAAATATTATTCAAACAACAATCTCAATAAATAAATATGGTTTTCTTACAACATCAGGAGATATTTTCCTTGTTATAACCCACCCACTTAGTCTTTTTTAACCCATGTTAATAATTATTCCTTTGGAGGGATGTAATTATTAGTGATATTTACACATTCCATTTTATCTATATTCATGATCAATATTGACCATCTATTAATAGATCCACTCCCATAATGTTTTAAATTATCATCCTATATATGAGAGGGAAATAATATTTTTTCACATCAGCCCTGAAGAAATGATGGTCTCTCTGAGAGATGGTGTTACAAACCATGATTATGTCCTTGTTCCAACATAAAATTAAAAACCTATAAATCATCCAATGTTAGAATCTCTCTAGACAACATCCTCATCTAGATAACTAGATATTTGGACACATGTTTTAAGAAAATGGTTATATTCTATAATATTAAATTCACATGGATCATTAAATCTCATGGATCAAATATTTATAAACATTCATATGTAACATTTAATTATAGGATATGAAATGAATAAAATTCATCATAGAGATTGTAATGGGAATAGAAATTTACATAAGTTTCAATATTCCCCAATTTATTATCTATGTATAAATTATATATATCTATATAAATAAATAAAAATATACAATTATATATATCTATATAGGAAAAAATAAATATTTAAAGGAATTATAATGGGAGTATGACATACAATCTATGAATAAAATCAATCTGAAAATGTTTTCTATCGTTGTGTGGTTTGATTGATTTTTTAATGGGATGGGTATTCATGGAATACATACCCAAATGAACGTTTTTAGTGTTTCCTAATTCCAAGGGGAATTATAAGACAATAATAACATATAGGAAAAATATATTTACTAAAAATTAAATTTATTTTTCCAATAGGGGTATAATTGTTGGTAAAAGTAAGGTTTATATTAGTACAACGTTTTTCCAAAAAAATTGTCATGGAAATAAATTGTTGGAAAAAAATATATTGTTGAATGTTATTGTGATATATAAAATAGTTCTGTTTGAATAATAATAATACCAATAGATAATATATATCATTGTTTAAAATTTTACCTATAGATTAATATGAAATTTTTTTCTTCGATAAATATTAGTTACATTTTTTAATCCATTTATTATAAGAAATACGAATGATTAATATCTGTTTGTACATTTTATTTTGAATAAAATATTATTAGTGGGTATTCCAAAAAAAATTAATTAATGTTTATATTATTATTTTTTAATATTATTATATATAATATATTTAATATATAAAAATTAAAAAATTATTTTATATAAACATTTCAAACATAGCACAAATCTTCAAGAAACATTTTAAAAATATATTTAAATGTGTCCAAAACCCAAGATACTTTTCATAACACTCCAAACTAATACACATCATTTGACATTCAATTTTTCATAGAAGAAGAATGTTCATCTATGCAGTAATCATACACCTATCCATCATAAAATGCTCTCCATGGATTTTCCATGTTTTTTCCATGTCGCGACAATAACACCAATGGGTCTTCTCTATGATAACTTTTTTCTTATCCTTCAAAATTTTAAAGTAGCAGAATGATTCCAACAAAACAACACCTGATTAATAAGATTAAAAACAAATCCTTGTTTCATTTACTATTACTCCCAAATGTATAATACTACAAGATACATCATACGATTTCCCTCACATAAACAACAATTTATCATTTCTTCCAAAAAAAATTATGTTATGAAAATCTACAACTAGAAAAGTAGTAATTAAAGAAAGAAAAACAAGAGGGAAAAATATTGAAAAACACCTTATAGTAAAAAAATATAGAATTTCAAAACACCTCAATCAACCAAATTACCATTAATTATTCTTCTAAATATAGCCAATTTTTTGTATATTATGGAAGAAAGGGTTTTCACTACCATGAAAACATTAATGATTACAAGGTACCATCATTATTTAGTTTCATTCCAGAATTTATTATCGCTGCTATGATGAAGAATACACATGTGATTAATGTACTCAGACATGACATTTCCACACTTTTTTTAGTCTTTCATCGGAATATACATTAAAAAATATAACAAAAAAAATAAAATGATACATAATTACAATAATAGTAGAGGAAAAATGTATCTTGTATAAACTTTTAATGAACAAGGGTTCATTCGAGTAATACCATCCCTAAAAATTGAATCAAATTCTTGCCTTCAGAGAAGATCGATTTTTTTTCCATGAACCCATGATTCACACCCACAAAACAATGAATATTAAAATGTTGGAACATTAATTAGATGACCATCCAAATAAAAACATAGTTAACAAAAGACAAATTTTCAAATCAAGACACCATTCTTTTTAAAACTTGAATATATTGGGGCCACAATGCCTTTTATATATGGATAAACGTTCACGCACCTCAAAAAATAGATCCTTTTAATGAAAATTATAAAAAAATTATCTAAGACTCGAATTATTCACCTCAACAACATTACCCCCACTCTCAACTACATAATACTCTATATAAATCCATATCAGAGTGACCATATGTCGCCAACATTACAAAATTCCCATCATATATGTCGACAATAAGTATTTCCATCTTTATCTTGGATAATAAAATGTTTTATGATGCCAAAAAATGTAAAAAATGATATATGTACATCACATAAAGGCAAATACACTCGCCAACAATTAGTTACAACATCAGTTGCGGTTGAACACTACTTCTCCTATCTTGAACACACCATTACATGTCCTCAAGGACTTTTCGACACGTGAATCATAGAATATGGTGTGTCTTGATAATATCCAATCTTCAATGGCCTTATAGAAAATAATTTTTTGTACATTAATTTTTTAAGCCTATAAAAGAATCTCTAAATGATGTAATTGTAGTGATTAATAAGATTATGAGACTTCAAACTCTGAGTATTCTTGTTTTAATGATTGGACTAGTGAAGTGATTCATTTATAGAAAATTTACTAGCCAATTTAAGGATAAAATATTATATTTATCACTAGATATTATGGAAACAATTGGTATGGAACATAGTTATTTTTTCAGGAGAATGGTATTATTTTTATTAGTGTTCAAAAATTATTTGGATACCAATTATAGGATTTTGATGTTCTTAAATATGGAATACCCAAAAAAGACATCGTTACACCGGAAAAAATTAAGAAAATGGTTGTCAACCCTGACATCATTCTTCTTGATTTTATTCTAGTGTACATGAATTTGGAGAACATAAAATATGTAGTGTTGTTGGGAAAAGATTATTAGCAAGTACAAAATAATATAAAAGTACATCAAGATTCATTAGATTCATATCCAAATATTAACACTAGATTTGGCTATAATCGAGAGAGAATTGATTCATTTTTCATGCCATTAATTAATAAAATATAGAGTTGGTATTGTCACATGATGGTTAAAAGAAGATGATGATTTAGTTCATTCTTGTGGAACTTTTTTTGTAAATATAGCCATTAAAAATCAGGAATTCGATGTCGAAACAAATGTTGGTATTTTATAGTTCAAGATGATCAGTGATGAATTTTTTCTTTTATCAGTGATCATTCGTCGCCAAATGGTTTCATCGATCATACAATGGGAACTAGAAATTATATTATAAATAATTATTGATTGAAATTTCATGTTTTTGTTCCCTATAATGAAAGAGTCTCAAGAATTAATTTTTGATACCTGGTGGTAGTGCTACTCGCATTACCATGTCTTCCACTAAGTTGATGCAACTGACTATTAAAGGCATTGAAAAGTTGACTTATGAAGCTACTGATATTTATTTTTAGGAACAAAATAGAATCCTATCATAAAAATGTCTGTTAATGTGACTAGGACTATGACTACCCTATATGTAATGAATTCAAATTGAAAATGTATGGATTGGAAAATATGGGAGAACATTAATAATTTCTAACTTGAAAGAACAGAAGATATTATATGCATATAACGTGAATATTCATATTATATGTTTTGATATAATGGAAAAAATAGTAAAAAACATGATGGAAAATAAAAATTAGAATCCAATATTAGATAACAGAGTTCTTACCAGGTGAGTGTTATGAATAAGAGATTTAATGTTTCATATTCTAGGAAACCATAATAATAGTCATCATAAAAAACACCATTATGAACACCATATAGGAAATCATGTATCACCCATTCATTCGTATCATCAAAATTACATAAAAATGACCCTCCTCTAGAATCTACATCACTTCAATGACCACCTCCAATAAACTATGATTTCAAAACCAAATTCCTAAAAGTACATACACAAATTAGATAAAAATATCTAAAATAATAAATAAAATAAATAATATGTAACCATATAACAAAGGTTCAACCATCCTTATCATTTCATCAAAAAATATTTAGAGAACAATATGTTATCAGTCTCATCGCCCACCATAAAGTACCATAATTAACAAGCATGATAAAGAATAAAAAAACCCAAAATAAGGGAATGAATATGAATAAAACCTTGACACCCCTGAGAAAAAATGGTATGAATCAAAATATATGAAATATTAAAATAGAAATTACTATTAATTTTCTCATTTTCTATGACAACTAGAAGAGGTCCACCTTATTTTATATCTATAGCATGCTGAGTAATTGATCCTCACTATGAAATGACATAACATAGAAGAAAAATATAATAAATAATCACTTATATTTCAAATTTTCATTGTCTTCATTTTGAGTCAATGTTTTGGGAACCAGATTAAAGAAAATACAAAATAAACTATAGTAGGAATTCTATCCAAAAGAACAACTAAAAACATGAATTTCAACACAAATCAAAACAAATCTAGGAAAACATGAACATGTACACCAATAAATAGTCTATCTAAATCATCTCTTTCAATAACCATTTCTAAAAAGAAAATATAACCTCCTATAAAAACTAGGTCCATTAGATCCTCTAACCAAATACATTATGCGAAATGGATCAAAAATCACATAAAATAATGTATAGAATTGACCACTCTTTGATTCTACAAAGAATGAGCTTGAAAAATCATATCATTTCAATTAGATCAAGATGGAATGTAAATTGATGCCCGGTGTTTGAAGGTCAAACATCAATACCTCATGGGACCTCTAGAGATGACATTAGAAGCCACCATTAATGATAGGGAAATTGAAACCGGTTTATGCATAAATCGGTAAACCACGAAGGGAGGTAGATTAAGATTAGATCAAATCCACGAGAGGATCATTATAAAATTATGGGGAAAAACAAAACATAAATCACCAAAATAAACCTAAGAAACACTAAAACAACAATAAAACAATGACTCCACAATGCATCATATAAATGAGGAAGAACACGACCCTCGATACTAGAGAATAAGTTACCAAAAAAGAAGTGGAAATACATGGTAGCGATATCCTTTAATAGGGAGAATGATGAGGAATCATGTTTATGAGTGTATGGAAATTTCACTGGTGTGAAGACAGTTGGTGATGAAGATCTTGGTAGAATAGATATGTGGGAAATACACATGGATTTTGGGATAACTTTTTTCATTTATTTATTTATAATTTTTTATTTTTATTTTTATTAATATAATTTTCACATTTTTATAATATTCATATAAAATAAAATGTTTCTAAAATATAATTTTATGTATATTCAAAAAATAATATATTTTTGATAAAATTATCAATTTTTTCTATATATTTGTGATATTTTGCTTTTAATAACTATATAAATTTTTTTGATTAAATAAAAATTTAGACATAAAATCATTTTTTAATTTTGTTAATAAGAATATATTTTTTTAGAAAATAGTTTAATAATAGTATCAACAATTATTATTGTTAAATTTTTTGATTTTATTTAAAAAATAATACATAATAATATTTTACCTTGGCAAAAAATTTCATTAATAATGAATGATAATAACATATTAATTTTTTTGTAAAAAACATTCAGCGTAAATATGATATAGTAACATGTTATATTATTGGTGAAAATAATTTTTGGTATTAAACATTAATATAAAATAATATATATATATATATATATATATTTATGTGTGTGTGTTGGAAAAAATAATTGATCATACAAAAATTAAATATTAAGAACAAAATATTTGTTGAAATTGATCATTTTTACCAACATATATATTATTTGTCACTAAATTTTTTGGTATAAGTCAATTTTTAGGGATAAATAGAACATAAAGGTATAAGACTATGAAGATATGAGTTGTTCTTAAATCAGAATATTGAATATGTAGAATAAACAATTCTTGAATCTTAATAAACTTGTTATCCTCTAAATAAAATGTATAATGAATTAATGAATATAAAATATCAATGAAGATTTGATTAAAATTGAATCAAAAAATACGACATGTGATTTGACAATGATGTTTTTTTCTTGAAGTCATATATATTAAAATATAGAATAGTAATTCCTTTATTAAATGGGGTTCCATGGGATATCTATCTATTCTTCTAAATTTTATTAGAGAATCCATGTTGTCAAAGTGGGTGAATGGGATATACCATTGCAACAAAGGATCTTGGAATCTTAAAACTTCCATTTTATGAGTCAGATGGATAGTAGTGATGGAAATCACTATAAAACCATTATTATGATTAACTGATCATAAAAAACATAATCATAAAATTCCACTATATTATTAATATATAGTTATATTTAATATACATTTTATAGTGAAATAATGAATTACAACATTCTTATGCTATATATATAATAAACTTAGATGATAAATTATTTTGGTAATCACCCATAATGATCTCTATATTTAAACACATTTAGAGATATCCTAATTAGAAGCTCCCATAAAAACATAGGTATGATTAATGAATAGGAGGGTATATTTATCTAGCAAGGGTAAACATGGGATATTTTGATCAAAAGTTAGTATAAAATGATCATAAGTATATTGTAACATTTTCAACTTCATGTTATTAACCAAAAATATGAATATCCATATAATCATAGATCATCATCTCAAAAACCATTTCATATCTAGAATCATGGCAAACAAGAGTTTAAAATAAGTATTCTTTATCAAATAATCAAAAAATTAGATGGTTTCATCTTAAACTAGAGAAATTATATTCTTCCTTAAATTTATTTTTGAAATCATATCCCCACATAATCTTATTATCATATATTCAATTGATAATAATCAATCATCAAAATTTGAAAATATCTATTCAAACAAATTTCCATAGACAATCATGTGACTATAGACTGATGCAGAAATACACATGCATCAAAATGTGAACAATTATATTAACATTAATAATAATGATAATTATTATCCTCTAAATATAATACTACAAAACCGATTCTAGTTCAATAATATATCCAACCCTCACATAGAAAATCATTCAATTTTATTCCAATAGGTTTTAAAAAAATTCACCATTTCAACATTGCATATCCAATGGAAAAGAAAATGGGTTTCATTAGTATTCCATCATTAAAATAAAGGACTATAAAGGTAAACTAAAATTATTTAATCAATGGATCATTTCAAAGGAAAATAATATCTATCATCAAATGATATTATCAAAGATGAATATATATTCAAAAGATCAATGAAACATGTCATTAATGAAATATATTTTTAAATATGATATCACTTATTTAGAATAAAAAAATTTCCAAATATTATAGAGATTTTTTTTCAACAGTAAAATCTAAACAAGACAACAAAACTATGAAAAGCACGTTGGTCATTATTATGGTTAATTTCTAGCATGGAAGAATTTTTATTAAAAAAATATTATGTTCTCATATTGGGGAATCACCCCTCATTCCTAAAATGAATAAAAAATCCATGTAAAAACATTTATTAATAAGAAATAGGTATAAATATATTTAACAATCATTGTATATTGTAAAAAAATTTAAAAAATGTAGAATATAGGGAAATTTATGTAAATTATTTTTGAACGTAGATTAAATAATGTTTATTTTCCATAAAACAAATTTCGTGTCCATTTTATGTTCAAAGACTGAAAAATAATATTATTATTTAAAAAATAAAAAAATTAAAATATTTTAATAATATATAATATCTTTAAAGGTTATCACTCATTCATGTTATTTTAATGGAAATTTTCAATATATATTCTATAGAATAAATAATATTTTAATAAAAATCCCTTAGAAGATTGAAAATATCCAAATCAAAAATCATGGATGAATTTACATTATATTTATTCATAAATATAAATTATTTACTTAAGAAAAATGAAGAAATATATTCATGTGATGTATATATAGCCCATAATGGAAACATGTGTTTAATATGTCATTTGTTTCATATAAATAAAATTTAGTCGAGTAAACCATACATTATGTTTCATAGTAATTTGAATGAATTCAATCTTCTTGTATAATAAAAATTTACTTATTAAAATTCAATTATAGAAAATATTCATAAATAATATTTCATAAATAATTTCAGTATAACATCTTATTAAAATGTTATTGAATATTTTTTACTAATATTATTTTTCAATGATATAACTATTTCTTTTCACATTCATTTGTTGTTTCAAAAGATATAGTACCTAAAAATTAATCATTGTTCCATTATCTATTGAATATTAATCATTACATAGGATTCATACATATTAATTACGTAAACTTTTATATCAATTTACATATTTTAGTGGGGAAAAATTAATTAGTTCACATCATGGAGTCTATAGTTCATATTCATAAATGAGTTATGTTATCACTTCATGATGGATTGAATAAAAATAAGGTAAATTATATTTCACCTAAAACCCCATTATTATATAATAAATATAATATTTATGATTTTATATATATCTTTATTAGCATCTATGTAAAAGTCAAATGAAAAGAGAATCAAATCACATCATGAAGGTGGTAGTCCATATGAATGCACGAGCATTGTTATCATTATTAAATTGATGGAAATGTAAGAATCCAAAAATATATAATAAATAAATATGAAATATTTTTTAATTTATATCACATATAAATATAAATCTATCATAATACCCAAATATAAAATAATTAGGATGAAAATGAAATATATTATTTCGTGGAGGGAGGAGTCCACACACACTCACAAGTGATATGTTTATTTGTAACATGATGGAATAGAGAATCAAAAAGCCATGAAATCAAAATAATAAAATTTTATTCTATGATTGAAAATAATTATATTCCATTGTTATGGTTATGAATTAAGTATAGGATGTAAACAAGGATACAAAATTAAATAGGCCTGTTAATATTATTTCCCCAAATGAAAAAAATATTGATCACTTCTAAAGGATCATATTGATGGGGTTTTGTCTATACCATCAATTATTAATGTTATATAAGGATTTTGTTAAGAGGTTGTTTCATATTTCAGTTTACCAAAGAGGCTCTGGGTTGAATGATTAATAGTTTATAGGTTGTTTCTTTTTATTATTTAGAATACTACATAATATAATCTATGGAAAAAATCTAAATAAATATAAAAAATCATGTACATGTGGCGCAATGTTTCCAAAATATAATTTTTATTATAGGATAAGGATCAAATACCAACAAAAATTATTATTTGGTCATGTTTATGTTTCTTATGAAACCTTATATTTATTCCTTATCCCCTCATTTAACCAATTTTCATCATAATAATTGTTGAAGCTTTATGAATAATAACTCATTATAATTTTAGATCAATCGAATCAATTTGATCAAAAATAGTAAAGGTGTCATATTTAGGACCATTTCACATCCACATTGTAATATTTCATTATTTGTATTGTTTTTTATCATTTAAAAATATATTATTTATCATTAAATTATTCAAAATTCATGAAATGAAATATTCATTTACATTTCGTATAATGATATAATGATATGTATGGAATTATAATATAACAAATTCCTCTATCACATATATATGTTTACTAATGATTAAATTCACATGACAGAACAATTTATCATAAAAACATAAATTCTTATGTTTTTATAATTTTAAACTTTTTTATTTTTTTACTTACACAAGAACTATGTATAACATCTACAAAATGGAGGCCACTAAATGGGTGACCCGAGACAGGTCACCACATAACCTTAAGAACAATTCCATATATTCATGAGGCCCTTAACTTGTAGTGAGGTTCTACATAAACATGTGGGGATACTCTACCCTCTTTATTATTGTTTTCAACAACAAATAAGGGGTAAATATAATAAAAATAGTATAAAATTAAATAGATACATTAATTACATCTCATTTCCCAAAAAGGGATATAAACAACAACCAAATAGTAAGAGTGCCATGTCACACTAACGGTGAAAAATGTGAAGGAAACCCACAATAATGAAAATTATCAAATTACCCAAAACAATTTCTGAATCCTAGTCCAGATCCTAATCTATGAACATCCCAATCCCATAAAAACTCCATAGTATATGGACTGTACCCATTTTCTAAACTAAAATATGGGAATCCTCTTAGGTACCCAATTGTGGCATGGGATGGGTGTTAATAAGACTTATTATGACACCACCAATGGTTTCTACAAAATATGAACTCTAAACAGATGGTTCATGAAATGTACAAGGTAAATTACATGATAAATAAAATATAACTCAGGTTCCACTATTCAAAAAATTAAATTAAAACATTTCCATCATTTATACCATCCTTTTAATTTGGTTAGTTATCATCACCTGATCCATGGGATATTAAATTACATTATTTATATAGTTGCATAATTTGATCAATAACTATGGATGAGGGAAACCATTATGTTCCCAATCTCACTAGTGTTGAAAATTTCATAAATAATCATAATATAAAAACATCAGAGCCTCAGATGAGGTATTATCCTCAAATGCATTCATTAGGGGCATATAACATCAGTTCAAATCTCTTCCCCATACATTTTAGAGAGGGTTTTACAGCCTCAGTCCAATCCAGGCCATGGAAGGTCCTTAGTCCCTTATACCACACCCCAAGCATTGTGCATATGATTTATTATACATTCATCACATATATCACATCACAACCCTTTCATAATCAGTACACATAACATTTACAATTCACATTAGATTCAACATGTGATGCATAAAAAACCCTTAAACCATTAACAATTTTACCATTACTTAGCATACCATATTTAATACATTCCCCCTTTTGTACCAAAACTCATTTAGAAAAATCAAAAATTCACATAAATTAGTCCATTTAAATATTCATCTACTTTCCAAGCAGAACCCCATTTAAAATATATTATTTTATATTCCATAACCCATTTACACATTTCCATTTACAATTATTAATCCCATTGAAATATTCAAATTAATCAATTTAACCACTTGTTAACACATTCCAAAAAATCCCATATTCCCTTTAAAACCACTAGACACAACCAAAATTTCCACCCCTCTATTTTTTATACTACATGCCAACAATTTTATAATGTTCTATACTTCATATCAAAAGAACATTAGGATTAACATCACAATCCTCCATGTTTTGGAAATTACCACCCACACTATGGATGGACCTTAATTGGTATAATCAACCTAAACACATCTGATGGGGATCATGACAGTTTTAATTAAGATTTTGGCCCCTCATTTTACAAAATTTTCAAAATTAATAAAATTCACTATAAAGAGGGAAGAATACACACAACTTTAAAAGTAATAATCAACATCAAGACTATGGTATATAACTTGTATACAAACAAACTTATATATAAGGATGAACACATGCTTTATCATAACCTTAAATTTGGACTTAAGAAACCCATTAATCCAAAACCTATGACCCTCTAAAAAATGAAGGATTTAAGTATTCATTGGTAGAATAATATAAACACAAATATAATCCAAAAAAGAGAATCATGATGAACATTAGCCTTACTTGGAGCTTCGATCTGTAACCAATGAAACATAGACTGAGCAATAATATAATGAAAACCATATTTAAGAAGATTTGGGAGCATGAGTTAGTTAGTAGGGATATATGAGGAAGAAATGGGGAGAAATTTTTTTTGATAGACATATTATCCTTAGCTGACATCAATGTAAATTCACCCATTTTGAAGGGGGGAACAGTTCGACGACACTATTTGGAGAACCGTGCACAAACTATCTGCTTGACTTTGTTCCAGAGGTTGTAATTCACATTGTTTAATAGGGAGTCCGAAATTTTATAATTAAATTGGGCTCCAACCTTGAAAAATCATATGTACATGATTTACTGGTTTAGGTCTCCCCATTGCGCTATCTTGATTTACCGTGCACCCCCTCCTATATTTCACGGTTCAGTTGCAGTTTTCTCCCTAAACTGGTTCCAAGCATGTAACATGCACCATATATCCAAATTCCATTTTCATTACAGTCTTGAACCCAGAAACACCCCCGAACCTCCTCATAAGTATGGTAATCATTCTATGAAAAAACTGAATTAAAGATAAATTTATACAAGGAAATACATCCATATCATCCTAGATCATAAATCAACCCTACCTTATAATGGATCGTCTTAGACCTACACATCCAAGTATAACAAATCTTATGATGATTATAGATTGGGCCATTGGGCAGACACATATAACTAAATTTTCTATGATACCTCCGGAATATTACCATGGTTCCACAATACTCAAACCAAATGCAGTTGTTTCCCTGAAATACATTATTAGTAGATTCCACAATATGGAAAAGAAACTCCTCAAAGGACACATTAGTATCATGATCAAAATCCACCACATGATCACTTAGGATGGATTAGGGATATACTACTTATGCTATGAAACATGAAAAACATCTTTCATGCCACTATATCACTACGGGAAATCCAATTAGTATGCCATTGGCCTGATCCTCTCCAAAATCTAAAATGGCCTATAACAAGTTCCTGACATGGGTTGTGAGAAAAAATATACTTACTAAGTCAAAATATAATATAGGTGTTAACATAGGTTGTCTCCCGAGAGGAACAAACAACAATCACATTTTTCACTTTTTAATTAAAGAAAGAATAGGTTTTTTTGAATTTGTTTAGTTTTGAAAATGATAGAAACGAAACAAAATAAGGAACTAAGGAATATATTGAAGAAAAATTCATAACAAAAATGATTAAATAATATTATAGGAGATGGGTGATCAAGTCAAGGACGGTTTCCAAATTTGAATGACATCCGTATTCCATTTTATTCAATCCTCTTATGATAGGTTGATGTAAGTGAGATTCTGTAATCGCTTCAACTCACATTTTTTCAAATGTTTATAATAAGAATAAACAATTAAAAAAATATATTCGGGTCTAAAATTATTCTTGTGTGTTATTTAGTTTTAATGAATAACCCCAATTAACTTAGGAAATTCCAAAAGAATTATTATTTATCCCAAATAATCATGAATATTCACCACCCCTCCCACATGTACTAGCGATCGCTATGTACTTCACCACTATGTCCAGATCTTATTCTATAAAATATAGACCAAAAAATTTTTGAGGGAGAACATGCTCATTTATCAAACCAATAATTAAACCATATTATAAAATCTAATATGATTTCATAAGGTAATAAATACTCTTATTTGATTTTGAAAACAACTTTGCAAAAGAGAGAGAGTTTTTATACAATAAAATTCTAGAACAAAATAATTACAAATTTAGAAATCATATCAATACCCAATCACCTATGATGTTTTCCCACCATTGTAAAGGTAATTGATTATAATGGGAAATATGAATGCATTACAAAATTAATAAGAAGAAATGAGTGAAAAGAAATAATAAAAATTTTATCCTCCAGAATTTGTCCTCTAGAATGATAACTTCAGTTCCCCCAACATCTAGTTGAATAACTCCATAGCCTATTTTTATAGGATTTGTGTAATGGGATTTTCAAGCCACCCTGGATATTTCAGATCAATTGGTACAATTTTAATGAACTTATTTCCAGATTACTAGACAGGACTTTTTCTGTCAACCAATCACTATTCCACCACCCCATCTTTGACTGGTTGAAGGGAGGCCTTAATGAAATAATTTCTCAGTTTAACTTAATGTGAAACTGCCTTGTAATATTGGATTTCGAAACCATCTAGAATAATCAAATTTTGATGTTATTGTCTAGAGATATGTCTCATTTAATGAGGCATGGTCCATTCTGCAAACTAGATTATGTGTTCACAATGATAGATTGTTTTTTTTTGGCGTGTTGGAGTTTGAATTAGCTCTGGGTCCAAAATACATATTTGTATCACATGAATACTGTCATCCTAAAAAAGAATCATGTGAATTGGATGATAATTGTAAGAGTTATCCATGAAATATAGAGGCAACTTAAAACTTGTAAATGTTCTGAATTAACCAATTTTCACACATAAGATCGATACGCACCGAAAGTCATAAAATGGTTAAAATAAGACCAAAATGTTGAACAGGAAGGGATTAAATCATGAAAGACATATTAAAAATAATGAAAATAATAAATCTATCAATTACCCCACACTATGAACTTGGAATACTGGCCAAGTAAACAACAAAATCAAACCACATCAAATTTAAGATACATATCTGTGGGATCCACCAATTTAATACCAAGAAGGAAAAGATATCTTTCCTCAATAAAAACCCCATTATTTAAACATATCCATTAATATAAATAAATATTTTTCCTCTTAAATTCACCTCCCATGAATAAAAATATTTTATATCACTTTCATTATCTCTTATCACACAAATGTAAAATTTTCAGTAATGTCATTCTCATACAAACTCATACAAGGTTCACCATACTCTTTCTAAATTACAACATATCCCCTAGATATAAGTCAAGGACAAATGTTTATCATGAGTAATTTTCATTTTTGTTTTTTGGATTTAGGTTGGTAAGATTTAGATGTGAAAAATTATTAGGATGAGTAAGGAGGGTTTAGCTATTTTTGAATAAAAATTGCATTATTCTAATTTTTACACAATTATGGTCTCCACCAAAAGTTAGTTAGTATCAATTATAATCCATAAACATGAAATTTCCATGAAATTTCACAGCATTCATCATTTCATCAGCAAATGTATCAACCATCTCAAACATGATTTTTCTTGAATTCTCAAAATATGAACAACTTTATTTCTCCATTGAAAGCTCCAGAATGGAACAAATTCTCATAAATGAAAGCTCCGGTTAAGGCACAACATTCAACATAATGATTATTATTCAATAGAAATCACATCTATTCAACATTTTACTTTCCACCCAAAGTTTCGGAAAATATGTTATTACAATAAAGGGTAGCCTCTCCACACTAATGTTCAACTAAATTTTGCAACTTCACTTCAATAATAGGTTGTATAGACAAAACTGGATTTTAATGTGGATAATATAATAGTTTGTTAATGGATTCTCAAGGATACAAGGATTAAATGTTCACGGTAGGAAATTATAAAAAGGATTTTTATGAAAAGTGGACATTAATACAAAATAAATACCTTGATCATTTAAAACACATGCACCTCAAACACTTATGTTTTTATTGGAAGAAATAAAATTTAGGTTAAATCAAGAATTATATGGTTCTCTCAAGAAGTGAGGTGAACAAAAATAATATCAATTTTTTTGAATCTTAATAGGAATGTGATTTCCATGATAATGATAGTGATATATGGATTGAGATTAAAAATTTAGAGTACACTTCATGAAATTACAAATATTTTAACTTCAATCAAAACCATTATAGGCATTAAACTAAGAGAAATTTCAAGGTATAAATTTTTTTTCTTATGGAAATGCGTTTCAAAAATTGAAATGAGAATCATTCAGCTCAAAAAATTTCAGAAACATACAAAAATATTAAAAACACCCAAATTTAATTTTTTTCCACAACAATAGAGAAACATACAATTGAAATTAATAACCTATAATGGTTACTTCCCCAGTAATTAATTGGTGAAGTGTACTCAATGCATTCAATTATATTTAACATGAAATCATATTTTAAATTGACACACAGAAATCAAAGAAAGTGGTAAGGAGAGGTACTACCTGAGGTATTTATTGATAAATGGGTTTGAGGAGTGTGATATCCTCCACTAGCATAGATGGTATGGTCCCAAGGAATTTCTTCAAACGATGGCCATTAATAGTGAAGGGATTTGGCTCTCCATCCTTCCCAATCTACACAAAACTGAAAGGATATACATGAGTAACTGTAAATGAACCTTCCCTTATGGAATGATGTTTTCATGGAATCAGCATGAGTCTTGAGTGGATAAATAAACTATGTTTCCATGGTTGAAGTCATTCATTTTGATTATTTTTTCATCAGCCACTCTTGTTATCTCTTTATAGATCCTAGAATTTTCAAAATCGTCCTTTCTAATTTCTTCTAACTCTTGTAACTATAATCTTCTCTCCATACCATCACTTTCAAGATCCAAATTTATCTTCCTCACAACACAATATGCCTTATGTTTCCATTCCACATGTAGGTGACAATTTTTATGATAAATTACCCAATATGGACTAATTCGAATTTGTGTTTTATAGGTTATCCTATATTACCATAATGTTTCATCCAACCACTCACTCCAATCAATCGTGTTTGGATTGATAGTCTTTTAAAATATTCATTTGATTTCCTAATTGGACACTTCATCTTGACAATTAATCTACGGATGATAGGGAGTTGATGTTTTATAATTCACCCCATACATCATAATCAAATACTCAATTTTATTACAGAAAAATTAAGTCCCCTAGTCACTGATGATGGCTCTTGGTAATAAAAAACCTAAAAACATTATTGGTCCTAAATAAACACAAAAAACATTAGCACCATCGGTCCTGGGGGATTTTGATTCCACCCATTAGGAAACATAATCAACTTTAAGAAAGATATAATAATTTACAAATTGAATTTTGAAAGGTCCCATTAAATCTATAACCCAGACTTCAAAAATGTTACAAAAATTAATTGGTTTTCTGAGAATTTTTTATCTCTTTGAAATATTTCTTGAAAACTAACATTTTTCATGCCTTTTTCAAAATTTATGAGTATATTTAAAAAGGGAGGGCCAATAAAGTCTAGATTCAAAAATCTAACCTAAGGTCCTTTATTGTTTAATGTGGCCTCCATGTGCTACTTTATGACAAAACTCAACGATAGAATCAATTTCACATTAAAGAAAACATATTCTCATTACGTGGTCATTGAAAATATTCCATATAAAGGGATTATCCATTATATAATATTTTGATTCCGATTTCATCTTTTAAATTTCATGTGGATTTAAATGTGATATGCCCTTGGATGTTACAAGATAATTGACCATATTGGCATACCATGGAACATCACATTTGATGATTTAGAGTTTTTCTCTTTGTATGCACATTTTTAAATAAATACATCAGTGATGCATGATTAGAAAAAACAATTTTAGTTCTACGAATTTATCGTCGTGATTTATCTAGTGCAAAGAAAACTATAAGAAACTCTTTCATGGTGGTTGTGTAATTGATTAGTGTAAAATCCAATGTCCTCGATTCATAGGATATGACTTGAGGCTTCTTGTCAATATTTTGGGATAAATCATATCCCCCCACATGGTCGAATGCATCGTAAATAAAATCAAAAGGGTACTCCATGTTGGGTGGTTGAATTATTGGAGGTGTGATCGACCTTTTCTTCAGTACATCAAATGACTTCCTGCATGCATAAACAATATTAATGTCATCTTCTTTTAGTAGTAATCTTGTGAGAGGGTGAGAAATATAACTTAAATCTTTGATGAATCTTCTCTAAAATAATGCATGTCCTTAAAATGATCTAACATATTTTAAACAAGTTGGATATAGAATGTAATTTTTTACATCAAAAATCGATTTATCAACATCTATCCGTTTTTCTAAAATTTTGTGCCCCAACACCATTCCCTTTTCAACAATGAAATGATTTTTTTTAAAATTTTAAAAAAGATTATATTCAATTCATTTTTTCAAATCTTTTTCCTAATTTCCTAAGAAATGATCAATTGAATTACCAAAAACTATGAAATCATCATGAAATACCTCTAAGTAGACGCCAATATGATATGAGAAAATACTCATTATACCTCATTGAAATGTACATGGGGAACTTCATAAACCAAAATGCATTATTTTTTAGGAGAATTTTCCAAATGGACAGGTGATGGTCAACTTCTCCTGGTCTTCTAGTGCGATTGGTGTAAGAACCCGGATCTTCGTTTGAGGTATGTTTTTTCTTTTCTAGAGTTTTTGGGAAAATTAATGTTTCTAGAAATTTTTTGAAGGACACACCGTGAACATTCTGAGTACACGCCATGAACTCTTTTCCCGCTCGAAGCCGTGTGCTGGCCGTGCCTGGGCCACACACATGGTGTTTAGGGGTGACGTGGAGGCCGATTTTGGTGGAGTTGGGAATGACCTATTACACACCATGTACTCTAAAAGTACACACCGTGTACTTTATTTTAATTTCATTAATTGGACCAGGGTCACACCTAATGCTCATAAACGTCTTCTTCTCCACCTAATTCCATCCAGAGCGTCCAAGGAGGCCGATTCTTCTCCGAGCCATCGATCCATCACCGGTTGTCCGAATCGAACTCCGTCGATTGCAGAAGAATTGCAGCGGTGAGTTCTTTGTTCTTCTTTGTCCTCGTTTCTTGATTCATTCTCTCGTGTGAGTTATCTAAGGTTTAACATTTTAGACTTTTTTGCAGATCAACTCCATTCTTGGCCGATTCACAAGCCGAGGTTCAATTATATCAATCGTCACGGATCGAGGTAGGTGGTTTATTTCCCGACATTGAAGTTCATTGAGTTTTTGTTGTAAAAGAGCATGATACCCACATATCGGGTATCCCAATTTTAGGATTTTGATCCTATTGTTTATTTTCCCAATATTTCTTGTTAGCTTATGAATAATTGTTGCTAATATATTCTTTTTTCCATGTTTGAGAATCACCCCACGGGTGTTTCTCCCTATTTGGATGTTTATCGATGTTCGACACCATTTTCCTGTGAGGCAACCCCTATTGAAATTTCTAGTTTACTTGTTATAACTGTTTTCATGTGTTTCCTGCTGTCTAAATGCTTTTTTTGCATGGTTGTTATTATCCAAGTAGTTGTTGAACTTACTTTGGGCTGCTGACAGTCAATTACGCATGACTGGACTGCTCAGGGCTGTGAGAACCTGGTGCGGGAGATCAAAGAGGGAATATATGAGTAAGTACTTCCCTAGAGGGTCTGTTGGTTTTAGTTTCGTATGCAGGACCTACGATAATAAGACTTTGTGCTTCCAAAGAGTGTTCTTAGTTTACCCAGGCATCGAGACCACATGAGGAATTAAACGTACGTGCTTCCTCGGAGAGTCTATATCTATCATTGCAAGACCATAGGGGAATTGATGTGAGAGCTTCCCAGAGTGTATGTGCCTTGTTTGATTACTAGTCTATAGGTGTGTGCTAGTTGAGCCACCTAGAGAGTCAATGTGCATTTTGATAGATGGTTGTGATGAGTCCACCAAGCCAAAGAACATGCTTGGGTTTTGAACTGCTTGTGTTTAGGTAGTCTTTTGAGATACCTGTTCTGTTACTTTCTTTTCCTTAGAATAATAGGCTTTACTAGTTTTTCTTGGATGTTTAATTAAATGAATGTGAATGGTAATTGGTAGGATTATTTACTAGTATACTCATAATACATTATGGTACTTATCTTCCTTTAGTTTTTCTATATTACTCACTAACAGTTGGGCACAAATCTTGTGGTGGTTGCCTTCTGGGATTTGTCTCACACCCATTTGGGTCCAGCTTTTCTGCCCAAACTGTTTATATGGTTGCAGGTGTAGATAAGGATTATGGTCCTTCTACCTTAGGTACTTGATTGCTGGTTGGATCTGGAGAGCATGGGACAGGGCTTTGGCTCATGATGCTACTGGAGTTCCTTTTTACCTTTAGTACTTTGGTTTCAGTTGTATTTCAGAACGTTGATTTGTTTACTGCTTTCCATGGATACATGTATCATACTGCATCATTATTATATCAGATATTTCTTCTAGTTTTAGTTCAGTCGTTGTATGTTGTTTACTGCTTCCAT
This sequence comes from Viscum album, assembly GCA_963277665.1. Lineage (NCBI taxonomy): Eukaryota > Viridiplantae > Streptophyta > Magnoliopsida > Santalales > Viscaceae > Viscum > Viscum album. The sequence continues at coordinate 1,496,185,395 of OY728151.1, read as the reverse complement.
CATTGATTATGTTTATTCTTCCACACAATAATTTACCAAATGAGGGAATAGTTTCTCCCCTGACTCACCAAGGCCCTCGCTGCTAGTCGGCAACCTCTGGAATTTGGGGAAATTCTCTTGAGTTCATGTGGTGAACCGGGTACGGGGCACCAGTTTTGTGGCTCTAGATTCGAGTCATTACAAAGTGGTATCAGAGGAGTTTTCTTCTTTTCTATCGCCTTACTATTTTGCGACAATAGACAGGGATATGAATAAATGGGTAGTTAATACATAACTATGCCCGAGAGTAATTAACCCATGTACAGGGAAAAGTTGTATTACCTCGAAATTGCAATTTTCAGTTTTTTCAAGTGTTACAGTTTATTATATTTCACCATTGGGTGATGCACATGTTTTGTGTTGTTACAGTTTATATGATTGTGGTTCTATTTTGTTGAAACCCGATGAGATGATGGTGTTCCATATCTTGTATCATATAGGCACTAGGTAGGAAATCACATTTCATTCATTGTACCATGCCATCATGGGTGCATTATAATTTCATGCTGTTGTGATAGATGTTGTGATAAAATATGCATGCTGTTGTGATAATTGTTGTGACAGTTATACTTGTAATGTTGTTTTACTTGATATATTCATGGTTATGATGCCATGCTTTGATTCGCGGGGAGTATGGTCCCCCACAGATCGGAATTTGGAACATAAATGTTTGTTTTTCAGTGTTTCTGGCGTTCGGTGTAGTTTCTGAGCTACTTCCCGGAAAAATCCAAAATACACGATGTGTACTTTATAAATACACTCTGTGTAGTTTTTAAACCGTGTTACTAACTGTGTGAGCAGAGACACGAGGTGTAGAAGAGTCTTAAGGGACTCGTTGTGTACCATAATTACACTCCATGTAGTAGTTAACCGTACCCTGTCGTGTCACTAACAACACAGGTCGAGGAAACTCATGTAGTACACACCGTGTGTTATAAAGAACATGATGAGTAGTTTTCTTCTGGGTACCCGGCCATGTCACGAACAACACGGGTCTGAGTTATCCATCCTTATACATGCTGTGTTTGTTCGGAACATGTCGTGTAGGGGTCAGCCGTGTAGTCGGCCGTGTAACTGCAACACGGGTCTCCAAAACCTGTCTAGTACACGCCATGTCTTTAGAGAACACGCCGTGTAGTTTAGAATTAGAAGGACCGTGTAAGTTATCCATAAAAATAGACTTGGGCAGGGGAGTGGAATACAAGTACACGTCGTGTTTTGGGACAAAACTCCTTGTAGTTTGGAATGTTACACGACCAGTGGTGGCAGAGTTACACTCCCATGTAAATGGCTTTAACAAACACGCCGTGTAGTCTTTTTCTGCAAACATAAGTGTTTCTCTCTCCTATTCCCCTTTTGTAATCTTGTGTTTTCTGTCCTTGTTAATCCTAAATATATGGTGTGATTTTGACCTTTCAGGGCCATGGCACCAATATTTCCTCCCGTTGCATGTCAGGAACCAGGCAGTGACTGTACGCCTGATACAGCAGACCAGGGACTACCAGTAGTTCCGCGGATCATTCAGGACAGGGAACCTACAGTAATTCCAGACACTGGTGCCGATGCTTAGTTTAGGGAGGGTTTCATGAGGTTCATGCAGACCTTCTAGGGAGCTCAGCATTCTGCCTCGTCTATGGCAGAGCTGACGCAAGTCTTCCAGCAGCAGCATCCTCCCACTTCCACAGGGGATGAAGGACCTTAGGCTGCAGATTCATGGATAGAAACCATGCTTTTCATCATCGATCATCTGGAGATACCCCCAGACAGAAGGGTGAGCTTTCAACATACATGCTGAGAGATTCTTCCAAGAGATGGTAGGATGTAGTCTCACAGGCAGGGTGCCAACAGACTATGTCATGGGACGAGTTCTAGCATACGTTCTATGACTACTTCTATCCAGCGACACTGAGGGATAAAAGAGCCAGAGAGTTCATGAACCTCCAGCAGGGTACTCTTTCAGTTATGGATTATTCCTCTAGTTTCACTGAGTTAAAGCGTTTCACTCCCCTTCCAGGAAATGACGAGCTATTTTTGGCAAGGAAGTTTTAGGAATGCCTCAAACCAGAGATCAGATCTCAGGTGAACGTCTTCCAGTTGACTTTTGTTACCCTAATAGTCAACCATTCGCTGATCATTGAACGGAATCTAAGGGATACTAGAGCTGTTGACCAGGGCAGTTTAGCATCCAAGGCTGATTAATTTCATACTGACAGCAGGAAGCGCCACTGAGAGTTTACTCGATGTGACTCGAGGAAGTGATGTATTTCTTCTGTTAGACGGGATCTTCCTTATGGCAACCAGGTGGTGTAATATCAGTGTGGAAAGAGAGGGAATAAAAAGACTCAGTGCCTGAGAGATCCAGTGGAGTGCCGAGCTTGCAGCAAGATGGGTCATCTGCAGCGTTTTTGCAGGGTTCTTCATCTAGCAGCTGGTGTAGGAGGATCAGTTTCTACTCCTCGTATAGGAGAAGGATTACTAGTTCTGAAGCAGACTGGGGGATGGAGCTCATCAGGTCGCTCAGGCCAGGGTAGAGGTCATGGACATGCTGGTCAGGCGTAAGATGGATCAGCTAAAGGATTTCAGGCTGCTACACAGGGCCACGATACTGGCCAGACTTTTCGGTAGAGCAGATCCATCGGGAGTAGGATCCTGGACCTTCCACAGTTCGAGGTATAATCTTAGAAGCCTCAGTTTTATCTTCTGCACTTTTTGATACTGGATCTTCTCATAGATTTATTTCTATGCACACTGTAGAGAGCCTTAGATTTACTTTCCTTACTTCTGAGGATACATTGGGACTAGACATTCTTTTGGGACATAGAACTACTAGTGTCTGTCAGTGCAAAGAGTTCCCCCTCGAGGTTGGTGGGTGTCACTTCTTGTGGGATCTCTGTGTCCATGAGATTACGGTTTATGATGTCATTCTCGGAATGGACTGGCTAGTTCCTATTCAGGCCATTGTCGATTGTTATCACCACAGGGTGAGTTTCACATCACTAGAGGGCGGGCAGGTCTTTTCTTTCCAAGGGCGAATGGGATATCCATTCAGGTAGAGCTGGACTAGAGAATCATGGGTTAGGCAGTGTTACAACCCAGATTTCTAGTTTATATCTGGATGATCAGGGATCTTCTTAGATAGACTTCCCTCCAGTAGTTGATAATTTTCTAGATGTCTTTCCAGAAGACTTTTCAGGGTTGCCTCCGGAGCGTGAGGTAGAATACTCTATTGAGCTTGTACCAGGATCAGCACTGGTATCCATACATCCTTATAGGATGGCTACGCCTGAGTTTCAAGAACTCAAGAAGCAGTTGGAGGAGTTTCAGGTGAAGGGTTTTATCCAACCTAGTACTTCCCCTTGGGGTTCGCCTGTGTTGTTTGTGGAGAAGGCGGATGGTACCTTACAACTTTGTGTGGACTACCGAAAGCTGAAGCAGTTGACGGTTAAGAACCGATAACCTTTGATGAGGATTGATGATCTTTTTTATCAGCTTCGAGGAGACAGGGTATTCTCGAAGATCGACTTGAGGTCCGACTATCATCAGTTGCGGGTCAGACCATCGAATATACCTCTCACAGCTTTCCAAAGTAGGTATGGTCTGTACAAGTATATGTTTATGTTGTTCGGTCTCATGAACGCATAGGAAGATTTCATGGTGCTGATGAACAGAGTTTTCCATCCTTACATGGACTCCTTCATCGTTGTCTTTGTGAATGATATCTTGGTGTACTCTCACAGTCGACGCGACTATGATACCAACCTTGAGATCGTATTGAGTACACTGAGAGAGAATCAGTTATATGCTAATCTCTAAAAGTGCCACTTATGGACGGATGAAATTCACTTCTGGGGTAATGTCATCTCGGAGTCCGACATTTCAGTAGACCTAGAAAAGGTGAGAGCAGTAGTTACCTGGAAGCAACTGAAGAATGTCTTCAAGGTATGTAGTTTCTTGGGACTGGCTGGTTACTAGAGGAGGTTTATACTGGAATTCTCATGCTTAGCAGTGTCATTGATGGGATTGACTAAGAAAGGTGTGAAGTATGTTTGGTCAGAAGCTTAAGACTCGGCCTTCTAGGAGCAGAAGGGGAGATTGACTTTAGCACTGATTCTAGTTCTTCCAAAGTCGGGCAAGAGATATATAGTTTTTTGTGATGCATCTGGCATTGGGATTGGAGAAGTTCTTATGCAGGAAGATCATGTTATTGTGTACGGATCTCGGAAGCTGAGCCCCCATGAGAAGAACTATCCTACGCATGACCTGGAGTAGGCTGCGGTTGTTCATGCTTTGCATTGTTGGAGGCACTATCTCATGGGAGAGCATTTGGTTGTATATACTAACCACAAGAGCCTCAAGTATATGTTCACATAGCGTGACATGAATGTGAGACAGTGGAGGTGGGTCGAGTACCTACAGTCTTTCGACTTCGAGCATGCTTGTACGCCTGGGACAGGTAATGTTGTGGCCGATGCACTGAGTAGGAGGAATCAGTTTCAGGCAGTTCAGGAGTCTAGCAGCGAGTGGCAGCTTATGGATCTATTCACTGAGATGCATTTGGAGGTGCATGACAGACAGGGACAGACAATTCCTTCTTCTGTAGCTGTTACCTCTACACTTTTAGATCGAGTTCGAATGAGGCAGATATCAGACCTAGAAGGCCTAGCCCTATGGGATGGAGTTACAGATGGAGACCCCACTCTGGGGTGGACAATGGGCGATGATGAGGTGCTATGTTTTCATGGCCGCGTATGGGTTTCAGCGGACATACGCGAGGAGCTGCTGCGGGAGTTTCATGCTTCATCTTGGGAAGTTCATCCTAGTGTCACCAAGATGTACCGAGACTTGCACCATTAGTATTGGTGGCCGGGAATGACAAAGTATGTGTCTAGTTTTGTCATGAGATGTTCGACTTGTCGGTATGTGAAAGTAGATCATCAGCAACCAGTAGGGCTTTTACAGTAGTTACCCATTCCTTAGTGGAAATGGAATGATTTTGCGATGGACTTCATGACAGGGTTACCGAGATCACCTCGAGGAAATTATGTGGTTTGGGTTGTAGTGGATAGGCTCATGAAGGTTGAACACTTCTTACTAATCATGGAGACCTTTAGTGTTGATGAGTTGGGATAGTTGTACATCCGAGAGTTTTTACGTCTGTATGGAGTTCCACACTCCACTGTTTCCAACTGGGATGCACGTTTTACTTCGCACTTCTGGCAGGGGATACAAAGGGCGCTGGGTACACATGTACTTTTGAGTACAACATACCATCCCCAGACTAATGGCCAGTCCGAGCGTACAATCCAGGTGCTTGAGGATATGCTCCAATATTTCATTATAGACTTTGGCGGTTCTTGGGAGAAGAATATTCCTCTGGTGGAGTTCTCCTACAACAAGAGTTTTCAGGTGACTATTCAGATGGAATCTTATGAGGCTTTGTACTGTAGGAAATGCTGATCACCTTTATGCTAGTTAGAGGCAGGAGAGGCAGCTTTTCTGGAACCTCGTCTTGTTCAGGAGACCCCAGAACAGATAGAGTTGATACGGAAGCGGATGACTACAGCACAGTCTCGGCAGAAGTCATATTCTGATCAGCAGAGACGACCATTGGAGTTACAGGTCGGAGATCAGGTTTTCCTGCGCATTACCCTGAGGTTGGGACATAAGAGGATTATGAGGCAGGGGAATCGTTCACCATGATACGTCGGGAAATTTGAGTTTCTGGAGAGAGTCGGGCTAGTTTCTTACAGGTTGCAGTTACCTCAGAGGTACCATGCTATTCAAGACATCTTCCATGTTTCTCAGCTTTGATGGTATTTCTCAGACTCATTTCATGTTTTTCAACCCGAGGAGTTTGAGCTGGAGCAGGATGCATCTTTCGAGGATCATCTTATCAGGGATGTCGATCACAGTACGAAAGTTCTCTTTGACCAGTCTATTTATCTATTACGAGTGCTATGGCATCACGGGCGAGTGTAGGAGGAGACCTAGGAACGGGATGCCGATGTACGATCTCTGTGGCCAGAGCTATTCAGGGTTTCTTTTTCCACACCTCATTAGGGAAATTCGGGGACGAATTTATTTAAGGGGGGAAGTTTGTAAGAACTCGGATCTTCATTTGAGGTATGTTTTTCCATTTCTGGAGTTTTTGGAAAAAATAATGTTTCTGGAGATTTTTGAAGTACACGCCGTGTACTTTCTGATTAAACGCTATGTACTCTTTTCCCACATGAAGCCGTGTGTTGGCCGTGCCTGGGCCACACACACGGTGTGTAGGGGTGACGTGGGGGCCAATTTTTACAGAGTAAGGAAAGACCTAGTACATGCCATGTACTCTAAAATTACACACCGTGTACTTTCTTTTTATTTCATTAATTAGACCAGGGTCGCGCCTAATGCTCATAAACATCTTCTTCTCCACCTAATTCCATCCGGAGTGTCAGAGGAGGCCTACTCTTCTCTGAGCCACCGATCTGTCACCGATTGTCTGAATCGAACTCCGTCGATTGCAGAAGATTCGTAGCGGTGATATCTTGGTTCGTCTTTGGCCTCGTTTCCTGATTCCTTCTCTCGTGTGAGTTATCTGGGGTTGATCATTTTAGACATTTTTGCCGATCTACTCCATTTTAGGATGATTCACGATCCAAGGATTATGTATATCAGTCTTCACGGATCGAGGTAGGTGGTTTGTTTCCCTACGTTGATGTTCATTGAGTTTTGGTTGCAAAAGTGCCGGATACCCATGTATCGGGTATCCCAAGTTTAGGATTTTGATCCAATTGTATATTTTCCTAAGATTTATTGTAAGATTATGATTAATTGTTGCTAATACATTCTTGGTTTCATGTTTGAGGATCACCCCATGGGTGTTTCTCTCTGTTTGGTTGTTTATCGTCGTTCGACACTGTTTGCCTATTAGGAAACCCATATTACAATTGCTAGTTTACTTGTTATAACTATTTGAATGTGTTTCCTGCTGTTGAAATGAATTTGATTCATGGTAGTTATTATACAAGTAGTTTTTGAACTTACTTAGGGCTGCTGACAGTCAATTACGCATGACTGGACAGCTCAGGGATGTGAGAACCTGGTGCGGGAGATCAAAGAAGGAATAGATGATTAAGTGCTTCCCTAGAGGGTCTATTGGTTTTAGTTTCGTACGCAAGACCTACTGGAATAGGACTTTTTGCTTCCCAAAAGTGTTCTCATTTTACCCACACATCGAGACCACATGAGGAATTAGACGTAAGTCCTTCCTCAGAGAGCCTGTAGCTATCGTTGCAAGACAATATGGGAATTAATGAGAGAGATTCACAGAGTGTCTGTTTCTTGTATGATTTCTAGACTATAGGGGTCTTCTAGTTGAGCCACCCAGAGAGTCAGTGTGAATTTTTGTGGTTGGTTGTGGCGAGTCCACCAAGCCAAAGAACGAGGTTGGGTTTTTTACTTCTTGTGTTTAGGTAGTCTTTTGAGATACCTGTTGTGTTACATTCTTTACCTTGGAAAAGAAGGCTTTACTTGTTATTCCAGGTTGTTTAATTAAATTAATGTGAATGTTAATTGGTAGGATTATTTACTGGTATACTTATAGTCCATTACTGTAATTTTCTTCATTGACTTTTTCTATATTACTCACTAATAGTAGGGTACAAATCTTTTGCTAGTTGCCTACTGGGATTATTCTCACACCCTGTTTGGGACCTGCTTTTCATCACAAATAGATTATATGGTTGCAAGTGTAGATAGGGATTGTGGTACTTCTATCTCAGGTACTTTATTGTTGGTTGGAGCTGGAGAGCATGGGACCAGGCTTTGGCTCGCGATGCTGCTGCAGTTGTTGTTTACGTTTAGTACTTTGGTTTCAGTTGTATTTCAGCACATTTATTTGTTTACTGCTTTCCATGGATACATGTATTTTACGGCATCATTATTATATCATACATTGATTCTACTTTTAGTTCAGTCGTTGTATGTTGTTTACTACTTCCGCTATTGATTATATTTATTCTTCCACTGCATACTTTACCAAATGAGTGCATAGTTTCCCCACCGACTCACAAAGGCCCTCGCAGCTAGTCAGAAGCCTATGGGATTTGGGGAAATGCGCATGAGTTCATTTCGAGAATTAGGTACGGGGCACCTGTTTTGTGGCTCCGGATTCGGGTCGTTACAATTGGTACCAATGAGTTTCATAAGAATCCATCAAGAAAACTGTAATGAGTTTTTCTATAAATCCATTCTAGCATCTGATCGACGAATGGAATGGGAAAGTGCTATTTTCATTTAAATAGATTTATATTTCTATAATATATACACACTCTCAATATATTTTGTATTCTCATGGGGATCAGTTCATTTCTTTGATTTTTAATAGTGGTCAGACCAGTTTTTTTTGGGACTACATGAATGGGGATGACTCACTGAGATTCAGATATTAGGAAAATGATGTAATCTTCTGGAAATTTCTCTATATCTTTCTTTTAAACCTCTATGATGGTGGGATAGGTTCTTATATGATGATTTCTAACTAGTCAGGCATCAATTTCTAAATATATTCTATTATGGTATACATTGGTACTGATTCCAGATATATCACCAGAACTCCATCCTATATCATGGATATTTCTTTTGAGTAGGTCAATCAGAGGTTGTTCATGTGAATTAGATAGGTTATTGGCAATGATAACTTAAAAATTCTCTCCTTCTATTAGATAAACATACTTTAAATCACCTGTGAATTGATTAAGTTCCAGACATAGGGGTTGTTCAAGGGATTATATTGAATATAGGTTTCCTACTTCTAATGATGGAATATCTTGTATCATCGCATTTTATTTTAGTAAATCATCGAAAAAATCAGATTCAACCTCATAATCTAACATGAAATTAGAATTACCAAGTTCTTGGGAATTGGAATTTTCAAATTAATAATGTTCTCCTAATTATAAGAAGTCACGAAAAATACCTGAATATTCAATTAGTTTTATACCATCTTCATGGGATATCTCAAAAACTGAGTGATTACTAGAGGGATTTTTCATTGCATCAAAAATATTGAAATGTATTGTACTATATCCATGTTTCATTGTGAGTGTTCCTTGATGGACATTGATGATATTCCTCACTATTTTCCGAAAGGTACCCCCAAGGATGATGGGAGAGTGGCTCGGTGATCTATCTATTTTTGTGGTAAGGACATATAAGTCCGCTGGAATGATCAATCCTCTTACCCCATGATAATATCTTCTACAAATCCAGCATGGAAAACAGTCTATCTATTTGAAAATTAGACCACCACTAAAGTTGGTTTTAGTTTTATGATCTGCAAAGATGGAAGTATTGAGTGAGGAATAACATTTATTGAATCTCCTGGATCACATAGTGAATATGTAAAATTTAAATACCCAATGGTGAATCGAATAGAGAATGTACCTGTATCTGGGATGTTTTGGTATCATTGGTGTGATTAGTGTTGAGAGACTTTTTCCTAAGTTGATTCTCTCATTTACATCCAACTTCCTTCTTTTTCTGCACACCTCCTTTATAAATTTTTCCATACATTTATATTGGTTTGATTTCATCTAGTAGTGGGATGTTGATCTCAAATTTCTGAGAATTTTCCCAAATTTCTTTTTTATGTTTATACTCTTAAAATTTATTCAATTTAAATAATGAAAATAGGAATGGTTATTAGATATCCTTTTCAACATTTCTTATTTTTAGAATTAATTTCTATCTTTTCCTTCTTATACCATGTTCTCTCTCCTTTGTTGTTCTTATCCTATTCATTTGAATGGATGGTTTGATCATTTGTTGGTTTCTTAGAATAATAATTCTCAACATGTATAGGTGGTGTGAGTTCTTTCCATATTCTTATTGTTATCAGGTTTACATTCTCCTTTGGGATTGGGATTTTCTAGGATGGTAGTTTACATTGATTCTTGGATAGAATTTCTATAAGGCCATCAAAATTATTATCCAAATTTCTCACTATATTCTTTAGATATTCAATCTCAATTTCATGGGGGTTCTTATGAGGACTCGATGATGGTTTTTCATATGGTCTTAGATTTTATGGTATTTTATAGAGTTTTTGGAAAGTTGGAGGATTCTGGTGTTTTTGATTATGGAATGGAGGTTGATTTTGGTATTGATTTTGAAATGGTGGTCTATCCCAGGTATATGAGAATCCATTTATTTTTTGGGTGTGGGGTTGATGTGGTTGATTAGACATATAATTCCTTACATGAAAGGTATTAGTACACATTCTACTCCCTTTTACTTATGGACATTGATCAATGTAATGATTATTAGAAGAGAATAAACCCCACACCTGAGTCGGGCCTTATTGTTCCTTCAGAATGTTCATAGCATGTTTTTTCTTCACAATGGTCATTTGATTATGTGCATATTCAAGTTAGTGTGAGGATGAATAAGATGTTATTAATTATTATATGCCTCTAGTGCTCATAACTCTAGTACTGAATTGTTGTGAGTTTTGGGCAATCATTTAAATCAAGCCTTTGGAATCTACTGGTGACTTGTAGATAAAGGCTCTTCTAAATGAGGTGTCTAGTAAATTTCGATCAGTGTCTAGAAGCCCTTGATATAAGAAAACATGTAAATTATGTTCCTCCATAATCTGATGTGGGTAGCTAGCACAAATATTTTTTAATTGCTCCCAGTACTCATAAAGCATCTCTCTGGTTAATTTTCGAATAGAATATATCTCCTTTTCAGATGATCGTGATCCTGGATGAGGGAAAAACATTTGTGTGAAAAATATTTTTATATCATCACAGTCTTGGAAAACTCTTGGTTCTAGAGTGTACAACCAATCCTTTGTCTCTCCCTCATATGAAAATGGTAATTCCATCCAATTAACCTGGTATTCCACAACTCCTTGAGGTCTGCAACTGGAGCACACATTCACAGATTCCAGAATATGTCGGTTTGGGACATATCCTTCAAGACTTGGTAATTTAGGTATAATTTTAATAATGTTAATTCGCAATTCAAAATCATTTTCTATGGCATGGATAACATTTTGATTTTGAGGGTTTGAAAATTGTGGTCCACGTAGATCTTTTAATGTTTGGTTGGGATTTCCACCCATTATTATACGTTCAGAGTGATCAGTAAGAGTGTCACTTGAATCTATGAGGTATATTTCCCCAAAATCACTTAGATTTTTTTTATCAATTGAGATATTGTTCGTTCAATTTCCGGATCAAATTCAATTAAATGATTATTATAACTATGAGACATTCAATATAGATTTTTTAGTTTCTGTGTTTGGAGGAATTGTATCCCCAGCAACGGCACAATTTTTTGACACGTGCCTAACATGGGGTGTGGAAAAAAAGTTTATTTACTATGTTAAAATATAATATGGTTGTTAAACTATGTTAAATCCAAGGAGATGCACACAAAAATCACATTTGTAACCTTTTAATTAGAGGAAGAATTCGATGTTATTAATTTTTTTTAGTTATGAAAATGATAGGAACGAAACAAAAAGAAGTAATTAATGAATATATTCAAGAAAAATTCACAGCACAAGTGATTACAAACTATTATATGATATTGGTGATCAAGTCGGGGTCAGTTTTATTATTTTAATGCTATCCTTGTTCCATTTTATTCAATCCTCTTCTACTAAGTTGATTTAATTGAGATTCCATAATCGCATCAAATCACTTCTTTGGTAAAATTTTTAAGATAAGAATAGACCTTAGCAGAATTCAAGTTTGGTCTACACTTTTTCTAGATTATGATAGAGTTGTATTTAATACCCCGAATTAATGTAGGCAATTCCTAACTCGGTATTTTTTATCAGAAATAATCATGGATGTTCACTACCCCTACCACACATAAAAGCGATTTCTATGAACTTCACCACTAAGACCAGATCTTATTCTATTGAATATAAACCATATCCTAGTGGAGGGTGTAAAATGATCACATATCAAATAAATAAAAACAACATTTTTGAAAATAGAATACGATCACAGAAGATAATAAATAATGTTATTAGAGTTTTAAAACAACTTCACAGAAGAAAGAGAGTTTTTATTCATTAAAATTTCAGAACACATGAATTACAAAATAGAAAACCTACCCTTCCCCAATAATCTCAAATGTTTTCCCCACCATGGTAATTGTAATTTATAATGATGGTTCAGATGAATGCATTACGAATATAACAATAAGTAAAGAGTGAAAATAAAGAACATAAATTTTATCCCCCATAATCTGTCATCCAGAATTATAGCTTCGGTTCTCCCACCATCTGGTTAAATAATGAAATTGTCCATTCGTATAGGATGTGTGGAATGGTATTGGATATCTATACATAAATTTTGTTCAATTGGCATTGTGTAAAATATGTGATAGTTGGATTACTAGACCGGACTTTTTCTGGCTTCCAAACAGCATTCCACCAACCCAACATTGACAGGTTGAAGGGAGGGCTTAATGAAATAATTTATCCATGAAATTTATTGTGAAACATCCTCATCGATTTTCTTTTCGAACCCAGATGGGGGAATATAATTTTTAAGTCAGTAACCTGAGATATGTCTCATTAAATGAGGCATGGTCCATTCTGCTGACACGATTATGTGTTCACATTGACTGATTTTATTTAGGATTGTTGGAGTTCTAATTGGATCTGGGTCAAGAAGACATATTTGTATCCCATGAATCATGTCATCCTGAAAATAATAATCTTGTCAATTGTATGAAAATCCAATGATTTATGCTCAAAATTCCAAGGAAACATAAAACTATTAAATGTCCAGAGTTAACCAATTTTTACACATAAGATCAAAACTCTCCAATTGTAATTAAATTATGAAAATAATATGAAATTGATTAATGAGAAGTGGTTAAATCATTTAAAAAATATAAAAAATATATAATATATTACCTCAATTATCCCCACATACCTATTTACCAATTTCCCCAGTTTCCAAATCCGAAGGTGGCCCAACATTGGAATCACCTAAAGAAACCCATGATCAACCACAAATAACTGATGAGTAATACAACACATGTCTAAATATAAATTCATCCCACTCTAGTCTATTTATGTATATGTACAGATCAACTAAATCTATTCTGATGTCACAATGGTGAGACTCACACCTAAAAAAACTAATTCCCAATCTTCCATTTCACATAACCAAGACCAATATAGTCTACTATAGAGAACGTCAAGCATTTTTATTTGAATCAGATCATGGTTACTATTATTGTAAAAAAAATCCAAATTCTCTAGTTTATTCTTCCATGATCCAAAAAAATTCTAAAACTCATTCCCTTATTATTTCCTCTAGACTATTAATTGTACATTCTGACTCCTATTTTGTCAATGGGTGGAAATCCATACTCAAAAACAAATTGGTTCCAAGTGACATATGTGGTCCATACCAAAAGAATGATGTGAAACATGGATCACAACCAAAAATTATAGTATGTGTCACCTCATGAAACTATAATATCTCCTACAAATATAACTCTCCCTACTAGTCCACATATAAAGTCTCTTAAATTAAAAAAATTGTTAGTGTATTTAGTCAACTGATCCACTACTAACCAGATTGAATCATTCTTTTGGGGCACCCTCATAAGTCCAAAAATGAAATCCATCATCACATAATCCAATTACAATTCAATAAATGGAATTGGTTTCAACAAACCACATGTTTGTTGATTCTCAGCCTTTAGCTACTTGCAGGAATGAAATCGCACTACAAAACATGAAAACTTTTTCTTTATCTCTGGCCATCAATATAGCCTATGAAGATTACGATACATTTTTTTCAAGCCATGATGCACATCCCACATAAATGCATGAAACTCACACCTGAAATTTTCTCACATGCACAATATTACCACAACACATACATGATCATAAATAATCTTTTATCTCTAATGGTCCAACAGAAGGATGTCTTCCCACCTTTATTAGTTTCCCTCAAATCCTATCATTCTGAATCCCCACATTATCAACCCAAGATCTAGTTCAGACCTGTAAACTCAATATCTAAATATTAAAGTCTTATCTTTTCAATAACATAATGTACCCCCAGATGCATCACATAAAACATATCCAGCAGCCACAAATAAAAGATATATTCCTGAACTCCGTTATTTTGAGCCTTCTAGTTCAGTGAATCTGAAAAACTATTTTAGTTTCCTGGTGTGGATTCCTAATCAACATGAAATGAATGAATATACTCCACCCATATTAAATGTTTAAAATTTATATCTCACTGGAATGGAATTTTATCAATGAAAATTTTATTTTTATACACCATAAATCATTCTCCCAAAAATTAGTTCTTGCAACTCATTAAGGCGTAAACCATAATGGAAAACTCAATATCAAGAGTATGTTAATTCCTTTCATGAGAGATGAACTACCAAGAACAATAAAAAACTAATAGATCATCCAACATCAACACTACCTCTTTTCCAAAACAAAACTCATCATAAAACAATGTTTACCTCAGTATAGGATTTAATAAGAGTGGTATTTTTGCGGTAGAAAACCACTTAATTCACTCTAGGAAGACATTCTCACAATCCAGAGTCCACAAAAACATAATAATGCATTGAGTTAAACCTTAATGGGGTCCCATTCTTGTGCTTCTCCCATGACACAGTTGACTGAGTATTCTCCAGGTGAAGCGAAATTCCATCCTCAATGATGATGTGATCCCTGAAATACACCATGTCAATCCAGAAATGAAATTTTGATCTCCTATCCTATTTCCTATTCTCAATTAGTGTACTCATGATGATGTCAATTTTCATTACATGATCATTATAGTCTTAAAGTAAACCCAGATGTTATAAAATGAGACAAATACAGACTCATATAGTTATGGGTGAATTATTTGATTAATTTTTTATATGAACACTACAGGAGCATTGGTTAGCCTGAACGGAATCACAAAAAACTCATACAACCCATACAGAATTGTAAATATAGTATAATACATATATGAAGGTCTCACCATTATCAGATGATACACTAATCTAAAATCAATATTAGATAACATTTTAGAGCCTCTCAACTGGTCAAAATCATAATCGATTCTTGGAAGAGGGTATCAATTAATTAACATCATCGGATTCATCATTCAATAATCAACTCACAATCTCAAAGATCCATTGTCATGTTTGGAAAACAAAACTGGATATCTCAATGTTGGAATACATGGATGAATAAACAATTTACTCCCCAATTCCTCCAACATGGTTTTAAGTTCACTGAGTTCCTATGGTGCCATTCAATATGGTAGAATAGGACCTCGTTCTTCTCCCGACAACACCACGATCTAGAACACTATATCTAAATTAATATGTATCCATTATATTTCCATAGGAAACATATCCTAGAAATGATACACCAAAAGAGGAATGTCAATATTCTCTCCTCCTCCATCATGATACATGAGACATGCCACTTTGGCTGTGATTTCATCGAAAAATTGACAAACTAGCACTACATGACCATCCAAGACAACCCATTCATCATGGTGGACATAAGTGTCTTCCTCAAGATACGTGGCAATCAACCTATGATAATAAAAGGTTATATTTCATTGGTACAAGATTCTCTATTCAATACCCGAAATCAAATAAAAAAACTACATTTCAAGAACAATCAAGTCCCATTCGAAATGATACCCACCAACATCAAGAGAACATCAATTAAATTTCCTAATATATTTTGTATGCACTCATGATTTTGTATCAATCAACATAATATCAAATATTAGTTCCACTACTATGCCTATCACATCTAAATCATGAGTAGAAATAAAAAATGTGATGTGGTTATACAAAAAAAAGCACCAACAAGCATGGAAGCAACAAGAATCATACCTCGAATAGTCAATGGCCCAGTCTCGCCACCTGCAGGGGATGGATGAACTGCATGAAGAAAACATGGCCCTACACTACTTGACCTATTCTGAATTCATAGAGCTACACTACCCTGATGATATGAACACTCTCACTTTGGTGTACTATATCAACCATCTCTAATATTATGGACAGTAGAGGTCCAAATGCCTTCATAATATAGGGAAACCGACCCCCCTATCAAGCACTCTACACTAGCCTCTATCCCCCTAATTACCCACGTACTGATTGTTACTATGGAACCTCTATACATGTACCATTCTTCTGTATACTTGGAACACAACTGGTGGTTTGGGGAACTGACTGTTCCCATGTTCCCACCCGCAACATTGATAAAAAAACATGATCCCTACTCTAAGATGATACTTCCTTTTAATTATAACCATTTACATTACCAACATGTTGTAAACATTCAAAATAGAGCTTCAATATAACATAATTTACACCACTAGATCTCCCAACCAATATAGCAAGCACACCGCCCAATGCCTCCAATAGGTTCCCTTTCAAAATATGGTCATGATCAACGTTCTCGTCTAGTCTATCCAAATGGAGGATATTCAACTGTTAAATGATCTTATGGTAGAGTCCATCATGAAATATTCTTTCCATATATGCCTCTTCACCCACAAATACTGGAAGAAGCATTGAAAATTAGTTATGTCGCCAACATACTCCATTAGTAATATAAATCCATGGGTCAACATCATATATTATGCATCCTTATCCTACATAAATTTCACTAGAAAGAAATTTTCTTGATATCATTCCATGGAATCCGTCTACCTCAAACTGTATACATACTGAGTCTCGACCAAAACATCATACTGACAATTTTTTGAACACACAACATGTAAGATGCCATCTTGACTCTTTTTTGAGTTAGAGACTCTGTATGGCCAAAAATCATTGGAATTGACTATATTAAAATTTTATCTTCATTAGGTCCCCCCTCAATCACAAATGTCAGATGGTGATATATTTTAAACTTTCAATTCAGCTCAAATATTCTTAAAACAACCGGCCTAGGGTCTCATTCCATCATCTGCAAAAAATGAGTGACGTTATCATGAAACTACTCTTCTCACCTATTACCTTGAATCCTCATATTTCTTTGATCCACCTATAGAGGAGAATTCTTAGTGACATCCTCTAATCGCCCAACCAGCATAAGCCTCTATGATGGAATCCTTCTACAATTTCAAGCACAAATCTCATAATATATATATAAGGCCTCCATAATATACATTAAAATTATCTCTACTAGACATAGAACACCCATTTCATATACACTCTCTCAAAGAACATCATCATGCTTGGAAAACTACCATCTACCATGAATAGTGTGGCTCATGGATATCATGGGGTAAACTAATATATATTTTCCAATAGTCTTCTATTATAAAACTTTTTAAAACCATATCAATATTACAATGTGATTACTCTATCTTAGGAACATTTACCATTTCACCACTTATTTCAATCAAAATTTTAACTCATTTACAACCTTCATTAAGAAAAAGTATTTAAAAAGTATTTAAAATTATTTTAATATTATGCTTTCCATCAAATTTCATTGATTCCATTTTCATCAAATTTCAAAGGAAATGAAATTGATTCAACTCTTTATTCTCCACAGCCATCATGTGTGTGCATATCATGATGCATGCCACGTATATTAATTGGTTCTAAAATCATGAAAAATTCAAACCCTCATATCATTATATCATTGGGAATAATTTCATAAAATAGTCACATCACACCTCATGGGCATCAACCACTTTAGAAATATCATTATACAGTAACATCACATATCAAGAACAATAATTCCCACCTTGGGCAAATTGTGGTTTCCCTAATACATGGGTTAGCTACTCACATGCATGAGATAATTCTTAAGACACAACACACCCTAACCTCTCATCTACCATAACAAATAGTAAGGAACCAAAAATACCCTCTCTGATATCACATTGTCACATACCCAACCCGAAGGCCACTAAACCGTTTCCCTGAGCCAGGTCTCCCCATAACATCAACCTTGTTTCCGAGTATCCCAGAGTCTACTGGCTAGCAGCATGGCTCTACATAAACACATCGGGAGACAATACCCTCTTTCTCACTATATTACACTATAGATAATGATATTAAATAAAATAAATATTAAACTATTAACCAGAAACGTTCATTACTAACCATGTTAACAAACTGGGTACAAACCACAAAAAAACTATAAAATATTCATTTGTGGGTAAAGGTGGAAGTAATGAAGGAATAAAAAATTAAATAAAAAAAATTGAGTACCTAAAATGGGTCTTGACTTCACATTCTAATCCACATCCAAAGACATTCAAATTATAAATCAACTCCCAAGCATAGGGCATATAAGAACACAATTGTTTACCCTAGTATGTATCCTTTATAATTTTTTATAATAATTTAGTTTGGACCTAATCTAGTTTTATATTGAGTTAGTGCTGGTATTAGAGGTTTTGGGGGTTAATTTAGAGCCTAGAACCCATCCCTTGGGTAATAATTGTCATATCACAGGATTTGAGTACGTTCTGAGGGGAGGATGCATGGTTAATATAAATCGTGCAGATGGTATGTACTTTCTAGAAGATTCCTATCAAATAGTTGTTGCATGGTTTCCCTACTCCTATGGCCTAAATGAGTGAGTTCCTCTATCTCTAGGTACTCTTTCAGGGTTGGTAGACATTTTGGAAGCCCATGTATACAGACAACGCAAATGCAAATTTTTTTTCATTTTATATTATTACACTTAGTGATCTAATTACTCACTTCCTTTTTCCATAATCTAATTTCCAATGGAATTAATCTTAACCTATCTCATTTTGGAGGTTTTTAAGGCCTATTCATGGGATCTAGAGATATCATTCATTGGGTATCTATTCGAGCTTGTGTTTATCATGTTTGATAAAAAACAGAAAGTACTCAAGTCCTTTTGATCTGTTCTTTGTCTCTCTTTCTCTCAACCTTGTTATTGAGGTGTGTTGGTTTTTACCTCTTTCTCAGATCTACATGGTTTGAATCTGAATTTCACACTAATACTGAATGAGGATATTCTTACAAGCCTAATGTGGGGGTATATAAATCATCCCTCAAGTTCGATGAATTTTGAATTATCATGTGGGGACCATTGATTTCCTCTAGTGTCCTTTACAAAATTTATATTTAATGATTATAATCATTAAAACAATATGGTTATGCTCTTTCCAAATATGTGACTAATTTTTAGTGGTTACACCCATAACACCATTCGTTCTATGTCGGATGTTTTTACATAATTGTCATTTTAGTGTTTTGAGATGTTTGAGCTATCACTCTAGTGTGCCTAATTGTGAACATTATAGGGAATATCCTTTCAATATTAAATGGAGTAATTTAAATTTGAAATATCATAATGGAAGGTACCATGTATGCTCTCCACTTGACCCAACTAAGTTATGTGTTTCAATTTTACAATTAAGTGAGATATGAAAATTGGAAAGTATACTAAGTAAATTTCATGGACATTTTAAATGCAATTGAATTATAGGTTTCATGTACATAAAAACCATTACCATGAAAATAGAATATATCGGAATGAAACGTTACTTAAATAATGCATTAAATGGAAAACAATAGTTTCATGCTACTTATCATTATCAAAATAATGAAATTAAATCCATGAAACAGATGGAACGTTATATGACTACATTATCAAATATGAGTGGCCTAACTCATGATCACATAGGATTCCTATGGGAATACCATTAGAACTTGAGGAACCCATTCTTAATTAATGGAAATGACTTTATTAGGTTGAGAACCACCATTAATTGGATCATTATATAACATTAGATTCGTGATATGACATTGTAGGACCCCTATTTTTTTACTACATGATGCATTGGATACATTCCTTGTATCTAGATTTGACTAGTAGGCTCCATGGATAATTTTCATTGTTCATTTTCTTTGCTTATACCAATTTTACATTGGATTAACCCCTTGGACTCACTACCAGTTTCAATATGGAATGGATTGTACTTTTCTTCTTAGATAACAATCTTACCCTTAGCCATGATACATTCATTACTATGTTGTAGACCCTTGAGGTCAACATTACTCTGGTTTTTACCATGCACCTTCATTATCAAATATCATTACATGTTTCCTTGATACATCTCAGAACCATCACTATCATGAACTTGTGACTTATTTCTAATCTTTTAACTGTCAAATAGTGAACTGGTTAGATGATTAGACACTAGATGAGTGCTAAAGCGGGTACTTGGATGTTTAGTTACATTGAGTTTCTTTTCTTTATATATTCCTGGTTGCACACTGTTACATTTCTATTACACAGGCTATATATTATATAAAATATTGGTGGTTTCCCACTGAAAGTTTTCAAAAACCCTATCTAGGAATTATTTGTTACTTGTAGAGAACTAGATGAATTCAAGTGTTTACAAAGGGAATCATGCGACATTAAACAAAATATTTTTTTTC
Organism: Viscum album; assembly: GCA_963277665.1. Lineage (NCBI taxonomy): Eukaryota > Viridiplantae > Streptophyta > Magnoliopsida > Santalales > Viscaceae > Viscum > Viscum album. The sequence continues at coordinate 1,496,164,899 of OY728151.1, read as the reverse complement.
TATTTAGAATAGAGCATGATAGCAGATGAATGAGCTGGAGATTCAGATTCATTGGTTAATATTTTTATTTCAGTTATACATTGGTGGAACATGTTATTCCATCAGCCTTTTATCCATGATTTCCAGTTTTATAGTTTCATGAAATATCATTATTATTTGATGTATGGTTGTACATCCTTCCAGTTTTTTCCATTTTTCTTTTCCATATTTATCTGTAACTGTTGTCTTATTTCACTGTTTACTAATTCTTCTTCCACTATTTCCTATTTTAATATTTATTGGATGTGTTACACTTTGGTAATTTGGGAAATTTCTCCCAACGGACACACCCTAGTTCGTCAATGCTAGTAGACAACCTCTAGCATTTGGGGATATGCGCTTGAGGCCATGAGGCACACCGTACTCGGGGAACCCATTAACTACAATTCAGGCCCAATATGTAACAAAATCGGATCATAACCATTCTTTTATTACTATAACACATGGATACAATAGACAAGATACTAATATTTCTTGGGTCTTGGTCAAAAGCCATGATTGGGAATCATGAACCCATGTTTGTGGAAAAAGATTATTTACGTGAATTATAATTTTTTTTATGTTTTCTCCTATTTTATTTGATATCACTACACCATTCGGTGATGCAAATTCTATGTGGAGTTTTTGACTAATATTCAGATTGAATAGTTAACTCATCCTTGGACCAATGACATTTTTGCAAGGAGAATAGTTCATGCATCATTATAGGCACCTATAATTTGTATGTCATGCATATTCCCATTCCAGATAGGTGGATTTCACTAAATTCCTTGCATGATAATCCTTTGGTTGTAGTCTTATGTGGTGATAGTTAACTTATGTTTATGATCAATATTTTTTTTGATTGACTGATTTCCTATCTAAATTCATGATGTGTATGGTCCCTCATGGTGTGGGAAGATTAATTTACTGATTCAATCCATTATGAAAATAAATAAATGTGTGTCGACTTAAGTGATGAGGTGTATAGGAACAGATTCAATTGGAATTGTTATCAATTATAAACAGAAACATGACATCTAATAGTGGGTTGGTTGTGCATACATATCATTCCATGACTTTTTTAAGAAATGAAATGGATTGATCCTAGAAATTAAATGTAAAATGTAATGAAGTAATACTTGAGCACATGATTGTACCTAGTTATTTAAGTGGGTAGTTGGGGTAGTATACATTGTCTTGTGAGTCATTCCTTGTTCAACTTCTATATTTGTTTCAATTTATCTTCTTAAAGGTTGATATATGCTGTGTAATTGGAATTTTTAGACCAATGCCACTATGAAATCATCGTACCATATACAAGGATGGTGGTGATGACCATGCTCTATATGTGGTGGGCCTTGATCCAATAGTATTACGACCATGAGTTCCACTTGGGGACTTCCTATTTTACCAAATTTGTGCATAGATTCCCATGATCATGAGATTTTCCTACATCTGATGGTTTCCATTCATGGTGCTCTAGGAGCTTCACCTAGGATTGATAATCAGACGCATGAGTTCAAACTACAACATCCTCCCACCATCCCAAGGGATGGAAGTCTATGGGCTTCTAAATATTTTTTAGAGGCCACCGTGTATATATCTGATCATCTAATGATTCCTACATAGTATAGGGTCAATATTTATATATATATGCTTTGATATTTGGAAAAGTGTTAGTGGGATGTAGTTACATAGGCTGATTTCCATCAAGGAACGGTATGTGATGACTTACATACTATTTTCTATGATCAGTTCATTCTTCAAATGCTAAGATATTATAGAGCTAGAGAGTTAACACGTATCAAGAAGGGTTCTATTAATGTAATGTAATATTCATCATGATTCATGATGTTGTAGATCTTTTTAATACTTTTGGCGGGTGATGATATTTTGCGTGCAAGACATTTCGAGGATGTTCCCCAGTATGACATCCATGCACATGTGAATGTATTTAACCAACATACTCTTTCAGAAATAATCAATCAAGATCATTAAATTTAGTGCATCATGATGGATGATAATAATGATGAGCATATAGGATCAACGATGTAGTAGGATAGTAGTTCCCCCTATGGTAGGAAAAAAAATCCCTCGAGGTTTCTCATTAGGGCTATGAAAACCTGAGTATCCATATTGATAGCTCCATGGTATGTCATTAGAAAATAGGATAGAGAAATTTAATCCTCAATATGATTAAGAACTAGTGGATATCAAATATTGTGTTCGTATGGGGAATCTTTATAGATTTTATAGGAACCTTACAGAAACCTCGAGAAGAAAAGGATATGTGCCACTTACACCTTCAGTAGCGGGTTATTTTTCACCGCTTATGGTGAGAATTTGGAATAGCACAAAAATTACTAGATTAGGAGGATTTCATGGCCATGATAGCTATGCCCTAAATCACTAAAAAATTCATCTTAGCAGTTATGATCTTGGTAGTCCAACTATTGCATAGATTCGTCGATTAGGCTAGTTGAATGCACTACATCTGATACCTGAGGATCATGTTATAGGACCATCTACAGTATGACATACTATTATAGTGGAATCTACTATAGTATCTTCTTTATTTGATATGGGTTCTTAAAAATATTTTATCTCTATATTTATAATGGAAATTCAAGGACTATAGATAAAATATTAATTTCATGTAATGAACCTAGATAAACCATTAAGGGTTGATCAAAGGGAGTTTTCCCATGTAGGGACAATCCTTTTGAGGTATGATGATACCATTTCTTATGTGACCTCTTTCTTATTGATATAACAGTATTTGATGTCAATCATGGGATGGATTGTTTGATTTTGTATCATTTCTTTTTAGACTTCTATTATTGAAGGGTATCATTTACATATCTAGAGGGAAGAAGTTATATACATAAGGGTGAGTAGGATATCCAAGATGGTAGAGCAGGACTAGATCATCATGGGCTTGGTGGAGCGATTGATCTGATTGAAATTATCTTCATGGAGGTTCGGGGTGTACATAAAACTGATATTCCTCTTGTAGTGTATCATTTCATTTATGTATTTGTTGGTGATGTTTCATTCTTTCCACTATAGATAAAGGTATCGTTTACAATTGATATTATTATAAGATTCTCCTTAGTGTCCATTCCTCTATACATGATTGAACCAAACAAACTTCACGAGTTGAAGCTATATTTAGAGGATTTATATGCCAATGGTTTTATAGGGCCTTCTACTTCTTTATGGGATTCACGTGTGATTTTCAAGAAGAATGAAAATGTGATCCTTAATCTATATGTTGATTGTATATAGTTAAACTGGCTTATGGTCATGAATCGGTACCCACTACTTCAAATAGCCAATCACTTCGACCAAATGTGAGGATCTAGGGTCTTCTGTAAGATCGACCAAAAGTCGGGATATCACAATGTGCAAGTAAGGCCATCAGAAATACAATAGACATCATTTTGTAGTAGGCATGGTCTATATGAGTACATTTTTATGATGTTCAGTCTTATGAATGAACCCACCATTTTGAAGAGTATGATGTGTAGGATATTCTACCCCAATTTTGATTCATCTATAGTTTTCATTATTGATGACATCCTGGTGTATTCCCACACTCATAACGACCATGCCAAACACCTTGATATCACACTGATTATGCATAGACAATATCATCGTTACATAAATATTTATTTTTTCTACTTCTAGATGGAAAAGGTTTACTTTTTTGATCATATTATATCATATTGCAAAGTCTTTATTGACTAAGAGATGGTTTGTATAGTAGTTTCCATAGAGAACCAAGAGAATGTGTTTGATATATGGTGGTTCTTGGTGCTGGATGGATATTACATTGATTTCATACATTAATTTTTCTTCCATACATCAATATTTCTGGTCTTACAAGGAGGGCTTCCATGTTCATGTTGTCAGAATTATGAGATAAATCCTTTTAAGTTGTTAAAGGGACAATTGTATCACCACCTATTCTGACTCCTCCAAAGCTAGAAACATGTTATATCATCTTCTTTGATGCATCAAGAAACAACCTATGGTAAGTGTTGGTTTAGTAAAATAGATTACTTTGTATGGATATTGGATATTGATGCCTCCTGAGTGAAACCCTACACATGACCTCAAGATAGTCAGATTTTCTATTCCCTTGTGTTAATGGAGACAGTAATTATTATGTGGGATCTTTGTGTTGTTCATGGAAAAAAAATCCTAAAATATATCTTTTTACAGTGTAAATTGAATCTAAAATGGTGAATATAGGTCTTATTTCTTCAATTAATTGATTTTGAGCTTACATATCTGCCTAGGAAGGACAATTTGGTTGCATTTGTACTAAGCCAAAAAAACATAGACAAATACCGTATGGGAATCAAGGGATAAATGGATGTCAATGGCCTTATTTCTTGAGTTGCATCCAGAGTTTCATGATATTCATGATTAGTCTTACCTATAATATTTTTCAGTAGCATATTACCACCTTGGTAAGGTTAAGGGTATAAATTTTTTCATCCTCAGGGCTTAGTTCTCCGTGAGAGTATATCAGGTGATAAACAGACTCCAGATTCATCTTGTAGATAGAGATGATATCTTCCATATTCAGGGACATGTCCACTTTCCTAATTATATTTGAGAGGTGTTGATGAATAACTTACATGCTTCTATGTGGTCAGTTCATCTATAAATCTCCACGATATTTTTAGATATGGGACACTAGTATTGGTGGCCTCAGATGAAACATCATATTGTAGGAGTTATCACTAGGTGTTATAACTTTAATCCAGTGAGGTGGAGCACCATAGACCTATAGTCTACATTCAACACCTTCCATTTCAGAAATTTAAATTGGATGATTTTTCTATTGTCTTTGTAGTGGCATTAGCAAGGTCACCTAAAGGTAGTGACACTGTGTGGGTTTCAATTTAATGACTAGAGATAGTGGATCACTTCATTCATATCTGGGACAGTTTTTGAGTTGATAAGCAAGGAAGACTATATGTCCTTAAGATCATAAAACTACACAGGGTACCCCATACTATATTTCAGATAGGGATGCTCATTTCTTGTCATGGTTTTGGAAGGAATTGAATAATGTTATGAAAAAATTGGTGCTTCTATGAAATGATTTTCACCCTCAGATCGATGGAAAATCCCAAAATATGTTACAAGTCCAAGAGGCCAAGATATCATCATGTGTCCTTGATTTTGATAGTTATTTGGACCATCATATCCCTCTTTTTTAGTTCACGTATAAAAATATATATTTTGAAAAAAATTAAATGGATCATTTCGAGGCCTTATATTGTTGGTAATTAATTTCATCCATATACTAAATGGATGTAGGTGAGGCATCCATACTAGGACCTCATCTCATAAAATAGACTTAAAATCATTTTTAGTTGATTAAGAATTTTATGTATATTCACTACTAGAATTCTTGGTATTTGCGACGGGATCCCGTCGCAAATAAGCTTTAGCAAAGGGGCCCCATCGCAAATAGCCCGTTGCAGAAAAAATTGTCGTAAATACTATTATTTGCGATGGGAAACATCACTATCGCAAATATGTCTCTAATTATATGCATTATATATACATAATCTCTTTCACGATGGGCCCATTGGAAATAGTTTTTGCAATGGGCCCACCATCCCGTCACAAATATATATATATATATATATATATATATATATATATATAACGTTTTGCGATGGGCTCGTCGCAATAATGTATTTGTGATGGGTAAGTAGTCCAGTCCCTAATATGTTTTTTAAAAATATATACTTAGACTATTTGTGACGGTGTCCTATCGCAAATGGTCCCCTCTCTAATAATAAATTAATTTTAAAAAAATAAAATTAATAAAATTACGATTAATGAAAAAATAATATTACAATTATTAAAGAAATAAAAAATATTAAAATTCTCAATTTTCAAAGAAATATTAATTGTGTCTTTACAGTATCTTTGGTCTTCCCTGGTGTATCCAAAACTCTATGAAATAAATTATCAAAACAATTCTTCTCAATATTGATAACATCCAACATGTGGCAGACCAACAAATCAAACTAATACGGAAGATCCCAAAAAATGCTCCGTTTTATCCAATTATGTTCTTTCCCAAAGACATGAATTTTTTGTTGGTTTATTGTTGGTCCAAATGTTATGGGGGTAATGAAAATACAACAGATTTTTCCTCTGTGCCTGATATCATATTTGGAGGTTCATCCCTTTCTATTTCACCTTTTCTAAAATGATATTTGTTCATTCGAAAAGGATGATTAGTTGGATGAAATCTACGGTGACAATCAAAATAGAAAGGTTTTTTTCCATTGACAAACATAAAGGCTTTGTTTTCTTTCATACAGTACAGACATGATTTTGGACCATGTGTACTCCAACCAGATAACATTCCATATGCCGGAAATTCACTAATCATCCACAACAATGCCACTTTTAATATGAAATTTTGTTTCACAGCAACATCATATGTATTAACACCATCACTCCACAATGCATTTAACTCATCAATGAATGGTTTCAAACAAACATCAATATTCTTTTTCAGATGTCTTGGGATTAATAGAGTCAAAAAGATATAAGGATCCTTCATCAACATCCATGGAGGAAACTTTTACGGAGTTATAAAGACTGGCCAACATGAATACTCACTACCATAAGAACCAAACGGATAGAAACCGTCAGTATAAAGACCTAATCGCATGTTTCGTGATTATATAACAAAATACGGATGTCGATGGTCAAAATGTTTCCATGAATCACCATCATATGGATGATTCAGGGTTTTATCAATTGAAATCTTGGTTTTCTTCCATGACATCATTAACGATGTGTTCTGAGACATAATTAAACACTGCAACCTTGGTGTAAGGGGGGAAATATCTCAACTATTTTACTATAATTGATCTAGACTTCCCCAGTTGAGATTCATTATACCTCGGTTGTCCACATGACGGACAACTATCCATTGAATCATTTTCTCAAGAATATAAGATGCAATCATTTGGACATGCATGAATCTTCCGATAACTAAGGCCCAGATTACGAATCAGCCTCTTGCTCTCATAGTAATTTGGATGCAACACATTTCCATCAGGTAACAGTGTTTTAACCAAAGAAAATATCTGATCAAAACAGTTTTTTGATATTTCATTATCTTATTTTATAGCCATAAATTTTTCAACCGCTTCTAATTTTCTTATCTTGCAACCAGGATATAGTGCATCCTTAGAAGACCTAAACAACTCATAAAATTCGGATGGTTCCAACTCAGGAGTTAAATCAATATAATCGTGAGTTTCAGTTTGTTGCACAGATGGACCTGCAACATCATGTACTAAATTTTGAAACCGTGATGGATCCGGAATCAAGTTATTAGGATATTCTCTGGAATTTTGTTCACTGTGTTGATACCAAAAAACATAATCTGGTTGAAAACCGAACCGCAAGAGATGCCCCCCAACCTTTTAAACGGTGTCAAACGTTCTCAGAGCACATTTTTTTCCAAGGACACTTAATTGTGCCTTCTGAAACATATTCGGGTTTTGATGATACAAATTCTAAGAAGGCTTCAATACCCTCAATATATACATGATTTAAACCAGAACCATTTGGATTTCTGCACTAATTTATCCAAGTGCGATCATCTAATAATGACTGATGTCGACTTCCTTGTTCCATATGTTTCTACATAAAATATAAAATCATCACTATTTTTGAAAAATTTAAAATTATAAAAACACTTTCTGAAAAAAAGATAAATAATTACAACTACTTAATAATTACCATTACTTATGGGTGACACTATTTCAAGTGGATTGACAGCTACTCTTTTGTCCGACGGCTCATTTAATTGCATCTTTCTCACACTAATTATTTCTAATTAATGCTAATTATTTCTAATTATTCCTAAATATTCTTAATTATTCCTAATTAATTCAAATTATTCCTAATTATCCCTAATTATTCCTAATTATTTTTAATTGACCCAAATTATTCCAAATTATTTCTATAATTGTACTTTCATGGTTGATCACCTCTTAAGTAGTGTTGCAATAGGATGACCAAAGTAATCTCATTCTCGTCTCTAAGAATCATCTCTCCCCTTTTAAATAGATCATTCATCCTTAAAAATTTGAGGGGATATAAGTATCTTTCCGATAAATTTTCAAGGAAAAATTGTCTATGTAAAGGGTCATGTGAGATAATTCTTATAGATGAGAAGGGCATGACTTGGGTTGCCCTATTGCAACAATACTTGCGAGGTGATCAACCGTGCAAGGAAAATTATAGAGTTTACATTGGACATGGCTGACACAAACTTTTTATTGCGCATGATCTGACAATTGGTGACCCTTTTAGATTTCAACATGTTATGAATAGAGAAAATCCTATTTCGAATATTGATAATTTTAAAATTTTATTAATTTTTTAAATTATATTGATAATATTGATATTTTTTTCTTAAATATTGATAATATAATTTTTTTTATTTGTAATTATTACTAATTATATATATTTATTACTAATTATATCTATTTATTACTAATTATATCTACTTATTACTATTTATTACTATTTATTACTATTTATTACTATTTATTACTATTTTTATCTAATTTTATCTATTTTTATCTATTTATATCTATTTATATCTATTTATATCTATTTATATCTATTTATATCTATTTATATCTAATTATATCTAATTATATCTAATTATATCTAATTATTACTAATTATTACAAATTCTTACTAATTATTACTAATTATTACTAATTATTACTAATTATTACTAATTATAACTAATTATTACTAATTATAACTAATTATATCTAATTATTACTAATTATATCTATTAATTACTAATTATATCTAATTATTGCTAATTATTACTAATTATTACTAATAATCACTAATTATTACTAATTATTACTAATTATTACTAATTATTACTAATTATTACTAATTATTACTAATTATTACTAATTATATCTAATTATTACTAATTATTACTAATTATTACAAATTATATCTTATTATTATTAATTATTTCTAATTATATCTTAATATTTCTAATTTTTACAAATTTTTACAAATTTTTACAAATTATTACTAATTATTACTATTATTACTAATTTTCGCTAAATATATACAATTATTACTAATTATATCTAATTATTGTTAATTATATCTAATTACTACAAATTATATCTAATTATTACAAATAATATCTAATTATATCTAATTATATCTAATTATATCTGATTATACTTAATTATATCTAATTATATCTAATTATATCTAATAATATCTAATAATATCTAATTATATCTAATTATATCTAATTATATCTAAATATATCTAATTATATCTATTTATTACTAAGTATTTCTAATTATTACTAATTATTACAACTTATTACTAATTATTACTAATTATACCTAATTATTAATAATTATTACTACTTATTACTAATTATTTCGACTTATTAATAATTATTACTAATTATATCTAATTATATCTAATTATTACTAATTATATCTAATTATATCTAATTATATCTAATTATATCTAATTATATCTAATTATATCAAATTATTAATAATTTTAGCTAATTATTTCTAATTTTAGCTAATTATATCTAATTATTAGTAATTATATCTAATTCTTTCTAATTATATCTAATTATTACTAATTATATCTAATTTTTACTAATTATATCTATTTATTACTAACTATATCTATTTAATACTAATTATATCTAATTATATCTATTTAATACTAATTATATCTATTTATTACTAATTATATCTATTTAATACTAATTATATCTATTTATTACTAATTATATCTATTTATTACTAATTATATCTAATTATTACTAATTATTAATAAGTTTTACTAATTATAGATATTATTACTAATTATTTCTATTTATTACTAATTATATCTATTTATTACTCATTATATCTATTTATTACTAATTATATCTAATTATTACTAGTTATATCTAATTATTACTAGTTGTATCTAATTATTACTAATTATATCTAATTATTAAAAATTATATCAAATTATTACAAATTATATCTAATTATTACTAATTATATCTAATTATTACTAATTATATCTAATTATATATAATTATATCCAGTTATATCTAATTATATCTAATTATATCTAAGTATATCTAATTATATCTAATTATATCTAATTATATCTAATTATTACTAATTATATCAAAATATTACTAATTACATCTAATTATTACTAATTATGTCTAATTATTACTAATTATATCAATTTATTACTAATTATCTCAATTTATTACTAATTATATCTAATTATTACTAATTTTTACTAATTATGACTAATTATTACTAATTATATCTAATTATTACTAATTATATCTAATTATTGCAAATTAACACTAATTATTTGTAATTATCACTAAAAATATCAAATTCTTACTAAAAATAAAGATAAATAAAAATCAATTCAAATCTAATTTAATTACAACTAATAAACAACAATAAAAATTAACGTAAAAAAATAAAATAAATATAAAAAAATAAAATATAAATACCTTAAACTTTCGTATTCTAAAAGTATTAGCACCTTCCAATTGCTCTCGTCTAAAAAATTTTAACTACAAGAAATTTTGTCCTGAATACTAAATAATGAAAAGAGATGGAGAGGAAGATCTGAGTGATTTGGAAAAAACGGATGATGGTATGTATAGGTTATATTAGTTGCGACAGGGTTATTTGTGATGGGCCCCGTCACAAATACCCTCACCCGCATTAATTACAGTCAGTAGTAAAAGGGTATTTGCGACAGGCCACGTTGAAAATAGTTGCTGCCGAAACTCTTTTTGCGACCGGACGACATCCAGTCGCAAAAAACTATTAACCGCCGCCGGGTATTTGTGACGGGTACCGTCGCAAATACTCGTGAGTGGTTTGGTGCACAAGCTGCGTGGTTGGGCGCGCAAGTCACGCCAAACTATGGGCGACAAGAGACATCTCCCTGTCGCAAATAATATTCACGCGGTTTGGCACGCAAGTCGCCCCAAACTATTTACAATGGGAGACGAAATCTCATCGCAAATAACTTTTTGGGCGGGTTATTTGCGACAAGAATAAATCTCGTCGCCAATAACCCGTCGCAAATATTGATTTTTTCCGTAGTGATTGGTCATTCTAGATATAAATATTATGGTGATTGCCTAAGAAGACATCTACTTTTTGAGGTCGATGATCATGTTTTCTTTTAGGTATCACACATGGTAAGACTTATATCGATACTGAGGCAAGGGAAGATATTGACTCATTGAGTAAGACTATTATAGTTTCTAGATAGATTCAAAATGGTAGACTATCGATTTCTACTACCTAAGACATACCATGAAATTCATGATGGATTCTATGTTTCATAGACTCGCCATTATAATGTCATCCCTTCTCATACCTTTAATCCTATGGAAGTTGAGTTAGATGTCAATACTACCTTTGTGGAGTATCATATATGCTTAATTGATTAGATAAAAAAGGCCTATTGAGGCTAGTCATGCCCTCTAGTGAGGGTGTTATGGTAGCACGACTGTGTACATGATGAGACTTGCGAGTGGGAGGGCGGCATATTTAAATGGACCCATCCATAATCCTTACATGATATTGAATGAAATAAATAATTCACAATGAGGATCTTTTCAGGTTTAGAGTTCTATAGAATTAGGCCATAACTATTACATAACAACTTAATGATTACAAGTAGACACTACTGCTCAGTATCTATTTTTTTCATAAAATAAAAACTCTTAAAAAGAAACATGTCTAATTCTATGTTATAGATAGCCTGACTTTTCCTTGACCCCATCCATGACCCTATTCATCTTTAATTCATGTGGAATCCATTTCAAAAAAATATGGGATAAGCATAAAAAGCTTAGTAAGGGATACAAAAAAAAGTAAAACTGTTAGTTTTTCAAAACAACATGTAAACAATGACTACTTTAACATAAGTAATACTTTTCACCTTTACGATGTAGTAAATAATCTTCAATGAATAAATGATCATTACTTACCTTTTTGTACCCAAAATATTTCCATAAAACCCATATAAATGACACATAACATATAAAGGTAACTTGGTACATAAACATACTTAAATGGAATAACCACACGGTCGTCTTCCATACGTATCACTAAATGGAATATCCATACGGCCGACTTCCATACCCAATGCATTGGAGGTTATAATGTAACCACTAGTCCTGGTATTCAGGACACCACCCGTCATTTGGTTTATAACGTAGCCACCCGTAAAATATCCAAGTACCATCATATCACATAAAATATTTCAAATATAAACATTTCACTAAAAATTTTATTTTTAAATCACAAGAAGTAATTTCAATATATTGAAATAATCAATCCATTTTCATAATCGATTTAAAAATATATTTTTGAATCAAAGTGTCCATATCACTTTAAATATTTTAATGGAATTATATTTTCAAAACATTAATGTCCATATAAACACTGAAAGCTATTTTTAATACATGGACATTAAAGATAAATATTTAGAATAATAAATCATTAAATCATTTAAAATGATATTTTAGTTAAAATGTTTTTAACAAAATGAGAGACTCATGAATAGAAATAATTGATGAATAACATTTAATCAGAACATTATAATATCATGAGAATAAAGGTATTCATGATATAATATGTCAAAAGATAGTATATATACCATATAAGAGTGAATTGGTGCATAACAACAATGAAGTCTCAATGGAAATGTAAATTGAGATGAAATCCCTTATAAAGATGGTATCCTTAAATTAAGGATAAATCAATCACATAATTATGTGTGACAAATATAAATACACCCAATATAAGTGGATATTATGTGTAAAACAATCATAGGTCATTCACACATATTCATAGGATGACATATTCATTAAGTACAAGTTGAACCCAGATAATTGAAATTTGGTTAAGAAGTTCACTTGTAAAAATTCGACAACCTAACGACGCTACAATAAAATTCAGAAAACGAGTTGATGAGATAAAAAAGGGAATCTCATCACTTGGATTTAAAGTTTACATCAATAAGGATATAGAAGAAAATATCCCAACATAATAAGATGTAAATTAAAAGACATAACAAAAGGAAGTCTTTTATAAAGAGGAGGGTGAAAGGTTCCCTTATCGATTTGGTAACTTCCAAAACATAGGCCACATGAAAGAGGTATCATAAAATTAATATTTAAATACTCATAAATGAAATTATATTACACAAAGAGTACAATCATTATAAGTACATACACCACACAAACGGAAATAGTGGAAAATATAGCATGAATCTCACAGGAATAAAAAGTGAGATGAAACCCTTTACCAAATTGAAATCAACTGAGTCGTATGACCAAAAGTTAATAACCACCAAATGATTCAAATAATAACATCAATATAAATATAATCATGATAATATATATCAATTGTAAGTACACAATACACCACATTCAGTAAATTAGTGGCGGACAATGGAAATATCACGGAATTGAAAGTGAGTTAAGAAAATCCCTTACCTCATTGTCTCACTTGACCTGTTCGTTCTTTAATATATGGAATAATAAACTAGAGTTAATTTATACTTTATTAAGAACCTTTTTCATGTTTATTATTCCTTTTATATCACTTATTACCATGTTATAAACATTATGTAAATATTTAAGTTAATAATGGCCGTTTTGTCGATATTTGGTACTTAAGTCAAAAATGAACACCTTATACTTACAAGTTGTCCATGTGGTCAATATTACATTATTTCCAAATTTATATTAATGATTTAGATAACATATATATCTTATATATCCAGTATATACATGTATTTTTAATATTACATAACATTTATAGGTATGAAATGAAATACACGTTTCATGGAGATGGTAAGCGGTACGTATGCATGAACGCTACTTCCATTTCTATTTCTTATTTTAATGGAATTAAAAACAAAATGATACATAGTTATATTATAATTCCATTATAATATAATATACAATATTATTAACTCCATCCTTTATACGTTCCACATAAGTCATTTAACGAGTCCTATAACTTTGAGGGGGCGGTCGTCCGCACATCCTCTAATGAGATTATCGTATTTACCCACTATAGAAACCATAAAGGGGTTGTATAAATGGAAAGTGAAAAAGAATAATGAAATCATAAACATGATATATATCATATATAAATAAATTACCAACATAATTACCTCCATGAGAGGTGGTAAGAGATAATTGAACAATCATTGTCTCGTGAGGCGTTAGTTTTCAATCAACAGAAACATTTTGTTCTTCACCCATTATATGGATGTTTGTGAAAGTGTTTTTCAAATACTTATCATAACAACATCCTAGAATATTGAGTACACTTTTTTTGTTAAAAAAGAAATTAATAAAAAGAGTTTAGGGTTTGGAGAAGTAAAATAAAAGAAAACAAGTTAAGAGAAACCATTACCTTTAATTTGGATAACTCCCTTTGGTTTGAACCAAAGGACTTCTTAAAGTACCTTTTTCCAAAGTTAATGCTTCTAGGTGGAGGATATGGATTTAGGGAGCTTAATTGGGCATCTTTTTGAGGAGATAAATGGCTTGAGTGGTTTGATGAATTGGTTAGAATTCGTCTCCCTTTATAAGGGAAAGTAGGGGCTCTTTAGGAAAGTGAGAAAATATTATTTTATAATATAATGATATTAGGTTTCTAAAGGTCCAAAAATAATTATAGTCGAAGATAAGACGACTCATGGTCAAAATATAATCATACAATAAGAATTGGACAGGTTTTGGAAAATATTTTAATCGTTATAATATTATTTATTTAAATCATTTAATAATGAGGTAATACTGCATCATTATTGTGTCATGAATAATTTGATTTATTCGATGTCTAAAAATTATAAAAAAAATATTATAATGTATGAAATCTCTTTAGATTTACAATTAATATTTATAGACATAAATATTCTTTATATAACACCATATACAAAATAATTTACTAAACACTTTTTGCTCTTGTCATTTTTTCCTTCACATTAACTTAATTAATCTAAATTATCATTGTCATTTATAATTGGCTCCATGGGGTCCCAAAATCGACCCAAGGATTCCCATGGTCTTTTATTCCTCATTCAATAAGGTTAGGACACATGTTAAGGTAATTTAGAATTATTATAATATTATTTTTACCTTGAATTACCCTATTTACCTTTAACCGCGGTAAATAAAAGTCAAAAGGTACTATTCACCAAAAATTATTTTCATATTAATGAACCACATTTTACTTTCTAATAACAACCATGTTTGTCGGATTTTCAAAATTCAATTCACATATATGGTAAAAGTTCGTTTAAATGAGAAATCCAGTTTTTAACTACTAATAAGTGGTTTAACTATTGATAAAAAAATTGATGTTTTTCAGAAAAATACCAAAAATTCAGCCTAAATTATATTTGATATTCTGAATTCAAAAATGATGTCTATTTTTTAAAATTCAAAATCTTGAATTGGAAATAATTAATTTTAAAATTAATTACCGTTATCAAAACAAATAGCGTGTTTTTAATAAACAACAACTATCAATATATTGATACCTGTTTATGTCCAATTTCAATGTGAAATTAATTCCAATGACCAAAATTGGATGAAATGGTAAAAATATATTTTAATTTCACTTTAAAACCAAATAAAAAGATAATATATCCATATAAATAAATTATATTAAAAGGCACTTTTGAATTAAAATACAATATTTTTCACTATTCATTAAAAATGAACTTTATCATAAAAATACCAAAAAATTACCGAAAGTAAATTATTATGTCCCCATTATAATGAAATATTTTATTTGGTTAAAGAGAATATATTAAATTGAACAAAATTAGTTTTAAATAGGGTTCTCTATTAAAAGGCGGTAAATTGGCCTTTTAATGTAAATTATGCTTAAAATTAGATTCATTCACATTTTAAGCCTCTATGTTTTATTGGATAAATGTAATTACATTTAACAAACTTGTATAATAATATTGTAGTTATTCTTGTTCATTCCTACAAATACAACGACTACGAGTTATCTACCATATTAAATAATAATATTATATTATTAGTCTGCAACGTAAGATTTAAAAGAAATCTGTTATTGGGTATCATGTACGCTATCGAACATATAAACCCATTTAATGTAAAATTAATATTTAATTCACAAATATTAATAAATATAAAATTTTCATATTTTTATTTCCTTGGGATGTTACATCCTTCCCCCCTTTTCGGAATTGTGTCCTCCCAATTTTAAATTTGGGCTCAGAAACAACATTTAAAGTCCCACATCGGAATAAGAGTCAATAAAACTATGACTTTAAAATAAAGAAAGTTATATATAAATTTCACCTGAGAAAACCCATACTAGAATTCCATGTGAGAAAACATGGATTTGGAAGTGAAAACAAACCATCATTTTCTGATGGATAGTGGTAGAAACAGGATTAGGAGAAAGTTACCCACCAGAATATCACAAACTTGTGATCGGTAAAATAGTCATTGATTCCCCAATAGGAAAATTTAACATACAACGTTTTTGTTTAAAGTTACTTTTCATTGAGGAATTTATTTATGATCTTAACTGAAAGCATAAGGAAACATAATTACTTATCATGTAGACTTTCATTCTTTACTAGATTTCTAACACATACTCATATTTTCTCCAAATTATGAGTATTCAAGATGACTTTGTTCACATTAAATGTGTTATAATATACTTCGAGGGAATTAAATAATCCTCAAAAGATGAACTATATATTTTCCATGTCTTTAGACCTTAACCAAAACCAAAATTGGTTAGTATAAGATAATATAATCCCAAAAAGGTATAATCTTCTACAAAAAGAAAAACTTATTTTAATCTCCAATATTTCTCAAACAATACCGAAAGTTCAAAAAAGACCATTCAATAACTAATTTTCCATAAAATTCATCAATGTAATCCAAACAATGATTGAAACCCAAGTCTCAAAATGATATAATCACATAGTCATCCAAGATAAATCTAAAAATTTATCTCCAAATGACAGCAGTAACTCATAAAGTCTCATATTGAAATGTAATTAAACTAATCACATATCCTCCATGATAGGTTAATAATTTCCATAGATAACCCAAAATAGACATCTTCATGATTCATAAGATCATCTAACTAAATTAATTTATTCATACTAACCATGGAAATCATGTAGTCCAGTGGTAGGAGATAAATACCAGTCGCACTTTTATTGTAGGTTTGATTCCCACAACTTCGTCCGACGCGACAGGTTGTCACGCTATTTGCGTGATGTCACTTTTCAAAAACTATATAATTTTATAACATTCCCAAAATTAATATTTTTATCAAAAATAACCATAACATATTTTAACCAAAAAGGTAATCTAATAACATTCATTTTGCGTCCCAAAATGTATTAACTGATAATTGCCTCAAATTTAAGGATCATATAAACCCAAATGGTTCTTCGTAACTAGATCCACAAAAGAGAATATAATTATTCCTCAAATAAAATTTCCATATATTAAACATCATGGTTACACAAACTATAAACAATCTTCTAATGTAATCCCATCATCAGAAGAGCTTTAATACTTTTAAGCATTTCACCATCCTAAATTATACCGTAACTCTTGAATTCCTTGTATGTTGAATTATTACTCATTTAACATTCTTCATGATATATTAACCATTCCTTTCCATCTTATTCTGAAAAAAATATTTCCTAAAAAAATCATGAATCATATCCTATGATTTCATTAATAAGAAAACATATGTTAATAAATAATCTATACCTTTCATTGGTCATTGTCAGTTTCTTCATCCTCAATCGTAATAGCATTATGTATTGGTAAATGAATATTTGTATGATCTTGGAGATCACATTTCCAAAATATCTTCATAATACATGTGTTTTTACAATTCCCATGCACACCACATTTAAAACACCAATTGATCTCTTAGAAAGAACTTCTTTCCCTTTCCTTGAATCAATTGGATGCTTCCTTTTTCCATGGTAGGTTCTTGCTTTATAACCTTCAATTCCACATCTATAGAATCTTCTCATCCCATTGAAGCATTTTCCTATGTGTTTCTTTCCACATCCTTGACACAAAGGTTTTTGAATATACTAACCTTTATGATTATTACCTGAAGTTTTGTAGGGATTTGTTTGTTGCATATACAACGCGTTATAAAAATCATGAAGGATAAGGTTGTCAATCATGACTCCAGATAGTTGGTTGAGAATAAACACAATATTTCTCATTGCAGATCCCATTTATTTCAATTTCTCATTCATAAAATTGCCACAGTTTTCTTCACTTACATTGTTACTTTGATGCCCGCTAGATCCAACCATTGACTAAAACCAAAAAGGTAAGTGTAAATATATCGGTAAAATCATCATATAATATCTTATGAGTAGGGTAAATACTAAGATATACTTATTGATGTTATCATAAACTCATTGAATTTATCTAAAAAAACTAATACTTTTTCTGAAATGTTAACCATTACGGTCATGTCACTTATGCTTAAAGAATACCCTAACCTCTAAATTTATCTAAACTGACCTTTGATACCAACTATAAGGACCCGGCTTTAAACCTTACATGATCTTGAATTAAATGAATAATTCACATTGAGTATCATTTCAGGTAAATAGTTTTAGAGAATTAGGCCATAACTATTACATAACAACATTAAGATTACAAGTAGACACTACTACTCAGTATCGATTTTTTTCACAAAATAAAAACTCTTAAAAAGAAACATTTCTAATTCCATGTTTTAGACAGCATGACTTTTCCTTGATCCCATCCATCAGCCTATTCATCTTTAAGTCATGTGGAAAACATTTCAAAAAAACTTGGGATGAGCATAAAAAGATTAGTAAAGGATACACAATGATGTAAAACTGTTAGTTTTTCAAAACAACAAGTAAACCATGAATACTTTAACATAAGTAATACTTTTCACCTTTACGAAGTATAAAATACTATTCACTGAATAAATGATAATTACTTACCCGTTTGTAAAAAAAAGTTTACAATAACACACATATAAATAACACATAACATATAAAGGTAACTTGGGATATAAACATACTTAAATGGAATAACCATATGGTCTAATTCCATGCGTATCATTAAATGGAAAAGCCATGGGCCAACATCCATACCTAATGCATTGGAGGTTATAACGTAACCACCCATCCTGGTATTCAGGGAACCACCCATCATTTGGTTTATTGTGTAACCACCCATCAAATGTATAAGTACCATCATCACACATAAAATATTTCAAATAATAAAATTTCACTAATAACATTTAATTTTAAATCACAAGAAGTAATTTCAAGATATTTAAATAATCAATCCATTTTCATAATCAATTTAAAAATAGATTTATGAATCAAAGTGTCCCATACCACTTTGTAGATTTTAATGGAATTATAATTTCAAAACATTAATCTCCATATAAATAATGAAAACTATTTTTAAAACATGCACATTAAACATGAATATTTAGAATAATAAATCTTAAAAACATTTAAAATGATATTTTAGTTAAAGAGTTTTTAACAAAATAAGGGACTCTTGAATACAAATAATTGAGGAATAACATTTAAATAGAACATTATAATATAATTAGTATAAAGGGATTCATGATATAATATGTCAAAATACAGTATATACACCATATAAGAGTGAATTGGTGCATAACAATAGTGATGTCTGAATGGAAATGTAAATTGAGATGAAATCTCTTATAAAGATGGTACCCTTAAATTAAGGATAAATCAATCACATAATTATGTGTGAAAAATATATATAAACAAAATATAAGTAGATATTAAGTGGAAAACAATCATAGATCATTCACACATATTCACAGGATGACATATTCAATAAGTACAAGTTGAACCCAAAGAATTGAATTTGGGTTAAGAAGTTCCCTTGTAAAAATTCGACAGCCTAACTATACCACTTTAAAATTCAGAAAATGAGTTGATGAGATAAAAATGGAATATCATAACTTGGATATAATTTCTACATCAATATGAATATATAATAACATATTCCAACATATTAAGATGTAAATTAAAAGACATAACAAAAATATGCCTTTTATAAAGAGGATGGTGAAAGGTTCCCTTACCGATTTGGTAACTTACAAAGCATAGGACACATGAAAGAAGTATCAAACAATGAATATGAAAATACTAATAAATGAAATTATATAAAAAAAGAGTACAATCATTGGAAATACATACACCACACAAAAGGAAATAGTGGAAAATATAGAATGAATCTCACATGAATAAAATGTGTGATGAAACCCTTTACCACGTTGTAGTCAACATAGTTGTAAAACCAAATTTTAATAACCACCAAATGATTCAAATAATAACATTAATATAAATCTAATAATGATAATATATATCAATTGTAAGTACACAATACACCACATTCAATAAATTAGTGGCGGACAATGGAAATCTCACAGAATTGAAAGTGAGTTAAGAAAATCCCTTACACCGTTGTCCGACTTGAACTGTTTGTTCTTTAATATCCTAAATAATAAACTAAAGTTAATTACTACTTTCGTAAGAACTTTTTTCATGTTTATTATTCCTTTTATATCAATTATTACCATGTTATAAACATTATTTAAATATTTAAGTTAATAATGGTCATTTTGTCGATATTTGGTACTTGAATCAAAAATAAACACCTTCTATTTACAAGCTGTCCATGTGGTCAATATTCCATTACATCTAGATTGATATTAATGATTTAGATATCATATATATCATATATATCCCATATATACATGTATTTATAATAGTACATAACATTTAGAGGTAAGAAATGAAATGCACTGTTCATGGAGACGGTAAGCCGTACGTACGCATGAACACTACATCCATTTCTATTTCTTATTTTAATGGAATTAAAAACAAAATGATACATAGTTATATTATAATTATAGTATAATATCATATACAATATTATTAACACCATTTTTTATACTTCCCACAGAAGGCATTTAACGAGTCATATCACTTTAAGGGGGTGGTAGTCCGCACTTCCTCTAATGAGATTATCATATTTACCCACTATAGAAACCATAAAGGTGTGTTATAAATAGAAAGCGAAGAAGAATAAGAAAATAATAAAAATATTATATATCATATATAAATACAGTACCATCATAATGGCCACCATGAGAGGTGGTAAGAGGTAATTGAATAATCATTGTCTCGTGAGGCGTTAGTTTTCCATCCACATAAACATTATGTTCTTTCACCCATTATATGGAGGTTTTTGTAAGTGTTGTTCATATAATTATCATAACAACATAATAGTATATTTAGGATACAGGTTTTGTTACAATGTAAAGGAATAAATAGAGTTTATGGGTGGGAGAAGTAAAATAAAAGAAAACAAATTAAGAGAAACGGTTACCTTTAATTTGGATAACTCCCTTTGGATTGAACCAAAGGACTTCTTGAAGTGCCTTCTGCCTAAGGTAAGGCTTCTAGGTGGAGGATAGGGATGTAGGTAGCTTATTTGGGCAATTTTTGGATGAGACAAATGGATTGAGAGGTGTGGGGAATTGGTTAGAAGTGTTCTCCTTTTATAAGGGAGAGGAAGGGCTCTTTAGGAAAGTGAGAAAATATTATTTTATAATATAATGATTTTCGGTTTCTATGAGTCCAAAAATAATTATAGGCTAAGATAAGATGACTCATGGTATAAATATAATCATACAATAGGAATTGAAAAGGTTTTGGACAATTTTTTAATCATTATAATCTTATTTATTTAAATCATTTAATAATGAGGTAAATATTGCATCATTATTGTGTCAGGAAAAATTTAATTTATTCAATGTCTAGTAATTATAAAAAATATTATAATGTAGGAAATATTTTTATCTTTCCAATTCATATTTATAGAAAAAAATATTCTTTATATAACTCCATATAAAAAACAATTTGCTAAAATATTTTTGTTTTTGTCATTTTTTCCTTTACATTAAATTAATTAATCTAAAGTGTCATTATCATATTTAAGTGGCTCCATGGGGTCCCAAAATTGACCCAAGGATTCCCATTGTCGGTCATTACTCATTCAATAAGGTTAGGACATGTGTTAAGGTATTTTTGAATTATTAGAAAATTCTTTTTACCTTGAATTACCATATTTACCTTTAATCGCGGTAAATAAAAGTCAAAAGTTACTATTCACCAAAAATTACTTTCATCTTAATGAACCCCATTTTACTTACTAATAACATCCAGGTATGTCAGATTTTTGAAATTCGATTCACAGAAGTAGAAAAATTTCATTTAAATGAAAAGATCAGTTTTTTTAACTACCACCAAGTGGTTTCACTATTCATCAAAAATTGATGTTATTTAAGAAAATACAAAAAATTCAGCCTAAACTATATTTGATATTCCGATTTCAAATATGAAGTATATTTTTCCAAATTCAAAACAAATAAGTGGAATTAATTAATTTTAAAATTAATTTCCGTTATCAAAACAAATAGCGCGTTTTTACGAAATAATAACTATGAAAAGATTGATACTTGTTTTTTTCCAATTTCAAAGTGAAAACAATTTCAATGACCAACATTGGATTAATTGGTAAAAATATATTTTATTTTCACTTTAAACAAAATTAAAAAGTTAATATAACAATATAAATATATTATATTAAAAGGCACTTTTGAATTAAAATACAATATTTTTCACTATTCTTTAAAAAATGAACTTTATCAGAAAATTACAAGAAAATTACCCAAAGTAAATTTTGATTTCCCCATTCTAATGAAATATTCTATTTGGTAAAATAAAATATATTAATGTGACCAAAATTATATTTAAATATGGTTAACCATTAAAAGGTGGTAAATCCACCTTTTATTGTAAATTATACTTAAAATTAGATTCATTCACCTTTTAAGCCTCTATGTTTTATTGGATAAATATAATAACATTTAACAAACATGTATAATCATATTTTATTTATTTTTGTTCATTCCTGCCAATATAATGGCTAGGAGTTATCTACCATTTAAAATAATAAAATGATATTATTAGTGTGCAACGTAAGATTTCAAAGAAATACGTTGTTGCGTATCGGGTATGCTATCGAACACATCAACCCCTTTAAAGTAAAATTAATATAAAATTCACAAATATTAATAAATATAAAAATTTCATATTCTTTATTTTCCTTGGATGTTACAATATGTGCCTAGTGTCCATAGTTTTTTGCAGGTAGTATTTCACCATCAATGGAAGTTGATCTCAAAGATGATTTTTTATGGGGGGAACACTCTAAGAACATAGTTTTATCACTCAATTATGGAACCATTAAATTTTATTTTATTTATCTATTTCCAACAAAATCATGATTCAAAATGAGTTAGAGAACATCTCAAGGATTTCTTGGGTTAGTTCAGACCCAAATCCCATCTTTTTAAAAAAGATGGTCCAGTTTCACGGTTTGACTAAACCATGCAGGGATAACGTATGGTTATTCAAAATCATGTGGATGGTCTTCATTTTCGGGCCAAGCCATATCACATTGTTGGAACATGGGTTCCCTAACCATGTGGCCTAATAATCTGAGTGCCCCTCTTCTCTAGGTAGCCATACACGGTTGGTGCCCGGTTTGGAAAACTATTTGGACAAATCATTCAAAGGAGAAATTTTGGGCAATTTTACATTTTTAGGTTAATTATTTAACTGAACCCCAAAATTTATATTTACCTATTTATAGTATGATTAACCTCTATTTCTCTCAATTTCGATATTTTTAAGGCCTATGCTATGGATTATGAGATATCCTTCATCTGGGATCTGTTCAAGATTTTGTTCATCATGTTTGAAGCACAATAATAACTACTCCAAAACATTATACAGTTATTCATCTCTCTCCTCTTGACCCAGTAATCATGATTTTTTCATTATTACCTCTTCTCAGATCTACTATATTTCACGCTGAATTGAGGGATAATATTAGACGATGAGGTTCGTACAAGCCTATGATGGGTGTTCTATAACTCAACCTTCGTGTTCATTGATTTTGGTAATGTAATATAGGGCCCGCCGATTTCATCAGCTTCCATTTTATGAAAATTTATTTCATGTTGAAAATCATTAGAACCATATGTTTATTCAGTTTCCAAATATGTGATTAATTGATTGTGGTTATTCCCACAACAAATTCATCCAATGTTGGATGTTTTTATGTAATTTTTCATTTATCATTTTTACATATTTTTGATGCAGTTTAGCTGTTCCATGGAAGGAAAATTCTAAGTGTGAGCCTTTCTATATTTAATAGATTGATTTAAATTGTAAATTACATAATGTCTTGTAACATGCTTGATCACCACTTTACCTGCCAATGGTAACTGCTTCCATGTTATAATTAATTGTGAAATGGAAATTGGAAATTATACTAAATATATGACTTGGCCTTATTAAAAGTAATTGAAATATAGGTTTCATGTCTATATCTACCAATACTGTGTTCATGGATGGTTGAGGAGTGAACCCTAAAATTTTAAAATTCCACAAATGGAATAAATAAATGGTTTCATGAAACATGGACTTGTCAAACTAATGAAATTCATTGTTTGAACAAATTGAAATGTTATATGACTTCATAATCAAATTGGAGGGGCCTGACTTTCTATCACCTTAGATTCTCGAGGGAATGCCTTGAGAAATTGGTGACCCCATTCAAAATTAAAATATTCTTCTTTCTTTGCTTGAGACCCACCTAGATCCCAATCCGTATCTAAATTTGAATTCCCAATAAGACAATGAATGATCCCTCATGTTCTACTACATGATTCCTTTGATACACTCAAATTTATCATTGAAATGTAGGTTCCATGGTTTAATCGCATCGGGCATGATCATTACTTAGCCCTGATTTACATTGGATGAATTCGTTTGGCTCAGTAGTTATATTATTTTGGAATTCCTTGTTTTATTCTCCTTGGATTACCCTCTTACCCTTATCTAGTAAATTTTCATTATTTATTCTGTGACCCTATAGGTATATATTTCCTTGATTATTATCTTGTAATGTCATTATTAAATATCATTATAGGGTTCCTTGATACATCATTTAACCTTTACTATTAGTAAAATGTGACTTATTTATAAATTGGAGACAATCAAATAATAAATTGTTTACATGTACATACACTAGTTGAGTGATGAAGTAGGGACTTGGGTATTTAGTTACATTGCACTAATTTACATTATAAATTAATGCATGCACACTGTTTCGTTTCTAATACATGTGTCGAATGTTATAGACATCACATGTGGTGGCCCACTGATTCTAATTTCTCACACTCTCATTGTGGCATTTGGTATCGAGGGAAGACTACTTGAATTTGGGTGTTGAAAACGGGAAGTATATAGCTTCAAACACAAGATTTCTTGCTGTTTAGGATGGAGATCGATAGTAAATGATTGGGTTGAAGCCCAAGATGCTTGGGATAGTCTTTTGATTTATTTTATACTTTTATAGAACCTGTTATTTATAATGTCAGGTATCCATATTTTCTAGTTTACTAGTGACATGGCATATCACTATCATTTATTGTATACTTGTACATTATTCCAAATATTTCAGTTATTTTTATCCTTGTTTATCGATTACTTTGGTCTTCTTCAACTGTTTAATTATATTTCTTCGATTATTTACCAATATTTATATTTATATAATGTTCTACACTCTGATAATGAGAGAATAGTATCCCCATAGACACACCCTAGGACCACCATACTAGTCAGAAACATCTTAAAATTGGGGAGATACAGTTATGGCCATGCGTCCAACTAGACTCGGGGAAACTAACAACTAGAATCTGGGCCTGGGATGTCACGTGGCCATTTATCCTATCCTAACTTGTGCTCAGGTACCCAATTGTGTCTAGATCAATGATGTGTGAACAATTCAATAGGCCACAACCAATGTTGTCTATAAAATATACAGTCCAAATAGATAGTGCATAAAAGTACAAAGTAAATTTCAAGAAAAGGAAAAAATAAATTGGGTTCTATTAGAGAATATAATTAAATTTTTCTATTTCCATCATTTATAACATCCTCATTAATACGTTAATATTCATCACTTGATCAATGGTTGAGGTAATTTCATTAATTAAAAAATGGAACATGCCAATCAATTACTATAAATGAGGGAAAATCAAGTTCCCTAACTTATTAGGGATGCTCATTTCATCAATAATAATAATACCATTATCTTGGAGCTTCATTCTAGGTAGTATCATGTAATTAATCTATTAGTGTCTTATATAATCATTCCAACTACATTAATAGTGCATTCTAGGGTGGGGTCTAGAGCCTCAATCCACTATGACCTTAAGGACAGAGCTCCAGTCCATTATCCCAAACCACTAATCCAAATACACATGAAGATATATCCATTAATAACATATATAATATAAAAAACCATTCAAAATCCATAGACATTATATTTAAATATCACATTACATTCCACATTTCACTCATCCTCAATCCATAACTCATTTTCACATTTTCCATTTAATTAGCATTTCCCATTTAATCGATTTCACTTTTTGTAACTTATCCCATTTATCATAATCAACCATTACCACATAGTGGTCAATATAACATATTCATAAACCTAAAAAGCATTAAAATATTTAACCCATGTATTATTTCACATTGCATAACTCATTTACATATTATGAGTACCATTTCATAATCTACATAACTAAGTCCAATTAATCCATTTATCCTCTATAACATCATTTTAAACAATCCCTTATTCCCTTTCTAACCACTATACCCAACCACCATTGGTTCCCATCTATGGATTGAACTATATTGAGAACATTTACAACGGGATTTACCCCATCTCATAAAATCAATACACATAAAGCTAACATCTCTATGTTTGGAAAATTCCGGCACACAATAGGAGTGGCCCTAAATCATTCTAACCAACATCAATGCATCTTATGTCAATCATGTGGGGTTTAATTTATCATCTATCCACCCATTTTACCAAATATTATAAAAGGAATCAAATTCATGAAGAACATGAAGCACACAGATTACCATGTATGGACAAATTAACAACATGTCTATGGGATATAACATATAAACCACCTACCCAAAATCCAAAGATGATCACACACATGACCGTAGACTATGATCATTATTCAATCACCCCATAAATCCCAATACTATTATCCACTTTAATATGAGGTTTTTATTGTTTCAGATGAATAATAATGAATCAACAATTCCAATTCCAAAAAATTTGAAGTAAGAAGAGTGTTAGACTTACATGATGCATTGATCCCCAACCTGAAAAACACAAACGACTTGGAATCAAACGAGGTCCACTGTTGGGATGATTTGGAATCATTAATTAAACACTTAGGGTGAAGGAGGAAGAAGTGTTGATTAAATTGTTTGAGATCGTTAACATCATGAGGGGTATTTTAGTAAATTCACATTTTCTAACTGGCCGGACACTTTTTCGAATAGTGCACAACTTTGTGTCTGCCTCTCTCAAGGAGGGGATAAATTGAAAAATTATTTAGGGAGGCCTTCTTGATTTTTAAAAATATATTCCAACCATGTGGAAGGCCTTTTTTCTATGTTTCATGGCTTTTCTCTCCACCTAGAATGGTTTTACATAACCATGCACCCCTGGCTATCATAAGATGGGCTCATGGTTATACCCAAAAATTCCCTAACTGTGCAACATGAACTGGATGGCCAAAATCTTTTTCATTCATGTCCCAAATACACAAAACAACTACAGACCACCAAATTAAATTGGTAAACATTACACTAAAAAAATTTATATTTAGAACAAAATTTACACAAGTAAATACCACTATGATGTCTACGATCTTACAATATGTCATCTTTGTTTTTCATTTATGAAAATTAATCCATCAGAAAAAATAATAACTTATAATCATAAAAAATTAAATAATTATGTTAAATTTATAAATTAAATTCTATCATAAAATCTTCTTATCCCAATGTGAAAAATTATGATAATTAAATGAATGGGGTGGTGAAATTTTGGAATTTACATTAAAAAAAACAACATAATGGTTTATAATAAAAAAATGTAACTAGAAAGCCATATATTTGATTATATGAATTGGGTGGTCGACATAACCAATATAATGGAATATACTCTAGTGTATTTATGATTTTGATACTTATTATACAATATTATTCTTTTTATTATCTTTTACCCTTTATTGAAGTGTTGATTTTGAACATGGTTACTATTCATATTTCCTTGAAATAAAAAGGACCTATTTTAAATGTTTAGAAGGAAAGATTCCAAATATGGATTTTATTTTGTGGAATTCAATTTTAAGATGTGTCATAAATAATTTTTTTTATTTTTCATAAAGAGTATTGTAAATATGTTTTTAGAAAATATCATTATTAGACATAAAAATTAACTTATTGAAATACAATAAAATGTTAATTTTTATGTTATTATATAGATGAAATTTTTATTATATTAATAATTCTTTTGGATAAATAAAACTATAGAGTGTCATTAGGTATTTTATTTAATAGAATTTATGAATAAGTTATAATTTAATGAAATTGTATTATAAACTAATATATTTTTTCAAAAATTTAGTGAAATACTAAAATCCACCCTAAGATAACATTGAAATGATTATTTCAAAAATGAAATTTAATTCCAAAAATATTATTAATTATAATGGATGATATTCATTATAATGTTTTCATGTAAAAATAGAATATAAAATTCAATGAAAAAATGAACAATAATATTTTACATAATGTTGTGTAATGATTTATTATGAATTAATCATTATATTAATGTTTGATAAATCCAATTTAACATCTATTTTATAATATATCATGTTTTTATTTATTCCCAATGTTGTCTTCCAAGAAATTAATCGAAAAAATAAAATTTATTTTAAGTGAAATATATCCTAAAAGAAGAGGATTTAACATTCTTCACCACATAACTAAATAACATAACTAAAATTTTAGTTATCACCTACCTAAATTTTATTATCGTGTTATAGTTATAAAAATTTATATATATATTTTAATGATAAAAAGTTTCTCTTTCATTACTATCAGACATTTTATTTCATAGTCATGTATTTCAAAATCAAATTATGTATCATTAATAGAATTACCAGTTTCAAAAAACATACTTAAAAACCATGATGTTTTAGTGAGTTATACCATTTTTGATATAGTATTTGAAATGAAACAATATTAGAACAAAATATAATACCCAAAGACGTCTTGAAATATTTATTTTAAATTAAATTCAATCTCTTTAATAACATTTGAATCACACAACAATGGGAAATAAGAAATGTAACACACTATTAAAATATTATTATTCCAAATGATACCATTAATAACTAACAATTATGCTTTTTGAATTTAATAATACCAAATAAATTTATATATTTAGTTTTATCTAATGATTATAAATAAAATAATATTAATTTTTAAAAAATAGGCCTTATAAAAGCTATATTTTTCTAAATGGTAGTTTATTCATGCTACAAACAAATAAATTTATATTAATATTTACCACTTTTAAAAAATATAATTTCTAAAATGATTTTTTTAAAAATAATTATCTCCAAAATATCTTTTGGTGAAGGTTTTGGATTTATATCTGATGTTACATTTTTTGATTACCGGGGAGAAATACATATATTTTACAAAATGTGTGTTATTATTTAGATTATTTACAAATTTCACATATATTAAAAATTTATTTAAAATTATAATTCGGACAGTTATATTTTTTTAAATAAAATTTGGGTTAGTGTAATAAAATTCATATTATAATATTATATTAAAACCCTCTAAAATTATGAGAATTTTCTATTTGGAAACCTTCTTTTTCATCAAGTCTATGGGTATAATTTTAAATTGTATTATAACATGTCTATGAATTGAATATGGAAAATTTGATTTCTATTTTTTCGTAATAATAATTTATATTATCTAATATATTAAAGAATAAAAATTTTACAAGATTAATATTAAAATATGTAAGCATTATTTTTTTGGTTAAGGTAAAAACTAATTTACCAGTGCGTTCAACTAAAAAAATAAGAGTTAATATTACATACAAAAATTTCCAACATAAATTTTCTAAACATATATTTTCCTAATAGCATATATTGGTTGATATTGAATCATTTATGGAGTCATTTTCCCTTATAGTTTTTTGAGGTAATTCTTTTAATTCCATAGGTTTCCTCTCCGAACATATAAAATACCTCCCCATATCCTACTCTCATCACGTATCAAAAAACATTTGGATTTGGAAATAGATCCTCATATCACATCAATACTCTCATACCAACATCTTTGATCCGTATAATATATTTGAAATAAATCCTATAAATTATTTTGATTCAATCATAATGATTTTATTTAAAGAATGGGAAATGTTCATGAATGATATAATTTATATTATATTTTCATCCATGTCATTGAAAAAAATATAAAATATTTATGGTATAACATAACCATTATATCTCATATTAATATATATTATTCAGTTAATTTCATAACAGTTATCCATATTTTCCTCCATTAATTGGGAAACAAAATCATTGATACGGTGCACAATGAACTATTTATTCCCGAACATATCTATCTCTTTTTCCATTAATAGAAAACATGATATTATATTATTTGAGATTAATGTATATTTAGGTTATATATGATATAATTAAATTTATTTAATTATAATATCACATATTACTTCACACATACAATTCGGTTTAAAATATTTTAGTGTTTCTCTTTTATGTGGCGTACTACTAACTTGTAAAGAGATTGGATTCTTTTTTCACATATGATTTACATGGAATTTAATCAGGATAAAATTAATGATTAAATGTGAAATATAGGAAAAGATAATGGTTATGAAAAATTTATATGTCACCTACTTCCTTTCCCTTTCTCCCATTAAGGAAATGATATCGTCACTCCAGCATATATATAGAATACCATCTCCATGAAGCGATATGATCCATTCTCCCTGTTCTAATTTCCATAATGATTCTGAAATGGAATATATTGAAAAAAATGATATTTATTGTATTTATATCATTATGAAAATGGTTTAAATATATAATATTCTCTAGAAATAGAAAATTAATGTGAAACCATGCATTCGAAAATAATACATTTATCATTCAAAATGGAAATAATGAGTTATTATTAAGAAATGAGTGTAAAGATTAAATAAAGTGATAATATTTTCTTTTGTTATTTTGAATATGGTTTTTTTATAAATTAGGAAGAATATGACAACCATTATACATGAGAATAAATCATGACCAATTAAAATGAATCTTAAGGTAAGGGCCTACGAATCAATTTCTATTCATTGAGGTATAAATTAATTATATTCATAGAATTTATTTTATGTGATGTATAAACTGGTCCTTTTAATTTAAGGTAAAAAATATATAACAATTAATTATATATTATATTATGATTTTAATTATTTTACCTTAGGGTTTTTTACATATAAATTTTCATTTGTAAAATAATTTCATTACTCAATTTCTTTTAATAGGGTCATATTATATCATCACTGTCTATGAAATAATTGGCTTATTATAGAAACTTATATTGATTATATTATTTTTTTATAAAGTAATTTTTTATGTGGATATACATTTGATTGAAAAAAATATATTCATTGATTAATTATCACATCAAAATTATGACCATTGTATGGGTATTTTTCATAATCTCATTTTAATTTGGATTTTTTTAGTTTTCTTAGAATGGAATTATTTGATCGTTATATAAAAAAACCTTTCAATTTATTACCATATAAATATAAATTATGTTTTAAATTAATAGTACTATAATATTATCATTGGTACTTCATTTTTTGTTAAAAACTATTTATGAATCTCTAATAAAAATTCTCTCTCCGATTAAAAATACATTTTCATCCAAAACCAGGTTTTCTAAATATGTTTTCCAAAATTACATTACAATTATTAAAGTGATTTAATAAAAATATTTTTTCCATTATTTGAAATTTTACAAAAAAATTAATTGAAGGTTCATGTCATTTTACGAAAAAGACTCATTTGGATTTTAATAAAATTTTGAAATGAAGAATTGTTTGATATTGGAATAATTTCCCACCATAAGAACCCATAAATTTAGTAAATATCACTTTAAAGGTATAAAAAGTAATTTTAATTGAAAAATATTTACAAAGTATTTTTTGTGAATTTTTATATTTAAGAGAAATATATTAAATTTTAAAAGGTTAGATTAATTAATATTGTTTTTATTTTGTACTAATAAACTATTTGATCCTTTGAAATGTGATTCCATGTATCTTAACTGAATTTAATAAAGCATACATAGACTCTGGGTTAATAGGGTTGGGGTAATTACATTTGGTTTTATATAATTTTTTGTAGAGACATTGTGTTATATTTTTATGAGAACATAGATTTAGGAACATAACACTATGATAGAAAATGGTGATACGTATTGAAGAACATCGTAGAGTTTTGATAAGGTAGATATTATGTGGGGTTTCATTGATATACACTGTTATTTGGATTCTAAAATAAGACATGATTTTGGAATAGTTTTACCTATTGATAAAAACTAAAAAAAATGTGTTGGTATTTACTTGAGAATTACATGGTTAGTGATAACATTCCGCAATACTCACATACATTGAAATTCAGGGTTTAAATTATTTCAATAATGAAAATTTAGTTTAAAAACAATTATGATGTAATTCAACAGGTGATGATAAAAATCATTGGTTAAACCTAAAGTAACTTATATTGAATTGATAGTTTCATTATTTATATGTCTAATACATGATTATATGATTTTTCCACAATAACTTTTTATTCTCCAACAATTTTTTTTACATTTAATGCATTGAACATGAAAAAATTGTATTATAATTAAAAATTAATAAAAATCTTGTTATTATGAGAAACCAGATGGGATGGTGAAATGAGTTAAATATATTATGATTATTACTAATTATTTATCTTAAAATATGGTTAAGAATATATTCCATAACCAACTCATGGACTCATTGAATAAGATAAGGGTGAATTTCACGTTTTACATTTGATATGGATAACATGAAGGAAAAAGGGATTGGATTATTTCAAGTCACATATGTATAAAGATACAACAATTAAAGTGACTCAATGTAATGATAAATTGAATTATTTTTGGAAAAGAAGTGCATAAAGAAATGTATTACCCAGATAAAATAAAGAGTCTAAGGGAGGGAATAACATTTCATCCTTGGGAAAAAATTAATGTACATTATCATAAATGTGGGTAACCTAGCCATTATCAATGTTAATTCCCTCTTTAAATTTTAACCATGAGTTAAGGAAGAAACTATGATGAATAAATTGTTTGAAGTAATATTTTCTGAGGATTAAGTAATATAATTCAAGTTGTATTTTTACAGTTAAAATTTTTATTATAAGAATCATGAAAATTATAAGGATTTCATCAAATTTTAAAATAAAATATGTATTGATTAACATAATATTTATGTATACCATCATGAGTTTATGAGTATTCATCCATTAAAATTATTAAAACCCCCTTTTGATATTTTTTTGTTTGGGATATAATGTGAATAAGGTTATTTTTAGAAAAACAAATTTATGTAAATACAATCCATTGGTTATGTATATGAATCAATTGTCCGAGGAAGAATAATTTTAAATTTTTTAATCATAACAGTAATAGTATTGGTGAAATTTAAGGATTATTTTATATTTGATCAAGTAGTATTTATCCATGACATAATTTATTCAACATTATATTATTTATATTATTATTGTTTTTGGAAAAAGTATAACCTGAATATTGGTAGAAAAAATGATTCATATATAAAGGAAGTAATGCATTAACCTAGAACTAGAGGATTAAGAGGGTTTATCACATAACCCTGACCTATGAAATGTCCTGGTTAATATGTCGATGTTTTTAGTTAAATAATTTTATAAAATAATTGGATAATATATTCCAAGGATGTTATATTTATTTTTTAAATATGAATGTATTATATTGGATGACTTTTTCTTACAATATTTGTTTTCAAAAATATCTTGAAACATGTGTAAATACGTGTCATGTTTTAATTGATCTTGTGATCTATTAATATATATTTTTATTTCATAAGCCAAACAAATCAATTTTGGATATTCATTTCAGGATGTAAGATATAAAGTATAAATTTATCAATAAATATCAAATAGTTTAAATTTTCAAATGAAATAAAAAGATATCAAGTACG
Source organism: Viscum album (assembly GCA_963277665.1). NCBI lineage: Eukaryota > Viridiplantae > Streptophyta > Magnoliopsida > Santalales > Viscaceae > Viscum > Viscum album. The sequence goes on along the minus strand of OY728151.1, from coordinate 1,496,130,335 downwards.
AATATTTCCTAATTTTCATGTACAGTAAAAGAATTCGTAAACATTTGTAAAATGATCTTGAAAAAAATTCTGTCATATTGAGCTCATATTTTATTAAAATATTTTTTTTAATCATAACATATATGTCATTTTTTGGTATTTTACATCCTATTGATCATTTAGTTTCTTATGATCAATGACCTATATCACCCCCCATCATCCTTTAGATGATACACATTTTTTCCATGTCTAAATGTTCACATCTCACTTAAGTAATCATACATTAAAAGAATGTTATTTTTTTTACTAAATATGAGCATTAATATTTATATTTACCAATATTACAATGAAATTTTGGTTTCTATTTTTACAATTTTCATTTATAATGAAGGAATTGTTTAATATAAATCTCTAGATTCCCGGGGGAACGTTCCAATTACATTTACAAAATTTATTAAAGGTGGTGAAAATATAATAACCCAATATTTAAAAAGAGTAACATCATTTTTCATATAATATATGAAACAAAACACAAACATTATTATATAATTTAACACTATGATACATTAAAATATATTTATTTTTAAATAATATCAATCCTTTTTATAGCTCGCAATGAACGTAACAAGAGGTTTTAAAGGCAGAACACCCTTTACTAAAATATTATTATATAAAATGTGAATGTTAAAACCTAACATTTTTATATTAATGTATTAATTTGACTAAATAAATTCATAAAATTATGGTTACCAATTTATTAGAAATAAAATAAAAATCAATAGATGGGAATAACATGTTTTTTAATAAACTGTAATTTAATAAAATGATGTTTAGTCACTCATTCGAAACACAATTTAAAATTAATTTATAGAAATTTTTAAAATATATATGAAAAAATGCAATTATTTTTTAGTTACTCATATAAAAATTATCATATGATGGTTTTTAAAAACTTTCCAAAATATTTTATATAATTATGAATATAGAAAAATAATATTTTGAAAAGAAAAATGCATTTTAATTTATATTTTTTAAAAATATAAATTATTATATTATCATAATAAAGAAAAATGTATTATTTATATTATAATATTTAATATATAGATAATTTGAATCAATTTCATTGGAAATATTTATATTACAAACTTCTATACATATGAGAACTATTTTTTGGAAACCCGATTTTACCTCGCTTCTATAGGTATCATTTAACTTTTATTGTACATATTATATGAATTTAATTTGTAAAAATGTTTTATTTATTTTTGATACTAATAATTAATATTATCTAGTATTATAAACTTTATATTTGGCCATAAGTTTATGTTAATGTAATTAAAATAAATAATTGTTGTTAATGTAAAAGATGAATACTGGGTGTTAAAATAAACGTATAAGAATTAAAATGCCCTACCAACTTGGAAAAAACATATTGTATGGATATATATAGATATTATAAAAACTATGGGTAGGAAATGAACGATTTGGTGGATTTTATCACGATAAAAACATGTGTGTAATTCATTTAAGTCTATAAATCAATGTGTGCCAGGTCCCCACTTATAAAAGAACACACCCTCGTAATATTTTCACTAGTCCAAAGACATATTTTTTTATCAAAAACCAGTATAAATTTCATCTCCAATCCCATGAAAACATCATATATCCCATATTGGGATCAAAATCCATTAAAAACAGGCATTTAGTGTAATCAAAAGTGTTCTTCTGAAGAAGAGGTAATTTTTTTAAATGATATATTATATATTATTTTCACATCCACCATCATAAAATATTCGTAAATCATGATAATATAATAACCCCACATTCACCAATATACAGATATGAATTAATTTTAATGAAGTTAACTTTATCTATATCCTTCTACATCAAACAGAAAACAAAATAGTCCATCATGTGTATGGTGGAAAACCGCATGGAAAATCGATGTAACTCATTTTCCATCAATACACCTAAAAAGTGAATATAATGATCGATTTAAAATATATATATATAATCTTTATAATATTATTATACTTCATTGATTAAAATATCTCATATACCCTCATAAATTCCATTATGTTTAAAATATGATATCATTTCTCAGGTGTATTGCATACTACCACATTACAGAGTGATATGATTTTTATTCACATAGACATTACAAGTAATGTAATAATGAAAACATTAGAGAATAAATGTGATATATGTGACCTGATATTCATTACAGAAATTAATATACCATCTATTTCCATAAACATCCAACATTTAGTTACATAATAACGTTTCTTGTGCATATGTACGACCTACCCTCTACATTATGTGATGTGATCCATTCTCTAGGATCAAATTTAAATAATTGTTATAAAATTTAATCTAATAAAAAATGAAATTTATTGAATTTATATAATGATAAAAATTATTTAAAAATATAATATTATCTTAACCTATAACTTTTACATTAATACATGAATTAGAAAACATGGAAGTCATCAATTAGAAATTAGTAATACAGATATATTATGAACTAATTGGTGAACAGATGTTATAAAAGGATAATATATGTTATTATAAATCTGAATATGGTTCTATTATAAAATAATAACATTCATAAGGTTATTACACCAATGTTAAATCATGCATAACTGAAACAAATCATGATATAAGGGACTTAGTATCAATTTAACTTTATTATAGAATATTGTATCTTTACACACATTATTTATTTCATTTAGCATATATACCTCCCATTTTTCATTCAATATAATGAATAATTTCTAATTTATTTTATTTAATGTTAAAATTTTAATTACTTCATCTATAGGGATTTGACATAAAAATTATCGTGTGGTAAGTACAGAATTAAATTTAATTTCATTGGGTTATATTTATTCATCATTGTCAATGAAATATTAAGATTATATGTGTGAGTAATTTTGAAATTATTACGTAGTATTTCAAATTTTTTAAGAATATTTAAATCTTATTGACAAAATTTATTCATAGATTAATTTTTATTTCAATTATAGGTTCTTTTAAATGGTTTATCTCACAATAACAATTTAATTAAAATTGGTTGTACAGAAATTTACATTAGATGAAATTTCTTGACCATAGTCTATCAAATAATATTAATTTTATTCAACCCTTTTAGTCTTCTTTTTTTTCAAATAGTAGTACCACATTCCTCTACTTTGTACATAAAATTATTGAGAAAATATTTTTATAAAAATCAGACATTATTTCTCACTTTAGTCAAATATAATTTCTATTTCAGAACCATATTTTCAGAAATTTTATTAAACATGTATTTATTATTCTCAAAATTATTTATTAATTATATTTCTACCCATGATAAAAATATTTCATAAATTTTTTACATGAATCTACATTTTATTTTCCTAAAAAGGTAATTTTGTTTCTTTGAAAACGTGAAAAGATTGTTTGTTTTGACATGTACAACATATTTGTAATTTAACAACTTCATGACCAAAAAATGTTTTATTGATTCTATTATATTTTTATATTGTTATTTTAGAATACATTTCTTTTCATATTCTAGTAACAAAATAATATTCAAATTGAAAAATATATTTCCTATTAAAATGATTTTAATGATTTTTTTATGGAATTTCAATTAACCAAATACATCAAGCATTTATTATAATTATGATCCATTTTTTAATATGTTTTATTAACTAAATAATTATTTGTTATATAGATATTTAATTGTGATATTTAATATGGAATGTATTGATGTTGTCTTTATTAATTTATCTTTTTATTAATTATAACCCCCTAAAAATATGTTAATTGAATTTATCACGGGGCATTTCATTTCAAATAAAAATTATTCTGAATTATTATTAATGTTGTTATTAAATTAAAACTATTTAATTTCTATATATGATATTTTATATTGGATGTTATATGATTGTTGAGGGAGATTAATTTTAATATGTATTATATACTCACTACATAATTTTTTTAATTAATATTCATTCTGTATATGAATCCATTATTAAATACATGAGTACTTATTTGTACATTAATATAAGGGTGGGAAAAATTTATATATAGACCCTAGAAGCCACAGTATTTTCTTATGACAAATAAATTTTATATCCTTAGATAAATAAGTTTCTTCTATATACATACACATCAATTTAAAAAAATCTTATGGAAGGTATTTATAATCGATGTATCACGATGCCTGATATCAGGACAGGAAATAATTAGTCATTTCATTCCATACTAATTTATTTTACAAGATCAATAAATTTTTTTCGATGTTATTATCTATAGTTGTCTTTATTTATCCTTTTACTAACTATATTTCATGTGGTTTAAATAATTTATATTACTATATTGGTAATTCTAAGCAAATCATGATAGTCAATTTATCAATTTAATGGAACACGTGCTCAACTCTTTATTTTCCCTTATTAATTTTGAATTTTTTAGTCATGACACTCATGATATTGATTTAGAGGAATTTTAGTTCATTATTTATGTATCCACTTAAATTATTCCTTATATTATCATTATATTCATGCTATTTATGAAATTTTTTTTTATTTTTATTATTCACCTTTCCATATATATTATGCCTTATTTAATCCTAATAGTGTTGTTATTTATTAAATGAGATATGATTTTAGATTTTTACTTTTACATATAGACATCAAAAATTAAAATGATGATAGTAATGTTACTTATTTAATCATACGTTCTTTCAGTTACTTTACATTCCATATATAGTATTCCTTATTAATTATTCTTCAATTACACATGATAGATTCCAAATTACAAAACTCTTACTGATTATTTGATCTAACTGATATCTTTTTAATTTCATATGAATCCATGTTGTGTACTATTAATGATATTAAATGATATACTGGAGTAAATAATGATATTGTTTAAAAAATTGTGGTGTAAAATGTGTATTTTAAATATAATATGAGAATTATTGGTAGACCTAGATTGCCATGACTACTAAACTATTAGGTCACTGGGGTTTTAATTCCATTTTACATATTAAATATTAAAAAATATGAAACCTATGTATGTTAATAGGGTCTTCATTATAACACATACAACAACTGATGAGTCACAATTTTTGTATAAGACATAATTAATTTATATTCCTCTTAATTGAGTTGTGAATATAATTTACCATCATGTCAGACAATACCTGATAACAAACATACAAGATTCCATTCCAATCCATAATCATTATTTCATCAATTTATTATTCTTCATTGAGTTTTTTGCCTTGATGAACCTCATTTTCCATATGATAAATAACCATGATAGGTTTTTTTATTATTCTTAAAACTCTAAAATAAAAATTTTATGGATAATATGATTGATTTTTAAATTAAAATTATTTCATTCCATATATATAACACACACAAAAACAAAATGGTAACCTCATGCAACTAAATATGAATAAAAAATAATTCAATAATCTCCAAATTTACATAATAACCCATAAAAGTAAAACTATTCATTATTGACTTCAATATATTCAAAACAAATTCAAACCCAATGATTAATATGGTTTGAACATAATTTTATCCTTGATGAAATTAATAATTATTTGTAATTAATATCAATATCTTTTAAGGACACAGAATAATAATATTTATACTATAATCATATACCACCAAAAATTTTCTAATTATTTCAATAAATATAAATAATGACCAAAAACACAATATAATTACTTGTCATAACATAAATTAAATATATAGAAACTAACAAATTAACATTGTCAATATTTATAATTTCTTTAAATAAACTAAATCTTATTATCTTAGTTTTAGTCCCACATTAATTAGAATATATCCAACAATAAAGTTTATTCCATTATTATCACCTTAATAATAAATTTCATTTCTTTTTTTATATGGGTAATTTAACATATTCCTTTAAATCCTTATAGAAAAAAATTAAATGAACAATCATAAGATGTTAAATGATTCTTATAGATAGAATGTCATAGATAAAATATTTATAGAAAATATTTCTTTAACTGAAATAAAAATAGAAATAAATTATTTCAAATTATCAGTTTTCTTATCATATTCCCTTATTTATCCTTATAGTTTTCCATAAGATTAGTCCATTAACTCAGATACTTCATGATGAGGTATATAGAGCATAACTCATTCATTTATAACAAAACATGAGGGAAAAATTTCCTTAAGTGAACCCCAATTTAGGCCATAGGATTTCAGTTAGAAGCGAGTGGGAGTGGTGGTGTGGTGGGGAGACAATATAGTCATTATTATAGTGTATAACTATATAAATAATAACAACATTATGGGAATAATTATGTGGTTGAATAATAATTTGGTAGCATAAATAAACCATCAATATACTAAAAAATAGAAAATAAGAAGTAAAAACACTATTTAAGGATGATTTCATCACTATTAATATTTTTAAATAAGTGGACATTATAACAAGTACACAAATAACTAATTGAAAATGGAAATACATATTATAAAAGAACTCTCTATTTGAGAATCTAATTCACTATCTCATTCATTTACTCCCAATTATCCATCCTAAATGTAAATCAAATATCCATTTCTGGGTTATTCCATTTATCAATACATAAACCCCTAAATCCTTCCCATAAACCAAACAACATCCCATATAAGGTGTGAGAAAACCCTATATTCCACAACCTACATCATCCAATTCAAATCAATCATTTGAGTCTGTATTATAATATATTGTTGGTATAATAAATTTAATGAACTAAGTAAATATAAACACTATCTGTCATAGGTTTATCTTGGGAATCTTGAATTAAGCTACATGTATGAGTCTATGTCAAAAATCTATGGTAATATGATCATTTAATAGTATCGTACCCAAATAACATACAAAAGGAATCATGGTAGATTAATATGAAGGGAACCATTAAATACCCCCCACATCTATAATGATGAAGTTCATGAACAGACATATTGATAAGAAACAAAATTATACTAATGGGTTCTCAGTGTAACCAAAGGGGTGCTCCATTGAAAATACACCCTAATGGATTCTTATTGATATGAGTGACATGTCTATGGTAATATATTTATATACACGATTGATGTATAAGGATCTCTTCCAAGTAAATATGTACCAGACTACTTCAATCTAAACCCATGAATCTGAAACATTTTTTTTTATTTTTATAGAGTTTCAATTGAATCACTTGTGTCATAATGAGGTATTCATGAATCTAAGTCATCAAATAGGGATAAAGAATTTTTAATAATTGGATATTCCATCAATTAATCCTTTTTAATCTTGTTATGTTTACAAACTTATCTCAATCCAAGAATCCATGTCTCGCTGAAGGAATGCCATACCCTAAAATTTATCCACTTCTATCAAAATAATAAAATATAATTTTATAGGTGATCCTGGTCCACGTAAAGTATCAATGAAATATAAAAATTTAATAAATACCAATTTTTAATTAAATCTATATTTTAAAATCCATATTCATTATGAGTATATTTTGGTTATAGACCAAGACAGATTTTCAGTGCCACATAATCTGACATGCCTGGTGGCGTGGTTCGGGTTGAGGTCTCTTGCCCCAAACAGTAACAAAATCCAATATGGATTATCTAATAAATGATCATTATAATTAATAAATGAAAATACCCATTGTAGATAAATTCATTGAAGTAAATATTTCATAATAAATGGCATAAGTTATGATCATCGATACTATTAGAGATTATTCAAAGACAACCTACACTATCGGTGTAGACGAATCCTCATTATGAATCATCATAATAATTTTTCTTCAAAAAAATATAATATAGAAGATTAGAAATATTCTAAAAAAATTGTAACATTATCATTCGTGGATAAACACAAGATGAATGTCAATTAAAGGGGTGAAATATGATAAGTGGGGTGTGAGAATTACTGATGGGTTTTTTAACACAAATAAAGATAAGTGAAACAATGGTCAGAAAAGCTAGTTACTAAAAAATATCTATTATGGGATGAGTGATATCATGCAAAAGTTAATGTGAAATTTTGGGGGAGGAGGATTTTGGAAAATTATAAATAAATGAATTGATGGTAAAATGGTGATTTCAAATGTCCCAATAGGGATCAATTTTTTGATTCATTGTTTTTAAACCTGAGTTCCAACCACGTGATCTAAAAAATAAGAGAGAACACATCATTAAAATATTGGGTTTATGGAGAAAAATCTCTTTGAATATCATGAAAGTGAATAGTAATAAATAGAAGGGCTTTTAATAGTTTTTGGCACCCATACACAGTGGGAAAATAACTTTTCTCTTCTCTTTCTTGGATTGACGATTCAGTATCATGGATTCTAAAATCCATGTGCAAACCATTTCTTAAACAATACCCATCCAAAATATGGACTCTTCTACTAGAACCAATCCCAAACACTCCAGAAATATCTTTGATATCACTGGGTACTTCCATTTACATATAATAATAGGTTTAGAGAAAAATTTATCATATTTTGGAAAATAGAACCATAAATATTTTTATTTATAGGATATACAACCCATTTTAAATCATGATATTCTTACATTAGTTTTTATTTCTTGTTTATAAGAAAAAATGCACCCATTGATATGAAGTATATCATTATTATCAATATCTTAACCATGAGGCATTTACATTCCTAAAAAAAATTCATTATAATTAAATCTTCTAGATATGAATGTTTCATTTCTCGAGATACACTCCATGAATTGTTGTACAAATTCATTCCATATCCCCAATGTAGTGTCAAGATACAGCACCCAAAAAAGCATTCAATCTATAGCCTAAGATATCATAGTGATGATGTAGATATAGATGACTATAAAACTCATACATAAAAAATGGAGATAAGAAATTGGAGGATTCCATAATCATACATTGTATTTTAGTATGTCATACACCCAACTACTCAGTTGTAGGACACTGGATATATGTGGAAATATTCCAGAGTATGATCTATGTACAAAAATCACTTGGTATATCCTCGATGTTACTTTAAAAAGTCATAATTATGGTTTCCTCATCATAGTTTATCTCATCGATTGATCAGGATGCTGGAACTATAGAATTATTATGGAATGGAGCCACATATCTAATTCCAGAATTCAGATCTGGGGTAGGTCCTCTCTCACAAGTATATAGTATAATGTTCATACAAATTCTCATGATATTGACAATTTTTTCCTTGGATCTAAACCCTACTGATTCACTTATTCAACAAGACCTAATATGAAACATAATTTCATAAAAATTGCATACCACGGAACTGCAATTATAAATTTATTTATTTTCACCACACTGAGGAAAACTCTCAATGCTACACTTCATTCCACTTGAAAACCCTATTAAAATATTTATCTAAAACAACCATGCCCCATACAATCATTGTAACGACTCAAGAATTTATTTAACAATACATTTTCATATCTATTAATAGTTATGAATAAGATATTAATTTTATTTTAAATTGGACACTTTTTATGATTAAATACTAACCATGCAACAATAGGTTTCTTTGAAATATTATGTTTCAGACAAAATTGAGTAACACTGAAAAATAATACAATAATAATATTTTTATATTAAATGGTAGTTAATGCCAAGCCATTGGAATGGTTTAGTTGAATAGTATCAACTAAATTTTGAAATATGGTGTACACATGTTTAAATAATGATTCATTGATAAAAAAAATTAATATAAATGGAATCAAATCAAATTGAATATAATGAATGTGTATTTATGAAAACCTGTTTAAAAGAGAATAATTTTATTTTGATTTTATTCTTTATATATTTTTACTTGATGAAAAATATTTTATATATATTCAATTTAATCTTTTAAATTCATCTTATATGTTTTCTAGATATGATATAATAATAAATTCATTTTTTTGGATAAAAGAAGTATTTTTTAAAAAATGAGGTCTTACCGCCTTTTGATAGCGAACAATTTTTAAATCTAGTCCTGTTACTTTTAAATATTATATTTGAAAAAATAATATTTTTCTTTAAAATTAGGAAATCAAAAATTACATTAGATGAATGTTTGGTAATTTTCTGATAAAGTTCATTTTTTAATGAATAATGAAAAATACCCAAATTTAATTCAAAATTTCCATTTAATCGAGTATATTTATATTGTTATATTATATATTTTATTTCATTTAAAGTGAAATTGGATTATAATTTTATCATTTAATACTATTTTGGTCATTGGAGGTAATATCACTTTGAAATTGGACATAAGTGCATGTCAATCTTTTGTTAGTTTTTCCTTCTTATACACACGTTTTTTGGTTTTGACAGCCAAAATTAATTTTAAATTAATTTATACAACTTCTGTGTTTTGAATTTGGAAAAATGGATTCAATATTTGGAATCATGTTTTTAAAAGTGTGTGAATAGTAAAATTTTATTTTTAGACATTATGAATAGTAACTTTAGAAAATATTTTATTTACCATTGTTAAATGGTAAATCTATTTAATACTAGTAAAAAATAATATTATCATAATATTAAATTACCCATACACATTTTCTAAAAATCATTTATGTGATATTTTGGAACATAGACATCCTTGGGTCAATTTTGAGACCACATGGAGATACTTTTATGTGAAAATGACATTTTATAAAGATTAATTAAATGTTTGGGAAAATGTAACATAAACATTTACAATTTAGTTAAAACATTACTATATTGGGATATACAAGTAATATTTTAGACTATAAATAGATATTATAAATCTAAAAAATATTTCCTACATCAATGTATTTTATTTATAGTTTTTAGACATTAAATAAATAAATTTAATTACGACATAATGGTGATGCAATGATTGTTTCATTAAAACAAAATTATAGTAAATAATATTATAAATGTTAAAATAAAAGTAATTTGTTTATTTTTATTTCATCCACTAATTTCTTGGATTATATTTACATTTTATATTTGTGTTAATTATATTTTTTTTGAATTAATCATGTTGTTATGCATTTTTAATAAGTCATGATATGAATATTGTCTAAATTGACATAATTCATATGTGAAAATATGAAGAATTTTATTTAATATTCTAAAGTTCAAAAAATCTACAATTTGTCAAAATAGTTATAATATGTCAAAAAATATATTATTGTCTCTTTAATTGGATATTTTTCATTTTATGGTAACTATTTTGATTCTCGAAGTGTTAAATTCTTGATAAAATGGTAAGAGTGAAGTAGGATTAAATAAAAAAATTAAGGATAAGAAAATATCCAAAACCGATCTAATTCTTATTGGATAATTTTATTTCTCCTTATATTCATCTAATATTTTATTTTAATGAGTTTTGGGACTTTGGAAACCGAAAAAAATTTATAACAAAAAAATACATTCAAGCTTTCCTGAAGAGCCCCTCCTCCCTCTTATAAAAGGACACAAAATCTAACCCTTACCGACACCTCTCAAGCCCCTTGGCTCATCAAAACACTTCCCCAATAATCTCCCAATGTTCCCCTCTTCCACCTATATTCTTTCCCCTAGTAATAAGGTAGTTCAATAAATCCATTTGGCACAAATCAAGGAGAGTTACACGTTTTAAGAGGTAGTGTCTTCTCTAAAATTCCATTCCATTATTCTAGTTGTTCATTCCCTATTATAATAAATTTATTTTATTACATTAAAAAAATAGTATCCTCAGTATACTAGGATAATGTTAGTATAATTACTCGAACAAAACTCACACAAACCTCCATTTAATGTATTTATAACATACTATTTCTGTGGACTGCAAACTACTACCTCACGAAATGATGATTATTCAATTATCTCCTACCGCCCCCATGGTGGCCATTTAAATTTCAATGTAATTATATTTGACATTTATGATATTTATTTTATCTCTATACTTCTTTAATTGTCATTTAAAACATAATTTTTTTCAATTGATGTTTTAAAAATATGATAATTTCATTTGGGGAAGTACGGACTAGCGGCCTCTTAAAGTGATATGGCTCGTTCGTTCCATACATGAAACATATAAAGGATGGTTTTAATGAAATTATGTAAAAAATTTAAAATATGATATTATACTGGAATTATTATATCTTTTTATCATTTGGTTTTAATTCCATTAAAAATAAACATATGAAAGTAACATTCAAGCCTACGTACGGCTTACTGTCTCTATGAACGGTGCATATCATTTTCATATATAAAAATGATATTGACTATTTTAAATACATATTTACTGATTATATATGATATATATGATATTTAAATCATGAATATCATTCTGGATATAATTTAATTTTGACCACAAGGACAATTTGTAATTATAACAAGTTTATTTTTTCCTCCAATTCCGAACATCGACGAAATGTCCGATATGAACTCAAATAATTAACTAATGTGTCTATAAAAGAAATAATTGATATAAAATGAATAATTAAAAAAAACATTTCTTAACAAATTGGAAATTTACTTATGTATTTATTTCAATAACAACCACGAACATAGGAGACATGTCAGACTCGATGTAAGGGATCCTTTCACCATACAGTTTTAGTCAAAGACTTTTTGATGTCATGTATTTTAAATATTTATTTGATTTTGATGGGATATGTTCTTATGTATCCTTATTGCTATAAATTTTATTTCCATGTGGTGAGATACCCTTTTTTCTCTCATCTACTCATATTATGAATTTTAATGTTATGCCGTTAGGCTGCTGAATTTTCGTAAGGGGAATATTAACTCAATATCTATTCATTGAGTTAAATATCCATTCCAATGGTTTTGTTTTATCAATAATATTTTTGATCTACCTATGATTTATTTACATGTAATATATAATTAAGTTGGGTGTATTTATATTTTTCACACATAATTATGTCAGTGATTTATCCTTTATCTAATGATATGATCTTCGTAAAGGAATTCGTCTCAATCTCCTTTCATTGAGTCATATCATGATGTTATGCACCATTATTATCTAATATGGAATATTTGAAACCCTTTTTACATGTTATATCAGGAATTAGTATGTTATAATTATTTTTAATCTTTTGTTAAATGTTATTCATTAATTTCTTTTATTCGGGTGTTTCTCATGTGGTAAAAGACTCTTTAAATAAAACGCCATTTTAAAATTTTTAAACGATGGACTCTTCTAAAACGTTCTATTTCAAGTTAATGTCATAAAAACAGTTTATACGGATTTATTTATATGTACATGGGTGTTTTAATGTGTAAATTTTTTCAAAAGTATCAATGTGGTTTGCGGCAATTTGATTCAAAACAATTATTTTTGAATGTTTTAAAAGTATTGATTATATGAATTTATTGAAATAGTATCTTGTGATTTCAATGTGGAAATGTTATCATTAAATTATTATTGGTCTTGTGTTATGATTATTTTATGTATCTTGGGAATTTCTAACATATATTGGTGGTTCCGTGATAATCCAAGGGTGTGTGAGCCCAAGATAACTCTCCAAGGAATTGGGTAACATGATAGATGTAAACGTTAATGTTTATCCTAAGAGATATATGGAATATACTATGGTGGTTATTCAATATGTGACTCCCTACGTAGCTGTGAAAGATTCAATTTATGTATGTTATGTATTCCAAATGTTACCTTTATGATTAATTATTTCTATGTGTTGTTCATAAATCTTATGATTTTGTGAGGAATGATAAATTGATTATGTTTTTTAATTGAAAGGTATGATTTCATTGATTTATATGTATTGATAGATTAATGTTTTCATCCTTTTTCTTTAACCCTTACTGATCTTGTTATGCTAATCCCATTTTTTTTGAATTTTTTTTCACTGGGTATAAGTAATTGTCAGAGAAACGAATAATTCAAGAAGATTTATATCATGAAAAGAATTCTTGTTTTCATTTAATAGTTTTTATTTTCAGAATAAAATTGATACTGAGTAGAAGTGTATACTTTGTAATATTTGATATGTAATGTAATAGTTACAGCCTAATTCTCTAAAACTCTAAACCTGAAAATATCCTCAATGTTAATTCTTGATTAAACGCATAATTAAGTAATGTTTTATGGTTGGGGCCTTATAGTTGGTATCATATGAAATGATTAGACAATTATTGGGATTAAGAGTATTCATTAAACACAGGTTTCATCCCTATGTCTACTATTTTAGTTAAATCCTTGTTTTATAAATTTTTTAGATAATCTAATGTCATTGAAAAATTGAATTGGGGGATCTCAAACCACATTCTTATCTCTTCTTGATGGCATGCTTGGAATAATGATTACAAAGTCATGTTACGATGAATGTGGAACTTTTTTTAGAAAACAACTCACATGCAAGCAATTGTTTGAGAAATCAAACACCTCCACTATACCTTGATACCATCATGGATCATGGTTTTTATTTAATGAAATCTTATTTTCTCAATATTCTCATATTTTCAAGAAAGGTAACTATTATTTAGGAATTTTCAAAAAATTTACCTTATCACATGATTTTGAAGAATATTATGATTTTGAAAAAGGTGATGAATAAGAAGACCCTTGGGAATCCTATTTACATTTTATTTAAAAATATATTCTCTCAGCACGTGCTGATTGTTTTCTAAAAGGACCATTTATTGAATTTCTCAACTAAAAGTTGTTCTCACTATTTTATAAAAATCCATTTTTATAAAATGTTTTGAAATTATATGTCACAAATGAATATTTTTCAAAACTATTTTTCTACAAACACCCATATAAACCATGTTTCACACAATGTATTTGGTTGAAGGAAGAAAATTATTTTGATGGATCCCTAAATCATTTTCGCAATGCCTCCACCTTCTACATATGTGAACAGGATGTCGATGAAACCATCTGGACATAATGATCATGGTATGATTTTATTTCATTTTGGGATAGTTTTATTTTATCATATCCTAGTGAAATAAAGAAAAATGAAAAAATATATATTACTTCATGAATTAAGATGTTGAGGTTAAAATAAGATGGCATAAAAATGATAGGTAGAAGAAAATTTTTGAGGTTAAAATAAGATTTGCTTATTTTTGAGGAATTTATCACAATCTTGGGAATGTTATAAGATAATATAATTTTTTGAAAAGGTCAACACATAGACCATGTGACATCCAATCTTGTTGGAAAAGCTGTGGGAATTGAACCAACAACCCAAGTGCGATTGAGATTTATCATATACCACTAAACAACATGAAGTCCCTGGTTAGTCTGATTAATTCTTTATAGTTAAATTATTTTATGGTTCAAGAAATAGTTTGTTTGGGAAATTATACTTTATAAAATGGATATCATTATTATTAGAAAATGATTTGGTGATTAAGTGATAAATGTTATTTGAGAAGATGTTGGATCATTTGGGACCACTATATGCCGATGGAAAATACAATACTATGGGATTTCATTTGTGGAGTAATGGTTGAAATTTTATTCTGTAAGAATCATTATTTTTATTGAGGAAATATGGCGATTTGGGTTATTTATGGAAATGATTAACCTATCTTGGAGAATAATTTATTAGGTTAATTACTTTTTAGTATGATACGTTAAGAGTAGTTGATGTTATTTTGAGATAAATGTTATGATTTATCATGGAAGACTATGTGATAAAATCCTTCTGAATTTGGGGTTTCAAAATTATTTTGTAATCTTTTGAATAATTTTAAGAGAAATTTTTTATTGGATGGTCTTCTTTAAACATTGGGTATCTTTTATTTAATTCTGAAGAATAATAGTAAAATTTCATTCTATATTGGATTATAATTTTTGTAGATCATCTAAAATTGTACTACCAATTTTGGTTTTGGTTAATGTCTAAAGACAAGGGAAATATATACTCCATCTTTTGTGGATTATGTGATTCTCTAAATGATGATTATAGCACTTTAGGTGTGACAATGTCACCTTGAAAACTAATCATTTGGAGAAAAGATGAGTTTGTGGTAGAAATTTATTAATGGATGAAACTATACTTGAAAAAGTAAACATATCACAATATGATTGTGACGACCCCCTCCCACCAAAGAATCCCCTTATGAGCTGGAAATGGTGAACGGGAGATAATAACCCCCGAGTTCCGCCTCAAGTAGGCCCCGATGTTGCGACTAGCACCAAGGGTATGAGTTTTCACAAATATGGTAGGCATTACCCATTTTATTATTTAAGATCGGGAAATATGATAAATCAAACCCCAAAAGAAAAAGGAAGAAGTAAATGAAAAAAACCCAAAACCAAACCCATATGCATGTATTATACAATACTGAACCAAATGTACAAGTACATGAACAACTCCAAAGTATGATGCAAAAAAGAATATAGAAAAAATTGAAACCAGAAAAACTACAATTCCCAACTAGGAAGTTCTCGCACGGTCCCTGAAGTCCTCCTGAAAACCTGAAAGTAAAGGTATGGTGAGCATAAAATTATACTCAGTAGGAAACCCTAAATCTCTCATGCATAGGTGGGGAGACATCCTAATACCCCATGAGAAAACAGAAGGAGGCAATTCCAAGCAAGGAATCTATCCACCCAACCTTACAAGACACACTCACCAAATATCACAAGTTAATAGAGTAGTATAGTAATATTATCAAAGTATGGGTACCCCGTACAACCTTCCCACTGAATAATGCTCAAGACATCATTCCTAACGCTCTGATGCTTCCCCCACTTCCTAAGATAGTGTCACAACCTAGCCATACAATGCTCGAGCTAGTGATGCAACCTAGCCATACGAAGCTCATAGTATCCCGCCGGCACTAAATCCTTGACCATAACCACATATCATCCTGAAGACAGCTAGAAACCACATCACATATCATCCCGAAGACACCTGGGAACATAACAAATCCACATCTTGAAGAATCTTTGGAAACATATGTCGCAACCTTCCTGAAGGATCTTGGGATATAGAACCTAGAAGAGGGTGCACATGGAAGAATAGTAACCAGCCATCCTTTAGATGTTTGAGAATATCAACCTCATCCCACGGGTGTTCGTCACGTAGTTATCAACATGGGCGGGGTGCGTAAAGAAACAAAAAACATACAGATTTATATAATTATGTCAACCACTCATCTCATCCTAAGTATTCTACACAAAACATCTGAGCACATGCCTCGACACTGTAACCTCGAATGTATGCACACAATAAACTGCCCCAAACCCAATTAAGATTTTCATATTTCTACAGTTTTAGTTTATCAGTTCCTTAAATACCGAGAAACTAAGAACAACCATACAAGATCAATGGTTCATAAAACATATCCCTTCCAACCACAAATAATGTTAGGAAAATCACAAGCAACACAAAACCATTTTCTTTTATCATCCAATCAATTCCAATGATTTTCCGTATTTAATAAACTACCATGCCCCACAATTCATTAGTTAATGCTTACACTTTTATTCATATGCACAACCCATCCCTGCTGCCCTGCTACCAACCACCATAACCACAAACACATCGGGAACAATAACCGTACCACATCATTATCCCTTTGATACCATTTAACGTAGCTCTGCTGCACATCATAACCATATCATACATGCCAACCCACAACCAAGTCAACCACATCCCCACTGATCACCTCTTCCATAACAACCAACGAAACACCCCTTCACATAATTATACCCCAACCAACACCCCCAAAAAATCATTCTTTCATTTAGTTAAACTGGGGTGATCGTACAAGGGTTCCAGGTATTCATTTAATCAGACAACATAACATGATTAACCAATTTCCACATTCTATGAAATTCCATCCGTAAAACAATACAGAAAAATAGGGAAACATTAAATTGTGCAAGAAAAGGCCCCCAACGACCCTGATTTTTAGTAGGCATAAGCCAATTCTATTAACAAATTAATTAAAGGATAAAAATTTATGGAAATTAAACAACAATATCAACAAAAATTCCCCATTCTAGTTCTTTAACTGGTTATTATATTTATTTACTGGTTCAACTATATCTCACAAAAACAAGAGGATACCCACCCCGCATGTTGCACAAAAGAGAGAGTGATGAAGTTAAGATCCCTACCTGAATAGGTTTTGATGTCCTTCTCTAAGAACAACCACCACAAGGATTTAGATCACTCATACGGACGACTATGTCCTCCTGTGGCTGTTGTGGCACAACCGTACTATCAACAAAGAAAGACTCCATTATGTTTTAATGTGTCACTTGTCATAGCATGGAAAGGATGAAAAAAAGGATAATGAGGAAGGAATTAGAATGGGGTAGAACATACCATTAAGATGATGTTCGTCGAAGAGAGTCGTTCCTGTCAAATATACACAATCTCCTCAGTTGGAAACATCAATGAGGAAGTCAAAGAAGAGGGAAATAAACAAGGTGCCTAATGTTTGCCTCATTGACATGATCCCACAGCCACTGAAAGATCGACGATCAGAGTAAGGATGATGAAGATAAGAGGAAGGCTTCTGGGTAATCAGGGGGTGTCATCATGCAGAGAAGAATAGGGGTCTGTAAATAACACGTGACCCTATCTTATATAGGCAACGAAAAGGTAAAATTGTATGAATCATGTATTAATGAATACATGACGTGACTGTACAACTGTTATAAGTCCTTGGCCTTAAACCTTACTTAATATTGAATTAAATGAATAATTTACATTGAGGATCTTTTCAGGTTTAGATTTTTAGAGAATTAGAACATAACTATTACATCTCAAAAGATTAAAAAGTAGACACTTCTACTAAGTTTCCATAATAATAAAAACTCTTAAAAAGAAACGTGTCTAGTTCCATGTTTTATATATCATGACATTCCCTTGATCCCATACTTGACCTTATTCCACATTAAGTCCTGTGAAAAACATTTCAAAAAAAACATGGGGTGAGCATAAAAAGCTCAGTAAGGGATACACAAAAAAATGAAAGCTGTTAGTTTTTCAAACATCAAGTAAACCATGTATACTCTATCAAAGTAATACCTTCACCATCATGAAGTAGTAAAAACTCTTCACTGAATAAAGTATCATTACTTACCTTTTTTAACCAAAGGATTACCATAAAACCCATAAAAAGAACACATAAAATATATAAAGGTAACTTGGGACATAAACATACTTAAGTGGAATAACCATACGGTCGACTTCCACACATATCACTTAATGGAATATCCATACGGCCAATTTCCATACATACTTAATGGAATAGCCATACGGCCGACTTCCATACCCAATGCATTGGAGGTTATAACGTAACCACCCATCCTGGTATTCACGACACCACCTGTCATATGGTTTATAATGTAACCACCCGTTAAAATGTCCAAGTACCAATATAAAATCATAAAACATAAAACCAATATAAAGGATTGATAACACTTCCACATTTCAATCACAATATATCATAAATATATTGACATAATATAATCCTTTACCAAAACCATTTTCAATTCCAAAATACATAATAGAATACATGGTATTTATTTTATTTTAAAAACATTACAGCTTGTTGAGGAAGCGAAAGACCAAATAATACTCGCGGCGGCGGAAAAGGTCGTTGTCACCGCATACGTTAAAAAAACATTCCTTTTTGTAGTTTAGTAAAACGCATCGTATAAAAATATTCCTTTTGTATAAAAGTAAAAGTCAAAGGGGTTTATACATCGTATAAAAGAAAGTTGTGTATAAAATGAAATATGCCTCAATGGAAGGAGATTGAGACGAAGTCCCTTACCTCGGGTCCGACTTGACTCGATCGTTCTTTAATGTCCTTTAAAAGTGTAACTCCTTTTGATTTGAGCCTAAAGGCTTCCTTTGAAAGGATTATTCCCAAAGGGAATCCTCTAGGATGAGGAGAGTGATGTGGAGAGAGTAAATGGGCAGGGGATGGCTGAGCCAAAGGCTTGAGGAGTGTGTGAAATGAGGTAGAGGTGGGGGCCTTTTATAAGAGGAGAGGAGGGGCACTTTTGGAAATCATGAAACTATTATTTTATTTTAAAAAGTGTTTCGAATTTATAAGGTCCCACATTCATATATTTTGAAGATAAGATGATAAGGATTCGAAATATTCCCATCCAATAGTTTTTGGACAAGTGTAGGTATTTGATATTACATTATCTTTCTATTTTATTTAAATCGTTAAATAATGAGGTCATCGCTGCATCATCATGATGTCAGAAATAATTTATTTTATTTAATGTCTAAAAATTATAAAAAAATAGTATGATGTCTGAAATCTTTTTATCTTTCTAATTAATATTTATAGGAAAAAATATGATTAGTATAACCCCTTCTAAAAATTGTTTTAGTAAAACAATTTATGTTAGTTTCATTTTCACCATTATTTAAAAAAAGGCATTAAAGTCATTATCTCACCCAAGTGGTTCCATGGGGTCCCCTAAATCGACCCATGGGTTTTATGGGTCGGCCATGACTCACCCAATAGGTGTAGGACAAGTGTCATGGTGTTTTCACATTTTTATAATATCATTTTTACCTTAAATTACACTAATTACCTCTAATCGCGATTAAAAACTTAATAAGTTACTATTCACCAAAAAAATATTTTAATCTCATTGAACCACATTTTACACACTAATTACAACCATGTATGTATTATTTTCAAAATTCAATACACATTAGTGGTAAAATTTCATTTAACTGAAAAATCAGTTTGCTTGATTACCACTTAGTGGTTTCACTATTCATCAAAAATTGAAGTTTTTTAGAAAAATACCAAAAATTCACCCTAATATATATTTGATATTCCGAATTCAAAAATGAAGTCCATTTTAAAAAATTTACAACATATAAGTTGCATTAATTAATTTAATAATTAATTCCCACTGTCAGAGCAAATAGCGTGTTTTTATTAAACAATAAGTAACAAAAGATTGACAGTAGTTTAAGTCCGATGTCAAATTGAAATTAATTCCAACGACCACTATTGGATTTAATAGTAAAAATATTTTCTAATTTCACTTTAAAACCAATTCAAAAGATAATATATTCATATAAATAAATTAGATTAAAAATAGGTTTTGAATTAAAATACAACATTTTACACTATTCATTAAAAAATGAACTTTATCGGAAAGATACCAAAAATTTACACAAAGTAAATTTTGATGTCCCGATTCTAAAGAAGTGTTATTTTTGATCCAATATAATTTATAAGATTGATCAAAACTATATTTAATGACGGTTCGCCATCAAAAGGTGATAAGTGAACCCTTAGTGAAAATTAGGGTATAAATGCCTAAAATTGAATTCTTTCCGTATTTTAAGCCTTTATCCTTTATTGTGAAAATGTAAAAACATTTAAAAACATATATAATCATATTTTAGTTATTTCTATCCATTCCCTCCTGTACAATGGATACTTGTTAACTAACATTTAAAATAATATTATTTTATAACTTGTGTGCAACGTAAGTTTTCAAAGAAACTCATCGTTGCGTATCGAGTACGCTATCAAACGTTGAGACCCCTTTTAATTAAAATTAATATTTAATTCATAAATATTAATAAATATTAAAATTATTTAATCTTTAATTACCTAGGCTGTTACATCCTTCCCCCCTTTTGGGAATTGCATCCTCGCAATTTTATTCACTTATCAAAATAAGTGGGGGTATTTATCCCTCATAGTATTTTCAGATTCCCACGTTGCCTCTTAAATCACATGGTTTTTCCACAAAACCTTTACCTGATGAATCACCTTATTCCGTAACACCTTCTCCCTGTGGTCAAGAATCTGGACTGGTTGTTCTTCATAAGATAGGTTCTCCTCCAGCTGAACTACCTCTGGACTCAAAACAAGAGATGGATCTGGAATATACTTCCTCAACATCGAAACATGAAAAACATTGTGTACCTGAGATAAACTCGGAGGTAAAGCCACTCAATAAGCAACTGATCCAACTTTCTCCAGAATATCATATGGTCCAATAATCCATGGACTCATCTTTCCTTTCTTACCAAATCTCATCACACTTTTCCAAGGAGAAACCTTGAGAAAAACATGATCACCTACCTCGAAAGATAGATCCTTCCTCCGGTTATCCACATAACTCTTCTGCCTGCTCTGAGCTGTTCTCATGTGCTTCTGAATCAACTGAACTTTTTCTGCCATCTATTATACCAATTCTAGTCCCATCAGCTTCCTTTCACCCACTTCATCCCAAAATACTGGAGTTCGACACCGCTTCCCATATAATGCCTCAAATGGTTCCATATGTATACTGGAATGAAAACTGTTATTATAAGAAAACTCAACCAAAGAAAGATGTTGGTCCCAACTTCCCTGATAATCCATCGAACAATCTCGTAGCATATCCTCCAAGGTCTGAATTGTTCGTTCTGACTTCCCATCTGATTGAGAATGAAAAGCTGTACTAAAATTTAATTTAGTACCCAATGACTTCTGAAGGCCTTTCCAAAAGGAAGTTGTGAACCTGGGATCACGATCAGATTCAATGGAGAGGGGAACTCCATGTAACCTGACTATCTCTTTAAGATACAAACGGGAAAGTTGATCTAGGGAAAAATTATCTCGTATAGAAAGGAAATGAACAGATTTAGTCAAGCGATCAACAATAACCCAGATTCCATTATTACCTTGATATGTCTTTGGTAATCCCACAAAAAATTCCATGGATATGTTTTCCCATTTCTACTCTGGCACTGGTAAAGGCTGAAGCATCCCTTTCGGTAACTGCCTCTCTACTTTAACATGTTGACATGTCAAACACTTCACAGTAAAATCAGCAATATCTCTTTTCATTCCATCCCACCAGTAATACTCTCGCAGATCTCTGTACATCTTAGTACTGCCAGGATGAACTGAAAACGGAGAACTAGGAGCTTCACATAACAACTCTCTCTTCAACTGTGAATCACAAGGCACACACAATCTCTTCCCAAATCTCAAAACGCAGTCACTATCAATTTTGAAATCAGGCAACTTACCTTTCTAAACCAGCTATACCTTTTTCTGCAACTCACTGTCTCGCTTCTGTGCTTTCTTGATTCTATCTGATAGAGAAGATTTCACTGATACCTGAAACAAAACTGAAGAACATCCTGTACCAACAACTTCTATTCCAATGTTCATCAAATCTTTAACCAAAGTATCACGTTCCAAACGCAACATTTCTAATGAAGCATTACTTTTTCGACTAAAAGCATCAGCCACTTTATTTGATTTTCCCGGATGGTAATGAATTGTACAATCATAATCCTTGATTAATTCTAGCCATCTCCTCCGTCTCATGTTCAATTCTTTCTGAGTGAATATATACTTTAAACTTTTGTGATCAGTATATATTTCACACTTTACTCCATACAAATGATGCCTCCAAATTTTTAAAGCAAAGACAACAGCAGCTTATTCCAAATCATGTGTAGGGTAATTTACCTCATGAGTTTTCAACTGTTGTGAAGCATAAGCAATTACCTGATCATTCTGCATAAGGACATAGCCAAGTCCCTTCAACGAAGCATCACTGTATATAACAAACTCACCATTCCTGTAAGGAAGTGCCAAAACTGGAGCATTCACCAATCTTCTTTTCAATTCCTGAAAAAAATCATCAGATTTTTTTTCTAGATAAACTTAACACCCTTCCGAGTTAGCTTAGTCATTGGAATAGATAACCATGAAAAATTTTCTACAATCCTTCTGTAGTAACCTTCCAAACCAAGAAAACTACGGATCTCAGTTACATTTGTGGGTCTTGGCCATTCTTCAACAACTTTTGTTTTAGTAGGATCAAGAGTTATGCCATCTTTTGAAACAATGTGACCCAGGAAAGAAATTTGTTGTAACCAAAACTCACACTTGCTGAATTTTCCATATAGTTTCTTTTCTTTTAAGGTTTGCAAGATAACCCTTAAATGACTTTCATGCTCCTCTTTACATTTAGAAAACACCAAAATATCCTCGATGAAAACAACCACAAACATATCCAAGAACTCATGGAAAATTCTATTCATAAGGTCCATGAATACAACAGGTGCATTGGTTAACCCAAAAGGCCTAACAACAAATTCATAATGGCCATATCTAGTACGGATTGCAGTCTTCGGAACGTCTACTTCTTTTACATTCAACTGATGGTACCCCGACCTCAAGTCAATCTTCGAAAAATACTGAGCTCCCTAGAGCTGATCAAACAAATCATCGATATGAGGAAAAGGATACTTGTTCTTAACTGTAATATTATTCAAGGCTCTATAATCAATGCAAAGTCTCATTGATCCATCTTTCATTTTAACAAACAAGACAGGAGCACCCCATGGTGATGTGCTAGGTCGAATGAAACCTTTATCTAATAACTCCTGCAATTGTTTATTTAACTCTAAATGTTCAACTTGAGCCATTCGATAAGGGGGTTTTGAAATTGGATTAGAATCAGGAACTAAGTCAACAGTAAATTCAACTTCCTGATCATGAATAATACCAGGCAACTCATCAGGAAAAACATCAAGATACTCATTTACCACTGGAACATCATTAATCTGAACAGTTCCTTTATTTTCAACAATATGTGCAAGGTAAAATTCATTTCCATCTTTTACTAGTTTCTCAACTTCCTGATATGTTATCAAAATCAAGGGTTCATTCTTGTACACAAACTGAAAATATTTCTGAAAAGAAACCAATTTTAGCTCTGCAGTCAATCTTAGCATGATAAACAGAAAGCCAATCCATTCCCAAAATAACATCAAACTCTACTAGAGGCAAGACAATAAGGTTTTCTGGTAGATTCTTTCCACACACAAGGATAGGAAGGTTCTTATAATTCCTTTTTGTCTCAACGTTCCCTCCGGGTGTTTTTACCATAAGTTCAGGATTCATCTCTTGATATGGAATTTCCAATTTACTAGAAAACTTCTCTGAAATGAAAGAGTGTGTAGACCCTGAATCAAACAACACATTGGCATGAGCTGAATAAACAAACAATGAACCTGATACCACTTTATTGGATAGCCCAACATCTGCTGAAGTTGTTGAAAAAGATTTCACCACCCCTTTCTGCTTGTAGTCTGGCTGCATTCCCCCGGTTGAGTTCTTAGTTGGACACACGTTTGCATAATGACCCATTTCATTACACTTAAACATCTTACCGTTGGCTTTTCATTCCCTGCTTGATCATCTTCCTTACAGTTACGAGTAATATGACCAGACTTACCACACCGAAAGCACTTACCAGACTTGGATAATCATATCCAGGATGCATTTTACCACACTTCTCACAGGATGGATATTTCGTTTTCTTACCTCCTTGCTTCTTTGATGAATTATTCCCCTTTGCATGCCAACTAGACCTCTTATTCTGTTGTTTTTTATAGAACACCTGATCATCGGAAAACTCCATTTCCACCTTCTCTGCACATCGAACAAGTTTTTCATAACTTTTGAACTCACGAGCTAATAAATCCCTTCGATACTTTGGATTTAACCCTGAGTAAAAACGGTTTATTTTACTATCAAGATCTCGTATGAAGTTTGGAGCATACCTTTCCAATCGAGTGAACTTTTATTCATAAGCAGCCACTGAATCATCATCCTGCGTCAATTCTAGGAACTGTTTTTCCATCCTAAGACGAACCACCTTAGAAAAATATTTCTCAAGAAACATACCTTTGAATTAGTCCCAGTGAAGATCCTCAATCTCATCATCATCCCAGATATTTTTCACCATCGACCACCACTGATCAGCTTCACCATCAAAATGGTAAACAACAAGACTAACCTTTTGATGTTCTGAACACCCCATGACATCAAAAATCTTCTCCAGTGCTTTAATCCACCCTTCAGCTTGCACAGGGTCAGATGATCCTCTGAATGATGGGGGATGTTGCCTCATGAAATGTTCCACCACTGACATGTTCCTCTGAGGTTGATCTGGCTGATCTCGTGCATGGATACCACCACCATTTATAGCCTGAGTCAACTGTGCCATCACTGCAACAAACTGTTTAGTTCCAATTCCGACCATCTCCGGTTACTGATTTGGAAGGTTGTCTTCCTCCTGATGTAATCCCAACATATCTTCTTTGTTTCCTCTACGGAAAACCATTCTGAACACAGAAATATCTTAGGCGAAGCAACATGGTAATCCGTAAATGCTATATCATTTCAATCATATTATAATTTAACATTTTTCTAACTCCTTAAGTTGTCTAAACCGACCTCTGATACCAACTATAAGGCATCGGCCTTAAACCTTACTTAATATTGATTTAAATGAATAATTCACATTTAGGATCTTTTCAGGTTTAGAGTTTTAGAGAATTAGAACATAACTATTACATCTCAAAAGATTACAAAGTAGACACTTCTACTAAGTTTCCATAATAAAAAAAACTCATAAAAAGAAATGTGTCTAGTTCCATGTTTTATATAGCATGACATTCCCTTGATCCCATCCTTGACCTTATTCCACATTAAGTCCTGTGAAAAACATTTCAAAAAAACATGGGGTGAGCATAAAAATCTCAGTAAGGGATACACAAAAAAATGAAAGCTGTTAGTGTTTCAAACATCAAGTAAACCATGTATACTCTATCAAAGTAATACCTTCACCTTCATGAAGTAGTAAAAACTCTTCACTGAATAAAGTATCATTACTTACCTTTTTGTAACCAAAGGATTACCATAAAACCCATAAAAAGAACACATAACATATATAAAGGTAACTTGGGACATAAACATACTTAAGTGGAATAACCATATGGTCGACTTCCACACATATCACTTAATGGAATAGCCATACGGCCAATTTCCATACATACTTAATGGAATAGCCATACGGCCGACTTCCATACCCAATGCATTGGAGGTTATAACGTAACCACCCATCCTGGTATTCACGACACCACCCGTCATATGGTTTATAACGTAACCACCCGTTAAAATGTCCAAGTACCAATATAAAATCATAAAACATAAAACCAATATAAAGGATTGATAACACTTCCACATTTCAATCACAATATTTCATAAATATATTGACATAATAGAATCCTTTATCAAAACCATTTTCAATACCAAAATACATAAAAGAATATATGGTATTTATTTTATTTTAAAAACATTACGGCTTGTTGAGGAAGCCAAATACCAAATAATACTCGCGGTGGTGGAAAAGGTCGTTGTCACCGCGTACGTTAAAAAAAACATTCCTTTTTGTCGTTTAGTAAAACGCATCGTATAAAAAGATTCCTTTTGTATAAAAGTAAAAGTCAAAGGGGTTTATACACTGTATAAAAGAAAGTTGTGTATAAAACGAAATATGCCTCAATGGAAGGAGATTGAGACGAAGACCCTTACCTCGGGTCCGACTTGACTCGATCGTTCTTTAATGTCCTTTAAAAGTGTAACTCCTTTTGATTTGAGCCTAAAGGCTTCCTTCGAAAGGATTCTGCCCAAAGGGAATCCTCTAGGATGAGGAGTGTGATGTGGAGAGAGTAAATGGGAAGGGGATGCCGAGCCAAAGGCTTGAGGAGTGTGTGAAATGAGGTAGAGGTGGGGGCCTTTTATAAGAGGAGAGGAGGGGCACATTTGGAAATCATGAAACTATTATTTTATTTTCAAAAGTGTTTCGAATTTCTAAGGTCCCACATTTATATATTTCGAAGATAAGATGATAAGGCTTCGAAATATTCCCATCCAATAGTTTTTGGACAAGTGTAGGTCTTAGATATTACATTATCTTTCCATTTTATTTAAATCGTTAAATAATGAGGTCATCGCTGCATCATCATGATGTCAGAAATAATTTAATTTATTTAATGTCTAAAAATTATAAAACAAATAGTATGATGTCGGAAATCTTTTTATATTTCTAATGAATATTTATAGGCAAAAATATGATTAGTATAACCCCTTCTAAAAATTGTTTTAGTAAAACAATTTATGTTAGTGTCATTTTAACCTTTATTTAAAAAAAGGCATTAAAGTCATTATCTCACCCAAGTGGCTCCATGGGGTCTCCTAAATCGACCCATGGGTTGTCTTGGTGGGCCATGACTCACCCAATAGGTGTAGGACAAGTGTCATGGTGTTTTCACATTTCTATAATATCATTTTTACCTTAAATTACACTAATTACCTCTAATCGCGATTAAAAACTTAATAAGTTACTATTCACCAAAAAAATATTTTAATCTCATTGAACCTCATTTTACATACTACTGACAACCATGTATGTCGGATTTTCAAAATTCAATACACATTAGTGGTAAACTTTCATTTATCTGAAAAATCAGTTTGCTTGATTACCACTTAGTGGTTTCACTATTCATCAAAAATTGAAGTTTTTCAGAAAAATACCAAAAATTCACCATAAGCTATATTTGATATTCCGAATTCAAATATGAAGTAAATTTTACAAAATTTAAAACATATAAGTTGCATTAATTTATTTAATAATTAATTCCAGTTGTCAGAGCAAATAGCGTGTTTTTATGAAACAATAAGTATCAAAAGATTGACACTAGTTTAAGTCCGATGTCAACTTGAAATTAATTCCAACGACCACTATTGGATTTAGTAGTAAAAATATTTTCTAATTTCACTTTTAACCCAATTCAAAATATAATCTAATCATATAAATAAATTAGATTAAAAAGAGGTTTTGAATTAAAATACAACATTTTACACTATTCATTAAAAAATGAACTTTATCGGAAAGATACCAAAAAATTACACAAAGTAAATTTTGATGTCCCGATTCTAAAGAAGAGTTATTTTTGGTCCAATATAATTTATAAGATTGATCAAAACTATATTTAATGACGGTTCGCCGTCAAAAGGTGATATGTGAAGCCTTAGTGAAAATTAGGGTATAAATGCCTAAAATTGAATTCTTTCCGTATTTTAAGCCTTTATCCTTTATTGGGTAAATGTAAAAACATTTAAAAACATATATAATCATATTTTAGTTATTTCTATCCTTTCTTGCCAGTACAATGGCTACTCGTTAACTAACATTTAAAATAATATTATTTTATTACTTGTGTGCAACGTAAGTTTTCAAAGAAACTCATCGTTGCGTATCGAGTACGCTATCGAACGTAGAGACCCCTTTTAATTAAAATTAATATTTAATTCATAAATATTAATAAATATGAAAATTCTTTATTCTTTAATTACATGGGATGTTTCAACGGTTACATTGTTTGACTGATCAACACATGACACGTCACATGGTTTCCATGCATTTAATGATAATAATAACTTCAATTAATAGTAGGTGTTTTATTTCCACGAGACATGAGTCGTAAAAATGTATTCATCCTTGGTCTTAAAATTACCCTCATAATTTTAGGGTTTTGCTGCCACTCATGGTTCGTCAATCTGATGTCATCTGAACAAGTTATGGACGAATTATGGTTTTGACAACCATAAATAATAATAATAATATATTATTATTATTTCATTTCATTGAAAATTTCTCTCTCCGATATTATTTAAGATTCATGCAAAAAAAACCTCTTCAATTTAGTGTACATCGCCCCATTCCTCCTTGATTGATTTCCTTATTTATTTTTCTTACTTTAAATTTTAAATCTTTATTTCCATTAAACTATTTCTCTCTATAATCTCTCTTCTATTCACGATTTCTTCCACCAAAAGTGGAACCTCCCCTAGCCTTTACACCATTATCACTTCAATGTTATTATTAATAAAATTAATATTAATAAAACCCATCATTAATGTTCTAATTTAATCCCATTAAATTAGTTTACCATTTTGTTAAAGGTAATGCTTTAGTTTACCATGATTATTATCATATTAAATTAAAATTATTCAATTTAATTAATCACACACTGAAATCCACCATTACCATTTATTATTTAATATAATAGTATTAAATCCTCTTTCAATTTCATCAACAAGTCGCCATCACTATCATTAATTATTATTATTATTATTATTACCACCCATTATAATCTTATAATTACTCCCTATGTCCAATCACATGATATTCACACACTGGTTGGGAGCCCCTTCCATTCTTAATTATCATTTTATTATTTTTTATAATCTGTTAAATGAATATTATTATAATTATTTTAATATTCCAAAATACAAGTTGGATTCACCCATAAGGGTTTGTGACCAATTCATTTCATTCCTTTATAATTTATTACATGCGCCTCATTTAACATAATTTATTCCTTTGTTAATTCTTCCATGCCCCTCCCATTATATGCCCATTACCCACATAATTTATTATTTTATAAATAAAAAAGAAACCATGCACCTCCACTTATTGAATTAAATACATTCAATTTTATTTCTTTTATTTCACAATGATTAAATTAAAACCATTAATCTAATTAACACAAAATATTTTCATGACATCCTTTTCAATTATTATTATCAAAAATTATTATTATAACACACTTCGTGCTTGACAACATCAAATTTGTACAAAGTAATGGACTGGAGATGTCCCGGCCATTACAATGTTCTAAGTCAATCTCATAAATAAATTCCTCAAAATAATGAAAAGGAACTTGGAAAAAAATTGCCTATTTACTTTTCCTACTAGGGAGTCAAGGAACATTTACCATATCAAAAGTTTGTGGTTTTCTGGTTGTTAACTTTCTCCCGATCATGTTTTCTATCACTCTCCATCAGAACATAATGGCTTTTTTCACCTCCATATCCATGTTTTCGTTGAATACTAAAATGTATTATCTCAATTGACCTTTGTAAAACTATTTATTTATTTTAAATTTATAGTTTTATTGACTCTTTTTTCTAATGTGGAACTTTCAATGATGTTTCTATGCCCAATTTTAAAATTGCGAGGACGAAATTTCCAAAAAAGGGGAAGGATGTGACGACCCATGAATTTATAGAATAATATGTTTTCATATCTATTAGTTTATATGTTTAATATATTAATTTTATGATAATGATAATATTTTGTTCGATAGAATACTCAACATGAAACACATGTTTTCTTTGAAATCTTATGCCACACACAACATTGAGTTATACTGATAAATAATAAAATAATATTTTTACTATTTTAAATGGTAGTTAACCCCTAGACATTGGAATTGTGGGAGTGAATAGTATCAACTAAATTTTGAAATATGTTTTACTCATGTTAAAATGACGATTCATTGATTAAAAAATTTATTAGAAATGGAAATAAAAACCCATTGAATATAATAGATATTTTTTATGAAAGCCTATTTAAAAGAGAATAATTTTGTTTTCATATTAGTATTTATGGATTTTTATTTGATAAAAATATATGATATATATTCAATGTAATGATTTAAATTCTTAAAATATGTTTTCTTTATATTATATAATATTAAATTTATTTTTTTCAGATAAAAGTAGTATCTTTCTAAAAATGTTGTTTTACCGCCTTTTGATGGAGAACCCTTTTTAATTTTATTTTAATTTTATATCGTCTATTAGAAAAAACAATATTCTTTTTTGGAATTGAGACATAATAATTAACATCGAATGAAATTTTGGTATTTTTCTGATATGGTTCATTTTTTATTGAATAGTGAAGAATACTGAATTTTAATCCAAAACTCCCTTTTAATCAAATTTATTTATATAGTTATATCGTACATTTAATTGGTTTTTAAGCGTAACTGAAATATATTTCGATCATTTTATCCAAATTTTTTTCACGTTTTTTAATTTCACTTTGAAATTGGACGTAGACACATGTCAGTCTTTTGGTAGTTTTTACTTATTTAAAACACGTGTTTTGGTTTTGACAACAAGAATTAATTGAATATTAATTTCTAAAACTTCTAAGTTTATTATATGGAAAAATGGATTCCATATTCAGGATCAGGAGGCCCAAATTATTTAAATAGGTAACTTTTATTTTTAGACATTATGAATAGTAACTTTAGTAAATAATTAATTAACCATGGTTAAAGGTTAAATATGGTAAATAAGGGTAAAAAATAATATTATAATAATATTAAATTACCCTAACACGTGTCTTAATCCTATTAGATAATATATGTCTAGCCATGGGCATCGTTGGGTATATTTTGGGACCCCATTGACCCACCTATATGTGAGAAGGACATTTTATAAAAATTAATTTCATGTTATGGAAAATTAACAAAAACATTTATCTTTTTGTAAAATAGTGTTTATATGGGGTTATATAAGTTTTATTTTAGACTATAAACATTTATTATAAAGATAAGAAAATTTCTTATATCATGTTATTTTATTAATTATTTTATACATTGAATAATAAATTTAATTATGACATAATGGTGATGTAGTGATTGCTTCATTAATAAAGATTTCGAATAAATGATATTATATATGTTAAAATAAATATAATTTTTTTATTTTTATGTCATACAAGACATTTTTGGTTGATATTTACATGCTATCATTGTATTAGAGAAGTTTTTTCAAATCAATCAAGCTGTTATGGGTTTTAAAAAAAATCATGATATGAATATTGTCCAAATTGACATAACTCATATTTTAAAATATAAGATATTTTGTTAAATATTTTAAATTTATAAAAAATATTAGATTTTTCCAAATAGTTGTAATAAGTCGAAAATTTTATTATTGACTCTTTAATTGGATATTTTTCATGTTTTGATAACTAATTTGATTCTCAAAGTGTTAAATGCTTGATAAAATGGTAAGAGTAAAAATGGGTACAATAAAAATGAAAAGGGATAAAAAATATCAAAAACATGACTATTTGTTATTTAATTTCTTCATTTAAACATATATTCATCTTATATTCTATTTTTATTATTATTGGTCCTTTTAAAATCGAAAAAAATATTATAAAATAATACTTTTAGACTTTCCTAAAGACCCATCACCCCTCTTATAAAAGGCTGCCACCACTAACCCATACTCACAACTCAAAGGCCCCATTGATCATCCAAACATTGCTCCAATAATATCCAAAGATCCATGTATTCATCCTAGAATATTTGCCTTAGGAATATGGTAATTAAATAATTCCTTTTGGGTTAAATCATAGAGAGTTACATGTTTTAAGAGGTAGCATCTTCTCTAAATTTCCATTCCATTATTCCAATTCTTCCCTCTCTATTCTATTATTATTTTTTTATTACATAAAAAAATAATTATCCTTAATATAATATTATTTTTTGATAAATATCTAAAATATACTCACACACCTCCATCTATTGGATGTAGAACATACTATTTCTGCGGACGATGAACTACTACCTCATGAAATTATGATTGTTCAATTATCTCATACTTCCTCTCATGGTGGCCATTATGATAGAGCTATAATTATAAATGATATTTATGATACCTATTCTATATCAATTCTTCTTTAATTATCACTTATGACATAGCTTTAAGCATTTAATGTTTTAAAAATTTGATAATTTCATTTGAGGATGTACGGACTATCGCTCCTCAAAGTGATATGACACGTTCTTTCATACATTGAACGTATAAAATATTGGTGTCAATGAACAAATTTAACATATAAAAATATGATATTATATAGGAATTATAATATACATATATATCATTTGGTTTTCATTCCATTAAAAATGAAAAAAATGAAATTAGAGTTCATGTGTAATTACGCCGTACTGTCTCCATGAACGGTACATTTAATTTTCATATTCCAAAATGATATGGAAAATTAAAAATACATATATACTATATATATATATATGATATATATGATATCTAAATTATTAGTATAATAATAGGGATAATGGACTTCTGACCAGATGGACAATTTTTAATTATAACAAGTTCATTTTTGACTCAAGTTCTGATCGATGACAAAATGTCTGATATGAACACAAATAATTAACTAATTGTTGTAGTAAAATAATAAGTGATATAAGAGAAATAATAAAATTTTAAAAGGTTCTAATGAATGTATAAATTATCTTAAGTTTATTATTCTTGAAGAAAAAGGAACATTCAAAATAAATCGGACTCAAGGTAAAGGAACCTTTCACCGTACTCTTTTAGTCTATGACTTATTTTATGTTATTTCATTTAAATTTCCATTTTCTTAAGTTGGGATATGTTTATATATATCCTTATTTTTATAAATTATATATCCTAGTGATGATATAAAATTTTTCCCATCAAAACATTTTATGAATTTTAAAGTGATGATGTTAGGGTGTAGAATTTTCGTAAGGGGTAATCTTAAGTCAATATCCATTAATTGAGTCGAATATCCATGTCATTAGTTTTGTTTTATCAAGAATATATGTTAATGAAATATTATTTGTTTTACACATAATATATACATATATTGTGTGTATTTATATTTTTCAAGCATAATTATGTCATTGATTTATCCTTAATCTTAGGATATGATCTTTCAAAGGGACTTCCTGTCAATCTCATTTCTTTGAGGCATATCATGATGTTATACACCTTTATTATCATATATGGTGTATATAAAACCATTTTAACATGTTATATAAGGAATTATTATATTATCATTATTTTTAATGTTTGTTTAATGTTATTCTTTAATGAATTTTATTCAAGTGTTTCTCAAGTGGTAAGCGACTCTTTAACTAAAACACTATTTTAAATGTTTTAATGATTTATACTTCTAAAAAATTCAATTTCATGTACATGAATTTAAAATGGGTTTTAAGTATTTATTTATATGGAAATTATATTTTTAAAGTGTTAATAAAATTCAATAGTTTCAATGTTGTATGGGGCACTTTGATTCAAAACCCATCCTTTTGAATGTTTAAAATGAATTGATTATTAGAATTTATTTAAATTAAATCTTTTCATTGAAATGTAAATATGTTATGTTTCCATTATGCTTGTTTATATGTTATGATTATGTTATGGTTCGTTGGAATTGTTTAATTATATGGGTGGTTCCATGAATAACAAAGGGAAGGTGGGCCCAAGATAGCACTCCAACGCATTTGGTAAAATGGCGGGGGTAAATGATAATGTTTCTCCTAAGCGATTTAGGGAATATACACTGATGGGTATTCAAAACATAACTACCTACATTTCAGTGAAAGCTAAAATGTATGTATATTATGGATGCCACAGGTTAACTTAATGATTTAGGATTTATATGTGTTATTCATAAATTGTATGATTTTTTGAGGTATGTTAATGAGCATATGTTTTATTATTGAAAATCATGATTTCATTGATTTGTTTGTATTGATGGACTAATTTTTAATTTCCCTGTTTTATAACCCTTACATATCTTTTTATGGTCATCACATGTTTTTGAAATGTTTTTTACAAGGTATAAGGAAGGGTATGAAAACAGAAAAATTCAATAAGATTTATATCAAGAAAACAATTATTGTTTCCTTTAAGAGTTTTTATTTTTTGAAAAAATGGATAATAAGTAGAATTTTATACTTTTTAATATTTGAGAGGTAATTTAATAGTTTTTTCCTAATTATATATACTCTAAACATAAAATAATCCTCAATGATTATTTTTTATTAAACACAATATTAAGTGATTTTTTAAGGCTGGGAACTTATAGTTGAAATCAGAAGAATGGTTTAGACCACTTTAGGGATTATGAGTTTTCATTAAACACATGGTTAGTCCCTATGTATATTATTTCTGTTAAATCCATTATTTATAAATTTTTTAGATCAAGTAACGGCGGATATAAATAGAAGGATGAGGATCCCAAACAATATTCCAATATCTTCTTGATGAAATGCTGGCAATAATTATTTTGAAGTCATGTTTTGATGCTTATGAATCCTTTTCCTCCATACAAATCACAAACAAGAACTTTTTTGAGATATCAAACACCTCCACTATTCCTCGATACCATCTTGGATCATGGGTTTTATTTAATAAAATGTTTTTTATTAATATTCTCATAATATCAATAAAGGTAAATATTAGCACGGAATTTTCAGATATTTTACCATATCACATTATTTTGAAGCATATTATGATTTTTAAAAGGGTGATAACGAAGGAGACCCTTGTGAAACCTATTTTTATTTTCTTTAAAAAAAATCCTCTCAACACATACTTATATTATTTTATAAGGACCATTTATTTAATTTTTTAATGATAAGTTCGTCTGACTGTTTTATAAAAATCATTTTTTTTCAGATATTATGAAATTATATGCCATAGATGATTATTTTACAAAAATATTTTTTTATAAACACCAATATAATCCATGTTTCACATGGTTTATTTGGATGAAGTATGAAAATGATTTTGAAGTATATATAAATATTTTTTTTCAATGCAATGACCTTCTACCTACGTGAACAAAATGCGAATGAAACCAAGTGGACAATATGATCAATGTAGGATGCTATTTCATTTGGGGATAGGTTAATTTTATAATATAGTGGTGAAATAAAACAATGAAAACATATATTATAATTCATGAATTATAATGTTGATGTCAAAATAAGATGGGATGAAAATGATAGGTATAAGAAAACCATTGAGGATAAAATATGTTATGGTTATTTTTGAGGAATTTATCTAATTTTTTGGAATTTCTGTTTTATAAAATGGATATCCTTATAATAGGAAAATGATTTTGTGATTAAGTGATAAATTTTATTTTAAAAGATGTTGGATATTTTGGGAACATAATATTCGTAAGGAAAATAGAGTACTATGAGACATAGTTTTTGGAGTAGTGGATGAAATTTTATTTGGGAAGAATATATGTTTTAATTTTGGACATATGGTGATTTGGATTATTTATAGAAATGATTAACTTATCTAGGAAAATATTTTATTAGGTTAATTACTTTTTAGTATGATACTTTATGAGTAGATGATGTTATTTGGAGATAAATGTTAAGAATATCTTGGAATATTATGTGATAAAATAATTTTGAATTTTGGGTTTCATAATTTCCTTGGATTATTTTTAATAATTATATGGAATTTGTTAATTGAATAGTCTTGGTTGAACTTTGGGTATTTTTTGTTAATTTCTAGAGACTAAGAGTAGCATTTATTTATATAAAGGTGTATCCTTTTTGGGGATCATCTGATCTTGTAATAACCATTTTGGTTTTGGTTCATGTCTAAAGACATGGGAAATATATAGTGAATCTTTTTTGGATTATGTGATTATATAAGTCTTGATTATAGCTCTTTATGTGTGACCAAGTCATTATGAAAACTCATTGTTTGGAGAAAAGATGAGTTTGTGGAAGAAATTTATTGAAGGATGAAAATCTACATGAAAAGTAAGTATATATTCTTATGTTCATAGTCTATCTCATAAATGAATTCCTCAACATTATGAAAAGTAACTTAAAAACCAAAATGCATCCCGTTTACTTTTCCTAATGGGGAATCAATGACTTTTTTACCTATCACAAGACTATATATTTCTTGTGGTTATCCTTCTCCTGATCATGTTTTCTATCACACTCCATCAGAACATAGTGATTTGTTTTCTCCTCCATATCCTTGTTTTCAAGGAATCCTAATATGTGTAATTTTAGATGACCTTTGTACTACTATTTATTTATTTTAATTTGACATTTTTATTGACTCTATTTTGGATGTGGGAGTTTCAATGATGTTTTCACGCTCAAATTTAAATTTGCGAGGACGCAATTTCTAAAAGGGGGGAAGGATATAACAACATATGAATTTATAGAATATCACTTTTTCATATTTAGTAATATTTATGAATAAGTTATTAATTTTATGTTAAATAGGGCACTTTGGTCGATATTGTTCTCAACATGCAGCATCGGGGTTCATTGAAATCTTATATTGCCCACAATGTTGAGTTACACTAAAAAATAATACAATAATATTATTATTATTTCAAATCGTAGATAAAGACTATCCATTAGAATGGTGTGAATTAATAGTATCAAAGGAATTTGGAAATTTGTATTACACATATTTAAATGTTGATTCATGGATTACCAAATTTATTAGAAATGTAAATAAAAACCAATTGAATAAAATTGATGTGTTTTTATGGAAACTTATTTAAAAGAGAATTTTTTTTTTTAATTTTAATATTTATGGATTTTTATTTAGTGAAAAATATATCATATATATTCAATGTAATTTTTAAAATTCATCTTATATGTATTCTAGATTTGATATAAGAATAAATTTATTTTTTCGGATAAAAAAAGTTTTTTATGTAAAATGTTGTTTTACCACCTTCTAATGGAGAACAATTTTTAAATATAGTTTTTTTTAATTTTATATGTTATATTTGAAAAAAATATTATTCTTAATTTTAATAGGGACATAAAAAGTTACAATTGATGAAATATTTGTATTTTTCTGATGAAGTTCATTTTTGTAATGAATAGTTAAAAATACTAAATTTTAATTCAAAACTGCCTTTTAATTTAATTATTTATATAGATATATTTTACTTTTAATTTTTTTTTAAATTTTAATTTGATTATAGTTTAATAATTTAATCCATTTGGGTCATTTGATGTAATTTCACTTAGAAATTGGACAACAAATGCATGCTAATATTTTGGTAGTTTTTACTTCTTAAAAACATGCATGTTGGTTTTGACAAAAATAATTATTTTAAAATTAATTATTATAACTTCATTATTTTAAATATGGAAAAATAGATTCCATATTTTGAATCGGGAATTCCAAATTTTTTAAATAGGTAACTTTTATTTTTCGTCATTATGAAAAATAAATTCTTTAAATATTTTATTTATCATGGTATAATGGGTAAATATTACAAAAATTAAATATAAAACAGTAATCTTATAATAATATTAAATAATCCTAACACATGTTTTAACCCTATTTCATGTGATATGTACGCCCATGGTCATCCTTGGGACAATTTTTGGGACCCCATGGAGCCACCTGTATGTGAAAAATACATTCTATGGAAATTAATTTATAATTAAGGAAAATGTAACATAAACATTAATCTTTTAGTAAATCAATATATATATATCGGGTTATATAAGTGATTATATTGAATATAAATAGTCATTATATATTTATAAATATTTCTACATCATGTTATTTTATTTATTATTTTTAGACATTAAATAAATAAATTTAATTATGACACAGTGGTGATGTCGTGATTGCTTCATTAAAAAAGGATTTAAATAAATGATATTAAAAATGATAAAATAAATTTAACTTTGTTATTTTGATGCAATAAAATAGTTTTTTGGAATATATTTACATTTTATCTTTTTTATTAATTAATTTTTCTTGAATAAATCATTTTTTATGGTTTTTTAAAAAGTCATGATATGATTATTGTCTAAATAAACATAATTCATATTTTAAAATATAATATAATTTATTACATATTATAAAATTCCAAAATATCTACTATTATAAAAATAGTTATCATAAGTCAAAAATTTATTAATTACTCCTTTAATGGATATTTTTCATGTTTTGGAAACAATTCTGATTCTCAAAGTGTTAAATGCTGGATAAAACAATAAGAGTAAAAAAGGGTAATATTAATGACATAAGGTTTAAAAAATATCCAAAAGCTACCCAATTATTATAAGATGTTTTTATTTCGACTTATATTAATCTAGTATTCTAATTTAATGAGTTTTGGACCTGTTTAGACTTGAAAAAATTTATAATAAAACAATATATTCAAACGTTCCAAAAGAGCTCGTTCTCCCTCTTATAAAAGGACACCACCTCTAACACTTACTCACAACTCTCCAGCCCCTTGATTGTCCAAATTATGGTCCAATAATCTACCAAAATCCCACTCTTCATCCTAGAAGCTTTTCCATAGCCATAATGATCTTAAAAAAAACCTTTTGGCTCAAATCCAAGAGAGATACACATTTTAAGAGGTAGGGTCTTCTCTAAAATTACATTCCATTATTCAACTTCTACACTCCCTATTTGGTTATTTTACATTGATTACAAAAAAACCAGTATAATCAATATAATATTATTTTTTTTGATATGTATTCTAACTACAGTCACACACACCTCAATATAATGGATTTAGAAGATACTATTTTTGTGGACTATGATTTAGTGCCTCACAAAACAATGATTGTTCAATTATCTACTACCGCCTCTAATGTTTGCCATTATGATGGAACAATAATTATTTATGATATATAAGATATTTTATCTCAGTGAATTTTTAATTATAATTTAGATTTGAACATTATACTTTTCATGTTTTATAAATACGATAAATTCATTTGAAGATGCGCGGACTACCGCCCCTTCAAAGTGATATGGCTCGTTCATGACACACATGGAATGTATAATGGATGGTGTTAATGAACATATGTAACGTATATAAAATATGATATTATACTTTAATTACAATATAACTATGTATTATTTGGCTTTCATTCATTTAAAAATGAAAAAATGAAATGAATGTAGTGTTCATCCGTACGTACGACTTACCATCTCCATGAAAAATTTATTTGATTTTAATATATCATAATGATATTGAATATTATAAATACATATATAATGTATATATATTATATATATGATATCTAAATCATTAATATCATTTTGGAGATATTGTAATTTCGACCACATGGAAGATTAGTAAATATAACAAGTTCATATTTTGACTAATGTTTTGAACAGACACAAAAT
This sequence comes from Viscum album, assembly GCA_963277665.1. NCBI lineage: Eukaryota > Viridiplantae > Streptophyta > Magnoliopsida > Santalales > Viscaceae > Viscum > Viscum album. Next base: position 1,496,089,691 of record OY728151.1, on the reverse strand, counting down.
GTCCGATATGAACTCAAATAATTTAGTAATTTTTTTAGAAAGGTAATATGTGATATAAAATGAATAATAAACTTTTAAAAGTTTCTTATTAATGAATAAATTAATCAAAGTTTATTATTTAGGAAGAACAAGTAACATACGAGACTAGTCAGACTCGATTTAAGAGGACCATTCACCGTACTCTTTTAGTCAAATACTTCCTTTACATTATGTATTTTAAATTTATATTTTATTATTTTTTCATATGTTCTTCAATATCCTTATTTCTGTAAATTTTATTTCAATGTTATTAGACACCATTTTTTCCCATAAACTCATCTTCTGAATTTTAATGTGATGTTGTTAGGTTGTTGAATTTTCGTTAGGGGAATATTAACTAAATCTTTTGTATTATCATGAATATGTGTGAATGCCCTATGATTTATTTTAAAATTTATATCTATTTATATTGGGTGTATTTATATTTTTTCACACATAATTACGTCATTGATTTATCCTTAATCTATGGATATTATCTTTGTTGGGGACCTCGTATCAATCCCCTTTCGTTGGGGAATATCAGGAAGTTATGCAAATTAATTATCCTATATTGTGTATATAAAACCCTTTTTACATGTTATATCATGAATTAGTATATTATAATGAATTATAATGTTTTTTTAATGTTATTTATTAATTACATTTATTCAAGTGTTTATGAAGTGGTAAGAGACTCTTTAACTAAAACGATGTTTATTATATTTTAATGATTTACTCTTATAAAACCTTTTAGTTCATGTCCATGTCATAAAAATGTTTTTAAAGATTTATTTAAATTTAAATGTGTGTTTTAATGTTCTAAATATCGTTCAATAGTTTCAAATCCTTTTTAGGCACTTTGATTCAAAACTATTCTTTTTCAATGTTTTAAATGAATTGATTATATAAATTTATTGAAATGATATCTTGTGATTCCAATGTGTAAATGTTATCTTTCTTTTATTCTTGCTCATTTTTTTATTATGTTATAGTTGTTGGGAATTATTTACATATATGGGTGGTTCCATGATAAGGAAATGGTGGGTGAGCCCGAGATAGATCTCCAATGCATTGGGTGACGCGAGAGATGTAAACGTTAATGTTTCTCCTTACATATTTAGGTAATATACTATGGTGGGTATTCAAAACGTGACTCCCTATGTAGCTATGAAAGCTAAAATATAAGTATGTTATGGATTCCACAAGTTACATTTAGGATTTATAATTTTATGTGTTATTAAAACATCTTATGATTTAGTGAGGTATGATAAATACATTATGTTTTATGATTGAAAAGAATGATTTCATTGATTTGTTTGTATTGATGGACTAATGTTTATTTCATTGTTTTATAACCATTTGTTATCTTCTTATTCTCTTAAAATGATTTTGAAATTTTTTTCACAGGATAAATGTAAGGCTAAATTTAAAGGAATAATTATAAAATATTTATATGAAGGAAGGAATTCTTGTTTTCATTTAACAGATTTTATTTTACAAAAAATAGATACTGACTAGAATTGTCTACTTTGTAATATTTGAGATGTAATGTAATAGTTATGGCCCAATTATATAAAACTCTAAACCTAATAATATTTTCAATGTTAATTCATTATTTTACACAATATTGCGTAATGTATTAAGGTTGGGGCCTTATAGTTGGTATTAGAGGAAATTTTTAGAAAACTATTGGGATTATGAGTTTTCGTTAAACACATGGTTAATCCCTAAGTCTATTCTTTCAGTTAAATCCTTCTTTTATAACTTTCACAGGTCAAGGAAATTATGTTATAAATGGAAGGAGGAGGATCTCAAACAACATTCATATCTTTTCCTGATGACATTCTTTTAATAATTATTACAATGTCAAGTTCAGATGATTGTTAATATTTTTTTAGAATACAACCCAAAATGAAGAAATTGTTTGAGATATAAAACACCTAAACAATAAATTGATACCATCATGGATCATGGTTTGTATTTAATCAAATATTATTTTCTCAGTATTCTCATATTTTCAGGAAAGGTAAATATTATTTAGGCCTTTTCAAATATTTTACCTTATCACATGATTTTGAAGTATATTTTTATTTTGAAAAATTTGATGAAGTATGAGACCCTTGGGCTTAATATTTATATTTGATTTTAAAATTTAGTCTCTCAGCACATACTGCTACACCCAATGATTTCATAGTACGTGACCTCTTTAATGTAATTCAATAACCTGCACTACACGTAACACCGAGTTTGAGCACACCAAAACTTACCAAAATATCCATTCAAAAAGTGGTTATAAATAGTATTAAACACATTTTGAATTATATGTATATATATATCCTATAAAAATTTAAAAATCAACATTTTTGTTTCTTTGGAATAAATTAAGATCAAATTCAATTTTTCAGATAAAAGAATTATTTTTTAAAAAATGTAGTTTTTTCGCCTTTTAATGGAATTTTTTTTAAATCTAATATTTGAATCTTTTATATGTTCAATTTAGTTAAATTAAATTCTTCATTAGAATCGGGACATAAAAATTTTTTTTGGACAAATTTTTGGTACTTTTCTAATAACTTTCATATTTTGATTAGTAGTGAAAAATACTATTTTTTAATTGAAAACCACTTTTTTAATCGAAAAACTAATACTGATAAATTATGAATTTGAGTGGTTTTAAACTATAATTAGATTATATTTTTATCATTTAATATAATTTAGGTCATTATAACTAATTTTACATTTAAATTGGATATAAACAAGTGTCAATCATTTGATTCTTTTTACTTTTTAAAAACCCCCCTTTTTGGTTTTAACAACGGGATTTAATTTTAAATTAATTAATGATACTTCAATGTATTGAAATTGGTAAAATTGTTTTCATTTTTGAATTTGGAATACCAAAATTATATTCGTGTAAAAGTTTGGTATTTTTCTGAAAACATTCAAGTTTTGCTGAATAGTTAAAACAATGCCTTATTATTCAAAACCTACATTTTATTTAAATATTTATTTTTTAATTAAAATTTATTTTCACATCAAAGTAGATACATAATTCCTATATTATCCCTGTGTAATTCATTGGATTCATTTTATATTAATATTTGATATATAATATTGTATTATACCTTTTAACATCTTTTACCCACCTTCGAGGCTCATCTGTAAATTTGAATAAAATGTAATTTTACCATTTCTAGGAATTGGATTTCAAAAATCCAAGAGACACGGTTGATTTAAGTAAGTAAAATTTGGTTCAATAGATTTAAAATAATTTTTGGTTAATAGAAACATTTGAATTTTATTTACCACGATTAAAAGTAAAATGGGTAATTAGAGGTAAAAATGTTATTATAATTACCCTAAAACATATCCTAATTCTATTGGATAAGTGTATTTTGAAAAAAAATATATATTATGAATAAAAAATTATCCTTTTGATCCACATAGATTATATTAGGACGTTTATTATTATTTTATTTAAAGAAGAGTTAAATGTGTAAAATTCAATGTTTACTAACTAAAGGATTTTTAATATTGGGTTATACATAAGATAAGTTTGACTACAACTTTTCATTATAAATCAAAAAAGATTTTATACCTCATGATATTTAATTTTTAATTTTTATACATTATATAATTAAATTTAGTTATGACACAATTATAATGCAATAATTACCTTATTAATGAATGATTAAAATAATTGATATTATAAATATCAAAATAAAAGTAAATTGAGCCTTTTGATGCATTACATGGATTTTGTAGGTAAATATGACATGTTAGGGCTGATTTAATGTTTTTTTGAAGTGATAATGATTTTGTAATTTCATAAAAACCAAATACTAAATAGTGTCAAAATTGACATAAATGTGTTTTTTTAAATACTATATTATTAAATTATATAATAGCCCTAAAAATATAAGGTTTTTCCAAATTAATTATATAATTATATATATATTATTAATGAACCTCTTGAGGTTCTCTTTTCATTTTATATTATTTTTATAAACCATATAATTTAAAAATACAAGGAGACTTGTTAAATGTTAAACTATTCAACCAAGAGTTAAATCTAAAAGATAAAGTTAATATGGAAACCTAAACATTTCTATAACCTTTTGGTTGAGAGTATTTAGACTCATAACCACATTATCATGGAAGTAAATATTTTTGGAGCCATTAATACTTTAAAATGTCTTTATAATAAAATATTGTTTCCATCTTTTCATAAGATGCCCCTCACCTCTCATGTAAAAGGGAAGATGCCCTTCTCTTATTTTCACACCATCAAAGCCATTTGGCTCAGACAACCCCTGCCCAAATATCTTCCCAAATACACATAATTCAGAATAGAGGACTTACATTGATCATTCATCCAACCTAAAGAGACCTTTTGATCAAAATCAAAATGAAGAACCTGAAGAAGGGGTAATAATCTTATCACCCCTTTCAAATTTTCTTTCTTATTCCACTTCCTCATTCATTGTTTTACCCATTAAAAAACAATAAATCTAGTACCTTATAAATATTTTGTTGTTATTAAAATCATTATATATCCAAATTCATTATTACATCCATCCAATGAATGAAAAAGTCACCATACGTGCATACGCATGGCTTACCGTCTCCACATCGTGGTGTAGTTTGTTATTCAACACTTCATTATTTATATGGGTATAATAAGGAGTATAATTGTTATAAATAATAAATAACATGTCAATGATTCATTATATATAATATACCATCCAATTATATACATTTTCACCATCAAGTGAATGATATTGTCACTCGTGCATACGTACAGATTACAGCCTCCACGAATGTGATGATATTCATTCCCCATCATAACCAATCAAGAATAATTTGAATTTGGTGACTAAATATAATGTTTAAGAACTTAATATAATTCTTTATATGAATCAAATACATCATATCCTTATAAAATAAGAGTTACGTAATAAAACATATAAAAGAAAATGAATCAGTTCACAACTGAAACGATGATACTACTGAAATATCATTAACAAATAAATATTAGAATACCATTTATGATATATGATTTATGTATGTGGTTCTTGTATAATTTAATAAAAAAATTAACTATTATATAGAAGGTTCACATACCATCTAATAAGTAAGAGTACAAGGTAATGTTTAATTCCTGAATCTCTTTATTATCCGAGATTGTTTATATGTATGTATCTACAGGGACATATTTATCATCCATGTCCATGTTTCATAAAAATGTTTTCAAAAGGAATATTTTAAGGTTTTATGGAAGTTTCTCTTTAAACAGATCGTCATTTTGAATTTTTCAAATATTTATTTTTCTATATCAATCTAATTAATATCCATGTTTTGAAAATGATTTTAAGGATTTATTAAAATGGACATAATTGTTTTAAAATGTTAATTCCTTTCAAGAGATTGAAATTTTTATGAGACACTTTAATTCAAAAATATATTTTAAATGCATTATTTAAAATCTTGATACTTTTAAAGGATGTCATGAAAAAATGGGTATTTCTCCTAATCCGTTTTACTGATCATTTTCAACTATGTCATCGTACTTTTTTGGATTTTACACCTATTGGATGTTTATTAATAATAATAAAATCATCCATATTGTATTGAATGATTTATGATATGTTTTAATTTGGATGTTATATTTTTATACCATTCATGGTTTATGGTTAAAATATTTACATTTTATATTCTAGTTTTAATAAGAATGTTTATGTTATGTTTCAGATTTTTCATATGAGGAATGCATTGGACATAGTAAGTGATGGGTGGATCTCGCTATAGATCCTTTATGCATCAATAGGTTTCATGAGACAAACTCGTTTCTGGGCAGAAGGCCTTGATAAAATCTTATTTATACTCTCGGCATGAGGCCTTGACTACGTGGTTAAGATGTCCGGCATTATGTTATCCATCATTATGAAATTTTCTATTGAAATTAAATTTGATTATTTGACTAGTATAATACCCATGTGAATATGTAAGTGGATATATCTGATTTATCATTTCCATATTATACTAATGTTTATTTTTAAAATGATTGGTATTTAATCATATACACTTAATTAAATGTTTATGCTTATTTAAGATTATTTCAACTATATTATTCTTCTTACTTATCATCTGACCTCACCACATTCTTATGTTTTATTTTTCCCTGGATGCGAAGAAGTTTATTACGATTAACCTGTAGGAATAGGCTAAGGGATAAGAGTGACTTCAAAGGGGTCACGATGTTATTTTTTTCATTTAATAATATAATTTAAATATTATGTATGTATCTAGTACTTCAAATTCTAATAAATTAATCGATATTTTAGGAAATGATTCCTTGTATCATCCCAATGTTATGTAATAATGCAGTCACTCTAGGTAACTAGGGTCAGGACGTTACAGTTGGTATCATATGAGGTTTAGTACAAACCATTGAAGATAGATTTTGAAAAACTCTAATTAGAGAACATTACCCTATGATAAACATTGATGATTAATATTGAAGAACTTCCTATAATTTAGGTACTTTAGAGATTTTATGATTTTTACAAGAAAATACATCTCTGTCTTGATAAGAGTAGGTAGAGGTGGCTTTGGCATAGATGTACCTAGAAGTGAAAATTCTGACAAGGAGTGTCTGGCATGACCCGGGGTATCCTCCTACACAACAATGGGCCTTGTTTCACTCCTGTTTACAACACCCGAGGGGATATACTAAGGATAATTCACATTTTCATTACAAACCAATATGAAGGATTTATGATTAAATACTTCCTAAATGAATTTTTTTATGATTAGGGAGTATATGCATAAATTGTTCAATTTATGTTTGGTATTTTACTATTTGGGAATTCTGTATTATGATTTATAAACTAATTTAGTGTTTAGAAATGATTCCTAGTTGAGGATTGGAAACTATATCAATGCACATGATTCATATAGAAATTTCACTTCTACTCAAGATTATTATTGTGGAGCAGGTGATGCAACTAGTGCTGAATAGATTATAACCATACTTGGACAACTAACTTAGGTTAGGAATAATAACATTACCGGTATGGAGAACACTTATATACAAAGTGTAGGATCAATGTTAGAACTATTTATGAGGCAAAAACCACCAAAATTCAATGGGACTAAAAATCTACTTGTAGCTGATCAATGGAAAAGTTCTATAGAGAAAATATTTCTTTCTTTGGAGAGTAGGAAAATGAAAAAAGTTATCATGGAAGTTTATCACCTCACGGGAGATTTAGATCAATGGTGGAAATTAATTAAAAACACAAAGGAGGATAAAGAAGGATCAAATATGGGATGGAGGGAGTTTAAAGAGTTTTTATTATAAAAATACTTCCCTCATTAACATCGAGTTGATATGGAAAATAAATTTATAAGTCTGAGGATAAGGTAGGGTGAGGATGTCACCAAGTATGAGTCTAACTTTACACAGTTAGAAAGGAATGCTACAGATTACATACACAACCCATGGAGGAAGATTAATCGATTCTTTGATTTGTTAAAACCATTTCTCCATCAACCATTAGTATCCAAATCCTTCTCATCATATGATGTTATTGTCACATGTGGTATCAAGATAGAAAAGGGATTCTATAAGTCTAATGACCATAATGTAAAGAAATAGAAGAAGAGAATGGTGGAGAAAGAGACAGATAAAGGGCGAAAGGGAAAGAATGATTTTCCCTTATGTGATAAAAGTTGGACGAAACACCTCAGTACATGCCTAAATGGAATGAGAGTTCGCTAAAAATATGGAGAAAAGGGTCACTAGGCTCGTTCTTTCAATGGAATGAAAGAGGCTATCAATGTTGTATTCTACAATTGTAGAGATATGGGGAATTATGCAAATTAAAGTTTTAATCGCCAAGGAAACTTACCTCAGAAAAGTCCAAGGTAGAAACCCCAATCTCATTTTGTTACTACTGTAAAAGTGGAATAAATAATGTTTTTGTGTTTTTGGATTCAAGAATTATATTCTAGTTATAATAATAATATGATATATATATAAGGATTATACTATCGTACATTTCATTTTCTTTAAGTATTTAATACGATTAAGGTAATCAAATTTACAGGATGTGAGAATATGAAAAACTTAACGTTGTTTAGGGAGTCTGATGTTACAATTGATTTTGTAATTTAGAGTCCTTTTAGGGACAGTTTGGACTGAATTATTTTAAATAACTATAATGGTTATAATGGATTAATTTGAAGTTTTGATAGTATTACTTAAGGTTAAAACATTTCATAAGATTATTTTTTAAATATTGTAGTCTTAGAAAAATGACAACCTGCAGGATGGGCGATAACCCATCACATTAGACAAAGATTCATGAATCGAACCGATAATAAAGTCTAACATGACATTATTACCTACCACTAGCCTACAAGAAGTCCCTGGTTATTATAATATTGTTTTCATTATTTAAATTTATAATTATTATATTTGAAACCTTATACAATTCTGATAAAAAGAATATTTTTGAGTTCAACTATGTTCTAGAGTGAAAGTTGATTTTGTGGTTAAAATTAGTTAAAGGATATAACTCTACTCGACAAGTATTCTTTTTTATTATTCTATGAAAAAAAATTAATTCATAAACATTAGGGAATGGATCTTAAAACAAAAATGGTTTTATCCTAACGCCTTATGTTTTTTTGAACCAATGATATTTTAAATAATCATTGATTGATGGATTTGAGTCCCTCAATTTTACACTTATTTTTTATTGATTACAACAATCACTCCCTATAAATATTTTAATTTTCTTCCAATTATGTGTCTCAAAGTTAAAAAAAATTTATCCTATTCGTGATCATAATTTGGTTTAGACTTTTTTATTTCCCTTTCCCACTTATTAAGAATAAATTTTATTAACCCTATTTCAGATGTGGGTTTTCCTCATTGATTATTTCTATTTTTATCCTTTTATTTTAAAATAAAAAATTCAAATTACGAGGGCATAATTTATTGAAAGTGGGGATAATGTAACACCCCATGATTTCAGAGAACATAATCTCTTTAATGTAATTCAATAACTCTCGCTACATGCAACACCGACTTTGAGCGCACCAAGACTTACCAAACTATTCAGTCAAAAAGAAGTTATGAATAGTGTTAAACACATTTTGAAATATATATATATATCTATATAGTTTTAACATTAAAAGTTTTTGTTCTATTGACATAATATAATATCAAAATCAATTTTTCAGATAAAAGAAGTATTTTTCAAAAAATGCAGTTTTTCAACCTTTTAATGGAGAACCCTTTTAAAATCCAAAATTGTACACTTTTATATATTAATATTATATAAATTAAATTCTAAAACAAAATGGGGACATAAAAATATTGTTTGGATAAATTTTTGGCACTTTTCTGATAACTTTTATATTTTTATGAATAGTGAAAAATACTAAATTTTAATTGAAAACATATTTTTAATGGAAATAATTTATAATGTTCAATTATTAATTTTAGTGGTTTTCAAGTATAATTAGATTATATTTTTATCATTTCATATAATGTAGGTCATTATATGCAATTTCACATTTAAATTGGAAATAAACACATGTCAATCTTTTGATAATTTTTACTTTTTAAAAACTCGCCTTTTGGTTTTGACCATGGGAAGTAATTTTAAATTAATTAATGAAACATATATGTTTTTAATAGGGTAAAATAGACTTTATTTTTCAATTATTAATTTCAATGTTAGTTTAGGGTGATGTTTTTATATTTTTCTGAAAACATTCAATTTTTGGTGAATAGTGGAAACACTACGTTATTGTTTAAAGATCACATTTTATTTAAATAATTATATTTAAATATAAATTTATTTTAAATAAAAAATAGATACATAATTCCTATTTTATTCTAATTTAATTAATTGGATTCATTTTATATTAATATTAGATATATAAAATTTTATTAAACTTGTTAGTGTCTTTTACCCACCTTTTAGAAACATTTTTTAATTTACATAAAACGTAGTTTTAGCAGTTATGTGATTTTAATTTCAAAACTCCAAGAGACATGGTTGATATTGGAAAGTAAAATTTGGTTCAATAGAATGGAAACAAGTTTTGGGGAATAGTAACTTCTAAATTTTATTTACCATGGTTAAATGTAAATGGGGTAATTATATGTAAAAATGATATTATAATTACACTAACATGTGTCCTAATTCTATGGATCAGTTTATATCAACCAAAATATATAATTTGATTAAAAAATTATCCTCTTTGATACCCATGAATTTGATTAGGACATTTATAATTATTTTATTTAATGAAAAGTTAAAAGTGTAAAATTCAATGTTTAATAACTAAATAATTTATAATATAGGGTTACAAATATGATAAATTTGACTATAAATATTCATTATAAATATAAAAATATATCCTAAATCATGTTATTTTATTTAAAAAATTTATACATTATATAATTATATTTATTTATGATACCATGATAATGCATTAATTTCTTTATTAATGAATGATTAAAATAATTGATATTATAAATATCAAAATAAATGTAAATTGAGACTTTTGATGAATTACCTGAATTTTATAGGTGAAGATGTCATGTTATTAATGATTTAATGTATTCTGTTCAATGTAATCAAGCATTGTGGACTTTCACAAAAACCAAATACTAAATAGTTTGAAAATTGACATAAATGAGTTTTTAAAACAAATACTATATTATTACATTATATAATAATCCTAAAAATATAAGTATCATTACAACGACTAAAATAAATATTTTTTGGAAAAAATCCCTCAAGGTATCATTGAAGCATTTTTGAGGTGATTATGTTTATTGAAAAAGTGTACAATTGTGATGTTATTGTTGACAAAGAAAATCATGCCATGAAAACTTGTTGACAAAGGGGATTTCATGGTAGAATGTCAAGTCCAAAAGCTGTGGTCAATGATCCATGTTTGATTCAAGAACTTCGACAAAGGAACGGATGATCTAGAGGCGTTACAAAAAGAATAGATACAAGGTGGCGCTGTTTTCCGGTGATTGCCAAATTTTTGCGCATGAAAATTGACAAATAAAGATAAGTGGTTTTTGGAAAAGAGACTTGTTCGATGTGTACTTGATGGCTTGAAAACTTATGAGACATATGTTATTAATGATTAGATCATCAAAATATGGAAAAGGGATAAGGGTCGCGCAAGTATTGAGTTGGTTGCGTAGGTGACTTGCGTGCCAAGAGAAAGGACTTGTGCCCATGTTGTTTTTCAAGATCCGAACTTCAAAATATGGCAAAGGAAAGAGGTTCTGGAAAGATTGGAAGTGGGTAATGAAAGTGACTTGTAGGGGTAGAGACCTGCACGCTGACACCTGCACACTGAGGGAGACTTGTGTGCCATCATGTAGGGTGGTCGAATTGCCTATAAATATTGGACCACCCCTCCTCATTTCTTAACGGAGTTCAACACTTTGATAAATCAGACCTCTCGTCGCTCGGGTTTGGAAGTTGCGCAAGTGGTTGTGTTTCACGCAAGTGGGACTTGTGCGCCATATTTGAAGAAGCGCAGTTGTTGTTAGTTGTGCGCCAAAATTGGTTTGGGCGTAAAGGGAAGTGATTCACAAAGGTTTAGAGTTGCAGAAGCTTGTGCCGCGCAAGTGTCTAAGGTGAACTTTCAGGCCAGTTGTGACTTGTGTGCCGATACTTGTGCACCGGATTATACTTGCGCACCAAGTAAAGTTGTTTTTCTTGAATTTTTTTCAGGCTGCATGGAAGCTGGAAGTTTTCCAAATACCTTCGGTGAAATGTGAGATTCATCTATGGGTGAAAGCTGGAATTCAATAGAGCATCTACATACAGAAGATAATGCATTACTTCATGAAAATGAAGAGACCTACAGGTCTATAAACTGTGAGTGGATCCTTTCCAGAGTAGTGAGCGAAGGAAGAGGAAGAAAGTGATCTTATTCACCGAAAGTGAGCCAAAGAGAGAGAAACAGGGAGTGACCCTTGGGAAAGCAGTGAGCTGATCCTAAACCTTGTAAAGGCAGTGAGCCTTGGACAGAGTGACTATGCCCGAACCATGTAATCCACAGCTAGTAAAGATTAGTGGAATTTGGTACGATCGAAAACCTGTCGGTGTATGCTTCTTGGACGTAACCCATAACGGTAAACCAAGTAAAAATTGATGTGTCTTGTGGTTGCTTTACTTTCTGTTTATACTGTGCAACAAGAAAGAGAGAGAAGAGTGTTTTTCTTAACAACGAAACAAGATCAGAATGACATTTATTTTAAATTAGTCATACCCTGATTCACCCCTCCTCTCAGGTTATTCAGCCTTTTAGACCTAACAGTGATAAATATATCATTAATGAACCACATTAAATTCAATTGTAATTATATATTATGTTTATTAACCATATAATATAAAAACACAAGGAAACATGGTAAGTATTAATCTATTTAACCATGAGTTAAATACATAAGATAAGGTTAATATGGTAACCTAAACTTGTCTAAAACCTATTGGTTGAGAGTATTTAGACCCATAATCACCTTATTTCTGAAATAAGTCCTTTTTGAGCCATTAAAACCCAAAAATGACTTTATAATAAAATAATATTTTAATCTTTTCCTACGGTGCCCCTCACCTCTCTTATAAAAGGGAACTAACTATTCTCTTAATTTCACACCTCCAAAACCATTTTTCTCGACCAAACCCTACCCAAATAACCCCCCAACTACCCTCACATCAACATATAGGCCTTACTTTGTTCAGATTTCTGTCCAACAGAGCCTTTTTGATCATGTCAAAAAGAAGCAACCGAGGAAGAGGTAATAATTTCGTCACCTCTTTCAAATTTCTTTTCTTCTTCCACTTAATCCTTCAATGTTTTTATATTCCAAAATAATAAATCGTGTACCTATTAAATACTGTGATGTTATTATAAATATGGTATAAAAATATTCATTATACTCTCCATCCTATGAATGAAAAAGTCACCATACGTGCGTATGTGCGGCTTACAATCTCCACGTCGTGGTGTAGCTTGTTATTTCTAACAACATTATTTGGATGGGTATAATAATGAGTATAATTGATGTAAATAATAAAAATAACATCTTAATGATTCTGTATATCTAATATATCATCCAATTACATATGTTTTCACCATTAATAGAATGATATTGTCACGCATGCGTATGTACAGATTATCATCTCCACGCACGCGATGAGATTCCTTCTCCATCATAACCATTCAAGATTAATTTTAAATTTATGATTAAAAATAATGTTTAAGAACTTAATATAATTATAGATATGAATCAAATACATCTTATCTAAACTAATATGACATACATTACTAAACATATAACAGAAACCGAATCAGTTAACAGCTGAAATGATGATACTACTAAAATATCATTTCCAAAGAAACATTTGAAGATCATATATAATATCATATTTACATATATGGTTCTTGAATAATTTAATAAAAATATTTTTACCATTATATAAGAGTTTAATATAACATAGAATATAGAATAATACAAGGTAAGGGTTAATTCCTCAATCTCATTATTATCTGATATTGTTTATATGTTCCTATTTAATGGGAAATATTTATCATCCATGTTCATGGTTCCTAAAAATGTTTCCAACTGAATATTTTCAGTTTTTATGGAAGTTTATATTTAAATAGATCATCATTTTAATTGTTTTAATGATTTATTTTTAAAAATATATTTAACTAATGTTCATGATTTCAAAAAGATTTTAAAATTTATTCATATAGACATAATTGTTTTCAAATGTTGATTATTTTCAGAAGTATCAAAGTGGTTTGGAAAACATTGATTCAAAAATATCTTTAAAATAAATTTATTTATAAATTGTGAGACATTTAAATGATTTCATGAAAAAGGTGTAATTATATCAAAGCTTTTTACTGATGATTTTCAACTATGTCATCATCTTTTGTTAGATTTTACGCTTATTTCGAGTTGATTTATAATAATGTAATATTCCATATTATATAGAATTAGTTATGATATGTTTTACTGTGGATGTGCTATTTTTATACCATTCATAGTTCGTTGTTAAATTATTGACATTTCATATGATAGTTTTAATATGAATGTGTATGTTATGTTTCTCCCTTTTCAAATGTGGAATTCGTTGGACTTAGTAAGTGATGGGTGGAGCCTGCTATATCTCCTCGGTTCATTAGTAGGTATCATGATACAAACTAGTGTTTTGGAACAAGGCCTTGACAAAATCATATTTATAGTCTTGGACCAAGGCCCTGACTATGTGGTTTTCATGTCTGACATTATTTATTTAAAAATTATGAGATTAGCTATTAAAATAACTTGTGATTATTCAACTAGTATAATATCCATGTGAATATGAAAATGGAATTATCAAATTTATATTTTCTATATTATAGAGAATATTATGTTTACAAGGCTTGTGTTTTAATCTTATACATTTCCTTAAATGTTTATGATTATTTATGATAGTTTACTCTATATTGTTATCCTTAATGAACATTAAGCTCATCCCTTTATTTTGTTTTAATTTTTCCCAGATGTGAAGAAGTATATTATGATTAACCTGGATGAATAGGATGTGGGATAAGAGTTTGTTCAAAGGGGACACAATTTTATTGATTTTTCATTTCATAATATAATGTTAAAGGTATGTATGTATCTAATACATCCAATGATACTAAACTAATTGGTAATTAGATACATGATTCCTTACATCATTCCAATGTTATGTAATAATGCACTGACTCTAGGTAACTGGGGTCGGTGAATTACACATACATATGGTGTTTTAAAAATACCATTTAATGAATGTTTCAACTAAAACATTTTCTGACTGTTTTATAAAAATCCATTTTTATCATATGTTTTGAAATTATATGTCATACATGATTATTTTCAGAAGCTATTTTCCTAAAAATACCCCTATGAACCAAGTTGTACAAGGTGTATTTAGATGATTGATGCAAATTATTTTTAAGGATATCTAAATCACTGTAGCAATGTATGAACCTTTTAGCAACATGAACAATATGGCAATGAAACCAAGTTGAATCCATGATCAACGCATGACTTTATTTCTTTTGGGGATACATTTATTTTTTCATATGGTGGTGAAATAAAAAAAATTAATATATATATAATACATCATGAATTAATATGTTGAGGTCAAAATAAGTTCTGATAAAAACGATAGGTATAAGTTAAAATATGATGTTAAAATATGTTATGATTATTTTGAAGAATTTATCTCGTTTTCTGGGAATGTTTTGAAATTATAGAATTTTTGAAAAATTACAACACACAGACCATGTGACAAACTATCACATTAGACAATGATGTGGGAATCAAACCCACAACCAATGTGCGATTGGGATTTATCACCAACAATAGGACTACGTGAAGTTTTTGGTTAGTATCAAAAATTATTTTTTGTTAAATGATTTTATAGTTCAATAATAAGTTGATTTTGGGAACTTATGTATTATCAAATGTATATCCTTAGTATAGGAATATGATTTGGTGATTATGTGATAAATGTTATTTTAGAAGACGTTGACTCATTTGGGAACACTATATACCTAATGAAAATAGAATACTATGGGATTTCATTTGTAGAGTAATGATTGAAATTTTATTTTGGAAGAATCAATTTATTATTGTGAACATATGGTGATTTGGGTTGTTTATGAAAATAATTAACCTATGTTGGAGAATGTGTGATTAGGTTAATTACTTTTTAGTAAGAGAATTTTGGAGTAGTTGACGTTATTTGGAGATAAATGTTAAGATTTATCATGGAAGACTATATGGTCAAATACTTCTGAATTTTGGGTTTCAAATATAGTTTGGATTTTTTTAAGAATTTTAAGGGAAATTATTTATTTAATGGTATTTGTTGAACATTGGGTATTCTTTTTTAATTCTGGAGATTAAGAGTAGTATTTATTTTGATAAAGGATTATCCTTTTCTGAATCATCTACTTTTGTAATAACTATTTTGGTTTTGGATAATGTCTAAAGCCAAGGAAAATATATACTTAATATTTTTTGGATTTTATAATTCCCTAAATTTTGATTCTAGAACTTTAGGTGTCACCATGTCATTTTGAATGCTCGTCATTTGGAGAAGCTATGTGTTTGTGGAAGAAATTAATTAAAGGACAAAACTATATTTTAAAAGTATGTATATCTCTTTATGTTCCTAGTCAATATCATAATAAAATTCATTAAAATAAATAAAAGGAAAATAAAAACAAAAAAATTATCCATTTACTTTTCATATTGGGGAATCAACTACCGTTTAACCTAGCAGATGTTTGTGGTTTTCTGGTGCTTAACTTTCTCCTAATCATGTTTTCTATCACTCTTCATCAGAACATGATGTTTGTTTTATCTTCCATATCCATGTTTTCATGGAATCCCAATATGTGTTATCTTTTTTTCCTTTCTAATAATATTTCTTTCTTTTAATGTGATGGTTTTATTGACTCTTTTTCCGATGTCGGACATTCAATGAAGTTTCCAAGCCCAATTTTAAAATTGCGAGGACGCAATAACCAAAAGGGGGGAAGGATGTAACGACCCAATAATTTATATAATAATACATTTTCATATATATTAATATATAATATTAAGATATTAATTTTATGTTAAAGAGGATGCTTTTTTCGATAGCATAATCAGCATGCAAAAATAGTTTTCTTTGAAATCTTATGTTGCACACAACATTGAGTTATACTAAAAAATACTACTATAATATTATAATTACTTTAAATGGTACTTAATGACAAGACATTTGAATGGTGGAAATTAATAGTATCAACTAAAATTTTTAATATGGTTTAGAAATGTATAAATGATGATTCATTGATTACAAAATTTATTAGAAATGGAAATAAAAACCAATTGAATATAATAGATGCTTTTTTATGAAAACTTATTTAAAAAAGAATAATTGTGTTTTCATATTACTCTTTATGTATTTTTATTTAATGAATAATATATTATATATATTTAATTTAATGTATTAAATTCATATTAAATGATTTATAGATTTGATATATGATTAAATTTTATTTTTTGGATAAAATAAGTATTTTTCTAAAAATGCAGTTTTACCGCCTTTTGACGAACAAACCTTTTTTAAATATAGATATTGTCACTTTTATATGTTATATTTGAAAAAATAATATCATTATTTAGAATCAGGATATATAAATTAACATTGGATGAAATTTTGGTATTTTTCTGATAATGATCAATTTTTTATTGAATAGTGAAAATATTGAATTTTAATTCAAAACGTCCTTTTAAACTAATTTATTTATATAGATAGGTTGTACAATTATTTTATTTTAAAGTTTAATTGGATTATATTTTTATCATTTAATCTAATTTTGGTCATTTAATGTAATTTCTATTTGAAATTGGACATAAAAACATGTCAATATTTTGGTAGTTTTTACTTCTAAAAAAAAAATTTCGGTTTTTTCAACGGGAATTAATTTTAAATTAATATCTGCAACTTCTATTTTTTGAATTTTTAAAAATTTATTCAATATTTGGGATCAATAGGTCTGAATTTTGAAAATAGGTAATTTTTATTTTTAGAAATCATGAATAGTTACATTACTAAATATTTTATTTTCCATAGTTAAAGGGTAAATCAGGTAAATAAGGTAAAACAAATAATATTATTATAATATTAAACTATCCTAACACGTGTCTTAATCCTGTTTTATGATATATTTTCGACCATGGGAATCCTTTGTTCTGTTTTTGGACCCCATTGATCAACTTTTAAGTGAAAATGAAATTTTATAAAAATTAATTTAAAGATAAGGATAATGTAACATAAACATTTATCTTTTTGTAAAACAATTTTCATGTGGGGTTTTATAAGTTTTATTATTGACAATAAATATTCATTAGAAATAAAAATCTATTACCTACAACATGGTATTTTATTTAAAATATTACACAGAAAATAAATAAATTTAATTATGATGATATGGTGATGTAGTGATTTCTTCACTAATAAAGGATTCAAATAAATGTTATTTTATATATTAAATTAAATGATATTTTATTATTTTTATGTCATAAACTGATTTTTTTGGAAGATATTAACAAGTTATATTTTTATTAAAGATGTTTTTTCGGATCAATCAATTTGTTATGGGTTTTAAAAAAGATATTATATGAATATTGTCAGAAGTGAAATAATTCAAATTATAAAATATAAAATATTTTCATAAATATTATAAAATTACAAAAAAATCATATATTTGACCAAATAGTTATTCTAAGTCTAATATTTTTTTATTGACTCTTTATTTTGATATTTGGCATCCTTTTTTTTGCTATTTTTTACTCTCAAAGTGTTAAATGATAGATAAAACAGAAAGAGTAAAAAAGGGATAAATAAATAAGAGAAGGATTAAATTGTATCCAAAACATGTCCAATTCATATTTAATGATTTTTTTTAAACATATATTAATCCTATCTTCTATTTTTATTAGTTTTGGAGCTTTTTTAATGGAAAAATATTTATAATAAAATTATACTTTCAGACTTTCTTCAAGAGCCCCTTATTGGATCTTGAATATACAGATTATACACAAGAGGGGGGAGAATTGTGTCTTCCAGATTTTTTGTTAACTCTTCGATTGATCAATTTTGTCATATATTATTTATCATATTTGATCATGTAGTGGAATAATTAAAATCAGGGACACACTAATGTATAGTGGTTCGGGGAACAGAAGGCCCCTAGTCCAATCCACCAATTTTCTACTCCACGAGCATGGTGATTTTCACTATCTGGTCCTCTTTTCCAAAGACCGTCCAACAACTAAAAATAGGCAGCTTACACCTTCAAAATTTTCAGGCAAACAAAGCATTCTGGTTCAAACACGAACCTACTCAACTTAGTTCGAGAATCTGTCCACACATGATAAAAAGTGTCTTCGTTTAGAAAGATCTTTTCCAGTTGATCTTCAAAATTTCAAAAGAATATAATTGACAGAAGATGGATCGTCATCTTTAGAAATACTGATCTTCAAGTCAAAGCAGTTCTGAGTCGATCCGGTTGTAGTAGATATAGAAAATATAATCTCAACTTAAGAATCACTAGATTCACAAAATATTATCATTGAAAAATATATGAATCTTATGTTGTGTTCTTTCTTCTTCAATAAAATAGAGCATAGTCACTCTTCATAATCAGATGATCTTTGTATCTTCATTTGTCTCTGTTTTCATTCTTCAGAAATAGCATTGTCTGTGTAGTAGATCTTTCTTTCGAATATAATGATTGTATCTGCAATTGTGTTCTGGATCGCTATGTGTTCTTCTTTAAAATCTTCACTATATTGATCTATGTATAATTTTTTCGTATATCACACATGTTTCTATTATGATGTGTATTGTGTTTTTCGAAATTCAGAAATGAGAACAAATATATCGATCACTTCCTCTATAAAATCAGATCTACAAATATCACCCTTTGACTCGCAATATTCAAACATTTGAATTAATCTGAGTAGTCGTAAAACTCCATAGTATTCTCCATGAAAAGCTCTGGTTAAATCAATCCTTCAAACAGTTCTAAATTTGTCAAGGACCGACTTTAAAATCAGCTTTTAGTCTGTCTTAAAATTTTCTGGATCAATTTCTTGCAGACCGTTGAACAGAAATATCAACTTCAAATTCCTGACGCCAAATGTAAGGTTGAGTTACACTGCATGCATCCTCTGAAACGTATCATAGATCAAACGTAGGGTTGATGTCACATTCTTCAAACATAAGGTTGATGATGAATGTAAGGTTGATGACATATTTTTTATCACAAACATAGGGTTGACCATCCATACTGTTCTCTTCCATATCCAAACGTATACTATACTTTTCTATGCTTCCATACATAAGGTTTATGATTCGTACTTTTTCATGTAACGTAAGGTTATTTACAAAAGTAAGGTTGATTAACCATACTTTTGAGAAAAAATAAAAATATTAATGATTTACGTAATGTTTCTTCTTCCATACATTCTCAATATCCCAAACGTAGGGTTCTTTCCTAACGTAGGGTTCTTCTTTACATAGGGTTCCTTTCTTTCATACTTTGCTAATAACATATGGTTATTTAACTATCAATTTCTGATAATATGTAATGTGTAAACAATGGGTTTATTTCTTTCTTTACGCTACGCTTTCCATTATTTCATTACGCTACGCATTCCAAACAAAAGGTAAGAATAATGCTTCCTGAATAGTTTAAATTGATTCACGAATGGTTTAGTAATTGTTCCATGTTGTGTAAACACTTTAATATTCTTCCAAAAATGAGAATATATAAAATATATAATTCATGAAAAATACTTAAAGTAAAATCATTATAAATCAATTAAAGGGTATTGTGAACATCAAAATCATCATAAAAAGCTAGAGTATTGTTCTCAACAATACCCCCTTATTAATAATAAAACGAATTGTTGGAAACAACACTTGCTCAACAATCTACCCATTAAATATGTATTGTTGAAAACAACGCGTGCTCAACAATATCCCCATTAAATATATATTGTTGAAAACAAAACGTGCTCAACAATCTCCCCCTTTTTGATGATCACAAAATTCATAAAATAATAAGACTAATTAAATGAAATTAACTTTCAAAATTATTTACCTATAGTTTAGAATTTTGAAAAGATAAAACAATATTTATTTTTTCAAAATAATTTTAATAAATAAACATTGTAAAATCATTAATCATAAAAATAAATTTATACCCATTTATTTATAATGAAAATAAATTAAAATTATTTTTCTTTATAAATAAAAGTAAAGAATAAAATAAATTTTTTTAGTTTCATCCAAATTTATCCCTCTGAGTAAAATATATTTATTCAAATTTCTCCCAAATAAAAAGTAAAAGGAAACATTCCCTTTATAATAAATGGCTGTTAATGACTTATAATAGTTTGCTGTATAATTATAATTCTATAGAAATCCAAAACATTTTTTAAATAAAAATATAAGGGATTTAAAATTTACAAAAAATCATTTAAATAAGGTTTTAAAATCTTAAAATAAAATGTTGTGTTTATCCAAATTTCTCCCCCTTTTAATGATATAAAAAATAATGAAAAATCATGGATTTTAACACATTTAATGTTGCACTGAACTATAGGGCAATGCAATAATTAAGTATTTATTAGTAATTTAATCTGCTATACTGGAATATTTAAATTTAAAATTGTAAATATAGATAAACAAATAGAAAAAATAAACAAATAAAAAATGTAAAAAAATTTCATTCAAAAACAGCAGTATGTACCTGATATTGATATACATAGAAATCATGGGATATTAGGGTCGAGATAGGTTTTATATTCTCTAATAAACATCCTTGATTTCTGTAAGTTGTTCCCTCAGTCCCTTCATCATCTGATCTCCAAGTTTGATAATAAGCTCTCTGTTCTCTTGAGTCATATGAATACCCTCGATTAAGTTGACTCTGAAAAAACTCATGAATTATTTATTCTTTTTCTATAAACACTGATAGCTTCTCTGACATCAGATTTAACATTGTTATGATTTCTGGCTCACTAGATGTCAGTTGATCCACTAAAAATTTCTGATTTTCCAACATCACTGATAATGGAGCACTGTTACATTGATGATCAGTCAATATCTCATTCATATTTCCCATTATAGTTATGATAGCCTGAAATATCCTTATGAGATCAGGTGATGTACCTAAACCACTGGCTCAACTAGACCTTATGGATTCAAAGTGAGATTCCATATAATCTTTAAAACCAGACAGATCTGATTTCAAAACCATTTCTAATTTCATTTTGGCCACTTTTTTCAACATTTCCTTCTTGAAATTCCCAACATCATTTCTTGAAAATGTGCTAGATTTCAGTCTCTGAAATTGTAACTTCTCTAATTCCAAATCTCACCATAGAACAACATTATTAGTTTCTAGTATTTGTAACTTATTGTAAACTTCTTCAATTGCTTCATTCAATAAAGTGGAAGCACTATGTCCTTGATTTTCTTCTTCAGTTATTTGATGTATCAACACAAGGGGAAAAGATTATACAAATGTTTCAGCATTTCCCTTTTCATCTTGATGTACTAATTTTTCCTAAGAGTCTTTCATAGACTCTTGCACAGAAAAATCTTCCAGAAACACTTCAGTGTGAACATCTGATGCATCATCAGCATGATCTTCAATAATGATATCATCTTGAACCAGATTTTCAACAACTTCTTCTTCCTGAATAGCCTAAGGACTGGCCACTTCTGATCCAGGCACTCCCTCTTTCACAACTTCTATTGTAGTCTCATTTTGATGTTCAGCCACTGATTCAACTCATTCAGGTTCAACAATAGTAGTTTCAGGCCTCTCTGTTTCAACATCCATTGCAACTTGAGCTACCTCTTCTTGTGGTTCAACAATATTATCCTTATCCCTCACAAAACTATAGCCCAAAATATCTTTAATAGATAGTGGTTGAGAAACCATTGTTTCCTCTTCACCTCCTTCAACTCTTTTCCTCTTTACTTATAGTACGTCCTGACTTCCTTCATCATCAACCTCTACAATCTCAAAACAAATTTCCCTTGAAATTGTTGTTTCTATGGTTTCAGGTTGTTTTTGTTTATCCTTTTCATGATGAACCAGAGCTATCTCCTCTTCTTCCTCTTCTGCCCACACTTTCATGATTTTTCCTTTTATGCTACTTTAGAAATAACCAATTTTCTTAGTGTCCTGGCACTAATGGTATTACAGTGATGACACCTTGTTCTCGCATCTACAAGCCTTACAAATCCTTTCTTGGGCAACAACTTTTAAATAAACCTTCCAAAAGGATATATGTTCATTCTTTTCTCACTCTGGAAACAGTAATTGAGGTACCTAACCATGTACCTTTGGAAGTTTAATTTGATATTACTTAACAGAAGATACATTGTGTATATATTAGGGTACAAAATCTTATCCATTTCTGACATCCTAAGATCTATTCCAATTAGAAAAAATTTAACCAAGATTTTCTGATTCGGTTATAGATCTGTTACCTTCATTTTCTTAATAGTAGTTGTTCCAAACAAAAAGGACATAATGTACTCTGATTTATGAACAACATCTCCAATTTTTTTCAAGTGAAAATGCTATACTGCTTCATGCAGGTAATTCAGAATTTGTCCTATTTCAACAGAAGAGATTGAGAAATCTCTATCATCAATCTTTGTAATCATAGTGTCTTCATCCTAACCAAGACTGAACTGAATTATTATGAAGAAATAATAAAGTTCTACCTCATACATAAACTCAGAACATTCACTATTGAATGTCTACTCATGGTTTTGAAAATAAAAAGCCTGTTTCAACATCAGATTAGACTCGAATAGCCATTCCAGATCTATAACTTTTCCTTGAAAAATATTTCACCCAACTGACTTTTTCTTCTTCGTGTCACTGCTCTCGGCCCCATATGCTCGCTTGGTCTTTTCCATTACTGAGCAGATTTCTGAAGGTTCGAAGATATTTGGATTTGAAGATTCTAAGATTGGGGGTGTGCAACAGTGTGTGGTTTTGGGTTCAAAAGGTTTTTTTGTTCAAATGAAACAGTCTTGAATTCGAAAGGGCTCTGACACCCTTGATTCCCGTGTAATCACTAATCATTACATTTATTTTAAAAACAAATAAAATTTGTATGCGGTGAATTTAACATAAATTAAAAACCAAAGATAAACCTTTTTTGGAAAACATATAATTAATTGATCTTAAATAGTATTTAAAAATAAAATAAAATTCACACAACTAAGAAAATAAAATCAAAATAAATAAAATTAAATAAATAAAATTAAAAAATATAATTAAAAAAATTATTTAAAATTAAATACACCTATACCCCCCTTAATAAAATCCAACCTTCCTGTGGAAATTGTTTTAGTATGAATGTATGCTAATTGAATTTATGTATTTATAAATTCTAAAAAATCTTCTTTTTTAATAACATGATCTCTTAAAAAGTGATGCCTTATGTCAATTTTCTTAGTTCTAGAATGACTAAAAGGATTTTATGAAATATTAATCGCACTTGTATTGTAACATAAAATAGGTGAATTATTAAAATTCAATCCAAAGTCTATAAGAGTGTTTTTCATCCACAACACCTATGCACAGCAGCTTTCAGAAGATACATATTCTGCCTCAGCTATTGACAGGGAAACTGAATGTTGTATCTTACTAGACCATGACACTAAAGACATTCCTAAAAAGTGACATGTTCCTGATGGGATTTTTATATCTAATCTACAACATCCAAAGTCAGCATCTGAATATGAAATCAAATTAAAATCCGAAGTTTTAGGATAGAGTAGAGATTGAAAAGTAGTTCCTTTTAAATATCTAAAAATTCTTTTAACATCAGTTAAATGAGATTCATTGGGATTTGATTGAAATCATTCACAAAGACCTACTGAATACATTATATCTATCCTGCTAGCAATAAGATATAACAAACTACCAATCATACCTCTATATAACTTGTTGTCAACTGATTTCCCAGTTTCATCCAAATCATGTTTTATATTAGTACACATAGGAGTTGTAAAGGTCTTATTGTCTTCCAGTCCAAATTTCATAAGTAAATCAGAAACATATTTTCTTTGATTTAAACATTTCCAAAATCTTTTTGAAATATTTGAAGTCCCAAAAAGAAATTTAATGCTCCCATCAGACTTATTTCAAAATCTTCGTGCATTAATTTTGAAAATTCATGACCTAGTGTTTTATTAGTTGATCCAAAAATTACATCATCAACATAATTTTGAACCAATAAAACATTATTTTTCATAGTTTTCTTAAAGAGTGTTGGATATGCCAATCCAGTAGTAAAATAATTTTTCAAAAGAAAAGTACATAATAATTCATACCATTCTCTAGGTGCTTGTTTAAATCCATAAATAGCTTTAGTATGTTTAAAAAAAGAATCAGGTTTTTGAGAGTTTTCAAATACCAGGAGGTTTCTCAACATAAACTTCCTCCATTAAATAACCATTTGAAAATGAAGATTTAACATCCATCTGAAATAATTTAAAATTAATATGATTTTTATTGGCTAAAATGATTCTAATGGCTTCTAACATAGCTACAGGTGAAAAAGTCACATCATAATCTATTCCTTATTCTTGATTATATCCTTTAACTAGTAATCTTGCCTTATTTCTAGTTATTATACCTTGGTCATCCTGTTTATTTCTAAAGACCCATTTGGTTCCTATTACTGGATAATTCTGAGGTCTTTCCACTAATTTCCAAACTTCATTTCTTTTTAATAGGTTTAATTCATCTTTCATTGCTATTACGTATATTTCATCATCTAAAGATTCTTCTATAGTCTTGGGTTCTAGTTGGGATAGGAAGGTAGATAATTCCACTAGATTTCCTAAGTTTCTTCTATTTTGAATACCAGTTTCTAAGTAACCTATCACAGTTTATAAAGGGTTATTATTTAGGGTTATAGACTGTAGAGGAAATACATTTAAAGGTTCATTAGTATCATGTTCCTCTGAACTGGACTGACTTTATTTTAAATCATTTTCAAAATTATTTTTTATGTTCTCAAGTATCATGTTATTGTTAGAGTTAGGTTCATATATTTGATTTGTCCTTTTCTCAAAGGGAACAGATTCATCCAATTTCACATGAACTGATTCTTCAACAATCCTTGACTTTTTATTAAAAACACAATAAGCTTTGGAAATAACAAAATATCCCAATAAAATTCCTTCATCATATTTTGGATCAAACTTTCCAAGATTATCCTTGGTTTTTGAGGTGTTAACCATGCATCCAAAAACATTAAAGTAATTTACTTTATGTTTTCTATTATTCCATAGTTCATAGGGTGTATTTTTCAAAATAGGTCTTATTAAAACTCTTATAATTTTATAGAAAGAAGTATTTATAGCTTCTGCCCAAAAATATAAAGGTAGGCTATATTCATTTAACATAGTTCTAGCCATTTCATGAATTTTTCTATTTATTATTTCTATAATACAATTCTGTTGAGGTGATCTTGGTGCAGAGAAGTTATGTTTAATACCCATGTTTGTGAAAAAGGAATTAAATTCCTGATTCTCAAATTCACTACCATGATCACTTCTCAATGAGATTATATTAAAACCTTTTTCATTTTGAACAGATTTTCAGAAAAATTCAAATAAAGTAAAAGTTTCATATTTTAATTTTAAAAAGAAAATCCAATTAAATATTGAATAATCATCAACTAGTATTTAAATATATAATTTACCAGCCATGCTTGATACTATTGAAGGTCCAAACAAATCCCTATATATATTTTCTAGAGATTTAGTTGTAGAAACATTGTTAATAGATTTGAATGGTGATTTGTGTTGCTTTCCAAGTTGGCATGCATCACATAATCTGTTACATTCAAATCTGAGACTAAGAAAATCTGAAACTAAGTGTTTCTTAGATAACTGATGTAAAACATATATATTACAATTTCCAAGTCTCTTATTCCAGATCAAAGATTCACTTACTTTAGCAGTCAAACAATTTACTTGTTGTTTACACAAGGAATTTAAATCCAAAGTATAGACATTGTCAGTTCTTGGTTCCTTAAATATAAACAATTTATCTTTAAAAACAGTACAACAATTTTTAGTAAAATCATCAGTATATCCATCATCAGAAAGCTGAGAGATACTTATCAGGTTGTGTTTCAATCCTTGTACATAAAATACTTTGTTGATTGAGACTATTTTTGGATGTCCAACAGTTCCAATGCCAATGATTTTCCCTTTGGCATTGTCACCAAATTTGACAAGTCCACCTTCCTTTTGACTGAGTGTTATAAAATTTGTTATGTTCTCACTCATATGCCTTGAGAAGCCACTATCCATGTCCCATATATCTTTTCTTCTTTGGTGTCTTGCTACATGAAAATACATTTAAACAAATTGCTTTGGTACCCATATTCTTTTGGGACTAGGGGTGTTAGTTAGCAATGATCTGGGTATCCAGATTTTCTTTGATCGGTTAAAAATAGTTTGAATCATTTATGTCTTTTGAATCATAGCATATCTTAATACCACAAATTTGAGGTTGTCCTAAGAAACAATGTTTAGCTATATATCCCTTTGTCGCACAAAAGTTACAATTATCACTTTTAGTGCTAGGAACAAAATAATTTCTGTATAGATTAGGTTTTTCTCCTTTACTGCCAATTCCAAATCATTCCTTTTTAATGATAGTTTTTCCAAGAATTTCATTTAATGAATTCTCTCCATTTGTAAAAACCAATGCAGCATGTTTGTAATATTCTACTTCATCCTACAGTGTTTTTATTCATGATTCAAAATTAATATAGTTAGTGTTAATAGAATTGTATTTATTAGTTATTTCCTTATGTTGTTTTATCATTGTATCTCTTTCATCTAAAACAGTCTTATGTATGTTCATTTTTGACTTATGTTTCTTAAACAGTGAGTCATATCTTTCTCCAAGCATATTGCAGTAGGCTGCAAGTTTTTCATTTGTGTAGCTTGATTCAGAATTTGATTCATTATTTGAGTCAGATGAGTAATATGATTGTACCTCATCTATTTCTACCATGAAACACATGTTTGCATTCATATTGAATTCTTCTGTATCTGAGCTTGATTCTGGAGAGCTACTAGAGTCTTCAGATACACTCTAAGTGGATTTCATAGATTTTTTGTCTTTCTGCTCCTAGTCATTTCTTTTGAAGAATTTATTCTTCATTCCATCTATCAATTGTGGGAAATCTGGTCTGATGTTCCCCATCTTCTTGCATTCATATCATATTACTTCCTTATCATCCTTCTTAAAGGATTTTTTGTATCCTATTTTCTTTCTCTAGAATTTTCTGAATTTTCTGGCTAGCTGAGCCAGTTCTTCATCTGAGTTTGATGAGTCAGAGCACTCTGATTTGTCTTTGACTTCTCTCTTCTTCATCTTTCTTTTCTTTTGTGGTGAATTTATCGTCAAGGCAGTATCATAATTTTTTTATATAGACTTTATGTTCATTTTCCTCATCTTTCATTTCAGATTCTTACATCATCAGTGTACCAATCAGATCTCTCATGGTTAGATTTTTAAGATGTGTTGATTATCAGATTGCAGGATATACCATTCCATGGAGTTGGATGTACCCTCAGTACTTTTAATGCTTGATCAGCCTACTTGATAGGATCTCCTAGAGCTGTTATATTATTGACAATTTCTGTCAAAATCCCATTCATTTGGGCATTGCTTTCACCTTCAAACATTCTGGATGTATCAAATTTTAATTTGGCAGTAGCATATCTCATTTTTCTCACATTGTTTGCTCCTTCATATTCCACAGCTATTTTTTGCCACATATCATATGCTTTCCGGAACTGAGACACCCTATTAAATTCATCTGGTCCTAAACTGTAGATGATTTCATTCATAGCCTTCGAATTCATATCATACTCTGCCTCTATAGGAGCACTCCATGTCTCGGGATTTTCAGGACTTTCATAAGGAGTCATAATATTTGAATAAACTTCATATCTAAGGTTTTTCAGATATATAATCATGCATTATTTCCATCAGGCATAGTTGTCTCCATTAAAATATGGTACTCTGGCCATTGGCATCCCTTATCTTGTATCTATCATGATGCTATGTTGTATAATCATTAAATGCTTCTTTCATGCTAAGGCTCTATCAGAAGATACACCTCTAATACCAATTGTTGGATCTTGAATAAAACGATTATACATAAGAGGGGGGTGAATTGTGTCTTTCAGATTTTTTGTCAACTCTTCAATTGATCGAGTTCTGTCCTCTATGATTTATCAAATTTGATCATGCAGTAGAATAAGTAAAAGCAGTGACACACTAATGTATAGTGGTTCGGCGAACAGAAGGCCCATAGTCCACTCCACCTATTCTCTACTCCACGAGCTTGGTGATTTCCACTATCTGGTCCTCTTTTCCACAGACCGTCCAATAACTAAAAATAGGCTGTTGACACCTTTACAATTTTCAGGAAAAAAATCTTCTAGTTTAAACATGAACATACACAACTTTGTTCGAGAAGCTGGTCACTCAAGATAAAAAGTGTTTTATTTGAGAAAAAACGTTTCCAGTTGATCTTCACAATTGCAATAGAATACAATTAACAGAAGATGGTTTGTCGTCTTTAGAAATATTGATCTTCAAGTCAAAGCAGCTCAGAGTCAATTCAGTTTCAGTAGATATAGAGAATGTAATCGCAACTTAAGCTGCATCAGATTCACAAATTATTATCATTGACAGATAGATGAATCTTCTATTGTGTTTCTTCTTCTTCAATAAAACAGAGCATAGTTTCTCTTCGTAATCTATAGATCTTTGTATCTTGATTTTTCTCTATTTTTTCTCTTCATAAATAGCGTTGTCTATGCAACAGATCTTTATTTTGAATACAATGATTGTATCTGCACTTGCGTTCATGATCGCTATGTGTTCTTCTATCAAATCATCACTATATCGATCTCTGTACAATTTTTTTGTATATCACACTTGTTTCTGTTATGATGTGTATTGTGTTTTTCAAAATTCAAAAATTAGAACAGATATATCGAGTGCTTACACTGCAAAATCAGATCAAAAAATATCTCCCTTTGACTTGCAATATTCAAACCTGTGAATTTATCTGTGCAGTCGTAAAACTTCATTACATTCTCCATGAAAAGCTCCGGTTAAATCAATCCTTCAAATTGTTCTGAATTTCTCAAGGACACACTTTAAAATCAGCGTGTAGTCTGGCTTAAAATTAGCCTGATCAATCGCTTGCAGACCGTTGAAAAAAAATATCAACTTCAAATTCCTGACGCCAGACATAAGGTTGATTTTCACTGCATGCATCATCTGGAACATAACATAGATCAAACGTAGGGATGATGTCACATTATTCAAACATAAGTTTGATGACGAACGTAAGGTTGATGACATATGGTTGACCACAAACATAGTGTTGACCATCCATACTTTTCTCTTCCATATCCAAACATATACCATACTTTTCTAAGCTTCCATACATAAGGTTTACGATCCATACTTTTTCAAGTAATGTAAGGTTGTTTACAAAAGTATGGTTGATTTACCATACTTTTGAGAAACAAACAAAACATTATTGATTTACATAATGTTTATTCTTCCATACTTTCTCAATATCTCAAATGTAGGGTTCCTTCCTAACATAGGGTTATTATTCACATAGGGTTCCTTTGTTTCATACTTTGCAGATAACGTATGGTTGTTTAACCATACTTTTCTGATAATCTGTAAAGAGTAAATAGTGGGTTCCTTTCTTTCTTTACACTATGATTTCCTTTCTATCTTTACGTTACACTTTCCAAACGTAAGGTATGAATAATGCTTCTATAACACTTTAATATAATTCCTAAATGGTTTATCATTTTGTTCCGCGTAGTGTAAACACTTGAATATTCTTCCAAAAATTAGAATATATAAAATATATAATTCTTAAAAAATACTTAAAGTAAAATCATTAGAATACAATTAAAGGGTATTTGTGAACATAAAAATCATCATAAAGAGATAGAGTATTGTTCTCAACAATACCCTCTTATTAATAATAAAACATATTATTGAAAACAACAATTGCTCAAAAATCTCCCCATTAAATATTTATTGATGAAAAGAACATGTGCTCAACAATCTCCCCATTAAATATGTATTGTTGAAAATAACACGTGCTCAACACCCCTCCCCCCTCTTATAAAAGAACAGCCCCTCTAACACTTACTCACACATATATGGTCCATTGGATTGTCCAAACATTTCTTCAATAATATCCCATGATATCAATATTCCCCCTAGAATCTTTACCCTATGAAGAAGTAAATTAAATAAATCCTTTTGGCTCAAATCAATGATAGTTACACGTTTTAAGAGGTAGTGTCTCCTCTAAAATTCTTTTCCATTATTCCTATTCTTCACTCCCTATTCAATTATTTTTCAATGATTACATAAAAAATAGTATCCTCTATACAATATTATTTTTTATGAGAAATGTTCTCTCTACACTTACACACCTCTATCAAATGGATTTAGAACATTCTGTTTCTGTGGACGGTAAACTACTACCTCACGAAAGGATGATTGTTTAATTATCTCCTACAACTTCTCTTGGTAGACAATATTATTTCAATGTAATTATATATGGTATTTATGATATTTATTTTATCTATACAATTATTTAATTTTAATTTATAACATAATGTTATTCTTTTCATATTTTATAAATATGATAATTTCATTTGAGGAAGTGTGCACTACCAAACCTTTATAAAGTGATATGATTCATTCATGCCATACATGGATTGTATAAAGGATGGTTTTAATGAAATTATGTAACATATATAAAATAAGATATTATAAAGTAATTATATTATACCTATTTATCATTTGGGTTTCATTCCATTAAAAATGAATTTAAAAAAATGAATATAGAGTCCATGGCTACGTACGACTTAGCATATCCATGAATAATGCATTTAATTTTCATATATCCAAGTGATATGGAATATTATAAATACATATATATTAGATATATATGATATATATGATATATAAATAATAAATATCATTCTGGAGATAATGGACTTCTAACCACATGGACAATTTGTAATTATAACAAGGTCATTTTTTACACAACTTCCGAACATCGAAGAAACGTCTGATATGAACTAAAATAATTACCTAATCGTTGTAGTATGGCGATAAGTGATATAAAATTAATAATAAGCATTAAAAAGTTTCCTATGAAAGTATAAATTATTTTATGTTTATTATTCTGGAAAAACAAGGAAAATACGAGACAAGTCAGACTCGAGGTAAGGGAACTTTTCACAGTACTCTTTTAGTGAAAGACTTATTTTATGTTATGATCTTTACATTTCCATTTTACTATATTAGGATATGTTCTTATATATACTTATTACTGAAAATTTTACTTCCATGTGATTAGTGTCCATTTTTCTACCATCAACTCATTTTATGAATTTTAAAGTGACGTAGTTAGGCTGCCGAATTTTCATAAGGGGTATTCTAAACTCAATCTCCATTAATTGAGTTAAATATCTATATCATTTGTTTTATTTTATCAAGAATATTTTTGAATGAAAATATATTTGTTTTAAAAATAATATATACTTATATTGGGTGTATTTATATTTTTCACATAAAATTATGTCATTGATTTTTCTTTAATCTAAGGATATGATCTTTGTAAGGGACTTTATATCAATATTCTTTCATTGAGGAAAATCATGATGTTATACTCATTTATTATCCTATATGGGGTATATAAAACCCTTTTTACAATTTATGTCATAAATTAGTATATTTTCATGATATTTATTATTTTGATTAAGGTTATTCCTTAATGAAATTTATTCAATTGTTTCTCAAGTGGTAAGAGACTCTTCAACTAAAACAGTGTTTTAAATGTGTTAATGATTTATTCTTCTAAAACCTTATATTTCATGTCAATTTCATGAAAATGGATTTTAAAGAAATATTTATATGGACATGAGTGTTATAAATAGTAAATACCTTTCAAATGTTTCAATGTGGTATTGGACACTTTGATTCAAAACTCTTATTTTTGAATGTTTTAAATGTGTCGATTATATGAATTTATTGAAATGAAATCTTGTGATTGAAATTGAAAAATGTTATATTTATATCATGCTTGTTAATGTGCTTTGATTATACTATGGTTCATGGGAATGTTTTACACATATGGGTGGTTCCATGATAAAGCTAGGGAAGGTGATCCCGAGATAGCGTACCAATTCATTGGGTAACGTGATAGAGGTAAACTTTAATGTTTCTCTTCAGAGATTTAGAGGATATAATGTGATGGGTATTCAAAACGCAACCCCCTATGTAGCTCTGAAAGCTACAATGTACGTATGTTATGGATTACATAGGATAGCTTTATCATTTATGATTTCTAGGTGTTATTCATAAATATTATGATTTTGTAAGTTATGTTAATGAGATTATTTTTTATTATTGAAAAGTATGATTTCATTGATTTGTTATTATTGATGGAGTAATGTTTTATTTTTTTGTTTCATAAACCTTACTGATATTTTTATTCTCATCCAATGTTTTTGAAATGTTTTACAAGGTATAAAGAAGTGTATGAGTATGGAAGTATTTAATAAGATTTATATCTAGAAAAGAATTCTTGTTTTCTTTCAAGAGTTTTTATTTAATGAAAAAATGCATATTGAGTAGAAGTGACTAATTTGTAATATTTGAAACGTAATGTAATAGTTATGTATTAAATCTAGAAAAATCAAAGCCTGAAAATATCATCAACATTATTTCTTGATTTTTCTAAAGATTAAGTAATGTTTTAAGGCTAGGGCCTTATAGTTGGTATTAGTGGAAATGTTTAGAGAGATTTTAGGATTTTGAGTTTTTTATAAACACATGGTTAGTACCTATGTCTATTATTTTGGTTAAATCCTTGTTTTATAACATACTAAGATCTAATAATGTCGGTTATAAATGTTAGGGGGAGGATATCAAACAACATTCTTACCTCTTCATAATGACACACTTTTAAAAATTATTAAATAGTTATGTTCAGATGATGGTCAAAATTTTTCTAGCATACAACTCACTTGTGAACAGTTGTTTGAGATATCAAACACCTCTAATATTCCTCGATACCATTCTGGAGCATGGGTTTTATTTAATAAAATCTTATTTTATCTATACTATAATATTTTCAAGAAAGTTAAATATTATCGAGGAATTTTCAAATATTTTAGCTTATCATAATATTTTAAAGAATATTACTATTTTGAAAATGGTGCTGAAGAAGAAGACTCTTCTGCAACCTATTTATATTTGATTTTATAATATATCCTCAAATCACATAATTATATTATTTTAAAAGAACTGTTTATTTAATGATTCATATAATACTTGGTCTAAATGTTTTATAAAAATCATGTTTTATTATATGTTCTAAAATTAAATGTCATACATGAATATTTTCTGAAACTATTTTTCTACAAACACCCATATGACCAATTTTTATACAAGGTGTATTAGGATTAAAGAGGAAAGTTATTTTGAATGATCTTTAAATCATTGTTGTAATGCATGTTCCTTATACCTATGTTCACAAGATGGTGATAAAACCAAGTGGACACCATGATCAATGTATGATGTTATTTTTTGGGGGGATAGGATTATTTTATTATATACAGGTGAAATAAAAAAATGACAATTTATATAAGACTTCATGAATTTATATGTTGAGTTGAAAATAAGATGGTATGAAATTGATAGGTATAATAAAACCATTGAGGTTTAAATATTTTATTGTTATTTTTGAATAATTTATCTCATTTTTGGTAATATTACAACATTATATAATTTCTGATAAAGGTCTATGCACAGACCGTGTGACAAATTGTAACGTTAGACAAAGCTGCAGGAATCAAAACAACAACCAAAGTGCTATTGAGATTTATCACCTACCATTGGACTATGTGATGTCCATGTTTAGTATGCCTAGTTAGTTTTAGTTAAACGATTTTATGGATAAATAATTTATTTGTTTTGGGAACTTATGTTTTATCAAATGGATATCCGTAGTATAGGAATATTATTCGGAGACTAGGGGATAAATTTTATTTTAAAAGATGTTGGATCATTTGGGAACACTATATTCATAAGGAAAATAGAATACAATGAGATTTCATTTATGGAGTAATAGATGAAATTTTATTTTGGGAAGAATCTATGTTTTAATTTTGTATATATGGTGATTTGGTTTATATATAGAAATGATTAACTTATCTTGGAAAATATTTGATTAGGTTATTTACTTTTTAGTATGATACTTTAAGAGTATTCGATGTTATTTGTAGATAAATCTTAAGAATATCATAAAATACTATGTGATAAAATACTTTTTAATTTTGGTTTCCAAAATTAGCTTGCATTATTTTTAATAATTTTAAGGGAATTTGTTTTTTCTAATGGTCTGGGTTGATCTTTGGGTATTCTATCTTTAATTCTAGAGACTACGAGTAGTATTTATTTCTATAAATGATTATCCTTTCTGGGGATCATCTGATCTTGTACTATCCTTTTTGGTATTTTTTAATGCCTAAAGATAAGGTAAATATATAGTTCATCTTTTTTGGACTCTGTTATTATATAATATTTGATTCTAAATTTTCAGGTGTGAACAAGTCATCTTGAAATTCATCATTTGGATAAAAGATGAGTTTTTGATAGAAATTTATTAAAGGATGAAACTCTACATGAAAAGTAAGTATATATCCTAATTTTATTAGTCAATATAATAAATAAATTTTTCAAAATTTTGAAAAGGAACATAAAAAAATGGTGTCTGTTTACTTTTCCTACTAGGGAATCAGAAACTGTTTAACCTATCACATGTTTGTGGTTTTCTGGTGGTTAACTTTCTTTCGATCATGTTTTCTCTCACTCTCCACCAGAACATGATGGTTTGATTTCTCCTCTATATCCATGTTTTCATGGAATACTAATATGTGTTGTCTTGGTTGACCTCTGTACATCTATTTCATTCTTTTAAAATGATATCTTTTTTTACAGTTTTTCCAATATAGGACTTTTAATGAAGTTTCCAAGAAAAAAATTAAAAATGTGAGGACGCAATATCCAAAAGGGAGGAATGATGTAATGATTCAGGAATTTATAAATTATTACTTTTTCATATCTATTAATATTTATGAATTAGATATTAATTTTATGTTAAATATGATACTTTGTTTGATAGCGTACTCAACAAGAAACAATGGGATTCTTTGAAATCTTATATTGCATACAACATTGAGTTATACTGAAAAATAATACAACAATAATATTATTATTTTAAATTGTAGTTAAAGACTAGCCATTTTAATGGTGGTAATGAAATGTATCAACTGAATTTGGAAATATGGTAAACACATGTTTAAATGATTAATCATTTATTTCAAAATTTATTATAAAGGGAAATAAAAACCATTTGAATATAATTGATGTGTTTTTATTGAAACCTATTTAAAAGAGAACATTTGTGTTTTCATATTATTATTTAACTATTTTTATTTAATGAAACATAGATGATATATATTTGATGTAGTGTTTTAAATTCATCTTATATTTTTTCAAGATATGATATAATAATAAATTTATTTCTTCGGATAAAAGATGTATTTTTCTAAAAATGAACTTTTACAGCCTCTTGATGGAGAACACATTTTATATATTTTTTTGTCATTTTCATATGCTTTATTTGACAAAAATAATATTCTTCTCTATAATAGGGATATAAAAATTTACATTGGATGAAATTTTGGTATTTTTTTGATAATATGTTTTTAATGAATAGTGAAAAATACAAAATTTTAATTCATGATTTTCTTTTTAATCTAATCTATTTATATAAATAGATTATACTTTTAATTTATTTTAAAGTGGAATTGAATTTTTTATCATTTAATACATTTTTTGGTCATTGGAAGTTATATCACTTTGAAATTGGGAAACAATGCATGTCAAACTTTTAATAGTTTTTACTTTTTAAAAACACACTTTTTAGTTTTGACAAAATGAATTAATTTTAAATTAATTTTTGAAACTTATATGTTTATAATTTGGAAAAATTGATTCCATATTTGGAATCTGGTGGTCAAATTTATTTATGTGTGTAACTTTTATTTTTATACATTATTAATTATAACTTTAGTAAATATTTTATTTATTGTGGTTAATGGCTAAATATGGTAAATAAGGGTAAAAGAATAATATTATAATTATATTAAATTACCCAAAAACGTGTACCAATCCTATTTTATGTGATATTTTTGACCATTTTCATCCATGGGTTGATTTTGGGACCCCATGGAGAAACTTGTAAGTGAAAATGATATTTTAAAAAAAATTAATTTAATGATAAGGAAAATGTAACATAAACATTTATCTTTTAGTAAATCAATTTTTATATAGGGATATATAAGTGATAATTTCAACTATAAATAGTCATTAGAATGTTAAATATCTTTCCTACATCATTTTAGTTTATTTATAATTTTTATACATTAATTAAATAAATCTAATTATAACACAATGGTGATGTCAGGATTGCTTAATTAATAAAGGATTCAAATAAATGATATTACAAATGTTAAAATAAATTTAATTTTGTTATTTATATGTCAGAAAATAATTTTTTGGATAATATTTAAGTGTTATTTTTTATTAATAAATATTATTCAAATCAACCATATTCTTTTGTGTTTTTAAAAAGCCATGATATGAATAGTGTCCAAACAAAACTAATTCATATTTTAAAATATAAAATATTTGATTATATATTATAAAATTAAAAAAATATAATATTCTTAAAAATAGTTATCAAAAGTATAAAATTTTATTATTGACTCTTTAATTGCATATTTTCATGTTTTTTGAACTATTTTGATTCTCAAATTGTTAAATGCTTGATAAAACTGTATGAGTAAAAAAGGGTAAAATACAAAATGTATGGATTAAAAAATATACCGAACCTATATAATTATTATTAGATGATTTTATATAGACATATATTTATATTATATTATAATTTAAGGAGTTTTTTACCTTTTTAAAAAGGACACCACCTCTAACCCTTACTCACACCTCTAAAGATCATTAGATCATCCCAAATATTCTCCAATAATCTCCCAAAATCCCCCTCATCCCCCTTGATGATTTCCACTAGTCATAATCCAATTCTATAGAACATTTTGGCTCAAATCGAAGAGATATACACATTTTAAGAGGTAACGTCTTCTCTAAAAGTTATTTCCATTATTCTACTTCCTCACTCCTTATTCTATTATTTTTCATTAATTGCATAAAAAACAAGTATCCTAAATATACTAGGATTTTTTTCTGATAACTAGTAGAACTAAACCCACAGACACCTCCATCTAATGGATTTTAAACATACTGTTTATGTGGACGACGATCTACCATTTCATGAAATTATGATTGTTCAATTATCTACAATCACTTCTCATGGTGGCCACTATGATGGAACTATAGTAATATATGATATTTATAATATTTCTATTATTTCTATTCTTCTATATTATCATTTGAAATATAACATTTAATTTTTCATTTTTTATAAATACGATAATTTCAATTAAGGAAATGCAGACAACCGCCCCCTCAAAGTGATATGACTCATCCATTCTATACATGGAACATATAAAGGATGGTGTTAATGAACTTATTTAACATATATAAAATACGAAATTATACTAGAATTATAATATACCATTGTATCATTTTTTTTAATTCCATTAAAAATGGAAAAAAGTCATGAAAGTAGTGTTCATGCATACGTACGACTTACCGTATCCATTAACATTGTATTTCATTTTCATATATCCAAATTATATGTACTATTATAAATAAATATAATATATATATATATGTGATATATATGATATCTAAATCACGGATATCATTCTGGAGGTAATGTATGTTTTTCCACAAGGACAATTTCTAATTATAACAAGTTCATTTTTTATCTCAAGTTCTGAACATCGACAAAATGTCCAATATGATCGAAAATAATTAACTAATTGTTGTATCAAGGAAATAAGAGATATAAAAGTAAAAATAAACATTAAAAAGTATATTAAGAATATATAAATTAACATATGTTTATTATTTAGGATGAATAAGGAACATATGAGACAAGTCAGACTCGAGGTAAGGGAACCTTTCACCCTACTCTTTTAGTCGAAGACTTATATTATGTTTTGTCTTTTAAATTTTTATTTTATTATATTAGGATATGTTATTATATATCCTTATATATGTACATTTTATTTCTATGTGATGATAGACCCTTTTTTATCCCATCCCATAATTTTTTGAATTTTAAAGTGATTCCATTAGGTTGCCAAATTTTAGGAAGGGGAATATTAACTCAATCTATATTCATTTAGTTTAATATCCATGTAATTGGTTTTTTAATATCATTAATTTGTGTGAATAAAATATGATTTTTTTTAAACAAAATATCTAAATATATTTGATGTATTTATATTTTTAACAAATAATTATGTCATTGATTTATCCTTAATCTAACGATATGATCTTTGTAAGATACTTCGTATCAATCACCTTTCATTGAGGCATACATTGATGTTATGTACCCTTATTATCCTATATGGTGTAAAAAACCCTTTTGACAAATTATATAAAGAATTAGTATATTATAATCATTTTTAATTCTTTTTTAATGTTATTAATTAATGTCTTTTAATCAATTGTTTCTCATGTGGAAAGAGACTCTTTAACTAAAACATCGTTTTAAATATTTTAAATATTTATACTTCTAAAACCTCATATTTCTTGTCCATGTATTCAAAATGGGGTTTAATTATTTATTTATATAGACATGATTGTTTTATAGTGTAAATACCTTTTAAATATTCAAATTTGTTTGAGACACTTTGATTTAAAACTCTACTTTTTGAATGTTTTAAATGAATTGATTATATGAATTTTTTGAAATGATATCTTGTGGTTGCATTGTGTAAATTTTATCTTTCCATTATTATGGTTCTTATGTTATGATTATGTTATGGTTTTTTGGATTTGTTTACTTCTATGGATGGTTTTGTGATAAACCTAGGGCAGGTGAGCCTGAGATAGCTCTCCAATGCATTGGGAAACATGACATAGGTAAACAATAATTTTTCTCCTAAGAGATTTATGGAATATACTATGATGGGTATTCCAAATGTGACTCCATACATAGTTGTGACAGCTACAATATAAGTATGTTATGGATGACACAAGTTTCCTTTATGATTTATGATTTCTATGTGTTATTCATGAATTTTATGATTTTGTGAGGTATGTTAAGGAGCTTATGATTTATGATTGAAAAGTATGAATTAATTGATTTGTATTTATTGATGGACTAGCGTTTTCTTTCCTTGTTTTATAACCCTTATTGAGATTTTTATGCTCAACCCATGTTTTTGAAATGTTTTTAACAAGTTATAAGGAAGGGTAAGAGAAATGAATAATTCAATAAGATTTATATCATGAAAATAATAATTTTTTTCTTTTAAGAGTATTATTTTATGAAAAAATGGATACTGACTTGAAGTGTATACATTATAATATTTGAGATGTAATGTAATATTTATGGCCTAATTCTCTAAAACTGTAATCCTGAGAAGATCCTCGTTGTTAATTATTTATTTGGCTTACGATTCAATAATGTTTTAATGTTGAGGAATTATAATCATATTTAATATTACTATGATTAGATATTAGGGATTGATTAACCATGTTATATATGGTATTAAATTTTAATACATTCACCTGTGATCAGAAGACATTCTTCTGTAAATCCTCACAAACTATTTACATGTAAAACTCACCACCAACAAGAATGGGTATGAAAAATATTATATACATGAAATGAGATTGTATGAAATTATAGACATAGTTATTAATTATAGATTAATTAAATCCATTACTAGATTATATCTCCTCAATTTTTGGAAAATGAACTCTGATAAGGTTGTCTGGATACCCATCTAGTCTATTCTCAAATATTGATATACTTATTTTAGATCATCCTAAAATTACATGGAATCTCAATGAAGAATATAATCTGTGAGAATAACCAATCATTAAAGAGTAATATATATATATTAAAATATTTATTTCATAGCCTCTAAACTAGGATTTTTATCCTAGGGAACACCTTCCCTGAAAAAAAAATTATGCGTGCTGCTACTGGAACTCCTTGGTCAACTATGAAATAGTTGTTGTAACAGCCCGAGATTTTATGAAAAATATTCTTTTTTATTTCACTAATGTCTTGTGTTGTACGCTACACCAAAAGGAGCTTGCACAACACACATCATTGTCTTGCCTTGCATTACACGCAATCGCGACCTTCCTCGATAGCGTGTGTAAAACGCAATACCGAGTTTCACTAAACAACGATGTGCTATTAAAATATTATTAAAACTAGCCGTTATGAATAGTAATAACCACTTTTTAAAATTCTGTAAATCTTATTTTTCAAAATGAACTTCATTCTTGGATTCGGAGTATCTAATTTATCCTAAGGTGAAATTTTGGTACTTTTCGGATAACTTTCATATTCTGATGAATAGTGAAAAATTACTAAATTATAATTAAAAACAACTTTTTTAATCGAAATAATTAATAGTGATAAATTATTAATTTGAGTGGTTTTAAAGTATATTTAGAATATATTTTTACAATTTAATACAATGTTGGTCATTGGATGTAATTTCACATTTAAACTAGACATAAACAAGTGTCAATCTTTTGATAGATATTGTTTCTTAAAAACACGCTATTTGTTTTAAAAGCGGGATTTAATTATAAAATTAATTAATGCAACTTTTATGTTATGAATTTGGTAAAATAGACTTCATTTTTGAATTCGGAATATGAAATATAGCTTGGGATGAAATTTTGGCATTGTTCTGAAAAACATCAATTTTTGATGAATAGTGAAACTACTAAGTGGTAGGTTAAAAACTGAATTTTGCATAAAACGTAATTTTACCGCTTCTGTGAATGGAATTTCGAAAATCCGAGAGACACGGTTAATATCAAGGACTAAAATGTGGTTCAATGAGATGAAAATAATTTTTGGTGAATAGTAACTTTTTACTTTTTTACCACGGTTAATAGTAAATAGGGTAACTAAGGGTAAATATGATATTTAATATTACCCTAACACATGTCCTAATTCTATTGGACAAGTTTATTTCGACCAAAAACAAACTTAGGAATAAAATATGACCATTTAGGCCCACTTGGATTAGATTAGGACATTTATTATTAATTTATTTAAAGAAGGGTTAAAATAGTTAAAATCAAAGTTTAATAAGTAAATCATTTCTAATATGGGGTTATACATAAGATAAATTCGATTGTAAATATTCATTAGAAATCTAAAAATATTTACTACATGATGGTATTTTATTTGTAATTTTTAGACATCAAATAATTTAATTTATTTATGACACAAAGATGATGCATTAATTATCTTGTTAATGAAATATTGACATAATTGATGTTATAAACACCCAAATAAATGTAATTTGAGACTTTTTATGAATTAAACTAATTTTCTAGGTTACTATGATATATTAGTGTTGATTTAATCAACTTGGTTCGAACATATAATTCTGTTGTGACTTTCACAAAAATCATATATCAAATAGTGTCAAAATTGACACAAAATAGTTTTTAAATCAAATATTATATTATTAATTGTTATTTTATTCCTAAAAATCTAGGGTTCGGCCACATGACTTAGATAAGGATATATATATTAATAATAAACAATTTGGGGTTCGTTTGGCATGTTATAGTAAGTGTATTAACCATATAGTGGAAGAAAACAAAAAGACGCGGTAAAAGTTAAATTATTTAACTTAGAGTTAAATCTAATTGATAAGGTTAAAATAATATCCTAAACTTGTCTAGATTCTATTGGTTGATAGGATTTCGACCCCTCCCCACCTTATCTTCGAAATAAGACCATTTGGAACCATTATAAACCGATTTTGACTTTAATATAAAATAATATTTTGAGGTATTCCTAAGGTGCCCCTCTCCTCCCTTATAAAAGGACACCTCCTCCCCCTCCTCCTCAC
This sequence comes from Viscum album, assembly GCA_963277665.1. NCBI lineage: Eukaryota > Viridiplantae > Streptophyta > Magnoliopsida > Santalales > Viscaceae > Viscum > Viscum album. The sequence continues at coordinate 1,496,046,759 of OY728151.1, read as the reverse complement.
ACCAATTTGAGCACTCAAGCTCGGCCAACCCCTGCCAAAATCTCTTCTCCACTTCCCTAGCAACATCCTAGAGGTTCTGGTCTTACTCAAAGACCAATTTTAGTTCCCTAATAGGAGGTCTCCAAAAGGCGCTTCAAAGAAGAGGTAATTACCGTTACCAATTTTTTCATCTTTATTTCTTCTTCCACTTCTTCTTCTTAGGTTGTTTCATTATGAATTAATAACATCAGTATCACTCATATACTGATATGTTATTATAAGTATGAAACAACCCTATTTCACCATCTATCCATCCTACGGAAAAAGAAATCACCGCGCGTGCGTACGTACGGAATACCGTCTCCACGCCGTGGTGTAATCTATTTTCCACCACCACCTTACATGGATGGGTATAATGGTGTAAAGAATAACTATACATAGTTATTAAAACATCATATTGATTCTGATATATTGTATAATCCACTTTAATTAAATTCAATATTTATAGAAATGATATCATCGCTCGTGCGTACGTACGGACTACCGTCTCCACGAAGCGATGAGATTCATTCTCCATGTTAACCATTTAAGAATGATTATAATGTATCTATAAGAAATAATAATGAAATATATGACATTATAAAGCTACTGGATTTATGTATATATATACATATGTATGTCATCTACTTACTTCCATTTCAAGACAATAAGGAAAGGAAAACAGCGTTCATGCGTACGTACGGACTACCGTCTCCATGAACGGTGTTTTTCATTTTATTTATCTACCTATTATATATATATATATACTGAATATATATGATATATAAATCATATTTTATATTCTGGAAGTAAGTAAATCATGATATAAGTAATAATGATGTCAAGAACAACAAGTCAAAACACCTACGATAAATGAAACGATTTTACCCAAAACGCTTCTTTAACATGGAATTTACAAAAGAACGGGTAATATAATGTCATAAGTGAACCATATATGATATCATAACAATGAATATGATTCTTTAATAAGTCAATAACATGATTTAAATCATTATACAGGAGGTTCGGACACTTACAAAGCAAGTCGGACCTAAGGTAAGGGAAATATCACAATCTCATTTTTATCCGAGATTGTTTATTCGTAAGTATTTACTGGGGTGTATTTTATCGTCCACGTCCATGTTTCATCAATATGTAATATTATTTCCATCCACCTACAATTGTTTAAATCCATTTTTACCCTTCGGTGAGTTTTTAGTAATATCTATGAAAGGAATATTTTGTCGTACGAGGTACTTTTTGACTTTTCCGATAAAAGTACGAAGAATGTTTTTTTAACTTATACGACACGAACGGATTTTTACGGTCTTATAAAGCCTTATTTTCATGAAGCTTCCTCTAAAAGATTTCATGACTATTTTCAATAAAATCTCTTTCTTTTAAAATTGCATGATGTTTTGTGAAAAGAAATTTATTTTGAAGAAGAAAGGATATTTTCCTCAAGAATTCAATTCAAGTGTTTTATCAAAATTATTTTCCATCTAAGATAATAAAGGGCTCTGTTTCTATCCATATTTTTACATTGATTTGACTATGTTGTGATGGAATTATGTTTATGAATTCCTTTATCTTGTATGAATGGTTTTATGATGCCATGTTGTTTAAGAATCCCATTTTTATTACATGGGTTATGCAATGATGTATGATTTATGATTTTGTGGCACACATAAGAATGGTATCATTATGAGATGGGTGGGACCTATATCTCCCTCCAATGCATTGGGTAAAGATTTTATATCTCATGAGATAGACATGGCTGGAATGGTAGGTTATACCGGTTCAGTGAAACAGGACTGAAACGAGGGTTACTCGATTCAGAAAGGGACTTTGTCCACTAAGATAGTCTTGGCAATGAGTCATGACTAACAAGAAATGATTTTCCATGATTATGTGTGCATGCCACAAAGTTTCAAGTTTCATGTTATGATTATGGTGATCTCATTTTCACTTCTATGATTTGTTCCATGTTAATATATTATGATATCTTTTGCAGGTTATGATTTTCAAAAAGATATGATATGATTTTTATTTCTTTTGTATACCCTTACTGAGCATTTGAGCTCACCCTTTTATGTTTTCTTTTCCCCAGGATATAAAGAAAGGTTTTAGGTAAAAAAAAATGGAAGATCTTTATGGGAGATATTGAAGATCTTTCACCAGGATTAGAAGATTATGTTCTGAGTTTCCAAAGACACTAAACTATTACGATCCTTGTGTGTGTGTTTTTTGTTATGTACTAAGTATTCCGCAAAAGTAATGTAATTTCCATGTACGTCAGGATACGGGTCTCTACAGTTGGTATCAGAGGAAAGGTTTAGTCAACCTTTGGAAACTAGGATGCGAAAACGTTAGTGAGATCCCTAGAGATATTTCTAAGGTATGTCTAGGGATGCCCCTAAGGATAAGTATACATATAGGATATAGTACTAGAACTATGGTAACGATATTAGATTAAACCATAGATTCTATATATTTAAGTTACTCCCCCTTTATTATGATTTTTACCTCTCACACTATTTGTTTTTGGGTTTTATAAAATGGCTGGAAACAAGATGATTCACAATAATGGAGGATATGATGGACAATGGAATGATATTCTTCATGAGCAACCAAATGAAATGGGATTTGGATGTCCAAACATCATTATTATGCTGAATCAGCAATCTCACAACATGATCAATAAAGTAAAATTTGGTAAGTTTCCTGACTCGACTAATAAGAGAAAGATGGAGTTCCATGATGATCATAGAGGAAAGAAAGTTCAATTTCCCCTATGTAAATCATGTGGGAAGAGGCATCAAGGAGAATGTTTCAAGGGAACTGGAAGATTCTTTGGGTGTGGAAAAGAAGGACACAAAGCAAGTAAGTGCAAAGGAAAAGGGTCGGTTAACACCATGGATGAGGATAATGGTATTGCTACGACATCAAAAATGGTTAAGTGTTTTAAATGTGGAATGTATGGGCATTATGCAAACAAATGCCCTAAGGGAAAGACTCATGAAGAGAATCAGTATGGTCATATGGGTAGTATTTATGTGGATGATGATGAAGAGACTACAAATGATATGTGAGATGAAAGAATTTTTGAAGCTCGGTCAATGGTTTGAGAATGTAGTGGAATGATTACATGTTTATCATGTGTAATTTTGGAATAAAGAGACATCTATGGATTGTTACACTGTTGTCTTTCCTTGTGTTTTTAAAGTGTATGATTAATGTTACCAGTATCCATGAAAGGTTATTCAGATATTTTTGGAATGTAGATGATATGCGCATAATGAAGGGATAAGGAGAAAATTAAATGTTTGATAGTATTCATGAGCTCATGATTGATATAAGGACTAAGTGATATCATGGTTTGAGTATATAGAATTTTGAGGATTTTGGTATGTGGAAAGTGTTAACTTTTAACTGCACTCATGTTTTCACTAAGGTATTCAAGAGAATACACGATTAAGGACTTTGAATGTTTGGAATGTGACCAACAAGACATATCTTATGATATGTGGGGATCAACGACAGTATTAAATCTCTGGTACTCGTTGTCACTATATTATGAGAGTGGACTGCAGTATTATGTATAAGCCTAAAGATTAGACTGGATTATGTTGGACATAAGTCAGTATTGTTTAAGGATAGAAGATTTTCGATATTATTGATGGGATGTTATAGTAACGTAGTTTTAGAAAAAGGACAACCTGCAGGACGGGCGACAGCCCATCGCTTCGGACAAGGCTGTAGGAATCGAACCCACAACCGAAGTGCGACTGGCCTTTATCGCCTACCACTGGCCTACAGGAAGTCCCTGTTTAGTAGAAACTAGTTTTATAATATTAAGCCGTATGATATATGAAGTATAAGTCCATTTTAGGAACAATATATGATTAATCTCACTATAGATCGACTTATGTATATAATTTTTGCTAACCTTTTGTTTGAGACAGATGGAATGACCCGTCATTCTATCACATGATCTGCTAACACTTCATAAATAACAAATTCAACTTCATTTATTTAAGAGATGAAGTTGAAATTGTTAAAGGAACGAACAACAATGAGGTTGTACCAACATAAAGTAAGTATTTATTCTAATTCAAATTCTTTAACTTTAGGGAAACGATCTTGAAAACCAAAAATGTTGTCCTAGTGATCTTATATCTGATGAATCAGATGGTACCTTAGATCGTCACAAATTTATGGCTTTGTGATTACTGGTTTTTCCATAGCCATGTTCTCTACCACTCTCCATCAGAACATGATGGTTAGATTTTTCTTCCATATCCATATTTTCACCTATGTGGAAACCCAATGATTAGTTTATTTGGGTAACCATTACGTTTCATACTTTTGTTTTTAAAGATTGGTTTTGATATTCCTTTTTACGATGTGGGTTTCTATTAAATAAACTTTCAAATAGTAAACCATTTATAACCCCGACGAATTTCGAGGGCGAAATTCATTTTAAGGGGGGTAGAATGTAACAGCCCGAGATTTTATGAAAAATATTCTTTTTTATTTCACTAATGTCTTGTGTTGTACGCTACACCAAAAGGAGCTTGCACAACACGCATCCTTGTCTTGCCTTGCATTACACGCAATCGCGACCTTCCTCGATAGCGTGTGTAAAACGCAATACCGAGTTTCACTAAACAACGATGTGCTATTAAAATATTATTAAAACTAGCCGTTATGAATAGTAATAACCACTTTTTAAAATTCTGTAAATCTTATTTTTCAAAATGAACTTCATTCTTGGATTCGGAGTATCGAATTTAGCCTAAGGTGAAATTTTGGAACTTTTCGGATAACTTTCATATTCTGATGAATAGTGAAAAATTACTAAATTATAATTAAAAACAACTTTTTTAATCGAAATAATTAATAGTGATAAATTATTAATTTGAGTGGTTTTAATGTATATTTAGAATATATTTTTACAATTTAATACAATGTTGGTCATTGGATGTAATTTCACATTTAAACTAGACATAAAAAAATGTCAATCTTTTGATAGATATTGTTTCTTAAAAACACGCTATTTGTTTTAACAGCGGGATTTAATTATAAAATTAATTAATGCAACTTTTATGTTATGAATTTGGTAAAATAGACTTCATTTTTGAATTCGGAATATGAAATATAGCTTGGGATGAAATTTTGGCATTGTTCTGAAAAACATCAATTTTTGATGAATAGTGAAACTACTAAGTGGTAGGTAAAAAACTGAATTTTGCATAAAACTTAATTTTACCGCTTCTGTGAATGGAATTTCGAAAATCCGAGAGACACGGTTAATATCAAGGACTAAAATGTGGTTCAATGAGATGAAAATAATTTTTGGTGAATAGTAACTTTTTTACTTTTTTACCACGGTTAATAGTAAATAGGGTAACTAAGGGTAAATATGATATTTAATATTACCCTAACACATGTCCTAATTCTATTGGACAAGTGAAATTCGACCAAAAACAAACTTAGGAATAAAATATGACCATTTAGGCCCACTTGGATTAGATTAGGACATTTATTATTAATTTATTTAAAGAAGGGTTAAAATAGTTAAAATCAACGTTTAATAAGTAAATCATTTCTAATATGGGGTTATACATAAGATAAATTCGATTTTAAATATTCATTATAAAGCTAAAAAGATTTACTACATGATTGTATTTTATTTGTAATTTTTAGACATCAAATAATTTAATTTATTTATGACACAAAGATGATGCATTAATTATCTTGTTAATGAAATATTGACATAATTGATGTTATAAACACCCAAATAAATGTAATTTTAGACTTTTTATGAATTAAACTAATTTTCTAGGTTACTATGATATATTAGTGTTGATTTAATCAACTTGGTTCGAACATATAATTCTTTTGTGACTTTCACAAAAATCATATATCAAATAGTGTCAAAATTGACACAAAATAGTTTTTAAATCAAATATTATATTATTAATTGTTATTTTATTCCTAAAAATCTAAGGTTCGGCCACATGACTTAGATAAGGATATATATATTAATAATAAACAATTTGGGGTTCTTTTGGCATGTTATAGTAAGTGTATTAACCATATAGTGGAAGAAAACAAAAAGACACGGTAAAAGTTAAATTATTTAACTTAGAGTTAAATCTAATTGATAAGGTTACAATAATATCCTAAACTTGTCTAGATTCTATTGGTTGATAGGATTTCGACCCCTCCTCACCTTATCTTCGAAATAAGACCATTTGGAACCATTATAAACCTATTTTGACTTTAATATAAAATAATATTTTGAGGTATTCCTAAGGTGCCCCTCTCCTCCCTTATAAAAGGAAACCTCCTCCCCCTCCTCCTCACACCAATTTGAGCACTCAAGCTCGGCCAACCCCTGCCAAAATCTCTTCGCCACTTCCCCAGAAACATCCTAGAGGTTCTGGTCTTACTCAAAGACCAATTTTAGTTCCCTAATTGGAGGTCTCCAAAAGGCGCTTCAAAGAAGAGGTAATTACCGTTACCAATTATTTCATCTTTATTTCTTCTTCCACTTCTTCTTCTTAGGTTGTTTCATTATGAATTAATAACATCAGTATCACTCATATACTGATATGTTATTATAAGTATGAAACAACCCTATTTCACCATCTATCCATCCTACGTAAAAAGAAATCACCGCGCGTGCGTACGTACGGAATATCGTCTCCACGCCGTGGTGTAATCTATTTTCCACCACCACCTTACATGGATGGGTATAATGGTGTAAAGAATAACTATACATAGTTATTAAAACATCATATTGATTCTGATATATTGTATAATCCACTCCAATTCAATTCAATATTTATAGAAATGATATCATCGCTCGTGCGTACGTACGGACTACCGTCTCCACGACGCGATGAGATTCATTCTCCATGTTAACCATTTAAGAATGATTATAATGTATATATAATAAATAATAATGAAATATATGACATTATAAAGCTACTGGATTTATGTATATATATACATATTTATGTCATCTACTTACTTCCATTTCAAGACAATAAGGAAAGGAAAACAGCGTTCATGCGTACGTACGGACTACCGTCTCCATGAACGGTGTTTTTCATTTTATTTATCTACCTATTATATATATATATACTGAATATATATGATATATAAATCATATTTTATATTCTGGAAGTAAGTAAATCATGATATAAGTAATAATGATGTCAAGAACAACAAGTCAAAACACCTACGATAAATGAAACGATTTTACCCAAAACGCTTCTTTAACATGGAATTTACAAAAGAACGGGTAATATAATGTCATAAGTGAACCATATATGATATCATAACAATGAATATGATTCTGTAATAAGTCAATAACATGATTTAAATCATTATACAGGAGGTTCGGACACTTACAAAGCAAGTCGGACCTAAGGTAAGGGAAATATCACAATCTCATTTTTATCCGAGATTGTTTATTCGTAAGTATTTACTGGGGTGTATTTTATCGTCCACATCCATGTTTCATCAATATGTAATATTATTTCCATCCACCTACAATTGTTTAAATCCATTTTTACCCTTCGGTGAGTTTTTAGTAATATCTATGAAAGGAATCTTTTGTCGTACGAGGTACTTTTTGACTTTTCCGATAAAAGTACGAAGAATGTTTTTTTAACTTATACGGCACGAACGGATTTTTACGGTCTTATAAAGCCTTATTTTCATGAAGCTTCCTCTAAAATATTTCATGACTATTTTCAATAAAATCTCTTTCTTTTAAAATTTCATGATGTTTTGTGAAAAGAAATTGATTTTGAAGAAGAAAGGATATTTTCCTCAAGAATTCAATTCATGTGTTTTATCAAAATTATTTTCCATCTAAGATAATAAAGGGTTCTGTTTCTATCCATATTTTTACATTGATTTGACTATGTTGTGATGGAATTATGTTTATGAATTCCTTTATCTTGTATGAATGGTTTTATGATGCCATGTTGTTTAAGAATCCCATTTTTATTACATGGGTTATGCAATGATGTATGATTTATGATTTTGTGGCACACATAAGAATGGTATCATTATGAGATGGGTGGGACCTATATCTCCCTCCAATGCATTGGGTAAAGATTTTATATCTCATGAGATAGACATGGCTGGAATGGTAGGTTATACCGGTTCAGTAAAACAGGACTGAAACGAGGGTTACTCGATTCAGAAAGGGACTTTGTCCACTAAGATAGTCTTGGCAATGAGTCATGACTAACAAGAAATGATTTTCCATGATTATGTGTGCATGCCACAAAGTTTCAAGTTTCATGTTATGATTATGGTGATCTCATTTTCACTTCTATGATTTGTTCCATGTTAAGATATTATGATCTCTTTTGCAGGTTATGATTTTGAAAAAGATATGATATGATTTTTATTTCTTTTGTATACCCTTACTGAGCATTTGAGCTCACCCTTTTATGTTTTCTTTTCCCCAGGATATAAAGAAAGGTTTTATGTAAAAAAATGGAAGATCTTTATGGGAGATATTGAAGATCTTTCACCAGGATTAGAAGATTATGTTCCGAGTTTCCAAAGACACTAAACTATTACGATCCTTGTGTGTGTGTTTTTTGTTATGTACTAAGTATTCCGCAAAAGTAATGTAATTTCCATGTACGTCAGGATACGGGTCTCTACAGTTGTGTTGTCCATGGATCTCTCACCATTACAAAAACTAGAAATATACAACATTCTATTAGGTAGGTGTAAACTAATACACTAGGATCAACTTGTGGTTTAATAGGATTTAATGTTAGTGGCAGTACTTTAATTCTTGTTACCACTACATGAGGTGAATTGTTTTCTCCACCTTCCAAGCTCTTAACCTAAGTGTCTCATGGATGTATATATCTATAATGTATGAAATCATATCAAAATAATAGAAAATGATGAATATATTTAATATATTGGAAGTCTTATATTCTCATAGCACGACTACAATATTTATGCTAGAAACCAACTAAATTCTGTGGCCAGGATAAAATTTGAGATTACGAATTTTATGCATCATTTTGGAGTTATATTGTGCTACAATTTAGTGTTTTAGAGTAAAAAAAATATATTTTTTCATTAGAATAACTCTTTTTTAACAACAAATTTCTTAAAGTGTTATAAAATTTAATGTTTACTTTTGAAATTTTTTATTTATATTTATTTCCATTCTAAAGTTATAATGAAATAATATTTAAATTTTAAAATTTGATTTCAATTTCATGTAAAACATCATATAATATTAAGACATAGAATATAAAAATTCTATATATAATGGTTAAAAAATATACATCAAAATTATAAACATATTGTGGCACATATTTTATAAATTAAAATTGGCATCCATTTTATCTAAAATAACACAATGTTTCTTCCCATGTAATGAAAATTACTATGATTAAACGTCTAATAATTGGTTATTTAAGGTAATTTCATCAATATACGTGGTCAATCACCTTTACATTTAATTCAAACACCTTATATAAATAATGAAATTTATCTTTTTTCCCTCGAATAAATTTTATAAAATTTCATGTATTGGAATTAGGGAACATAAAGTTATAAAGAAGAAAAAATAGTTAATAAAAAACACATTTAGTGGTATATGAATAATGTATAACTCCATAAGTTCCAATTACTATTCATAATGAAATCCTCAATTTCAAGGTGATCCCATGGAAAATAATGAATAATTATAAAATTTTAAAAAATTTCCCTAAACCAATGGTGAAAATTATATAACTATAATAAGTTGAATTAAATGGTATTATCCCATAAATAGAAATATGAATTACCACTAAAATTTGAATAGATACTTCCATTCCAGACTTGATAACATTTTATAAAATGTCAATTTTTCTAGTCTACCAATCATTACTATTAAGACCAATGAAATGAAAAAAACCTTGATACCACTTTGTGATGAATATAGCCCAATTTATACATATCTTTCCATTCTGGTAGGACACATGGTCTCAAGTGTTTCTCCCTAAACGACAGAGGGTTCCAATTAGCAGTGTGGGTGTATGGTGGTATGGTGGCGAGAGTATATCATCATTTTTAGAGTTTAGAATAAGAGATAATAAGGTATATTTATTATAATAGAGATATAAAATTAAACCATCTTGAACATAAATTATAGAAAACAAATAGTAAAGAACACTATATGGGGAAGATTTCATGACTATTGAAAATATGGAATAAGAATAAATGTTTTTATGGATAAAATAGTAGAAGTATAAAATAATGGAAATGTATATTGTCTTAATAAATTATCATCATGATAATCCTAACAACTATCTTAGTATTATACACCCATTATTCCATCCTAATATAATATCTAACATCTATATTTGGGTTATTCCCATTATAATTTATTGTATCAATAATGAATCATTATGTACAAAACTGTGGGCTAGGAAAAGGTTGATAAAATTCAGTAGGCCAAAACAAATAGTTTTTAATTAAATTATAATCTATGAGTGTGAATTTTAGTAATTTAAATGTATAATAAATATAAAATTGTACATAAAAATAATCCACATCAATCTCATGAACCATATTAGATACCTAGATATACCTACATATTTTTTCTTAATCCAATTTTCTCTGAGTATAAGGCCATAAATTGGTTAGTGAAACAAGGATCACCGATATAGTTTCCTAGAATAATTGTAATAAACGATCCATGGGATAAACTTTGAGTCTATGACATATAATATTGATCCTAATCAATTTCATCATCAAGGAAATTAAAAAAATGGGGTCTAATTGTAATCCAAGGGGTGAAGCCATGGAATTCCACTATAAGTTTTCTATCCATTTCAAATTAAAAGTCATGTGAATTTAACATATTATTTATTTGATTCTAACTAGGTAATCCAAGGTACACTAGGTATGTGGATGTCAAGGGGAATAATAAGTTCTCATTTTGTTTAATAATAGTTTCTAAATATTATAAGTGATAATCATTTCAAAGAATATGACTTCATAACTCCATTACATTGACTAAACCCAAGTGTATTGTTTAGATTTGAAATTTTATTAATGCATATGTTAGTGTCCATTATGTTCTCATAAGGAATTCGAGTTAAGAAATTCTATCATGGGTCAAGGTTGGTCCAACAATTAATGTAATCGTAGTCCTTCAAAATAATCAGTAATTATATAATTATCTTTTAAGGTAAAATTTAAGTATCCAAAAAAAATTATGAATTTAATAATTTTCATTTTATCATTCAATTTAAAAATTACAATGAAAAAACAAAGTATGTGTGTTTTAATTATAAACAATAAAGGGTTTTCAAATGTATAATATTATTCAAAACCATTGGGATGGTTTGTGTTGTGGTCATTATTTTCCAATAGTGAAAAATGGACTCTTGGAAAATAATTGTTATAATAGTGGTGAACAATGAAAGAAAATATTTATTTCATTTGAAATTTATATATGTTCCAGTCCACAGAGAAAACACATAACATATAAACATCAAGATATTTAGGTAATATTAATAGAACTCCTAGACCATCCCCATAGAAGGATCCTCATAAATTATTTTCCTAATATTTGGTCTAGAACACTATATGATAGAAACCAAGGATACCAACATAAAAATAGAACATATTAAATTTCATAGAGATGATTACAATTATAGATAATATGAAATATAAATAAAATAGAAAGTGTTCTAGACATACCAAGGGTGTTCTAACTTGACTATTTTTAATGGAATTAGATGTAAGATGATAAATTTCCACCAATATCACTAAAGAGGAATGAGGGATATCTCCAAAGATGTTAAATATGAATAAGAATGTGGAATAAAAAATTTAAAATTATGTATATGGTAAAAAATTAGAATTTATAAAAAAATTTATACAGTTCATGGTGTCTCTACATGTTTGCCTAATATATGCACTGACTGTGCAATATAATTTTCCCAGGATCTCACAATTCTCAGGGTTTAATAAAATATTAGAAACACAATGAATAAAATATAAGTTAATTGTAATAAATTAAAATTATGTTCACATTATCTGATAAACATTATCATATTTAAAATACTAACTAACCCCCTTTTCAATTCAAAATATTGATGTGAAACTTTTGTAAAAAACATGAACTTACAATGCACCCACACAGTCTGTCAAATAACCCAATCACTTGGCTTTGAACCATGAATGAACTCCCTGGAAACAAAATTGAAATATTTGGTTAAATATATTATGATAATCAAGATATTTATATAAAATTATAGGGGTTCCTTACCTCACCTAAATACAGAGAACTTACACCTAATTTACCACACATAACTCATCAAAAAATAAATTATATATTATAATGAACTTCATTTCCCACATTAAAACAATAATTTTTTTCATACTAATTAATTAATCTATGTCCTTAAATTATATACATAAAACAAATAATCATTTCCTATAATAATTTACATGGGTTCTTTTCCCCACACATTTGACACATAAAAAGTTAAATCTTATTTACAACATGATTTTCATCAACATAAATCCCATGAAACTCCATTTCTATCTTATTCATAATTTTAGGAATCTCATAAATGTTGAGTTTTTAATCATATAACATGACCCTTAATTATGTTTAATAACACAGTCTCATATTCCATATAATAACTAATTTGATTATTAATGAGTAAATTTAGTCCATTAGCTATCAAAGTAATTGATAAAATGATTCCTAATATTTTCTACCATTGAGTAAAAACAAAAAATTCTAATTTCTTAAATAAATATATTTGTGAGAAATTATATAAAAAAAATAGTATTGTCTCTAAATCACTACAAACACATTTCCCTCTAAGAATCATTGATTTTAATCTAGTTATTTTTTTTCTATTTAAAACCATTATCATTCATCATAATGAATATTTTAATTATTCAAAGCATAACCTTTATGAGTTTCTATCCATGTTTCCAGCTATAGGATATCTCATTGTGAACTATTGACAACAATGTCGGTAAACTATCATCCCCTATAAGAATTATTGACAGTAGATACATTTAAAAAACAACCCCATCTATTTTCCAGTTTCTTTATTGGGTTATATTTTATATGAAAATAAATCCTTATACAATTTTTTAAAACAATATTTGGATTGTATCCTATAAATAGAAACATCCCAAGGTTTTTCACTAAATATGTTTAATTAAAATCTCCAAAAAAACCCAAAACCCTTTTCCAGATACCATCTAAGGTGACTGAACATAAAAAAATTAATTTTACACCATTCAAAATAAATATTAAATTCATATAAAAAATATATAATATCTAGGAAACTAATGTTTTATTGTTTTTGATTTCTAGATATATTATTTTCTTATTCTATTAAATATGTTCAATATCATAGACAATGAAATATTTATGTATATAAATTTTTAATTTTCATACATAGAACCACCATCAATTAATTGGAATAGAAAACATAAAAAAGTGTGAGATAAATTCATAATATCGGTTATAATTGGAGATATCCATCATAAATGAATATATGTGTATACCCTAAATATTGTTTCTCTAATCTGAATTCTAGTTTATTATGGTGGTAGTATATATAAGTTATCAGATCAGGAATGACGGAATAAATTAATAGTCATAAAATAAAGAAATAAAATTTAATTTTATAATACAATTGAATATATAAAATACAAAAATTTCATTATTTTATAATTCTATTACTCATAATAGGGTATCTCTACATGCCAATCAAAAAGTACATCCTTATATCTAGGGGAAAATAAAAGATAAGAGTGTGGAAAAATTATTTTTCATAGTAAGGGAATACATTCATCACAAGATATAATGAATAAATAATTATAATAAATATTAAATGGTAAATAACTAAAACACATTCCATTTATTCTATAACCTGAGCATAATATGATAAAAATAAATGATTTTCAAATAAATCCATATAAATAATCACATATGATTGAATATTATTCATCGAAAGTATAACTAATCGAATAACCACATGGAAATAATTGATATTGTAATGACAGACAATGTAATGAAAACCCATTGAAACATTCATTATATTTCATAACATAGTTTAAATATACTGGTTGAAACAGATCTAATTTTTTCAACTAATTTGTCTCAGGAGACATGTTGATGCATCAATGGGATATCAATAACCTTGCCTAACCCATCACATACTAATTATAATTCATTACTGATATGAATGGGGTGAATGATAATCAAAATAATCATTCATAACAAAAAAACTAACTTATAGAATTTTAATACATACCCCAATACAAATTAATATAATTACATACTATCTATAGTAATAAAGTGAATTGTAATAAAATTGTACATCCTCAGTCAAAATAATCATAAAAATTAAAAATAATGAATAAATATTATTTAAATAAATAAAATTCATAGTGCATATTAAGAAATAGTAGTGGATGATTCCATCAATTACTACAAGTACCATAAAATGTTATTTAAAACCTTCGTGGGTAAAATAACATATTCACATTGAAAATAACAGTTATTATTCATTCAAAAATACATTTTGAGTGTTTTCCCATGATTTTTTTAAAACAGTTACAACAAACATTAAAACACTAAGTGGTATTTATGGAAGACAATTATTTTCATTATGTACTCATTAGAGAAATGATTCTATTCAAATTTTTAGCAAAATACAACTGATAATTTTATGGAAATGAAATGAATATTCCTTTTAATTTTTTGAAAAAAATTAAAAATATATCATTTATTTAATATATCATTTGGAAAGGTCAAAATAATTTTCTAAAGATCATTACGAAAACATTGATTTTGATGAGATTGGATTTTCGATAGAAGTTGAAGATAAAGTAGGATTTTCCTAGAAAATTTTTTAAATTTGTTTTAAGTAAAAAAGTCTAAAATGGTTATATTAAATTAAATATAAATTTACTGACCATTGGAGGATAAAGTATATTGATTTTATGTTATTTATATCAAATAACTCCCACAGGATATACTTAACCAAAAAAATTCCTAAATAATGATTACCTATTAAAATAAACACATACTACTATGGTAACATTTGTATCGTAATCCATATGAAATAAAATACATTGAAAGAGGATAAAAATAATATAATGATAAATATATTTAGGATATATCATATTAAATTTGTAGAATATACACCACCCAACATAAATAAGTAGTGAATATGTAATATATCTAATAGAAGTAAATGTGGGACTAGAAAAACTTTCCCCATGTAAAACTACCTTTATATGTGCTTAATCTTCCTATAATATAAATATATGTTTATTATAAATATTCTAAAATATCATAATCATATATAGCATACCACCTATTATCCTCTTATACCATTTCACCACCCATTTGTTAATAAGATTTCGTAATTTCATTATCTCATGTCTTAATTGGATCATGATATCATGTGTGATTTTTTTATAAATGTTATCATTCTTGTCCTTAAGAAATAAATAAATAATATATAAAATGACTGTAATTTTTTAAATTACATATTTAACCTTTATATATATTGTTATAAGCATTCATAAATGTTTTTCATGGAAAATGAATCGCATTGCTTCGTGGAAATAGTGGACCATACATATGGAGGAGCAATGTTATAATTCTCGTAAAGGGTTAATGGCTGTAAAAGTGTATGATATATGAATTTTCCATAATTTCAATAATTTCAATTAAATCCTATATATATATATATATTAAATTTTACCATATTAATTTCCATATACACTCTAACTAAAAAATCATTCCTTTCGTCATGAGGTGGTAGTCCACCATACACACCATTGACATTATCATATATTAAATAACATGATGTTTCAAAAGTTATATGTTATACTATTACTCCATGAGTATGATTGTTTAATTTATTCAATATATTTATTTATTTATATTAAATTCATAATTATATCCAACTCTGAGAATTGCTGATGGAAATGAGTTACAATAGTTTGTGTAGCGGAAGTCCATCATACACATTGTTAGTTATTTTGTTTCCCTTTTTAAGGAAGTGGATATGGGTAAATATAATTCCATCAAAAAAATAATATCTATTTATATGGGATATATTGGTTTTAAAATATTTTATGTGTTATTTCCACATTTAAAGTCGTAAAAGAAGAATGATAAACAATGATTTAGAGAAGAAAATTACATTCTAATAGAGGAACATACTTTGTGTCTCTTATTATGAATCCTATGGTTGATAGTTTGTAAAATATAGAATTTATGAATTTGTATTGATATTTTTGGAAATTAGTTTTTCATGGTTTGATCGTGCCAAATAACTTTATGGTTATGAATTAGTGAGAGGCGTGAGTACCATTTTATAGTGGGGGTGGAGCGGAATTTTTTATTTCAAAATCAAAATAAATACTGGGATGTAAATATCACACAATGTGGCACCAAAATTGATAATTGAATTTTTTGGGGGATTATATAGTCTAGAAAAAGCTCCAATAGAAAAACAAAATCCACTTTTAAACATGTCGATCGTTAACTTATTTTCTTCTAAAACAAAACCATTAATTTTTCCAATATTGTAACTTGTATTTTCAACATTTTAATTTTATAATTTTAAAAAAATTAAATTTATCAATTTTATATAAATTGTATACACATACTCTAAATATGAAATCAATATTATGAAACAAAAATCCAGTTTGTTTTGGAATTGTTTTGACACAGACGCATGTAACATTGAGAAAGATCAAATTAACCATAATAGTAGAAATATTTTTTTTACTCATTATGGTTTCATATAGTCATAATAAAATTTATATTAAATAACTAATAAACAATAGTTTTTATTTTCAATAATTTAAAAACAACATAGTATATGGTTTTATGTTTATTAATAATAATTCTTTTATGAAATTATCATTAATTATAAAACATCATTAATTTTAATATTGATATTATTTATTTAATTTTAATTTTAAAATAATAAATACAATAAATGAATCAGAATATATAATTTTATAAAATATTTAATAGTAAATATATATATTTGAATAATTAATGTATCATAATAATTCTTTCAATGTATTTTATTTTTAATATTTTAACTAATGTTTATTTTATTTTTTATCTTGATTAAATAATTACTATGATTTTTTCTTAAACATGTGAAGTAATTACAAGAATTATAAAAATATAAAAGCAATTATCCTTTAGGAAATAATTTCATTATTCTCAAACAGAAAATCTATATTCCATCAAATCAAGGGTTTTCTCCATGTGGACACATAATTGAAACATAAAAGCTATCAGGAGACATTTTTTCAATTTATTTACCTAAATTATTATATGGTCCATTTTCATGGTCAAATGTGAAATTAGATCATAACAGTTAAGAATAAGGTGAAAAGGTTAGAAATATATTTAAAGAATTTAAATTGGATCATTGACCCTTGAAATTGGATCATTTTTCGGTCAATTGATCCCACCTATTTATTACCATAACCCATTTCTACCATAAATAAAATAATTATTTTTCACTCTTTCAATATTAAATATGGAAAAAAATTATGTTATAATTATTACATATTATATAATATTACAATTCCAAATTTAGATTCTATTTTCCAAAATTCAGTAAACATAAAGCATTGAATTCAATTTAATATTTTACCATATTTGTGATGACATAATGATTTTTAAAAGAGATTATTCTCATAAGTATAAAATATTTTAATATTAAAAATAAAGATGAAATTGAATCCAATTACAAAAATTTCTTCAATTTTAATATAATTGATTTAATTTTACTTTAATCTTAGTAATATTTTACAATGTAATTAGTTTACTAAAATATATGTTTTCAATAACAATTTTTATTTGTTGTTTGGACGAAGCTGGATGGAGAATGATGCAATAAGAGTTTTCTTTTGAAGTGTGTTGTCTCCTGTTTTCCAAGAGTATAAATCAATTCAAATTATAAATGTTTTTTGATAATATTAATATGATTTTATGATTTTTATTTCAGAAATATAATATTTTTTTGAAGAACTTATGATGTAAGCTTTATGAAGGAATAGGAGGGGAAATGTTTCAAATAATATTCATCTTTGATTGGAATGATGTATATTACAGGAAGACATAGAGGATACAATATATTCCTTGTAAAATCTAATGATGCTTATAATGATTCATTAAATGTTTAAAATCGTCACATATATAGTTCATGATAAAATTACATTATCGTAACCCAACATGGTTGGTGTTGTCGAAGCATACTTTAACATAGCTCCACAGAGTGCAGTATGTAGACTATGAAGGACAGTTCAAAGATATAATAAGAGGTCTGAAGAGTAATGAAGGAAAATTAGAAATGGATGGATTCTGAAATGCAACACTATGTAGATTATGATGCATGGTATGCTGATGGTATGTATACCGTATAAGTGAAGTCGTTCGTGAGTGGATCACAATTATCTAGAGGCTTGTTGTTCATGTTTGGTCATATATTCATCATAAAGGGTATCATTCACAGAATGGAGGTGGTGATTTAGGCCGTTGTGAAGGAAGAAATGAGATACACAGACCACACATGGAATGGGGTTACTAACAAAAATGGTTTTCGAGATAATTGTAGATCATGGGAGATTCATAGAATGCGGTGAAGGCTATACTGAATAGATGATTTGGGACATTTGGATTAGTAAGAATTTTGGATCTAATTTTATATATAAGGAATTATTGATCACATAATTAGGTGCGAGATAATTTTTTAATGGATTACATATTATCCATGAGGAAGAATTTGGTGATGTATGGAAGAGTTCATTAAGGGATAATTCTACAAGAGAAGAAGTTCGTGAAGGAACGATTTTGTTAAACACGATGTTCTCCATAAAAGAATAAAAAGTTCACCGAATTTGAAGTAGTAGTCCATGTAATAAGGAATTACAATGATTCATAGGTGGTATATAGAGGAATTATGTGGTGGGTACATATAATAGGTACAGAAAAGTGGTTCGAAGGAGTGGTTTGTGGAGATGGTACACAGATCATCAGTTGTACATAGTGCAGTGATACCCCAAGGAAGAAGAGGTTGTTCGTATAGCCCTCACAGTACTCGATGAGTCTTAGTTAGAGGAGGATATAAGATTTTCATAGAGGAATAAGGATAATCATAGAAGGAATCAAGGATGATCCTACCGTTGTTTTGTAATTTTGTAGAATGAAATTTGTGAAACCCAATCATGAAGCACCAAAATATTTATTTTAATCATTTTGTGCTAGAAGAAGAAAACACACTATTGGTTTTTTTCAGAGTGATAAATAAATATAAGATTACATCTTAATTAGTTTATTCAACTTTAATTGATTTATTTCTAGTTTATTATGTCCTTTTGGATTAATTCTTAACCATACCAAGGATATAGCTACTCTTATCATGTAGTGAGACTTATAAATTCATATGTTCTTGTGGTTGAACTGTGTTCAGCAGTGAATTCAATTTTTAATTGGAGGGAACATTTGTTTCATTTGTAAGGAAACATAAAATAAAAAGATATCACTAATTCAACACTCACCTCTAGGTGATATATGGATATATCATGGGCAAATTCATTTTTCACTAATCATTTAAAAACTAATCTAATAAAAACATTCCCAAAAAACAAAACTAATTTGTTATTGATATGTAACTTTTAATAATGGGTATTCTTTAATAAATTATTTTTCATAAAAGTGGTAAAAATTTATTTTTAAATTATTTTTTCAAATCATGACAAGATAACATTTTAGAAAAATATAGTTTTTCGAGAAAAAATTCTTTCTTATTTAAATGGTTCATGTTTAATTTATAATCAACAAATAACCACTGAATTAATTTTAAACATGTGTAGAACGTTTAGTTCTCCTATTTTAGATTCTATTATTCATACCATGAATCATAACTTATAGGTTATAATTTTCATGTTTAAATAATAACATTTTAATATAGTTTTAGGTTTCATTAAATCATGATGTTTCGTGTTATTGAAACTGTCACGAAAAATTAATTTATTAAAAATTAATTTTATCAGAGTATTGGGGTGTTACAATCTAAAATATTATTAGTTTTTTGGGTCATATACACTCTCAAATTTTATTTTATTCTTGTAAAATCATAATTTGTTACATTATATTCCTTAAATAAATTATTTCCTTTCAATTTTATTTTGATATAGTGAATCAAGGGGTTTTAATTTGAAAATATCCTCCTTCCAATCCCATATTGTGATATGGTTCCATAAAACATCCTCATGATAAGATATAAATTGAATTAGGAGTGAAAATTTGAATAATAAAATAAATATATTTCTATGTAGAAGAATATAGGTGGTTCATGATAACATTGAGATTGAAGAAAAGTGTAATGTCTTAATATTGAGCGATAGTGACTGGGCGAATTGATAACAATAATTTTAAGGATTATTAGAAGTTCAAATAATATAAAACCATATTTCTTCAATTATTTATGTGATGATTTAATTCATCTATATTGAATGTTATAGGATTACATTTATGTTTCAAGATCATTTTTGAATTTTTTATGGATTACATTACCATCTTGATTAAGAACTTCTGAAAATATACAAACTCGATAACGTTTTATTACCTAGTAATTATTTCATTTTTTTGTTGTTCTCTAGAATATTCATGAATCATTTCATTTTCCATAAAATGAATTTTTGAAATAAATTATTATTCCTCAATCATATATAATCGATCATTGGAATAAAATCCCATTCATCTATTCTCTATATTTTTTTCAAAAAAAAAATTATTTAACATGTTATAAAATAACTCCCAAAATTATTCATAATCCATTCCATATAAAATTTTCCTTAAGACTCATCAAAAATATTTATGTCTTATTTCCAAGTCTGAAATTGTTACGGGATCTTCACTTAATCATCATTATATTACCTATAAAAAATAATGTAACCCTTAATATCACATTTCAAATATTTGAATACCGTGATCACCATAAAACTGTATTGAAAACAAGAATTCTTCTAAATATTAATACGTCATGTTTTTTAATATATTCCTCAAACAATTACTTGTAGCAATTTCATTCCAACCTGAAATAATCCTTCAAAACTATAACATATTTCATGGTAACCAATACTATCCAATAACTATATCATTATTATCTAAAAATTTGGAACATATTGATTTTATCCACCCTTCATCATGTTTTTTACAAGAGGTTCATATTTAAACTTAATCACATCTCTTGGACATCAATATAATTCAAAAAATTCTCCCATATTCATTAGGAAACTATAAACAAAATTGATTCCTTATAAATTACATTACTCTTATATCTAGAATATCATTTATAAAATTTCCCTATAATAAAATTGTTGAATCCAAACAAAAACACGTTACTCATTACACTTCATCTATGGTAATTTAGTAAACTTGAATATTATCCCTTATCATCATTTATGGTATAATACTATGATTCTAAGGGAGTTATTTTTCATAGTCCCCCATCTCTATACTTATATACCAATGAAAATTAAATATTTCATTTATCCAATTAAATCTACCAGAATGGTGGCCATTGTCTTCAAACTTATATAAAACTCTCATTCCATCAAGAATTTACCAATGTGATTCTTTCCACAATTATTGAATGTTGGAAAACCCTTCAATACCTTAATTCCATTATACAATTTTTTCCCATACAATTATATTCTTATTTGGATTTCATTTAATACCACAATACATATAAAACAAATTATCATCCTTGATTGAAGATAATACTATTTTTTAATATGATGATAATTTTAGGGAGAGTAGTTTTCTACAAATTATTATTTTAATCCCATCATTGTTATTGTAATTCCTCCTCTATAGGTTATTTTCATTGATATAGTTTACATTACATCCAATAGGTTCCATTTATAAATGGTGGATTACCCTAGATTTTATCACTACATGATCAATAATTGTGTATAATCAAAATACTATTTGAAAACAAAACATAAATTGTAAAATTTCTACCTAGATTATATAATAATCATTAACATTGTTTCCAGGAATATAATTTTAAATCATAAATATTTTTCTAACACCTTCATAATGGAATTTATTGAAAATGTGAATTATCGAAAGAACAACCCCAGCGATTTTTTATCTTGGAGCCCTGTAAGGACCCTATTAATGTACCAAGAAATTCACATGTTAACAATGGTTCTCCTCTTTCAGAGTTATTATCCCTAGGTACATCAATGTTAGAACCACATAAACATTTAGTATTTATTAGAATGATGGATTTATATAAAATTTAAAAAATATCTATCTTACCAAAACAATATATTGTTCTTATATTATAATCCATAATTTCTATAAGTGGTTTTTGTTTAATATTCTATGTTTTAATAATTTTAGTACCCATGACTTTTTAAAAACATTCAATGATTCAAACTATAAAGACCATGAATCCAGTCACCCAGAGCTACTGTCAACTTTATTATGCTTTCACTAGATAGTGGTTATCTCATCCTGAATGGTTGAATAATTTATTATCAATGGTAAACCAGATACATAATTTAAATTGAACATAGAATTAAAAAAATCGAAAAACTGTTTTCATTGAGAATACCATTATTACTTATATTGTATTATGGAATATCAAAAACAAATCTCCCTAGTAACATTGGAAAATTAAATATAATAATTGGGTGATACAAGATGCTTATTAAGGTTATTTTTATAGTGAATGATACCATTAATAAATAGTCAAAATCAATATGGAATCATTAATAACTGAATCATAATCCATTTCATAAATAAAATGATTATTGTATATTATAAATAAATTACAATAAAATAGTTCTATATAAATGTTGACTGACTAAAATTTATTTTTTATTCATTTTAAAACCTTATATAAAACAATAAATCATGGTGGTCTATAATGGTGAATCCCAAGAGCATCCCCCAGATTAATACCAACACATTCCGGAGGTAAGGATCCCATAGTATCAAAAAGAATCAATGGATCTTCGGGAAAACTACCATGAGCAAGATAATCTGCAGCAAAGTTGTCCTCTCTGGGTATATGAAAAACCACACCTCCATGAGAAATATTGGAAGCACATCCACGAACAAAATATGACAAGTCCCATGGAATCACACCTGCCCCCCGTAATGCCCAAACAAGAATCTCAGAATCTGACTCGACCTCTGAAGCCATCCAACTGACCCTCTTACAAAGCCTTAGTCCAGAGTGCAAAGCTCTCACCCTTGCACCCAATGAATTCCCCAGAACATAAAATCTACTAAAATTCACTAACACTGAGCCATTATTGTCCCACACGAGACCCCCCCCCCCCTTGCATTTCCCCATTAAAAAATGATCTATCCACATTAAGCTTCATCTCGGTACATGGAGGTTTCCAACACACCCAACTTCCTTGGGTATCACGACGATATATAGGCCTGTTGAGAAGACTACAGATAATATCATAATATATCCCACCCTTCACCAGAGACCCTAACTCATGCAGCAGTGCTCTCATTCTCAACAGATGAAGAGAAACTGAGATCCTTCCTTCTAATCTAGCTTTATTGTAAGCCTCCAACAAAGACCAAAAAATTTCTGTGAGAATAATACAGTGGACCTTCCTCCCCATACTCTGTTGTTCTGCACCTGAAAATCAGCACTGAACAAACTCTTGCATGGAAGCGCAAGCCATAGAGAACATACCCCATCTTTCATCTGACTTCCATAGATAGACTTCCCAAATTCTCTTTATAATAGGTTCATCAATGATTCCACCTATGGAGAGGTATAGCAGTAGCATCTCGATGCCATCTAGACCCCTTTCCTCTGAATATTATCCTATGTCGGAAGTGCCTAGTTTTGCGCTCCCCATACCAGGAAACTCATCTTCATAGGAAGCTCATTACACTACAGACGAACGTTCCACTCATCCCGGCTCCCACTCTGTCGAATGCGGTCACGGTAATCCTGGACTTTGAACAGCCTGGTGCTAGATTCAATAAAGCATAACCGGTCAGCCTCCTCAGAGAAAACAATTCTGGTAGAGATTTCCTTCTGTTCGTCATTACGAATAGCCTCCAGAAACCTGGTGTGCCTCCATGCCTCCCTCACAAACATCTCCAAACTAGGACACCACGAAAAGAATAATTTACCCTCCATAAATTAACATCCCCACGCCCCAACACCCATAGAGGGGATCCCTACAGCACATCCAGACGTGCTACCTCTGTCTATCCCAGTCTGGACAGTTTGGTTCTATTCCAGTCTTCCCAGTGAAAACCATAATTTTATCTTAAATTCTTTCCCCACATCGAGTTCTTGATAAGAAAATCCCAAGAAAGTCGAGCATGAATGGATTGCATGGTTGTATATAAGTCTTTAAGGCCCACCCCTCCTTCCTCAACCAGCTTCACCATTCGAGTCCACGAGGCCCAATGCGCCCTTTTATCGTCATTAGCATCCCATAGAACCTTATTCATAATCACCTCTATAAAAGATATAAACCTCTTACGAGGTGAAATAATAGATATAATATGCATGGGGATTGAGTAAGAATACTATTTAGAACCACCACCCGACCCCCAAAAGAATGGAACCTATTCTTATAGTTGTAAATCCTTCCAACCATTTTTCTATGAAGATCCTCAAAGAAGACTATTTTCACCCAAATAGGAGAGATAGACACCCCAAGATAAACCATGGGAAACTGGCTCTGAAGGATCCCAAGGATGTCTTGGATGTTACTCCCCCTTCTTCTGGAACATTTGTTAGAGATAAAGACATTACTCTTCCTTGAATTGATCCTTCAGCCACTTATTCTGTCATAAACCTCCATGATCCCCCTGAAAGAGACCAAGGATGACCTCCTTTCATTATGAAAAACCAGAATGTCAACAGAAAACATGATATGAGAAGAGAAACCATCTAAAGCCTTATAAACTTTTGTTATTATCTTCTTATCCACAATGTTCCTATGAAGATTCGTAGACAATGAATTTTGAGCAATTATAAATAAGGTGTGTGATAGAGGGTCCCCTTGCCTTACCCCCCTTATATTCTTGAATAAACCAAAACCCTTCCCTAATAAAGAATTTGTAACTCAAGGGGAGGAGAAGAATTGGAAACATAGATCACAAACCCACTAAATAAACTTGAGCTTTCTCATCACCCTAAGAATGAAATTCCATTCCATTTTATCATACGCATTTTTGATATCCACCTGAATAATAACATTTAAACCAACCAATTTCTTATTCTCATCTTTTAAGAACTCCTGAGATACTCCCATTTCCCCTTAAATACCTCTGCCTTGCACGAAACCATGCTGCTCCTGAGAGATAATCTTTGTAATCATCTTGTTCATCATCCTCTCCATGAGACTTGAAAGGATCATGTATGATACATTACATAGGCAGATTTCACTATACTGATCCAATTTAGTTAGAATTTTAACTTTTGGAATAAGCATTATTATTAAGAGAGTTTAAATCTGTGGATAGAACCCCATCAAAGATGGTTTACATATTTTTCTTACAAGGGCAGTCAATTAATTGAGGGGCATTATGTAACTATAACTCACATGGATCAAACAATGTAAAAAGAATTTATCAGATGAAATGGAAGAAAAAAATCAACATAAGAATTCATACTTAAAAACTATCATAAAACTATTAATACATAGCCCAATCAATTAGAAAAAATCATACACTATATAGAGTAATATAATTTATGGTAATAAAATTATACATCCTAAGTAAACCTGATCATAAACCATCTAAATAAATAGTTAGGATGATAATAGAACAATGTTTCCCAAATGATCATAATTAAAATAATGTTTTTATGTCGCAAATTATTATAAATACTTTAAAAATGTTATAAAAACATTTCTGGGGGAAAACCCATACGACTTTTAAGATAACTTTTCAAACCATGAAATTTGCACAAAATATTGAAACTAATTTTCTATTAAATGTACAATTGAATAATTATAAAATATTTATTAAAAAATGATTATTTATGATGGGTGATATTTTTTTCATGATTTACACATTAAAACAATTATTCCATTAAATTTTTGGAAAATGGAAAATTAGAATTGTTTGGAGAAGAACATGAATATATATTTGTTTTTTTATAAAATATATATATATATATATTTTATCTAAAATTATTTTTCAAAATATAGAAGACATTTTAAAAATAATTTTTCAAATCATTATTAGATAACAGGTATTTTTAGAAGAAATGATTTTTGATAGAGGAGAGAAATCAAGATGGTTTTTCATAAACATATATTATAAATTATTTTATGTTCTATTTAGGTGGAGAATGATATTATTATATGAAAATGATCTAGAATAAATATATTAGAGTAAAGGTATTTATTTTTGGGGAGGTATGAAAACAAATTTCTTCAAATAAGAGTTATTGAAAAACAATCCTTAATAATGGTTAGATTATGATTTAAATTGGTTCCACATTGGTAAATTATGAATTATAAGAACCACAATAGAAATAAAATAAAATGAAACATACAATTAAATTCATTTAAAGAGAAAAATTATATTTAATATCAAAAGGGAAATATGTAAACCATTAAAAATAAATAATCATTTGATATTCCATATGTCTTACTGCTGTAAAAGTGGGATATGAAACCCTTACCTTAGGTTTCAATCCATTCACATGTTTATAAATCTCTTATGTGGTATTTTTTTGCTCTCTATACATAAATTGGAAAACTATATTCATAGATATCAAATCATATATGATTCTTGAATAATGTTTTACCACCTGTTTTCTGAAAATATTTCATTATCAAATAATTTTTTGTGTTAATTCACTTCTTTTCTCATGTGTGTTTGGTCTGGAATGTTAATGTTCATGAGAATATTATATCAATAAAAGCACTCTAAAATATATAATAATTGTACAAATAAAATATTACCTTTGTAGATACATTATTAGGACATTTCTGAAATGTAATTCATGGAAAAATGAATCGCATCACTTCGTGGAGATGGCAGACTATTTTTTTGAACAAGAAATGATATAACTCCATTAAAGCATGAAATAGAGTATAATTTTAGGATAAATAAACTTTATAGAATTAATATAATTTCTTATATATCACATATAATAAATAAAATTTTCCTTACCACTTTCCATGTTGTGTATAATGAAAAAAAACCAAATTGCATTGTGGGTAATACTCCTCCATAAATATGAGATATGTTATCATATTTTAAAAGGAAAGGATAGTATGATGTTGTATTTGATATTATAATTAATAGTGTATAATTATAACATCAATGTTATATATATTATTTAAAACAGTTATTTCATTCAACTCTTAATATTTTTTTATGAAAAATTAGATATATTGGTTCATGATGTGGTAGTCCTCAATACACACGATTAACAATTTTGTTTCCGAATAAATGGATGTTGAGATTGATAAATTTTATTACAATAAAATAATATTATCTCAATATATGGGAGATAGTTTTTTTGTTATATTTTCTATTTTAATACATAATTTAATCTTCTAAAATATGAATTAAAAATAATAATATTTGTGAAGACAATTATCATCTCATAGTGAAATTCCCTTAAAATCACTTTTAGTTACCATATGAAATGACTTCAGGGATATTAAAAGCATTAAAATCCATATAATAATTTTTTTGATTCATTTTGGACTTATTTTTTCATTAAAACAGTCATGATATGTTTGTATTAGTTAGGGGAGTGGCTTCCCATTTATAGTTAATGACGATTATAATTTGTTTAAATACCACGAACTCATCTATAATTGGAAGAATATATTACATCATGTGCATAAAAAATCGAAAATTAAATGGATTTATTAATTATAGTAATGATAGTTAGCACCAACAATCTAAAAAAAACCCGGTTTAATTATCGTTTCCTCAACTTCTATATTTACTTACATTTGCAATTTAGGTTTTTCAATAGAGTAACTAGTCTTTTTAAAAAATATATTTTATAGGTTAAACCTAAAATAAAATTATAAATATTTAATAAATTAGAACACATATTTTAAATATTAAATAAAAATTTATAATAATTATCAAAATTTTATTTAAAATTGATTTTAATATATGTGTCGGTAACGTGAAAAAGCACCGCTTTAAGAACAATTACATTAAAAAAAGTCTTTATTTAGGTTTATATATAGTCGAAGTAAAAGATAAATTGGTCTATTAATGGTTGAAAGATTATATTAAAAATATTTAAATACCACATGGATTAGGATATTATTTTTAGGAATTCTAAATAATTTTATAAAATATCAATTGTTATGAAATATCGTTACTTTCAATTTTGGCATTATTCATTTAATTTTAAAGTTGATAATTACATTAATATTATATAATTAAAATATATTATGTTCACAATAATTTAAAATGATATATTTCAATACAAAATTAATGGAACACAATAATTAATTCATAATATTTTACATTTATTATTATAGAATCATGTATTTTATATTTATAATAAATAATTTATTACTACATTGGTGTTTTATTAGAATTTAATTTAAATATATTATTAAATAACATTTATTTAATAAGTATTTTCTACATGAAATTAATTTCATTATTCTAAAAACTAAAATCAATATTCCTTCACATATTTTTTTCATTATGATAACGGATAATTCAAATTTAAATTAAAGAAGGTGGAATTTTGACTATTTTCTTAAATAATATTTTTATAGGTCCCATTCAAGGGAAAGTGTCCCAAAACCTCATAAAAATTTATTCTATGGTCATAATGGTGAAAAGAGGGTCATTTAGTTGAAATTTAAAAATTTTATATGTCATTTTAACCATTATTATTTTAATTTGACCCCAAGTAAACCCATTATACCTTCAATCCAGTAATTAATTTTTAGTATCATCAATATTACATATGATCAAAAATAAATATGATGTACTAAAATATTATTTTTTTAATTCCAAATATGGAATCATTTTTTCCCAATTAAACTAAAATAAGTTAAAAAATTCACTTTAAAATTATACTGTAGATATGATGGAATAGTGGTTTTCCAAAGATGAAATTCTCATAAATCTATATCGTTTTAATATAAAAATTCAATATAAAATTCAATACATGAGCACAATTTACCAAAACTATAATATAATTTTAAAATTGTACTTTTATAAAATAATTTATCTATATACATAATTTAAATGAAATGGAAATTTACATTAAAAAAATTTATATTTAAATATTAAAAAATAGCATTTTTAGAAAATTTAAAAAATAAAGTAATTATATTTAATCCAATTTTATTTAAGAAATAATTTTTAATGTTTTGAATAAATTTTTAAACATTGGTAAAAATTATTAAAATATTATGTATTCAAACCATGATTATACCACATTTTAGAAGAATATAGTTTTTCAATGCGCATTAATTTTCCATTCAAAAAGGTCTTATTTTATTTACAATAAATATGTAACCATTGAATTTATTTTTTACATTAATAAAAAATATATTTTTTTTAATTTAGAAGGTATTGTTCATAAATTCTGATTTACCAACTAATTAATAATTTCAATATTTTAATTATAATATTTTTATCGAGTATCCTATATATACCCCATGTTTCGAGTAATTATAGATATAAATGAAATTGAATTTGTTTTAAAAAATAAGTATATCATAATGTCTTGGTGTGTTAAATTCAAATATTTTCTCTGTATATTGTGTCACATAAGCTATCAAATATGATGTTCCACTTTTAAAATATTGTGGTATTATAATATAGGATGATCATGAGTGTTTGATAACTTAATGAAGATCGTGTTATCAAAATAAAATATTTTTACCCACATAAACATAGATTATGAACTCCAAATTCAATTCTTATCCATAATCAAAATTTATAAGTCTATCAAAGCCATTAAAATCACTAAAGACACATAACAGAGGCCAGTGGAGTGATAATTGAAATAAATCATAATAATGAAATCGTATATATTTGAAATCTATTCTACGAATAAAATTGTGAGAATAGATAGAAGCTATCATAATCACACATTAAAATTTTGATATTGAAATTTGTAATCATTTCATTGAATGATTTTTTTATGTATATAAATAAGATATCAGAATAATGTATTCAAATGTGTACAAATCTTTTTGAAATCATCTCATCAAATATCATCCCCATTTCATGATATATCAATTTAATATTACCTAGTTTATTTGACATTCAATAAGGAATCATCTGTCACAAGATAATAATCCTATCTTTGTATATCACAATGTCATGAAAAAATTCATCAAAACATTATCATATAACTAGAGGAAAATAAAACTCTTTTCATCATTATTTTGTCATTAAACTAAATATCCAACCATTTAAAGAATAATTACTGTATCATTAGATAATTTCCACAGAGGAGTGTATATAATATCAGATGATTTTTTTATAGATGAATTTACCTTTAAATGATCACATGAACCATTATTGAAGAAAATACACTATTAATTTTAAAATTTACTATGAAAGAAATAATTTTTTTGAAAATAATGTTTGAAAAATTTTATTTAAGAAAAACATAATGATATGTAATGGAAGATTCATGGAACTGATCGGTCATGAAAACTTTAAATTATTTTTCATTCTATAGTCATTAATAAATTTATTCTTTTTACTCCATTGGTAGAAAATAATATAATCAAAAAAATTTAGAAATTTTTTTTTTAAAAAAAATCGTAATTATATCATGGGTAAAAAGGAAATAAATAAATATTTTGATCATTGTAAAAACATTATATGGAATATTTTAGAAAATGTTGATATGGAGTAAAAGGATTATTGACCAAAGGGGGAATAATTTCTATTTTCATAAAAACCTTATATAAACTATGTTATATAACGATGAGAAAAAAATAATACAATTAAAATAATATTCAAAAAATAATGAAAGGAAAATGATATATAAGATTTATAGTATAATATACATATAATTACATTAATCATAAATTTTTTATAGACAATCACTAAAAATAAATATGACAATAAAATAAATCTACTTCCTCTTTGTAAATAATAAAATAAAAACCAAGTGGATGCTAATTCCATAAATAGAGTATAATTCTTAAAAAAAATTAATTATAATTATCATAAAATATTTTAATTTGATGTTTATCAACCATATTAAACAAATATGTTCTAATCATGGGATTTGTCTCCCAAAAATAAATTTGAGACATGTTACCCTTTTCTCAAGTATCATTTTTTTCATTCAGTTGCTGTATATATTAAATATCAATTTATTATAAATGTATTCAAGAACCATATTCTTGCATACCGTACATATATAAATTACATAAAACATCTATCAACCTATTTATTTTAAAATATTTAATAATTTCACTATTATGATTGATAAATGCTTTCTTCCTATAGGTTTTGGTTCGGTAGTTCTGGTCATTATACATAGAAAAATATTCCACTATTGGAATAATTTTAATAAATAAAAAAGTAAAATATTTAATCATTTTAAAATATTTTATGACCATTTATATAAATATTTAATGAAAATTGAATTACAACACACCATGTATATAATATCATATAGATATGAAAGAGTGATGTTTGAACATTTTGATGGATGGAATAAAAGATATATATCTAATAATTCTCCTTTAAAATTTAATAATATCAAAAATATAATTTATATTATTTATTATATCCTTATTATCATATATATAAATCTAAAAAAGAATTAAATCTCCCAATGGAGTTGGTGAACCACACAATAACAAATGAGATATTATCATATTCTCAAGGATTTATTATTATGAATGATATACAATATTATTTTCAACAAATAATAATTATGTACTTAATATATTAATTTCCAATTTACACCATTAAACAAAAATAAGTTAATAATGGTGGTGAAAAATGATTCATATAGCTTTGTGGAAGTGGTAGTCTGCATGTATACAGTAAAAATACATTCAATTCCCACTTTATATAAAGGAAATGTTTGAATTTATTAAAATAAACATATTAAAATACTAGTAAACGGTAGATAGTAATTTTATTAGACTCTAATTGTTAATATAGAAATTAGGTTTGCAAATAAAGAGGTAAAATGTGTCATTTTTTTTAAAATAATTACCACCACTTTGAGAAATGTCGTTTATATATCCTCGCATAGAACCTAAGGATGGAATTTTTGGGAGACCATAACATAGAAAACATTAATTTGTGTTTTTATGTGATTTTTTTATAATGTTTTGTTATGATAATTTGTTCAATTTTTTAAAAATAATAAGGTATTTATGGTATCCATTTATAGAGATATAGAGGATTTAGAAGTAATTATTTAAAATAATTTAAAATAACAAATGTATCTTCAAGTGTGTGTGGAAAAAGGTGGAAATTATTTTTAATTTAATATATATCATTAATAAAATACATGAATTCAAAAAAAAATTATATGATTAAATGTGAAATTTTAAGAATTGGTAATTTTTTATGAATTTTTTATTAAATTTGGTCCTAAAATTGTAACAATTTTTTCAATATTAAATGGTTAATAATTTAATTATATGTTAAATTTTTATAAAATATTACCATGGGATGATATTTAAGGTTTAATACATTATTCCTTCTAATATTCCATTATAGTAATGAATTTTTATTCATATATTGATGTATTATTTTAAATTAATTCCATTAAATTATTTGAAAAAACTATTTAAAAAATTTTACCTTGAAGACGTCATGATATGTGTGTAATTATAATATAAATGAATATAAATTTGGAAAGAGATTATTATTATCCATTAAATTCACATAAACCATAATTCAACCAAAAATATTAATTTTAATGTTTGTTAAAAATGTTTTTTATATTTTTAATACTTCCATATATTATAATATATATAGAGAGAGAAGGATATAAATAATATAATTAAATATAATTTAATAAATATGATGAATAATATTAAAACCTTTTTATAGATTATAATCCTTATTTCTAAAATGTACCTTTTACAAAGCTGATAAATTTTATAAAAGTCGCTATTCAGAATTCCTAAATATAAATGGTACCATTTTAAAGGATTTGAATATCCTTATTCCAAATATGGATTCTATTTTTTAGTATTTAATTTATACAAGTGGATGGAAAATATTTTATAAAAAATTGTTAGATTCAATGAAAATCAGTATGTAGAAGAATAAGTTATATATATATATAAGAACATAAACCAAAATATAATACAATATTGATTAGTATGTCATTATTAAGGTTATTTTAAATAAAATTAACATATAATATTTTAAAACAACATCAAAAAAATAATGGTATTTTTAAATTAATTGTGTTAATGGAAATATAAAAATTTTATATTTTCACTATTTACTAATAAGAAAGCATTTTTAAAACCACATAAATTTCGAATATAATAATCTGGTCATTTGGATATTAAAAAATATATTTTAATTATATTTATTTAAATGATATAAATTAATTATAATTTCCACTAAAAATATGTAATAAAATACTTACATAAAAACAAAAATTTGTAAATTGTTATATGACTTTGGTTAATATTGAGTAAATTTTTATTATGAATTTACCGGTATATTAGAATAATATAAATCATCTATTTGTATTTTCTATAATGAGGTTAATAATAGTTACACCATTTGGTTAATGAATAGGTTACAATATATCACATAATATAGTAATATATATCATTTATGTTTGGAATGTTATAGATCATTTACAGCTTATTTGAAGATAACTATATTCTAAATTAATATGGTGTTATAATATTTGACCTTGAGAGAGATGATAGTAATAATGCATCAAATTTATTTTTCAAAAGAGTAATATCAAAAAAGAATTGTTAAATATACATGAAACCCTAATCCATTTATTTGAATAGAATCCTTCTCCCTAGAACGTTCCATCTAAATCGTTATTATGTTTTCAAACATCAAACAATGATAAA
This sequence comes from Viscum album, assembly GCA_963277665.1. Classification (NCBI taxonomy): domain Eukaryota; kingdom Viridiplantae; phylum Streptophyta; class Magnoliopsida; order Santalales; family Viscaceae; genus Viscum; species Viscum album. Next base: position 1,496,012,610 of record OY728151.1, on the reverse strand, counting down.
AATTTATAGCCTAATTTGGAAAAAGTTTCATCAGATGAGTCATTTCCCTATATTGGATACTTTCCCTCTATATATTTCTCTGAGTAGAAATGGTGAATTATTATTCAAAAAACTTTCTTAATTGATGGTATTCATCATTCACCCACTTCATTAAAATGTTGATTTTTTTCACCAACATGATCATAAGGAAAATAACTCCTTATTTGACTATCATATATATTTTATTCATTAATTTCAATATTTTTCACTAAAACATATAGGTGGGAAGGATTAATACATTTACCTAAAATCTTATATCATTTTAATGATACTACCAAAATATCTATGTCATAATATTTTAATTAGTAATTAAATGTATCACAAAGCATAACATCTTATTAAAGTGTTGTTCATATTATATCATGTCAATGATTCAATAATTCAAATCATACAAAAATTTATTTCAAAATGATATTTAATTTTTCGAAGTAAATATATTTTCTAAAAATATATTATAATCTATCATAATTCATATATTAATGTATCTTTTCCTCCATAGTCATTTCACATAAAATTAAATCTAATCTCCTAGGATTGTATGTATTCAACTCATACATTGATACATTAGGACTATAAAGAATCTTAATGATTAATTTTATTCAATCACCTAATAATCCACTTCATTCCCACCATGACTATATATAAATATAAAAGTGAACAAATTTTAGAATACTAAATCATGATTCAAAACTTAGGTTCCCTCCAATTTTTTTCATTTATAATGTTCAAAAATATCTTATATTAGAGAATGAAAAATATTAATAATTCATTCAATATTCATAGTTATATCTTAAGAATTTTCATTCAAAAAAATTAAATATTAATTTAATTATGATGAATATTTTCGTATTTCATTTTTAGAATTATAAAAAATATAGAAAATTAACAATTACACAACAAAAATATACTATTTCCTTTATAAAAATATATTTTCAAAATAGAAGAAATTATATTTTTTCTTATTATATGACTAATTATACAATGTATTCTTATTAATTTAAATAAATATGATACTGATGTTAGTGAATAATTTAAAAAACTCCCAACCAATTAAGATATAAAATATATTTCAATGAATTTTAAAACATATCTTCATGATAATTAGGAGAATTTAACAAAATATTAACAAGTATATCATCTATATACATTATAAATTTATTATTAGATGAAACATACAACCCAACCTGTCATTGATGCATAATTATATAGGGAACCATATGAAAATAGATACATTCAGATATTTTCTATTGTCATCACTCCACTAAATATCATGTTTTATTATACAGATTATAGTTATGTCCATTTTTTTGGAACCTCGTGACTTCTTATTATTCAAATATTTACCCCAACGATGATTCCAAACTCTAAATATTTAACAAATTATATAATAAAATTTTTAAGGTGTTGGGATGAGGACCTTTTTCTACATCATGTACTGAATCAGAGATGGTCCTTAAACCCATTCATTGATTTTTAGAGTCTAGAAATTAACACTTAATGAAATAAAAAATTACTGATTAATGATTTTGGTTGACTAATAAATTAAAAATTATATGAAAATTTTTATATAAAATTCTTTTCAAATTAAACCTATTTTTCCATGATTTCCATGAAATAAGATATAAAAAATATTTCAATAATGAGAAAGTGAAATCACTAATAAATAATAAGTAATTCTAGAGAACTAAAATATATCTATTATATATGTCAAAATACAAAAATTATTATAGGTTGAATACCAAGATGTCCCAAAAATTTATTACTCCTTGAATTAATCAACAATGACAAAAATTTCCTTTCATTTTCATGAAAAATTACAATAAATAGTGATGTACACTTTGATATGTACATGTATTGTTGAGTAAAACATAACTCCATAAATATTATAGAATAACTCCCGTTAATTTACAATTACGTTCTATCATATACATTATAATATATTCAAATTTTTATACAATAAAACTGTTATGAATTTATATATTAAAAAACAATATAAAAATGAATACTAAATAAACATATGCATTCAAGATAAATTATAATTGCATTAATTTAGAATTGATAACTATAAAAATATTTATATTTTCAATCCAGCCATAAAGGGAAATGATTTTTATTGTATTTCATCTGTAGTGAATCAAATCTCCCCTAGATTTTCTACATTTGGAATTTTCAATATACTAATGACTATTACAATAAGGGTGATCATATTTTATTTTTCTAGTAAACACATTTCATAAAATAATAATTATCCTTAAAAAATAGCACTTCCTATAAAATGTATAAAATGATATATCTTATATTAAACAAAAATTTTGAATGAAACCCTCAATTTTCGACCATAAAACTTCATAATCAAAAAAATATTCATGATTTAATTTAATATATCACTTACTCATATAAAAAAAACCAGATAAGTCGCCATTTTATATAATATGCTCTAAATAAATTATTTTATAAAATATTATTTCAATATAATCGATTGAAAAAAATTACCAATAAAAAATCATATCATTATCAATTAACAAATTAATAGAATATGGCCACCATAATTTTTTTCCAAATAACTCACCATAACATAAAAATATGACTACCACAACATAGAAATCCCCCAATATATATTCACTTAGTTCTACTTAAATCATTGATTATAACCATATATTGATAAAAATTATATTTATGTGTGGTGGGTATGACCTGAAGATTAATGTAACAACATGTTTCTTAATGGAATGACACTTTTATATGTCTCAACATTAAAGTACATATCCCATAGTGAGTTTCCTTGAATTAATTTTATTTAATATGTTCTCAACCCTCTCAATTTTATAATGTTATGTAAAATTATTTTTATGGGGATAAAATATATATAATGGAATGAGACCATAAAAAACCTAATAATTCTCCCACTAAAACCTATGTACAAAGATAATAGTGAGAGCCTTAACATAAAATAATGAATTATATTTTTTTAACATAATTATGTTTTACATAATGAAATTCACTGATATATCATAAATAACTCAAACATCCGGACATATTTCTATAATTGAGTTAAAATATCCCACTACCACTAATTATAACATAGAAATAGATGTCAAAGTATAGATCATGTTATTAACCTCTTCCCTTTATAAGTCAATAAAAATTGTTTTCAAATAAGTTTTATTTATATACAAACTCCACCAATTAAACTAAAATTCCCCACATAGTATGACTTTATTATTACCTCTCTCTAACTCAATTGTAGTGGTCATAGAAAACATAATATATTTCAATAAAATTGTGTCCATTATAATACTAATAATTAATAATATTAATTAAAATACATTTTTGAATAAAAAATGAACACTTTTAAATCCATATAAATATTTCTATAATAATAATAGTGAAGAAGCTTGTAATCCATGAATTAATTCAGCATTACAATTTATAAGTACTAATTTTTTATATTAATAAACATCATTTTAATAATATAATTTGAAATGAATTTTTAGTTTATAATTAAATAGAAATAGTTATGTAAATTTCTTCTACATTTATGACCATGATTTTTCTAAAAGGTAAATATTTCAATTTTATAATATAAAGATGATAAAATTAATTAACTTTTTGGAATATCTATATAGTATTTCTCATTGTGTGATTTTTTTAAATTTTTCTAAGGTGAATTATTTTTTAGTGAATAAATAAAATTTAGTTTTTTTTAATTTTTCAAATTTTCAAGTATATTAAAATTAACAGTATATTATGATCGGTTTTAAAGTCATATTGTTTTTTATCAACTAAAAAATATCATATGAATGATATCATAATTAAAATTAAACATGATGTTGTCATAAATCATTTTTAAACAGCAAACTGAATTTTTCTAAATATAGTTATCATTTTTGATAGCATAGTTAAATTAATAAAAAAAATTAATAGTAAATGAAATTAAATGTTGTGAAATTGGTTTTATATTTTGAATCAAGAGGATCAGGTTTTTTTAATGTTTTCAATTTGAATTTTTTCTTCATAATTATTATCTTTAAAAATTCATTATCACCTTAATAGATGATTAATGGGTTAATTTTGGATAAAATAAGAGGTAATATATCAAAAATATATAATATAGGAATAAATATTATAGTATGATTCTATATTAAAATTAAAAAAATTATATGAAATTATTCAATTTTTTTAACATTAAACCGATGTGGAAATACAATATATTTATTTTTTATTTATATACAACAATTCCACAACTCTATCATATTAAAGTTACAATTCTTTGTTCAAATACTCACAAATTTTTGTCCTTTTCTCTCAACTAATACCACTCATAAAATAGTCCCCACACCTATCCCTATGTATTATATTCCATGTTATCATTAAAGACTAACCTATTATATATTATGTTGTATACAATAGTGTGCTTATCAAAGAAGAGGTAAAATTATTTTCTAAGTGTTTGGTGTTTAATTATTCTCCAACCAACATAGAATATTATTTTACAAACCAAAAATAATAAAACTATGATCCTAAATATTCTAAATTTTAATAGTGATTATGGAATGTATCTTTTACATCTCCTATAACCTTTGATGGCCAATGAAAACATCAATCATATGTATGTATGGACTACAACCATAAGAAAATGATATGATTAAATTTTGATTATTGGATCATAAGGTGGGAGAAAATTATGGATCAAGTAAATTGATAGGAAATTTTATAGTGAATTATTATTTTAAATGGAATATATTTCATTTCATTTTACCATTCATACTATTGTAAAATGATGACGTCGTTATCGTGTATGTCTGGAATACCTCCACTATAATGTGACGAGATACAATTTTCATTTCTTCTATAAAATATCTATAATGAAGATAGAAATAATGACTATATATGATGTTAGGTCTTCTAGGTCAATATTCCCTAAGAGGGGGAGCTGAATCAGGGTATGCCTGATTAAAACTATTTCTCCTTATAATCTTTCTTCATCATTAAACAAAACACACTTCTCTGTTCTTCCCGTAGAAATATATGAACATAAATTAAATCATGCATAGGATAAAATGATTGTAAATGGTTGACCCTCACTGGCTATGTCTGAGGATCATACAATGTAATTGTGTAGATGTACCAAATCTACTAAAGATCACTACCAATTACTAGGATTGGTCTAGATCACTTCTATGCCTAGGATCAACTACTTTACAAGATTTAGGGTATGCTCCATGAATTCCAAATGTTTACTCCCTATGTCTCTTTCTCTGGCTCACTATCAGTGGAAAGAATCATTGTCTTCCATTTCATTTCTGACTAATCCTCAAAGGGATCCACCCATAGTATATGGAAATATGGGTCCCATAATTTTCATGAAATTACACATCATAAACTGTTGATAGATGTTATATTTAAGTCCCTTTTTCACCTGGAGATGAAATCTACTTTTCTGCATATTGTTAATTAGTGGAAAATATTTTCTCGAACTCTTTTGGTGCATTTTAATACTATTTCAACCACTTTGAAAACTTCCTTTCTCTTTCATGATCTATGTAGATCATATTCTTTATAGAACACAAATTTTGTGATCTTACTCTACTTTCACCATCACGTACTACCTCCACGCACCAATTCAACATACCACTTCAGCATACTGCCTTCAGTAACCACTTATAATTCTGCAAAATTCCTTCTTCCATGGACTAATTCTTTTGTGTACCTCCTTCTTACTTTTTGGACTAAAATTCTCCAAAAATACCCTTTCATGAACCATTCCTATGAACTAACAAACCCTTATTGGAGTCCTCTTCACGAACTACTTCACACTTCATATAATTCTCCCTTGCAAACCCATTTCTCACTAAACTAAATCTGCATATCAAATATATTTTCTTATCAAAATATATCTGTCCTAATGATGGTATTAGATCTCTTAATATTGGAAAATAAATCTAAAATAATCTTCCAATCCATGATTTACCAAAAAAATCACCACATATTGTGCTCTTGCACACCACTGTTTCCATGAAATGTTTCCCTAAAAGTCCCGCATACTACCCTTTGTCCTTCTAGGAAGACTAAATTAGTATATATATTTTTTCCAATGAAAATCCATCATACATTCCGTCTTCCATTCACATACTTCATTCCTTTGTCATGAACCATTTTCTCCATGTTTGTCGTTCCTGTATGCAGTCATTGTCTCATGCATCATGGTTCCCTTCCATTTCTGATTTCCTTTGATGTTCCTTATACCACTATTCATGGTCCATAATCTATCCTTTGTGGTCTTATTAATATTCACTCATACACAGAAATACTTCCTTTTCCAAAGTAAAATGCGAGATTTTGAGTCCCTAAAATTTAGAAAACACTAGGAAACCACACCACCATAATCACCTACTTTAGTAAGAACCAACCAAACTCTTTCACAACCATCTTGATTTGTCAACATACACAGTCACAGCCACAAAATAACAAGAATACACCTTTAGGTATTTTTTTCCAACAAATGATATTATCAAAAATATTTATTCTTTTTGTATAAGATAACATTTTTATAATTATGTCTATTTCACACTGTATATAATAGAATATTTCATTCGTGCGTATCAACACACCAAATTCCCCAGGAAATATTGTCTTTTATATTTCATGACTACCTCATATTATTATTTTTAAATTTTCATTAAATTTATAAAACCAATTAAATTAAAATGATAAATATTCTCTATATTATATAATTGTAGCCACTTTGACCTCGGTCAATCCCCGAATGTAATTTTTATTTTAAAAACTAAACAACCTAAATATATAAAATGTGCATATATATATTTTAGTAACTATATAAAGAATCATAAACTATTAAATATGTGAAATAATGGTAATTAGATTAACCTAAATTGGTTTATAATAATCTTTATGAAAATTTTAATTTTTCTATATTGGAGTGTATTTATCTGAGTAAAACGAGCAATGACACAAGGTATGTGATTTTCCTTTACATAATTGATTTATTTTTTTTACATTTTCTCTCATCCATATAAATGGTAATTTAAATCACTGAATAATTATATTTTTTGATCTGAAATTCTTGATCATGGTATTTTTTTACCATATTTTCCATTCCTCAAAAAGGATAAAAATGTAACCATTTCAATTTTTTATATATACATTATTTTAAACTTTTATCGGTTTACACAAATAATATATTATTAATTGATATTTCAGGACCTAATTTCAACCCAATAAACCCTCTAATCATTATAAAGTTTCATATACTTTTTCATACAATTTTGGAAGTATATAATATTTAATCTATGATTGGAATTTTTCATTTTTATGATTGTTAGAGGACAATGAATATTTCCTATTTTGATTCTGTGAAAATGGAAAGAGTTTTTCAATGTGTTCATATGTATTTTATAAATGTAAAATTAAATTTTTATAATTTATTTTGATCATAATATGACACATTACATTTTTTGATTATGATAAATGAGTCCAATATAACTCATGATGATGTTTAAGAAAAAAATATCCATCTAATGAATTTATTTATGGTTAAACATAAATGAATAATATCATTGGAGATAACTGCGTAAGTTACTACTAAGTAATTATCAAATGTTAATTTGTGACATGAGTTAAACCGAACTAAACATGTTCATTGAATTTGAATCATTATGATACATATTTAATACTTTTCAAATTTATTTTTATGGAAGTTGATTAGTTTCTTGATTTATGAAGTGTTTATGAAAAAATTAAAAGATTGGTATAAAAATAAAACATGATTTACCATGTAACTGAAGATTCATCCAATGTATTATTATACTCAATAATGGATTTGAACCTATTTTCATTTTCAAGATATTGATTTTCATTTCTAGTAATATTATATATATGTTTCTTTGTTTTATTAGGAAAATGTTACATATTTTTTCGGTTTTGATTTTTATAATAAACATGTTGGATTCCATTATGTTTATATCTACTATACATTTTTATCATCCCACATTTCAATAGATATTTTATAGAATCTTTAATTGAGTAGTAATTTTTTTAGTGTAACGATTTCTATTATGTTTTCTCATCTAAAATGAATAATATGATTCTAGATGGAATTAGAGTGTAAAAATGAAGCATGGTTTATTTAGAAATAATATTCCCCATGTGGATGTTTCCAAATATTATGTAAATCAATAATTGATTCTCTAAATCTCTTATCCATAATGATTCATGAAATTATAAATGTGAAACGATGGATACAAATCTGATATATATGGATTGATTATGGTTTAGAGTGTTATATATGGTTTCATAGAAAAGGTCAACAAACATTAATAAGATTAAATTGCGTTAAAAGTGTATTAAATGAGAATATATTATTTCATTTTATTATTATAATGATATTTACGATTTTCATGTAGCATTATATAATTTATGTATATTGAAAAAGCTTTTCCATATAATTAATAAGAGAATTAATATATGATGGGATCAAGGGGATAATAGTAATATGAATTAAAAACCTTAAATGTTGGGGAAATATTAGTTTTTTCAAATTGAACTCAAATAATATATTCCATTAATAATGGAATCCATGAAAGGGTGAAACTCGCTTCATCATAGAGGAACATATCTATGTTGGTGCATTTTATAAAGAAAAAAACATTAGTTTTTAGTGTACATTCTAAAATATTGAAACCTGAACAATGTATATATGAAATTGGAAAACATATTCAATGTTTTGGGAAATTTAAAAAAAAATCTATTTTTTAAAATTATAATTTTGAAGGGAATTTCAATTAACAGTGGTTGTTGATTTAAAATACATAATACAAGGATGAGATTTATTGGATGAATTAAATGAACCTTAATGGTTTTTTATGAGAATTAATTTATTCATTTTATGTTTCATGTCATGGAAATTAAATTTATAGAGTTTAAGTAAATGGATGAACAATCAGTGTCCTCTAACAATGATTATTTTTTCAGACTATCTTTGTATGCACTAAATTTGATTATTTATAATATGATAAAATTTCATAGATTTGTCACTTGTATTAAACATAATACAAAATTTTAATTCCTCTCAATAATTTAAAATTTTATTGATGGTTTTTTATTTTTCAGAGAATGTTAGGATTGAGTTTGATGAAAATTAAAAAAATCATGAAAAATTTTATGATTTGGTCGAGGTGGAATGATATGGAGAAGAAGTCAATAAAGAGATATACAATTATTAACATGAAATATTACTTCCATGGATAATTTAATTTTAAATAATGTTTAATTAGATTAGGATATTATTACTAATGTGGTATGTTTTATCATTTTCCTCATGAATATATGGAAAGTAGTTTTAATATGACATGTAATGGGAAAATTGATAATAAGTGATCTATATGATTTTTTAATTTCAATTTTATGGAAAATTATACTATCACGTTTATATAGTTAGTTACTCAATGATGGAATCATAAGACTCAGAAATCGAATGGTTCTATAAATTATATTTACACTAATTTGGTAGATTTGGTACCCTAAAATAATGTGGTGACAAATCTAGTACCTCTTTCTCAAATTATGACATTATCTTTTTTGATTTTGGAACCACATATTCATTTATGTATGAGAAATATAAATGTAAAATGGAAATTTAAATATGATAAATTATGTCATAAAATTTGTTAGAAACTTTTGAGGTAGTATAAAAGAATAAAGATAATATAAAAATCATCCAATTATCATATATGTAATGGTTGTTTCCATAAATATATGTTTACATGGTTATTGTACGGTTTAATTGTCACGAACCGAATCTAGTCGCCGCCAAAACTGACACCAAATCTAGTATCGGACAAAGCTCGAAGGGCGTTCCGGATCCCCACAGGCTGGCACATGTTCTCGGGTCTGATAAAATGAGAGTTGGGAACGATTTACCCATGTTTATAAATATAAAACAACAAAAGAATCTAGTAAAACGAATCTGGATTTTTCTAACCGTTAAATCTTTTACAAAAATTCTGAACAGAATTATATATTTTATAACAACTCAAAAAGACTATAAAAAAAGCTAAACCCAAAAGGAATCGTCCCAAGATCTCTCACGGTAGGGGGCATCGCCCTTAATCAATCTCCACAAGACTTCACTGCCATGGACCTGGTAGAAACCCAAACCACAGAAACTAAATAATTGTACCAAACCTATGACAAAAAAATAACCACGTATTTTTACAATCAAATGTGTTAGTAGGGAGTGAGACAATTCTCAATTGGAAAACACCACTAAATGATTCCTTGTGATAAATATTCAACAACGAAAAGCATGCATGTGTTTCAAAAATATGTAATTTTTAGTTATAATTTTTAAAAGATGCACCAAAAAATCATTTTTCCACTGCGATATTTTATAGAATCACCAAATTTAAAATAAATTACAAAGGTAATGAATATTCCAGCCAAATATAATGTATGATGATGGTAAGTATAAAGGATCTAATGAGCATAAACTATAGGAAATAACCCCTAGGCACTAGCTCGTTGTGGGTCCCGAGTACCTCATATCTCAGTGAGAATAATCATCGCAAATATCCATTATAGTGAATGACCTACTAGTAGTGAACATACCCATAACCTAGTGGTCCCCAATAAACATAATCATTATTTAGTTAGTGTTGTTAGTTTCCATCTTGCTAAGTGAAACAGAGGCCAAACCCCACGGATTCACTAGCATACTCGTACACGTCCACCCACCTAGATACCTGGGTTTTCCCTTTGTGCTAAAAAAAGTTCAACAGGTCAAGAAATATAGATTTCAAATGAAAATATCATTTCCACATCAAAAAATCACCAAACATCCCACATGTATACCACACAAGTCACAAAGGTCTACTTTTCATTCAAATTGATTTTGAAATCTGACTCACACCAAAATAGCCGACACCACTTTTCACATTTCTTTAACACTTCCACAAATCCATTAAACATTTTTTATAAAACATTTCAAGACATTATAACTTACATAATAGCACACTAAAATATCATATAATACCTAGTTCATCAACAAAATTCATTTTTCAGAAGACTCTCACACAAAATAGCCCACAACCATGTTTTTCATCTCTCTTTCCATTTTATAAAACATTTCAGAACATTATAAAACATTCTAAAAAAATATTTGACTTCGTAAATAACCACCATACCTTTCAAAACCCCATATTAGGTGAACACACCCCCCAAAAAATACATATACACTCTTTTACCCACTTTGTTTAACCAAACAAAACATTCTCAATTTTTATAAAACAAACTCAATGGGTGTAATGATGTCTGGCACACAAAACCCATTTCAAAACACACATTTAGGAACAAAACCATACCAATTCCCATCCAAAACAGAATTAGAATCCATAGATACATTTATAAAACCACATTCAAGTGTTATAAAACAACCTTGAATAATACCACAAAATATATAATTGAAAACACACATTTTCATAAAATGATATCAAGAAGTATAACAATGTTTTACACATCAATCCTATTCAAAAACCTATGTTTTAGAACCATATGACACTGATACATTACCAAACCAGAATTGGCCGGCCAAATAATATTTAGTAAACAAATTCCATAAGTTATAATATACATCCAAATAATACCCCATGAGTTACACATGAAAACACCCAATTTTAAGTTAAAAAGAAACTATAAAATTTAACACTACCAAATCAATCATAAATAGTTTTTTCACCACACCCAACATATGAGGAATATGAAAATTTTGTAAATAAATCAAGATAAATAATCAATAATTGTTTATACATGGAAGCACATAACTTTTGAGTCAAAACCCTTGAATCTTGGTGAGAATACTCAACCGCACCTCCGCCGCACCACAATGAAGTTAAAAAGAACCCTAAACCATAATATTTCTGCAAAAATTCCTAAAATAAAACCCTAGGTATGAACCCAAACTTCTAGACACTCTATACATTTATGAAAGAGGGAGGAATATCTAAGGAGAAGGAAGGAATTGAAGAGAGAAACACTTACCCAAAACAATCTTAAAGAAAAAGACCCAAAATCCACCAGAATAAGAATTATAAAATAGATAAAAATTTAAGTGTGTATCAGACAAGGAAACAGATGTCATATAGGAACTAGAATGGGAGAAAATTGTAAAAATAAAGTAGTAATTAAAGGATCAATTTACCTCTTCAAATCTGGGTGATTTGTGAAATATAGAGAAGTATCACCCAATTTCACGATTCTATTGTGCTCCAAATTGGAGGGGGAGAGAATGAAAACGCACATTAGGTAGGTCGTCTTGGGTGGGAGTGGTAATCACCGATAAAAACTTTAAAATAGAATGATTTATTAAATAATTAAAAATTATTTTTAATGATGTAAATGGGATTTCGGGCATGCCCAATCCGTTAAATAAAAACTAACATCCACCATGATTATTGATTTGAAAATGGTTAAAATTAATTTTATGGTTCTCATAGGTCAGGTAATGGCAAGTAGGAATTGGAATGGACGAAAAATGTTGAAAAATGAAGGATTTATAAAGGAATCAAAATTTATTTTTTAATGTGGAATTGGGCTCATGGTTTGGCCCAATTCATTTAAACTCATCCATTCCTCCATAAAAGCTTGGGAAACCCCCCGAAACAAAGCATGAATGGAAATTAAATGAAATTTAACTTTAAAATAAGTCATTTATGTGACAATAATCCCCACCATGAAAAATATTTGTCCCCGGAAAGCCACGGAAAGGCCATATTCCAAAACCAAACCCAACTGATAAACCAAGATGTACTTCATTGCCAAGCTTCGCCCCCAAGGGCCAAAACACCTCCAGTGATCAAGTAAAGAAGGATTTATCTCACAACCCAAACATAAACCACATTCCTGAAATGATCAATCACATTTATACATTATCCCAAAATAAAAATCCTCTTACACTATATCAATAAGACTGAAGCAATTCATCCAAATGAACAACAACTTCGAACAAGTTTACACTTACCTTACATTAACCAAACAATAGGGTGCTCTACAATCCCAACATTTTATCATGAAATTTGATGGTATATAGATAGTTTCGAATGATACTACCTACTTCAAATCCAAGAACATGGATAAATCTGAGCTATTGGAACGGGGGAACACAAATAGGCACCCCACCATAAGAGAAAACTTATATTTTTCCGAGATAGAATTAGGACACTAACTGGGGGATGCCTGAATGGAATACCTAGTACAAATTGTAGAATTACATTTAATGTTTATGAGGTAATGTACATGAGAATCATAGTGGCTCTCCCTGCCATTATAACTAGCCATCTTAACTAACCCACATGGGCCGACACAAAAAGAACCCAAAAAAATTAATTATTTGGGAAGGGTGAATGGTTAGTCCGCCCAGTTTGGGAAAATCTTCCCTAACTGTGAAGGTCATTCTTTCTATATTGAATCCTATCACACAACCACTACTAATAGTTCACAAACTATGTGATCCACCATGAATACACCGGGGGTTTGAACTATTCCCATCTTTCATACTAAGGATAGGACTTTGTACAAGGGTTTAAACGACCCTGGGATTTCCCCTGACTACAAGCCAGCTTCTCTCCAAGACCTATGGCTGGATCTCAATGATTGAAGCATATTTTTCCACATAGTTAGGCTTTGGAAACCCCATGAACGAGAATACAACATTTGGTTCAACCAAAAACTACAACGCAATCCCTGATAAGATTGCCAAGACATAACACATTCGAAACTCACTTTACCCTAACCCAATATTTCACCAAAACAAGGTCTTAGAAGATTCACACACATCACCCCTTGTTTCTTTGGGTGGGAAAAAATTGAATTAAAATACACCTATAATCACCTTACTCTAAAATGGACGATTTTTAATTTTTTTTTCAAGGGATACATTCTACCAACATAACAGAGACTCTTAGAGGATTGCACAACTTTCACCTTTATGGTCAATCGAGCACAAGACATCACAAGGCATCACTGAACATGACCATTGCGACTGATATAAAAAATGCATGGAGAGGGACCTTATACAACATCCCAAAACAACACATATTTCTAGAAAGATTCCACAATATCACCTCATGTCCAGATTTCCCACACTGGTAGTTTAACGTAAACTCCATCATCTAAGAGACTACAAAGGACCGAGAGGACCTCTTAGACACCATCCAGATACTCATCCATGCTAACAACCCCAGACCACTTCCACCTTTGGAAAATCCTGAAACATGAGAAGCTAAGGTCTATTTCAACCTTCCATGATCACTCTCCTTCTACAAGAGGATACACCAAACCATGAAAGGAAAGGGTGTAGACTCAATCTAAAAAGCTCAAGAAAAGGATTCCTTATATTGATCAACTATAGGGTCTTCAAATGACGAAACAATCCGTGTTGCACTTCAGTTGTGGACTAACCCTTAATGGGGAGTAACTTTTCCTACAATTTAACCCAAGGTCCCCACCTAGATAATACATTGGTCAAGATATACCACATAATAGATCCAAACACATGAAGGGAATCACTGAAAAGGTGTCCCAAAACATTTCATAGAAGAGACCACTAATCAACCCTTTAACACAGATTACCAACCAAATACAAACCCAAAACAATGTTCAAACAAGAGGGGTTCATGGACTCGAAACATCCCAAAACATCAAAATTTTCAATAACAAATAATACACACCATCCCAAACAAGTCATCAAGACATCAATTTTATCATTTAAAATCATATTTTTTAAAATAACTTGTTCAGCGGTTAGCATATCCCCCAATTGGACCACATGGGCCCCACACATGCATCTTTCTGTGCCACATCGGGCACCCTCCTCATATCCATCCCAAAACTCATCCAGTCATACTTTTAACCATCCACCATCCCATATAACCCCATTCATGTGGTCTCTCACAAAAATACTAAAGGTTAATATAAAAACTCATTCCACTTTTCAAAACAAAAAAAAATCAACAAATACTTCTTTTTTCTCAAGACCACTAACCACGAAATCAAACCAAAATTACCACATTAAAAAATTCAGACTGGCACAATAATTCCAATCAAAGATCACTTTCAAGTTATTAACATCAATTTTGAAACATCCATTGTAGTTATTACAATCCAATTTACCATATCCACATCAATATTATCATTATCAAAAAATTATTATCACATCGTTAATAATATATTAAGGGTTACCTTTAACTCAATCATCTTCTTTCTATGATGTTCATTGAAATATTTTTTTAGTTTCAATAATAAAATTAAATATATTATTTCAAATACATAATGAAAATTCACTATTTTATTTTCTTTAAATATATCATAATTTATGACACCATGATATCATTGATAAAATACTCAGATGAAAATATTATTAAATCCAAATACACACACATTAATCATTTCACTTTATTTTTAGTAATAACATAATTTTAAACTAGATCCCTTTTCTTTTTTCTGAGTTACATTTCATGGACGTCAAAGGAATTAACTCGTATAGTTCTCTACATCTTTAATGTTGAACTGTTGAACCATAGAAATTTTTTCTTTCCCTTTAAATAATTATCATGTTTTCATTTTTCTCAACATTTTAAGAAGAATCAATTTACATTTAAGAGTGTTCCAATTTCATTAGTTCCATAACTATAACATGATGAAAAATCATATTTTCCCATCTTCCCATTATCTATTTTTTTCTTGTTCATCAACTTGTTCACTTGCTTCCCTTCAAAATAATAAGATGCAGTGTATTCATTCTATTAGTTGATATCGAATAAAATTATTTCATAATTTTATGAAATATTTTGATAGAGTTGAATAATTGGGATAATTTTATTAATCCATTCAAATAAATAATCAATTTTACACTCCATTTAGTGTTTGAATTACATATAATACCTTGTTATCCATGAAAATGTAGCTTCCTACTCAATAAAAACATCTCCTTCCTGTTAATTAATTTTAAGTACCATTCTTTTCATATTGGTTTTTTGATATAATGGGAAATATTTATTGAAGAATATATCCATAAAATCGTTCCATTACATGATTTTTATTTCCTCTTCATCCTTAATATTCTATATCAAGGTCCACCATGGATTAACATCACCTTTGCGAAAATACATTACAACAATATATTTTCTATTTCACTACATCACTGTGTCAAAAATATATTGCCAAAAGAATTAGTAAATTTCTTAGATACCACTTGGTTATTAGTCCCACTATATGATAGGGACCTCTATTTCGTAATGTGATCCAAAAATGGGAATATCTCTGTGGAATAGGTTTCTCCATTCCAGAAAGGAATTTTTTCAAATCCTAATTATGCTAACATAATATATATAGATATCATACTTAGTTATAATTAAATTCATGTTAGATTCATCAGTAGGGAATACTATATATTATCCATGAATTTTGACACCTTTATTACTTTAATGTTCAATTTCTAACAAATAGAATATACTGCATTGTCTCATAAAATTATAAATTTGAAATCATAATGAATAATTCCAAATATTTATTACCACCTACCATAAAATAAAATTAATGAATTATTAATTTTATAATCAAAAACATTGTTCCATTGTTGACATACTAATTCCAAAACCATTGTAATGGTTTGTGAAGAAAATGGTAACTGCCCAATGAATATCTCCATGGAGTGTGAAACAAGGTGCTCAGAAAGGCCCATTTTTTGGTAAAAGGTTTCAAAATGGTCAATCCATATTTTAATTTTTTTTGGGTAATAAGCCCTAGGTACATCTATGCAAGAACAATTTCTACATTAAGCATCCATAAAAATATTATTATCAAGGAAAAAAAATATAATATCCACCTTTCAAAAACATTATGATGTTAATCTATACTTTTCATCATTGTATATCATTGGATTAGGATCTGTAATCTATGTTTTCTAAAATATTTTTCCCAATGCTTCTATTAAAATCAATATGATTCCAACTGTAGTAATATGGATCTCAACAACCAAGATCTGGTTCCTTACTTAATTACATTTTCATAGGTTACAAGGAATCGCATCCAAAAGGATTAAATTATTTATTCATCTTCTTAAAATACATAGATACATGAATCAAAATTAAATTTGAAAAAGAAAAGTATAATAAATTATTTTATTTAAAATTACATTATTAAGCTTACTGTATACATGTATGTCAATCCTAAAATATATCCTAGTATACAACATAAAATAAATCCTAAGAAAAGGAAAAGATATGATTCCTAGTAAGGGTAAGCAGATAATAGAATCTCTAAATAAAAAGCTATAAATAATATGGAATGGTAAGTATAAAAAAATGCATTTAATCAAAACATTAATCATAATATGGAAATAATAAAATTTTATCAGATAATGAAAAATTAATAATCACATGATCATGAAACATAACAATGGATATTCCAAATAGTCCAATATTCACTTAGAATATCAATGAATGAATTATTTATTATAGAATGAATAAAAATTGATATATAAATCTCAATATTGTGGCCTTGTTCAAATATATATATTCAAGCCCTCATTAAAATAAACTTAGTCAATACCTCATCCCTTGACATCTAATCAAGGCCTCATTCCAAGGAGTATAGATAATTGAGTTAGACTTCATCCAAATACCCTCCTAAAACATACTGATTCAACCAAATGTTATATATATTGATCCAAAATCATCATATATTATTTCCTATGAATTCCTCAATTTAATTGGGTTAATAATAAACTATAAAAACATTCATATTAAAACTAGTTTATGAAATGTTAATAGT
This sequence comes from Viscum album, assembly GCA_963277665.1. Classification (NCBI taxonomy): domain Eukaryota; kingdom Viridiplantae; phylum Streptophyta; class Magnoliopsida; order Santalales; family Viscaceae; genus Viscum; species Viscum album. Next base: position 1,495,994,727 of record OY728151.1, on the reverse strand, counting down.
TATCACAGTCAAATAAACATAATCATAGGACATATTTACTATAGTGAATGGTATAAAAATAATATACCCATATTCAAAATTATCATTGGGAATCCAAATATAGAATAAATATTATGTCAATAGAAAATATTCCCTCTGAATCAAAATTCCAATGATGGGTTGAAGTTTTTGATTAATAAATATTACAAAAAAAGCATAATACATCATTAAGTAAAATATAAATATCATATTTATATTTTTTAGATAATATTATTTCAAATAACCATGGATTTTTGTTAAAAAAATGTCAATAATTTTGGAATTGTTTTTAATAAATCATTTTGAAAAAATAAATTTTTTACAGTTTTAGAAAACATGGTATTTAAAAGATAACAGTTTTCCAAACTAAGAGAGTAAAGAAGTCTGGTTTTCATTAAAAACACTTTATTATTTATTTTAAATAAAACACAGTCGAAACTGGTAATAATATTTGAAAAATAGTATGAATAACTATAGGAAAATTAAATTAAAGGTTTTGGAAAAAAATTGTAATTTCCATCAATTGAAATTTCAAATTAAATATCCTTGTTTAGAATGAAATGAGGAAATAAACCCTTGAGAATATTAAAACATTTATAAGTGAATTAAACAATTAAAAGATTATATGAATCATAAAAAAATTAATTTAAAAAAAATTAATACAAAAAAATGTATTCAAAATTCATTACAGATATAATCATTGAATATTAACGATAGTGGATAAGTTGTATAACCCATTAAAAAGAAAACGAGTTATGAAATTATTCACCACATGGAAACATTTAAATCATATACCCAAAGATGAAATATTAAAAATTGAAAGAAAAAATACCACGAATAATAATTTTCTCATGAGATTACATGTCAAAATTGAGTACATAAACCAAGTAATTGAAATTAGGTACATTACATTACAATATGTGTAATGATGCAGGTTTTACAGGGCCATTACTTTGTGATAATCTAGTTATCGTGGTGTTCTTTGGGGTCTTAGTGGGTTTTTTAGGTTTTTTCCAAAAACACAGTTTCAATAAATGGTTTCACCAAAACAGTGGCACTGTGACGGTGGCACCGTGACGGTGGCACACTAATATGGTGGAACTGTAATAGTGGCACATTGAAACGGTGAACCGTAATGGAGGCACACTAAAATTGTGGCATTGTAACAATGGAATCAAAAGTTAAAAAATAAAATAGTGGCACTGTAATTGTGGAACAAGGATGGTGGCACACCGAAATGTTGGTACAACATATGATGGCCCACCATTTTCTGAATTTCATGTTTTTTACAGTTTCTCCTAGTTAATCCAGTTTCACACCTCTTTCATTTTATTTTATATAAATTGAGTTTAAATCCTTTATTTGGTGTTCTTAATGTTTTTTCAAAGGATATTATGTATAAATTTAATATCCTAACACTTTGGGGTCTTTGAGATATTCAAACTGCATGATCTTGACACGATCCCATGTTGATGACTTTTGAAACCTTTTTTGTCCCATTGATATAAGACATAATTCTTTCTAAACGTGATTTCCTATCCTCTATTTTAGTTTTGTGTGCCTAGAGATCTCCCTTCCCATGGAGTCACATGTTGTGTTTTAGAAATTTAAATAGTTTCATTGGTGTCCATCCTATTGCTCACGTGACCCCCAGTTTTGGCGCAAAGATGAGTTTTTGCCGCTTGTTGTTTAATGTAATGATTCTTCTACCTCTCTTTATTTGGGTATCATGTGGGGTGGGTGTATTAATTTTTTCATCATGAATAATTGTCGAATCTATTTCCATAGAAATTAATAAATTAGGGGAAGGGAATATAATTATCAAAATATAACAAGGGTTAATGAAAGAACGGTAGGGAATTGATGAGGTTATGTGTGTAGTTTTAATTGTTATACATTAATGTTGTTCTGAATTGTAAGAGTTGTAAGTCCTTCTAAAAATCATTGTTTTTGGTGGTATTTTCTTTTTCACCAGTGGTGTACTATATTTTTTATGATGTATTGATAAATGGGTGTGACATGAAATGTTTTTCTTCACATATACTTGGGTAAATAAGTGGATTCCCCTAGATCAAAAATGTTATATGATCACCCCGTTTATTTAATTTAATATTAAGAATCCCAAAATTATAATTAATAATGTTCTTGTCTTAATGGTGTTGTTGTGAGGTATGTTTAGTTGGGTTTTGAACATCATGGGGGTTGTGTGAAGTTGTTGTTTGTAACCTTGTAACGAGTATGGGGGTGGAAAGAGGGAATGACCTTGTTTTGGGGGGATGTCCTCTTTATACATTAGGGATGGTGTTTGGGGGTATTTTGATGTGGGACTAGGGAATGGGGTGGTACAGGATGTGTGGTGAAATCTTAGGTTGAGATATTGATTGATTTAGGAATGTATGAATTTTTTCTGTAGTGGGACTGCATCTAGGCAGTGTTGGTGTGTAGTGGGACTGCAAGTGGGTTGTTTCTTATTTTTTATTATGAATAAGTGTTAAAATAAAAAACCATTACCTTGTTCGCTCTTCTATTCATTAATTTTGGTATTTTCTAATGTTTCATCATTCTCAAGAGATCATTTCAAGTTTATGCCTTGAATGGGTGAAATCATGGAATAATAATGAACCCTCTTTAGTTAATCAGTCTCTTCGCCTTTTAAAAATGGTTATTGGTGTATCATTTTTTAGTTTCCTGGGTAGGAATGGAATGACTAAGTGAACAGTTGATAAATTAAAAATGAAAATTTGTTAAATGGATTGCTTTGGGGTATAATTCCACTTACGAAATTCACCATTGTTTGCGGCAATACTTGTGTGTTGGGGTAGTAGAAATGGTTGTTTATGTGGGATGGTTTCTTTCTTGGAAACACATATGTTAGGCTGAGTTTTTCATTAAGAATATGAATGAACTTACAGTTCATTATGATTTTCAATACACAACCCACCCATGTTGAGCACTATGTGATGAACACCACTATTTCATGGGGCGGGTGTCTCTCCCAACATCATGGTGGGAGGATGGATGAATAGTTACAGAATTTCATCCTCTCACCCTCTTTTGGTTCATACCGCATGAGGGTATCAGGGAATACTGTAATGTCTTGTGGATTACTACCATCCAAGATCCTTTGGTTAGGTTGTGGGGTGGGTGAGAAGACTATGTGTTTACAGGCAAGGTATGTTTCCTCGGTGTCATCATGATGAGGCCCAGGTGTTTTCGGGGGATGAGGTGTTGTTTTTGTGATCCAGGTGTCTGCATGCATGATATGTGTGGTCTATGGACTAGGTGTGTTTGGGATGTTGTGGTAGTGGTACTGTAGTTGGGAATAGTGGTAGAGTCAGTATGGTAGCCATTATAGAGTAGTATATAACAAGTGTTAAAGTGGTGTCGGGTACGCAAATCATCGATGTGGTTATATTGTTATCTTACATGATGTGCCTTTTTTGGTGAGTGTTCCTTGGTGAGACTTTACTGATTAGATTTCCCAGTTAGGTGTTTCTAGTTTCTACTATTTTATGGGGAATTAGTAGCTTCTCCCACTTGTGCACAAGTTACTTTCGTTTCTCGACTGAGTATACTTGTATGATCACCATATGATATGAATCAATTTTATGGATTCTAGGAGGACATTGAGTATCATGTTGGAGTTTATTAGCTCGGGTGTTGTGCTAGTTAATTTTCTACTACATAGTCTTTTCTATTGGTACCTTTAATTGGTGTTTTGTTGTACTTTTGAGGTAGTTTATGTTTAAATCATGCATAGGTTGGATTTGGGTTTCCCTTATATAAAATATTTGTCTTGTTTGGGATTTTTTCCATCTTATAACTTGATCATGTTTTCCTTAAAAAGGGTAATGCCTTCCCATTTGTTTGATATTATATACCATTAGTGCTAGTTTCTAATCTCGGGACTATTAAAGGAGGGACTGAGGGGTCATTATCTCTCCTTCATATTGAATATAAAATGGAATTTCACTATTTTGTCCCTTCCCTAATATTGAATAAGGTGGGTCATGGAAAAATAATATTAAAGGTGATGGTTGAGAGATTTGATGGAGTTCATAGTTAGGCATAGTGAGGATTTCATGGGATGGTAGTCAAACAGTAAAAGTCAATCTTGATGTGTGAAATAGGAAATGGATGACTGGCTAATGCACATGATTTTTGGCCCCCCGTGATCTGATACAAGGACTCTTGGGAAACCGAACGAACTTATACGGTTGTGTTGATTGCCTTGTAGAGACACCAGGAAATGTACATGAATCATAATGACTTGTCTTGTTATGTGTCTTGGGTTTTTGGGGAATTTAATTTAAATAAAGAGTTAAAATAAATCATAAAATAAAATTTCATACTACCTAGGTATAGGAGTTCCTTATTTACCTTTTAAGATATGGCACCCAAACATCGTCCACATGTGGTAAGAGCAGTTGAGGCCAAGTAGGTTTACTCGGTTGATCAGTGAAGGTCTGATCGAGAGTAAGTTGAAAAGTTTTGGATAAAGACTCTTTTAATTTCAGGAGAAGACCATGGGGAATTATGAAAGAAGCGTGTCAGACATAAATATGAAGTGATGGAATGAGTGGAGACAATAAATATTACCTTGATCTGTGCTTTGAGGGAGTACTAGGTTCTTCTAGATGTGATCCAGATTCATGGAGCGGCACGTCAGTCGTGGACACCACACCTTGGGGAGAAGAAGGAGACCAATATATCATGGCCTGACTTTGAGAAGGAGTTTCAGGAAAATCTTATTTCCTAAAAAATGATGTATGAGAGGATGTAAGAGATACTCTCCCTCCGTTATGGGAGTATGTTGGAGAGGTAAATGGGGATCAAGTTTAAGGATCTCTTTCACTTTTTTTCTTATCTCATTTGGTATGAGGAATCACAAGTGAGATGCTTGAAGGAGGCACTCTGGACTTCTATTTAGATTTTTCTCACTCCCTTTACCCTACCAACATTTTTAGAAGTTCATAATAAGGAAAATATAGTGGGGGATGCACTATTAGGGAGGTGTACTATGAGAGGGGATCCAGCTGGTTTTGTTGAAGTGTAAGGAAATCAACAGTAGGTCTTCTGTGTTATGGACTTCTTGGTTTCATCCAGTGGGTTGTATGCCTTAGAAGTTCCAGTTCTAATCTCATGGTCCTCACTATTTCCCCTTGGGATTGGGACCGAAGAGATTTTTCTATGGTGTCTCTGGACATCTTCACAGCTATTGATGTGTTTGATATCAGTATGGCGGGGGTGGGAAGGTTCTGCGCAAACCATAGTAGTAGCAGCTGATGGTAAGACCTTTCCAACAGTATGCACAGTGGGATCCCACTCTACCAAGGTGTGTCGTTGATGGAGGAGGCCGACGTCATGGTTCCTCTAAAGGACCTTGACCAGGGTTTGGCCTGGGAGGTGTTTGATATAAGAGGGGTAGAGGATTTGGTCATCGGCAGTTTCACACCTCTGAGGAAATAATTCTTTTAGCATCGATGGTTATTTGATGAATGATCAGTCTGTTTAGTACACTTGTATGTAATTTTTTTGATTCATGAGCTTCACACTCTTTCTTTGCACAAAATCTATCACATTTCTTCGGACAAGATGTAAATAGACATTTTTTCACCTGCTTTTGAGCACAATAGTTGGAGGTCAGACAAACATGTATGATCATTGTTGAGGATGTATACTAATTTTGGGGCTACATCATTCGAATATGGATATTCATATACTACGGATGCATCCATAAAATGTATCACTTGACATTGTTTGGTTTTTCTATGTGAATGTTTTTATTAACTTCTTCCATAGGAGAGTCATTTTTTCAGATATGGATTGTTGGATTGTAGGTTTTCTTGCTGAGTATAATCATCGGGGGGGCTTCCGGTGTTTTGAACCTATTTTTCTATGTTATCCATGCTATTAGAGAGGTCTATGGGTGCTAAGATAGTGGAGGTTTTGAGAGTTTTTTGGGAGTTCATAGATGTTTTCCCTAAAAGGGTTGTGACTAGACCTTATTTAACGGACATTTAGTTCAGAATAGACTTGCAACCCAGTGCCCAACTGATTTCAATGACTCCCTATCAGATGGATACTTCCATGTTATGGGTGTTGGAGATTCAGGTTTATGGCATGATAAAAAGGGTGTGTATCCACATGAATGAGTCTCTCTGGGGGTTTCTAGTCTTTTTCACGTGGAATTTATATAGGGGATTGAGGATGTGCATAGTCTACTGAATACTAACTCAGGTAACGGCCAAGAACTATAACCCTCTCTCAAGAATAGATGATATTTTCGACCAGATAAGTGGAGATGGTTGGTTCTGGAAGATAGATCTGTAGTCTAGATATCATCAGTTGTGGTAGAAGGAGGGTGACATCCTAAAGACTAATTTCTTGTGAAGGTGTGTGATCTTCGAGTTAGTGGTCTTGCCCTATGGTGTTAGAAATTCACTATTCATGATCATGGGGCTCATGAACTTTGTCTACCTAATGTTCCTAGACCAGGTGGTCATCGTCTTCATCGATGATATCCTAATTTACACAATGTCATTAGAGGAGAATGTTGATCACTATAGGATAGTCTTGGAGGTCCTTCAGCACCATCAGCTCTACGGGATGTTGTTCATCTGAAAGTTCATGATGTAGGGGTGCCCTTCATTGGGCATATGGGGTCTCGTTAGAGGATAGAAGTGGACCCATCGGAGGTCAAGGTGGTTGTTTATTGTGTAGAACCCAAGAATGTGGTACAGGTTTAACACTTCCTAGGTCTAGTGGGCTATTATGGTAGGTTCGTACCTGAATTCTCTCGAGTTGCCACTCACTTGACTGATTTTGTAACAACCCTAGTATTTATAGTATAATAATTTTTCATATCTATTAATATTTATGAATAATATATTAATTTTATGTTAAAGAGTACACTTTTTTGATAGCATTCTCAAAACACAACATTGGGTTTCATAGAAATATTATGTTTCACACAACTTTGAGTTATACCGAAAAATAATAAAATAATAATAAAGTTTTAAATTGTTGTTAATGCATTCTCATTGTATTGATAATAATGAACACAAATAACTACATTCTGATTACACATGTTTGTTAAATGTCATTACATTTATCCAATAAATTTTAGAGACATAAAATATGAATGAATCCAATTTTAATACTGAAATACTCTAATATTCTTTAAAAGGTCAATTTAACGCCTTTTAATGGATAACCCATGTTAAATATAGTATTTGTCACATTTAAATGTTTTATTTGAAAAAACAAACTTAATCATTAGATGTGGGATATAAAAATTTTCTTCGGATGAAAAGTTTGTATTTTTTCTGATAAAGTTCATTTTTTAATAAATAATGAAAAATACTGAATTTTAATTTAAAAATACCTTTTAATCAAATTTATTTATATTTTTAGAATTATTTTATTATATGTTCAATTGGATTATATTTTCATAATTTAATCCAATTTTGGTCCACGGAAGTATGTTCATTTTGAAATTGGGCATAAATGCATTTCTATGTTTTGGTAGTTTTTACTTCATAAAAACACACTTTTTGGTTTTGACAACGTGAATTAATTTTAAATTAATTTTTAAACTTGTTTTTTATTAATTTAAAAAAATTTATTTCATATTTGGAATCAAGAGGTCTAAAATGTATAAATATATAACATTTTTTTAAACATTATGAATAGTAACATCAGTAAATATTTTATTTACTAAGGTTAATGGGTAAATATGGAAAATACGGGTAAAAAACAATATTATTATAATAATTAAATTATCATACCATATTATATAACCCTATTGGATGATAAAATCCACCCATGGGAATCCTTGGGACGATTTTGGGACCCCATGAAGCCACTTGTAAGTGAAAATGACATTTTATAAAAATTAATTTAATGTTAAGGAAAATATAACATAAACATTTATCATTTAATAAAAAAATTATATGGTGTTATATAACTGATATTTTTGAATAAAAATATCAATTGGAAAGATAAAACGATTTCCCACGTCATGGGGATTTATTTATAATTTTTAGACATGGTATAAATAAATTTAAGTGTGACATAATGATGATTTGTGATTTCTTGATTAATAATGGATTGAAATAAATGATATTATAAATGTTATAATAAATGTAATTTGATTATTTTGATGTCATACAAGAATTTTTTTGATGAAGGTAACATGTTATCTATATATTAATGAAGGTTTTTTTAATTAATCAAGTTTTTATATGTTTTTAAAATTTCATGATATAAATAGTGTCTAAATTGAAGTTATTCATATTTTAAAATATAATATATTTTATTAAATGTTATATGATTTTAAAAAATTATAATATTCATCAAAATATTTATCATATGTCTAAATGTTTATTATTTAATATTTAATTGTATATTTTTGTTTTTTGGTAACTATTTAGATTCTCAATGTGTGAAATGCTTGATAAAACATAATAGTAAAAAATGGGTTATATAAAAAAAGATAAGGATTAAAAAAATATCCAAAACATATCAAACTATTATTGGGTGATTCTTTGTACTCTTATATTCATCTTATATTATAATTTAATGTGTTTTGGACTTTTTTAAACTGAAAATATTTTTATAATAAAGTAATACATTCAAACGTTTTAAAGATCCCCTCCCCTTCTTAAAAAAGGCCACAACCTCTAACTCATTACACACACCTCTCAAGCCCCTTGGCTCATCCAAACACATCTTCAAGAAGCTCCCAACATCCACATATTCCTCTTAAAAGCTATCCCCTATAAATGTTTTAATTCAAGAATTTATTTTGGCTCAAATAAAAGAGAGTTGCATGTTTTAAGAGGCAGCGTCTTCTCTAATATTAATTTCCATTATTATACTTCATTACTAATAATTAGATTATTTTTAAATTATTAAATAAAAATAAAATTGTCATAAATATACTTGGATGTTTTTATGATAAGTATTAAAACTAAACGTACACAAACCACCATCTATGGATTTAGAAAATACTGTTTCTGTGTACAGCGAACTACTGCCTCACGAAACGATGATTGTTAAATCTTTTCCTACCACCTCTTATGGTGGAAATTATGATGCCACTGTAATTATATATGGTATATATTATATTTATATTTTTATATATATTTATTTATTTTTAATTTATATCATAAATTTATTTTTCCATAATGGGTAAATGCAATAATTTAATTTGAGGAAGTGCAGAATACCGCCCCCTCAAAGTGATATGACTCATTATAACCATAAATGGAAAGTATAAATAATGGTGCTAATTAACTTATTTAGTGTTTATAAATTTTTTTATTATAATTTAATTATAATATACCTATGTATAATTTGGTTTTCATTCCATTAAAAATGAAAAAAAATAAATGAAGGTAGCGTTCATGCGTACGTACGGCTTACTGTCTCCATGAACGGTGCATTTCATTTTCATATATCTAAATGATATATACTATTATAAATATATATATATATATATACTAGATATATATTATATTTAAATCATTAATAAACTTTTTTAGATAATGTAATTTTGACCACGTGGACAATTTTTAATTATAACTTGTTCACTTTTCACTCAAGTACCAAATATCATAAAACGACCGATATTAACTTAAATAATTATGTAATGTTTATAACATGGTAATGAGTGATGTAAATGTAATAATAAACATAAAAAAGTATTTGATGCATGTTGAAATTCACTTATGTTTTTTATTTAGGAAGAACAAGAAACATATGTGATGAGTCAGACTCAATGTAAGGGAACTTCTTAACCCTACTTCTATTCTTTGGGTCAATCTTATACTTATTGATTATGTCATTACATGATTATCTGAGAAATAATTTTTGAGATCCTATTTTGTATTTATAATTTATTTATGTTTACTTATATTTAATACACATGATCAATCTATTTAATTTAAAAAATTATCATTGTAAGGGTACCTTTCACCTTCCTCTATTAGTCAAAGAATTCATTATGTTATATATTTTAATTTCCATTTTCTTAAGTTTGGATATGTTCTTTTATGTCCTTATTGTTGTACATTTTATGTCCAAGTAATTGGAGACCATTTTCTCTCCCATAAACTCATTTTATTAATGTTTATGTGATGTCGTTAGACTGCCGAATTTTCGTAAGGGACTTCATCTCAATCTCATTTAATTGAGGCATATTTTGATTTATTCACACCATTATTTATATGGTGTATAAAACCCATTGATGTTTCGTTTCATTAAATGAAAATATTTTTTCTACGAAGTGTTTTACTAAAAAAATGACTGTTTCTTTTTAACGTACGCAGTGACAATGAATTTTCCACCACTGCAAGTATTATTTGATATTTGGCTTCCTTAACAAGTTGAACTGTTTTTAAAAGAAAAATTAATACCATACAATATTTTAAGATATATTGGTATTGAAAATGGTTTTGATAATGGATTTATTATGTTAATATATTGAAATGTTATATTTTGATTGCAATGTGGAAATGATAGCTTTTTTTATGCTTGTTCATGTGTTATGATTATGTTATGGTTCTTGGTCATTTTTTACTCATACGGGTGGTTCCGTGATAAACCTATGGTGGGTGAGCCAGATATAGATCTCCAACAAAATCGGTAACATGATGGATGTAAAAATTTATGTATCTCCATATATATTTAGGGAATATAGTGTGATAGGTATTCCAAATGTAACTCCCTGCATAGTTGTGAAAGCTACAATGTAAGTATGTTATGGATTCCACATGTTACATTAATGATTTATGATTTCTATGTACTATTAATAAATCATTTGATTTCATGTGGTATGTTAAAGAGAATAAGTTTTTTTATGAATTTATGGGCTAATGTTATCTTGATTTATTTTATAACACTTACTAATATTTTTATGGACTAATTTTTTCTCTCAGTAAATACTTACTGTATTTTAAAAGGACCACTGATGGAAAGTTTCAACTTAAACTCCGTCAAACTACTTTATAAAAATCTTTTTTTATTAGATTTTTTGAAATTATATTCCATACATGATTATTTTCCAAAACTATTTTTCTACAATGACCCATATGGCCTAAATTGTACATGTTGTAGTTTGATTAAGGAAGAAAATTATTTTGATGTATCTCTAAATCATTTTTGCAATACATAGATCTTATACCTATCTAAGAAACATGATGATGAAACCATGTGGAAACCATGATCATGGTATGATGTTATATCTTTTGGGGATAGGTTTAATTTATCATATGGAGGTGAAATAAAAAAATGACAATATATATAAAACTTCATGAATTAAGATGTTGAGGTCAAAATAAGTTGGGATGAAAACGATAGGTATAAGACAACCATTGATATTAAAATATGTTAATGTTATTTTTGATGAATTTATCTCATTGTTTGGAATGTTATAAAATTATATATTTTTTGAAAAAGTAATACATGTAGAACATGTGACAACACCTCAAATAGGACAAAGATGTGGGAATCGATACCACAACCTAAGTGCAACTGGGATTTATTAACATACCACTAGACTACCTGATGTCCTTGGATAGTATGACTTATTGTTTTTATTTAAATGATTTTATGGATCAAGATTAATTTAATTTTTGGGCCTTATGTATATTCAAATAGATATCCTTAGTATAGAAAAATGATTTTCTAATTAAGTGATAATTGTGGTTTTGGACGACGTTGGCTCTATTAGGAACACTATATGCATAAAGAAAATAGAATACTATGGGATTTCATTTGTGGAGTAATGGTTAAAATTTTATTTTGTAATTATATATGTTTTTATTATTAAAATATGGTGATTTGGGGTTTTTATGGAAATGATTAACCTATCATAGAGAATTTGTGATTAGGTTAATAACACTTTAGTATGAGACTTTAATAGTAGTCAATTTTATTTGGATATTAATGTTAAGACTTAATGTGGAAGACTTTGTGATTTAATTCTTCTATTTTTTGGGTTTGAATCATATTTTGGATTATATTGAATAATTTTAAGGGTAATTGTGTATTGAATGGCCCTTTTTTACTTTGGGTACTGTTTGTTTAATTTTGGAGATGAAGATTAGTATTTTGTTCTATAAAGGATTATCTATTTTTGTGGATCATATGATATTTTACTAACCATTTTGTTTTTGGTTAATGTCTAATAAAAATGGAAATATATAGTTCATATTTTTTTGGATTATGTGATTTCTTATATTTTGATTCCAGTGCTTCGGGTGTGACCAAGTCATCTTCAAAACTCATCGTTTGGAGAAAAGATGAGTTTGTGGTAGAAATTTTTTAATGGATGAAACCCTACATGAAAAGTAAGTATATATCATTATGTTCTTAGTCAATATATTAAATAAATTACTAAAAATTATTAAAATGAACATATTATTAAAACTTTTTCCATTTACTTTTCTTACTGGGGAGTCAAATACCGTTTAACCTATCACAAGTTTGTGTATTCTTGGTGGTTAACTTTCTCCTGATCATGTTTTCTATCACTCTCATTCATAACTAGATGGTTTGTTTTCTCCTCCATATCCTTGTTTTCTTGAATGGAATCCTATTATGGGTTATCTTAGGTGTCCTTGGTACTTCCCTTTTATTCTTTTAATGTGATTCTTTTACTGACTCTTTTTCGGATGTCGGTCTTCAATGAAGTTTCCAAGCCCAATTTTCAAATTGAGAGGACATAAATTCCAAAAGGGGGAATGATGTAACGACCCAGGTATTTATAAAATAATAATTTTTCCTATCTATTAATATTTTTTAATAATATATTAATTTTAAGTTAAATAGTACACTTTGTTCTATACTGTACTCAATAAAAAAATGGGATTCTTTGAAATCTTATTTTGCACACAACATTGAGTTATACTAAATAATAATATAATGATAATAATAATTTAAATTGTATTTAATGCATAGCCATTGTGTTACTTAGAATGAACATTAATAAAAACATTATGATTTCACTTTATTTAAATGTCATTACATTTATCCAATAAATTTCAGAGGCTTAAAATATGAACGAATCTAGTTTTAATCCTGAAATACTCTTATGTTGTTTAAAAGGTTAATTTACCATATTTTAATGGTGAACCATTGTTAAATATAGTTTTTGTCACTTTTAAATGTTCCATTTGAAAAAATAAACTTTTTATTTAGAAGAGGGATAACAAAATTTAGGTTGGATGAAATTTGGTTATTTTTCTGATAATGTTAATTTTTTAATAAATAGTTAAAAATACTTATTTTAAATTCAAAACTACCTTTTAATATAATTTATTATATATATTTTTTTACTTTAATTTATTCTAAAGTGTAATTGGATTATATTTTTATCATTTAATTAAATTTTGGTCATTGGACGTAATTTCACATTGAAATTTAACAGAAACGCATGTCAAAATTATGGTAAATTTTACTTCTTAGGAACACGATTTTTGGTTTTAACAACGGGAATTAATTTTAAATTATCTTATGATACATATGTGTTTCGAATTTGGATATAAGGATTATATATTTCGAATTTGGAGGTTTAAATGGAGTAAATTGGTAACTTTTTTTGTATACATTATGAATAGTAACATTAGTAAACATTTTATTTACCATGGTTAAAGTGTAAATCTGGTAAATAAGGGTATAAAATATTATAATAATAATTAAATTACCCTAACACATGTACTAAACCTATTTGATGAAATATTTCAGACCATGTGAATCATTGAGGTGATCTTGGGTCCCAATTAAGCCACTTTTACATTAAAATGACATTTTATAAAAATTAATTTAGAGTTACGGAAAATGTAACATAAACATATATCTTTTAGTAGAACAATTTTTATATGGAGTTATATAAGTGATATGTTATACTATAAATATTCATTAGAAATTTAAAATTATTTCTTTCTTCATGGGATTTTATTTAGAATTTTTAAAAATTAAATAAATAAATTTAATAATGACCCAATAATGATGTAGTGACTGCTTCATTAATAAAGGACTGAAATAAATGATATAATAATTGTAAAAATAAATTTAATTTGGTTATTTTGATATCATCCACGAATTTTATAGATTATAGTTACATTTTATATTATTGTTAATGAATTTTTTTTGGAATCAATCAAGTTGTTATGGGTTTTTAAAAAGACATCATATGAATAGTGTCTAAATTGACATAATTCATATTTTAAAATATAAAATTTTTGTTAAATATTATAAAATTAAAAAAAACTCTGAATCGTCCAAATGGTTATAATAAGTCGAAAATTTAATTATTGACTCTTTAATTGGATATTGGTTATGTTCTTGTAACTATTGTTATTCTAAATGTTATAAATGCTTTATAAAATGGTAAGAGAAAAAAAGGATTAAATAAAAAAGATTTTGATTTAAAAATATCCAAAACCTGTCCAATTATCATTGGATGATTTTATTTAGACTTCTATTCATCTCATATTTTAATTTATTTAATTGTGGACCTTTAAAAACCGAAAGAACTTTATAATAAAACAATAATTTCAAACTTTCTTAAAGAGGACATCCTTCGTCTAATAAAACGCCACCACCTCTAACCTATTTAACACACCTCCCAAGCACCTTGGCTCAACAAAACGCAAATTAAATATTCTCATTACATCCCCCTCTTCATCTTAAAATCTTTACTCTGGGAATATTTCAATTCAGTATATTCTTTCTGACTCAAATCAAAGAGAGTTACATGTTTTAAGAGGCATCACCTTCTCTATAATTACTTTTCATTATTCTACTTCTTCCTACCTATTCTACTCTTTTTCTTTGATTAAATAACAACAAAAATATCCCTAATATAATATTATTTCATTATTATGATGATTCAAAAAACACTTATATAATGACTCGGAATTTCCATGTAATTTTTTTTAATTAAATAGGAATTTGACGATTCTGTGAAAATTGACGGTGTGGGATTCTGAGGCCTAGTGTGCCCAGAATCAATTTTGGATGTTTTGTTCGGGTACGTTCAGTAAACGTATGAGCGGGTTTTTATTATTTTTGAACAATTGCTTGGAACTGAAATTTGAGGGTACCATTGAACTCGTAGTGCCGATATTCGCCTAATAAGTCTTTCACCTCGACAGCCATTGGTCGAGGGTAAAAGTTTGTTTTGGGGTTTTTTGTGCAAATAATAAAATAAAATAAATGTAAGTTTTATTTTCTTTTATCTATTATAACCACCCAAGTGGAAGTTGGAGGTGGGTACCACCACACTATAACCTCTCATGACAGGTTATGGTGGTGGAGACCACCTAAACCTAACCTCTCACGATAGGTTATAGAGTGTGGACCACATGGGACTAAACCTTCCATTTAATTGAGGAAAACCTCTCAACTCCCTCATAAATGAGGGAGAGCCTCTTGACCTCCTCCACCTTGATTGTGCCAACACACATTCCATTAATGTGCCAACCAGTGCTTAATTATCCCTTTTGAATTTTATGCCAATGAATTAATAGATTTTATAATCTATTATTCTTGGCTACCTATTCTTTTTTTGGCCAAGGAGGAAGGATATTTTTAGAGAAATGGTCTCTCCAATGAAGAACTATTTTTTCCAACAAATAATAATGAATGTGGTCTTCCAACGAAGAATGACGGTATGGAGTATCTTCGACTACTTCCTCTAAAGCACCTTGCAGAAGAAACTAACGTGGGACGTATTTGATGACCGACCTTCCTCCTCATCGTCGTCAACGAAACGACGCATGAGCTCGGGATTGGAAGTGTGTGGTGGACGTGACGAACAACGATAACACCGTCATCTACCCCGCTACTATGTCAATGAACAATAAACAAAGGTTGGGATTTTATTTAAGTATGATTTATTCCCATGTTCTTCTTTACTTTCAAAATGAATAATGAGGATGTTTTCCTTTTGTGGGAGGGTTGTTTTGCTTCATTCTTGTGATCCAAATTCTATCAACCTAAACATGGAGGGTGCGGACCAAACCAACATGGTCCGACCCCTCCACCAATCTCCATTGTGGTGTTCTTTGAAATGGATGAAAGAGGCATCAAAGGCAATGAAGGTAACGACTGTTATACCCATGGCCTCCATATCTTGCACTACCCCCATGACGCTCTGACACCCCAGTCGAACCAACTATGTCGCCCCGGGCTGAACCGCTCCACCCACCGGCATTTGTGCCGCCCCAGACACGCCGCCCCTCCGGCAGCGCCCCATGCCTGCTGAACTCGTCTGAGTCGCGTCGTGCCTCGGATGCACCACCCTCGACGGTCACTCCATGCCATGCCCCCACCGCACTGGCCCCGACCTCTCCATCCTCCCCGGGCCGAGCTGCACAGATCCACAACTCGCAGCCCTCCGAAGAGAACTGGCACCGCACCCCGGGCCGAACATCCCTCACGGCATCTCTGGGCCGAGCATCCAATGTAGCGCCCTCTGGACTAAATCACCCCTACACCGACCCATGGACGGTCCATGCCCTTGCGACCAGTCTGTGCCCTCACGAACCTCTATGACCCCTCGTGGACTATTGGGTTGGGCCCAGCAGGTCAGGCCGAACCTAACGAGATGGCCCACCCAATAGGCCAGGCGAAACCCAATGAGTCCGGCTGGGTCGACCCGAACCGGGTCGTCCTAGATGAGGTTGGGCCTAGCCGGTCCGACCTGGTCAGACCTGACTCGGGCCCACTACGACCCTTTACTTTCTCTTGGCCAAATCACTGGCACCAGACGACCATTTGATGAACCGTCAGCGGCGCTGGTAATCATGGAGCATGACGGTCCCTTTGAGTATACCCCACTGGAGTTTGGGGTATAGTTGAGATTCGGACACTTTGGATCATACACGAATCCAACTGGGCCCCCGGGACTAAAAGACTAATAACACTCAGACCGGGCTTCTGATTGAGGCACTGTTAGTTGCGTTGAGACGCCTATGATAGGGTGGAACTATGGGATACATCTTCTTGGGTCTTCGTGGAAGTTGTAGCATCGACCAATAGCTTGTTGAGAAGATCTTCTATAGATGACAGAGCATTTGTGCGGAAACCTAGTAGTTGGATGAATCTTGACAACTGCTGACCATTTGACTTGGAGTGACTTGATTAGCCTAGTGGGGAGCGACATGTTGTGGTTGGAGACCCACGACGGAGGAGCGCCTGGTTGTGGCGGCAGACCTACGGTGGGTAGCGCCTCTGTGTGACACAGCATACCCACAACACTCTATAGGAGGAGTACCTCAGCAGTCCAAGGTTAGTGGTATGCACCTTATTGTGACGGTAGGCCCACTATACTCGATAGAGGAAGAGTTATCTAGAAGCTGAGGGTTCTAAATGTTACTACCCCCCAAGAATAAAATCTGGGTTGAGCTAAGTCATTTTTTCTATGTTTTCTTCATTATTGAGATGGATCACTTGATAACTTTGGTATATGTATGGTCATATTCCTAAGTAAGGTTGTGTATTGATTTTATACTTTGTGGTTTTTTCCTTGTTGGATTTTGTGAGACATTGAGGTTCTCGAGGCCCCTACTTAGTATCGTTACACTCACCCAAGCACGGGTTATGCCCGCACCTCGTTGTGTTGGATGCAGACGACAGACAGTGTTGTTTGAGGCTGAGAGTACCAGGACTGGATGGTACCCAGAGGTGGACCATATGGTGTGTCAGTACACGGAGGAGACAGACAGATGTGGAGTGCTAAGGAAGCAATCTGTACATACCCTTCAGGTAGGAACCTTGAAGGATGACCAAGTAGTTGTTTTTCCTTTCTCCTGGGTTGTACTGGTACTTTCAGTTTCTTGTACATTCTAGTGGGGCTTGTATTCTAGTCCCTTTTTACTTACCATACTAACTTGTTGGTTATACAGTTTACGTGTGTTCATATCTGATGTGTTTATTTACATTTTATAAAGGAAATACCTTCCTAGTTTTAGGGAATTACACCTTTGGTGCTTTTCGCCAGCCCATGGCCTATGGAAGGTGGGATTGGGGTAGTCATGGAACGGGCCCCAGGGGACGGGTCGTGAAAAATTTGTATCAGAGGAGTCAGTTCTACTGCAAAACACAGGACTCTGATATTTTCTGTGAAACAATAGTTTTATGTGTAGTGAGTGTGGTTTTTAGTTTAGGGAGTCCTGCGTTGGTGTGGTGGCCAATGTATCCATAAATCAGGACCCTAACTTCTGATATCAAACTTATTTCATGAAACAAATGATTGCGTGTGTGTTTTTAAAAGATTTCTAAAAGTCAAATCAACCAGGTCATCTCACCAGGTATAACTATTAACCATTTCACATCCATTTCTGTCAGGATTCCTCCACACGGACGACCACCTGGAGTCTCGAGAGTTGTACGCAGGGATTTCCCACTAAGCGACGAGGCCTCGGTGGAGGTCCCTTTTCCAGCAGAGGCACCAGTGGTACCATTACCCGTTTGGTCACCAATGCCAGCAGCCCCAGCAGTAGACGATTCACGCTGCTTGAGGGTGTTTCACAAGTTCCAGTGCCAGCGGCCACCCAATTTCAGGGGAGAGACGAACCCACAGGTGGCTGAGGATTTTCTGGAGGTTGTGGTGAGTCTTCCGACTAGTAGGGACACCAGCCAACCTTATGGTGATACTTGCTGCCAGCTTTCTACATGAATCAACAGGAATATGGTGGAGCTTGTTTCCCAAGTACCACGAAGAGATGACGCTTCACTAGGAAGACATCAAGAGCCTGTTTTGGGCAGAGTTTGTCACAGCGACTCTTCACGCAGTGCGCATATAGGAGATACTCATCTGTAGTAGGGTAGCTTGACTGTAGCCCAGTACTCAGTGAGGTTCACAGAACTCTGATGCTTCTCCACCGATTTGGTGTGGGACCCATTCATCAGGGCCCGAGCCTTCGAGAAGGGACTCAGGTGGGAGATCATGGCATCGATGATCTCACTCAGCATCCCAATGTACGTAGGGGTGTTAGATAGAGCCCTCCTAGTTGAGAGTTTCCTTGTTGAGAAGTCTCTAGCAGTGAGATCCCCCACCAGTCGGCATGAAGCAGATCCTTCATAGCTGGAAGCAGACAGATGACGTAGAGGTCCAAGAGGACCAGACCAACTGGTGGACGACCACATGACTCAGGATCAGTGGTGTGGGGCACCCAAAGTGGACTCAGACAAGCATGGAGTGGGAAATGTTACGCATGGAGTGGGCAGGGTCACATAGCTCATGACTTCCCGACCCTCCATTTGGATGATCAAAATATGGTCGAAGGACCACCCAGGTAGAGGCAGAGATTTGATGGAGGCGGTCCGCAGGGTGCAGGAAGACGTGGTAGAGGAGATGGTCATGTAGCTGGTGGTGGGAGACGTTTCGAGGTGTTACCACCACCACCACCAGGAGATCCACCCCAACTGCTTGGAGCAGGTGGATAGGGTAGATCTCAGCTGTAGGTAGCTGAGGCATATGATCATGGTGCTCTGGAGAAGATTCAAGGTACGATCTCTATCTACACCACCATAGTTTTAGTACATATAGACACATGTTCTAGTAACTCACCCATTTCCACTACCCTCGTTCGGATCTTGGAGATTCTGACAGAGCCGTTGGCTTGATCCTTACAGCTAGAGACTCCTACGGGACCAGATTCGACGATTATGCACTGGTAACGGCAGTGTTAGCTTACTCTAGGAGGAGATAGAATTTGTTGGGATCTCCTAGTAGCAGCGTCGAGGCCATACAATGCCATCTTGGATATGGACAAGTTATCTACAGTCCATGCTCAGATTGATTGTATTAGGTGAAAAGTGAGGTTTTCTCACATGGATGGGACCAGGTTCAACTTTAATGGTGAGAAGTGAGCCTTTTCAGCACAGGATGGACTTACTCAAAAGAATGTGAATCCGATCACTCATCATGTGGAAAGCCTTACCCTTAGGGTGACCGATGTGGAGAGTACGAGCTATCCTGTAGTGGTGGACTAGTATGCGGATGTTTTCCCTGATAATGTCCTAGGTCTAACTCCACTCATTGAGTTTGAATTTTATATAGAAGTGTACCACTGGACAACATCAATATCTAACCCACCGTTTCAGATGTCCCATGCGGAGCTTTTCGAGCTACGGGTACAACTAAAGGACTTACAGGAGAAGGGATTCATCTGGCCGAGTGTTTCTCCCTGGCAGCACTGATTCTATTCACCAAAAAGTTGGATGGGAGCTTGAGGCATTGTGTTGACTATCGGCACTTGAACCAGATGACCATGAATAACAAGTACCCACTGTTTAGGATTGACAACCTCTTTGATCAGCTGAAGGGAGAACGGTGGTTCTCGAAGATTGACCTCAGATCACGCTATCAGCAGCTTAGAGTACGATACGAGGATGTGAAGAAGACAAATTTTAGATTTCGGTATGGCCACTATGAGTTCTTGGTCATACCATTTGGAAGAACCAACACTCCAACAGTGTTCAGGGGACTCATGAATAATATCTTTCATCCATACCTTGATCGCTTTGTCGTAGTCTTAATCAACAACATTCTCATCTACTCGACTACTAAGGAGGAGCATGCCTATCATTTTCAGGTAGTACTCAACATAGTCTGAGAGCACCAGCTTTATAGTAATCTCTCGAAGTTCTAATTATGGATCTGAGAGGTCCAATTTATGGGACATGTCATCTCATAGGTTGGAGTTGCAGTGGATCCAGTGAAGATTGAGTCAGTTCTTGCTTGGGAGCCACCTTGTAGTGTGACGGAGGTATGGAGTTTCCTGGGTTTATCTGGATACTACTAGAGGTTTGTACCAGACTTCTCCAGAATTACAGCACCACTATCAGGTTTACCGAAGAAGGGGTAAACATTTGTGTGGTCTGAGAGATGCCAACAGAACATTCAAGATCTGAGGGACCGGCTGACCAGTGCCCCCATTTTAAGGCTTAAATAGGAAGGCATAGGGTATGTAGTCTACTGCGACGCATCAGGGACCAGACTCGGATTTGTCCTGATGTAGGAGCGAGCAGTGATCGCTTATAGTTCTCAGAATCTAAGACAACATGCATAAAACTATGCTACCCATGACTTGGAGTTAGCAGTAGTGGTCTTCACCTTGAAGATGTAGCGACACTATCTGATGGGTGAACGTTTTACAGTGTACTCTGATCATAAGATTCCCAGGTATATCTTCTCCCAGAAAGACCTAATCTTGAGATAGAGATGTTGGTTTGAGTTCCTCTAGGACTATGACTTCGACATAGTCTATACTCTATGTAAGGGGTACGTTTTTATAGATGCACTCAGCAGGGGATCTGGTATGCAACTGCTAAGAGAGGCGATGGAGCAGCTGGACGCTTTGCAGATATCTTTCATGGATAAGGATAAAGTTTTTTTCCTTCAGTCTCTTCAGTCACTCTCCTACTTCTTCAGCAAGTCTGGTAGGTGCAACATGGGGATGCGGACTGTGAGACACGTCGTTCTCAGATATCCACAAGACAAGCACCCGATTGATTTTCTGACGGTGGGGAGCACGTCATCCTCTTCAAAGGACGTACTATGGTAACGGGGTAAATTCAGGAGGAAGTGTTTTAAGAGTTTCACACATCCCCTCATGCAGTACATCTAGGAGTGGCGAAGATGTACCTGGATCTCCAACAATAGCACTGGTGGAAGGGAATTAAGAAGTTAGTTTCAATGTTTCACTCTCGGTACATCACTTGTTAGCAAGTGATGGCGGAGAACTAGGCACCAGCAGGCTTGGTTCATCCTTTAGAGGTCCCATAGTGGAAGTGGGATGGGATATCTATAGACTTTGTGACAGGAATTCCATGTACATCCAGGGGACAAGACTCGATTTGGGTGATCGTCAACCGACTCACCAATTCGGCCCACTTCCTAACGATCAGAGAGCGGTGTTTAGTAGAGATCATGGGACACCACTATGTGTAAGAGATTTTGCGGCTACATGAGCAACCTTCGATGATTGTCTCCTATCATGATGCACGTTTCAATTCCCTTCTATGGAAGGGGTTGTAGGAGGCTTTCAGGATGCAGTTTCGTTTGAGCACCGCCTTCCATCCTCTGACGGATGGTCAGATTGAGCGGACCATTCAGACCCTCGAGGACATACTCCGTGCTTGTGTCCTCGAATTTGGTCGCAGATGGGAGGATCACATACCTTGGGTTCAGTTTTCATACAACTACAACTATCACTCCACCCGAGGGATGGAACCTTTTTAGGCGTTGTACAAGCAACCATGCAGATTATCTTTGTGATGGAATGACCTAGGAGAGTAAGCACTCGTGGGACTAGAGATTGTATGAGCTACCATGGAAAAGGTGCAGATCATCCAAGATTTGATGAAGACCGCACATAGCAGGCAGAAGTCATATGCGGACAGGATTTGTAGACCTATGGAGTTCGATAATGGC
This sequence comes from Viscum album, assembly GCA_963277665.1. NCBI lineage: Eukaryota > Viridiplantae > Streptophyta > Magnoliopsida > Santalales > Viscaceae > Viscum > Viscum album. The sequence continues at coordinate 1,495,972,256 of OY728151.1, read as the reverse complement.
GACCATGTCTTTCTACGGGTCTCACCTCGATGAGGTTTGCGATGATTTGGCCGAAGCGGCAAGTTATCTTTGAGATTCATCAGACCTTTCCAGGTCCTCCGCAGATTTGGCGAGCTGGCATACCGCTTAGCTCTTCTTAGTTGCACTGGGTTCACGACGTCTTCTATGTATCACAACTATGGAGATACGTGCATGACCCTTCGCACATCATCAACCATGGAGAGCTGGACGTCGACGATGGGTAGAATATTACAGAGGTTCCAGTAGAGATTGAGGATCGACAGGAACTTGCCCTTCATAGAAAATCAATACATATACTGTGCATTCTATGGCAGAATGGGAACCTCTAGGAGAGCACATGGGAGTGGGAAGCTCAGATGCGTGCTCTGTTTCCCCACTTGTTCCCTTAATTATGAATTGTAGCTTATGAGGAAGTAAATTTCTGAGGTGGGGAGAATGTAAAGACCCAGAATTTACATTTAATTTTTTTAATTAAATTGGAATTTTACAAGTCCGCGAAAATTGACGGTGAGTGATTCTGAGGCCCGGTGTGCCCTGAATCAATTTCTGTTGTTTTTTTTAGTACGTTCACTAAATGTACAATTGGGTTTTTCTATATTTTGAACTGGTTCTTGGAATTGAAATCTGAGGGCACCGTTGAACTCGTAGCACTGGTACTCTCCTAAGAAGACTTTCACCTCGATGGCAGTTGGTCGATGGTGAAAGACAGTTTTTGGGTTTTTCTGGAAATAATAAAATAAAATAAAGGCATGTTTTATTTTATTTTATCTATCATAACCACCCAAGTGGAAGTTGGAGGTGGGGACCACCAAACTTTAACATCCAATGAGAGGTTATGGTGGTGGGTGCCACCCAAACCTAACCTCCCATGAGAGGTTACGGTGTAGGGACCACCCGGGACTAAACCCCCATTTAATAAAGGAAAACCTCTCAACTCTCTCATAAATGAGGGAGATCCTCTTGACCTCCTCCACCTTGATTGTGCCAACGCACATTCCATCAATGTGCCAACAAAGTGTTTAATTATCCTTTTTGAATTTTATGCTAAAGACTTAAAAGCTTTTATAATCTACTATTCATGGATACCTATTCTTTTGTTGGCAAAGGAGGAAGAAGCTATTGAGAGAAATGATCTTTCCAATGAAGAACTAGTTTCTCCAACGATAAACGAATAACACATTATTCCAAAAAAGAATGTCGGGAAGGGGATTCTTCTAATTCTTCATCAGAAGCACCTTGAAGAACCAACTGACGTGGGACATATTTGATGACCGACCTTCCTCCTCATTGCCTTCAACGAACCGAAGCACGAGCTTGGGATTGGAAGTGTGTTGCGGACGCGACGAATGCTGAAAACTTCGCCTTCTACCCCATGACTCTATCAATGAACAACAAAGAAAGGTAGGGATTTTATTTAAGTATGATTTATTCCCATGTTCTTCCTTACTTTCAAAGTGATGAACTGGGATGTTTTCCTTTTCCGGGAGTGTTGTTGTTCTTTGTTCTTCTGTGCCAATTTCCATCACCCTAAATGCGGAGGGTGGGGACCAAACCAACATGGTCCGACCCCTCTGTCGATCACCATTTTGATGTTCTTCTAAATGAAAGAAAGATATGTCAAAGTCATCGAAGGCGACGAAGGCAATGGCCGCGATACTCGTGGCCTTCGCAACTCGTGCCGCCCCCGCGACACTCCAGCACCCCGACCAAACTAGATCTGACACTGTGGGACGAACCGCGCCGCTCGCCGGATTCCGTGCCGCCCCGGCCATGTCTCCTGCCAACCGCGCCTCCCACCAGCTGCGCCACATGCCGACCAAACTGGCCTGAGCAGTTTCCAACCCCAGCCATGCCACCTCGTCGGCCGCACCCTGGCCGAACTGGCTCCAGCCACTCCGACCTCCCCGGGCCGAGCCGCCCCGTGCCGCAGGCCGTAGCCCTCTAAACCGAACCATCCACGTGCCCCGGTCTGAACCTCCCTCGCGGCCTCTTCAGGCCGAGCTTCCCACATAGAACCCTATGGGATGAACCACCATTGGGGTGACCTATGGCTGGTCCACGCCCTCGTGACCGGTCCATGCCCTCCCGATCCTCGATGACCCGTTGTGGCTTGCTGGGCGGGCCCCAGTGGGCCGAGCTGAACCTAACGGGCTGAGCCTCCCTACGAGCCGGTCTAGAACCAACAAGTCAGGCCATAAAGACCCAAACCGGGTTAGCGCAGACTGGGTCAGGCCAGGTCGGTCTGACTGGGTCGGCCCAGACCCAGGCCCACTATGACCATTTACATTCTTTTGGCCATATCTTTAGCACCGAACGACCGTTCGACGAACCATCAGTGGAACTAGTAATCTTGGAGCATGACGGTCTCTTCGATTATTCCCCACATGAATTTGGGGTATTGTTGAGATACGGTGAGTCTGGATCGTACTCGAATCCAACTGGGCCGTCGGGACTAAAAACTAATAACTCACAGACCAGGCATCTGATTGACGCGCCGTCAGTTGTGTTGAGACCCATATGATCTGGCGGAACTTTGGGATACATCTTCCTAGGACTTAGTGGTAGTTAGAGAATCTACCAGTATCTTGTGAAGAGGATCTTCCAAAGACGAGCGGGCATTTGTGTAGGATCCTAGTAGCTGGCGAAGACTTGATGACTGTAGACCATTTGACTTGGAGTGACTCAACAATCCCAGTGGGGAGCACCTGACTATGGTGGCAGACCCATGGCGGAGGAGCAATTGGTTGTGGTGGCAGACCCACGATACTCGATAGGAGGAGTAATTGTACATGCTATGAGGGGAAGTGTCTGGTTGTGGTGGCAGACCCACGGTGGGGAGCGCCTCTATGTAACATAGAAGACCGACGATACTCGACATGAGGAGTACCTCAGTTGTCCAAGAATAGTGGGAAGCGCCTGGTTGTGGAGGCATTCCCATTGTAATTGATAGTGGAGGGGTTCTCTAGCAGTTGAGGGTTCAAAATGTTACTATCCCCCTAGAATAAAATCCTGGTTCAGTTGAGTCAGATTTTCTATGTTTTACACATGATTGAGATGGATCACTTGATAACATTTCTATATGTATGGGAATATACCCATATAATGTTATCTTTTGATTTCATACTTTTGTAGTTTATCATTGATGGATTTTTGTGAGAGCTTGACGGTCTCGGGGTCCCTACTAAGTATCGTTATACTCACCCTAGCACGGGTTATGCCCGCACCTCGTTGTATTGGATGAGAATGATTGACAATGTTGACTGAGGCTAAGAGTAGCAGGATTGGACTAAACCTAGAGGTGTACCAAACGGTGTGTCGGTACATGAAGGAGACGGATGGACATGGAGTGTTGAGGAGACGATATGTACCTACCCTTTAGGTAGGAACCTCATAGGATGACCCAATAGTTATTTTTCCTTTTTCCTTAGTTGTACTTGTACTTTCAGTTTCATGTAAATTCCAGTTGGTCTTGTATTATGGCCCCTTTTTACTTACTATACTCACTTGTTAGTTATATAGTTTACTCATTTTTGAATCTGCTATGTGTGTTTACAGGTTATAAATGAAATGTCTTCCCAGTTTTAGGTAATTACTCCTTTAGTTCTAGTCTCCAGCCCCGAGCCTATGGAAGGCAGGCATGGGGTAGTCATAGCACGGTACCCAGAAGATGGGTTGGGACAACACACACACACCTCCATCTAATGGATTTAGACCATACTATTTTCATGTACGACGAACTACTGCCTCAAGAAACGATAATTGTTTAACATTTTTTTACCACCTCTTATGGTGGCCATTATTATGAAATTTTAGTTATATCTGATATATATTGTTTTTTTATTGTTTCTATTTTTCTTTATTTTCATTTATATTATACCTTTATGGTTTCCATAATGGGTATATACGATAATTTTATATGAGTAAGTACAGACGACTGCACCCACAAAGTGATATGACTCGTTCATTCCATGAATGGAATGTATAAAGGATAGTGTTAAAGAGATTTTGTATTATATATAAAATATTATATTATAATATAATTATTAATACCTATGTATCATTTTGTTTTCATTCCTTTGAAAATGAAAAAAAAATAAAGGAAAGTAGGGTTTATGTGTACGTATGGATTACTGTCTCCATGATCAGTGCATTTCGGTTTCATATATACAAATGATATAGACTGTTATGAATACATATATAATGGATATATATATATATATATATGATATTTCAATCATTAATACAATTCGGTAGATAATGGACTTTTTACCACATTGACAATTTGTAATTATAACAAGTTCATTTTTGACTCAAGTACCAAATATTAGCAAAATGATTAATATTAACATAAATAATTAAGTACTGTTTATAACATGGTAACGAGTTATTTAATATGAATTATAAAAATTAAAAAGGTTATGAAGAATGTATAAATTAACAAAATTGTATTATTTAGGATGAACCAGGAACATAAGTGACGATTCTGACACAATGTAAATGAAATTCTTAACCCAACTTCCATTATTTTGGTTAATCATATTCTTTTTGATTATGTCATGAGTTAATTATGTGAGGAATAAATTTTGAAATAATATTTTGTATTTATACTTTCTTTATGTGTACCTATAGTGAATACACTTATTCGATCTATTTTATTTACAAAATGTTCTTTGTATGGGAACTTTTCACTATCCACTTTTAGTTAAAGAATTATTTATGTTATGTATTTTAATTTCCATTTTATAATATATGGATATGTCCTTCAATATCGTTATTTTTGTACATTTTATGTCCAGGTGGTGAGAGACCATTTTCTCTCCCATCAACTCATTTTATGAATTTTATTGTGACATTGTTAGGCTTCCAAATATTCATTAAGGTCTTCATCTCAATCTTCTTTCATTGAGTAATATTTTGATTTATACATTAATATCTTTTATATGGTGTATAAACTCCTTTTAAATTTAGTTTCAATCAAAGGTTAGCATTTTTCTATGAAGGATTTTCCTGAATGTTAAAAAGATTATTTCTTTTTAATATACACAGTGACAATTTTTTTTATACTACCAAAATTATTATTTTATATTTTGGTTCCTAAAAAATCCATAGTGTTTTAAAAAGAAAAATATATACCATATACTATTTTTACATATTTTTGTATTGAAAATGGTTTTAAGAATGGATTTATTCTGTTAATATATTGAAATGTTGTATTGTGATTGTAATGTGGAAATTTTGTCTTTCCATTATGCTTTTACATGTGTTATGATTATGTTATGGTTCTTTATAATTTTTTATGCATATGGGTGGTTCTGTGATAAACGTATGGTAGGTGAGCCTGAGATAGTTCCCTAATGCATTGGGTAATGTGATAGTGGGAAACATTAATGTTTCTCCTAAAATATTCAGGGAATATACTGTGATTGATATTCCAAAAATCAATCCCTACATATCTATGAAAGGTACAATGTAAGTATGTTTTATATGCCACATGATACTTTTATGATATTGGATTTCTATGTTTTATTCATAAATCATATGGTTTCTTGAGGTTTGTTTAATAGCATAGGTTTTGTATCTATTGATGGAAAAATGTTTCCTTTCTTTTTTTATAACCCTTACCGAGCTTTTATGCTCATCCCAAGTTTTTGAAATATGTTTTAGATGGAATAAAGAAATTTTAGAAAAAGGAAGTATTAAAGAAGATTTATATCAAGAAAAAGTATCTTGTTTTATTTAATTAGTTTTATTCTTTTGAAAAATATTTTATAGAGTATAAGTGAATACTTCATAATTTTTGAGATATAATGTAATGGTTACAGCCTAATTCTCTAAATATCTAAACGTGAAATATCCTCAATGTGAATTCTTGATTTAACTCAAGATTAAGTAATGTTTTAAGGCTAGCACCTTACATATTTTAACAGAAAGGTCAAGGCCTTCATGTCGAGTGAACTGTGTTAGGTAACATTCATCTAACTGAAGGGGAAGATGGACTGTGCTCTAGTGGATAGGTTTCTAGAGGAATGGGTGATGCTTGCGGGTTATGCGATGCTTCCATTATATTCTTGGGATGTGTGAAGATGTAGCAGTGGGGAGTGATATCTTATGGGTATTGGTTTTTACATCCACATCATCTTAATTATTACATCGATGATCTAGAGTTTTTAGCAGTTTTATTCGCGCTAAAGTTGTGGTGGCATTACCTCACTCGAGAGTGCTATTTGGTGTTCCCATATCACAAATGCTTGAGGTATATATTATCCCAGTAAGAAATAATCTTTTTTCATAGAATGTGGATATAGTTTCTACAAGAAAATGATATTTAGATCTATTACACCATGGGAAAGCGCAATTTGGTGGCTGATGACTTATGTTTGACGTCATGGAAGGAGGAAGTTCAGGAATCCACAAATGTTTGGATGTCAATGGAGGAGTTTGACACTTTTAATAGAGATGTGAGAGTTGATGGAATTAGAGGCTATCTATTTTAGTAAATAGTGTAGTATTTCATTGTGCCGAAAGTGGAGGAGTCTATATGGGGAGACTCAGAGACTGAAGTGATGCATTATTTCATGGTCTAGGGTGATACTCTGGAGGGATAGTTGAAGGATTGTTAGAATAAAATGTTGTTCCATGGGAAAATGTTTGTCCCAGTGTAAATTCACAAGGGTGTTCTCCATGATTTCCATATCTCACCCCTATGGGTGCATCCAAGAGATTATAAATGTACTGATGATTATGGGAACAGTTTTGTGGCCCGGGGTAAAGTGGGTAGTAGGAGAGTTTATGGAAAGGTGCCTAATGTATCAGTAGGTGAAGGTTGTAAACTGTGTTCTTGGAAGTTGATTCTAGCCCTTAGATGATTCTGAGTGGATGTGGGATGAAATATTGATGGATTTAATCAAAATCTTACCAATGACTTAGGGAGGATGCAATTACCTTTGGGTAGTAGTGGATGAGTTGATGATATTAGATCACATATTATCGATCAAGGAGTCGAGCACATTGGATACCTTAGCACATAGGTATGTGGATGAGGTGGTCTGGCTTCATGGAGTTCTAAGATCTATTGTAATAGATCAAGATACACGTTTTACATCATGAGTCTTGTGGGGATTGCATCATTCTTTTGGTACTCCATTAAACCTTATCACTGCTTTCCATGCTCAGATGGATGGACAGAAAGAGAGGACCATCCCTATGTTGGAGGACATGTTATAGGAATATGTTATGGACTTCTGTGGGTACTGGGTGTGGCAATTTCCCTTTGTATAGTTTTATTAAAATAATAGTTATCCCTATTCCATTGGTATGGATCTATTACAAGCCCTATATGGGAGGCTATGTCATTCGCCATTATATTGGATGAAAGTTGGGGAGGTAGTTATTCTTGGTTTGGACGTGGGTCAGAGTACAACAGAGAAGTTTCATCTTTTCTATGAAAGGATGAAGGCAGAGGACTAACAGGAGTCATATTCCGATCATAAGAGGATGCCTTTGTATTTTGTGGTTGGAGACGATGTATTCATGAAGGTTTACCCAAGAAATGGGTAGCCTAGTTTTGGCAGAGGAAGAAAGATTTATCCTAATTTCATCAGACCTTTTGAGTTGTTAGGACAAGTTGGAAAGGTGGAATGTAAGCTGGCATTTCCACCATTGATAGAGAGGATCCTTGATGCCATCGTTGTATCTCATCTTCATTGGTATCTACACAATGACTCCTACATCATTGAGTGGGAGTTGTTGGATAAGGAGGATGAAATGATGTTCGTGGAGTGAACAATAATAATCAAGGATCGCGAGGAGAAGGTTCATTTTTGTTGTACTATTCCATTCAAACATGTTATTTAGAGGCATGGTGGTCCCGAGGATAGTACTTGGGAGAAAGGGGCACATATGTGTGCCCAGTAACCAGAGTTGTTCTGAGATTTTCTCTTGTGTTTTTATATTTGGTTAGATTATGAGGTAATGTGTGACATCGTTTGTTGTGAGATGATTTTTTCCCTATTCGTTGAATATGCATGAAAGTCCTGATTGTTGGGAGGGGAGTACCTAATCCCTAAAAATGATGTATTAATGTGAATGTGATTGAACCCATGCAGGTGAGTTAGTACCACCCAAATTTGATAATATCTTTATATAAAGGAAGGGTATCCCAAATCCATGGGTCTAGATTGTGTAAAATTATGTGTTTTTGGGGATGTTTGGGGATATATCAGTTGTTGAGATGTCCTTAGATTTCGATGTTTTCTTTCCAGCTTTCAAACTATGTAATGTGGTATGTCCCTAAGAGGTATCTTATGGGCTAGCTATTCATAGCCCTTTTTTTATTTGCGTTTTAAATTCATTGGGACAAGAATAGTTTGAGAGCTATATGATGTAATGGTCGGGATTTCCCTAGGTCATTTCTTTCTGAATATCTAGTTCTTGTGGTCTTCTTGGTAGTCATAGTGGTTTGTTTCAAGAGTATTCAAAAAAAAAACGAGTTTCACCTAATCATTTCACCAAAACTATGGCATCGTGACAGCAGCACACTAAGATGATGGAACCTTAACAGTGGCACACAAAATGGTGGTACTGTGACAGTGGCACACAATAATGGTGGAACTGTGATGGTGTCACATGAAAATGGTGTCTCACCCTTTTCCTTGTTTCCAATTTTCAACGTTTCTTCCAGTTCTTCTAGTTTTTTCCCTCTTACGCTTTATTTTAAATAAACTGAGATTAATGTCTTGTTTTAGAGTTTCAAATGGTGTTTCAAAGTATTTTATATATATCATTAATATCCCAATGCTCCAGGGGATTTGAGATATTCAAATTGGGTGATTCAGACCATGAGCCCATGTCAATGACTTTTGAAACTATTTCTATTCTGTTGTTATATGATATGAATTTTTCTAATGTGTAGTTTCTCTCATCTTTTTTTAGTTATCCTATTTCTCCACTTCCATGTGGTGTCAAATTTTGAGCCATAGCAATCGACACAGTTCCTTTTATGTCATTGTTTCTAGTCATGCGACCACCTATTTTAGAAAAATAGGATTTTTGGCATCCAAATGTTTCTAGTAGTGATTATTTTTCATATATTTATTTTTGTATCATGTGGTGTTTGTGTAGTCATTTTTATTCATGATGACCCAATAAATCCATTTACTAAAAAATTAAAAAATGGGGATAAGGGAATAAGATGGTCAAAATATAGAATGGTTCAATGAAATAATGGTTGGGAAGTAATGATTCTACGAAAACAGTTTTAATTTCATCCATTAACCTTATTTTTAATTGTAATAGTTATAAGGCCTTTTGAAAATCATGGTTGTTGGTTGTCTTTTCTTGAAAACTCATGGTGTTGTTTATTTTTTTACTTTGATAAATGGGTGTAGCATGAAGACTTCTAAGTCACATATACTTTGTAAAATAAATAGATTCCCTAGGATAAACTTTTTCTATGATAACCCCAGTTTTTAAAAGTGGAATTATTGACCCCTATAGATATATCTTGTAATGACCCATAATTTCCATGTATTTTTTTATAAATATATGGGAATTTTACGAGTCTGTGAAAGTTGATGGCGTGTGATTCCGAGGCTCGGTGTGCCCAGAATCAATTTCTGACGTTTTTTTCGCATTCAGTAAATGTACGAGCGGGTTTTTCTAACATTTGAACAGGTGCTCGGAATATACTTCGGAGGGCATCGTTGAACTCACAGTGCTGATATTTTCCTAAGAAGACTTTCACCATGACGGTAGTTGGTTAAGGGTGAAAGCTAGTTTTTGGTTTTTTCGTGGAAATAATAAAATAAATTAAATGCATGTTTAATTTTATTTTATCTAGTATAACCACCCAAGTGGAAGTTGGAGGTGGGGACCACCACACCTAATCTCCAAAGAGAGGTTATGGTGGTGGGGCCCACCTGAACCTATCTTCTCACGAGAGTTTATGGTGTAAGGACCACCCAGGACTAAACCCCCCAATTAATTGAGGAAAACCTCTCAACTCCCTCATAAATGAGGGACAATCTCTTGACATCCTCCACCTTAATAGTGTCAACGCACTAGCCATTAATGTGCCAAACAAGTGATTAATTATCCTTTTTCAATTTTATGCTAACGACTTAAAAGATTTAATAATCTATTATTCTTGGATACCTATTATTTTATTTTCAAAGGAGGAAGGAGCTTTTGAGAGAAAATGTCTATCCAATGAAGAACTAGTTTGAATAAATAACGTGTTCTTCCAATGAAGAACACTGGCAAGGAGCGTCTTCAACTTCTACCTCGGAAGCACTTTGAGGATGGAACTGATGTGGGACGTCTTCGACGACCGACCTTCCCTCCTCATCATCATCAAAGAACCGACACACGAGCTACGAATTGGAATTGTGAGGAAGATACATCGAACGACGACAACTCTATCTTCTTCCCCGCGACAATGTCGATAAACAACAAACAAGTTATGGGGTTAATTACATTTAAGAATGATTTATTTCCATGTTCTTCCTTTATTTCAAAATGATGGACGAGGATGTTTTTCTTTTGTGGGGGGGGGGGTGTTGTAGTGCTTTGTTCTTGATGAACCGATTGCTACCACCCTAAACGCGGAGGGTGCGGGCGAAAATAACATGGCCCGAACCGATGCTAATCTTCTTTGTGGTGTTATTTGTAATAGAGAAAAAGGTGGTGAAGGTGATGAAGGAAGCAATTGTGCCTCCCGTGTCCTCAGCATCCTACGCTGCCCCAGCGAAGTTCCGACTGCCAAACGAACCATCCCCACACCTCGGCTTTTCCACCCTCGTCGGCCCACCGTGTCACCGACCACGCCGCCATCGCTGGTCGCACCGCCTTGCTGACTGCACTAACCTCACTGGGAACACCGCCTTTCCGCCCTCGTCTCCCTCTCCTTCTGTGCCACCTCACCAGCCATGTCACCCTCACTGGTTGCACCGCCTCGTCGGGCTCACCGGTCGCACCCTCCCGGCGCCCTGACCGAACCGGCCCTTCCCCCGGGCTGAACCACCCTCATGGCACCCCCGGGCTGAGATTCCCATGCGACACCCTCCGAGATGAACCGTACTTGTGCTGACCTATGCTCGGTTCATTCCCTCACAATCGGTCCTCACCCACACGCCCTTCCACAACTCCTCACGGCCCGCTGGCCGAGGCGCAGCGGGCCGGGCCGAACCTAACAAGCTGGCCCACCCAATGTATCGGGCCAGACCCAATGGGTGAGGCTGGGTCAACCTGAACCATTTTGTCCCAGAATGGTTCGGGCCGGGTTTGTCCGACCGGGTGAGATCGGACCTGGGGCCCACTACGACCCTTTACTTTCTTTTGGCCATATCATTGGAACCAGATGTCTGTTTGACAAACCGTTACCAGCGCTGGTAATCATGGAGCGTGGAGGTCCCTCTGAGTATGTTCCACTAGGTTATCAGGTATAGTTTAGATACAGTCAGGATGGATCGTGCACGAATCCAACCGGGCCCCCATGATTAAAAAGCTAATAACTCCCAGACCGTGCATCCGATTGATGCATCTTCAGTTACGTTGAGACCCCTATGACGTGGAGGACATTTGGGATACTTCTTCATGGGACATCATGGATGTTAGAGAATCGACCAGTAGCTAGTGGAGTGGATCTTTCAGAGACGAGTGATCATTTGTGCTGGAACCTACTAGCTTGCTGAGACTTGATGACTGCTGACCATTTGACTCTTAGTGATTCGACTAGCCTAGTGGGGAGCACATGGTTGTGGCGGTAGACCCATGGTGGAGGAGTTCCTGGTTGTGGTGGTAGACCCACGACACTCGATAGGAGGAGTACCTCTACAAGCTATGAGGGGTAGAGCCTGGTTGTGGCGGCATACCCATGGTGGGGAGCACCTCTGTGTGACGCAGCAGACCCATGGTACTCAATAGGAGGAGTACCTCAGCAGTCCAAGGTTTGTGGGAACGCCTAGTATTGGTGGTGGGGCCACTTTACTTGATAGGGGAGGAGTTCTCAAACAACAGAGGTTTTAAAAAGTTACTATGCCACTAGAATAAAATCCTTGTTGAGATAAGTCAGTTTTTCTGTGTTTTCCACATTATTGAGACAGATCACGTGATTACATAGGTATATGTATGGGCATATACCTATGTAAGTTTATCTGTTGATTTCATTCTTTGTTGTTTATCCTTGTTAGATTTTATGAGACCTTGAGGGTCTCCGGGATCCTATTGAGTATCATTATACTCACCCATGCACGGGCTATGCCCGCACCTCGTTGTGTTGGATGCAGATGACAGACATCATTGACTGAGGCTTAGAGTACCCGAACTGGACAATACCCGGAGGGGGACCATACGGCATGTCAGTACACTGAGGAAATGGATGGACGTGGAGTGCTAAGGAGCTGATTTGTACCTACCCTTCATGTATGAACCTCACATGATGAATTTGTAGCCGTTTTTCCTTTTTCCATAGTTGTACTTATACTTTCAGTTTCGTGTACTTTCCAGTTGGGCTTGTATTCTGGCCCCTTTTTACATACTGTACTCACTTGTTGGTTATACAGTTCACTCGTGTTCATATCAGATGTGTGTGTATACATGTTATAAAGGTAATGCCTCCCTAGATTTAGGGAATTATGCCTTGGTGCTAGTCTCCAGCCCCTAGCCTATGGAAGGTTGGCTTGGGGTAGTCACGGCATGGGCCTCGGGGGACGGGTCGTGACAAAATGGTATCAGAGGAGTCGGTTCTACCACAGAAAATAAGACTTTGATATTTTCTGTGAAGCAATACTGTTAAGGGTAGTGAGTGTAGTTTCTAGTTCAGGGAGTCCAGTGTTGGTGCGGTGGCCGAAGTATCCATACCCAGTATCCTCACTTATGATTTCTAACATAGATCATGAAAAAAACGATTGCGTGTGTGTTTTCAAAATATTTCTTTATGTCGGCTCAACCAGGTCAGCTCACAAGGTAGACCTTTTGACCATGTCACATCTGTTTCTTCCAGGATGCCTCTATGTGGATGACTAACTAGAGTCCAAAGAGTTGTACATACAGATAGCCCACTGATCGACGAGACCTTGGTAAAGGGATGATTTCAAGCGGAGGCACCATCGGTACCTTAACCTGTTGGTCCACCGATGCCACCGGCCCTAGCAGCAGATGGTGCACACATCTTGAGCGTGTTTCATGAGTTCCAGTGCAAGAAGCCAACCAGGTTTTGGGGAGAGATGGACCTAGGGGAGGATGAGGATTGGATGGAGGCCGTGGTGAGAGTTTTCTGACTGGTAGGGACACTAGTCGACCTCATGGTGATACTTTCTACCAGCCTTCTACAGGAAGCAGTGGGCAGCTAGTAGAGCTTGAAGCTCCAGGTCCATGATTAGATGAAGATTATCTAGGTAGACTTCAAGAGCCTATTTCAGGCAGAGTATGTTCCAACAACTCTTCGCATAGTGCGCATATAGGAGCAACTTCATCTACAGAAGGGTACCATGATTGTAGCTTAGTACTCTATGAGGTTCGCAGACCTCTCACCCTACTCCACCGATATGGTTCAGGACCCATTCATCATCATATGGACCTTCATCCAGGGGCTTTGATGGGAGATCATAGATCCAATGATCTCACTCAGCATCCCGACATAGGAAGGGGTGTTATAGAGAGCCCTCCTAATGGAGGGTTTCCTTGCTGAGCAGTCTCTGGTAGTGAGATCCACCACCAGTCGACATGTACCGGAGTCTTCTCCAATTTGTAGAAGACAGATTTCCTAGAGGCCCAGGAGGACCAGACCTACAGGTGGACGACCGCATGAATTCGGATAAGCTCTGCGGGGCACCCAAAGCAGATATAGACATGCCAGGAGTGGGCAGTGTTACTCATGCGGTGGGCAGGGTTACATGGATCGTGACTGTCCGAATCACTATTCAGATGATCAGCAGATGGTTGATAGACTGCCCAGGCAGTGATAGAGATTTGATCGAGGTGGTCCACAGGGAGCAGACGAACGTGGCAGAGGAGCTGCCCATGCAGCTGGCGGTTGACGATGTTTCAAGGTGTCACCGCCACCACCACCCGGAGGTCCACCCCAACCAGAGGGAGTTGGTGGAAAAGGGAGATCTCAGCTCCAAGTAGCTAAGCTAATATGATCCTAGAGCTCTGGAGATGATTTGAGGTACGATCTGTGTCTACACTACTATAGCTGCAATACTTATAGACATAGGTACCAGACGCTCTTTCATTGCCACTTCCCTCGTTTGGTGCTCGGAGATTCCGACGGAGCTGTTGGCTTGAGCCTTATGGCTAGAGACTCTTATTGGAGTGTATTAGATGATTAAGAACTTGTGCCAGAAGTGTGAGCTTACTCTAGGAGGTGAGAGCTTCGGCTGGGATCTCCTAGTTGCAGAGTCGAGGCCTTAGGATATCATCATGGGTATGGACTGGTAATCTATAGTCAATGCTCATATTTACTTTATTAGGAGTAATGTACAGTGTGTCCACATGGATGGGACCAGCTTTACCTTAACCAGAGAGAAGGGAGACTATGCAGTACATGATGTACTTACTTGGCGGAGAGTGTAGCTGATCCCTCATCAGTTGGCTAGCCTTACTCTGAGAGCAGTTGATGTGGACAGTTCGAGCTATCCTGTAGTGGTGGACCAGTACGCGGATGTCTTCCCTGATTATGTTCTAGGTCTAAACCCTCACCGAGAGGTATACATTTACATTGACTTGTACCCCATGATGGAACCGATATCTACACCAGCGTACCGGATGGCTCCCGCGGAGCTTCGCGAGCTGCGGGTACAGCTATAGGACTTTCATGGGAAGGGATTCATCTGGCCCAGTGTTTCTCCCTGGGCATCTCAGATTCTATTATCCAAAAAGGCAGGTGAGAGCTTGAGTCATTGTTTCGACTATCGGCACCTAAACCAGGTGATCGTGAAGAACATGTACCCACTCCTGAGGAATGATGACCTATTTCATCCAATGAAGGGAGCACTATGGTTCTCGAAGATATACCTTAGATCAGGCTATCACCCGATCAGAGTTTGAGATGAGGATGTGCAGAAGACAACATTCAGATATCAGTATGACCACTATGAGTTCTTGGTTATGCCTTTCAGTGTAACCAAATCTCTAACAGTGTTCATGGGACTATTGAACAGGATATTCGGACCATACCTTGATCTCTTTGTTATAGTCTTCATCGACAACTTTCGGATCTACTCGACTACTGAGGAAGAGCATGCCTATCATTTGCAGGTAGTACTGGACACACTCTGAGAGCACCAACTTTACGGTATGCACTCAAAGTTCCAGTTCTAGATCTGAGAGGTTGACTTTCTAGGACATGTCATATCAAAGGCTAGAGTTTTAGTGGATCCAGAAATGATTGAGGCAGTACATGCTTGGGATCCACCCAGGAGTGTGAAGGAGGTACGAATTTTCCAGGGTTTTTCTGGTTACTATAGGAGATTTGGGCCAGGCTTCTCTAGAGTTTCAGCACCACTATCAGCCTTAATGAACAAGGGGAAACCCATTGTGTGGTCGTAGAGATTCCAGTGGAGTTTTTAGGAGCTGAGGCAGAGGCTGACTAGTGCCCCCATCTTGAGGCTTCTAGAGGAAGGCGTAGGGTATGTAGTTTACTATGACGTTTCAGGGACCAGACTCGGATGTGTCCTGATGTAGAAGGGAGTAGTGATCACATATGGGTTTCGATATCTGAGACAACATGAGAAGAACTATGCTACCCATGACGTGGAGGTTGTAGCAGTGGTCTTCACCTTGAATATTTGGTGACACTATCTAATGGGAGAATATTTTACTATGTACTCTAATCACACATATCTTCTCTCCAAATGACTTGAACATGAGAAATCGATGTTGTCTGGAGTTCCTTCAGGACTATGTCTTCAAGAACGTCTATACTCCTGGGAAGGGGAATGTTGTTACAGATACACTCAGTAAGTGATCTGGTATAGAGGTGCTAGGTGAGGCGACAGAGCAGCTGGCCGCTTTGGAGATATCCTTTTTATAGATAGAGATGGAGCAGTGTTCCTTCTATCTCTTACAGTCACTCCCCCACAAAATCAATCACTCCACCATAGGGATTACACATTTTCAAAGCATTGTATGGGCAACCATACAGATCGACCTTGTCTTGGACTGACCTAGGAGAGTCATCAATAGTGGGACCAGAGATGGTACGTGCTACCATAGAGATGGTGTAGATCATCTAGGAGCGGATGAAGACTGCACAGAGTAGGCATAAGTTGTATGACTATAAGAGATAGAGAACTGTGGAGAATGTAATGAGACGGAATTTACATTTAAATTTTTTTTTAAAATATATATATGGGAATTTTACAAGTCCGCAAAAAATTGAAGGCATGTGATTCCGAGGCCTGGTGTGCCCGAAATCAATTTCTGATGTTTTGTACGGGTACGTTCAGTAAATGTACGATCATATTTCTCTATCTTTTGAAATTGTACTCGGAATTGAAATCTGAGTGAACCATTGAAATCATAGAACCGATATTCACCTAAGAAGAATTTCACCTTGACGGCAGATGGGCGTGGGTGAAAGTTAGTTTTTGGGTTTTTTGTGGAAATAATAAAATAATATAAACGCATGTTTTATTTTATTTTATCTACTATATCCACCCAAGTGGAAGTTGGAGGTGGGGGCCACCACACCTTAACCTCCCATGAGAGGTTATGGTGGTGGGGCCCACCCAAGCCTAACCACCCACAAGAGGTTATAGAGTGGGAACCACCTGGGACTAAACCTGCCAATTAATTGAGGAAACCATCTCAACTCCCTCACAAATGAGGGAGAGTCTTGATTTTGTCCACATTAATTGTGTCAACACACATGTCATTAATGTTCCAACCTAGTGATTAATTTTCGATTTTGAATATTATGCCAATGACTTAATAGATTTTATAATCTGTTATTCTTGGCTACCTATTCTTTTGTTGGAAAAGGAGGAAGGAGCTTTTGAGATAAAAATCTCTCTCCAATGATAAACTAGTTTCTCCAACTAAGAACAAAGAATGTGTTCCTCCAACGAAGAATGCCAGCATAGAGCATCTTTGACTTCTTCCTCGGAATCACCTTTCAGAAGCAATGGATGTGGGACATCTTGGATGAATGACCTTCCCTCTTCATTTTCGTCAACAAATTGACACACGAGCTTAGAATCGGAAGTGTGCGGTGGATGTCACAAATGAAAAAAACATCGCCTTCTTCCCCATGACTCCGTCGATGAACAATGAACAAGGTAGGGGTTTAATTTTATTTAAGTATGATTTATTCCCATGTTCATCCTTTCTTTCAAAACGAAGAACGAGGATGTTTTCCTTTTGTGGGAGGGTTGTTGTGCTTTGTTCTTGAGGAAACGATTACTACCACCAAAAACGAGGAGCGTGCGGGCAAAACTAACATCGCCCGACCGCCCGTCGATCTTATTTTTGGTGTTCTTCATAATGGAGACAAAGGCGGCGATGGCGACGAAAGCAACGGCTGCGCCGGTAGCGGCCTCAGCGACTTGCACCGCCCCCACGACGTTCCGACTACCGACCAAACAGTCCCATGTGCCCCGGCCACGTCGCGCCCTGGTCCTGCCGCCCTTGCTAGCCACACCGCCTCGCAGAACGCGCCACCCTCGCCAGCTGCGCCACCTCGCCGACACGCACTACCCTCGTCGGCTGTGCCGCATCGACAGTCGTGCCGCCCTTGTCGGTCGTGACCCCACACCCCGGTTGCACTTCCCTCGCCGGTCGTGCCGCCTCATCCACCTCTCCATCGTCCCCGACTGCGCCCTCGTGCTGGCCTCGCCCTCGCGCCTCGGCCACCCTGCCCCAGGCCGAACAGGCCGCGCCCTCGCAGCGCCCCGACCAAACCTGCCTCGCGGCCCTAGCTGAACCGTCCTCGTGATGCCTCCAGGCTGAGATACCCACGCTAATCCCTCCAGGCTGAACCACCCTTGCACCGACCCATGCCCAGTCCACGCCCTCGTGCCCGGTGTGAGACCTTGCGGCCCTCTGCGACCCATCATGGCCAGCTAGGCTGGGCCTAGTGGGCCGGGCAAAACCAAACGGGATGGCCCGCCCAATGGACCGTGCCAGACCCAACAGGTTAGGCCAGGACTACCCAAACCAGGTCGGTCCGACCGGGTCAGACCGGACCCAGGCCCACCACAACCATTTACTTTCTTTTGGACATATCTTTGGCACCAGATGTCTATTTGACAAACCGTTTGTGGCACTGGTAATATTGGAACATGGCAGTCCCTATGAGTATATTCCACTAGTGTTTGGGGTATAGGTGAGATACGGTCAGGTTGGATCATGCACAAATCCAATCGGCCTCCTAGGACTATAATTATAATAACTCAGAGATCAGGCGTCTGATTGACGCGCCGTTAATTGCGTTGAGACCCCTATAATGTGGCGGACCTTTGGGATACATCTTTATGGGACATCATGGTAGTTGGAGCATCGACCAGTATTTTGTTAGGAGAATATTCTAAAGATGAGAAAGAATTTGTTCAGAAACCTAGTAGTTGGATGAGACATGATGATTGTTGACCATTTGACTCGGAGTGACTCGACTAACCCAGTGGGGAGCAGCTGGTTGTGGCGGCAGGCCCACGGTGGGGGAGCGCCTGGTTGTGGTGGTAGACCCATGGTACTCGACTGGAGGAGTACCTATGTAGGCAATGGGGGGGCACCTGGTTGTGGTGGCAGAACCATGGTAGGGAGAACCTCTATGTGACGTAATAGACCCACGGTACTCGACACGAGGAGTACCTCAGTAGACCAAGGTTAGTGGGAAGCGCCTGGTTGTAGCGGCCATCCCACTGTGAACGATAAAGGAGGAGCGCTCCAGTATTCGAGGGTTCGAAATGTTTATACCCCCATAGAATATGTTCCTGGTTGAGCTGAGTTAGTTTTACAGTGTTTTCCTCATGATTGAGATGGATCACTTGATAACTTAGGTATATGTATGTGTATATACTTATGTAAGGTTATCTGTTGATTTAATACATTGGGGTTTATCGTTTTTGGATTTTGTGAGACCTTTAGGGTCGCAGGGTCCCTACCGAGTATCGTTATACTAAGCCCTACACTGGCTATGCTCGCACCTTGTTGTGTTGGATGTAGATGAAGGATAGTGTTGACTGAGGCTGAGAGTACCAGGACTGGATGATACCTGGAGGTGAACTGTACGACATATCAGTACACGGAGGAGATGGATGGATGTGGAGTGCTTAGGAGGCAATTTGTACCTACCATCCAGGTATTAAACATGGAGGATGACCCAGTAGATATTTTCCCTTTTTCCTCAATTGTACTTGTAATTTTATTTTCTTGTACTTTCCAGTTGGGATTGTATTCTAGCCCATTTTTACTTACAATACTCGCATATCGGTTATAAATATTACTCATGTCCATGTATACAGTGTGTGTTTACAGGTTATAAAGGAAATGCCTTCCCAGTTTTAGGGAATTACACCTTTGGTGCTAGTCTCTAGCCCCTGGCCTATGAAAGGTGGCCTTGGGGTAATCAGGGCATGGGCCCCGGGGGACGGGTTGTGAAAAATCTGGAAATGCATGGCATAATGGTGTTGATTTGTTCTATGTTTGGTTGGGTTCGGTACTTCATGGGAATTTTTTTAAGTTTATTATGGTAACCTTTTTATGGGTATAGGGTTAGACAGAGTGAATTACATTGTGTTTGGGGATGTCATATTTTTGTAGAAAGGATATTTTTTGGTGGTTTTTTTATGATTGCTTCATGTTTTCGGTGGTATAAGAGGCATGATAGAATATTAGGTTGAGAGAATCATTGATTGAAAAATAGATGAACATTCTCTAAAATGGGATTACATCTATTCATTGTTTTTGTTTGGTGGGACTGAATGTTGACTGTTTCCATTTTTTTTGAATTGGTGTTAAAAGAGAAATCCCTCACATTGGTCCCTCTTCCATTATTTAACGGTGTATGTGTCTATTGTTTCACCCGTTATCTCGAGTTATGTGACTTGTTGTGCCTTTAATGTGTGTTATCATGGAATAATCATGAACCCAATTTAGTTAATTAGGCTCCTCACCTTTTACGAATGGTTTCTAGTGTTGCGGCTATTAGTTTCCAGGGTAGGGATGAGATGAAAAAATAAATAGTTGATAAATGCAGAATGAAAATTGGTTAAATGGAATGGGTGTGTGTATAATTTCACATATGGAAGTGATCTTAATTCATAGTGATGCGTTCATGTATATGAGAAGAATAGGTGGTTTGTGTGGGTTGGGTTCTTAATTGGAAACCCATAGGTTAGGTAGCGTTTTTGTTTATTTATTGGTATAAACATTCAGTTCGTTGTGATTTTCAATACAAACTCCTCCCATGTTGAGGATTACATGAAGAACATCCTTATTCCATGGTAGAGGTTGACTTTCCCAACATCCATGTGGGAGGATGGGTGGATGGTTATAAACATCCTACATGTAACCCACTTCTCGTTCTTACCACTCGAGCACATCTGGGCATGCTATAATGATATGTGGTTTACTATTGCCTAGGATCATTCGGGAATGTTTTGGTATGGGTGAGAGGCCTAGGTGTTTGGTGGCTAGGTTTATTTCCCCCAATCCTTCGGGATGAGGGATAGGTGTTTCCGAGTGAGGGGTGTGTTTTTTGTAACGCAGGCGTCTAGGTGTAGGAAATGTGTTGTTTGTGTCCAGGTTTGTGCGGATTTATGTAGTAGTGGGAATACATTAGGGAAGATAAATAACAACATGATGTTAGATATTATAGAGGAGTATATAACTAGTATAAAATTGGTGTGGGGTACCAAAATCATCAATGTGAATATATTATTATCATACTTGACTTGTATTATTTGGGGAGTGTGATTTGGCGAGGAAGGTCTTGTTAGATTTCCTCTTAGGTGATGTCGGTTTCATCGGTTTTCACGGTTTCATTTGTATGATTATACTATTTTTCATGATTGGCATTGGTTCTCGTGATATATATTCTTGTATTCTCACCCTATAATATAAAACTATTTTTAGGTTTCTAGGAGGAAACTGAGGAATGTGCTAGACTATACTAGCTCCGACATCTGGATAGTTTCTATACTACTAAATAGTCCTTTTTTGTACCTTTCTTTAGAGATTTTTTGAAACTTTTTAGTTCGTTATGTTTAAATTATGCATGGGATGGATTTTTTCCCTTATATAAATGTTTGGTGTTGTTCAAGATTTTATCTTTCTTACCTCCCAATCATGTTTTCCTTAAAAATGTTAATTCGTTCCATATTATGTGAAATTCCATACTCTAGGTTGTTGGATTGAAATAAAGAATATATATTCATAATTACAAAGTTGGGGGGTGAATTGTAAGTTTAAAAACATTCATTTTCATCCTTAAGGAAAACTATTTTTAACAAATTTAAACAATATAAATTCACAAACCCTCTTTAATTAATATATGTACAACAAAATTTCATAGGTTTTAGAAATAGGAATCCGAAAATGAAACATAAGAACAATATTATTAAAGGTTTATTCCACTTTAAATCATATATAATCTTATTTAGCTGAGTAAGGAAAGTAAAATAAAGTATAATAATTTTACACTTTCATCATTTATAAAAATAAATCAAAAATAAAAATATGAAACAAAAATAATAACAAGTAGGAAATATTTTAACCCAAAGGGTATGTTATCTAATAACCTTGGATAAAGGTCCCTTTATTTATACATCCAAGAATGTATGTCTTACCCACACCATGATAAGCCCTTAATAGGAATATTTAATTCAATATTTTTATACCTGTAATACCTTGATCTTTAAGGTAATCGACACCTCTGCCTTCATATCCCTATAATCCCTTGACTTTATTCAGCAAAAATCTGAGTTACACGAAGAAAGATGAACAAGATGTTCAGGGCTGAACAAAATATTTATGAACCATACAATGCATAAGAGTCTTTCTCACTCTATAAATCACATCAAAGAATCACAACATGTAATATCTGTGATCTTGGAATGATAATGAGCTCTTTCAAATGAGATAATTTTTACAGTAAAATCTTTAACGGTCGTCTCCATCCTCCAGCAGTTGTATTTTTCTTTTAATATCTAAAGGACCTACACACGTGTCACTCAACCAAAAATTAATTTCAAACAAATTGTAGGACATCGTGTTAATGTTATAAAAGAATGTGTAATGAAAATGTATTTTCTTAACAAAATTTGAATATCTAGATCGATGGATAAATATATTTTGAAATCAACATGTATAAATAATCAGATTCTAGAAAACATGGATATATGGATTAAATTTTTTAAATAATTCAGAATCATAATTATATAGATTCCGTAGTCTAAATTCGAATGAATTCATCCTATGAATTCTTTAGAATACAGATTCAAAATTATTAGGAATTTGGAGTCTAAATTGTAAGGAATACGGAATATGAATTCTGAGAAATATGGAGTCTGAATTCTGAGGAATTCAGAGTCTGAATTCTGAGGAATTTAGGATGTGAATTTTAGAAAATTCAGAGTTGAATTTTAGAGAAATGGGAGTCTGAATTTCAGAGAATTCAGACTCAAAATTTCAGAGTATTCATATTCTTAATTTAAGAGAATGTGAAGTCTAAAGAACAATAATATTCTGTGGATTTAGATAAGGATATGAATTTTTTACATAGTAATAAAATGACCTTCGTTTTGGAATGACAATAAAACTAGGGTAAGGATAAACATATTCCTTAGATAAGTAAAATTTTACATAAGGGTAAGGGAAAAAAATTTCCTTAGAGAATGGAAATTTTCTTGAAGGGTAAGGATTAAACATTTACTTAGTGAAAAGCAGTTCAATATAAGAAATTTTCCTTATAAATTTTCCTTATGAAATTTCCTTAGTGAAAGGAAAAGTTTCATTAAGAAATTTTCCTTAGAGATTTGTAATTTTCGGTGACAAATCATCCATGGAGAAAGAGTGATCATTATGAAAATGATCTATCTAATCTATCTTCAAGGATGAACAATATAGTGGGAAAGAAATAATTTATGTATAGATATAAGAAGAAATAAATAAAATACATTAATGACTTAGAAGTCACATGATATGAATGCAAAAGAGTTGGACACATCAGTCCAGATTATCCCATGCTCAAAAGAAAATATAAAAAATAAAAGCATTCTGAGAGGAATTGGAATAAGTATTACAAATATAAATCCAAAAAATTCTTGAATGCTAATGATTCATGGAGTGCCAGTGGTGGTGACTCATCTGATGAATCCTCGGATTATGAATCTTCTAGTCAGAAGAATATTGGTCTTGCAGCCAGAGTATCCATTAAAATCCATTTTCTTATTGGTAAGGAACACATTGCGGAATCCATAGCCAATATTTTTTTTAAATTATAATTTTCCAAATGAAGACTACTAATAATCATCAAATGATGAATCTTACTCATCAAAAGATAATTCATTACCATCATTTGAGGAATTTTTTAGTTTTACTAAACATCTTAAAAATGAAAATTGTAAGAAAAAAATGAAGCTATAAAAATCATATTCTAAAATTTCGTTTTTAACTAAAGAAGTATTATATCTCTATATAGATCTTGATCCAAAAGACATTGAATTTTAAAGTTTTTGAAAAACATTATGGAAGTTAATTATGAGAAGGATAAACTTTCTATGGATCCTGAAAATGCCATTTCTAAGACAAATGTTTTAGAGGGTAACTCAAAAACCAAGACGAATGACTTTGAGGATACAAATTTAGTCATTAGACTAAAATCATAAATTTTTACCTTAAAGAAGATTTGATTAAATTTTAACTCAGGAAGGAAGGAATTTTATAAAATGTATCCACATATTCATCCACTAAGGAATAGTTCTAGAATTGATTATACTCACTCCAAACCGGTTTTTAGTAAAAATTATTTTCTTTACCAAAGTGCTCCATTTTACACCAAATTTCAATGTGGTGGATATTAGAAAAGAAATTATTGTTTAAATAAAACCCAACTTTAGGTTTTTATAAATATTATTTTTCTAAGAAAATGTTAATTCCTAAAATTTTACATTTTGAAATTTCTGTATCCAATAATGATTGGATTCTGAAAGTTGAACTCTTTTATTTTCATAAAAATAACGAAAGTACCAACAAAAATTCATGGTACATGGTTAGTGGATTTTCCCTACAAATAACTAGTAACAAAATCATTTTTGAAAATATTTTCAAGACAAAAGGAGGAAAAGTAACATTCCAAAAATTGGAAAAGTAACATTGTTCTTCTTGGAAAAATTTTCATTTCAAAATTTTCATTTTTTAATGGTCTTAAAAAAACATTGGAATATTTATTTGGTAGCCAATTTTTTTCCTTAAAATTTTTTCATAACTTAAATTTTTGCTTAAAATTTTTTCATAACCAAAATTTTTTCATTAAAATATTTTTCAAAACCAAAATGATTCCTCAAAATTTTTTCATAAATAAAAATTTTCCTTAAAATTTTTTCATAAACAATATTTTTCATTAAAATATTTTCGTAAACAATATTTTTCCTCAAAATTGTTTCATAACCAAACATTTTTCTTAAAATGTTTTTCATAACGAAAATATTTATTCAATTTTTTTTGTAACTAAAATTTTTTCTTAAAATTATTTCAAAACAAAAATGTTTCCTTAAAATTTTCTCATAATCAAATTTTTACCTTAATTTTTTTTTCCTGACCAAAATTTTTCCTTAATATTTTTCCAAAACTAGAATTTATCATTATAATTTTTCCGTAACCAAAACATTTCGTTGAAATTTTTTCCTAACCAAAATTTTTCCATAAAACCTTTTCATAACCAAAATTTTTACTTAAATTTTATCATAACCTAACATTTCCCTTAATAATTTTTCATATACATAATTTCTCCTTACATATTTTTCATAACCAAACTTTTTCGTAAAATTTTTTCATAAAAAAAATATTTCTTTAAAATTATTATATCACAATAATTTTTCCATAATGTTTTTTTCTTACCTGAATTTTTCCCAAAAATTTTTCCTTCAAATTTTTCCTAACCAAAATTTTTCATTACAATGTTTTCATAACCAATTTTTTCCCTAAAATTTATTCATGACCCAAGTTCTTCCATAAATTTTTTTCGTAACCATAATTTTTCCTTATACTTTTTTCATAACCAAAATTTTTCATTAAATATAATTTTCTATCCAAATGTTTCCATAAATATTTTTCCATAACAAAAATTATTCTTTAAAAAAAATTAACCAAAATTTTTCCTTAATATTTTTTCATAAAAAAAAGCATTCCTTAAAATTTTTTCGTAACATAAATTTTTCCCGAAAATTATTTCATAACCAAACTATTTCCTTTAAATTTTTTCCCATCCAAAATTTATCGTTATATTTTTTTTGTAACCAATGTTTTCCTTAAAAAAAATTTGATAACTAAACTTTTTCCTTAAATATTTGTTTTTGTCAACAAAATTTTTCCCCAAATTGTTTTCATAACCACAATTTTTCATTAAAATTTTATCATTACCAAAATTGTTCCTTATAATTTTTTCAGAAACAAAATTTTTCATTACATTTTTTTTTGTTACCAAATTTTTTTCTTCATTAATTATAATTTTTTAAAACCAAAATGTTTTCTTTCTTAATAAAAATTTTTTTACAAGAAAAACTTTTTTCTTAATCAATATTTTGTCTAAGAAATTTTTTTTAACAAAATCTTTTTAACCAACATTTTTTTCTTAATCACTTTTTTTGTAATGAATATTTATTCTTAATCAATTTTTATTCCTAACAAATATTTTTTGCTTCATCATTTTTTTAAACTAAAAATTCTAGAAACCAAATTTTCATTTACCTAATTACACTTTCCAGAATTAAAAGTTCTTCCAGAATAATATTTTAGTTTTACTGACGACATTTTTTAGAAATTCGGCGGTTATTTTTCCTTAGATAAATCTTTGTAAT
This sequence comes from Viscum album, assembly GCA_963277665.1. NCBI lineage: Eukaryota > Viridiplantae > Streptophyta > Magnoliopsida > Santalales > Viscaceae > Viscum > Viscum album. The sequence goes on along the minus strand of OY728151.1, from coordinate 1,495,946,217 downwards.
CATTTTTACTAATTTTTATTGTTATCTTGTTTTTCTAAAATTATCAGATTCACTTTCTTTATTTCGGATTTGTCCATAAAAACTTCAAAATAAGGGAACCTACAAATTATTTCATCAGCATTCATCTCAGAAGTCAGATTCTATAAGAATGCTAATGGAAAAGTTCATCAAGATAGATGGATATTTCAAAACATTCCTTATCAGTTATGATGCCCATAGGATATCATAAAAGGAAATAACAATGTGGTCTAAAATAAAAATTAATGACTTGAGAATTTCTAATGTATTTCAAGATATATTGAAAGATAATTTTGATAAGTCAGATATTATGATAAAAAGAAAATTTCAATTAGCTAGATGACGTACTAAAGTCTCGGGCAGAAATCCTAGAGTCTCAGGATGAAAAAAATATCAATGCTTTGGAAATAAAAAACAAGGATCCGGAACTATTAACCAAGGGCTTTAAGGAAAATCATAAGGAACATAATATGTTGATGGCTACAATGAGAATGGTCCTGCTGAATGAAATAAGGATGAACGAGAATGTCATTCCAGTATTTTTTGGAATTTTACTCTTTATCAATTTTTCATATCTTAATGGAAATTTTTATATCTTTTAATTTTATTGTTTTGTATAGTTTTAAACTTTCAGGTACCTTTTTTTCATTCTCTTATTTCCTTTTTGAATATAACAATTTAGAAGAAAAGTATGATTAAAACAATACTATGTAAAAAGAAGGCCCTTAGTAAGGGGGTATTTATGTAAGGGGGAATTTTAGGAAAAGAATAATTTCTTATAAAAGAAGAAGTAACTTCTCTAAGAATGTCAAAAATATGATCCTAAGGGGTTTTCAAACCTAAGGGGGAGATAGTCAAATTCATCATTATTTGTAAGTAAAGGGAGATATGTTTTTCTTTTAATGTTCATAAAGTAATTTCATATTCCTTATATACTTTTTATAAATGATGTTTGTGCTTTCCCAAAAGGGGGATATTGTTGAGTCAATAAGGATTCTATATGACTTTCCATTCCATTGTATTTTGATAATCACAAACACTTTATCTAAAGAAAACTATTAGTCTCTAAGGATTATTTTCATATGGATAATTTATTTTATCTAAGGAAATTTCTCATTGAAAATTATATTTCTTTAACGAAAATTTCAAAAAAAAATTCAATTATCTATGAAATTTTTTTTATTGAAAATAATCCTTTGAGAAAAATAATTTTTTTAAGATAAAGTGTTTTTTATTTTCAAAATATAGAAGAATGGAAAAGTCATAAGGAATTTTTATTGACTCAATATAGGTTCTAGTCAGCACTTCATGGCCTACTGAAGGTGGGAATCATAGTTCATTATGTCCCCTTAATCTTGTAGAAGGAATGGTGTTACACTTTTTTATCCCTTCCCTCATCTTGAAGAAGGCAGATCATGACAATATGACTGAATGAAATGAAATTTTTACAAAGTCACTTACCTTATGAATCATTTTTGGTTTAACCTTATTTAACCAATTGTATAATTATTTTAGGAATATTATTTAAATAAAAACTAATTTACCTTATTGATTATGTTTTGGAAACACAATGTTTCTATGTTATGAATAAGTTAGATGATTGAGTGCCCTTTTATAGATGTGGAGGAGTGACGTTCTTTTAAATTCGAAAAAATATTAACTCATAAAAGACCATTCATTCCAAATGTTTCTATGTTATGAATAAGTTAGATGATTGAGTGCCCTTTTATAGATGTGGAGGAGTGACGTTCTTTTAAATTTGAAAAAATATTAACTCATAAAAGACCATTCATTCCAAATTTGGATCAAGGATTTATAATTAATTGTGAGAATGGATGATATGGTTTATAAACATATTAATTATAAAATATGTAACATGAATTAATCCTTTTGTTCCTTAACTCATATGTTTCATTATATTATTATATTGTTTACTAATTATCATAACTAATTTTCAAAAATAATTACCTTATACATTAATAATGAAAAATAATATAAAATTTTAACCCATTTAGTATAAATATGTGATATAATTTATAAAATAAAAACGATATTTTTTTTGGTATGGAATTTTAACAGAAGAGCATGTAATGCACAAAAACACTATGTTTTCTGTAATAGTGCTAACAATGTTTTTAATATTTAAAATTAAGTAGAATCATAAGAAAAGAAAAATTGTTCCATAAATGGACCATATATTATATTAATTAATAATTAAATCTGACTTGAATTAATATTGTGTTTTAGTAAATTTAAATATATTAATAATATAACTTTTATTATAAAATTGAATTAATGTCAATTTTGATATTATTTATTTAATTTGAATTTAAAAAACACCTAGGAAATTGTGTGATTAGAATATACAATGTTAATGTTGATTTGTGTTGATATATTAATCATTAAAAATTAAAGGAATAAAATAACGGATTAAATTTTCATAAGTTTTAATTTTTTTGGTATATTTTATTTTATTACATTTTTAATCAAATAGCTACAATGTTGGAATGTATTATGATCATTAAGTGATTATTTATATAGAAAAATTAAAATATATTATCTTGATTAAACAAATAATTAATATTTTAAACTAATTTTTAGAACTGAACTTATGTTATAAAATTTTCTAAATCCCAACGCTTCATACAAACAGAAACAAAACAATGATTTTTTTATCAATACCTAAATCATTATATGGGACGATATGAAGCAAAAGTATACTAAAAAGTCAAAAATATTACATAATAATTTCATAATGTTTGTTATATGGTCGTACCATGGATTTTGGACAAATTTCAAAGTCATTCTAACCATTTTTATCATTGTTTAACCCCGTAGTAAAACTTTTTCTTACAATAACCATGATAATTAATATTTTACTACTATCACCATTCATATTATTACAAAAATAATGTTTTACTTATTAAAAATATAAAATATTTTAATTGAAAATATGTAATATTTTTTTTGAATTCAATTCATATATGTGGAAAATTTATTTTAAAATTAATCCTGTATTCATGAAAACAATTCATGTTTTTACTGAGAAAGTGTCTGAAAAAATAAAATGTTATGAAAGTCAATCTCAATATATAAATGATTAGAATGAAATAAATTATATTAATTGAAATATAATTTAAATATTGTAACATTATATTCATTAAAAATATAAATTATCATTATAAATTATTTAAACAAAAATGTTGTTTTAAATAAAAATTCATTATTTTTCACTACTCAAAAAAATGAATCTTTTTTGAAAAGTGAGAAAAATTCACCATAATATAATATTTGTATTCCAACAAAAAAATGATTTTTTATTTTTAAATAAATATTATAAATTTTTTATTATTTACTTTTAATCTAGTGTTCAAATCACGACTTTACCATTATTTGTTTAAACCTGATGCATCATGCATACAAATCTATTGAAACCCAAAATTTTATTACAAATAAAATATATTATAGTGGATTATGGTGTTATCATTGTAATTATATAATTTTTGTAAACCTATAAGGATCCTTCAAAATCCTAAAGGATATTTTCCTATTTAAAAAACAATTCATTATGACTATGTGTCACTTCTATATAATAATTGATAATATTTCATAAATTAATACTCATAATCTAATGAACTATAAAATAGATACTAAAAATGAAAAATATAATTATATTAATATAAATTGTGATAATGTTTTTTATTTACAAATTAAATAGGTGAAAATTTCTTACCTTTACAATTAAATTTACAATTCCCCCTCTTTTTTAATAAAAACCCACCCATTATCACATTACGCTCCACTGCCATGATATTGATCATGAAGTTAATATCTCTATATATCAATAGAGTCATAAAAAATTGTTATTCACAATTAATTAATATCTATAAAATATTTATGAAAAAACATATCAAGTTATGTGTAATGATAGAGATTCATTCAATGTAAGGAAGACCATATTACTTAAGAAATAATAACATAATGTGCATATACTTTTTCATGAATTTGATGAAATCATAAATTAAAACAAGGAATGACGATCATCATAAGGATAAGGAGGATGACACATGGAAACAAGTAAGAACATGAAGCCAAAAGAGAGAGATGAAGAAGAAGGAGGAGGTGCAGGCTGACAGCTCAGATGAAGATGTGTATACACTGTTACAACAAGATAAGGAGATTCAGGACCTTTATTGTAGGGGAAGAGGTCGGGGGAGTATCAATGTCAAGATATGGAACGAGTGGAGAGACAAAGAACGAAAAAATACAGAAAATCTGAGGAAAAAGATTGGTCCCCTGGGAGGGGAAGCTTGATGAAACTGTTTTTTTATGTTGTCTTTTGATCATCCTCCTTGACTCTATTTTTTATATAATTTTTAGGGTATTTCCCCCATCTTGATAAAAAAATATAAAAAATGTTTTTTATATTTAAGTAATGTTTTTTCATATAATAATTGTTTTAGTGCTTTTAATTTAATATTGTTTCTTCAAGGTACCACTAGGTTATGTTTTTAAAGGTAATGAAACCACATTATATTATCATAATACAATTAATTACAATAGATTCATAATTAAAATTTATATTCATGCACAATAATTATTATTATTTAATTAAATGTTTCTCTAAAAAATAATTAATTGTAATTTTAAAATATAATTTTTTTGTAATTTCATTCACTTTTAGAAGCTTGATTATGTATAATCGATTCTACATTGGGTATCATCATTATATATTTTACATAATATGTTACACATATTATTTCAGAATAATTAATTGTGACAATTATAAATATTTATCACATCGTTAAATGTTAAAATTGGTTAAAAGGGTTTAAAATTAATTTACAAGGGCACATTAAGACAAAAACATTTCGTAAACCTCATTACATTATTTAATTTTCACTTCAATAATATTTGAATGAAATATATGAAAGTTTGGTTTCAATTTCATATGGAAAATGAATTTATATTATTAAAATATTTTTAGTAATTCAATGAATATCCCACCCCTCACATATAAAGGATAACCTCTTCTCTTCTATTTTTCACAAGATATGAATAATATTGATCTCCAAATACCTTCTAAAATATAATTTAACTGAACTATTTTTTTTTCTAATTCTCGACGTATTATAATATAATCCTTAAAAAGAATAATTTTTAACAATCCATAATCTATTAATTAATTTTTTTTACACAAATTATATTGTTGTTTCATATTATGTAATATAATATTATATATTACGCATAGACCACACAATAAAAATACTAAATTATACATATAAATTTGAAAATTAAATTTATTAACAAAATATTGGGATAATAATTGAATGTATTTCAGTGGAAAAAAAATAAAATTATAGTAATAATACGAAAATTTAAATCTTCTCAATCTATCAGAATAACCTTACTAACAAATAACACTGTAGAATGAAATAATATTATTATTAATGAAATATTTGTTTTGGTTACAACAATATATATCAAATAGAAAAAAAATATGTTAAAAAATAATTTATGGAATATTTTGTATTTAATGAATGTAGGGAACTCATGTGACTAGTACAATACTAAACATTATAATTGTAAATTGGCTGCTGGAATAGTAAGTTGATTGTTGGAATACTAATCTAACTATTTTGAATAGAAAAAAAACTTACAATATTATCATCAATAATTTATGTTTAAAATAATATTTAAAAATATTATAAATTTAGAATATGATATATTTATAACAAGGTATATTTAAATAAATGTTTTCCAAATGAAAAATTAATTATTTGTATTATTGTAAAAACATTAATTTTTTTATTTCTAATTTATAATATATGTAATGATTTTAAATGAATTATATTTTCATTAAATGTAATTATAAATAAATATAATGTCTTATTATAATGTTATGATATTTTTACAAGATAATAAGTCTATTTTCGAATGGTTATAAAATTGATCATAATATTATTATATTTTTAATTTTATAGAAATGATGATTTAAAAATTGAATTCTCTCATATTTTTAAATTTCTTTTCATAAAATGGATTTCAATTTTTGAATAGAAAAACCGAAAAATTGTTCTGGTGATTTTTTTGAATTTTTTTGTTAAATTTTTTTAATAGTAACATTCAGTGAAATATTTAATTTTAACTTAAAAGTTAAATAAATGAATTTCTGATTCTAGGATAATTTAATAACAAAATATTTTTAAGTCATATAAACTATTTACTATTTATAGTCATGTAAATTAATACTATTTGTAGTCTTTCCTCGACATAATAGGCTTAAAAATATAATATTCAAATACCTTCCTCCATAACCTTTATTAAAACCACACCTAACTACCCCTTCGTCCTCACAACATCTAATCCTCAACACCTTCCAAATTTCAATCCAATTCACTTCTAAATCCAATCGCACACGTCATTAGGATTTGTGAAACATAGAAATACCATATCTATATGCCATAAATAGACTTTCATGAAGTATCCTTTCTAGAGCTAATATTTTAAAATAATCACTTTAAAATTATTTTCATTTTCTATGATCTCGTCACCACTCATAAAAATTGAATAATGACTCTAGAATCTTACATATTTTATCATTTTATATGGATAATTTAATATATAAAATCCACAATCTTATATTCACTTTGTATTCTAAAAAATAATCCATTGTCCAAATTATGCCAATTCACCACCTCCATGGATGATGTGTTTTCAATTTCCATTACCACCTTCATGGATAGTAAATAAAATTTATAATCTTTATGGAAGATGATAATATTTATAATATGACATATATAATATTAAAGAATAAATATATTGTAAAAATATTAAATAAAATTTATGTACTTTATGGTGGTTAATAAAGATCCATAATGAATAAAATGTTTAACATTAAAGATATTACTACGTACATCTTCCCAATATCATAACACGAAAATATATTTTTGAAAATTATTATTTATTAATGGAAATTAATACAATTTTATTAAACTTTCTGGATTTTTTTCAATTGAAATTATCATTAATATACATCCAAAAACGGATTGAACTGGGACTCATGAAATATACACAGTGATAAAAAAAGATGTTATATATCATTATAAAGTTATTTCATGAAAACGATAAAATTCAATTAAATTAATTTTATATAGAAAATAATATTAATTAGAAAACTTATGAATATAATTTTATTATTGAGAAAATTATGTTAATGTTCAGAATAATCCAGGAATATATGGTTTATGATATCATTGAACCACCCATTCTCTTTATGTTATGAATTTAATTTGTATAAATAACATTATCTTTACATGTTATGATATAGAAATATTGTAAATTTTTTATATATTTCACTTTCAAATATAATTAAATTATTATCCATTCCATTTATGGGGTAATAAATCCCTTATTTTCATTTCCAAAATTCAACCTATTTAATTCCTTGGGGAATTCATATGGAATGAGTAATGATATTGACACCCATTTATTTCCATGGGTAATTAAAATTTCAATGAGTTATGATTAATTTCAATTTGTGGCACCCATAAGAATGTTTATGGAATTATTGGTGCACCAAGAGAGAACTATAATGAACTGGGTAATGTTTTGTTCTCTTGAAAATTTATAAATGATATTTGGGAGTAAACCTACTCCACATTGGGATAGTCTCCACCCTATATTGTTATCATAGAGGATATATTTAAATTATGATTATGAAATGTTATACATATCACACACAATCCATAATTTTTTGATCTTATGATTCCATGTAATGTATCGTTTTCCTCCATATAGACATTCACAAGCCTTGTATTTTATGATATCAAATTACTCCTTCTAAATCATATTCTATGTTTCGCAAAAATGTTCACTACCAAACTTGGGTTTATACCTCACCGATTCATTTATGTATTCCCCATGTTATCGTATTCACATTTTTATCTCAAAAATATTTATGTTGTCATTATTATGATTAAAATAAATAAAATTTATTTTTGTTTCATAATGATTTTTTATTTAAATTTTCTTCTTGAGACACTAGGCCTACCAATCCTTTTGTTTTATTAATTGGATATTTATTATAAATATAATAATTTTATTAGAGACTTGGGTCAATATTATTTTTATCAATTGAATGGAGTAGATATATTTGGTTATTATGACTAGAATAATTTAGTGAGAAAACTAGGAATATATCTATGTAAAGAAAAATCTACTAAAATATTGTTGAATAATATATTGAGTTGTTTCCAAAAAATCAAATACATTTTTGTTTACTAAACCAGGATATTGATTTGAATGTGATGTGTCTAGGATTAATAACCCCAAGAAAGATTTATAGGGTTTTAACTCAATAATACCTGGGTGTGTGTTAATGAGGCTATACTATAAACCTCTTTTCAAAAAAAAGGATGTGGTGTGAAAATATCACAAACACATTACATACCATTGTGATTGAAAAAAATGGAATGAGGTTATACAACAAAAGAAGGAAATTAATATGGATAAGATAAATTGAACCATACAAACTACTAAGTTATTATTTATCTTTCATTTATATGTTATGTATTTTATGTTCACAGTTTCAACTTTAAATAATTTCTAGATTATGTAATATCATCCCTATATTTGTTTTGGATATCATACTTGAATTGAAATCGAATCAAAGAAGGATTGTTTCAATCATTATCTATTCATGAACAACAAATAATTCATATGATCATATATCTATTAATTAATTCATATACTTGAATATTAAATATAATGATTCATCCACTACCTCCAAACATGGGAATTGAGCTATCTATGAGAGTGAAATTTTGATAAATTTTACATCCCAAGTATATAACTCTGCCATGGTAAATTTTTATGACATGGTCCTCTAAAAACCCATTTTTCACATGATATAGTTTTATTTTATTCAATATTATGAATGGAATTAATTCCATTACATAAATACCACATTAATTATTTGGATAGGAAGATCACTCATCCCATCCAAATTAATCTTAAAATTCTCTAGATGTGTAAGGAGGATGATAAATCTCATTTTGAATATTCATTTAAAGTGTTTATATCATGAAATTTTGAGAAAGAATATTTAGAATAAATAATACAAACTATGTGGATAATAACAATTTATATATTACCATTGTGAGGGACTACACTATGGGTTTCTATTAAGATTTGACTGGTCCCCGTCTTGACCAAGATGTTGTGTTCTTTACTGCCCATATAACTTGATCACTTAACAATTATAAGACAACATGTTGTATCGATACAATTGATTTGGATTAAATGAATATGATGTTTCAATGGAATATGTATAATGTTTTTTATACACCCTAGTTATTTTTAGTTTGTATTTATAGTCCTTTTAATCAGGAAGATTGTTGGGTCGATGCGCCTTTTCAATTAAGTGTCATGATATAAAAAAATTCATGATAAAGAAAAAATATCCCATTCGAATTATAAATAAATTGTTTAATCAATTACATGTGGTTTCTTATTTCCCTATGGTGGTACATAAATTGCGTTATAATCAATTATATTGGATGTAGTCAAATATTCCTAGGTCTAATGTTATAATTAGGTATGAATACTATTAGTTCATATTGATGACCCTTGGGCACACTAGTTCTCCAAAAATCATTACAATCATAACAGATAATGTATTAATATGATAAATAAGATATTTTTTGTTGACATTGGAGATTGTATTATTATATACTCCAATAGAATAGAGGAGAATGTGGATCATTTTATACAGTGATAAGAAAATTAAAAAATATACAATCTATATGAAATGTATTGTAAATTTTAGATTTTAAAATAGCAATTCTCATTCTTAGAGAATTATATATAAATCCCCGACCCCAAAATCCCATATTTGGGTCCTTATTTTATCACATAGGCATGATCACAGGAAATAAAATCCCAATGTATTGATCATTTTATATTCCTTTTAATCACTACATACAAAGATATATTTTTTATTACACATTGAAATGAAATAAAAAAAAGAAACTGCATTGAAATCATTATTATTTAATTTTCATATTCTAATAATTAATTTTTAATTTAAATAATCTCATCTTATTGAAAATGAATCATAAGAAAAGAGTGATCTAAAATTCTTAGTAAGGGTAAATAATATTTTGGAAGCTATCGTAAATAAGAATAAACATTTATGGAAAGTAGTATAATAAAACACTAGCCTTTTAGAAAATTTTTATCATAATAAGTAAATAATAATTCAAATAATTCCATATAAACATATGGATGGTTACTATATTAATCAAATAATCACATGTAATATCAAAAAGTAATCACATAAAGAGGGAATTCATAGTGCAAGATATCTTAAACACACCGTTAAGGGTTTAGCCAAGACACCATTCATAATTGGGTATGGTGTTAGAAAAAACCCAAATTTATATGTTTCATGCAAGATAACAATGCATATAGGGGCTATAGTGGGCCTTTACCAACACATAAAAAGCCTAATTCATTCTTCTAATGAATGAGTTAAAATATAAAAGACCTAAACATTCGTATTAAAGATATCAAACAAATTTTCAATAAAAAAACCATTAGATATGATGGGTATAAAACTAGAACATCCACAATAAAACTAAATCATAAAATATTCATGGTAATATGGTAAATTATATCATAATAGATCAACCTTAATTAAACATTATATTCAACAAAGGATATTGTCTTAGATGAAAATACTTTAATATAATCATTAAAAATATCTTGATAAATAAATATTATAACTTTGAAATCATTTAGTTTAAATATTCATAAACATTTGATTTATAAAAAAATATAATATTATAAGGTAATATATAAATTATAATTTCATCAAAATGGAAGAAATTTCATCTCATGCCATATAAGTTCAGAAAACATTATTATCGTACTTAGTTGAAAAAGCATAAAAAAGTACCGAATAAGGAATATAACAAAAGGATTCCTTTAAAACCATTTTATAAAAATTCAAACATAGAAAAAAATTTGTATGTTTGTATAGAATTTTCAATTACATTTATAAGAAACAATTACATGGATGATAAATAAGTCCCAGTACATACTTACCTGTAAAAAATATCTGATAACAATGGGATTGTGAAATTAACCCTTATCTTATATTTTTCTTTATTATAGGGTGAGTTATTCTCTTTTATAATTGTTAAAAAAATTTATTACATTATACCATGACTATATCCATATTTTTGTTATATTATATGAACCTATTATATAGTTTTATCAATAATATTTCGGTATTACAATTGTTTCGGGTGTTAACAGCTTCGTTTTCCTATACAAGTTTATTGTTAGCTTCATGATTTTTTTGAATATGGTATATTATATTCAAATATAGTACTTTATTAAGTTTTGAAATATTATATTTAATTATATTATACATTTTTATATTCATTAGTGAATAGATAATATGGAGAAGAAATGACATTTCTTTGTGAAGACAGTAGGTCATACGTACGCATGAGTAACCATATGATACCCATAATTGTGAAACAATATGTAAATGGATGGTATATTACTTATAAATAATCATTATTATTTCATATTAATTATTTATATTCTTTAGAAACATCATTATACCCATCCAAATAATGTAGTTATTAAAATAAAATTACACCACAACATGGAGATGGTATGTCGTACCTGCACACGCATTTCCATAGTTTTTTCATAGGATGGTTAAAAATAATAATATATTCTTCCCATAATAATAATAACTTATAAAAATATATTATAATTGATTATGTACTTAATTATGGAAACATCATAGGGAGAGAATATAGAACAAGAAAATAACATTGAAATTATTGATAAAACCATTACAGCTTCTACAGGTATCACCTTCTGATATGGAAAAAATATCTTCATAAAATGGATTTATGACCAAATTATGGCCATTAGGATTATTTGAGGGATGTTGGGAGAAAGAATGGGATGTATTGTTTGAGACATTTTTCTTTAGATGTGTGAATAAAAGAGGAGGGGTTCCCTTTTATAAGAGAGTGGAGGGGAACTTTTGGAAAATACAAAGCTATTAATTTAATATAAAATTATTTTCAAATTAAAATAGATAAAAAATGATTTATTTATAGTATGATATTATTATGATATTATTTATTCTCAACCTATGAATTTTATACATTATTAGGTCACAATACTAATATTATCTTTTTTGTTAAACCGTACTTAAACAATGTCATTCTTACCGTGAATACTTGTCTTTTTACAATATAGGGTTAATATATTTACGAAAAATTTCAAAAAATACCCCCAATTGGATAATTTATTATATATATATAATTAAATTGTTATTTTGACTAATTATATATTTTATATCAATTAATAAAATATTACTTATTTTAATGTATCATTTTTGTCAATTTTGATACTATTCACTATTTACGTTTTTTCAAATATCATAACAACAATATAACATGGAATAAATACATCAAATATATCAATAACATGTCTATTATATCAATAAAATTATTATATTTCATTAATTATGTAAAATCATATTTATTTATATATTTTTAATATCATTTATTTGATATCTCAGGTAATTTAATATATAATTCCATATTATTGTAGAAGCTTTTAATTAAATTTTTTATCCTATCAAAATTAATAATAAATTATCATGAGGAATATAAGTTTCTTATATTTCAAATGAATATATTTAGTAGAATTTATCATTTTTATTACCCAATATTAAAAATGATTTAGTTATTAAAATTATGAATATAACATTTTTAACTTATCTTTATATAAAAAAAACTAAATGTCTTATTCTAACACAAGTGGCTTAAAAATAAAATCATGTCGGTAAAAGGTTTATTTTTGTTGAAAACAACTTATCCTATTAAATGAGGACAATATTTAGTGAAAACTTATAATATTATAATAGTATTGTTTTTTAATTATATAATTTACTATTAACCATGGAATGTAAAAAAGATACCAAAGTTATAGTTCTCAAACGATTTAGATTTTCCAATTATATCACATATTTAATAATAATTACATCCATATATGTCCAATTTTCAAAATTCAATTAAATAATATGGGATAATTATGTTTAACGCTTATCCTGTATATGTGGGTAGAAGGCAGGTTAAAGTGACGTTTAAAGGTTCAATAAATTTTCATACCTAAGTATATTATAATAATGATTCTAGTAAAAAAAATTGAAGAAAATAATTATTTATTATCTATTTTTACATTAAAATGAATTTGAATTAAAATTATAATTTAAATAAAAAATTCGGTTCTTAAATAATAATGCAGTATTTTTCAATGTTAAAAAAATTTAAACTCTTCATAAAAATACCATATATTAACCCAAAGAAAATTTTTATATTCTAAATTAAAATATAATGGCCATTTTTAAAAATAAAATTTATAAATCTCATAATGTGATCATTTATTTTCAAAATTCCTTTTTAAAAGTGTAGTTTTATTTATCATTGTTTTCTTAGACATGGTTTTGTGCACATCATTAGTAATTGAATTTATTTGAAAATAAATGTACTTTGTTATCTTGTGGTGTTACATTCATCCATCATTGATATAAGTTTCTAATTGAAATTTCTATAATATCACTTCATAAAAATAATTGGGTTGTTCTACACCATTATTTATTCATGTTCCCATGTTGCTTTTTTCATTTTATGGTCTCTCAAAAGATCCTTTACAAATCATGTCATATGATTCTTAATCACATGTTCTCTAGTTTCATGAGTCTTGACAAGATCTTAATAGTATGATAGATCAAGATCCAATTCTAATTATTCATAGGTGAGTACATGTGTTGGGTCTAGAAATTGTTTCCTTAACAGTGATGCAGTGAAAATGTCATGATATTTTATGAGACGTTATAGTGTTGCGAAATAGTAAACTACAACTACATTTCTTTCCTGAATTTCAAAGGGTCATATGTACCTGAGATATAATTTACTGAATATTATGACACCCTTCCACGTAGGTACATAAAAAAACATTATCTCCCACTATATATTCAAAATCTTTTAATTGGTGATCGACATATCTCTTTTCCCTACATTTTTTTTCTTTGATATGGGTTTGAATAGTTTTCATCATTTTTGTTGATTCATCATCATGTTTTGGTCCAACATCTCTTCCCATATAACAATTCATATGGAAAAATTTTAATATATGAATGGAATATATTGTTATATGAAAATTATTCTGAAGGTAAATACTGATCACACATATCTATAATGTCATTTGAGAATGACCTCACCATGTATGGTATAGTTTGAATAGTCTATTGTGATTTTCCATCTGTTTTGGGAGGTATTTAGTGATCAAATTAATCATGGAATATAGGACCTTCTAAATAGTTTATTAGATTATTGATGTAAAATAGGTATTACAATAAAAAATTGATAGGGATGCACCATGATGTCTTAAAACAATATTAATGTAATTCCTTGATAAATGTTATAGTGGTACATCTTCACTTATAGTTTGAAAATTTGGTGATTTGGTAAGTCGATCAATAATAACCCATAAAAATCATTTATTTTTTTAGTCTCGGGTATCCCAATTATATGTCCCAATATAATATCACTTAATTTTCCATGCTGGTATTGGAAGCGGTTTCATGACGCCTTTAGGATGTGGTCTTCCAGCCTTCTCATGTTGACAACTGAAACATCTTGACATAGAATCAACAATATCCCTCTTTATATATTCCCCCAAAAAATGTTCCTTCAAATATGTATACGAATTATTTCTACCAGTTGCAAAGTGAAATTAGAGCTATGAATATCATCCAATAATTCCCTTTTTATCTCTGGTATAAAGGGATCACAAATCCTCTTCCCAAGTATGAAAATTCCATCCTCGTATATAAAGTCAATCAATATCCCAAAATTTAAAGCCTTAATTATCCTTTGAAAATACCCATTATCAGAATGAGAACACTTTAACTTTCTAGTATTTATGGTTTAGAAATTATTTGAAAAAGTAGCGATGTTTCCCCTTCCATGATAATTACTATATACATATTTACATGAACCAAAAACATAAAATCACTTTCAACAATCAATATTTTTAGAAATCCATGTTCATTCCTTCTCAAAGCATATCCCACCTTATTTTCCTTCCCTATGTGGTAGTGTATTGTGCATTCATAATAATTGGGTAGCTCAAGACAACGTATTTGTCTCATGTTGATTGATTTCGGTGAGAAAATATATTTAAACTCTTGTGATTTGTATATATATCACATCATTCACCATAGATATAGTATCTTCAAATCATCAGAGAAACAATCATTGTGGAAAACTCAATATCTTGTGTAAGATAGTTATTAACATGTGTTTTTAATTTCTTTTATGCATATTCAATACCCATATCATTCTGCATAAGGAAACACCAGAGTAAATTCTTTGTTGCATCACTTAATATCACATACCCACCATTAACAGATGGTAAATTTTATATAGAAGAACTGACCTATCTTCTCCTAAATATTTCAAAACATTCTTCACACTATTGATTAAAAATGAATTTATCCCCTTTACCTGGGATCTTGGTAAGGGGTCAACCAATCAAGAAAACTTCAGGACAAAAATGAATTACTAAACCAATGGAACTGCATTCCTTGGTTATGCTCATTGGTGCAGGACATTCATGGATTTATGTTGAATTTTGGGGATTAATATATATTCCATTCATGGAGAGAATATGGCTATGAAAAGAAATTTATTGAAGCCATAAATCACACTTACTAGATTTACCATATAATTATTCCCTTATGAGAGTCTCACGAATTATTTTCTAGTGATTCATATGGTCTTCATTGATTTTAGAATATATCATCATATCATCAATGAATACCATAAAAAATCATGAATATATTCCTTGAACACTATTTTTAAGAGATCAATAATAAATGAGAATTTATTATTCAATCCCAATAGCATTAATAAAAAATCATAATGTCCATACATTATATGAAAATCGGCATTCAGATTGTCTTCTATCTTCAATAATAATTGACGATATCTAGAATAAATTTCAATCATATAAAATAATTGAGCTCCTAGATGTTGATAAAATAAAACATTGATATGAGGTTGAAGATAATTATTCTTTATTATAATATAATTTATTTCCCTATAATCTATTATCCTTTTAATGAATCTATTTTTATTCTTGACAAATAGAATTTGGGATACCAATGGGGAAACATTGGGTTGAATAAATCCCTTATTGACCAAATATTTAATTTTTTTAATCAGATCTGATAATTCCACTATGTCTATTCTATATAGGGTATTTGATATTAGTAGTTCATCAAGTATTAAATCAAATGAAAAATCAACTTCACGCTCTGGAGGTTGTCCAGGTATGTACACCAAAAATACATCATGGTATTCTTTTTCAACTTGCAGATTCTCAATTTGAGAAATATGTTTTCCATCCACATATGTTGTCTGATATTCTTACCCATGAATTTTATTAAGTAAAGAAATTGTGGGGGATCTAGATAAGAATCATATAATGATTTCTCTACTTTAATTATAAGGGATTCTTCATCTTCTTCAAAAATTATAACATCCCAATTTTTGGAAAAAAACATTTCATCATTGTTTGAAATCTATTCCATACATAAAAATATATTAAATTCAACCATAGGTATGATTCCACGGTTTTCAAGTAAAGAATTTTTATGATTCATAAAGGGGAATGGAAGACACATTTTTTTTACAATAATACTACCCTTTGGAGTTTTCACTAATAGATCCATTACTAAATAAAATGGGAAATATTTAATTTTCATTCAAAACTAGAAAGATATAATATAATTTGATAAACCCCTATAAAATAATGATTTTTATATGTTTTAGGAAAGTATTAATGTAACTTCCACCAAATAATTTGGAACTTCAACATCATAATTTTTGATCCCATAAGAATGGAATTCCCCCATATACCTTTTTTGGGGTTATTTACATGACTCTTAGGACATTCATGTGAATAGTGTCCCATATACTTACTATTCAAGCACTTCAAGTTACTAGATTCTTTATTTCCCTTTCAATCACATGCATGGTGGAATTTTCCTCCAAAATTGTTACATACTCATGTACATAATAAAAATATTCTAGGATGTTTCTTTCCACATTTATTATAGGAAGGAGAACCATCCATTCTATTCATACCCCTTTTATTTTTTCCTTTTCATAAATTCTCAACATCCATATTCTTCTCATTCTTCCGATTAAATTCTTATGACATAAAGAATTATTTCTCTATATTTATGGAACATGAGAATATATTTTAATAATATGAGAATATTTAGGATAAATTTTCCCTTTAGAGGAATGTTTTTAACCCATCAACGAATTGATCAATATTTCTCTTGGGGTTTTGTATAAAGTTTTCATTGTTCCTTTATTGTGACACCATGAGATTATATGAAAAATATTCTTTTAATTTAATTGATGTCCTGTGTTGTACTCTATACCAAAATTATCTTGTTCTATACGCAACACCATATTAGCTTGCAGTATACGCAACACTATTCTTGGCTAGTGTTACACACAATTTCAAATTTGTTTTGTGAAAATTATTCTACGGAACATTAAGAATAGATATTTTTTAATTTATAAATGAAATAAGTTTTTATTATGTTACATGCAACACCAAAGGGAGCTTCCACTACCCGCATCCCTGACATGTCTTGCATCACACGCAATCACGACCTTCCTCGATAGCGTGTGTAGTAGGCAATACCGAGATTCGCTAAATAATGATATATTGTTATAATACTATTATGAACTAGTCTTTATGGATATTATTAACTACATTTTGAATTTCACAACATTATTATTTATCTTACACATTTTTTAGAACATCGTGTGGGAACAAAATATATTTTTCGAATAAAATAATTATTTTTCAAAAAATGTTGTTTTGTCGTCTTTTAATGGGGCACCCACATTAAATCAAGTTTTTGACATGTTTATAAGTTCAATTTAAAAAAATAATATTTTTATTCGGAATCAGGATATAAAATTTTACTTTGGATAATTTTTTTATATTATTCTGATAACTTTCATATTTTAATGAATAGTAAAAACACGCTATATTTTAATTAAAAACAACTTTTTTCATCGCAATAATTTTTATGGTTATATTATCTTTTTAATTGGTTTTAAAGTTTAATTATAATATATTTTTACGATTTAATCGAATTTTGGTCATTGGAATTAATTTCACTTTGAAATTGGACATGAACAAGTGTCGATCTTTTGATAGTTATTGTTTCTTAAAAACAAGCTATTTGTTTTGATAATGGGAAATAATTTTAAAATTAATTAATGCCACTTCTATTTTTTTAATTTTTCAAAATAGAAATAATTTTTGAATTCGGAATATCAAATATAGCTTAGGCTGAAGTTTTGGCATTTTTCTGAAAAACTTCAATTTTTGATGAATATTGAAACCCCTTAGTGGTTGTTAAAAACATACTTTTTCATTTAAATTAAATTTTAACACTTCTGGTAATTGAATTTCAAAAATACTACATACATGGTTTTTATCAAGAATTAAAATGTCGTTCAATAAGATGAAAATAATTTTTTGTGAATAGTAACTTTTTGACTTTTATTTACCGCGGTTAAAAGTCAATATGGAAATTCAAGTTTAAACGAATATTATAATAATTCAAAGTTACCTTAACACTTTCTCTAACCTTATTTTATGAGTAATGGCCTACCATGGGCATCCTTGGGTTGATTTTGGGTCCCCATTGAGCCACTTGGTAGTGATAATGACAATTTGGATTAATTAATTTAATGTAAAGACAAAATTGACATTAACAGAAATCTTTTAGTAATTAATCATTATAATGGGTTATATAAATTATATTTTCCACTATAAATATTCATTGGAAAGATAAAACGATTTCCTACATGATGGTATTTTTTTATAATTTTTATACATCAAAAAAATTAAATTATTTATGACACAATAATGATGCAGTATCTACCTCCATAATAAATGATTTAAATAAATAAGATTATAATGATTAAAATATTATCCAAAACATGTCCAATTCTGATTTAATGATTATATTTCGACCACTAGTTATCTCATCTTCATCTTTAATTTTTTTTTGGACCTTTTGAAACTGAATATAAGTTTATAATAAAATAATATTTTCACACTTTCCTAAAGAGCCCCTCCTCCCCCTTATAAAAGAAGACCATTTCTATCCAATTAATCACACCACTAAAGACATTTGGATCCTACAAAATCTTCCCAATTAATCTCCCTACATCCCTATCCTCTCCCTAGGAGCATTACCTTAGGAAGAAAGCACTTCAAGATGTCCTTTTGGTTCAAACCAAAGAAAGTTACCAAAATTAATGGTAACAATTTCTCTTAAATTGTTTTCTTTTATTCTACTTCTCCAACCACGAAAATCTTTTTAATACTTTATTTTGTAACAAAACAAATATAATAAATATACTAGGATGTTGTTATGAGATGTATTATAACTACACTTATACACACATCTATCTAATGGATGAAGAACATAATGTTTTTGTGGATGGAAAACTAACGCCTTGCGAAATGATGATTGTTCGATTTTCTCCTACCACCACTCATGGTTGACATTATGATGGAAATGTATTTATATTTGATATAATTTATGTTTATTATTTAATTATTCTTATTTAATTCCCAATTATATCAAGCCTTTATGATTTCCATAGTTGGTAAGTACAATAATCTCATTTGAGGAAGTGCGGACTACCGCCCCCTCAAAGTGATGTGATTCGTTAATGCCTTATGTGGAATGTATAAAGGATGAAGTTAATGATATAATATATGATATTATTCTAGAATTATAATATATCTATGTATAATTATGTTTTAATTCTATTAAAATATGAAATATAAATGAAAGTAGCGTTCATGCGTACGTACGACTTACCGTCTCCATGAACAGTGCATTTCATTTCTTACCTCCATATGTTATGTACTATTATAAATACATGTATATGTTGGATATATATGATATTTATGATATATAAATCATGAATATAATTCTGGATATATTGAAACTTTTACCACATGAACAACATGAATTTATAAGAAGTCCATTTTTGACTCAAGTACCAAATATCGACAAATCAAACGTTATTAACTTAAATGGTTACGTAATGTTTACAACATGATTATAAGTGATATAAAATGAATAATATAATTGAAAAAGGTTCTTAAACAAGTATAAATTAACTTTGGTTTATTATTCAGGAGATTTAATAATGATCGAGTCAATTCAGACACGAGGTAAGGGAACTTCTTAACCCATTTTCTGTTCTTTGGGTTGATCTTCTCTCTCTTGATTATGACATTATTTGATTATGTGAGAAATGAATTTTTATATCTTTTCATGTATTTATACTTCATTTATGTGAACTTATAGTGAATACACATATGTGATCTATATTATTTACAAAATGATCATTATAAGGGATAACTTTTCCAATCTCATTTTTATCCGGGATTGTTTATTCGTAAGTATTTACTGGGGTTATATTTATCATCCATGTCCTTATTTTCTAAAAATGATTTCATGTATGTTTAAATTCATTTTTACCCATTTTTTACTTTTAATACAAGTTATGTAAGGAATATTTCTTTTGTTTAACATACGATGTACTTTTTGACTTTTCCGGCAAAAGTACAAGAAGAATGTTTTTTTATATGGTGTGAACTGATTTTTACGGTTTCATAACTCCTAATTTTTATAAAGCGTACATTACATGATTTCAGGATTATTTTCAACAAAAGTCCTTTTCTTTTAAAATTATATGGGATTTTGTGAAAAGAAAATGATTTTTAAAAGAAAGGATATTTTCCTCAAGAATTCATTTCAAGTGTTTTGTCAAAACTATTTCCATCTAAGATGACATTATTTAGTATGATTATGTTTACAGTATAACGTCTCTATTATTTACGCAGTTTGATTATTATTATGAAGAAATTATATCCATTTGTTTTATATGGATTATGTTAAAATGTGATGATGTTTATGATACCCATTTTATATTTGGTTTATGATGAATGATTTATGTTTATTTTGTGTCACAAGTTAGAATGATTTCATTTATGAGATGGATGGGACATGTATCTCCCTCCAACGCATTTGGTAAATATTTATATCTCATGAGATAGACATGGATGGAATAGAAAGTTATTCTGGTTCAGTGATACAGGACTAGAACGGGGAGTGAACTCGATTCCGAAAGGGACATTGTCCACTAAGATGGTCTTGGCAGCAATGCCTTGGCCGCTATGGAAATCATAACATGTTCTTAATGGTTTCCACAATTAATGGTTTTATTCCCATGCTATTTTATCAGGATTAATGTTTCTTTATGATCTATTCCTTACGTAATTCCATGTTTTATGTCATTTCTCAATATTTTGATGTTTAAACATTATGTTCATGTTTTTTTGTTCAAATTTATATGATTTGTTTTATTTTCTCCATGCTTTCCCTTATTGAGCATTTGAGTTCACCCTTTATATGTTTTCTTTTCCCCTGGATTTAAAGAAATGGTTTAGGGAACAAAAAAAGGGTAAGATCTTTATGGGAGATGTTGATGATCTTTCAACATGATTAGAAGATTATATTCTGAGTTTCCAAAGACACTAAAATATTACGGTCCTTGTGTGTCTATTTTTTTTATGTATTAAGTATTCCGGAAATGTAATGTAATTTCCATTTATGTCAAGTATGGGTCTCTATATTTGGTATCAAAGGAAAGGTTTAGTCAACCTTTGGAAACTAGGATACAAGAACTTTAGTGATATCTTTAGAGATATTTCAATGGTATGTCTAGGGATGTCCCTGAGGTTAAGTATAAGTATAAGTTATAGTCCTATAATTACTTTAAAGATATTATAATTAAACCTAAGTTGTTAGATATTGATGGTACTCCCCCTTTATCATTTTGTTTTCTTAGCATGATTTTTTCCGTTCACATTGTTCTTTTTAGGGTTTTAGAAGATGGCTGGAACCCGAAGGAACCGTGTTGATCAATGTAATGGAAAATGCTATCCTCCCAAGCAGTCAAATGTGATGGGATATGGAGTGAAAAATCATTTTTCTATACTTACACAAATTAAGAATCATTCTGGACTTCCAAATGAGCAGTGAAATGAACAATATTCTATTGATTCTTTCATAAGGTAACGTCCACCTTCTTTCAGTGGGACTTCTAATCCACTTGTTGCTGAATAATGGATTAGTACCATTGAAAAGATATTTTCCATACTTCGCTGTTTGGAACATGAATGTTTCATTCTAGCTATTTACCATTTATAAGGTTAAGCAGACCAATGGTGGACTCTAATTAATAATATGAGTCCTTGAGATGAAATTGAATCTATGGAATGGGATGAGTTCAAGAACTTGTTTTTCAATAAGTACTTCCCTCGTATTCTTAGATCAAAGATGGAAAAGGAGTTCCTCGATCTTAAGGAAAAGGATGATGAGTCTTTTGGTATGTATGAGGCGAATTTTACAAGGCTTGAAAGGTATGCATCTTTCTTTATCATCCACCCTGAAAGTAAGGTTGATAGATTCTTCAGTGGCTTAAAACCAAGTCTTCGAAGGGCATTAATTATAAGAGACTTCAGTAGCTATGAAGAAATTGTGCGTTGTACTATTAAGGCAGAACTGGAAGTTGCTGTTACGTATCCATCTCATGGTTTTGACAAGAAATGAAAGATGTATTTCAAGAAGAAATCTCAGAATAATGGTGAAAAGAATATGAATGTTTCTTTATTCTCTAAGTGTGGAAATAATCATGGTGGAGATTGCCTAAAAGGTACTAGAAAATGTTTTAAGTGTGGAAAAAGAAGGTCATAGAGTAGTTGAGTGTCGAAGTAATGGGAAAAATGTAGCTAATGATTTGAATAGAGAAAAGGCTACAAAGAACGTTCCACCAACACTTAAATGCTTCAAGTGCAAGGAAATGGGGCATTATGCTAATCAATTCCATAATCCAAGGGTTAATGATGATCGACGTGAGAAACCTCTTAAGGCAAAGGATAAAGGGAAGTCACCTATGATCACTTTTTATGATGTTGAGTATGAAAATGATGTTGTGGAATGATTAAGTGTTTATGTAATGGGATTTCAAAATAGCATCATGGAATCTCATTTATGGTATCATTTAATTTTGTAATATCTATGTATTGGTTTTCAATAATTATATTGTACCTGTAACCATGAAAAGTGATTACTTTATTTTTGGAATGAAGATGATATGTGCATAATGAAGGGATAAAGAGATAATGAAATGAGCTCATGACTGATATATAAACAAAGTTATATCATGGTTTGAGTATTTAGAAATTTTGGGATTTTGGTATGTGGAAAGAGATAACTTTTGACAGCATTCATATTTTCACTAAGGTTCAATGGGTATTCATTTTTCAAGACAATACATGATTAAGGTATTCATATGTTTTGGAATGTGACCAACAAGATATATCGTATGATATATGGGTGATAAATGATGGTATTCACGTTCTTGTTATGTGGCCTTTCCATTAATCGTTTTATTTATACTACGAGATTGGATAGATGTATTTTGGATACGTCTAAAGATTGGAATGGATTATTTTGGACATCAGATAGTATTTTTTAAGGCTAGAACCTTTTTTGATATTATTTCTCTAATGTTATAATAGTTTAGTTTTAGAAAAACAACAACCCGTAGGATGGGTGACAACCCGTCGCGTCGGAAAGGGTTGCGGGAATCAAATCCACAACTGAAGTGCGACAGTCCTTTATTTCCTACCACTGGCCTACAAAAAGTCCGTGGTTAGTAGAATCTAGTTTTATTTTATTAAGCAGGATGATAGATGATGTTTAAGTCCATTTTTGGAACTATATACGATTAATCTCGCCATAGATGGACTTATGTATATAACTTTTTCTAACCATATGTTTGAGACAGATGGAATGACCTGTCATTCTATTTCATGATCTACTAACACTTCACGAAAGACAAATTCAAATTTATTTCTTTAAGATATGAAGTGGAAACTGTTCAAGGCACGAGCGACGGTGAGATTGTACCAAAATCTAGTAAGTATTTCTTTTAATTTGAACTTTTTTAAACATTAGGGAAATGATATTGGAAACAAAAAAATGTTGTCCTAGTGCCCTTATATCTGATGAATCAGATGGTACCTTAGATCAATGAGAAAATTATGTATTTGTGATTATTGGCTTTTTCATAGCCATGTTCTCTACCACTCTCTATCTGAACTTGACAGTTAGATCTCTCTTCCATATCCATATTTTAACCTATGTTCTCCTAGGTGGAAACCTTGTTATGATTTAATTTGGGTAATCGTTACATTTCATAATACACTGTTGAAAATTATGTTTTAGTATTCCTTTTTACGATGTGGGTTTCTATTAAAGAAAATTTCAAGTAGTATCCCATTTATAACCCCGATGAATTTTGAGGGAGAAATTCATTTTAAGGGGGGTAGAATGTGACACCCCGAGATTATATGAAAAATATTCTTTTAATTTCATTGATGTCTTGTGTTGTATGCTATACCAAAATTAGCTTGTACTATATGCAACACCATATTAGCTTGCAGTATACGCAACACTATTCTTGGCTTGTGATACACACAATTTCAAGTTTTTTTTCTGGGAATTATTCTACGCAATAATAAGTATAGATTTTGATTAATTTATAAATGAAATAAGTTTCGATTATGTTATACCCAACACCAAAGGCATCTTCCACTACATGCAGCCCTGACTTGGCTTGAACCACACGCAATCACAACCTTCCTCGATTGCGTGTGTAGTACGCAATACCGGGATTCACTAAAAAATGATATATTTTTATAATATTATTATGAACTAGTCATTATGGATATTATTAACTGCATTTTGAATGTTATAACATTATTATTTATCTCACTCATTTTCTATAACATCGTGTGAGAACAAAATATGTTTTTCGAATAAAATAATTATTTTTCAAAAAATGCAGTTTTGTTGCCTATTGATGGAGCACCCACATTAGATCAGGTTTTTGACATGTTTATAATTTCAATTTCAAAATATAATATTCTTATTTGGAATCAGGATATAAAAATTTACTTTTGAGAATTTTTTTATATTATTCTGAAAACTTTCATATTTTAATGAATAGTAAAAACACTCTATATTTTAATTAAAAACAACTTTTTTCATCGCAATAATTTATATGGTTAGTTTATATTTTTAATTGGTTTTAAAGTTTAATTAGAATATATTTTTACCATTTAATCCAATGTTGGTCATTGGAATTAATTTCACACTGAAATTGGACATAAACAAGCGTCGATCTTTTGATATTTATTGTTTCTTAAAAAAAGCTATTTGTTTTGATAACGGGGATTAATTTTAAAATTAATTAATTCCACTTCTATGTTTTTAATTTTTCAAAATAGAAATCATTTTTGAATTCAGAATATCATATATAGCTTCGGCTGAATTGTTTTTCATTGTTCTGAAAAACTTCAATTTTTGATGAATAGTGAAACCACTTGGTGGTTGTTAAAAAACTTACTCTTTCATTTAAATTAAATTTTACCATGTCTGTGAATTGAATTTCAAAAATGCGACATACATGGTTTTTATCAAGAAGTAAAATGTGGTTCAATAAGATGAAAATAATTTTTGATGAATAGTAACTTTTGACTTTTATTTACCGCGATTAAAGGTAAATAGGGAAATTAAAGGTTAAAAGAATATTATAATAATTCAATATTAGCTTAACACTTTTCCTAACCTTATTGGATAAGTAATGGTCGGCCATGGCCATCGTTGGGTAGATTTTTGGAACCCATTGAGCCACTTGGTAGTGATAATGACAATTTAGATTAATTAATTTAATGTAAAGACAAAATTGACATTAACAAAAAAAAAATTAGTAATTAATTTTTATAATGGGTTATATAAATTATCTTTTAGACTATAAATATTCATTTTGACGATAAAACTACTTCCTTCTTGAAGTTATTTTTGTATTATTTTTAGACATCAAATAAATTAAATTATTTATGACACAATAATGATGCAGTATTTACCTCCTTAATAAATGATTTAAATAAATAAGATTATAATGATTATAATATTTTCCAAAACATTTCCAATTCTGATTTTATGATTTTATTTAGACCATGAGTCATCTTATATTCATCTTTAATGATTTTTGGACCTATTGAAACCGAATATAAGTTTATAGTAAAATAATATTTTCACACTTTCCAAAAGAGCTCCTCCTCCCCCTTATAAAAGGAGACCATTTCTATCCAGTGACTCACACCACTCAAGAAATTTGGATATTCTAAAATCTGCCCCAATTAAGATTCCTACATCCTTGTCCTCCCCCTAGAAACCTTACCTTAGGCATAAAGCACATCAATAAGTCCTTTTGGTTCAATCCAATGAAAGTTAACCAAATTAAGGGTAACGATTTCTCTTAAATTGTTTTCTTTTATTCTACTTCTCCAACCACTAAACTCTTTTTAATCCATTATTTTGTTACAACACCAGTATCATCAATATACTAGGATGTTTTTATGATAAGGATTCGAACTACACTTACACACACCTCCATCTAATGGATGATGAACATAATGTTTCTGTGGATGGCAAACAAACACCTCACAAAACGATGATTGTTCAATTTTCTTCTACTGCCTCTCATGGTGGCCATTATGATGCAAATGTATTTATATATTACATATATTATTTTTCTGATTTCCTTATGCTTCTTTAATTCCCAATTATATCAAGCCTTTATGGTTTCCATAGTGGGTAAATACGATAATCTCATTTGAGGAAGTGTGGACTACCGCCCCCTCAAAGTGATGTGATTCGTTAAAGCCTTATGTGGGATGAATAAAGGATGGAGTTAGTAATATAATATATGATATTATATTAGAATAATAATATAACTATTTATAGTTATGTTTTAATTCCATTAAAATAAGAAATATAAATGAAAGTAGTGTTCATGCATACGTACGACTTACCATCTCCATGAACAGTGCATTTCAATTCTTACATCTGTATGTTATGTACTATTATATATACATGTATATGCTGGATATATATGATATATATGATATATAAATAATTAATATCATTATGGATATAATTTACCTTTGACCAGATGAACAACATGTAATTATAAGAAGTTCATTTTTTACTCAAGTACTAAATATCGACAAAACGATCGTTATTAACTTAAATGGTTACATAATGTTTATAACATGATAATAAGTGATACAAAGGTAATAATAAACTTTAAAAAGATTCTTAAACAAGTATAAATTAAATTTGTTTTGTTATTTGGAAGATTAAAGACTGATTGAGTCAAGTCATACACGAGGTAAGGGAACTTCTTAACCCAATTTCCGTTCTTTGGGTTGATCTTCTCTCTCTTGTTTACATCGTTCTTTGATTATGTGAGAAATAAATTTTTATATCTTATCACGTATTTATAATTTCTTTATGTGACCATATAGTCAATACACATAATTGATCTATTTTATTTACAAAAAGATCATTGTAAGGGATAACTTTTCCAATCTCTTTTTTATCCGAGATTGTTTATTTGTAAGTATTTACTGGGGTTATATTTATCATCCATGTCCCTGTTTTCTAAAAATGGTTTCATGTATGTTTAAAGTAATTTTTACCCATTTTTTACTTTTACTACAATTTATGTAATGAATCTTTATTTCTTTACCATACGTGGTACTTTTTGACTTTTTCGACAAAAGTACGAGAAGAATGTTTTTTATATGGTGTGACCTGATTTTTACGGTATCATAACGCCTAATTTTCATAAAGAATACTTTACAAGACTTCAGGATTATTTTCACCAAATTTACTTTTCTTTTAAAATTACAAGGGTTTTTGTGAAAAGAAAATGATTTTGAAAAGAAAGGATATTTTCCTCAAGAATTCATTTCATGTGTTTTGTCAAAACTATTTCCATCTAAGATTACATTATATAGAATGATTATGTTTACAATATAATGTATCTATTATTTATGTGGTTGGATTATTATTATTATGAAATGATATCCATTTGTTTTATAGGTATTATGTTAATATGGGATAATGTTTATGAAACCCATTTTATTCTTTGGGTTATGATGAATGATTTATGTTTATTTTGTGGCACAAGTAAGAATGATTTCATTATGAGATGGTTCGGACCTATACCTCCCTCTAATGCATGGGGTAAATATTTATATCTCATGAGATAGACATGTCTAGAATGGAAAGTTAATTCGGTTCAGTGATACAGGACTAGAACGACGAGTGAACCCGATTCAGAAAGGGAGTTTGTCCACTAAGATGGTCTTGGCAGCAATGTCATGGCTACTATGGAAATCATAACATGTTATTAATGGTTTCCACAATTAAATGTTTTATTCGCATGCTATTTTATCAGGATTAATGTTTCTTTATGATCTATGCCTTACGTACTTCCATGTTTTATGTCATTTCTCAATATTTTTATGTTTAAACATTATGTTCATGTTTTTTTGTTCAAATTTATATGATTTGTTTTATTTTCTCCATGCATACCCTTATTGAGAATTTGAGTTCACCCTTTATATGTTTTCTTTTCCCCAGGATTTAAAGAAAGGTTTTAGGTAACAAAAAACGGGGAAGATCTTTATGGGAGATGTTGAAGATCTTTCACCACGATTACAAGATTATATTTCGGGTTTCCAAAGACAGTAAACTATTACAGTCCTTGTGTGTTAGTTTTTGTTATGTATTAAGTATTCTGCAAAAGTAATGTAATTTCGATGTACGTCAAGTATGGGCCTCTACATTTATATCATTTTAAATTTATTTTTATATTTTTCAACATTATCATCAGAATTTTTCCTCATACTAAGAAATATCCTTTCCATATATTCATAGTATTCCTAAGAAATGTATTTTTCTAAAAAAAGTACTTTAAATTCCCTCAATTCCTTTTTTACGACTTCTTCATGCTTGTTCATGTTTTGAATTAATGACCACTCTTGATCTTCATCTCATGAGAGACGATAAAATACCATGAATTTTTTTTCCATTTTTTTCTCCTGAAAGAAACAAATAGTTCTCATAAGGAACATACTAATTTCCTATCTAAAAATGGATTTTTAAACCCGTTTAATTTTTGTGGTTGTTTCCTCATGAAGTGTTATAGCATTGATCATCAGTATTGGGGATCAGGTTGTTCTATAAGAGAAATGTTATTATTCATAACATGTGTTAGTTGTTCAATTATAGTTATAAGTTGTTCAAAACAACTTATTTGTCCTATTACTACATCATTATCATTTATAGGGGGAAACCCCAACATAGATTATGTGTGTCGAAATGATTTCCATTTATTCCACTATGAGCCATTTCTAAACAACGAAATTCACTAGATTTAATTATGAATCATAATGTGAAATTTAAAAATATGTAACATAAATTGAAATATTTATTAATATAAAATCTTATAATTATAAATTGGGTTTATTTGGGGAAATATTTAGTTTCAAATATATAATATTGGTTTATAATGAAAATAGGAGTTTTTATAAGAATATCACCCTGGAGTGCCAAACCAGTTGAGTGGTAAGGGATTTTGTCATGTATAAGGTTATCCTGAGTCATCTGCAGAACACCTTTTCAGTGATGTTACTCGGAGGAATATATATGCCATAACAATTTAAACTTAGAGTATATGGTTACATATGTATTTCATATAATACACACATAATCTCCACTTTACATAAATTCTAGGATGTTCATCTATTCATATTCCCAAATTCTATCTTAGGGAAATTTTCCAAAAAAAATTTCCTAAATCATGATTCCATGTTTTCAAATAAACATCCTTTCATGCCAACTATAATTACCTGACCCCAGAAGCCTGGATTTGGTGCATTATATCATCCAATTTCCACAATCACAATATATAAAATCATGAAGGACAGATCTGGCATGTATCCACATAAAAACTAAATACAAATATAAATTTTTATAATACATTATGAAATGAATAACAACATAAAAACTCATTTGAAAGAATTATTATTCTCTTTTATAATCCTTATAAGTTAGACATAATGTACATATTTGCATCCTCGGGAAAATAAATGTTAGAAAATGGGTGATCTTAAATGTTCAATAAGGGAGAAAAATACAATGAAAGCTATCATAAATAAGAATAATTATTTAAAGAAGTGTGTACAATAAAAACACATGCCTTTTAAGAAAATCATGAGTATAATTTGACAAGAAAAAATAAAATATTTCCATATAAACATATGCATGAATATTTTACTAGTTAAATAATATAATTTAACATTAATATCATATCTCATAATGATGGAATTCATAATACAGGTAATCTTAAACATACTGTCGTGGATTTGACCGAGACCCAATAAATAATCGAGTAATACATTAGTAGAAACCCAAAATTATTTTTCTCATGAGACCTACTAATGTATCATGGAGCTATGGAGGGACCCACCTGACATATACAAATTCCAATGAATTCCCTTATAAAATGGTTAATACATAAACAACTTAAACATTCATAATAATTCTGTCATATGAAATGTCAATACTAATACCAAAATCTATGAAAGGTACCAAAATAGAAAATACACATTTAAACTAATTCATAAAACATTCAAGGGAATATGGTAATTGATATAAATATATTTCAACATCAATTAAACATAATATTCAATAAAGGATGTTGACATAAATGACAATACTCTAACATATAAGTAAAAACATAATGAGAGAAATACAACTTTATTACGTTGAAATAAATTATTTTAAATACTCATAAAAATTTCAATTGAAAATAACCTTATAATTTTGTAAGGGATTATTTAAAATATTGGGGAATTATGATGGCGTAAATATCCTCTCATGCCATATATGTTATGGAAAACATTATTCTGGTACTTTGTTGAAAAATTTAAAAAAATTACCTCATAAGAAAAATGACAAGAAATTCCATTATTTCCATTTTATAAAATAGAAAACTTGGGTGAATATGTTCTTACATTTTTTAGGGAAATTTTTAATATTAGTTTAAGAAACATGGACATAGATGATTAATATTTCTTAGTAAATACTTACATGGATACAATCTCTTATAATAAAGAGACTTCAAAATTACCCCTTACATGGTAATTTTCATTAATATAGGTTGAATTAAACATATTTATAATGGTTAAGTCTTGTAATTAAATTATTAAAGGACCATATCCTTATTTTTGATATCACATATGATCCTCTTCTATAGTTTTTTTAATATTAATTCATTATTACCATTCTTTTAGGTGTTAACTTCTTCTTTTTCATATGCATGTTTTTTAGTGTAATTAATATTTCTTATTAATAGAATATATTTTATTCAAATAATTTATTTTTCTATGTTAATATATTTTATATTTAATCTTATTATACATTTTTATGATCATTATTGAATTGTTTACTTATAAAATTAATCTCATCACGTTGTGGAAATGGTAGGTCATCCATGTAGAAGAGAAACAATATCATTGCATTGATGGTTAAATGGTATTCAGTTGAATAATATATTAATTATATAGAATCATTATCATGTAATATTCATAATTTTTATACATTATAATCCCCATTATACCCATTTAAAAAATGTATTTATGAAAAACATATTCCACCACATCCCGGAGACGGTAAGCTGTACGTACACAAACACTATGATATTGTTTTTCATATGATGGGTGGAAAGATGAATATGGTATTTCCATAATCATAATAACATCTCAATATATAGAAACATTATTATTTTATTTATTATGGAGATAATATAAGAACAGGATTTAAAAGAAAAAAATAAATTTGAAAGAGTTGATAAAACAATTACCTCTTCATCGGGTATATCAATTTTATTTAAACAAAAGGACACCATAGGTTGGATTTTATCATAAATTATGGCCTCTTGGATGATGTGATATATTTTTTTAGGGTATAGTTGTTGGGTTTGGAAAATCCATATGTATTCATTAGTGTGAATAAATGATATAGACAGATTTATTTTTTATAAGAGATGGGAGGGGTACATTTGTAAACACCAAATTTATCAATTTAATATAAGTTTATTTCATACATCAAATAGCTCAAAAGTGAGAAATTTAATTGATAATATGGGTATGGTTCTAAATCCTCTAAAAAGATGAATTTGAGACATGTTTAGGTAACAATATTAACATTATCTATTGCAAATAACCCTTAGTTAAACGATTCATCTTTATAGTGGCTAATTGTCTTTTTACACAATAGGGTTAATATAGTTACTATAAAATTGCAAAAGAGAAAAAATTGGATATTATATGATATTTATAAAAAATCCTAAATATGTTTTAGAATTAATTATTTTTATTACATTAAATAAAATATTATTTATTTTAAAGAATAATTTATGACAATTTTTATTCTATTCAATATTATCATTTTTTGGATATTTCATAAAATCATGATAAAATTGAAAAAATAATTAAAATATATCACAGAAATTTTTTATTTATCGATAAAATTCTTTTTTTCATGAACTATTTAAAATTATATTTATATTAATTTTTTTAATACCATTTATTTGATATCTCAATTAATTAAACAATTGTTAAATTATTATATAAAAAGCCTTTAATTAAATTATTTTACTCTAAAAATAAAAAATAACTTATAATGATGAATATAAATTTCACATATTTAAAATAGATATTTGTAATCAAATTTATCTTATGTATAAGAAAATATCAAAAACAAATTATTTAATAAAATTATGAATATGACATTTTTATCTTATCCTTTAATAAAATATAATAAAAGTCTTATTCTTACCCATGTGGCTTAAAAAGATTGTAATTTTTTCCTAACGTTGATTTGGGTCATAACCCACTTATAAAATTAAATTAGGATATGGTTTAGGGTAATATTTAACATTATAATATTATTCTTACCTTTAATTACCTGATTTATCCTTAACCATGGTATGTCAAATGATTTCAAAGATATTATTAAAAAATTACTTTTCCGTATTAGAACAAAAATTTCATAATAATTACCATCATGTATCACTATTTTTCGAAATTCAACTTATTGAAATTGGAAAATTAACTTTAATTCTATTCCCACAGATGTGGGGACAAGGCGGGTAAAAGAAACGTTTAAAAATTCAATAAATATTTATATGAAGCCTATTATAAAAATGATCCCATTGAACTATATTAGATTAATATAAGTATTATTTATCTATTATGACATGAAAATATATTTTATGTAAAATAATTATTTAAATGAAGAGGTCAATTTCTAAACAACAAAGTAGTACTTTTCAGAATTCAACAAAAATTAAACCTTTTCAAAAAAAATATCAAATATTAACCCAATGCTATTTTTGATATTATGAATTAATATATTTTGTCAACTTTGAAAAATAATATTTATAAATTTCATAATGGGTTTAATTTTATTAAAAACTTCTTTTTAAATAAGTAGTTTGATATAACATGGTTCACTCGAACTTGGTATTGGGTACAACACAAGATATTGAATTTATTTAAAAATAAATTTATTTTGGAAACTTGATGTGTTACTGTATTATCACAAAAATGTGATATTGATGGATAATTCATAAGAAATTGAAATTTTCAAGTGTGGTGGGCCAATGTATATAATAATGATTCGTATTTTCTACAGACAAGAAGCATGTTTAATATTTTTTTGAAACTTATTCTATGTAAATCATACTGACCATGATAAATCATAAGTGGTAAATTTCATAATGATTAATAAATTTGACTAGAGATTCAAGGATATGGAAAATATGATTTTCAATGCACCATATCTCACACTACATATTAGTGGGGAAACTTTTGTTGTATAAATTGATACTTCAATAATGGAAACTATCTCTAAAATAATAAAAAATGATTATATGATAGAAAATTCCTCAAATATGATTAGTGTTTTTGAGTGGAGTTTCATAGTTCACGATATAGAGTAAGATGTAGTGATGTTCTCATTGAATATTTTATGTTAGTATCTCCCTCGGAAGTTGTAGGAAATATATATTAATCATAGGATCCTCAATTAAATATTTATAAATAAGTAGCATAATTAGTACCAATGATAGTGGTTGTAACAGATCAAGAAAAATGTAAATTCTATAAACCATAATATATTGAAGGAAACTATTGTATCAAATTATCTATATAAAAATTATTTTTAACTTTATTAAATATGAGAATTGAAAAGGATTCAATTTTATCAAAATTGTATGGAGTATATTGGTTGATTATAATGGAAATAGAATAATCATTCCATTAACAAATAATTTATCAATAATACCTTCTAAAAAAGGAAAATGGTGCTCAAGTATATTAACTAGAAATAAAAAATATAGTACATTATATATGATATAAGATATCCAAATATTTAAAAAAAAATTGAAGAAGGAGTGTATGATTAGGGTCATGACATTGTATATTATTATATCATTAGAAAATAATTCATTGATCGAAAAAGCATGTACCTTGAAACCCTTCGTCCACCAAGGTAACATGAAAATGTATCAAGATCTATAGTGGCACTATTTTTGGGATAATATAAAGATTGATATTATTTAATTTACATAATTTTTCTTAGTATGAGCAAAAGTGATTGCTAAAATGAAACATTCTAACAGGATATTGTAACAATTACATATACCTATATAGAAATGAGAAATTGTTATTATATAATTAAACATTATTCTATATAATATATCTAGTATAAATAATGTTGCGCAGGTTTAAGAAGATTATATTAGACATACATCCCAATTCATTGATAATCATGAGGGATTCTCACTCTATCAACATTCCATGTTATGAACGAGAGAGGAAGTTAGATTCAATGGAATGCCATTATCGATTTAATGCTACCAGGATATGATATTTTCCTCTAATTTTGATAGAATCATCAATAATCACTAAAAAATTATCTGATATTGATTACATATTGTCACACCGAAACATATGGTCAATCTCTGTGTAATATTATGAAAACTAAAGACATAAAGAGTGTATCCTGTATAAACATTGAAGAATAATGAGGTCAACCTCTTTATCTAGTTGAGTAATCATTTTATAATATTTCTTAATCAATAATATAATTGACACCGTATGAAGGCCTATATTGTAAGAAATCTAGAACAAAATATTGTTAGGATGATTTTGGGGAGCCGAAGATATTGCTTCCCAAACTAGTCTATGAAATGATAGAACAAGTATAAAACATTTAGTAACACAACCAGGATGATAAAATATTTCATAAAATATTTGTAAAAAATCATCTAAGAGTCACAATGTTTGAGGATAGAGATAGTTTCTCCCATCATATATCTCTATGTATAAGATTAATTAGATTAGAAAATAAGGGTATTTTATATCTTAGGTACATCAGCCACATTGAGATTATTTATCACATTATATTCATGGATTACCTAATAGAACTCCCACCATCTATGTATCATGTAAATGATTCATTCCAAATATCCATATTGAATATGTATATTCAAGATACATCATAGGTTCTAAAATCAAAGGTACTACATATGGTAAATGATCACTATTATGAGGAGATGTTTTCGAAGAGTTTTGACTATAGAGATAATGTTTTAAAATATAATACAAATCTGCAAGTCAATATACTATTCTAAAACCATATGATTGAGTTATATTCCCTAGAATTTGATGATAAAATAATGAAGAAGTAACATCAACTATTTTCACCTTCCAATTAAAAATGGAATTTTGATAGAGATATTTTATAATAGGGGAATAATTTATGTAATCATAATTTTATCAATAGAACGTTCTCTATGGTTATATTGTTGTGTTATATTATCCAATATAATATTATATAAATCACACACATCCAATGATAAAACAAACTACATTATATTATAATAATTTACTAATTAACATAAGATAATAAACACTTCCATTAATTTTGAATTAATTATAATGGGGTACAAATT
Source organism: Viscum album (assembly GCA_963277665.1). NCBI lineage: Eukaryota > Viridiplantae > Streptophyta > Magnoliopsida > Santalales > Viscaceae > Viscum > Viscum album. Next base: position 1,495,909,963 of record OY728151.1, on the reverse strand, counting down.
TAAAATAATATAGAAATAATATAAAATTTTGGATTTTCGTGATACAACAGAATAATCACACTCACGAAAATATCTCGAGAAAGAAAGAATGATATTTGTAATGCAATATGAATTTGGAAAATGAAAATATATATCATTGAAAACAATATAATTTAATGAAGAATAAACATCACATGACATATTGATAGAATGAAAGGAACACGTATGACAATTTTAAATATGACTATTGGAATATTAATAAAATAGTTGGAATAGGAATCTAACCATTGGCATAGTAATCTAACTATTTGAAATAGAACCTGACTACTAGAATAGTGACCCATTCTGTGGAAGCATAATAAAATAGTATTGTATCTAAAAAATTGAAAATGTGATATATTTACATCATGAACCTTGTAAATTAATTTTTTAGAAAATAAAAATAATGTTTTTGTTATCTATAAACATTAATGATTTAATATTACATTTAAAATATATATTATGATATTAAAGGATGTATATTTAATTAAATTGAATTTCTAAATTAAAATCATTTTGAATAATTTAATGTGAATTTTATGAATATATATGTATGTTTTTCATGGGTTATAAAATTAATCATAATGTTATAATTTTAGTTTTTGAAATAACTGATGATTTTATATAAGAAATATGATTATCAAATTTATAGAATTATTTTATGAAAACCTATAGAATATTTAGAATCAATACATCATAAAATGTTAAGCATGAACTGTTATTTTTTTAAATATTTTCATTTTTAGTTAATAGTGTTAGATGGTAATGTAATGTAAATTATATCATAAGATAAATGAATGAATGTATGAGTAATAATGATTTGGACTTGTAGTATATGAATGAAATGTTAACAATTTAAATTGTATTGTTGGAAGAATCAATATAATTGGTATCCTTTATGAAAAGTTATAAAATATTATGTATAATATTAAAAAACACCCATACCCTTGAATTATAAATCCAACCCCCCCCCCCCACCCCTTCTCCAAAAATGTAAATAATGTTTATTTATTAAAATGTGGCTTCCTGGAATGGTTTCCACATGTTGGTGCCCCAAGACAGTGGTTAACATGTCCTCAGGACCCCTCCAAAAACTCAAGAGGCTTCTGAATACAGTAGGGTTCTAATATAAATATAATTAGGATACTATAAAATCATTATCAAAGAATACAAAAATAGAAATAAATACAAATTATCAAAATAATAATAAAAAATCACCATTTTACTACCATATCAAATACAGAACATTATCACATGATAAACAAAAATAGTAATGTAGTGTCTGAACCATAGAAGTAGATATTCCGTGTAATATATGTTCGATATAGGAAAAACACTCCACACCCATGGATCTAAATCTACAATTTAGTGAAATTTTTGATATATATAGTCTTCCCAAATATGTTCCCATGTTTTTAAAAATATTTTGTTATTGGATGGGCTATACAAATATTTTTTATAAACTCTCGGTATAGCTCTTTTAATAGGTCACCTTGCTTAGGAATTCACTCCCCCACCTCATTCTATGTGCTAACTCTCCTTCAACGTACACCACTCCCCTCCTCAGGAGATCTTAAACATCTACCTTTCGTCCCCAAGTGATCTTCTACACCACCTCCTCTATAATAATTTCCATCTCACGAGAGTGAGTCCAAACCAGCCATCTCCTCTGGCTAAATATTTTATTTCAATCATTTTTTTAATTTTAATATTCTTTAACATAAATTAAGTGTGTTCATATTTTTTTTATATTATTCATAATATTGAATTCAATTTGTTGGTTTCCCATTTTTCTATATACACATCTTTTTAGCACTTCTCATCAGAGTGGAAGTGTGTGTGTCTCTTTGAATATTGGTATAATGGATGTGATATTCGATATTTTTTGGTGTTTTTTGGAAATTGATGTGTATCTATTATTGTGATCATTCCAAATAAGCCTAAAAAAGTGATGTATTACGTTCCCAATTTCCAAAATTCAGTAAAAAATTATATTTTTTGAGTTTTTTGACTTTATTAATCTTAAAAATAGTTTAAAATTTTGTGTTAGTTATAAAGATTATAATAAATTATATTTTTAATAAATACAATCTATGTTGTATTATAGGGAATGTTAATATTGTGTTATCTTGAAATAAATAATATTATATTTATGGAATGACTTAATAATAGTTATAAAATCTGAATATAATTGTTTAAAAAATGTGTTCAATTTTTTTGAGGGTTTTTCTTTGTTGGAATATAGTTTCAATTTAACAATTCACATTCTTTATTGTCTTCCCACTTTAATGATATAATTTATCATGAAATAAAATCATGTTATAAAAAAACTAATATTGGGTTTTAATATTAAAATGGTCTTTTTAATTTAAGGGGTATTAGATATAGGGGAGTGGGTTTTAAATTTTATAATTGTATTTATTAATGAATGTGTTTAGGGGATTTCAAGGAATATAATTATATTCTCAAGGGGGTTATAGAAATAAATTCACTTTATAGGATAGGTTGAACATTACCTTGATTTTACATAACTTTATTTACACTCGTGATTGTATAGAGTATCATAGGATTATGTTATGGATAATTTACTTTGGGAAACGTTCACTAGTTTAAATTATTCACAATATAGTTACATCCACTCTATTTTAGTTTCATGCATCAGATAGAGAACTACATATAGTTTATGTATTGGAAAAATGTATAATTTAAATCAATTCATTGGTCCTATGGTTAATCTCAATTTATGTATAGCATTAAAATCTGTAATATAATTGTTTTATTAACAAATTTATTTTTTTGAATGTGACTTTTTAGTAAACATTATTAATATGTTATTTTATGTTGTTACTTTCTTCATATAATAAAATGTTTTTTTTCCTATATGAATTTGAAAATAGAATTTTATATTTTTTGCTAATGATTGTGTATATATAATTTGGTTGAATCTAATTGGGAATAAATTCACACAACATTTATACATGATTTCTGTATATATTGACTTATTCTCCATTAACGAATGTAATAAATAATACATTCCTTGAGTAAATGGGTATTTGAAGTTTTTTTCATGATTTTATGAGGGAATATATAGGATATTCATAAATTCCACATGGATATGGGTAGAGGTAGTTTTTTAAAATTTAAAATTAATATTTATATTAAATTTTAGCTTTCTATCCTCTTAGTCTTCAAATCCCCTTTTCCATTTCTGGATGATTTCTATGATAGATAGATAAATTTAAATTATCACGATGATTTTTATATTTGATGTGTTTATATTTTATAATAAATTGAATATTTCATTATGTTATCATTATATGTTCGAATTTTATTTATTTGAAAACTTGTTATATCATATGGAGAAATGAAAAATATATCAATTTTTTATCCAATGATTCATGAGGGAATTATTCTGTTAGTTTTATTTTTTTCTTCTGAATACATTTCCATTGTGTGTGTTTGTGTACATGGAACTTGTTTCTATCCCGTACAGATTAGGAATGAAATTATAGCCTTGTGGTAGTACAGATCGAGTATAGGGATAGATAAATAGGGTTGGTGTATTAAACAATTCATGTATAGAAGGAATTAAATTGGATTCTAGTGTCTCAATGTTATTGAATTTATCAACCATGATAGTGAAATATTAAATTTAAGGGATACCCACATTGGTTTGTTATTTTTAGTCATCGATTATAGCATATGATATTGCTATTATTCTTTGTTTTTTATCCACTAGTATACATTAACGACATTAATATTAAAACTAGGTTTAATTTACTTTTTAACTGTGGTTTACATTTATGAATGGAATATAACTTTTTTACCATTAATAGATTGGATTGATGATCGATGTTTCAAGCTAATAATATTTTAACCATGTCTCAAAAGAATTTGGAATGTGTTTATATTGTGCATTTAATAATTCATAACATAGTGGTTGAATATAGTTTCCATTATATAATTGTATTGGATGTCGATCATTAAATTGAGATGAATTTAGCGACCATATAATGAAATATAGATTTAAAAAAACAATTATGTCCGATATGACAATAGAGTGAAAAGACATTTTTTTATTTTTTATGAATGAAAATAAAGAAGTGGTTTTAAATTTTGATATTTGATTGGTTTCCATTTCATAATCATCAAAACAGAGACAATATGAAATTGAAATAGGGAAATTATATCAATAAACATAAGGAAAAGAGTAAATATTATAATTTTAAAAGACTAAAAAATTTACTAGATTATTCCAGAACTCTAGTATTTCATGAATCTACTAATAAAACCAGTTTAAAATATGAAATTCAGTTATATCATGGAATAAAGATGTATGTAATTTCTATTATATACACTAATTATATTCATAACTTTTTTAATTAATTTCTTCTAAATAGTGTAGATATTCCCTCCAATCATTATAAATCATTGAAATAAATTATACATCTTTGATTTTCTACTAATAATGTTTATTTTTATTTAAATGATTGTTGTTTATTTTGGATGGAAATAGCTACACTTATTGAACATAAAAATGTGGAATATTTCAATGGAAGGAAAATATTGATGGAACACCCTCTCATGTGCCATTGAAAGTCATGTGACAATTTCCATTGATTCTCAAACATCAAAATATATTCATATCTATAGTTATCATAACTAATATGTGATATCATGATGCTACTTGAAAATATTTCAATTGAACTAAAACTCTAATGTTTGAGTCATTGTAATAAAATGTAACTGGTTTAACTTAATGACTCGACATGGAACATTAATTGATGATTATGTATTAATAGTGATTAACAAGAGTTGATTCTGAGATACCGATGAACCATATGTTTTCGCATAAATGGAAAAATATGTTTTATTTGGGAGAGATCATATGATACCTGATTATGGTATCATTAATGATGTAATCCCAAGAATTATTTTTCCTAATGTTGTGGAAGAAATTGATTCCATTTATGACTTCATTATTGTTATTTTATTGTTACATTGGATCACTCAAATTCTCCCACTGTGTGATTTTATGTTTAACCAGCAGTAGTGGTGGGTAGTATATATAAGAAATGATATAAGTTCATAGTTCATTCAGTTTACCATGAAATGAGTTTCAAAGCTTTTTATTACTACATTTACATTAGTTGAGTTTATTTTTGGAATTATATGAATGTTTAAGTACTATTTAGTTATGTTTTATTTAATTATATATATTCTAATTTAGAAAAACGATATTAAAATGGGTTTTTTTAATGTATAACATCTTTTTAAATTATTGTTATTGAAACATGTTAAGACATTTTTATGACTTCTTTGACTTCTAATTTGTATTATTGATTTTAAAAATTATCTCAAAAAAATTTATATTTCCTTTTTAGGAATATTATGAAAAATAATTCATATGTTCAATAGAAGGAAATATTTTTTATTGATAGGAAGGTGAAAGATCATGGGTTGGAACATCTACTTCCATTAGTGAGAATAATAATTTTATATTATTCTTCCATATTATATATAATTGGATGATCAAATTATTTATCAATTTTTTTTAGAAATATTCAGTTGTATAAGAGTTGACTCATCCCCTTCCTACCAGTATCAGTGTGGGAATTGATACTGTTAAACCTTGATGGATCATCCATTTGACTTGTTTACACCTAATCCCATAAATGAACATCCAATATACCACACCATTCTATACTCTCCTTGGCCCTCTAGGGTTGTTCCAACCGATGCCTACATCATTATTTCATTTAGAATATTCTCCTATAAAATGACTATATCACCTTTAGGGATGTTCCAATACATGCCTCTATCATCATCATATCATTGAGACTATTATTCTTATACCATGTATACATTTACCATCAGGTATGTTCCAACTCATTCCATCATCTTCTTATACTGTAGATTATTCTTCACATACTAAGTCCACACTACATGAATTGATGGTTCCCCCATTACCATTTCCATATCCTTTAATGTATCCCCAACCCTAATATCCATTTATTATAATGTCTATATAACTTATATTTCCATTTATCAATCAAGGATTTTATGAATATGTTCATTTTACTACCACTCATGCGAATGAAGATCTCCAAAGGCGTGAATTGGAATTGAAAAATCCTATATAGGATACTGATCCTGGATCGCCCTAGGATCCATCAAAGCCAATTTAGCACCATGCATCAGGTTTTTTATTTTAACTAGTTCAAATAATATCACAACATTTTTTTGTTATTGTAAAATTATTAAATACTTGTTTTTACATTTAATCATAATCATTTATATCATCTAGATAGATAAGAGGGGGCACCCATATGTGGGAAGCTTGGATTTTAAAAATACAAATAATGGTGGATTAAAATGATTAAAATTAGATGTTAGGTTAAAATATAAAGTAGTATAATATTTTTATGGCCATATTATCTAATTACCATGATATAATTACACTAGATCCACTCACTTGGAGACATCTCAGTAATGAAATCAATGAAATAGAATGGGTGATGATATGGGTAAAAAAATTAATAAATTTAAAAATATATTATATTTGAATTTAGTTGAATTAAAATGTTCATTAAAGATAAAATTTTACTCTCCGAATGGTAAAGTTTATAATTATGCAATGTAGATAGATCTTTGAGAGACATGTTGATCCCCCAAGCATGAGTTATATGTTTGTCGAAGGAATAGATTTGGTTCTGATTTAGTGGGTGTACACATATCCCCTTAGTTCCCAAAAACGAAATGTCAAAAAATGATCATGTATTGGAAGACTGACGATTTTAATTTTTTCAACATATTTAATATTTAACATAAAGAATTTAATTCTTTTTTACTTGAATTGAATTTTTTTTGGTTTCATCAGTTTTAAAAAAAGAACAATGATCCAATGAAGTATCATCATGAATTGTTGCACAATACAATGCATGTTCATGAGAAGAACAATGTATATTAATATGAATTCAAATAGTATGTAGATTTATATTGTTACTTAGTTATATATATATTCATTTCATATTTTATATTCATCAATAATTTTTTATATTGTAAATCTAAAACTTATTTCATATTATATTATTAAATAATTATATAATACCATAAAAACAATAATGTAACCATAATATAATATATCATTGTATTAATAACATTATAATAATATATTTTTATAAAACATGAAATATATGGACATTTTAACATGAAACAATCCCCATGGTAAAGTTGTATAGTGTCTATGTCATTTATTACTTAGTATACACCATTCATCATCCAATCAAAATATTAACATTAATTATTAGAACCTTTCTCAGCATCATTGGTTACATTATTCATATTCAACTCTATGAGTTACATGTTGTGATATCATATCCATATCATATATAGGTAATTTTCTTCAATATCATTATTTTGATATGCAATGAAAATATTATTAATCATTATACATTCTTTCTCTAATTTATGTTCTTTCTAATAAGTTATTAGCATGTATGATTCCTTGTCCATTTATTCCATATTTATCTATGTAGAATGATATTATTAAATGATTTAACATACCATTTAGGACTAGATGTGAATGAAATTTAGTCATTCGTTTCATATTCAATCACATACTATGGTGACAAATTTGGATTTTGAGATTTCAGCGCATTATTTAAATATCAGTTTAGTGATTTTGTAAAAAAGGGACTGTAACCCTATTCCAAATTTGTTCTAATATGGTAATATTCATTTTTAATGACTTTTGGTTGTGTTAAAATGAATTGTTTTCCATTTTCATCACGAAATAGTTGATAATATTTATAGAATGTTCGTAATGGGTTTCAAAATTTTTAAAGTGTTTAGGATTAGCTATTATTTATGATTTTTTATCAATTTTCTCACATGATTAAATTTATAATGTTTTATTCATTTAAAAACTATTCTATTTTATTTTTATTCATGATTATGTAATGTTTTTTTTTCAAAATATGTATATAACAATTAATTTAATTTTCACTAAGTTCTGTTGGGCATCGATTGTTGGGTTGCTCGAGAAAAATTATTTTGATAGAGTAGGTAGAAAATGTTTGAATTTCCAATAAATTAATAAAAACAAAAAAATTATAAGTACTTTTTATTTTAACTTCAAATATTTATAAGACATTTATAATTAAATTTCAATGTTATATTTTTAAAAGTCTTCTAAGTGTCCCCACAAGATTATGAAGATGAAAACATTATCCCAAATTGATAATTTGAAATAGGAATTTGAGGAGGAAATCCAGGGTAGTTTCTGATGTTGAATTAGGAAAAACATCATTCACTCTAGGTATTGGTCCCCATAAGGGTCATCTAAAACATCTCAGACCCCCAAGCTTCAAGGAACTTATATTGAAGATGCTAATTAAAAAATTGCTTTACTAGAGTGTGAAAAAAATCATCTTAGTACAGAATACATCATGAATACTATGTTAGTTATAAGTCTATAAAACAAATCGATGTATGATACTAATATTGTTTCATATATGGAATAAATTTTATCTTCAAATGATGGAATGGGTGATGTGAGTGAGGTCCCTATTTCTGGTCGAGATGATTTTTGAAATGATTCAAGTATTGAAAATGTTATTGATGATGATGGTGTTTATTCTCTAGATGTTGATCATGGTGAAAATGATGATGGTGATGGTGATGAGGAGGTTGGTGACGATAATAAGGATATTGGTGCTGGTGATGAGGAAAAAGATGTTTGTGCTAGGGGATATATTAATCCCCTCCATTTTTTGACATATAAATAATGAGAAATATTTAACATGTTAAATGTATTGAATAGATTTGATGTATGTATATATCAACGTATGTTTTAATAATGTAAAGGGATAGAAAATTATTCCATGTAGTTGGTTAAATGGTGAATTTGAAATATTATTGCTGGATTGAATGTGTAATATGTTTTATCTTGGATTCGTATGATCTGAAGTTTGTAAAAGAGGTGATATAGTTGTTGCTTCCAAATGTAGATAAATACATATACCCATGTTTTGGAGAATCGTGGGTAAATTTTCCATTCTTTGATAAGATACCAACACAGTTATCCAAACTATGGGCATGGTATAATCTCTAGGGCCTATACCCATGGTTTTTATAGAATCCTTGGTTATGGTTTTATACCCACACCTCTATTATCCATGGTTTTTAAAACTATGGGTTCTTCCTATACAAATGGTTTTATGGGATAACACCATGATTTCAAATTATGGTTATAGTCTTTTTTTCCAATAGAGGTGTCAATTTTCAAATTTAAAACCAAAATAAATACCCATAAAAACTACCAAGTGTGTATTAACATCGTTTCATGCTCCCCCATCCATGATTCATCCCAACTAAATCATCTATCATTAAGATCATTACCTTTTCATGTCTTACAAACATGAATTCTATTTGGGAACTCATCTAGCATCCTGTATATGGTGTGATTACAACTCAGTATACAACCACCAATATTATCTAAAAAAATTTAGTATACAACAGTTTATGTAGTTTTATAAATAATAAATTACCATTAAAAATGTAATCATTTTTAATATATCAGTATTCTTAAATTGAACGCATAATTACCCTTGGTTCTTGATGACACATGATCCACCAATTATTTCATTGGACCATACTATAGTCTAACCCGTCCAGAAATGGATATCAAATTTCATGCCATCATGGGGTTCCATTAATCATTTCATGAAAATTACATATTTCAACAATGGCATGGTAGATAAGTAGTATGGAACCCTATGGGTGTTTAGTGTATAAATTTTTATCCCAAAGCATAATGATCAAATCTATAATTAAATATAATGGGGGCCTAGAGGACTTGTTTTTCACCCCAAGGGTATTTCAAGTATCGCTCCCTATCCCAAAAATAATTTACTAATATCCCATGACATGTTCCATAATTCCATCCATCTATCATCTATTACCATAATAAATTATTCAACCATTTCAAAAATATAATTTTTTTATGAAATAAAAAAACAAAAAAATAATAATTTTCATCTTATTTCCACACCCCAAGTCTTTGTACTAATTTCAAAATTCCAAAAAAAATTATTATCACATGGGACAAAACTTTATTAAAATTTATTTATTTTCTAATGAAATTGACCAAACAAAAAATTGTAATTTCAGAATTATATAGGCTATTATAATCATGATTATGGGAATTAATAATAATACCACCTACACCAATTTCATGTATGAACATTCACCAAACCAAAACCCCCAAGTTGATGTGGATCTATCAAAAACACAGTATCACATAAGATATAGGACCAATGCCTATAATCATAAAGTAATGTAATGAAATATGTTTAATCCATGATCATATCCAATGAAGGAATATTCATTCCTCCTAATCATGAAATTGAGACAGAGGAGAGATAACACCAATTTTGGAATGAATCACCTACCAATTATTACCCAATCCTTCAATTGTATCATCAATTCATCATAAAAATGGTTTTAAAGCCATTTAGTTGTCTTCAAGGCCTCCAAAAATTATTGAAAATTAATTGAATGATTATGGAATCATTGGGGTAAATTCCCTAGGATCTGGTATTTTTAAGTAAAATTTCATAAGATTAAAATCCCATGCACATAGTTTCCTTAGATTGGGAACACAATTTTAGAAATCATGTTCCTAAACTGTTCACCTCACTATAGGGGTCCAAAAGTTTCTCATATGATTTAAACATTTTGAGAAACCATCTACTGACCATGAAAATCCCATATTCCTTTGGTATATGGTTTCGGTAGGGTGGAAACATGATTTCACCAAACTCTGTGAAAATCATGGTCCCATCCTTCCTAACCAATATAGGGTGCATGGTTTCCTAAGAAAGATTACATGGTTTTCCCAATACATTATCCAAACATGAAAAACCCATTTCATAAAAAAATTATGAAATTTCTCTCAAAACAACCTCAAAACAAAACCCACAAAATAAATTAACAAAACCTGCAAATGGAATACATGACAAAGGAGTATGATACATCTCGAGAAATGTTAGGATCATCAGAAATTTTAATTAAAAAATAATTTTTAATCCTATTTGACACATCATACTACTATTTTTCTCACAAAATTACCATTTCAATGTGCATTAGTTATTTTTTCAATAAGTTTAAATTTGGGAGGTAATATTCTAAAACTACCTCTATGAAATTAATTTCTTCTCCTACCATATTCTCACTGCACCCCATCCACATATAACATAGAATAATAACACTATGATCATATATATAATTTCTTTTAATATTTATTCTATAATATCTACAATATTTCCTTTTATCGTGTCCTCTTATTCTGAAAAAGAAACCATTTTCCCTATTTTTTCAGTTCAAATCCATCAGGAAGGATGTGATTTTTTGAACAATACTACCATCATCGCATGTAATAATGATACTATTATAGTTATAAAAATTTATAATAAGAATATATAACATCATTCACACACTATATTCAATATATATCACAATATTAAATAATATGACTGTAGTTTTTCATTACGGGTAAAATCACCAAAATCAACTAATCATTGTACATTTACATTTTTACTGAGTTAATCATCCATATTTTCAAAAAATGTATATCTAGAAGCATTTTAATATCTATATTGATATCAATACCATATAGTTTTGATTATTGAATTTTTTTAACAGTGGACATGAACTTATAAAATATTTCACAAGTTATCTCATTTTGGAATCCTAAAACTAATGTCAATTGAATAATGAATATGAACATTATATGTCACTGAAATGTTTATAAATGATAACAATAAAATTATTTTTCATAATATATATATTTAAAATGGTAAAAATTTTGTAATTAAGGATCCAATTTTTTTATTCAGTACATTTTGTGCAAGTGAAGAATGATTCTGAAATCTATGGAAAAGGATCTCTTTGAACAACCATTTTAATTATGTTTGATCCTTTATCTCTCAAACTGAATTTAATTACTTAATTTTTTCAATAAATTTTTTTTCTGATCATTATATATTATTTATACACATATAACTACAATGTTATACATTCATTTTATTGGGTGATATATAAGCAGTATGTTTTTTTGAAAAATGAAACCCATTTCTTTTCATTGGTAATTATTATAATATGTGGTAGGATAATGAAACCTATTTCTAAAAAATGATAATTTTTATTTTTATGAATTATATTTGATTTAATCTTATGGGTTACATAAATATATACATGGTATAATGGGTGAACCCATATATCCCTCCAAATCATTGGGTAATGTTTTGTCTCCTGAGGAATTTGGAATGGGGTTAGGGAGTGATCATAATCTTTAATGGGATTATTTCCACCATGTGATTTATCATTGATTGTTATCCTAAAGATTTTAATTTGTAATGTCTCATGAAGTAGTGACATTCATATGTATTCATTTCATTATGATTCCCTTTTTTTATGTAACTGCTCTATTTGATTATTCATGATCCTTTTCTTTTATGTTATCATGTTATGACATTTTAATCAATAGATTTCCCACATTAAAAATTTTATATATTCCATTATAGCGACCCCTTTATTTTATGTATTCTCCATATTATCCTATATTATTTTTGTGTATAATGAGTTTCAGGATGTTGTTATTGAGATTTAAAAAAATGATATTTCAGTTTCACTTCATGTTGATGAAATATATAGATAATATTCCAAATACACTATAAATATCAACCTATTTTGTATCTATTTTATATTTATGTAAAAAATGGTTTATAAATACTTTTAATTGGATCTAGTCTATAGATAATATGTAATCCATATGAGGTCTCTCAAAGAATAGTTTTTTGTTTTTGTCGAAACTCTTATTGTTTTTTTCTAATTGAACTTCATAAAGATAAATTTTACCAACACAGACATAATTATTATTATATTATGAATAAAAAAAATGTTATTATGGTTATTGAAAAAACATTTTCCACCACCATTCCGTCTAATTTAATATGAAAACCTCACCTGTACACATATACGTCCTATCAGCCCCACATAATAGTCTACATAATTTTTCATCACTTAATTAATAATATGGATATAAATATTCAATAGTTTAATATATATGGATTTAATAACATAATTATCATTATAGAGATATATTATACCATTTATCTTATTAAAATTCAACAAAATAAAAAATGATAATATAACCCATGCATATGTATGGAATATCACCTCCATGAAGATATGTGATTCATTTTTCATTTCCACCTTTGATTGTCTACTATTAATATGTTTATAGTTAATATAAAAGTAAATTATAATTATTAAAAATCTAAATATAACGGAAGAATGAGCAAATTGCACTGACTAAAACTACTAAACCATAATTACCATAAAATTATAATAGTTATGACCATAAAATATGAATTCATGATGGAATTATTAATAAAAATGTGTTTGAATAATATAAGTAGTCATAATATGATATAACATGTATTGATATGTTTCAATTATATATGCATAATTAATTGTAAATTTTTATACAATTGGATGAAATCACATACAAGGAATTTTAAAACATGAGATTACTTATTTATTTTATAATCTGATTTTTTCCATGATTAATTAGGTTAATATTTCATTTTAAAAATTTATATTATCATAAATTCTAAATTCAAATATTTTTTCTTCTCATTCATTTATTTCTTGTGTTTATATAATTTTTTAATTATAGTGTTTTTGTATCAGAAATAACTATTTAAGTTTGAAGTATGGTACTTTCATTCGACATTATTTTTTAGTGTTTTACTTAAACATATTTTCCTTCCATGCCCATATTTTCTTTAAAATTTTATCCATTTTCTTTACTATAATCCATTTTTTATCATCTTATTTTTTATCTATAATTATATTTTAATAAAAAATTTATGTAAAATATACATATCATTTTCACAATGGCGATCTTTTAAAATTGTTTCGAATTGAATCATGGTTATCACATAAAATACATTATAGAATTTCAGCACAATCCTAACTAGTATAATCTATTATTACACATTTCTCCATGTTTATATTCATTGAAAATGAGTTTTCTAGCCTTGTAGATTATTTTTCATTAAATATATGTATTAATAAATAATAAATTATTTTACCTAAGAACTGATATAGTGATCTATTTTTATTGAAATCCTCTTTATCAACACCCATTTATTTTGGTGAGGATGTGATATAATGGAATAAAATTTTTTATTTCTCCAATTGGAATAAATTTCTATGGGGTAAATATTATTTTCCTTTATTCTTGATTAATTATGGAAAAATGTGGATTTAAAATTAATTTCTAGAGTGAATATTATTGATCAGTATAAATATTGGGATTTCATAGGGTGTGAAAATGATGGGTGGGTCATGGTCATATCTTCCCACTCAATTCAAAGATTTTTCTAATTAGACATAAATATTAGAAATTTTTTACTAGATTGGTACACTGTTTTCCTTTAAATTTCTTATGAATGATTTCTGATTTGAGAATCCATGAAGATAAGATTCATGATATAATGGTAGATAAGTCTTGTTCATAAATCTATTAAATCATTCATTTACATGATTAGAAACTTACTTCCCATTATACATGTTATTTAACTACTAATATTTCCCATTTGTTTTCATTGAACTCATGTTTTTTTAAATGGAATGTTTTTTGATTATCTATTCTTCCATATTGATTATTAAATATTTACTAATGAAATATTTTTTTTGAGAATAACCCTTAAAATGTTTCTAATCTCACACATTATTTGTTTTCATATACCAAGGATGTGAATAATGTTATTGTGAGTGATAAAAAAGAAATAATTAGTTTGATGCTATTTTTTATATATCCATTGTAATATGGGATCATGTTTGTATTATGTTAAATAAGACTACAAACCTAATCGATCATCCCTTTTGTGATCCCCTATATAATGTAAAAATTTATTATTGTAAACAATATCACTAGGATACTGTATTTTGGGTAATAAAATTGGTATTAGGGAAATTTTACAATGAGTAATTGAAATAAGGTTTTAAATGAAAATATATAACATGATAAATATGATAATACTTTATTTTACATGAAAATACTTACCATTATAGATATTTTAAGTTTATGGACCAATACACATTTTAATTTTGAGAAACCATTGAGTGTCCGATTTTTTAGAGATAGTTCAAAAATGAATAATGGAAATCAGCAACAAATGACTGGGTAGGGATTTACCTATTCTATCGGCCAATATAGTAAGGGATTGAAAAAAGTTGACCACAACCCTGATAGGGTAGATTATTTAGGTTTTGATGATTAACCATTATCATATGGGAAACATATACTTCTATGGTATTGTTCACTATTGTTGGTTCCTATTATGTAATATAAGAAAACATGTTTTAATGGAAATATCATTCTAATGGTATCTTAATAATTAATTGATATCCTCAAAAATCTATTTTTATGTTTTGATATACTTTAAGGGAAAATAATATTATTGAATCACATTATTCAAAATTATATTTCATTAAAAGTCATACATTGACATATGACACCAAAAATGTTGATGAAATATAGTGTATTGCATTAATAAATTTAATTTGTAATTCTTCGAGACATTAATTCCCCGAGTATAGCATGTTGAAATTGAAGGAGTGTCAATCACTTCAATAATATTTGGGAAGTATTTTTCTGTATGATGTTAACAATACTATATTAGCTAGGAATACTGTGGATTGCATACATATTCTAGAAATTTGGAATGATCATTCATTGATGGGCTTAACTCGATTCACCATGATGCCATCATTTAATAAATATTTTCTTCATATAATTTTATAATATCATATTACAGAAATAAAGTGAAATTATTTGAATGGAATTATAAAATCTAGGGAAGTCATGAAAATAATTGGTTAGATAAGAAATAAGAAAAAACAAATTCATTAGATAAGAATAAACCAATTGTGGTATTTTCAAAAAGTGATGATTGTGTAAGGAAACATAATGGTATATGATTGATTATAAAATGAGTATATTTCAAGTGTGTTCAATTGGATAATAAGGATCTTGAAAACACATAAATGAAGGAGATAACTACATTATTTTTATTTATTTTTATTCATATTTTAAATTAATCAATTAAATCTTAATCTCTTATCGGAACATCCAATGGAAGAGGCCACAGATAACAGACCATAGTTATGAAATTAAAACACATGAAGATAATTTCCTAATGATGTTTCAGTAGGATCATTTATCACAGCCTAATTTGTTTCTAATTCATTATTTTTTTGTGGATCTTCACACTCTATATATGTTATTTTTTCTAATATAATTATATATATACCAAGATCACAGTGAAGAGAGTTGTAATTAATGACTCATTATGGAAATATTATTAAACTAAGGGTCTTGTAGTCTATTCACATTATTAAATATTGACATTACCTATATGAAAATATAATTATTATACCATTCCCAAAATTTTATATTATCTCTATTAAGGATTTTATTTCAAATTATATTGAAAAAATTTATTTGTTGGATAAGTAGAATACAATTCCTAATGGAGACGTGGAATCTCAAATCATTATATCAGAGATTACGACATCTAAATATAATATAGATACACCTTTTTTAGCTCCCAATGATTACATTATTATTGATAATAGAGTGTATATATCCTATGGCATAAAATGGTATACATACAATATTGGACGTCCAAATTATATAGGAACACATTAATGTTCCTTAGATGAACTACATAGGAATGAAACTAAGAATAATATCATGGTTTCAATTGATGTTAGCCTGGATGTGTAACATCCCAGATCCAGGTTCCACATAATGGGTGCACCGAACCCGGTTGGTCACATAACCTCAAATGCATTTCTCGAAATTCCATAGGTCGTCGACTAGCAGCGAGGTCCTCGGACTGATAGTGGGGAAACTATACCTTCATTTTTCAAAGTGTAATGCAACAGAAATTAATATAAGCATACAATAGTGGATGAAGTAAATAATAAAGACCTTAAATGGAAAAGGGAAGTGAAGTAAAATACAACCAACAACCATATATATGATGATGCAATATATCTATAATTCTGAGAAAGCATCCATAGAGGATAAACTGCAATCTGATAAAATACAGCACAAGGTACAAGAACAGAAAAACAAAACCAAGCAGTGAAACAGGAGCTTAGCATCATCGCAAGCCTAAGATCGGTCCCATGCTCACTTACTCCTCCACAACATTCATGTACCTGTGTAGGGACCATTTCCCTTGTCGAAACATACAACAATATAATCTGTCTGTGCCCAAGACATGACCCAAATAGGGTTTGAGAAATAAATACCGGTAGGCAACCACCGAAGACCCATGGCCAACTATCAGTGAAAATGTGCAACAACAATTTCCAATAATGAAATGCAGTAGACTAGGAAGTACTCAAAAGTAATAATTCCTACAAATTACATTAAAATTTTAATAATTATTTAACAATTCAATATTATGAGTTTTCTGAGGCCCGGCCTTGACCAACAATCTCTTATATAGTGTCACAGCAGAAACCACAACAGGATATCTAACAGGTAGATATAATTATAATACGAAGCATATTATTTAACTTCGCATGTAGAATAAAAGAAATCACCACAGTGAATATTAAAGTAAACATTGTCCTCATCCAAAATGAATATTTCCCTTAGGAGTACGAGATATTTCCCTCAGGCACATAAGCTAATGCTCTCTGGCATAAGAAACATTGTCCTTAGGCCAGTTAGATCCTTTCCCTCAGGCTAATCAGAACCTTGCCCTCAGGATAATCAGAACCAAAGTAAGTAACCGGGCCAAGCCCAATGCCTAATCAAGAAATTTTATATATGTTTCCTCTTAAGAAAACATGAAACATGCTATAATCACGGCATACCCACGGGCATCCTATCCAAACGGCTAAACAATGGGAACGCACCCTCGGGGTGGCCCCGGATCAAAGAAACGATCCCAAACAGTAGTTTATTCAAATTCATTAGATTACATATTCAATTCTACGTATCATAACAGTCAAGGCCTCAGCCATATGACACCCCGAACATGGGTGTGTAGCACACCGATGCACAAAGACAACATGACAGTTGGAGATCAACACAAGATCGGGTACCTCAATCTCCAATGAACGATATATGTAAAAGGCGCCTCCCGAAGTGACCAAGAACGAATTAGATATGAGATAAAAGATTATTTGTTAAAACCTAAATAACTTCCTTTAGGGGAAGAATTTGAAGGAAATATTTATGAAGAGGGAATACCTTACCCGCTTGGTTCAAA
Source organism: Viscum album (assembly GCA_963277665.1). Lineage (NCBI taxonomy): Eukaryota > Viridiplantae > Streptophyta > Magnoliopsida > Santalales > Viscaceae > Viscum > Viscum album. Next base: position 1,495,891,577 of record OY728151.1, on the reverse strand, counting down.
CGTGATAGAAGGAGGAAGAATCAGAGTCCCGGTGAGAGATCGAGAGCTTCTCCAAGTCTCGACCTCCTCCACAATATCTCCTGGTGAGTTATCTGCCTCCACTGCCAAATTAGGAGGCTACTGCCTGTTTTTAACTAAAAAATATAACTACAGTGCATGTACTCACACGTACACGGCGTGTACTTTCTTTTTATCTGTTCACTGGCGGCTACTCTCCATTTCCTTACTGTTCAGCTGCCATCTGATTACACAGCGTGTATTACTAAGTACACGGTGTGTACCATCAATACTCGGGTGGCTACTTCCACTGCTTTACTATTCACTTGCCAATAAATTACACGGCGTGTATTACTAAGTATATGATGTGTAGTTAATTTTTACACCCATAATCGCTGACAAGACTACACGCCCTGTATTCTCATCCCACACGGCCAAAGTACATGGCATGTGAAAAAGTACACGGTGTGTACCCATAAATTTGGGATTTTCCCCCATTTCCCTAATTTTTAAAAACAAACATAAAGAACATGGAAAAGAAGAAACTCGTACCTCAAGAATAAGAACTGAGTTCTTACAAACATCCCCCCTTAAAGCAATTCATCCCCGAATTTCCATTCATAGGGTGATGAAGATAAATCTGAGATCAAATCTGGCCACTGGTCACGTACCTTAATCTCCCGTTCTCGGGTTTCATCCAGCACTGGGCCATGCTGCCATAGAACCTATACGAGAGGAACAGACCGGCCTCGGAGAACCTTTGTGAACCTATCAACAATTCGAATCGGATGCTCCTTAAAGGATGTATCAACCTGAAGTTCATCCTCCTCAGGATGAAAAACGTGAGATGGGTTTGAGTGATAACGGTGTAGCTGAGATATATGGAAGACGTCGTGCATAGCCCGGTACCTCTATGGTAACTGAAACCGATAGGCAATAGTCCCGACTCTCTCCAAAATCTGAAACAGCCCTACATAGCTTGGTAAATGTTTACCCAATCTCCTAATCAGCATGTATCCCAATGTCAGTGAAACACACGAGAAATCATGATCACCGACCACAAACTCCAAGGGTCATCTGCGGTGATCTGCATAAGATTTTTGAAAAGACTGTGCATTAGCCTTCTGATTATGAATCAACTAGACTTGTTATGAAGTCTCCTACATGAGACATGGTCCTAGTAAAGATCTCTCACCTACCTCCAAATAGCACATGGGTGATTGGCATTTCCTACCATATAAATCCTCATAAAGTTCCATCTCAATAGTTTCCTGAAAACTATTATTGTACGCAAACTCAACCAAGGGAATGTGCTTCTCCCAAGATCCCCCAAAGTCCAGGACGCATTCATGAATTATGTCCTCTAGCAGCTATATTGTACGCTCTAACTGGCCATCGGTCTTAGGGTGGTATGTTGTGCTCAGAAGAACCTGTGTACCCACTTCCCTCTGAAAACTCTACCAGAAACGAGACATAAAATGGGAGTCCCTATATGAAATTGTAGAATGAGGGACCCCATGAAGACGTACTACCTCTCAGATATACAACTTCTCAAGTTTGTCAACACTAAAGGACTCCTTGATTGGAAAAAAGTGAGCTACATTCGTAAGTCTATCCACAAAAACCCATACTGTATCATTTCCTCGTGGTGACCTCGGAAACCCGGTCACAAAGTCCATCGCGACAACATCCCATTTCCACTCTAGAATGGGTAATTGTTGTCATATTCTGGCTGGCCTCTGATGCTCCCCCTTCACCTGATGACAGGTGGAACATCTCGAAACAAAACCAGTTACCTATATTTTCATACCAGACCACCAATACTGACGTCCCAAGTCACGGTACATTTTGTTAACTCCAGGATGCACTACCCAAGATGAAGCATTAAATTCATGCATTATCACCTCATGTATATCCCCTAGAACCCACACTCTTCCATGGATACACAATACCTCGTCGCCGCCTATCGTCCAACCAGGAGGAGGGTCCTCACTTTCCACCAACTCTGTTATAACTAGGCCTTCATAATCTGAAAGATGTATCCTCCTCACTATATCTAGGAGGGTAGAATTCAAAGCTTAGGATGAAATGTAGGCTCACCCCTGACTATCATGAACCTCCAAATTCATCTTAAAGAACAAATCCATGAGCTGCCACTCACCACTGGCCTCCTGCACTACCTGTATCTGAGTCCTCCTGCTTAGTGAATTAGCTACTACATTACCCTTACTAGGGGTATATGCAAGCTCAATGTCGAAGGACTGAAGGTTTTCAACCCACCTTCACCATCTCAAATTCAATTCACGCTGGGTAATGATATATTTAAGACTTTTTTGGTCTGTAAACCCCACAAAATGTTTTCCCAATTGATAATGTCTCTAACAATGTAATGCATGAACTACTACAGCCAACTCCAGAGCATGCGTCGAGTAATTCCTCTCATGTGGCTTCAACTGCCGAGACTCGTACACAACTACTCGATTGTCATGCATCAACACTGATCCCAGCCCAATACCTGATGCTTCACAGTAAACTATGTAGCTCTTCCCCTGCACTAAAAGTATCAGGACTGGTGCTGATTTCAACCGTCCCTTCAGCTCCTAAAAGGATATATCGCAAGCTTCTGATCAAAAGAACTTCATACCCTTCTTAGTCAAACCCATCAACGGTGCTTCTATGTTGTATAATTCCTATATAATGTGCCTTTAGTAACCATCCAGCCCTATGAAACTCCGTATTTCAAACACATTCATTGGATACTCCCAAGAAACTATTGATCTCACTTTCTCCAGGACTACCACAACTCCTGCCTCTAAGATAATATGACCCAAGAAATGAATCCGCTCCATCCAAAAGTGGCACTTTGAGAGCTTAGAATATAACGGATGCTCTCTCATTGTACTCAGAACGATCTCAAGATTGGTGGCATGGTCGTGTCGAGTGTTAGAGTACACCAAGATATCGTCCATGAAGACTACCACAAATGAATCCAGATAGTGATGGAACACATGATTCATTAGATCCATGAAAAATTATGGCGTGTTTGTGAGTCCGAACGGCATGACCAAGTACTCGTATATACCATATCTTATCCAAAAGGTTGTAAGCGGTATGTCAGATGGTCTAACGCACAACTGATGATATCCGGATCTGAAGTCAATCTTAGAGAATACTCAGGCTTATCAATGTTGATCAAAAATATCATCAATCCTCGATAACGTATATTAGTTCTTAAATGCCAACTGTTTTAGTTTCTGATAGTTCACATAGAGTTTGAGGTTACCAAATGCCTTCTTCGCAAACAGGATAGGCGAACCCCAAGGGGAAGTACTGGGGCGGATGAAACCATTTTCTTGTAACTCCTCTAACTGCATCTTGATCTCCTACAATTCTGGTGTATCCATCCTATAAAAAGTATTGGAAACTGGTGTCGCTGCTCGAACAAGATCAATAGATAAATCCATCTCTAACTCTGGATTTAGAATTGAAAAGGTGTCCAGGAAGACATCCCTGAAATGATTAACCACTAGAGGGAAATCCTTTTAACAAGTTCCTTGGTCATCCAGATATAAACTCTCAATCTGGGTTGTCATTCCTCCTCATCCACGATGCTCAGGTCCAGCTATGCTCACTTGGACATCTCATTCTCCCTTGTATAGAAAATATCTTCCCTCTAGGGTCGTGAAACTCACCCGGCGATAATAGCTTGAAACGGTATCAACCATTCCATCCCAATAATGACATCATATCTATTCATCATTAAGACATAGTGGTCCCATAGAAAGAGACACCCTCTAACCTCTAGTGGGAACTCCTTGCACTGACGCACACTTTCTAGTCTAATTCAAAATGGAGTGTCTAGCGTCATGATATCCGAAGAAGATGAAACACAGATCCCATGGTTTTCTGCAACAGACATAGATATAATGATATGTGTAGAACCAGTATCGAAAATTACAGAAGGCAAAATAGAAGCAACTAGAATAGTACCTCTGACGGTTGAAGGTCTGGGATCCTTCTCTTGTTGGGTCTGTTGCACTGCATATGTATGCCTAGTACCATGGCCCTAAAACAGAGCCTAGCTACCCTGAGCTGACTCACCCTAATGTCTCTAAGATCCTAGTGTATGGATACCAGGGCCATGACCACCACCTCGACCTCAACATCCTGACGTATTCCAATTCCCTGACTAGTAAGAATCTGCTAGTCCTGCTCTCGCACACAGAGTCTATACAGAACCCCTCTCACCAGTCACTAGTGCAAACGCCCTGCAAAAATGTTGAAGATGACCCATCTTTCCAAAAGCTCGGAACTCCACTAGGTCACGTTGACAATGAGGTCTCTTGTTCCCCTCTTTACCATAGTGGTAGCACATTATCTGGCCACCTGAAGAATTCTTCTCAATACTACAACCACCATGAGAGAAATCCATTTGCCTCTTCCTCTTACTGGTAGAAATAGTACCAGAGACTGGTGATGAACTGCCCTGGTCTACACCACTAGCTTCCTGTAGGTTCTGTTCTGAAATCAACACCTGGTTCACAATAGCATGCACTATAGGAAACCTGAAAACATTTACCAGTGCTTGGATGTCATATCAAAAGTCATCCTCAAAGATTTTATCCCTCAACATCTCATCATCCACCAGAATAGGTGAAAAACACTCTAGCTCGCTGAATCTGGAAGAATAGTCCATCAATGATATGGAACCCTGGTGCAGATTCATGAACTCTCGAGCTCGTTCTTCCCTTAGCATCTCCAGAAAAAAAAAATTCATAGAAAACTGCTTGAAAATCAACCCATGCCATGTCTCACTGATTCTCAGTCTGGGTGGTAACATCCCACCATCTTTTGGCGGAATCACACAACATTTATGTAGCGAGCTTGACCCTCCTCCCAGAAGGTGTCTCAAGATGCTCGAAGATTTTTTGCAACAAATTCAGCCATGACTTTGCAGCCTGTGGTCTTCCATCCCCTGAAAATGTAAGCGGATGATGCTGCTAGAATATACATTTCATCTTTTCCATAGATGTGGAAACTGGTCATGCTCCCTAGAAGGTCTTCATAAACTGCATGACACCTTCACATAACTGCTCATCCAGGCCTACATCCAATATAATTGTTGGCGCCAAATCTGGCACCGCTGGAGGTCCCATCCGTAGAACATGGCCTACCATCTTTGGATTATAATTTTCTCCACTCTCTTGGCGATCAACTAATGGCCGTCTTAGTGGCATAACTATACAATATCAAACACATGCCTTATTTTAATTTACTGTCGAGGTTTCTTTTGTCCGGTTAATAGTGCCAACGAAAAGAAATAAAAAAATCATAAGAACTGGAAAAAAAGAGACTACACGACGTGTTACACCTGCACACGATGTGTACACCATCCTGTCTCCCTAGCCACATGGCCATGTCCACACAGTCTCTCACCGGTTAAGAGTACACGGCGTGTACTATATGAGCTTCACCAAACTGTTTTGTTCGAGACACGGTCGGATACACGGCTCACACATCACGGCGTGTTCTAGATGGACACAGCCTGTACGAGAAGAGGTAACATCAACCTGTGTTGTTAGTCACACGACCAGATCCCCGGATTAAACTACACAAAGTGTTCGGCATTGACATGGTTTGTTTAAGATAAGATTTTTTTGTCCATTTTGTTAGTCACATGACGGACACAGGGTCAAGCCGATATGGTGTGTATAATAGGTACACTACGTGTTCCCACAAGAACTTACATATCCCGTGTCTCTGCCCACATGACCCATGACACGGTTAGAGACTACACAACGTGTACATAAGGTATACTACATGTACTTAATTTTTTTTGTCATTTCATCCCAAACAGAAGAGTTCATGGCGTGTGTTCATAGAAACACGCAATGTGAATTCTGGGTTTTTCCAGACAGTACGTCTCAGAAACTACTCTAGAGTCCATGGTTCTTTAATTTCAAGTTTCATTATGCCAAATTCTGGTCTTTGGGGGCACATAATCCCTGCGAACCAAAGTATATCACCCAAACTATCACATTATAGTACAAAATTCATCAAAATTTTGGATCATGAACCACTAAATTCTGATCCAAGAGAGCTCATACTTCTCAGGAACCAAAGATTAGCATCCATAAACCCAACCGTAACATGTACCAATACCCTATCAATAGTAGGCATATCTATCAATGTACCTATCAAAACAGCATACATTTTATAGAAAAACATCTATCACAACAACATGCAATTTCTAATGCACCTACATGGCATGGAAATTATGCATGGCCTGTGATTCTAAAATGTGCCTAAACGATGCATGTTATCGCATACCCTCATCCCATCGGGTTGCGAAGAAATAGAACACATTGTTAAAAATATAAATAGCACACCAAAAGTGCGTCACCCAAAGGTGAAAATCAAATCAATTGTAAAATTGCAAAACCAGAAAAAAAAATTGAAATTAAATGAGGTAGATTGGCTTTTCCCTATACATGGGTTAGCTACTCCTGGGTACAACTTATTACCAAATACCTATTCCATCCTACCCCTGACTATAGTCTCCAAATAGTAATTCAAAGAAAATAAACTCCTTTGATACCACTTTGTAACGTCCTAGATCCAGGTGCCACACAATGGGTGCCCCATACCCGGTTGGTCACATGAGCTCATGTGCATTTCCCCAATTGCCAAAGGTTGTCGACTAGCAGCGAGGGCCTATGATTCATAGTGGGGAAACATTTCACTCATTTTTCAATGTGTACCATAGTGGAAATAAATATAGGCATACAAAATTGGAAAAAGTAAACAATATAGACCTGAAATGGACAAGGGAACTGACGTAAAAGACAACCAAAAGTCATATATATGATGATGTAATATGTGTATAATTCTAAGAAATAAGCCAAACAGGATACACTATGATCTGATAAAATATAGCACAAGGTACAAGTATAGCAAAACAAAACCATGTTGTGCAATAGGAGCTCAGCAACATCGCAAGACTAAGCTCAGTCCCATGCTCTCCTACTCCTCCGCAACAATCATGTACCTGTATAGGGACCCTTGCCCTTATCAAAAATTGTAGCAATATAATCTGTTTGGGCCCAAGACCTGACACAAACAGGGTGTGAGAAATAAATCCCATTAGGCAACCACCAAAGGCCTATGGCCAACTATAAGTGAAAATGTGCAATAGCAGTGTGCAGTAATGAAATGCAGTAGACTAAGAAGTACTCAGAAGTAACCATTCCTACAAATTACATTACGATTTTTATAATTATTTTAAAATTAAATATTATTATTTTTCTGGTACTCGGCCTCGATGGAAAATCTCCTATACAATGTCGTAGCAGAAACCACAACATGCTATCTAACATGTAGAGATAATAATAATACCAAGCATGTTCTTTAACATGGATGGTACAACAAAAGAGATCACCATAGTGAATATTAAAGTATACCTTGTCCTCAGACATAATGAATATTTCCCACATGCATACGATATATTTCCCTCAGGCATATATGTTACTGCACTCAGGCATAAGATACATTGTCCTTAGGCTAATCAGAACCTTTCCCTCAAGGTAATTAGAACCTTACCCTCGGGATAAAAAGAACCTTGCACTCATGCTAATCAAAACCAAAGAAAGTAACCTGGCCAAGCCCAATGCATAAGAAATCAATTTTATATATGTTTTTTCTAAATAAAACTCAAGACATGCTATAATCACGGCATACCCACGGGTATCAGGGCCAAATGGATAAACAAGTGGAGCACACCCTTAGGGTGGCCCTGGATCAAAGAAATGATCCCAAACAATTGTTTATTATTATTCATTAGATTATCTATGCAATTATAGGTATCTTAACAGTCAAGGACTCATCCATACGACTCCCCCGAACATGGGTGCATAGCAAAACGGTGCACAAAATCAACTCGACAGTTGTAAATAAACACAAGACTTCCTACCTTGATCTCCTCTTATCCATATACTTGAATGGAACCTCCCAAAACGAACAAAAAACACGTAGATCTGAGATAAAATATTATCCACTCAAACCTAAATAAATACCATTAGGGAAATAATTGTACGTAAAGATTCAAGAAGAGGGAATACCTTACCCATGCGGTTCAAACGAGATTGATGATAGAAGAATCAGAGTCCTGATGAGCGATCAGGAGATTATCTATGTCTCGACCTCCTCTCCCACAACTACTGGTGAGGTCTCTGCCTCATCTGTTGAATGAGGAGGCTACTACCTATTTTTAACAAAAAAACATAACTACACTACGTGTACTCTCAAGTACACAGTGTTTACTTTCTTTTTACCAGTTCACTGGCGGCTCCTCTCCACCGCCTTACTGTTCAGCTGCCAACTGATTACAAGGCGTGTATTACTATGTACATGGTGTGTACCATCGTTCCTCTGTCGGCTACTTCCACCGCCTTATTGTTCACTTTTCGACTGATTACACAGCGTGTATTACTAATTACATGACGTGTAGTTAGTTTTTACACCCTTAATCAATGACAAGCCTACACGCCCTGTATTCTCATCCCACATGGCCAAACTACACAAGGTGTGAAAAAGTAAACAGCATATACCCTTAAATTTGGGATTTTCCCCCATTTCCCTTATTTTCTCAAAAACACATAAGGAAAAAAGGAAAAGAAGAAACTCGTACCTCATGAATAAGAACCGAGGTCTTATAGAATGCACATTATATAACTACAACACCATTCAATATAAACATAATAATATTTTTGTAATTAAGGAAAAAAATATATGATTTCTATGAAAAGATATTTTTACATTGTATTATTTCGTTTGGGGATTTCCATGTTGAAATTATTATGAATAAAGATAGGTCCATGGTTTTTTTATTACATTTTATGGAAATCATGACCATTACAATAATGAAAATGAGTCATATTACATATATTGATATATTATTTTATTAAATTCAAATATGTTAATATCATTTAATAATTTATGTTAATTCTAGTTATCATCATCTTTAGTTAGAGAAAACTTATTTTACAATGGATACTTTCCTAAATAGGTTTGGACATGGTGAATATAAAGTAATTCACTTTAGGATGAATAATGGGTCCTCTATTTATATGGATGTGATGAATATATATTTAATCTTTTATGATTATAATTTAATTATATGATTTATTATTGATATCCTAATATTCAATAAAATATAATATTAGAAAATAATTCATTTTATAACCATTCATCGGTCTCATATAGAAAATGAGTAATATGGAATATTTATAATAAATGATATTTGGAATTGGGAAATTTATTTTCTTGTCTATATTGTTTGTATGGATTGAATATCAATTAATACTTTAAATACATGGGTACTGATTGAATGAATAATTATAATTAATATAGCTGAGTTATATAGTATTCATGAATTATAATTTTACTATCCACGACAATTTCAATATAAATTCCATTATTTATTTCTTTAATGAGTGTGACATATGAAGGGGGTTTTATATTTTCCCAAGAGTGTAAATAATATTTTTAATAATAAAAAAGAAATTTATATAAAATATAATTGAAATTACCAATATGATGCAATTGATATTAGATATAATGTGATGAATTAAATAAAGGACATAGATATTCCCATCCTTTCGCATTTTGTAATCTATTTATTCTTATCAATAAAATATGCTTTGGTCTTTGACCAAAGAATTACCTTTAAAAAAACTATATATCAAAGAAATTAAATATAAAGGAACATAATTACACAACCCATGATCTATATATGGAATCATTGATATTTTAATTGATGGTTTCAAGGAATTCATTTTATGGTTGATATTTTGAATTATTTATGGACAAAATGGTTTTAAATACACCATCTTATACAATGAACATACCATAATAAAATTTTTAATGATAAAAATTACTCATGTATTATTATTTATTAAAACAATACCACAATTGGAAGTAAAATAAGTAGGAAAATTCATTGAGAGATAAATATTATAGTATTTTTCATGTATGAGGATTAAAAAATAATATATATTAATGTATTTAGTAATTTTTAATAGAGGAATCATTATATAAATGGATATAAAATATAAATTATAACTAAATTCAATTTCATCTATTATTATTGAAAATAAATATTTCCTGACATGGTGATGAAGATATTAAAATGAAAATCCATTCCATGAATAATGGGTTTTTTAGAACACATCAAAAATTAATACTGTATATTAAAATTTGTAAAGAGTATATATTTTCATTCTAGGATAGATTTAATAATAGAATTATTATTTTAGAAAAATATACCAAATAACATTATAAAAAATGATATCATAAAAATGAAATTGTATTTAAGTAGAAATTTTTGGAAAGATAATATGAAATGGGATATTATAGATTATTTTTCAATATTCATGGATTATAATCATGTAAATTATCAGATGCAACATTCTATTGGATTCATGAAACATCTACCTATTCACGTGGTGAAATGGGGTGATATCACCATATAATTCTTCCTTTAACATTGAAATAATCTAAAAAAGAATGATTCCTTATTGTATATATTTTATCACCATGCAATGTACTCTATTTTCCGGGCCATAATGGAGTATCTAAAAAGGGTTAGTCTGACAATGCTCAATATTATTTAATTTATGATACTTCATGGTGATACAATTTCTATTTTTTTCTAATTATGTATGATTTAATTTAACAATTCATGATAAGTATTTAGAGGTATCTTGACTCTGATATACCTTTTAATACATAATGTTATCCTAAAAAATTATAAATTATGAAATTTCTATTCCAAAATTTGAAAATATGTAGACATTATGCTCACAATACATTCAAGGAACATTGGTTCAATATTTTCCATCTCTATAATTTTCCTATAATAATAACATCCATTAAAAATGTCAAGTGTCTATGTAAAAAGTATTAAATGGGAAAACATTTCTTAAACTATGAAGTTAGGATTTTGTTTGGGGAAGGTATTATTTTGGATGATAACATAATGAGTAGAAAATAGAAAATGTGAGGACTATTTAGATTTATATTTTGGAAGATTAAATTAGGGAAAAGATGTTTGATCATGAAGGAATGAAAGATTCAAGATTTCATTTGGGGGATCATTTTTATTAATGGGATATTCATGGAAACATTTTATTTTGTTATCTATTAAAGGGGATCTATATCCTAGGAACATCAAGTTATCAAAAATTATAAATTGAATTAGATATATTTGTTAATGATTGGAAGTGAAATCCATCGACTATAATTTTCAGGGTGTGTTAGAAAATATATTTATTGAGGATGTATAAGGCAAACATAATTAATATTTTCATTTATAAGAAATTTTTATTGAAACTAGATTTATAATTTTGTTAAGAATCTATTGAGATTCTTGAAAGTTGAGAAATTTTATTATTTTATTTCATGTCTAAATTGGTAAAGGTGAATTGTAGAAATATTTTGATAGAAGAGGTGATGCGGAAACATGTGTAATTTTGGATGGAGACAATCAAATCTCCATTACTTAGGTGACATTAAAGAAAATATAATGACAGATGTTTTCTAAGAGAAAAATCAGACACCTAATATTCAATAATTTTATTTATTATTTTCATTCTAAAGAAACAATATCATAATGAACATAGCATTATTTAAAAAATATATTTAAATATAAAGATAAAATGAAACTAAATTTACTATTATTAAATTAAATTAACTTTTTAATACTGATTTCAACCAAAATCACATTATTTTTATGATATTTTTTAGAATAGAATATTTTTAGGTGACTAGTAATTTTTTTAACAACATTTCAATGTCACTTTTTAACATTATAATGAAATAATGATAACATTCATGTTAGAAAAGTATTGTGGTAGATTAATTAAATATAATACAACGTTGAATATTTATTTTTTACCAAGAATAATTATTACTACATCCTTAGGAAAAATCATAAAATTACCTCCCAATAGTAAATATGGTATGATGTAATGAATCACAATGGAATCCACTATAACAAGGTTGACACCTCAGGAGGAAAATTCCCATGACCATAAAAGCATAAAATCCTTTCAGTTTGTGTCTCTTTTGGAATAATAAAAATAGAATTTGTTTGTCCTTCATAAAACATTTGATAGATATCCATATGGTTTATCATGATTCTATTACACCTTTGAATAGTATAAGAGATAGACCATGGGATATGTCCTATAAGATGAGGTGTATTATAAATAGTGGCTGAATCAGTATCAACAACTGTGAGTTGAATATTTATTTTCTTACAAAAATAGATTCTAGTGAGGATCTCATGAGATTCAGCATGAAGTGTGTCACCACTTCCATTGTATGTTGAAATGTACACGATAACCAATCCCCATATATCCTAGATACCTCCTCCACCTCTCATGATACTTATGTTATAGGAACTAAAAATGATACATTTGTGACCCAAATGATTATGTAACTAACAAATTCATCACCATTTACCAGTACTAATAACAATGTTAGCAGCATTAATGGTTAGAAGATGAGGCATGAGGGTAGTGGTTACCTCTTATTTCATATAGATCATTGTCAAATCTACCAAGATATTCATGGTTTTGGAGACAATACATGTTCTAGTACATTTAACATCTTTGTGCCACCATTCATTACTCATGATACTAGGGTGCCAATGTCATTATGCAATGGTTATAGCACCATCCATTTTCTCTAGGAAATTGATCCTTTCTCACAAAAACATAGTTTATAAAAAGTCACACTCAATAACTCCTAAGAAGGTGGCTAGTGAATTTACCAACGGATGTCCACACTAAAAAATCCCATTAACAATAGAAAAGGGTAATTAGAAAATTATATCATTATATCCTTGTGATTATTAAATTTTTATATGAGGATAACTCCCAAGAATTAGATGTTATCCTCAATGTGAATTGAATTTATCCTCACATGCTACACTATGAATATGAATTTCATAAGAATTTACTTTCACCAAAGTGACTCACTAAAAAATTCAAGATCATTGGACACCATATACAATATATGAAACTCATTCACTGGGAATGTTCATAATTAGGAGCTCATAGATACATAATTTTCAGGATCTGAATTCAGAACAATGATCTCAAATATGACCTGCTGGATCCCATCTAGAATAGCTTGGATGTATTTTAGGTTATCACTTGCAGATATGAATGTAATTTATGGAGTATGAAATTAGTAAAAGGAAACTTTATTCCCAATCCATTTATTCTTCAATAAATTAATGTCATTTCTACCCACAATCATATGAGAATTCTATTATACATTTGATAAGTTGGACTAGATAATGAGCCAGATGGAAGAAGTTATAACTCTCTATGTGTCCAAACTAGTCCCATGGTTATTCATCATGTAACACCTTATCGAATATTCCAATTATTAACCACCCATTACAACATCCTGTGAAGGCCCCATATTACTCTAGAGATAGTCCTATTTTTTGACCCCCCCTAGGAAAATATTTTCTATTCTATCACATGATTTATAGTGGTTTTTTCATCAAACCTGGAATCCCATATGAAGAAAACCATTTTGTTATCAACATTAGTATCAACCCATTTTAGAAACTAGATATTAGGTAGGATGTGATTTTGGATAGATTACAGAAAGTTATTCCCCAGTTTAATTCTTCATCCAAAGGAGATGATCTTGTTTTTATGATAAAAATATATCCCATGATTGTTTCCACAACTGTGTCAATGTGATGAAAAAAAATATTTATTGGGAAATCCAGAGAAAAAAATAATGTATTGGAATGGTCCTAATTTGAAATTAGATATTTTTCTCAAATAATCTGACCCAGCTATCAAAATAACTTTTCAAAATGTAGAAGATACGCATTACATGTTTCAATAATTCTCTATTCAATTTTTAACAATCCACAATGATTACATCCATCCTTTGAACTGATCTACTACTAAAATTAGGATATTATATCATATCTTATGTATACGTAAGGTGGGAAATCCCAAAAACCGGGTTCCAATTTCGGTAAAGTTGAATGTGGCACAATATTGTACTTTGGTTAATATAACGACAAGGTGAAACTTGGGAATGAATAAATAATGTAGTGAATAGAGCGTTACATTGTCATAGGCGCTAGAATGACATGAATGATACCATTTTTTTCTAATCATGGTTATAGAATGAAAATAGGATCCAAATGAATTAAATTGTAGATCAATTTCCCCTTTACAAAAACCCATGAAGGAAAGGACCATGAGAATGATGTTTCATTCATGTATTTCATAAGCCTTGTTCATATCAAACATTATTTATATATGGGACTAAATAGGCTATTCATATGTCATTAATCACCTCTTGGACAAAACCAGTTGATCCTCAGATCAATCATCCATTAATAAACCCATTTTATTCTTAAAAGACCATTTGTGGAGATAAAACAATATTCACTTTTTGGGGACTCACACCAACACATTATATGGAATTTGACACATAAAAATAGTACCATACTAATTTAGTGATTCTATATATTTAACATATATGACCAGTACAATCTTTGTGGAATAGTAAACATGAGGAAGGTTCCCTTGATAAAGGCAATCATGACTATCTACACATTATTTCTCTTCACTGTGTCCCATGATACCCTATAAAAGAATCCAAGGAAATCATATAGAACAAAATCTATTTTATGATTAATATTCCACACCATATCTCATATCTCCATCTCTTCTAGGGTTTTCCCCAAGAACTCCTTATCAATATTAGTAACCACATGAGTAATTTCATTAAGGATATCTATGTCACCGATTATGTAACCTCCTTACATGTAGGTATTTTGACCATCTAGTAGATATATAAATTTTAAATCTATCATACTAACCACCACATCATGATATTCGATGTAAGAACCATCCCATTAGTATAATTGTTTTCTTGGAAGATCATCTTTATTTAATGAATGAATTGAAAATCCCAAAGTTACAATGTCATTATAAAATCCATTAATTTCTATATATTTCTCATGAAAGTTATTAATAATTCAATATAATTACCACCATGATATTATACTTATTACTAATATCAAATAATAAAGATTCATCTCATTCATTCTCAAGACTACACTCAAGCCATTCAATTTACCTTTTGATCAACTACATATCCTAGCATCATGGGAGGTTTTTATTATCCATGTATAAAGGTTAACCATGAGGCCTCTATATTTGTTTTGAATTTCCACTCATGAATTTTCCTATGACAATCTAATCAAAAACTACATCAATATGACTTGGAAGACATGGTTTTCCACCTAAATATTTGAAATATGGAAACATTCACCTATAAAATTTCTGGGATCCAGTAAAATATGAAAAGGTGAGTGATTAGATAAACTATAAAAGATATGAGAGAACCTTATATATAGAAAAAATAATTTGGCATTAACGTTCAAATGACACTTATTGAGATTAAATAATGATTTATTACCTCTACTATGTTAATTACAATTGGTGAACTAATCCCCCATGTATCCTAAATTCACAAGCCTAATGCTCGATATAAACAAATCAATCACTTGATAGAATTGCAAAGGAAATACCCCTCCTCCTTTCTTTTTCAAAATATCCAAAACAATGTTCAAATAAACACCTATAAACTACAATGTATCTCACAATTTAAAGAAGCTTAGATCTCACTATGAAGACTCTCATTCCTAAAAATCACATTTGGTGTTAATAATAGAGAAGATAATAAAATTAACCAATGATGTTATATTAGTGTTAATAAATCCATATGAGATAGTAATCATATATAATAGGATTATATAAATCCAAAAAGATTAAAATATGAATATTTTGGTCTTCAACATGGAACAAATTTTTCACCCTTATTCTCTTAAAATAATATAGGTTCTTTGAAGAATATAATTATCCTCTTGCACTTCAATAGGGGAAACTAGATTGTTATGAAGTTCCTTAGATAGAAAATATTTTTTTAACCAAGATCCCATTCCATGAGAGTTCAATATGAGCAATGAAATCATCTCAAATAGTTATGTCTATATTTTTTCACCAGACAACAAGCCACACATATTCTTAGATGATAATTTATCCACCTTGAGTTTAGAATACAATCCATTGAAGAATAAAAAATAAAGGAAAGGATAAGACACTACTAAAGATTCCAGATGATCATAAGTATCTTTCTCATATGCCCCATTTTTCCTGACAGTAGAGGTTTAACTACATGTGACAGTAGAGATGTGGTAGATATGTAATATATTTCAAATAGGGACTTCAATTGAGACCGTATTTCATGATCATCTAGGGAAACATCTCATATTAGAAGGTAATGTATTACAGAAGGAACATGTTACAATGAACTTTTTTTGTGGGATATGGAAGAGGATAAAATACTAAAGAGGTAAGGTCCTATGGGAGTGAGATGTATGAGTAGATATGGGCACACGTATAGTGAACCATATCTAATCATTGTGGGCCCTAACCACTATCTTGAACAACCTCTTAATATAATGATATAAAAATTGATCGTGGATATTGTAGTAGGAGAACAAAATTGGAATCAACTATATAATTTATTAAAAATAGGTCAACTTTTAATTAAAAAAACATTTACCCCATTATAATATATATAATAATTAATTTTTAATTAAAAAACATTTTTTATTATTAATAAAAAATCAAAAAATAGTTCAATTTATTTTCTAATGAATAATTTAGTGTAGTTTATAAAGAATCTAATTATTGAATAATGTGTAATGGATTGAATATTTTCAATCATCCTAATTATATTAGTTAATTGGGGAACAATAATTTATTGTCATAATGAATAGTAACCATTAAAAGTATTTGTTAACATGGTTGATGGTAAAATTGGTGAAAATGGTATAAACGAATTTCTATTTATTGAATATGACTCAAAAATATTTCATAAACATCATCATAAGGATGAAAATTTACAATAAAATTTTCATTATATATTTTATGAAAATTTGGTTCTACATAAAAAATATAATGAAATTATATTATTAAAATAATTTATTTAATTCTTCATGTGTCCCACTCTCCAAATTTAAAATAGATTATATTCTAAAAAAATATTTAAAGAATTGTGCACTTTATATTATTGAATAAAAACTTAAAAAACATACAAGATTCTATTAGTATATTCTTGAGCTTATTTTCATAACCTAATATGATCATATGAAGGATAATTTTCTCTTCTAACAGAGGAATATCAAAGAATAGATAATTGCATGTACCAACTATTTCAATGATTCACTTTTATAATACTTGTTTTATATATATTGTACTCATCATAACATAATTAATAAATAATATTTATTATTTTACTCTTTTATTATGATAGTAGTATTCTAATTTTCTACCTACCTTCAACCTTATGAATCTTATAACACTGCTTTTGTGTATGAACACCCTTCCATTTCCATATATGTGTGTAATTTTTTTATCATCACTTTTTTTACATAGAATGTTATATATATACAAATAATGAAATTATTTGTAGTTTTTCACATTATTATGATTATATAAATATCTTATATCATATATCTTCTTACACTTTTAATTATTTAAAAAGATAACTTATCTTATGTGTACATGTAGACTACCAACTCCATGAGATGATGTTATTCATTTATCATATGGACCATTCATGGATTACTATATATGTGTTTATGATTAATATATATTATATTTATATCGTGATTTAAATTTTGGAGATTTTGGAACCATGATCCTATTACATGGATTGAAACTACTGAATGACAAATTACATGAAAAATGAAACATTAATCAAAATTAACTGATGATATTAATTAGAAATTTGTAATAAGAGGTCCTCGTAATGTTAAAATTGAAACATATAGGACACTATATTTATGAATATGGTTTTAGTTTGATTTATAAAAAGTATAAATTTATTGTACAATAATTAAATTCATTAACGATGTATTTCAATACAGGAGTTAATGGACTTATATTACATTCTAATTTTACATCAAGAATGTTTATATTAAAAATTATATTGGTTAAATAATAAGATCATAATTAATTAAGAAACATAAATCTTCCTCTCATATAAATATATTTGGGTACTCCAAATTTATTTTACACATCTTATCTTAACTGATAATAAATCAGCACAGAATTTACATATAAAGAACATTGTTTTAAAAATTATGTTTTGAAATTATTCATTTCATCAATTTTTCTACGATTTCTATATTTTCATTAAAATGTTTTCAGGAATTTTTTTAAAACATCAAAAATATTTATTAATTAATTTATACAAATCATTTTTTATATATCGAATTTTTTAAAAATAATCCTCATGTGAGTTTTTAAATAATGAAAATCTGTCCAATGTTGTGAAATTAATTCATGTTTTAATATAAATTATGGATAGGGAGTTTAGAAAAAATATTAATACTCTATGAAAATATGATTCCAATATATGATTCCATGTATACATTAAAATAATATATCATTCATAGTATTGATGAAATTTTATGATTTTAAGTAAGTAATTTATAAAATCAAATATGGGTTTTCTAATAGAAAGATTCTAATGATTTTTTAATTATATTATCAAATTTTAAAACACCCATTCACATTACTATGGATATGATTCAATTATTCAAAATATAATTTTTTTGTGGGTGTATTATTTTTATAATGAAATAATTTTCTTGTCCATTATTCTTTCTTCAATATGTATAATAATTTATTTTTATGTTATTTTGATAATAAATTGAAATTTTATTTCAAAATGTGAGGAAATAATAGTATTTGAAAGTGGTGGGTGGGGACTTATTATAGATATCCAAATGATTATTTGATATGTATGGTTAGAAAAAAATATGAATTCCATATTATATGTCTGATTTTTAAAACATAAAAATTTATTTGGAATGATAACACGATCAAGATGACATGATGGTAAAATTCATGGTAAGATGGTTGAGAGGCCTTGATCATTAATGTCGATAATTACACATTTCCATAATAAATAATTAAATTTATATTATCCTTGTGTCTTATTTTTTTATATTAACCACAAATGTTTATTAAACTTATTTTTTAATTAATGGAATGTGTTTTAATTATCAATCATAATAAGTTTGTTGTGGATTATTTAGTCTTGATAAATTCCATAGTATTGAAATGAATAAGTCTAGAAATTCATGATCAAGGTCTATAAAATTAGATATAATGAAACATACATTGAATTCTTCTCAACCAAGATTTCATTCCTAATTAATCAGTTAGTGTAAACCAAATAATCATCTAATATATAATTCCTATTATTTTATTCTTGTAAGACCTAATGATACATTGAAGGGATACATAGAACAATTAACCACCCATAATATTCAAATATTGTGAGTTACTAATATTTTTAATGATACATATAACTCATTAAAAAATTCCTTATAGGTTAGAATATATATATATTGAATCAAGAATAATTAAAAAATTAATGTGAGAATAACTTTTCTTTATCATTAAAAATATAAGGATCTTATTGGAAATGAATGTAATGGGAGTCTTAGTTTTATATATCACTGTGATTCATCAACTAGTATTATGAAAAAAGGAAGTAATTACATATTAGATGAATGTTTGTATTATTTCCACTAATTTATAGGCAATGATTTAATGGTTGACAGTCCATGATAGAAATATTTATGATATCTTAGTCGAATTTCCATGAACCGTAATTTAAAAAAAAATCATTTAAATTATTAAAAATATATTTTCTTTTTTCTCTTTGATTTTTATGTTGATATTATGAATGGATGTTTATTAAAAAAAATTAAATTAACTTTCATTTGATTTTATGGTCCAATTTTTTGTGTTAATTATGCCTTATTTACTCGTAATAGATTCTACTATATGTTACCCTTACTAACAATCTAAGTAGAGCCCTTATTTTTTCATTTCCATAAGATATATTAATTGATATTATGAATTATATATATGATTTGGTAGTTTTTCATATTCTAGTTTTTATATTTTCAATTTATTATGTGAATCATTTATGTATATATTTTACCCTAAGTGATAATGTGATTTGTTGGATGTTATAATACACTAAAACATATACCATTGTGATGACGAAAAAACTATCTCAGGGGTACTTGTTTTTTTGTGTAATATAATGTGTCCTCTCCATCCCCATCTCAATTCACGAATTTATAATTTATTATAAATTTTGATTTCCTAATAATATGATTTATCAGTCCGAGGTTATATACATTTGTTATATTCTTATGACAATAAAATATTTTTTTTCTATACACATTATTATGTTATACCAACCTTACAATTTATAATACTAATATTTTATTCCACATATAGTAATTAAATTCCACTATTATTATCACTCATTATTTATCCTAAATCAAATTCTTGATATTTCCTCAATATCCCTTACTAATATATATAATCACTCACTCATTTTTGGTAGGTTTATAGGAGAAATTATGTGTCAAATATTACTATGATGGTATTTAAGGATTCATTCATGAGGAAAAATTAATTAATTTTAATTAATCTATTAGGTAAATTGTTTCCATGATAGAAAACCTCAAAATTTCCTTTGAGGTTGTTAGTGTAATAATTTATCAAGAATTACATTAAAATAATATCTGAAATGGTTGTACTATATTATTTTATTCAAATATAAAATTGATACATTTATCGACATATGGACTTGGATAAATTATTTATATCACTAGGGATTAATCAATGTATCGTAATACCTCTTAATATTAAGTAAAATTATAAGGATAGTTGTTTCTAAGAAATTATATATATTTCCTGATACTCAGGGTTGATGAGTTTCTTGAATACATATAACAACTGTATATAACTACAAATATGATCATTGGTGTGTAACAGGACCTATATGTGATTCATGGAAATTACTTTTTACAATACAACTGGTTTGACAATTGGGGGGGTGGGATATTATTTTATTAATCCCATGCTTCTTATAAACAACTTTTATAGATGCATGTATAGAGTATTGTTTTCAATATTGACCTACAACATCATATAAAATGTTATTTGAAAAAATTAAGATTATTATTCACTTCATAACAAAAATTATATGATTTAAAATAGTAGAAATTTATAATTTATTTTTTCTTTTTCTTGAAAAATAGTGGAAATTAGAAGACCCCTTGTATATAATGGTTGTTCTATACAAATAAATTATGGTCTTATAAATCATATATATGATATAAATTTTAAGTTAATGATTATTATAAATTAGTTAACTGAGATCATTTATAATAAATAAAAAATATGTGGAGTCTCGAATATCATCACGAAAAAACTATTAGAATCTAAATCCTTTAAATATCAATGACCAAATATATTTAGTGTATATTCTGAAAAAATTATCATAAAAAATTTATAATTACTGTATAAATATATATATTTCAAGATCGTAATTTTTTTGATATATAGTAAGTTACATTTTTTGTGTAACGCATAAATGGGGAAGATAGTAATTGATGGAGTATAATTAAGAAAAAGAAGTCAAAGGATTTTGAGGAATCCATGGTGGGGAAGATGTCAAAAAAAATTCAACAAGTATTTTCCTCACACCCTTTGACCCAAGATAGATATGTAATTCGTTTAGTTGAAATATATGATATTTTGATAGGATGTTATTAAAAAAATTATTACATGGATTTTTTAATACACATAATAATTTTTCATTATGTCATATGAGACGAATGATAAGATATTTGTGTTTCTGTGAATTTTTTTGTAATGATATAGAAATTATAATTACTAGGTGATATCTGAAAATTTTATTTAGTTCTCTCATTGTGGAAAGTGTGTTTTTAGATTCAAAGTGATTTGATTAAAAAATGATAAGAAGTTGATTATGGATCCACATTTTACAAATAATTTCCAAAATAAATGCAATAGAAAGAAATAATAACTACATGTGTACAACCCATGTGGGATGATTCATTCGAAGAATCGTCTGAAGGTTGTTGAATGTGTTACAATTCAAGGAGTTATGGTAATATAACTCAAAACTATAATAGATATAATAATCCTTAACAACTTATTTAATATGAAAAATTAATGATTGGGAATTTATAAAGATTTAAATGTGTGTGAAATGATATTATAATAATCAATATACTAATCAAAAAATTTAGGGAAACAAACATAAACCCCTATAGATTCTAAGGTAGGAAGAAAAATATTTATAACCATGACCACTAATGTCGAGGATCTTAATGATTAGTTGTATGTTCAATCATCATATATTGAAATCTATAAAGATAAAGGTTTTATTATGGATCAACTAAATATATTATTTCATTTATGTTTCCAATGATAATTATAGTAATCTCTCAAATAATACTATAAGATTATTTATTTTAAACTCATCAATAAACGGATAATGAAAAATAAAAATATAGGTATTCCACAAATTATATTGGTGTTTACAATCCCTATATTTTTTCACAATTCCTATAGGGTAATTTTTCAAATTAAATAGAATGGATTAGTGGCCATTTTTTATTTCCAATAAAAAGTTTAGAATCATGGAAATACATTTTTCATAAAGGAAAAACATGTTGTTATTATTGGTGGAGGGATATCTCTTTCATATTCTATTAAATGAAAACCTTTCATTTCATTTTTATATAAGTGATTAGTAAATAAGATCCTGATATGTATTGTTAAAAAATTTGATATGTACTAATAGTTTTGGGAATAAATTAAAGTATTGCGTGATGTAATACCTAGACCTCTTCCAAAAATAGAATTATGAAATTATGTTGAATCCAAGAATGTATTTTAAAAAAATGAATAAAAAATATGGATTGTAATATATGGAGTAAGAGTAATAATAGTTGAAACTTCATGATATTTTATAACCAACTTTTATTAGACTATTTAACTCTATATATGGAAAACCTAATATATTTATGATGAATAAGGATAATAACAACCTAGAAAAAGCCAAGAAGAAATATTTAATTAATCATTAATATTCAAAAATTATATTTGAAATATTTATTTTTATTATTGGAAATTGTGAGTAATATTTCATCCAAAAGAAATGATTATTTTTTAAGCAAAATTGGTTTTCCTTATTATTTATATTTATTAAAAAAATGTCTATATGATAGAATGTAAATTTTGGAAATTCAATTTCATTTTTGAATCAGTTCAGAAATATTTACTTAGTATGATATGGTAATAATTTTCTAAAAAAATTAAATTTTATAAAATATTGAAGATATTTAATTTTTATTGTAAAATGAATTTTATTTTCAATTATTTACAATGTAATGAAATTTTAATTATTAAATTTAATATTCATGTGATCATATGTATTAAATATAATCCAATTATATTATTTTAAATTATTTTTATATTTTAAAAAGAGATATAAACAATTTTACGCAAAAAAAGTTATTTTTTATAGAATTATTTTTAATTTTATTTTATTTGATTACATTTAAATGTATTCATCTGAAATATATGAATTGATTAATAAAAGCTGAATTCTATTTTTGGAATTAGTGGTTCTAAATTTGATAAATGTTTTCATTTCTCGACATTATGAATATTAATTATAGTAATTTTTTACTATGATACCTGGTATATTGAATATATAATGTTAAATATAAAATTATAATGACTAAAATGAGTATAAAAATTCAATTGTTTTTATTATTTAAGTATAAATTATCTATAATTATTAAAAAGAATAAAAAAATACATTTTTTACCATTTTCTATGATTTATATGTTTATATTTTTTAAAGAGAAGTCATTGATTTCATTATCTTTTTTTATTGTAAGTAAATATTTTAGAAACGTATATGAAAAGGGTATGTTATGCTATACATATTAATTTAAGTGATAAATAAATTATTTTCTTCCTGTAATATATTTCTAATTTATAAAGATGAAATTATTACACTATATGTTTTTGAAATATTGGCACAATTCCTATGGAAGTATTACTGAAATAAATTAATTAGATTTTAGAAATTCTAAAAGTAAAATAAACATGGTGAGTTATAATTTCACAATATATTTCTAGATTATTATAATATAAAATAGTTTTTTATTATTAAATATTTATTATATCATTTTTATTGATGTTTTTAATGTCAGATTAAATTAATTTTTTGAAAATTGATATTAACGACAATTTATGAACAATAATGATTATTAAATGATTTAAAATTTATTTATTTATATATAACACTAAAAATACATGATATATGATTGAAAAAATTATCCAAATTATACTTTTCCCATTTTTTACTTTAATAGTAACAACATTGACCCCTAATAAATAAATAGTTTTCTTTTTTTTTGTAATCATTAGAAAGGTTTATTGGCGTAAAAAAAGATAAATGTGAAAACATTACAAAAACATGAATATTTTTTTGTAATATTATTTAGAACCATGATAATATTAGATTCTAAATAAATTATTTTGGTGCCATTATTAAATGGACGTTAATTTATATTAAATTTATATATTATGTAGTAAGAAAAATTCCACTCCCGTCACATAAAAAATAGAACCACATATTCTCGTTTATTCAAAGTTAAATTTTCTTTTCGATCAGCCAATCCTAAGAAAAATATCATCTTGAGATACCTACCCATGTTACAGAATCATTTTATTTAGTATAAAATAAACCTATAGATACTTTTTGTGTAAACCATAAGATGTTGTATGAAGAATATGAAATTTTATTAACCATGAGTTTTTGTAATAATTCAACTTCTACCTCAATAAAATATTATTGATATAATATTAATTAATAATCACAATAATTTGTATGTACAAAAATGGGATTATTTTAGTTTCATTACTTATTTCCATCTTTTTTCATTCAAATGAGTATTGAAACCATCATTTGTGTGTATAAAGGACTATCACATCAAGAAGAGATGCAATCTTTTTAAATCACCACATATTAAAAATTTATTTATTAATTGATTTAATATATATATATATTATATTAATGATATGTTTATAATTATTATAAGATAATATACCATTAAATATAATAATTATTTATCACTAAAAATGATAATTTTGTTCATCTCTACGTTTGGAAAATCAACCACACAATGCAATATGATTCAATTTTCAAAACCACATCACATTTATGAGATATATAAGTATATTTAAATAACAAATATATTATTTATGATATAATTAACAATATTTAATTTAGAAGTTATACTTACTCCATTCCCTAATGATCGTTGAAAAATTGTAACATAACTAAAGTATATATATAACTTACTATCTCCATGACATTAATGTAGTCCCTTTTTCATAGAAATCATTAATTGATGGTTTTAAAATTATAAATGATGGTTATAGTTGAAAATAATTTCATAATCATGGTTCTCATGATTATTAGATAATTATCTCTATGGGTACTGTAAAACAAAAAAAATTCAGTTTGGACATATTAGCCCAATGGCATCCAAACTTTTATGTGAATATAATTTATTAATTACTGGTATATAACTTGGTATTAAATAAAAAAATGAACAATTAAGATGAATATGTTTATTAATAATTATATCAATTGAGATAATTATTTTTATTCAGGATTATATGGAATGTACATGACAATTCAAAATCTAGGATGGAGACTTTCTATTTGAAAAAAATTCCTCTTTTTAATTTTCCTTAATACTCATTTATTTCAGTGTATAAAATTTCTAAAACAATTATTTATATATTTATATGGATATAAGTGAATTATGGAGTAACTTTTTATCACATTTTTATTTTATTAAAATGGTTTTCAAATGTAATATTTGAATGTATTTTACATGGAACATTTTAAAACTTTTACAAATGGGAAAAGTAAGGTTCAATTTTGATGTATATAGATGAAAAAAATATTTCTTCTTACATAAAAATTATTATAAATGTGAATTCCATTATATGATTCTCTGTTTCCATAAAATAAAAACACTCATTCACTTTTTTATGATTATTTTATTTTGTAAAATTTGGTTTTAATGATGTTATATAAATTAATATATTAAAATTAATTCTTATGGGTGAAATCTATGACATTATGATGTAATATTGTATGTATTATGATTATGTTATATTTCTTGATATTTTTTTATGATGATGGGTGGGATCATTATGAATAACAGATCATTGGTTAAATTATATCCCTCCAATATATTAGGTATGATTTCTATTACAAACTTTACCATGAGGGTCATTGGAAGAGTAATCGTGATGGTTACTCCAAGTGCATATCGAGTGGGGTTTCCCATGATACTATGAAGCATATAAAATGTGTAACTTCGAAGGGTATTCTATATGCGATAGTGATACAAAAATATTACCTCAAGATACATACATGAGTATTTATTCTTCCGATGGTTTGTATAAAAATATTATGATTTCACAAGTTAAAATAGAGATATTATTTTAAATTAAATGTAGTTACAACATAATACTGGTGAAAATTATAACAATCTAAAATACTATCCTGATTTTTTAAAAGAATTAAAGGAAGGATTTATGTTTTTTATTATTTCATTAATATTTCAAATTATTTTTTTAATAAAAATCAGGGATTATATATTTCGATTTCTTATTTATGAAATTATTTAATTTAAAGAAAAATATATTTTTAAAATGGAAATGTTTTATGAATATAAATAGAATAAAAATAACCATTCTTTATTTTTATGTCCCATACTGATAATTATCTGATCATCCCTATATATAATTTTTATCAAATGGTTTTATGGATGGGTATGAACAATGATTAAGACAAGATGTAAATTGAAAATATGTGCCAGGAAAATAAACCATTATATATCTTAAATGATTTGTTTTGTGGGGAAAATGGATTTTATGTGGGTGTTTCCACATTGTGTGTGATATGAAATTATGTAAGGATGATGAAATAATTATCTAAAACACTAATCATTATTGATTTTAAATAATTTGTAAAATTTATTTATATTTTAATGATAATGGAATATTTATTTTTCAGGATTCGGTAAATAAAAGGATGAGAAATTATTGTATTACATTCATTATAGAATAGAGAAATGAATTACTGTGATAAATGTTCCCTATTTTAAGGAATGATGTATTCTTTTACCAGCATCGGGGTGATTAATTATTCTTAATGATTTTATTTTTATTGTGTTATTACTAGCTTTGGGTGGTGACTAATATATTATTAAAAAATCTATCAAAAAAATACAGACATTAAGATTTTTTTATTATTCCCATTAGAATGACTAATTCTCATTCCATAGTTATTGTATTAATTAATTGCCTTAATGTGTGATAATAAAAAATTTAATTTAAAATTTTATAAATAATAAATTATTTAATTCTCCCACAATCTTCATTATTTCAATATTTAATCAAAAATTATAATTTATTCATGTATTAAACATTTAGATTTCTTTTTTTACAATTCTATGAGAAGTCTTGTATTTTTATCATAAAATAATTTTGGAAAAAAATTATTTCATAAAATATTGTGTCTTTATTCTTTACTAATATATAAAAACTTCTTATATTTATAATTTATGGTGGATATACGCTTTTAGGGGAAAAAATTTTCCACGTTGTCCACATTTTTTTGGATCCAACTAGATGAATTCCATCATAATAATTTCATAATGTAATTTTCCCACATAATTGGATTAGAAACAAAAATTAATGGAATTAGTGTATATTATGTGGATCATTTAATTTCAACATGAGGCACTACTTGACCCCAATTTATTATGTTTAAAAAACATGTGATAGTAATGGATCTATATTCAAATCATTTTCTTACCTTTAAATACTATAATCATTATTTTAACCACAACATCATCAAAATTATGTTAAATTCCTTTATATTTTTTATTATAGAAACAAAATTTACTATTGTACATGGAAAATATAAAATATTCTTCCATTTAACTATCAGCAATGAAAAATAAATTTGATACATTGAATATTAAATGTCTGTTGGGAAATATATTTTTTAATTCTTGATTCTACTTTAACTACTTCCAAACATGTCCATGTACGATTAAATGTTGATGAAATATGATATGAAGTTGAATATCATCATCTAGAATATAACATTTCCATATTCATCCATAAAATGGTTAGAAAATGATGCATCCTTCATTAGATGAAATTGAATAAAATTGTTTATATCATTCCATTATTAACTCTATAAATATTGAGAAGTAACCTCATCACATTTTCAAGGGGTAGTGGTGATATGGTGAATTAATTTAACTATAATTTTTATATTTAAAATTATAATTACAATATTAGTGAAACCAGAATTGGTTCTGTATACATCCTGATTTTTCAACTCTTGGGTTATTCTTGATATTCAATGATATTTATCGCCATCATTATTATAATCTCGAATTAATATTTTTATTTAATAAATTTATTGATGGTTTAAGGGATATTATATATCATGATGTTGATAGTTTGGAATAATAAAAATTGATAAGGGATAGTGTAAAATTATAGTATTTATTTAAAGACATGATAAAATATTAGTAAATGATTTTTTAAATAACAACGATTTGTTTATCCATGAACCACTATGAAAAATTACATCATTAAACTAAAATATTTGTTATTTTTTAGTCAATATTATATTTATAAATATAAATCACATATATTTTAAAAACCAATATTTTAATATTTAATATTTGATCATAATCATCATAATATAAAAAAATGTTTTCGAGTGGCCTCCATGATAGATCAACCATAAGGTTACAATATATTTCATTTATAAGAAAACTATAATTTATTGATGTGATATTAATGAAAAATATATTACAACAATTTGTAATAGTGTATGTACAATATACACAATTGAAAATAAATGTTTTATAAGAAACAAAATAAATAATAAATTTCAAAAAAAGATGATTTTTTTGCTGATGAGCCCTCCTCTTGATAAAGTCAAATTATTTAATTGAATGAGTTTTTTAAAGGATTTAAGAGTCTAAATGTAAGGAGGTTTTTATTATTATTTAAATTAGTGATATCAAAAAAGACATCGATAATCCAATTTTTTAATCCTTGGCCAAGAAGCTCAAAAAATTATCACACTACCTTTTAGAATTCCATAATGTGGTTTCTAGGGAACAAAAAGTGTTAATAAATCATAATTTTGATGATCACATCAAAGAGGTGGAAATTAAAATTCATCACCCTTCACTTATACATAGTTCTATAATCCTCACAGTGTCCTTTCAAAAGGAACCAACACGTATAACTGATTAGTTGAAGGGGTTTTACTTTGAAGTTTATTCTATTATTTTTTTTATTATATGGCGTTACCAAGTCATATTCATGACCCAAACATTAATATTATTAAATCATCACATATTCATTCTTTAAGGAGTGTATATGATGAAAATTTATATGTCCATGTTGATAATGATATCCCATTTTCTTTTCCGGAAGAGACATAGTATAAAGTTACATCGCATGAACAGAATATTTCAATAAAAATACATATTTTTTCATTAAATTTATTTAGAAATCTTCTCTAACAACCCCATTATTTTAATTTTTAATGGAAAATAGATGAGACGACCCTAGATGGAAAAGTGTTAACTTTATCGGCCTATATGAAAAAATAAAATCTACTCCTTCCCCTATAACCATATTAAATCCTATGATATCTTTTTATAGAGATTGATAATTAGTAATATACTACTGTGTTACTCATTAGCCAACATTAAGGACTATGTAATAGAATATAGAAGGTATGGAGGTTTGAATCAAAAAAACATATCATACATTTAATTTTGGTTGAAAAAAGTAATAACCAACAAGAGGAGACGAAAACCAGGTTCCAACCTCAAGTGTCGGTAACATGTTTTATCACTTTTCATCCTCTCATATCTCATAATTATTTTTTAAATTAAACTTAATAAATTCTGTCACGACCCACCTTCACCAAAAGGAGGGAAGAGTCAGCAGATTTCCAGGCCCTTCCTTCTTTATGTTGAAGGAGAGATAATGACCCCCGAAACCCGCCTACAATAGGTCCCGAAGTGGCGACTAGCACCAAGGGTAAAAATAATTATCGCAAATGGAAGGAATTACCCTTTTTATTATTTAGGATCGGGAAATAGGACAAGGCAACCATCCAAAAAGGGAAAGAAACAGGTGTAAATAAATAAACCCAACAAAGCCCCCATGCATGTTTAAACAGTTTACAACAAGGTGCAAGTACAAAAAGAGGCTCAAGGTACAATACCAAAAGAAAACAAAGGTACGACAACAGAAAAAACTCCAACTGTCTGACTAGTAGGGTCCCGCACAGCCCTGGTAGTCCTCCTGGAAACCTGAAAGTAAACGTAGCGTGAGTATACAAGTACACTCAGTAGGGAAAACCAAGACTCTCGTGCACAAGTGGGGGAACGTACTAATGTTCCGTGAGAAAAAGAGTAAACCAAACACCTAACAAGGAAAACTACCCATCCCAGGCCTCACCAAGGCTCACTCCCCAAATAACGCAAGTCAAGTAATATATATAATAAGAGCACATCGATGTTTGGGTACCCCGTGCCACTTTCCCACTGGTTATTGAGACATCCTACGCATCGGACCAATCCCGCCATTCTCACCGCAGTCCCACTGCCACACCCGCCCGCACACACCTGGTCCACAACCACACGCAGTCCCACTGCCGAATCCCGCCCGCACACACATGGGCCTCAACCGCACGCAGTCCCACTACTGAATCCCGCACGCACACACCTGGGACTCAACAGTCACATGTAACCATGCCTGCAAACACCAAGGCCAGAGTAACCACCTCCACGCCTGAAGACACCTGGGCCTCATCCCGAAGACACTTGGGAAACCACCTGCCGCACACACCTGGCCAACCACCACAGCACCCCGCCCGATGGTTCTTGGGCTAATAATGGACTTCAGGCCATCACAGCCTGCCCGAAGGTACTTGGGCTATCTGGGAAAGGGAGTAGAAAAGGAGCTAATAACCAGCCACTAAGGATAGTGTTGGGAAAACACCCTTCCCCCATAAATGGGGGTGTTCGGCCCTGAGTGCTCAACTTGGGCGGGGCGCGAATAAGAAACACAAAGCTACAAGTATAGATATAGGTAAAAAACACTCACCCAAAGCTTAGGTTTTCCTAGCCAACCTACAGAACACAACACCACTACGTCCGAGTCACAGTTCACGACCCTTGCCCACAAAACCATTTGTCCCATTCTTTTTTCACGTTCAGTCCAATGTTCAATTAATTTTAAGCACTACTGGGCAACTACCATAAGCATAACCAAGGAAAGCGTCAAAATCAAGGATCAACCAAAACACTCACACCCGGTTCTGTCAACAGAGGATCTCTCCCCAATTTGTGATATCAACAAGTAACCACTCGGGTTTAAAACTCACAACCACCGAATCCATACAGACAGGAGATCCCATCCCCCAAATTCACACAACCACCGAGAGTATAAAAGAACAGGGGATCCCATCCCCTCCCACATTTCCAGCAATCGGCCCGAAAGGAAAACAACCAACTACCACTACCAACACAAGTTAGGGATTTTCAGATTTAAATGACTTAACACACTCCATGATTTCAAATTCCGTGTGTTCTAACCGGGAGTTATCACAGAAGGGTTGATCCTGGTGCTTTCAATTATTCAGCCGGATATACGTGATTAACCAATTTCACAGCAGGAGTTCACAATTTCAGCAACCCATTTAAAACATCACGAGGGGATTCATCAGTGCACATACAATGACCACCAACGGTCTCAATTTTCAGAAAACATAAACCAGCACAACTAAAAAAGGATGATCACAAGATAAGGCATAACAACGATCACGACCCCTTCCCTTTCTTTCTTTAGAACTTCGTTTATTATCTTTGTTAAGGTTCGGTTCAACCAATTCCATAGAAACAAAAATAACACCCACCCCGCATGATACACAAAAGTGAGAGACGAGAGAAATTCCCTACTTGTTGATAGATGATCGACGTTTAGGCCGGGGGCGCGGAACTTTACGGATAACGATGTGGCGGTCCCGATGCACCAGAAGAGCCATGATCGAAGAAGGGGGAAACCACGGCCTAACCCTTAATTTATAAGAGCCGGGGAAGGTTGAGGTGAAAACGTGAAACCGCGTAAGACGTGGAAGTCGTGGGTTGACCACGCGGCTTGACTCATCATTAAAGGTGCTGAGTGGTTTAAACCGACTCATGAGCCGATTCAGTATTTAATTAAACTTTTGTGCGCGTTTCGGGTCTTTAAGAAATGAGGCAGAATAGGGTTTAAAACCCTATTTGCGAAAAAGGAGCGTTACTGGAACAACTTGGCAAGGTCGAGTGACGTCGGCCGGTTCCGCCGATCGGTCACACCGATCGGTCTCACCGATCGGTCGCACCGATCGGTCTCACCGATCCGTCTCACCGATCCGTCTCACCGATCGGTCTCACCGATCGGTCTCACCGATCGGTCTCACCGATCCGTCTCACCGATCCGTCTCACTGATCGGTCTCACTGATCGGTCTCACCGATCGGTCGCACCGATTCGTCTCACCGATCCGTCTCACCGATCGGTCTCACCGATCAGTCGCACCGATCTGTACCCCTTAAGGATCCGGATTTTGGCAAAGGAAGGGACCAAGGGGGGTCTGGGTCATCACATCAGATACCTCTTAAACGATTCTCGTCCTCGAGAATCAAAACAAACCAGGAGTAAAGAGAGGGTCCGAACAACCATCTTCGAAAGATACCTCTTAGGAGTGAACCTCTGCTAACTAAAAACACTCCCCTGTCAAGAACTAAGCAACATACCACGCCAAACAGCCCGGTCATGTGGGTTTGGGGAGTTTCCCTCCCCCATGTCAAGATATTATCCGCTTTGGGCGGCACTGACTCGCCCGCACGGGTTCAATCGCATCCACCTTAATGCATCTTGATTAGTGGTCGGGTTCCCTCTTCCCTTTAGTCAGGGCTTTTCACACACAACAGAGGAAATAAACCAGTACATTTCATAGCCAAAAGTCAAATGTTCTACCACAACAGGTACAAAAGGAACAAAGCTCAAAACAACTCGGGGTATTGGGCACGCATCTGTGCTTCCCTCTCCCACGTACTCTCTTCGAGCCCGCCATGTCTCCACAACACACGAACCAAGGGAATAGCTCACCCACGAAGCACCTTCTCCTTGCGATCCTCGATCATCACTGGTTTTTCCACCAAGGTTACGTCGTCCTTGATGTCCAGTTCACCCCAATCAAGGACGTGTGAATCATCGTGCAGATAACGACAGAGCTGGGATACATGAAAGACATCATGTATCCTTAGTAGCGGCGGAGGTTACGCTAGCTGATAAGCCACTTCGCCGACCCGCCGTAACACTTCGAAGGGTCCGACGAATCTGGGGGAAAGCTTACCCCCCTTGCCGAACCTCCGTTTCCCACGCCGCGGGGAGACCTTCAAGAACACGTGGTCCCCAACCTCAAACTCCAAGGGCCTTCTCCTGGTATCAGCATACGACTTCTAACGGTCCTGGGCCGCCTTCATCCTTTCCCGTATGAGCTGAATTTTCTCTGTCGTGTTCTGCACCACCTCCGGGCCAAGGATTCCTGCCTCTCCTACTTCGGTCCAACACACAGGTGAACGGCATGGCCTCCCGTAAAAGGCCTCAAACGGGGCCATACCGATGGTAGAGTGGTAGCTATTATTGTAGGAAAACTCTACTAGAGGCAAGTATCGCACCCATGACTCTCCTGAGTCCAGAACACATGCCTGTAGCATATCCTCCATGGTCTGGATGGTTCGCTCCGTTTGTCCATCTGTCTGGGGATGGAAAGCAGTGCTAAGGCGTAACTGGGTGCCAAACGCATGCTGCAATCCTCTCCAGATTCGCGAGGTAAACCGTGCATCCCTATCCGAGACTATAGACCTCGGAACTCCATGCAACCGCACCACCTCATTTACGTACTTTCGTGCCAAAGCATCCACAGTACTTAACTCCCTGATTGCCAGAAAGTGAGCCGATTTCGTCAACCTGTCCACCACCACCCAGATGGCGTCGCACCCTCCTTGGACCTTGGGTAGTCCCGTGACGAAATCCATTGAGATGTCGTCCCACTTCCACTCGGGAACAGCTAAAGGCTGCAGTAGGCCGCCTGGAACCCGGTGTTCAGCCTTCACTTGCTGACATACTAAGCATTTAGCCACAAATTCTGCCACCGCTCGCTTAACTCCGGGCCACCAGAACTGCCTTTTCAGCCCCTGGTACATCTTGGTAACTCCTGGGTGCACCGCTAGGGGTGAGTTGTGGAACTCACTGAGAACCTTGCCACGCATTACTCTTGGAACAAACAACCTTTTCTGGAAAAGCATCCGGTGCTGACCGTCCTCTGTCCATCATTACGGGAAAAATGCGTATTTGCGACAGGTTATTTGCGACGGGAATAAATCCTGTCGCAAATAGTCCCGTTAAAAACTTATTTGCGACGGGGGTATTTACCCGTCGCAAATAATTAGGCTTTTGCGACGGGATTGCTTTCCCCGTCGCAAATAGTTTTCCCGCGATGTGCGCCAAATCGCGGGAAAACTATTTGCGACGGGAATAATTTCCCGTCGCAAATAACCGGCGGCGGTAAAAGGTATTTGCGACGGGAATATTCCCCCGTCGCAAATAGTATGTCGGCAGGTGGTTATTTGCGACGGGACCCGTCGCAAATAACTATTTAACCGTTGACCGTAATAAATGTTGGCTAAGGTATTTGCGACGGGTACCGTCGCAAATAACACGATTTGCGACGGGAATCCCGTCGCAAATGGACCCGTCGCAAATAATCTAACCTATAAATACCCCTTCCGTTTTTTTCAAATCATTCTCATTCTCTATCTTCTCCTGCTCTCAAACTTGTGTTTCTAAAGTTGAGTTTTTCTTTAGTTTAATTTTTTTCTTCGGAGCTGATATAAAAGTTTTGAAGAACAATCAGAGCAGATCAATTTTCAAGGTATTTATGTTCAATTTAATTTAATATTTATTTTTAATTTTTTATTAGTTTCAATTATTCTTAATTAGTTGTAATTTAATTATGTTTATATTGTTTTATTACTTAATAAATTTAAATTATTAGTATTGTTCATAGTTAATGGTAATTAGGAATAATTAGTAATAATTTTTAATAATTAAGAATAAATATTAATAATTAGTAATAAATACCAATAATTAGGGATAATAACATTATTACATTATTAGTCTATTTTATTATTAATATTAAAATAATATAATTTTTTATATATATACAGTTCTCTTTTCATCTGTGTGTTTGCTGTCTTCACATGTATTATTTGTATGTGGAGATAGAAAACGCACAGATGAAAGGAGAACTGTATATAAATTAGAAAATTATATTATTTTAATATTAATAATAAAATATACTAATAATGTTATTATTTGTAATTATTGGTAATTCTTCCTAATTATTAGTAATTATTCATTTAATTACTAATAATTAGGAACAATTACCAATAATTATCAATAATTAGGAATAATTAGTAATAATTACCTATAATTAGTAATAATTACCAATAAATAGTAATAATTACCAATAAATAGTAATAATTACCAATAATTAGTAATAATTACCAATAATTACCAATAATTAGTAATAATTAGTATTAATTACCAATAATTAGTATTAATTACCAATAATTAGTAATAATTACCAATAACTAGTAATAATTACCAATAATTAGTAATAATTACCAATAATTAGTAATAATTACCAATAATTAGTAATAATTACCGGTAAATAGTAATAATTACCGGTAAATAGTAATAAATAGTAATAATTAGTAATAATTACCGGTAAATAGTAATAAAAAGTAATAATTAGTAATAAATAGTAACAATTAGTAATAATTAGGAATAATTACCAGTAATTAATAATAATTAGTAATAATTAGTAATAATTACCAATAATTAGTAATAATTACCAATAATTAGTAATAATTACCAATAATTAGTAATAATTACCAGTAATTAGTAATAATTACCAGTAATTGGTAATAATTACCAGTAATTACCAGTAATTAGTAATAATTACCAGTAATTACCAATAATTAGTAATAATTAGTATTAATTACCAATAATTAGTTTTAATTACCAATAATTAGTATTAATTACCAATAATTATTATTAATTACCAATAATTAGTAATAATTACCAATAATTAGTAATAATTAGGAATAATTACCAATAATTATTAATAATTACCAATAATTAGGAATAATTAGTAATAATTACCAATAATTAGTAATAATTACCAATAATTAGGAATAATTACCAATAATTAGTAATAATTACAAATAATTAGTAATAATTACCAATAATTAGTAACAATTAGTATTAATTACCAATAATTAGTATTAATTACCAATAATTAGTATTAATTACCAATAATTAGTATTAATTGCCAATAATTAGAAATAATTAACAATAATTAGTAATAATTACCAATAATTAGTAATAATTACCAATAATTAGTAATAATTACCAATAATTAGTAATAAATAGTAATAATTAGTAATAATTACCGGTAAATAGTAATAAATAGTAATAATTAGTAATAAATAGTAATAATTAGTAATAATTAGGAATAATTACCAGTAATTAGTAATAATTACCAGTAATTAGTAATAACTAGTAATAATTAGTAATAATTACCAATAATTAGTAATAATTACCAGTAATTAGTAATAATAACCAGTAATTAGTAATAATTACCAGTAATTGGTAATAATTACCAGTAATTACCAATAATTAGTAATAATTAGTATTAATTACCAATAATTAGTATTAATTACCGATAAATAGTATTAATTACCAATAATTAGTATTAATTACCAATAATTAGTATTAATTCGCAATAATTGGTATTAATTAGCAATAAATAGTAATAATTACCAATAATTAGTAATAATTACCAATAAATATTAATAATTACCAATAATTTGGAATAATTAGTAATAATTACCAATAATTAGTAATAATTACCATTAATTAGGAATAATTACTAATAATTAGTAATAATTACCAATAATTCGTAATAATTAGTAATAATTAGTAATAATTAGTAATAATTAGTAATAATTACCAATAATTCGTAATAATTACAAATAATTAGGGATAATTACCAATAATTAGGGATAATTAACGATAATTACCAATAATTAGTAATAATTAGTAATAATTAACAATAATTAGTAATAATTAGTATTAATTACCAATAATTAGTATTAATTACCAATAATTAGTAATAATTACCAATAATTAGTAATAATTACCAATAATTAGTAATAATTACCAATAATTAGCAATAATTAGAAATAATTAGCAATAATTACCAATAATTAGTAATAATTACCAATAATTAACAATAATTATCAATAATTACCAATAATTAGTAATAATTACCAATAATTAGTAATAATTACCAATAATTAGTAATAATTACCAATAATTAGTAATAATTACCAATAATTAGTAATAATTACCAATAATTAGTAATAATTACCAATAATTAGGAATAACTACCGGTAAATAGTAATAAATAGTAAGAATTAGTAATAAATAGTAACAATTAGTAATAATTACCAACAATTAGTAATAATTACCAATAATTAGTAATAATTACCAATAATTAGTAATAATTACCAATAATTAGAAATAATTACCGGTAAATAGTAATAATTAGTAATAATTAGTAATAAATAGTAACAATTGGTAATAATTATGAATAATTACCAGTAATTAGTAATAATTACCAGTAATTAGTAATAATTAGTAATAATTAGTAATAACTACCAATAATTAGTAATAAATACCAATAATTAGTAATAATTACCAATAATTAGTAATAATTAGTAATAATTACCAATAATTAGTAATAATTAGTAATAATTACCAATAATTAGTAATAATTAGTAATAATTACCAATAATTAGTACATTATTTGTATATTTTATTATTAATATTAAAATAATATAATTTTCTATATTATATAGAATTCTCTTTTCAACTGTGTGTTTTCTGTCTCCACATGTAATATTCGCATTCTTTTTCAAAATTATCAACCTACTCGCCAATGGAGAGGTGAAAGTGAATGCGAATATTACATGTGGAGACAGAATGTTAAACACACAGATGAAAGGAGAATTGTATATAATATAAAAAATTATGTTATTTTAATATTAATAATAAAATATACTAATAATGTAATAATGTTATTATTATATAATTAATGTTTATGAAAAAATTATATTAGTATTATTAAAATAATAAAAAATCAATATAATATTAAAATTATCAATATTTGTAACATGTTTTGCTTTATTCTCAATATATTCAATCTTTACTTGAGTGTTTTTTCTAAAAAATTATTCAAAACCAGTAATGCTTTTATATTTTATAGAGAAATATGGAACAACGAGGTCGTCAACAATCATTATTAGGTGACCGCATATGGATAAATCAACGTAGAAATCCAAACGGTTCTGGTTTAAATCCAGTATATGTTGAGGGTGTGGAGACTTTTTTATCATTTGCGGAATCAAATTCAGAATTTGTTTCAGAAGGAAAAATAAAATGCCCTTGCAGAAAATGTGCATTGAGAACGTTTGACATGTTTGACAAAGTGGGAGAACATCTCGTGCGTTTTGGTTTTCAACCAGATTATGTTTTTTGGTATCAACACGGTGAACGCAGTTCCAGAGCAGGTGATACCAACTTGATTACGGATCCATCCCGGTTTCAAGATTTAGTACATGATGTTGCAGGTTCATCTGTTCAACATACAGAAACTCCGGCTGATATAGCTTCAAATCCTGAGTTCGCACCGTCTGAATTTTATGAGTTGTTGAAATCTGCTGAGGATGCATTATATCCTGGCTGTAAGATGAGAAAATTAGAAGGAGTTGCAAAATTTATGGCTATCAAATCAGATAACGGAATGTCAAACACCTGTTTTGACCAGATATTTTCTTTGCTGAAAACACTGTTACCCGAATGAAATGTTTTACCTGCAAATTACTATGAGAGTAAGAGGCTGGTTCGAAATTTGTGACTTACTTGTCAGAAGATCCATGCATGTTCAAATGACTGCATTTTATATTCTGGGGAAAATGAGTCATTGGATAGTTGTCCTACATGTGGGAAACTGAGATATAAAAAGGACAACACGGGAAGTATGGTTTGATTCCTGTAAAACAGTTGAGATATTTTCCTCTTACATCCAGACTTTAGCGTTTATTCATGTCTAAGAATACAACGACAATGATGTCATGGCATAAAGAGAATATTTCAACCGATAAAAGCTTGAATCATCCAGCCGATGGTGATTCATGGAAACATTTTGATAGAGTGCATCCATCATTTGCTTTGGAAGCTAGAAATGTTCGATTGGGCCTTTCCACTGATGGTTTCTGTCCGTTTGAATCTTATGGTAGTCAATATTCATGTTGGCCTGTTTTTTTAACTCCGTACAATTTACCTCCATGGATGTTGATGAAGGAGCCATATATCTTTTTGACTTTACTAATTCCAGTACATCCGAAGAA
This sequence comes from Viscum album, assembly GCA_963277665.1. Classification (NCBI taxonomy): domain Eukaryota; kingdom Viridiplantae; phylum Streptophyta; class Magnoliopsida; order Santalales; family Viscaceae; genus Viscum; species Viscum album. The sequence continues at coordinate 1,495,851,822 of OY728151.1, read as the reverse complement.
AAATATTGATGTTTATTTGAAGCCATTGATTGATGAATTAAATTTATTGTGGAGTACTGGTGTCAGTACATATGATGTTGCAACGAAACAGAATTTCATACTGAGAACAGCATTGATGTGGACAATAAGTGACTTCCCGGCTTATGGGATGTTATCTGGCTGGAGTACACATGGTCAGAAATCATGTCCTTACTGTATGGGAGAGAACAAAGCATTTATGTTCATTCATGGAAAGAAACCTTGTTATTTTGACTGTCATCGCAGATTTCTTCCAGCTGATCATCCTTTTCGCAGAAACAGATCTCATTTCAGAAAAGGAACAGTTGAAAGGGATGGACCTCCAAAAATGCTATCAGGTTTGGAGTTAAAATCAGTTGTATTTTCATTACCTCCCATCACTTTTGGTCGCACAATAAATCAACAGAAAATTTCTGGTTTTGGGAAAGAACACAATTGGATTAAACGTAGCATATTTTGGGATTTTCCATATTGGTATGATTTGTTGGTCCGACACATGTTAGATGTCATGCATATTGAGAAGAACTGTTTTGATAATTTGTTTCATACAGTTTTGGATACGCCAGGAAAGAGCAAAGACAATGTAAATGCACGTTTAGATCTTGCCCAAATTTGCAGGCGTCCAGAATTGGAACTATTTGATAATGTCAGAACAGAAAGGTTACTGAAACCAAAAGCAGCTTATACACTGTCTAAAGAAAACCGTTTATTATTTTGTCAGTGGATTGCAGATTTGAGACTTCCAGATTACTGTGCTTCCAATTTGGGTAGATGTGTAAAGAATGGTCATATTACTGGATTAAAAAGTCATGATTGTCATGTTATAATGGAGAGACTTCTACCCATTGGATTAAGAGGTCTCTTGAATTCTGTGATTTGGGATTCCATAACAGACATGTCTCATTTTTTTCGGGAAATTTGTGCGGCTACGGCACATTATGATGCTCTAGGCAAACTTGAAAAAGATGTTGTTGTAATTATATGTAAACTGGAAAAAATATTTCCGTCGTCTTTCTTCGACTCAATGGAACATTTGATGTTACATTTGCCATATAAAGCCAAATGTGGAGGTCCGGTACAGTTTCGATGGATGTACCCATTTGAAAGATGCATGCAAAAATTGAAAAGAAAAGTACGCAACAAAGCATTTGTTGAAGGATCTATTGCAGAAGCTTATTTGCAAGAGGAAATCTCTTTTTTCTGCTCCCATTATTTTGAATCTGAGTATCCTTCAAAACACAACCGAATGGGACGAAATGAGAGGAATATTGATGAAATCGACAATCAATTATCTGTTTTCAACCAGTCAGAGATTGGTTTTGGTGGAGTTTCTGAACGCTGGCTTTCAGATGATGAACATCATAGAGCTCATATGTATGTTCTGCTCAACTGTGAAGAGATGACATCAGTTGTACTGTAAGTGTTTATATCACTTATTCTCTCATTTATGTTACAGTAAATAACATTGGTTTTTATATGTTGTATGATAATCATATCAAGAAACAAATTCCACAAATTACAGCAGCTGCTCTCGAAGAACGTCGACTGAAAAATTTCTCTCAGTGGTTTCAAAAACTGGTAACATAAATTCTTTATCTTCTAGCAACTCATTCAATGTATAGTTTACTATATTGATAATTATTTGACAAATTTTCAGGTGTCTCGACATGCTGATAAAATTGACAAACAGTTGTGTGTATTGAGTAACCCACCTTCCAAACTTGTTAAAACTTATAATGCATATGTGGTGAATGGATTTAGATTCCACACACATGCATATGGGGAATCGAAAAAAACAATGAACAGTGGAGTTAGCTTGAGAGGATCTCATTATCGAGAAAATGAAGTTGACTTTTATGGCATACTTGATGAAATCATTGAACTCTGTTATCTTGGACAACATTACATAACCATGTTCAAATGTCGGTGGTTGGATACAGAGAGAGGCGTGCGTGTTCATCCGACTCATGGAATCATCGATATTAAATGTAAAAGTGTTCTCGCAGTAAATGAACCATTCTTATTGGCTCAACAGGCATATCAAGTTTATTATGCAAAGTACTATGCAACATCAAGAGACTTGACTGATTGGTGGAGTGTAATAAAAATCAAAATTCGAGACAATCAGTTTAGTCAAAGTGAATGTGCTTTCACTGATGTGCAAAGAATTGAAGTTTTTTCAAGAGAGTACTCAAAATCAATCTTTTTTACAAAGAGACATGAGTATCGATGACGACACCCAACATTTAAGAGTCGGTGATGACGATGATGTTAATGATGTCACATATGAATTTGAAATGGTAAGAGATGAAGCAACTGTAACTCGAATGGATATCGATGATGTTGAGAAGGAATATGAAGATGACATTGACATATATGAAGATGATGATGAAGATGAACACTGATAGCATTTCATGGTATTTATATACAATCATAATATGTATATATGTATATATAATAGTAATTATCAATTATTTGCTAACATTAACATTTTCTGTTTCAGATGGACGACGCCACATTTCGTGCGTTGGCGGATGCTGACCTGACTTTTGATGCGGATGAGTTGCTGACAGATGACCCTCAGCCTGCAGGCGCTCTAGGGAGTACGCGGAGGGGGCGCGGTCTTGCACGATTGAGGATTCCTGACCCCGTCCCCGAGCGACGTCCACGTCTTGGGTTTGATCCACGCACACGGAGGTGTGATAACCTTTGGATTTGACAAAGATTTCATTAATCTATTCACATAATAAATGTTTATTATTTTTTCAGTTTTCCGCATATAGCAGTCGGACAGGGCAGCGCTATTTTGCGCAACTATTTCTCTCAGTCGTGGACCACATGGGAGCAGATTCCCATTGATGTGCAGCCGGCCATGTTCGGCCATTGGTTGGTACATACGTAAATAAATAATTTTTATTTTGAAAATTATTTCATTTCTAACTTGATATTTTGATTTATTTGTAGAGTTTATGGTATCCGATCGAGGATACCATGCGTGACGCCATCCACGAGGCATGGGAGGTGGCCATGCGTGATCGTCTTCGTCAGTTTTTGCACAATTTAAGAAAAGCTGCGATGAAGAAAGCAGGAGTGTCAGATTTTGAGGAGTCATGTAGAGCACACCGACCAGAGTATATTTCATCCCATGTATGGGATGGATTATGTGCGCACTGGTTGAGTGGTGCCTTTCAGAGGAGATCATCGGTGGGGAGGCAGAATTGGGGGAGACAGGAGGTGACTCATCGAGCTGGGAGTCGTTCTTTCAGTACTCATAGACAGCATCTGGTACGTACATTATTTATAAATATTTTATATAACTATAAATATTAATAGTTTATTTTTTATTCTTATAGGCTGTCGAGCACCCCGATATTACAGAGTACGACGTATATCGGAGGATGTATAGTGATCCTGCTACTGGGGAGCTCAGAGGTGATCGTCAACATCACATCGTGGTCAGTATTATTTTTTTTCAAGTTTAAAAATTAACTGCATATAATATATTCACAATTTTAATTTTAAATTGCAACTATGGGAGTCATATGAGGCCGCAGCGGCACAGGTCCGGCCTGAGAGTCAGGCCGAGTCATCAGATCAGACCACTGCCCATCAGTTTGATGAGGCGGTATGGATGCAGGCCACCTAGTATGCCTTTGAGAAGGGCCGAGTAGTTGGTATCGGCTCTCGACTGACTCTCGGAGATTATTATGGTAGTGCTGCGATGTCGGCGTCCAGCTCGAGAGGATCTCGTGCATCTTCTTCTACACAGTATGAGGATCAGTTGCGATCTCAGACTGCACAGATAGAGAGTCTCCGACAGGAGCAGGAGCAGATGCGTCAGCAGCATGAGGAGGAGCGTCGACGCCAGCAGCAGCTGTACGAGGAGCAGGCGAGTCGGTGGCAACAGCAGCATCAGGAGCAGATGGAGTACATGCGCCGACTCACTCATGCTTTAGGGATGGAGTTTCCTCCACCACCATCTGCAGATCCCCCACCTCCCCCCCGCCCCCCTCCTTCAGATTAGAGTTTGTATTTCTGTTATGAAATTTGTGAAATCAAAATATTTTTTTTCTATTCGTAGTTTCTGTCTCATTATAAAATATTAATAATATTATATTTTTAAATAAAAATATTAATATGAATAATAATATTATATATATTTTATAATATTAAATTTTATATATATATTAAAATTATATATATATATATTAAAATTTTATAATATTAAAATTTAATTATTTTTTTTGTAATACTTGAATTATTTTAATATTTGAATGTAAAATAATTCTATTATTTTTATATTAATTAAAATAACTTATTAATATTTTTTATTTATAAATTATAATTGTAATATTATTATATTAATTAAATCATTTATTAATATTCTATTATTTTTTATTTTTGAATTATAATTCTACAATTATTATAGTAATTAAAATAATTTATTATTTTCATTTCTAAATTATAATTCTATTATTATATTAATTAAAATAATTTATTAATAATTTATTTTTTTTATTTTTTTTATAGTATTTGCGACGGGATACTATGCTCGTCGCAAATACTAGTATTATTAATAGTTTTTTATTTTTTTTAAAAAATAGTATTTGCGAAACCCTATTTGCGAAAAAGGAGCGTTATTGGAACAACTTGGCAAGGTCGGGTGACGTCGGCCAGTTCCGCCGATCGGTCACACCGATCGGTCTCACCGATCGGTCTCACCGATCCGTCTCACCGATCCGTCTCACCGATCGGTCTCACCGATGGGTCTCACCGATCGGTCGCACCGATCCGTCTCACCGATCGGTCTCACCGATCGGTCGCACCGATCCGTCTCACCGATCGGTCTCACCGATGGGTCTCACCGATCGGTCGCACCGATCCGTACCCCATAAGGATCCGGATTTTGGCAAAGGAAGGGACCAAGGGGGGTCTGGGTCATCACAAATTCCTTATATTATTTTTCTTCTAATTTTTTATTTTTAGCTAGATATATTAGGATATTAACTCACCACAAATAATTAATGTTAAATTCAATTAATATCATTCAAAATAATGTGTTTTTTCTATCACCCTTCAATTTTTCCGAGCGTAAATGAAGGACAGTTAAATTTAATTATGGGGGAGTGTCAACCTGGTTATGATTAATTTTTTTTGTTTTATTTTACTTACTTTTTTAGGATCCTTGATTATCAATGACTCTTACTTTTTTTTCAATAATGAATTTATTTAAAGAGAGGTTAGTTGTTATTAGATAAAGTGGATTCTAAATTCTCTTCGATGTGGAAAAATTTTCATCGAATTTCATTTTGTTGAATTATTATGATTTTGTATTCATTTTAAATACCCTTTAATTGAATCATATAATAATATTATTTATTCCAATGTATAATTCTAATCATTTTTTACATATTTGTCCCAATAATCAAATTTTATAGAGAGAAATATTTTTTTAAATAAGAAATTATGATTATTCTTCTTCAAAAAACTAGAGTGAAAGAAATATTTTCCCTAAGATTCATTTTTATTGTTTCTGTAATATTTTTTAACTTGAGACTAGCATTTAAATGAATTTTTATTGTCCTGTAGAGTCCATAAATTTCCTTATAGGTTTATTCCTCTTTGAATGATAATATTTTTCTACATACCCTATCACTTAATGTTTTTACGTGGATAATTGATGTATGATTGTGGGGAAAGGCTTATGTGTGAGCTCTTTAGAATGAATTTCACCGTGGTATATGCGATTCATCATTCATATATTTCATATTAAAATTCATTCATTAGTATTTTTTCATTATTCCCCCTCCCTTAAACAATAAAATATTAAATATTTATATCCACCAACTTTGATTAAAGTATTTAACTATGAAAAATAACACATTATTATTATCATTCCTTCTTAAAATGTGTAAATATGATATTTTTATGTTTATTAAGGTGACACTTAAAAATTCCATGTATTATCATATATCCAAGTATAATTTATCATGAGTGAATTTTCACATGAATTTCGATATGATGTTAGTTTGATTAATTCATGTATGAATTGTTAATGTCAAATATTGTTTAATATAAAATATTAATTTGATATGAAATTTTTCTCCAAAAATGGTGCATGATAACTTTTATTTTGTAAGAAATCATAGAAATTTCTTCATAATAGATTTTTCTGTTTATTTGATATGAATATTATTTAATTTTTCCTTGGGAGGTAAAAAATGGAATGTGTGGTGGGGTTGATAAAATAAAATTTAAATACATATATTATTTATAAAAATGGATTAAATTCTTTATTATTTTGTTTAATTTAAAATATAAAAAAAATTTATAATCTGAAGATGATGCTAAAATTAGATTTAATTATTCTTCTCATTTAAGTGATATTTTTTTATCATAAAAAAATTATTTGTTAAAAAAATTATTATTAATTTTTTTGTTGTATTATTCACTTATATATCTATTTTTTAATTTATATTTTTTATTATGGATGCCTAATTTCAATAATGATAAGAGTTTAAGAAGTAAAAACAGATGTGGATATAATATGACAAGTCCCACTATATTAATTAGACCATAGGTTATTTATATATACATTTATTGGATTGAAATTAATAAATATGTTGGAAAAAATATTTGGCCTATACAAGACAACTGGTGGAACTTCTTTTATCCTTGTTTACATGGATGGAAATTTGTGGGATGTAGATTCATCTGGATTTAATGAATATTATAGGATATAAATATTTTCAAAATTGATTCAACAATAAATCATTAAAATAATTTTAAATAAGATTAATTTTGGATAGTGGACAATGTGACATCTGGGTAAAACATCACATTTTACAAACTTAAAATATCAAACGTTAAATTGTTGAAAAATACGTTTTTATTTATTAAATTTAATCTAGATAATATATAATGATTCAATTATTTTCTTCTAGATATTTAGTCATATCAACATTCATGAATATATGAAAAAACTTTATTTGGAAAAAGGAGAAGAATTAGAATAACAATAAAATATAAACACGATGTCCTGATTTAACCATCTAATGTTGAAAAATGTCTCAATTTTTAAAAGATATAAATGATAGAAATTTTTAATACCATAACCTTATAAACTCTATAAAAATATTGAAAAATCCTAATGTTTTATATTGGGGGGGATATATGACATTGTGTTTTCTCAATTCAACATATACATTTTTATTTTATTCTGGGAGTTCTAATTATTGAAATACAATTTTCATGTTAGGTTTTCTTTATTTTTTTAAAATATTGGATTCCTCTTCTCAATAATATAAATTTATTAGTGTCAATATTATTATTTTCAACAATATGATCGGTGTAAAATTATATTGATGATGTGAAGGATAATATATATCATTAAATGGTGTGTTAAATTATATGGTTTATTTTAACTATTGATAAAATATTGAGAACTAATATTTTATTGAATATTTATTTTCTCCACCCTAGAATCCTTTGAAGAAAAAATTATTTTCTATAACTTCTATTTTTTTTAATTTGGGTTCCTCATTTTATTTTTTTATTCTTATATTTATATATATATATTTATATATTTATATATTCATATGAATTGTAATGAAGATTTATTTTTAATATTTTCTATTTATATAAAATCCTTTATTTTGAGAAAAATAGATTTGAGTGTCCTTATTGAGAGTTATATTTTAAACTTCACTATAATTCATTCATAGTATTATTAATATTAATTAATGTTGGATTCATAAAAATTTCTGACATCAGTGGTTACATTAATTAATTTTAGCAGAATATTTTTATGTTATTTAGACATATTCCACACGACATATAGATCATGAATAATATATTAAGTATATATATAATAAATCTATGATAATAATACTTATTTTAGTAAATTCATTAAATGGGATTTTAGGTTACAACAATTTACTTTCTTGATACAAAATGTCTATAGTTATGGTATCTCCATTGTTCTGGTAATGAAAAAGGCCAATGTTGAGTGGATATGATATAAAGTAGTAAATGATAATAATAGTTTATTTTTTTTCATGTGGATACTAGTAAATGTTTGTAAAAATATTTTCATGGATTTATAATAAAATAAATTAGCTAACTTGAAAGAGAGTTATGTTTTCCTAGAATAATTCTTTTGAACAATGGTTCAATTAACTAATTCATAAGATTTTTTGTATAAAAAATATAACCTTTCCATTTAAAGGGGAATTATATTCCATTTATAGTATTCCATCCTTGAAAGAACGTAGATATATAACTATACACAATGATAAGGTGATTTGTTATGTATAAGTGTACATAATTCCACAATAGAAGAAATTTTCTTCCCATGGTTTGGATTTAGATATAGTTATATTTGAATTATAGATATGGTGACTCTATTCTTATAGTGAGATGTGTGATATATTATATAACCAATGGAGTCTAAAGTATAAATATAACACAATTAAAACTCAAAATGGTGAAAATGTAATTATTTATGAAACTTATTGAAGATTATTCCAGAATTCATTGTTCTCTATGAAAGAAAAAAATTCATTTGATGAATTTTTTAAGAAATATCCTACACTTATTAATATTATCTGGTTTAAAGAACACAACATGATCAAGTAAATAGTAAAATGGAAATTAAATTCATAAGGTAGTAGAAAAAATTTATCCTATAATAATTGATTTAAAAAATCATTAATATTGAGTTTTAATAAGGAATAATATAATAATACAATTTTATAAAAGATGATAAAAATATGAAAAATGAGAATATTAATTTTTTTAATGTTACTCAAGAGTATGTAATTATGTTTTATAAAAGGTAGTGTATACATTTAGTCATAGATTTAAAGAAGGATATGATTGATGATGTTTACTAATATGTATTCTATATAAATCCAAGAGTCATTAAAATGTCAATAGATATTTGAGATCATTATTGATGGGAATACATGAAATGAGAGATTATTCAGCATTCTTTGTGATTTTTACAATGTTATAAATTGGTGGTGGAGTTATGACTACCCAAATAAGTGTTGAAACCACTCCCCATTCTAGTATGGGTTTAGGGAAAGATTATTTTTAACGATGTTACCAACTGATCTATGATATCCAAAGGAGAAACTGCATATGGTTAATCATTGAGATATTTAAAAACCCTATCATTTTATCACCATTTTAGATGATTTATCCATTGATCTCCCATGTTCTATATATTTTCAATAAGTGTAATGAACTCATGGGTAACCACATTCAATTGTTTCAGACCATGATACATAATATATATATAACTTCATCGGGATACATGAAAATTCATTGAATACCACAGTAATCCTTAAAATAACCAATAATTCACAAAAAAAAATTAATCAATGAGGTTTATTTAATCATTTTGATATATTTTGATGTATGGTTCACTTTTTTTTCTAGGGTGTTTTCACTAAAATATCCTAATTTGGAATTTCTATTATATAAACAAATTTTACTTATGGTTTTAAATGTATATTTATAAAGATCATTTTTGATTAAGGTGTAGAATTTGAACATTCATAAAAATGTTGGACAAGAAAAAATGTTTGTGACATAAAATTTAATATAAACTATGGAGAATATGCAGGGGAAGATAAATAATTCACTTCTATATAGAGTAAAAAATAGTCACTCTGATTGTAAAATGATGTAATTAGTTTTTTTTATTTGAAAAAATGTATTTCAAAAAATCTTTATAGATACATGTTTTTCTAATATGAATAGATGAAAAAATATGACTATATTAAATTGGACCATTTGGGATTCTAATGGGTTTTAGAGTAGTTTAATAAATTTTTCACTAAATCAAAATATTTCAGATGTTTATACACTATAACATGGTCCCCTGTTATGAAATTATATTCCAAATCCATCACACATAATAGACAGAAATTTTATGTAATTGGAACTGGAAAAATCATATTTTTAAGAACTGATTCTGATTCGTCATTGAAGGGGAGGGATGCTGAGGAATATGATAACCAAACTAAGTGTAGATCTGTTGAGAAAAAATAATTCAATAGAAGAAACGTGGTACACTCAAGAAATAACTGTTGACTAAAACCACCATTTATTATAGGTAATGACATCAATTTCAAGGGATAAATTTGATAATTGGAGAGAATGGTTTGGTCCATTAATTTCTTTATTAAATGATTACATTATTTACCATGGATTTTGTTGAGTATGGTGTTTCATTTGTTGTCAATAAGATGTCAATAAGGGTTTAAGTGTCGATTTGGGTATGGAAAAGTGATGGTAATGATGATTGAAGAGGGGAAGTTGTTCCAAATCAAATGCCATTGAAATTTAGAGAATAACTATTTGACATTGAATGTCATTCTTGGACATTATCTAGTTAAATTATAAAAAATTTTGAGCTGATCAAAAGTTCAAAATATATGTATCAAAGTGATACATGTTTACAACATTATAAAGAATACCATGCAATACTCAATTTCATGAGGAGAAAGAAGATCCGTCAAATGTATTCTAATCTGATGAAGGTTGTGAATAAATCTGATGAATGACGATCTGATCTTCAAGGGTCCAAGACCTTTTTTTAAAGGATAACATGTCACTCACAATGAGGTTACCATGAATTATGCATTAAATTCATGAGGAGATGTATAACCCACACATCATCCTTGATTGATTCAAGGAAACTTAATGGAGAGGTTTTGAATTCTTGATCTAAACCTTAGGATGATTGATGATGTTTGAAGATAAATAATTATAAAGAAAGTATGCCTGAGATTTGAATGATGGAAGATGGTTTGGTATTTTATAGAGGAATTCATACATGGTTTTTATACTTTGTACATAGTATATTCTTTTACCAAAAAGTAGGGTTAATCTTGCAGGCCAGCTGAAGCCCTCACCCAAAGAACATCCCCGACCGGAGGGTCTACCTTGCCCATGGGGAATTCCTTGAAACAAGGACACAGGAGGCACATGTGGGCTGTGTATAATCCCACATGTGTGTGCATGGTGATCAACCCAGTGTGGAAAGTTTTCAGGGTGGGTTCTAGGAGTGCACCTATAAAGGAAAGAGTTGGCACAGAAGTGCACCTGCAGAACACCGGTTTGGGGAGGCACTATGATAGGGGGAATAGAATTCTAAGTGTTGGCTACCGTGGCTTGTTATTTAATGAATCCACAAACCAAGGCACATTTTGATATGGGAGGACACTTTCAAAACAGGTATGTCATTCTCTTAGTCCATATGATCACATAACTGATCTCAACCGCACGCATTATCCCGCACTTCATGATATAAACTCCTCCATCTGTGATGGATCTGAGTCCATCCAATAGCCATGGATAGGCATCACTGTTGTCTTTAACCACTAATCTCATGTGGCCATCTGATGTGAATTAGTTCACTAGAGAATCCCTGCACCTCCTAGATGAAAATCCACCCCCATTGAAGCTCATACTTATGTGAGTTATGATAGAAGAAGCTACATGATACCATGAATGAAACTGCATTTTCATGCATGCATTAATATAAATAATTCAAACGTGGTTGAAGAAAACAGATTTGTAAGGCCATGTCATGGACCTCAAGCCTTCAATATTAGGTGTTTCATGCATTACTTTTCTCATGCATGAAAGGATGAAACTCATAAATAGGAGACCACTTTTGAAAAGGAAACAACCAATAATTTACATATCTTTTACCATGCATTTGAAATATTGAAACAGAAGATCATCAGTATTCAATAATTTTAATACTACAGAATCTCATGTGGATTTTAACACACATGTTATCTAAAAATTTCCTATAAATAGAGGGACACCAACCCGAGATTTGTTGTTGAATATATTATGAAAGCTCTAATTTTCCATAAAACAGAGCACCAAGAGTTTCCATGCATCCTTACTATGCGATGAAGAGTGTTCAGCATAGCCTTGATACGTAATGGAGTCACAGGAATCCCTTGAATGATGGAGATGAGAAAACCACTCTTTTTAATCAAAGGAAAAACACTAGGCTTGTTCACTTGAACCCTCGCATGTGTTTCTTGAGGATAAACCTACTGGTACACAATAGGTGCACTTACACCCATGTTGTACACTACGAAGACAAAACCCTTGAAACTCCTTGGTTTTTTGAATGAGAAAATATGCACTCCTTTCATAAAGAAGAACCTGTGATCCCTCATGGTTTCATGAAGCGATGGAGGATAGTGCATACATGGTGGAGTTCATGTTCATGAAAATTACATAAAATACAGTGTCTGTGTGTGTGTGCACATGTTAAGAATAAAGCGTAAGAAAGAAAAATGAACATAAAAAAATTAATACACCCATTAAGTAATGAGTAAACACACATATAATTGAACTCCAATTAAAAAAGAGAATGTATGTGTGTGTGAAAAGAACAAAATAAAAAGGAAGTGTGTTCATTGAGAACGAACAAAGTGAGAAGAACCATTAAGGAAGTGCATGCATATGCATGGAATACACACATTGAACCTAAACCATTGATTCAAGTGAACGGTGGGTGTTTGGGTTTAGAAGCATCATCTTATGCATGCATGAAATCATTCATGAACACTTGCACATTTGAGAAGTAACTGATATATCCAAAATCAAGAATTTTGAATTTCATGCAGTCCATGAATGAAGAGAAGTTGAACTATTACTAAAGCCAGATAGAATTTAATGATGATTTTCAATATGAGATTAAAATAACTGAGAATACAAAAAGGATTAAATATATGATATTGTTCATAATTATTCTTTCATTCTTGAAGAACTTGTGTACACCATTTTCCCACATATTGGTGAGGCCAGGTCTTTATCAAAAGAAGAATGAGTTTTCTGATCATATTCGATAAAGTGGAATGATCATAAAAGTTATAAAAGTTATCGAAAAAGGAAAATGGACCTTTCCAAATGCTGTTGGATATTCTAGAAAAGATACATAGAGAAGTGTTATTCATCCATCCTCTGTGGAGAGAGTAGATGATCATTTACAATGAATCAAGAATAATATTAAAAAAGGATGCATCTAATGTGACTCGAGACCTGGAAGGCCCATGTGAGATTCGGGGAGGAGAAGAAGTCTTCAATGGGATTCTGAAGAAGGCCAGTGGGACTCTAGTAACATTGTGGGAAGTAGTATAAAGAACCTCTTATGGGGCTCATGAGAGATACAGTGGGACTCTATTTCGACCATTGTAATTACTCACTAAATTTTAGTAGATAATCTGTGTTGGGGAGATTAACCAACACAGCAAGGAGTAGGTCTTTGAACCAGACATTCTAAATCCTTGTGTTTAGTGCCTTTACATTTAAATCATATCTCAAGGATAGGATGTGAGAAACATGATGAGTGGATCAAGACATTATCCATCCATAGAGGTTTAAATAATAATAATATTTAGTAAATTTTTTAAAAGTATCCCTGATTCACCCCTCCCACTCTCAATTATTCACACTAATATGGGAACATCAATTGTTATCAGAGTAGGGTTACATATAAAATATCCATGAGAGTCTTTATGAATTGAATATTTGAGGAGATGAGTGAACAAACACAAATTGAGATATATACCAAAACAGATAAGAATTGAATGAAGAAACCATAAAGGATGATGAAGAATAAGCTTACTACTAATGGGGAGACACCTTCTACTGAATGTAATATGGAAGGTACTAATGTGATAATAATTATTGTTCTTATAATGAAGCTTGTTAATTTTTGGATGATGATAGATCAATTAGTTATCTTCGATATATACTCAATGATCATCTGAAGAAATTCCCTAGATAAGTGGCAAGACATATTGATGCAAGAATTAGTTCCCTTCAATATAAAAAATTACAGCTATATAAAGAATCTGATTCCATTGGAGATGCCTTAGCTAAAAGGGTTGGCATATCCAACACTGTGACAAATCTTGTGAAAGCAATGGAATAAAAAAATTCACTTTTCAGGGAATTAGTTGATGAAGTTACAGAATAATTGCAAGTAAGTATATGTGAGAATGAATTCTTTGATGTTGTGTTTGTAGAAGCTTTCCATGCATTTGAAAAGTTTCACCAAGATTATATGATTTTCAATACTGCTCAACTGGAAGACAATGATAACTGGGTAAAGGATATTGAGATTTCTTTGCGAGAATTCAAAATAATGGATAAATAAAAAAATTATAAAGATGAAGGATAATTGGGAAACAAAACTGGGATTAGTTGAGGATGAGAAGAACTCTCCCAACATGAAATGTTTTGAATTGGAGGTGATAATGATGAATCAGTAATCACCCCAAGATGAACCATCCCAACCCACTAGAAGAAGAGATGTTTCCACTCAATTTTTTATTGTGGAGAATGATTCAAAAAGGGTTACTAAATCATCCTTTAATTCAATTGAAACATCTTATAAGGAAAATGTTCCATCCATAACATCTTATACTCATTATTTTAAATTTTTTCCATAAAAATTTTAGTTTGTAAGAATAATTATAAACAATTATGGATGAATAAAGGTGATAAAAAACCAACCACCATGACTAGGGTGGATATGAAGAAGAAGTTGGAAGATTGATCCCCCGAGATAACACAACAGATCAATATAGAGACCCAACAATCTCAAGTATAATATATCAAGAAGTCTAGATTTTTGGGCCAATGTTATTGTTGTAACAAGTATAGGAATTGTTCATTAGAATGCTAGTACAATCCTTTAAATGAAAAATCTCAAAGGAAGCCCAACTCAAGGGGGAGCAAGCTAGAGAAAAGGATGCAACAACCACTACTCCAAAGGAATCTGTACTCTACATACATATTTGGAATGCTTGATAATATTTGTAATGTATGCATTAGAAGTGATCACAAGGTTGGTAAATTTCTATATCATCATGTATTAAAAGATGATAACAATAGAAGATCACTAAAGCTGGATAAGAAAGAAGAATAACCCTGGGAAAGTAAGCAGAAGAATGGTGTAAAAGAAAATTCTCCCAAGAAGATTTTAACAAGTAATAGTGAGAATCCCTTGAACTATAAATCCATGAAGTTGAAGGGTGTTGGATCCAAAAGCATAACCAATCAAAAATGCTTCTACATTGAAATGAAATTTCATACCATGGAACTCTTCATACATGACATATCATTCTGAACATGAAAATACAATCAATCCATGAGTAGACATGATTTATTGAATATAATATTCATAATAAATGTAACTTGAAAGCACTGAAGAATCCATGTGGAAGCTTCAAATCAAAAAATGTTATAAAGGAGTGTTTAGTTACCTGGAATAATCAATTTAAAATTGATAGAGAACTACAAATAGATGAAGATAAACTGATACCTAAAGCACGGGAAAACGAGAAACATGTCATTCTGGATGATGGAAAATTCAAATTTCAGGAGAGGTTGTCAGCACATGATAACCTAGGTTTCTGAAAACTATTGTGTAGAAGGTTTAAGAAGTCTGTACATCATGAAAATAAATGTATAACTATTTTACCAGGACAAATAGAGTTATTTAAAATTTAAAAACAAGCACCAATGTAAGCTACTTCAGTAGTTGCATATGAAAAGGAAAATAATCCACACAAGATGAAGGTGAATGGATGTTAAGTGTCCATGATGAAAATGAAAGATCAAAATGTCAAATGGAGCGTAAACACCAGTATGAAGTGTACCAGACACATTAGATCTACAAAAAAATGAGTTATTGGGTTAATAGAAACTTCTTATCCACAATGCTTCTTTTAATAAGATCATTAGGGTTCCATCTTATTCACTTTTATTTTTTTATATATGTCTACTTATATTGAAATAAATTGAAGATGAAAGTCATTCTAAAAATGATAATTGAATGAAAAATGTGGAGAACTACAAGTTTGACTGATCATTAATTATTTGATAATTATTCAACGTTATCCATAGTATAATATTGTCAATATGCATATCTTCAAGATTATTTGATGATATTCTCCACCATGGTAAATCAAAGGGGGTCCACCCTTGAGGGCGATAAAATATGACGGAGATGATATAAATGATTATGAAACAACAAATATAGGATTTCATATCATCTTAAGAAGTTGAAACTGAGGTATGCCAATCACACATTTATCCCTTATTAATAATTTTATTTGTCATGTCAATTATGGGGGAGATCTTGATTGATGACAAGATGGGATGAAATTTTGAACATTATCTTTTCACTTTATCATTCTAATAATTTATTTGAATTATTTGCAGGATTTATCTTTTCATTGATGAACCTGACTATTTCGCACCCTAGGGATAAGAGTCTATACATGATGATCATGATTTCACATGTATAGTTTTTTACGGACATCATTTAATACATTGGTCACATCTCTCATATTATCTACACCGTGTTTGACCAAGTAGACATAGAGTTGATTTCATAAATTCTCTTTTCTAAGTGAACCATGTGACATCATCCCTCTCTCAGAAATATTTTAAAGGTATAACTTAAAGGGAGGATGGCCTATTTTTTTAACAGACCCTACTACACCTTTGCATTCGGTTTCCTTTTAGGGGGAGAAAATATTGGAACACATATTGACCCATTCAATGTGTGCTTAAGATATATTGAAAACAAAATAAAAAGGGGAAGATTGTTGAGCACGGTGTTGAATTTTTTGTTAAAAAGATGTCAATAAGGTATCAAGTGTCAATATGTGTATGGAAAAGAGGTCTTGATAAAAATATAATAGGGGATATTGTTCCAAAGAAAATTCCACTGATATTTGGAGAATAAAAATTTAACATTGAACATCATGCTTGGACATTATCCAGATGAATTATAATTATTTTTGAGTTGATCCAAAGATCCAAAGACTTGAATCAATGTTATACATGTTTACACAATCATAAATAAGACCACGTAATACTCAATTTCATGAGGATAAAGAAGATATATCCAATGGATTCTAATTGGATTAAGGTTGTGAATAAATCAAATGATTGAATACCTGATCATAAAAGTTCTAAGAGACGTGCTTAAAGGATAAAAAATCACTCACAATATGGTTACCATGAATTATTCATTAAATGCATGAGGGGATGTAGAACCCACAAATCATCCTTGATTGATTAAAATTAGATTAATCAAGAGGTTTGGAATTCATGATCCAAACATTAGGGTGATTGATGGTGTTTAAAGATGTAGAAGGAGAAAGGATGAAAGAATGGCCTTTTAATGAAGAAGGATGTTTTGGAATTTTAAGGAGGAATTCATACTTGGTTTCTATACTAAGTACTTAGTATATGAATTTACTTAAAAATATGGCCTATCTTATAGGCTAGATGAATCCCTCACACAAGGCATATGCGGGACCCAAGGGTCTACCACGACCAAAGGGAAGGCCTCAAAGCCTTCCCCAAGAGGCACCTGTGGGCCATGTATAAGTCCATAGGTTCGTGTAAGGTGATCAACCCCATGCGGCAAGCATGCATAGTGGGTTCTAGGAGAATTCCAATGGAGTCAACAGTGGGTGCTTAAGTGCGTCCATAGAACCCCAGTGTAGGACAACACCAGGAGAGGGGGAAGAGACTTCTAAGCATTAGATACCTCAACTTTTTTTTAAAGAAGCTACAAATTACATGGTGTTTCTATGTGGGATGACATGTTAAAAATAGGGAAGCAATCTACGTCATCCATCTAATCTCACACCTAATCTCAATTTCATGCTCAATCCCGTACTTAAGGATATAATCTCCACCATCCTTGATCGATCTGATTCGATCCAATAGTCTAGGATAGGAACCGAGGATCTCTTCAACCTCTGGACACCTGCGGCCACCCGACATGAACTAGTGCACCAGAGAAGCCCCCACTCCTCCTTAATCAAAATGAGACCAACATTGATGATCGTACTTTTGTGAATTATGATCAACTAAGCTACATGATACCTTGCATGGAACTCTGTTTGCATGCGAGGATTGATATAAATAATTCAAATGTGGCCGAAGAAAACAGAGTTTCAGGGCCACGTCATAGAGATCCAAGCCTTCGAGATTATGCATTTAATGTGTTCCATTTTTCATGAACAAATGGATGACACCAAGAAAGAGGACCACACGGTTGAAAAGGAGACAACCTATATTTGTGCATATCTTTTACCCAACATTTGAAATATTCAATGAAAATATCACTAGTATTCAATGATTTGAATACCATGGAATCTCACCCGGATTTGAATGCTCAAGTGAACCAAATCTTTACAATAAAAAGAGGAGCACAAAGCTGGGAGTTATTGTTTCAAATATTGAGAAAGCTCCCTTTATATGAAAAACAGTGCACATAGAGTTTCCGCATAGCCTTTCTATGCGAAGAAGAGTATTCTATACAACCATGATTCACAATGGAGTCCCCCTCATCCCTTTCGGGAAGGAGAATAGTGATCTACTCTGGTTCGTGGAACAAACTGAAACACACGACAAGTTATATTGAAACCTCACTTGTGTTTCTTGAGTAGTAACCTATTGGTATAAAATTGGTGAACTTTCACACTTGTTGTACTATGCGAAGAAAGAACCAAAAACCCCTCTTGATTCTGTAAAGGAGATACATGCACACTCTTCGTAAGAAGAAGATCCCATGATCCCTCTTGGTTTCGCAAAGAAAAATATGAAAGTGTATACATTGTGGAGTAAATTTGCATGAAAAGAACATAAAATACAGTGTGTTTTCACATGTGAAGAAGAATGATAAAGAAATAAAAAGACCAAAAATTAATGAATATACCCATTTGGGTATGAGTAAATACTCATATAATTAAAAACCAATTAAAAAGATAATTTTTGTGTTGAAAGAACCAAATAATAAAGATGTGTATGCATTGAGATATAAGAAAGTGAGAATCACCAGGAATGAAGTTCGTGCATATTCATGACATACACACAATGAACCTAATCCATCGAATCAATTGAACAGTGTGTGTTCGGGTTTACAAGAAAAATATTATGCATGCATAAAATCATGCATAAAAACATACACATGTAAGAAGTAACTAAGAAATCCAAAAACAAGAAGTTTTAATGCCATGAAATCCATGCATTAAGCGATGTATAACTGATACAGAAGCGAGATATAATTTAAAGAAGAATTTTGATCTGAGTTTAAAAATTTTTATACTCTAAAAGGATTTCCGAGTTGATATTGTTAAAAATTATTCTTGCATTATTGATGAGGTTGTGTGAGCCATTTTTTCACATATTAATGATTCTAGGAATTTATCAGAAGAAGAATGAATTTCATGATCAATTTAGAGACTGAGTACTGATGATAAAAGTTATATGTTTTATTGATCAAGTCCGACATACCTTACCAGAGGATTTTGAAGATTCTTGATGAGATACCCAATAAATTGGGACTCATCAATCCTATTTGGAGACACTAGAAGATCATATATAGTGAATCAAGAATGAAATTAAAGAATGAAGATGCTCGTGTGACTCGAGTGCTAGAAGACCCCTGTGAGATTCAAGGAGGAGATGAGGTCTTCAGTGTGATTCTGAAGTAGGCCAGAGGGACTCTGGTAACACTTTAGTAAGTAGTATAAAGAACCTCATGTGTGACTTAGGAGAGATACAATGGGAATCTCTTTCAACCATTGTAATTACTCACCAAATTATAGTGTATAATCTTTGATGGGGAGAAAAACCAACACATCAAAGAGTGGGTCTTTGAACCAAACCTTATAAATACTTGTGTTCAGTGCCTTTACATTTATAGAATCACTCAAGGTAAGGCTGAGAGACACAAGAAGAGTGGATCAATGATTTAACCATCGATAAAGGTTTAATTAAAAAAAATAAATTAGTTAAAAGTTTAAAAAGATCACTGATCCCCCCCACCCACTCTGTGTGATTCACACTGATCTAGGCACATCAAAAAATTAATTATATTTTAAAAAATAATGTATTTATTATTTCATTATATATACTCAATTAATATTTACTATAACATCTATAAAAAATAAAGAAAAGTAAATAAAAATTAATAATTAAATAATAATTAATATCCTTATTCATTAATTAAGTAAAAAATATATCTCCATGTTTAAAAATATTAAGAAAAATTAAATTTTAGCAATATGAAATCACATATAAGAAAAGTGTAGAAAAAATAATTTTTTTTCAATGAATGATTAATTATGATAATGGTTAATTATATATTATTTTGTATTAGGAAACATTACCATTAGGATCTACCCATTAATAACCATTGGCAAATATATAATTTGGTCAAAATTACATTAGTCAATTTGATAGAGTGAATTATGAATAATGGAATTAGTTTACATAATGGAGAATGAAAATAATTAATTAATTTTTAAGTGTGTAATGATTTCTTAAACACATATGATCTTGTATTTTGTAACACATTTTTCTCAAACAAGGAATTTAGGTAGCATTATTAGGGATCTCCCAATTCCATGTCCATGAAGATCATTAACAAGTAATGCTCAAGAAAAATCTAATCTAAAAAAATGTAATGTTATATAAGATAACGAGTAGGTCAATGATTAATAATACACACATTGAAAGACCCACCAACTCAAACCTTATGCTCAACTTTCATATCAGTATTCAAATGTGTGATAAATCTTGTCCATTGTATTATAAGTTCTCATATTCTAATTTTAAATTAACTATTGGTATCTCTAATCACACTAATATTATTATTTTATTTAGTAACATAAAAATTAATATAATATTAATATTATACATATATTTTGGGAATCAAATAAAACATAATTATATTTATTTAAAAATTGTTCTTGTAATTATCATTTAACAGGAATTCATGTATTTTAAATAAATTTTATTTTTATTTTATGATCTTATAATATACATTTAATTAATTTATTAATTATAATAAAATTTTAGAATGTCCTAGATAATTATTATATTATTACTAATAATTATTATATTAAAAAATAGTAACTTATAAGTAATTATTTTTTATTTTAAAAGTTTAAATTTTCCTATTCAGGATTTTTTTTCATAAAAATGTTTTAATTTTTATAATAAGGGTATTAAATATATCCAGAAGTTGTTTTATCATAATATGATGATATTGATTATTTTTTGGGTAAAATTAAATTAAATTATAAGTATATTGTATGTATTATGACATCTTAATGACATATAAGTGATGTAATAAATAATTTTTTGGTTTCCTCTACAAAAAACCATTTTTTGTCATTTAAATATTAGATAATAATATAATAATATCAAATTTAAAAATCTATAAAGAAACATAAATATCTTAATTCATATTTGATAATTTTAAAAACAAATCATTATGAACGAGATAAAATTCAATATAATCAATATTATTGTATTAAGGAAATCAATTGAAAAAAACAATAAAACACTAAAAACCACACCTCAATGGAAAATTTCATAGGATTGATGATGGTTTGTTATTTTATTAAATATTTGTGACATGTCTTTAATTATAAGTAAATAAAAAATTCCAATTATCTAATTAATATATACTCCCAAAGAATATACTAATATGTTCCTCTAGCAGTTTCTCTCCAATTTCGTAAAAAAATATTCAGGTTATAAGATTAAATTTCCACAATGTTTGAGCGACAATTTCAAGTTCAAGGGGTTCCTCCATCCTCATATATTAAAAAATTTCATTCTATATAATCTCCAAACCACACCAATAAAACTCCGCCACATAAAAACACTTCCAAATAGACCTATAGGGAATACATCACACACCCAGAACCATGCTTTATAAAATCCCTATACATTATCACATAAATATTTTGCATATAATTTTACTTTTATATGAATATAATAGTAATATCATCCTGTTGGCATACCTATTCCAAACAACACAAGATAACCTAAATAAATTATTGTAACACATCAAATTGCAAGGATGAACATAATCCAGTTGAGTACACCATCCTAATGGGGAATCACCACCAAAATCCTGAAATAAATTCACGAAAAAACAGGTAGTGAAAGTAGGATGAAAAATGTAATGAAATAAAACACCGACATTGGATCACATCCAAAAATATCTTAAAACACCACATTGAATGGGGTATATAGAAATAATTGGGGTTGATAATCAGCCAAGAAAGGATTCCCCCAACCCCCATCAAAAATAAAATATCAAAACACCATGATGTTTAAATATTCAAAATTGAATCCACATAAAAAAAGTATAATTGATGGCCATGGATAGTCATTGTGCCTCCAAAACATGAATATGGTCCATGATCTACTCAGTGATACTAGGTAGTGTGTTTGTAAATAGGACATCCCATTGGTAGGACAATGTCCATTTACACTACATTAGTAGCTTTAGTCAATCATTCCATCTTTAAATTTCTTTATATAACACTTTTATATTATCATGGGAATTGAACCTCATCCAAAATCATCTAATAGGGGTTTCTATATGTTTGGATCCTCAGTCAGTGTATTGGTTCTGAAATTGATTCATCCACCAATGATTGAAATTCAATGTCATTCTAAATTTGATAACACAAAAGTACATGTTATTTTATTCTACAGTTGTTTTTTTAATTAATAATTTTTTATATATTCGTATAGGGATCAGGATCATGGATAATCAATAAATTTTAATTCAATTCGTGGATCAATATGAAATCATTTTTCCATGGTATGGATCCTAATTATTTATATAATCATTTATGTTTTACTTTTTTATATATAACTAAAATTTTCACAAGGATCATAATCCAAAATCCTCTGTGATTTCAGTATTCATCTAGGGTAATCCTATTTCATTTTATAATCCACCTATCATTACTATTTTTTAAAAAATTGTATGTTAATTTTTATTTGGATATATAAATTAGGTAGATAAATTATAATAACTCATTTCATATCATCGTTGACATCGATGTCTCAACACACACATATTTGTTATCTATATTGAATTCATGGGTTAATTTTTAAATAAAAAATATATCATATTGGAACCATGGTTTGATTTATATTCATAATACTATCACCAATTTCCCCATAAAATATAGAATAATGTTTTCTATAACAAAGAATAATACATTAGATATCATTAACTACACATTCAATATTGATTTCATTATTGAAATCTAGATTCATATCCTCTAACTTTAACAAAAATGTGCAACTATTTATTTTCCACTAAAATATTTATCTAACTCATTAAAAGATAATTTAAATTGGTCTTTGGATGTACCTTAATGGTTTTTAAATTTTATCTTTTTTCTATTAAGAATAGTTCAATTTGATTCTTGTATTTTCCCTTTCTTCCAATGATACCACTCATCCGAAAAAAGTGGATTTTACATAAATCCAAAAAAAATATTTTCTTTATAATATTTTATACCAACCATTAGAATTATAAATTTCATTGAAAATTATTATTTTAATTATTTATATTGATGATATAATATTTCATATATATTATTAAGAATATTTAAATGAGAATTATTCATAGATGAAGATGTATTTTGAAATATTTTTTTATTGATATATTATATAATTCATGGGTCTATAATTTTCCAATGTAATTAATCATATGTCTTATTCACTTGAGTATTGAGTATGAAAAGTGTTTAATTTTTTCTTATTTAACCCATTATTCCAATATTTATTCTTATGTCTATTATAATTGAATTGGATAATGAATGATAAGATGGTAACAAAACATAGATTAGAAAAAAAGAATTTTTACTCTTCCTTTCTAAATAATGTATAAAATCTCAATATAGTGATTATAATGGGATAAATATAAATATTCAATAAATATATATCAATATATCATATCAATGATAAGTATAATTTACATAAAATAGAAAACAATTTCCGGATGTTATGTTGAAATAATTTTTTTCGACCCTTTCTATCATTCTACTGATCAAATTACCACATATGATTATATTTGATTATTTCAAAAAATTATTTTTCTTTTAACATAGTATATATCCATGTTATGTACCTTATATTAAAAAAATGCATAATTTTTTCGATATTCGTGTGATGATTAATTTTATGTAGAATAGGACTAAATTAATAATCCAAATTGTTAGAAATTTGATTATTTTTTATATATGGATTGTAAATTGAGTGCGATAAACATAAAAATTAATTTGGTTAGTATATTTTGATGAAATATGTTATAAATCACCTTCCAAATTATGGTGGGATATGTTGATAAAGGAAAATGATTTTTGGACTTGTGTAATGAAAAATGAAAATAAAGTTGATACTTTTATAATAATGCAACAATATTAACATTGATCAAATAGAGGTTGAAGACAGTAGTTCATGAACTTATCTCCCATGTAAAATATAGGGTTTTTGTCTCGTTATCTTGTGCTTAGGTGACTATTGATTTAATAAGGGTTTATAATAACACAAATCATGGGTTTTTAATCTTTTATAATTATAGATAACAAATTTAGGGCAGTGAAATTAAAATATACTATTTGTAATTTAGTTTCTAAAAAATATATATGTATAAATATATAAATTAATTAAATAAGTAATGTCTTTATAGATGTTTTTAATATAACATGTGTCTGTTAGTTGTGATAAAATAATTTGAGATATATACTGACTATGAGTTAATGAATGTTTTTTTATCCCATATATTTTACTGTATTCAACAAAAATCATTATATAAGGACTAGTAAATATTGTAAAAACATTTATTTATATATGGGGTTTATAATGTGTGTGAATGCGAGATCCAACCGTTGTCATTTTTTAAAACAATGAAAATTTAATAATCATTATTTATTTAAAACACAATTTCCCTAATTTTATAAAATAATTATTAAAAGATATAATATTTCCAAGAATATGAGAAAGGAATTATGATCTATCATTTTATAAATTGGGTAATTTATATTATAATTAATGGTTTTGTTAAGATCATAAATTTATTAACAAAGGGTTTCTATGTTATAATTAATGTTTATTATGAGAAATAGAATTTCTAAATTTATGGATTTATTAATAATGTTTCATTTATATATTGAAACAAGATTTTAATGTGGTATTTCTAAAACATTTTTTTCCATGTCAATGAAATTTAGAGTTTAAATATATAATGTTTCAATATACAAGGAAAATGGATGATTCATTTTTCATGATAGTATATTTTTATTATGAACATGGTATAATATCTTATTGATCACTTATAATTTTTTATT
Organism: Viscum album; assembly: GCA_963277665.1. Taxonomy (NCBI): domain Eukaryota; kingdom Viridiplantae; phylum Streptophyta; class Magnoliopsida; order Santalales; family Viscaceae; genus Viscum; species Viscum album. The sequence goes on along the minus strand of OY728151.1, from coordinate 1,495,826,560 downwards.
AGTATTATGAGGGAATCCCAATTCTACACTATTTTTTCTGATGATAAAAATAGTGAAAACTATGACTGATACCACATGATATAAACCATAAAATCAAAAAAAGTTACTACTATTACATCTCACATCAATATCACATATCTCAGAGATTAATTTCATCTAGTGACATTAAGGCACAATAACATATGGATCCTTTTATAAAAAAATTTAAAAATGTCTCCAAAATTTCCCCATACTAGACTCCCTTATTGAATTCACATTGTTTACATTAATCAACATATCTAGGTAATTGGAATCATTATTCTAGGGTGGTTACTTATTCTTAGTAAGGAAAACATATAAACCTTTCCAAATATGTTAGATCATAATGAAAATGATAAAACATGGATAGGGGATAAATTTAGTAATAAAAAATATAGAATAGTAATAGTTTTCTATATATAATAAAAAATGACCTAAAATCACTTATTAACAGACATATACCATGAAAAAATGGTGTATAATCAAGAGATGATATATATTATCCTTGGAGAATAGCCATTGGAATATGAAGTGGAAATAAAAAATACCTATATGTATTCAATAACATGTAAAGTTTGAAAATAAAATAGAATATATATATTATAAAATTATGAAAAATTTAAATTTGAATTTTTCAAGATGTGAAGAAAATAAATTCTATGTATCCTATTCTAAAAAAAATAATTCCAAACTTCCTATTATCAACAAAAAAAATCAATCACTTCATATAGTTTACATAAAAAAATATATTAATGAAATATGTATCCAATGATATTTAAATACATGAAAACTTTATTATTGGTAAATATATGACCCCAACCATCCATCATCCATATATGTGTATTCCTTGAGAGATCAATCATTATATCATAAATATCTTATGGAAATAAAATTATGTTTGTAAAAATGACTAAATATTATCATTATAATTGCCTAAAAATATAAATAGATGATTCTTTGAGTTCATTTTCATAAAATAGTGTATCATAATAACATTTATATGTTGCCTTATGAAAATGGTAAATAATGGAAATAAATATATTTCAGGCCAAGAGATAAATAAAAAATAAAAAGAAATATTTTTTTAGAAATTTATCTTATCATTGGCCTAAATGATAAAGATATAATTACCTTTAAAAATTAAAGTTTAAAATGTTAATATGATTAAATTTCAGTTACATTTATTTTTACAAATAAATTACAATATTGTATCTATTAAAATTAAACAATAGTGTCCTAATTTTGATGTGAATCCACATTGAAAACAAATAATTTTGAGAAGAATCCTCAAATATAATAGGTTTGAAAACACATAAATGAAATAAAAAATGAATATGGTGTGGAAGAAAAATCAGTTGATGTTAAAATTATAGAAATACTTTTTATCATGTTGAAATAAATTTCCATATATCCAAATAATATAAAGAGTAAAAAATCATAATTTTTAATAGCGGTGATGGAGATAATTATGGTCACGTGACAGAACACAAAATTAGATTTTAAAATATAATAGATAATGTTTGATAGAAAAAATTTATATAAATCGTTGTGAATCCATGGGAAATGAGGATGGAAATTATTATAAACATTTATTTAAATTATATGTGGTTTATATTCATAAAATGTTCTTATTTTAATCAAGCCTCCCTTTTACCAAGATAGAGAGAGATTGTACCATGAAATAAAAACATATGGTTGAAGAAACAATTCTATTATGACATATGTTTATAAAGATGCGTTATAGCTCAATAGAGAGAGTACAGATCAAAAAATCCTTATTTTAATACTAATGTATGTTTCAAAAAATTTATAGGGATACCATGTAATGTACATTAAAATATCTTGAAATGAATTATATAAACTACACTTGTTTTCAATGGGGTAGTTAATAATACATATATATGAAATTATGGTAAAAAATATCAATCACACCAAAGGTATTTTTCCCCATTACACCTCCAACTATACCTGTTGGCCCCATGAATTTATAAATACTATCCTTGGGTGACATAGAAATAACCATATGTGATCAACCCCCCTATTCTATATCATTCTAGATATTAGAGGTATTTTCATGAAATATTTTTTACTTTTTAATATAATCTCTACATCTGTCATTTTTAATATTAAACTACTACAGATTAGGTCTCTTTTATTAGAATTAATAAAAACTTTTAAAATTTGATTCCTTTTATATGTTTCACAGATAGCACTAATTTGATGGATTTATTTTTCTTTTTTAGGTTTCATGGATAGACCTAATTTCACATTATTTGGATTCTTAATTAATTAATCAATTGATGTGGGAAAAAACATCCTAATTGAGTTATTATCAAGAATCTTTATCAGCTGTTTCCTTGTGATTTATTTTCAATTAATATATTTTACATTTTAATCATGTTGTTTCAATTTTCCAACTAATCCTTAATCATATCAATATCATAATCTCTTAACTTATAAATCAATATGCTACATTATAATATAAAATTTATACTACACTATAAATACTTGTGTTCAATACGCATGATAATTCTCTTAGTCATAAATTGATTCTATAATTTTATCAATAAGTATCGTATTTTTAATTTGGTAAATAATTTTTATTTTTTAATTATAAATTCAAAACTATTAATATATTATTATGACTCACTATCATAATTTATTGATATCAGTTTTTAATAATTTTTTATATTCTTAATTTATAAAATAATTATAACTTTTTTTGACTTTTTTTCAGACAATGTATTTAAAATTTTAGTTTAGACCTGCTCTAAGCTGAAATATTTAACATGAACTAAAATTTCAATTTTTAATAAATTAATTACTATTTGGAAATGACATATAAAGATTTTATATACCACTAACATCAATGGTTATTATATATATAACACCCAAGGATATATCTAAGGAAAATGAATTGGTTGTACCTCTTTCATATAAGGAAAATGTATAGTTTTTTTAAAACATGAAGGTTTACTTTTCTAGGAATGTGAAGATGTTATATATGGAAAATATTCTAGGAATTGATACAAAAAATATAATTCATTTCTATAATAATTGGATACGAATTACATTACTCTATTTGAATATGATACGAAATCCAAAGAGTCACTATTGTGTGACCATGATTGAAAATAATTGCATTCTTTATATACTTCTCCAAATACCTAGGAATTTTTGAAATTTTAAGAAGTAACTATTGAAGGAAATTATAAATTTAATGACTCCATACCTGAAAATTAGACACAATATCATGATATTTTTATTCTACATTGAAATTAATAAATTTTGGTGATGTTTACTCCCTTTACAGTAATTTTATATGGTATAAAATTTCTAGGAATTTTACTATCAATAGAATTATTTTTGAAAATATACATTGGGTTATTCCATGTATTGGGAAGACGAGGGTAAAAGAGATTTAAGAATTAAAATAATTAGTTAAATTTTAATTGAAAATATACCATCTATTTGATAAATTATGAGATAACCATGAATTGAGTACACAAAAAAATGAAAAACAAAAGTTATTGAAATGAGTGTAACATTTTTAATAAAATTCTTGAGGAATATTATATAAGGAAAACCAGGACTAAAAAAATATCCATGAATGTAAAAATGATCATGATAAAAGAGAAATCCTTTCACCACGATCAAATTGAGATTCATTGGAATTAAGTAAATTAAACTTTTTACTCTCTCAAAAAAGTTACACATCAAGTCTTTTTCCCAATTTGTCAAAATGAAATTTATGGAATATATGAAATCACAAAGTGTTCCTACATGGATAATATGATATTATTACCTCTCCTGTTATATCATAATTTAATTATGTCATGAATTTATCATGAATGAAATAAATTCTTTCAATGAAGTTAAGTCTTCTACTTCTTCTAAATCAATTTCATCCACTACTTCATATTCTTCAAAAAAATATGATTATAATAAATTAGAGAATGTTCTATTGAACATATTAAAAAATATATGAAAAAAAATGAATTAAATAAAATATATAAATAAAATGAATAGAAAATTTAAATAATATAATGAGTTACCTTTAAAATTATAAGGGAATCCTAATATAATTAATCATTCGCAAACAATTTTGGACCAAAAATTTATTCATTTTAAATTATAAAAAAAGTGAGAAAAATCATGATAAAAAAATGGATTCTCAATTAAATGTAAAAAATCATAATGGTTTGGTTCTAAAAATAAGCAATATCAGCACAAAAATACAATTACTGTTGTTAAAAATATGTTCCCAAAATAATTCTTTTATTATTAACATAAAACAAGGAATAATATTTATAAATTTAATTTAAAAGATGATATTTGTGGAACTAATATGTCAATTAATATCATATTAATACATTTTTAGGAATTCATATAGAAAAATATATACTAAAATTATATGTATTTAAACATTTCTTTTAGATATTATGAACATATAATATATTTGAGTAATAAAATACCTAAAATCATAATATATTTTTAGAAAAAAATTATCCAAAGAAAACTCCCAATGAGATATATGGTGCTTGTATAATAGGATATTTGATTGATGTGATGAGAATATACTAAATTAAATCATAATGAGAAGAATTATGTCTCAAACACCACTTTTATGATAACTCTTGAATTAAAAGTAGTTGTATAGGTACTAATTTTATTTTAAATTCATAAACTATTAAATGTGATTAAATTATAGTGGTATAAAATGGAATTAACATTTTATTATTCAAATATTTAACAATTTTATTTATATATATTTTGAAAATTAAATTTTTATAGTCTTTGATTGAAATAGAAAAAAATTTATTTTCAGTATCATGTTTTCAAAATGATTCTATAGTTGTTTCAAAATATATTTCATGTTAAGATGGTAATTGTTTATGTTCACATGATTATGACTGATCAATTAGGAATTGTCACCTTGGTAACTATGGTATACTTTTTTTTCAAACTCAACTGATTCTATGTAGTATGATATTTAGCTACTTTTCATTTTGATGAAAATGTTGTGTCTGAGCATTGACAATTCGATAAAAAACAAAAATGTATTTTAATTTTATAAAAAAAACAATCCACCTCAATATCCATTCAACATATACTTCTTAATCATATCCAAACCACTAAAATTTAAGGTATATGAATTAAATATTTCACATTTATAATTATTTGAGATTATTAATTATTTAATTTTTTTTATTTAATGATTTATAAAAATGAGTCTTGTAAATTAATTACATACTTCTCAAATAATTTTTGAAAACTAAATAGAATATAATATCATATCCATTCCTATTTAACATAGGATATAGAAGTATAATTATAGAATTTATGAGATATATACTTCAGAAGGTTATAATAATTCTTTTTATACTCCATGTACTCCATAAAAAAATGTGGTCATTGAGTGACGAAATCTATATCATCGTGAATTTTTATAAACACTTGTAAATTTATTTAATGACCAATGATATTTTTTGGATCATGTTGATATTTGTTCTTATTATAATGTTAAATGTGGTCTAAAAATATCCTAAGATAAAAAATCCACCATTAAAAATATGGAAAATATATTTAATGTTGTAGAGGAAATGTCATATTTCCCATTAAACAAGGAACTTGGGAGAAAATAAATTCATTCCAATAATAAATTTTATCATTGATTTACAAGTTAGTACTCATTATATAATTTCAGTTTTATAAGTTGATTAATAAACATTCTAAGATTCAATCGATTTACCCTAAAATGTTTATTACTCCAATAATTATTATTACCTGGTACATGAAATAAAGGAGTAATTGAATCAATTTTCAAAGAATATTTTTTATAGTATTATTAAATGACTCTATGAACTTCAAATTATTTTTAGTAAATGTGAATTTAGAATTAAAATAGATATTCATAGTAACATTATATATAAGAGATATAGAATAATATGAAAATGAAATAATAGTGAATAAGGAATTGATTATGTTATGACCTTTTCCACAATATCTATTCATTTATCTATTTGAATTTTATTGGAATTTACCTATCATTTAATTTTTCAACCATTAAATATATGGTAAATGAACATTTTTTAATGGTTTTCTATCTGATTTTTTTTGTTAATGACCACCCAATGTTGAAGATTTAAAAATTCCAAATAATGATTCAATGTTAAATAATTCCAATTATGGTTCAAAATAATCCCCAATGGGTTGGTATGACCATTATAAGAAATTAATTATATAAATTATTTTTAATTTATCAAAATCACATTTTACATTGTTTTTAAAGTATATTTTGTATGATTTAATAAATATTCAAATTTATGTTGATGTTGTTATATTCAGTTTTAGTTTATAATCAATCCAATTGATTTTATAATTTAATGTTAACTGAGTTAGAAAAGTGTTTATATATGAATATATGTTTTTTTATGGTTTCTATATTTCGCTAAAATATATTTTAATTAATATTTTCTAATCGAATCACAATAATAGAATTTTATGACCTTTTGAATGGATAGAGAAAATGATATAAAACACATGTATAGTTTTTGTAATATGTCATTGTATAAATTTGGTAAAAAGGATGACATAAGAATTACTAGTGGTATAGTTAAAATCCTTCATTGTCATTCTTTAACCTAAAAAGAACACATGTTTATTTTAAGTGCATGTGATCATTTTCAACCAAATCAAATTGAATTACATTTGAAAAATAATAAATTAATTTTTAGATGATGAATATGATCTAGAATCATGGTTTATTTGACCCAAACGTCTCATATTTTAAAAAAATATATTTTTATAAGCCGATTTTGGAGTATTCCAATTAGATATAAAATGTACATGTTAGACCTTCCACTTACATATTAAATCCATTTCTTCATAGACTAGTAAAAATAAAAATTTTAATTTTTTTCTATTTAAAAACAATATTATATATCTATTGAGAATATTTTTTCACAAATTATTTGAATGAAAAAACTATCTTGGATTATTAGATAAATATAAAACATGTTTATTTTATTCATGAGAATAGTAGTTCAATGATAATTTTCTGAAATAATATTTTTCTCTATTGTTCCATGAATAGTTATAATTCAAAACACTTTTTGAATGATCATATACATAAATGTGAAATCATGTGTGATTTCATTTTCACCAATCCTCAATGGTATGATATCTCAAAAATCTCCATTCTTTGTATCGTTTTTACATTATTAAAAATGTCTTAGTAATTTTTTTCTTATCAAACATATTTAATTACTAGATAAATGATGATATATTTTCCATTATTTATTTTATTAATTCAATACATTTTTCTATGAGTTTATTTTAAATAATAAATTATTTTTTCTCAACATTGATTTATAATAAGTAATGAAAATTTCATGTAATATTCATATATAATAAACTCAATTCAATATACAAAGAAGTGGATATGGCTCTATATTAGATGAACCTAGAGGTTATAATTTGGAAAATATATGTTCATATTTTTAATTTGATCTTTATTATAGGTATGATTATTTCTCATTTAATTCATTGATGATTTCATAGTCAAAGAGAGTATATTTTTTCGTTTCACAAAAATATTCATGTCCATAATAATGGATAAAATTTCAAAAAAAAATTACTTTTAACAATAAATATTTATCTGAAATAGAAACATTATAAATCATACATTGATTTTAAATGATTTATTTTTATTATTTATCTATAGATTATCATTATTTTATAGTGCACTATATTTTTTTAGTTCAGATGTTTTGGGTGAGAATATATTATTAATTTCGAAATCTTCCAAGAGGATATAATCTATTTCATTGTTGATCTTATTTTTTTCATAATATTTTATATCAATATTTTAATTCAATATTGGGATTGTGTTAATAAATTTTTATTCTTAAATATATTATTTAAATTATGGGAATAATCATTATCTATTTTATAATAAAATGTTGAAAATCATTTTATACTTTAATATTTTCATTTTTCAAAATTATATTATTATTTAGATATTTTAAGACAAATTAGTTATTCTGAAATTATGTATACTATTATTGGTTCTCTAAAAGAATAATTAATGATGAGTAACATAGTTTAAATTTTTTTCCATTATTTATTATTCACATATATGTTTTTTTACAATCATAGTGGGGTAAAATTTATGGTATCTTTAAGAAATATACAAATTTTATGTAAAAATATTATAAACATTTGGTGTAAATTTCTAGAAATAGTCTCATACATTACCGTTTTGTTGAACTAATATGGTTCTATGTTAATTAAACATTTCCAAATTCATTTCTTATAAATCTATTTAATATATAAAAGTATCCCTATTTTCTATAGAATCCTTTTAAAATCCAATTGTTTTAATATCATGAGTTTTTAAAAGGATTTGATCATCTAAATTCAATTTCATTATGAATTATGAATATTTTATTTTAAGCTTTACATTGGTATACAAAATGTTCTTATAACCAGTTAAATGTGATGGATTATTATATCTCACTCTCTTAGATGTGGATTAATGTTTAAAAACACAAATTATTGTTCATTCCCTTCAATTTCATGATAGTTATGAATTTATTTTTAATTTTTATGTTCATTTTTGGAAGGATTTATTAAATTATAAAATTATTATAATGGAGGCCATGATAGGATCCACTACAATAAGAAAAACAATAGATACATAATAAAAATTCAATGACATTTCCATGGTACCATAAAACCAATTTACCAAATTGATGATCACTAGTTACGAGTAGAATTGCATTGGCCTGCTTGTATTACTATAGAGAAGAATCAAAGCTCAATGTAGCCGACAAGATTCCTGATGAAATATAGTGGTACCCAATAGAGTTTGTAAAACTAGGAACTCTATAGAATTATCATAGTCTAGTCAGTCATATCAGTCAAGTAGTTTATCGAATTAAGATAGAAATTTATAAAATCATCCATTACAATTCATACTTGAAACCACTACCTACAAACTCCATAAGAGTGTCTAGATGATTCGAGTTTTGTACCTATCTAGATTGATTTAGATTCCCCAATTTAGATATGAGATTCCATTAGGTAGTTATTGAGATACCCGGAGTTCTAATGAATTTTTCCAGAACCATTAGCTATGCATCGATACTCCACTTAGTATCCAGTAGAAACATACACTATAGGATCCTCTATTGGAATTTATAATTTAATTATATACCCTTTTTTCATTGACAAAATATATACATTCTCAATCGTAAATACTTAAATCTCATGAAATTTAATTATTAAATAAATAATGCTTTTTGTGATAAATTCAATACATCTATGTGATTGATATATATTAAAATAAAAACAAGAATTATTTCTAGAAATCCATGAGAGTTAATGATTCTATTTTATAAAAAACATAACTACAAAAATCATATATTTAATTTTCAAATTCATTTTAATAAACTTTTTTATATTAATTTATTAATATTTTCTCTGTGTTTATTAGCTACATATTCTCTATTTTCAATATGAGGTGTGATTTAACATGATATTTTTGAAGTGGTTAAATAATAATGAGGTTATTCATCATTATTATATCAATTTTCATCATTTATATAACATTAATAATACATTAATAAATTTTTTATATTGATTTATAAGTCTATTATCTAATTTCATTCTTTTTTAGTTATATTTCTATGAAAATGTTATTTGTTTTGACTTATTTTTTAAATATTAGTCCAGAAAGGTGATATTTTGATAATAAGAACAATTACCTAATATAAAGTTAAAAGAAACATAAAAATGGGTATTTTTTATTATATTATAATTATATCATTATATATGTTCCCATATTCATCCATGAATGAGTTTTATAGCATTATTCGTGTAGGTGGTTATAGAGGCCCAAACATGAGCATAATAGAATTATTTTTTAGAGATTTTTTTAGAAATATCTTATTTTTACATAGTATAAATATAATTTATTCAAAATTAGGTTAATTAAATAATTATATGTTTTTTTCAAATTTCATGTCGATGGGAAAATCAATTAAACTAAATATGAAAATACAAAAATGTTACTCCCAGGAAGTCATAGTGTACACAAAACAAGGTAAATATTTTCATTCCCATAATAGTCATTTTTGATGAAATGTATTTTAATATTTCTATTCAAAATAATAATTTTATTATAAATATAGTAATTATTCTTCAATTTCATCCTTATAATAATATCAGATATATCGTGATCAAAATGGAAGCGGACTTCTCGTCCCGGATAAAGTCCATAGAAACACACAATCTATATTCATTTGATCTCCTATGTTGATGAAAAGGAGTTATTATTTATTTTTAAATTAATATAATAAAATTTCTTTATACTAATTTTACTATAGTATTTATATTACAATGGTGCTGGTGGGTTTTGTAGAGATTTATTACGAATAAAATGCTATGGAATAAGTAATACTAACATTTTTAACTTTCCCGATCTCTTTATTGTATTTTTTAATATTATTGTCTTTTGATTATTTATTTAGAATGATTTATCATGTTAATGATATTTGAATATCAAAGAGTTGAGTATTTTTAGGTTGAACTTCTATATAGTGGGTTTGGCATGAAATTTTGGACGTTTTCCCCTTCCATAAGTGAAGAAAACTGATCTTTTTGAGCACCCATTACTTTCAAATTTGGAAATAAAACTATTCATAGGTAAAAGGCACCAAAAGTGAATAATACTATATTTTTTTCTTTTAAATCAATAAAGCGTCAACATATTTCATTAATACATGTTTTAAAGATGTTTCATGTAACTTAACTTTTTTCCCTCTAAATATTTACATGTTTACTAGTTTATTACTAATAAATGTATGTATTATTAAATATATAAGATAAAATATTATAAGAAATTTGGTTATGATGGAATAAAATGGGAAGAAAATTTTATATTTTTTCATTCCAAAATATTATAATTTAAACTTTAAAATTAATATATTTATTATATTTAATAAAATTATGGTAAAAACAATTTCCATTAAGAGTTTGTATTAATTTTCTGTATTAATTAAATATGAGGGCATGATAATATATTTAAATATATAATTTGAAGTTATATTAATTTAATTTATGATAACTTGTTAATTTAATACATTAAAAAATAATTAAAAAATGTTAATATATATATATATTAGAAAAAAATGTATTCTACCATTATCTAGTTCATTACCAATAATACGACAAAACATACAATTATTACTAAATAAAAAAATGATTTTATTACATTATAAGATCATGAAAATCTGAAAAATTGATAATATCATGAGAGAATAAATTTCTACAAGTGAAAAAAACTAATTTTTAATTTACGTGACAACAAAATTTTCTAATAAATATATATTACCTAAGATTCTAAAACATTACACATGGGTTTAATAAGGTCATTGAGTTTTTCAAAAACAATTTATATTAATTAATTATATATATTATTCCACATATAATATTTTTTAAAAAATAAGTAGTTTTTTAATTATGATAATGCATTAAAATAGATAGTATATGAAAAATCAATATTTATTTAAAAATTAAAATTAAAAAATTAAATTAATATAATCTTAATAATTAACCCTAATATAAATTTTTAGAGGTTTTTCAATAATATTTTCATTCTAAAAAATTATATTTATAAAATATATAAATTTTCCATTAAAATATAATTCAATATTTATATATAAAAAATTATTTTCTTTAAAAATTCAATTTATAAAATTTATGTGTTTCAATTCATATTTAGTATAGAATTTGTAAAAAATTAAACCATTTTTATTATAAATTTTAATATTAAAAATTTATCATAATAATAAACTTTTTTTATTCATAGTATTTTGGTGTTTCATGTCTAGGAAGAAATATATGATAGTATTAATTAAAGGTATCCAAAATCATGTATTTTGATATTCTGCAGTATTAAATAAATTTTTAGTAACTATTTTGAATAAAATGTTCTATTGATAATATGAAATTGTTTTCTAAACAAATTTAACATTTTTGATACGAATAATAATTTGTAATCTACCATACACAGTTAGGATTTATTGAGATATGAATATTTACCCCAAAAACATTATTTGTCACAAAATCATATATCCATGAATATATACAAAGTTTTAACATATTAAACATAAGATATCATTTCTAACTTCATATCAATTATGAAGACATTAAACAATACTGGAATTTTATATTCATATGAAAAATTACACATTGACAAACCATCATATGATATTAATTATTAATTTTTACAATCGCACTCTGGAAAATATATACCACAATCATAAAACTATGATGAATTTCCATCAAAATATCATTAAATAACTTTTTATTAAATAAATAGATGATTCCAATGTTATCAATACTCCCCAAGTCAAATTCCTCAAAATCAATCACCCTTTCATTATCTCAAAATCAATTCTATTCTATACCTATGTTCTATCTACCCTTTAGTCATGAATTCTTAAATAGTTTCCCAAAAACAATAACCTACTCTTCCAATTAATTTTCATGCCTATTGACACCATTTAATATATGTTTCTAATCATTTAATTTGAAACTATCAAAGAAACATAATTATATTTTTGACATAATCCTCATAAATGTATGAATACACATCAATACCATTGATAAATATCTCCCACTAAATAAAATTTCTTTTAATAGTAAGATTTATTCTATATTAAGATATAAACCAATATACCTTTTGTTTGAAAATGAAGATCCCATGTTCCACTATAAGAATAATTTATTATCATTTTAAACCAATTCTGCATGATACCAAATTTTGATTTCATTCATAGTAGATTCAATATATATGTATTTCTATTATAAATTTTGATGAACATTTTTCAATAAAAAAACAAACATAAAATTATTTTTATAATATCCATAATAATATTATTAAAATATAAATTTTGGATATTTTACACTATTAAACAATAATTTTTAACATATCATATATTATATACAATATATGACACGATTATCCTCATCATTTTCAGTCCCCGGTTATTTTTTAAAATGTTCTCTAACTAAATTTCATATCTTCCTAAAAAATTAGTTATTAATAATTCATTACAGAGTATAAATTAACCATATCATATCCCAAGGGAGTGTCTATCCAATTGTTTTTGTATTAGTTCAACACATTCTGAAACATAGGGATGAATGAGTTGAGAAAAAACAAAGATATTTTGAGGTTATGAACTCTTGGTCATTTATTTCACAGCTGAACAAACATTCCAACATCTAGATAATGATGAAATTTATTGGTAAACTACACCAGTTTTTTATAAATACAATATAAATTAATAATATTCACAGAATTATTTTTTGATATATTTATATGATTATCATTTTTTTTCTACCCATAATCCCAAAAAATAACAAAAATAATCCCAAAAAAAACATCTTTGATACCAAAAGAGGTTTAGCAGATCTGTACTCCATGTTCTGGTTGTATAAAAAATAAATTTAGAAGTAAAATTTGATAAAAATTTAAATGATACAATATTACCATGATTAATTTTGAAATTTTTACTTCAAGTAATTGTAATATCATATAAATTAGATAAACAGTTGAATTAGTGGTTTGATTACTAATCATAAAGAAAATATTTTTTAAAACATTTCAAAATTTCTCCATAATTAAACCATACTTGATTCTGAACTATAAATCCTATTGGTTACACAAATATTCATAACATGTGGAATTAAATGATAATATAGGAGTTGGCTCCAATTATAATTTGGTTAAAATCATCAATAGGTCATCTGGGGATAGAATATAAGCATATGAAAGACAATATTTAGGGTATATATTTTTTATTAATTAGAACATAATATAATAATTGTTTCCCAAAATAATGATATAATGAAATTTAATCATAAAGTTAAATTAATATACCATGAAAACAATTTTATTAATAAATAGCTTATAAACATTATATATGAATCATAATCTTATCTATATGATATAGAAAAAAATATTATAAAATATAATTGAATATAAAACATTGAATGATATATTATCAAAATAATATTATAAAACTATAAATAAACCAAAATTTCCTGGTTCATGATGAAAGAAAATAAATTATACATGTTTCAGTTTTTTATCAAAATAATGTCAACCCTTCCTAATGAGACCAAGAAAAAATTTCATGAATTATTTTGTGATAGAAAAAAAATTCCATTTATTATATTGTTAATAAAGAATATTCTATGATTAAAATCATCTTATAATGGGATATAAATCCTTATCCAATTAATTAGTGGATGATAGTGGTTCCCAACTATAAAAATTAAAATGTGGGGGAAAATAATTGGACCAAATATATTGTTTCATAAGAATATTTTTTGGGTGGTTAAAATTAACATATAATAAAATAAGTTCATTTGAATTAATTTTAAATATTAATGAAAAATCCTAATATATATTTTCCATAAAATGATTTTATATTTTGTATAATACATAATGATATATCTACATTAAAATAGTCATTTTTAAAAATGTAACATAATATCCATTTAAAATTAATTTGTTTATGTTCAACATTTTAAATTTTTTCCTTGAGAAATTCATAATGGTATTGAAAAGGTGAAATTAAATAACATTCAAGACCATTCATTTTAAAAAATAATATAGGATAATAGAGAATTGAAAATCCATAATGTTTATTAAATATTAATTTTTAGTATATGACAAAGAAAATCTAAATTGAATATATGGAAAACTATAAGAATATTTATAATACCTTGATTGGAAAGAAACATCACTATGTTGTAAAAACAAAATTTTTGCAATGATATGTAGGAGAATATTTTAGTAAAATGTTATGACAAATAAATTAATGAACATATATAATTTACAAAACATGAAGGAAATTGAAAATATGGGTGAGTAGGTGAAAACATTTTTAATAAGGACTGGAATTTCTCTCAAGAATTATATAATATTTTTGGGGAAAAATTGACAATTTAGGAAAATGATCCATGATTCATTTGTGACTTGTAAAAATCAACCACACCTCAATCTGACACACGGTGTGACCGGTATGGATAAAAGTGTCTGATATCAATTTGAAATTGGCATTAACTTTAGAAAACAACATAAGTGACATATGAAAAACTGAGAAAACACATTCGGATTGTTTTGATACTTTAGGAAAACAATCCACGAGTCATTTGTGAGGTGAATTAATTGACCGAACCTCAATCTGATGCATGGTGTGACCGGTATGGCTAAAAGTGTCTGATATAAGTTTGAAATTAACATTAATTTTAAAAACAACACAAGTGACATGCAGAAAACTGAGAAAATGTGTTTGGATTGTTTTGATACTTTTGGAAAATGATCCATGAGTCATTTTTTAGGTGTACGAATTTACTACACCTCAATCTGAGACACTGTGTGACAAGAATGGCTAAAAGTGTCTAATATCAGTTTCAAATTGACATTATATTTAGAAAACAACACAAGTGACAGACGGAAAACTAAGAAAACGTGTTCAGATTGTTTTGATACATTAGTAAAACGATCCATTAGTCGTTTTTGACGTGTAAAAATTGACCGCACATCAATCTGACTCACGGTGTGACCGTTATGGCTAAAAGTGTCTGATATCAATTTCAAATTGACATTGACTTTAGAAAAAAACACTACTTACATAGGGAAAACCAAGGAAAAGCGTTCGAATTGTTTTGATACATTAGGACAATGATCCATGAGTCATTTTTGATGTGTATGAATCAACCGCACCTTAATCTGACGCATGGTGTGGCCGGTATGGCTAAAAGTGTCTGATATCAGTTTCAAATTGACATAAACTTTACAAAACAACACAAGTGAGATACGGAAAACCGAGAAAACGCATTCGGATTGTTTTGATACTTTAGGGAAATGATCCATGAGTCATTTGTGACCTATAAGAATCCAACGCACCTCAATCTGAAGCATGGTGTGACCGATTAATCTTTTCATTAGATAAAGAATCAGTATTTATTAAATGAAATATATCATTCAAAAACACATTGATTTTAATTTATTCCCTTTCATTGTTATTAGAATGAAAACATTTGAGTTTACCATTTTCATATTTTAGTTTCAAATTTCTATATTAATTTATTCTTTCATAATAATGTTTTAATTTATTTCAATATTTTATTAGTAACATAATATTTATTTTCTTATATAGGTCATTTTTTTCCATGAGTATGGTTTCTTTGTTCGACAAAAAATTCCATGGAAGAAAATTTTTGAGAGAGGATCACAGATATAAAAGGATGAAATATTATTTTTTATAACTGTTGTTGGATAATTGTAATTGTAACCATGTAAAACATTGTTTGAAATGTATATAGTAGTGTGTTTTTTTGTATTCATGATGTTAAGTAAATGTATATAGCATTTTTTGTCAAAATATTGTGTGCACGTACTATTTTATACTGGTGTGTAGGTGTTATTTTGTGCAGGTGTGCAGGTACTGGTTTGTCCAGGTGTGCAGGTGCTAGTTCTGCAGCTGTAGGGGAAGGTGCCATTATCAGTGCTTTTCTGAGCGATGATAAAGGACACCTTTAACAGAGATAAAAGAGTGCTGATAAAGGTACCTATTATCAACGCTCAAGATAGCGCTGATAAAGGAACCCCATTACCAGCCATAGAAAATCACTGTTAATGTTGGCGTAGATAAGGGGGGTCCCCTTTATCAGTGCTCTAAAAAGCGCTGTATAAGGGGACCTTTATCAGCGATAAAAAAATCACTGATAAAGGCGACCCCCGCCCCCCCCCCCCTTATCTTCTCTAGCTTTAAAAGTGCTTTTCTAGCACAGTTAATGTCAGTTTTTAGAGCTGTTAAAAGGCCAAGTTGTAGCAGTGCATCATTAACATATATTATTGTATTCAATATCATGTTTATAAATTGGTTCCAAAAAATTAAATAAATTAAAATATTTATAATAAAATATTATATAAACATAATGACGATTTTATGACCAGTGGTAAATAAAATGGATATTTGGCATCCATGAAGGTAGTGAATAGACATGTCACAAATGATGCTTTCATTTTTTTTTGAATAAGTGGATAAAGGGGAGGGTATTTATGATGGATATTAAATTAGTAAAATAAAATTAATGTTTATTTGAGATACTAGAGTTATAATTTCACATCATAATGGGGAGGCGATGAGAGGATAATAAAATAAAAGAAAATGAATATAAAATACATGAAAAATAAAGGGGGATTTAGTTCATGATATATCATCCTTGAGATCCTCCTTAAGGAAATTGTTTTTGAAATTTTGGTGAGACCAAAGGGTCTTGTATGTCGGGAAGAGTCTTGAGAAGAGAATTTTTCACGAATCTTACTAACTAAAAGGATATTTGGTGAGAGGAAAAGGTGTGTTGAGGTGTGGTATTTATAGTTGAGAATAGGGGTGTATTCACATTATTATATTCACTACTGTATTATTTTGGATCTAGACTCTGAAGAGTTTTATAAGTATCACTAAATATATTAAAATAAATAAGGACTGTTTTATATTTTTGGGCTTCATCATCCTTACATCATCTATGGCTCAATAATTCATCAATTTGTCGAATATTATAAATTATCATATTACAATATTCACAAAAAATCATTTATTTTAGGAAAATAACAAAATTTTACCCCAATAATGTTTTAAAATGAATAATACAAAATTGAATTCTATTTTATGAAAATAATTCTATAAATATGGGATATCTAATTTTAATTAAAATAAATATTAATTCTAAAAATTAAAATTTTTAAATTATAACTCATTTTCTAATACATTAAACAATTAATTAAGGTATCATAAATTTATTTAATGTTGTTATAAAACAATAGATTAATTTATAAATATATTTTATGAAGGAAAAATATAATTTAAATCATTATATTAATTATATAATTGTAAATAAACAATTATGTTTCGCAAAATACCAATACTAAATTTTTCATTTTCAAAACATTTAAATACTTATTCTATGCTATAAATAGCTCATACTTTCACCTATATGGTGCGTAATTTTTATTTATTCTCTCATATGTGATGTTAATATTCTTTTAGTATATATTCCTTACCTTTGATAAATTTTACTTCATTCATTATACATTAATAATGATTTTAACTACTTCATTCCTGGATGGAAAAATATTATTTTATAAGTACCTGGTTTGCTATATTATCCCCACTTTCTAGAAAATACATCTCCACGATTTTTATTCACTTCTTAAACAAGTGAGGATAAATTTCATTCTTAGTATTTTTAAATTTCCATGTTTCTTCTTCAGAAATCTGGATTCTCCAAAAAAACCAAAACAAGATGGAATACCATATTGCACAACACATTATCTCTACAATCAAGAATCTAAACAAGTTTCTATTTATAATAAATGTTCTCTTCTAGTGGATCTACTTCTATTCTCAAAACATATGTTGAAACTAGAAAATAAATTTTTAACATCAAACAAGAAAAATGATATTTACTTTGGATAAAATTGTTTTCAAAGCTACTTAGTATGTAATTAATACAACATTCATGATGATATAAAATGGTCCAATGAATGGTGGATTCGGTTTACCCTTCTTACCAAAATCTATCACACTTTTCCATGGATACTTTTTTGGAAATACATGATCACCTATATTGAAAGAAATAATTTTCTCCTTGTAATTTGCATATCATATCATCATACATTGAGATTTAATAAGATGTTTTTGAATAACCTTCACTTTCATATCCACCTCTTTTAATTATTTAGGTTCCATCTATTTTCATTCCCTATCGTCATCTGAAAATGCTGGAGTTCGACACTTATTTCAATATAATGCCTAAAAAGGAACCATCAATATTCTATGAAGAAAACTATTATTAAAAGAAAACAAAACTAATGACTGATGATGATCTCATATTCCTTGGTAATCTATTGAACAAGAACATAACATGAATTCCAATGTCTGAGTTTTTCTCCAAATATGTCCATCCTTTAGAGGATCAATGGATATAGTTATGTTTAATTCAGCACCAAACAAATTCTTATGGTCTTCCAAAAAGCATAAAGTGAATCTGGGATCACTGTTAGATTAAATATATAGAGGATATCCATGTCAAAAGAAAATATATTTCACATACAGTTGTGAATTCTTATCAAAATACATAATATATTGAATATAAATGAAATGTGTTGTTTTATTTAGTCACATAATAAATACCCAAATTGAATTATTACCTTGAAGAGTGTTTGGTAGTACCACTATGAATTCTGTCAAGATATTTTTCCATTTTCACATTGGCAGTAGAAATAGTTTAATCATCACCTTTTGTAGTTGTACTTCTACTTTATTTTATTTAAAACTAAAAAAATCATTATAAAATATGAAATATCTTTTTTCATTCCATTCATCCATTAATACCCTAGAAGGTCTAAATACATCTTTGTTCTCCTAGGATGAACATAAAATAGAGAAATTTCATCTTCTCTTAATAATTATTTCATCATATGTTTATCACATGGCACACATAATCTCTTTAAAAACATCAACTCTCAATCATTTTTAATGTTAAATTCTAAAAAAATACCATTTTTAACAAATTATTCCATTATCTATAATTCTCAGTCTTCCTTCTGTGGTTGCATAATACATTCTGAGAGAGACGAATGCACTATCAACTAAAGATAAATAGAGGATTTTCTATCCCCAACATCTTCCAAGACCAAGTTCATCAAATCAAAGAACAAGGGGTCATGTTCCAAAAATAACCAAGTTAATGATGAATGATTTTTTTGACTCAAATCATCAACCACATTATTTTCTATTATTAGATAGTAGATGATCATGAAGTCATATACTTTAATCTGTTCAAGCCATCTTCTCAACTTAATATTCAATTCATTCTGCATAAATATATAATTTAATATTTTATGGTTTGTATATATTATACATTTCGATCCATATAAATAATGACCCCAAATTTTCTAGGAAAAAACCAGAACTACTTATTCCATATCTTGTGTGGGATAATTTTACTCATGAGGATTCACTTCTCTAAAATCATACACAATTACCAGATCATTATACATCAAAAAACAACCATTTCCCTTAAAACATAATTTTTAATGAATAAAATCACAACTTCTGGAAGATAGACCCAATAAAATAGCATTCATCAATCTTCTTTTCATTTCATAAAAAACATTATCATAGTGTTTTATCCAAATAATTTTAAACCCTTGTGTGTTAACATAGTTAGTGGGATAGATGATTGTGAAATTTTTTTAACAATCCATTGGTAATAGAATACTATTCCAAAAAAACCTGGAATATCGTTAAAAGTTGAAGGTCTTTTCCATACGTCAACAACATTTTTTTGGGTGTTATTATCTGTTATGTCAACCTTATTTACAATTTTCCCAGAAAAATAAATCATTTGCAACAAAAAATTACATTTTCTAAATTTTCCCTATAACCTTCTTTTATTTTAGAGTTTTCAGTACAATCCCTATTTGTTTTTCAATATCCTCAAAATATTTAAAAAAGACCACAATCTCATGATTCAAAACTATTATAATCTTATCCAAATATACCCAAAATATTTTTACATAATATCCATAAACACGTCACAAGCATTGGTCTAACCAAAGTGCCTAAAAAAGAACACATAATTCCCTTATCTTGTACCGAATGTTGTTTTTGGAATTTGAACCACTTTCCCCTTCAGATGATGGTACCCAGATCTCAATTCAATTATAGAAAAATACTGAGTTCCCTTGAGATTCTAAAAAAATTCATATATATGAAGAATTAAATACCTATTCTAAATCGTAATTTTATTCAAAGATTTATATTCTATGAAATTTCTTTTGGAACCATATTTATTTTTAACAAAAAAACAAAATCTCCCCATACTAATGTTCTAGGAGGAATGAATCCTTTATCAGCAAACTCGTACAACTACTTTTTCAATTCAATATTTTCTACTTAATCCATTATAGAGGGGGTGTTGAAATTAGTTTATCATTAAGAATAAAAACAATGGTAAATTGAACATCCAAATCACATAAAACATACACAAACACTTCAAAAAAGATATCCAATTATTCATTTTCCATAGAATCATCATTTATCTAAGCAGATCCCTTATTTTCAATAATATTTGAATGATAACTTTTGTTTCCATATTTTTATAGTTTCTCATCCTCATGATATGTAATCAATGGTGTGGGTTCATTCTTATATAAAAACTAAAAATATTTCTAAAAAAACTGTTTTATCTATATAATCAATCATTAGATGGTAAACAGAAATCTATTCCATACCTAGAATAATGTCAAACTCCACTAAGGAAAGAATAATAAGGTTATCAGGTAAATAATTTAAATAGACAACAATATAAATATTATTATAATGTCGTTTTTACATAATATTCTTACCTAGTATTTTAACCAAAATTCCTGGTTTTATTTCATGACAAGAAATTTAAAATTTATAAGAAAATTCATCATAATTAAAGCATTTTGTTGGAATCATATAAAAAAGAACATTAGAAAAATTTGAGTAAACAAAACAGTACCTAATACCACTTTATTAGAGGTCCCATCATCTATAGACATAGTTTCAATGTATTTTCTCTCGCCTTTCTTCTTATAATCTAGTTGTTTTCCATCAATCATTTCTTTCTTTAGGCATCTGTTTGGGTAATTACCCATCACACCACATTTTAATCCCATTTCAGTTTTCTTATAATAATTAATCTAAATTTAATTTAAATATAAATATAGTTTTATATGTCTAATCATACAAAATATAAATGTCTTCATAATTTTTTTATATAATATCCTTGGGTTAATTCTAAAACCCTTTTCACAAACATGGAACGAGATAATTTTACCATCATATTACATAGATTGATTCATTCACATTGCATGCCTTTAGGATCCTTTCTTTTGATTGTCGTAAAACTACACATAATCATTTTTAAGCACTATGTCAACCCTATCATCTCATCAAATAAGTGTCTCAAAACTTATTTATTCACAAGAGGAAAAATCCAATCAATATCTGGGATAAAATCCTGAATAAAAATGATCGATTTAACTATCAATATGCTGAGTAAGATTTGGATCACACTTTACCAGTTGAGTAAATTTGTCTTTATAAAAACCCTTTGAGTTTTCATAATTTCGTTTCAATTCACAAATTTGGTTTTCCGTCCTATGTTGAACCAGATTAGGAAAATATTTTCCATGGAAATGATTTTTAAAGTAATCCCATTATAAGGTATCAATCTCATCATTATCCCGGATATTCCTTACCACTGGCCACTACGGGTCAAATTCACCTTTAAAAAGGTAAATATTATGACTATCCTATAGATTATATAAAATCATCATGACATATAATATCATTTCATGTGATTTAATCCACCCTTAAAACACCACTATGTCAAAATATCCCCAAAATTATAGAGGGTGTCTCCTCATGAAATGTTCCACTATCAACATGTTTCATTGTGGTAGTTCTAGTAATTAATTTTCTTCGATTCCACCAACATTTATATCCAACTTATGATAAGTAATTATTGTAAAAAAATTATCATTTCTAGTTCCAAACACATTAGTTGAGTGATTCTTAAAGATATCAGCCTATTTGTGCCTTCCAACTTCATCATACATACTTCTTCTATGGAAGACCATTCAGAATTGACCAATTTTAGATGTATAAACAATGTAATAATAAAATGATATGAGATTTAAACATAATTTTTTAAAATAAATCATTTATGGTATTATATTTTCACCACCCTAACCCTAGTAGATATCTAAACAATTCTCTGATTCCAACTATACAGACCTGGTTGTAAATGTTACATAATAGAGTAAATTCTTCTATAATTCACATTCTTATATACTCATATATCATTTTGTTATAGATTTTTTGATAATTAATAAATAATTAATACCTATAAACCAACAATAATACAAAGTGTGTACTACTAAACTATTTTCCATTTCATCCATAATACAAACGTTTTCAAATAAAAATGAAATATGTTTATGAGAAATCTTCACAATGATTATATTTGATTATTAATTTCTCTTTCCCACACATAAACCTGGTGAAAAACAATTTAAAAATTTTATAAGAACAAAATTATTAGTTAGAAACGTAAATAGGTTGAAACAAACTATTAGTTCATACATATTTATAAAAATATAAAATCATTTTTACGAAGATATACTTCTAACATATAAGTATCATAAAGATACATTGTGAAAACAAAATACTACAATAAATCATTAAAATAATAATTACCTAATGGAAAAATGGGGAATTAATTACATAGGATTTTAACCCTCAGGACTACCATATTATTTTTTACCCTCATGAATACCTTACAATGTGACCCCCAGGGAAAACATTTTGTGTGACCATCATAGGTGCACTTAGAATAACAACTACGGTCAACATCCAACATAAACATACCCAATTCATTATAGGGGATACATGTCCCACCCTTATTCCAAAATAACTACCATGGACCATACAATAATCATTATACATGGATAACTGTTTCATGATAACATTCATTTTGAATTTTTCAAAAATTTAAAATTAAATGAAAACATTTAATGGAAATTCCCAAACCTAGGGTTCTTGTTACTTCAAACATGTCAAAAACTCTTGTATATTTGTTTAAATAGAATCTATAAAATATCAAATAAACGTATTCATGTTTATAATTACATATAAGTCCTTATTATAACATACTTCTACCCATTTATTAATTATATGTTATTGATTTCATTATTTTGGGTGAATTTATTTTATGGCATCAATGGTTGGTTCATTATGGATATTTTATCATATGAAGGAAACACAAAGAAGATTAATTAAATTTTATTAATACTATTCCAAAAAAATGACATAATATATCATTTTCTTGATATGAATATGAATCATTAGATAAATAATCAATAAAAATTATTTAACTTATTTTGGTGGTTTTTATGACCATCATAGTCATTTATCATTTTATTCAATACCATGATTATATATTTGTTCTATAAAACTAATTAATATTTAAAATGTAGAATTATATATTATTTAAACATAATAATTTTTTCATTCCCATCCTTGAATGGTGAAAAATGAAATGAAAATGTGATGTCACAATGGTGGGGAATCGACATGTCATGGAGGATATTTTTATTTTCTACATTAAGTGTAGAATATGGATGGTTTTGAGGATTGATATTACATTAAAAATATAATATTATAATATATTTATGGTACAATAGTTATCATGTAACATTGGATAGGGAATGTGAGGAGATAATAATAAATTAAAATAAAAATGAAATGATATTAGATGAATAAGAATGAATACTTTACCTCCTGGATTTTTTTCATTGAAATCCTCCTTAAGAAACCTGGTTTTTTTTGTGATACCAGATGGTCTATAATGCAAGGAAGAGGCTCAGGGAGATAAATTAATAGAAATTAAACAACATAATAGGGTTTGATGTGTGATGAGAAGTGGTGGTGAGAGGTGGTATTTTTATTGGAGGATATGAGTGTTTTTTCATTATTATATTCATTAGATTGTTATTTTATCACATGAAAGTTCGTATTTTGGGATTCATAACAAAATATAATAAAATAATGAAATATTTTTGGATATTTTGGTCTTAAATTTTCCTTACATCATCTATGACTCAATAAATTGTGACGTTGTTAAATACGATAAATTTCCTTATTTCATTATTCACAAAAATTCGTGTATTTTAGAAAAATAACAAAATTTCATTATAGCAATTTTCCAATGTGTATAATTCAAAAAGGATATAAATATTATGAAAATAAAAAAATAAGTGAAATTTAATTTGTAATTACTATAATTATTTATTCCTAAAATACCAATATTAAAATTATATCTTATTTAATATCACATTTATATATTAATTAAGCTATCATAAAATTATATTAGAATCATAATACAGTAAACTATTAATTTAAGAATCAGTTTTATGTATATAAATTTTAATTTAAATCATTATATTAATTATAAATTGTATGTTTTCATTTTTTTCAATAAAATACACAAAATTAATTTTTTATTTTCAACATATTTTTATACATATTCCATAATAAAAATATATCATATTTTCACTAATAAGATGCATAAATTTTATTTATACATTCATTGTTGATGTTACTATCTACAAATATAGATTCTTTAATTTTGATTAATATAACTTATCTCATTAAACTTCAATAATTAGTTTATCTACATAATTTTAAAATGGAAACAATTTTTTTAAAATATATTGGTTGTTACAATAATTAGAAAAAACCATAATCATATTGTTCAGATGTTTTTACAGTTTAAAATTTTATTTTTATTTTTTAAAATGAATTAATAAAAAATGTAAATAAAATAATTTTACTTTGGTTAGGTGGCAGTCCCCACAAAGCATGATTGATATTTTTATTCCCCAACTAATTAGATGGAATGACATTAAATTAAACTTCTTCTCTCAAAAATCATAATTATATTATATATTTAACTATTATACTATTAATTAATAGCTTATAAAGAGTGGTGTGACATGGTGGTGAAAAATAAATGATGTCAATTCGTGGGTGTGATAGTCTCTACAACAAATCGATCACTACTATTTCATTTGAAAAGATTATAAATGAGAAAAATAGTTATTTCATAAATGTAGAATTAATTCAAAATAATTATGATACTAATTTTATTGGATTACTATACCTATGGATATTTGGAAGAGATAGTTTTATATGAAAAGGATAATGATTAAGTAATACTAACATTTCAACATTGAACAGTCTTTTGAAAATTCACTTAAAAATAAATGTATTATTCTAACTAATTTAGAAAATAGGTTTATGAATGGGAGAATATATTCATGTAAGATATAAATGGTATAGTTTTATGATTTCATCTCCTGGAATAGGTTTGTAATAATGTGGTGGATCTCTTTCTTTTTTATAAGTGAAAATTTTAAATTTTTTGGGAATCCATTATAATTAATTATTTCAATTACTATATTCAATGGACACAAGATTAAAATTTGGTCCATAATGGAATTTGGAGGTGTAAAATGGTCATTAGTTCATCTAACTATCATATTAACACATGTTTTAGACATTTTTCTGGACATCTATTTTTAGATTTTAAATTTTACCCTTTTTTTAATATGTGTTGCTAAATGTTAACATTGTTATATATAAATTTCTAAAAATATAGTTTAAACACAATTACCAACTTTCATATATATAATCTTGAATTTAACATCTATTTAATCCATTTATATTTCAAAATATATAATATTCACTTTTTTAAAAACATTAAATATGTAGAAATATATTTTTTTAAACTATTCTATTTATCTTTTTCTATTCACGATTTGTTTACTATCGATTACCCAATAAATGAGGGAATATATATTTATATATAGGACTAAATATGGAAAAAAATAAAAAAATTTATAATATATTAATTAAAATGAATAAAAATTGTAGATAATATTAATAAATCAATTCTATGAAAACAACATTTTACCATTTTCATTTCATTTACTAGGATCATAGTTATAATAAATTTATATCCAAAAAATCAACATGTTCGTATTATATAATATGATTATATGATATAAATATTAAAAAAAAATTAATTAACTTTTATATTTGATAATAAATTTTTTAAAATTTACGTAGATATTAATATTATAGTCAAATGTAACTTATGATTCTAAAAAATAATATTTTAAATACATTTTCATAATATGATAAAAAATTATTAAATGATTTATTTAACTTTATAAAATTATATTTTATATAAATATATTTTTAAAAAAAAATTATTCTTTTATAATGATAATTTAATAAAATTTATGGTGTTATAAAATTCATTATTTTTTACATTTCAATTAATAATAAAATAGTTGAGAAATACCAAATATATACACACTAAGATTATAGTGTTATATATAATTAAAAAACTAATTTTTTTTTAAAATTTAAATACTTTAATTAAGATATTAAAATTTGAAATGAAAATTGAATATATGAACATATATATATATATATATAAAGTAAATATTTTTTTATTGAAAAACTAATTTTTCAAATATTAAGTGTACTTGATCATATTTTGTATGCATTTACTAACTGAATAATATAATTTTTTTTAATTTTTAATGGTGTTAAAATTATTAAATTTTCATCAAAATAAAATTTTTTTCTCCTATTAATTTTTTTCATTTATATAGTTATATCAAATATTTTATCAATTTAAACGACTCCAAATCATGGGACATTAGAAAATAGTTTGAGAAATCCCCTCCTTAGACAATAATTCAGGAGGATTGAGGAGATATAGTCCTCAATCATAACTGAAAACCATGATTTATTATGTCTATGAATGAAATATAAGGGTTTAGAAGAACAATATTTTTTCATATTTATCCAGATCTAATGTAATATTAGCATTCACCTATTTCCTTCTTTTCAAAGTGTATTGGATCGTTTAATGTTTGGAGGTGATCAATAAATAGTAACAATCAACATAAAATATTCTCAAACGGTATTTTTTTCATGATATTTAGATATTGGATGATAAATTCATTATTTAAAAAAAATTAATTATATCATGATTGAATGTACATTTGAATTCGACACTATATATCTATTATCAATACAATGAGTGGATTCATAATTCAAAAACATGAAATTGATGAAATAACCAAAATCCCTCTCTAGTCAAGATAGATATCACCATCAAGCATAGATACATATGTGAAGCTTCCATAAATGATTAGTTTTAAAAAGTTTTTTGACAGTTTATAATAGACCAATACACTTCAAAACATTCAATATGCAGAGAAATCTTTTTTTCTCATTTCCGAACATTCGATAAAGTGTTTGAAATTATGTCCAAAACTCAACGAGTATTATTGATTAAAATTTTGGTGCACTACTAATATCGGTATAATGTTTCAAATTTACATTAGGTTTAGATAATGTTAAATAAATTTAATATATTACATTTTTTAAGTGTCTTATTGAGGTTTTACAATTATTTTAACTAGATTTCTTGAAATCTATTATTTTTGGAAATTTTCATAGAATTTGGTTTTGTATGGAATTACTAAAATGTGGGGAATTATTCTTTATCATGAATATGCTACTTCTACCAATATGTTATGTCAATAGTCTATGTAAAAGAAAAAAAGCAATGTTAAATAGAGACACTATGAAATTAGCTACATATAATTCTCAAACATCAAAAAATTATATTATTATGCAATCAACTATGTTGATTAAATGTAAACATTAATATTTTGGTAGAGTAATGGTCTAAATTATTTGGATTCATGGTGACATAAAATATGTGGTTCAAAATTGAAATACCATGAGTTTTTATAAATTATTAATTTTTATATAAAAAATATTTCTTTGAAAAACTACATTACAAAACACACCATGTGAATATTAAGCTATAGGAAACACTAGTATAGCTTGTGTTACACATGATTCTAAGTCTTAACAATACTATGATATATTATTGTTATAATTGTTTAATCATTTCCAAAATAAATAATAAATTAATATTTTTAATTTAAATAGTAATAATTACCCTATAAATATAATTTTATAATAATTTTATATAATGTAATTATATTTTTTAAAAAATATATAATTTTTTTAAATATTTATATGTTTCAAAATTACTATTTCCTATTAAATTGTTCTTCTATTTTTGTGAACAATAATAAAATTTAATATTGGAATATTTATATAATTAATAGGATAAAAAAATCCAGTTTTTAAATCATAATGTAAAAACTAAATTATAGTGAAATTCATAGATTTTTTTGAAATTTATTTCTGATGTATAGTAAAAAATCAGGATTTTTAATAGAAAACAACCTTTTGGATTACTTTTTTTATATTGATAAATTATATAATAATTTGGTTATAAATTTTTATTAGTTAAATTATACATACATTAATCTAATTAAGGTATTTGGGATCAATTTATTATTTAATATTTATATAAATACATTTCAATCTTTTGAACATTTCCCCTTGTAAACCCTTCTTTATCAGTGCATCTGCCGTATTATTTTTCAATTAAAAATTTCTACTTATCAAAATAAAGTTCATAAAATATTATTTCATATTTATAATTATAATAATTTTAAATATCTCATAAGGTAAAAATTATATTTATCCTAAAATTAATTGTAATAATAGTTAATATTATGTACAATAATTAAGTTAAAAATTGGTATACTGGGTGAGTTAAACTACATTTCTAAGGCCTAAAAGTAACCCAAAAAATTTCCAAACCCATTTTGTGGACATATATATAACTTATCTATTCCGGGGTTGATAATAACCCATTTTTTACCTTTTAACATTAAAATATAATTGGTGTAATTTGTTCAATAAAAATACTGTAAATGTGCCACTCATATCAATTATAAAAGGCTAACCATTGTACTATACACTTAACACAATTTAACACATTTGGATTTGAATATACCTACCAAAATCATTTCATAACTTCTATTCTCCCATCCTTGATGACTTATTTTTATAAAAAATACATCCTCGTAAAACATTTGGAGAAAAACTTTAGAAGGAACATGAAGAAGAGGTAATGTTCCCCAATGAGTATTTTTATTAATTTGATCCACCAAATCAAAATTTTATAATATCATTATAATTTAATAACTTCATTATATTCCATATAAATATATTTTCTACTCTATATGTATGACTTAAAACCATTGAAAAATCCAACAAATACATTATTAAGTCATTGGTTATGTGTAGGGTGGACTAATGTCTTATGAAATGATGTCATTTGTTTTTCCTTTTACACCTCTCATAAATGGACATAATGATATATATATTTTTTATAATTTATATACATAACATTATTATTGTAATAGAATTATAATATCACACATACCTTTATACGCTCAAATTCTTCGGAATAAGATATCTTCACTATTCTGTATGATTTACTACCGTATTTGCAAAGCATTTTGATTTGTTCACATTTTTCTGGGAATTTAATACAAAGGTGTTTAATGAATACATGTGATATATATGGAATAAAAATTATTCTATAATGACAGAATATAATTTATCATTCTTAATTTCAATCAAATTATACAATGGAAACAATGTCAATTTTTATGTACGACCCATTGTCTCCATGAACAATGTCTTTCACTTTCAATCACTAAATTTTATGGATTGAATTAAACACATTTTAAATGTATATATATTATATTTATAAAATTTTAAGAATTATTTATATTATAAAATAATGATCAATCTATGTGGACCAAAAAAATAAAAAATCATAAGATATTCGAACAACAAAGCAGTTATTACACGAAACCTAACATTAACATACAATTGTAAGCAAATTGAAAATAATAAGTCATAAAAAATAATTTTTCTTGTTATATATATATATACTTTTAGGTAATATATTTATAATAATAATATATTTTTTATACAATAGGTTTCATAATATACGAATTATGTTAGGACATAAGATAAGGGATATCTAGTGTGTATTTTATTTATATGAGACATATAAAAATGAAACACTCATTTAATTTTTTGGGTGTATATGGAACCACTATTAAGTGTAATTCCATTAATTACAAACTTTTCCTAACATGTTATTTTTAATATGATTTTATACTTTATTGGGGATTATGATTATAAATTTCACTAATGTTGTAGGGGACATTTTTAACAATTTTCTTTCTTTGAGAATAATGTTTCGTTATAGTTTCATTATACACCTTTCTGTTTTCACAAGATATATATACATACCCTTTTACATGTAATATCATGAATTTTTTTTGATAATTACATTTTATATTAAATTTTATGTTATTTATTCTTTTTTATTTTAATTCAATGATTCCAAAGTGGTAATGATTTTATGATATGATCTCATTTCTTGTCAGGATTTTTTAGGATTATGATTAGGATGATAAAATCTTAACATCCATATATCATGAAATTATTTAATTTTATAATCTTAAAAGTATTTATGCGATTTCAATGTAGTGGTTCCATTTTAGAACTATTTGGTACTTAAATTATTTGGGATATTTTTTAATTTATTCAAACACTATTAATCTATTCCCTTTGAAATTAGTTTTATTCTAAAACAATGTTTTCTAAAAATGTTTTATTATTCTCCTATGATTTTTAAATTAAATTGTTCACCATTTTGTACTTTTTCACAAAATTATTTTAATGGAATATTGATGACTTTTTTAAAATAATTACAGGTTCAATTTTAATGAAAATGTTTATGGAATAATGGTTTAATGTGAATGGAATTAATGACATATTCCATCATCAAAACATTATTTTCAATATATCCTCATTTATATGTATTCAATACTATTTTCAAAGAAAATTATTTCCAAAATGTATTCTGTTTTAAAAAATTCTTATCCTTAATGAAAATAATATTTTCTCCAAGAACTGATTTAAATGATCAATCAAAACTATATTCCATGATATGAAATAAATTTATGTTACTTATTACTTACTAGAGTGGTGAACCAAGGATATTATTCTAATTATTTATCTGAAATTTTTGTTTTTATGATGGCATGATGATTACGATAACCAAATATTTTCTGTGTGTTATACCATGATATGATTTCAATTTAACATACATCTTCTTCAAGGGGTTCTCCTATAATTATATTCAAATATTTTTTTTCACAGTTCCTGATATGATGGAATGTTATGGAAACCCATTTCTTTTAATTGACAGTGATATTAAAACTATATTATTAAATATTTTTAAACATATGTATTTTTTTATTATGTGATTAGTTTGAGCTATATATCCATCAAATGAATTGTGTAATGATAAATTTTCTAAAATATCTAATGGCACATGTGTGGTTAGCTCATAAATGAAATTTATTGTACATGGGTGTCTAGACTAAGATAAAAATAGAGGTCACACATTTCGTTTTCCCAAACCTGATATAGGGTACATTATACATTATACAAATTCCAAATTAGGTACACTTTTGGTTTTATGATCCCTAGGGTATTAAGAATATCTTCATTGGTGTCTATAACATACAATTTTCTATGCTTATGTGTATACCACTAATATGTGTCTTATACTAATCAAATTCCTACATGCATTCTTTTCTATTATTTCTTTTTTGATTAATGTTTAATTAACTACAAACATTTATTCCATGACTCAAGATTTTTATCGTTGATTTACTCGGTATAGTTTTAAAATGTTATACCAATGTTCTCATACAATCATGCTATTTTTCTGATTTTTTGTCTCCCTTATTTAAACTTACTAAACATCTAAGATCCACCAATATATAATTTACTCTCCCCTATTTATGAAGATATAAATTTTGTTTTATTTTTTTAATAAATTTTATAGATATAATGTTATTATTTATAGATGATATTCCTCACCAATAAACCAATTGTTAATGTTTCAATGATTCCAATGGCACCAATCTATTAAATTTATCAACTTTTTTTGTCATGTTATAAATATTCATAAAAGATGATTCAATATATATTTTTGACAATATTAGTTCTTTATAGGTTCTATAATATTATATTATTAGGTAAATTTTTTAAATTATAATGAGAAAATAATAGTTAGATCATTAAGGAAATGTTTAAGGAAAAGTCATAGGATGAGCCTAAATAATAGAATATTTCCTGGAATTCTGATAAAGGATAGGGCAAGCGGTTTCGAAGAAATAAATTCCCATTCTGGATTCTATTGGTGGATATGGATCTATAATTGAGGTCCCTAGTGGTAATAACACTAAAAAGGGATCCTTTATATAGACTTATACCTCACCCTGTGAATGAAAATGACTATGGACGCATATCTAGTATAATATGTTCAAGGGATATGAATTGTAAGTTCATAAAATCATGATGAACCATCATGGAATATTTATGTAGAATATGACTAATAGTGACCTAGGATAAAACTTTTTTTTAATATATTAAAGTATTTGTAATGAATTATACACCGTTAAAGTTATTTTTCATTATTATATGGTATCACATAATGATTAGTTTTACCTACAAAATGTTTTTTGGATTAATTCTATGGTTTTCACTTAAAGGAACCATATTAAAGATATGTTTGATAAAATATGAAATGATTTTACCTCATTGAATCCAAATTTTATGCGTTATAGAATTCAAAATCATGTTTCTATGATCACAAAACATTTTGATGTTATGAATCATGAAAGACATCCAAGAAAAATAGAGGCAATAACATTCTGTTGAGACCATCTAGAGTCAATTTCCACCATCTATCACTGGATACTCTTATCAACATGTTTATGAACAGTGGCTCGGTAACACTGAATAGATATATTTCACTTTCCATTTTTTAGAAAATGAAAATCTTATATTGGTTGTCAACTATTTGGAAGGTGAGTCATATAAGTAGTGAAATCCTATCAAGAATATGGATCAACAGGATGAAATTACTCTATATAATGGTATGAGTTCATGAATTTATATTTTAATTTTTAAATTCTTCTTGATATTATTCTTAATATAGAGAAGGTGTTCCATGAAATAATGAAAATGGATAATTAATATATTGGTACATTATGAAATTTATTACAAGACATGAGAGTTAAGATGCTAGTATTATCATCCAACTAGAAAATGAAGTGGATCATTTCATTGTTGTTTTAAAACAACTTATCTGAATGGAATTATCCATAAGACACTTTAATAGATATAATTTTATTTCTAAATTTGAAACCAAGGTTAGAATAATGGTTGGAGTTATATATCAATCTCATTCTATATATATGAAGATAAAATTGAATTTAAAAAAATATTATGGCCATGGAGATAAGAATTTGAGATTTCCTTTATTGTCAATGTGTTGGATGAAGCAAGGATGAGACTTTCTTAATGAAACTATATATTATATATGTTTGGAAGGGAATTTTATCATGAAACATATTTATTATGTGATAAGAATAAGTTTTCTTATAATGTAAATATAGAGAAATAATTAACTGAAACACTACCCAAACTCCAGTTTTTCAAATTCAAGGAGATGGGGCACTGTTCTAGAATGTGATAGACTATGAGGGTTAATGACATAAATATATGATGGATACCTCTAATGCTAAGGGAAAAATGGAAATATCATTTCATCATTAATACTAATAAGAGGTGCGGTAAGAACATGGTCGATGTTACTCTTACCATCTACCCTAGAATAACTAATGTGTTATTTGAACATTGATCTACACATTAAATTTATTATGAACAATTTAATATGGTTATAAGGATTCAAAAAAATATTATTTGTAGAATTTGTAGTGAAAACCCCAAATAGTATGATGATATCATTTAATTAAAATGATTCAACGCCCATTAAAATTGTATGGAATGATTTTCAGGAAAACATTTTCATTGTTTCAATCATTGAATATAATGATATATTATGCATGGATTATATTTATTTAAATAAACACAACATCTATTTTTGAAAAGGTCAGTTGATATTTGATTTAAAAAACCATCTTATATTTATCAATAATAGTGATCATTTTGTATGAACATATTATAAATATCAAATCTATTTTACGGTTCTGAATTCCCATTTTAAATGGGTGTTTTTCATAGATTCTTATGGAGAAACTTGAGAACAAGGAAATTTCAACGGTGTTGTAATTTATTTATATCATTATTGCAGAGTATTCTTCTATTTCACTAAAATGTGATGATGAGTTTTCTATATAACTCACACATAGTGCCATACCAATTTCTATGACTCCCAAAACACTTTCACTGATTGAGTTTCTGTAATTGAAAAATAAAAACCTAGAAATCCATGAAAAATGATATATTTATCCATGTGTGTCAGTTTGGGGTACACGTCATCTTTTTTTAAATAATTAATGATCAATGTGGATCTTCCTAGACTATTATGAGCTAAAAAATATCACAATTAAGAGAAAGTATCATTTTCCCTATATTGATGACATGTTTGATTAACTATATGGAGCTTAATACATTTCTTTCATTTATGAATTTAATTTATATCATCAATTTAATTTCATGAAGGAGAATGTACTCATAAAAAAATCTTAAAACATGTATAAAAACTATCCATATATTGTCATTCTATATAGACATAAAAATTTCATAATTATAATCACTGATTTAGAGAATCGATATTTTAGATATTACCATGATCATTTTGTGGTTTTCATTGTAGATGATATTCTTATCTATTCAAGGAGAATGGAACAACATGAAAAAACATGGTAATTCTACTAAATACCCAATGGATAGAGAAAATGTATGAAAAAATTTAAAATGTGTTAGATTTTTATGCAAGTAGTTTTAATTATTTCCACATAATCGTTGGAGTGTGTATATCAGTAGATCCATAAATAACCTAAAAGGAAAAATAATGATACACCAATTTTTGGGATCTATCCAAAGTTAAATTTTTTATTAATCCGTTTTGAGGAAAAATGGGAAACCAAATTCACATGCAATACCACTACATGCTAAAAGAGCTCAAAAAATTATTAAACACGAGAGTTAGATTACCCGAGTTAGTTTCCCTATAAAGATCCCATTTAAATGGAATAACCTATGTTTCTAGGTCCTCTCTAATAAGTTCTTCAAAGTGGGTAAGCGTACTCTCCATTGTCTGGATGAATTCCTCTGAGTTGATTATGCCATGATTGAATCCCCGGGCCAGAATTTGGTCTTGTTTGTCTATCCAGAGCTCTTAATCCTCGTTGGTGTCAACTTGGAACCTTCATTAATAAATTCTTTTGATCTCGTCTTCTATGACATTGGGACAGACAACTTTTTCTAACATTTCTTCCTTGAAGTACAGAATCAAATTCAAACACACCATGGGCTCTACGCATTCCCCTTTCATTAGTGATTTTCTTCCATTTTTCTTGTCCTTATTGGCCGACCACGTCTCCATCGGCTTTGGAAAATGGGAGTAGTCATTGCGACCCTTGGGTTTTTTCCCTTGGACCACTATACATTTCCCAGAATCTCAAGATCCTTTTTCCCCCTTCTTCCTTCAGGGGATTTGAGGCCCCTTCCCTGGAACACATTCCATGTTGTCCATCGAGAGTTTACTGTAGTGTTCATCTCTGAAGATACTTACTATTGAGATAAGGGGGGTTCTTGAACATCCAAGCCCTCAAATAGTTTCCCTATCTTGATCCCTAGCCCTACATTGGTTCCACACTACTTTCCTGGAGACTCCCCCTTTCCTGCTTTGTTCTCCCATCCATTCTTCTTTCCCCCATTCCCAGCCTTTAGCTGAAGCGTAGGGGTATCACCAAGTGTGTTAGGGTCTATGGTCCCCAATACAGTCACTCCATGTGGCCTATCTTGTCCAATTTGAGTTCCTGTTTCAACCAGTAAAGTGGTCTCCTTCACCATGTCCAGACCAGAATTCAGTTCAAATGCTCGTCCCATGACTGTAGATGCTTGCTAGTGTCTTGCCATCCCTGACCACGGGTGCCACTGGTAACCTGAGCATCCCCTACAGTCCAATCCCTCACTTCGTTTGAATCCATTGTATCCACTGCCTTTTCATGTGTTCCACCTCCCTACACATCCTATATTCTGAACTTCCGTACTAGAGTAATTCTTAAATCTGCTTTGAGGCGGGCAAAAACATCTGCTACCCTCAGTTATGCCATCTTCAACTACACACATTTCTCTGCCTCCGAGGGAACCAAAGTTATCTGATCCACCCGGGACCTAGGTTCCACTCCTGTACAGTCTTGATTCTTATCTAATGCCACTACCTTTGAAACAGTCCTGTTTATCTCCTCATGATCGCCCATGCTAGTATTATCCTGGTCCTATAGGGCTACGGGTTCCACCTTCTCTTCATTCCCCTCATCTGGACTTGCCACTAGTGTTGGGATATGCCTGCCTCTAAGACCGTGGCGACAACTGGAGACCAGATGGCCCAATCAGTGGCACCCCAG
This sequence comes from Viscum album, assembly GCA_963277665.1. Taxonomy (NCBI): domain Eukaryota; kingdom Viridiplantae; phylum Streptophyta; class Magnoliopsida; order Santalales; family Viscaceae; genus Viscum; species Viscum album. The sequence goes on along the minus strand of OY728151.1, from coordinate 1,495,789,365 downwards.
GAAAAACACAGGCCACGACTCAAAGACCACCCTTTCTTCCATCTGAACTCTTCACCAATCGAGATCCATAGCCAATCTGTTGGGGCCATCCAGATGTCCACCTCAACACCCACACGAGGGGTGATTGGATGACAAACTGAAAAGGTGAGCATATCAGAACACAAATACCATCTGATCATATCACCTAGCATAACGATAATATAAGGGTTCTGAAAAGGGAGAGGCAGGTCAGGGAAACTTACCCAATCCTCTGTCAAGGTCGCATCCTGATTCAAGGTGAACTCAAAGGACCATAAAAGGAGGTGAAAACCACAGCCATTGAAAGCACGAGGGGCACTGGAACATGCGACAATCAAGTCATCATCTAAGGAAAAATATATCATTAAATGGAGCAGATCAAGAAGACCCACCACCACACGATCCTGAAGCCCCCATGAATCAAAAACAAATCAATCAAAAGTATCCATCGATGGTCGAATACCCCTGAATCAAGCCATGAGAGTCGACCTATGGAGGTCAGAAGATATGTTAAACTATTTTGTTGAAATATCGAGTTGAGGTTAGCCGTTATTTAATTCCAGTACCATATGGATAAGAGGGATCAATGGGAAAGGAGGTAGAAAATTCGGGTTAGGGAAGGGGGTGAACAGCCTAGGCAATAGAGAGGTAGCATTCCCCCCTCCCCCTGGAGCGGAGGAGGGGCCGGATCCCCCAGCATCCCTACTAGGTCAATGCTGCCGCCGAAGCTTCGAGCTCTTCTCCACTCCTTTTTTTGGGATCTATCATATTATATATTGCATAGTAGAAACTGACAATCCTATAAAGGAATACATTGGATACAAAAGATATAGAGTACATACAGTTGATCAATAAAATATTTACCTCCTAGTGGTGCACCACACACTAAGGCTACCCATGCCCCTATACCGGTTCAACCAAGGTTCCCAATGTGAATTTTTCAAAATACAATTCAAAATTGTACCCATGATTTTACAAAACCTTTTCAAATCCCAAAAACTATTCATTAGAGTTTTAAAACCAATTTCTAAAAAATGAAAATCCATTTTTTTTTAAAAAAAACACTTTTAAAAACATTATATATTCAAGGAAATCACATGAAACCATTAATCACATCAAATCATTGAAAAGAAGAATCAATTCACAGATAACCACATGAAATTAATAAAATTGAAAAATTTTACAAAACAAATACCTTAACATTTTACAAACCTATTTTCATTCGACAATGGAAACTAGAAAACAATAAAAAAATCATTAAATAAAGAACACCAATACACTGAGAAGGATTGATAAAAACACAATATGATCTGAAGAACATAGAGAAAAAAAACTTCATCCAAATAAAAAGAATAACTATAATGAATGATTACCCAGAGAGGATCAACACACTACAATACTGATCAATCACCAGATGAATAAACCCAAACAGATAGAGTCACCAAAAATCCCAAAGGGTATGCTTTGGGTCATTAGTGTCTTATCACAGGATGAATGTAATTGAATATTCGCCAAGGGTTGTTACTAAAACAAAAAATTCTGACATTTAAATGAAATAAAATGAAATTACACATCATGAAACATTCAAGGATCATATAATCTGTAAAAATGTCACTTAAAACAAGATATTTTCCATTAGAAAGTGTGTAATTGTTTCACACTGTTTAACTCATCCACACCACGTATTCAATTCATTGTATCATCCCATTATCCATTCAATTACATATATTTCATTTAAATATTATGTATGTGACTATTCAGCTGTATAAACCATAGGTTTTATGTTGAAAATTACAAAAAACCCCTAGCATCCCAATTACTTGTTCCTCCAAATATACTTTCCAATAAATCATAACCAGAGAAAAAGGAAAACCAAATCTATTGTAAAATCCAATCTGACTGAAATTTAAAGGGTTATTACAGTAATGATATATTATGAGACACTAACTAAAATTTTGAAAAACTATAAAAATTATGAAAATTATAGAATTCCATGAATTGTAAAAATATTTATAACATTATTATTCCATGTATTTAGGTGAGAAAAAGTAAAAATCAATTCATTAATAATGAATTATTTTTGGTATTATGAATTGATTAATAATAATGACTTCTTAAAAAAGAAAAATTTATTTTAGTTGAAATAATAATGGAATGAATTGTCATAAAAAATTATAGATCTTCACTATGTGTAAAAAACAGTATATAATTACAATGAAAAATAATACTATGATAGAACTAAAATTTTGTATTCATGTATATCACCATGTAGTTATAAATTTTAGAAATACGAAATTTCATGTTCTTATTTATTTTTTTATATGTATAGATATTGAATTTCAAATGATATGAGGATCATATAAATATTACACTCAAACCAAAAGTGAGCATCTAAATTTCCATCAAACAATTCAACATCATATAGAATAAATTATCATATATTTTATTTTTATACATCATATTATCTGTAAAATAGATGGCATAAAATTAAATAAAATAATTTAATGAGGGAAGAGGTAAGATAATTTATTTGAAAAGAGAATTGTATATACTTTTTGAAAACGATGAAGTTGGATCAAGTCAAATCTGATACCATATGAAAGGGGATTTTCAAACTAGTTCATGATTTTGTTCCTAACCAATGATTGTATTTTGGTTCCAGGCCCCTAAATGATCACATGATTTTACAGATAACAAGAGAAAAACAATTTACTCTATGATTTATATTATTTAATATAAATTCAATATATTTGATATATTTTAATGCTAGAAACACATATTTTATACAAAACGTAATTCTCTATTAAAATGGTATTTAAACATGAGAATTATCACCAGGATATTAAATTGGATTTTATTTATTGTAATATTTAATTTATAAAATAATATTATCATTTTTTTCATATTAAATTTTGATCTAATAACAATAAATAAATTTTAGAATCACTACAATATGAAAGAGTTGTTTGGTAGAAATAGTATATATTTTCAAACATACCTATCACAAACCATCCCCTAGAGGTCCCTTCCATGACATACACCATGCATGCCTCTCGAAGGCCCTAGGATGTTTACTAGAATCAAAGGCATAAACATGCAAGTTAGAGGAATTATCCTAATTACTTATATGTGTGCACAAGCTAAACCACATCCCACAAACAGAATGGTGAAAACAAGTATTCTGAAACAATTTCTGAGTACAAGTACAACTAAATACAGGTGGACCCGAATAAAAACAAAACAAAAGAACTGAAATCATAAAAAGTAAAAAGGGACTTTGGTAGTCATCCGGTAAAAACAACACTTGATGGTAGAGGTGTAGTAGATACTCGAAGCTGAAGTAATACGTCATTTCTGACTAGTCCTATTGAGCCCCGCCTACTCCTAGGACACCAAGTCCTCCGTCAAAAAGTCCTTTGTCTGCAGAAGACATAGCATGTGTGGGAGAAGCCCATGCATGGGTGAGTAACACAATACTCAATAGGGGACCCCAGTCTACTAAGTAGAAATACCACAAAGCAACCACAATGCAAAGACAGAAAGTAAGGATAGCTCACCCTATGTTTATTTCAGAGTAGTAATGGTTCACCAATTATAAATAATAATGTTTGATACTGTTGAGGGACTCATCCTTGATTAGTCACTAATGTATTTTGGGCCACTGATCAGTTGTGGTCAATGGTCAAGAAAATTAGGGATATAAATTTGATTAAATCCATAGAGTTGGATGAATTTAATTATTTTTTCCTCGAAAATTTTTTTATTATGGTGGTTTGATTTATTATTGAGGTGAATATACTTTATTTGAAGAAAAAGGTTGAATATTTAGTGTTCATGTATGAAGAAAACTTCACCTGACTTTGATGGTATGCTCTAAATTTTATTCAATTTGTTGACATCAAAGTAATTAAATTTTACTAAGGATTAAATCCTTGATGATGAAGGGAATTTTCCCCATTAGAATTAAAAATGTAAGAGATTATTTTGAATTTTGTTGAGAGGGTACAGATAGGGTTTTCTGATGATTACATGTAATTTGAGAATAAATAAGAGAAGAATACCACATTATAAGAGGTGGGTAAGAATTAATCATATAAATATTATGGTAAGAATTTTCTTCTTCCAGTTTGTAAAAAGTGTGCTAAAAACCATCATGGAGATTGATTTACTAAAACTGGGAAGTGTTTTCAATGTTGTATGGTTGGACATATGTCCTGATATTATAATTAATCTTATCGTAATATTAATTATAATATGAAAACTGTGAAGTGTTTCAAATTTAGTGAGACGATTAATTGAATAAATTCCTAACCCAAGAAATATCCAAGTGATGTAAAGGAAAAAAAATAATAATAAAGTTATAGTGAGATCATGTGTGACTACTTCATAAGATGTCATGCCATGCAATGAAGTGGTATTAGGTACTTTTTTTTGTTTACACATATTTTTATATAGTGTTGTTTGATACAGGGTCTACACTTTCCTTTATTTCAGATTAATTTTCTAGTATATTGGATATATCAAATTAACAAATGAGACTAGAACATATTATTCAAACACCATAAGGGAAATGTTAATACATAATAGAATTTTATGAATCATCGTACTATAATCTATTGAAAGATATTACCTGAAAAAAATGTTATTTTTCTTTAATAGAGTATGATTTTATTCTAGGTATGGATCGGCTTACTGTTTATCATGCTAACATTGTTTGTAGAGATAAAGATGTTTTTTTATAAAGAGTTTAAATTATTATGCATGAACAGACCCATTCAATTGAAAACATGTCATGAAGATTAGAAACGGTTGAAAGATGAAAATGATTATTATCTTACTCGTATTGTTGAAAATAAGGGAACTGTTCAGATAAATGATGTTCTAACGGTAAATGATAACCTTGATGTTTTTCCTGATGTGTTACCCAATTTTATAACTAATGGGGACATTCAATTCACAATTGACATAATTCCTGATACGAAGACAATTTCAAATACCCTTTATTTATTAGATCAAATGAAACTTCTTGTATTGAAAAATGAGTTTTATGAGTATTTTTTATAAATTCTTCATTCGTCCTAGTACTTCACCGTGGGGTGCACCTGTTGGGTTTGATAAAAAGAATGATTTTTCAATGAGACTTTTCAATTATTACATATCATTGAATAAATTTACTATTAACAATAATAATCTAATTCCTCACATATATTTATTTTTTGACTAGATCTAGGGAGCTCAATATTTTTCCAATATTGACATGGGATCAAGGTACCATCAGTTGAAGGTGAAGGATGATGAAATTCCAAAATTAATTTTTTGAACAATATGTGGTCATTTTGAATTTTTTTATGCCATTTAGGTTAACTAATTCACCTAATGTATTCATGTATATTATTTATAAAATATTTCATGAGTTCATGGATAATTTTTTGGTTGTTTTTTATGTCATTATTGTATATTCTAGAGATGAATAGAAGCATGAAAAACATCTAATAGTTATTTTTTAAACCTTAAAAGAAAATAAATTAGACTGAAAATTCAAAAATAATGAAATTTGGTAGTGAAAAATATATTTCTCGGGTTACATTGTATCTAATTATTAAATAAAATTTTATCCTACTAAAATGAAAGTTGATGAATAATGTCCCAGAACCACAAATATAACCAATATTCTTAGATTTTGTGTTTTGGAAAGCTATTAATAGAGGTTTGATGAAAACATTTTATGGTTATCTAGTCTACTGACTAAGTTAATATGAAAAGGAGTTAAATTCATATGGGGAAAATAATGTGATAATTTTTTTCATAAATTAAAAATAATATTAGATAATTCTCCAGTTCTAACCCTACCTTCCGAAAATGGCGAGTTCATCATCTACAGTGATGATTCACTAAAGGGACATTGTTTGTTATGATATATAATGATTAGGTAATTGGTTATTCTTCAAGACTACAAAAACCACATGATTTATAAATTCCCATACATGATTTGGAATTAGAAGCTATTGTTTATGCATTAAAAATTTATGGGTATCATTTTTATGGATCCAAATGTGAAATATATACTAACCACTAATGTCTGAAGTATATATCACTTAGATGGAATTAAACATGGGGCATAGAATAAGCAATGAACTTATAAAAGATTAGGATTTTTAAATAAATTATCATACTCTAGAAGAAAACAATTTGGATGATTATTTGAGATGAAAACATCATGAATCATTAACTATGATATGGATGGGACAATACACTTTCATTAATGATTTGGTTAATTTTGGCTGGGACGTTATTAGTGCATGAAATTCATCTATTTTGTTTTAGGTTTTAGTGTAGTGATATTTTTCAGACATAAATAATCATGTACATAAGGAAGGTAGGGAGCTACAAACAAATGTATAAATGGATAGAGTGGTTTTTTTGCTAGAATTCAACCTTGATAAAGATTGTGTATTAATATTGGGAAAATGAATGTGTGCATTGTGATTTTTAGTTGAAGAAAGTGTTTTTGTGAGAAGCTCATAGTTCTCTATTTTCAGTTCATCATGTCAGTACAATGATGTATATTGATCCTCGAGAGTATTACTGGTGGGATGGAAAGAAAGGATATATTGAAGATTTTACCATGAAATTATTGACATGTCAACAGTGTAATTAAGACTGGTAGTTTATAGATGGGATGCCTCAACCATTACCAGTACAAAAGATGAAATGAGAAAATATATATGTGGACTTCATTATGGTACTAAAAAAGACATCATGAGGTATCAATGCAATCTAGGTAATTGTTAATCGACTGACTAAATCATCTCATTTACATCCAATTAAATATCCTAAGTATTTGGATCATCTTTATCAAGTGTACCTCAATGAGATTTCCAAGTTACATTGTGTTCATAATTCCATTGTATCTGACTATGATCCCATGTTCCTATCTATGTTTTGGAATGTCCTTTAAAAGATGTTGGGAAAGAATTAAATATCAGAATTGATTTTTTTCTTCAAGAAGATGGGAATTCTGAATAGAAAATTCATACATTGGAGGATATTCAATAATCATGTTCAATGGAATACCAGGGATGTTTTGATCAACAAATTTCATTCCTTTAGTTTTCATATAATAACAATTTCATTCCAATATAGAAATGGAACCTTTTGAGGAATTTTATGGGAAACTGTGTCGAACTCCCTCTTTTTAGGATGAAGTCAGGAAAAGGATTTTTCTGGGACAATAATTAGTATTGTATGTGGTTGAGAAATTAAAGATGATCCAGAAACACATTTGGATAGCTCAAAGAATGAAGAAAAGTTATGTACATAACATGAGGAATGACTATTCTTTTTTAGGCAGGTGATCATGTTTTTTATAGAATATCAACCTAGAAAAGTGTTGTGCATTTTAGTAAGAATTTAATTCTATGTAATCCATTCATTAGACCTTATTAAATCCTTGATAAAGTTGGACCAGTTTCCTACCAAATAGCATTGCCTTTGAGTTTATCTCAGGTACATAAAGTTTTTCTTGTTTTGATTTTGAGAATGTCTGTTCGAGATTAATCTCATTTTTTGAGCGTAGATTCAGTTCAACTGGACCATTCATATAAAGAGAAACCTATTAAATATATTGATCAAAGATAACAAGTACTTTATAATAATGTAATACACAAGATAAAGGTTGTTATAAAAAACACATGGTTTAAGTACCAGCATGGGAGTATTAAAATTATATGAGGGAATGGTACCCTCACTTGTTTTATAAGTAAATAATATTGTGAGGGACCAATTTCCAAAGGGTGGGGAGAATGTAACACCCCAAGGTATTAAAAATAAATATAAATGAATTAAACACTGAGAATCTACCTAATGAAATTTTTTATTTAGATAGTTATAAACTAGTCTTTAAACATAATATTTCCACTTCCCTATTTTGAATTACAAAAAATAGACATCTATGGTTGTGATTAGTAAGAAGATTGGAGTCTGATAGAACCATCTTGTTTTTTATTGAATATAATAATTCCATTATGAATAGTAATATAACCCTTATGAATGTTAAATCATATATTTATTATATTTTCTGAAGGTTATAAGATATGTGTATTTTGATTAATTTTTTAAGGTGATATAAAATGAGTTATAGTTTTAAAATTTGATATTTTCTGAATGAAATTATTTTTTTATTTAAAAATAAAATTAGTAATATTTAGAAAATTATTATCAAAAAATGGAGATCATTTTTTAATTCAACATGTCGAAATATTTCTAGGGTCTTTTACTGGGATTTTTCTAAGATAGTAGAATTTTTTGGTGAATATTGAAAATACATTATTTATGTTTTGGGTGTGTTTAATGACCTCATAATGATCTAATAATTTTGTCATCATTCTAGTTGACTATTGAGGATTGAAATTTGATATAAGGTTTCCCAAGTGGCCAATGCCCTAGGAAAAAACCATGGTCAAGCCCATGGTTTTCAAAATACCACTAATGAGGTGTCCATTGAAATTAATTAAAAACTCTATCAATTTTAAAATAAATACCACATTCACCCTCCTCCCCTTTTTCTCTCACAACTCTCAAATTTGGTAATTTTATAAATTATCCGCATCCCCTTACCAGGTATCTTCCCTATTTACAAGACCATATGTTCTCACTAAATGGAAAAATCAGAGGGCCTTAAGGAATATCTCAAGGACATAAAGAACAAGAGGTAAAGACCCTCTTTCATTTTCTTGCTTTCTTGTTCAATTATTTTCTTTTCATATTCTCCCACAAACTACACTTATCCAAGAGGCCACATAGATTTAGTATTATATATATTTTTTATTGTTATCATGGTTATGGAAATATTTATCATCATTGTTTATATCATCTTCCACTTATTATAAAATTAAAAAAACCATATGTGATGTGTCTATTTACCGAATTCATGGAGGTTGTGTCTTGAATTAAGTTTGTGTGGTCTATTGTAAAACCACTCTAATGTTATATAATTAAATTTAACAAATTATATTAATGATGTATTAGGAAACAAGTTCGTGATTATCAAAGAACTACAAAAATGATCTAAAGGAAATCACTAATGATTTATCTAACGATTCATCCTCGTACAATATAACCAAAATTATTTAGGGAATAATTTAACATTATGGTAACATATTAATAAAAAATCATTCCAAATCTGGAGATCTTCATCAATTCTATAGGAAACCCCCTTAGGAACCAACCATGGAAATCATGTCAACCACGCACCAAAAACAATGGAAATAACAGAATATTATTAATAAATGGGTCGAATGATGTAATAGAATGATCCAATAATGTGTTATAAACATTAATTTGCTTCTCTAAAATACTAATAGAACTCTTTTAACCAATATAAAAGAGTTCTAATCATGTTTTAAGTAAGGAAAACCTATGGTAATGGAATTCTTAACCCAATTTCCATTATTTGGGTTATCCTTCTGCTTCATTAATTATGTGGTATTTAAAATAATTTATATGATTAATTTTTTTTATCTTATGTTTAATTATGTGTATTTGTAGTGAATATATATATTAAATACAGTAAATTATTTCTCACTTCGGTTATTAGGATATATTTATTGGGTTTATATTTTAAAATCCTATTTTAACATTTTGTTTTACTAAATTAAAAAGAAATGTTTTTATGAAATTATTATTGTTTTGAGATTATGTTCTTGTTCATGTGAATTGTTTATGATGAAGGTTGTGACCTATATCTCCCTCCAATGCATCTGGGATATGAACGATGCAGTTCAGTCGTATGGTTACTCCAATTTTATTTGTGATGGTTACACCATAAGGTAATGGTGAGGATTATATTCTAAAGTAGTGTGATGGTTTCAAATCAGTAGCTAGCCACAAGGGTTACAATATACATATGTAATTATAGTGTTATATATGTTCTTTATTTTTTATGGGAATATCATGTTTCACAAAATTTATTATATAAGGGTGAGAGGTATGCCTTTTGGAAAATTATTTCTTATAATTTTAAGTATTCATGGACTTATGGTTTCTTTCCTTATTTTTATATACCATACAGAACTTTTTATGGTCATCCCATGGTTTTAAATGTTATTCACAAGTTAAAAGGATGTCTAAGAGAAATAATGGAGTCATGTATTCTCAAAGAAATAATTTTCATGTTTTGTGTTAAAAAAATATTGTATTAGAAGAAATTGATATTGATTTAATGGTACCCACTTTGTAATCTTATTGTTTCATTTGTATGAGATATTTCCTAACATTCCATAAATCTAAATTGAAATGATATTTGGGAATTTAATGAAGTCAAATTTGTTGAAATAGTTTGATTTTGTAATTTTTAATTATCTTTCATTATAAATATAATAAAATACTTTTATCAAATGGGTGGTAAAATCTATTAAGAGGATCATATGTGATATTATAATTTTTAATATCTTTCCGGTATAACTTAATTTCAGTCCCAAAACCATTATAAATGTAGTTAATTGAAATTCAACTAATGAAATTTGTGAGGTAAGGGACATCATCTAAATTTTTATTTCATTAGGTAATATTATATTATTTTGTGTCAAATTTCATTTATATTTATAAAATAAGGACCCTTTTACATGTAAAATATTAATGAATTCAAATAATATGTTATTTTATGTTTTAATTTGAATTAATTGATTTAAGTGGATTTGAATTTACAAATAACCTGTTTTAAATTATTTATTGAATCAATTTCTCTTCATTGAGTTATATTTCTTCATCAATTTCCTTGAAATTCTACGATATTATATTTAATGAATATTTAGGATATTATGTTTTATTTAATTAAATATATTTGTTTTCACATTAGATTCCCATAATCTATTAATTGATTCTCACATCAATATAAGGATCATTGTCTGTGATTTTATATCAATTAACATTTAATGGAGATATTTTTGTTAATAGGACCATATAACTTTTATATTTTGTACATAAAACCCATTTTATGTATTTAAAGAGAAATCATATTTTTCATTATGATCAATTTTTAATATAATTGTTTTCAATTTTATTTAATTCATGTATATTAATATTTCATAATCCATATACCATTCTTATATATAGTGTTTATAGTGGATGTAAAGGATTAACTAAGAAAATACCAATAAATCATTATTCATTACTCAATTTGGATTATATTGATGAGAAATATTATTCATGAAATGATTAAATTATCCAATATATGTGGAAAATTTTCACATGCATGGATAGGTGGGGTTTAGAATTATGTATACATTAGAAGTATTAATATGTCTCATAAATCAACTACATTGGCCAAATAAATAGGCTAAAAACTATAGATTCAAACTACCATGTGAATGGTCTTCATTGTTGAGGGATCATGAATCTTAAGATCATGATATTAAATTATTATTCATTCCCTTCATTGAGAATCTATTATTATTTTTCATGAGTTTTTTATAATTATAATAACTTATGAGGAATTTAATTCTATTTTTTCTTTACCCCTCCCTCCAAATATACCATTCCTGAGCTGATAATAGTGAAAGATAGATAATGACCCATGAGCCTCACCTCCAGTAGGTCATGGTGTTGTGACCAGTGTAATGTCCCAGTTCTGGAAGCCACCTAGAGGCACCCCATACCCGGTTCGTCACATGGATTCAAGCACATTTCCCCAAATGCCAGAGGTAGCTGACTAGCAGCAAGGGCCTTAGATGTGACAGTGGAGAAACTATTCCCTCATTGGCAGAGTACACATCGAAAGTAAACAAATATACTAGAGTGGAAGTAGTAATAATATCATACAAAAATAAATAGCAGAAGACTGATAGAATAAACTTGAGAACATATATAAAATGATGCATGATACATATGTCTAGGAAAGCATCCAAACACAGTCTATGAAAAATTACAATACAAGACCAAGTACAAAAGAAAACTATAATCAACTCCACAGCATCGCAAGCCTATGCTTTGTCATGTGCTCTCTAGCTCCACATCATAACAACTACCTAAAGTAGATGGGCCATTTCCCTTATCTATACCTACATCAATAAAATCTTTTTGGTCCCAAAAGCATGGCCCAAACAGGGTGTGAGACTAAACCACATTAGGTAACCACCACAAGATCTATGCCTAAAAATTAGTGAATAAATGGAAGGTAATAAGTACAGGAAGTAGTAATCATGGAAGTAATCAACAGTAAGAAATCCACACGGTTCCAATTCAAGTAGTTATAGATATCAAACAAAAGACTAATCAAAGCAGGTAACCCTCTCGGAATTACACACAGCCTATCCCCTCTGGTTCATCATATAGTACATGAAACCCTCGGGGATGAACACACAGTCTCACCCCTCTAGTTCATCTAGGTATAGACTATCTCAAAAGTCCCTAACCATCAATTTCCTCTATAGTCTCGTATCAATACAAAAGGTACTATAGTGAAGCACTCAACGTCAATTTCCTATATGGCCCACGATGAGGAACTACATACACTCTGAGGAAGCACTCAACGTCAATTCCCCCTTTGGTCTCACATCATAATATAAATAAAAGAAACTCTGGAAAAGAACCTTACGTCAATTTCCCCAATGGTCTAACTACACCAGGTTCTCACGGCCCTATATAAATAAAAAGAGTATAGCCATGTGTAATGGCCAAAGTAAACAATAAGAACTACTTTGATAACATTCTATATCATAACAGTATATCAGAATTGATAATCACACCATCCTACAATACTAGGCATGGGAACAAACTGCAGCCTAATAGGAAAGGCTAGACCAAAATGGTCATAAACAAGCATGCATATGCAAAAACATCCAAAGCATAGAAATTCACCCTATTCAAAATCAATTAACCTCTATTCAAGCATACAAGAATATCCGTCAATCGACACAGGTAAAACAGTAAACACGCAATTCCCTGTTCATGGGTATTGGGTGATTTTGCACATATAACTAAATGAATTTCTAGAGAATGGCACAAACCACCTACCTTCGTGTTGGAAGATAAATATACCTAAGTATCAGAGCTTGAATCAACTTATAACGCCGATATCTACAAAAATGTCTAAAATGTTCAATATAGGATAACTTGAGAAAGAGGAGGAATCCTGAAACAATGCTCTAGAAGAAGTAAGAGCTTACTGATGTGATTCCAACGCAATCAGGGGAGTTTGATTCAGAGAAAGAAAGCTCGATTGGGGGCTCAGTGAAGATCTGTGTTGTACAGACGCTCTTGGTCATGTTCGGTGGAGAAAAATATGTTTCTACCAATAAGACATGACCCCAGACCATTTTATGAAAAAAAAAGAAAATACACGGCATGTACTTTAGAAGTACAGAACGAGTACTTACTATTTTAGTACCCTGCATTAGGCGGCCTCTATGTCACCCCTATATGGCCATGGGTAAGGCCTCTACATGGACAACATATGGCTACCCACAATAACTGACTATACTACGTGTACTTAGAACGTAAACGGTGTGTACTTTGAAAATTTTTAGAAATTCCTCTTTTCTCAAAAAAGACCAAAAAAGGAAAGAATACCTAAAAATAGAAGATCCGTGTTCTCAAAAACTTCCCCCTCAAAAGAATGTGTCCTCGAATTTCCCTACCAAGGCGGTATATATGAAGAAACCTCAAACAACTCTGGCCACTGCGATCGTACATCGGTATCCCTCTCCCAAGTCTCATATTGTACTCGCCCATGTTGTCATAGCACTCGTACCAGAGGAACAAACTAACCACAGAGAACCTTCATACTTTGGTCAAAAATATGGATAGGATACCCCTCAAAATATTTGTCCCCTTCAAACTCAACCTCCTCAGGTTGGAAAACATGAGATGGGTATGAGAAGTAATGTCGTTGCTGAGAAACCTCGAAGACGTCATGCATAGCCCTGTATGTAACACCCTCAGATTTTATGAGAAATTTTTTTTCTATGTCTTATGTTATACGCAACACCAAAGGAATCTTTCACAACACACAATACTGACTTGGCTTGCATTACACGCAATCGCGGCCTTCCTCGATAGCGTGTGTAGTACGCAATACCAGGTTTCACTAAACAACGATATATTATTATGTAATAGCCATTATAAATAGTATTAACTAAATTTTTCATTTTATAACATTATTATTCATCTTACACATTTTCTAGAACATGTAAATAGAACAAAATAAATTTTTCGGGTAAAATAAGTATTTTTAAAAAATGTAAATTTCCGCCTTTTGATGGCGCACCCACATTAAATCTAGTTTTTGACATTTTTATAAGTTCAATTTGACAAAATAAAATTCTTCTTTTTAATCAGTATATAAAAATTTACTTCAGATAAATTTTTGATATTTTTCTGATAACTTTCATATTTTGATGAATAGTAAAAATACGCTAATTTTTAATTAAAAACAAATTTTTTCATTGAGATAATTTATATGGTAAAATTATAATATTTAATGGTTTTAAAGTATAAATATAATATATTTTTACCATTTAATATAATATATGTCATTTTTATTAATTTCACATTGAATTCATAGGTAAAAACATTTCAATCATTGGCAATACTTTAACTTCTAAAACCCATTTTCATAACAATGGGATTAATTTTAAATTAATTACTAAAACTTATGTGTTTTGAATTTTGAAAAATGGATTCCATATTTGGAATCAGTGGGTCCAAATTATGTTAATAGGCTGCTTTTTATTTTTGGGCATTATGAATAGTAACTACAGTAAATTTTATTTACCATAGTTAAAGGTAAATCGGGTAATTAAGGGTAAATATAAGATTATAAAATTACCCTAACACCTGAAAAAATCCTATTGGATGACTAAATGTCGACTTATATCACCTAAGGGTCGGATTAGATTCATTTAATGGGCTTTGTTCCATGAAAATAATTTAGTTATTATTAAAACCAAAGAAAGTGACAACATGTCACTTTCTTAAATCTTATAAGTATAATAATTTTAATTTAGTGATACAGTTAATGAAACATAGAACATGAATAGTCTCCAGAAATATACTAAAATTATATACATTATATAAATTTATTTAGAATTTTTAGGGATTAAATAATTATCATTAATTATGACACAATAGTGATGTTGAAATTATTTTATTAATTAAAATATCAAATAAATGGTATAAAAAATATTAAAATAAATGATATATGAACTATTTAATGTGATAAAATAATTTTCTAGACACATATGACATTTTATTAATCTATTAAAGCTTTTATTCCGAACATATCTTCTGTATATATTTTATTTAAATTCAAATAAATGAGTAGTGTCAAAATTGACACTATTGGTATTTCATAAAAATAACATATTATAAAATTGTTTAAAAATCACAAAATTATTTAAAAATTATAAATTAAAATTTATATGGTCTAAAATGTCATAAAGTGGCAAATTATGGAAAATTCACAACACGTATGTAATTATTTATAATAATTTAAATTTTAGAATATTATTACCACAAATAAAATGAAATTGATAAATAAGGATAAATAAATTTTATAATGTTTAAAATAAATTCCTAACATGTTTAAATTTTATTGGTTTATGAGATTACAACCCCGTCTAATCTAATCTTTGGATATGAGTCATTTTTTATGTTTTTATGTGGGTTTGGGATTTAATATAAACTAATATTTCTTATATTTCCAAAGGTCCCCCTCTCCTCCCTTATAAAAGGGAACCTCCTCCCTCTCCTCCTCACACCAATTTGAGCCTTCAAGCTCCACCAACCCATGCCCTTTTCACATACCCACTACCCTAGAAACATCCTAGAGGTCCTGGTCTTCTCCAAAGACCAATTTTAGTGCCCTAAGATGAGGTCTCAAAGAGGCACTTCAAAGAAGAGGTAATGTCTGTTACCGATTCTTTCAACATTATTTCTTCTTCTACTTCTTATTCATTAGTTTTTTCATTATAAAGTAATAACATCAGTATCAATAATATAATTATATGTTATTATAAGTATGAAACAACCCTATTTCACCATCTATCCATCCTACAGAAAACGAAATCACCGTGCGTGCGTACGTACAGAATACCGTCTCCACGCCGTGGTGTAATCTATTTTCCACCACCACCTTACTTGGATGGGTATAATGGTGTAAATAATGAATATATATGATTATTGTAAAGTGATATTGATTTTTAAATAGTATACACACACTCCAATACAATTCCACAATCAAGGGAACGATATCATCACTCGTGTGTACGTAAGGAATAGTGTCTCCACGATGTGATGCAACTCGTTCTACATGATCTTCATTGCATAATGATTATATAAATTAATTGAGTAAATAAATATGATATATATTACACTAATACCATTCTAGAAATTAGGTTTCAATAACCTAAAAATAGGAATAAGAATTTATTCGACAAAACACACATACGAACATAAAGCAATAAACACCCGAATAACAAGTAGCAATGAAATATTACTTATAAGAAGCTAAGAATATGACCATATATGATATCATAAAAATAATTATGATTCAGGAATAATTCAATGACATTATTTAAATCATTATACAGGATTTTTGGACACTTACGAAGCAAATTGGACCTAAGCTAAGGGAAAATCTCACAATCTCATTTTTATCCGAGATTGTTTATACATAGAATTTAAAGGGGAATATTTATCATCGACATCCATGTTTCCTCAATATTTAATATTATTTCCATTCACCTATAATTTTTTAAATCCAATTATACCCATTGGTGGGTTTTTAGTAAAATATATGAAATAAATATTTTGTCGTTTTTAGTACGAGGTAGTTTTTGACTTTTCTGACCAAAGTACGAGAAGAATGTTTTTTTAACTTATACGACATAAATGTATTTTTATAACATTCTTTTCATGTATCTTCCTTTACGTGTTTTCAAGTTTATTTTTAATCAATTTCTTTTAGTTTAATATTATATGACATTTTAAGAAAGGAAAATGTTTTTGAAGTGGAAATGATATTTTCCCCAAGAATAGAGTTCAAGCATTTTATCAAAATTATTTTCCATATAAGATAATATAGGGTTCTGTTTCTATCCCTATTTTTACATTGATTTGATTATGTTTTTATGGAATTATTTTTATCATGTCCTTTTATCTTATATGGATTATGTTATGATGGCATGATGTTTAAGAATCCCATTTTTATTACATGGGTTATGCTATGATGTATGATTTATGATCTTATGGGACACATAATAATGGTATCATCATGAGATGGTTGGTGCCTATATCTCCCTCTAATGCATTGGGTAAATATTTAAATCTCATGAGATAGACATGGCTGGAATGGTAGGTTAAACCATTTCAGTGAAACAGGACTGAAATGAGGAGTGAACTCAGTTCAGAAAAGGACTTTGTCCGCTAAGATAGTCTTGGCAATGAGTCTTGACTACTATGAAATGATTTTCTATGATTATGTGTGTATTCCACAGATCTTCAAGTTTTATGTTATGATTATTGGAATTAAATTTTACTTCTATGATTTATCCCATGTTATGATCTCTTTTGTAGGATAAGATTTTCAAAATGTTATGTTCTTATAAATATGATATGTTTGATATTTCTTTTGTTTACCCTTACTGAGCATTTGAGCTCACCATTTTGTATGTTTTCTTTTCCTCAGGTCAGAAAGAAGTATATTAATAAGGATATACCAATAAGGGACTCTAGATATGATGAAATAAATGTGAGGCAACGTAGATGATTTATGAACCCGTTTTTTATGTTTCCTAGTTTCTAAAGACACTATACTTATACGGTCCTTTCGTGGTTTTGTTATATGTTGTAATAAGTATGATTAAATTTTGAAGTAATAACCATGCATGTAATGTATGGGTCGTAATACTGTACCTCTGAGGTAACTACAACTGATAGGCAACCAGCTTAACTCTCTCCAACACCACAAACAACACAACATACCTCGGTGAAAGCATACCCCATCTCCTAATCCTCTTGTGTCCCAACCTCAGTGTGACACGCAGGAAAACATGATCCCCGACCTCATACTCCAGAGGTCGTCTCCACTGATCAGCATAAGACTTCTATCTAGACTGTGTAGTATCCATCCTCTTCCAAATTAACTCAATCAGCTATGTGGTCTCCTAAAAAAGACGAGGTCCCAGCAAAGATGCATCTCCTTCCTCCAGCCATTATAAGGGTGATCGGAATGGCCTACCATACAAAGACTTATAAGGTTCCAATTGAATAGTTTCCTGAAAACTATTGTTGTATGAAATCTCCAAAAGAGGTATGTTCTTTTCCCAAGAACCTCCAAAATCCACATTTCATGCCCAGAGTATGTCCTCAAGCACTAGAATCACACACTCTGATTGGCCATCTATTTGGGGTTGGTATGTTGTACTCAAAAGATCATGTGTACCCAACACCCTAAGAAGACCCTTCAATATTTGATAAGTAAAACAAGCATCCCTGTTTGAAAAAATGGAGTGTGGAACCCCATGTAGACATATAATCTATCAGATGTACAACCTTTCCAGCTCATCAACACTGAAGGTCTACTTCATCGGAAGGAAGTGAGCAACCTTCGTGAGTCTATCAATGAATAACCAAATTGCATCATTCCCTCGAGGTGACCTCAGTAAACTTGTCAAAAAATCCATCACAACATCATTGCACTTCCACTTGGGAATGGGTAACTACTGCAAAATCCATGATGGCCGCTGATGCTCCGCCTTCACCTGGTGACAGGTGGAACACCTCATGATGAAACCAGCAACATATCTCTTCATATCTGACCACTAATACGGATGGTGTAGATAGTGATACATCTTGGTGAAGCCAGGATGAACTAGCCAAATTGAGGAATGAAAGCCCACATCATCTCCTCACGAACGTATTCTGGCACCCATACGCACTACTGGAAACGCAACATATCATCCTCACCTATAGTCCATCCCAGAATAGGGTCCTCTCCTGACATGTTCTCTCGTAGTACTAGGCCTTCTGAACTTGATAGCTGCCTCATTCTCACTTGTCCAAGAAGAGTAGAGTTCACACACACAGAAGAAACAAATTTCAACCCCTCTCTATCGTGCACCTCCAAATGAATCTCAGAGAATATAGTCAAAATTCGCCACTCACTACTGGACTCCTTGACTTCATGTATTTGAGTCCTCCTTCTCAACGTATCAGCCACTACATTTTCATTCCTAGGCGTATAATCATGCTCAAAGTCAAAATACTGACGGTACTCAACCCACCATCTCTGCCTAAAATTCATATCACGCTGAGTAATGATGTCCTTGAGACGGTTGTGGTTGTTGAAAACCACAAAATGCTCTCCAAGAATATAATGTCTCCAATAGCGTAAGGCGTGACCAACTATAGCTATCTCAAGATCACGCATCGGGTAATTCCTCTCATGTGGCCTCAACTACCGAGACCCATACGCAACAACTCATTCCCCCGGCATAAGCACAACTCCCAAACCGATACCTGAAGTATCACAGTAAATAGTATAGCTCTTTCCTGGTTCTGGAAAAACTAGTATCGGTGATGGTGTCAACATCCCTTTTAGCTCATTAAAGGATGACTCACAAGAATCTGACCGCAAGAACATTGGACCCTTCTTATTCAGGCCCTTCAGTGGTGTAGCTATGTGTGAAAAGTCATGTATGAAACTTATGTAGTATCCATCCAGCCCTAGATAAGTTCATACTTCAAATACGTCCATCGACTGATCCTAGAAAACTACTGCTCTCAACTTCTCTGGGTCTACTAACACTCCTATATCTGAGATAACATGACCAAAGAAGTGAATCTGATCCATCCAAAAGTGGAATTTCGAGATCTTAGAAGATAACGAATTCCCTCTCAATGTACTCAAAATGATCTCAATATGTGTGTCATGGTCGTGTCGAGAGTGAGAGTAAACCAACATATCATCCACGAAGACAACCATGAAGGAATCCATGTATGGATGGTACACTCGGTTAATCAGTTCCATGAAAATTGTCGGTGAATTCGTGTGCCCAAACGGCATAACCATATACTTCTATAGACCATACCTTCTACGGAAGGTCGTAAGATGTATATCAAATCGTCTAACGTGCAACTGATGGTAACCAGATCTCAAGTCAATCTTCGAGAACACCTGGGATCCTCGATACATATTAAATAGATCATCAATCTTCGTCAAGGGATACTGGTTCTCGACCATCAACTGGTTCAACTACTTATAATCAACAGGAAGTATGAGGGTACCATCTGCCTTCTTCTCAAAAAGGATAGGCGAACCCCATGGAGAAGTACTGGGTTGGATGAAATCCTTTTCCTCCAACTCCTCCAACTACTTCTTGAGCTCCTGTAACTAGAGTGTAGTAATCCTATAAAGATGAATGGACACTGGTGTTACTCCTGGAACAAGCTCAATCAAAAATTCTACCTCTCGCTCCAGAGGTAAACCTAAAATGTCCTCTGAAAATATGTCTCTAAAACGATCCACCACTGGAGGAAATTCTAACTGTGAAGTCCCCTGATCATCCAAATACATACTATCAATTTGGGTTGTAACTCATCCAAACCCATGATGCTCTGGACCCGCTCTGCTTGCCTGGACATCCCACTCCCCCTTATGAAGAAAAGATCCTCCCTCTATTGATATGAAACTCACCTTGTGGCGATAGTAGTCAATGAATTCATAGAAGGAAACTAGCCAGTGAATTCCAAGAATGACATCATAGCATTGTCATCCCTAGGACATAGAGGTCCCATAAAAAGTGACACCCACCAACCTCTAGGGGAACTCCTTGCACTGACTCACACTCACTTTCCTAGTCCCCAATGGAGTGTATAGTGTCAAGATATCAGTAGAAGAAAAGATGCAGAGCCCAAGGATCTCTACAACCAAAACAGATATAAATCTATGGGAAGAACTTGTATGGAAAAGTGCATAAGATAAAACTGAGGCAACTAAGATCGTACCTAAAACTGTAGAGGGTCCGAGATCCTACACTTGTTGGGTCTGCTCTACTGAAAAAGTCTGACCTGCACCACAGCCCTGTGACCCTGTCTGGCTACCCTGAGCTGATCCACCCTGTTGTCACTGAAAACTAGGCAACTGGCTACCACATCCATGACCTCCACCTCGTCATTAATGGATGAAAGAACTCTAGTTCCTAGACTGGTGATAAACTAGTGGTTCTACTCCTGAACGAGGAGTCATTGAAGAACCACGGTCACCAGTTTTTGGTGAGAAGATCTGACAAAAGCGTTGAAGATGGCCCATCTTGACCCTTGATCGGAGCTCCACAAGGTCTCTCTGGAAATGTGTCCTTTTTTGGCCTCTCTTCTCGCACTGTTGGCACACCACCTAGCTAATAGAAGTAGTGTCTATACACCCTGGATAACCTTGAAAAAACTCTCTGAGGCACTTCCTGCTATCAATAGGAGGAATACTAACTCCAGATTCCAAGCCTCCCAAGATCACAACTCTAGAATCTCTCATATTACACTCAGTGATCACCGCATGGTTGATGATAGATGGAATAGAGGTCAATGAAAAGATGTTCACCAGGGATTGGAATTTGTGCCTCAGACCATCATTGAACTTCCTTTCCAGTAATAACTGATCACCTCCTGGAATAGACATGAAACGCTGCAGCATGTTAAAACGAGAGGGATACTTTATAATCGAAAGAGTAACCTACTACATACTCATAAACTCTTAGTCTCGATTGGCCCTCAAATTATCTGGGTAAATTTAGTCATAGAAGATACACTGAAACACCTCCCATGTCATGACTTCCTAGCTTCCCGTTTGTGAGATCACATCCCACCACCTCTTGGCGGAATCCCAAAGAATATATGTAGAGAGAATGACCCGCCTCTCTGGAGGCGTCTCTAGATGCTCAAAGATCGTCAGCATGGATTCTAGCCATGATTCTGTAGCCTGGAATCCTATGTCCCCTTAGAAAGTGGGAGGATGCTGCTGTTGAAAGACCCACATCAATTCTCCCATCGACGGGGCAGGAGGCAGTGCTCCCTGAAAGGTCCGCATCATCCTCATAAAGCCTTCCCTAAACCATAGCACATGCGTCCTATATAACGGCTGGGGCCAAGACTCGCACAACGGGTGGATCTACAGGTAGTCCCAGATCAACCGTATCCAGTGTCTGATCACTACCCCGGAACTGGTGTACAATCGTAAAACGTCTCAGCGGCATGACTCTATAAGGTAAAATGCTCACCTTAGATCAAGATTATCAAGGACCAAAAAATGAAAATGTAATAAGGTAAAAGGAGAATTAAAACATTCACGTTTTACAAAACATGACTACACTGTGTGTATAGCACCTACAAGTCGTGATCCTTTCATCCATTCACATGGGAAAGTACTCCTGCCCGAACTAGTCGTGTAACACCTCATACACACGGCATGTTCACCTAACACATATCATATACTCGAATCATCATCCCCTTCTCGAGTCCTTCTACATGGCTAATCCACATGGTTATCCTTATAATAAGACTACAAGGTGTGTTTGTGCCAGACACGGTGTGTACTTGGCGAACCTCACCGACCCTTATTGTTTGATACATGGGCGGTTACACACCTCACACTACAGGACATGTTATAGGTGGACACGGTATGTATGAGAAATGATAACACTGACCCATGTTGTAAGTTACACGGTCGGGTACCAGGGTTACGCCACATGGCATTTTCCAGAGGAACATGGTGTGTACTGAAATGATTTTTTCAAGCTTTGTTGTTTGCTAAATAGCCGGTTACACGGTTCTATGACACGTTGTGTACATCCTCTACACGGTGTGTCTTACCAATGATTATGAACCCCGTGTCCTTACCCACATAGTCTGAGACATGGTTAGAGACTATAGAGTGTGTACATACAGTACACGGTGTGTACTCAAGAATAACAGTTTCTTCCTGAACAAAAGAAGACAAGGCTTTTAGTCTAAACTACACGATGTTTATTCTAGGATTTTCCAGATAGTAAGCCTCAGAAACCACTCTGGAGCCCATAAAAACACAAAAAAAGACATTAAAGTGCCAAATTCTGATCCGTGAGGGCCCATACACCCCATGAATCAAATCTCGGCATCTTACACATGTTATAAACAAGGTAAACAAGACAACGATCCACAAAATTCCAGTCAATTAGGGACTATAACACCCCAAGAACCAACGTTTGGCATTCATGAAAACAAAACCTTACACAAATGATACCCTATCAAATAGAAGGTATTTTATCAAGGCTATTATCACAACAACATGCATATCTAGAACAGAATCTATCACAACAACCTAAAATTTCTAATGTACCCTATATGGAATGCCAAGAATGCATGAAATGTGATTTCAAGAAAGTGTGTAAATGATGCATGAGATGGAATACCATCATCTCATCAGGTTGAAATAGAAATAGAACCTGAATACGTCAAGAATAATGGCAAAATACATGTGATTCACGCAATGGTAAAAATATGATGAACCATAAACTTGAATAGCCAAAATAATTTCAACAAATGAGGTAGATTGGATTTTCCCTGTACATGGGTTAGCTACTCCCATGAACTGCTTATTACCAAGTACCTATTCCATCCTATACCCGACTATAGGATCCAAACAGTGAGTCAAGAAGAACAGAATTCCTCTAATACCACTTTGTAACATCCCGGTTCTAGAAGCCACCCAGAGGCTCCTTGTACACAGTTGGTCACATGGCCACAAGCGCATTTCCCTGAATGCCAAAGGGTTCCAACAAGCAACGAGGGCCGTAGGTGTGACAGTTGGGAAACTATGCCCTCATTGGAAGAGTACACAGTGGAAGTAAACAAATATACAAGAGTGGAAGTAGTAATAATATCATACAAAAATAAACAGTTGAAGACTGATAAAATAAACTGGAGAACATATATAAAATGATGAATGATACATATGTCTAGGAAATCAGCCAAACACAATATATACTGAAGTAAAATAATAAACCAAGTACAACTAAAAATAGTAGTCAGATTCGCCACATCGCAAGCCAATGCTTGGTCTTCTGCTCTCCAACTCCACAGCATATCCAGTACCTGATGTAGAAGGGAACTTGCCCTTATCTATACATCCAGAAATATAATCATTTTGGGCCCAAAAGCATGGTCCAAATAGGGTGTGAGACTAAATCTCAGTAGGAAACCACCACAAGATCTATGCCTAATAGTCAGTGAATATATGGCATGTAATAAGTACTGGAAGTAGTAAACAAGGAAGTACTCAACAGTGAGAAATCCACACAGTTCCAATGCATGTAGTTCCAGATATCAAGCAAGTAGATAATCAAAGAAGGTAACCATCTAGGAAGTACAGACATCCTATCCTCTCTGGTTCAACATAAATGTGCAAGCAACCCTCATGGAAGCAGACACAGTCTCACCCCTCTGGTTCAGCTATGTATATACTCTCCAGGAATGCAATCACCGTCAATTTCCCCTACAGTCTTTTATCGATGCTAAAGGCACTCTAGAAAAGCACTCAACATCAATTCCCCCAATGTCACATCTCAAAGAACTATAGAAACTCTGAGGAAGCACTCAACATAAATTCCTCTTTTTGTCTCTCTTTGTAATATAAATAAAAGACACTCTGGGAAAGCCCAAACGTCAATTTCCCCTATGGTCTTACTACACCTGGTTCTCACAGCCCTGGGTAAATTAAAAAGAGTATAGCCAAGTGTAATGGCCAAAGTAAACATTAAGAACTACTTGGATAATAGTCTATAACATAACAACATATCAGAATAGATAATCACACCATCCTACAATACTAGGCATGGGAACAAACTCCAGCCTAATAGGCAAACCAAGACCAGAACGGTCATAAACAAACATGCATAGGCAAAAACATCCAAAGCATAGAAATTCACCCTATTCACAATCAATTTACCTCTATTCAAGCATACATGCATAGCAGGAAATCAACAAGGGTAAAACGGTAAATACAAAATACCCCGTTCAGGGGTATTGGGTGATTTTGCACATATAACTAAAAGAATTTCTATATAAAGGCACAACCCACATAACTCGGCATTGGTAGATCAATATACATGAGTCTCAGGGATTGAATCGCCTTAGAACGCTGAAGATCTATAAAAACCTCTAAAATGGTCAATAGAGGATAACTTGTGAAAGAAAAGGAATCATGAAACGAAGCACTGGAAGAATGAAGGGCCTACTGATTCGATTCCAATGCAATCAACAAAGTTTGATTTGGAGAACGGATGCTCGATTGGGGGATCAGCAAAGATCCACACCGTACAGATGGTCTTGGTTGACTTTGGCAGAGAAGAAGGCATTTTTTCCGATAAGACACGACCCCGGTACATTTAATGAAAAAAATGAAAATACACGGTGTGTACTTTGGAAGTACACGATGTGTAATTTCCATTTCCATACCATGTATTAGGCGGCCTCCAGGTCACCCCCACATGGCCATGTGCAAGGCTTCTACATAGCCAGCACCCTCCTACCCGCGATAACTGAGTACATGGAGTGTACTCAGAAAGTACATGGTGTGTACTTTGAAAATTTACAAAAATTATGATTTTCTCAAAAATGACCAAAAAAGGAAAAAAATACCTGAAGAAACAAGATCCAGGTTCTTACAACCAGCACCAAGGGTATATGAATTTCACAAAATGGGATGCATTACCCTTTTATAGTAACTATTATTTGGAGATAATATGAATCAACCGAAAACAACTCCAATATATGTATATATGGATAAAAAAGAAAACCATCCCATGTGCAAGTTTCAAAAATGTGACTCATACAGAATCATTATTCTCTGTTGTAAATATGAAAATAAAGAATAATAAGTGACATAGAAACTGTCCCCAACACTCGAGTTAGTACAGTCCAGCACGGTCCATCTTATCTTCCTAGAATCCTATATATAGTTTAATATGTGTTGGGTGATCATGAAAGTATACTTAGTAGGGAAAACCAACCTATCTCATATACAGGTGTAGACGCTTACTAATTCCCCCTTAAGAAAGAAAAAAACCCCAATGCACCTAACAAGGTTAACTATCCATCCAAAATATCACCATTTTACGCTCACAAAATAATGCAAATAAAGTAAAGTAATATACTAAGAAAATTGACGATAGGGTACCCCTACACCAAATTCCCATTGATTAAACACTATCACACCCTAACGGAAAACAGCATGGCTCTCCTACCACTTCCAAAAGTAAAAATTCACAACCTTCCCACACACACTAGGGCCACATAAGACATCACATCCCTAAAATAGATGAGAAGTCACAATGCACCTCATCCTAATGACACTGGGGAAACACAACTCTCCCACACACACCTTGGCCTCACAAGACATAACCTACCAAAAGAGTCTTTTGAAATCAATGCCAAGTAGAGGGAGCAGGTAAGAGGAGGTGTCAAGCCATCTCACCTCCCATTTGGATGTTGTGAAAGACACCATCCCACGTAAAAATGGGTGTGTTCAGCACATAGCTGTCAATTAGGTTCGAGTACTTATATAAATCTGAAGGAAATACTAGTATATATATAGATATCAAACACTCATCGCACCCTATGAGATTCCAAAACACATTCATTACACAAAACTACTTTCGCTACTACATCTAAATTTATTTATTTGGATGAATGTAGGTCACTTCCAATGTTGATAAAATAATCCCTCTTAACACCCAATCATTTTGATTTTATTAATCATTTACTCATTATTCTATCCCTTCATAGGAAACTAAAAACCAAAAAATAGAAAAAGTCTCAAACCCAAGCTAAAAAGTGGAATAAAACTGTATTAAAACACCCCACTTCACACTTCCTCCACACTTAGCCCCTAATCCAACCACTTCCATTATCATTCATCAAGTTCATGCCACCCTTCCCTTTTTATCAACATGAAATCATAAACATATAGCCAATACCTTGAATAAATGTCAACACAACCAACCTAACATCCCTTCAATATAGTAGTTCCACACCCAGTAAGATAAACCTAGCACAAACCGAACCTGCAACCCTGCTGCTCAACCACTACCCATACATTCCATAATAATCCAATCTCTCAACATGATATTCCATTACACCACATGAAACACCCCACACACACATCTACACTCCCAGCAAAGGCACCGCACAACCAGTAAAAGATGAAAGTCCAAATAGAACCGTACATAGGACAATGCCACGCCAAACACAAAAGGTATATTTAGATTTGGCAGTGCTCATTATTTAATTGTACTTTAATAAAACATGGGTTATAACCGAACAAGTTCGATCATGGGGTGAACATTTATTTAACTGTATTTACATGATAAATAAATTTCAAACATTTAGTAGTTTAGAAGTGGATCATCAATAACTATAAAACATCACCCTTGTGGAAGCATAGACCACTTACAACCATGATTGTCTAATGGAATATCGCTAGAAAAAAAACAAAACATGGGTAAAAGATAATTGATAAAACAGTAAAATCATCATCATCGTACCCGCCATTTGTTTATTACATCATCTAAACAGTTTATAACTATATTCACAAGAAAAATATAGTATACCCACCATGAAAGATTGAAAATTAAAAGGGAGATGATGGAATCCTAATTCAGAATAATAGAAGATGAGAAACTGCTTCTTGTGCCAAAACAAATACTACACAAGTAGCAGAATAACTCAATGGAAGAGGGGATCCATGACCACAACACAACACATAACTCCATGTGAGATAATATATATGTGTGCACCAAGATAAAACTAAAACATAAAAGGATGAGAAGACCCCATCTATGGAAATTCATTATCTTATTTTAATAGAACGAAAGAAATTCAAGGACCATTAATGATGAATCATTGTCAATACCATGAATCATGACTGTTTAATGGTATTGATAGAATTAATATATTATATATATAATTAATATCATTTCAATGGATATTATAATTTCAGAAATAATGTTTTATACTCGATTTACATCAAATAAATCATTTAACAGGTTATACTAAAAAACCTTAGAGAACTAGTAATTTTAGAAAACTGTCAAAATTAGTAACAGATGGATAAGGTACCAATAGTGAGCTTCCAATGATGAGTTTATGAATATGAACCACCAATGATGAGCCACTGATGCTGAGATACTAACGTGAGTTACCAATGCTTAGTCACCGATGGCGAGTCACTGATATTACTCATAGACGTGACCCACTAACTTCAAGTCACTGACACGAGCTACCGATGTTGATCTACAAATGTGATCCACCAACATGATCTACATATACAACATTCAAAGGAGATCTACCTACATGACCCACCAACACAACCTTTTTATGGCACCTACTGACGTGACCTACTGATTCGACTCACTGACACCACTCACTGACTCCACTCCCTAATTACACTCACTATGGACACTCACCGATTCCACTCACTAATGCCCAAAATTATGACGCCGGACAAACCAACGCTCTACCTGCCATTTCCCAACCTACCAATGCATGACCTACCACGAGAAAATAGGATTTTTGTAAAACTCCTGAAATGAGTTACTGAGACACCCCAAAACACCAAAATCACGGAATGTTGAAAATATAATGAGAATGAAGTGACCAATACAATACATCATATACCTATAAAACTATTCTCTTCCATAAGAATTCAAAAACAACCCTAGAAGAATGTGTGGTCTTAGCAACCACCTCGTTATATAAATATCAAGGATCCTAATTCACTTGATAAACCTCTACCATCATCAATGTTCAATGATAAACCACAATGTCTGCACACATGAATCATGGAATTCCTTCCTCCATACTGAGATACTATCCTCTCTAGGAAGCACTGACTTTCCCACACGAGTTTAATCGCATCTCAATTAATTAATCATGATTAAGAATCTAGTCCCTTCATTTCTACATCTGAGGAATTCATCACTCATTATAGAATAAGGAAGAATCCATTTTTATAGAAAACAAGGTTAAATCATTTCATCCACAAGAAAAACTCAAAACAACTCTAGGTATTTGGAATTCATTTTCATCTCATGTTCCCAAGTACTCTCCTTAGGAAACCATTCCTTTACAACACATGGACCAACGGAATGGTTCGTCCATGCGGCACATTATACCAATGATGAGGGATATCCAGTAGACACTCTATGAATGATTTTTCATCATTGATATCCAGCTCTCCCTGATTTATGACATTATAGTCATCGGAAGATACCGACGAAGCATGGAGACATGAAAGACATCGTGGATCCTCTCTATATTTGGCAGCAATACTAACTGGTATTCCACTTTTCCATCTCACCCCATCACCTCAAAGGGTCTGATAAACCTAAGATAAAGACTTCTCCCTATGTTGAATCTCTACTTCCCACATCGAGGGGAGACCTTCAATTACACATGGTCTCAAGCCCCGAACTTGAAGAGACTCATCCTACGATTAGAATAAGTCTTACACCAGTCATGTTCTACCTTCTTCCTCTGACGGAAAAGTTGTACATTCTCAATAGTACTCTGCACCACATCTAATCCAAGAACAGATACCTCCCCAACTTCTGTCCCAAAAAAGGTCGAACGAAATGGTCTCCCATACAAGGATTTCAATGGATTCCTAAAATTTTAAGAGTTATAACTATTATTTTATAAAAACTATACTAATGGCATGTGTCATACCCAATACCCAACAAAGTCCAAGATGAATTCTTGCAGCTTGTCCGCCAATTTATGGATGGTGCGCTTTTTCCTCCCATCTATCTAAGGGTGGATGGAATTTCTGAGTCCTAACTAATATCCAAAATAATGATGAAATCCCCTACAGATTCTTAAGGTAAAAAATTCATCATGATTGGATATGTTGGATCTTTGAACCCCATTCATCTGCACTACCTCATCTAAATACCATATTTCCATGGAATCTACTACATTTTATTCCTTAAATGCTTGGAAGTGAGATGATTTCATTAGTCAATCCACTACTTCCCAGATAGCACTACATCCTCTTTAATACATGTGATGAAATCCATTGAGATTTCATCCGACTTTCACTAGGGAAAATCTAGTGGTTGTAACAAACCACAGGGAACACAGTGCCCAGCCTTCACCTGCTGGCACATTATGAATCTTTCAACAATCACCCCTACCTGATTCATCCCATTCCACCAAAAATGTTCCCTATGGACACAATACTTCTTGGAAACTACCTTTTGTACAGTAATGGGTGATCTATGAAACTAGTGTAGGAATCACTTAAAATTCACCATAAGAACAAACAACTTTTCATGGAACAACATTTTATTATGACCATCATAAGAACATTCATCCAAAGAATCACCCTAGTCAATGCTATCACACATCACATCAGCCTTTGAGTATCCCCACTAAGACTCCTCAACCTACATCCTCGGAGATGATTTCACTTTCATCTGAAATATATAACATCTACCACCATCCATTCTAGCATATATGTATAAGGCAGCCAAATCCCAAATCACCTTCCAAGCATCTATGGATACCTGAACTACATCTCTTTGCAAATTCCTTTTCAACTTATCAGCCATGTCATTTTCCTTTCCTGATGTGTAGGTGATAACAAAGTCACAGTGAAAACGAAACTTTATCTACCTCCACTATCACAGAATAATATATCGTAGGGAAGTTATATACATCATGATCCTGTAATTCATGAAGACCAAAAAGTGATCCCCAATAAGGGAATTACACCAAAAATTTAGCACAATCATGACTACTACAAGATCTGGTTCATGGGTGGCATAGTTAGGTTCATGGGGACGTAACTACCTAGACCCATAAGATGTCACTTAGATTTCCTACATGGAAAGCATCACAAAACACCTCAAACATCACCCCATCCTATATAAACCAAATCACTGACCAACATCCCTATCAGATATCTGAAAGCTACCTAACACTGATCAATCCACACAAATTCATTTCACGTTCTATACTGAGCCATCAATGGAGTTGAAAATTAAGATAAATTAGCTACAAATATCTGGTAATAGCCTGTCATAACAAGAAAACTATGAACCAATCAAACATTCTTTGGTTTATCATAAGAAACAACTGCACCATCCTTCGATGGGTCCACTGTTTTGGCCTAACGAGAGACCACATGTACAATTAAGTGGGCCTCCCATGTCTAAAACATGCACCTAGAAAACTTTTTGTAGAGTTGGTGTTGTCAAAGAACTTCCAAGATAATATTGAGATGCTAAGTTTGATCCTCCTCTGAAATTGACTAGATCCTGATATAATTGACGAATATGATGATGAACCAATCTTGGAACTCTCAAAAGATGGAATTCATAAGTCCCATGAACATGGAGTTTTCATTAGTTACACCAAATGAAATGACCACAAACTCAATGTGGGCTTACCTACACCTGAAATTTCCCTTCAGATGTCACACACCTTCACCCTCAACTTTTGATACCTAGAATATAGGTTGATATTAGAAAACCAACTTACTACCCTTATTTGGTAAAAAAAGGATTACTATTCTTAGGGGAGGGTAATTTTTCTTGGCCATCAACTGATTCATCCTCATGTAGTCTATGAATATCCTCAGACTACCAGCATCATTATTTTTAAACAAGATTGGAGGACCCCATGATGACGCACTAGGCCAAATAAATCATATATTCATCAATTCTTCAATCTGAATCTGCAACTCCTACAATATATAAGGTTAAATTCAATATCAAGCCTTTGAAATCGGAGTAGCATTGGGTTGTATGTGTATCCAAAACTCAATGTCATGTTGATGGGGTATAGTCACAACCTCCTTGTAAAAACATCCAACAGCTGTCCAAAAACTCTGGGAGCATCGACCATCCTGAAAACTAACAAATCCACCGATAACTCGACCAAAAACATAATATTAGACTCTACACACTGACTTCTCCCATGAAAACTCCACTCTCAGATGAAAGAAACACATTGTCCATCCACATCTAAAAACACAACCCATATCCAGAATTTTGCAATGACATTATGAAAATAGTACAACCAATTGATGACAAGGATGCCATAATACAGTTCTATCTATAATAGGAAAGGATCCCCCTAGGATTTTTGTGTCCTCATCAACAGTCTACACACCCATTATACATCAAACAAGATGGAATGACCTCCGACTAGCATACTCAACACCAGGGTCATGGAAAGCCTCTATATGAATAGTCCCCGAGAATGGTTTAGAGAGGCTACGACCAAGGAGTCTAAAGCTGCCGAATCAAGAAATTCACAATCAAGAGTACTGAACAAGATAATAGTACCTCGAATGATCTGTGGCCCAGCTAGAACCACTGCCTCTACGGAATTCAATTGATCATACCTATCTTCTAGGCCCCTATGAAAATGTTTTCCTTCTCGAACATATCTGGTTAAAGGTCTCTAAGGAACAACCTAAGGTTAGAATTCACCTACTCTATCTCCCCTCAGTGGAGCAAGATCCTACTATCCATACTATTTAAAGGGTCTGGCCCACAACTACTGCAGAGGTGGGTATTGAACATACCCACCTCCACTGTATCGATCTCAGATGGTCATTGGGAACTGAATTTGAAGGTTCCAAAAATATCTATTGATAAAAACATTTTCACATGGCCGTTAGGATATGCACAAAAACCATAAGGTCTAAATGGAAACTACTGATGTCGACTCCCTGACCGCCAAAAACTCAAAGGAATGGATGCCTGAGTCCCACCTCTGGTAGCTTTGCATTTAAATGAACCCTAATGGATACCCTCTCATGGTAGACCTCCTCATGAGTGAATTATCTCAACTACCTCTTCCTTCTTCTATACCTCTATGTATACTATCAAGGTGAAGGAAGTAACTATGTACTGGAGAGAAGGACAAAGATCCTCCTCTAAGAATATCACCTCCGAATCCTAATATAGAAAAATATCTGTAGAAAAATTAAGGAGATCTTTGAACATGATCCCCATGTCCCATTATAAAATACTACCCTACTAGAGGGAGAGTAACTCCTGTTCCTTCTGATCATTAATTTTCAAAGAAATTAATTATGCCAAGAACACTTTCGTAAAATTGATCCACATAACATCAATGCCTTCCTCTCCTCTAGGAATATCATCCTCCAATTATGCTCAACTCCTATCATATGGATCACTACTAGAGGAACCCAGAACACCGTTGGATCCCATATAATGCTAATGGTGATATCAAGTTCCTCATGATAAATCTCTGTCACATTATCTGGAACATCTCCTCCGTTCTTCCCCAAAGTCATCCACTTAAATCCAAAAGTTTCTTCTACCACTAGTTTTCATCATCTCATGGATCAACCCTTCCCCAATTACTAGGATTGGATTATTGAGCCTCCACATCTAGAACTACTCATAGACAATGGCTGGGTTCTATAGATGAAAGGTAAAAAAGAAACCCCTATGCCTAAGTAGTATAGAATTTTGTTCCAGATTTATTTTAATATGTTATTTAACTAAATTACAAGAAATACCATTTTCAAACAAAAAAAATCATTGTGATTCATGTAACCTCCCTAGTATATCATCCCTAAAAAGAGTGTACCCTCACATGTTCATTAGGTAATCTCAATGTCCTTGTATCGGATCATGGGTGCCCTAAAATCATGTGTCCTAGTCAGTCTTCCCTAGCCTATGTCATGCACCAAGACCATATGATTCATTTCCCATACCAACCAATGAAATCCTCAATATTCCTAACTCCTACCTCCATCCTATCCCTCAACCCCCTTTTGATACCCTTCTATCTCGATCCCTCCATCTAATGATACCCCACCAGAGCTGGGAATAGAGAAAGAGAGATAATGAACCCTAAGTCCCACCTATTGTTGGTGCCGGGGTGGAGACCAGCACTGAGGATATACAAATCTCACAAAATTGGAGGCACTACCCTTTTTATTGTAACACAAATTTAGAGATAATATGTATCAACCTAAAGAACTCTAAGACATGTATATATTGAATAAAATGAAAATCATCCCACATGAATGTCTCAATAATGTAACTCATACAATATAAAGAGTCTCTAGAATAAATTCCAAATTAAAATATAACTAGTGACACAACAAATTTCCCCAACACTTGAGCTATTATCGTCCATCATAGTCTGTGTGAAATCCCGGAATACTAAAAATATTTTTACATTAATAGGGTGAGAATAAAAATATAATAAGTAGGAAACACAAAGTCACTTATGCACAAGTAGATACGCATGCTAATTCCCCTGTGGGAAATCATAAAAACCCCAAACCACCTAACAAGGTATACTATCCATCCCAAACCACACCAAGGTACACTCACTAAATATTGCAAGTCAATTAATATAATATAATAAGAACATTGATGATAGGGTACCTCGTAGAATTTTATGATTGATTAGTCACTATCACACCCTAATAGAAAATATCATGTCACTCTTACCTCTTCTGAATGTACCATGTCATAACCCACCTTCACAAACCTGAGCCACATACAATATCACATTCTGAAAACACTTTAGCAGTCACAATTTTTCTTATCCCAAAGACACCTGGGAAAACAAAACTCATCCCGAACATAACTCATCCACACAAATGACAACCTACCCGAAGTGTCTTGGGCTATCACCACATAGATGAAGTTGTAGGGAAGAGTAGGTGGTTAGCCATCCGTCCTCTGACTTTGATGTTTTGGAAAAACACCTTCCCCCATAACAATCCGGGTGTTCAAAACGTAGTTCTCAACTAGGGTGAGTGAGTATAGAAATCAAAAGAAAGTAAATATATATATATATATATGTGTATCAAACACTTATCCCAAACAATGGGGTTCCAAAAAACAACTATCACATGTTACTACCTTTGCTACAACCTCTAAATGTACGTATCCAGAAAAACATCAGTCACGTATGAAGATGATAAAATAAATCCACAGAACACAAAATAATTTTTACATTCATAAGAATGCACATGTTATTCCAAACCTACCTAGGAAACTGGGATTGAGAACATATAACCTAATTCACAACCAAGCCAAACAATGTAAGAAAACGTTGATAAATCACCCCACTTCTCACTTCCTCCACACTTAGAACCCATTCCATACACTAAAATTGGCATTCTCCCATGTCATGTCCCCTTGTCCATACTCTCAAAGAAAACTCCCAACATGTATCCAATCCTTGAAACACACCTCCTCACAACAAAACTAACAACCGAATTATATAACAATACCACTCCATGTTAGATAAAAATTAAACAACCTGAACTTAAAACCTTGATGTTCAACCATTTCCCATCAAATCCACAATCAATCAATCTCTCATCATGAGATTTTATTACACCACATGCATCCCCCCCCCAACACATCAACACACCCATCCACAACACCACAAAACAAGCACATGATGAATGGATGAATAGTATAATACACAATACACAACCACAAGAAACAAGAAATCTAGATTTAGATTTTGCAGTACTTGTTATTTAATTCAACTTTTATAAAATATGGGTTATCACAAAACAAGTTCGATACTAGGGTACCCATTTATAAAATAATTTATATGTAGTTAATGAATTTCCCAAATTCAATAGTTCCATAGGGGCTCCATAATAAGTAAAAGAATCACCTATACACAAGAAAAGACCACCAAAAATCTTAATTTTCAGATAGAACACATCCAAAACAAAACACAACATGGATCAAAAATAACATATAAAACTGAATGATCATCATAGTCTTCCAAACCACTTATTTATTAGATAATTTAAAATGGATCTAACCATACTCAAAAGTATACATTTGTATACCCACCGCCCATGATACACAATTAAAATAGAGATGGATATATCACTACATGGAATAATAGAAAATTTGAAACTCCTCGTTTATCCAAAAAAGACAGTGTACAAGAAGTAGAAGAATTCTATGGATGAAGTGATACATTAACACAACACAAAACATGACTTCATAGGGAATAAAGTCTCTAGGAGCACCAATAAAAAACTGAAATGCATAAGGAAGAGAAGACCTAGGCTCTAGAATGTCCAGATCCTATATCAATGGAAATAAATATTTTCAAGGGCCATAAAAGTCGGAATGTAGACAAGACCATACTGCATGACAGTTTCAACGTCCCTAGAGGATTAGGATATTAATGATATAATTATTATCCTTTTATATTTATTTATAAATTCTCATAAAATATTTTAAAAATGACTTAAATCAATTAAAAACATAAAGGTGTGAAACTGTAAAAACCCAAGAGAACAAGATATTTTGGAAAACTATCAAAATGAGTCACTAATGGAGAAGGAACCAATGATGAGATACTGACGACGAGACACTAATGTTGATCCACTGATGTTGATATATCAACACAAGCTACCCACATTGAGCCACCAATGGTGAGTCACTGACGTGAATCAGTGATGCGACCCACTGAAAATGAGTCACTGATGCGAGCTACAGACACTGAGCTACCGAAGAGAGCAACCGAAGACAGCTACCTATACCACCTACTGATAGAAACTACTGATGTGAGTCGCTGACATGACCCACTAGTGGCATCTAATAATGTGACCTATATACCCCAACTCACCAACGAAACTCACTAATGCCAATCATTGATGCCACTCACTAATGGTTTACCTACTGACTCTCATCCTACGGATATCTAACCTACCAACTCCCTACCTACCAATTCCTGGCCTACCTATTCTTGACCCCCAGTTTGAAAACTATATATTTGGAATACTCTTTAAAAGGGTCACTATGACTCCCTAGAACACCTCAAACCCTACATTTCTCCAACGTAATGGATATGAGGGGTACATACCATTTCATCTTTATGTTGATTAAATTGAATATATGTTTAGTTATTTACCTTTCCATATTTATTATGCCATATCTAATTAGTATAGTAATGTTATGTATTAAATGTCTTGGGTATTCATTTATTTACCTTTATATATAGATTATTCATTATTGATTCATGATAGATTCCTCAGTGCATAAAACACTCTAATAATTTGAGCTCATCCATATATTTATTACTTCTCCCATGATATGAATAAGAAATAATTCAATTAATTTTTAAAAATTTAGTTCATTTTATTTTTTTATTTTTTATTTTTTATTTTTTATTCCCAAATTAAAATTGGTATTATGAATGTATATTGTTCCCCAAAACGTCTAATAATATCAGTCCTTTGGGATTTCACACCTTATAACTATACAAATGTAATAATATAAGAACTATATATAAGTTAATAGAGTAAGGGTAGGTACAGTTTTTATTACAAAAAAGTTAGTAGAAACATAATAAACAAGATCAAGAAAAACATATATTAGAGAACATAACACAATAAAAGACATTCAGGATTATTATATAAGAACATAATTTTTTTATGGGATATATAATGAAATTTTTTATTCTTAACTCGTCTCTTATGAGAAAATATATGTGTATGTGGTTTTAGTGCAGATGTAAATTTGGATAATAACTCTAAAATCAGTGCATTAGACATGACCTGTTCATCAACTAGTAACCAAAAGTACCTTATTGTGTACACTATTTGACAGTGTCTCGTAGTATTCATTATATAATTCACACTTTATTTACAATCAATTATAATGGATTTTAGAATAATTATATCTCTAAACAATCCAGGATTATGTTTATATGATTAACAATGCAAGAGATTTTAATTTATGTTCACCATTACACAATATTTTTAATTTTACATTGTTATTTAAAATTCTTAAATTTATGGGCTCCCCATTATAAGAAAAAAATTTATAAATTATTCATAGATGGCGGTGGGGTATCAATAGTCAAGTCCAATGTAGTGATTTTCCTATTAAGAAAGCCAATATAGGTTTTATTGGAAATAATAAAATTATGGATATATTTGGGAAACATAATATGGTAATGAAAAATAACAAAACCTAGATGGAAAAACCAATTCCACGTCATGATTTTATTAAGTTGGACTGCATCATGTGACATAATCACTAATAATATTTGTGGGAATAACAATCAACCAATGCCTAAGAAATTTAATATGTCTTTGGAGAATATATTTATATCAATTTGATGTATTTATTTTAAAGAAATTACACATGTTGTGTATTTTATCAAAGATGATTCTAATGAATGTTTTTCATGGATCTATAATACTAGGGTGGAAGTGGTAATATAACTCATTGAATGAAAGTAATTTATGGAGACACTCATTGACTAGTATTTCCTTATTCCTCCAAAAAAATGAAAAAGATGTTTACGTGCCTTGTCTTAAATAGAAACTATAAATAATTTTTTGTTGAGTATGATGTTATATTTCTAAGGTTATCAATGTACACTATAGATTACAAATATAATATTTAGTGAAATATTATCCATTTTTATTAAGGTCTTAAGATGATTCGATGAAGGGAACTGGTCTCTCATACATTTTCATCATATGATAAAATAGATTTATGTATCATAAAAATGGATAAATTTTTTTTATCATACATATTGAATAGAAATGAGTAGATTAATTGGTCATTTGAACACCAAGAAAAGGGGAATGTGTTAGAGGAGAAGAAGAAAATAATAAAATTCCAACACTCTGAAATCTATAGAATGAATCATTAAGATAAATTTTTTAAGGTCAATGGAGATAAATATATTTGTGGAAATAAGAATCATTTGGATCTATATAGAAAGTGGAAGAAATAACTCAATGTCATAAAGTCCTTAAAATATAAAAAAGTGACTTATTGACACTAATGTCCCAAGCATCAATGGAGTCTACAACATAAGAGTCCAAGGTGAAAATTTTAAACTAATTTTTTCAATATATCTATGTTAGAAGTTTGAAAAATTATTGTTTGGTGGGTAATTTAACATTATTATCACATTTAGATTAATATTTATTTGAATATAGTTCCTTATAATCGATTAAATCAACCTTATTTTACATGAAAATTAATCATTTCCATTTTACATTAAGAATAGACTTATGTGTTGAAATCCTTAGTTATAGTCTAATTTTAACAAACATGTCTTAGGTTTTCACCATTATTACATATAAACATTATCCATTTAAGGAAATTATTTTTATCAAATGGAATAAATTAATATAACAATTATTATGGACAGGATTTCAAAATATTATGAAGAACCATTATTATACGGAGAAGGACAATATAATTTTATTAAGATGATGTGGAACTCCATATCTTCATATAAGAGACATCATTGTCTGAATCATGATCAGATCCACCCCCAGTATCTCTTATTAATATTATTCATGGGGAAGAATATAAAACCAAATAATTGTATAGAGAATGTAATCTTTAAATTGAGGATGTACTTATCTTAACAGAATACATTGAGGTATTTGCTGATAAATTTCATAGAAATACATGAGATCCTAGAGAATTGTTTAATATAAATTTATTTCAAAATGAAGGAAAAATATAAAATACACCCTAGAGAATGGACCATGTAGAGTAAGTAGAGATGAAAAATTAAGGTGTTGTGTGATATAGGGTTTATATTCCCTAGTTTTGAACCATAGGGAGTACATATTCTCTTCATTACAAAAATATAATGATCCGTGAGGTTATGAATTGATTATATGTAATTAAATTCCACTATGATAGTGAATTAGTATCATTATCCTCCCATTTATGACTTATTCAATCAACTACACTATGATTGATATTTTCTTAATTATTTACCTATAATCTAGGAATCATCATTTTCATGTAACGAAGGGAGCCATTCTAAAGACATCATTTCGAATGAGATAGATACATTATGAGTTTATAGTAATACCATTTGTATTTACTAATGAACCCCCCATTTTTATTGATATAATGAACATTGTAATCTTTAAATATAATTATTATTACATTGTGATATTCATTGATTATGTATTGGTGTATTCTAAATGCTAGGAGGAACATGAGAATAATGTGTGGATTATTCATGACACACTAAGAGGAAAAGTTTTTTAGGGAAATATAGTAGGTTTTTTGTATGGTTTCATGATGTAAATTTTCTTCTCCATAATATCCCAATGGATGGAATTCTAATTGATCTAATCATATCAGTGGTAGTCGGAGAATGGAAAGAAACAATAAATATATCTATGGTACATAGTTTCATTTGTTTGGCTAGTTTCGCTTGGTCATTCATTTTTAACAATTCATGGTTAATTACACATTTATCAAATATTATACGTAATGGGGATATGTTCATTTAGAAGAAGTAATATGAGTAATATTATGATTACTTGAAGTAGATATTAGCCAAAGCTTGTATTTTGACATTACCATTAGGAAAGAATGAGTTTTTTATATATAGTGATTCATTGAATAATGGTTTGGTTGTTTCCTTGTAAATAGGATAATTTTTTTTCATATGAATTAATAAAATTGGCGAATCATAAAAAAATTTATTACATGATCTTGATTTGGATGCTATTATCCTTTCTTGGAAGATATATAGACATTATCTCAATGGTTGTAGATGAGTGATATTCATTGAACATAAAATAAAAATATATATATTTTCACACAAAGAGATCAACATGAGTCAAGGGTGACATATTCA
The DNA here is from genome assembly GCA_963277665.1 of Viscum album. Taxonomy (NCBI): domain Eukaryota; kingdom Viridiplantae; phylum Streptophyta; class Magnoliopsida; order Santalales; family Viscaceae; genus Viscum; species Viscum album. Next base: position 1,495,748,649 of record OY728151.1, on the reverse strand, counting down.
GCTACTCAAGAATTTTTTTACAAAATAATACCATCAAGGGAAATAAAATAAGGTTGAAAAAACATTTAGTATAAAATACCATGATGTTATGACCCTAATGATTATTGGGTGGGATACTATGTTCATGGATCTAAAAAGTAATGATATTTGAATTATAATGTAATAAGAGACATAAATCAATTTTAAATTGAATTAAAAATATTATTTATTTGAAACTGTTATTAATTTGGAATCTCATGATTATAAACATTAGAAGAATATTAAATATTTGAATTATAAGAAGTTGGAAGAATTTTTTTTATTTTTGTAATACTCAAATTTGCGAAGATAATAATATTCCAATAATACTTTATTTAAAATTGAATTTTTGGATGACTCTCATTAAATGAATTTCTCAATACACCATAGTAGCATCATGATATATTTGTAATTTAGGGAATATTTTTTTGGGGTAACATAAATTGGGGAATTGTGAGATATGTTTCAAGATGGTTGACTTTACAATAGTATAATTATGATAAAAAATAATCAAGTGGATTCATGCTATATTTTTTATTCATATGCGAATATGGGATTATATTGATATGGACTATGTTACAGAATTATCAAATACTACTAGATTGAATTATTCAATATGGTTTTATTCCCTTAACCATACCAAATATGTACATTTCCTCTTTATAAAAAATGATTTACCTATTTTTCACATCAAAATAATCTATTTTCCTGATTTTGTAAGATTCCAAGGAACACCCTTTATATTTTTTCTAACCTTTATCAATATTTTATGAAACAATTCTCGAATATTATTCACAAGTATCACGATACAATGCATAACTTGAGAATGAACTATCAACTCCAATTTATTTGACAATCTTAAAGGAAAATTAATACAATGGAAGACATGATGAGGTAATACTAAAATTATTTTCAAGGATTCCAGGATCATTATTTACAATTTATATAATATTCTAATTAAAATAGATTCCATTAAGGTATTAAAATAGATCCATATAAAGCTTTATATTAAAATATATGTTTTACTAAAATTGATTGGATTAATATATAGAATATGAACATATAGTTAGATAACTTGTTGATGAACCAACATCAAAGTTAAATCCAATCTAGTATCACATTAATCCAGTTCAATGTAAGAAAATGTAAAATGGTAATTATTAGGGGATAAAATTTGAATTTAAAGTGAGAAATCATATTTTAATAAATTATTCTCCATAGAAGGGTGTAATATTATTGAAAATAAGGGAAAGAAAATACACAAGTACATTAGTGCATCTTAAATTGTAGAAGGAACTCTGGTTGTGTATTATCATTTGTAAATTTAACCATGTGTAACGACCCAAACATTCCTTAATGAAAATTTCTCTATATCTAATTAAATTTCTCATCATGTAAAATGGGAACTTCGTTGGTTTTATGTTTTTTTATTTTAATATATTGTTATGAACTGTGATCGTTGATGATATAGACATTGAATAGTGATCACATGATTATTATAAATATAGGGCTTTAGCAAATCTAATTTACTCGGAAAATGGAAGTGATGGCATCATCTAGTAGACTTTCCCAGTAGGAGGCCCATTTTTCCGAGCTCGGAAAGGAGGTGGTGTCATTGTGCTTCGCTCTTGACCAAACCCAACCTGAGCTTCAACATGTTCAACTCAAACAGAACTGCCTACGAGAGAAGTGGATGTTGAACAAGATTACCACCTGAGCAATGTTATCTGAGCCACTCGAAGAGCCTATCACCATCGCACACCTTTCCCTTCTTTCTTATTTGGGTGTTATAAGTGGTTATGTAACAATATCATAATACTATAAATATGTGCATTATTTTTGTATATAAAAGTAAATATACATTCATTTCATTATTGTTACTTTGTAAATAGTTTTTAGAGAACAAATAGAATTTTTAGTTAATTTTCAACTATGAAATATATTGTGATGAATTAATGGATTTTTGAATTAAATAATATTTTCATAAGATATTATTATTATTATATTACTTTTTATTAAATATAAATGATCATGAATGCAATTGTAATTTTTATTAAGGATTGAAATCTGTTTTTGTCAAAACCCATGAATTTTTTATAAAATTATTTTTTATTTTAAAAGTTTAAATTAACATATATATATATATAATTATTTAGATAAAATTAATATTATTTTTGGAATCATGACATTGAAATTATCCAATGGTGAATTTTTCGTAATTTTTTGAGGTGGTCGAATTTTTGGGTAAAAATTTAATACCATTTAAATATATAATGTGTTTTTTAACTTCATAATTACTCCAAAGGGGTATAATAAAATACCATAAACATTATGTTCGGAACATATATGTCTTTCCATTAAAATAATGTGATTTTAGGTTTTTTTGATTTATTTTACAAAACTTTAGTGGACCCTCAAAGAGTTATAAAACATTTTCACTTTTTAAATGAATTTCCTTGAGAGTGTGACTCAGCTCCACATAAATCCGTAAAATTATTTTAAGAAGTATGGAAATTGGACAAATAAATATATTTCCCACTCCCATTTGGAAAAAACCATGGACAAAAACTATGGGATAGTTTTTGGTATTGATTAGTTTAATGTGTAGTGACCCACACCTAAATAATATAGAATTCCATCTCTTTTCCTATATATAACCACCCAAGATCCCACTTACTCTTCACTCAAATCCTTTTTATTTTGTCCAACCTCTACCCTCCTATCTCTATAATCCTCCCATGTCACCCCAATCTCCCAAATATTCTCTATCAAGCCTCTCCCAAGCCTTTTGTATCACACTTCTATGTAAGGGATTTCCCCTTTTCTCACTTTTGTCTTGACTTCATTTTTTTGTTATACCATTTTAATTTCAATTTGAAATGATGGGGTATGATTTCTATCCACCCCCATAATTCCCTCTATATTTTTTAATTATTAGAGACCCCTTTCACTCTCATTTAATTCCACCCATGTACACCCATTACCATGAAGAAATTCCATAAGGAATTTCTCACACCACTTTTACATAAGCAATTCATTTGTATTATGAATCTAAATTAATTTACATATGTTGGGACATGTTTATATATGAACCCACCACTGTCCATTTCATGTAAATATTATGAGACACCCCTTTCTCTCTCATCAACCATTTTTAAAAAAAATTAGGTCACCTCTTTATGCTGCCGAAATTGCACCATGATTTTCCATGACAAAATCATTGTTGAGTGAATAACATACCCATGTTTCTATCAAGGGTATTAACATTTATTCACATATAAATATTTAATGGTACTTTAATTAGTGTATTCCACATTTCATAATCGTGTAATAACTTACGATGTGAATGATTCCATGTTATATGATCCATGTGGCACACTTATGAATGAAATGAAATGTTTAAGAAAGGTGTTCCCTAATATAGCTCTAATGCATTGGGTAAAGATTAGTATCATGATCCATCAAGTCAAGTGATGATTTATGCATGATAATTCAAGTTAAATGAAGGTTTAATAATTATCCATGTGCAATGAGCCTTGGATCACTCTAAATTCATGTTAAATGTTATTGCCTCATTTCCATGTTATGTTAATAATGTTATATCATGTCTTTATGTTAATGTTTCTCTTATGCTCCATTGATATTCCAATTGCCTAACATGTACTATATCTTTCATGTTATTCCTTTATAACTCCATTAATGGTCTTTATAGATCACCATTTTCTTATACATGTCCTCGGGTTATCCAATGCAATGCTATGTACGAGGTAATGTAGTGGTCTTGTAAAGGATGTTTTCAATAAGATATTGTGTCCTATGTTTTATGTTATTATGTAATGTTCCAAAGCCCCAAAGACACTATAGCTCTCGATTTTGAATTTCATATCAAGTGATGTTTTCTATGTAATAAATCATGTTTAAGTGTCAAATAAAGAGCAGGATTGTCATAGTTGGTCTTAGAGGATAATTTTTTTATTTTTTGGATGAGGATTAGAAAATCCTAGTAATGCATTAGTTACAAGAATAAGTATTATAAAAACATCCCTATGTTTTGGTGAGTATTGAGTAAGGGTTTATCAATAAAATAAAACCCAGTCAGAATACGAGCAGGTAGAGGCGGCTCTGGCACATACGTACGTAGGGGTGATAACCCCGATGAGGAGTTTTGGGATCGACCTGGGGTATCCTGGTACACGACAACAGGCCTTGTTTCACTCTTGGTTATGAAACACTAGGGATATAATTTTCTAAATTCACAATGATAGTATGAACCCTTTTTAAAGGAATTAAAAAACCCCTAGGAATATATGTTATAAAGTAGATCACGAATAGTATATATTGAAGCCTATAGATTCATAAGTTAAGGAAATAAAATTTATAAATGTGTCATTCATTTTTGGATTCCCCTTTCTATTTCTAATAGTTTAAAAGTACTCATCCTTTAGTCTATATTGGTTAGAGTAGAACTAGAATAAAAAAGTTAAAGGTTGGGTTGTCACCTACGATTCTGGTAATTCTTAAATATCCCAAAAGTTTAGTAGAATAATCCCAATACCACAACAAATTGTGGAAGTAAAGATGTCGGTGAGTATGGATAATGTGGAAATCATTGCATCCCATGAATATTAATCCTCCCCTATTATAATCTGTGGATTTAACTTCATGAAAACCCCGTCATACTCCCTCTGGTAGAATTTGATGCAATTCTCGGTATATATTGGATTTCCTTATGTAGATCTAACCTAAATTTCAATTAGAGGGAAATAATAATCCATATGGAGAATCGACCCCCAATTCTATACAAGTTCAAGGAGGAAGATGAATCTTCTTTAGCTCCATCATCTCAAGCATGGATATTACTGCCCTCCGAGCATGTGTATCTGGCACAGATGATTGTGTCTAATGAAGCTCACATCCTTGAAGACATGCCTATTGTGAGGGATTTCACTGAAGTGTTTCCCAAGGAATTATATGGTCTTCATCCAAGAAGAGATGTTTAATTATCAATTGATCGTATACTTGGGGAATTTCCAATATCCAAGACTTTGTATAGAATGGGTGTTTTCGAGATTGAGGAGCTGAAGAAACAACTACAAGAGAATCTGGATAAAGGCTTTGTATGCCCTTGTGCTTCACCATTGGGAGCACCAGTCCTCTTCATCAAGAATAATGATGGGTCAATGTGCATGTGCAACGATTATCGTGAGTTTAACAAAATCACGATAAAGAAAAAGTAACCTCTCCCATGAATTGATTACTTGTTCTATCAGCTGCATGGGGGACTATACTTCTCCAAGCTAGATTTGCGGTCGAGATATTATAAAGTATGGGTGAAGAAGGAAGATATACCCAAGACTTGTTTTATTACAAGATATGGGCACTATGGATTCATAGTAATTTCATTCGGACCCATTAATGCTCCAGAAATCTTCATATACATGATGAATAGAGTCATTAGATATTACCTTGAAAATTTTTTGGTAGTCATTATAGATGATATTATAGTATACTCAAAAACCTAAGATGATCATTTAGAGCATCTAAGAATTGTACTAGAGACCTTGAGAAAGGAACATCACTATGAAATGTAAAAAATGTGTGAGTTCTGGTTGAAGGAAGTCTCATTCTTGGGCCATATCATCACAAGAAATGGGATACCTATGGAACCCTCCATGATAGCTACAATAGAGGAATGGTTGCGTCCAACTATGGTAACAGATATTCGTAGATTCTTGGGGTTAGCTACATATTATCGACAATTTTTGAGAAATTTCTCATGATTATCCAACCCTCTTACCAAGCTAACTCGGAAGGGAGTAAAGTTTTCATGGATTGATGAATGTAAAGAAATATTCAAGGAGTTGAAAAGGAGGCTTACCCCTGCACTCGTGCTCACTTTACCCACAAGTGGAGAACTTTTCGTGGTATTCAGTGATGCTTAGAAGAAGGGAATGGGTTGGGTGTTGATGAAAAATCAAAATTTCATTTCCAGTGATTCAAGGAAATTGAATGTTCATGAGCAGAATTATCCAACACATTATTTGACATTGGTTACCGTAATTTTTGATTTAAAAATTTGGCAGCATTATCTCTTTGGGGAGAAGTGTGAATTATATACGGACCACAAAATCCTCCAGTATATATTCACATAGAAGGAGTTGAACATCCTCTAACGAATATGGTTAGAGCTGATCAAAGACTATGAATGGTCAATCCTTTACCACCCTGGGAAAGTGAACAAGGTTTCAGATTCTCTATGTAGAAAAGATCTTGAATCTCTATCATTGATGAGAATTGAAAAGGACCCAGTATTCTTAGATTTGTATAGGATGGACATGGGAATCATTAAGGAAGGAACATAATAATTCCTTTCTCAAATGATTTAACAACCATCCCTCTTTGATAAAATAAACGATTATCAAAGAAAGGATGTGGAAATTCAAAAAAGGGTGGAAGCTATTAGAAATGGGAAATCCTCAGAGTTCATGGTTGACGAGGATGAAATTGTGAGATTTTGGTCATGATTATGTGTACCATATGATCCAGAGATAATGAGGTAACTTCTCGATGACTCACATAGCTCAACCTTCTCTATTCACCTGGGGAGCACAATGATGTATTGAGACCTCTGAGAAAAATTTCGTGGGAGAATATAAAAAGGGAGATTGTATAATATACATCAAAGTTCCTAGTATGTCATAAAGTGAAGGCGGGGAAGAAAAATTTTAAGGGGATAATGCAACCACTACCAATACCAAAATGGATGTGGGAAAACATTACCATGGAATTATTCCTTGGTCATCAAAGGAAATCTAGAGGAAATAATTTTATATGGGTCGTTGTGGATCTTCTTTCGAAGACATATCACTTTATTGTGATTTGAGAAGACTTATAAATGGATCAACTTCCATGGATTTACATCTAAGAAGTGGTTAAGCTACATGGAGTACCACCATCTATTTTATTTGATCGTGATCATAGATTCACAACTACGTTTTGGATGAGTCTTCAACAGGCTCTGGATACTGAACTAAACATCAGTATGGCCTATCATCCTTAAACTGATGGTCAATCTGAGTAGACTATCCAAATACTTAAGGACATGTTGAAAGCTTCCTCAATGAACTTCAAAGGAGGATTGGACCAACATCTTCCACTATTTTATTTATCCTACAATTACAGTTTCCATTCGAGCATCCAAATGGCACCATATGAAGCCCTTTATGGGAAAATGTCTAGAACATCGGCGTGTTGGGATGAAGTCAGTGAGCGTAAGATTCTAGGACCAAAAATGGTCAAAGAAATTGTGTAAAAGGTTAAAACCATTAAATATCATTTCAAGGTATCCCAGAGTTGATTGTAGAGTTATGCAGATAACTATTGACAATACCTTGAGTTTAATGTTGGAGACATTATATTTCTATTCATATCACCAAGGAAGAAGGTTATGTTGTTTGGAAAGAAATGGTAGTTAAATCCTATGTACATCAGCCCCTTTGAGATTCTTGATTGTGTTGGTGTTATAGACTATCGACTACCAATTCCACCTACCATGGCCAAAGTACATGATGTCATTCATGTATCCCTCTTATAGAAATACATACCAGACTCTTCACATGTACTCTCTTCATAGGTGGTAAAGTTAGAGGATGATCTTTTTTATGAGGTGCAACCAGGGATGATATTAGATTGTAGATAAAAATTTCTATGAAATAAGACAATTCCCCTCGTCAAGGTTTTGTGGTGAAACCACAAGTTTTAAGAGGTGCCATGGGAATTGGAGGAAATGATGAAGAAGAGTTACCCATATCATTTTTAGTATGGGAAAAGGTAAGTTCGAAGGCAAAATTTCATAAGGGGGGATCATTGTAATGACCCGAAAAATCATTAATGAAAATTCTTCTTAATCTAATTAAATGTCTCATCATGTAAAATGTGAACTTTATTGGTTTTATGTTTTTGGATTTTAAAATACAATTATGAATTGTGATCATTTCTAATATACTATTTGAACAGTGATATCATGATTAATATAAAAATAGAACTTTAACCAATCCAATTTACTCATGCAAAGGAAGAGATGGCCTCATCTAGTAGACAGGCCCCGTATGAAGCACATTTGTCAGTGCTCGGAAATTTGGTGGTGTCATTGGGCTTCTCTCTTGAGCAAGCCCAAGCCGAGCTCTAACTTGTTAATCTCGAATGGAACTTCCTATGAGAGAAGTAGAAGTTGATCGAGATTACCACCCGAGCAATGTTATCTAATCCTCCATAAGAGTCTGTCACCATCGCACACCTTACCCTTCAGTCTTATGGAGGTTTTATATGGGGTTATGTTACAAGAAAATTCCACTATGAATATGTGCATTATTTTTGTATATAATAATGAATATACATTCATTTCATTATTTTTACTTTGTAAATAGTTTTTAGAGCTCAAATTGTATTTTTAGTTAATGTTCAACTATGAAATTTATTTTCAAGAATTAATGATTTTTTGAGTTAAGTAATATTTTAATAAGATATTATTAGTATTAAATTAATTTTTATTAAATATAAATGATCATGAAGGCAATTGTAATTTTATTTAACATTTGAAAGATGTTTTTTTTCAAAGCCCATGAATTTTTAATTAATATTGTCTTTTATTTTAAAAGTAAAAATTCACATATTTAGAAAATTATTTTGATAAAATTAATATTATTTTTAGAATCATTAGGACTAAATTGTCTAATGGTGAGTTTTTCATAATTTTCTGAGATAGTCGAATTTTTGGGTAAAGATTTAATACCGTTTAAATATATATTATGTTTTATGACCTCATAATGACCCAATAGTGATGTAATAAAATACTATAAACATTATTTTAGGCCAATATATGTTTTCCAATTAATATAATGTGATCCTAGGTTTTTTTTATTTATTTTACAAAACATTAGTGGACCCTCCAAGGGTTATAAAATATTTTCACTTTTTAAATGAATTTCCATGAGAGTGTGACTCACCTCCACATAATACACCCTATTATTTTAAGAAGCTCATCCATTGGCCTTATAAATTATTATTTTCCACTCCCCTTTGGAATAAAACCATGGGAAAAAACCAAGGTCTGGTTTGTGGTATTGATTAGTTTAATGTGTGGTGACCCAAACCTAAATAACAAAAAAATCCCTTTCCTTTACTATATAAACCCACCCAATCTCCCACTTCCTCTTCACTCAAATCCTTTGTATTTCATAGAAACTATGATTTCCTATCTCTATAATCCTCCCAAGGTTCCCCAATCTCCCTTGATGCCTCTATCAAGCCTCTCCCAAGCCTTCGGGATCACACTTCCAAGTAAGGGATTTCCTCTTTTCTCACATTTGTCTCAATTTCGTTATGTTGTTATACCCTCTTAGAATAAATTAAAAATGTTGGGGTATGATTTTTAACCTCCCCTACATCCCTCTTTATGTTTTAATTATGAGATACCTCTTTCACTCTAATTTAATTCCTCCCATTTACACCTGTTACCATGCTAAAATTCGATAAGGAATTTCCCTCTCGTCATTTAAATTCAAGCAAATCATTTGTATTATGAATATAAATTCCTTTACATATATTGGGACATGTTTCAATATGAACCCCATAATTCCCATTTCATGAAAATATGATGAGACACCCCTTTCTCTCTCATCAACCATTTTAACGAATTTTCATGTCATGTTGTTATGCTGCCAAAATTGGACCACGATTTTCCAAGCCAAGATCATTGTGTAGTGAATACCATACCCATGTCTATATCAAGGGTATTCACCTTTATAAACATATAAATTTTTAATTGTACTTTCATGTGTCTGTTCCACATTTCCTAATCATGTAATAACTAATGATTTTGAATTATTCTATGATATACGGTCCATGTGCCACACTTATGAATGAAATGAAATGTTTAAGAAGGGTGCACCCTGATTGCACTCTAATTCATTAGGTAATGATTAGTTTCATGATATGTCAAGTGAAATGAGATTTTAGACATTAAAATTCATGTGAACTGATATTGTACTCATGCTTCATGTGCAATGAGCCTTGGATCATGCTAAATTCATGTTATATGGTGTTTCCACATTTCTTTGTTATATAAATCTTGTTATTTCATGAATTAATGTACCTGTTTCTCTTATGATCCGTTGATATTCCTATTTCCAAACATATATGGTATGTTTCACGTATTGCCTTGTTAACTCCATTACTGGGCTTTATAGCTCACCCTTTTCCTATGCATGTCCTCAGGTTATCCCATGCAATGCTATGTATGAGGGAATGTAGTGGTCATGTAAAGGATATTTTTAAAAAGATTTTGTGTCCTATGTTTTTATCTGTTATGTAATGTTACCAAGACCCAAAGACACTAGTCTACTCAATCTTCTATGTTGTATCAAGTAATGTTTTCTATGAAATAAATCATGTTTAAGTGTGAAATAAAGAGCAGGGTTGTCATACCAAGTCTCTCAAATGTACATGATTTATTCCATATATAACTAATATGGAATTCATGTCAATCCCAAAGAATGGGATCACCTCTTATAAAGAATTATAACCATATATATCATACATTGAATGAATCATCCATATTCACAATACAAATGGAATGTGTTTAGTAAATAGAAATATAGAAATTTATATGTACATTAAAGGAATAAAAAAATGGATGAAGGTGTGCAGGAACCAGATTATGTTGTGAAGGTGAAATAACCTGATCTATTTAAAAGGTAATAATAAGGGAAATTGAATTAATTTTTTTAGGAAAATTGAATATAACACCCATTTACTTTATCAAATATTTTTTTTTTGAAAAAAAAATCTCTTAAATAGTATGTGATGCAGAAAACATGAGGATAAAATTAAATATGATACGGTATTAAAACATTATTTTGACATACCCATTTTATCATGGACATAAAACAAGAGGGTATGAATCATAATAGCAAAATTATGAAAAATATATATAGTTAAAACACAATAAATGGGTATTTATTAATTAGAAACAAAAATATGAATCATTTAAATTTAAAACAAATATATTCTTAAAACACAATTTTTTAAAAAAATTGCATATTTGTTTCTTTCACAATTATGATACAATTAATTTTTGAGAAAATTAAACAATTTATTTGTTAAAAGTAACGGAGTTTTTTATAATTATATCAAAATTATCATAAGATAAATATTTTGTATTTTTTAAAAATGATTCATTCTTCCATGAATTTTTATAAATATGTATTATTATTGAAAGTATCCTTTTGGTTTAAAATATTTATAAAGGTAAACTAGTAAATAAATTGGTTTTATGTTATACATAGACCAATTATCTGAAAATATAAAAAAATTATGTCATTTTGATCAATTTTATTTTCATAATTAATATAATAATCTTTATAATTATGAGAATTTAATCATAGGAAATGAAATTTTCTTTGTGGATATGATATTATTTTAATGCAGAATCTTCCCCTTCTATGAACTGAATTTTGATAATTTGATTCCATAAATTTAATATTAATAATTTATATTATATAATAATGTAAACATAATATTTTACCATAATTAATTATAAAATATGTAATATTAAATTACCTCAATTTGTGTAAAAGGATATTTATTTGGGGTTAAACATTGAAGTTAATGATTAAAATTACCAACCAACATGTCTAAAACCCATTTTCAAGAAATATTTCAACATTATCATATACAAGGGAAGATAATTTTCAGTTTTTTAATTTTTGTGGCATGGTAAATCTATAGGTGTAATTTATTTTTTTCAAACCTTATTTATGATTCTACTCCCCAACTTATAAAGGGACACCCCATATCATTCCCTATTCACTCTCCCAATAAAAATTGGTTCAGCCAATCCCTTCCCAAAAAAATCCCTAATTCCATCCCCTAATTATTTAATCACTTTTTTTTCAAATTTTCATCCTAGGAATACTCTTGGGGTAAATATATGGAGGTCATCCAATGAATTGGTAGTGTTCCTAAATGAGACTTTTTATTTTATTTCATTTTCCAACTCCATAAAATATTATTCAATGATTCTATATTAATAAAACCAGAATGTCCCATGTAATGAAATTTCATTTAATTAATTAAATGTATAATATATATCATAACTTCCATAAAATGGGAAAAAAACTATCGATCATGTGTATGGAAGACTACCGCTTCATGAACTGATTTAATTCATTTTTCATGACATCCTTAATGGGAGGGGTATTATGATGTAATTAAAACATGTTTATTTTATATATGATTTAATAATAATTCATTAATTTTAAAATAACATATACATATATATGATTCATATTGTCTCAAATACTATAATGTTTCTCATATGTACGGAAGGCTGTGCCTCCCGAAGTGATGTCATTCATTTTTTACATATTATTTTCATGGAAAATAATAAGGATAAAATTAATAAATATATGTGATATATATGAAATTATATTTATTATGTAAAATTAATATACCACGAAATTTATTACCCATTTAACTATTTTTGGGAATGTTATTATTACTCAACCATACGAACGACCATTTTTCTCCACAAAGCGATGTGATTCATTCTCGATAACCAGAATTTAATAATGGTTCAAAAAATGTATATGATTTGTAAATATTAATGTTATTTCATCAATATAATAATTTATAATTTTGATATATATCATATTTCCATGAAACAGAATGTTCATAAAAACACACAAGATAAAACCATGTAATTAACACTTGTAGTAATTAAAATAATTAGAAATTATTAATAAAGTGGTGGTATAATGTGATAATGGTATCTTATATTATATTTTAAGTATGATAATGGTTTTATTATAAACTAATTACAGGATTAATACCATTATACAAGAGTTTAATTCACTTTCAACGAATTTTATGATTAAGGTAAGGGACATCATCTTAATTTCCCATCATTGAGGTATATTCTATTACTAAGTGCCAAATTTATTTTATATTGTGTGAATACCTCTCCTTTTACATGTAATATCATGAATAACTCTTACATCATGGAATTTTATCTTCTAATTTTATTTATTTAATGTATGGTTATTTTTTCAGAATGTTATTGTTGGAATTAATTTCATAGCTCAATTTCAATTCATTGAGTTATATAACAATATCATTGTCTCTGACATGATCATATTATGTTTGAAAAGACCTTTTACTATATTATATTGTATTTCACATTTTTTTTATATGGATTTAATTTGGAAACACATAGTTTATTTAGTGATTTACCATTCAATGTTAGGATTATTGTAATGGTTTTTTCTACAATTTCCATTTCATTAATACAAATTAGATAAAGTGTATATATTCTCTTTTATGTGGTATATATACTACCCATTTGATGTATTTAAGATAGATAACTACTTTGTAATCATGGTTAATTATTCTATTTATGTTTTTTCATATTTCTTTAATCATGGATATAAATATTTCTGAAGATCTAATCATTTTTTGTAGACAATGATTACTATATATGTTAACTTATTAGATATGGAAATATTGATAAAACTGTGTTATTTAATCGATGATGATATTTTTTTTAAATTCAAATTATTCATGAAAAAAATATATTAAGTTATATGTGTGTAATAATTTATACATGAAATGATGGGTGGGTCATGGAATTATATATCACCTTGATGCATCGATGGGTCACATGAGACAAATCAGTCATCCAAATTAAAAAGATTTTATACTTTAGTGCTAAACTATCTTGTGAGGATCTTGGTGGTAGTGGTATCATTATTCATGATAACATAAAATTCAATAAATAATAATTTCATTCGTTGAGAGTTTACTAGGTATTATATTTCATGAGATTCTAAAAATTTTATTTTCACTAGTTGTATTTCATTAAAATATTATTTATTAACATGATTTTGAGTTTAGTTATATTATTTGAAATTTTTATTTTTAAATATATAATTATGATTGAAAATTTATTTATTAAATGGATGTTTTTATATATTAATCATTCCATATGAAATATTATTTATTTATCAATGATTGTCTCATCTATGAGTAACCCTTACTCAGAATTTGATATCACTGTTATTTTTTCCCATTACCTAAAATATGAATAATAAATGATTGAATGAGTGTTTAGGGTGGCCCATCAATTCATTTTTTTATTTATCATATTTGTTTCCTATTACCAATGTAAAATAGGTATAATATAGGTATTTGGTCTACAAAAACTGCTAAATTGATCAAATCCTTTGGAATTTTACCATATTATATCTATGAAAATGTCATAAAATAGTCACCAAATTCAGTTTAATGAGTTTGAGTTATTATAAGAATTATGTAGTTACTTAACGTGATTATTACTATCTAATACTTGGTACTAATTATTATTTTTGGAGATAAAAAATGTTAAAAATACATTGTGTTATATTTTTCATTACTAATGTTATCTATGGGGAAAATAAAAAATGGTTAAATTTATAAATTGATCCATTCATTAAAGAAGTGATGTGGTGAATATAGACAATATTTTTATTCTATTAATGTTAATTTACACTGATTCAAACCCATCATTGTAGGTGATATACATATAAAACTATAAACCTATCTAAGGCATTTGTATGTTAGGATATACATAAATATATCCTATTAACATAGTGTGATGTTTAATCATCAAACATTCCATTTTTTGCATCATATGATACAACTATAATGATTCACTATTGGAATATTATGACTCAACTATTTATGTGTAATAATCTAGAATAGTGATATCAATTTTGTAGGTTGAAATGTCTTATAATAATGCACTTAGTTGTTCAGTATTATATGACAGATGTCCTCGGATTCACTATTTGGTAATTCCATCTCCTTTTTTGATATGTAATTCACAACCATAAAGATACATTAATCAAAAATAATCAATATAACATTCAAGCCCATAATGTCGATTAGAATACATTAGTCACAATCAATGGATATATATGTTATGATATAGATTCCATCTAGTACCCTAGTGAAACATTAGTCAAGATTCACTTGTATTGTCAAATTAATTAAGGGTTGAGTGTCATGGTTTCATACTAATAACATAATAAACTGATATGACTACATGTATGTTGTGTAATACTATAATAATTTCATAGGCATTTAAATCTTGGTATATTTCTGCTATTTTATAGACCAGATTGTTGTTTCCTACTTTGATATAATCTTATACCCTACACAATCACCATTGTTGTTTTGTAGAATTCATGTATATTTTTTAGTTTAGAATATATGATTTTACATGAATTTAAAAGTGGGTTCTTATAATATAGTTCTTTATATGGGATGATGTAATGTATCATAATTATATTATTCATTATTAATGTATATTTTTTTTTGTTATAAATATTTTTTTATAATTTTTTTGGTATATTTAGAGAACCAATATTATGTGTAGATTTAGGGCATGCATTAGTTCTATTTTTTATTTCATTTTAAGTATTGTATTTCTACAGGCTGTATTTCATTATATTCTTTTTTATACTGTATAATTATTTTATTGATTATATTTATGTTATTTATATAATATTATGTGAGTGTGTGTATTGGTATAGATATTGTCTCTCATATATTGATCACTAACCCTAACTATGTGATTTTTCCCCATATTATATATGATGTGGTGCCTATGGATATATAATTCAACAAGATATTTTACATTTTGGATAAACTGATTATCCACTAAATAGTGTGTAATATTCCATTATGTTGGGTTTTTTTGAAATCCCAAGATAAGAACACATTTCCCTATATTTTAAATATATTCTAATTCATCCATTAAACTACACCATAATATTTCAATTTTCTCATAATAATTCTCTAAATATTTTTCCAAATTATATTTTTATACATTATCCCATAATCTTACGACATGTTTTATATTTAATTTTAATGATGAATTTTTTTAATACATTAAAATATTTTGATTCAATGAAATATTTTATAATATATAGTTATTGGAATTATAAAAAAAATTGAATTATATAAAATAAGAAACAAAAATTAAACCTATTTCATTTATGTAAATTGAATCATAAACCAGAACTATGTTATGTGAACTAGATGTGCAATCACAGTTCATTGTTTACCATTCTTAGTTATGATATAATTATATTATGTTCAACCAAATTTAAAATATATAAATTAAATAGGCCTCTCTAGAGGCTATGTATATTAATTTTAAAAAAACTCGTAGCTAATGATTTTATTTATCAATGGTTGGAATATACCCATATTTAATTCCACCTTTTACAATACTCAAATGTGGGAAAAAAAGTTTCTATATTTTTATTTTATTAAAAATCATTTAATTTATTGTTTTCTCTTTTATTGAACTATTTTAATCTTTTAATTTTTTGTTACAAGACATTTAATTGAAGTTGATTGGTTGAATGACATCACATAATGGATAAACCAATCATATGTTTTCCATAAACAAGAAAAAATCAGTTATCTAATTTTAAAATGGTCAAAAATCATTTCCTTATTCTTAAATACCTTTTAATTTTCATGTGATTGTAATAACAGAGATTTTATCTTAGTTATATATCATTTAAATTTCCATATAATTCCTTGGTATGGACCTAATTGGGATTCCAAATTGCTTCATGGTTGTTACAAGGGCTTTCTGGTCTTGTTCACAGCTTGCAACACCATCCAGTGGGAAAATATAAATAATGGAATATTTAATATAATCTATGTGATACTATCTGCATGGCTTCCCCTAGACATGTGGGGTTGTATATAGGGGTGATGTTTTGTACATAGTATTTCCTAAGAACACTGTAGGGGATGCATGATCATGTGGATAACACATCAAAATGTAGAAAAGCCTTGTGCATGGTCGGCACATAGCTTCTCATAAAAGGTAGGCATAATCATGTATAGTCACCCATGAAATAGTGTTTCATGCACGGTTGGAACATGGATTGTCCAATCATGTGGAAATACCATGATCCAATATATTTTTTGTTCAAAAATTTACCTTAATTAATTTTAAACATGCCACATGTTCACCTTTGTTATCTATAAAAGATAACAAATCTATCCATATCCATTATCGATCTACCAAAGCCTATTTTCATAGTTTTTTATCAGATTCATCATCTGAGCAATGAATCATTTCTAGTTTCTCAGGATTGATGTGCATTGATACATACTCACTCAACTAGAGTCATTCATCAATCTTCTTCTCCTCAAAAGCACTATTTGGATCTAGGATCATATGTTGTACTATCTAGATGTTGATAAATTATTCTATTTTTTTAATCCATAAAAAGATAGAGGCTTAAACTAGATTATGAGATATTTATGAACTTAAGGTAGGTGATATATGACTCATCACTCAACTCTTGTTCTTTTATGATCTATCCTCATTGTGATAAAAATGATTTCATCAGGTGTTGCCTCTAAATTTAATGCTACTTGCTTATTTACATTTGAATGGTATTATAATAACCTTGAAATATATGTGATCAATAGTTGGAGGTTATGATCTCAATTGTGACTTCCCCATGTTGGGTGTTTCCATAATTATTCCTCTAATAATTTTTATGAATTTGGTCACCACTTTTCGAGTGTGTTGTCACTTTACCCCTATACGGTTTGTTTTTTAAATCTAATGAATTAATTTTTATTGCTATAACATGTATAGTTTCCAAATGACCATTATATGGTATGTTTTCTAAATGTATCAATGACTCATAATATTTTAATTAGAAAATATATCAATAAATATCACTTTCCTTATTTCTTTGTAATTGAATTACTTGGTTGCATATCTATAGCTCTTCATCCCATGGTTAATGTAAGGTATCTGTGTGAACATAATTAATGAAAATAAAATTAAATTATCATTTTGATACATGTCCTTTTTATTCTTTATGACACTATGTATGGAATGAAAAAAATTGATTTATTAAATTTAATGAGTGTTGCAAGGAATATCATATAAAAACAATAATGTATACGGTGACTATTTCTTATTGACATGTTCACCTTTATAGGAGTCTTCAGACTAAAGATAGCCGTGGATTATGGAGATAATTTCTAATCACTTATGGAAACTATTCTGATTCAAGGATTTGAGTTTCCAATAGATATACCCAACTAAGGACTTTTTCGGTGTCAAATTTTGTATTTCTATCATGTTATGGTAGGATCCTCCATTATCATTCATATATTAGGTTGTGGTGGATATAGTCCTTGGAACCAACTTGATGTCATTTGATAGGTGGTATAATGGATACATCCTTTGGTCCAAGTCAATGATTAACCCATTTTACCTTGGATGAGATCAATCTACTCGGTTAAAATTATTTTTTGGTGGAATGCATTTGCTGATGATATTTGTATTACACACAGACACACCTTTGTCCAGGCTACAAATTATTTCTGAGTTGGATAGAACCACTAGGTTAATGATAGATTGGTTATTATGTTGTATCCCCTTCATTATTATAATCATTATTGGAAACCTAGTTGTATCCTGAATCCTTACTATCATTATCCTGACAAGAAGAATATGTTGGTTATTCAATATGTGACATATTTTTATATCTGAACTCAAAAGGATTAAATAATTTTTATTTTATTAAAATACATTACCATCTCAGACTGAAATCGGTACCAAGGTATTTACATTGACAATATTATTTGCATTAATATTTATACGTTCAAATTGTAAGTTTATATTTCTCATGCATGAGGGGATAATCATTATTTGTGGTAGACTACTGTTATTTAACTCACACCCTATCTATCCCACCAATTGATATGGAAGAATATTATATCTATTCAGTTTTTTACAAGGGAAAGTGACCTATACTGTAAACATGATCATTTTATCTTGTTTCAGTGTGAAAATTTGTAGAATATTACTTAGTTGTAGAATAGTATACTTGGATATTTATTAGATTAATTTTTCGTTATTTTTATATTATGTATTGATATGATTCCGTGTTTACTTAATTTTTAGTTTTATAGAGTGATGACATATATTATCATCATTTTATATATGATTCAATTTCTAGTTTCGGGTATTATTATTAGTTTCTTATGTTGTGATTCACTGTTATACTGGTTCTACTAATGTGGGATATAGATCCGATGTTTATAGTGTCTATTTCCTCAATGAAATATTTTTTACATATTGGTCCAATATATCATCTGATTATATACTATCTAATGTGTTATACTCTCATAATGTGGGCAGAGTATCCTGACAACACACCATAGTCCCTTTCTACTTTTTGGTACACTTTGGGATTCAGGGAGATGCACTTAAGGTCATGTGGCCAACCTGGCTCTAGGAAAATCCAAATGTAATCTTGTTAAAGGATGTTAAAAAGTGGTATTGGTGGATAATTTTAATTTATTAACATTTTAGAACAATATAAAAGATATTAGGAATGATTTGGGACATTTTTAGTAGCCATTATTTGGAATAGTTTACCAATTTCCTAGGTAAAAACGAATTTCCTATACTAAGAATTGTTATTCTATATTCTGCTTCTTACAACTAATATCATCTCACCACTAGGTGTCACAGATGATGTGTAATGATGATGATTATTATATTTTTTGGTAATTGAATTTATCCTTGTCCTAATAATATGATGGTAATAATAAATGTCACATAAATAATTATAGGAACCTGGAAATAAAATTCCATGCACATTCCATGTCATGTAAATAGATTTTACTACTGTTATTGCTTATGTTTCAAGTGATTATTGGGTGAGATATGGTTTTTATATTGTCTTATGATCTATGATATTAATTTTGGTTACATGAGATATTTTTTTCCGTGATTGGGTTGTTTACAGTTTCAATTCATGACTAGCATGGGCCCTCAAGTGTTGGAATAGGTAATTTACTGAGTACATCATTCATATATTACCAGTTACATTTTGAGATAGAAAATTACCAATATTTAATAGCAATTAAATGGGTTTTTTCTACTATGATAACTTGTGTGGTCCCCCATTCAATGGAAATGTATATCCTTTTTAATCAGTCATTGATATGTGTATATATGATAATGAGAATTTTAAATATTAATCCTGATTTTTAAATGAGAAGGTTACCATTAAATTAAGTTGAATAATGTTATTGGCAGTTCATCTATATTATCCCTAGAAAATAAACCCCTAACACTTACCCATACCTTTTCCCCTAATGTTGGATTTTTGATGTTGTATCTTGGGTAGTGATCCCTTATTCCTACATTTTTCTTCTTATAGTACTTATATTAGATCTTAAATCCTTTTATAATTCATGTTACTAGAATTTGTAAACCAATTCCACCATGATGTCCTTGGTTCCTGTGACATGAGGGTGTCAAAGAACACACTATAAAGATTGTGGGTCTAGAGCCCCCAATCTTACAGTTCATACTGCCACATAAGGGAAACATGTTACACAAGATCTAAGAGTAGGTTCATATTTTTGATAATTTTCCCTATTTCTAATTAAATATATGAAATTTTATAAATTAACCACACCCAAGATGGATGATATGACATCTTAGTTATAGCCGAAACATCCTACCATCATCTTGGTGGATGGTGGTCCATTAGCATTTATGTATTTTTTGGTTCCAATCTTTCTTTCTTTGAGAATATGAAGATTCATCCAGAATATATGGCCAATATTGAAAAATACAAGATATATGATATGAAAAAATGTTTCTTGGATGTAATTACCTATGATATTCATCATCAAGTCATGGTTTAGGATGACTTTTTGACTAAACATTGTGATCACTTTATCCCTTAGATGATGAGAGCTGACCAATATAGAGATTTCCTACATATAGAGAATGGTTATATGTCACTCATGGATTCTTCCAGGTGTTTTACTAAGTTAAATGACTTTTCACTACTTCTAGAAAGTGATGAGCTATCAAGAGCTTGGCCTTTTGAGGAGGGGATCTTTTATGTCTTCCGTAATTATCTCAGTGTCTTTATTCCACTAAATTTTATAGAGATAATTAATCAGAAACTTATCACTAAGAACAACCTAGGGGATGGGGATAGGATTGAGAATAGGGGATCAAGGTAAATGCAGGATAGTTGTTCTTTTAGTGTAAGTAATTAGTCCCTCATGGTTTTTTTAGGGGAGTTGTTTCCTGTGTACCCATGTTTGTAACTCTGTGTTATGATATCACTAGTGATTACTAGGGAATATGTGATAGTGACTCTATGTATTCCCATGATATTGGTCGTATTGGGAATATTTAGTGAAACTACCAGACCTTTCCATATTATTTAAGACAAATATTCTCCACACACTTTAACACCCCAAGATTTCATAATACGTTATTTATTCAAAGTAATTCAATAACTTGCACTACACGCAACACCGAGTTCAAGCGCATCGTGACTTACCAAACTAGTCGTTTAAAAGCGGTTAGGAATAGTGTTAACTGAATTTTGAACTTTATATAATCCTTATAATTTTAGAAACCATATTATGAGTTTCATATACATAATTTAATAACTAAATCATTTTTTCATATAAAAGAAGTTTTTTTCAAAAAAAATGCACTTTTACCGCCTTTTAATGGTGAACCATTCTTAAATTCAATATTTGAAACATTTATATATTAAATTTCAAAAAAAATAAACTTCTTCTTTAGAATCAGGATATAAAAATTTACTTTCGATGAATTTTTGATGTTTTTCGGATAACTTTCATATTTTGGTGAATAGTGAAAAATACTAAATTTTAACTAAAAACAACTTTTTTAATCAAAATAAATTATAATGTTAAATTATACATTTGAGTGGTTTTAAATTATAATTATAATATATTTTTACCATCTAATTAAATATTGTTCATTGAGATTAATTTCACTTTGATATTTCACATAAACAAGTCTCAAACTTTTGATAATTATTATTTCTTAAAAACCCGCTTTTTGGTTTTGACAGTGGGAATTAATTTTAAATTAATTAATGAAAATTCTATCTTTTTAATTTGGTTTAATAGAAATATTTTTTGGATTTCTAATATCAAAATTATCTTATGGTTAATTTTTGGAATTTTTCTGAAAACTTTCAATTTTTGATGAATAGTGAAAAACACTGAGTTATTGGTTAAAACTGGATTTTTATTTAAATAATTATTTATTTTATTTAAATTTATTTTATGTAAAAATATATACATAATACCTATATAATTTCAATTTAATTAATTGGATTCAATTTATATTAATTTTTGATATACAAAATTTTATTGATGTTTTTACCGTCTTTTACCCACCTCCTAGGAGCTTTTGAAAATTTTCATAAAACATAATTTTACCGCTTATGTGAGTGGATTTTCAAACATCCAAGAGGCACAATATATATTAGTAAGTAAAATGTGGTTCAATGAGATGAAAATATTTTTTGGTGAATAGTAACTTTTTGCTTTTATTTACCACGGTTAAAAGTAAATAGGGCAATTAAGGGTAAAAATGATATTAATATTACCCTAACACATCTCCTAATTCTATTGGACAAGTGTATCTCGACAAAAAAAACCTTAGGAATAATATATTATCATTTAGGTCTACTTGGATTAGATTAGGACATTTATTATTATTTAATTCAAAGAAGAGTTAAAAGAGTTAAAATAAATGTTTAATAACTAAAAAAAATTAATATAGGGTTATATATAAGATGAATTAGATTATAAATATTCATTATAAAGATAAAAATATTTACTAAATAATGGTATTTTATTAATACTCTTAAGACATTATATAATTTAATTTATTTTTGACACAATGGTGATGCAGTAATTACCATATTAATGAAAGATTCAGATAATTGTTATTATAAATACCAAAATAAATGTAATTTGACACTTTTTATGAGTTAAAATAATTTTTAAGGATAATAAGACATGTTAGGATTTATTTAATCAACGTTTTTGGAAGTAATCATTCTGTTATGATTTTCACAAAAATCAAATTCCAAATAGTGTCAAAACCAACGTAAAAGAGTTTTTTTTTAAAATATTATATTATTAATTGATATTCTTTTCATAAAAACCTAAGGCGTGGCCAAAAGACTTATATAATGATTTTTGTATCATTAATGAACCACTTGGGGTTCTCTTGGAAGTATATAGTATGTTTATTAACCTTATAATTGAAAAATACAAAGAGACATGGTAAATGTCGAACTATTTATCTAAGGGTTAAATATAAATGATAAGGTTAATATAGTGACCCAAACCTGTCTAAAAACTGTTGGATGAGTGGATTTCTACCCATACCCACATTATCATAAAAATAAATCAATTATGAGCCATTATAAACCGAATATGAATTTATTATAAAATAATATTTTAGGTTTTCTCATAAGGTGCCCCTCACCCCTCTTATAAAAGGGAACTCCCCCTTATCTTTAATTCAAACCTTCAAAGCCTTTTTTATTAGCCAAACCATTCCCAAATACCCTCTCAACATACCTCACTTCATCCTAGAGGCCTTCCATTAGTCTGAAAGCCAACTTATGGAGCCTATTTGACCAAGTCAAAAGGAAGAACCCGAAGATGATGTATTAATTTCACAACCCTCTTTCAAGTTATTTTCTTCTACCACTTATTGTTTCATTTTTATATCCATTATAAAAAATTTCCTCCAGTATCTTCTATATACTATGATTTTATTATGAATATTGTACAAAAAAATTCATTATTTTATCCATCCTTTGAATGACTGTCACCATACGTGCATAAATACAGATTACCATCTTCATGTCGTGGTGTAATTGTTATTGAATACATTATTATTTGGATGGGTATAATAATGATGTTTAATTCTTGTAAATAATAAATATAACATGATAATGATTCTGTATATATGATATACCATCCAATTATATATTATTTTAATATCAAAATAATGATATTGTCGCTCGTGCATACGTACGGATTTCCGTCTCCACGAACGCGATGAGATTCATTCGCCATCATATCCATTGAAGACTAATTTTCATTTTATAAATAAAAATAATGTTTAAAGACTTGATATCATTCTTTATGTGAATAAGATACATCCCATCCATAACAAATATGACTCACATAACAAATAATATAAAGGAAAATGAATTTGTTAACACCAGAAATGACGATAATACTAAGATATTATTAACAAAACAATTCCAAAAGATCATAGATGATATCATATTAATGTATATGATTCTTGTATAATTTAATAAAAATTATTTCACCATTATAGAGTATGTTAAACTACCCTCAAACAAGGAAAAGTACAATTTAATGGTTAATTTCACAATCTCTTCATTATTCGATGTTGTTTATACGTAATTATCTACTAGGTCCTCTTTATCATCCACATCACTGTTTCTTAAAAATTGTATTCCAAAACGTTTTTACTATTTACTAGAATATGGGTTAAATTCATTTATAACCTTGTTTGACTTTTTATAAAAAAAATTAAATGAATCTTTCCGCCATTTTCCAAACATGGTACTTTTAACCTTTTCGACAAAATTAAGGTAAAAATGTCTTTTTTAACTTATACGGCGGGTGTGGCTATTTTCCGCTGTTATAAAATCGTCGAAGATTCCCTTACAAGCTTACAATAATATTTTCAAAGTAAATGTTTTCTTTCATAATTATTTACTTTTAAATGATTTCAATAAAAAGAGATATTTCTCTTAAATAGTTTTGATTTCATCTATGTCAACATCCTGTGATGGATTTTAAGCATATTCGATGTTGGTTTATTACGATACAAAACATCCATATTGTATTGAAGGTTTTGTGATATGATAGACTATGGATGTGTTATTTTTATACCATTCAAGTTTTATGGAGAAATTATTGACATTTCATATGCTAATTTTAATATGAAGGTTTATGTTATGTTTAAACCTGTTTATATGAGAAATGCATTGGACTTAGTAAGTGATGGGTGGAGCCCGCTATAGCTCCTCGATGCATCGGTAGGTCTCATGAGACAAACTAGTGTCTTGGAATAAGTCCTTGACAAAATCCTATTTGTAGTCTTGGCACAAGGCCCTGACTATATGGTTATGATAGTCTGACATTATGCATTCCATCAATATGAAAGTGGGTATTGATATTGCATGTGATTATTCGACTAGTAGAATATCCATGTGAATAAGTAAATGGAATTATTTCAATTTATTTTTTATCATATTATGATGAAGTTCAAGTTTAAAAGGATTTTTTTATTTATACATTGTGTTAAATGTTTATGCTTATTTATGGAAGTTTCCTCTATATTGTTATCCTTACTGAGAATCTGAGCTCACCCCTTTATATGTTTTATTTTTCTCTAGATGGGAAGAAGTATTATTGACTGACCTACAGGGATAGTCTGAGGGGATATAAGTGTGGACTATGGAGGCTATTTTGTTGTAGTTTTCATTTTATGATGTAATGTAAGACTTATGAATAGTTATAGTGTTTCCAAGGCTAATAAACTAATAGGTCTTTCATGATTTGATCTTTTGTAATCATGCCAATGTTATTTAATAATGCACTGACTCTAGGTAACTAGGGTCGGGGCATTACAGTTGGTATCAGAGGAAGTTTATTAAAAGCCTTGGAAGCTAGATTTAGATAAACTCTAATTAGTGCACATAGACCTAATATGGACTTTGAGGATTAGTATAGAATTTTTTCCTAGAATTTTTTTATTGTAGAGATTTTGTGAGTTTCCGAGCAATACATCCCTGTCTGGACACAAGCAGGTAGAGGGGGCTCTAGCACAGATGTACCTTGGGGTAAATCTCAAAAACACCGCATTGAGCTAGACTCGAATGAGAACAAGTGCATTAAAATGGGCCTTGCTGAACTCTTGGTTATGAAACTCCGAGGGTATATGCTTAGGATAATTCTCATTTTCATTACAAATAATTATGAAGGGTTTATGAGTATATAATTCCTCAAAGAAATCATATTTATGATTATGGATTATATCTATAAACCATTAAATTTACATTAGGTATTTCACAAGTTTGGAATTATTCATTGCAATTCATAAACCGACCGAGTTTATGACATTGTATAGAAATGGTGCCAAGTGGAAGGAATGTGAACTCCAGCAATACGTATGATCCAAAGAGTAAGAAGGATCATATATTTCACAGTATTAAGGAAACATTTAGAAGGGAAATAGTCTCCCATGTATTCTCAACATATGAAGAAATAGTATCATGTGTTAATAATATAGGTAATTAATTCTTTGAGTCCTATGGATTTGAAGGGAAGCAAGAGAGGAAAATGATGTAAGAGAGAAAGATGGATAAAGGGAAGAGGGAAAAGAAGAACTTTACCATATGTGATAACTGTGGGAAGAAATTACCTAGAACTTGCCTGAAGGGAATGGGAGTTTGTTATAAGTGTAGAGAAAAATGACACCAACAACATGACTGCAAGGGTAAGAAAAAGGTTTCAAATGTACAATGCTTCATCTGCAAGGAGTTGGGACACTACACAAACCAATTTCAAAATCATCAGAGTATGCCTCAAATGATGCTATTGGATAATAATCAAGTTATGATACTACCACAACTGAGGTGGAATGATTAGAGTTCTTATGTTGTTATTAAATAATTATGTCATTTGAGTGTTGTATCAACGATGTACTGGTTATAATAATTATGGAGTAAATAAATATTGTACACCAGTAATATTTCCCTAAGGACATGAGATTTTCTGGAACCAAGAAAAGTGACTCAATAGCAAGTTAAATTTTTGGAGAATATATGGTTAAGATAAATATAAACCATAATATGGTTCTGATACTGAGGTAGTGATTTTGGAATAATACATGATTTATTATGATAATTTATATTTGATATTCTTGACTCCCATGAAACTGATTAATGTTTTTTATATTCCATCATTGTTGAAGTTTACAACATTTTTGGATAGAAGGAGTATATCCAGTATTCTGTAAGGAATAAGGGAGAATGAATTTAATCAATAAGGTTTTATGGTAATTCAGGACGTTTCAATGTTTTAAAAGAATACATGATGAAGGATTTCACATGTTATTATGTGGAAAAAGGATCTTCATTGTGTTTCCCTTCCTTTTAAATTTTGGACTGAGTTTGGACAAAATTATTTTGGATAATTCTAGTTTGAGATTATTTTTGGATTTCCCTAAAAGGACAACCTGGAGGTCGGGCGGCAACCTGTTGCGTCCGGTAAGGCCACGAGACATGAACCTGCAACTGAAGGGTGACAAGGGTTTATCACCGACCACTGGCCCACATGATGTCCTGGAATGAATAATGTATTGTTTTTTAAAATATTGGTAGAGGAATTATAAATTCATTTTTTTATAACCCTATACGAATAGGATAAATAGAATATTTTTTTTATGTTCTATTATCGTTTTGAGTGAAAGATGAGTTTGTGGTAGAAATTAGTTAAAGGGTGGAACTCTACTTGTCAAGTATATTTTTTTCTTTTCTTATTCTATTATGAAATTAATTCTTAAACTTTAGGTAAGGTATCCTAAATCTAAAAATATTTCATCCTAATACCTTATGTTTTGTTGAATTGATGATATTTTAAACCATCATAGATTGGTGCCTTTGAGGCCCACAATTCCACATTTTTTTGTGATTGTTGTCCTCAATCACTCCCTATAAATATTTACATTTTTCCTCCAATTATGTGTCTCTAATTTCAACCAATTTTCTCTTAATCAAGATCATAATTTGGTGGTGACTTTTCCATTCCCCTTTTTCCTCTTATTAAGACTAAATTTTATGAAGCCAATTTCCGATGTGGGTTTTCCCACAAAGGTATTTTCTATTTTCAACCTTTTATTTTAGAAGAACAATTTCAAATTGTGAGGATGCAATTTATTGAAGGAAGGAATAATGTAACACCCCAATATTTTATAGTACGTTATTTATTCAATGTAATTCAATAACTGGCACTACACGCAACACCGAGTTTAAGCGCATCATGACTTACTAAACTAGTCGTTCAAAAGATGTTATGAATAGTGTAAACTGAGTTTTTATCTTTATATGATCTTTATAATTTTAGAATCCATATTATGAGTTTCTTATACATAATGTAAGAACTAATTCATTTTTTTCAGATAAAAAATGTATTTTACAAAAAATGAAATGTTACCCGCCTTTTCATGGTTAAACCTTCTTAAATTCAATATTTGAAACTTTTATATATTAAATATGAAAAAAAATAAACTTCTTATTTAGAATCAGAAGATAAAAAAATCAATGAATTTTTGATGTTTTTCTAAAAACTTTCATATTTGGGTGAATAGTGAAAAATACTAAATTGTAACTAAAAACAGCTTTTTTAATCAAAATAATTTATAGTGTTATATTATATATTTGAATTTTTTTAAAAGTAAAATTAGATTATATTTTTACCATATCATTAAATGTTGTTCATTGGGAGTAATTTCACTTTGAAATTTCACATAAACAAGTGTTAATCTTTTGATAATTATTATTTCTTAAAAACCCGTTTTTTGGTTTTAACATCAGGAATTAATTTTCAATTAATTAATGAAACTTATATGATTTTAATTTGGTTAAATAGAAATCATTTTTGGATTCAGAATATCAAAATTATCTTAGGGTAAATTTTTGGTATTTTTCTGAAAACATTCAACTTTTAATGAATAGTGAAAAACACTGAGTTATTGGTTAAACCCGACTATTAATTTACATAATTATTTGTTTTATTTAGATTTATTTTAGGTCAAAATAGATACATAATACCTATATAAGTTCAATGTAATTCATTGAATCCATTTTATATTAATTTTAGATATACGAAATCTTATTGAACTTTTTACTGTCTTTTACCCACCTCCTAGGAGCTATTGCAAATTTTCATAAATCATAATTTTTCCGCTTCAATGAGTGGAATTTAAAAAATTGGAGAGACACAGTTGATATCAGTAAGTAAAATGTGATTCAATGAGATAAAAATAATTTTTGGTGAATAGTAACTTTTTACTTTTACTTACCACGGTTAAAACTAAATAGTGTAATTAAGGGTAAAAATGAAATTAATATTACCCTAACACATCTCTTAACTCTATTGGAAAAGTGTATCTCAACAAAAAACAACCTTAGGAATAATATATTATCATTTAGGTCAACATGGATTAGATTAGGACATTTATTATTATTTAATTCAAAGAAGAGTTAAAAGAGTTAAAATCAATGTTTAATAACTAAAACATTTTTAATATAGGGTTATACATAAGTTGAATTAGATTATAAATATTCATCAGAAAGATAAAAATATTTACTAAATAATTTTATTTTATTTATACTTTTTAAACATCAAATAATTTAATTTATTTATGACACAATGATGGTGGAGTAATTACTGTATTAATGAATGATTAAGATAACGGATATTATAAATACTCAAATAAATGTAATTTGAGACATTTTATGAATTAAAATAATTTTCTAGGATAATATGACATGATTGTATTGATTTAATTATCTTTATTCGAATTAATCATGCTGTTATGATTTTCACAAAAATCAATTTCCAAATAGTGTCAAAATTGACATAAAAGAGTTTTTAAAATAGATATTATATTATTAATTGATATTCTATTCCTAACAATCTAAGGTTCAACCAAAAGACTTATATAATGATATTTGTATAATTAATGAACCACTTGGGGTTCTCTTGGAAGTATATAGTATACTTATTAACCATATAATATAAAAATACAAAGATACATTATAAATGTCAAACTATTTAACTAGGGGTTAGATATAATTGATAAGGTTAATATAGTGAAAAAAGCCTATATAAAACCTATTGGTTGAGTGGATTTTGACCCATAACCATCTTAGACTATAAATAAATCAATTTTGAACCATTATAAACAGAATATGAATTTATTATAAAATAATATTTTAAGTTTATTTCCTAAGGTGCGCCTCACCCCTCTTATAAAAAGGAACTCCCCTTTCTCTCTAATTCACACCATCAAAGCCTTTTGGCATGGAAAACCCTTCATAAATACCCTCTAAACATCCATAAATTCATCCTAGAGGCCTTCCATTATTCAAAAGGCCAACTTATGGAGCGCTTTTGATCAAATAAAAAGGAAGAACCTGAAGAAGAGTTTATAATTTCACCACCCTCTTTCAAGTTCTTTTCTTCTTACACTTCTTCGTAAATTGTTATTTCCATTATAAAATAATAACTCTAGTATATTATATATACTGTGATGTTTTTATAAATATGGTACAACCAAATTCATCTATCCATCCTTTGAATGACATGTCACCATACGTGTGTACGTACGGATTATCATCTTCACGTCCTTGTGTAATTGTTATTCAATACATTATTATATGGATGGGTATAATAATGATTTTTAATTCATGAAAATAATAAATATTACATGATAATGATTATGTATATATAATATAACATTAAAATTATATTTTTTTTAATATCAAAATAATGATATTGTTGCTCGTGCGTACGTACAGATTACCGTCTCCACGAACGCGATGAGATTCATTCCTCATCGTATCCATTCATGACTAATTTTCATATGATGATTAAAAATAATGTTTAAAGACTTTATATAATTCTGGATATTAATAAGATACATCCCATCGATAATAGTTATGACTTGCATAACAAATAATACAAAGGAAAATGAATTCATTAACACCCGAAACGACGATAATACTAAGATATTATTAACAAAACAATGTTAAAATATTATATATGATATCATATTAATATATATGATTCTTGTATAATTTAATAACAATTATTTCACCATTATATAGGAGGTTAACCTACCCTCGACCAAGGAAAATTACAAGGTAAGGGTTAATTTCACAATCTCTTCATTATCTGAGGTTGTTTATACATAATTATCTATTAGGTCCTCTTTATCATCCACATCCATGTTTCTTAAAAATGTATTCCAAAACGTTTTTATTATTTACTAGAATGTGGGTTAAAGTCATTTATACCCTTGTTTGACTTTTTATAAAATGGTTTGAAAGTAATCTTTCCGTCGTTTTCCAAACAAGGTGCTTTTAACCTTTTCGACAAAATTATGAAAAAAATGTCTTTTTTTAACTTATATGACGGGTGAAGCTATTATCTGCCATTATAAAATCATCTAAGTATCCGTTACTATATTATAAGAATATTTTCAATGTAATTTTATTTCCTTTATAATTATGTGACTTTTAAATGATTTCAAAAAAAAGAGATATTTCTCTCAAATAGTTTTGATTTCATCTATGTCAACATCCTTTGATGGATTTCAAGCTTATTTGAAGTTGGTTTATTATGATTCAAAACATCAATATTTTATTGAAGTTTTTGTGATATGTTTGACTGTTGATGTGTTGTTTTTATACCATTCATTGTTTATGGATAATGTATTGACATTTTGTATGCTAGTTCTAATACGAATGTTTATGTTATGTTTAAACATGTTCATATGAGGAATGCATTGGACTTAGTAAGTGACGGGATGTAACACCATGATATTTTATGAGAAGTATATTTTTTTATACATTATTTTATACGAAACATCAAAAGAATCTTTCACTGCACACAACACTAGTTTGGTATGCATTACACGCAATCACGACCTTCCTCGATAGTGTGTGTAGTACGCAATACCGAGTTTCACTAAACAACGATATATTATTATAATATTATAAAATAGCTATTATGAATAGTATTAACTGAGTTTTGAATTTTACAACATTATTATTCATCTTACATATTTTTTAGAACATGGTATGAGAACAAAATAAATTTTTCGGGTAAAATAAGTATTTTTAAAAAAATTCAGTTTTGTCGCCTTTTGATGGCGCACCAACTTTAAATCTAGTTTTTGAAAAGTTTATAAGTTCAATTTGACAAAATAAAATTCTTATTTGGAATTAGGATATAAAAATTTACTTTGGATAAACCTTTCATATTATTCTGATAACTTTCATATTTTAATGATTAGTAAAAACACGCTATATTTTAATTAAAAACAACTTTTTTCATCGCAATAATTTATATAGTTAAAATATAATATTGAATGGTTTTAAAGTATAAATATAATATATTTTTACCATTTAATATAATTTATTTCATTAGCATTAATTTTACATTGAATTCATAGATAAAAACATTTCAATCTTTGGCAATGTTTTAACTTTTAAAACCAGTAAGCTTAACAACAGGATTAATTTTAAATTAATTACTGAAACTTATGTGTTTTGAATTTTGAAAAATGGATTCCATATTTGAATTCAGTGGGTCCATATTATGTTAATATGTTAATTTTATTTTTTTGATATTATGAATAGTAACTACGGTAATTTTTATTTACTGTAGTTAAAGGTAAATCTGGTAATTAAGGGTAAATATAAGATTATAAAATTACCCTAACGCTTTCCAAAATCCTATTTTATTAATAAAAGTCGACTCGTATCACCTAAGGGTCTGAATATATTCATTTCATGGACTTTTGACAATGAAATAATATAATTATTATTAAAACCAAAGAAAGTGACAACATGTCACTCTCTTAAATCTTATAAGTGTAATATTTTTAATTTAGTGATAAACATCATAAAACATCAAATATAAATATTCCCCAGAAATCTAAAAAAATTATATACATCATATGAATTTATTTGTAATTTTTAGGGATTAAATAATAATGATTAATTATGACACAATAGTGATGTTGAAATTATTTTATTGATTGAATTATCAAATAAATGATTTTAAAATTATTAAAATAAATATTATATAAACTATTTAATGTACTACACTAATTTTCTAGATACATATGACATGTTAAAAATCTATTAAATCTTTTATTTAGAAAATATCTTTTGTGTATATGTTATTTAAATTCAATTAAATAAATAGTGTCAAAATTGACACTATTGTTATTTTATAAAAATTACATATTATAAAATCTTTTAAAAATGACATAAATATTTAAAAATAATGAATTAAAATTTATATGGTCTAAATTTTAATAAATTATACAATTAGGGACAATCCACAACATATAATTAATTATTTATAATGATTTAAAATTTATAATATTATTACCACAAATAAAATTAAATAGATTATATAAGGATAAATCATGTTGATAATGTTTAAAATAAATTCCCAACTTGTCTAAATTTTATTGGTTGAGAAGATTACAACCCTATATCATCTAAGATTCCAATTTTAGTCATTTTTGGTGGTTTTTAAGTGGTGTTGAAATTTATTATAAATTAATATTTCTTATAATTCTAAAGGTGCCCCTCTCCTCCCTTATAAAAGGGAACCTCTTCCCTCCCCTCCTCACACCACTTTGAGCCTTAAAGCTTGTCCAAACCAGGAAACTTTAGCTTCTCCACATCCATAGAAACATCCTAGAGGTCCTGGTCTTCTTCAAAGACCAATCTTAGTGCCCTAAGAGGAGGTTTCAAAGAGGCATGTCGAAGAAGAGGTAATATCCGTTACAGATAATTTCAAATTTATTTCTTCTTCTATTGATTCTTATTTAGTTGTTTCATTATGAAGTAATAACATAAGTATCACTAATATAATTATATGTTATTATAAATATGAAACAACCCTATTTCACCTTCTATCCATCGTACGGAAAACGAAATCACCGCATGTGCGTACATACGGAATACCGTCTCCACACCATGGTGTAATCTATTTTCCACCACCACCATACTTGGATGGGTATAACGGTGTAAAGAATAACTATATATGATTGTTTTAAAATGATATTGATTCTGAAATAGTATACATACACTTCAATACAATTCCATGATCATGGCAATGATATCATCGCTCGTGCGTACGTACGGCCTACAGTCTCCACGATGTGATGTGTCTCGTTCTACATGAGATTCAATGAATAATGATTATATAAATGAATTTAATGATTAAATATGATATATATTACACTAATACCAATCTGGAAATTAGGTATCTATAACCTAAAAAGAAGAATAAGAATTTATTCGACAAAACACGCATAAGAACATAAACCAATAAACACACGAATAATAAGTAGCAATGAAATATTACTAATAAGAAGCTTTGAATATGATCATATATAATATAATAACAATTAATATTATTCTGTAATAAGTCAATGAAATTATTTTAATCATTATACAAGAGGTTTGGATACATACAAAGCATATCGGACCTAAGGTAAGGGAGAATCTCGCAATCTCAATTTTTATCCGATATTGTTTATACTTCGGTAATTATTGGGGAATATTTATCATCCAAATCCATGATTCCTCAATATTTAATATTATTTCTATACTCCAAAAAATTGTTTAAATCCAATTTTACCAAATGGTAAATTTTTAGTAAAAGATACGAAACAGATCTTTTGTTGTTTTTCATACAAGGTAATTTTTGACTTTTCCGGCTAAAGTATGAGAAGAATGTTTTTTTAACTTATATGACATGAATGGATTTTTTATTATTTCATAGAACATTATTTCCATGAAGCATCCTTTAAAATTTTACAAGTTTATTTTTAATCAACTTCTTT
Source organism: Viscum album (assembly GCA_963277665.1). Taxonomy (NCBI): domain Eukaryota; kingdom Viridiplantae; phylum Streptophyta; class Magnoliopsida; order Santalales; family Viscaceae; genus Viscum; species Viscum album. The sequence continues at coordinate 1,495,713,968 of OY728151.1, read as the reverse complement.
TAGTTTAAAATTATATGACATGTTAAAAAAGTAAAAATGGTTTTGATGTAGAAAGGATATTTTCCTCAAGAAAGGAGTTCAAGTGTATTATCAAAATTATCTTCCTTATAAGATAATATAGCATTCTGTTTCCATCCCTATTATTACATTGATTTGACTATGTTGTGATGTAATTATTTTAATGAAGTCCTTTATCTTATATGAATTGTTTTATGATGTCACGATGTTTAAGAATCCCATTTTTATTATATGGGTTATGCTGTGATGTATGAATTATGATTTTGTGGCACACATAAGAATGGTTTCATTATGAGATGTGTGGGACCTATATCTCCCTCCAATGCATTGGGTAATGATTTATATCTCATGAGATAGACAAGGATGGAACGACAAGTTAATCTGGTTCAGTGATACAGGACTGGAACGAGGAGTGAACTCGGTTCAGTAATGGAATTTGTCCACTATGATAGTCTTGGAAATGAGTCTTGACTAATATGAAATGATTTTATATGATTATGTGTGTATGACACAAAGTATCATGTTTTATGTTATGATTATTTGGGATTACATTCCACCACTATGTTTTATCCCATGTAATGATATTATGATCTCTTTTGGAGGTTAAGATATTAAAAATGTTATGTTCTTATGAATATGATATGATTGTTATTTATTTTGTATACCCTTACTGAGAATTTAAGCTCACCATTTTTTATGTTTTCTTTTCCCCAGGTCTGGATGAATGGTATTAAGTAGAATATTCCAAAAGGGACTCTAGATATGATGAAATAAATTGGAGACAACGTAGATTATTTATGAACCATTTGTTTATGTTTCCCAGTTTCTAAAGACACTATACTAATACGGTCCATTCATGGTTTTGTTATATGTTGTAATAAGTATGCTTCTACTCTGAATTAATGACAATGTATGTAGAGTATGGGTCATTATAGTTGGTATCAGAGGAAAGGTATATTCAACTTTTGGAAACTAGGATGTCAAAGCCTTAGTAAGAACCCTAAGGATATGTCTAAGCATAGAACACAATATTAGTGTTTTAGAAATGGCAATGAATAACCTAATATAAGACCTTAAGTGTAAAATTTTATTCTAGATTATGTGGTTTTCCTATTATGACTAGTGTTTCTCACACTAGGCTTATTGGTTTTATTCAATGGATGGAACCTGAAGGAACCGTGTTAATGCTGAATGCGATGGGAAATGCAATGATTGTCCCCCTGAGCAACAAAATTTTATGGGAGATGGAATGAAAAATCTTGTATCCATGTTCACACAACTTTCTCAAGCTATGAACCATGAAGTACTTCCAAACAAGCAAAGGAAGGAACAAAATTCTGTTGAATCCTTCATGAGGCAGCGTCCACCTTCATCCAGCGGGTCTTCTGCTCCATTAGTGGCTGAACAGTGGATTAATACCACTAAAAAGATATTTTCAGTTCTACAATGTTCTGAACATGACAAAGTCATCTTAGCAGTTTATCGTTTGGAAGGTGATGCTAATCAGTGGTGGAATCTTATCAATAATACGAGGAAAAGAGATGAAATTGAGTACATAGAATGGGACAAGTTCAAGAACTTATTCTTCAATAAGTACTTCTCTCGTATTCCTCGAACAAAGATGGAGAAGGAGTTTCTTGAACTGATGAAAAAGGATGATGATCGGTTGGTACCTACGAAGAAAATTTTACAAGACTTGCAAGGTACGCTTCCGGAATTATTATCCAACCTGAGAGTAAAATCGATCATTTCTTTAGTGGCTTAAAACTAAGTATTCGAAGGGAGTTATCGATAAGGGACTTCAATAGCTACAAGGAAATTGTTCTATGTGATATTAAGGTTGAGATAGATATTGGAGTAACCCATCAATCATACGGGTTTTATAAGAAGAGGAAAATTGAATTCAAAGGAAAATATAAAGACCACACTGAAAAGAAGATGAGTTTTCCTTTATGCTCAAATTGTGGAAAGAAACATGGAGGGAATTGTCTTAACGGGACAATCAAATGATTTAAGTGTGGAAAATAAGGTCATCGGGAAATTGAATGTCAAAATAATGGGAAGAAGATGTCTAATGATGCGAACAAAGAAAGCGATATACAGAATGCCCCTCCAACAGTTCAATGTTTCAAGTGTAAGGAGATGGGTAATTATGCCAATCAATTCCCTAATCCAAGGGTTGATGATGATGATCGACATCAATAAACTCTCAAGGCCAATGATAAAGGAATGTCACATGCAATTACTATCGGCAATGTGGAGTATGATAACGAAGTGGTGAAAGGTACACTTACCATCCAATCTAAAGTAGAAAAGGTTTTATTTGATTCTAAATCCACCCACTCTTTTATTTCTGAAAAATTTTCTAATGGTATCGTCGTACTACCTCAACAATTAGATGTTGAGTTAGCTGTGACAACCCCTAATGGAACAACAGTCGCATCAAAAGTTTACAATTCTTCTCCGATTGAAGTTTTTGGGAATGTGCTTCCTGCAAATCATGTGATCCTTCCTATAGTTGAATTTGATGTGATTCTTGGAATGGATTGGCTTTCTTTATACAGATCTCATATCAATTTCCAAATAAGGGAAATTACATTTAATATTCCCGATCAATCTACTATCATCTATCGATGAAACGATGAATATAACCTTCCAGTGGAAATTTCATACATCTTATGGGTCTTGATTCCAATAAATGAAGGTTATTTATCTCAAATGGTTGGAGAGAAACTCACGATTAAGAATACACCCATTTAATGGGAGTTTGATGATGTCTTTCCGGAGGAATTTCCAGGTCTTCAACCAAATCATGAAGTTGAGTTTTCAATAGAACTCATACCAGGTTCTATGCCCATTTCAATGACACCTTATATAATGGCCCTAATTGAGTTGCAGGAATTGAAGAAGCAACTCCAAGAGAATCCTGATAAAGGATTCATATTCCCTAGTGCGTCACCATGGGGGGAACATGTTTTGTTTGTTAAGAAGAAAGACAGATCTATGAGACTCTGCAATGATTATCGAGAACTTAACAAGATCACTATCAAGAACAAATATCCTCCCTCGTGCATTGCTGACTTATTTGACCAACTACGCGGAGCTCAATACTTTTCCAAGATTGATCTTCATTCAGGGTATCATCAATTAAGGGTCAAAAAAGAGGATATACCAAATAAGACTTTCCGTACAATGTGTTGACACTATGAATTTATAGTGATGCCATTTGGTCTTACTAATTCCCCTGTTATCTTCATGGATCTAATGAATAGTTTCTTTAGAGACTATCTTGATCTGTTTGTGGTAGTCTTTATAGGCGATATTCTTGTATATTCAAAAAGCAAGGAATAACACAAAGATCACTTGATAATTTTATTAAAGACCCTAAGAAAGCAGAAGCTTTATACCAAATTTACCAAGTGTGAATTTTGGCTTCAAAAAGATTTTTTTGGGTCACATAATCTCAAAAGAGGGGATATCTATGGATCCATCAAAGACAGAGGTTATCGAAAGATGGTCGAGACCAACAACAGTAACTGAGATCTGAAGTTTTCTTGGTCTGGATGGATATTATCGACGTTTTTTTAAATATTTTTCATGATTATAAAATCCACTCACTAGGTTGACGTGAAAAGGAGTTAAGTTCGTTTGGATAGAGGTGTGTGAAGAGAATTTCAAGGAGTTGAAAAGAAGGTTATTCAGTGCACCTGTGCTCACACTTCCATGTAGTGGAGAATGGTTTGTGATCTATAGTAATGCATCCATGAAGGGATTGGGGTGTGTTCTCATGAAAAATGATATGGTGATAGCTTATGCCTCCTGATATTTGAAAATCCATGAGAAAAATTAACCAACTCATGATTTGGAGTTATCTGCTGTAATATTTACAATAATGATTTGGAGGCATTATCTTTATGGTGAAAGGTGTGATATTTATACTGATCATAAAAGTTTAAAGTATATTTTCACACAAAAGGAGCTGAATATGAGCCAAAGAAGATGGTTGGAGCTGATTAATTATTACGACTGCTCAATTCATTATCACCCTAGGAAATCAAACAGGGTGGCGGATGCATTAAGTCGACAAGACCATGCTAGCTTATCCATGATGAGGATCATAAAAGATCCAATATTTAAGGATTTAAAAAGGATGGATCTTGGAATTATAATGGAAGGGGAAAATATTATCTTTCTCAAATGAATGTTCAACCATCTATACATGTGAGGATTAAAGAGGCACAAAAAAAGATGTATAGTTTCAATAGAAGTTGAGAAATGTTCCTAAATTCAACCTTGATTGTGATGGGATAATAAAGTTTAAGAATCAGTTTTGTGTTACTCCCATACTAGAATTAAAGAAAGAGCTATTGGATGAGTCTCATAGTTCTCAATTCTCTATTCATCCTGAAAGCACGAAGATGTGTAGGGACCTAAAAGAGTACTTCTGGTGGGATGGCATGAAACAATATGTTGCTGAATATGTCCCTAGATTCTTGGTTTGTCAGCAAGTTAAAGCTGAGAGACAGAAGTCTAAGGGGATGTTACAACCATTACCCATACCCGAATAGAAAGGGTAAAACATCACTATGGACTTTGTCACTGGACTTCCTAAAACATCCAAAGGCAATAATGCTATCTGGGTAATAGTTGATCGTCTTACGAAGTCAGTACACTTCATTGCTATTAGAGAAGATTTCTCTCTGGATCAGCTTTCTAGGATATATGTGGAGGAAGTGTTAATATTGCATGGAGTTCCACTTTCCATTATTTCTGATCAGGATTCGAGGTTTTCCTTGAAGTTCTGCCGAAGTCCTCAGCATACTCTAGATATAGAGTTGAGTTTCAGCACTGCTTATCATCCTCAGATAGGCGGTCAGTCTGAGAGAACAATTCAAACTCTAAAAGAAATTTTGAGTGCTTTCTCTATAGATTTCAAAGGTGGTTGGGATCAACACCTAACTTTGGTGGAATTTTCTTATAATAATATCTTTCACTCCAGTATTCATATGGATACTTATAAAGCTCTCTATGGAAAGAAATGCAGGACTCCAACTTGCTAGGATGAAGTTGGGGAAAGAAAGCTATTAGGACCTGATCTTGTTGAGTAGATGGTAGAAAAGGTCATATTTATTCAACAAGACATAAGAGCATCTCAGAGTCGGCAAAAATGTTATTCTGAAAATCGAAGAAAAGACCTAGAGTTTGAAGTGGGTGATAAAGTGTTCTTAAGAATATCTCTTTGGAATAGAGTAATGAGATTTGGAAAGAAGGGAATGTTGAGCCCTAGGTATATCGGTCCTTTCGAAATACTGGATCATGTTGGGAATGTAGCTTACCAATTGGCGCTTCCACTTAATCTCTCTCAAGATCACAATGTGTTCCATGTATCTTTCCTGAGAAAATACGTACCTGATCCTTCACATGTACTAAGCTCAGAAGTTGTACCACTGGACCAAGATCTTTCTTACAAAAAACATCCGATAAAAATTCTGGATCATAGAAACAATGTTCTACAAAAAAAGACCACTCACTTGGTTAATGTTTTATGGAGGAACCACAAATTAGAATAAGCTACATGGGATCTTGAGGATATGATGAGGGAGAGGTATCCTCATCTGTTTGTTATGAAGTGACGAATTTTGAGGGTGAAATTTATTTTAAGAGGGGTAGAATATAACACCCTGATATTTTATGAGAAGTATAATTTTTTTATCTCATATGTTATACGCAACATCAAAGAAATCTTTCACTGCACACAACACTAGCTTGCCTTGCGTTACACGCAATCGCGACCTTCCTCGATAGCGTGTGTGGTACGCAATACCAAGTTTCACTAAACAAAGATATATTATTATTATATTATAAACTAACTCTTATGAATAGTATTAACTGGATTTTGAATTTTATAAAATTATTATTCATCTTACAAATTTTCTATAACATGGTATGAGAACAAAATAAATATTTCGGGTAAAATAAGTATTTTTCAAAAAATGCAGTTTTACCGCCTTTTGATGGCACACCAACTTTAAATCTAGTTTTGACAAGTTTATAAGTTCAATTTGAAAAAATAAAATTCATCTTTAGAATCATGATATAAAATTTTACTTTGAATAATTTTTTCATATTATTCTGATAACTTTCTTATTTTAATGAATAGAAAAACACGCTATATTTTAATTAAAAAAACATTTTTCACCGCAATAATTTATATGGTTAAATTATAATATTGAAAGGTTTTAAATTATAAATAGAATATATTTTTACCATTTAATATAATTTATGTCATTAGCATTAATTTTACATTGAATCCATAGTTAAAAACAATTCAATCTTTGGCAATGTTTTATCCTTTAAAACTTGTTTGCTTAATAACGGGATTAATTTTAAATTAATTACGGCAACTTATGTGTTTTGAATTTTGAAAAATGGATTCCATATTTGGATTCAATGGTTCTAGATTATGTTAATATTTTACTTTTATTTTTTTTGATTTTATGAATAGTAACTACGGTAATTTTTATTTACTGCTGTTAAAGGTAAATCGGGTAATTAAAGGTAAATATAAGATTATAAAATTACCCTAACACTTTCCAAAATTTTATTGGATGAATAAAAGTATACCCATATCACCTAAGGGTCGGACTATATTCTTTTCATGGAATTTTGACCATGGAATAATATAATTATTGTTAAAACCAAAGAAAGTGACAACATGTCACTCTCTTAAATCTTATAAGTATAATAATTTTAATTTAGTGATAAACATCATAAAACTATGGATATAAATAGTCCCCAAAAATCTAATAAAATTATCTACATCATATTAATTTATTTATAATTTTTGGGATTTAATAAGTATCATTAATTATGACACAATACTGATGTTGAAATTATTTTATTGATTGAATTATCAAATAAATGATTTCAAAAATATTAAAATAAATATTATATGAACTATTTAATGTGCACCAATAATTTTATAGATAAATATGATATTTTATTAATCTATTAATTCTTTTAGTTCGAACATGTCTTCTTTTTATATTTTATTTAAATTCAAATAAATGAATAGTGTCAAAATTGACACTATTGATATTTTATAAAACATACATATTATAAAATCTTTTAAAAATCACAAAAAAAATATTTAAAAAATTAAAATTAAAATTTATATAGTCGAAAATGTAATAAATTATACAATTATGGGGAATTAACAGCATATAAGTAATTATTTATAATGATTTAAAATTTATAATATTATTACCACAAATAAAATTAAATACATTATATAAGGATAAATCATGTTGATAATGTTTAAAATAAATTCCAAACTTGTCTAAATTTTTTTAGTTGATTATATTACAACCCTATATCATCTCATATTAGGATTTGAGTCATTTTTTTAGGTTTTTAAGTGGGTTTGGAATTTATTATAAATTAATATTTCTTAGAATTCCAAAGGTGCCCCTCTCCTCACTTATAAAAGGGCACCTCCTCCCTCTCCTCCTCACACCACTTTGAGACTTCACACTCGGCCAAACCCTACAAATTTCTCTTCACCACTTCCCTAGAAATATTTTAGTGGTCCTGGTTTTCTTCAAAGACCAATCTTAGTGCCCTAAGAGGATGTTTCAAAGAGGCGTGTCGAAGAAGAGGTAATATCTATTACCGATTCTTTCAAATTTATTTCTTATTCTACTTCTTCTTATTTAGTTGTTTAATTATTTAGTAATAACATCAGTATCAATCATATACAGATATGCTATTATAAATTTTAAACAACCCTATTTCACCTTCTATCCATCCTATGAAAAATGAAATCATTGTGCGTGCGTACGTACGGAATACCATCTCCACACCGTGGTGTAATCTGTTTTCCACCACCACCTTACTTGGATTGGTATAATGGTGTAAAGAATAACTATATATGATTATTGTAAAATTATATTGATTCTGAAATAGTATACAGACACTTCACTACAATTCCATGATCATGGGAATGATATCATCGCTCGTGCGTACATACAGCATACCGTCTCCACGATGTGATGCGACTCATTCTACATGATCTTCATGGAATAATGATAATATAAATTAATTTAATGAGTATATATTATATATATTACACTAATAACATTCTTTATATGAGGTATCTATAACCTAAAAATAAGAATAAGAATTTATTCGACAAAACACGCATAAGAACATAAAGCAATAAACACACGAATAACAAGTAGCAAGGAAATATTACTAATAAGAAGCTAAGAATATGATCATATATGACATAATAACAATGAATATTATTCTTTAATAAGTCAATGTCATTATTTAAATCATCATACATGAAGTTCAGATACTTACAAATCATATCGGACCTAAGGTAAGGGAGAATCTCGCAATCTCAATTTTTATCTGAGATTGTTTATACATCGATAATTACTGGGGCATATTTATTATCCATATCCATGATTCCTCAATATTTAATTTTATTTCTATCCTCCAACAATTGTTTAAATCCAATTTTATGTATTGGTTAATTTTTTAGTAAAAGATATGAAAAGAATCGTTTGTCATTTTTCGTACAAGGTACTTTTTGACTTTATCGTCCAAAGTACGAGAAGAATGTTTTTTTAACTTATACGGCATGAATGGATTTTTTATTATTTCATAGAACATTATTTCCATTAAGCTTACTTTACAAGTTTTCATATTTATTTTTAATCAAATTATTTTAGTTTAAAATTTTATGACATGTTAAAAAATAAAAATGTTTTTTAGGTAGAAAGGATATTTTCCTCAAGAATGGAGTTCAAGTGTTTTATCAAAATTATTTTCCATCTAATATAATATAGGGTTATATTTCTATCCCTATTTTTACATTGATTTGATTATTTTGTAATGTAATTATTTTTATTAAGTCCTTTATCTTATATGACTTGTTTTATGATGTCACGATGATTAATAATCCCATTTTTTTACATGGGTTATGCTGTGATGTATGAATTATGATTTATTGGCACACATAAGAATGGTTTCATTATGAGATGGGTGGTACCTATATCTCCCTCCAATGCATTGGGTAAAGATTTATATCTCAGGAGATAGACATGGCTGGAACGGAATGTTAATCTGGTTTAGTGATACTGGACTGGAACGAGGAGTGAACTCGGTTCAGTAATGGACTTTGTCCACTATGATAGTATTGGAAATGAGTCTTGAATAATATGAAATGATTTTCTATGATTATGTGTGTATGCCACAAAGTTTCGTGTTTTATGTTATGATTATTTGGGATTATATATCACCACGATGATTTATCCCATGTTATGATATTATGATCTCTTTTGCAGGTTAAGATATTAAAAATGTTACGTTCTCATGAATATGATATGATTGATATTTCTTTTGATTACCCTTACTGAGCATCTGATATCACCCTTTTGTATGTTTTCTTTTACATAGGTTTGGATGAAGGGTATTAAGTAGAATATGCCAAAAGGGAATCTAGAGATGATGAAATAAATGGGAGACAACGTAGATGAATTATGAACTGGTTGTTTATGTTTCCCAGTTTCAAAATACATTATACCTATACGGTCCTTTCATGGCTTTGTTATATGTTTTAATAAGTATTCTTGAACTCTGAAGTAATAACAATGTATGTAGAGTATGGGTCATTATACAGGTGGAGACCGCTATAGCTCTTCGATGCATCGGTAGTTCTCATGAGACAATCTAGTGTCTAGACATAAGTCTTTCACAAAATCTTATCTGTAGTCTTGGAAAAAGGCCTTGACTATGAGGTTACGATAGTATGGAATTATGAATTCCATCATTATGAATGTGGTTATTGATATTTCATGTGATTATTCGACTAGTATAATATCCATGTGAATAAGTAAATGGCATTATTTTATTTTATTTTTTTCCATATTATTCCTAATTTCATGTTTAAAAGGCTTTTGTTTTAGTTATACATTACCTTAAATGATTATGCTTATTTATGAAAGTTTCCTCTATATTGTTATCATTACTTAGCACTTATGATCTCCCCATTCTACGTTTTATTTTTCCCAGTATGTGAAGAAGTATTTTATGACTGACCTGCAGGGATAGTCTGAGGGGATATGAGTGTGGACTATGGAGACTATGTTGTCAGAGTTTTCATTTTATGATGTAATGTAAGACTTATGAATATATTTGGTGTTTCCAAGGCTACTAAACTAATCAATCGTTCGAGATTTTATATTTTGTGATCATGACAATGTTATGTAATAATGCATCAACTCTGGGTAATTGGGGTTACGGCGTTACACACACACTCCACCTTCATAAGCAGGTTCATTTTTGTAGTGTTATGCGGTTTTGGAATATCACTGAAAATACTGGATGAGGAGGAGGTCATGATTGTGGTATCTATAATCAAAATCATCAGTGAAAGTAGATCAATAATACCTAGGTTTTTTTAATAATTATATAGTTTCATGGATCAGGTCAACATCATTCATTATAGATGATATATGAGGATTAGAGTGCTCGACCATGGACAAAATGAGTTACTTTTCTAGGGTTTCCACTATTTGATATGTTTTCTTTGATACAACTTCTTTAAACTCGTTTTATGTTTATTGAAAATGAAATATCTCATTTTGGAAAGTCAATATTATAGTGGTGTGATAATCATAGACACACTATTAAGAGTGTAGTAATAGGGAATACCCACGTGCCGGTATTATTCCCTTAAGGTGTGAAGTTATCCGTATTTATGGGATTTCTTTGTTCATGGGATGAAAAGATTCAATTTCAGTCTTTTGATGTATTTGATGGTTCCATATCATGCCTTTATAGAATTTTAATGCAATATTGTTTCATTTAAATCACCATAGGGTCGTAGTAATCTACACAAGTGTGTGTGGAATGTCTAGGGTAATATATCTTGACCATAGAATCAAGGGCTGGGTATAGTGACCTCTAATATTGATAATCTATTTTGAGAGGAATATGGTTTATGTCAGTCTGAATTTTCTCCGATATTAGATCATTTTAGGTATTTTTTTCCTAAAAAATAATCTGTATTAACTCATGTGATATATGTATATTATATGATTAGGCTTCTTTTAGGATAATCTCCAATAGCCATTTATCTATATGAGATGGCACCTACTAAGCCCCAGGAGCTCAAGAGAATGCTAGAGAATCTAGAAGAAAAATATATTATACAACCTATCACATCCTCTTAGGGTTCACCCATGTTATTATATAAGAATTAGAGTGGGACCCACCATTTATTCCTTAATTAAAAATGGTATAAATTTCTTATGGTTAATAAAAAATATCTACATGCTTGAATAAATGATGTGATTGACCATATTTGAGGATCTTGTGTATTCTTAACGGTTTCCCTTACATCAGGATATCACCAGATGATATATAAGTATCATGTTATGTTTTCTAACCACATCAATATGTCATCCTTTTTAATTTTCTTGGTGAATTTAGTTTTCCATCCCTACATGGATTATTATGTCATGGTATTTTAGGATGACATCGATGTGTATTATCCTTCTGAGAGTGACCATCCTCGACATTTTGAGATCATTATGAATACACTAATACATAACCATATTTATTAAAAGCTTGGTATGTTCCACTTATGTATCTACAATGTTCACTTATTGTTTAATTTTATATTAGAATTAGGAATATCAGTTAACCTAGAGAAGGAGATTGCTTTGGTTTCCATGGTTTAACCCAAGAATGCATTAGATATATGTAGTTTCATAGTGATAGTAGGTTATTGAAAACATTTTATACATTCCTTATCAAAAAATTAATCATAAATTAATGGTATTAACCAGAATTTTGTTGTGTTCATATGGTTAGAGGTGTGCATGAAAGCCTCTTCACAGATGAAAGGAAGTCGTGTAACATCACCAATTCTGATTTTTTCTGATCCTAGTATACTATGTATAGTGTTCTGTGAGGCATATAGAATCGATATGAATGTAGTAATGATATTGGTTGGCATAGTTAATGCCTATGGATCTCATCAATTGAGTTCTTATGAGAGTAATTATCTGATGCATGACCACATCCGAGAAACTATTGCCTATGACTTACATTTCCAGAGACACTATTTTGTGGATGAGTGACATTCTATCTATATGGACCACAAGAGACTCAAATATATCATTTCATAGCATGACATGAATCTCAGACAGTGAATATGGTTTGAATCTCCCATGTCATACAACAATGAGATTACGTGTATTCCTAGAAAGGGAAATGCAATAGCAGAAGAATAGATTCAAAAACAACATGTATAGGCCTTATAGGAATCCATTGATGAATCAAAATTTATGTATCTCTATTATTATATGTATATAGTGTTTCGTTAGATTCATGATCATGCGTACTTATATACTTTATAGTTACCTATTCCCACCTATAAGATGAAGTGTAGGTAGTTTTTAGATTTGCAGGGATTGGTTCTCTGGAAGGGTATTTCGGTTAAGGTCCCACATCTGGATTAGTCTATAGATGGAGAATAAAACCTATGTATATTGGGACATGTTTGAGATCCCATATTTATGAGAGAGAAATAGACTAATGTGTCACGTGTTTATCAGGGGGTAGTATATCTGGTCACATCTAAGACGTATCAAGATATCTGACTCTTGTATTAGTGGTCAGGGATAAAATTTTCGATAGAATGGTTTACCACTTGTTGTTCCAACTGTCCTTAGGTGAAGGTGGAGAACCAGAGACCTATTTGAATTTTTAAACATTTACAGGTTCCAAAATAGAAATTAGAATTTATTTATATGGATTTTTTTGTATACATACCAAGGTCTCCTAGAGGTAGTGATGTTGTTTTGGTATTCATATAAAGAGTAATTAAATTTTCCCACTTCCTTTATATTTGGGAGGTTTAATTATTTTAAGACATATGAATATTATTTTTATGTGAGATTATATGTCTACACATGAAGCTCATAAAAAAATTCCGATAGGGACGCATGTTTCACATCCTGGTTCTTGTTGGGGTTATATAAAGTTATCGTTAAACAAGTTCTTCTTAGCATATATTTTCACCCTTAGACTAATAGATAGTTGAAATAGACGATTCTTGTTATAGTGTACCTGATTTGATCTTGAATCCTTGGTTTTCAAAGTACATTTCAGATGTGTATCTTTATTTCCATGTTCACCTATAGTAATATATTTTTAGTGATGGTTCAAATGGATACCTATGAGGACATGTATTGTTGGAAAACATATTCTTCCAAATGATGGTTTGAGAAAAGTGAGGAATCAAAACCAGGTTATAATCTCATATAGGTCACTTGAGAACATGTTCATATGATCATTATATGTATGCCTACTGCTCAGTCTATATTGAAATCTTATGCCAATAATTTTCATTGACCTCTACAGTTTGATTTTAGGGGCCTCCTTTTTCTTTGGGTATCTCCAATTATTGGGAATAACTTGATTCAGAAGTAAGGGAAGTTTTCATTGACCTTTTTTTGGCCGTTAGAGATTTTAGATACAGTCAGGTTGATAGCATATTAGTTTATATTACCTTATATGAATTGTTCCATGCATGACATCTTATACTTTTCACAAAATCATCATTATCATGTTAACGTGAGTCATACTTTGATCCAAATGATTATGATTTAGATAATGATTATTCATTTTAGGAGTATCATATATTTATTATTTTCAAGATAAAATATTCTCTCAAAATCAATTTTTTCACTTTAGTATGGGTTCTATGTTAGTAGTTTTGACTCTAGGATAAGATATGGGAGTGGGAGGCCGAATTATGTACCTATTAGACATAGTTTTTCTCAAAAAGTGTTAACTACCCTATTATGGTGAACTCAAGGATGTGTTCCTTAAAGGGGTAGGACTACAAGAACCTTATTTTTATCTCCAGTATGGATCCTATATAATTCTATATAATTGTTATTTATTGAAAAAAATGGTATGCCTAATGATTTCATGGAGGACACATGTGTTTCTGGGACCCGTTTGGAGCACAGAATCCCAGTTGGTGGGAAATGTGAACTATTCATATGGTTAGTGGATGCTGTGTATGGTAATATGCATGGTTTCCCCTAACTTTACATGGGTGGACATAGGGGTGAAGAAAGGCCCATAATTTTACCTAACAATGTGCTAGGGGTATCACCCATGTGTGAATAGAATAGAAAAATGTAACAGATCCTTGCGAATGGTTGGTTCATTGTTTCTCAAACTGTGTGGGCATTAACATGTGAGTTCCACTTATGATAATTTTTCCTACACAATTGTAATATAGTTTCTTCAATAGTACATCCAAACTATTCCATCCTTAAATTACTAGGTAAAATTACATAAATTACTGTAATGAATTTGAAACATACCTCTTATTCCCATTTGTTAATTCATGATGACATAATATATCTCCCTATCCAATTTAGAGCTCCAAAGGCCTATATTTATTTTTTTATTCATATTATTTATCTAAACCAATATTTGATCATTCATAATCATGTTGGTTGTGTATTGGAATGTATATGATTCATAATGACTCATTCAGCTTTTTATTCTCAAAAACGACACTATTTAAATGTAAGCTCATATGCCGTATTTTTATGGATTTTATCCATTATTCAGATATATTTTGATTGAGGCCAACATACAGTTTCAAACTAGATGAGGAGGGTTGTATGAACTTAAAGTAGGTGGTTTAAGACTCATCCATCAAGCCACACCATTTTATAAACTGTAAATTTTCTATGCACAATGGTTTCATCAGATGTTACATGTTAAAATCATGTGACTTTATTATATTCATTAGATTCATATTCTAATAACCTTGTTATATATGCGATCCATCATTAGAGGTTATGATATCAACATCAATCATCCCAAATAGGGGTTTTCCTTAAATATTACATTAATGGTTTTTATGATGGTCTATGACACTTTTTGGGTGTCATCTATCTTGACCCCTCTAAGGTATGTGGTTAAAAAATGATTGAATTTTAATGGTGAGTACATTTATTGTTTCAATATAGACCTTATAAGATATGTCTTCCAAATAAATAAATGAATCAGAATATGTTAATTGGAAAGTATAAATATAAATATAACCTAGCCTATTTTAATGTAATTGAAATACTTGGTTATATATCCATAGAACCCCTTTCCATTCATAATGGATGGTAGATGAGTGAACATAATTAAGGAATAATTAATTAAATTATTAAATGGTGTCATATCCTTATTGTTCCATACCATAGTAATGAAAGGTATGGAATAAACCAAATAGACCAATCTAATGGTATAATAATTAATTGGAAAAACTTATTAAATGAATCATATATAATGTTCCGACTGTATATGGTACTCTTCAACTTTCTTGGAGATTTCAGAATTGATCCTTCCTTGGATTCTTGGGGGAATTCCATTTGAACTTGTAGATGCAATTCTGATTTAAGTTTGCTAATTTCCATGATAGATAACAACCATGTAATGTGATTCTTGTCTATTTTTGGATTCCCGTAATGATGTTGTAAGATCCCTCCATTATCATTTAGATATCTGAATTCCTTATATATAATAATTCGATGAAACTTAAACTATTCGGATAGGCTAATCCATGGATACAACCCTTGGGTCCTATAATATAATATTTCATTTTAACTTTTAAGAGATCCTTAGAATCAGTTAGAATCCTCTTTGTTGGAATGTGTTCAGTAAATCCCATTAGATTACACTCATACACCCCTATGGTTAGGATATAGATTATTACACAGATGTAATGACCCCTTTTCTGAATGATTCCTTGGTTATTACCTTAAATCATGTACCTTATTATCATCCTTACATGATAACTTGTTATATCATGGATCCTCACTATTATTATCATGACATGATATCAGTTATGGTTACTCCTCACATGACTTCGTTATATAAACTAATCACAAAATAATTAATTAAATGTTCAAAAAGTTGGATACATTACCAACTAAGATTGATTCAAGTATCAAGGTATTTAAATTGATGAACACTATAACACAAACACACACAGGGATATATATACATATATACATATTGGAACACTATCATTTTATTATTCAATCACATAATGGTATAGATGTCATTGGTGGAAGCCTATTAGGATTTATCTCACACTCTATCAAGGTGAGAAATTAGTAACCAGATAGATTATATGTATGCATGTGTTTAGAAGGGGAAGTGTCCTACCCTTTATAGTTGATCATTATAAAAAAATTGGCTGGATCTTGGTAGTGGATGAAAATACTGGATCTAGATATTCTTGGATTGTATTTGGTTTCTTTTTGTCTTATATTATATTTAATGTGTTGATCTCTGACTATGTATAGCTTTTTAAAAATTTTATAGAGACATGAAATATATTATCATCATTCTTGATATCATTATTTATCTATAAATGATTGTTAAAATAAATTTAATTAGTTTTGATTCATTTCTATACTACCTTAGCTATACTGGGATATCGGTCCAATATTTATATTGTCTATTTCTACTATGTCATCTGTTTAATTTTTATTCCAACGTTTCATGTGTTTAAATTATATATTCTATGTTAAACTATAGTAATGAGTCCATAGTCTCCCTATAGACATACACTTGTCCCTCACAGCTAGTCAGAATCCTCTAGAATATGGGGAGATGCACTTGAGGCCATAAAGAAAAATTAGGCTCTGTGATCCTCTGAGTGCAATTCGGGTTTGAGACATCATAGGAATGATAAATTAAAATTCATATAATTTAATCAACATTTATTTTCATATTCTTTAAGAGGATGATATTTATTTCAATATTGGAGGTACAACTCCCTTAAACTATCTAGTTCGTGTCACTATTGATAGACTATAGTGGAACCTTATCTATAAAATTTATTTCAAAATTATTCATTATCATAGATTACATTCGGTTGAATTTAAACATTAGTTAATATAATATAATATTTATTAGAAAAGGATATTTTTATTACTCATCTAATTTTAGAATTACTTCCATTAAAATTCACAATATTTAAAATAGGATTTTTTTTCATTGATTGATTTTTCAGATTTATGTTAAATGAATTTTTATAATTCTCATAAATTTTCATAAGATAATTGAATCCACCTATTATAATCCTATATTTATATTTTACAAATTAATAAACAGGTAATTTAAGTTAAATATTTATCCCCCAATTGGCGAATATTTTTTTTAATTTGTTAGAAAATCTATAACAATGTTTACAAAAGTTCCATAGAAGTAAATTTTAATCTAGTACCCAATACGTTTTCTCTATATGGTTTATTTTCATAATATGGTCATTTTTATATGTTTTATACTACTATAAATTATATATATTTTAAAATGGAAAACATTTTTCATGAAATAAAGGGAATGATTATTAATACAATCATTCCATTTTAAGAAAAATCAATTAAGGTATTAAAATTAACCAAACATATCTAACACATCACAAATATTAAATTTTAAATTTTCACAAGAAACAATTTGAAATTTTATAAATTTTCGCTAACCTGAATTTAGATTTCATGTTCTACATGAAAATTAAATTAAAATATCTTATATTAAATAAATTAATATTTATTTTGATACAATAAAATGTACAATAATAATATAGTATGGTAGTTAAATATTTTTTTAGATCATTAAAAATTAAATTTTTACCTTATTTATACTCATTATATTTATCTTATTGAGGCATCTTTCACTCCCCATTCAATACAATAGTTTTTTATAATCTATTGATATTAAAAATTATTTTAATAATTTTTTTCTTTTAATTATGAATTTTATTTACACCACGTTCCATCTCAACCTCCATATCAATGATTTATTATATATACACTTCCTTAATAGTATTAATTTTTTGATTCATTTCCAAAATATATCATTATATAAAGAGATATCACCATAGAAATTTTAATATGTTTTAAAATTATAGATAAACCCATAATTAGATAAATCATTGGAAGGTAAATAATTTGTTAACTCTTGAGTCTATAATTCATTGATAATAGTCATATTAATATTATTTTTTAGTGATTATATCAATTTTATATTAGTTTTACATAATAATAATTTCATTTTTGGTATTCCCTATTCTTTATAAGGTTCCTAAAGAGGTATGGTGATACTATTTTATAAAGTCCCCAATACAATGTGATCAAATCAATGTAATAAAATAAAAAATGGAATATTTTATTCCTAGTATCATGATAAATTTGGAATTACACTCAAACTGATCAACATGGATACATACTAGGAATAGAATAGATAGAGATCGTGGGATTGAGTGTTGGAACATCATCAATGAGAGTCTTCAAGAAACTTTTTATCTATAGAGAAACTCACCCTTGGGAAGTGAACATGGAAGATAATTATAAGAGGTTCTAATGGATCAGGATTTACTATATTTCAAGGGGAATGGTTTAGAATACTTATTATGTTAAATTATTTTTCACTTCTAAATTTGAAGTGGATTGAGGTCCCCACAATTTAATAATTCTTTAAATAGATAATTATATAATATATTGATATTTTTATATATTTATATATATAATTTTTCTTAATATATTTTTTGCTCATTAACTCTTTCACATTTCATTATATTTCTCATCGTAAATGAAGTACTAGTGACACATTTTTTAACAATCATGATAAAATAACCAATCAACGGTTGCCTATGTGGACTCATAGAGGGATGTTATGTTTTAAAAACATTATTCGTATATATCTCCCAATTATAGTATTAAAATTATTTAAGAGTGTTGGGGAAGTTATTTTTAATCCATTATCAATCAAAAATTATGCTCTCCTACCCTATTTTAATTTTTAAATAAACTAATATATCATCTCACTCAATATACTAGTGGGGTGACTTGGTTGATTGGATGAATGGTGTAACATAATACACAGTGATTATCATAGATCAATTTAAATAATTATAAACATTCATGAATTATATTTTATTGATCAATATTCCTAAAAATAATATTATGAAATTTTTCAATCAAAAAAGGAAATATTTGTCTTCTTACTAATGGTTTTATCTTATGTTAAATGTTTAATTTATATAGATGATATAAAAATTTTGGAATTTCAACATGAAAATATTAAATTTATTTTTTATATCATCATGTTTATGTAAAATTAAATTTATTTTTTGAATATTTTACAAAATATTTTATTTTCAGGAGAATAGTATTAAATAAAAGTTAAAAAACACTTTGTATCATATATTAAAAAAGTCATATTCTAATTTTTATTGAATGGGAAATTTATATTGTTCCTTTTATCTAAACATAATCCATTCAATGTCATTAGAATCATCATTATACATTAATTTGAGGGAAAAAATATTCTTGAAACATCAATCTTCTGGAAAATAGTTTTTCATAATTTATATAAAATAATTATTATTTAATTTTATTAAATTTATAGAAATTTAATTTAATAAAATGAAATAAAAATTCAGGATAAATCATTACATATTTTTTATCAATTCTTCTTTCAATTTTGGAAATTATGAATAGTAAAATTAGTAATAAATTGGGTACCGTGCTCGGATTAACATGGGTTAAAATATATAAAACATAAAATTTAAGGGTTAAAATAGCATAAAACATGTTTAAATACAATTTGAAATAAATATTTGACACTTCATCATATTATATTTTTTAATAGTCTTTTTTGAGTAACATTTATTATGAAATGAATTAATTTATTTATTTTTATTGATAAATTTCAAGTCTATCATCTTTCCAACTTTTGAAAGGATGCCCATCATACCTTTTTATAAAATTTCACAATCTTTTTATCTCATAAAATATCATCACAAGTCTCATTCTAAAAACCCTACATATTTCATGGGGGTATTTTATTGATCATCAAACCATAATATGAATTATTAAGTTAAAAATCAATAGCGTTTTCTTAAGAAAATGAGTGTTTTTTATAACCTTTCATTTTGATTTTTATTCATTTTACATATTCAAATATTCATTGACTATTTTAAAAATATATCATGATTATCTACTAAAAAATAATATATTTTTAATTATGGTATATCACATTTTCATCTGTTGAAATGGCTATGAAAAATTCAAAATATCTCTCATATGTAAGTGTGAACTATGACCTAGTCAAATAATGTATTTCCATTTTCATAAAAAACATTTATGATTGGTAATAAATACAATTTAAAATTAAATAATATTATACATATTATATATATATCATTAATAAATGGTAAATAAGTGTTCTATTTCTATCTTTCCCATCTAATTATAGGTAAAAACCCACACATTGTGTAAATTCAGACTACAACCTCAAAAATCGATGTATTTTATTTTTTATTACATCCTAAAATGGATATAATAAATATTTATATTTAAATAAATATTATGTCATTGATGATATAAATTTCATTATATAATTTTAAAATGATACTTACATTATTTCCCCCACATTCATTGAATAATTGAAATTATAATCATGTGTATATATGGCCAACCTTCTCAATGATCATAACGTAATTCATTTTTTATAACCATATAAAATCATTGGTTAAAAAAGAATAATTGTTGTATAGAAAATGATACCATAATGTTGATTCTATATATGATATAATCATTAAACCTAAGACCAAAGTCAATCAAACGATGTCACTTTGACCTTGTGAACAAAACACCCTCAAAACATTTGATGTAAACCTTAACAATTATGGAATTATGCATAACATGTATAAATTTAAAATAAAAAGAATAAAAAACCTTAAAATGTATATTATTTAATTAAATTATTAATATTTTTTTATAATTTATAATGATAATGAATGTGTGTATCGATCCATACTCAAGTTAACTGACACATTACCTTAAAATCATTTTATCTGTTTTAATGATATTTTTAATAAATTAATTTATTCTATATAAATATTCATAAAATTATTTCTTAAATATATTGATATTAAAGTAAATAAATGATAAAGGTCTTTTTATATTTCATTATTCTTAATTATAAATTTTTTTCAATGGAATCCTTCAAAGTATTTCATCTAGAAAATATTTAGTTTCATTAAAAAAGGAAAAGGTAATGTTCTATTTTAACGCATTGTGTTCCAATATATTTAACTATCACCATAAACATTGTATGATGATTTGATTCCAATAATATATTTAATATTTTATTCTAATATAATTCTTCCTTCCCATTTTTATATTTAATTTAGTTCCTCTAAATTTTATTTTAATTAAAAGTGAATTGTCAACATCAAAAAATATTTTATATATGCGTGAAAAATTAAAAAAAAATTAATCTGATGATAGAAATTGAAATATTTATTTTATTCATTCATCTTATTGTACTAAATATTTTTTATCATTGAGGATTAATCATGTTAAATCTCAATTAATGGATGATTCTATTGTAAATCTCTAATGCATTGTGTAACGATTTAGTTCTCTAGAGAATTATTTCATAATAAACCATATTGTACATTCCACATGTCCAATATCTTATAATGGTTATATGAATATATGGTACCAAGAAACAAACATGCTTTTGATATTATATAAAATGAGTTTTCATGGAAGTATATGTATTTACTAATAAATGATAATGATATTTTGTTTTAAAAGAATGATTATTGTGATTTTGGGTATAAATGTATTTTTTTAAGAAAACATATTTCATGGGATATTGTGTTTTCAAAGTAATCATTATGGTTATCATCAGACTATTATATGATCATATAATTTTTTTATGAAAAAAAATCTGTTGTAATGTTGATTTCTTTTTAATGAAATGAATATTTTAGATCAATAATTGATAGGTTTAAGAAAAAATATCTTATATGATCTAATATATTTGAAATGGAATAAAATGTTTAATTCATTATTTTTATATGTTTTATATATCCCATTTTTGATCATATGTAATTTTAAAATATTTTTGGCTATTTTTAAGGATGATTATGAACAACTATTTTGTGATTTTGGAAGTCATTAAAAAATTCCTGAAAATATATTCTGATTCATTTTTAATTTTCATTGTTTTTTGAAAATGGGTACTAAGAATAAGTTTCCTATTATTAATGTATGTTTCTATAATGTTTGTTTTATAATCGAATTATATAAAAAGCATTACCTGAAATTTCATTATAAATGCTAAAATATGGATTATTGTTTTAAAATTAAATAATTAGTTGAATTAAGATACAATCCTTATAAATTATATTATAGTAGTATTTAGATAATATTATAGGGTTGTATATATATATATATATATTTACCCTTAATATATTATAATTTATTGTTTTCATGATATATAATTTTATGATTATCATGTTACTAAACATAAAATAATTACAATCGGATTGGTTTTCCCAGTAAAAAATATGAATATTGAAGTATGAATCTACGAAGAGGTCAATATCCTTCCATGTCAACTACTCGTAATGTTTAGAATAGTACAAAAGATATTTTTTTGTGATGGATCATTTGAAACCATTTATTAATTGAGTTTGTATCAATGTATATGAGAAAATATGTTCACCATAGTGGTATCAGTTTGTTGTAGAATAATTCACGAATCATCACCCTATAGAATTTATGGGATTAATAGACCTTATATTAGATTTAATATGGGTAAATTCAATAGATATTATATCCAAGGTCATGTTTTTTTATTAAAATTTAAAATTAACTATTTTTAATTAGTATTTTTAAGGTGATAACAATCAGTGGTGGTAAATGGTTAAAATTTTCAGAGAAATAAATGATATTGATGAAAACCGAATGGGGTGAATTCAATATTATTTTACAAGAGAATTATTTTCATAGGTATATTTATAATATGAGGTAGTATAAATTAATTAAATTGAGGTACAAAAATGAATATTTAGTGGACATGTATAAATAAATCACTGCCTGATTGGAATATTACTCACAGAATTCAGTTCATGATTATGATATAGAATTAATTTATTTTTATTAGGATTTAAGTCATGATATTGAAAGAATTTTGATTTAGAAGAATTATAATGTTGTGATAAGAATATTATATGTGTTTATAATGTATAAATGGTGTCTTATAATATTCTTGTGTTGCAAAACAACAAAAATAAAATGAGATTCAAGGGGAATAAAATATGTTAGAATCAATCAAAGAAATCTGATTTTATAAAAAGTAAATTTCCTTCTTGTGATAAATTTTATAAAAACCAATGTGGTTAATGTCTAAAAAATATGGGATGTGTTTCTTAAGTAGTATGTTGGAACATTTATATCATTTAATTAAAGAAAGGACCACAATAATGATAACTCATATAAAGAAACTACATTAGTAAAATGATTTATTTATAATGAGAAGGGTCATTGTAAATGTAATTTTCTAAATATTGGATGTAAAAACCCAAGATTTTATGAGAATTATTTTTTTTAATTTCATTGATGTCTTCTGTTGTACGCTACACCAAAATTAGCTTGTTCTATACACAACACTGTATTAGCTTGTAGTATACGCAACACTATTCTTGGCTCGTGTTACATACAATTTGAAGTTTGTTTTGTAGAAATTATTCTATGAAACATTATGTATAGATATTGATTAATGTATAAATGAAATAAGTTTTTATTTTTTTATGCAACAACAAAGGGAACATTCACTACACATAACCTTGACTTGGATTGCATTACACGCAATCGCGACCTTCCTCGATAACGTGTGTAGTACGCAATACCGGGTTTCACTAAACAACGTTATATTGTTATAATATTATTATGAACTAGCCGTTTTGAATAGTAGTATCTACATTTTGAATTTTATGACATTATAATTGATCTTACACATTTTATATAACATGGTATGAGAACAAAATAAATGTTTCGGGTAAAATAACAATTTTTCAAAAAATGTCATTTTACCACATTTTGATGGCGCACCAACAATAAATTTAGTTTTGACATGTTTATAAGTTAAATTTGACAAAATAAAATTCTTCTTTGGAATCAGTATATAAAAATTTACTTTGGATAAATTTTTCATATTATTCTGATAAGATTCATATTTTAATGAATAGTAAAAACACGGTATATTTTAATTAAAACAAAACTTTTTCATCACAATAATTTATTTGGTTAAATTATAATATTGAATGGTTTTAAAGTATAAATAAAATATATTGTTACCATATAATATAATTTATGTCATTATCGTTAATTTTACATTGAATTCATAGGTAAAAATATTTCAATATTTGGAAATGTTTTAACTTTTAAAACTCGTTTTCTTAATAACGAGATTAATTTTAAATTAATTACTGCAACTTCTGTGTTTTGAATTTTGAAAAATGGATTCCATATTTGAATTCAGTGTGTCCAAATTATCTTAATAGGTTACTTTTATTTTATTGATATTATGAATAGTAACTACGATAATTTTTATTTACTGTAGTTAAAGGTAAATCGGGTAATTAAGGGTAATAATAAGATTATAAAATTATCCTAACACCTACCAAAATTCTATCGGATGTCTAAAATTACACTATTGTGTCACCTTTATGTTTTAATAATTTTAATTTATTGATAAACTTCATAAAATATCGAACCTGAATAGTCTCTAGAAAGCTAATAAAATTATATACATCATGTGAATTTATTTAAAAATTTTAGGGATTAAATAATTATCATTAAAGGTGACACAATTGTGATGTTGAAATTATTTTATGGATTTAAATATCATATAAATGGTTTTAAAAATATTAAAATAAATATTATATGAACTATTTTTTGTGATCCACTAATTTTCTAGACAAATATGACTTGTTGTGAATATATTAAAGCATTTAGTTCGAACATGTCTTTTATGTGGATTTTATTTAAATTCAAATAAATGAATAGTGTCAAAATTGACACTATTGTTATTTTATAAAAATAACATAATATAAAATTGTTTAAAAATCACAAAAAAATTTAAGAAATATAAATTAAAATTTATATGGTTGAAAATGTCATAAATAATCCAATTATGGAAAATTAACAACACATATGTAATTATTTATAACAATTTAAAATTTATAATCTTATAACCACAAATAAAATTAAATAGATTAAATAAGGATAAATCAAGTTGATAATGTTTAAAATAAATTACCAACATGTATAAATTTTATTGGTTGATGATATTACAACCCTATCTCATATAAGTTCGTATTTAAGTCATTTTGGAAGTTTTTAAGTGGGGTTTGAATTTATTATAAATTAATATTTTTGTGGTCTTCAAAGGTGCCCCTATCCTCCCTTATAAAAGGAACCTCCTCCCTCTTCTCTTTACATAATTTTGAGCTTTCAAGCTCAGCCAACCCGTGCCCATTTCCCTTATAAACATCCCTAGAAACATTATATAGGTTCTGGTCTCCTCAAAAACCAACTCTAGTGCCTTAAGATGAGGTTAAGAAGAGGCGTGTCAAAGAAGAGGTAATATCCTTTGCCAATTATTTCCAATTTATTTCTTCTTCTACTTCTTATTCTTTATTTGTTTCATCATAAATTAATAACATCAGAATATCTCATATACTGATATGTTATTATAAATATGAAACAACCCTATTTAATCTTCTATCCATCCTACGGAAAATGAAATCACCACGCGTGCGTACGTACGGAATACCATCTCCACACCGTAGTGTAATCTGTTTTCCACCACCACCTCACTTGGATGGGTATAATCGTGTAAATAAATAACTATATATGATTATTGTAAAGTTATATTAATTCTTAAATATTATATATACACTTCAATAAAATTCCATGATCATGGGAATGATATCATAACTCGTGTGTACGTACAAACTACCGTCTCCACGAACACGATGAGATTCATTTTCCATGATTAACCATTCCAGTATGATTATAAAGTATATATAATAAATAGTAATAAAATATATAACATAATAATTATACTATATTTATGTACATGTATGTTTCATTTACTTAATTCTATTTAATTCAATAAGGAAATGAAAATAGCATTCATGTGTACGTACGGTCAACTGTCTCCATGAATGGTGTATTTCATTCCGTTTATCAATCAATCATATATATTTAAATGATTAATATATATAATATATAAATCATGTTTTACATTCTGTAATTAATTAACTCAGGATATGATTAATAACATCAAAAAAACAAAACGAAACACGTACGATAAATGAAACGATTTTTACCCAAAACGCTGCTTTAACATGGAATTTCCAAAATAACGGGTAATATAAAGTCATAATTGAACCATATATGATATCATAATAATGAATATGACTCATTAATAAGTCAATGACAATACTTAAATCATTATACAGGAGGTTCGGATACATACAAAGCATATCGGACATATGGAAAGGGATAACTTTTCCAATCTCATTTTTATATTATATTGTTTATTCGTAAGTATTTACCAGGGTTATATGTATAATTCATGTCCCTGTTTTCTAAAAATAATTTCATGTATGTTTAAAGTCCTTTTTACACATTTTTGACTTTTACTACATGTTATGTAAGGAAGCTTTCTTTTGTTTACCATACGAGGTACATTTTGACTTTTCCATTCAAAGTACAAGGAGAATGTTTTTTTTAATTTATATGGGATGAACGGATTTTTACGGTTTTCATAATGACTTATTTTCATGAAAATTACTCTAATATATTTCATGACTATTTTCAACAAAATCCTTTTATTTTAAAATTGAATGGTATTTTGTGAAAAGAAAATGATTTTGAATAAGAAAGGATATTTTCCTCAAGAATTCATTTCAAGTGTTTTATCAAAACCATTTTCCATATAAGATAAAATTATTTCATATGTGTATGTTTCATGTATAATGTATCTATGGTTTATATGGTTTCAATTTTCTTATGATGAAATGATATATCATTTGTTTTATATGGATTATGTTATGATGGGATGATGTTTGTGAAACCCATTTTATTTTCTGGGTTATGATGAATGATTTATGTTTATGTTGAGGCACACGTAAGAATGATTTCATTATGAGATGGGTGGGACCTATATCTCCCTCCAATTCATTGGGTAAAGATTTATATCTCATGATATAGACATGGCTGTAATGAAAAGTTAATCTAGTTCAGTGATACAGAACCATAATGAGGAGTGATCTCGATTCAGAAAGTGACTTTTTCCACTTAGATGGTCTTGGCAGCAATGCCTTGGATACTATGGAAATAATAACATATGCTTAATGGTTTCCACAATTACATGTTTTATTACCATGCTATTTTATCATTATTAATGTTACTTTATGATCTACGCCTTACATACTTCCATGTTTTATGTAATTTCTCATGATTTTGATGTTTAAACATTTTTTTCATGTTTTATTTTAGTTAAAATGTATATGGTTTATTTTATTTTCTCCATGATTTACCTTACTGAGCATTTGAGATCACCCTTTATATGTTTTATTTTCCCCGGAATATAAAGAAGAGTTTTATTTAATAAAAAAAGAGGTGAATCTTTATGGAAGATGTTGAAGATCTTTCACCGTTATTAGAAGATTATGTTCTGAGTTTCCAAAGACACTAAACTATTATGATCCATGAGTGTTGGTTTTTGTTATGTATTACGTTTTCCCCAAAATTAATTTAATGTCCATGTATGTCAGGCTTTAGGTCTCTACATTGGATTAATGGATAGAAGTCATAATTATCACAAGATGAATGGGTTGTATAAATCATTTATCCAAAATTATACGATATCAGAAAATCTCTCTTTTTGGTGTTATGTACAGTACATTTTTTCAGACTATTAAATTTTTTTGTTTTATATATAGTTTAGACATTCATTAATTTCCATGATATTTTTTTATAATGTGGAAATTAAACCGCATGAAATAATGAATTATATTTTATATAAAACACCTATGTGTACTATTACGTTAAAAATAAATTTGAATAATTATCCCATCATTGAATTTGGATAGGTTTTACCCATAAATTATATTATCCTTTACATTATAGAGTTTCTTGGTTTTCTTCATATGAATTAATTTTTATATATCGTGAAAATATAAATAATAAATTATAATTAGTTGTTTCTTGTAATGATTTTCATTTTTTATAAAATAAAGAATCCATTCCTATGATAACATGAGAAGAGGAAATGAAATTTATTAATGATATTAATGAATATTATTTATGACATGTAATTTAGTATAATATGAATGTTGAAATTGGAAATGTTCCTATAGTAAAGGAAAATATAGATGTATTTATTTATTAATTTCCTTGTATTATACATGGTCACTAGGTTGGTTTTAATTTTTACATTGTTCCTTGTGCTTATCCAATATCAAAAAATAATTTTCAAATGTATATTATACAAATATTTATTGAATAATTAATTAACAGAGGTTCTTGATTAAGGATACTTTAAAACGTTCACATCAAATTTGTGTAACCCTAATATTTTAAATATAAATATATTTCGATAAGGGATTTAATTGATTTTATAGAACATAATTGTATCATTTTTATGTATATTTAAATGTTTTATCCCATTGAAAACATCATTGTTTAGATTCGGTGAGATAAGTATTTTTTAAAGTATGATCTTAGGACTGGGATCTATCAATTTATGAGGAAGAATGATGACATTCTAAATATTTAAATTCAAACTATGTTTTGGAAATATGTCTTCGGTTTTATTCCCATTGGGTTTTACAATGCAGAAGCTCTTTTCTTGACTATTGGAATAGAGATTTCCCTCAGATATTTTCAATTTTTTGGTAATTTATATTGATGAAATAATGATATATTATAAAAATAATCATGAACATGAGAAACATCTGAGGTTTGTTCTGGAAATCATTATGGAAAATAAATTATATTGAAGAAATTTTTTATGTAAATTCAATCTATGATAGATTTTTTTCCTTAGACAGATTTTAAATAAATATGGAATTACTATTGATAAAGTAAAACATGTTTATTGATGAGTGGGAAAACCCTATAAAGGTCATGTAGATTCATATTTTTCTTGATATATAGTGTTCAAACATAGTTTTTATTGAATATGTTTCCCAATTTTTTATCTGAATAACTATGATAAGATGAATTAGAGTTATACACATCTAGATTAATGATCTTGATAAGAATTTCCATGAATTTTAAATAATAACAGTGAATACCCCCTATTTTTCTCCATTATCTAGAAACGATAAATTTTTTATCTAAAAACACTCCTCAAATGGGACCTGGAGGATTTATAAAACATAATGTAATGGTAAATGATCATAATTCATATCAATTTACACATCATGAGCTAAATTACCTAATTTATGTCCCTGAGATGGTGGATAATGTTTTTGTGATAAAATTATGTAGACATCATTTATATGGAGTAAAATATGAGAAAAAAATTAATTATAAATGTTTAAATTATGTATTCACTTAAAAAAAGATAAAGATGAGGTACAAAAGATAAATAGAAATGATTAAGGATTATGTATCCATGATTAATTACCATCATGTAAAATCCAATAAACTATTTGATAATATATTAAATAATTATAAAAAATCATTAACTATGATATGATAATAATTTGATCCTTGTTTAAATAATGTAATGAATGTTCTTATATATAATTTTCATGCTGATTTATCCACATTTTTCAGGTTTCATTCTAGTCATCCTTATCAATGAGAATAAAAAATCCTAAAATGTAAATAATGATCTATAGTAAAAGTTCAAATAATTCATGAATGGTATGGTTCTTGAGATTTTTGTTGATGAAAACAGTTTATTAGATTTTGAAAAATAAAATGTGTTTCTTATGAATACCTATTAAAGAGTTAATTTTTTAGTAAATCTAATGGATATCTATTATACATGTATCCCATAAACATTATGATGTACACGGACTATAAGTAAAAATTCTAGTGTGACGGGATGAAAATTGAAAAAAATTTACATTTCCATTATTTTTTAACAATTAAAATTGTTAATGAAGAATCAAAATTTCCAAAATAGATGCTGAAACATTTTCAAGCGATTGATTGGAAAGGGGAATGTATATATTCTGATTTTCTTAAAGTATTTTCAATTTTATATGGATGTAATAATGATATTTGGCTTTTTATTGATCAAATGAATAAATATTCACATTAGCAACATATTCGGTAGACAATATATGTAGAGAAAACTCTCTTGGTAATATGTATTTTAGATAAACTAATTACATATTGTGTTTACCTCTATTATATCTAACAATGATCCCATATTTATCCAAAAAAATTTCAGAAGACTTCATAATAAATTGGGAATTGAATAATAATTTTATAAATGCTTTTATCATTAATTTTTTGGAAGGTAAAAGATATCAATTTTAACATTATAAGATATGATTCAAGAATTTTCAATCGATTACTATGGAATTGGGGGAAAATATTTCATTGATTGAGTATTATTATTATTACAATATTTTTTACAATATATATATATGGATCCTTATGAGGTATTATTTGGAAATCAGTATCAAATGCCAGATTATAGGTATGATAGTGGGTAAATATTGTTTTGGGGTCCGTAATTGGATAATGAAAAATTGGAGAACGTGAAGATGATATAGTAAATAATAATGGTGGTTTTGAGTATGAATACAATTATTTTATATATCATGATGAATTTCCGTCCATTTGATGCTGTAAAAATCGGTTTTTTAAAATTTACATTATTGAAAAGACTTAAGAATTTTCATAAGAATGGAAAACTACATCAACAGTTAATGGGACTATATAAAATCATAGGGAAGGTTTGGTCAGTTTCTTACCATGTTTCCTTGACCCGATATTATCTCAGGTACATCATGTGTTTAAAATATCATTGTTATTAAATAATTTACAAGAATAAACTCGTTTATTTCTCTCAATTATCTTTATTACAAGAGAACATTTAATATGAGGAATAAAATGTTCATATTCATGAATAGAGATAGAATAATTTATATAACATGTTGATTCACCAGATTATAGTTTTTTGGAAATTTAAATGACTGAAAATAATCAAGGGAATTAGAAAATACAATTATGGAAAAATATCCCAACCTATTTAAGAATTGATTGAAATTGAAAAGATGAAATTTCAGGAAATGAAGAAGAATATAATAACATAGTAAATGTTAATAACATATCAATAACATGACTTATAAATATTCATTAATTAGATTTTGTTGATTCATTTTCATAGTTAGATAATTTGGTAATTCCCAAAAAAAATTTAATCTTATTATTCCTTAAATTTTAATTAAATATATAGTATAGTTTTTTATAATAGAATTATTTCCAAATTTTATATTTAAATTTGAAAAAATTAACGTTATTTTTAATTCCATCTTGTCAAAATTATCTCAGAGTGATTTTTTGGAATTTTCTATCACAACACCCTCCATCCAAAGATACCCCTCATGGGATGGTAATGTAGAAAAGGAGATAATGACCCCATGAATCCCTCCTACAATACGCCCTAGGGTGGTGACTAGATCCTTGGGTATACAATCTCACAAAATGGAAGGAATTTAACTTTTTTAGAAAACATGCTTAGGAGATATGATGGTTCATCCCATGAAAAATCCAATATATAAATATATTATAAAACCAAAATCCATACCACCTGCATGTTACAAATAAAACATTTACAAATGAAATAAAAACTCCATGGTAATTACCAAAATAATTCTAATGTAGTGACTCAACAGCTATCCCAAAGTCCAATTTTTTAATACCTAGCATGATCCATGTAATCCTCCTTGAAACCTAAAAGAAATTTTATATACATAGGTGGAGAATACAATTATACTCAGTTGGAAAAACCTATGTCTCTCATGCACACATGAAATGAAGCATTATAATGCCCCTGTGAGAACAAATAAGAACCAAACAACACCTAACAAGGTATTCTAGCTATCCAATCCTCACCCAGGTATGCTCACCAAATAAAGTAGTTCAGGTAATGTAATATGAATCTCAATGATATAAGGGTATCCATCACCACTTTTCTACTTATTATTCACTCTCACACACTAACAGAAAATTTCATACCACTACCACCTCTTCTGAATATGCCAAATCAAAACCCTCCCACACACACATGGGCCTCACAACCACTTTCATCCCACAGACAATTGGTTCACATTCCATGTCAGATCCTACACGCATACACCCGGGCCATATACCATGTCACATACAACCTACAGACACCTAGGCCACATATGATGTCACATCCCACCCACACACACCTAGGCCACACAACACCTATTATTCCTAAGAAACCTAGGAACATAAGACTCATCTTATCCCAAAGAGACCTAACAAAACCCAAATAACCTGCACACACCAGGGCCCCACAAACCATGACATTCTTGATGAATCCTGGGCTACCGGCATCTGGAATAAGGATCCAAGAAGAGTGGGTGTCCAATCATCCATCCTCCCACTTAGATTATTGGGAAAGACACCCTCATCTCATGTCGATGTGGGTGTTAGGAAAATAGTGCTCAACTAGGGTGGGGGTGTTTATAAATCACAAAGGAAATAAGTGTATATACATAATACCAAAAAATATTTCCCATAATATCGGTTCTCAAACACACAACCTTCTCACAATAATACCAAATTTGTTGTTACCTCTTAATGAATAACGACACACAACAATCCAAAAACCCAATCCATATTCCAATCTAATTAATTTAACTAATTGCACATTTTTATTTAACAATATTTTTTTTAATTATGTTGATCCAACTATCGCAAGACATTCTATGTTTGAATATAAATTATTAATGTGTCCCATTACTATTTGGTAAACTACTAAGAACAACACATAATAAGAACCACAACAAAGGAAAAACATGGATAAACTCTAGGAAAATTACCCATAACATCCAACACAAGTCCCCGACTCTCGACCATATCAAGAAACACAAACAAAATAACATCCCGATTGTAGCCCCGCTGCATAACATGGATCATCCAATCCAAAATCAATCAATATCTCAGCATGAAATTCCATTACAATTGAGGTTGATGTATCATCCACAAGTTCATCCGCAGCACCACCCAAACCAACCCAAAACACATACATGTGCTGCACAACCATACCACAACACAAACAAGTGAAAACACTCATGTTATAACAAATCCCCTTCACCTCTTGTTAGTCCCGCACAGAATAAAATGGTTATACAACACAAAACATCACACCACACACCATGGCATAATAGAATTCTAGATTTATCATGGTATTCCTTATTTAATTTCACATTGCAATTTAGGGGTAATCATAAAAATTGGATAATCATGGGGATCCATTTATTATCCAAATGTATACGATTTACCAATTCCATTTACAATTATTCAATAATAACTGACAAACATCAAATCCATTTTTTGCATAAACAAGGACCACCAATGGAAACTATTTTCACCAGGTTGTTTATCCAGTTAATGTTACAAAATAATAATAACATCAATCCATAAAACATTCAATTCAAATACCTCTAACCCATTCAATTTAATTTACCAAAATAATATATTCTATTACTATGTCCCAACCATGATCCACAGAAAAGAAAATGTAGATCCCCCTCGTGTGATGAAAAATCAATGAAAAATAATGAAAAAATCCATACCTTAAAAGGGTTTCAACATTATTTTGGCGGATATAGATCACACAACAATCCTTAATTTCCTCACTAGTAAGATCTGAATCCACCTGAGGATACAACAGCAACACCACACCAATAAATGACCAAATAAGAACATATTACAAGCAAGGATGAAATTACATTATCCTACGGAATGATGAGTGGCATGAACAGAACGACCATCCCCAATGAAATTATTAAAATGATGGAGGGATGTACTTCAAATCACCACAGTTCTCTAAACAATGATCACCGAGATCAACATATCAAAGAGGGGGGAAGATGGTTTGATGAACTTATCGAGTGTCGAGTGTTCATTAGGAATGATAGAGATTGATACAGTCATAGGATTTCTGAAATCTCAAGCAGGTAGAATATTTTACAGCATTACAAAATTAGGGTATTACATGACATGTAATCCCCTTTAAAGACATGTAATACCACAAGATCCAAATCCACTGAAAAATCATTTACCTCCTGACTTATTATTATTTTATAGATGCCAAAAAAATTCACACTAGGTAATTCTTAGGAAACAACATGAAACATAGAGTAACATCATGTAATCCCATTATATGATGTGTAATCTTTCTACTCTCATACTTTACTGGACGAACACCTCCAAACCCCCTTTGAGTCTCCATAGAACTTTTCCAACAGCAAAAACTCACAATTTAATATTTTGAGATGACACAAACCATTACATCGGATACCTGTCAAATGATTATCATCCTCAAGAATCCAAAATCAATCCCAGAAGAAAGAGGGGTCTGAACAACCTCCATGTGAGAAACCTCTCTATAACTTCATCATTACTCAAACTATACCACCATATAAACATGCCAAACCAAAAGATCACAACCACATCACCAAATAACCAACAACCTACATTATCAAAAATATAAGAATTAGGGAATTATGTCCTCCTTGTAAGGATACTATCTGATCTCTCTGGAACTGAATCACCCACATGTGTTTAATGGAACTGCAATTAATGAATCTAAATGTGGAATTTGGTCTCCCCCCATTCACTTTTTAGGATATTATCACACATTTCACCACACACACACTACAAACCATGGTGAAAATAGATCATTTAATAAAACTAGCTCAAAATATTACATTTCTAAATAAAAAAATAAGTAAAACGTAAAAAGATATGGGTAATATCCACACATATGTATTTATTTCTCCCATGTACTCTCTTCTGCGCCACCATGCCTCCACAAAATGTGTACCAAGGTCATTTTCCAATTGTAATAACCTTCTCTCGATGATCCTGAATCTCTACTGGCCGCTCCACATACATCACATTGCCCTAAAAATCCATCATTCCTTAGTAAAGTACATGGGAGTCATCGTCAAGATACTGAGAAAGTATAACGATGTGGAAGACATCAGGGATCCTCCCCAACTGCGGATGAAATGATAACTAATATGGAACTTCACCAAGTCATCGCAACACCTCGAAGGGTCCAATGAACTTGGGATAAATATTTCATCCAATACCAAACCTACAGTAACCATGTAGAGGATAAACCTTCAAGAACATGTGGTCCCCAACATAAAAATCCAACGGCCTCCTCCTATGATATACATATGACATCTTTTTGGTCATGTGCCACTTTCAGCTTTAATGAAAAAACTATACCATCACTATAATATTCAGTACTACCTCAGGGAAATGAAAACTAATCTCCCCAACCTCGAACCAGAACAAAGAAGAATTACATGGTCCTCTATATAATTCTTCAAACAAATACATGCTTCCGACGTCTAGATAGTCCACCTTGTCTTCCCCACCTGTCTCATGGTGAAAAGTAGTGTTGTGGTGAAACTAAGTTCCAAAATCATGTTGCAATCCCCTATTGACTTGAGAGATAAAACATCTACCCCGATCGAAGAAAATGAAACTTTTACATTCATGCAACTGCACAAATTCTTCCATATACCTCTTGGAAAAGGTATCCATTATACCTGACTCCTTGATCATTAATTTATGATCCTATTTTGTTATATGATCCACTATTTCCTAAATAGCATCGTAACCTCCATGATCCAAAGGTTACCCTTTGACAAAATCAATTTAGATTTAATAACACTTTAACTTAGGGACATCCAAATGATGAAACAATCCATAGGAACACGATTCTCACCATTCACCTACTGTAAAACTATGTACTTTGCTACAAACTCTGCAACTTCCTATTTCATACCAGGACAATAGAACTGAATCTTCAAGTCAGGGTACATCTTGGAAACTCTTGGATGTACTTCCAAAGGTGTTCTATGAAATTGTTAAAGGACTCCACATTGCATCGCCACTATAACAAATAAATCCCCATGGAATAACATCCAGTACCAACCATCTCTACAGAGTATCACCATGTCCTAAATGATCATGTATCTCCTATACCTCTAAGTTTACCCAATGAGACTCCTTCAATTTCTACTTCAAGAAAAACTTCACTATCACCAGAAACAAACAACCTCAACTACCATCCATTCCAACATCAATGTGCAAGGATTTCAATTACTCCATTACTTTACAAGAATCTACAGATTCCAGAACAACCTCCTTATGTGACATCCTGCTCATAGAATCATCCAAAACATTCCATTTTCCCAAGTTATAGGAGATCTAAATATCAAAGTATTTAATATACTCAATCCACCTCCATAGTCACAGATTAATATCACCATGGGAAAGGATGTACCTCAAAATTGTGTGATCTGTGATGTCCATAAAGAACTCTATAATGAGGTAATGACACCACAACTTCAGCACGAACACAACTGCTGCCAACTCTAGAACATGGGTCGCATAGTTATGTTCATAGGGACATAACATCCTATAACCATTACAGATAAATCTCCTCTACTGCATCATCACATATCCCAAACCCATAAGGGAATCATCACAAAACACCTCGAACATCACCCCTTACTCTTGAGACCAGAGCACTAGAGCACTAAAAAACACCCCCTTTAGTTAACCAAAAACAATCTTTCACTAAATAGTCTACAAACATGCTTCTTACTTTATATTCAAATCCATAAATGGTGCTATAAATCAAGAGAAATCTTGCATAAACCTTCGATAATATCCTGTAAGACTATAAAAATTGTGAACATATTCCTTATTCTTGGATGCTTCCCAAAAAACTACCACTTCAACCTTTAATGGT
This sequence comes from Viscum album, assembly GCA_963277665.1. Taxonomy (NCBI): domain Eukaryota; kingdom Viridiplantae; phylum Streptophyta; class Magnoliopsida; order Santalales; family Viscaceae; genus Viscum; species Viscum album. The sequence continues at coordinate 1,495,676,972 of OY728151.1, read as the reverse complement.
TCAAATTCCACACCCTGATGGGACACCACATGCCCATTGAAATGAATCACTCCTATATCAAACATACATTTGTACAACATTCCGTATAGTTGGTGGCATTGAAGAAACTATAATTAAGTTCTAAGATAATCAGTTTGCTCCCCATATGACTTCATGTATATCAGTATATCATTGATCAATACGATGATGAAAAAATCTAGGAACCCATGAATGTTGGAGTTAATAATCCCCATGAACTCTATTGGTGTGTTCATAACATTGAATGGAATGACTACTAACTCGATGCGGATATACTTTCATCTGAAAGCAGTATTAACGATATCACCCACTTCACCCTAAAATAGTGATATCCAGAGCATAAATCGATCATAGAAAACCATCTTTCACTGCTTAGCTAGTTGAATATATCATATTTCCTTGTAAGCGGGGAACGGTTCTTGACGGTCACCTAGTTCAACCTCTATTAGTCTATGCACAACCTCAGAACACCAATCGCCTTCTTTTCAAACAATACTAGAGCACCCCATAGTGACACACCATACCTGATAAATCCCTTATTTACCAAATCGTCCCTCTAAATACTCAACTCCCTAAACTCATAATGTTCTATATTATAAGGATCCATTGAAATTGGAGAAGAACTGGGTTTCAAGTCTATCATGAACTCATCGTCGCGTTGAGGTGGTTGAGTCACAACCTCCAAAGAAAAAACATCTAAGAACTCCTAAACAACTTTAGGAACCACCACCATCCCAGTATCTTTATATTCCACCAACAACCCAGTGAATAAGGATTAAAGGGTATATATATGCCTATTGGACACCTGATAGCTCCGCTCACCAATAAACACCACAAGCTGGCCACCCACGTCTGAAAATACAACTCTTCTCCGAAAGTATTAGACTTATGTTTTCAAAGAATACATCTATTCGATGCCAAAAATGACATCATATGGATATATATATAGTAAGAAATATACCCACGGGACTGATGTCGTCTCAACATCAGGTTATATCCCAAGAACACAACAAACCAGCTGGTTTGACCACCAACTAGTGTGCTCCACACCAAGGGCACGGGAAGCATCTCTATATCTAGTCCCAAAGCATGGGATAGACTAGCTGAAAAAATGTATTTTAAGATCTTGAATAAAAAAAATATTATGTGGTCCAAAACAAGGTGACCATACCACTGATGATCTCTATTCCTACCAGAACATCTATCTCTGCTGCATGTAACATACTACACCCAACTTCTCTACCCCTCTGTTGAAGAACACCTCCATGATCACACCCATGTCAAGGTCCCTATGGAACAACCTGAGGTTGGAACCTACATGAACCATCTCCCCATGGTGGAGAAAAATCATGTTGTCCCTATAGCTAAAATGGCCTACCTTGGAACTGCTTCTTAGGTTGGCATTGTTCCTATCCAAATCCACCAAGTAGAGCTTGAATGGCCATTGGACACTGATTTTTATTGTGGGAACAATCCACATTGAAGAAACACATCATCCCCATGCCCATAAGAAAGAAACAGGAACTTCTAGAAGAAGAGGTCCAAAAATGAAACTGCTGAGGTTGCCTCCCTATCAGAAGAACCCTCAAAGGTCCCAATGTCTGAGATCTTTCACTGATGACCCTAACTCTCAACTAACTCTGTTGGCTACCATCTAACGGTGTACCCCCTCACAACAACATCAAATCGATGGCCTCCTCCTTCTAAACCTATAGATATGTTGGAAACGAAAAAATAGTACCAATATACTAGATAGAGGGGTGGTGGGACTCCTCAATATGTCTTGCATGAGACTCCTAATAAGAAAATAGGTTTGTGGTGAAAAAAAGAAGATCCATGAATTTGATCCCATATTCATATGTTGACATACTCACTTGATAAAGGGAGAGTAGCTCCTGTCTCTTATCATTTATAATAGTGGACAAATGGAATTCTACCTAGAACTCCTCAAAATCGACGCAAAAATCGTCAACCTTCTTCATCTTACATAGATATAACGTCAACCACCATTGCACATCTCTGGACATCTGACTAACACCTAAGGGAACCCAATACTACATCAGATCCAAGATCAAAATAATGGTGATCTCACACTCCTCAAGTAATTTCTCCATATCCATGTACGAAAGACTACCCTAATTCATTCCCATGTCCAGAAGATTGAAATATTATAAATTTGTTGACCACTTTTCATCCTCCTTGACTGGATCATCCCCTGACTAATAAAACAAATCATCCATTTGATCCTCAACTATCCAAGCCACGCGCGGATGATTACTAGTTTCCATTAATATAAACATATACATGTAATCCCTAATCCCAAAGGGTAAATAATTTTCATTAAGATTTATATTAATTCAGTATGTTTTTCTTATACATTTTTAACATCATAATAAAACTCAATTCAAAATAGAACACAGCCCAATACGATGAATGTACCTCTCATAGATCTCTACACAACAAATGGTGTAGCTTAAATTGGTCATTAGGTATGATCATATTCCTTTAATTTTACCATGGAGTGCCCTAAAATACCATGTACTAGAAGGTATTCCCTTGTATATGTCATGCACTATGGTATCCTAACACCGGTTCCCTATCATGCCAATAAACCCGAATTGTGTGTAACTCAAAACTCCATCCTATATCTCACCCATCACCTCTAAAACCATTATGTTATGACCCCCTCCCTCCAAAGATACCCCTCATAGGATGGAAATGTATAAAGGGATACAATGACCCCCGAGTCCCACCTCTAGCAGGACCAGGGGTGGAGACTGTAACCAAGGGTATACACTTTCACAAAATGGGAGCCATTTCCCTTTTTAGGAAAACATGATCTAGATATAATATTTCTCATCAAAAAACAACTACAAGTTATCTATATATTTATAAGAAAAAAATAATTCCCACATGCATGTTTTAAATTAAACTGTTAAAAGTGCAATAAAAACACTAAGGTACGTACAAAAAGAATGATAAATTAGTTACTGAGAAACTGTCCCAAAGCCTGTTCTTGTAATTCCCATCATGGCCCATGTAATCCATTAGGAAACCTAAAAGATGTTTTATATACATTGGTATAGAATACATGTATACTCACTGGAGAAAACCTAAGTCTCTTATGCACACATGAATGGAATAATAATAATTCCTCTATAGGAAAACTGTAGAGATAAATATCACCTAACAAGGTATACTATCTATAAAATTATCAACAATTCATGCACACTAAATAATGAAATCCAATCTTCTAATATGATGCACATTGATAATGGGGTACACCAAACCACTTTCCCACAAATTGGTCAATCTCACACCCTAAAGGAAAATTTCATGGCACCCCAACCTCATCCGAAGATGCCACATCACAAACCACCCACATACACATGGTCCTCACAATAAATTTTTTCATATAAACACCTATACCACTTACCATGTCACATCCCGCCCATAGATACCTAGGCCACAATCCACATCACATCCCTCCCATAGACACATGGGCCACACACCACCTCTCATCTGTAAGATCTCTACGATAACATAACATATCTCATCTCGAAGACACCTGGGAAACCCAAAACTCACCCACACACACCTAGGCCGCAGAATCCACAAACTGTCCCATGATTCTTAGGCAACCACTACCTGGAAGAAGGATCTAGGAAGAGAAGGTGGTCGTCCATCCATCCTCCAATCGGGATGTTTTGGAATGACACCCTCCCTCATGATGATAGGTGTGTTTGGCATATAGATCTCAATTATTTTTTGTTGCAAATATAAATCACAAAGGAAATACATGTATATACATATATAATACCAAACACTCTTTTCCAACTTGTGGATCTCTAACAAACTACCAGTTCACAAAACTACCAACTTTATTGCTACCTCTAAATGCACAACACCAATCAACATGACATAAACCCAATCCATATTCCCATCCAATTCATTTAACTAATTCCATTTATTATTTAATAATTCATTTATTCATTCTATTGATATATCCATTTTCATGCCTTCTATGTTTTAGTAGTAATTATTCATCCACCCCAAAACTATAAGGTAATATACCAAGCACAACTCATAAAAAAACACTTCCAAGGCCAAAAATTTAGAAACACTCGGTAAATTTTCCATTCATATAAAAATAAGTCCCCGAATCTCAACCACATATAGAAACACAACTAAATCACAACCTGATTACCACCCCTCTACATAACATTGGTCATCCAGTCCAAAATCGATCAATATATCTACATGATATTCCATTACATATCTATGATGATGTATCATATTTATGTTCATCTACAACACCGACCAAACCAACCCACAACACATACATGTGCCCCACAACCAGACCACAACACAAACTAGACAAAACCTACATGTCACAATGTAGCATCTTCGCCTCTCATCAGTTCTGTACACACAATAATGGCTATACCACACAACACATCACTACAAATTCCAAAGCATAACACAATTCTGTATTTAGTAAGAAATTTCTTATTTTATTTAACTTGATAATTTAGGTGTTATCTCAAAAACAGTTTAATCATGGAGAATTTGTTTATTATCAAAATGTACATGATTTAAAAATTCCATATACAAGAGTATAGTACGAACCAACCAATATGTAATCCATTTACTATGCAAACAAGGACCACCAATGGCCATGCTTTTTTGGGTAATTTATCCCATACAATTCAAAATATCTCAATACATCAATATATGAAACATGAAATTTGAATCACTCTACCCATTTCAATTTCATTTACCTGATTCATATCATTAATTATAGTGGTACAACCACGATCCTCATGAATGAGAATGTTGATACCTCCAACATGATTCACAATCAAATAGAAAGAGAGGAAATATATCAATCTCAAAAAGGGTTTTAATGTTCATTTAGTGGAAAATGATCATGAAAGGGTCCTCAATTTCCTCTCCCACGAGCTATGAATCCACCCAAGGATGCATCAGAACAACCACACTAATCAATGAGTCATTAAAAATTCATTATAAAGGATTTATAATTTCCTCAATTGAATTAAAAGATGAGTGGGAGTAATGGATATACCAACCCAAAATAAATCATTGAAACGAACAAGGGACATACATAGGATCATTGTAGATCGCCAATAAATGATCACCTAAATCAATAGATCAAATATAGAGGAAGATTATAAGGCCACATCCTTAAACCTTACTTAATACTGAATTAAATGAATAATTCACATTGAGGATCTTTTCAGGTTTAGAGTTTTAGAGAATTAGGACATAACTATTACATCTCAAAAGATTACAAAGTAGAAACTTTTATTAAGTTTCCATAAAATAAAAACTCTTAAAAAGAAACATGTCCAGTTCCATGTTTTAGGCTGCATGAATTTCCCTTTATCACATCCTTGACCCTATTCCACATTAAGTCCTCTGAAAAACATTTCAAAAACTTGGGATGAGCATAAAAAGCTCAGTAAGGGATACACAAATAATGAAAACTGTTAGTTTTTCAAAACAAGAAGTAAACCATGTATAATTTATCAAAGTAATACTTTTTAGCTTTTCGAAGTAGAAAAAACTATTCACTGAATAAAATCTCATTACTTACCTTTCTGTAACCAGAAGATTACCATAAAACCCTTATAAAGATCACATAACATATAAAGGTAACTTGGACATAAACATACTTAAGTGGAATAACCATAAGGTCGACTTCCACACATATCACTTAATGGAATAGCTATTCGGCCAACTTCCATACATACTTAATGGAATAGTCATACGGCCGACTTCCATACCCAATGCATTGGATGTTATAACGTAACCACCCGTCTTGGTATTCATGGCACCACCCGTCATATGGTTTATCATGTAACCACCCGTCAAATGTCCAAGTACCATTATAAAATCATAAGACATAAAATAAACACAATGGAAAGAAAACATTTCCACATTCCGATCACAATATATCACATAAATATATTGACATAACAAATCCATTATAAAAACAATTTTCAATACCAAAAATACATAAAAGAGTATATGGTATTTATTTCATTTAAAAAAACATTACGGCTTGTTCAGGAAGCCAAAGACCAATTAATACTCGCGGTGGCGGAAAAGGTCGTTGTCACCGCGTACGTTAAAAGAAACATTCCTTTTTGTCGTTTAGTAAAACACTTCGTAGAAAAATATTCCTTTTGTATAAAAGTAAAATTCAAACGGGTTTATACACCGTATAAAAGAATGTTGTGTGTAAAACGAAATATGCCTCAATGAAAGGAGATTGAGACGAAGTCCCTTACCTCGGGTCCGACTTGACTTGATCGTTATTTAACGTCCTGAATAATAAACTTGAGTTAATTTATATTTTCTTAAGAACCTTTTTCAAGTTCATTATTCTTTTTATATCACTTATTTCCATGTTATAAACATTATGTAACCATTTAAGTTAATAATGTTTATTTTTTCAATATTTGGTTCTTAAGTCGAAAGTGGACTTCTTACAATTACATGTTGTTCATGTGGTAAAAGGTTCTTTATATCCAGAATGAAATTACTGATTTGGATATCATATATATCATATATATCCATCATATACATGTATTTATAATATTACATAATCATTTTAGAGGTAATAATTGAAATGCACCGTTCATGGAAACGGTAAGTCGTACGTACGCATGAACGCTACTTTCATTTCGTTGTCATATTAATGGAATTAAAACCAAATGATAGATATGTATATTTTTAATTCCATAATTATATTCTTACTTTACATGTATCATACATCATATATATCCATTATATTTACTTATAATAGTACATTACATTTGAGGATAAGAAATGAAATGCACCGTTCATGGAGACGGTAAGTCGTACGTACGCATGAACGCTACTTTCATTTCTATCTCATACTTTAATGGAAAGAAAAAAATAATGATATAAAGGTATATTATAATTCCAGTATAACATCATATATAATAACTTTATGTTCATCCTTTATACATCCCACATATGGCATTAACGAATCAAATCACTTTGAGGGGGCGGTAGTCCGCACTTCCTAAAATGAAGATATCGCGTATAACCATAATGGAATCCATAAAGGTATGCCAAAAATGAAAAATACAGAAGCATAAGTAAAACATAAAAATATTATATATCATATATAAACATAGTGACATCTTAATGTCCGCCTTTGAAGGTGTTATATGAGTGTTGAACAATCATCGTTTCGTGAGGCAAAAATTTTCCATCCACAAAAACTGTATGTTCTTTAACCATTAGATGAAGGTGTGTGTAAGTGTAGAAAGAATACTTATTATAACAACATCCTATTATATTGAAGATACTGGATTTTTTACAAATGAAATGAATAAAAATATTTTAGGGGCTTGGAGAAGCAAAATAAAACAAAACGACTCAAGTGAAGACATTACCTTATAATCGGGTAACTCCCTTTGGTTTGAGCTCAAAGGCTTCCTTGGGAAGACTTCTACCCAAAGTAAGGCTTCAAGGAGTTATAGAGGAATGTTTAGAGACAAATTTAGCAGGGTTTGGTCGAGCCAAAGGCTTTGGAAGTATGGGTAATTAGGTAGAGGTGGGGTCCTTTTATAAGAGGAGAGGAGGGGCACTCTTGGAAAGTAAAGAAATGTTACTTTATTTTCAAATGGTTTTCAGATTTTAATGGTCCCACATTCATTTTTTTCGAGGATAAGGTGATAAGGGTTCGAAATTCATCCATCCAATAGGTTTTGGACATGTTTAGGTCTTATATTTTACATTATCTTTCCATTTTATTTAAATCGTTAAATAATGAGGTAATCGTTGCATCATCATGGTGACGTAAATAATTTAATTTATTTAATGTCTAAAAATTATAAAAAAAATATCATGATGTAGGAAATCTTTTTAGATTTATAATGAATATTTATAGTAAAACATATTACTTGTATAAACCCATGAAAACATTGTTTTAGTAAAACATCTCATGTTTGTGTCATTTTTACATTAACTTTAAATAAAAGGCATAAATGTCATTATCATACCCAAGTGGCTCCATGGGGTACCAAAAATAGACCCATGGGTTGTATTGGTCGGCCATAACTCAACTAATAGGGTTAGGACAAGTTTCAAGATATTTTCATTTTATTATAATATCATTTTTACCTTAAATTACACTAATTACCTTTAATCGTGATTAATAAAACATAAAAGTTACTATTCACCAAAATTTATTTTAATCCCATTGAACCAAATTTTACTTAATAATGAAAATAATTTAAATTTGTTTTTTGAGATTCAAAACACAGAAGTCGTAAAGTCCCATTTATACGAAAAATCAAATTTTGTAACCACCACATTGCGGTTTCACTATTAATCAAAAATTGAAGTTTTTCAGAAAAAAACCAAAACATCACCCTAAGATATATTTGATATTCCGAATTCAAAAATGATGTCTATTTTACAAAATTCAAATCATATAAGTCACATTAATTAATTTAATAATTAATTCCCGCTGTCATGACAAATAGCGTGTTTTTATGAAACAATAAGTATCAAAAGATTGACACTAGTTTAAGTCCAATTTCAAAGTGAAATTGATTCCAATGAAAACCATTGGATTAAATGGAAAAAATATATCCTAATTGCACTTAAAACCCAATTCAAAATATTATCTAATAATCTTAATAAATTATATTAAAAATAGGTTTTGAATTAAAATACAATATTTTACACTATTCATTAAAAAATGAACTTTATCGGAAAAATACCAAAAAAATACACAAAGTAATATTTGATGTCCCAATCATAAAGAATAAGTTTATTTTGACAAAAATAGCTTATAAAATTGTCAAAAGATAGATTTAAAAATGGTTTTCCATAAAAAGGCAGTAAAACAATCTTTTAAAAAATATTAGTGTATTTCATGCTTAAGATTGGATTTATTTTCATTTTAAGCCTCTAAAACAATATCTAATTCATTAATAGGCATAGATAAAAATATCTATTATTCATTACTTACTTGGGATGTTACATCCTTCCCCCTTTAGAAAATTGCATCCTTGCAATTTATTTACTTATCGAATAAGTGGGGGTATTTATCCCTCATTGCATTTTCAGATTCCCATGTTGCCTCTTAAATCATATGGTTTTTTCACAAAACCTTTACCTGATGAATCACCTTATTCTGTAACACCTGCTCCCTGTGGTCAAGTATCTGGACCGGTTGTTCCTCATAAGATAAGTTCTCTTCCAGCTGAACTACCTCTGGACTCAAAACATGAGATGGATCTGGCATATACTTTCTCAACATCGAAACATGAAAAACATTGTGTACCTAAGATAAACTCGAAGGTAATGCCACTCTGTATGAAACTGATCCAACTCTCTCCAGAATTTCATATGGTCCAATGAACCTTGGACTCAGCTTTCCTTTCTTACCAAATCACATCACACTTTTCCATGGTGAGACTTTGAGAAAAACATGATCACCTACCTTGAAAGATAGATCCTTCCTCCGGTAATCCGCATAACTCTTCTTCCTGCTCTGAGCTGTTCTCATGTGTTTCTGAATCAACTGAACTTTTTCTGCCATCTCTTCTACCAATTCTGGTCCCATCAGCTTCCTTTCACCCACTTCATCCCAAAATGCTGGAGTTCGACACTACTTCCCATATAATGCCTCAAATTGTACAATCTGTATACTGGAATGAAAACTGTTATTATAAGAAAACTCAACCAAAGAAATATATTGGTCCAAACTTCCCTGATAATCCATCGAAAAAGCTCATAGCATATCCTCCAAGGTCTGAATTGTTCGTTCTGACTTCCCATCTGATTGCGGATGAAAAGCTGTACTAAAATTTAATTCAGTACCCAACGACTTCTGAAGGCCTTTCCAAAAGTTAGAAGTAAACCTGGGATCACGGTCAGATACAATGGAGAGAGGAACTCCATGTAACCTGACTATCTCTTTAAGATACAATCGAGAAAGTTGATCTAGAGAGAATGTATCTCGAATAGGAAGGAAATGAGTAGATTTATCCAAGCGATCAACAATAACCCAGATTACATTATTACCTCTAGATTTCTTTGGTAATCCCATGATGAAGTCCATGGATATATTCTCCCATTTCCACTTTGGAACTGGTAGAGGCTGAAGCATCCTTTTCGGTAACTGCAGGTCTGCTTTAACCTACTGACAAGTCAAACACTTCACAGTAAAATCAGCAATATCTCTTTTCATTCCATCCCACCAGTAATACTCCCGCATATCTCTGTACATCTTAGTACTGCCAGGATGAACTGAAAATGGAGAACTATGAGCTTCACATAACAACTCTCTCTTCAACTGTGAATCACAAGGCACACACAATCTCTTCCCAAATCTCAAAACACAATCACTATCAATGTTGAATTCATGCAACTTACCTTTCTGAACTAGCTCTACCTTTTTCTGAAACTCACTGTCTTGCTTCTGTGCTTGCTTGATTCTGTCTAATAGAGAAGATCTCACTAATACCTGAAACAAAACAGAAGGAAATCCTGCACCAACAACTTCTATGCCAAATTTCATCAAATCCTTAACCAAAGGATCAAGTTCCAAACGCAACATCGTTAATGAAGCATTACTTTTTCGACTCAAAGCATCAGCAACTTTATTGGGTTTTCCCGGATGGTAATGAATTGTACAATAATAATCCTTGATTAATTCCAGTCATCTCCTCTATCTCATGTTCAATTCTTTCAGAGTGAATATATACTTTAAACTTTTGTGATCAATATATATTTCACACTTTACTCCATACAAATTATGCCTCCAAATTTTTAACTCAAAAACAACAGAAGCTAATTCCAAATCATGTGTAGGGTAATTTACCTCATGAGTTTTCAACTGACGTGAAGCATAAGCAATTACCTGATCATTCTGCATAAGGACACAGCCAAGTCCCTTCAACGAAGCATCACTGTATATAACAAACTCATCATTCCTGGAAGGAAGTTCCAAAACTAGAGCATTCACCAATCTTCTTTTCAACTCCTGAAAACAATCATCACATTCTTTTGTCCAGATGAACTTAACACCCTTACGAGTTAGCTTAGTCATTGGACTAGATAACCGTGAAAAAATTTCAACAAACCTTCGGTAGTAACCTGCCAAACCAAGAAAACTATGGATCTCAGTTACATTTGTGGGTCTTGGTCATTCTTCAACAACATTTGTTTTAGCAGGATCAACAGTTATTCCATCTTTTGAAACAATGTGACCCATGAAAGAAATTTTTTGTAACCAAAACTCGCACTTTCTGAATTTTCCATATAGTTTATTTTCTTTTAAGTTTTGCAAGATAACCCTTAAATGACTTTCATGCTCCTCTTTACTTTTAGAAAACACCAAAATATCATCCATGAAAACAACCACAAACTTATCCAAGAAATCATGGAAAATTCTATTCATAAGGTCCATGAATACATTAGGTTCATTAGTTAACCCAAAATGCATAACTACAAATTCATAATGGCCATATCTAGTACAGAACGCAGTCTTCAGAATGTCTGCTTCTTTTACATTCAACTGATGGTACCCCGACCTCAAGTCAATCTTCGAAAAATACTAAGCTCCCTGGAGCTGATCAAACAAATCATCGATATGAGGCAAAGGATATTTTTTCTTAGGAGTAATATTATACAAGGCTCTATAATCAATGCAAAGTCTCATTGAGCCATCTTTATTTTTAACAAACAAGACAGGAGCACCCCATGGTGATGTGCTAGGTTGAATGAAACCTTTATCTAATAACTCCTGCAATTGTTTCTTTAACTCTAAAAGTTCAACTTGAGCCATTCGATAAGGGGGTTTTGAAATTGGCTTAGAATCAAGAATTAAGTCAACAGTAAATTCAACTTCCCGATCATGAATAATACCAGACAACTCATCAGTAAAAACATCAAGATACTCATTTACCACTGGCACATCATTAATCTGAACAGTTCCTTTATTTTCAACAATATGTGCATGGTAACATTCATTTCCATATTTTACTAGTTTCTCAACTTCCTGATATGTTATCAAAATCAAGGGTTCATTCTTGTACACAAACTGAAAATCTTTTTGAAAAGAAACCATTTTAGCTCTGCAGTCGATCTTAGCATGATAAACAGAAAGCCAATCCATGCCCAAAATAACATCAATCTCTACTAGAGGAAAAATAATAAGGTTTGCTGGTAGATTCTTTCCACACACAAGGATAGGAAGGTTCTTATAATTCCTTTTTGTCTCAACGTTCCCTCCAGGTGTTTTTACCATAAGTTCAGGGTTCATATATTGAGATGGAATTTACAATTTACTAGAAAACTTATCAGAAATGAAGTATTGTGTAGACCATGAATCAAACAACACATTGGCATAATCAGAACAAACAAAAAGTGTACCTGATACCACTTCATTCGATGGCCCAACATCTGTTGAGGTTGTTGCAAAGGATTTCACCACCCCTTTCTGCTTGTAGTCTGACTGCTTTCCCCCAGTCGAGTTCTTCGTTAGACACTCATTTTCATAATGACTTATTTCATTACACTTAAAACATCTTACCGTTGGCTTTTCATTGCCTGCTTGATCATCTTCCTTACAGTTACGAGCAATATGACCAGACTTACCACATCAAAAGCACTTACCATACTTGGATAAACATTCTCCAGGATGCATTTTACGACACTTCTCACAGGATGGATATTTGGTTTTCTTACCTCCTTGCTTCTTTGGTGAATTCTTCCCCTTTCCCTGCCAACTGGTCCTCTTATTCTATTGTTTTTCATAGAACACCTGATCATTGGAAAACTCCATTTCCACCTTCTTCACACATCGAACAAGTTTTTCATGACTTTTAAACTCACGAGAAGCTAAATCCCTTCGATACTTTGGCTTTAACCCTGAGTAAAAACGGTTTATTTTACTATCAAGATCTCATATGAAGTTTGGAGCATACCTTGCCAATCGAGTGATCTTTGCTTCATAAGCAGCCACAGAATCATCCTCCTGCCTCAATTCTAGGAACTGTTTTTCCATCCTAAGACGAACCACCTTAGGAAAATATTTCTCAAGAAACATACCTTTGAATTCGTCCCAGTGAATATCCTCAATCTCATCATTATCCCTGATATTTTTTTACCATCGACCACCACTGATCAGCTTCACCTTCAAAACGGTAAACAGCAAGACTAACCTTTTGATGTTCTGAACACCCCATGACATCAAAAATCTTCTCCAGTGCTTTAATCCACCCTTCAGCTTGCACGAGGTCAGATGATCCTATGAATGATGGGGGAAGTTGCCTCATGAAATGTTCCACCACTAACATGTTCCTCTGCGGTTGATCTGGCTGATCTCGTGCATAGATACCACCACCATTTATATCTTGAGTCAACTGTGTCATCACTACAACAAACTGTTCAGTTCCGATTCCGACCATCTCAGGTTGCTGATTTGGAAGGTTGTCTTCCTCCTGATTTCGTCACAACATAGCTGCTTTGTTTCCTCTACGGAAAACCATTCTGAACATAGAAATATCTTAGGCGAAGCAACATGGTAATCCGTAAATGCTATATCATTTCAATCATATTATAATTTAACACTTTCCTAACTCCTAAAGTTGTCTAAACCGGCCTCTGATACCAACTATAAGGCCCCAGCCTTAAACCTTTCTTAATATTGAATTAAATGAATAATTCACATTGAGGATCTTTTCAGGTTTATAGTTTTAGAGAATTAGGATATAACTATTACATCTCAAAAGATTACAAAGTAGAAACTTTTACTAAGTTTCCATAAAATAAAAACTCTTAAAAAGAGACATGTCCAGTTCCATGTTTTAGGTTGCATGACTTTCCCTTGATCCCATCCTTGACCCTATTCCACATTAAGTCCTGTGAAAATCATTTCAAAAACTTGGGATGAGCATAAAAAGCTCAGTAAGGGATACACAAAGAATGAAAACTGTTAGTTTTTCAAAACAACAATTAAACCATGTATACTTTATAAAATTAATACTTTTCACCTTTTCAAAGTAGAAAAAAAATTTCCCTAAATAAAAGTTCATTACTTACCTTTCTGTAACCAAAAGATTACAATAAAACCCTTATAAATATCACATAACATGTAAAGGTAACTTGGGACATAAACATACTTAAGTGGAATAACCATAAGGTCGACTTCCACACATATCACTTAATGGAATAGCCATTCGGCCAACTTCCATACATACTTAATGGAATAGCCATACGGCTGACTTCCATACCCAATGCATTGGAGGTTATAACGTAACCACCCATCCTAGTATTCACGGAACCACCCATCATATGGTTTATCACGTAACCACCCTTGAAATGTCCAAGTACCATTATAAAATCATAAGACATAATAAAACACAATGGAAAGAAAACATTTCCACATTCTGATCACAATATATCACATAAATATATTGACATAACAAATCCATTATAAAAACAATTTTCAATACCAAAAATACATAAAAGCGTATTTGGTATTTATTTCATTTAAAAAAACATTATGGCTTGTTCAGGAATCCAAAGACCAAATAATACTCGCGGCGGCGGAAAAGGTCGTTGTCACCGCGTACATTAAAAGAAACAGTCCTTTTTTTCGTTTAGTAAAACGCTTCGTATAAAAAGATTCCTTTTGTATAAAAGTAAAATTCAAAGGGGTTTATACACCGTATAAAAGAATGTGGTGTCTAAAACGAAATATGCCTCAATGAAAGGAGATTGAGACGAAGTCCCTTACCTCGGGTCCGACTTGACTCGATCGTTATTTAACGTCCTAAATAATAAACTTGAGTTAATTTCTATTTTCTTAAGAAACTTTTTCAAGTTCATTATTCCTTTTATATCACTTATTTCCATGTTATAAACATTATGTAACCATTTAAGTTAATAATGTTTGTTTTGTCAATATTTCGTTCTTAAGTCGAAAGTGGACTTCTTACAATTACATGTTGTTCGGGTGGTCAAAGGTTCTTTATATCCAGAATGAAATTCCTGATTTGGATATCATATATATCATATATATCCAGAATATACATGTATTTATAATATTACATAATCATTTTAGAGGTAGTAAATTAAAATCACCGTTCATGGAGACGGTAAGCCGTACGTACGCATGAACGCTACTTTCATTTCTTTGTCATATTAATGGAATTAAAAATAAATGATAGATATGTATATTTTTTATTCCAGAATTATATTCATCCTTTACATGTATCATACATCATATATATCCATTAGATCTACTTATAATAGTACATTACATTTGAGGATAAGAAATGAAATGCACCGTTCATGGAGACGGTAAGCCGTACGTACGCATGAACGCTACTTTCATTTCTATCTCATAATTTAATGGAGAGAAAACAATAATGATATAAAGTTATATTATAATTCCAGTATAAAATCATATATAATAACATTAAATCTATCCTTTATACATCCCACATATGGGATTAACGAATCAAATCACTTTGAGGGGGCGGTAGTCCGCACTTCCTAAAATGAAGATATCGCGTATACCCATAATGGAATCCATAAAGGTATGACACAAATGAAAAGTACAGAAGCTTAAGTAAAACATAAAAATATCATATATCATATATAAAAATAGTGACATCTTAATGGCCACCTTTGAAGGTGTTATATGAGTGTTGAACAATCATCGTTTCGTGAGGCAGAAATTCTCCATCCACAGAAACTGTGTGTTCTTTTACCATTATATGAAGGTGTGTGTAAGTGTAGCCCGAATACTTATTATAAAAACATCCTAGAATATTTAATATACTGGATTTGTTACAAAATAAATTAATAGAAAGAGTTTAGGTGGTTGGAGAAGCAAAATAAAATAAAACGACTCAATTGAAGACATTACCTTATAATCGGGTAACTCCCTTCGGTTTGAGATAAAAGGCTTCCTTGGGAAGAATTATACCCAAATTGAGGCTTCAAGGAGTTAGAGAGGAATTTTAAGAGACAAAATGAGTAGGGTTTGGTCGATCCAAAGGCTTTTGAAGTGTGGGTAATGAGGTCGAGGTGGGGGCCTTTTATAATAGGAGAGGAGGGGCACTCTTGGAAAGTAAAGAAATGTTACTTTATTTTCAAATGGTTTTCAGATTTTAATGGTCCCACATTGATGTGTTTATAGGATAAGGTGATAAGGGTTCGAAATACACCCATCCAATATGTTTTGTACATGTTTAGGTCTTATATTTTACATTATCTTTCCATTTTATTTAAATCGTTAAATAATGAGGTAATCGCTGCATCATCGTGGTGACATAAATAAATTAATTTATTTAATGTCTAAAAATTATCAAACAAATATCAAGATGTAGGAAATCTTTTTATATTTCTAATTAATGTTTATAGTAAAACATATGACTTGTATAACCCCATGAAAAAAAAATTTAGTAAAACATCTCATGTTTGTGTCATTTTTACATTAACTTTAAATAAAAGGCATAAATGTCATTATCATACCCAAGTGGCTCCATGGGGTACCAAAAATCGTCCCATGGGTTGTATTGGTCGGCCATGACTCAACCAATAGGGTTAGGACAAGTGTCAAGGTATTTTCATTTTATTATAATATAATTTTTACCTTAAATTACACTAATTACATTTAATCGTGATTAATAAAACATAAAAGTTATTATTCACCAAAATTTATTTTAATCCCATTGAACCAAATTTTACATAATAATGAAAATCATTTAAATTGTATTTTTTATATTCAAAATAGAGAAGTGGTAAAGTCCCATTTAAACGAAAAATCAAATTTTGTAACCACCACTTTGCGGTTTCACTATTCATCAAAAATTGAAGTTTTTCATAAAAAAACCAAAACATCACCCTAAGCTATATTTGATATTCCAAATTCAAAAATGATGTCTATTTTACAAAATTAAAATCATATAAGTCACATTAATTAATTTAATAATTAATTCCCACTGTCATGACAAATAGCGTGTTTTTATGAAACAATAAGTATCAAAAGATTGACACTAGTTTAAGTCCAATTTCAAAGTGAAATTGATTACAATGACAACCATTGGATTAAATGATAAAAATATATCCTAATTGCACTTAAAAACAAATTCAAAAGATTATCTAATGATCTTAATAAATTAGATTAAAAAGTTGCTTTCAATTAAAATACAACATTTTACACTATTCATTAAAAAATGAAATTTATCGGAAAAATACCAAAAAATTACACAAAGTAATATTTGATGTCCCAATCATAAAGAATAAGTTTATTTTCACAAACATATCTTATAAAATTTTTAAAAGATAGATTTAAAAATGGTTTTCCATAAAAAGGCAGTAAAACAATCTTTTAAAAAATATTAGTGTATTTCATGCTTAAGATTGGATTTATTTTCATTTTAAGCCCCTAAAACACTATCTAATTCATTAATAGGCGTAGATAAAAATATTTATTATTCATTACATACTTGGGATGTTACAAAGATGGTTTGAATAAATCCTTGGGAAGACTAAGGATTAACCTGAAGGAGAGAGAATGATGCAGTCATAGGATTTTTGAAAAACCAAGTAGCATGAATGTCATAAAATATTTGAGCATCAGGGTACTACACGATGTGTAATCCCCTTTCAATTCGTTGAATACATCGAGGTCCACATCCACTAAAAAATACATCACTCGTAGATTTATTTTTCTTTTTTTCACTTGAATCATTTCACACTTTGAAACCCCCATGACAACCCATTAAATAGTGGGACATGTTGTGTAATCTTATTACATGATGTGTAATCCCTCTACTTCAAATCTTTAATATCCAAACTCATCCAAACTCCCTCTGAGAATCATTCCAACACTTCCAAAAACAATAAAAACAATGTAATGGATCAAGAGGACATAGACCATTACATTTTCATTTAAATTTCACATTTGGCTGAACAGTATAAAAACCAATTTTTATGAAATCTTACATTTTCTTTTAAGAATTTCTATATCTATATTCTATTTTGGATTTGTATTTAAATATAATTATTTTATTTTTGTTAAAAATATTCTAATTAATTCCATTAAAGTCATAATAATTGAATTTGGTATATATTAATTTATAAATTTAATGATTCATTTTTCTGGAATACAATTTTTTCATAGCCTGTTGCAGATTTTTTTAGAAGTAGTATCTTCCAGCTATAGAACATTGATTTTAACAAAAAGACTCCGTATTTTTATTCTATATATATATATATATTATATTAAGGCCAATTTCATTTTTGGTCATTATGAATAGTACCCTTGGTAAAAATGATAGTCACCATGATAACTGTTAATGTGGGGCTAAATTGAAACACTAAAAAGATCAAGGATAAAATGACATAAAAAAATATATAAATATCATTTTATCTTTTTATTTTTACCATACATATTATCATATAAATTTTTTATTTTGATCCATTAATCCTACGTAAGGTAAAAATAAAATTTAATAATTTTAAAATTTCCATGTCTATGTACTCCTCAATCAATATTAGGGTACACCCACATATCCTTTCTCTAAACCTATTTTGATACTTTTATCATAAAATACCTTCCAAATACTATACTGTCATCCCACCCACTTCCTAGAGGCCATAGTTTGATCATAAACCCATACTATCATGGATTTTGATATAAAAATACTTTTCATTCTTAATTCAATTTATAGTTTCTAATAACGCTTTTTTATTTAATTATTTCCTCGACATCCATTAAATTTTCTTCAACCATTATAAATTAATTACATAATGATAAAAAATATAATGAAATCCTATTATGTTTTTTACAATCCTTTTAAACTACAAAACCAGATATCCAAAAATAAAAACATCAATCAGGAATACCTGTATACTACAACATAAGAAGACAATGAATTTCTTTTTTCATCACCAAATATTATGGTCGTTCAAAACTGTAGAAAAAATGAAATTTTTTGATTTATATGGTAGAAATTTGATTTTATATTTTTATATAAATATTTTAATTCATATATTTATATTTTATAAATAATAAAAACCCCATGCATTTGTATGTGCATATTAGTACCTTACGAAACGATGTATTTTATTTTTCTACAGCACCTCGTATAGATTCCATATAAAGGTGGGTTTGAGGTAATAATATTTCAATAGTGACATAATAATCAATAATAGAACACAAAATTATACATACAATGTTTCCATCATGTTCATTGTAACATTGAAACATTACTCATGTGTATATATGTCCTATTGTGTCAATGATTTTATCATATTTCATTTTTTAACCATCCTACATAGTAACTTATAAATTTATAATTAATGTATAAAAATCTAATTATATCATTATTGTGATTATATAAATGATATGATCAAGAAAATGTTTTCCAAATTCAACGTATTAAATTAATTGTGGACTTGTGAACTTTACATCCTCAAGAAATTCAATGTAAATTTAATGAATTATGTAATCAAGTATAACATATATATAATTTAAAATAAAATAATAGAACTAAAAAATGTAATATAGTATATAATTATCATATGTTTATTATTTACCAAGATAAATAACATATGTGTCTTTTATTACATGAGATAATAGACACCTTACTAAAAATAATTAATTTAAAAGTTTTACGTATTTATTAAATGATTTTTTTACTCCCTGTAAATATAATTTAAATAATTTTATATATGTATTTATATTAAAATAAATAAATAATAAAGAAAATTTTATGTATATTTTTAGATACTAATCATGGATATGAAATGTAATCTTAATAATTATATCCTAAATAATGATATAATTTTCATTACAAATAGAAAAAAATGAAAATTTTAAACATTTATGACATCAAATGATTTCCACAATAAAAAATATTTATCTAATTCTAATATTCCATTAAAATATTCAATTATAATTTTTCATTTTTCATCAATGAAACCCCATCATCCATTTTTTTGTTTATATTATTTTTGAATGTTTCATTTTAAATAAAATTGATATATCAACATACGAAAATGATTTACCTATGAGTTTAAAATGATGTCTTTTGGAGTTTCACAATGGAAATGATGTATTTGATCACTTACCTACATGTTATTTATCTTGTAATTTTTTTTGGAAGGATATGTGACACTAATAAAAATATTATTATTTGTGAATCATTTATATTATTCCAATGTATTGTGAAATGATTATTTTCTTTGAAAAATTTTGTTGGAATCTACCATGTAGGTTATTCCACTAAAAATGGTTATTTCTTGGATTCCTATAAGGGTTATTATAATATGAAATCCATATGAACCTAAGTTACATTTGAATTATTATTAATTACTTTAAATATAAATAACATTTTTTTGAAAGTTTTGTTAGTGATATTTTTTTAATGTAACTAATATACAATTCTAGGGAAAATGGTGATTATAAATTTCTTTCCCATTGTAAGCTTGTTTTACATGAAACACTAAATATTATTATCTTTTCCATTATGATGTATTTTATTGTTTTTTATAAAGAACATTGTACAAGAAAAGTAAATTCATGTTAATATAAACAATTATTTGCGTTCAATGTTAATGATGTTATATGTGTGCTCTATTTTTTATATCATGGTTTTTATATGGCATATGTGATTTCATAATTCCATTTTTTATTTTAGGTGTTGATATTTTTTTCCTCATTGGATGATTTCAAAAAAAATCAGGAATATAATGATTATTAGTTACTATGATAAATTTTTATTCCTAATCATGATGATTAATTTTAAAAATAAAATTCTATTCTATTTATAGTATTATATTCTAAGGTAATTGATACATAGGTCAAGTGTACATTTTTTAATAAATGGGTTTTTACATAAAATTTATAACCTAATTATCTGAAACAAGAAACATTAAATGATATTTGGGAGAAGAAGAAAATAAAATATTTTTAAATGTATAAATTATTTGTCAAATAAATGATGGATTCATAAAAATTGTATATTGTCACTTTAAAGTGGTATGATTAAGGTAACTATAAAAATTGAACATTATTCTTTCCCACCCTCAAGGAAGACGAAAATGGTTTTTGATATACTTGAGGAACATTAGGAATAATATTACTCTCATTCGTAGTAAAAAAAGGGGGTTATGAAAATTAATTTAATCTAGTATAAATATTGGAATAAGTTTCCTAATATAGGAAAATACAAGGATAAAACACATTTTATTTCTCTCATGATACATTGATAATTAATTCTAAAAATTTATTGTTATTTTTTAATTCTTTTGATCTAGTTTCTTAAAATATATACATCTTAATAAATCAAGTGTTTAATTTGGTTCTTTTTTAAAATAGATAAATCACCATATAATAATAAAAATTTCTAATTATTAGTGAG
Source organism: Viscum album (assembly GCA_963277665.1). Classification (NCBI taxonomy): domain Eukaryota; kingdom Viridiplantae; phylum Streptophyta; class Magnoliopsida; order Santalales; family Viscaceae; genus Viscum; species Viscum album. The sequence continues at coordinate 1,495,655,496 of OY728151.1, read as the reverse complement.
GGTTCTAGTTTTGTCTCAATGGGAGGAAAGCAATTCTTCATATCCAAGATAAAAATAGGTTATTAATATTTTTTCTCCCTATAAAAATATTTCAGACATAACATTATTTGAGGTGTTGAGGTGATAAAATAATGTTTTTGGATATTTATTTTTTTTATTATATTATATTATTATTTTCATTGTTTTTATCATTATTGTAATTTTTTCAATATTTTAATCCACCTAGACTAAAAAAATGTTATACCATTATTTAATGGATTTTTATATATTTGAAATTATCATAGATATTTGAAAAGTCACTTTTATGGTTGGGTATATACCCAGAGCCATCCAAATTAAACTATAAAATATCTAATAAAAAATATCTTCAGGAGAAAAATGTTCTTGGGGAGCCAAATTATCAATCATTTATACACTGTAATGGGTTGGATGAAAAATGATAATATTATAAACACACATCGTAAACATAAACTTTTTTCTATCAAATAATAAAAAAATTAAGAACATTCATTAGAGAATATTTTACTACATATCAGTTTCTATTTTTTACAAAAACAAAAAATAAAGAAAAATAAATTACTGTTGGGAAATTAAGATAAAATTATGGCTTTGATGGAAAGAAACCATATAGTGATTTGACTCTAAATATCCCAGATCTATTATCTACTACCATTATATTGTCATAAGACACAAATAAATTGTGTCACATGTGACATAAAAGTATAATAGTCTGTAAAACAAAATTCAAAAATGTGTTTTTTATTATAATGGAATAAAATAATTACATAAATTTTTAAATTTTATTATTATAATAACATTAATCCATCTAGATTATCCTTACATATATTTTCTAGTTCACATCAAGAAATCGTGGGGTTAAATAACAAGAAAAGGGTGAGCTCAAATTATAATTAACTGTAAAGTATAATGGAATAAATAATAAATCAATGAGAATAGTCAATATGGAAAGTTAATAATAGAAGACACAAGCCACATAATCAATACACTATGAATAAAGTATATAAAATATATTTTGTGGTAAATAACTTAAAAACCATGCCATAGAAATATTGAGTTAGGAATAAAATCCATCCATATATATATATGTCAATGAAGAACCGCATGGATAAATAAAAACTGAAACCAAATGAATTCAATTCCCAAATATTGGACGTCCTGTCTAAAGAATAGTGAATCATCTAATTAAAAATCTATCTTCCCAACAGTTTAAAACTATAGGTAGAAACCCATTTAATTTATGTAACATATTTTTCTCACGAGAACATATTGATGCATCAAGGGGCTATAAATATTCTTGGGTGCATCTTTTATTATATGTCCAAATAATTTCTCATATAGAATTATCAATTTAATTAATAATAAATTTTCTTATCAAATATCCTTACGGAATAATGAATACATATTTATCAATATTTCCCCAGATAATCAAATAACTTTAAATTTAAAAAAAATATGTAGAATGATATATGATTTTGGCCGTAAACATATCTATGATAAAAGACATGGATAATTAGGGGAAATTCAATATATAAGGATAATAGAAAAATGAAAATATTCAAGTGGACTAAAAAAGGAATCAAGGAAGTGAATTTGAAAACTATAATTTTCCAAATAAATCATAAACCATATAGATAAAGTATAAGGAATTTCTCAATACAAAATATCCCAACTGGAGTAGAAATAAAGTGTTGTTGTCATTGATGAAAAAAATACTATAAATTATATTTTGAAAACATTAATTAGGATAATATCTTATTTAATTTGATAAATAATTTTCAAATCCAATTATTTTGAAATCACATTTATTTAATTTCATTAAAAATCATCCTTTTATAATTTAAAGGGATGAATTGATAAAATGACAGCAAGAAAATCAATAAATGTCATAATACATAAATAAAAAATTTCTATTTCATTATAAAATGGTAAGAAAAATTCCATCTTTTGAAATAATAAAAATATTCCATTATAATAATTGGTAAAAAACAAAAAAGGAAAAAATGCCTCTAATAAATCATTTTGGAAGGGTTAAAAATATTTTTTTACCTATTTTGAAAAAAAAAGCATAGATGTATACTGGTTCTTAGACTAAAGATGAATTGATGTTTGGACTGTTTAAAATAATATTCTAAAAAAATTTAACTACCAATGAGTGCAAAAAATGATATTATTACTTGAAAAATGTTATCAATAAAAATAAGGTAATAAAATTAAAAGGTTTATTGAACAATAATCCCATAATTTATTCTAATGTAAATTCATCTATAAATAATCTAGAATAAAACGATATTTTATTATAAACCCTTGAAAATTTAATAATCTTGAATTGAGAATAAATCATTGAGAAGATTAGGTATATAATTTTGAAATAGACGTAATGAAGTTTAAGTACATAAATAGGTGGAAAATGTAATTATACACATAATAATAGAATATTAACAAAAATGAGGTTGTTTAATATACTAATAAAAAGAAATTGGGTTATTAAATACGTTTCCATTCGGTTACTTTTAACTCAAATACCCCAAGATGAAAAAATTCAAATTGAAACTAAAAATATCATGAAGACTAAATGAATCATTTAATTATATGAAAAAGTGTCATTATGTACACCATATATAAGAAATAATTTGAAAAACCATAAATTGATTTTATTAATGAGAATGTTAACATCCATAAAAGGTAGTGAAATTCCAATGATAATCTACAAAAAAAATCAAGGTAAATAAACATTAAACATACCAAAGTATAACATAACACATTGAAACATCTCAATAATATTATAGATTAATTAATAACACTAAATGAATCATATAGTATTAGTATAATAATTAGATACAAGTCATAGGGTAGTATATACACTATATAAATGAAAATAGGTTCATATAATCAAATAAACCTCAATGTAATAAAAATTAAGATGAAATCCCATAACACGTATTTCTTTTTTGGGTGAACATACTTTATCATCCTTTATAAGTGTTTCGTAATTGTCACTATCTTATACCAGAACCATGTTAATATTTTCGATATAATATATGACCTTATTATAGTATCTTATTACACTTTCATTATTACCTGTCATTATTTTCACTCTCTTGGTTGTTAATTATCTAGTTTGACAAGTATTTTTTTGACATGATACATGTTGTTATTTTTACATAAACTGTGCTTTCATCATTATGGAATATAACCCCTGATGTAATTACCACATATATATAAATGATATATTTATTTATATGAATATATAATGTTTGGAGATATGAATTAAAATGCACCAGTCATAGAGGCAGTAGGTCGTACGTACACATTAACGCCGCATTCATTTGTTTACTGTATTAAAAGAATGAAATCTAAATTATCTATTCTTATATTATAATTCCAACACCAAATATATGTCATGTATTTTAAACATGTTTAATATAATTGTACTTTATATTTTTCATGTATAGATTGAACGAATCACGTCTCTTTCAGGAGGTAGTAGTCCACATTTAAACAAACATTGTTATGATATTTACACAAGATGGAAAGTATAAAGGTATGTTCTATATAAAAATTATAGGAGCATAAATGAATTATAAATATAATATTTGTCATATATTAATATTTTTTCTATTATATATCTCAACCATTAAATTTTGTAAAGGAAAAAATGAACAATCGTTATTTCACATGTTGGTAGTTTTCAATACAGAAACAGTAAGTTTATTGAACATTGTATGGAAGTGTGTAATTTTAGGTACAACCTTTAAAATAAAAATATATAATTTTTTTGAGGATACATTTGTTGTTATATGATTCTGGAAAAAAGAGAGTAAATATAACAACCCTGGTCTTTATTAAACAATTAAACATGATTTATTAAACAAACATGCACTTAATACAATCTATAAGATCGAGAGTTCATGTATATTTGGGTATTCAGAACAATATATGAAAAATTAAGACATGTAATACAAGATATTTATTGTTAACTTCATTTAGATGACCACAACATTACTTGATACTTAGAATTGCATGGGAAAACCTGAGGAAATACATAAGAAAAGTGTGAGCTACAAATCCACATAAGGGAGTAACCGTGGAATAACATGAAGAATACAGTAAATGTTAGGATATATACATATCAATTTATCATAAGATAAACATGGTCCTAAAGGAATAATATAACATGATTATCATAAAATGTAAATGTGATAACAACCTAACAAAATACATCATTAACCTAAAGGAATCAATTAAACTCATGTCCAAACACGGTGGAAAAAATTCATCACATGAATTTGGAAAAACCATGTCCCAAAAAACATATCATGATTCCAAACATTAGAAAATTCATTATCAGGGTCCTCCCTTCAAAATAATTTCAATATCATTATTAATTATGCCACATAGATCATAAAACATCAATTTGGTATTCATCATAATTAATTTCATAATCAATTATTGTGGAATAAATACTTTTAATTCCTCAATAAGAACATATAATTTCATAAAGTTGAATACCCTTGATATTGTAATGTTTATGGTATTCACTACAAGTCCATTTTGGCATAGAAAATCTTGGTGCAATTTTAGCAGCATGACAACATGACATACAAATTAATAAAAAAAATTGATGAGAGAGAAAGTTGTATCTCATTAAATATAAAATAAATGAAAATTAATAGGTTCATATAAATAAAAGTTCCAAAAAATGAATTTCTAAATAGAAGTTGTAATAAAATAAGGAAATATAAAGATAGAGGAGTAATGAAAAAACTCATAAGAAATTTTGGCGTGGTAACAGGTGTACATTGGAGGGATTAATTAGAGAGAAATTGATATCTCATAATTCATACGTATAACATACCCCATAATTTTTAATTTAAAATAATAGGGTTATACAATATAAGGAAACATGGATAAAAATGTGAATGGAAAGTGAAGATCCCCTTACTAGAATGTGGGACTTCAAAAGCTTGAATAGGGGACTCATGAGAGCTTGGGGAACCTTGGGAGGATTCAAGAGAGGGTAGGACAGAGTGGGGACGTTCTCAATGGATTTTGAGAGAAGAGAAGTGGGATCTTGGGTGGGATTATACCCTCAATGGTAGTTTAATTCTTTAATATTTCACAGACATAGGTTTTGGAGTCTATATAATTAAATATTCCAAACCAAAAACCATTCCATGGTTTTAAACCATTTTTTTAAGAGGAGTTTAAAACATTATTTTGTAATTACAATGGCCTAAGAAATTAAAATATTATAATTTACTATGTGGAGGTGAGTTAAAACCTCAAGGAAATGAATTCAAAATCACAAATTATATTATAAATTTGTAGGATTCACAAATGAATTATAAAATAACTCAAATAAATCTAAAATCAAATTATTTTAATGGGAAACGTATATTGGGCCTAAAATACCCATTTTAGTATTTATTACATAAATTTGGCGTTATTATGTTGTCATAAAACTAATATTTTATACATACAGTAATTAGTTTTTACCCAAACATTCGACTATCTCAAAAAAATGAAAATTTCAGCATTGGATAATTTTGACATCCTAAATCCAAAAATAATATTAATTTTATATTAGTAATTTTCTAAATATATGACTTTTCACATTTAAATTGAAAACTGACATTTATTGAAAACTCACTGGTTTTGACAAAAACAGTTTTCAAACCTTAATAAAATTTACTTTTAATTCATACAAATTTTATACTCATTAATTATTTATAAAAATAATTTAATAATAATAATTTATTAAAAAATTATTTATTTCAATAATTCATTAATTAAATAAAATAAATTCTTGTAAAATACTCTTTGGGTTTTATCATATAGAACTCTTATCAAACTGATTACCTAATCATTTATTGATAAGTAACTGGTATAATAATCATTTATAAGAACCACTTTTATAATATTATTATTAATTACATTAGTTTAATATAATAATGTATATATTTATTAAAATTATCATTTTTACCCAAAGAACCAATTTATCAATTTTATCATTTTTCTAAGAAAGACAATTCTCATAATGAAATTGTTGGAATAGAACATGAATTTATAAAAATTGATTACAAAATATGTAACTAATACCTTGTTACATAAACCATTATAACACCAACATAAGACCATAGGGTATGGTGTACAATGGTGATAGACTCTTGTGGTGGCTAGGATAATATCGCTCTGGTGGTAGTTTGTAGTAACTTGAACTTCTCTCATGTGTGATTCCATTCAAGCTTAACGTTTTGATGCTCCACTTCGGCTTGGTCAAGAGTGATGCCCAGTGATGCTAGATATTTTCTGAGATCTAAAAAATGAGCTTTGTATGACCTGAGTCTACTAAATGAGGTCATCCACTCCATTTCCTAGGTCAAAAATATTTTTTTTGAAACCTTATATTTATATTAGACGTTTTATCACTATTCAGTAGATATATTATCAACGTTAATGATACATGACAGAAATTTAAATCCAATAATTAAAAAACATATTACATATGTTTTATATATCCATAATACATTAAATTTAATTAAATATTATTCAAAAATTATTGGGTTGCTACAGTTCGGGACATAGAGATTAAAAAAAAAACTAAAGTTCTTCAGGTTAAATGTTACCACTTTTTTGGGTAACTCCTTTTAGTTTTCATCAATGAGCTTACTTTCATGTCAATATTATAAAATAAATACATCTAGGATGTGGTGAGGTATTCTTAGGATCATTTTTTCTAGATCATGGTTGAAAAAGTGGCTTTAGAGTTGCGAGTTTGAGGGACTCAGTAGTTCCTTTTTATTGTGGACAAGGAGTGGCACTCCTGTAAATTTTGGAAAAGGGAATTCCACTTTTTCATTGAATGTGGCCCTAATAATTTTAAAATATTGATATATGGAGGATAGGGTCGTAATAATTCCATCCAATGGATTTTCGAAAAGTGTATAGGGAATTTTTGGACTTATGAATAAGGATTAGTTCTTTGGTAAGATAAATTTAATCATAATAATTATAATTAATTTTAATTACAATTAAAAATATTTTATATCAAAAAAATTTAAATTATTATAATTTATAAATTATTTTTATTTAAAATATGAAATTCATTTTTTCAAATTCCAAACACAAAAATAGCAAATTTTAAATTAAAATTAATCGCATAGATGAGAAGATAATGTGGCTTATTAACGTTAAAATGTTCAGAAGATTGCTATATTTTAATATATAATTTCAAATTAAATTTTTTCAAAAGTAATAATTGTATAAAATAATAAATAACTTATCATATTAATGATTAAAAACCATTTAAAATACTATTCATCATTATAAATATATTATATGAAAAACCACATTAGAATAAAAATTCAATATTTTCACTATTCATTAAGAAATAGAACTTCATAGAAAAATAGAAAACATTCACCATATCCTAATTTTTATCTTAAACATTCAAATATGACATTTATTTTTACAAATAATATTTATAAAATTTCCAAAAACAGTATTTAAAATAGGTTCTTTGTTAAAAGGTGGTAGAAGTGCGTTAACAAAAATAGAGGTTGTATGTGTATTATTGGGTTTGTTATTATCTCATGCAAACAAAATATCATTGATGAATATCAAAAATAGTTTCTTCAATATCATATATATATATATATATTACATTAATAAACACACTAATTTTAGTAAATATAATTTATTTTTATAAAACCTCTTTGGGAGTATAAAAATATTTTTTATAAAAACATTACCTTTATATTCAATAGGAACTTTTATTTATTTCATTATAATTAGTAACCAATGATTTCATTTCATATTTTTTTAAAACATTAAATTTCATATATTATTTAATCCTATTCATAATTGATAATTTATTTTCTAAGTTATATGTTTTTTGTATCAAATAATAATATTTTCGTAATATATTATTTTTTGTAAAACTCTGTCTTCTATATAACGCAAGCCATTGAAGAAATCTGTTGTCATGAGCAATATATGCTAATTCAGTGACCCATTAATTAGATGCTATGAATTATAATTTATATGCATACGATATTATATAAATTATAAATTCTTAGGATATTATATTCCAATAAGTGATTGGTATTGTGTGTCGTACACGCTATACAATACAATGTTTTTATATAATAAGTTAAGGGCGTTACATTAACCCCACCACAATTCAGTTGAATCCTCAAAATTTAAACATGGTCATAATGATTGATATTTTGGTATTATTATGTTTGAAATCCCACATAGTGATAAGGATTTGTATGAAATATTCTATAAATAGAGAATGTGAAGTGAAAATGTCATATGTAATAACTTATAACTAGGTCTTTATGTGGGAGATCCTTTTATCCATGTAGCTATAAGTACATGGAAGAAAAGATTAAATATATATACGGAGTGATTTATGACATAAATAACATACAAGTGAATGGTCAATATAAATTTTAGGGCCTCAAATCCAATTTTTTTATGATTTAGAACACCATCAGTTCAAAAAAAATTAATGCATTATGAAAATATTTTATAAAAACAAGTTCCTCATGTTAATAAATTCATTTATCACCTAATAATATATGAATATTTACTTAAATTATTTTATTTAGTTACATATGAATAATTCTATAGTTTTTTTGTTCTTTGATTAAATTCTAATTCATCCCTTACTTTAGGAAATGGGTATCCCAAACATAACATTGATCACTAAAGTAAAAAAATAAAAAGGTAATATATCATAAGGCACATAAAAGTGTGAAAGGAAATTACATTTTTCAATAAATATTATCCAAATATAGTATGTTTATTGTATTAATCTGTAATGTATAAAATATACACTTTAGGATCATCATTACCATTTATTTTTCAAATTTTTTAACTAGAAATAGAAATTGCATAGGTTATTGGTTTTTGTGAAACCCTTATCATCCTTCATTCATGGTTTCCATTCCTACATACATGCACAGATTGATGTGTTGTCACCAGACATATAGTTTATCGTTTTCTAAATCTATATTAATATAATTTACAAACAAAAATATAATGTATATCCTTGAACTTAATCATTAATTTTACTACAGTTTTCAATACAAACAAAATACCAAAATACTAAATATTTTTATTTTCTAATAGATCATTACATGGTCTCGGATTATCCATAATGGCATTTATAGAATATCTAAATCCTTACTCAATATCATCAATCAATAGAACCTTAAGTTTAACCTTGGCCATTAATTTTCAAAATAATTCTTAACAGTTGGTAAATATATTTCAATTTTCTTATGTTTATCCCCCTAGAGTGTCAAATTAGGTGTGCAGTAATTCTCATAGTCTTGTTCGTGCTTATTTCGTGTCTATACTAACACATCTCATTGGTTTCGTAACCCCTTGGTATATTTCTTCCATAACAGCATCCACATGTAGTATCCAAACATGGATGTATTTCTAAGAATACCCACCTAATATCTACCATACCAAAATTTAGGATTTTATTCTCTACCTATAATCAAATTTTTCCATTTTTTTATGTTCTTTTATCTTTTATTCAAAAAATCTACTTCCCAAGGATTCCACTAAACATTGTTTGATACCAACTATCGGGACCTAATAATATAGATCCTTGAAACAATGTCTACTACCATTACATTAGTTTAAGATATAAGTAAATTGTGTCCTATAAGATAGAAATGTTTTGTAGTTGTGATAAATCGGATACATACATGTTTTTTTATTATATAATCTTGTGTTAATTAAAGAATTTTTCTTTAATTCACATTGAGGATATTTTTAGTTTTAATAATTTTGAGAATTTGTCTATTACTCGTACTTAATAAAATAAAATAAATTTAATGTGGAATCTTCTGAACAATATCTATTTTTTCTATAATATAAAATAACTAAAATATAAAATGGCCACATTTTTTGGAAAAAATTCCAAACATTAACCATAAAACCTGATTATCCTTAATCATAATATATCATGTGAACAAAATTAAAAGACAGAGGATAAATATAAATATCTTTGTCATGGATATAAAAAATAAAGAAAATGGTAGTCCATTGATATAAATTGAAACCAAGAAAAAACATAACATAAATAAACACTTATCACAATTATTTTGTTTTAAATAAATTCCATTGAAAATAAGATCATTTCATACCTTTTTCATAATCACAAAATTACTATAAACCCATTTATTAGAATAGAAAATACATAATGGTATTTTGGTACATAATTTTTCTTGTCACTCTTATAATGGAATAAAACCGTGATCAACTTCCATATATGTCACTATTAAAAATTGATAGTTATATTACTTACTTAAATAACCAAACAATTTATGTTTATAATGTAACCTATATTCCTTGATTTTTCCTGAAACCACCCATCCTTGGTTTATCACGTAAGCATCATTATAATATTGATGTTCCGTTATTTTAAAAATAACTAATAATAGCATTCAATTTTCCATATTCTAATCATCAAATTTAATTTTCACTCATATGAAAACATTTCATTCTATAAAATACCAATCCATTATGAAACAAAAAATTGAACATTTAAATAGTAATTAATAAATTAGTGTCCCATACAACATTGAATAATTTGAATTAAATAAGAAAATTACCATTTTAAAACACTCATGTTCACAGAGATACATTAATAACAACCATCTTAAAAGCATTTAATCTAATGATTAATAAATATAATAATAAATATCTAAAAAAAATTAAAACAATTTTTTAGTTAAAAAGATGATTACCTTGAGTCTGATTCTTTATGTATGTTATTTATCTTCCACTTCTTTAGACGACCTCGTTTGATAAACAACTTATCACCACAAAGGTGAATTTTATTCTAATAATATGAGCTCTATGATGTGGGAGGGATTATATTAATGGATTTGGGTAGAGATTTTTTGAACAAAATTGGTATTGACGTGAGAAGGAAATAGAATAATGGATGCACTTTTATAAGATAGGGGCGATGCACTCTAGGAATTATTCCAAATATTAAGTTAATATAAATTAATTTTATAATCCAAATTTCCCTGAAGTGACTTATTTAGAAAATAGGATGTTGATTGAAGAAATAAAATCCTCCAATAAAAATTATAATGTTTTATTATTTTCTAATCTTTTTCATTTTATTTTAACCTCTATTTTAGTATTTTAATTATTACTCAAATATCATAAAATTCACACTTTGAGGGTTAATTAAATTACCATAAATAGATATAAGTCCAATAAATGATTAATTTATGACATTTTAGTAATTATATGAATTACTTTTCCAATGTTGAAATGTTTAGAAATTTTAAATCATTTAATATAATATTATTCATTCTGAAATATCTCTAATATTAATTTTGAAACTATTCATTACATGTTTTTTTTGAAAATATCATAACATCAAGATAAATTCAAAAAAACTATTTTAACACAATAGAAATATGTCATAGTCATCCATGAAATTCTAGAACGACATTAATTTTATTATAATATATTTTTTTTAACATTATTTATTTTATTTATTTTATTCTTCCATTAATCAAACAATTAGTCAATCATTATTTTTTTACCATTATATATAATTATTTTATTACTAAAAAGAAAAATTAAATTACTAAGATGTAGATAGTAATTTATCTTTGTAAAAACTATTTCTAGTCAAAAATATCCCTTTTATAACCCCATATTAAAAAAACATACTTCTTAAAATGGAATGTGTGAAAAAATTGAATTTTAGTTAAATATAATAATATAAATGGAATACTCCAACCCATGTTAAATCCAAGGGTTTTAATATTTGACCAAGGATTATTTTAATTGAAAAATACTTATCTAACTAAATATATACAAGTGTTAGTGTGATTTTATATAATTTAGATTATTATTTTGACCATTAATTACCTAATTTACCCATTAACCATGGTAATAATAATATTAAAAAAGCTACCAATCATTATGTCCAAAAAAATTAAAAGGGACCTATTTACTAAATTTTGACCTCATGATTCCATGTATGGAATAAATTTATCAAAATTAAAACTCTTAAATTTCATAAATTAATTAAAATTAATCTCGATGAAGGAATTTGAAAACTTATTTTTAAAGTAAAAACATTCAATGCTTCACAAAGTTTTTATTTCCAAATACAATGTAAAATTAGTTCCATTGAAATTAATTTGATTAATTAATAAAAATTTATGTCATTTTAATTTAAAAAAATGAAATATTTAATTTAAAACTATAAAGAAATTTAATGAAAATCTTTCGTTCAATAAAAATGCATGAAGTTTTCACCATTCAACAAAATAGGAAACATATCAAAAAAATACCAAAAATAAAATCAAAGTATATTTAAATATTCAGATTCCAATGAAGAAGTTTATTTTATAAACAAAATTTATAAAATCTTCAAAAAATATGATTTATAATAAGAGCACCTTCAAAAGGCGACAGAACTAATTTTTTTAAAATATACTTCTTTTATGATTAAAATTGGATTTTTTATTATATCTTGCCTCAAAAACACATAAAAACAATTCTAATTATTAAATTTAATATATATTATATATTATACAAAACAAATAATCCAAGAAGAGTTATTTTTTAATTTTTTGTTATAAAACACATTTTTGAACATTCAAAATTTTTTTTGGAAAAACATTTCCATTAATTTTAAAAACTATTTAATCTTGAAATATATATATTTAGTCAGACAATAATTATTTATCTATAAATTTTTAATAAATATTTTCATAACTCTATTAATAATGATAATTCCAACCATTCTAATGGATATTTGATGACTATAATGTTTAAAAAAGATTTAGTTAGTCGTTTAATCTTGATCTGTCGTATCATGTAAACTATCGAATATTGTGTTTCCTATAAAATATTGGGATGTTACATTCTCCCCCATTTGATAAATTTCATACTTATAATATGAACATGATATTAGAAACTATGGGTTTGGGTTTTCAAAATATTTGTTTTTCAAATGTCACATCAGAAAAAGGATTAATGAATGTTCCTCTTTAAAATAATAAAAGGGATGTATGAAGGTCACCTATGATAACATATAATATAGTTCCATATAGGAAAAATGGAAATGTAAGAGAAAAATAACCATAATATTCTGATAGAGATTGATCAAAAACATTTATAAGAGATTGTTTACACTCAAAATCCATAAATCTTTGACGGTTAAAAGCTTCATTGATTTCATAGTAATAAAAGTAAAAAAGATAATGTTTTCATTTAAAATACTTTAATGAGAGTAGATAAATTAATTTAATATCATTGAATATAAATAAAACTACAAATTGATCTATATATACTTTATAATCACAATTTTACACTTATAACATTCCCATAACTATGATTTGAATCTCTAAAAATAATAATAATCTACAAATAGCACACAAACCCAAATGGTTATCAATACCTTAAAACTCAGGTCTAAAAGAAAATTAGTACTTCCCATTCAACTAAATACTTACATAAACATATAACCCAAAAAAACATCTCCCAAAATTATTATTAATCATACATGATCACATGACATTGAACTTCAGAATGAGTGACTAAAACAATAAACATTGGGATAACCTTAAAAAACTGAGCTACAGGAAGCCTCCATCACATGACTAGATGTATCAATGTCAACTAGAGCAGTATAAAAAGTTTCTCCCACTCCTTTTTTTTAATGATGATTTCCACAATTATTATGTAACTTCAAACACATTTTTTCATAATTTCCTAACTCATGGGAATTAAAAATTTTACCATTGGATTATCATTTCTTTCCCGGTCATATTTCCTGTATTCATGAGCCAAATAACAAAACCTACAACATCATAATAACATCCCCATATGTGTAAGAAGTTTTATAGCATCCTTTTTACCACACATCCCACAAGATGGTAATCATGTTTTATTACCCTCAATATTCTCTAACGAATCCTTTCCCATTACATACCAACTGGACCTCTTATTTTTCTTTCTTTGGACACTTGATTATCATTAAACTCCATTTCTTCCTTTCTAGAACATCAAACATGTATATCAAAGATTTTTAACTCATGAGAGAATAATTACCATCATTATCTTAGACTCAATACTAATAATAAATGATTTTTTTTATTATCATGACCATATAAAATTTGGTACATACCTTTCCAAATAGTGGATGTTTTCTTTTTCTGTTTTCACTACATCTTTTTTCTCTAAATTCCACGAATTGTTTTTTCCTTAAGATGAATAGACATATAATATTTATTCTCTAGAAACATAGTATGAAATTAATCCCATTCCAAGGAATTAATCCTTACACATCCTCTAATATTCATTATCATTGACTACCACTGGTCAGATTCACATTCATAATGATAAATTGCAAGAGTTTCTATTTAATGATCCAAATAACCCATGCCAACAAAAATATGTTCTTGTGATTTAACCCATATTTCTAGTAGCACAGGATCAGATGATCCTCTAAATGTTGGGGGGTGTTTCCTCATGAAATGATCCACTATAGAAATGTTTTGTCATGGGAGATTAGATTACTCTCTATCATGGATTCCACTAGCATTTTATAGCTTCTGTAAATAGTTCCATAACTGCAGAAAACTCTATTGTTCTAATTCCAACAATCTGAGTATTCTGATTTGGATGGATTTTTTCCTCTAAAATTCCTTCCAAACATAGATACCATGATTCATCTATAAAATGAAATTATGAATAGACATATCTTTGATGAATTGAAAAGGTAATATTAAAATGATGCATCCTCTCAACATATCCATAAAGTAAAATATTCAAATGTTATTCTATTAACACTATCTTATCCTCTAAATTATCTTAAACCATTCCATTGATACCAACTATAAGGTACTATCCTTAATAATTACATATTCTTTAGTTAAACCCAGAATATGAATTTCATTCACATTGAGGATCATTTCAAGTTTGATGTTTTAGAGAATTAGGCCATAACTCAAACAAAAAAACCACAAAATATAAAAAGTGGACACTTCCTAACAATATACATTTTTCCCATATTATAAAAAAAATTAAAATAAACCCTGGTCTTGATTATTAAAAATCAACATGAAATTCAACAAGAAATATCGAAATTCTTACTCATATTATTTAATGTGGACAACAATAGAAAACATCGAATGAGCCTAACAATCATAGTAAGGGATAAAAAAATGAAGGAAAACTCTAGTCCATTGATATACATTAAAACCCATGAAAATATTATCATAAAGAAATAATGGTCACCCTTAATAATTAGTTAATACTTTACTAAGAAAATAATTTAATTTCATACAATTTTTGTAATCTCAAAAATACCATAAAATCCATAGCATGCATAGAAAACACACAAAGGTACTTTAAGACATAAGAATCTTGGTCACTATTTTAATGGAATTACCATGCTCTCTAATTTCAAATAGTTCATACATACATATGTAATATCCATATAGAAAATTTACATACACATTGAATTAGATGTTATAACAAACCCATTTGAAATTGGTTAATCATGAATCAACGCATACTTGTGTTATCACATAACCACCCATTCAATGCTTAAGTACCATTATATAATCATAACACATAAGATCTTTAAATTATCATTATACCACTCATAAAATATCAATTCCAAAAATATAAATAAAATTAATTTATTGAATAAAAAATACATTTTAAAACCCATTTTAATAATATAAAATTATATTTTTAAATCAGTGTGTCTCATTCCACTTTTAATCATTTAAATGAAACTAAAAAATTAAAATTTTAAAACATTCACATCCATATAATTAAATTCATAAAAATAATTTTGAAAAAATGAAAATAAAATAAAATATTTAGAAGAATGAATCTTTGAAAAAATGAAAATGATGATTTAATTGCAGAGCCATTTACCTTGAGTCTGATTCATCACGTATGTTCATTAATTTCCTCTTTATTGGATGAACTCTTTTGATTAACACATTAACACCTCTAAGTTGAGGATTTTATTAAAGATAAGAGCTCAAGATATTAAGGACGTACTATAGGAATGGATTTAGGGATAACATGGGTGAATCAAATTTCTTTTGAGAGGTAAGGAAATGTAAATAATGGGTGAAAAATTATAGGAAATATAATGATCACTCTTGGAATTCTTCAAAATATTAAATTAATATAAATTAATATTATAATAATAAAATCTCAAAATGACCTATTTAGATGATTGGATTTTTATATGATGAAATGTATTCATGAATTAAAGATTTGACATGTTTTTATTATTTTTAAATCATTATCTGTATTTTAACCTTTTAATTCATATCATGATATCATGTAATTTACAAATTTTGAGGTTAATTTAATTACCATAAAATGAAAAAAGACAAATAAAGGAGTCATTAATAAACTTTTAGTACATATCCAAATCATTTGTAAAATATTGAGATTTTTTAAAATTTTATACCATTAAATATAAAAATTATTTATTTTAAAATATCTATAATGTCAAATTTGACAATATTTGTGATAGGACTTTTTAAAAATATCATAACAAAAATATAAATTTAAACAACCTATTTCAAAACATTAATAATATGTTATATTAATCTATAAAATATGTTTACAAAATTAATAATATTAATGTTTATTTATATAAATATTATTAATATCATTTAGTTAATTCTTCCATTAATTAAAAATTTATAACATCTTCACTAGGTCATCATTTTTCGTAATTATATTATTACTAAAAATTATAATTAAATTACCATAAAGTATATAAACATTTTATCTTTATAAATCATATTTATAGTCTAACATATCTCATATATAAAACCATATTAAAAAATGTTAATTTTAAAAAACAAAATTCATTATATATATATCAATATAAATGTCATGCTCATACCCCAATGGCGTAAAAAGGTTATAATATAGGAAAAAGTATGAATATGGTCTAAAATAATCATCCAATTAAGTTATTTAAATTGTTAATGTCATTTTATACTAGTTGTATTATAATTTTAAACATTAATTACCCGATTTACCATTGACCGTGGTAATAAAAATAT
Source organism: Viscum album (assembly GCA_963277665.1). Lineage (NCBI taxonomy): Eukaryota > Viridiplantae > Streptophyta > Magnoliopsida > Santalales > Viscaceae > Viscum > Viscum album. Next base: position 1,495,638,364 of record OY728151.1, on the reverse strand, counting down.
TACTAATGCTACTATTTTAAATGTCCAAAAAATAAAAGTGCCTTATTTACAAAATTTTGACCTTTTGATTACAAATATTTATTCCATTTTTACAATTTTCAATCAAAAAAATTTCATAATTATTTAAAAAATTATATCTTTTACTAAATTAGAAAACAAGTATTTAAATTAAAAACTTTCAAAAGTCCATAAATTTTATATATCCAATTTCAATATGAAATTGATTAAACTGACCTAAAATAGATTAAATGATCAAAATTTTCTTTTAAACATTAAAAAAAATCAAATATATAATCTATCACAATATATAAATTTGGTTAAAAAATCTATTTCCAATTAAAATGCAATATTTTTTTACTATTCATCAAAATTTGAAACACATCAAAAAACAAATTAAATGACTCCAATGTAATTTTTTATATTATTATTCCAATAAATAAGTTTATTTTCTAAAATATAATTTATAAATGTGCCAAATACAATATTTCAAATAATTCAACCATCAAAAGGAAGTAAAACTGCCTTCTTTGAAAAAAATCTTCTTTAATGACTAAAGTTAAACTTGTTCCTTTATCATTTCAAAAAACACATAAAACGAAATTTAAACATAAAATAGAAAATATTTATATTTTTTACATTAATATTATCCAAAAATGGAGATTTATTTATTTATTGGTATAAAAGAAACAGGCACATATTTAAATAGTTTTTTAGAAAAACATTTTCTATTATTTTAAAAAGTGTTTTACATTCATTTATAATTAGTTAGTCTAAAAATACTTAATTATATATACATGTGTAAAACATGTTATTAAAACTTGTTTAATCCAATCCATTCCCCCCATTATGTTGGCTATGTGATAACAACCATACTAAAATAATATAATATAGTTCTTCGTGTACACTCGATGTGGTGTATCATGTATGTTATCGAACATAGTATTTCTATAAAATAATTAGGATGTTATACATAATAATAGAATATTAAAAACATTGAGGTAGTCTTGTTACAAATTGATAATAATTTTGGTTGTGAAATTATTTTTCATATGGTAATATTTAATTGAAATCCCCTAGGATGAAAAAATTCAAATTGAAACTCAAAATATCAGGAATATAAAATGAATTGTGATTTTTTTTTAAAAATATTGGTTGTATGTACAACATATATAAGAACTTTAGTTCACAAATAAAAGTTATTTGGTAAATATAATGCTAATAATCACAAAATTAAATGAGATTATGGATATAATCGTTAAAAATCTCTCAAGGAGAATAATCATTAAACATTACATAGTTTCCAAAACCACATTGAAACATTTGAATCATAATATCCATGACTTAATAACACTAAATTAAATATATAAGATTATTTGAATTAATAGATACATGTCATAGGGAATAATATACACATTATAAAACAATCTATGTGGATAACAACAAATAAGTCTCAATAGAATGTATATTGAGATGAAATCCATTATCATGAATTACATTTTTCAGTGAAAGACATGTAACCTCCTATATATCGGTTTTAAAAACGTCACTAAATTATTCCAAAAACATATTATTTTTTTTATATCGTATATTACATTCTTAAATATATTATTACACTTTTTTACATTCCTTATTTTTAAAATTTCTGGTGTTAATTTAGTACATTGTTGAGAATGTTGTAACATGATAATTATTGTCATGATTACACAAAAAAGGATTTCAACATGACCATAATATAATCAATTATTTATTTATAATATATTTTAATTATATATGTTTATATAATAATCATTTATATTTGGATGTAGGATTTGAAATACACTGTTCAAGGAGACGGTAGGTCGTATGAATGCATCAACGCTACTTTCATTAATTTTTTATTAAAACAATTAAATGTAAATGATATGACTGTATCTTATAATTCCGTTATCATATATATGAATTATATGTAACATTTTTTTATTAAAACCATAATTTATATGACACATGTATAGTGTCATTGGATGACATTGCTTTTAGGAGGTGATAGTCCACACTGCCCCAAACGATGTTATCATATTTACATAATATTGAAACCATAATGGTATGTTATACATAAAAACTAATTAAAAATAAATAAATTAAAAATATCATAAATATCATATAAAAGTATAGTATATATCGTAATGCTAATCCATAAATTGTGGTTATAGAAAAATGAACAATCATCATTTCGCAATGCAGTAGTTCACCATACATGAATCGTATGTTCTTTACCCATTAGATGGAAGTGTGTGTAAGTTTATATAAAACAATTAACATAAAACATACTAGTATTGTTAGGATACTGGTTTTATTATATATTCATTCAATAATGAGAGTTTCTGGGGTGTAGAATTGAAATAAAACCGATGATCTAGAGGAATGATGTTACCAGTGGTTTTCATAACTCCTTTTGTTTTCCATTAATGGGATTCAATGGATGGATTTGTTCCTATAGAAGGATTATTCTATAATTTTAGGTATTTTTATATGTTATTAGGGTAGATATTGGTAGAGGAAAAGTTTCTTGAGTGTTTTGAGGAATTGAGAGGCTTGACTGCATTTTTATAGTTTTCGTGGAGTATCACTGTTGTAAATATTGAAATAGGGAAATCGACCCACGTTTTACCATTTAATTTTTCCTAATACTATTAAAATTTATATAAAATGAATTATACTGTCTAAATATTACAATCCAATTCATTTTTTATAAGTTTATAGGTCATTTTGGGACTTAATTTTAAGATGTAGTCCTTTTTAAGAAAATTTTATTCTTAATCATTGTAATTAATTTTCATTACATTCACTAATCATTTTAGTTAAAAGAACTATTATAAAAAAATTAGACAATATAAATTATTTTTATTCAATATATGAAATACATTTTTTTTAATTCCATTCACATAAGTTGAAAAAATTAATTTAAAATTAATCCAAGAGAGGGGAAAACAATATTGGTTTTTAAAGTAAAAAACTTCCAAATGTTTTCTTACTCTTTATATCCAGTTTTAGATTGAAAATGATTCCAATAACATAAATTTAATTATTTAATATGGTATTGATTTTATTAATCATTATGAACAATTTAAAATATTATTTATCATTTTAAAATTATTTAGATGGAAAAACAGGTTTAAATTAAAATTTAGTATTTTCACTTAATTAAAAAATAAAACATCACCAAAAAATAAAAAAATAATCACCCTAAACTAATTTATATTTTCAAAATAATATGATATTTTTTATTCTTAGCATTACGATTTATAAAATTGAAAATAATCAAATTTAAAATAGCTTATCCAATAAATGGAAGTAAAAGTGCCTTAATAAAAATAAATATTTTCTGGTGTAATATTCAGTTAGATCTTTTCTCTTGCCTAAATAATCATTTTAATGCATATAAAAAATAATTTATTGAATAGAATATATATATGTTACATTAATATCACCACCTATATTTAATTATTTTAATTTATTATGATAAAATATGTTTGAGAGAATAAAATTTGTTCTCTCTAAAAACATTCACATTATATTCAATTGGTTTTAAAATTCATTTCAAGATAATTAATATTAAATCAATTCATCTTATATTAATATAACCTCTATATTTTCATTTTTATGTTAATTATATTCATAATAATTAATTTAAAGGCATGGTTATGTCTTATTCTATTAAATAATAATATTTAAATAATATATAATTTTTTTGGTAAAAATTGGTCGTGCAGGTAATGCATGCCGTTGAAGAAACTCATTGTTTCCTATGAAATATTATAACTCAGTTTCACATGAATTTAATGATATAAATTATATTTAATTTATTTAAAATTGTAAATATTTTATAAATTTCCAGGGTATTATATTCCCTTATGTGTCAAATACAATGATTTTATATTAGAACTCCTGGGATTTACAAGTCATTAAAACACATTGAGCAAAGATCATAATTTCATTGATATATATTAAATCTGTTTATATTAATATTCTTTACATATCATGAACCATAACAATAAATCCTATGTCAAGTATAAGACTTTTTTATCAAATATGTTACGCGTAATAAATGTTTAGAAATTTATATAATCAATCATGTGCCATGAGAAAGTACTATAAGATTGAGGTTAAAGATTTTGACAATATCATATACACAAATTTAAATTATTTTATTCTTGGATCACTTTTAGGACTATCATAGTGAACAATATCCCCATATGGAATGTTTTTCTCTTGATTTCAATAATCATAGTGGATCTTGTCCTATAGTGAATTAGGATCACTCGATATTCCCTTTTATATATTATCATTTGATATCATGAATTAAATAATAATTTATAGTGTTATGTAATTTGGGCCCTACCTATCACATAATAAAAACCATATATATCTATTCCACATCAGTATAACAGAAATCATCAATTTCTCATAATTAGATAAAAAATGTGGACAAGAAGTTTTTCATAATATCATATTTAATGAAATTTCATAATATTGTATCAAGAGAAATAAATTGGATCAAAACATAAGATCATGTCACATTGATGGATAAAAATAATTAATTGTAATTTAAATTAATGAAAATTATCTTTTATATATAATAATATTATTATTTTAAAATAAATTTAAGACATCTCCTTTATTTTGGGACATTAAAAAAATGGATATATAGTTTTTCTTGATAAATTGTAGAAACATATCAATGAGACTTTGTGAAATTTAAAATATATTTTCTTGAGAATTATTTTCATGATGTTAATGTAAAACATTACATTTAGACTTAAAAACACAAATATAACAATATAGAAAAAATATGGTAATATTAATTTTCATATTTTCAATATAAAATTTAATTTTATATAATATTACACTATAATAAAATTTTATATAGATAAAGGACCCAATAAAATAATTTGAATAACAAAATCATATAGAAATACTATTTTAGTTAAAAAAAGAATGGAAAATTTTTCAGATTATAATAAAAAAATCATTCTGATGATTTCAGCATCCAAATAGTATGAATGATACTAATTCTTTAAAATTTATTAATTTACGAGACGAAAATAATTTTTATTAAATTTTAGTGAAAAATATTATCAAATTTACTATTATTGAATGTCAAATATTAATGACTGTGATATAAAGGAGATTGTAAAAAAATCCATTCCATTAATTTCCAATATTCATATAATATTTTAAAACGTGTATATAATAAATATATAAATGATGTAAAACTATTATAGAAAAAAAAATTAAACATTTTCTTTAAAATATAATTTTCATAAAATTTTCGACCTCCTATTTATTATTAATAATTCTTTAAATCACTATTTAAGTTTTAGTTGATTCATTTTCAATCTATTTTTCTATCCATGTTTGTGAACCATGAAACAATTTCATAGATCAACAACAATTTTCATATTATAATATCTTATCAATTCATTATTTAAAATTTTATCAAAATCATGGATTGATTGTGGTGAAAAATGAATTATATCGCATCATTAACATGGAATTTCATACATATGCATGGTTTATGGGTCATTTTTTTAGTGACAAAGAAAACAATTGAAAAAAATATACCTTAATTGAATACTATAAATATGAAAAATATTATACTTATTAATTAAAAATCCTTATTATATAAATTTTAATATCAAAATGGAAAAAAGGATCAATTTTTTTATGGAGGTGGTTTTCAATAGAAACTCATGACCGAAAAAATAATTTTACAATAGATGGGAGGGTATGATGGTAGATAATATAATATGCCAAATTAAAATATAATATTTCATAAAATGCATATATTTTAATTAATAACATACATATAACAATTTAATAGAGGAGGTAGTGATTAGAAATAAAATACATTACTTTACAGATATGATAGTCTATACATACACATGAGTGATGATTTATTTTCTGTTTCATTTAATGGAGGTAGATAGTTATTTTTTTATCAATAAAATAATATTATATTGAAATATGGTAACTTATTATATTGTATTTGGATAGTTATATAGATGTTTTTTGGAGTTTATGGATGAATGATAATCATAATATATTGGTAATGAAAATTACATCTTCTTTTGGTATCATCATTTGGAACTAAATATAATACTTATTAGGATGGAATTTTATTGACAGTAATATATATATGTCATCTAGAGAAGATTGAGAATATATTAAATTATATCTTTTTCAATAAATTATTAACATTTTTTTGCATTTGAAAAGAAAATATTCTCTTTTATATCTGTGGTGATTGGCATTCTTGTAAATAGTAAAAGTTATATTACAATATAAAATCAATTACTTAGGAAACAAGCATAAAAGAAACCAAATTTTAATATAATATGTTTTAATGTATACATATAGTAATCCATTCATATTTTTATGCATTTAATTATTTTTTAAATTGTAGCTCTAAATTTCACTCCCCAATGACCCTTTTAAACCTCAATAGAGAGAAAATATTATTTTACCTGACAAAAAATCATTCTTTTTAAAAATAATATTACATATACAATTTTTCGAGATTATTTTTTATAAAATAATGAATCTATTTTTCAACATTAATATCCTATGTAATATAAAAATTATTTTGATTAAAATTCCAAAAAACCGGTATAAATAATTTTCTTTTAATAGCTGTGTTCTTAGTATAAATGCATATATTCATATTATGATGCATTATTCTTTATTACTAGTTCATAAAACTAATTTTCTTATATATTAGTATAATTATTATGATTATTTGGAATTAGTGTATTGAAAAAATGTAATATCATCTTAAAACTACATTATTAAATGTAAATAATAAATAAAATTGGAATAAAATATTACATTTGGTCAGATAATTCATCCACGGTTTCCAAATAAAAAACATTAATTTTAAATAAGTTAAATTCATCTATAATCAAATATTTTTTTAGAAAATGGTTTCACATATTTTTATGTCATTCTTCAATCACAATAATTTCATCACTGTAATTTTATTTATATTAATGGTAATTTTCACAATTCACCATTAAATAAACCTTTTATGAAAATTTACAAAATTTTACCATCATATAAATTTTACATGCTGATTAAGTGAAATTAATTATTCAAAACTAAAATTTTTACAATTTTAAAATTAAAATTATATATATATATATATATATATATTACTAAAAAAATATTTTTTAAGAAAAATGGTTCTATTGACCAATATAATTAACCAAAAAGGGAAAAAACCTTTATTTCATTATTTAAAATGAATATTAATTATATATATATATCCACATAACCTAGAGAACAAAATGTATATTCATTTTGATGAATAACTATAAAAGAAAAACATGTGAACATTTCAACATAATTTGACCACATTATCCTCCCTTCCAAAACTAACAAAACTAATACTATTAATCATCACTTGGGTAAGGTAAACATAATAAAGGTATGTTATTAAACACATTGTAAATAAAACTATATAAATATCTCATCAAGGGTGAGATAATAGTAATATGAGGAACCATGATAATAGATGAAATATCATATTAAAAGAGAGTAAAAGAATATTTTTTTATATTTCATGATATAAGGACTTATATTCTCAAATGAACAAACATATTAGATGAAAAAAACTGCATGGAATAGTGATACATTAAATATTATTTCAGGATATTTATCATTAGAATAATATTATAGCAGAAGAGTGTTACATAAAAACGAGCATATAATTCATATATAATAGATAAACACAAATTCCCCTATTCAATCATTGGATTTGTAAATAACTAGTATACTTTATTGGGATTCATATAATCATATATTGTACACATTGACATGGGATAAAACCTATACATAACCATTTTTTCTTTTGAGAAATGAAATTTATTAACATTCAGAATGGTTTGAATCTAATTATTTTAAATTCTACATGGGTCCAGTCCACTCAAATTATCATTAGTTAGGGGTAAATAACTATTTCTACCCTTTTTATTTGGAAAAATCATATCATTTACCTATTATATTTTTGATTATTCCTCTGAATGACCCCTTGGGATGGGATAACTCTTACTATGTAACATAGTGATTAGAATACATCCTATACTTTTCCCTTTTGAGAACATGCTATATAAACATTTGAAAATAATTTGAGATCCATATAAGATCACACCCATCAATCATCCATATATACCATTCCACTTAAAAACTCACTAATAACCTCACATAGAACCGATGGAAGAAAAAATTGGTTTAAAAAAATCAAAATGGTATTAAAACAATTTCCTAAGTAATAAAAAAAATTTCATACACTAAATTTGATATCCAAATAATAATATTTCATATTAACAATTATTAGGTGGTTCAGGGAATGTATCTTATGATGAAATATTAATATTAATGATAAATTTAATATTTAATTGATATTAGTAATGATATTTTGTAAAATGTTTGTATCATTATTATAAATGATGATTATAAGTATGATAATTAAAATTAATTTTTAAAAAGAATAAGTTAACAAAATATAAAAAATACATTTAAATTGATTCTAAATTAGGTTTTCCTTCGTATTAAAATAGTGATTTATAGAAAAATATGAGAAAAATTTTAGAAAATATCTACATTTTAAATAATAATCAACTAAAAGTAGCCTAGAAAATTATATAATTGATTTCAAAGCTGATGTAAAAACATTGTATGTCATTACTATTTTAAAAAAAATCAATAATAGTTCATTGAAATGACGTAAAGGATATAAAAATAAATTTGGTGTGGAAGAAAAAACATAATATTTTGAATGAAAGTAAAACATTTTTTATATTTTGAAGAACCATTATTAGAAAACCATTCTTCTTAAAAGAGTTCCTTAAAAATTGTTTTGCAAAAAGGATACTGGAATGATAATAGTAACATTATATGACACATAAGTAAGGTTCCATTCATCATAGAGAGATTTTTTTGGGAATGGAAAAATTTAAATGGATGAGAAACTATATTTAAAGATGAAAAAAATTATTCATAGTAATGATATAAATTTTGGGATAAAAAATCATCTATGTAAAATAATTGTGTATAAGTGTCATATTATATCATTGAGGAATAAAATTTACATTTACATATAATATTCTATTGTAATAAATCAATCCATGAATATATAATGTGAATAACAATTATTTGAACTCAATGAAGGGAGTTGAGTTAACAAAAAATATTTTGAAATTGGTTTCCCAAAAATTAATTCTATTCAGTGAAAAATAAATTCTTTTTATATTAATATCCAGTAATAAAAAAGAAAATACTAAAACAAATTCATTTGAAATTAATAAATACTTATAAAATATATAACAGTTCACAATTAGAAGCATTTCCCACAAAATTGAATTTGAGACCCAAAACCTTATCCTTTAACTACATTTTAGTTATTCACAATATATAATCCAATATAATTATTATAATTATTTTAATCACTTATTTTGGAATCTTAATCAGTTCTTTAACGTATTTTTAACACAATTTAAAATTCATCTCTAAATTAATATTGGAATGATTGTTATATTTTCAATATTTTTGTTCCATAATAATGATCGTTTTGATGAAGTTCCCAAATAGTATGGTTATACATAATTATTCTAAAACATTTATTTATTAAAAGATAATAAATATTAAAATAAATTATTTTTTATAATTTCTTTTAATTTTAAACAATGGGAGTTTTTTATTTGATCCTTGAATATGAATTTGGAAATGAACTAGTTTTGAGAATTCTTAGTGATCGAATTGTGTGTTAACATTAATAATGAGTCAAATTTTTATATTACATCTAAAAAATAAAAATATACATATTATATAGTTATTATATTATATATTATAATAAAGAATTTTATAATACACTTCTATGCAAAAAATTTATAGCCTGGTAGAAGTAGGTGGCCAAGCATCCCTAACCAAGAACAAAAACCAAATAATATATGATTCTAAATTGATTTCCCCATAATATAATTATACTATGTGAATAATGATCTTATTTAGTTTTTATTAGTGTTATATATTTAATTGTAACTAATTACTATAATAATATAACCTTCATATTTTTATTCCATACTATGAAGAAATGAAATATTTTCTCTCAGAATTACTTTTTTCGACTGTTTAATTTACCATGGTTTTATACCTCATATTATTTATTTGATTTCAAATATGCCATCATACCTCATTAATAATTTTATAATAATCATATTCATCTTATAATCCATTTATTATGATCATCCATGTAAGTTAGGGTTAAAAAGTAAAAAAGAAAAATGAATGTTCAATGGAGTCTATTATACTATGGTTTTTCATTACACTATTTAATAAATATAATTAATATAATAATTAAATATATATAAGTTCTTAGTAGGACCATACATTTGTTTTAGTGAAGGGAAACTATACATGGAGATTCATGGAGGGTTTAGTCTACACAATTCATGAATGATAATTTAATTTCAAAAAAAATAGGTGGAAATTTATATTTTCATCATTATAATAACATAAAAGTATAAAAATTTTACATATTTTAACAATTTAAAATGGTTTAATGGAATGTTAGGAAGAATAAATTAACATAATGATGTTTAAATGAGAAATGATCAGTTATAAATTTATTCATCACTTCTTGATTTATCTCCATTAAAAAGGGGGTTAATACATTTAGGGGTTATATTTTGGTAAGCTTTAAAGTGGATCATAATGTGTAGAAGCATGTTGGGTATAGTTTTGTTCAATATAATTTTTTAGTGATGTAAAATCTAGATATACTTTAATAAAATTACTTTTCCACATGAATAAAATTTTTATTGTGTTTAAAAATAATCACATATAATAAGACTCTATATTTAATACATATAATGTTTAAATATTAATTAATAAAACTTTAAATTTTTAATTGATATAAATAAAAAAGTAATATTCAAATCACTAAGAGGCAATCCATATGACTGACTTCCCACAATAAGGTCATTCACCCCATAATAAATAAAAAAATAAATAGAATCATTCAAAAAATAGTAGACATTATCAAATGATATTTAAGAACCATTATATGTGATGTTGTGAATAATTAAATTATAATTAGGGAGTAATTATAGAGAAATATGTCCATTATATGTTATGATAGTCTTATAATGTGGATTACGAGGATTATTAACACTTGATAATAAGAATTTTGTTTAATGTTATAGTTGGTTTCACGGATGTAGTAAAGTGGTTGTTAGGAATTATTTTATGATAGAACAAATTGTGCACATTTATAAAATTAATATATATTTAACTTCCATTCCAAATATATTTTATTAGAATTATATCTATTTATGGAAAAACTATATGTAACATGAATTAATGTCAGAAAACATGATTTTTAAATGATAATATAAATTGAAAAAATCCTAAATAATTTTCTAATGATCAGAAGGATTTCTAGGATATAAAAATAAATATATTTCAACAAATAATGATTTTTATTTTAAATTTAAAACTCTAAAAGGTATATAATTTTCATAATAAAATAAATATCATTTTTTCAGATATCACATTGAAATTAGCATAGGGTTAATTAATGTAAATTCCTATAAAAAGTTTTTTGGGAAAAATTTGAAAAAAAATCTTTTATGAAATATAGTAAATCTGATTATATAATAATTATATGATCATGTTTAAAAATTTATTTATCATTATGACATATATAAATATATTTATGTAATAACATGATACATAATTGGTTTTATTTATAGATACATACATTTAAATTTTGAAACCTTGATTTTATATTAAAAACCAAGTATATGAGTTATAAATGTATCATATTATAATTAATATATATAAATTTAATAAATAAATTCATGTAAAATGTGATTTATAATTTAGAATAAAAGTAAAAATAAGTTAAAAAAGGGACATTATTATTTTAAGAATTTATTTTACTAAGGTAAAAAAGAGGTGTCGTAATATAGATTAAATAATGTAAATGGTTAAAATTAAAATGTAGAGAGAGATCATAACTAAAAAATAAATCATTATATGAGTGCCTTGGGTATTTATGACCATAGATAAATTTTAATGTATTTTATAAAACCAAATCATTGAAATTAATCCTCCAAAAAGAAGATGTCAGATAAAATCATTATTATAACACATTAAACCAACCCTCCTTCAGTGGAAATTAATAATATTACCATGTAAAGTGAAAAAAAATATTGTGTAATAATAAACTCTCAATATCTCCCAAAATAGTCACTGAAATGAGGTTCAATGGTTCTGATGAGATATTTCAAGATCTAATAATAATCTTCTAAATAAAAGGGATTAGTTCCTTTAATTTTTTAAATCATTTAATACTTTTGAATAAATATTTTGATTAAATATTTTACATATTTGGAAGTGTTAATAATCACTCATGTAATTTAATATTTGATTTATTTTCAATGATATATTTTTTTTTACACTAATTAATCTCTTTAAAAGATCTATTTTCATCACATGTTATACTTCTTAAATCAACCCTTTATTTTTCATGCCATATTTTAATGTCTCCAACAGGAAACCTTATTTTTTTATGGGGTGTCAATTTCAAAGTCTAATTCTATTACTTTTTAGGGAAATCAGTATATGGATCCCACATTACCTACTTTGGGGATTGAAATGATATGATTTTATGATTTTACATTGATATATAAGACATAATCCTTTTAATATGAATGGTTAAACTTGATAGTCCTCTAATTAATAGAATAAGGATGTAATCCCTGAATATGACTTTTTTATAGTAGTTTGGTATGATGCATTGGTAAATTTTTATGATAACATGTTCAAAATAATTGTTATATTTTTTTACGACACCATAATGACATGATATTCTATTATGTTTATGAATGTAACCTGTTTATGTTTTTGAAACAATCTCGTTTAATATATTTGGATATTACATTTATATATATACGTTATTTATGATGTACTTATGTCATATTTCAAGTTTCAACTATGATTTCCTCTTAAAATACCCATCCATGTCTGGACTATATACTCACCCCTTTTATTTGATAAATGCACCTATAAAATCAAACATAGTAAAATGATCATTAATGGTATCATAAAGAAGAAATTTTATATAGATTTTTTCAAATTTTTATTTTCTGTATCATGTATGTCTTGTAATAATTTACTGGTTTCAATGAAATTTAAAATATAATGGACCTCCAAAGTTATTTATGAAATATTTTTTGAATGAATATTGTTTAGAAAAATATATAAAATAGAATCTGTAAATAGTACGTATCGAATGATGGTTTTGTTATTTATGGAATGTAGGATAAGAAATTCAATAAGGAAACATCTAGGAATAACTATAAATACATGAAATATTATAGAAATTTTGTTGAAGAATAATGTGAATAATTTATAATAAATTAAATCCTTGTTTGGATGGAAAATTTAGATTTAGTTTTAGAATAGTAATTTCTTGGATTAATAAGACATAAAACCATGGCTTTTGTATAGAAGTAATCATCATCTAGTACATAAAATTGAATCCATTATACACCACATGTTTTAAAATACTATGAGATATTATCTAGTTATCAAATGATTTTATAATATAGTATATATGGATTTATATAATTTAGAAAATTTTCCTCAAAGAGAAATAAAATATCACAATAGATAATCATATATTCCCTATATAAGAAATTCATTATGATTAAACTATCCATTAGAAATTATTATTCATAACAGTAACCATCTACATATGTCGTTTTTTTCAATGGATGGAAATAATAGGTATTTAAAAAAAATATTTACTTATAGATTAATAGTATCATGTTTTTATATTGTCATTCCATATTATCAAATATCATTTATCAAATGTAATGAAAAATATTATTCTGAAAAAATCATATCCCTTAAAAATTATATAATCCAAAATACTATTTCAATATCCAGTTTTAATTATTTAACATATTTTTCACATATTGATCTATCTTGAGTGAAATTAATTTATCTATCCAAAAAAATCATTTCTTTATAATTTATATGGATATTAATGTTTGTTTAGTATGATCTTAAAAATATCAATTTTATTAACTAGTTTGATAAGGGAAATGATATGATAAATATGAATATTTATATTTTGGACGAAATTATTTTGTATTCATTGATATTTTATAATACAGTTCCTGGTATTTATTGATGTTTTTCGCAATAATATGTGTTCAATATTAAAATATGGTGTTTCTTTAAAGTTAACTAATTATAGAAAATTCATATCTAGAATCATAATCATGATGTGTATTCCTTGTAAATTATACACACAAAGAATGACGGAAAATAAAATTTTGGTTGTAAATGTACGAAATTTTTTATGTTTAAGATGCGAAATTGAATGAATATAGGAATTTTTTGATTTCTAAGCCATCCAACCATCATCATAAACATGATCCTGTGAACCCAATACTAGTCTTAATCCAATTTTCCAAGTGATGTTTAAGATGTCAATAATATAAATTAACTGAAATACATTATATCATCACATGAGATTTTAAATTAAATCCTTTATGTTTAGAATATAAACAAAAATTTAATATATTAATATCCAATTAAATGAAATGAAATGAAAATACATGTCGTAAATGTTTCTTGGAAGAAGTAATTTAATTCCAACTCATAACATGAAATCATTAAAATTATATTGATGATTGGGTCAATATGTATTTCTTCACCTCATACATTGGATGTACTATAATATTTTTTATCTTTTCTTTTATGATTTATTTTTAAAAACTTTGATATCTATTTTTTCATTATTTATTTAGTGTTTTTAATCCAGTTCTACTACACTTCATCTTAACGAGTTCGGACAGCTCATTAATTTTTTTGAAACATGATGGTTTTAATTTTTATTAATTATTTAAAACTAATTATAGTTTTATTCAATTTTAATAATCCATTTACATGGGTTGGTTGATTTTACATAAATAAATTGATAATATTTTCAATCGTGATTTGAGTTATGAACATTCTAATCCAACTACCACAATATCATCAATTTAACATCATAATTCTTATTTGCGGATAACTTGATTAGGGTTATTTGTCGATAGTAGGGGTAATATAAAACTATATATTACGAAATAAAATATTGGGAAACCCTTTAATTATTATTTATGATTTATATCACTAATTTAAAATATTCATTTACAAAACCCTTGTCTGGGGAATTTTTACAGAAGGAATACATCCATAATTTTAGTTATTTAGACTATGACCAATATATTATGTTGATATCCAACATTGAATTTAATTTTAACACACTTATACTGAAGACCACATCTTGACCAAATATTTTTTCCCTATCTTGGATGATCCAACTTATTAGAAAAACTAATTGGGGACTTATGGACTACAACTCAGCCTGAAACAAAGGAAAAACTCAAACTAAATTTCAGATTTCCATTTTCATAAGCTTGAGGAAATTTTGACCAATCCATAAATTATAATATAATGTAACTAAATATGATTATTTTAGAAAAAATATCAATAAATATCATGAGGAATCCATTATAATGGTCTAGTGATTTGCTCCCAAACATTTTCTAACACTCTCTACAGGTTAGACCCAAAAATTTACTATTCTACATACCCACATAGTGATTCTTGTTGGGATTAATATAAATTTTCAATATTATCACTTGACTATGGAATTAATGATGTTTTCTGATTTGATCAAATTTTAGTACTATTCAGAGAGACCAATTTGTTTCTTCAATACAATGATCTTAGTATGGTACCTAGGATTTACACAACTCTTATTCCACTCATCATAATTATTTTTATGACCATTGAATGTGGACTGGAGCATGTTTCATGTTTTTCTTCTCGTGCATGACTCTAGACACTATAACTCATTCAAGGATCCTAGAACATCAAGAATTCTTATGTGCAAGAAAAAAAATGAAGACCTATATTTCCATATGAATTCAAACAATCATGGTAGGGGAAAATAAACTTTTTGATCCCATCCATTGAAACACACAATATATTCCACCTAATTAGCAAGGTTTGTCACATTTCATGGAGACCAAAACTGTATTGATTATAGTTTTCTATCCATTTGTATTGAAGATCACAACAAAAATTTTCCTATAATCTAGGTACATAAATTTAAGGTTAAACATGGACCCACTCACCTTATCTATAATTTTTTTCAATTTAGTTGACTATAGAGGGAAGATCGACATGAGTATGTTTTTACTTTCATAATGTATATGAATGAATTAGATATCAAGGTGTATCTTCAGTTGAAATACAAATTAGGGTTCTTCGCTTATCCTTTCATAATATCGACAAGGATTTTATTAAAATATATAATATTGAATCCATTACTACTTTGTATGATTTAGTGAAAATATAATTGAAAATTACTTTCCCAAAATATGTATGTGAATAATAAAAAATGAAATAATTAAATTGACATAGGTCGATGGAAAATCATTCAAAGAGGGTTTGGAACACTTCAAAAAACTCACTCATATTTTCACAAATTACAGACATTATATGTCACTGCTGCATTAGAAATAATAATTTGTATTAGAACATTCTATATAGATTGTATTATATTTTTCAACAAATGGTATACTTATACTCAAGATACCATATTTTGGTCAAGAACTTTTGGATGTGTTCTTACAAATATAATGTATCTGTTAGTGTGATTGAGGACCTCCAAAATTATAAATTCATCATGTAAAAGTGATCACCCTTATTATTTCCTAGTTTGTAGTGCATATGAATGATATAGAAGATGTTTAACTAAATTTTCCAAAACCACAACAACCTTCTTCTATTTATGAGAATCAAGATATCCGATATCAAATCTGGGTGAAGGCATAATTATGGGTTATTGTAGTATTTTTGTAGAAGGTATTGTTGAAGATATAGTAGTGTAAAATATAGTAGTTACTGTTCGTTAATGTAGCAGCTAGAACTATTCCTTCATTTTGTCCTTTTCCCCACAATCATCGTCACTGAGTCCTTCAAGGCCTTCTGAACACCCAAGGCCTTCAGGCTAGTAAGGATTTTGGGCCACCTCAAGGCTTTTGGGCCATCTCAAGGCCTTCCAGCCACCTCAAGGACTTCTGACTACATAATTGGGAGCAGCAACTAGAAACAATATAATGGTTAGGCTCTATATGATTCCATAGATCTAGGTATTTCACTAGAGTAGAGCTTAGGGATTGAAAGAATGATAGGGTACATAATTTTTTATAGGTACCAGGAATGTAAATCCCTACACCTGAAAAATACCATAACAACCATGTGATGTTGGAGAAGTAAAATTATTATCTAGACACCATGTTCAGGCAGTTCCAATTTTTCATAGTATGGGATGAATTCCACTATGACCTTTAGGTAGTTAATTTTGTGAAGCCTATGGGCTATTTAAAGGTTCCCCCCAACCCTTAAAAGTGGGATTGTCAAAAATAAATGAAAACATATAAAGGAATTAATTCCATTTAGGAATAATGATTCTAGAAAAACAATCTTACCATATATATCAAAACATCCAAAAAAAATTCAAATAGTTATTATTAACTATTGAGGAGTGGAAAAATATCCAGTGTGAAATTAGTGACCACATGGCTACCAACCTCATAACTAAACTCCTCAACCAAAATAGATCTTATCACGCTAACCTTTCCCCCAAATACCTTAGCATTATCTGCCACTCATCAGTAACACTATCAACATGTTATACCATGGAAGCCATAATAGGTCCCATGACAATAATAAAATCATGAGAATAATCTTACAAAATTTATTAACAAGGAATACCAGTGAATAAATACTCATTAAATAGAGATGAAAAATCCAAAATCATACTCTCCATAACCTCAAACACCATGTAGGGTATATCCCTAAGACATTATCAGACTGACTACTACGTAAACTATTTGTTAATACTATGAAAAATACAAAAGAGGAGGAATAATATGTGTTCAATATTAGAGGATGTGAAATTAACTATCAAAAATGATAAAAAAGTGAGTAATAGTGGATATAATAGTCTAAATAATATGTGAAAATCATCAGTACAGGAAAATTTGAGAGAAACTAAGAAATTGGTGAAGAATGAAAATAAAAATAGAGCCAAATTAAAAATATCATGTATAAGAGAAACTAATAAAATAATATTTCTATTTGGAATCTCTACCATACATAAATAATCATACTATCATAGTTAGAATGAGATAAATAAAAATATAGGGTTGGTATAAGAATAATCATTACCTGCTAATGACAGTCCAGGTAAATATTAAATTTTATTAAGTCATAACTATCATTCATGCATATGAAAAATTAAAAATGAATTTTATCTCAAAAAATGTAAAATAGGTGACATAAGAGTAATTTTCATGATTGAAGAATTCCCCACAATTTTGCAGTAGAATCTCCCATAAAAATGAGAGACCCTAGAATTTTCATAATTCTATACTCCAAAGTAATGTGTAATTTATTCAATTCATTATGTGATATCAGAGTATGAATAAATATCATAACAATTACTGACATCTAAAATGTTCCAAACAAATAGCGGAGGAAAACCTATTTATTCGTAGAGATGGATGACTGATCAGTCAGTTATCCTCGAGAAAATATCAAGGATGTCTTAGTTAAATCATGAATACTTATTTACCCTTTTTTATTTCCTTATCATAGATACTAAGGAATAAGTACATTTTTTAATAATTTCATGGAGTCCATTTATCATAATAAGTATGGAGTTTATTGATGTTAAATAAGGAAAATTTATCTTCATAGTTGGCAATGAATCATTTGTGTTCAATTTTGTGAAATCATCCATGAAATGTGGAGTCATATTCGGTACATAATCAATTTCTCTAACTACTTAAAAGGTTTATTTCATTGATTTTTAAGATTATAAGGATTCATAGTCTATTTATGAAGATTAGTGTAGAGAATATGGGATGGTAAATTAAATTGTTCCTCTTGAAGGAAACACATATATAGAGTCATCCCATATAGTTATTAATTAGCAAAATATGTGAATTAAATTCTCTTTCATGTATATTGATATACAGATTCCAAGAAATTAAATTTTAACTTACTGTTATTATACATGTGGTGTTTATTCATGTTTTTGATGATTAAAAAATAAATAACCTCAATCAGAATAAATTTCACTAGATTGGTGTTTGACTCATAACCAATTGATTAGACCCATGATTTAAAAACATAAAATCTTAATAGAATAGGCTTCTAGGATATAAATACCACACCATAAGAGACTCACTCAACTAATAATTTAAATAATTAAAAACTAGTTTCTCAAACTATTAAATTTTGAAATTATTTTTTCTATCATTTAATGTTAGTAGATGAGCTCACTGAATGTTATATGAATAAAATGTGGCATGATAGATATTCAAAATAGAGAAGATAAATGAATCCAAAATAGAACTGTTAACTAAGGGATATTTTTTGTTGAATACGAAAATTTCAAGAATAATACATGACAATGACATTTTCTACACCCATATATGGATAATATGCTTGATATATTTGTTGGGAATGAATCATATTGTTTCTTATATGGACATTCTAGATTCAATAAAGTCACATCAACATTGTTGATTACTAGAAGACAAAATTAACATGATAGTTAGGAAGATTTAACTATAAATTAATGTCATTTAGGATGTGTAATGAATAAAAAATCCAATTGATGATGAAACATATCATTCAAGATATAAAGGATGAGTTTCTATAATAGTTTAGTGTTTAATTCTACATGTAATAACAATCATTTAATTTTTTCTTGTTAATGTTGTAACAATTCCATAACAGTTTAATGAAAAATTCCAAGAGATGAACTAGAAGAAATAGCATTTCTTACTCCATGTATGTATCATCCTCAGAAAAAAAAAAAAAAATCTTGAAATTAATGTAGATTAACTGAATACTAAATTAATATATGACTTTACTTAACCTACAATAGTGAATTGAATATAGAGGTTTTGAGGATATTTGGTTTTATATCAATTATTATTTATAGATTTTCATAAAATATCCCAACCACTAACTCACCAATGATTGAATTCCATTCCATTTTATTACAATGAGGAATGTCATTCATTCATTGTTACTATGAAAAATATCCTTTTGGATATTCCTTACATTATTTCTCCAGACTGGGAAAAATAATTTCAAATGATTGTGATACCAATAACATCACTGATAGATCTTTTTTAGGAATGAATATTGGAAATATCTTTAACTTATTTCTTTCTCCAAAAATACTCTAAATTATTCTGAGAAAAATTATATGAACATAGAGAAATTAATGATGTTATTAGTTTTTGAATTTTTTTAATTTTAATGTAAATATCATTATCTCCATAGTAATAGTGTCCATAGATCATTCACAATAGAAATGAATTCTGAATTGATAGGATAAAGAAATGTCGCGGATACGGTCGATCATACTACAATAAGAATTTCTAATCATCATCAAAGAAGAAAAAATGAACTAAAAATTTCATTATCTGATATATTTTAACAGTTCCATATAATTATTTTTGGATATGGAAGATAAAAATATTGAATATTATTTCCATAATGAGGCAGTTTTTAAAAAAAATGTGAATATTTGACCAAGTTTTTTTATATTAAAAACTAACTTCCCACAATATCCATCTACCCACAAATATCTTTTTACTAAAGGAAAAGAGTTCTTTTTTCAATGCGTCATGTTATTTTCGGGTTCAGAATATTTTATTCAATCTCAATCCTAGTGGTTTAATGTGCTACAATATACTATATGATGATGTTTATTCTATACTAGTGCTTTGGAAAACAATAATTATTGGAGGACATCAAGGACATGAATGGTTTGTGGATAAAATCGTGAAAAGTGACTATTTTTTCCTACTCACCATCAGGATAAAATGTGGTTTTTATAAAGTCGGTATTAGTACTAGTATACAAGTACCATTAGGAAACATAATTAGATACCCTATAATCCCATCCATGCAATATAAATATTTCCTCTATAGTGGTATATATTTATGGGAATGTTTTCTACATTCTCATTGTTTTTTTAATATATTGGTTGGCATAGAATATGTTTAAAAATGGTATGAAGTAGAAGTTACCACCTATGAAATTAAATGGATTTATTTTTCACTATAAGGAAAAATTAATTTTTTATATATGGATTTCCTAGATTAATCATTACTAATATGGTAAAAAATTTATAGATAGTTCCTTTTTTTAATACATGAAAAATATGAGATTTGATACAACTATGGTACTCCCTAAAACATAAAAACTAGAAAAAAGTGGAATTATCTAATCAAGAGATTTAAAAATCCAATAAAATATAGTGAATGAAAATAAGAAGGATTTAAGTATCAATATTTCTTACACACATTAGGTATACTGTATTGATTATCAAACAACCATATACACTACTCCGTCCAAATTGTTTGTGGAAAACAATATCATTTTCCATTAGAATTGGAACACTAAATATATTGGAATTTAAAAGACTTAACATGGTGGCCAAAAAATCTGGGAATAAAATATTTTCTAGAATGGATGAGTTATATGATATTTGAAGTGTCACATATGGAAATTCTTGGATTTATAAGAAGAAAAATATCATTTCCATGAATAATGCATCACGTGATTGATATTCACACCACATGAAATTTTCAATTATTTAATTCTCATATGATGATTATTACAATAAAATTGAAATCTATTTCATTGGTAATTTAAAATGTGTTTTTTTCCCTTATAGAACTTTCCAATTTCAAAGAGATGATAAAAAACCCTTAAAATCAATGTTAAATGATTGAAAATCTACCAAGAATCATTTAAAGTGTTTTGTGTTTTCTTATTAAAATCCATTTTAATTGAATTATTTCAAGATTTTATAGTTGAATGAATATTTGACTATGAGGAAAAATAGATTAGGTTCTATATGTTTGAGTAGGATTTTTGATATTAGAATTATTCTGTGATGCTAGATGTACTCCAGAGAATCATGTTAAAATACAATTATGAAATAGTACTAATTCGCATCATGTATATTACACATAAACTATGTTTCTATAGTTTGGGAAATAATAATTTCATGCATAATTTACATCATGAATATGATTCATGGAATAAAACTTTTAGTCCTCCTATATTTGTTATGAATCTACAATTCATGGTAAATTATCACCCCCTCCCCACTAATTTAGTTCCTACCTTTACATTTTAGTTGTTCATACCCCTTACACCTCCCCTTACTCAAATGGTTGTGCAAATATACCTCATACATGTTCCCATAAATGATACACTGTCAATATTACACATTGATAATATTTCTTAGATGATGTGTTTCATCATTCTACATTCCAAAAATGTTTCCCCTCATGATGAACCACCCTCAGCAAACCCTTAACAGTAGATCACCTACTTACATCAATATAAACTATACAGCAACCCTTTTTTAGATACTAAAACTCCAAAAAAATCCCCTCATTCCCACTCATCCAGTAACTAGTTTCATAGTGCTCCTAGAAGTCACATTTCCTTCCCATCATCAAATTAAATCATCCTCTATCTCATTATTTACCAGACTATTTATAGGAAAATTCCATTAGAACATATTAATACCTTGTAGGTGGGGTTTGGCATAGTGGTAAGCACCCCTTAAATCTACATGAAAAATGGGGGTTCAAAACACATTGGGTGTAGGTACTGTAGCAGTACTGTAGTGTACTGTAGAAACGGCTGGCACTGTAGCGGCGGCAGGGCATTGTAGCGGCGGCAAAGTACTGTAGCAGCGGCGAGTACTGTGTAGTACTGTAGCAGTGCAGGGAACTGTAGCAGTACTATTCACAGAATGGGCTTCAAGCCATGAAAATGGGCCTACGGGCCATGTAATGGGCTAAATTCCCACTGGGCCTTTGGGCTATGTAATGGGTCTCACTCTACCCAGTTAAAAGAGGTCTTTTCTTTGATTTAATAATAAATGAGGCTTCAGCCCCAGCCTTTTAAAAAAAATATTAATACCTTGACTATTTCATTCTGTAGATTATCCTTGGGGAAGGGTATGTCATGCTACTCTTCTGATGCATGGATCATTCCATAATAATTTAGGTGTATAAGGATATATTATAAGAGATATTACATGGTACCATGGCAGATTTTTTTGTTCATTTATATTTAGTCTCCTTCTATTTGGTTTTTGGGTCATGTGTGTAATGTTGAGTGAGTATGGACTTGGAATAGTTAATTATTCTTTATAAATTCTTAAATTTCCAACTTCATTAACCTTGTGACCATACCCAGTATGGTGTACACTATAAGGTGGTGGAAATTGAGATCCAGTGTCACCCAGAGCTTGCATGACCCAAAAACCTTGATGAGTTCCCAACTATAAAATACCACCCTATATATTTTTTATCGTGAGCTAGTCCATGATTTTTTTCCATTAGTGAATCTCATAAGGATTCCAAAAAGATAGATGTACTCATTCTATCTTCTTATAAAGGAGTCACATTGTGAACATTGAAAGGAAATTCTTGATGTATTGTCATGTAGATATGAGGAGGGACTATTAAACATTGATGGGTGTGGATTTTGATGAACACCTATCATTTCAAATGGTAATTGTCAACTCATATCATTCACATTAATAATTAGGAATAATGTAGAATGAGTATATTTTAAAACTCACCATGAATTGGAATATGTGGATTATTGGAAAGAAATTTTATTGGAATTCTTTGTATGATGAGGACAGAGTTGATGTGATAGCTTCATATGCTCAATCTCATGAGAAACCTACACCATTTTAACCATGAACAACCCCTACACCTCATCCCACAGTTGATAAAATTAATACACCATCAACACAACAAACATTCCATCCTCCAAGTTATAATACCAAACCCATTCTGAGTATACCCATCCCATTAATATGGATATCTATGATAAGTTCAGTAGAGAAAACTCTTTTCCTCCATGTACTCTGGAAAACCAGTGGTGGATATGACATCATTTCATCTTTCACATTGATAATCATATGAACTTACCTCCCCGTACCTCATCTCAAACTATTACTTCCCCTTACACCCACTACCTTTAGCTTCCTCTAGACCACAATATAGACCCATACCCACCCCTACCACAATAGCACCATTGAACAGTGGTGTCAAACTTCTTATGAAAATCATTGACCCTGTATTGATTCTCTAATTACTATATATGATATTTATTCATCCTATTTCTGAGATGGTAGACACCACCAATCGATCATTAGATATTGTCTACACAAATTCCAATTTATCTATGATGTAGATAGATGCCCAATCAATTAACTTCATTGATTGATCATTTTCTATATTCATGGTTGAAGATGTATCTATTAGATCATTATGTGTGGAAACACATATATTTGAAATTTTGAATATATAATTGTTATGATATGTTATTTTTATTTTTATATATTTCTATTATACTTATTTTGGATAGAATATCATTTATATTCAACTCCATGCATGGAAATATGTCTTGAAATAAATTTATGGAAATTATGTGCACCTTCCAATTTAATTATTTCCTATTATTTATATCATTTGAACTAATTATTGTAATATTAAATGTATATATTTTTTATAAAAAAATTTCAGGCATCGCATTTTCAATTAAACATTCACCCCTACCCATGGCATGAAATTTGTTTCAGGGATCTCTTGAATCCCTACAATATTTTCATACATTCCATTTCAGATTTTCTTATAACGACATTTCTCTCTCACACATACCTTCCAAAAAAACTGTGGATATTGTTTTATATTTTTTGTGTGGCGGAAGATTATTAATCATTATTATATTTAAAATGATATTTTTTCTTTATCTCAATAGTTTATGACATATATTTCATTTAAAACGAGCTTTAACATAATATATTATTACACCCATGTAAATAAAGACAATTTTTTAGAGGAAAATCATAACATATATTATTTCTTCATTCTTATAATTTCACCATGATTTCTATGTTGTGTAATTTGATTTTGATTATTAATTCATGAAGTTTATTTTTATTTAATTATTACTAGTAACTCTACATTGAGTGATATCTATTTTCAATATCTTTCCATTCCCGAGAGGATTTTGGATCTAATTTTTTATATTAATTTTGAAATGTATTTACATTGAGATATTTGGGCCATATAAATATATCATAACATGCATTGTAATATTATCAAAGATACGATACAAAAAAAACCTATTGAAATAATTGAGGCTTATTTGATGATCTATTTTTTCATGAGACCTACTTGTACATTTATCCTTATATATCCTCTAGAATCCAAGAATGGCCTTATTATGATTGATCCATGATAAAAAACAATTTGATACCTCCATATTATTCTCTTAGTCTAATTGTTTGATTATCAATTGAATAAGTGAGGAGAAATAATCACTACTGGTTTATAAAGATTTATTATTACTAAGGGTATGTGTAGTGAATTTTTTACATGATCATTGGGATGTGGTCCCTAATTAGTTTTATGTACATCATGAATAAAATATTTCTATAAAATGAAATACATTGATTCACTACAGGAAAACCACCTCTTACCGGCAGTTTTTTTTCCATATAGCGGCGGTTTAAACCGCCTCTATATGGTTTGGTGGTAGTTTACAGAAACTGCCGCTAAACTTGGAGTCGGCAATCTATTAGCGGCGGTTTTATGAATTTCATGGAGGTCAAACAAAAGCGACATAGTACCTTATTTCGCGGTGGTTTTTAGTAAATTTAGCGGCAGTTTTAAGGGCGATTTAATTAGAGGCGGCTATAATCACCGCGAAACTCAGGCGTGCCAGTCGCCTTCTTAGCGGCGGTTAATACTGTCGCAATTTCCGACGTGATTTTTCGGCGGTTTTAACCACTGCTAAACAGTATTCCGAATACATTTAGCGGCGGTTTAAACCGCCGCTAAATGTATAAGTGGTAAAACATTAGTGGTGGTTAAAACCGCCGCGAAATGCTGACCCGGAAAAAAAATGCATTTCTGTTTATACTCCACCACTGCCCTGGAAAACAAACCAAACAACACATACAACATATATATAATAAGGACAAAATTTATGCACTAGCTACGCAATATTCATAAACACCCTTTCATTTAATGTTGATGAAAAATTTGATCCAATTCAATAAGAATACCTACAGCATACAAAATACCTAATGAAGTCTCCAAAGTTATTGTTGTATCCTGGAAACTATAATATATATGTAGTGCGAGAAAAAAAAGATATAATCATCTAGGTCTTAATGAAGTCTTAAATTTTAGGTGAAAATGGTGTGTTAATGTGTTGGCCATCAAATAGAATAAACCATATAACCCCATACATTTCATCTAAATAATAATTTGTACACCATGGATTACTCATCAAATAATTGATCCAATATTATCATATGGAACTGTGTTCAAAAAAAATTAATGATCTAATATTATCATATGGAACTGTGTCTACAACATGAATACTATTTGAATTGGTAATATCTAGTGTAGTCTCCAAAGTTATTCTTGTATCCTAAAAACTATAATATATAAGTAGTGCGAGAAAAAAAAGATATAATCATCTAGGTCTTAATGAAGTCTTCAATTTTAGGTGAAAATGGTGTGTTAATGTGATGGCCATCAAATAGAATAAACCATATAACCCCATACATTTCATCTAAATAATACTTTGTACACCATGGATTACTCATCAAATAATTGATCCAATATTATCATATGGAACTGTGTTCAAAAAGAAATTAATGTAACCCCACTATAGATTAAACGTTACTTTTCCACTCTCACAACCTTATATCAAATTAGGAATGCTCTCATCCCATCCAAACAAACCACGTCACATCACATCAAATCCTTCCCGTGTACAAATGGGTTATCACATCACACCACATCCCAACAGCAGTCACCTAGGCCATCACTTCACAATAAATCATACTTGTAGACAAATACACTACCACCTAACATATCTTCCCACCCACTGACACATATTCTGTCAAATGGCATCCAAACTAGAACAAGAGTCTTAAGGTATCATGAATGTGATGGACATAATCATTGTCCCCTCCTCCTACCATCAATTACCCCACAATATATCACATAGAAACACATAACTTATCACTCATAGAAATTGGGTCTAATAGATCAATTCCCACCAGAAGGCACCATGGACATGACATCGTTTCTATGAATTCTCCAACACCAACATGTGTCACTAATTCTGAATGAAGTTATAAGATGTGTGTGAACCCATGCCTAAATTTCACCACCATCATATTTATTGGTGAAAATACCTAAAACTCTAAACCTTTTAGTAGTGGTAATTTTATATAAATTATGCTTGGTGTATAAAATAATAGAAACATTCATGGTATATAGATATCCCACGATACCAAACCTATGTGTCCACATAAACTACACTTGAGATTATTAGATCACCACACCATAACACAAATCAATAATCACAACCAATTAAATCACTATTTGAATCACCCAAGACAATCACAACACTATCAACACAACATTCCACTTTCCACATACATGTTTCACCACCTTTATTTTTTATCCATTAAAATTCACATAACACTTTACATTTTCATTTGATTAATTTATAACATATATATTTCCAATAAATATTTTTTATTTACTAACCTAGATCATTTACATTATCAACATAGTTCATCTCATGGATAACCGAGAAACTGACATATCAACTCCATGCTACAACTAATTCAACTCACAAAACTATCACCACAACACCACACATCCACCATTGTTTCCACACCACATTGCCCAACCCATATCACAAAATCAAATACTCCTTAAAACCATCATGAAACTCTATCACCACATACCAAATGAATGAATCTGCTACAAAAACATTATTCTACAACCACTACACCACATCCATGACCCCATAACCATGTACCACAACCTCTTCATAGCACATTTCACTACTACCAAAATCACATACATGAAAATCGACCAAAGAATCACATCCCCTTGTACTACACAACCAATCCGGTCAATAACATCACCATACAACTTCCTAAACCATATAGTGAAACACAATAAGATGAATTATCCACAACATCACAGATAACGACTTCAATGAATATTCATAGGAATTATCACATATAATTTTTACTAATCGTGGTTATCCCCACACAAAACCCTTAGTAGAGTAAGAAATTAATATGGAACAAGGGGGGACTTTGTGGTATGGTAGGAATCGAAATATACAAAACCCTTAGTAGAGTAAGAAATTAATATGGAATGTTTTTATGAAAATATGGTTTCTAATGGGTATACCTTCTATGGGGACCAGGGTTCCCAAACACAATTATCCACTTATATTAATTGAAAATATTTGATTCCATAAAGGATTAAAGTGTATGGATCAAAATGTGCCAAAGAAGAGAGGGGAGGGATCACTACTAGTCGTTTGTCCTATAAGGATGAGGAATGAGGATTAAATGGGTTGATGTTCAGTCAGAATAAGAAACTTTAAAACATTATTGTTATAAAATACTTTATATCGATGATTGACATTATGGTTCCAGGAAATAAGGTCTCTCCAGTTTACCACAAAAGAAGACATTTGAGAAATAGAGGACATATTTAAAGAGAATAGAGAATATATTAGAAGATATGTAACCATTAAGAGAGAATCAGTTGTTCTAATCAAAAAAAAGAAGTGCATAACATGGAAAACATTACGTGGACCACATGATCCATTCCAGGTCATGAAAATCACATAACCCATAAAACATCTTCTGATCACATCAACAATACTACTCATGGTCCGATGATGCATCGTCACCCTCTCCACCTCCATCTCCTGCTGCCACCTGTAAGAACTTTATATTGAAAATTAAATATTGTTGCATATTTATAATTAAACTTAAAACCAATAAAACTTTTCAAACTAAATGATTTGGATTTTTTGTGATTTACCTACTCACCACCACTCGGTGCACTACCACTGGGGGCATATCTTCTCATCTGCTGATATAAATCATTCAACGCTTTCTGCATAGTGGATATCTGAGCCCCTTGGTCTTGAACTGTGGCTCGTAGAGAAGAAATATCCCTCTGAGCATCTTTAGGTATGGGCTGACCATAACCAGGAGTAGATGCGGCTGGAATCCCTGATGGCCTACTAAAGACCTCAGATGGTACGGGTCCCAAACCCATCCCGCACACTCTACCAGGATGCTCCTTCCCAAGGACTTGAGCAACCGGGTCATCTTGGGAGACTGAGTAGGACTGCCCAGGACTAGCATCCCATAGTTCTTTAGGTTTTACCTATAAATCAAATATCAAAACATATTAACATAGTAAAAACTGATAATAAGTTAAAAATTTTACTTTAAACCCCAACTTCTTTGGTAGGCTCATTAACAAAAGAGCCATCTGATTTCTTGTGAACATCCAACCACAGTTAAGTCCGGGAGGATTCGTGCCCTAAATTTTGTGACTGAATTAATCAAAGATAAATCAAAAATTCAATATATTAAATAGATAATATTTTATTATAAATATTTAAACTATTTAAAATATTACCTATGACATTCGGCTTCTAGAAAAGCTTTTTGAGCCCGCCGTGTGATGGATGACTTGCTTCGCCCTGTTTGATGCATTATGTCGTGAATGATCCTAAAATAAATAAAATGAAATTTAACAGTAATGTATCCAATGTCATCTCCTCTTCATATACATGTATTAATGTAAAATGAGGATAATATAATAATATATATTTCAATACCATCCGCTTCTCATCACGATGTCTGTCAACAAAAACTTTCCACTGCTCTTTTGGTACCCCACTGGGTAGCTTGTCATACATTTGTTCCAAGGTC
Organism: Viscum album; assembly: GCA_963277665.1. Lineage (NCBI taxonomy): Eukaryota > Viridiplantae > Streptophyta > Magnoliopsida > Santalales > Viscaceae > Viscum > Viscum album. The sequence goes on along the minus strand of OY728151.1, from coordinate 1,495,608,348 downwards.
AACGAAGTATCGTTGACATCACACGACAATCTCCATTTGAAATCTTTCCATTTTTTACCAAGATTTTTCAAAGTCCACTTCCGTGCTATCACATCAGCAAATGTGAAGTGGAAGAACATCTGTATACAGAAATTCATTTTGAACATATTAGTAACATGACATTCAATTAAACCATAATGTAATAAAATTACCTTTATTTGAGAATCGAAAACTTCATTTTTCCAGTTTGGAGGCATATGTCTCCAATCATCATATGAAATGGGAAGGGAAATGGGCACCGCTGCCAACTGACCTATAATCTGTCCAAGTAACCCCGCAGCATCATCCATAGGGACCCCATAAGAATCAAATGGCACGACTATCTTTTCACCATTCAAGTTCCAAACATCTGAGATTTTTAAGTGTTTCTCCACGGTTTTATTTTTGTCATATTCAATGAGAAAAGAATTAGTATAAAGAAAATGCAATAAATTTATTTAATTAAAATTTATACCTATGACTGTGACCCTCCAGTGTGTCCGGGATGAACTGGAAGGGGTTTGTCGCCACCCAACTGATGAGGAACCTGTAGGGGGAGTCGACGACTCAGCCTCTAATGGAAGGCACTCTGATGGTGTGAGAGATGGTGCAGGGGGAGATGGTGCGGGGGTGTAGGCAGCTGGTGCCTCAGATTTCATGGGGAGTGACCCAGATGGATCGGCATCCGTCGCAGAACTAGAAGAAATAGTATACCGCTTCTCCTTGGAATTCCTATCATTTAATAAAATAAAATTAAGTTCAGAATATATATTTCAAAAAAATTATGCAGAAAAAAAAATAAAAATGATAATAGATGCCCATTACTAACAAACCAAATATATATAACAATGATAATGAATGACTGCAGAAATGAAACAAGTGGTTGTTGCATGAATGAATAATTGTACATACAACCATTTTCCCCTTCAATAATGTCGGTTTCCTGCTCCATTGCTTCATCCACTTCATTCATCCTTGTAAGACTAATATTTTCAATATCATGATGGAAAAATAATTATGCTTCCTGTTTTTGATGACATTCAACTTTAGAGGTTAAATCTTCCACTTTATCACCCGTATCATACAAATCTCTTTGTATTACGTGAGTAACTACACTCCACCCTTCATCCACAACATCATTCACATAATATACCATTTTTCCTTGCGATGCTAAGATATATGGATCATGCATTTCACGATCACCAACATACATCAAGCGAGAGAAGTTCACAGAAGTAAATTGCAATGAATCTCTTTTAACACCTCTGATAATATCGACCCATTTTCATTTGAATAAAACAACAGAAAAATGTCTATGGTAGTTTAATTCAATAATATCATGCAGCTTTCCATAGTATCCCACTTCAACAAATGTAAATATACCACTATTTTTTGTTTTCAAACCCACTTCTCAATCAACTATACGAAATCTAAAGACATTCACATTATAAGCATCGAACTTTCTAACATGGTTTATAGGACCTCTAGCATGAAACTTCAAATCTTCTGACAAGTCTGCTCGAGTATCAGTATTCATGATCTGAAAAAAGAAATATAATTTAATAGATTTAAAAATTGTATGTGTCAAACTAATATTCTTATTTATTGCAATATTTATGAACTTACACGTCGTGCAAACCATTCTACAAGCTCTTTATTCACAGCTTTCGTTATATCTTTCTCATTTCATGTTCGGCCTCTCATTCATCTCTTTGTTGGTATCCTCAACTCTTCAATAAATGGATCTGCAATTTCACTATTCATCAGCACATATCTATGTGCCTGTAATAATTCCAATTCTGTCAGTGTCACATTTGAGGTCCTCCCAACTGATCGGACAATAGCAAGAAATATTTTTGATTTCTGATGCATTTGAGATTGAGTTGATGTGTCGTCAACATGTCTAACTCGATTAAATATTGTCTCAATATCATCTAAATACCTGGAACAAAAGGTAAGACATTCCTCGGCCAAATAGCCTTCAGCAATAGAGCCTTCTAGTTGATCTTTATTTCTCACGTATTATTTCAAATTCCCAAGATATCTCTGAAATAAAATAATAATATTATGCATTTATTTAAATGTCAAAAATTGTTTACTTAACTGGAAAACATATAAAAAAATACCTCTCAATTGGATACATCCATAGATAATGAACGGGGCCTCCTAATTTAACTTCTTCAACCAAATCCACAGTTAAATGCATCATGATAGTAAAAAATGATGGAGGAAAGATCATCTCCATTACACAAAGAGTCAATACAAACCTCTCCTGGAGGTTGTCAAGCTGAAATGGATGTATAACTTTCTCACATAATTAACTGAAAAATGTGCAGAATTGGAGTACAACAGCAGTAACTTTTTCAGGTAATAATATATGCAATGCCAATGGTAGTAACTGCTGTAACAAAATATTTGAATCGTGACTTTTCAATCGATGTAACTTACGATTTTCAGCGCTCAATCTTTTCGTATTGTTCGATTCTCCATGCCAATTCCAACACAAATATTGACCAGGGAATTTCTTCAGTATTAAATGTTCATAAACTTCATCTCTCTTCAACCATGTTCTAAATTTACATTTAGGACATGGACATCTTATTCTCCCTTCAATGGATCGATTAGAAATCGCAAAATATAAAAACCCATTCAAACCCTTAACATACTGAGGTGTGTTCCTCGGTAATGTGATCCAGCTTTTATCCATGTATATCACAATGTGCCTTCACAAAATATATGATAGTGTAAGATTTCAGAATCATAATATAATAAAGATGACCAATTGATCATAAAGTATGCATAAAATAATAAAGATGATTCATTGATCACATTTACCACTTACTTAACATGCCGAGACAAACCAAACAAGTTTGGTCCTTAGGAGAAAGCTTGAACACCTCATTGAGGAGCAGTAAGAATATCGGGATACACAATTTCATAACACTGTCAATCACACATTTATGTTTCCTCAAACAATTTCTATCCCCACAACATTAATGAGATACATTGTTCCACTCAGATTACTTCAACACCCTCACAAAAAATACTAAAACTTTCCTGAACATCTCTTGTACTCACATGCTTGGTCATCTCAATTAAATGTTTTATTTTATTTTCCATATCTAGAAATGGGATACCAGTCGGTATTTATAACACTATCGATCACACATTTATGTTTCCTCAAAAAACACCCCATTGATGTGTGATCGAAACTGATCATAATGCATTTTAAACCTGAGACATTATGTAATTGTTTAGGCTTGACCTTAGATGTCCTCCAAGAGTAATGATGTTTCTCAATGGTTTCATACACAACCAACCATATCAAAGTCGTATTTCCTATGACAAAGAAAACTATATGGGTACCAATCCATGTACTGAATATGGTGTGAGGTAAATTAAGTAGGCCACCTCTAATGGTTTCTAATGCATAATCTATTAAACGAATATAAAACAAACAATAGTGTGCAGGTATATAAAAATTAAGTGTCACTATAAATATAAATCCATGTCACACTCAGGTTTCGTAGGAGACACCAAATCTAGTTTATTCAATCATCCACAAACACCAAGTGACAATATTTTCAAAAATAACTAACCACCCATAGTAACTTGAATTCATACATGGAGGTGAGATGTCTAGGCACCATCCTACACATATTAACTAAATTTTAGTGCTACTAAATCTAGTCTACCAATGACACTAAACCAAAACTATGAAGTGTCATAACATTCCAGGATCAATATTCCTTTTGATATCAATTTATAATGAACTGACTAGGGAAAACTAGGCAAGTCTCCCAAGAGGGTCTTATATATGGAGATGTGTAATAAAGAGACATGAAAGTAGTATCTTGTTTTAGAAAATAAAGTTATGAAACCAAATTAAAATAAAAAATAAAGATAAACATCCATTAGTATAAAAAATTCAATCTAAATAGGTCAAACCATAAAGATAAAATAAACAATACTATCATCTCCCTATGTGACCATCTATAACCAACAAACCATCTTTATACAAAGATAGTAAAAAAAGAGAAAATTACAAGTTCTAATATCAAAAATTCAATATCTCTATCTTTAAAATAAACCCAGTTTACATATATTTTTCATAAAATAAAACAATTTTTTAAAATAATCCTTCGATTTTCATAAAAAAACCATATACAAAAAATCTAGGAATATGTTAAGAATAAAAGAAATCAGGTAGTCATAGAAAAACCCTACCATAGATACACTATAATATAACTGTGTGAGCAAGTAACCATGAAAATACCATCATGTGATAAACAAATCATCAATGAAAAAACCCACCATTTGGGATCCAAACTATGGGTTTACGTTCTAGACATGAAATAGAATCCCCAATCCAAGATTAATGTGGATTCAACTAATATAACCTCTAGTGGAATTACACACAAAAAAGTGTCATAAAACCTCTTGTGGAATTACATAAAAAAAGAGTGAGAAGTATATTTTTAATGCATCCAAGGACACCTAATGTTACAAGTTTTTCAAAATCTTTTTAGAAACCATGATCACATATAATAAAACACTTTTAATAATAAATCGAATCCTGATAAAATATCCATTGTACAAACACCCAAGAAGAAGGGTGGGAAAGGTAAAGAGAAGAATGTTAATCAATGAAGACCCTCTTTTAAAATTGTCGAGGGCTTGTGAACTCTCTTACTGACTCTTCCCTCAATAATTTTCATTCACATAATAGGTCGATGCTAGTTTCAGTTGCTGAACCCAAAATGAACTTTGGGAAATGGAAAGGGTTTAGTTGGGCTTCTCTTAAATACTAACTGTTTACACACAATGGAGATCTCAAGGGCTCTGAAACCCTATGGGTTCTCAAGCATGATGATACTCAGATTACTTTTTATGAGATTTGTTCCCAAGTCATCACTATCTCTACTATTCTAGGTGGTGTTGTCACCACATTTTTATTTGTACATGCATCTAATTCCTACACCAAGAGAAGAGAGCTTTGGAGGGATCTAAAACAAATTAATGACCAAACAAAAAGTAATTGGGATATTGTGGGGGATTTTAATACTACCCTATGTCGCATGAAATGTTGGGTCCTCATTTTTCTCATAATTATGCAGAGGAATTTGAAAGCTTCTTAGATAAGTGCAACCTAATAGAGGTCCATATTACATGGGATAAATTCACATGGGGAAGGATTACAGGAAACAGAAGACAAGAAAGTTGGATTTACAGGTGCTTCTTCTGGATTAATGATCATTACGCTATCTCTAAAATTTCCAAACATACACTTGAAAAGTTCCACTCGGATCATAATCCTCTTGTCATCAAGATTCTGGAAGGCCCCACAAGGTCATGCCCCTTACCATTCAAGTGTAATAATGCATGGCCTACCATTCATGGATGTAGGAAAATTGTCATTAGTGGATGTAATAGTGTCATTCATGGTGGTCCCTTTTTCACTATCACGTCTATGCTCAAGTTCATTAATGCCCAGAAGAGGGAATGAAGCATATGATCCTTCTCAATGTTGGATGATGACATTAAGGAGGCCGAATCATGGCTTGAACATTGTCTAATTGTCAATCAATAGCATAATTTACCATAAAGATGTATGAGATTTCTATAAAGAAGTTGTATTTAATTTTGGTGATAATAAGGATCTGTTTCCAACAATAGTAAACTAGAATAATTTTTTGATGCCATCTTTAATAATGGTTGAAGTCTTTGAATTTACTTATGATGGAAATTATGATTTCGACACTTCCTCAATGGAAATCAATTAAGTAAGCCCTACAAAAATAATTCTGTCTTTTTTGAAAATCCAAAAGTGGTAGAGATGGTAGAGTAGTAGGAGGAGTTTCAGTTAGTGGATGGTACTATGAGGTCCTTTAACCACAACCCCTCGGAGGCCCACATCAAGCATAAAGAGCTGGGGGCTAGGGAAATGGACAACTTCATGCTTTGGATGTCTACGATCCAATGGAACACGGGATGATTTGAGTTATTATTTGTGTTTATTATAATATTTCCTTAGTATTATGAAACATAGGTTCTACCCATTATTTTATCCCTCGACTCCTTGTATGATAGTTAGGGATCAAAGTTGAGACATTATCAAAATAATGTTGTCTTGAGGTTCCTACCGGGAACACTTCATTTGAAATTTTGTTTACTTGTAGTGAGAAGTATAAATTATCCCATAATGGTTAATGTGAGATCATTTAGTCATCACAATGGATCCCTATGATGTCATCATGGGTACATATTGGCTTTTCATGGTCTAGGAATAGATCGACTTTCACTATAGACTAGTCAGATGCCTATAAACTAATTGGATGAGGTTCTCCTTTTATGTGATAGATATATCAAGGAAGTTTTGGTGGATGCTGTGAATAAGAGGTTTCAACCTATCACCCATCAGTTGGAAGGGGAATCCCTTGGATCCATAAGAAATTCAGGCATCTGGGTTCCTTCAATTCTGGTTGATTATTTGAAATTTTTTCTGATGTTATTTCTGGAATACCTCCATGATGGGAGATGGAGATTTTCAATTTATTGGATCATGGTATTTCCCTAATATTTTTTGTGGCATATCAGATGGTACCTACTGCGCTTCATGATCAATGGTTTCATTTTGAAGACCTTTGTGGGAATTTTTTCATCAGACCGAGTATTTCCCCCTAGTCAACTCCATTCATGTTCAAGAAAATGTTTCAAGAGATCATATGGCTTTGTGTGTATTGTCGTTTCCAGAACCCGAAAATGATAAACATGAATTACCCCTTTTCAAGGATTGATAAATTTTTTCACCAGTTTTGAAGCATGATATGGTTCTAGAATATTAATTTCAGTAACATCTATCACTAGTAGAGGGTTTTCATGTCTAATATTCCAAAGTTTGATAGAAACATTTTACAAAACAAATCCTCCAAAAAACAAGATCAATATTGAAAAATAACTATTACTTTCTCTGATACCAACATAAACACCTCCGACTCACAATTATGGGTTAAATTCTAAAAACACAAACTTTACAGATAAACTTTGATATATAGTGAAATGAAACTGGATAAACAAACATATATTTCAAATCATTTTCAATACATAAAACATTTCATCTCATAAAAATATCACATTCCCATGAATGAGAGGTCTAGTGATGTTGGGAATAAATTATATAAGAATAATATTTTATGATTAATGTGAAAATTTCTATATGGCCAAACCACATTAGACCCGCATCATGAATTATCATACGATATACACATTATTCTAAAATATAGAATGAATATCTTACAACAGGGAGAACTAGAATTCTAAATAAGTGAAAAAAATTTAAAATATCATCAACGGTTATATCACATAGAAAAATAAAATAGTAGAAGGGGAGAAATCAAACCCTAGGGTTTGTATAGGTCACCGGGGAAGCCGGGTCGCTGGGGTCGCGGGGGGCCGGGGTCGCCGAGGTCGCGGGGTCACCAGGGAAGCAGGGTCGCCGGGTTGCGGGGTCACCGGTGCCGCCGGTGTCGCGGGGGGCCAGGGTCGCAGGGAAAGCGGGGGGCCGTGGGAGCGCTGGGTGAGAATGAGAGCCGGGGTGGGGGAAGGGTCGGGGCCGTGTAAAAAAAATGTTTTGCGGTGGTTTATTAAAAACCGCCGTGAAACCTTTTTAAAAAAACGTTTAGCGGTGGTTCCTAGAACCGCTGCTAAACGGCGGTTTTGTTGTAGTGATTCTATGTTAGGATGTTAAAACATAATCATCACTAGAGTAATTATCTCAAGGTATATCATATGTGGTTAGGTGGGGGATGTGATATTTTTCCAACCCATTACATTCATAAAAAATAAGTGAAAAATAAGAAAAGTATATATTCAATATAGTTGTATGAAATAACCATAGATTATCGCTGAGATTTTTGGATTATAAATATGTTAGTTTCTATAAGAGGTGCTTCATTTCTATTTTCTTTATTTTTATGAATTTAACACTAGAGTTTACCCTATCCTTTGAGATTTATTCTAATAATTCATCAACCAAACCTCATCCTTAAAGTCATTTCGACTGTGTTAATACATCTCCAATGAGAAATTTTTTATTTCTCGTTATAAATCAAAGATGATAGATCCGATGAAAGACTATATTTGTGAATTAATATTTTGGGTAAGATCATAAATAAAATTCTATTTTAACATGAGTTATGAGATAAAGTTATGTGTGAGGTAAATTGCAACAAGGTTATAGAAAATAAGGAATAGTTAAGTAATTCAGTGAAGGAAATTGGATTTAAATTAAAAGAAATTATAAGGAATGAATAGTTTTCTTTTCTGTTTTAAATTTGGAGGAATATGTTATTAAAAATAAATTTTTTTTCGTAACATTTTTGTAATGGATATTTCCCATTAAAAATTGATATATTAGGAATTCTTATTGGCATGATTTTTCATGAGTATATTCAATTGATCATGTTTCAAGAAATTTTAATTGAATAATATTCTTATATACAAATTGGAATAATTTCTATGATATTTTTTTCATGTTTTTTCAAATAATTACTTGGATATTGGTTTTTATATAGGATTTGTTGTTAAATATTCAAAAAATGTGATCATGTGAAACTAAAAAATTAAAAAAATATTTCATGAATCTAACTCAAAACATGTAATCAACATATATTTTTTCCCAATTCATTCTGACGGCCAAGCTGTATAACCAATTCAGACTGTTAATGTCATTGGTAAAGTGGATAATGACATGAAAGTAACCCATGAAGTGAAATTGTTGTCTTCTAAAATTGAAATATTTCCTAAATAGATTAATCTCAAGAGAAAAATACAAGCGATGAATCATATAGGACAAAAAATGTCCATGATTTGAATAATTTACCTGATTTAAAAGACTTTATATCATCACTATATTTAAAATCATTTATCCATATTGTTCATAAGATATAGAATAATAAATGATAAGATAACCCTACTATATGATGTCAAATAAAAATACACATCATGAATTATTCAAATAAGTGTTAATTTAAAATCCAACTCATGAAGGTAAATTATTACACATCATCAACTGATTAGGTGTATTTATATTATATCACCACAAAAGTTTTATAACCATATCAAATTTAGTCTATATTAGTAAATGGTTTCATTTATAAAACTTTTAGACCTTTCTTCCTCCTATTTTATTTTACTATTTTATTCATTTGATTCTACAATTCCATATAAGGTGTTCATATTGAATGTTATTTCATAAAAATCATACTAGTCTGAATTCTAATTACTACATTCAATTCCAAGTTCACTTTTATACTACTTCTTTATTGCATATAATTGTGTTGGATGATTTTAATTTAATTATGTGTGAATGTAATCATATTTTTAATGGTTTTACGAACGAGTCAATCATATTAATGATATTTATTTTATCTAATATTATCATTTCCAGGCATAAATATCATTATTACGGTTAGGGGTCAAGAGTAGGGGCAACATTAACCAAACAAATTGTTAAATCAAAACATGTGGAATATTTTTCCACGGAATGATGATTAAAAAATAATTTTTATTATTTTTATTTATAAAATAATGATATGGTGACTTATAAAAGAAGGACCCTAACCTAATCGCATATATGAAGACTAGGAACAATAGTATATTATTCATTAATCCTTTGATTTTTATCATAATTCACTTATAATAAAAAACACCTTGAAAAAAAAACAATGGTTTACAATATAGACATATATAATTGGTTTTATAAAAACAAAACTTTGACATATACAATGATTTTCAGAATAATAAGTAGGAAAACCTTGAGATATATTTAGAAATAACCCTTTTATAACCTCCGTGAAATTGTAATCTATCACTCGGTTATCATATAAAGTAAATAAATTGGAATATGTTTGTTCTAAACCTCTATGAATCACATGAGGAAAACATTTTTGTAGTATAGTTACTTGTTCTATATCCTTTTATGATTTTATATACAAGAAAAACATGCTTTTTATATATACGCAATTACACAACATTTTTGGAAAATATTAACAAACACACAAATAGACACCCAACAACCGTATTAATGCTACATGAATGTGCTAAATTATATCCAACTAGTTTATCCATGATTAGAACCCATATTAGACATATGATATGTAAAATATATATTTATAACCTAGAAAAGGAAACATAAAAAGGGGATAGATTAGGTTCATGGTAAGGGTAAACATAGGAGATATGTAATAATAAACATTATCATAATGTAATAAGACTATGAAAATAACTTCTAAAGTTTATAACCTTCATTTAAATGATAATAAACATGAATTAAGTCATAAAGATCAGCATTACATAAGACCTAAATCATAACGGAATTGAGAGAATGGGCCAACAAATAATAACATTGGAGTATTACATGGAATTTTGGAATACACATAAACATAGAAAATTATATATAAAGGCTACCTACTAAGAACGTCGTAGAATTTTTGTCTTGTGAAACAACTTGTTTACCTTATTAGGGATTGGTATAACACCCTATGTACCCTATTATTTTCAGGTTTGGTATAAAATCTATGTACCCACTTACATTCCGTACAGGGATACAACCCATCCACCAACTTATTTTTTGGCTTGGGAAACTACATGTGTACCTTCTTGTTTTCATGCCTGGGATACAACCAGTGTAACATTTTGTATTTTGGATTTGGATATAACTTGTGTACCCTTTGATCAAATATTACATTTATGATTACATAATTCAATGGTGGGAGATATTGGTCCCACCCATCACATAATAAAATCATACATACATGTCACAAAAGATAATAGAACTTAAATCATATCATGACCATAAAAAATATGGGTCTCATAAACATCATATCGCAACCCAAGAAATGAAATGGGTATCATAAATATTTAAAAAAATAATTACCTATTGATAATAGATAAGTCTCATAATAATTTTTTCAAAGAGTGTTGTTGGAAAATAATCAGGTTATAATGGAATATAACCTATTGAAGAAAGATGGGTGTTATAAACATCATTCAATAAAAACATAAACCACTCAAGAAATAATTTTAATGGAATTCTTTGAAAATATCACTAGGGTGGAATGAGTTAGACTAATGTTTTTAATCTAATATGGATAATAATTTTAAAATATCTTTCAATAAAATATCCTATGGAAAATATCATTTCTTTTTTAAAAAAACTCTTTAAAACATAAAAACTTTTAATAATAATTTTCTTGAAAATAGACATGGAATATTATAACTGAATCCTTCAAAACATATTTAAAACCCTTTTATAGAATATATCATTCAAAATTTAAGAATAAATCTTTAAATCATTGAAATCAACATCATTAATAATATTCTTTTTGAATATATATATATAAATTTATATTGGAAAATCACCAAAATTTCTTTTGTACATAAAAAATCATTGAAAAATATTTTATTTGAAAACATCATTAAATTAAAAACAATAATGAATATTATAAGCATAATTATTCACAAATAACCTTTTAAACTTATAAATGTTTCATGAATGGTATGACTGTCATGACGGTGTGTAAGTCTATACATGTTGAGTATTCCTTTTGTAGATTAGAATTTCAGAATAGAGTCTTAACCTAAAAATAATTAGAATATTTAATTTTAAAAAAAATCATAAAGGTAAAATAATTGGTAAAAATATTATTTAAAAATAAATGGATAATATTCCAAAAAATTGGAAATCATTTCTAGAAAATGGTTTTGAAAGAACATAAAATTATAACTGAAAGGAATGATATTCTCAAATTTTTATAAAAACGTTTCATAATTGTTTAAAGTGACAATGAGTTAATAAAATGTACCATTAAAAGTTTATAACATGAATATACATATGTTAGTAAAAACCATAAGTTTTCATGAGATTTTGATCATAATATATCATCTATGGAAGCATAATCATAAACAATCTCGATAAACTATTAGATTATAATAATAAACAGTTTCTATTTTGGTATCTTTAATTCATAGTGGACAAAATAAAATTAAATCAATATTATAATATCATGAATAGAAGTAGAATAAGTATATTAAATGTAAAAACTCAGTATATACAACTTATAAAAATGTAGGTGCATTATAAGGAAAGTTTCTTAATGAGGTGGAATTGATACAAAGTTTCTTTACCACATTGGTAACTTCTAAAACCAAACCCCCATAAAATAAATATCATCAAAATTATATGTTAATACACATAAAATTTATTATAATAATCATAGAATACATAATTTCTAATTATGCACACCACACAAACGAAATGAGACAAGAATGACGCATGTATCTCATGGAAATAAAAATTGAGATGAAATCCCATTACTTTATGTAATGACTCTCATTGTACACATACATGAATCCTATATATTAAATGTATTAATAGTTTACAACTCTAAAATAATAGCATTCTTATGTATAATATAATATATGATTTTATTTTGACATTATATTACTATATTATTAAAAATTGAAGATTAAGTTTATGCTTCAGGTAATATCTGCTTTCTATTTTTCATGTGTCTTTATTTTCTATATATTTGGTCCTTATTCTTATATATTAAATTCAATAATGTAAAAAATGATACAAATGTAAATTATATTAAATATATAAGTATTGTAATAATCAATATCATTTATATTTATGAAGGGGAATACAACGTTTATGGGGACTGTGGGTCGTACGTACGCATGAATGTTCTTTCCATTTTATTTTACTATTGAATAAAATAACTTAAATGAAATATATGTATAAATATGTAAGTATTTAATTATTCCATTATGATTATTATTTAAAATTTATCATTAATTTTCATAGAACCCATCCTTAATATATTCCATATAGAGTGTGAACAAATCACATCGCTTTGAGGAGGAGGTAGTCCACACTTCCAAAAATGTTGTTATCATATTTAAAGAAGATATAATGTATAAAGATATCAGTTATAAAAGAATAAAATAGTGATAAATAAATTATAAATATCATATATATAATATATTAATATATTTTTCATCATAATTCCCCCCATGATATGCATTAATAGCAGACCGACAATTTTTGTTTCATGAGGCGGTTGTTCACAGTACACGTAAAAGGTAAGTGTGTTACCCATTAGATGGAATACTGTGTAAGTGTATATAAAAATCATAGCATAACTACATATTTTTATTTTTAGGGTACCTTTTTTGTTTTATATTAATGTAATTAGTATTATTTATTTATTTAAATATGAAATAAAACTAAAGCGATTGAAAAGAATGTTACCTCTTATTCGAGTAACTCCTTTTGGTTTTCATGAAAGGGATTCATTGGATGGATTTCAATCCAAGAGGAGTATTCTAGGATAAGGGGAGGTTTTTTTAGGATCTATTTTTTGATTATGGTCTCGAAAAATCTTCTTGATATATTTGAGGAAGTGGGATGAGAAGAGACCTTTTATAGTGGAAGAGGGGTGGAACTCTTGTAAATTTTGGGAATGTGAATTCCACCCATGTTTTCCCATTTAATGTGGCTCCCATAATGGAAAAAAATCAAGAACATTGATTATAGGGTATATATATATATCCATATAGAGGTTCTCAGACAAGTTCCTTGGTCATTTGGTCCCTTGAGAATAATTTGTTTTCCATTATTAATCATTATTCCACCTAAATCGTTGTAATTAATTTTAATTAATTTCGTTGATATTTTTTTGGGAAACACTAATTTGAAGTTATTAAAATTTATAAATTATTCTTATTCCAATTATAGAATCTATTATTTCCAAAACTGAAATCCCATTATTTTTAGAAATTAATTCAAATTTAATCACATATATAGGATGATGATGCGTGTTTTAAAAGTAAAAGCATTTAGTAGTTTGATAAATTTTTATGACAAATTTAAATTTGTAATTGATTACAATGAAATTAATTATATTAATTGAAAGAAATAATATTTACTTATACTTAAAAACTATTTTAAAATATAATTGATATTTTCAATCAAATATAATTAAAAATCTGTTTTTAATTATAATTCAGTGTTTTCAATGTTCATACTAAACTGATGTTTCTCAGAAAAATACCAAAAATCCCCCAAAGTTAATGTAGACATTCTAAACAAAAAATTGATGTTTATTTTATCAAATTAAATTTCTAAAATTGTTATATATTATTTTAATTTTTTTCATAAAGTAACAATGAAAAAAGTTTATGTTAGAAAATAGTATTTTTAAAAATATAAATTCATTACCAAAAAATAAATATTTGATATTCAATTTGTTTTATTTATATAAAACTATAATAACAAATAATTTAAATTTGGTTATTATTATTCATATTATTATTCTTAATTTCTAGTTTATAACTATAAAGTTTAGATAATTATAACAATAAAATAATATATCGTAGCAACTCAGTCTTACATGTTATGTATGCCATGTTGAAGTTGGATATAGAACAATCCAAGTCTCATGTGAAAATAGTGTTTGAAATATTTTATTTTATGAAATCAATGAAAATGAATTCATTCATGAAAAAATGGTCCATAAATTGTCACAGTTCTACCGTCTACGCCCTTTAAAATGAATTTCTCCCTCAAAATTCAACATGGTTATCAAAGGATTAATTATTCAAGTTATTTTCATAGAAATACTACTTTTGAAAATTAATTATAATAATTAAATTAAATATGAAATTTTGGAAACATAATATTTACCCAAAAAAACATATAACTATGTTTCCATATAATAAAACACTGGTTTGAAGATAAAACATTGATATATAAGATAAATATAATAATCATTTTCTGATGGAGAGTCATAGAGAACGCGTTTAGAAGAAAGTTAAAAATGAAAAATCCCTAAATCATCAATGATCTAAGTGGATAATTTTCAAATCTGAAATGATAGTACTTAGATAAAATTTTTGGTTTCAATAACATTTTCCTAATGATGATGAATTTAAATGAAAAGAAATACACACATGTTTTAAGATCAGCCTTACAATTTTTTACTTTGATCTACTTTCCCTATATCTCTAATTTCTAGAAATTATGGTAAATTTTTCATTAATATAGCCCTAACATATCATGAGATCCATTATAATTCATCCTATATGTCTTTAGTTACCACCTACACAATGTTTATATAATAGTTTATCCAATATAGAGGAATTCTCATGTGATGAGATAATATATCAATCTCATAAAAATCATTTGAATAATTACATAAAAATTCTCTAAATGGTTGACCTTATAACCCCCTCAAAGATGAGAATAAAAAACACTATAAATATGGTCATGAAAAAAAATTAACATTTATCTCCCATATATTAAAATGTATCACTTGGTTGTCTTATCGAAAACATAAAAATATGGTAATTAATTGAATTACCATAAATCTTTATTGAATGCATAACTTGTTTAAAAGATAAATCAAACATTATTCCTTAAATATGATCTTATATTAAAAGAAAATTATCTATTTTAATCATTTGATCATCCTTGTAAATCTAGGAAATAAATGTGATTTATTAATCTAAAATTAATATAGAGATATATTATCAATTCATAGACTCATATCAATTCCCACTAAAGGATTAACAATATGATTTTCCTAGATAATATTTTTTCAAAATATCATAAGAAATTCCCCACTATATATTTCCCAAATTACCATGGTTCACTTCATATATTGTGATTGCATATGGTCTCTCCATTACATTTTTCATCCATGGTTTTTGGAATATATCACCATTATTAACCCTTGGATTTTAGGATTGTTTGAAAAATTTACCAAACTCGGTGTGATGGAAACACTAATGTGTGGGCGGTGAATTCTATGGAGTTTTTTAATATTCACATCATTATATATCTTTTACTAGTCACTTCATTATTTAGTTGTGTGATGATTCTATTTACACACTTAAAAAAACTACTTGTCCCATTATGAAAATTCCATCCATGATTCTTTAAACAATTAGAGTGTAAATAAAGGATCGTCTTCTTATCTCTATGGTTTTTATATTTTCATTTGTAATCTATCTTCAAATTCTTGTTAAAAACATTAAATTGATACATAAATCTAACCTCCATTTCAATAATGTTCACAACACAAAATATCTTCATATCCATAAATATATCTTATGGAAAATTTTCTTATAATACTTCACTTCGTGCCACTAAAGAACCTATAAATGTTACAATCTATTTGGGTGATATTTCTAGAATCACGCCTCTTAATTCCTATTGAATTAGACTCATAGATACTGACGCATTCCTCATCCATTTTCTTCATCTCAAGGAACTCATTTTCAATCTACATATAAATAACATGAGGAAAATACTTATTGAAGAATAAGTTATTGAAATCATCCCAATCCATGGTTTCAATATCATATCTCTTCATCATATCTTTATTTGACTCCCTCACTAGTCTACTTCACCTTCTCATTAATAAACATCATGAATAAAATTCTCTTTATCTTAACACTGGTTAATGTATAATATATTTTTAGTGGTGAAAATCCAATGTTCATCAATGAGTGGATCAGAATACCTGCTAAAAAGTTGGAGGTTTCCTCATTAAGGAATCAACAAAACGTTTTTCCATCCTTCGTTTGTTTGGAAGATCATCATGATTCATAGCTTGAGAAATTTTTGTTGAGCATAGAAAAAAGGTTATGCTGTCCATATCATATTGCATTCAGATGATTAAGAGAAACATTATTTCATTTTCCATCATGATCTCCATTAGTGCAGTTCCTTCGAGTTCAATCCATTGATTCAAACCAATATGTATAGAGTAAGAAAAAAAAAATCAAAGTGAGGAATCATCAAATCATGTAAAAAACTCACATGATGTCTAAATTTTGAAAACATACTTAATAAGTGAAACCCTATGATTATCCTGGGTTACTTATAGTCATATTATACTCCAATATTTTAGGATGGTTTTTGAATATTTTTGTGACTTTCTATAGAATATAACCTTGGAGTGTCAAATTAGGTATGCAGTAAGGCTCTTTGTTAGGTACCAGGTTACACTGAGTTAGGCCTGACACAGCATGTCGATATTGTTACCTCTAGGTAGATCTATTCCAGTTCCAAATAAAACATGTAGTATCTAGAGTGGGATATATTTCTATGAAGCCACTCTCTCTACCCTTTACATAAATTCCAAATCATTTTTTTAACATTAACTCATCCTTATACATATCCTTAGATACATCCATCTACATATCCATAGATATATTCCTAGGGATCTCACTAATGTTTTATCATCCTAGTTTATGAAGGTTAACTAAAAAATAATTCTAATACTAATTAAAGGAACCATTACATTTCGTAAACAATCATTACATAAATTTTATAGAATAATTAAAACAAATGAAAAACATACAACCAAATACAATATTAGTTTCATGCATTTGGAAACATGGAAAAATAATCAATGGTACATGTGTGAGCTATATTTTCTCTAACAAGTTTCACAATGAATATCACCCCTCATAGACATATCATGGATAAAATATATCTTCAATACCTAGGGAACAAATTATAAAAAGGATTGAGATTATATTTCCAATTTTTGTAAACTGGGATATATGATTTCATAAACATGAACATAAGGGTACGAGAACATGCTCATAAAAATTTAATATCGTAATAATCATATCAAAGATCATTAAGAAAAATCATGACATATAGATAAAAATTACAAAAGAGATGAATCATAAGGGAATCAATATCATAGTCCAAGAAAGAAAAACATAAGACTAAGAAAATGAATTGTGGAATACACACAATCATAGAAATTCATTAATAAAGGATACCTACCAAGACCTTTATAACATGTTAGGATTTGGCTATGACCCAGGTACTTTTATTGAGATTAGGATGACAAACAGTTTACCCTATTATTTTTATGATTAGGCTAAAACTCATGTAACATATTACTTTTAGGATTTGTACAAAACCCTTGCACTTGCATATTTTAGCGCTTGAGCTATAACCCATGTACCTTCGTGTTTTCAAGCTTGGGCTACAACCCATGAACCATGTTGTTTCCATAAATGGTCTACAACTATTATACCCTCTGAGATAATATACCATTTATCATAACCCAATGAATTGGATTGATATATAGGTTTAACCAGTCAAATAATAAAATCATACATAAATAGACCACAAGATAATGAAACTTTCATCATAACATGAACCAAAAAAAGAGATGGATTTCAAAAACCTAATATCATAACATATGAAATGGAATGGGTATCAAAAAAAATTAATAATATAATTATCTAAGGAAATTAGTTAGGTCTCTTAATCATTTAATCAACCCATAAGTCCTGAAAGGAATAATGTTTCAAGTGCATATAACCCATGGTAGAGAGACGGGTGTCATAAAAGTTATTCCATAAAAACATAAACCACTCAAGAAAGAATATGAATTGTGTTCCTAGATCATATAACTAGAAATATATTAGCAACATCAAATGATGTCATATTATCTAGAAACTAATTCTGAAATATATTTTAAAATCTTATACGGAGGAATATATCATCAATTCTTTAAAAGAATTCTTTTTAAAATAAAAAACCATTTTATAATAATTTTCCTGAAAATAAACATGAATATTGATAAACTAAGATTTTAATGAATGTTAAAAACCATATTATTGGTAATATATTGGTGAAAATATAATAAATTCCTTAAATCTTTGAAAATATTTTCTCTGAAAATAATCTTTTGAAAACATATAAAAGAACCCTTGAAAATCCCCTAAAACACTTTTATATATATTAAATTTTGAAAAAAAAAATCATTGTAATCCATATTAAATTCAAAAAAACAAAGAATATTTGGAAAAACAATTTATTCAAAAATAACCAAAAAATCATATAATGGAACCATCAAGGAAATGATGGTCATGATGTTAGGTATGTATGTACTTGCATAATATTACTTTAATACATTAAAATTTAATAAAGGTACATTGACCATAAAATTATAAGAATATTCCTTTTTAAAAAAATTATGGTAAAAGTAAAAAATGGTTATAATTTATATTAAACATAATATGATAATATTGAAACATATTTGGAAACCATTTTTATAAATAGAGTTTTAAAATAATGAAGATTTATGGCTAAATTGAATGGTATATCCATATTTCTATAAAACAATTTGATTATTATCTTTAGTAACAAATAGTGGAAAATAGTACCATTGATTATATAACATTCACATAAAAAAAGTTAGTAAAACTCATGATTTTTTGTTTGAGATGGATCATAATATTTCATCTCGGGAAGCATAATCGTAAACAATCTCGATAAACAATGAGATTGTGACAATAAACGGTTTGCAATTTGATAACACTAATTCACGTTGGATGGAATAGGATTGAATGAATCTTAAAATATCATGAAAATAAAGTGATTCATTATATAACATTTCAAACGGAATTATATGAACCTCATAGATAAAAATAGGTGCATGAAATGACATGTGTCTCAAAGAAGGCAAATTGAGACAAAGTTGGATTATCGATTTGGAAACATTTGAAACAAGACCCCCCAAGAAATAAATATCATAAAATATATATTAAATTATCAATAAAACTAAAAATTAGACATATATTATACATATGTAGTCAGTATACACACCACATAGATTAAATTAGTGGTGAATAAGGAAAGTATTTCATGGAAATAAAATGTGAGATAAAATCCCCTTACCTAATGTATTAACTCTCTTCGTACTCATACAAGATTCCTATATAAAATATTTAAAATTATTATAAAACATTCTCAGAACCATATTTTGATATACAATACAATACATTATTTTATTACGACTTTATACTAACAATTTACTAACAATTACATGTTTATATTTTTCTTCAGGTAATATCTTCCATTTTTTTCTTTTGTCTTAATTTGATAAATCTTTGGACCTTTTTATTATATCATGATTTCCTGAAATAAAATCATGGTATATATACCATATATATTCATTATTGTTTTATTTTAATATTTATAATATAGATGTATGATGTTGAATACAACGTTCATAGAGATAGTAGTTCGTACATACGCAAGAATGTTGTTTCAATTTCATTATCGTATTAAAGAAAATAATGTAAATGACATATATATATATATATATCATTAATAAATAATTATTATTATATCATATATAAAATTAAATGTCACCACATCCATTTATAACACATTCTATGTAGAGTGTGAATGAATTATATCACATTGGGGAGGTGGCAGTCCACACTTTCATAGACGATATTGTCGTATTTACACAATATATAATGTATAAAGGTATGTGTAATAAAATAATAAAAGGATTATAAATATATTTTTATTATCATATATATTATAAATAAAGTGATTTTCCATCATAATTTCCACCATGAGATGTGGTAAATGATGAAAGAACAGTCAACATTTCTTGAGGCGGTAGTTCTCGATACTCATAAATTGTAAGTTCATTACCCATTAACTGGATGTTTCTGTATTTTTAGGTCAAATACATAGTATAAAAACATATAAGTATATTAATTATATTTTTTGTCATTTAATCAAGTTATAATGTGAATTTTAAGAGTAAATAGTGAAATAAAACTAATGGAATTCAGAAAAATGTTACCTCTTATTCAGGTAACTCCTTTAAGGTTTGCACAAAGGATTACTTGGATGGATTTCTGCAAAATGGTAGGCATATAGGATGAGTGGAGGAATTTTTAGGATATATTTTCTATATATATTCATTTAGAAAATGTTTCTTTAAATTTTTATGGCTGTGGGAGGAGATGATACCTATTTATAGTGGAGGAGGAGTGATACACTTGTGAATATTGGGAAAGGAAATTTCATCCCCATTTTCCCATGGATTGTGGATCCCATAATAGACTAAATTAAATAAAAGGGATGATACAATTTAAATATCTTAATCTAATAGATCTTGTACATGTTTCATGTTCATTTGGGCTTTTAATATAATTGTTTAGTCTCTTATTATGTTTATTTTACCTTAATCATTTGTAATTAGTTTTTTTAACATTCAATTATCATTTTGATAAAAAACAAATTTGACCTTATTAGGCAATATAAATTATGTAGATTATAAAGAAGGTATCCATTTCTACAAATTCCAATCCTCTAATTTGTAAAATTTAATTTAAATATAATTTCTCAAACTGGACAATAATGCGGGTTTTCAAAGATAAAATTTCCAAAAATCTGTTATGTTCTTATAACGAATTTCAAAGTTAAATTGATGAAAATTACCTAATTTGGATAAATTTATAAAAATAATATCTAATAAAACATTTAGTACAATATAAAATTTTATTTAACCCAATAACGAAATTTTCTGTAAAAGAAGTTTTGAATTAAAATTCATTATTTTTCATTATTCATCTAAAAATGAATTTTCTGCGAAAAATACCATAAATTCACCCAATTCTAATTTTCAAATTCTAAAAAAAATGTATATTTTATGAAATTAAAGATCGATAATTTTCTACATTCTATTTCATTTTTTTCATAGAAGGATGTCAAAAATAGTAGATTTGTGAGAATACTATTTTTAAACATATAAAGACTTCACCAAATATTATATTTTTGATAGTCAATTTGTTTTATTTATATAAAATCATTATAATAAGTATTTTAAAATTACCTAAAATTATTAATATTATTAATCATAATGTATAGTCGAAAAATATCTCATTTAAATAACTATAACAATAAATTGATATATCATCGAAACTCTATGTTGCATGTCAAGTATGCCAAGTCAGTGTCCCGTGTTGCATAGTCCAATTCAGTGTACTGTGAATGAAATTTTTAAAAAAGTGTAATGAAATAAAATAATGAATAGTAATTTATTTGATAAAAAATTTCCATGAAAACTTGTGGTGTTACACCCATTCTGTTCGACCCTAAACGTACACTTTTAAACACATAATAATATTAGTGGTACTTTGTTTTAACATAAGTTTCTAATAATTTCATGCCCATGGGGAAATATTAATTTTACATGGGAAGATCTATAAACACCACAATAGAAATGGTAATTTGTATATTAGAGTTAAATAATTATTATTGATGGATAATATGAACATCATTAATATTAAAAAATAATAAGATTATTTAATTAAATGTATTATTTAAAATTATATATCAATAAGAGAAAATTGGGAGGAAACAATTTTTTATGCATTATGGGTGAATTTAACAACACAAAAATTGAGGGATAGAGTTTAATGGCGCTATATTTATTAATAAAATAACTCTTTACTCTAAAAAAATATTATTTTTTATCATAGTGAATCATAGGAATACATTTTAATTTCATAAACATGATGTGTTAGTATTGATTACTTCTATAAAATAATGTGATATAAAATCATAAAAATACTAAAATCACTATAAGGTTCTTCATTCCATGATATTCATTACATCCATATTAAATGTCAACTATTTAGAAGAATTTGGAAAACAACAGAAAATATCATAGGATTTGTACATATAATTTTATATGGAGTGAGTTATGAAGTGATAATGATAGTTTTTTTATAGGGAAATATTTTCATTCGATATTATAACTATAAAAATATTCATATGATTGGTCTCTGAGTTCTAACACAACACTACCGATCAAACTAGTCATTATGAACAGTAATACCAACCTTTTGAAATTATATAAATTTTATTTTTCAAAATGGATTTTGTTATTGAATTCGAAATATCAAAATTAGCATAGTGTGAATTTTTCTGTATTTTTCTGAAAACTTTAAATTTTTGATGAATAGTGAAAAACTCTAGCTTATTGTTAAAAACCGACATTTTATTTAAATAATTATTTATTTTATTTTAATATTTTTAGGTCAAAATAGATACATAATACCTATATATTTTCAATGTAATTCATTGGTTTTATTTTATAATAAGTTTAGATATATAAAATTTTGTTGAACTTTTTGCCGTCTTTTACCCATCTCCTAGAAGCATTTTCAAATTTGCATAAAACGTAATTTTACCGATTTTTTGAATTTAATTTCAAAAATCCGAGAGACACGGTTGATATCAGTAAGTAAAATTTGGTACAATATGTTGAAAATAATTTTTTGTGAATAGTAACTTTTGACTTTTCTTTACTATGGTTAAATGTAAAAAGGATAATTCAAGGTAATAATAATAATATAATAATATAAAATTACCTTAACACTTTTACTAACCTTATTTGATGAGTCATGGACCTCCATGGGCATCCTTGGGTCAATATTGGGACCCCATGAAGCGACTTGAGAGTGATAATGACACTTTATATTAATTAATTTAAAGTAAAGACAAAAATGACATAAACACATATCTTTTAGTAAAACAATTTTTACATGGGGTTATGCATGTTATATTTTTTACTATAAAAATTACATAGAAATATAAAAATATTTTATACATAATAGTATTTTATTTATAAATTTTATAAAATAAATAATTAAATTTATTTATGACACAATGATAATGTAGTAATTACCATATTAATGAAAAATTAAAATAATTGATATTATAAATATCTCAATAAATGTATTTTGAGACTTTTTATGAATTCAACTAATTTTCTAGGTCAATATGACATGTTAGGGTTGATTAAATGAACTTTTTTGGAATTAATAATGCTTTTATGAATTTAACAAAAACCAAACACCAAATAGAGTCACAATTGACATCAAATAGTTTTTATAACAAATATTATATTATTAATTGATATAATATTTCTAAATATATAAGGTTAGTCCAAATGACATATATAAGGCTATATATATTAATAATGAACCACTTAGGGTTCTATTTTCTTGTTATAGTAAGTTTATTAACCATATAATATAAAAATAAAAAGATACATGGTAAATGTCTAACTATTTAACTAATAGTTAAATCTAAAAGACAAGGTTAATATGATGACCTAAACTTGTATAAAACCTATTGGTTGAGAGGGTTTCGACCCATAACCCTCTTATCCTAGAAATAAATCATTTTGGAACCATTTGAAACTGAAATGTATTTTATTATAAAATAATATTTCAATCTTTCCCTAAGGTTCCCTCACCTCTCTTATAAAAGGGATCTTCCCCTTCTCTCCAATTCAATCCTCCAAATCCATTTGGCACGGCCAACCCCTTCACAAATATCCTCTCAAATTTCCTCACTTAAACTTAAAGGCCTTAGTTTAATCATAAATCCAACCTAAGGATCCCTTTTGATCAATTCAATAGAAATCACCCGAAGAAGAGGTAAATATTTCATCCCCTCTTTCAAGTTCTTTTCTTCTTACACATACACTTTCTTTGTTGTTTCCATTATAAAAAAATATCTCTAGTATCTTATTTATATTTTTATGTTATTATAAAAATGGTATAACCATATTAATTATTCTATCCATCCTATGAATGACATGTCATCATACGTGCATACATACGGCTTACCGTCTCCATGTCGTGGTGTAGTTGTTATTCAATACATTATTATTTGGATGGGTATAATAATGATGAATAATTGATTTAAATAATAAATATGACATGTTAATGATTCTTTATATATGATATACTATCTATTTACATGTGATTTCATCATCAATATAATGATATTGTCGCTCGTGCGTACGTACGGATTATTATCTGCACAAACATGATGTGACTCATTATCCCATCGTAATCATTCAAAAATAATTTTCATTTGATGATTAAAAATAATGTCTAAAGAACATAATATCATTCTAGATATGAAACAAATACATCCTATCCATAACATATGTGGCTTACATAACCAAGTATATAAAAGAAAACTAATTAGTTAACACGTGAAACGATGATAATACTAAAATATTATTAACAAAGCAATATTAGAAGAACATATATGATATAATATTTGTTTATATGGTTATTTTATAATTTAATAACAATTATTTAACTATTATAAAGGATTTAAATGTACCCTCGACCAATAAAAATTACCAGGTAAGGGTTAATTTTACAATCTCCTTATTATCCAAGGTTGTTTTTACGTAAGTATTTACTGGGACATATTTATTATCCATGTCCAAGTTTTAAAAAAGTGTTTTCAATGGGATTATTCTTAATGGAATTTTTTACTAAAACATCATTTTAAATGTTTTAAATATTTATTCTTCTAAATCATTCTCATTAATGTCCATGTTTTCAAAATGGATTTTAAGGATTTATTTATAAGGACATGAATGTTTTTAAAATGATAATTCCTTTAAAAAGTTTCAAAGTGGTGTGAGACACTTTGATTCAAAAATTTCTTTAAATGTCTTCCTTTCTAAATTGTGTGACTTTAAAACGTTTTTATAAATAATTTATATTTCTCACAAAGAGTTTTACAAATCATTTTCATCTATATAAACATCCTTTGATGGATTTTAAACCTATTTGAAGTTGATTTATTATGATAAAAATCATCCATATTGTATTGAAGGTTTTGTGATATGTTTGACCATATATGTGTTATTTTTATACCATCCATCATTTATAGCTAATGTATTGACATTTCGTATACTATTTTTAATACGAATGTTTATGTTATGGTTAAACCATTTCATATGAGGAATGTAGTAGACTTAGTAAGTGACTGGTGGAGCCCGGTATAGCTCCTATATGTATCAGTAGGTTTAATGAGACAAACAAGTGTCTTGGCACAAGGTCTTGACAAAATCTTATTTGCAATTTTCGCAGAAGGCCATGACTATGTAGTTATGAAGTTTGGAATTATGTGTTCCATCATTATGAAATTGGCTATTGATATTGCATTTGATTATTCAACTAGTAGAATATCCATGTGAGTAAGTAAATTGAATTATTTTGTTTTATATTTTCCATATTATTATGAATTTTAAGTTTAAAAGGCTTACGTTTTAGTTTTATACATTGCCTTAGTTGTTTATGCTTATCTATGAAATTTTCTACTATATTGATATCCTTACTGAGCATCTGATCTCACCCCTTTATATGTTTTGTTTTTTCTATGATGAAAAGAAGTATATTTTTACTGACCTATAGGTATATTCTAAGAGATATATGTGTGGTCTATGGAGACAAAAAAAAATTTAGTTTTTCATTTTATTATGTAATGTAAAACTTATGAATGTATCTAGTACTTCCAAGGCTACTAAACTAATCGGTCTTTCAGGAATTGATCTTTTGGGATCATGAAAATGTCATGTAATAATGCACATAATATGGGTAACTAGTGTCGGGGCATTATAGTTGGTATCAGAGGATGTTTAGTACTAACCTTGGAAACTATATTTAAAATAACTCTGATAAGATCACATTACCCAAAGATAAACATTGAGGATTAGTATAGAAGAACTTCCTATAATTTTGGTAATGTAGGAATTTTGTGTATTTTTTGAGCAATACATCCTATTCTGGATACGAGCAGGTAGAGGCGGCTCTGCCACATATGTACCTAGGAGTGAAAACTCTAACAAGGAGTTCTGGGATTGACCTGGGGTATCCTGGTACATGACAATGGGCCTTGCTGCACTCTTGGTTACGACACTCCTGGGTGATATGCTCAGGATAATCCATATTTTCATTACAAACCATTATGAAGGATTTATGAGTATATACCACCTCAAATAAAACATAATTTATGATTATGGATTATATCCTTAAACTATTCAATTTATGTTATGTATGTTATATGTTTAGAATTATGTATTGTGACTCATAAACTAATCGAGTGTATTCCATTGTTTATAAATAGAACCTAGTGAAAGGAATGGAAACTATATCAACGCATGTACTCCATGTAGGGATTTCCATGCTACTCAAGATAATTATAGTGAAGCTGTTGATATAACTAGTGTTGATCAGCATATCACCATACTGGGACAACTCACTCAGGTTATGAATAATAACCTTACCCGTATGGAGAATCCTGATCCGCAACGTGGAGGATCAATGTTAGACCACTTCATGAGGCTGAAAACACCAACGTTCAATGGGAATACAAATCCATTTGTAGCTGAGCAATGGATAAGTTCCTTAGAGAAAATATTCCATGCTCTGGGAAGTGGCGAAAGGGAAAAAGTTGTCATGGAAGTTTATCACCTCATAAGAGAAGCAGATCAATGGTGGTCATTAATTCAAAAGACAAATCAAGATGAAGAATAACAAATATGGAATAGAGAGAGTTTAAGGATATCTTTATACATTCCTCATGACCATCGAGCGGATATGGAAAGACAGTTTTTGAGTCTGAGGTAAAAGGAGGATGAGAATGTTGCAAAATATGAGGCTAACTTTACAAGGTTTGTAAGGCATGTGGAAGATTATATACGTAACCGATGGAGTCAGATTGATCGATTCATTGATGGGTTGAAACTATTTCTCCATCGAGAATTAGTCTCACAATCCTTCTCGTTGTATGAAGATATAGTCTAATGTTCTATCAAGACAGAAAAGGAATTCTCTAAGTCTTATGACTTTAAATCAAAGCAAGAGAATAAGAGATCTGCTGAGCACTCTGGAAATGGAAATAAGGGGATTAAGGGAAAATTTGAATATCTATCCTATAGTAAATGTGGGAAAAAACACCCTATTACTTGTTTGAAGGAAATGGGAGTCTGTTACAAGTGTGGTGAAAAAGGCCACCAAGCTCTTGGTTGAAATGGAAAGAAAGAGGTTGTCAATTTTTAATGCTACAATTGTATAGAAATGGGTCATTATGAAATTGAATGTCCTAAGAGCCATGGAAACATACCTCAGAAAAGGTCAATGGAGCAAGCCCAATGTTATGTCGTTACTCTAGTTGAAGTGGAATAATTAATGTATTTTTTTATTAAAGAATTATATTCTTGTTATAAGAATAATGTGATATATATAAGTATTATATTACAGTACTTTTTGTTTTCATTAAGGTTTTAATATGATGAAGGTAATCATATTTTCAGTATACGATAATAAGAGAAGCTTTACGTTGTTTGGGGAATCTGATATTACAATTGATTTTGGAATTTAGAGACCTTTTAGGGATAAAGTTTGGATATAAGTATTTTTCATAACTATAAAGGTTGTAATGGATTAAGTTGAACTTCGGATAGTATGACTGAAGGTTAAAAAAATTATTAAGATTATTTTTGGAATATTATAATACTATAGTTTTAGAAAAAGAACAACCAGTAGGTCGGGAAATAACCCGTCGCGTCAGACAAAGCTGCAAGGTTTTATCACCAACCACTAGCCTACAGGAAGTCTATGGTTATTAAAAAAATAGTTTTCTTCATTTAAATGGTATATGTTTATATTTTCAACCCTATACAATTAGGATAAATAGAATATTTTTTAGTTATATTATGTTTTGGAGTGAATGATGAGTTTGTGGTAGAAATTTATTAACGGATAAAACTATACTTGTAAAGTAGGTATATCTACTGGGTAATAAAATACCTTTCAACCTCTCAAAAGTTTATGGATTTCAGATTGTTAACTTTCTCTTAATAATATTCTCAATCACTCTCCATCAGAACTTGATAATTAGTTTTCTCTTCCATATCCTTGTTTTTCTACATGGAACCCTAGCATGTGATATTTTCGGTAACCATCATACATACCTTTATTTATTTTAAAATAGATGCCTCATTAATCCATTTTTTGATGTGGGATTTCAACTATGATTTTTTGAAATTTCAAACCCCAAGTTTTCAATACCAAGAAAAAATTGTTAGGACACAATTTATTGAACGAGGGGATAATGTAACACCCCAAGATTCCACGGTATATTTCCCTTTGAATAATACAATAGCTTGGGTTGTACGCAACTTTGAGTTCTAACACACCACAACTAATAAAACTATCCTTTATGAATAGTTATACCAACCTTTTGAAATTTTATAAAATTTGTTTTTCAAAATGGACATAATTTTTGAAATCGGAATATCAAAATTATCTTAGGGTGAATTTTTTATATTTTTCTGAAAAATTCAATTTTTGATGAATATTGAAAAACATTGTGTTATTGTTAAAAACTGACATTTTATTTAAAAAATTATTTATTTTATTTAAATTTATTTTAAGTCAAAATAGGTACATAATACTTATATAAGTTCAATTTAATTCATTGTGGTCATTTTATAGTAATTTTATATATATATAAATTTGTAAAACTTTTTACCGTCTTTTACCCATCTCCTTGGAGAATTTGCAAATTTTTTATAAAACATAATTTTACCACCTTTGTGAATTGAATTTCAAAAATCCGAGAGACATAGTTGATATCAGTAAGTAAAATGTGGTTCAATAAGATGAAAATAATTTTTTGTGAATAGTAACTTTTGACTTTTATTTACTGTGGTTAAAGGTAAATAAGGTAATTCATGGTAATAATAATATTATAATAATATAAAATTACATCAACACATGTCCTAACCTTATTGGATGAGTCATTTACGACCATGGGTATTCTTGGGTCTATTTTGGGACCCCATGAATCCACTTGATTGTGATAATGACACTTTATATTAATTAATTTAAAGAAAAGTCAAAAATGACATAAACACATATCTTTTAGTAAACAAAATTTTACATGGGGTTATATAAGTTATATTTTAGACTATAAATATTAATTAGAAGCTAAAAATATTTTATACATAATGGAATTTGATTTATAAATTTTAGAAAATAAATAATTAAATTTATTTTTGACACATTGATGATGAAGTAATTACCTTATTAATGAAAAAAAAATTGATATTATAAATATCCCAATAAATGTATTTTGAGACTTTTGATGAATTCCACTAATTTTATTGGTCAATATGACATATTAGGGTTGGTTAAATTAATTTTATTTGAAGTAATAATGATGTTATGAATTTAACAAAATCAAAACACCAAGTAGTGTCAAAATTGACCTAAAAGTGTTTTTAAAACAAATATTATATTATTAATTGACATAATATTCCTAAAAATATAAGGTTTGGCCAAATGACATAGATAAGGTTATATATATTAATAATTAATCACTTTGGGTTCTTTTGGCTTGTTATTGTATGATTATTAACCATATAATATTAAAATACAGAGAGACTTGGTAAATGTCAAACTATTCAACTAAGAGTTAAATCTAAAAGATAAGGTTAATATGATGACCTAAACCTATCTAAAACCTACCGGTTGAGTGTATTTAGACCCATACTCATCTAAACTTCTAAATAAAACATTTTGGTGCCATTGTAAACTGAAAATGATTTTATTATAAAATAATATTTCAATCTTTTCCTTAAGGTGTCCATCACCTCTCTTATAAAAGGGCACTTCCCATTCTCCTCAATTCACTCTTCCAAATCCATTTGTCTCTACTAACCCTTGCCCAAATATCCTCTAAACATACTTCAATTCAACCTAGAGGCATTATTTTAATCATAAATACCACCTAAGGGGCCCTTTTGATCAACTCAAAAGGAATCACCCGAAGAAGAAGTAAATATTTCATCACCTCTTTCAAGTTCTTTTCTTCTTCCACTTATTCTTTCTTTTTTGTTTCCATTCTAAAATAATAACTCCATTATCTTATATATAATGTGATTTTATTATAAAATTGATACAACCATATTCATTATTCTATCAATCCTATTAATGACAGGTCACCATACGTGCGTATGTACGGCTTACCGTCTCCACGTCGTGGTGTAGTTGTTATTCAATACATTATTATTTAGATGGGTATAATAATTATGAGTAATTTATTTAAATAATAAATATATCATGTTAATGATTCTGTATATATGATATACCATCTATTTACATGTGATTTAATCATCAATATTGTGATATTGTCTCTTGTGCGTACGTACGGATTACCGTCTCTGCAAACGTGATGAGATTCATTTCCCCATTGTAGTCATTCAAGAATAATTTTCATTTGATGATTAAAAATAATATTTAAATAACTTAATATCATTTTGGATATGAATCAAATACATCCTATCCATAGAGAACATGTTTCAGGTAACCATGTATATAAAGTAAAACGAATCAGTTAACACCCGAAATGACCATAATACTAAAATATTATTAACAAAGAAATATTAGAAGATCATGTATGATAAAATATTTATGTATATGGTTATTTTATAATTTAATAACAAGTATTTACATATTATACAGGAGGTTAACATACCCTTGACCAAGGAAAAGTACAAAGTAAGGGTTAGTTTCACAATCTCTTTATTATCCGAGATTGTTTCTACGTAAGTATCTACTGGGAAATATTTATTATCCATGTACAGGTTTCATAAAAGAGTTTTCAATGGGATTATTTTTAAGGGACGTTTTTAATAAAACATCATTTTAAATGTTTTAAATATTTATTCTTCTAAATAATTCACATTAATGTCTATGTTTTCAAAATGGTTTTAAGGATTTATTTATATGGAAATGAATGTTTTTAAAATGATAATTCCATTCAAAAGTTTCAAAGTGGTGTATGACACTTTGATTCAAAAATTTATTTAAATGTCTTCCTTTAAAAATTGTGTTACTTTTAAATGTTTTTATGAAAAATTTATATTTCTCACAAAGAGTTTTAAAAATAAAATTCATCTATATCAACATCCTTTGATGGATTTTAATCTTCTTTGAAGTTGATTTATTATGATACAAATCTTCCATATTTTATAGAAGTTTTTGTGATATGTTTGACTGTGGATGTGTTATTTTTATACCATTTATGGTTTATGGCTAATATATTGACATTTGAAATTCTTGTTTTAATATGAATATTTATGTTATGTTTAAACATTTTCATACAAGGAATGCAGTGGACTTAGTAAGTGACATGTGGAGCCTGCTATAGCTCATCGATGCATTCGTAGGTCTCATGAGACAAACTAGTGTCTTGGAACAAGTCCTTGAGAAAATATTTTTAGTATTCCTGGCACAAGGCCATGACTATGTGGTTATGAAGTCTCAAATTGTGCATTCCATCATTATGAAATTGGCTATTGATATTGCATGTGATTATTCAACTAGTAGAATATCCATGTGAGTAAGTAGATATCATTATTTTTATTTATATTCTCCATATTATGATCAATTTTAAGTTTAAAAGGCTTGTGTTTTAGTTTTATACATTGCCTTTAATGTTTATGCTTATTTATTTATGTTTACTCTATATTGTTATCTTTACTGAGAATCTAAGCTCACCCCTTTTAATGTTTCATTTGTACTAGTATGTGAAGATGTATATGACGACTGACCTACAGGGATAGTCTAAGGGATCTGAGTATGGCCTATGGAGACAATGTTGTTGTAGTTTTTCATTTTATTATGTAATGTAAAACATATGAATGTATCTAGTACTTACAAGGCTAATAAACTAATCAGTCTTTCAAGACTAGATCTTTTGTGATCATGCTAATGTTATGTAATAATGCATCGACTCTGGGTAACTAGGGTCAGGGTGCAACATCTGTTGTTAAATATTATTATTTGTTCGGTATATTCAATAAACAGACCATTGGGAAATATTTCACTATATAATAATATTTATATTTTTGGAATATAGAAATATTTTTTAATTATGTTATAAATTTATAGTCAGTAATTTTTTTATATAAAATCACTCTTAATTCAATAAGTTTATAAATAACTTTTCTATTGTTATCATATAAAATTCCAATGTACTATGAAATTTTATAACGGATAGAAAGTTTACTATTTCTTACAATATGTCATCGTTATATAAAGGAACATATTTATTGCAATGTCAACACTCTTATAATATTTCAAATTATAATTATAAAATTTAACTCCCCGACCCTAGTTTTCCAGAGTCGGTGCATTATTACATAACATTGGAATGATCACAAGAAAGATCAAATCTCGAAAGACCGATTGGTTTAGTAGCCTTGGAAACACTAGATATATTCATAAAGTTTTACATTACATAATAAAGTGAAAAACTACTACAACAACATATTGTCTCCATAGTCCACACTATTATCCCCTCATAATATCCATGCAGGTCATTCATAATTTACTTCTTCACATCTTGGGAAAATAAAACATAGAAAAGGGGTGAGCTCAAATGCCCAGTAAAGATAACAATATAGCGGAAACTTTCACAAATAAGAATAAACATTTAAGGTAGTGTATAACTAAAACAAAAGCCTTTTAAACTTGAATTTCAACATAGTACGGCAAAAATAAAATGAAATAATTCCATTTACTTATTCACATGGATATTCTACTAATCGAATAATCACATGCAATATCAATAACCACTTTCATAATGATGGAGTGCATAATGCCAGACTATGATAACCACATAGCCAAGGCCTCGTCCCAAGACTACAAATAAGATTTTGTCAAGGCCTTGTGCCAAGACACTAGTTTGTCTCATGAGACCTACTGATGCATCGAGGAGCTATAGTGGGCTCGACCCGTCACATATTAAGTCCAATGCATTCCCATATGAAAAGGTTTAAACATAACATAAACATTCGTATTAAAACTAGCATACGAAATGTCAGTACTTTCACCATAAACTATGAATGGTATAAAAATAGCACATCCACAATCAAACATATCACAAAACCTTCAATACAGTATAGAATTTTTGTATCATAATAAATCAACTTCAAATAAGCGTAAAATCCATCAAAGGATGTTGACATAGATGAAATCAAAACTCTTTTTATAGAAATATCTCTTTCTATTTTGAAGTAATTTAAGAGACATATATTTATAAAATAAAACATTTTCTATGAAAATATTCTTATAAGCTTGTAAGGGAAGCTTCGACGATTTTATAACGGCGGAAAATAACCGCACCCGCCATATAAGTTAAAAAACATTCTTACCTTAATTCTGTCAGAAAGGTTAAAAAGCACCTTGTTTGGAAAACGACAGAAAGATTCCTTTATAAAACTCTTATAAAAAGTCAAACAAGGGTATAAATGACTTTAACCCATATTTTTTTAAATAGTAAAAATGTTTTGAAATACATTTTTAAGAAACATGGATGTGGATGATAAAGAGATCCCAGTAGATTATTACGTATAAACAACCTCGGATAATGAAGAGATTGTGAAATAAACCCTTACCTTGTACTTTTACTTGGTTGGGGGTAGGTTAACCTCTTGTATAATGGTGAAATAATTTTTATTAAATTATACAACAATCATATAAATTAATATGATATCATATATTATCTTTTAACATTGCTTTGTTAATAATATCTTAATATTGTCATTGATTCGAGAGTTAACTTACTCATTTTCTTTTATATGTTTTGTTACGTAAGCCATGTTTGTAATGTATAGGTTGTATCTTAATCATATCCAGAATTATATCAAGTCCATAGAAAATATTATTAATCATCAAATGAGAATTATACTTGAATGGATACGATGGAGAATGAATCTCATCGCGTTCGTGGAGACGGTAGTCCGTACGTACGCACGAGTGACAATATCATTATTTTTATATTAAAATAATATATATTTGAATGGTATATCATATATACAGAGTAATTATCATGTTATATTTATTATTTTCATGATTTACACATCATTATTATACCCATCCAAATAATAATTTATTGAATAACAATTACACCACGACGTGGAAACGGTAAGCCATACGTACGCACGTATGGTGACATGTTATTCAAAGGATGGATAGAATACTGAATATGGTTGTACCATATTTATAATAACATCACAGTATCTATATGATACTGGAGTTATTATTTTATAATGGTAACAACAAAGGAAGAGGAAGTGGAAGAAGAAAGGAACTTGAAAAA
The DNA here is from genome assembly GCA_963277665.1 of Viscum album. Lineage (NCBI taxonomy): Eukaryota > Viridiplantae > Streptophyta > Magnoliopsida > Santalales > Viscaceae > Viscum > Viscum album. Next base: position 1,495,573,433 of record OY728151.1, on the reverse strand, counting down.
AGGTGGTGAAATCATTACCTCTTCTTCAGGTTCTTCCTTTTTATTTTATCAAAAGGGATTTTTAGGTTGGCTTTCTGATCAAAATAATACCTCTAGTTTGTATTTATGGAAGTTGAAAGAGTATTTGGGAAGAGTTTTTTCGAACCAAAAGGCTTTGAAGGTGTGAATTAATGAGAAGGGGGAGTGCCCTTTTATAAGAGGGGTGAGGGGAACCTTTGGAAAAGCTAGAAATATTAATTTATAATAAATTCATATTCGGTTTCTAATAGCTCCAAAGTTGATTATTTAACGGTAAAGGTGGGGATGGGTCTAAAACCATTCAACCAATAGAATTTAGATAGGTTTGGGTTACTATATAAACCTTATCTTTAAGTATTAACTCAAAGTTAATTAGTTTCACTTTTACAATGTCTCTTTGTATGTTTATATTATATGGTTAATAAACTTACTATATACATCCAAGAGACCCCCAAGTGGTCCATTAATGATAAAACTATCATTATATAAGTCTCTTGGACGAATCTTAGATTTTTATTAATTTAATATCAATTAATAATATAATATTTGTTTTAAAAACTCTTTTATGTCAATTTTGACACTATTCAATAATTGATTATTTTAAAACTCATAACAGAATTATTACTTCTAGAAACGTTAATTAAATCATTCCAAACATGTCATATTAACTAATAAAATTAGTGTAATTCATAAAAAGTATCAAAGTATATTTATTTGGGTATCTACAATATCAATCATTTTAATTTTTTACTATTATGGTAATTACTACATCACCATTGTGTCATATATAAATTATATTATTTAAGGTCTAAAAAATATAAATAAAATTCCATTATGTAGGAAATCTTTTTATCTTTCTAATGAATATTTATAGTCGAAAATACAACATATATAACCCTATGTAAAAATTGTTTTTCTAAAAGATATTTGTTTCTGTCATTTTTGTATTCATTTTAACTTAATTAAAATAAAGTGCCCCTATAACTTACAAGTGGAACCATGGGGTCCCAAAATCGACCCAAAGATGCCTATGGTCGAACTTGTATCAACCAATAAGGTTAAGACACGTTTCAGGGTAATTTTTTATTATTATAATATTATTTGTTTTAACCCTTATTTACCGGATTTACCCTTTAACCATGGTAAATAAAATATTTACCGAAGTAATTATTCAAAATGTCTAAAAATAAAAGTTACATATTTACACAATTTGAACATCCTGATTCCAAATATGGAATCCATATTTCCAAATTCAAAACACAGAAGTGGCAGAAATTAATTTAAAATTAATTCCCGATGTCAAAACAAAAAGCGTGTTTTTAATATATAATAACTATCAGAAGATTGATACTTGTTTATGTTCGGTTTAATTGTGAAATTATGTCCAATGACCAAAATTGTATTAAATGGTAAAAATATATTCTAAATATACTTTAAAACCAATAAAATTAATAATTTATCAATATAAATTATTTTGATTAAAAAAGTTGTTTTGAATAAAAATTTAGTAATTTTCACTATTCATAAAAATATTAAAGTTATCCGAAAAGTACCAAAATTTCACCTTAGACTAAATTCGATATTCAGAATCCAAAAATGAAGACCATTTTGAAATATAAAATACATATAATTTCAAAAAGTAGGTATTACTATTGATAACGGCTAGTTTGATTAGTTATGGTGTGTTAGAACTCGGTGTTGCGTACAACACACACTATCACATTATTCAAAGAGAAGCATACCGTAGAAGCTTGGGGTGTTACATTCTCCCCTCCTTCAAATAATTTCGCCCTAAAAATTTCTAGAATATTATCGCATGAAAAGACTCGGGTGGTTCTTCATCATAAGTTCCTCGGGTTCCCACGTTGCATCTTCCATCTTATGGTTTCTCCCCAAAACGTTTACCAGACGCGTCGTCCGGTTCCTCAGTACTTCTTCTCTTGTATCAAGAATCCTGACGGGATATTCATAATAAGACCAATCGGGTTCCAGTTCTAATTCCTCATAGGTGAGTACATGTGTTGGGTCAGGCATGTATTTCCTCAATAGAGATACGTGGAACACATCGTGAACTTTGAAGAGACTTGGCGGCATTGCCAATCGGTAAGCTACAGCCCCAATTCGTTCTAGAATTTCGAAAGGTCCGATATACCTGGGACTCAATTTACCTTTCTTACCAAAACATATGACTCCCTTCCATGGATATACCTTTAGGAAAACATGATCACCGACTTGAAATTCCAAATCATTCCTTCGATTATCGGCATAGCTCTTCTGCCTACTTTGATCTGCTTTGATATGGTTTTGGATTACCTTCACATTTTCCATCGTTCCCTCCACCAGTTCTGGGCCTACAAGTTTTCTTTCACCAACGTCATCCAAACAAGTTGGTGTGCGACATCTCTTTCCGTATAACGCTTCATGTGGTGCCATATGAATACTCGAATGTAAGCTATTGTTATAGGAAAATTCTACCAAAGGTAAATATTGATCCCACATACCCTGAAAGTCAAGTGAGAAAGATCTCAACATGTCTTCTAAGGTTTGAATAGTCTGTTCTGATTGTCCGTCTGTCTGAGGGTGGTAGGCAGTTCTCAAATGAAGTTTAGTATCCAGGGATTTCTAATGACTTTTACAGAATCATGAAGTAAAACGGGGATCACGATCAGAAACAATCGATATGGGTACTCCATAAAGTCTAAAAAATTCATTAATATATAGTCTTTCTAGACGTTCCAGTGGTAGATCTTCTCTTATAGCAAGAAAATGTGTGGACTTGGTAAGACGATCAACAATAACCCATATTCCATCGTTCCTTCTAGGAGTCTTTGGTAGCCCCATGACAAAGTCCATCATAATATTGTCCCATTTCCACTCCGGTATGGGAAGAGGTTTCATGACTCCTCCAGGGTGTTACCTTCCAGCGTTCACTTATTGACAAACCATACATCTTGACACAAAATCAGCAATCTCCCTCTTCATATTGTCCCACAAAAAATGTTCCTTCAAATATCTAAACATTTTGGTGCTCCCAAGGTGTATAGAGAAATTGGAACTGTGAGCATCATCCAGCAATTCCCTTTTTAGATCAGGTATATCAGGAACACAAAGTCTCTTCCCAAATTTCAAAATTCCATCTTCATACACAAAGTCTCTCAATCTCCCATCATTCACAACTTTAATCTTCTTTTGAAATTCATCATCATCGGTCTGAGAACTCTTAATCCTTTCTAGTAAAGATGGTTTGGAAACCATTTGAAAAAGCTTTGATGTTTCACCTTCCCTGGTTATTCCCATGTCCATCTTCACAAGATCCATCAAAATTGGATCCCTTTCAATTATCATCACGTTCAAAACTCCATGTTCTTTTCTGCTCAAAGAATCCTCCACCTTGTTTTCTTTCCCCGGGTGGTAGTGTATCTTACAATCATAATCCTTGAGTAATTCATGCCATCTCCTTTCCTCATGTTGAGTTCTTTTTGTGAGAAAATATACTTCAAACTTTTGTGATCAGTATAGATCTCAAATTTTTCACCATAGAGGTAGTTCTTCCATATCTTCAAAGAAAATATCACAGCTGCTAACTCGAGATCATGAGTAGGATAGTTTTGTTCATGAATTTTCAACTATCGTGATGCATAGGCAATAAATCTATCATTCTGCATAAAGACACAACCAAGTCCTTTCTTTCATGCATCACTATAAATAACGAACCCATCATTCCCTGATGGTAGATTCAATATAGGAGCATTGACTAATCTTCTCTTCAGTTCTTCGAAACATTCTTCACACTCTTTGGTCCAAACAAATTTAACCCCTTTACGTGTGAGCTTCGTTAATGGCTTAGACAACCGGGAAAAATTCTGGACGAAACGTCGATAATAACCTGCTAAACCAATAAAACTACGTACCTCGGTTATACTCGTCGGTGCTGGCCATTCTTAGATTGCCTTGGTCTTAGAAGGATCAATAGAGATTCCATCTTTGGAGACAATGTGGCCAGGAAAAGAAATCTCTTGAAGCCAGAATTCACACTTGCTAAACTTCCCATATAATTCATGTCTTCTCAGAGTCTTTTGGATAATGCGCAAGTTATTTTCATGATATTCGTAGATTTTGGAGTATACCAAGATATCATCAATAAATACCACCACAAATTCATCGAGATACTCTTTGAAAACTCTATTCATCAGATCCATGAATACAGAGGGTGCATTAGTCAATCCAAAAGGCATTACTGTAAACTCGTAATGCACGTACCTAGTTCAAAATGTTGTCTTCGGATTGTCTTCCTTCTTCACACACAACTGATGGTATCCAGATCGAAGGTCAATATTTGAAAATTATTGAGCTCCATGCAGTTGGTCAAATAAATCATCAATACGAGGTAGGGGATACTTGTTCTTTATTATTATAGCATTGATCTCCCGGTAGTCGATACATAACCTCATAGATCCATCTTTCTTTTTAACAAAATGAACAGGGGCTCCCCATGGAGAAACCCTAGGGAGAATAAATCCCTTATTACTCAATTCATCTAGTTGTTTCTTTAGTTCAACTAATTATACAATGGTCATTCTATAAGGGGTCTTGGATATAGGCCTTGATATAGGAATTAAATCAATGGAAAACTCAACTTCTCGTTCTGGAGGATGTCCAGGTAAATATTCTGGAAATACGTCTACATATTCTTTCACAACAGGTACATCCCCTATTTGAACATTCCTTTCCTCACCCATAGTCATTTCATTCTCTTCCTCCCCAAAAATTGAATTTAGTTGAGCTACTAGGGTGGATATAGAAAAGAATTAGGTGGTGATGATTCTGCTCTAAAGATAAGGTCTTCCTTATCATCATCATCAAGAATCGTAACCTCTTTATTCTTACAATAAATCTTCGCATCATAGTCTGAAAGCCAGTCCATACTGAGGATTATATCAAACTCAATCATAGGTATGATGATGAGATCAGCCGATAAAGAACATTTATGTGCTCTAATGGGGACTGATTCACAAAACTTTGTTGCAATGATACTTCCCTTAGGAGTTTTAACTGACAACTCCCTTGTTAAATCAAATTGGAAATATCTAATATTCTTAGAAAACTGGTACGATATGAAACAATACGATGATCTATAATCATATAATGCATTTTCTAGACTTGAGGAAACCATTAAATTACCTGCCACCACGTCTTTCGGAGCTTCTACTTCAGCAGTAGTGATAGCATAAGCTTAGCCTCGATCCCTTGTCCTTTTCTGAGGTAAGTTCTCCTGAAGCTTAGGACATTCATTTTCATAATGCCCCATCTCCCTGCAATTTTAGCACTGAACATTGGTAGCTTCCTTCTTCCCCTTTCAATCACGAGCTTGGTGGCCTTTTTCACCACACTTGTAACAGACTTCCATTCCCTTCAAGTAAGTACCAGGGTGTTTCTTACCACATTTACCACAGGATGGATATTCAAACTTTCCCTTCTTCCCCTTATTTCCATTCCCAGATTGATCAGCAGGTCTCTTATTCTCTTTCTTTTCTTTAAAGTCATAAGACTTAGAGAATTCCTTTTCGGTCTTGATAGCACATGAGACAATGTCTTCGTACGACGAGAAGGATTGTGAGACTAATGCTCGATAGAGAAATGGTTTTAACCCATCAAAGAAATGATCAATCTTAATTCTTGGGTTATGTATATAATCTCCAGCATACCTTGATAACCTTGTAATGTTAGCCTCATACTTTATGACATTCTCATCCTCATTTTGTCTCAGACTCAGAAATTGCATTTCCATATCTGCTCGATGGTCGCGAGGAAAGTATTTTTCTAAAAACAGATCTTTGAACTCCCTCTATTCCATATTTGATACTTCATCATCTTCCTTCTTATTTTTAATCAATGACCACCATTGATCAGTATCTCCTGTGAGTCGGTAAACTACCATGATAACTTTTTCCCATTCACTACTCCCCAAAGCCTGAAATATTTTCTCTAGGGAATTTATCCATTGCTCAGCCACTAAGGGATTTGTACTCCCATTGAACGTTGGTGGTTGTTGCCTCATGAATCGATCTAACATTGATCCTCCACGCTGCGGATTAGGGTGCTCCATACGGGTAATGTTATTATTCATAACCTGAGTGAGTTGTCCCAGTATGGTGATTAACTGATCAGCACCAGTTGCATCACCAGCTCCACTATAATTATCTTGATCAAGAGGGAAATCCATACATAGAGTGCATGCATTGATACGGTTTCCATTTCTTCCATTAGGCGCCATTTCTAAACAATGGCATAAACTAGATCAGTTTATGAATCAAAATACATAATTCCATGCTTATAAAACACTTAACATAAATTGAACTATTTATGGATATAATCCATAATCATAAAAATGTTTTCTTTGAGAAAGTATATACTTATAAACCCTTCATAATTAATTGTAATGAAAATGAGAGTTATCCTAAGCATATCCCTCAGGAGTGTCGTAACCAAGAGTACTGTAAGGCCCGTTGTTGTGCACCAGTTCTCGTTTGAGTCTAGCTCAAAGCGGTGTTTTTGGGTTTTACCTCTAGGTACATCTGTGCCAGAGCCGCCTCTACCTACTCGTATCCAGATAGGGATGTATTGCTCGGAAAACTCACAAAATATCTACAATACCAAAATTCTAGGAAGTTCTTCTATACTAATCCTCAAAGTTCATCTTAGGTCTACGTGCTCTAATCAGAGTTCATCTAAATCTAGCTTCCAAGGATTGTACTAAACTTCCTCTGATACCAACTGTAATGCCCCGACCCTAGTTATCCAGAGTCAGTGCAGTATTACATAACATTGGCATGATCACAAGAAAGATCAAATCTCGAAAGACCGATTGGTTTAGCATCCTTGGAAACACTAGATATATTCATAAAGTTTTACATTACATCATTAAGTGAAAAACTACTACAACGACATATTGTATCCGTAGTCCACACTATTATACCCTCATAATATCCCTGTAGGTCATTCATAATTTAATTCTTCACATCCTGGGAAAATAAAACATAGAAAAGGGGTGAGCTTAAATGCCCAGTAAGGATAACAATATAGCGGAAACTTTCATAAATAAGAATAAACATTTATGGCAGTGTATAACTAAAAAAATCCTTTTAAACTTGAACTTCAACATATTATGTAAAAAATAAAATGAAATAATGTCATGTACTTATTTACATGGATATTCTACTAATCGAATAATCACATGAAATATTAATAACCACTTTCATAATGATGGAATTTATAATGCCAGACTATCATAACCACATAGCCAAGGCCTCGTGCCAAGACTACAAATAAGATTTTGTCAAGGCTTTGTGCCAAGACACTAGTTTGTCTCATGAGACCTACCGATGCATCGAGGAGCTATAGCGGGCTCCACCTGTCACATATTACGTCCAATGCATTCCCATATGAAAAGGTTTAAACATAACATAAACATTCGTATTAAAACTAGCATACGAAATTTCAATACTTTCACCATAAACTATGAATGGTATAAAAATAGCACATCCAAAGTCAAACATATCACAAAACCTTGAATACAATATAGAAGTTTTGTATCATAATAAATCAACTTCAAATAAGCATAAAATCCATCAAAGGATGTTGACATAGATTAAATCAAAACTCATTTTAGAGAAATATCTCTTTCTATTTTGAAATCATTTAAGAGTCATATATTTATAAAATATAACATTTTCTTTGAAAATATTCATATAATCTTGTAAGGGAAGCTTCGACGATTTTATAACGGCGGAAAATAACTTCACCCACCGTATAAGTTAAAAAACATTCTAACTTAATTCTGTCAAAAAGGTTAAAAAGCACCTTGTTTGGAAGACGATGGAATGATTACTTTATAAAACTCTTATAAAAAGTCAAAAAAGGGTATAAATGACTTTAACCCATATTATTTTAAATTGTAAAAATGTTTTGAAATACATTTTTAAGAAACATGGATGTGGATGATAAAGAGATCACAGTAGATTATTACGTATAAACAACCTCGGATAATGAAGAGATTGCGAAATAAACCCTTAACTTGTACTTTTACATGGTTGGGGGTAGTTTAACCTCCTATATAATGGTGAAATAATTTTTATTAAATTATACAAGAATCATATATATTAATATGATATCATATGTGATCTTTTAACATTGCTTTGTTAATAATATCTTAGTATTATCGTTGTTTCGGGTGTTAACTTACTTGTTTTCTTTTATATGTTTTGTTACGTAAGAAATGTTTGTAATGGATAGGTTGTATCATAATCATATCCATAATTATATCAAGTACTTAGATACTATTATTAATCATAAAATGAGAATTATACTTGAATGGATACGATGGAGAATGAATCTCATCGCGTTCGTGGAGACGGTAGTCCGTACGTATGCACGAGCGACAATATCATTCTTTTGATATTAAAATAACATATAATTGGATGGTATATCATATATACAGAATCATTATCATGTTATATTTATTATTTACATTATTTACACTTCATTATTATACCCATCCAAATAATAATTTATTGAATAACAATTACACCATGACGTGGAGACGGTAAGTCATACGTACGCACGTATGGTGACATGTTATTCAAAGGCTGGATAGAATAATGAGTATGGTTATACCATATTTATAATAACATCAAAGTATATATATGATACTGGAGTTATAATTTTAGAATGGTAACAACAAAGGAGGAGGAAGTGGAAGAAGAAAGGAACTTGAAAAAGGGTGGTGAAATCATTACCTCTTCTTCGGGTTCTTCCTTTTGATTTGATCAAAAGGGATCCTTAGGTTGGCTTTTCGATCAAACTAAGACCTCTAGTCTGTATTGAGGGAAGTTTAGAGAGTATTTGGTTAGAGTTTTGCCGAACCAAAAGGCTTTGAATGTGTGAAGTAATGAGAAGGGGGAGTGCCCTTTTATAAGAGGGGTGAGGGGCACCTTTGGAAAAGCTAGAAATATTAATTTATAATAAATTTATATTCTGTTTCTAATAGCTCCAAAGTTTATTATTTAAAGGTTAAGGTTGGTATGGGTCTAAAAACGTTCAACCAATAGAATTTAGACATGTTCGAGTTACTATATTAACCTTATCTTTAAGTATTAACTCTAAGTTAATTAGTTTCACTTTTACAATGTCTCTTTGTATTTTTATATTATATGGTTAATAAACTTACTATATACATCCAAGTGACCCCCAAGTGGTACATTAATGATACACCTATCATGATATAAGTCTCTTGGCTGAACCTTATATTTTTAGGAATTTAATATCAATTAATAAAATAATATTTGTTTTAAAAACACTTTTATGTAAATGTTGACACTATTCAGTAATTGATTTTTGTAAAAATCATAAAAGAATGATTACTTCAAAAAAAGTTAATTAACGCATCAAAAACATTTCATATTAACTTATAAAATTAGTTTAATTCATAAAAAGTCTCAAATTATATTTATTTGGGTATCTACAATATCAATCATTTTAATTGTTCACTATTATGGTAATTACTGCATCACCATTGTGTCATATATAAATTAGATTATTTAATGTCTAAAAATTATAAATAAACTACCATTATGTAGGAAATATTTTTTTATTTCTAATGAATATTTATAGTCTAAAATCAAACATATATAACCCCATGTAAAAATTGTTTTTCTAAAAGATATATGCTTGTGTCATTTTTGTATTCATTTTAACTTAATTAAAATAAAGTGTCCCTATCACTTACAAGTGGCACCATGGGGTCCCCAAATCGACCCCAAGATGAATATGGTCGAACTTGTATCAACCAATAAGGTTATCACACGTTTTAGGGTAACTTTTTATTATTATAATATTATTTGTTTTAACCCTTATTTACTGGATTTACCCTTTAACCATGGTAAATAAAATATTTACCGAAGTAATTATTCAAAATGTCTTAAAATAAAAGTTACCTATTTACACAATTTGAACATCCTGATTCCAAATATGGAATCCATTTTTCCAAATTCAAAACACATAAGTGGCAGAAATTAATTTAAAATTAATTCCCGCTGTCAAAACAAAAAGCGTGTTTTTAAGATATAATAACTATCAAATGATTGATACTTGTTTATGTTTGGTTTAATTATGAAATTATGTCCACTGACCAACATTGTATTAAATGGTAAATATATATTATAAATATACTTTAAAACCACTCAAATTCATAATTTATCAATATAAATTATTTCGATTAAAAAATTTGTTTTTAATTTAAATTTAGTAATTGTCACTATTCATCAAAATATTAAAGTTTTCCAAAAAGTACCAAAATTTCACCTTAGGCTAAATTCGATATTCCGAATCCAAAAATGAAGTCCATTTTGAAATATAAAATATATATAATTTCAAAAAGTATGTATTACTATTCATAACGGCTAGTTTGATTAGTTATGGTGTGTCAGAACTCGGTGTTGCGTACAACACACGCTATCACATTATTCAAAGGGAAGCGTACCATAGAAGCATGGGGTGTTACATAAAATAGCTTCATTTTTTGAGTCATCAAATTGAAATTAACATTTGGTGGATTTTTTGTAATTTTATAAAAAAATCGGCTTTTGTGGAAAAATTGAAAATAATATTTTTTACATAATACGAAAACACTTGATGTAACACACCAAGATTTTATGAGAAATATTCCTTTAATTTCATTGATATCTTTTTTTGTACGCTTCACCAAGATTATCTTGCGTTATATGCAACACCGTATTATCTTGTAGTATACGCAACACTATTCTTGGCTTACATTACACGCAAGAGAAACCTTCCTCAATAGCTTGCGTTGTACGCAATAACGAGTTTCACTAAATAATGATATGCTATTAAAATATTATATAAACCAGCCGTTATGAAAAGTAATACCCACTTTTTAAAATTTAATAAATTTTATCATTCAAAATTGACTTCATTTTTGGATTTCAAATATTGAAAATTAGGTTAGGGTGAATATTTTATATTTTTCTGGAAACTTTCAATTTTTGATGAATAGTGGAAAACAGTGAGTTATAGTAGAAAACCGAGTTTTTATTTAAATAATTATTTATTTTATTTAAACTGATTTTAGGTCAAAATAGATACATAATACTTATATAAGTTCAATGTAATTCATTGGAGTCATTTCATAATAATTTCATATATATAAAAATTTTATGGAACTTTTTACCGTCTATTACCCACCTCCTAAGAGAATGTTCAAATTTACATAAAACTTAATTTTACTGCTTCTGTGAGTTGAATTTCAAAAATCCAAGAGACATGGTTGATATCAGTACGTAAAAGGTGGTTAAATAAGATAAAAATAATTTTTGGGGAATAATAACTTTTTACTTTTATTTACAACATATAAAACTAAATAGGGTAATTAAGAATAAAGATGACATTATTATTACCCTAACACATGTCCTAATTCTATTAGGTAAATTTTATTCGACCATAAACAACCTTAGGAATAAAATATGACCATTTAGGTCCACTTGGATTAGATTAGGACATTTATTATTATTTAATTCAAAGAAATGTAAAAATAGTTAAAATCAAAGTTTAATAAGTAAAACATTTTTAATATAGGGTTATACATAAGATAAATTTGACTATAAATATTAATTATAAATATAAAAATATTTCATACAAAATTGTATTTTATTTATAATTTTTAGACATTAAATAATATAATTTATTTATGACACAATGATGATGCAGAAATTACCTTATTAATGAAATATTAACTTAATTGATATTATAAATACCCCAATAAATGTAATTTTAGACTTTTATGAATTACACTAATTTTATATGTTAATATAACATATTAGGGTTTTTTATATTAATTTTTTCGAAGTAATAATTCTATTATGAATTTAGAAAAAATAAAATACCAAATAGTATCAAAATTGACATAAAAGAGTTTTTAAAACAAATATTAAATTAGTTATTGATATTATATTCCTAAAATTCTAAGTTTCGGAAAAAAGACTTATATTATAATATATACGAGATTAATGAACCAATTGGGGATTGATTGGAATTTTATAGTATGTTTATTAACCATATAATGTAAGAATACAAGAAGACACGGTAAAAGATAAATTATTTAACTTAGAGTTAAATCTAATTGATAAGGTTAAAATGGTAACCTAAACATGTCTAAAACCTATTGGTTGAGAGGATTTCGACCCATCCACACCCTATCATCTAAAAAAGTCACTTTAGATCCATTATAAACCAAATATGAATTTATTATAAAATAATATCTTATGTTTTTCCTAAGGTTCCCCTCACCCCTCTTATAAAAGGTCACTCCCCCTTCTCTCTAATTCACACCTCCGAAACCATTTGGCTAGCCAAACCCTGAAAAAATACCCTCTAAACTGTCCTCACTTTATTATAGAGGCGTTACTTTTTTCATAAATCCATCCTAAGGAGCCCTTTTGATCAAATCAAAAGGAAGACCCTGAGGAAGAGGTAAGTATTTCACCACCCTCTTTCAAGTTCCTTTCTTCTTCCACTTCCCCCTTATTTTTTGTTTCCTTTCTAAAATAATAAATCCAGTATCTTATATATACTATAATGTTATTATAAAAATAGTACAACCATATTATTTATTTTATCGATCCTATGAATGAAAAATTCACCACACGTGCGTACGTCTGGCTTACCGTCTCCACGTCATGGTGTAGTTTATTATTCAAAAATTTCATCATTTGGATGGGTATGATAATGATTATAAATGATATAAATAATAATTATAACATTATTACGATTCTTTTTATATGATATACCATCCAACTATATATGATTTTAATATCAAAAGAATGATATCATCGCTCGTGCGTACGTACGGCCTACTGTATCCACGACGTGATGTGACTGGTTCTACATGATCTTCATTGAATAATGATTATATAATTGAATTTAATGAATAAATATGATATATATTAAACTAATACCATTATTTAAATTATGTATCTATAACCTAAAAAGAGGAATGAGAATTTATTCGACATAACATGCAAAGAACATAAAGCAATGAACACCTGAATAATAGGTAGCAATGAAATATTACTAATAAGAAGATAATAATATGACCATATATGATATCATAACCATGAATATGATTCTTTAATAATTAATTGACATTATTTAAATCATTATACATGAGTTTTGGATATGTACGATTCATATCAGACCAAGGGTAAGGGAAAATCTCACAATCTCATTTTTATCAAAGATTGTTTATACTTCAGAATTTACAAGGGAATATTTATCATCAAAATCCATATTTCCTCAATATGTAATATTATATCTATCCTCCTACAATTGTTTAAATCCAATTTTAAATTTTTTTGAATTTTTAGTAAAAGATATTAAAGTAATCTTTTTTCATTTTCAGTACGAGATACTTTTTGACTTTTCCAGCCAAAGTACAAGAAGAATGTTTTTTTAACTTATACGGTATGAATGGATTTTTATGATTTCGTAAAACATTATTTCCATGAAGAATCCTTTAAAAGTTTTCAAGTTTATTTTTAATTTAATTATTTTAGTTTAAAATTGTATGACATGTTAAGAAAGGAAAAATGTTTTTGAAGTAGAAAGGATATTTTCTTCAAGAATGGGGTTCAAGTGTTTTATCAAAATTATTTCCATCTAAGATAATATAGGGTTCTATTTCAATCCCTATTTTTACATTGATTTTATTATGTTATGATGGAATTATTTTTATGATGTCCTTTTATCTTATATGGATTATGTTATGATGGCATGATGTTTAAGAATCCCATTTTTATTACCTGGGTTATGTTATGATATATGATTTATGATTTTGTGTCACACATAAGAATGGTTTCATTATGAGATGAGTGGGACCTATATCTCCCTCCAATTCATTGGGTAAATATTTATATCTCATGAGATAGACATGGCTAGAATGACAATTTAATCTGGTTTAGTGATACAGGACTGGAACAAGGAGTGAACTTGGTTCAAAAATGGACTTTGTCCGCTAAGATAGTCTTGAAGATGATTCTTGACTAATATGAAATGATTTTATATGATTATGTGTGTATTCCACAAAGTTTCATGTTTTATGTTATGATTATTGAGATTACATTTCACTACTATGATTTATCCCATGTTATGATATTATGATCTCTTTTGCGGGTTAAGATTTTCAAAATTTTATGATCTTATGAATATGATATGATTGATATTTCCTTTGTCTACCATTACTTAGCACTTTAGCTCACCCTTTTTATATTTTTTTCCAGGATATAAAGAAAGGGTTTAGGTATGAAAAAAAGGGGAAGATATTTGTGGGAGATGTTGAGGATCTTTCACCATGATTAGAAGATTATGTTCTGAGTTTCCAAATACAATAAACTATTACGGTCCTTGGGTGTCGGTTTTTTTCATGTATTAAGTATTCAGAAAAAGTAATGTAATGTTCATGTATGTCAATTGTGGGTCTCTATAGTTGTTATCAAAAGAAAGGTTTAGTTAACCTTTGGAAACTAGGATGTGAAAACTTTAGTGAAATCCCTAGAGATATTTCTAAGGTATGTTTAGGGATGTCTCTATTGTTAAGTATAAGTATAGGTTATAGTCCTAGAATTACATTAACGATCTTAGAATTAATCCTAAGATGTTATATATTGAAGGTAATCCCCCTTTATTATGTTTTTTTCCAAGCATGATTTTTTCCTCTCATACTATTCTTTTTGGGTTGTAGATGATGGTTGGAACCCGAAGGAACTGTGTTGATCAATGTAATGGACAATGCAATGATTTTCCTCCTGAACAAACCAATGTTATGGGAGATGGAGTGAAAAATCTTATTGTTATAATTACACAAGATATGAATCATTCTGGACTTCCAAATGAGCAGATAAAATAACAATATTATGTTGAGTCTGTCACGACCCGTCCTCGGGGCCCGTGCCGTGACTACCCCAAGCCCGCCTTCCATAGGCCAAGGGCTGGCGACTAGCACCAAGGCGTAAATCCCAACAAAAGGGAAGGCATTGCCTTTGAAAAAGTAAACAAGCACCACAGAGTAAGCAAGCGGAAAAGTAAACACTAAGTAAAAAGGGTACAAGCTGTGCTGAAAGTAAAAAGGGGCCGGAAATACAAGACCAACAGTAAAGTACAACTGAAAGGAAAAACAGCAACTGAAATGGAAAACTGCAGCGTCGAGTCGTCCTCTGGGAGTCCCACCTGAAGGGTGGGTACAGATAGCCTCCAATGCTCCTCGGGTCCACCTGACCGCTCCGAGTACGTCCCGCCCAGTGGTCCACCTCCAGGTACCGTCCTGCTCCGCACGCCTCCACCACGATCAGCGTTGTCCGTCGTCTGCAACCAACACAACGTAGTGTGGGAAAAGCCCGTGCAGGGGTGAGTATAAGCTACTCAGTAGGGACCTCGAGACCCCCGATGGTCTCCCAAAATCCAAAAAGGATAATCCATAAAGGAAAGATGCAATCATTAAGTAACATCTGACACGGCTTAGGTATATTCCCATACATATACCTAAGTCATCAATTTCTGTTCGGCTCCAACGTCCGAGCCCAAGCACAACCCAGTCCACATAGGAAAGAAAACCGTATACCCACACAGGATAGCTCAACACAATCCACAAAGGAGAGTAAACAGTAAACCCACACAGGATAGCTCAACACAATCCACAAAGGAGAGTAAACAGTAAATCCGCACAGGACAGCTCAACACAATCCACAAAGGAGAGTAACACAAGATTCATCTCACGCAGGTATACTTTCTCAGATGACAATAAAGATGATCAATGATCCATCTAAGTCATCGGACCCACGAAGGATCGATAGGTAACTAACCCCCACAATGACCCACACAGGATCGGGCCCACACAGGACCTGTAGGTGCTGGCTCACACAGAACTGCTGAGCGCGGACCCACACAGGATCGGACCCACACAGGATCGGGTCCACACAGGACCAGGCCCACACATGACCTGTAGCACTGATCCATGTAGGATCGCTGAGTGCAGAAGTCATCGCAGTCCACTGAGGATCTCTGCACAGTCGTCGCCGTAGTCCACTGAGGATCTCTGCACGGTCATCGTTGGAGTCCACTGAGGATCTCTGCACAGTCGTCGCCGCAGTCCACTAAGGATCTCTGCACGGTCGTCGTTGTCGAAGAAGCAGTCGCAGCCAGCTCTAGGGTTCCCGCACACAACAAGATCGTTCGGGAGGGTCCGCTCCACGAGCCGAGAGGCCGATACATAAACTAACACAAAGTCCGAAGTTGATGTATCCAAAAGTTCTGTATCATCAATAGGAACTCAGCGTCGCAGACGGCGCGTCAATCGGACGCCCGGTCTGAGAGTTATTGGCTTTTTCGTCCCAGACGCCCGGTTGGTTTTTAAGGCAAAACCAACCCGACCGTACTCCACCTGCATCCAACCCTTGGGCAAAGAATGCCAAAAGATCCGTCTCACAAAGAGGAACTCAACAAAGCTGACGGCACGTCAATCAGACGTCTGTGACTCAAGATATGAGCGTTTTCCGCTCCGAAGGCCCGGTTGGTTCCGTGTACGAACCAACCCGGCTGAACTCAAGGTATTCCGAAACCTTGAGTGCAATATACCAAAATGACCGTCTCAATCCAAGGATCGCGTTGCCGCTGACGGCAAGTCGTTTGGAGGCTCGTAGCTCAAGTTACGGGCGTTTGAACGAAAACCGTCCGAAGATGGGGGGGTACGGGCCCGGGCCGACCCAGCCCGACCCCCCCCCCCCCCCCGGGAGTCGGCCGAACCGGGTTGACCCGACCCGGTCCGGTCCGGCTTGGGCGCGGCCCGGCCGGTCGGACCGGCCTGTCCCGGTTCGGCCGAGCGGTCGAACGGCCGAGGCGCGCGGGGCGCCGCCCCTGCGGCCTGGTAGTACCGCGGCCCCCCGCGTGGGACCGCGCTGAGTCATGGGCGCGGCTTCAGCCGCGTCCGAGGGCACCGGACCCGCGTGGCCGCGGGTCCGCGGGTGCCGCCGCCGCCGCGGCTTCAGCCGCCGCGGCCTGTCCGGCGGCGCGCTGGGGCTCCGCCGCTCCCGGCTGCCGGCGCCGCCGCGCCGGCGACCCCTACTGCCGGCGAGTTCCGCAGGCCATCGGGATCGTTCCGGTGGTCCGATTCTCTTCCCGCCTGCGCCATTGCTCCTCCCGGGACTCGTTCTTCACTGCGGAATAGTCAAACATCTGTTGCGGCATATTCCGTCATCGCCCGTCAAATCCGCACAAAACGAAGAACGGCGGAGGGTCGTCGGGCCGTGTTCGTTTGGCCCGCACCCTCCGCGTTAGAGATAAACAAACGGGAGAATTTTGTTCAACACATGAACCGACAATTTTTAATAAAATAAAATTGTTCGTTTGAAACCGGTTCTTTAACTTTTTAAAGAAACACTAACGGGAATAACAAAAAGGGGTAATTCCCAAAATAAATCCCTACCTTGTTGGTCGTCGCGCGCGGGCGTTCTTCGTGGAAAAGCTCGTCGCGGAAGAGGGGGATCGTCGCGTCGTCGCGGTAAGGCGTCGCGTCGTCGCGGGATCCGGCGTTGTGTCAGCAAGCTCAATGGACCAAGAATAACAGATTAAAATTATAAATAATTAAATCTGTGTTTCGTTTTAAACCAAAAAGAACCTTTACAGGAAACCCGAAATCACTCACCT
Source organism: Viscum album (assembly GCA_963277665.1). Lineage (NCBI taxonomy): Eukaryota > Viridiplantae > Streptophyta > Magnoliopsida > Santalales > Viscaceae > Viscum > Viscum album. The sequence continues at coordinate 1,495,555,649 of OY728151.1, read as the reverse complement.
CAAATGGTTGGTGATCGGAGATTGGGGTGGGGAAGAACGTCTAAGATGGGAGCGTCGTCGATTTCCGGGTTCGGCGTTCTTCGCGTTCTTCGTGTTCTTCACGAGGGAGAAAAAGATACAAGGGTCCTCTCAAATCTTCTCAACGCGCAAATAACCAGAGGTCGAGCGTTGGCCTTATTTTATTATTACGCCAACGAATTTGAAAACTGGTTAAGAAATGACTAAATTAATTCGTTGAATTAATTCGACGAAATAAACTGCCCATTTAATTCACGAAATAAACTGCCCAATTAAATTGTCTGTTAATATTTTAAGAAACGCGTCAGTTGACTTTCATAAAGACGGGTTTTCGCGGGTGCGTTTCTTAGCGGAAGAAACGGTGGGGCTCGTGCAGGCCCCACCTCACAAATATCCTACCAAGGGGGTAGGATATTTCTGGATAGCATCCTATCCAGTTCAACTCAGTTCAAGCCGTCAATAAGTGGCTTCAAGTGGCTTCCAAGTGGCTTAAGTGAAATAAAATAATGTTGTCGCAGAATTATTTTATTTCTTAACTTTAAGCCCGAAAATTAAAAACCACACCCGAGCAAACACAACTCCGGAAGAGACGTTTCTAAGAGAATACCGGCGCTGCGATTTCATCGGTGCCCTCAGAATTCGATTCCGGGCACCGGTTCAAAATTTAGAAAAACCCGCTCGTCCGTTCACTGAACGTACCCGAGCCAAACTTCAGAAAATGATTCCGGGCACACCGGGCCTCGGAATCAGGTGCCGTCAGAAACTGCGCTCTTGTAAAATTACAAAGAAAATTAAGAGAAAAAAAATACCTTGAAATTTACGGGTCTTTACATTACTCCCACCTAAAGACTTTACGTCCCCGTAAAGATACATCATAAACTAGGGAAACAAATGTGGGTACTGAGCACGCATCGGAGCCTCCCGCTCCCAAGTTCTCTCCTGGAGGTTCTCGTGTTGCCATCTGATGCACACAAGAGGAATCGATCGCCCACGTAGGACCCGCTTTTGTCGATCCTCTATCTCCACTGGTACCTCCGCTAAAGTCGCCCCATCATCCACGTCTAGCTCCCCATAGTCAATGATGTGCGTCGGGTCGTGCACGTATCTCCTCAGCTGGGATACGTGGAACACGTCGTGCACCCGGTGAAACTGAGGTGGTAGAGCCAGGCGATAAGTCACCTCGCCAATCCTGCTGAGGACTTGGAAAGGCCCGATGAAGCGTGGAGACAACTTGCCGCCTCGGCCAAATCTCCACAACCCACGTCGAGGTGAGACCCGCAAGAAGACGTGGTCGCCATCCTCGAACTCTAGTGGCCTCAGCCTCCTGTCAGCATATGAATTCTGTCGGCTCTGTGCTGTCCTCATCCGCTCCTAGATGACCTGGACCTTCTCTGTCGTGGCCCAGACCATCTCTGGTCCCACAAGTGCTGACTCTCCAGGGTCTGTCCAGCACAAAGGAGATCTGCAAGGCCTGCCGTACAACTCCTCGTAGGGTGCCATCCCGATGGTGGAGTGGTATTTGTTGTTGTACGCGAACTCCAACAAGGGTAGTTGGTCCTCCCAGCTGCGACCAAAGTCAAGGACACATGCACGGAGCATGTCCTCGAGAGTCTGAATGGTCCTCTCCATCTGACCATCCGTCTGAGGGTGAAAGACAGTGCTCAGACGTAGCCGCTTCCCGAACGCCTCCTGCAATCCCTTCCAAAGCTGGGAAGTAAAGCGAGCGTCCCGATCGGAGACGATAGTCGATGGTACACCGTGAAGCCGTACAATATCTTGAACGTAGAGACGCCCTAATCTCTCCACTGAGCCCTGCTCTCGGATGGGTAAGAAGTGTGCCGACTTGGTGAGTCAGTCAACAATCACCCAAATGGAGTCGTGACCTCTGGAAGTGCGTGGAAGTCCAGTCACGAAGTCCATAGATATACGATCCCACTTCCACTCCGGGACCTCCAAGGGTTGTACCAAGCCTGCTGGTACCTGGTGCTCTGCCTTCACCTGCTGGCAGGTGAGGCACCGCGAAACGAACTCTCTTACATCCTTCTTCATGCCCGGCCACCAGTGCTGACGTCTGAGATCCTGGTATATCTTCGCCACTCCAAGATGTACCGCCAAAGGAGAAGTGTGGAACTCTCTCATCACCTCCTCTCGTAAAGTGACCGGTACCAAGGTACGTCCTCTGAAAAGAACATCGTGCTCTGCTCCAAGGGAGAAACCATCAGGTGCCTGTCCCGAGGATATCTGTGCACGTCGTGTCTCACAGTCAGCGTCCCCACGCTGTGCCTCTCTGACCCGCTGTAGAAGTTGAGGAGAGACTGTGAGAGACTGAAGGAAGGCTACTCCGTCTCTATCCGCGAAGGATATCTGCAAGGCGGCTAGCTGTTCTGTCGCCTCCTCATGCAGTTGGATGCCCGTCCTCCTGCTGAGGGCATCGGCTACCACGTTCCCCTTCCCAGGAGTATAGACTCTCTCAAATTCATAGTCCTGGAAGAACTCGAGCCATCGCCGCTGTCTCAGGTTCAGGTCCTTCTAATAGAAGATGTACCTGAGACTCTGGTGGTCAAAAAAGACTGTGAAGCGCTCGCCCATCAGATAGTGCCTCCATGTCTTCAGGGCGAAGAACACTGATGCCAACTCTAAGTCATGGGTAGCGTAGTTCTGCTCATGCAGCCTCAACTGACGTGATCCGTAGGCAATCACGGCCTGCTCCTGCATCAGGACACACCCGAGTCCGGTCCCTGATGCATCGCAGTAGACTACGTATCCAACTCCCTCCTCAGGCAACCTCAAGATAGGTGCGCTGGTCAACCTCTGCCTCAGCTCCTGGAAGCTCTTCTGACATCTGTCTGACCACACGAAGGGTTTCCCCTCCTTAATTAATGCTGAGAGCGGGGCCGAAACTCTGGAGAAGTCCGGCACAAATCTCCGATAGTATCCGGCTAGGCCCAAGAAACTCCGCACCTCCGTCACGCTCCTGGGTGGCTCCCAAGCTAGCACTGCCTCGATCTTCGCAGGATCCACTGCAACTCCCGCCTCAGAAATGACATGCCCCAAGAATTGGACCTTATGTAACCAAGACTGGAACTTCGAGAGCTTTCCATAAAGCTGGTGCTCTCGGAGTGTGTCTAGTACAACACGCAAGTGGTAGGCGTGCTCCTCCTCCATGGTCGAGTACACCAAGATGTCGTCGATGAAGACTACGACAAATAGATCGAGGTATGGCTGGAAGATCCTGTTCATGAGGCTCATGAACACTTCTGGAGCGTTGGTCACGCCGAAAGGAATAACCAAGAACTCATAGTGGCCATACCGACACCTGAAGGTCGTCTTCTATACATCCTCGTCTCGAACTCTGAGCTGATGATAGCCTGACCTGAGGTCTATCTTTGAGAACCACTGTGCTCCTTTGAGATGATCGAAGAGGTCATCAATCCTGGGTAGCGGATACTTGTTCCTCACTATCACCTGGTTCAGGTGACGATAATCGACACACAGTCGCAAGCTCTCGTCCGCCTTCTTGGCAAACAATATCGGGGAATCCCAGGGTGAAACACTAGGTCGGATGAACCCCTTGCCCTGCAAGTCCTCCAACTGTACCCACAGCTCTCGAAGCTCATCGGGGGCCATCCGATATGATGGAGTGGATATCGGGGCTTTCCCGGGGTACAGGTCAATATAAAAGTCTACCTCTCTGCGAGGAGGTAGTCCTAGAATGTCATCGGGAAAGACGTCCGCGTACTGATCCACCACTGCAGGAAAACTGGGACTCCTCACATCAACTGCTCCCAGGATGAGGCTAGCCAACTGATGAGTGATGGGCTGACCTCTCCTCTACGTGAGTCTATCCTGGGCTGCTAAGGCTCCCTGTGGTCGGGGCGGGCCTCCTGGTGGTGGTGGTGGCAGAGCCTCAAAGCATCGCCCACCACCTGCTGCTCGGCCAGCTCCTCTGCCTCGTCCACCTCCTCCCTGTGGACCGCCACAGTCGACCCTATGCCTCTTCCTGGGTGGTCCCTCCACCGTATGCTGCCCCTCGGTTCGATGGGTCGGGCAGTCACGAGCCATGTGGCCCTGTCCGCCGCACTCGTAGCACTTCCTGCCTCTCGGAAGGCTGGATCCGCGTTGTGTTCCCCGCACTGCTGAGCCAATGTCCTGAGGTCGTCTGCCGGAAGGCCTGGTCTGCCTGGAACCCTGAGTCATCTGTCGGCTACCTGCTGCCGAAGACTCCGCTATCTTCCGCCTTGCGGTAGGTCTCGCTGTGGACTCAGCCAGGAAGCTCTCGATCAGAAGGGCTCGCTCTAGCACTCCTGCCTGGGTCGGGATGCTGAGGGAGATCAGTGATTCCCTGATCTCGTGTCTCAATCCCTGCTCGAAGGTCCGGGACCGGAAGAAGGGGTCCCGTACCATGTCGGTCGAGTAGCGAGATAGGTCGGTGAACCTCGCCGCGTACTGGGCGACCGTCAAGCTGCCCTGCCGCAGCTGAAGAAGCTCCTGGATGCGCACCGCACGGAGGGTGGTCGGGACGAACTCTGAGCAGAAGACGCTCTCGAAGTCCGTCCAGATGAGGGAGGCCTCATCGTGTACCTGGAGCATCAGGATCCATCATCGCCCTGCTGTTGCGTGCAGTAGGCTCGCCGTGAGGATCACCATGAGGTCTGCGGGTGTCCTCACTAGCCTAAAAACTCAGACGACCACCTCCAGCCAGTCCTCGGCTGCCTGGGGGTCCGACTCCCCACGGAACCTGGGTGGTCGCTGGCGCTGGAACTCGTGAGGAGCTCCGAGGCATCGTGCGTCATCAGCTATCAGTGCTGGGAGCATCGGGGGCTCGGCGGGTAAAGGTACTGTCGGTGCCTCTGCTGTCAACGGGCCCTGTACCAAGGCCTCATCACTCGGCGGGCTGTCGTCGCGCTCTACTCTAGGAACCCTAGCTGGCTGCTGTCGTCGTGCCATCCTGAAAAGGAAACAAGTATGCCACAGTCAGAACAGTATACCTGGTGAGCTGACACAAGTAATCACAGAGAAAACTTGAAACACACATGCAATCAATGTTTTCATGCATTAAGTCGGAAATCAGATGTCAGGGTCCTGGTGTATGGATACGTCGGTTGCCGCACCATCACTGGACTCCCTGGACTGATAACCACACTTAATATGATAAACACTATTGCTTCACATAGAAGAAAGATCAGAGCCTGCGGTAGAACCGACCACCTCTGATACCAATTTGTCACGACCCTTCCTCGGGGCCCGTGTCGTGACTACCCCAAGCCCGCCTTCCATAGGCCAGGGGCTGGCGACTAGCAACAAGGCGTAAATCCCAACAAAAGGGAAGGCATTTCCTTTGAAAAAGTAAACAAGCACCACAGAGTAAGCAAGAGGAAAAGTAAACACTAAGTAAAAAGGGTACAAGATGTGCTGAAAGTAAAAAGGGGCCGGAAATGCAAGCACAACAGTAAAGTACAACTGAAAGGAAAAATAGCAACTGAAAGGGAAAACTGCAGCGTCGAGCCGTCCTCTAGGAGTCCCACCTGAATGGTGGGTATAGATAGCCTCCATTGCTCCTCGGATCCACCTGATCGCTCCGAGTACGTCCCACCCAGTGGTCCACCTCCAGGTACTGTCCTGCTCCGCACGCCTCCACCACGATCAGCGTTGTCCGTCGTCTAAAACCAACACAACGTAGTGCGGGAAAAGCCCGTGCAGGGGTGAGTATAAGCTACTCAATAGGGACCCCGAGACCCTGAAGGTCTCCCGAAATCCACAAAGGATAATCCACAAAGGAAAGATACAATCATGAAGTAACATCTGACACGGCTTAGGTATATTCCCATACATATACCTAAGTCATCAATTTCTGTTCGTCTCCAACGTCCGAGCCCAAGCACAACCCAGTCCACACAGGAAAGCAAAACGTATACCCACACAGGATAGCTCAACACAATCCACAAAGGAGAGTAAACAGTAAACCCACACAGGATAGCTCAACACAATCCACAAAGGAGAGTAAACAGTAAATCCACACAGGATATCTCAATACAATCCACAAACGAGAGTAACACAAGATTCAGCTCACACAGGTATACTTTCTCGGATGACGATAAAGATGATCATTGATCCATCTAAGTCGTCGGACCCACGAAGGATCGATAGGTAACTAACCCCTGCAATGACCCACACAGAATCGGGCCCACACAGGACCTGTAGGCGTTGGCTCACACAAAACCGCTGAGCGTGGACCCACACAGGATCGGACCCACACAGGATCGGGCCCACACAGGACCGAGCCCACACAAGACCTGTAGCACTGATCCACGTAGGATCCCTGAGTGCAGAAGTCGTCACAGTCCACTGAGGATCTCTGCACAGACGTCGCCGAAGTCCACTGAGGATCTCTGCACGGTCGTCGTCGGAGTCCACTGAGGATCTCTGCACCGCCGTCGCCGCAGTCCACTGAGGATCTCTGCACGGTCGTCGCTGTCGAAGAAGCAGTCGCAGCCAGCTCTAGGGTTCCCGCACACAGCAAGCTCGTTCGGGAGGGTCCGCTCCACGAGCCGAGAGGCCGATACATCAACTGACACAAAGCCCTAAGTTTATGTATCCAAAAGTTCTGTATCGTCAACAGGAACTCAGCGTCACAGACGGCGCGTCAATCGGACGCCCGGTCTGAGAGTTATTGGCTTTTTCGTCCCAGGGCCCGGTTGGTTTTTAAGGCAAAACCAACCCGACCGTACTCCACCTGAGTCCAAACCTCGGGCGGAGTATTCCAAAAGATCCATCTCACAAAGAGGAACTCAACAAAGCTGACGGCACATCAATCGGACGTCCGTGGCTCAAGATATGAGTGTTTCCGCTCCGAAGGCCCGGTTGGTTTCGTGTACGAACCAACCCGGCCAAACTCAAGGTATTCCGAAACCTTGAGTGCAATATACCGAAACGACCGTCTCGATCCAAGGATCGTGTTTCCACTTACGGTGAGTCGTTTGGAGGCCCATAGCTCAATTTACGGGCGTTTGAACGAAAACCGTCCGAAGAGGGCGGGTACGGGCCCGGGCCGACCCGGGCCGACCCCCCCCCCCCCCCCCCCCCGGAGTCGGCCGAACGGCCGAGGTGCGCGGGGCGCCGCCCCCAAGGCCTGGTGGTGCCGCGGCCCCCCGCATGGGGCCGCGCTGAGTCATGGACGCGGCTTCAGCCGCATCCGAGGGCACCGGACCCGCGCGGTCGCGGGTCCGCAGGTGCCGCCGCCGCCGCGGCTTCAGCCGCGACGGCCTGTCCGACGGCGCGCCGGGGCTCCACCGCTCCCGGCTGCCGGCGCCGCCGCACCGGCGACCCGCGCCCCCGGCGAGTTCTGCGGGCCATCGGGATCGTTCCGGTGGTCTGATTCTCTTCCCGTCTGCGCCATTGCTCCTCCCGGGACTCGTTCTTCACTGCGGAATCGTCAAACATCCATTGCGACACGTTCCGTCATCGCCCGTCAAATCCGCACAAAACGAAGAACGGCGGAGGGTCGTCGGGACGTGTTCATTTGGCCTGCACCCTCCGCGTTAGAGATAAACAAACAGGAGAATTTTGTTCAACACATGAACCGACAATTTTTAATAAAATAAAATTGTTCGTTTGAAACCGGTTCTTTATCTTTTTAAAGAAACAATTAAGGGAATAACAAAAAGGGGTAATTCCCAAAATAAATCCCTACCTTGTTGGTCGTCACGCGCGGGCGTTCTTCACGGAAAAGCTTCTCGCGGAAGAGGGGGATCGTCGCGTCGTCGCGGGAAGGCGTCGCGTCGTCGCGGGATCTGGCGTTGAGTCGGCGAGCTCAACGGACCAAGAACAACAGATTAAAATTATAAATAATTAAATCTGTGTTTCGTTTTAAACCAAAAAGAACCTTTAGAGGAAACCCGAAATCACTCACCTCAAATGGTTGGTGATCGGAGATCGGGGCGGGGAAGAACATCTCGGATGGGAGCGTCGTCGATTTCCGGGTTCGGCGTTCTTCGCGTTCTTCGCGTTCTTCATGTTCTTCGCGAGGGAGAAGAAGATACAAGGGTCCTCTCAAATCTTCTCAACGCGCAAATAACTAGAGTTCAAGCGTTGACTTTATTTTATTATTACGCCAACGAATTTGAAAACTGGTTAAGAGACGACTAAATTAATTTGTTGAATTTATTCAACGAAATAAACTGCCCATTTAATTCACGAAATAAACCGCCCAATTAAATGGTCTGTTAATATTTTAAGAAACACGTCAGTTGACTTTCATAAAGACGGGTTTTCGCGGGTGCGTTTCTTAGCGGAAGAAATGGCGGGGATCGTGCGGGCCCCACCTCACAAATATCCTACCAAGGGGGTAGGATATTTCTGGATAGCATCCTATCCGGTTCAACTCAGTTCAAGCCTTCAATAAGTGGCTTCAAGTGGCTTCCAAGTGGCTTAAGTGAAATAAAATAAAGTTGTCGCAAAATTATTTTATTTCTTAACTTTAAGCCCGAAAATTAAAAACCACACCCGAGAAAACGCAACTCCGGAAGAGGCGTTTCTAAGCGAATACCGACGCTGCGATTTCATCGGTGCCCTCAAAATTCGATTCCGGGCACCGGTTCAAATGTTAGAAAAATATGCTCGTCCGTTCACTGAACGTACCCGAGCCAAACTTCAGAAAATGATTCCGGGCACACTGGGCCTTGGAATCAGGTGCCGTCAGAAACTGTGCTCTTGTAAAATTCCAAAGAAAATTAAGAAAAAAAATCCTTGAAATTTACGGGTCTTTACAGAGTCCTTCATGAGGAAACATCCACCTTCTTTCAGTGGGTCTTCTGATCCACTTGTTGCTGAACAATGGATTAGTACCATTGAAAATATATTTTCGATACTTTTTTGTTCAGATCATGAAAATTTCATCTTGGTTGTTTACCGGTTAGAAGGTGAAGCAGACCAGTGGTGGACTCTAGTTAAAAATAAAATGCCCCAAGTTGAAATTGAATCCATGGAATGGGATGAGTTCAAGAACTTGTTTTTAAATAAGTACTTCCCTAGTATTCTTCAAACAAATATTGAAAAGGAGTTCCTTGAGATTAAGAAAAATAATGATGAATTTTTTGGTATATACAAAGCAAATTTTACAAGGCTTTCAAGTTATGCAGCTGGGTTTATCATCCAACCTGAACATAAAGTTGATCAATTCTTCAGTGGCTTAAAACCAAGTCTTCGAAAGGCATTAGCTACAAGAGACTTCAGTAGCTATGAATAAATTGTGCATTGTACTATCAAGGTAGAACTGGAAGTTGGTGTAACATATCCATCTCATGGTTTTGACAAGAAATGAAAGATGGAGTTCAAGGAAAAATCTCAAAACTATAGTGAAAAGAATAAAAATGCTTCATTATGCTCAAAGTGTGGAAAGTAGCATGGTGGAGATTGTATTAAAGGGACTAGAAAATGTTTTTAAGTGTGGAAAATAAGTTCATTGAGTAGATGAGTGTCGAAGTAATGGGAGAAAGTTAGCTAATGGTGTGAATAATGAAAAGACTACAGAGAATACACCACCAACACTTCAATGCTTCAAGTGCAAGGAAATGGGGAATTATACTAACCAATGCCCTAATCCAAGGGTTAATGATGATCTAACTCAAAAACCTCTCAAGCAAAATGACAATGGGAAGTCACATGCAACCACTATTGGTGATGTTGAATATGACAATGAAGTGGTGGAATTATTTAGTGTTTATGTAACGGGATTCCAAAATATTGTTGTGGAATCTCATTTTTAGTATCGTGGAATATTGGAATATTTATGTATTGGTTTGTTGTGGTTTTCAATAATTATATGGTACTAGTAACCATGAAAAGTGAATAAAATATTTTTGGAGAGCATGTGATATGCGCATAATAAATGGATAACGAGAAAATGAAATGTTTGATAGTATTAATGAGCTCATGACTGATATAAGGACCAAGTTATATCATGGTTTGAGTATATATAAATGTTGGGATTTTGGTATGTGAAAAGAGTTAACTTTTGACAGCATTCATGTTTTCACTAATTTTCAATGGGTATTCATTTTTTCAATAGAATACATGATTAAGGTATTCACATGTTTGGAATGTGACCAACAAGATATATCTTATGATATATGGAAGATAAATGAGGGTATTCACATGCTTGGTTGATGAAATTTCTAGTAGTCATTTTCTTTATACTATGAGATTGGACAGAATTATTTTTGATAAGCCTAAAGATTGGAATGGATTAAGTTAGACCTCAGATAGTATTATTTAAGGCTAGAACTTTTTGATATTATTTGTGAAATGTTATAATAGTGTAGTTTTAGATAAAGAACAACCTGCTAGATGGGCGACAACCCGTCGCGTCAGACAAGGTTGCAGGAATAAAACCCACAACTGAAGTGTGAGAGGCCTTTATCGCCTACCATTGGCCTACAGGATGTCCCTAGTTAGTAAAACCTAGTTTTATTTTATTAAGCGGTATGATAGATAAAGTATAAGTCCATTTTTGGAACCATATATGATTAATATCACCATAGATGGACTTATGTATATTTAATAACTTTTTAAAACCTTATTCTTGAGACCGATGGAATGACCAATCATTCTATAAAATGATTTTCCAATACTTCAAGAATGAAAAATTAAACTTCATTTCAATAAATAAGAGATGAATTTCAAATTGTTCATCAAATGACCAATGATGATATTACACTAAAATCAAGTAAGTATTTCTCCTTATGTAAAAATTAATCAACGTTAGGGAAATGATCTTGAAAACCAAAAAGGTTGTCCTAGTACCCTCATATATAATGAATCAAATGGTACCTTAGATCATCACAAATTTATGGATTTTTTATTGTTGGATTTTTCATAGCCATGTTCTCTACCACTCTTCATCAGAACATGATGGTTATATTTCTCTTCCATATCCATGTTTTCACCTATGTTGTCATATGTGGAAACCCAGTGATGAGTTACTTTGGGTATCCATTATGTTTCTAACATTCCTTTTTAAAATGATTTTTTAGTATTTCTTTTTACGATGTGGGTTTCTATTCAAGTAGTAAATGATTTATAACCCCGGAGAATTTCGAGGTAGAAATTCATTTTAAGGGGGGTAGAATGTAACACCCCATATTTTTATGAAAAAAAATTCCTTTTAATTTCATTGTTGTATTGTGTTGTATGCTTCACCAAGATTAGCTTGCATTATACGTAGCACCATATTAGATTTTAGAATACACAACATTATTCTTGGCTTGCATTACATGCAAGAGAAACCTTCCTCGATAGCTGGCGTTGTACGCAATATCGTGTTTCACTAAACAACGATATGTTATTAAAATATTATATAAACTAGCCATTATGAATAGTAATACCCAATTTTTGAAATTTTATAAATTTTACCTTTAAAATGGACTTCATTTTTGGATTTGGAATATCAAAATTAGCTTAGGGTGAATTTTTGTATTTTCTGAAAACTTTCAGTTTTTGATGAATAGTGAGAAACACTGAGTTATAGTTTAAAACAGAGTTTTTATTTAAATAATTATTTATTTTATTTAAACATATTTTAGGTAAAAATAGATACATAATACCTATATAAGTTCAATGTAATTCATTGGAGTCATTTTATAATAATTTTAAATATATACAAATTTGATTGAACTTTTTACAGTCTTTTACCCACCTCCTAGGAGAATTTGCAAATTTACATAAAATATAATTTTACCACTTCTGTGAATGAAATTTCAAAAATCTGAGATACATGGTTTATATCATTATGTAAAATTTGGTTCAATAAGATAAAAATAATTTTTGGTGAATAGTAATTTTTTACTTTTATTTACCACGGTTAAAAGTAAATAGGGTAATTAAGGGTAAAGATGATATTATTATTACCATAAAACAAGTCCTAATTCTATTGGATAAGTGTAATTAGACGAAAAAACACCTTAAGAATAAAATATGACCATTTAGGTTCACTTGGATTAGATTAGGTCATTTATTATTATTTAATTCAAAGAAAAGTTAAAAGAGTAAAAATCAATGTTTAATAAGTAAAAAAATTTAATATAGGTTTATACATAAGATAAATTCGACTATAAATATTAATTATGAAGCTAAAAATATTTCCTACATAAGGTTATTTTATTTATAATTTTTAGGCAATAAATAATTTAATTTATTTATGACACAATGATGATGGAGTAATTACCATATTAATGAAATATTAACATAATTGATATCATTAATACACAAATAAATGTAATTTGAGACTTTTATTGAATTAAACTAATTCTATAGGTTAATAAAACATATTAGCGTTGTTTAGATGAATTTTATTCGAAGTAATAATTCTGTTATGAATTTAGAAAAAACAAAATACCAAATAGTGTCAAAATTGACATAAAAGAGTTTTTAAAACAAATATTAAATTATTAATTGATATTCTATTCCACAAAATCTACAAATCGGCCAAAAGACTTATATAATAATATATATGACATTAATGAACCAATTGGGGCTATATTTTCAGTTTATAGTAAGTTTATTAACCATATATTATAAGAATACAAGAAGACATGGTAAAAGTTAAATTATTTAACTTATAGTTAAATATAAATGATAAGGTAATAATGGTAACCTAAACTTTTCTAAAACCTATTTTTTGAGAGGATTTATACCCATACCCACACTATCTTAGAAATAAGTCACTTTTTAGCCATTATAAACCTAATATTAATTTATTATAAAATAATATTTTAAGTTTTTCCTAAGGTGCCCCTCACCCCTCTTATAAAAGGGAACTCCCCCTTCTCTCTAATTAACACCTCCAAATCCATTTGTCTCGGCCAAACCCTACCCAAATACCCTATAAACTGTCCTACCATCACCCTAGAGGCCTTACCTCGGTCATAAAACCAACCTATGGAGCCCTTTTGATCAAATGAAGAGGAAGAACCCGAGGAAGAGGTAAATATTTCACCACCCTCTTTAAAGTTCCTTTCTTTTTCCACTTCCTCTTACTTTGTTGTTTCAATTATAAAATAATAACTATATCATATTCTATATACTGGTATGTTATTATAAAAATTTTAAAACCATATTAGTTATTTTATTCATCCTATGAATGAAAAAGTTGCCACATGTGCGTACTTACGACTTATCGTCTCCACGTCGTGGTGTAGTTTGTTATTCCAACATTTCATCATTTGGATGGGTATGATAATGATTATAAATGATATAAATAATAAATATAACATTTTTATGATTCTTTAGATATTATATACCATCAAATTATATATTATTATAATATAAAAACAATGATAACATCGCTCGTGCGTACGTACGGTCTACCGTCTCCACAATGTGATAGGACTCATTCTACATGATCTTCATTGAATAATGATTATATAAATGAATTGAATGATAAATATGATATATATTACTCTAATAACATTCTTTAAATGAGTTATCTATAACCTAAAAATAGGAATAATAATTTATTCGACAAAACATGCATAAGAACTTAAAGTAGTGAACACCCGAATAACAAGTAGCAATAAAATATTACTAATAAGAAGATAAGAATATGACCATATATGAAATCATAACAATGAATATGATTCTGAAATAAGTCAATGACATTATTTAAATCTTTATACAGGAGTTTCGGATACGTATGAAGCATATTGGACCTAAGGTAAGGGAAAATCCCACAATCTCATTTTTATCCGAGATTGTTTATACTTCAGAATTTACTAGGGCATATTTATCATCCACATCCATTTTTCTTAAATATGTAATATTATTTATACCCTCATAAAATTGTTTAAATCCAATTTTACCTATTGGTGAATTTTTTGTAAAATATATAAATGGAATATTTTTTCGATTTCAGTACGAGATACTTTTTGACTTTTCCGGCCAAAGTACAGGAAGAATGTTTTTTTAACTTATACAACATGAATGGATTTTTATGATTTCATATAACATTATTTCCATGAAGCTTACTTTACAGTTTTTCATGTTTATTTTTAATTAATATATTTTATTTGAAAATTGTATGACATGTTAAGAAAGTAAAAATGTTTTTGAAGTAGAAAGGATGTTTTCCTCAAGAATGGAGTTCAAGTGTTTTATCAAAATTATTTTCCATCTAAGACAATATAGGGTTCTATCTCTATCCCTATTTTCACATTGATTTGATTATGTTATGATGGAATTATTTTTATGATGTCCTTTTATCATATATGGATTATGTTATGATGGCATGATGTTTAAGAATCCCATTTTTATTACATGGGTTATGCTACGATATATGATTTATGATTTTATGGCACACATAAGAATGGTTTCATTATGAGATGGGTGGGACCTATATATCCCTCCAATTCATTGGGTAAAGATTTATATCTAATGAGATAGACATGGATGGAACGGAAAGTTAATTCGGTTCAGTGATACCAGACTGGAACGAGGAGTGAACTCGGTTCAGAAATGGACTTTCTCTGCTATGATAGTCTTGTCAATGATTCTTGACTAATATGAAATTATTTTCTATGATTATGTGTGTATACCACAAAGTTTCATGTTTTATGTTATGATTATTGGGATTACATTTCACTACTATGATTTATCCCATGTTATGATATTATGATCTCTTTTGTAGTTTAAGATTTTCAAAATTTTATGTTCTTATGAATATGATATGATTGATATTTCCTTTGTTTACCCTTATTGAACATTTGGTCTCACCCTTTCGATGTTTTTTCCCTGGACATAATGAAAGGTTTTAGGTATGATATAAAAAGTCAAAGATATTTGTGGAAGATATTGAAGAACTTTCTCCATGATTAGAATATTATGTTTCGAGTTTCCAAAGACACTAATCTATTATGGTCCTTGGGTGTCTATTTTTGTCCCGTATTAAGTATTTCAAAAAAGTAATGTAATTTCCATGTACATCAAGTGTGGGTCTCTACACTTGGTGTATAATCATGATAAGATAATTATTAAATTTTTATTAATACATATTCATGATCAAAATATATTTATGTAATAACATATGGTGTTACATTTTTTAACACATGCATAGTATTTTTTGAATCATAATTTTATCTTTTAGAAAAATAATATGGATTTGAAAAATATCATATTTCAATTATTTATTATCATTTCAATAAATTTATAATATTAAAATGTATTGATGTTTTTTAATTTAGTGGTACTATTTACATAATAATGAAAATATCTTTTTTACTCATGAAAAATTCACCAAATTTACAAATAGATTTATTTTAGTATAAGTAAAATATCATAAATTTTTGAAATTAAATGGTAAAGATATTAAAAAAATGAAATCATTAAATGGGTTCTTTACGTATTTCATTGCCTTAATCAAACATTAATAATTAATTTTCATCCAATTTTATTTGATATTAAAACCAACCAACAGTGGTTATCCTTAAAAATGAAATAATTATTAGTTTATTGCCTAAAACTACCAATACTCAAATAAAAATACCCACAATTCCCTCCTCACTCTCCACACTATATACAAAAAAGCTAGAATCATATATTAATAACACTTTTAATAGTCTCTACAAGGGGATTCTATGGTTATATGAATCCTTTCACAAGCTTTAAGATTAATCATCTCATTAAAAGGGAAAAATTTATCTATTTAGTCAATTCAAGTAGTTCTTTCATATAATTTATTTCATTCCACACTAATTATGTTTTATTCTAATTATATAAAATGCCATTATTTTATATTTAACGCCTTTTAAATATTTTATTTCATTTTCCCCTCATTAACTCAATTACCATATCTCTTTTCATATTTATTATGCTATTTAATCCAACCCTCTATTTAAATTAAATAATTTTATTTCATGGACAACCAAGACCAATTTATTTCAGGGGAATTTATGAAAATGTTCATCAAACCATTTATTAGAGAAATAATTCAATAAAAACTACCTTTCCTACTAATTGGTTATATGTTATATGAACATATGTATTTTTATTGATGAGGAATTGATAATATTATAAATAAAAAGGGTTTTCCTTGATCTCAGTCCAACTAATTGGGATATGAATAAATCTATATAGAGATATGTTCATGATACCATTGTTGCATGCCATGTAAATGATTTATCATACAAAGTAAAAATCATCAGTAAAAAAGTTTTATTAAACATTACTGATGATATTTGGTTTAATGGTTATGAAATTCTCTTATTTATGTGATGTCACGTTTTTTTTCATCTTCCTCATGTTATTATGTTAATTTACATAAATTCTGCCTCATGTTTTTATTTCTATCTTCTTATGTTATGATTTATTTATAATGTATTATTTCTTAATACATTTTTTATAAAAATAATTCTTCATGATAATTACATTCATTTTATAACAGTACCCAGTGAATCGTAACAAATGAGATAATACATGATGGGATAAAAAAGAAACCTTTCATGGGTATTGTAAATTTAATTTTGTTTTGATTTAATTGAATTACTTTTCTTGTAATATGTACCCATTTCCATAATATTAATGATTGAAAGGTAATTCATAGTTGTTTATGTATTACTTCTTTTAGGAATGATGATTAAAATCATTTATAAAAAGTAGGGTCTACATATGTTGTGTGATGGAACTGAGTTTAGTGTATCCCCTTTTATAGGGGAAATGAGCTGTCATTTTTATATCTTCAAAAATAAGTTTAAAACTGGGTAGTCACTCATATTGATAGTACCTAAAGATTTTAGAAATAATTTTTATGGGATGGAATAAGGTTGAGAAAGGCAGTAACCAACCACTCCCACACACACTATAAACGTTTTTATTCTCTTTCCCTCTTGGATAGACCCCCTTTACACCTTTTGATTTATATCAAAGTAACTAGTTTTTAATAATGTAATTTATCAAATTTTATGAAATAATATTTTTCATTATTAGATTACATAGACCAAATTATTCTTATTTTTTAATTAATTTTTTTAATTAATTTTTATGTTGTGGTCAAAAATATTTTAAAAAATATAATATATAATGTTTGAAAAATATTTTTTTAATTACAAATTATGTTTTAAAATATAAAAGTTCTGTTTGAAAATATTTACCAACATTTTATATATT
Source organism: Viscum album (assembly GCA_963277665.1). Lineage (NCBI taxonomy): Eukaryota > Viridiplantae > Streptophyta > Magnoliopsida > Santalales > Viscaceae > Viscum > Viscum album. The sequence continues at coordinate 1,495,538,480 of OY728151.1, read as the reverse complement.
ATAAATTCAATTATAAATATTAAATTCATTAATATATTTTTTTCCATAAATTTCAAATTCATACATATATACTAATAATAAAAATGTAATATTTTATGTAAAAACAGGTTTTCACTATTAATCTATAAAATATTTCTTATAGAAAGTTTCCATTAAATCACCATAAACTAATATTTATATGTGGAAATAAAAAACTCATATTATATTTAGAAAATAATATTTTAAAATTCAAGGAATTTTTTTAAATAGAAATAGAATGAAAAAAGTTTTTATTGATAAATGAAAATTTTAATCATTAAGAATTATTAGTAATATATCATAAAACACCTAACAATAAAACATTAACATAATAGTAATCATAACTAAAATTTTATATTGTCAAAATAATCTATTAAAATTGAATGGTTTAATTTATTTATACATTAAAATTTTTTGAGAATATACACTTATTTTAATTATTAAATAATATAAATTATACATCCTATAAATATAATAATTTTTAATTTCTTAATATCTTATAATTTCCTAGAGTTTTTTTATTTATAAATGTTATTGACAATTAATATGTTGAGGAGGGTATTATTTTTCTGTTTCATGTGGAGTGTGTTATTCAATAAGGTATTTATATACATAAATATATTCCAAAATAACTAGGTGTTAAATTGTTCACCAATTAATAAATAAATTATTTAATCCCAATTTTCATTATGAAATACTAATGAAAGTAACTAAATTTATCAATGAGACAAAAATAAATTGAAAAATAATTTCACAACTATTAAATAAAAAACTAAATAATATATCATTTTTCCTCAGGATGGGATAATCATAATATTGAGATTTTATTTTATAATTTGAGTCAAAATATCTTAGTATTACTTATCATAATAATTATAAAGTAATTATTATTTCAAGAGAGATCATATTCAACCATGCACAAATATGTGAGAATGTGTAGGTTTGAAATATAAAATGTGATTTCCCTATTTTCATTATTACTATGGATTTTATTCAGTTATCAGTAATAAATTTCCAAAATCTCATTTAATTCATCCAAATTATAAATAATATGATATAATTGAAGCATATTTATAAAATATAAACATGTTATTAAATAATAGTATACGATAATATGAGATTGCATGGGTGTTTATTTGTTTCCCTATGAAAAAATCTCTAGTATTACTAGGTTAGATAGGTCTAGATTCTAATTGAATACCCAAAAATATAGATTAGAGAATGTGTGTACCCATAATTTTTTATATTCATGACCTCAATTAAGTGATAAGTATTTCATTATATTCTACTTATTTACATGGATTAATTTGTAGAAAATGATTATTATCATCATTATTTATCAGGTTGTGGCACAATTTTTCAAAATTTATAAACACAATACACTTAGTTCATTGGAAATTATTCCCATATATTTTATTGATCAAATTATTTACCCAATCATGAAATTAAATAAATTAAATCACAATACTTCAATACACTGAATTCATTATTAATACTCCAAGACATTTCGTTAGGGTTTTCAAGACACCCTCCCACCAACGATACCCCTACTGGGATAGAAATGAAGTAATAGAAAAAATGACCCATGATTCATGCCTCTAGTATTCCCCAAGATGGAAACTAGAACCAGGGGTGTGAAGATCTCACAATATGGGAGGTATTACCCATTACATGAAACATGATTGGGTTATAGAATAAATCAACCAAAACAACCCCATGATATAATATTAAAATAAAGTCACAAATTATACCACATGAATAAAAAATAGAACTGATACAAATAAAATAATGTCTCTAATGTAAATAACCAAAATAAAAGCTAATGCAGCAACATAGCAACTATAAAGGTCCCAAAATAGTAATTTCCAGCATGGTCCACATAATCCACCTGGAAACCTGAAAATAGTTTTATATACGTAGGGTGAGCATACAAATATACTCAAGAGTAAAACCTAATTCTCTAGTTCAAATGTTAATGAAGAATACCAATGCACCTTTGAGAAAGAAATATAACCAAATAGCACCTAAACAAGAATATTGACCATCCCAACCTCACCACAGAACACTAAAAAAATAGCACAAACCCTGTAATATTATATAATGTAAATCAAATAGATGATATGGTACCCTGAATCAAATTCCCAATTGTATGCTTCTCTCTGCCAACATCATACATCATAGTTGTCGCATCCCTTCGGTATGCAACATCAATCCTGCTTGAAAACATGTAGGACTCAAAAAAATCATTACAACAGACACCTAGTCCTCACATAACACCCGCCCGGAAACACATGGGCCTCACAACACATCCCACTCAGAAACATATGGTTTTAAAAACCCATACTGCCCGAAAAAACATGGGCCTCACAACACATTACATTTAATCATGATGTCACCTTGGAAAACTCATCACATCTCATCTTGAATACACCTAGAAAATCATGTCTTATCATAAAAAATCTAAAAGAGACCATAAATACGACATCACCTCCACCATTTAATGCAATAACAGACCTTTGGCATTAACAACCTACACAATACCTACCTCACCTAGAAGACGGAGCAGAAAAATTGGGTACCCATCCATCCGTACTCCTCAATATATATTATAAAAACTCCCCATGTGTAATGATGTGGGTGTTTGACACATCACTCTAAACCTGGGTCGGGTGCATCTATAAATCACACAAATAGTAAAATTATAAATATATATAATATCAAACACTCAATATGAATATGTAGGTCCAGAAACAAAATAAAACCAACTCACAACACCATCATTTTTTACTACAATAAGAAAATTCATTTATTAGTATCTGTAATAGTTATATCAAAAGGCGAAGAGACCTTATAAACTAATGTGGCTTCACATTTACTCCACATTTAACACCTATTCGTTTTATTTTTTAGCATCAACCACTTTTAATCACAGAACCCATCAATACTTTATTTCTTAAAAATTCTCATCCAAATAACAACACCAAACCACGTAATTTTAAACTTTATTGAACAATTATTTATTCCATCAATACTTTTGAATCTATCACTACACCAACACATATCAAAAATATCTAATCATATTGTCACCTCACCACCCCAAAAGCATGTACAATAAAACTATTAGCCCCACATACCCCAACCACACATAATTGTTCCATAAGCATGGCCACACAACCACATATCACCCCACAACCCAAAAGCATGACCATATAACCCCAATATATAAAGATCATTCTTATAGATTTACAACACTGATTTTATCAAATTACACTTTATTTTAGGGAAGTCATCACACTAACCAAAATCTAGGGGAAACCATTTCTATTATCTATGTATAAAAACATAACCAATTTCCATTTAGGTGATATCACAACAATCCCAAAAAATTCATCAAATACAACACATATGTCTAGAAAAAAATTCCCCACTAACCACAAATTTTAGTTGGGCAATAAGCATGAACAATCCACAATATCACTATAACAAATAAGCCAAAAACCAAGAGAATCAAACTCTATTTTCCCCTTTAATTTCAATTAACCAATTAATTATTATAAAGGAAGATAACACAACTATGATCCATAGGTAAATAGAAGTAAACCCCTCCCTCCTGATGAACAAATAAAGAGAAATTAGAAAAACCCTACCACATAGAATCTTTTTTTACTCGTATTGCATCGCAGGGTGAAGAAGAACACCATTGAAACACAAATGCACCACAAGAGATGTATATCGACCTATACTACACCATGGATCTATCAAAAAGAAACCAAAATAAACCCCCATTCCAAAAATACACCAACATAGAAAAACCTCTCAAAATAATGAATGAAAATCAATCATAAAGGGAGGAAAACTCTGCATGGATCAACTATAGAGCACAAATGAACAACCACTAGGATCAGCAGATTAGGGATGGAGGTAAAATGGTTTAAATAACACCTCAGGGTTCCCATGGTTCACCCAAAACAATAAGAAGTATAAAACACAATTTAATGAATTAGGATTCCAAAAATAAAAATGTTTAAATATGTACTATATCGGGGAATTACGTGATGTGAAATCCCCTTTGAAATTGTGAAATCCCCAAGGATCGATTACCATCAAAAAATGTGCTGCCTTATTATTTTATAATTTATATTACAAAAAAACATACATGACATGAACCAAAACTAGACATTCCAGGAAATAAACATTCACATGTTCTAATCCACTTGAATGATGTGACATTCATGCAGTAGCTCTACTGCACACCCAACATCTATGAAAACTCCTGAAACCTCCACCTTACACCTCCACCATAGAAAATAAAAAAATTAATGGATTGTGAGGGAATGCATAATTACATCAAATTCCACTAAAATGATTCTCACCCTTGATAATTCATAGCCATGCATAGAAAAAACGGTTTTGAATAACCACCCCATTAGATACATATCAGGGATCTTGTCAAACATCAAACACTGCCACCAGATAAACACACCAACCCAAACAACCACATAACACATAGAACAGCCACAAGACACATCCTCACACACAACAACACTGCCAGACACCCACATCAAAACCACATCATACTCCACGTATCCCAAACCAACAACCAGTACATACAATGAACTGAAACATCCCAAAAACAAGAATTAGGGACTTTCTCCTCCATTTCATGATACCATCCACTCAGGGAAGCACTAACTCCCCATCACAGGTTTAATCGCATCATAATTAAAGGATATTGTTTAGGAATAATACAATAACCACTCCATATTTAATGAATTTATCACAAATAACACCACACCTATCAAAAAATAAGAAAAACAACTCATCGTATAAAAAACGTTTGAAACAATACATTATAAGGAAAATAATAGAAAAGGAAAACTCAAAAAAAATGCTTGGTAAATGGTACACATCAACCTATCTAGATCCCAAGTACTCTCCAACTATCCATCATTCCCCTAGCACTCTCAAACAAGGGAATGGTCAATCCTTACAACACCTTCTATTAACGGTCTTGGATCTCTACTATCTTCTCCATAAATGATGTGTCATCCTTGATATCTGAAATTCACCAATAAATTAATTGACAGAAATTATGAAGATGATAACAATGTAGATAGATATTTAATATTTCTTGGATTCTTTCCAACATCAATGGAAACATCAATCGATACTCCACCACACCAACCCATCCCAACACCTAAAATGGTCCAAATAATATAGGGGAAACATTACTCCCTCTACCAATCATCTTCTCCCCACATCAAGGGGAAACCTTCAAAAACACATTTTCCCCAATCATGAACTCTAATGGCCTCCTATATTAATTGGAATAATACTTATTAGGATCTTGTGATGCTTTCTCCTTCTCGCGCTCATATTGAACCTTTTCTATCCAGCTCCATACCACTTGGAGTCCCATAACAACTTTCTCCCCAACCTTTGTCCAGCAAAATGGAGATTGATATGTTCTCCCATATAAAATCTCAAATATATCATTGAAAATCATAAAATTATAGAAATTATTATATGAAAATTCTAAAAAAGGATGGTGTCATTCCAAAGTCCCACAAAATTATATGGCATATTCCCATAACATATCCTCCAATACATGGGTAGTTCGTTCCTTCTTCCCATTTATATGAGGGTAGAAAGCATTGTTGAGGTGTAACTGAGTTCCAAAAGAATGTTGTAATCTCATAAAAACTCACAAGGTAAAAATTGTGTACTGATATGAGACAATGGACATTGGAACTCCATGAAATTTTACCTCCTCATCCATGTATCTCTTCTCCAATTCATCCACTACACCAGACTCATCAATAACTAATAAGTGAGGTGATTTCGGCAACTGATCCCCAACCACTGTGATATAATCCCTTAGATCTGGGTAAACCAATGATTTAATACATCATTATGTCATTATATTTCAACTACAAAACATCTAAGGTCTGAAAAATCCCACAAGGAACATGATTCTTGACCATTACCTACTTGTAAACAAAGAACTTCACCAAAAACTCTCCCACTCCCATTTCATCCTGGGCCACCAAAATTGAATCCTCAATCCATGGTAAATCTTGGAAACTCTTGTGTTTTCCCCCAAGGGTGATTTATGAAACTAACAATGTAGTCCATTGTGCACTACAACTGGATGAAATGACCCTCAATAAAATAACACCCAATTTCAAACATTTTTCTAGTGCATCACCATGGATAACAAAATCACATATCACAACTTCCTATGAGTCTCCCCAAAGAGACTCCTCCACATGATTAAATGGAGAATAATACACTATTATTTGAAAAAAAACACCATTTACCAACATGCACTCTTTCATCTAATTGTAGGGATTCGAACTCCTCCATCTCTCTCCAAGCATCCGAAAACTCCCAAAAAACATCCTTATGTGACTTCCCAGTCATAGTTTCGGCCACCAAATTTCTCTTTCATAAGGTTTATAAGATCTCAAAATGTTAATCATGATGAATCTCTATCCACCTTCACTGGAACATTTTCAAATCGCACTGGGAAAAGATATACCTCAAATGCTTGTGATTTGTGAAGATCACAAAGCACAACCAAATGTGGTAACGACACAAAAACATCAGCACCAACACAACCAAATATTATTATAGATCATGGTAGGTGTATTTAAACTTATCGGTATATAAAATCATAGTCCCAAAATATATCAACACCTCCAGCTGCATCAATATGTATCCAAATCCTGAACGAGAAGTGTCACAAAACACCTCAAACATCACATTTTCCATAGATAACAGATGAAATGGATTACTAACCAAATTCCCCATTTTTTAATCAAATGATTCCTATAAATGATCACTCTACATAGAATATTTTAATTTCCAAGTCAAAGATTTCAACGGGGCTGAAACAGGAGATAAATTCGGCACAACCATTTGATAATAGCCTATACGACTATGAAAAATGAAAACATTCAGAAAATTCCTTGTAAATTCATAAGAAAAAAAATATTTCAACCTTTTATAAGTATACTACCACACCACAGTGAGACACCAAATGCATGAGAAAATAAACCTCTCATATCTAGAAAATACTATTGGACAAATTTCCATAGAGCTGTTGGCGTTGAAAAACATGCAAGACAATTATGAGATACTCATCATGATCCTCCTAGTACATTGAGTAGATCAATATTTAATTGATGAATATGATAAAAAACTAGTCCAAAAACTCATAGAACATAGATTTCATATTCCCCATGAACATGGATGGTGTGTTCGTAACACTTAATGGAATGACTACCAATTTGAAGTTCTTATATCTACAACTAAAGGAAGTCTTGGAGATATCACTATCCTTCACCCTCAAATAGTGATATCCATACCATATATTGATCTTAGAAAATAATCTTGAGCCCTATATCTTGTTTAATAATATCTTCTATCATTATAAGAGGGTAATAGTTTTTGACTATCACCTCATTCATCCTCTGGTAGTCTACACACCACCTCAGAACCCCATACTCATTCATAGAGAACAATATTAGACCACCCCACGATGAAACACAGGGTTACATAAATCATTAAACATCATATCATGTATGTAAATCCTTATCTTCTATGACTCAAATTGTGAAATCTTATAAGGATCCATCAAAATAAAATAATAATTGGGTTGTAAGTCAATCCTTAACTCAATATTGTGTCAGGGGGTATCTTCAAAAAATACTCAAGGAAAACATCCAGGAATTCCCCAAAGACCATAGGAACTTCATCCATCATAGTATAAATAGATTTCACTTACGACATAGTGAAAAAGTAAAGAAGAGGATGCACATATTGACTACCCACCTAAAAACCCTACTCTCCATAAAAAGAAATGTGTTGTGCATCCATATTAAAAAACACAACTCCCTTAAAGAAACAGTCTATAATAGGATGTACAGAATACAACCAGTCGATTCTAAGGATTACATCATATGACTGCATCTATAAAATGAAAATTTTCCCATGGGACTGATGTGGTCCCATCATCAATCTACCCCCACCACATGTCAAATATGTTTTTCTAGACTCCAACTAGAATACTAAAAAACATGGGGACATGAATCTTCTCTACTTATATACCCAATATTGATTTATATCAAGTGAATGAATGGAGTTCAACTCTCTTGAGTCAAAAAAGCTGCAAACATGGGTACTAGTCAAACAAATCATACCTATGACGATCTTTTCCCCTCTAAAACTATTTCCTCCACTATATTCCCTTGAACATGCCCATATCCTCTACATATTGGACGATTACCACCTCCGTGAACAAAATTTTGTTGCAATCCTTGAACACGAGGAACATCTTGAGGTTGGCCACTACCAAGTCCACCTCCCCTCAGTGGAGAAAATTCTTTCTACCAATGCTACATAAATGCTCTTATGTGGAAATTATAGGTGAGTCTGGTGATGGACATTTCCACCTCCACAAAACTGAGCTACGTAAACTACTAGGCACTGGCTCTGGAAATGACCACAAACACGACAACCAAAACACATTAGAAAAATGATCCTAATAAAATCACAAAAAAGCACATTCACTAGAAGTTTGGAAAGGAAGATGCTAATGGAAACTCATTAATGGTAAAAAAAAAATTGATGCTCTTGGTGTCTGATATCTTCCAATAATAAATATGACCCTCAATAAACTCAGTTGTCTCCCCTCTTATGGTAAACCTACTCATGAGTGCATCTGTTTAATCACCTCTTCCTTCTTATAGACCTCCAACTTTGTCACCATTATAAAAGGAGAGACTGCATACTAGATAGAAGAACGAATTCCTACTCAATAGGAATTTTAGAAGACTAATCTTCTAGAAAAATATCTAAGGAAAAATGTAGAAGGAATTTTTAATTGATTCCCAACTCCCCCGCTAACATGATCACATGATGAAGAGAAAGAATCTCCTACCTTTTTACTGAATTCATCATTGAAGAAAAGAACAATTCATGAAAAAATTTCTCGGCCTTTACCCATAAAACATCTTCCCAATTTCACTCTCCAAAATACAATATCCACCAATAAGGTGAAAATCCCTACAACTAGCTGACTTATAAATGTACCCAATACTCTTTCGGGGCCTTGAATTAAATTGAAAGTGATCAGGAGCTCATCTAGACATCTCTCTATCTCCACATCTGATACACTTCCCTCATACATATTCAATGCCTACTGCTAGATGGCTCACAACATCATTTTCCATTTATTACCCTCTACATCCGAATCAAACCTATGAAGATCAACTAGATTAGATTGATGATCCTCCAGTACATGAGCCACATGCGGAAGATGACCAGGAACCACATTAAATGGAAAAATGGATTTCATAATCCTCAGTAGTATTTAATTTTCTTATTATTTATTTTAATTAATTTCATTCATTTAATCCATTTTAATCATCCAAAAAAACAAAATTAAAACTAAAACAAATTTTATTATGATTTGTGTACCTTTCCTAGGTCTCTAGTTTGTAAGAAGGTCCATCTCACTTGGATACTCAATAATCTTAACGTAAGTGCACTGGATCCTGGGGGCCCAAAATCTAATGCTCTTTAGAGTGTCCTTGGCCTATGTAATGAAACAAGTTCAACTAGGACTGTTTCCATACCACCCCATGTAATTATAATTATGCCTAACTCAAAACCCTATCTTATCCATCAAAAATCATCTCTAATACCACTATGTCATGACCCCCTCCCTCCAACGATACCCCCCAGGACTAGAAATTAATTAATGGAGATAGTTTCCCTCAATCCCCACCGCTACTAGGATATGGCTTGGGGACTAGCACCATGTGTGTACTGATCACACAGTATGGGATGAATTATACATTATAATAACCATGATCATGAGATAGAATGAATCAACCATAACAACCACAATACATAATATAAAATGAAATCCAAAAAACATCCCACATGAATGAAAAAATAGAACTGATACACATATAATAAATCTCCAAAGTAAACAGGAAAAATGAAAGCTAACGAAACGACATGACAAAAATTAAGGGCCTAAACTAGTGATGACAAGAAAAATCCCCCTAATTCTCCAACAATCCAAAAAACATTTTATATACATAGGGTGGGCATACAAGTATACTCAATAAGAAAACCAAATTTTTTCATGCACATGTTAATGAAGCATAATAATTCTCTTATGGGATAATAGTAGAACAAAAAAAATTCTAAATAGGTATACTAACATCCCAACCTCACAAAGGAAAACTTAAAAAATAATGAAGGACATGTAATATAACAAAAAGTAAATAACATAAATGATATGGTACCCCAAACCACTTTCCCACTGGTATACCGCTCTCTCCCAAAGTTGTATTTCATATCACTATTATCCCTTCAGTATTCCATTTTACATCCAACCCACACACTCTTGGGCCTCACAACACATCCCTCAGACACACACTTGTGCCTCATAACACATCCCACCCATAAACACATTCACATCACAACACATCCCACCAATAAATACCTGGGCTCCACAACTCATACTTCCCAAGCCACCTAGTTCAAAAAAAATCACAACTCAACCCAAAGACACCTGGGAACGAACATAGAATCACATACTGAAGAAAACATGGAAATAATGTCTCATTAAAACTCATCCTAAAGACACCTGAGATACCACATCACCACAACCACCTAATACACTAACATACCTTCAGCTATCACAAAAAGTTAACTACCTACTACACCTAGAAGAGATAGAAGATAAGTGTGGGTACCTAACCATCTATAGTACTCACCAAAATTTGTAAGAAACACCCATGTGTGACAATGTATGGGTTCAGCAAATAGCTCCCAACATGGGTGGGTGTGTATAGAAATCAAATGAATATATATATATATATATATTATCAAACACTCAACCCACCCTATGAGTTCACAAAAAAAACCTACTAAGAACACTATAATTCTTTTCTACCACCTCAACATGCATTTATTAGTATCTACACTAATCATTTCAGAAAGGGAATATCCCCAATAAACTAATAAGGATTTTCGTTTCCTCCAAGATTAACACCCATTCATTTAATTATTTATTATAAAATCCATTTAATAACCATTACATTACTTCTTTACAATTATCATCCAAATAAACAAACCAACCCTTTTAATTTAGAAAATTATAAAAAAATTATTTATTCTTTAACAACTCAGGCATCTAGAACAACACAACCACATATCACAAAAATACTCAACATACTATCATCTAACTTCACCAAAAGCATGGTCAATCAAACTATTATCCCTACATTCCCCAAGCCCGTAATGTTATTCCAACAACATGGTTTCACAACCAAATAATAACACACTACCCAAAATCATGTCCATAGAACCCCATATCATAAAGATCATTCTTACAAATTTCTAGAGGGGGTTTTGTCACATTTCTCTTTATTTTTGGTGTGTTTTGACACACATTGAAATCCCAAGAATACCATTTTTATTAGACAAATATAAGTAATTGACCAATTTACTTTTCTATTTATATCACAATAATCACAAGAAATGAAGAAAACAAAAAACATATATCCCTCGATGACCAAGTCCCCAATGCCCATAATTATCAGTAGGGCATCAAGCCTGAACAATCCAAAATATATTAATGACAAATAAGATATCATAACATGTGGATAAAACTCCTTTACCCCTTTCAATTTCAATTAGACAATTATTTTTCTTTAATTAATGTGGAGAAACCATGATCCAAAGGTAAAGAGTAGTAATCCACTCCCACATGATTCTCAAATAAATATAAATGATGGAATCCCAAACTCAAAGAGTCTTCCCACCAAACTGTCCAACGTAGGGTGAAGATGAATTCCCACATAAAAAATCTTCCCACAAATAATTGTTGATCAACCTATACTACAACATGGTTCCTTCAAAAAAACACAAATGCACTCAAAATCTGAAAAAACACCACTACAATGAAGCCCCGAAGATGAAAAAAAGAAAACCCACCAAGAAAGGGTGGAGCTCTTACCACGAATCAACCACGGATCTCCAACAACCAACAACCAGGATCAATAGATCATGGAGGGGGTGGAATGGATTGAAGAACACCAGGGGTGCCTATGGATCACTTAAAATGAGAGGAATGAGAAACCATAGCCAAATGAATAGGGTTTAGGTTGAAAAATAATTAAAATATTCACTGAATCAAGAAATTACATGATATGAAATCCCTATTCATGTCATGAAATCATCAGGGTTTGTTTTAACCAAAAAATGTGTTTCATATTAATTTTATTATATATTTAACCTAGAAAACCTTATTTTCATGAAACTGACCTCTATAATCCATCAAATGAACTATCACGTCTTATAATCCCCAAAAACTACATTAAATTCTTGCAGTATCTATTTTGTACCCCCAAATTCCATAAACAATTCCTGAACATCCACTGAACACATATAACACTCAAAACTGTAAAGGTAGTATACTGGGAGGGAATATACCATTGTATAAGATGCCTATAAAATGATTATCACCAACAAGAATACAAAACCAATCCCTGAAAAAAGTGGGTGGGTCTGAACAACCACCCCTTGAGATATATATAATGTATCTTTTCATACCTCAAACACTAGAACCGGCTAAAAAATCCATCCAAAAATACAATATAATGAAATGTTCAAATGAAATCCACCTCCTCTCACACAACCACACATCCAAAAAATAACTAAACGACCACCTCATCCTCCACTCATCCCAAATGAAAAACAATTATAAACAATGAACCAAACCATTCTAAACATGAAAATTAAGGACTTCCATCATATATGTGAAGATATTATCCACTCTGGGTGACACTAACTCAATATAATGAGTTTAATTGCATCAAAATTAATGCATCCCAATTATGTATTAGGTCCACCAATTTTTATATGTTAGGAATTTATCACACATCACTTGACATACATCATTATCCATGAAAACTTTATCATCTTATAAAAAAAGGTTCAAACATTACATTACATGCCATAACAAAGAAGAGAAATTTCAAAACAACTCTAGGTACTAGGTGCACAACTGCATCTCTCACTGCTAGTTACTTTCCTACTATCTACCATTCCTTAATAGCACCCAACCATTGAAATGGTTTGTCCTTATAGCACCTTCGATAGACAGTTTTTGATCTCTACTAGAGTATCCACAAAGGTTGCATCATCCTCGATATCCAACTCTTCCCTGTTAATGACATGAGATTCATCATGGAGATCCTAAAAAATATGATATATGTTGAACACATAGTGGATTATTTCCAACCATGGTGGAAATTCCATTCCATACACTACCTCACCAACTCATCCCAACACCTCAATGGGTCCAATGAATTGTGAGAAAGCTTACTCTATCTACCAAACCTCTGTTGGCCACACTAAGGGGTAACCATAAAGAACATGTGGTCCACAACCTCAAAATCTAAGGGCATCCTCCAATGATCGGCATAAGACATCTTCTGGTCTCGCACTACATTCATCCTATGACTATCAGCTGAATATTTTCTGTCATTCTCTACAGCACACTGATACCAATTACAACAATCTCCCAATCCTCTATCCAACACAATAGAGAATGACAGGGTATTCAGTATAATTCCTCAAACGATGCCATGCTAATGTAATATAGATAGGTATTATTATAATAAAGATCTACAAATGGCAGGGGTATTACCCAAGACTCACCAAAGTCCAAGGTGCATTCTCTCCACATATCATCCAATGTTTTGTAGTCTCATTCCTCTTTCCATCTATATGTGGGAGAAAAGCAGTGTTGAGGCATAACTGAGTTCGAAAATTTGGATGAAATCGCCTATAGACGGGTAAGGTAAAAAAATGTGTCCGGATCCAAGACGGTGGAAATTGGAACTTCATGAAACTACACCACCTCATCCACATTACTCTTATCCAATGAATCCACTATGCTTGAATCCTTAATAGATATGAAGTGAGATGATATTGTTAACTGATACATGAACACCTAGATAACATCACAACCAAGCAGATCTCTAGGTAACCCTATGATGAAATCCGTTAATATTTTAACCCATTCCACTCATGAAAATATAAAGGATATAAAAATCCACATGAAAATCGATGAATGGACATTACCTATTAAATAACCAAGAACTTTTCTATAATCTCTTCAATTTCCCAATTTATACCAAGCCACCAAAACTGAAACCTCAAGACACAGTACATCTTGAAAAATCATCGGTGTATCACCAAGTGTGAGTAATAAAAATCACAAAGGAATCCTTCATGAATTACAACCAAATATAAACCATCCATGTTGAAACTCCCTGTTTTGACCATATTCCAACCATCCTTCAGGTGCATCACCATGGCCAACACAATCATGCATCACCTCTATATATGGGTCTTATCATAGAGACTCCTCCACCTTCTTCAACAAAAAATGCACCATCATTTGAAACAAATAACATTTACCAACATCTACTTTGGTGTTTATGTGAGGGGCTTCCAACACCTCAATCCAAATCCAAGAATCTACAAACTACCAAATACTATCCTTCTGTGACATCTGGACCAAAGAACTGACCACAACATTCTCCTTTCATAGCTTTTTTAGAGATACAATGACCATAATCATGATAAAACTGAGTCAACCTCTACTACTAAATGTTTTGATCATTCTGGAAAAATATATACCTCAATCTATTGTGATTCACAAAGATCACAATGTTCTCCCTAATTAGGTAATTCCACTAAAAATTCATGGAAAACACAATTGATTTTTACTCCAGATCATGGGTGGTGTTGTCCTTCTCATGGGGACATAACTTCTGACACCCATAAAGCTTCACCTCCCACTAGTTCATTAGACCCCATGAAAATCCTAAACAATAATCATTAAAATACACCTCAAACATCACCCTTACCTCAATAAATCAAAGCACTTGAGCACTAACAAACTTCCCCTTCAAATAACTAAAGGTTTCCTGACACTAATCACTCTACACAAAATCGTTGAACATCCTAGTCAATGTTGTTGATGGGGATGAAAATATATGGAAATTGGGAATAAAACTACGATAATTGCTTAGAAGGACAAGAAAACTATAACCATCTACCACATTCCTGGGAGATTCCTAAGAAATAAGTACTTTATCATTTGAAGGATCTACCAGAACTCCCTAATGAGACACCACATACCCGAGTAAATTCACATATCTTTTCAAAATCATACATTTGAAAAACAAAATCCATAAAGATGGTTCCATTGAAGAAAGTTAACGAAAAATATGTGATTCTTAGCATAACCACATTGGAATTTCAGTAGATAAATATATCATTGATGAATGCAACGAAAAAATTCTATAAACTCCAAGAACACCGAGTTTATAAATCCCATGATCAAGGTTGGTGCCATTATAACTTCGAATGGAATGGCTACAAAATTGATGTGCCCATATCCACATCTGAAGGTAGTCTTTGAGATATCGCTCTCATTCACCCAATACTAGAGATAAAAATTCTACAGATCATCCATTGAAAACAAAATTTCCCCTCTTAAATGGTTGTAAATTATTCTATCATTGGATGGGGTAACGGTTTTTTACCATCACATGAATCAACCTCTGGTATTCTATACACAATCTCAGACCTACATCGCCTTCTTGGAGAACAACACTACATCCCACCATGACGACACAATATCCCAAATAAAACCAATCTACAACAGATTATCTATCAGAATACTCAATTCTACAACTCAAAAGGTTCCATATGATAAGGATCCATAAAAATCAAAGAATAATTGTGCTGTAAGTTTATCTTAAACACTACATTACTTCATGGGGTAGAATCACAACCTCCCCAGGGAATATTCTAGGAACTCCCCAAATACCATGGGATCCTATACTATATTAGGGTCCACTAATTTCACTAACATCACATCCAACATGGAAATAATAGGTTCCACATTCCAACTTTCCCAATGAAAACCCTGATCTCAAACAAAAACCATGTGTTTACTATCCAAATTCAAAAAAAATGTCTATCCTTATGAAACCATAAAAAATAGAACACAAAGAATAGAACTATTCAATGAAGAGGATTAAATCATATGGTTTAATATATAGAAATAAAAGATCCCCATGAGGCTGATGAGATCTCATCATTAGTCTACAACCTCGACACATGTCAAAAAACTAGTCTGGACTTCGAATGAAATCATCAACACTATGGGCATGTGAAACCTCTCTTAATCAAGTCCCAGATCATGGGATATAGCTGGTGAAGCACAAAATTGTGAATCTAATGAATCAAATATGAAAAAAAAATAAGGGTACTAGGAAACCTGATCGTAGATATGATGGTATCATGCCCCTCTGGAACTACTGCCACCACTACATGAAACTTAACATTCCCATCACATCTTCCTCTCTCCTGATTACCACCTCTATAGAAATACACTGGTTATGGTCCCTAAACATGAAGAATAGACTGAGGTTTCCCTCTTCCTGATCCATCTCACCTTAATGGAGAAAAATCCATCCACCCCTACTGCTAAAACTGTTTCACTGGAAACTGCTACTAAGGTTGGAACTGAACCATTCCACCTCTACAAAAATGAGATTAGGGAACTAATAGTTACTTGATATGGTGATTATCACAACCCCCACAACCAAAAAACATTTTCAAAAACCTCCTAAGAATATAATGAAAACCACCCACACTAGAAGGTCGGAAAGGAAGATGTTATGGTTGAATCCCTACCCATCAAAACGTCTAATGTCATGGAGCCTAAGATCTACCACTGAAAAATATACTCCATGAAACTATAAAATATCCACTCTCAATGTAAACCTATTTGTAAGTTCATTTTTTCTATCACCTCTACCATCTTATATACCTCTAGATACATCAGCAACATAAAATTTGTAATTACATGCTAGATAGAATGACAATGTTCCCCCACAAGATATCTGGAATAAGACTTATCATTTTGAAAAAGAATAGGGAAAACCCAGAAGGTTATTGATCATTATCCCCATCTCCAATACTTACATTATCCCCTTATAATGAGAAAGAACCTCATGTATGTTTATAGCCTCATTTTTGAAGAATGAAACTATCCCCAAAACTATTTCTGGATGTCAACCCACAAAACATCTAATTCCTTCCGCTCTTCCAAATACAACATACACCACTAATGTGTAATACTCACATCAAACTGAAAACTAGAGGGACTAAATACATAGTCAGGGCTCGAATCAATCTGAAATAAATCTCAAGCACCTCTAGACAGTACATTGTCTCCACATCTGAAAAACTATCATCATTATTCCCCAAATCCTACTACTGAAAAGTGTATAACTTCCAATGACAATAATAATCCTCCTCTACCAGATAAAACCTACATTGATCAGATGGATCGACCTACTAAATCTCTACTTCCTAATCCACATGCGTATGACAACCAATATCCATATATAAATGGAAAATAAGGATTTCCTAATCCCGAGCAGTATATAATTTTTCTACGATTTATTTTAATTCATTTCATTTATTTTAACATGATTAAACTTTTGAAATAAACCCAATTTAAATAATCTCACAATTCATTATGATGTATGTATCATTCCTAGGTCTTTATATTGAAAGCAGGGCGACCACACTTGGTAGTTCAATAAGATTACAGTCAGTTCAATGGATCATGAGGGGTCCTAAAATCTCGTGTCCCAGCTGGTCTCCCTAGACTATCTCATGAACCAAGTTAAAATAGATCTATCACCATACCATTCCATGAACTCATCAATGTTTCAAAATATAAAATTAAACCATTCTCTCAACCATAAGCTCTGATACTACATTTTCATTACACATTTCTCCAATGATACCCTCTATTGCTAGAAATGAAGAAAGGGAGACAATAACCCCCAATGTATGGCCACCAGTAGGCCCTAGGTTAGTGACTAGAACCGTGGGTGTATATATCTCACAATATGGGATGCATTAAGCATTATAAGTAACAATATCAGAAGATAGAATGAATCAAACACAACAACCCAAAGACATTATAAAAAAATAAATCAAAAAACCATACCACATGCCTGAAAATAGAACTTATACAATTATAATAATGTATCCAATGTAAATACCTAAACAGAAATCCAATGAAATTAGACAACAACTGTTATGGGCTCTAATTAGTAATGTATAGTATGGTCCACGTAATCCTCCTAGAAAAATAAATTTATTTTATATACACTGGGTGAGAAAACAAGTATACTAAGAAGGAAAACATAAGTATCATGTTCACATGTGAAATAAGCATACTACTTCACCTTTGATAAAATAGTATAACCAAAGAGAAACTAAAAAGGTATACTAACCATCCCAACATCACCAAGGAATTCACACCAAATATCTCAAGCTGTGTAATATTACATAAATTAATGCACATAGATGATTAGGTTCCCCGCAACACATTCACACTAGTATGTCTGATATCTCTCAACATCATATGTCCTATAACTCCCATGAAATATGTATTCCATATCCCATCCTAGCTGCACAAACCTGGGCCTCACAACACATCCCACCTGCATGCACATGGGCCTCACACCACATCCCACTTGCAACCACCTAGACATCACAACACATACCACCTTCAATCATCTATGTCTCACAACAAATCCCATCCATAGACACCTAGTCCTAACAACACATCACATATCATCATGAAGACACCCCGGAAAGCACATTACATATCCTTTGGAAGGGAGCTAGGAAAGAGCATCTCAACACAACTCATCCTGAAGAAACTTGGGATGCCACGTCACCACCACCATATAATGAACTAATAGTACTCTATCCATACCAATATGTGTGATACATACCTCAACTAGAGGAGGGAGTGTAATAGAGCGGGTACCCATCCATCTGTACTACTCACTGTATGTGGGGAAAAACACCTCACATGTGGCAATGCTGGTGTTCAGAACATATTTCTCTACATGAGTGGGGGGTGAATAGAAATCAAATAAATATAAAAATATATATATAGTATCAAACACTCATGCACATCCTATGGGTTCGAGAACAAAAAATCAAACTCAAAATATAATCATTGTTATGCGACCCATAAATGCATTTTTTAGTATATACAACTATCATTTCAGAAGTCAAAGAGCCCTGATAAACTAATGTGGGTTCACATTTCCTCAATGTTTAACACCGATTCATTTTATTATTGATCATGAACTGCATTTTATCACACAACCCATCATTATAATATTTATTAACAATTATCATCCAAATAAAAAAACCAACCCCTAACATTTCAACCATTATTGAAAAATTATTTATTCCAACAATACTTAGGCATATTTCACAAGAAAACCAAATATCACAAATAGCTCAAAAAACTATCACCTCACCACCCCAAAAGCTCTCCCCCACAATCAATCATCTCCACATGACCCAACCACACATCTATATCCAACAAACACAATGAAATATCTTCCCACACCCCAAATGCTTGGCTACACAACCACATCACATCTTGGTCATTCGTACATATTTTCATATGGGATTTTATCATATTCCACTTTATGTTAGAGGAGTTATCAAAAAAAAATTACTAGGGAACCCATTTTTATTAGCTAAATCTAAGTAATTACCCAATTTTTATTTAGGGTTACATCACAAAAATAGTAACCAAAGCAGTAAAAAACATATATATGTCACAAACAAATCCCCCAATAGCCTCAGGCTTCATTATGGAATCAAACATGAACAATTGATAATATCACAATATAAAATAAGATGTAAAAAATATGGATCAAAACCCTTTACTCCTTTTAGTTTAAATTATCCAATTAGTTATCTTTAATTATTCTATCACATCCATGATTCAATGGTAAAAATATTTAAACCCCTCCCTCACGATGAAAAAATAATGAGAAACAAGGGAATCCCTTCCTCAACAATGATTTATAACTCCCTGTGCAATGTAGGGTGAAGAAGAACATCCATGTACCAAAACCGAACCATGATAACTGTGTATCATCCTATACCTCATAAAGGATCCATAAAACCAAAAACCAAACTCATCCCAAGACAATAAAACACCACTATAGTGAATCCTTGAAGATGAATGGAATAAAACCAAGCAAGAATGGGAGGAGAACTCCCAACAAACCAACCACTTATCTCTAACAAAAACCAAAAAAGGATAAATGGATCATGGTGGGAGGAAAAATGTCTTAAATAACACCTTAGGGTGCTTGGGGCTTGCTGAAAATGGGAGTATGATGAAACCATGGATGAGTAAATGAGGATTCGGCTAAAAAGGAATATTAAATCTTCATTATATTGGGGAATTGCATAATATGAAATCCCCAGGGTTTGGTTTCCACCATAAAGAATGTTAACTCTTCATTTTATAATTCATTTAACTCTGAAAGCATACACATCATTAACAATTGATAGAAAATATATGAAATGAACATTCAAATCATGTAATCCACTTACATGATGTGAATTTACCGTAGTAGCTCTATTGCACCCCAAACTTCCAGAAAATCTAACAAAACCTACCTCGAACACATCAAATACTCATAACCAGCAATTTAACAGACTAGGTGGTCATACACCACTATAAGGTTCCTCTTACCAAACTTTTTTAATGTATGAATACAAGTTTTATTTTATATATTATATTTGTCCCATGATATTCTATGAAAATATATTGTTCTCTCCCGTAGTGTGTCTGAATGATTGGAATGACTGATTATGGTCTAGATAACTCAATATAGATGGTTGAGAATAATTATAAGTATTTCGACCACAAAATCCTTCCCATTTAGGTTCCCAATAGGAAAATTATAGAGTTATCTATAAATTAAAATATTAACAGGGATCCTCCTTGATCTACTAATTTTTCAAAAAATGGTATAAATATAGATTAATAAATATAAATCGCTATAAGTGAGATATTTTATGATAATTATTAAAAAATAAACCTAAAATATACTACACATCAAAATTACTACAATTGATTTTATTTCAATCTAAATAATCAATTTTTTTATTATGTTTCCTTTTTTGGATATGTCATATTCAATAACCTAATTATTTATTTTAATATATGTAAAATAATTCCTTATAATGAGCATTTGATTAACTAAATATTACCCCCTTGGAGGTTCTAGATAGTTTTTTAGTATTAGATCCACTAATTATGCACTAGAGTGAAGTTTGAGTCATTTCTCAATAATACATTTTCAAGGTTGTTACCACTGTGTTTTTCCCAAATTTTTCTACATGCTAATATCCAAGCATGAATTTAATTTTATGAATAACCACATATTATATAATTTTAAAAAAATAATATTATTCCCCATTATGATGAATTATAAATTATAGATATAACTATGGTTTTAAATAATTTTCCACTACCCTTTTTTAAACAATTATTGTTGTATTACTGTAAAACAACTAATAACTTCTCTGAAACCATCCATAGAGAATATTTGTAATAATACATGTTTTTTAAATTATTTAACATTATTATTATATCTATATCTCAAATAGAGAATTTAAATGTACAAATGAGTGTTTCTTGTCACTAAGGCCTAACTATATAAGAAACACATATAAACAGGTATCTATAATCAAAATTCCCCATATTACATTCTATAATTATTATATTTTATATTCATAATCATAAACTAGGAATGGGAAGCATAATAAATTTGTGGGATCTAATTCTCAACAATGAAAAATATGTAAGGAATTCATCAATTAAAAAATCATAAGCATTTGAGTTATCCTTATAACAGGAGAAACAACATAGAAAAATAGATTTGAATATTTCCAATTTTTGTATGTCCTAGTGGTAGTAAATGTAATCATAAACGATAAAATATAATCAGTGATTAAATCATATCGAATCAGGGGTTATTAAAAATTATTAAATGTGTAAAATCATAGGCACCATTTTATGAAACAAGATTGTATCATAAATATAATAATAAAACTCATATGTAATGGATACCCACCTAACATCTATCAAATTATAGTCTTGGATTAATCACGTGTATACATTATTAAACATCATATAATAATCTAATATACCAATGGTCTTAAGATAAAACCACCAATGTGATGATTTATCATTGGATAAATCCTCCATCTACCTTATGGAATTGGATATCTCCATGCATCGACCCAAACATGCATTAAGTAAAATTCTTCTTGATGTAATTTAATGTCTCATTATCTATGAAATTCTTTGGTTTTATGTTTTTGGATTTTAAAATAATGTTATTAATTTTTACCATTAATAATATAGTTGTTGAATAGTGATCAAATGATTTGTATAAATATAGGACTTTAAAAAATCCAATTTACTCTCACAAAGGAAGGGGTAGCCTCATCCAGTAGAATTGCTCCATACAAAGCCCATTTTTTAGAGCTCGGTATGATGGTAGCATCATTGGGATTTTCTCTTAACCAAGCCCAATCTGAGCTTCAACACGTTAATCTTGAATTGAACTGCCTAAGAGAGAAGTGGAAGTTGATAGAGATTACTACCCGAGCGATGTAATCTAAGCCTCCCCAAGAATATGTCACCATCGCACACCTTACCCTTCAGTCTTATGAAGGTGTTATTGTAACATCCCAGGTAAATAAATAATATTAAATTCTAATGTTTATCAATATTTTTGAAAAAAATGTTAATACTACTTTAAAGAGAATGCTATGCTCCATGGCGTACCCAATACGCAACAACGAGTTTCTTTTAAATCTTACATTGCACACTAATAATATAATAATATTATAATAGTTAACTCTTAGCCGTTATAATGGAGGTAATGAACATAAATAACAACAAAATGATTACATATGTTTGTTAAACATTTTTACATTTATCCAACAAATGTTAGAGGCTTAAAATGCAAATGAATTCAATTTTAAGCATAAATATTATAATATACTTTAAAAGTTCAATTAACCTTCTTTTGATGGAGAACCCTTTTTAAATATACTTTTGAAAATTTTATATGTTTTATTCGACAAAATAAAATCCTTCTTTAGAATCTGGACATCAAAATTTACTTTGTGTAAATTTTTGTTATTTTTCCGATAAAGATCATTTTTAGTGAAAATGTTGCATTTTAATTCAAAACCTAATTTTAATATGATTTATTTCTATGGATAGATTATCTTTTTATTTTATATTAAAGTTTATTTAGAATATATTTTTACCATTTAATCCAATGGTGGTCATTGGAATTAATTTCACTTTGAAATTGCACTTAAACTAGTGTCAATCTTTTAATAGATATTGTTTCTTACAAAAACATTATTTGTTTTGACAGCGGGAATGAATTATTAAATTAATTAATGGAACTTATATATTTTGAATTTTTTAAAATAGACATAATTTTTGAATTTGGTATATCAAATATATCTTAGGGTGAATTTTTGGTATTTTTCTGAAAAACATCAATTTTTGATGAATAGTGAAACCACTAAGTTGTAGTTAAATACACTGATTTTTCATTTAAATGAAACTTTACCAATTATGTGATTTTATTTTCAAAACTCCGACATACATGGTTTTCATAAGGAATTAAAATGTGGTTCAATTAGATTAAAATAATTTTTTTGGTGAATAGTAACTTTTAAGTTTTATTAATCGCGATTAGAGGTAATTAGTGTAATTTAAGGTAAAGATAATGTTATAATAACACGAAATGACCTTGACACATGTCCTAACCTTATTGGATGAGTAATGGCCGACCAAGACAATTCATGGGTCAACTTGGGGACCCCATGGAGCCACTTTGGTTGGAAAATGACATTAATAACTTTTTATTTAAAGATAAAATTAAAATGTCACAAACATGTATTGTTTTACTAAAACAATTTTTACATGGGGTTATAAAAGTAATATTTTTTACTATAAATATTAATTAGAAATATAAAAATATTTCTTAAATCATAATGTTTTATTTATAATTTTTAGACATTAAATAAATTATTTTATTTATGACACCGTGATGATACAGTGATTACCTCATAAATGAACGATTTAAATAAAATGAGAAGATAGGATGAAATATAAGTCTTAAACTTGTCAAAAACCTATTGTATGGGTGTATTTAGAAACCTTATCACCTTATCCTAGAAATATATCCTTTTGTTATCTTTAAAATCCGAAAATCATTTTATAATAAAGTAATATTTTATAACTTTCCAAGAGTGCCCTTCCTATTCTCTTATAAAAGGACCCCAACTCTACCACCTTACCCACACCTCTAAAGCCTTTGTCTCGGCCAAAAACTGCCCATTTAATCTGTCCAAATCCCTATATTAATCATTGAAGCCTCACCTTTGTCAGAATTCTCTTCAAGAAACCCTTTTGGTTCAAACCAATAGGAGTTACCCGATTTAAAGGGAATGTCTTCACTTGTGTTCTTTTGTATTATTTTTCTTCTCCAACCCACTAAACTCTTTTTATTCCTTTATTTTGTAACAACACCAGTATCTTAAATATACTAGGATGTTTTTATGTGAATTATTCGATCTACACTTACACACACCTCCGTCTAATGGTTAAAGAACATACTGTTTCGGTGGATGGCGAATTACTGCCTCACGAAACGATGATTGTTCAATCTTCTCTTAACAACTTTCATGGTGGCCATTATGATGTCACTGTATTTTATATATTATATATATGGTATTTATTTTTTCTATATTCTTCTGTATTTTATATTTAAAACATACACTTATGCTTTGCATGTTGTGCAAATGCGATAATTTCATACAAGGAAGTGTGGACTACCGCCACCTAAAGTGATGTGACTCATTCATGCAATACATGTAATGTATAAAGATTTAAATTAATGAACTTATGTTACCTATAAAACATATATATTATACTGTAATTATAATATATATATCTCCCAATTATTTTTAAATTCCATTAATATGTCAAAGAAATGAAAGTAGTGTTCATGAGAATGTATGGCCTACCGTCTCCATGAACGGTGCATTTCATTTCTTTTTATCTCCAAATGTTATGTAATATTATAAAATGAATATTTACTGGATATATATGATATTTAAATCATTAATACTATTTTTGAGATGATTTAATTATAACTACATGGACAATCATTTTCAAACAAGTTCATTTTTGACTCATGTTCCAAACATCGACAAGAACGTCTCATATGAACTCACATTATTAACCAATTATTATAACATTATAATATGTTATATGAACTGAATAATAATATTTAAAGTAAGACCTTAAGAAATTATAAATTGAACAAATTTTATTATTCATGAATATAACGAAACGAACAAGACAAGTCGGACTTGAGGTAAGGGATCCAACCTCTCTCTTTTTTTTAAGTACTCTCTTTTAAGCTCATATTTCTTATGTTTTGGGATGTTCTTTTATATTACTCATTATGTAATTTTTATTTTAATATTATTATAGACCCTATTTGATCTCATAAATCTATTTTTGGAAGTTTTATGCGGCGTCGTTAGGCTGCCGAATTTTCACAAGGGGGTTTTCAACTCACTTTTTATTTATGTGAGATTCATGCTACATTGGACACTATTTCCTTTTGTGTGGTGTATGTACTTCCCATTATTTTAATATTTGTATAATATACTCTCATTTATGGTTAGTTAAATCTTCATTGTATGACCCTTCTTTCATGTGGTGTACATTTCAAAAGTTGCCCAAATCGATAAGGGAACCTTTCACACTCCTCTTTTAAAATGAATTATTTTGTTATGTCTTTTAATTTACATATTTTTATGTTGGGATATGTTCTTATATATCCTTATTGATGTAAATTTTATGTCCAAGTGATGAGATACCATTTTCTATCTCATCAACTAATTTTATAAAATTTAATGTGACGTCGTTAGGTTGTCGAATTTTACCAAGGGAACTTTTTAACCCAGTTTCAATTTCTTTGGGTTCAACTTGTAGTTATTGAATATGTCATACTTTGAATATGTGTGAATTAACTTTGATTGTTTTACACTCAATATCCACTTATATTGAGTGTATTTATATTTGTCACACATAATTTTGAGATTGATTTATCCTTAATTTAAGGATACCTTTTTTATAAGGGATTTCATCTCATTTTACATTTCTATTGAGACTTCATTGTTGTTATGAACCAATTCACTCTTATATGGTGTATATACTGTCCTTTGGAATATTATATCATGAATCCATTTATTATCATGATATTATAAAGTTCTGATTAAATTTTATTCCTCAATTATTGTATTCAAGTGTCTCTAATTTTGGTAAAAACCCTTTAACTAAAATATCACTTTAAATGTTTTAATTATTTGTTCTTATTAATATCCATGTTTTCAAAATGGTTTTAAGGATTTATTTATATGGATATTAATGGTTTACAATGTTAAAATCTTCAAGGTTTTATGGGACACTTTGATTCAAAAATATCATTATTAAATGTTTTAATTTTTTTTGAAAATGGTTTTTTTGAATGGATTCATTATTTCAATATCTTAAAAAGTTATATTGTTATTGAAATGTGGGAATGTTATCTTTACTTTATGATTAAGTTATGTGCTATGATTATGTTTTGATTCCTGGGCATTATTTATTAAAATGGGTGGTTCAGTGATAAACTAAGGGTGGGTGAGCCCGATATAGCTCTCCAATGCATTGGGTAACACGAAGGGGTTAAACGCTAAGATTTCTCCGAAGAGATTTAGGGAATATATTGTGATGGGTATTCCAAACGTAACCATGAGGGTTAATACCTACGTAATAATGTTATAAATACCTCAAGTTACCTTTATGTCTTATGATTTTTATGAGGTATTCGTAAATCTTATGATTTCATGAGGTATGTTAAATTGATTATGTTTTATGAGTAAAGTATGATTTCATTGATTATTATTTATACATGGACTAATGTTTTAATTTCGTATTGTCATAACCCTTACTGAGCTTTTTATGCTCATCCCAAGTTTTTTTGAAATGTTTTTCACAGGACATAAAGTTGAATAGGGTCAAGGATGGGATCAAAGAAATGTCAGGCTGTCTAAAACAAGGAACTAGACATGACTCTTTTGTTCAAGAGTTTTTATTTTTGTGAAAAAAATGGAAGCTGAGTAGATGTGTCTACTTCGTAATCTTTGAGATGTAATAGTTATGTCCTAATTCTCTAAAACTCTAAACCTGAAAAGATCCTCAATGTGAATTATTCATTTAATTCAATAATAAGTAATGTTTAAGGCCGGGTCCTTATAGTTGGTATCAAAGGACGGTTTAGATAACTTTATAGGTTAGAGTGTTAAGTGACAAGTTGTGTATAAGAACAATGGTTATTATATTAGATATATTAATTGTTATTTTTGAATGTTGGAATGAGTTTGAGATAACTTGGATAAGTATATATTAGTGTTTATCTTCCTCTTTAGTATATAATGATTTTGTTGATATACTCACACTGAAATTTCTGGTTTTAGTAAATGGATGGATCTAGCAGTCACCAAAGTGAAAATGGGTTTGAAGGAAACTATGGTGGTTCACTGATTAGGAGACTATATGAAATGGGGGATTCAATGAGAAATCTCATGGATATTTTAAACCAACTATTGGGAGTCATCATCAACCACTTGAACCTTGGTGAGTTCTCTAACGCATCATGTACGAGAGAACCAACTCAACATGGAAGTTCAGGTAATAATTATAAAGGTATCCATTATGGTTTATATGATCCTTACTTTTGAGGTAATTATGGGTTAATATACATTATGATGGAATATGAACGACATAAAATAATATTGAGGTTAAATTATGTTATGGTTATTTTTGAATATTTTATCTCGTTTTGGGGAATGTTTTAAGAATTATATAGTTTTGGAAAAAGGAAAACACGCATACCATGTGACAACCCGTCGCGTCGGGCAAAGCTACAGGAATCGAACCCACAAACAAAGTGCGACTAGTATTTATCGCCTACCACTAGACTACATGAAGTCCTTGGTTAATTTGACTAATTATTTTTCGTTAGATGATTTTATGAATCAATAGTAAGTTGATTTTGGGTTATCTATGGAAATTATTAACCTATCATGGATGAAATGTGATTTGGTTAATTAGTTTTCAATATGAGACTTTAAGAGCAGCTGATGTTATTTGGAGATAAATGTTAATTTGTACCTCGGGAGACTATGTGATTAAATACTTCAAATATTTGGGTTTCAAATTTTAGTTGGGTTTAATTTGAAGAATTTTATGGACAAATTGTTTATTTAATGGTCTTCGTTGAACTTTGGGTTTTGTTTGACAAATTTTGGAGATTAGGAGTAGTTTTTCTTTTTGTAAAAAAAATATCCTTTTTGGGTATTATCTGATCTCATACTAAACTTTTTGGTTTGGTTTTGGTTGAGATCTAAAGAAATGGGAAATATATGGTTCTATTTTTGGGATTAGTTGATTCTCAAGAAGTTGATTAAAGTACTCTTAATGCGAACAAGTCTTCTTAAATACTAGTCTTTTGGAGAAAATATGAGTTTGATTAAGGAATCTAGTAAAAGTTTAAAGTCTACGTGATAAGTAAGTATGTTTCATTATGATTTAGTTAAGCTCGAAAATAAATTCCTAAATGAAGAGTAACTTAAAACAAAAAAAAAATTCTGTTAACTTTTCCTACTGGGGTATCGAATACCGTTTAAACCATCACAAGTTTGTGACTTTCTTGTGGTTAACTTTCTCCAAGACATGTTTACTATCACTATCCATCAGAACAGGACCCTTTTCTTTCTCCTCTATATCCATATTTTCATACTTGTAATCCTAGTATGGGTTAACTCGGGTGACCTTTGTACTTCTCTCCCTTTCTTTTAAAGTGATATTTTTTCTGACTCTTGTTCTGATATGGGACTTTCAATGAAGTTTCCAAGCCTAATTTTGAAATTGTGAGGACGAAATTCCTAAAATGGGGGAAGGATGTAACATCCCAGGTAAATAAATAATATTTCATTCTAATTTTTATCAATATTTGTGAATAAAATGTTAATTCTACTTTAAAGAGAATGATATGCTCCATGGCGTACCCAATACGCAATAACAAGTTTCTTTGAAATCTTATGTTGCACACTAATAATATAATAATATTATAATAGTTAACGCCTAGCCGTTCTAATTGAGGTAATGAACATAAATAACTACAAAATTATTACATGTGTTTGTTAAATATTTTTACATTTATCCAATAAATGTTAGAGGCTTAAAATGAAAATGAATTCAATTTTAAGCATAAATATTCTAATATTCTTTAAAAGGTCGATTAACCTCCTTTTGATGGAGAACCCTTTTTAAATATACTTTTGAAAATTTTATATTTTTTATTTGAAAAAATAAAATCCTTCTTTAGAATCTGGACATCAAAATTTACTTTGTGTAAATTTTTGTTATTTTTCCGATAAAGATCATTTTTAGTGAAAATGTTGCATTTTAATTCAAAACCTACTTTTAATATGATTTATTTATATGGATAGATAATATTTTTATTTTAGATTAAATTGTATTTAGAATATATTTTTACCATTTAATCCAATGGTGGTCATTGGAATTAATTTCAGTTTGAAATTGGACTTAAACTAGTGTCAATCTTTTAATAGATATTGTTTCTTAAAAAAACGCTATTTGTTTTGACAGCGGGAATGAATTATTAAATTAATTAATGAAACTTATATATTTTTAATTTTTTAAAATAGACATAATTTTTGAATTTGGAATATCAAATATATCTTAGGGTGAATTTTTGGTATTTTTCTGAAAAACATCAATTTTTGATGAATAGTGAAACCACTAAGTTGTAGTTAAAGAAACTGCTTTTTCATTTAAATGAAACTTTACCACTTCTGTGATTTTATTTTCAAAAATCCGACATACATGGTTGTCATTAGGAAGTAAAATGTGGTTCAATTAGATTAAAATAATTTTTTTGGTGAATAGTAACTTTTAAGTTTTATTAATCGCGATTAGAGGTAATTAGTGTAATTTAAGGTAAAGATAATGTTATAATAATATGAAATGACCTTGAAAAATGTCCTAACCTTAGTGGATGAGTCATTTCCAACCAATAAAATTCATGGGTCAACTTGGAGACCCCATGGAGCCACTTTGGTTGGAAAAGGACATTAATAACTTTTTATTTAAAGTTAAAATTAAAATGTCACAAACATGTATTGTTTTACTAAAACAATTTTTATATGGGGATATAAAAGTCATATTTTTTACTATAAATATTAATTAGAAATATAAAAATATTTCCTACATCATGATATTTATTTATAATTTTTATACATTAAATAAATTATTTTATTTATGACATCGTGATGATACACTGATTACCTCATAAATGAACGATTTAAATAAAATGAGAATATAGGGTGAAATCTAAGTCTTACACTTGTCACAAACCTATTTTATGGGTTTATTTAGAAACCTTATCACCTTATCCTAGAAATATATCCTTTTGAGACCTTCAAAATCCGAAAATCATTTTATAATAAAGTAATATTGTATAACTTTCCAAGAGTGCCCCTCCTATTCTCTTATAAAAGGCCCCCACCTCTACCACCTTACCCACACCTCTCAAGCCTTTGGCTCAGATAAACACTGCCCATTTCATCTCTCCACGTCCCTCTCTTAATCATTTAAGCCTCACCTTTGTCAGAATGCTCTTCAAGAAACCCTTTTGGTTCAAACCAAGAGGAGTTACCTGATTTAAAGGTAATGTCTTCACTTGTATTCTTTTGTATTATTTTGCTTCTCCAACCCCCTAAACGCTTTTTATTCCATTATTTTGTAACAAAAAAAGTATCTTCAATATACTAGGATGTTTTTATGTGAAGGATTCGATCTAAAATTACACACACCTCCGCCTAATGGTTAAAGAACATACTATTTCTGTGGATGGCGAATTACTGCCTCACGAAACGATGATTGTTCAATATTCTCTTAACACCTTTCATGGTGGCCATTATTATGTCCTGTATTTTATATATTATATATATGGTATTTATGTTTTCCATATTCTTCTGTATTTTATATTTAAAACATACCCTTATGCTTTGCATGTTGTGCAAATGCGATAATTTCATACGAGGAAGTGTGGACTACCGCCCCCTCAAGTGATGTGACTCGTTCATGCAATACATGGAATGTATAAAGATTTAAATTAATGAACTTATGTGACCTATAAAACATATATATTATACTTGAATTATAATATATATATCTCCAAATTATTTTTTAATTCCATTAATATGTCAAAGAAATGAAAGTAGCGTTCATGCGTACGTACGGCCTACCGTCTCCATGAACGGTGCATTTCATTTATTTTTATCTCCAACTATTATGGAATATTATAAAATGAATATTTACTGGATATATATGATATTTAATTCATTAATACTATTCTGGAGATGATTTAATTATAACTAGATGGACAATCATTTTCAAACAAGTACATTTTTGACTCATGTACCAAACATCGACAAAAACGTCTGATATGAACTCACATTATTAACCAATTATTATAACATTATATTATGTGATATGAACTGAATAATAATATTTAAAGGAGGACCTTAATCAATTATAAATTGAAAAAAGTTTATTATTCATGAATATAAAGAAACGAACAAGACAAGTCGGACTTGGGGTAAGGGATCCAACCTCTCTCTTTCTTTTTAAGTACTCCCTTTTAAGCTCAGATTTCTTATGTTTGGGGATGTTCTTTTATATTACTCATTATGTAAATTTTTTCATATTATTAGAGACCCTATTTGATCTCATAAATCCATTTTTGGAAGTTTTATGTGGCACCGTTAGGCTTCCGAATTTTCACAAGGGGATTTTCATCTCACTTTTTATTCATGTGAGATTCATGCTACATTGGCCACTATTTCCTTTTGTGTGGTGTATGTACTGCCCATTATTTTACTGTTTGTATAATATACTCTCATTTATGGTTAGTTACATATTCACTGTACGAACCTTCTTTCATGGGGTGTACGTTTCAAAAGTTTCCCAAATCGGTAAGGGAACCTTTCACACTCCTCTTTTAAAATGAATTATTTTGTTATGTCTTTTAATTTACATCTTTTTATGTTGGGATATGTTCTTATATATCCTTATTGATGCAAATTTTAGGTCCAAGTGATGAGATACCATTTTCTCTCTCATCAACTAATTTTATAAAATTTAAAGTGACGTCGTTAGGCTGTCGAATTTTACCAAGGGAACTTTTTAACCCAATTTCGATTTCTTTGGGTTCAACATGTAGTTATTGAATATTTCATACTTTGAATATGTGTGAATGACCTTTGATTGTTTTACACTTAATATCCACTTATATTGAGTGTATTTATATTTTTCACACATAATTTTTAGATTGATTTATCCTTAATTTAAGGACAGCTTTTTTATAAGGGATTTCATCTCATTTTACATTTCTATTGAGACATCATTGTTGTTATGAACCAATTCACTCTTATATAGTGTATATACTGTCCTTTGGAATATTATATCTTGAATTAATTTATTCTCATGATATTATAAAGTTCTGATTAAATGTTATTCCTCAATTATTGTATTCAAGTGTCTCTAATTTTGGTAAAAACCCTTTAACTAAAATATCACTTTAAATGTTTTAATGATTTCTTCTTATTAATATCCATGTTTTGAAAATGGTTTTAAGGATTTATTTATATGGATATTAATGTTTTAGAATGCTAAAATATTCAAGGTGGTATGGGACACTTTGATTCAAAAATATCTTTATTAAATGTTTTAAATGGTTTTGAAAATGGTTTTTTTGAATGGATTCATTATTTGAATATCTTAAAATGTTATATTGTTATTGAAATGTGGGAATGTTATCTTTCCTTTATGATTAAGTGATGTGCTATGATTATGTTTTGTTTCTTGGGCATTATTTATGAAAACGAGTGGTTTCGTGATAAACTAAGGGCGGGTGAGCCTGATATAGCTCTCCAATGCATTGGGTAACGCGAAGGGGTTAAACGCTAAGGTTTCTCCGAAGAGATTTAGGGAATATACTGTGATGGGTATTCCAAACGTAACCATGAGGGTTACTACCAATGTAAGAATTTTATGAATGCCTCAAGTTACCTTTATGTATTATGATTTCTATGATTTATTCGTAAATCTTATGATTTCATGAGGTATGTTAAATTGATTATGTTTTATGAGTAAAGTATGATTTCATTGATTATAATTTATACATGGACTAATGTTTTATTTCCGTACTGTTATAACCCTTACTGAGCTTTTTATGCTCATCCCAAGTTTTTTTGAAATGTTTTTCACAGGACATAAAGTTTAATAAGGTCAAGGATGGGATCAAGGAAATGTCAGGATGCCTAAAACAAGGAACTATACATGACTCTTTTGTTCAAGAGTTTTTAATTTTGTGAAAAAAATGGAATCTGAGTAGATGTGTCTACTTTGTAATCTTTGAGATGTAATAGTTATGTCCTAATTCTCTAAAACTCTAAACCTCAAAAGATCCTCAATGTGAATTATTCATTTAATTCAATAATAACTAATGTTTAAGGCCAGGTCCTTATAGTTATAATGGGATATGTAATAAGACCCTAGTAATATGACTATGTACATTTTTTATATATAATATACATTCATTTTATTATTGTTACTTTGTAAATAGTTTTTATAGAAATAATAGTTTTTTTAGTTAATTTTAAATTATGAAATCTATCCGGTTGAATTAATGGATTTTTGAATTAAATAATATTTTAATGAATTATTAATACTAAATTACTTTTTATTAAATATAAATTATCATATAGTTTTTATGAATAAAATTGTATTTTTATTAAGGTTTGAAAGAAATTTTTGTCAAACCCCATGAATTTTCAATAAATTTCATCATTATTTTAAAAGTAAAAATTCCAATATTTAGAAAATTATTTAGATAACATTAATATTATTTTTGGAATCAGGATGTCAAAATTATCCAACTGTGAATGTTTCATAATTTTCGGAGACAGTCTAATTTTTTGGGTAAAAAATAAATATCTTTAAATTATATAGCCTGTTTTATGACATCATAATGACAAAATAGTTGTGTAATAAAATAATATAAATAGGATTTTCGGAAAATATATGTTTTTCCAGTAAAATAATGTGATTTTAGGTTTATTTTATTAATTTTAAAAATCCTTACTAGACCCTCCAATGCTTATAAAATATATTAACCTTTTAAAATGTTTTCCTTGAGAGTGTGACTCACCTCCACATAAGCAAGCCTAATATTTTAAGATGATAGGACATTGGCCTTATAAAATAATTTTTTCCACTCTACTTTGGAAAAAACATGTTCAAAAACCATGGGATGGTTTGTGGTTTGGATTAGATTAATGTGTGGTGTCCAAAATTAAAATAATAAATAATTCTCTATCTTTTCCTATATAGACCCACCCAAGAACCCATTCTTCATTGCTCAAAACCCTTTTATCACGTCCCTAATCTGAACTACTCTTTATAATATCCTCCCAAGGCTCTCCAATCTCCCATTAATCCTCTCTCTATCCCCTCCCAAGCCTTTGGGATCATTCTTCCAAGTAAGGGATTTCTCCCTTTCTCATTTTTGTCCAAATTTCATTATGTTTTTATACCCT
The DNA here is from genome assembly GCA_963277665.1 of Viscum album. Classification (NCBI taxonomy): domain Eukaryota; kingdom Viridiplantae; phylum Streptophyta; class Magnoliopsida; order Santalales; family Viscaceae; genus Viscum; species Viscum album. Next base: position 1,495,503,665 of record OY728151.1, on the reverse strand, counting down.
TTAAATTTTAATTAAAAACGTTTGGGTATAACTTTTCACCTCTCCCATACATCCCTACTTATGTTAGAATGATTTAAGACTCTTTTATCTCTAATTAATTCCTCCCACATACACTCGTTACCATATCGAAATTCCATAAGGAATTACTACCTCCTCATTTACATTCAAGCAATTATTTTATATTATGCATCTAAATTAAATTACATATGTTGGGACATGTATCTATTTGACCAAAATAATGTCCATTTCAGGTACATATTAGGGATAACCCATTCTCTCTCATCAATTATTTTTATGAATTCTTATGTTACATCTTTATGCTGTCGAAATTGCATTGTGATTTTTCCAAGCCAAATTCATTGTGTAGTTAATACAATGACCATTTCTCTATCAATGGTATTCACCTTTACAAACATTTAATTATTTATTATATATTTAAATTTATTTATTACACATTCCTTTATCATGGAATACATGATGATGTTGAATGATTATATTTGTATGATCCTTGTGGCACAGTTATGCATGAAATGAAATGATTAAGAAGGGTGCTCCCTGAAAGCGCTCCAATGCATTGGGTAAAGATTATTATCATTATAGGTCAAGTCCAATGAGGGTTTAATAGTGATAATTCAAGTGAAAATATGGTTTAATCATGCATCATGTTCAATGACCCGTGGATCATTCTAATATAATGTTTTGTTTTGTTTCTACATTTCCATGTTATGATAATCATGCTAAATCATGACTTTATGTTCAGGGTTTTCTTAAGCTCCATTAATATTACTATTTCCTAACATGTAATGTATTATTAATGTTAGTAATGTTATACTACCTTACTAGGCTTTATAGCTCTCACTTGTCTTATGCATGTCCTCAGGTTATCCCATGTAATGCTAAGTACGAAGGAATATGTGTGGTCTTATAAAATAAGTATTTAATAAAGATGTGTATTTCGTGTTTGAAGTTTTTATGTATTGTTCTAAAGTCCCAAATACACTAGAACTCTTGATCTACTATGTTGTATGAAGTGAATTTTTTATGTAATAAAATATTTTTAAGTTTTTAATAAAGAGCAGGGTTGTTATAGTTTGAAACACCCCAAGCTTCCACGGTACGTTTCCCTTTGAATAATGCAATAGCTAGCATTGTACGCAACTTCGAGATTCTAACACACCACAACCAATAAAACAAGCCACTATAAATAGTAATACCCACTTTTTGAAATATTATAAATTTTATCTTTAAAAATGGACTTCATTTTTGGATTCTGGATATCTAAATTAGCCTAGGGTGAATTTTTGGTATTTTTTTGAAAACCTTCAATTTTTGATAAATAGTGAAAAACACCGATTTATAGTTTTAAACAGATTTTTTTAAATAATAATATATATTTTTTAAATTTATTTTATGTCAAAATAGATTCATAATACCTATATAAGTTCAATTTAATTAATTGGAGTCAGTTTATAATAATTCTAGATATATAAATATTTTATTGAACATTTCACCGCCTTTTACCCACCTCCTAGGAGAATTTGCAAATTCACATAAAACATAATTTTACCACTTTTGTGAGTGTAATTTCAAAATTACTTGAGACACGGTTGATATCAGTAATTAAAATTTGGTACAATAAGATGAAAATAATTGTTTGTGATTAGTAACGTTTTACTTTTATTTACTATGGTTAAAAGTAAATAGGGTAATTAATGGTATAAATGATATTATTATTACCCTAACACATGTACTAATTATATTGGATAAGTATAATTCGACCAAAAACAACCTTAGGAATAAAATATGAAACTCTTTGGTCCACATGGATTAGATTAGGACACTTATTATTATTTTATTTAAGGAAGAGTTAAAAGAGTTAAAATAATAGTTTAATAACTAAAACATTTTTAATATAGGGTTATACATAAGATAAATTAGACTATAAAAATTCATTATAAATATAATAATATTTCATAAATAATTTTATTTTATTTATATTTTTTATACATTAAATAATTTAATTTATTTATTACACAATGATGATGCAGTAATTACCTAATTAATGAAATATTAAAATAATTGAAATTATAAATATCTAAAAAAATGTAATTTGAGACTTTTTATGAATTCCACTAATTTTATAGGTTAATATGACATATTTTGGATGGTTATATTAATTGTTTTCAAATCAATAATGATGTTATAAATTTAGAAAAAACAAAATACCAAATAGTGTCAAAATTGACATAAAAGATTTTTTAAAACAAATATTATATTATTAATTGATATTCTTTTCAAAAAAATATAAGGTTAGGTAAATGGACTTATATAATGATAGGTGTATCATTAATTAACCCCTTGGGGTTCTCTTGGAAATATATAATAATTTTATTAACCATATAATATAAAAATACAAAGATACATGGTAAGGTCAAACTATTTAACTAAGTGTTAAATCAAAAAGATAAAGTTAATATAGTGATTCAAACATATCTAAAACCTATTGGTTGTGTGTTTTTCCACCCATACCCACCTTATACTTTAAATAATCCATTTTGGAGCCATTATAAACCGAAAAGGATTTTATTATAAAATAATATTTATAGCTTTTCCTAAGGTGCCCCTCACCCCTCTTATAAGAGGGCACTCCCCATTCTCTCTAATTCACACCATAAAAGAGATTTGGATTGGCCAACCCCTACCCAAATACCATCTAAACTGTCCTCCCTTAATCCTAGAGGCCCTACTTTAGTCATAAAGCCAACCAATGGATCCATTTTGATCATATCAAAAGGAAGAGCCTGAAGAAGAGGTAAATATCCCACCACCTCTTTCAAGTTCCTTTCTTCTTCAACTTCCTTTTTCTTTTTTGTTTCCATTATAAAATAATAACTCCAGTATATTATATATACTGTGATGTTATTATATATATGGTATAAACAAATTCATTATTCTATCCATCCATTGAATGACATGTCACCATACGTGCGTAAGTACGACTTACTGTCTCCACGCCGTGGTGTAATTGTTATTCAATATATTATTAATTGGATGGGTATAATAATGATGTGTGATTGATTGAAATAATAAATATAACATGATAATGATTCTTCTTATATTTTTTACCATCAAATTCTATATTATTTAAATATCAAACGAATGATATCGTTGCTCGTGCATACGTACGGATTACCGTCTCCACAAACGCGATGAGATTCATTCCCCATCGTATCCATTCAAGACTATTTTTCATAATATGGTTAAAAATAATTTTTAAATACTTAATATAATTCTTAATATGAATAATATACATCTTATCCATAACAAAAATTAATTACATAACAATGCATATAAAGGAAAACGAATCAGTTAACACCCGAAACGACGATAATACTAAGATATTATTAACAAAGCAATATTAAAAGATCTTATATGATATCATATTGATGTATATTATTATTTTATAATTTAATAACAATTATTTCACCATTATACAGGAGTTTTACTTACCCTAGACCAAGGAAAAGTACAAGGTAAGGGTTAATTCTACAATCTCTTCACTATCCGAGGTTGTTTATATGTAATTATCTACCAGCTTATCTCTATCATCCACATCCATGTTTCGTAAAAATGTAATCCAAAACCTTTTTCCTATTTTATAGACTATGGTATAAATCCAATTATACCCTTGTTTGACTTTTATAAGATGTTTATAAAGGAATCTTTTCGTCGTTTTCCAAACAAGGTCCTATATAACCTTTTCAACAAAGTTACGGTAAGAATGTGTTTTTAACTTATACGGAGGGTGAGGCTATTTTCCACCGTTATGACATCATAAAATCTTCCCTTACAAGCTTATAAGAATATTTTCAAAATAAATGTTTTCTTTATAATTATGTGACTCTTAGATGATTTCAAAATAGAAAGAGGTATTTCTCTAAAAAAGGTTTTGATTTCATCTCTGTTAGCATCCTTTGATGGATTATAAGTTTATTTGAAGATGATTTATTATGATAAAAAACATCAATATTTTATTGAAGGTTTTGTGATATGTTTGAATGTGGATGTGCTATTTGGATACCATTCATGGTTTATGGTTAAATTATTGATATTTCGTATGCTTTTTTTAATATGAATGTTTATGATATATTTCAACCTTTTCATATGAGGAGTGTATTGGAATTAGAAGTGACGGGTGGAGCCCACTATATCTCCTCGATGCATTGGTAGGTCTCATGAGACAACTAGACATGGATTTGGCCAAGGCCTTTCCCAATTTGATATATAGTTTCGGCCGAGTCCTTAATCAGTTTTAGACGTCTTGTCCGAGGCCTTGAAAAAATGTTTCAGAATGTCTGGCATTATACATTCCCTCATTATGAAAATAGTATTAATTGTTCATGTGGTCATTAGACAAGTAAAATTCCCATGATTATGTTTTATTATGGAAATATTTACTCAGATCATATTCCTTCTATAAATGTATTCGTGTTTATTATTGGTAAAGGCATGTGGTTTCAATTATTCACCATGCTTAATAGTTATGTTATCTTCTATTTTATTGCTTACCCTTACTGAGTGTTTGAGCTCACCCCTTTTCTTATGATTCATTTTCCCAGGATATGATGAATTTAGTTATGAGTGACTTGAATGCATAATCTAGGAGACTTGGATGTTTTAAGTGGAATATATTCGTGTTTTATTTCTTTTCAAGCTGTAAAGTTGAACTTATGTATGAATCTTGTTTCCAATAATACTAATTTGATCGGTATTTCGAGACATTATTTCCTTGTGATAATGCCAATGTTATGTAATAATGTACCGAATCTGGGTAACTAGGGTCGGGGCGTCATAGTTGGTATCAGGCTAAGTTTAGTAAAAAACTAGGAAACTAGATTTAAATAAACTCTGATTAGAGAACATAGCCCTAAGATAGACTTTGAGGATTAGTATAGAAGAACTTCCTAGAATTTTGGTATTGTAGAGATTTTTTGAGTTTTCTAAGAAATACATCCATGTCTGGATATGAGCAGGTAAAGGAGGCTCTGGAACAGATGTACCTAGGGGTAAAACCTAAAAACACCACTTTGAGCATGACTCGAATGGGAACTGGTGCACGACAATGGGCCTTGCTACACTCTTGGTTACGACACTCCCGGGGGATATGCTTAGGATAATTCTAATTTTATTTACAAACCATTATGAAGGGTTTATGAGTATACACTTCCTCAAAGAAAACATTTTTATGATTATAGATTATATCAATAAACAATTCAATTGATGTTAAGTGTTTTACAAGTTTGGAATTATGTATTTCGATTCATAAACTAATCTAGTTTATGCCATTGTTTAGAAATGGAGCCTAGTGGAAGAAATGGAAACTGTATCAATGCACGCACTCCATGTAGGGATTCCCTCCATATCAAGATAATTATAGTGGAGTTGGTGATACAACTGGTGCTGATCATCTTATCACTATACTAGGACTACTCACACAGGTTATGAATAATAACCATACTCGTATGGAGCACCCTGATCTACATCGCGGAGGATCAATGTTAGACCGATTCATGAGGAAACAACCACCAACATTCAATGGGGGTACAAATCCATTAATAGCTGAGCAATGGATAAATTCCTTAGAGAAAATATTCCATTCCTTGGGGAGTAGCAAAAGGGAAAAAGATTTCATAGCAGTTTACCGCCTCACAGGAGATTCTGATCAATGGTGGTCATTGAATCAAAACACAAAGGAAGATGATAAAATATCAAATATATAATTGAGGGAATTTAAAGAAATTTTCTTAGAAAAATACTTTCCTAATGACCATAGAGCAGATATGGAAACACAATTTCTGAGTATTAGGAAAAAGGAGGATGATAATTTCACAAAGTATGAAGCTAACTTTATAAGGTTAGCAAGGCATGCTGAAGATTATATACGTAACCCAATAAGTAATATGGATCATTTCTTTGATGGGTTAAAACCATTTCTCCGTTGAGCATTAGTATCATAATCCTTATCATCATACGAAGATATTTTCACGTGTGCTATCAAGACACAAAAGAAATTCTCTATGTTTTATGACTTTAGAGAAAAGAAAGAAAAGAAGATATTTGTTGAACAGTATGGGAAAGGAAATACGGAAATATGGAAGAAGGGAAGAATTGAATTTCCACATTGTGATAATTGTGGAAGGAAAAAAAGATGCTACCAATGTTCAATGCTACAATTTCAGGGAGATGGGATGTCATGCAAATGAATGTCCAAAGCGTCAGGGAAACATACCTCAGAAAAGGACAAGGGATTCAGTCCAAGCTTATGTGATCTCTACTGCTGAGAATGAAGCCCCGAAAGACGTACTGGCAGGTAATTTAATGGTTTCCTCATGTTTATCCAATGATTTATTTGATTCTAGATCATCGCATTGTTTCATATCATCCCAGTTTTCTATGAAAATTAGATATTTCCAATTTGATTTAACAAGGGAGTTGACAGTCAAAACTCCTAACGTAAGTATCATTGCTACAAATTTTTGTGAATCATTTCCCATTAGGGCATATAAATTTTATTTATCTGCTGATCTCATCATCATACCCATGACTGAATTTGATATAATCATCGATATTGATTTTATTTTGGGCCATGATGATAAAATTTATTATAATAAGAAGGAGGTTGCTATTTTTTTATGATGATAAGGAACACCTTATATTTAGAGTAAAATCATCACCACTTAATTCTTATCTCAATCCACCCTCAGTAGCTCAAATAAATTCAATTATTAGGGAGGAAGAGAATGAAAAAACTGTGGGTGAGGAAAATAATGTTCAAATAGAGGATGTACCTATTGTGAAAGAATATGTTGATGTGTTTCCAGAATATTTACCTAGACATCCTCTAGAACACAAAATTGAGTTTTCCATTGATTTAATTTATGTTTAAAGTCCCATATCGAAGACCCATTATAGAATGGACACTATGGAATTAGTGTAACTAAAGAAAAAACTATAGGAATTGAGTAATAAGGGATTTATTCTCCCTAGTGTTTCTCCTTGGGGAGCCCCTGTCCTTTTTTTGATAATAATGATGAATATATGATGTTGTGCATTGACTACAGGGAGATCAATTATATAAAAATAAAGAAAAAATATCTCCTACCTCGCATTGATGATTTATTTGACCAAATTCATATAGCTTAATAATTTTCAAAGATTAACCTTCGATCTGGATATCATTAGTTGTGTGTGAAGAAGGAAGACATTCTAAAAACAGTATTTCGAACGAGGTATGGGCATTACGAGTTTATAGTAATGCCTTTTGGATTAAATAATTCACCCTCTGTCTTCATGGATATAATGAATAGGGTTTTCAAGGAATATCTTGATGACTTTGTAGTGGTATTTATTGATGATATCTTGGAATACTCCAAAAGCTATGAAGATCCTGAAAATCACTTGCACATTATACTGAAGACTCTTAGAAGACATGAATTATGTGGGAAGTTTTGCAAGTGTGAATTTTGGCTTCAGGAGATTTCTTTTCTAGGCCATATTGTCTCTAAGGATGGAATCTCTGTTGATCCTTCTAAGACAAGAGAAATCCAAGAATGGCTAGCACCGATGAGTATAACTGAGGTACGCAGTTTTATTGGTTTAGCAGGTTATTATTGATGTTTCATCTAGAATTTTTCCCAGTTGGCTAAACCATTAACAAACCTCAGACAAAAATGGGTTAAATTTTTTAGACAGAAGAGTGTGATAAATGTTTTGATAAACTGAATAGAAGATTAGTCAATGCTCCTATATTGACTCTACCATCAGGGAATAATGGGTTTTTTTACAGTGATGCTTCAAAGAAATGACATGGTTGTGTCCTTATGCAGAATGATAGGGTTATTGAATATGCATCACGACAACTAAAAATTCATGACAAAAAATATCTTACTCATGATCTTTAGTTAAAATCTGTAATCTTTTCTTTGATGATTTAGAGACACTATCTCTATGGTGAAAAATGTGAGATTTATAGTGATCACAAGAGTTGGAAGTATATTTTTCTCAAAGAAAGAATTCAACATGAGTCAAAGGAGATCTCTTGAACTACCCAAGGATTATGATTTCACGATACACCACCACCCGGGGAAGGCAAATAAGGTGGTATATGCTTTGAGCAGAAAGGATCATAGAGTTTTGAACAAGATGAGAGTTAAAAAGAATCCTATATACATGGATCTAGTAAAGATAGATATGGTAATCACCTTGGAAAGTGAAACATCAATACTTTTTCAAATTTTTTCCAAACCATCTTTACTAGAAAGGATAATGAGTTCTCAAAACAATGATGAAGAGTTTCAAAAGAAGATTAAAGTTGTGAATGATGGGAGATTAAGTGACTTTGTGTTTAAAGATGGAATTTTGAAATTTGGGAAGAGACTTTGTGTTCTCGATATACCTGATCTATTAATGGAATTGTTGGATGCTACTCTTAGTTCCAATTTCAATATACACCCTGGTAGCACCGAAATTTATAGAGATTTGATGGAACATTTTTGGTGGGGAAACATGAAGAGGGAGATTGCTGATTTTGTGTCAAGATGTATGGTATGTTAACAAGTGAAAGCTGGAAGGAAACAGCCTGTAGGAGTCTTGCAACCTCTTCCCATACCTGAGTGGAAATGGGATAATATTACGATGGACTTTTTCATGGGACTACCAAAGACTCCTAGAAGGAATGATGCACTATGGGCCATTGTTGATCATCTTACCAAGTCAACACATTTTCTTGCTATAAGTGAATATTTACCACTTGAACAATTAGCAAGACTATATATTAATGAAGTTGTAAGACTTCATGGAGTAACACTATCGATTGTTTCTGATCGTGATCCCCATTTTACATCAAGATTCTGGAAAAGTCTTTAGAAATCCCTCGATACTCAGCTTCATTTGAGCACTGCCCACCACCCCCAAACTGATGGAAAATCAAAATGTACTATTGAAACCATAGAAGACGTGTTGAGATCATGCTCACTTGACTTTCAAGGTATGTGGGATCAATATTTACCTATGGTAGAATTCTCCTATAACAATATCTTTCATTCAAGTAATTAGATGGCACCATATGAAGCGTTATACAGAAAGAGATGTCGCACACCAACATGTTGGGATGATGTTTGCGAAATAAAACTTGTAGGCCCAGAACTTGTGGAGGAAACGATGGAAAATGTGAAGGTACTCCAAAACCACATCAAAGAACCTCAAAGTAGGCAGGAGAGCTATACCAATAACCGAAGGAAGGATTTGGAGTTTCAGGTAGGAGATCATGTTTTCTTGATGGTATCTCCATGGAAGGGTGGTATACGTTTCAGTAAGAAGGGAAAATTAAGTCCTAGGTACATCAGACCTTTCGAAATTCTAGAACGAATTGGGGTTGTAGCTTACCATTTGGCAATGCTGCCAAGTCTCTCCAAAGTTCACGATGTGTTCCACGTATCACTATTGAGTAAATACATGCCTGACCCAACGCATGTACTCACCTATGAGGAATTAGAACTGGAACCCGATCTGTCTTATTATGAAGAGCATGTCAAGATTTTTGATACAAGAGAACAAGTGTTGTGAAACTGGACAACTCATCTGGTAAAAGTTCTATGGAGAAACCATAAGATGGAAGATGCAATGTGGGAACTCGAAGAACATATGATGAAGAACCACTCGAATTTTTTCATGTGGTAGTATTCTAAAAATTTAGAGGAAGAAATTATTTGAAGGAGGGGAGAATGTTACACACCAAGATTCCATATACATTTCCCTTTGAATAATTCAGTAGCTTGCATTGTACGCAACTTCGAGATTCTAACGCACTGCAACCAATCAAACAAGCCGTTATAAATAGTAATACCCACTTTTTAAAATTTTATAAATTTTATCTTTCCAAATGGACTTCATTTTATGATTCGGATTATCGAAATTAGCCTAGGGTGAATTTTTGGTATTTTTATGAAAACCATCAATTTTTGATGAATAGTGAAAAACACTGAGTTATAGTTTAAAACTGACTTTTTATTTAAATAATTATTTAATTTATTTAAATTTATTTTCGGTCAAAATAGATACATAATACCAATATAAGTTCAATTTAATTCATTGGAGTCAGTTTATAATAATTTTAGATCTATAATAATTTTATTGAACTTTTCACCGTCTTTTACCCACCTCTTAGGAGAATTTGAAAATTCACATAAAATGTAATTTTACCAATTATGTGAGTGGAATTTCATAAATCTAATAGAAACTATTGATATCAGTAAGTAAAATTTAATTCAATAAGATGAAAATAATTTTTGGTGAATAGTAACTTTTTACTTTTATTTACCACGGTTAAAAGTAAATAGGGAAATTAAGGGTAAAAATTATATTATTATTACCCTAACACATGTACTAATTATATTGTATAAGTATAATTCGACCAAAAAAACCTTTCGAATAAAATATGAACCTCTTTGGCCCACTTGGATTAGATTAGGACACTTATTATTATTTTATTTAAAGAAGAGTTAAAAGAATTAAAATCAAAGTTTAATAACTAAAACATTTTTAATGTAGGGTTATACATAAAAAACTTTATACTATAAATAATTATTAGAAATATAAAAATATTTACTAAATAATAGTATTTTATTTATATTTTTATAAATTAAATAATTTAATTTATTTATGACACAATGATAATGTAGTAATTACCTAATTAATGAAATATTAAAATAATTTATATTATAAATATCCAAGTAATTGTAATTTGAGATTTTTATGAATTCTACTGATTTTCCAGTTTAATATGACATATTAGGGTTGGTTAGATGAATTTTTTTCGAAGTAATAATTCTATTATGAATTTATCAAAAACAAAATTCCAAATAGTGTCAAAATTGAAATAAAAGAGTTTTTAAAAATAATATTGTATTATTAATTGATATTCTATTCCTAAAAATATAAGGTTCTGCCAAAGGACTTATATAATGATAGGAGTATCATTAATGAACCACTTGGGGTTCTCTTTGAAGTATATAGTAAGTTTATTAACCATATAATATAAAAATACAAAGAGACATGGTAAATGTCAAACAATTTAACTAAGAATTAAATCTAAAAGATAAAGTTAATATAGTGACCCAAACATGTCTAAAACCTATTGGTTGAGTGGTTTTCGACCCATACTTACCTTAGCCTTTAAATAATCTATTTTGGAGCCATTAGAAACCGAAAATTATTTTATTATAAAATAATATTTCTAGCTCTTCCTATGGTGCCCTCACCCCTCTTATTAAAGGGAACTCCCCCTTCTCTCTAATTAAAACCTTTGAAGGCATTTGGATCAGCCAACCCCTTCCCAAATATCCTCGCAACTATCCTTCCTTCATCCTAGAGGATCTCCTTTAGTTATAAATCCAACCAAATGAGCCTTTTTGATCAAATAAAAAGGAAGAACCTGAAGAAGAGGTAGATATCTAACCACCTCTTTCAAGTTCCTTTCTTCTTCCACTACATTTTTCTTTGTTGTTTCCATTATAAAATAATAAATCCTATATTTTCTATATACTAGGATGTTATTATAAATATGGTACAACCAAATTCATTATTCTATCCATCCTTTTAATGACATGCCATCGTACGTGCATTTGTACGGCTTACCGTCTCCACGTCATGGTGTAATTGTTATTCCATACATTATTATTTGGATGGGTATAATAATGATGTGTAATTTATGTAAATAATAAATATAACATGATAATTATTTGTTATATATGATATACCGTCCAATTATTTATTATTTTAATATCAAAATAATGATATTGTCGCTCGTGCGTACGTACGGATTTCCGTCTCCACGAACGTGATGAGATTCATTCCCCATCGTATCCATTCAAGACTAATTTTCATTAGATGATTAAACATAATGTTTAAATACTTAATATCATTCTGAATATTAATAAGATACATCCTATCAATAACAAACATTACTTACATAACAAAGCATATAAAGGAAAACGAATCAGTTAACACCCGAAACAACGATAATACTAAGATATTATTAACAAAGAAATATTAAAAGATCATATATGATATCATATTAATGTATATGATTATTTTATAATTTAATAAAAATTATTTCACCATTATACAAGAGGTTAACCTACCCTCGACCAAGGAAAATTATAAGTTAAGGGTTAATTCTACAATATCTTCATTATCCGAGGTTCATTATATGTAATTATCTACTGGGATCTCTTTATCATCCACATCCATGTTTCTTAAAAATGTATCCCAAAACATTTTTACTATTTTATAGACTATGGGTTAAAGTCATTTATACTCTTGTTTGACATTTATAATATGTTTATAAAGGAATCTCACCATCATTTTCCAAACAAGGTCCTATATATCCTTTTCAAAAAAGTTAAGGTAATAATATTTTTTTAACTTATACATCGGGTGAGGATATTTTCCACCATTATGACATCATCAAAGCTTCCCTTACAAGCTTATAAGAATATTTTCCAAATAAATGTTTTCTTTATAATTATGTGGCTCTTAAATGATATCAAAATAGAAAGAGACATTTCTCTAAAAATGGTTTTAATTTCATCTATGTCAACATCCTTTGATGGATTTTAAGTTTATTTGATGTTGATTTATTATGATACAAAACATCGATATTGTATTGAAGGTTTTGTGATATGTTTGAGTGTGGATGTTCTATTTTTATACCATTCACGGTTTATGGTTGAACTATTTACATTTCATATGTTAGTTTTAATACGAATTTTTATGTTATATTTTAACCTTTTCATATGAGGAATGTATTGGACTTAGTAAGTGACTGGTGAAGCCCTCTATTGCTCCTCGATGCATTGGTAGGTCTCATGAGACAACTAGATGTTGAATTGGACAAGGCCTTGCCCAATTTGATATATGGTTTTGGTCGAGGCCTTAATCATTTTTAGACGTCTTCGCTGAGGCCTTGACAAAATGTTTCAAAATATCTGGAATTATACATTCCCTCATTATTAAAATAATATTTTTGGTTTATGTGGTCATTCCACTAGTAGAATACCCGTGATTATGTTTTATTATGGAATTATTTACTCAGCTCATATTCCTGCCATAATAGTATTCAGGTTTATTATTAGTAAAGGCTTGTGGTTTCAATTATTCACCATGCTTAATATTTATATTATCTTCGGTTGTATTGATTACCCTTGCTGAGAATTTGAGCTCACCCCTTTTCTTATGTTTCATTTTCCCAGGATATGATGAAGTCAGTTATGAGTGACTTGCAGGCATAATCTAGGAGGCCTGGATGTTTCTAGTGGAATATATTCGTGTTTTATTCCTTTTCAAGCTGTAATGTTGAAATTATGTATGAATCTTGTTTCCAATAATAATAAACTAATCGGTCTTTCGGGACATGATTTCCTTGTGATCATTCCATTGTTATCGAATAATGCACCGACTCTGGGTAACTAGGTTCGGGGCATTACATAGTTGGTATTAGGAGATAGGTTTAGTTATTTTTGGGATTATGATTAGAAAACCCTAGTGAACACCTTAGGGATAATAATAAGTATAATAAAAACTTCCCTAATTTTTGGTGAGTAATTAGTAAGTGGTTTATCAGTAAAATACATCCTTGTCAAGATACGAGCGGGTAGAGGATGCTCTGGCACAAATGTATCTATGGGTAAAAACCAAAAAACACCACTTTGAGCTAGACTCAAATAGGAACTGGTGAATGACAATGATCCTTGCTTCAATCTTTGTTACGACACTCATAGGGGATATGCTTTGATAAATTCACAAGCATATTATGAACCATTGGTAAGGGAATAAAAAATTCCCCTAAGAATATATGATGGGAAGTAGATCATGGATAACATAGATTAAATTCTATAAATTCATAACTGAAATAAATAAATGAAATTTATAAGTCATATGTTTTTGTATTTGGATTACCCTATATGTGTTACCCCTAAATTTCCTTTTATTTCATCTAATGGTCAGTAATAGGAGGACTCTAGATAACAACCTATGCAAAGATCAATGTTATGATTGTTATAATGACATTCCCAATCCTATGGGGGAGGGAATCATGAACTTTTTCACGATACTCTCTATTATAACTCAAGTTTATAATAGAAACATGGGTCAAGAGGAATTTCCAAATCCCACTAAGAAGGAACAATTCGAAATTGAGAGATTCATGTGACAAAGGACTCCTACTTTTAAGTGATCATCTGATCCATAAATTGTCGGGAAATAGATCAACTCCATTGAAAATATCTTCTCTATCCTTCAATGTTCTGAACAAGAGAGGGTTCTACTAGCTGATTTTCATATAGAGGGTGAAGCTAATCAATTGTGGACATTGGTAAAAAATATAAATCCGGAAGAGGAGATCGATGTGTTTTAATGGAAGTATTTAGGGGGGAAATTTTGACAATTACATTCCATGAACCCTCTGACTTAATATTGAAAGGGAATTCATTGACTTGAGGAAAAGAGTTGAAAAATACATCAGGTCATATGAGGAAATCCTCACAAGTCTTGCACGATACGCCTTCATCTTTTTCGTTACCCTTGAATACAAGGTCGACTGCTTCTTTGGTGGGATATAAACTACCCTACTGAAATCCTTGGTGATCCGCGACTTTGATAGCTATGAGGAAATTTTATGATGTAGCCTTAAAGTTGAAATAGAGTTCTTAGAATCTTAAGGGTATAATGGGGATAAAAATAATAATGTGGAATTTATTTCTTGAAGTCCGAGGGATAAATCCAATGGTGCTAAAAAAATCTAGCTCCCCATATTCCATTGGTGTTGAAAGAATAACCCCGTAAATTTCTTGAAGGGGTGAGTAAATGATTTAGGTGTGGAAGAGAAGGGAACCTGGCCATTAACTATAGATAAGAAAAATCTATGGCGTCAACATAGGAGAGTAATGCTCTATCCGACCCTCAACACGTTGTTCATTTCTTCAAATGAAAAAAACCATGGAACGTTTCAAACCATTTCTTTAATCCAATGGTTTTTGGAGGCAACCAGCAACATCCATGGTAGCAAAGGTGATCTTTTTCCATCACTACCATCGAAGTGAACACCGAAAGTGAAGTGGTGACCGGTACACTAGTTATTCATTCAGGAATAGAAAACTTACTTTTTTATTATGGTTTTACAAATTCTTTTATATCCTAAAATTTTAGTAAAACAATCCCAAAAACACAAAAAATCTTGAAAGTAAATATGTCGGTGATAACGGAAACTGGGGAAATCATTATAGCCCATGAATATAACTCCTACCCTATCACAATAAATGGATTGAACATATGGAAAAACCTCATCATACTCCCTCTAGTTTAATTTTATGCCATTATTAGAATTGATTGACTTTACCTATATAGATCCAATATAAATTGTCAGGGGAGGGAAATCACTCTCTATATGGTGAATCAACCCCAGATTCAATACAATTACAATGAGGAGGATGAATCTTCTTTAGCACCATCATCTGAAGCATGGATATTACTGACCTATGAGAATGTATATCTTGCTCAGATGATTGAGTCTAAGGAAGAAACCTTCCTTTAAGACATGACTATTATGAGGTAATTTGCTGAAGTGTTTCCCAAGGAATTTCCTAGACTTCCTCCTAGAAGAGATGTTGAATTCTCAATTGATCTTGTACCTAGGAATTTCCAATATCAAATACTCCATATAGAGTGGCTATTGTAGATCTTTAGGAGCTGAAGAAACATCTACAGAAGAATCTAGATAAAGGGTTTATATGCCCAAGTGCTTTACCATGGGGTGCACCAGTCCTCTTCGTCAAGAAGAATGATGGGTCAATGTGCCTTTGTATTGATTATTGTGAGCTCGACCAAATCATGATAAAGAACAAGTATCCTCTAACCCAAATTGATGAATTTTTATAATAGTTACATGGATAAAAATAATTCTTCAAGGTGGATTTTTCGTTGGGATATTACCGAGTAAGGGTGAGGAATGAGGATATCCCCAAGATTCATTTTCGTACAAGTTATGAGCACTATAAATTCACAGTAATGCCTTTTGGACTCACAAATTCCCTAGAAATAATCATGGACTTGATGAATAGATTCTTTATATATTACCATGACAAATTTTTTGTAGTCTTTATAGATTATATTCTAATATAATCTAAATCCATGGTGGAGCGTGAGGAGCATCTAAGCATTGTACTAGAGACATTTCAAATTGAGAAACTCTATGAAAAGGAAAGAAAGTGTGAGTTCTGGTTGAAGGAGGTCTCATTCATGAGTCATATAGACACAACAAATTAGATATATGTGGATCCCTCCAAGACTACTATAATTGATCATTGAATGAGGCCAAAATTGGTGACAGATATTTATAGCCTCCCGGGGTTAGCTGGTTTTTATCGCAGATTTGTGAGAAAATTCCCACGATTTTAAAACCATATTACTAAGATAACCTAGAAGGGTTTAATGTTTCTTTGAGTGATGAATGCGAAAATATCTTCAAGGAGTTGAAAAGAAGGCTTATCACTACACTCGTGCTCACACTACCTACAATTGGAGAACTTTTTGTTATATTTAGTAATGATTAAAAGAAGGGAATTAGTTTTTTGTTAATGAAAAATGACAAAATCATTACCTAATATTCAATGAAATTTCATGTTCATGAGAAAAAATATCCAACACATGATTTGGATTTGGTTTCAGTGATCTTCACTTTGAAAATTTCGTGGCATTACCTATTTTGGGAGAAGTGTAAAATATATACCGACCACAAAATCCACACGTATATATTCACACAAAAAGAGTTGAACATGTGCCAATGAAGATGGTTAGAGCTGATCAAAGACAATGACTACTCAATCCATTACCACCCTAGGAAAGTGAACAAGGTGTCAGACACTCTATGTTGAAAGGACCTAGTGATTATATCATTGATCAGAATTGAAAAGGATCCAATCTTCTTGTATTTGATGAATATGGAATTAAGAATCATAAAAAAGAGAACATCTTAAATCCTTTCACAAATGATTGATCAACCATCTATTTTAGAAAGTTTAAAGGATGCTCAAACGAATAATGTGGGAATTCCAAGGAAAGTGAAAACTGTCAGAAAAGGGAAATCTTCTGAGTTTATTGTTAATAAAGAAGTGATTGTGAGATTTGGGAAAATACTATGTGTTCCATCAAATCTTTAGTTAAGGAATGAACTTTTAGATGATGCCCATAGTTCAAATTTCTCCATTCACCTAAGAAACACAATGACATTTCAAGATCTCTGAGAGAATTATTGGTGGGATGACATGAAGAAGGAGATCGCTGAGTATATGTCAAAGTGACTTGTATGTCAGCATGTGAAGGTTAAGAGGTAGAAGTATATAGGGATGATTAAACCATTTCCCATACCAACCTGGAAATGGGAGAACATCACCATGTACTTCTTCACTCGACGTTTGAAGACATCTGAAGGAAATAATGCAATCTGTGTTATTCTGGATCGTCTTATAAATATTTCACACTTCATTATAATTTGGTAGGATTTCTCATTGGATAAACTAGAAAGGATATACACCATATAAGAGGTAATACTATATGGAATACCACTATCGATTGTATCTGATTGAGATTCATGATTCACCTCTATGTTTTGGAAGAGTCTTCAACAAGCTATGAATATTGAACTGAACTTCAGTACGGATTATCATCCTCAAACTGATGACCAATCTGAGCGGACAATCAAAAAACATGAGTATTTGTTAAGAGCATGATCAATGGACTTCAAAGGATGATGTTATCAACATCTTCCTCTGGTTGAGTTCTCTTACAATAGTAGTTTCCATTCAAGAATCCATTTGGATCCTTATGAAGCTCTATATGGGAATAGGTGTAGAACACAGGAATTTTGGGATGATGTTGGGGAGAAAAATTTCCTAGGTCTAGAAATGGTCTAAGAAATGGTGGAGAAGGTTAAGACCATATATCATCACATTAAAGCTTCTCAGAGTCGACAAAAGATCTATGTTGATAATCATCGATAAGACCTTGAGTTTGATGTCGAAGACATGGTATTCCTCCACATATTGCAGTGGAATAGAGTTATGAGATTTTAGAATAAGGGAAAGATTAGTCCAAAGTACATAGACCCTTTTAAGATTCTTGATTACATTGGAGAAGTGGCCAATCTACTAGCACTCCCACAGAACCTATCTCAATTACATGATGTATTCGACGTATCACTCTTGAGAAGTATCTACCTGACCCATCACATGTACTCAATCCCAATGTAGTACTACTGGATAATGACCTCTCCTAGAAAAATAAGTCGGTGAATATATTAGATTGTAGGTAAAACATTCTACGAAATAAGACAATTCCCCTCATCATGGTGTTGTGGTGAAACCAAAATTTTTAAGAGGCAACATAGGAATTGGGGGAAGGGATGAAGCAGAGTTACCTGCATCTGTTTAGTGTGAGAAAAGGAAATTTTGAGGGTGAAATTTTATAAGGGGGAAGATGTTAAAGACCCAAACATTCATTAATAAAAATTCCTATTGATCTAATTCAATATATAATTATGTATGCACATCCATAGTTTTATGTTTTTAGATTTTAAAATACCATTAAAAAATTTTATTGTTACTAATATAGTCATTGAATATTGACCACATGATTAGTACAAATATAGGGCTTTAAAAAATCCAATTTTCTCTGACAAAATAAGTGATGGACTCATCCAATAGAATTTATCCATATACAGCCCATTTGTCAGAACTCAGAAAGGATATAGCGTAATTGGGTTTCACTCTTGACCAAACCCATTCTGAGCATCAATATGTTAATCTTGAAAAAAATGTGTATGGGAAAAGTGGAATTTGATAGTGATTGACACCCGAGCGACGTTATCTGAGTCTCCCCAAGAATCTGTCAACATCGCACACTTTACCCTTCAGTATTATGCGAGTGTTGTAAGGGGTTATGTAAAAAGACCCTAGCACTATTATTATGTACCTTATTTTAGTATGTAGAATGTAAATTAATTTTTTTATTATTACTTTGTAAATATTTTTTAAAGAAAAAAAGTATTTTTATTTAATTTTCAATTATGAAATCTATTGCGATGAATTAATTGATTTTTGAATTAAATATTATTTTAATGAAATATTATTAATAAATTACTTTTTTTTAAATTTAAATGATCGTATAATTTTTACGAATGCAATATTATTTTTTATTAGGGTTTGAAACATTTTTTGTCAAAAACTCATGAATTTTTGATAAATTTCATTTTTTTAAGTAAAAAATCACATATTTATAAAATTATTTAGATAAAATTAATATTATTTTTGAAACGTGGATGTCAAAATTATCTAACGAGGAATTTTTCATAATTTTTTGAGATAGAAGAATTTTCGGGGAAAAATTAAATACTGTTTAATTATATAATATGTTTTATGACATCATAATGACCCAATAGTGATGTAATAAAATACTATAAATTTTATTTTAGGCCATTATTTGTTTTAAAATTAATATAATGTGATTTAAGGTTTGTTTTATTTATATTAAAATGCTTTATTGGACCGTATAAGGATTATAAAATATTTTAACCTTTTAAAATGTTTTCCTTAAGAGTGTGAATCACCAACACATAAGAAAACATTATATTTTAACATTTTAATGTGTGGTGTCCAAAACCAAAATAATAATGAAATCCATCTCTTTTTGTATATAAACCCACCCAATATCCCATTCCTCTTCACTAAAACCCCTCGAGCACATCCCTACTCTATCCACCTCTCTCTATTATCCTCCCAAGGCGCCCCAATCTCCAAATAAGCCTCTCTCAAGCCCCTCCCAACACTTTGGGATCACACTTCCATGTAATGGATTTCTTCCTTTTTCATTTTTGTCCAACTTTAATTATGTTGTTATACCCTTTTAATTTCAATTAAAAATATTGGGGTATAATTTAACACCTCCCCATACATCCTTTATTATGTATTAATAATGAGAGACCCCTTTATCTCTCATTAATTCCTCCCATGTACATCTGTTACCATACTAAAATTCTTTAAAGAATTTCTATCTCCACATTTACATTCAAGAAATTCTATTATATTATGCATCTAAATTCAATTACCTATGTTGGGACATGTATCTCTTTCACCCCCATACTTTTAGTATCATGTATATATGGAGAGATACCCATTTCTCTCTCATCAGTCATTTTTAGGAATTCTTATTTCACATCGTTATGTTGCCGAAATTGCACTGTGATTTTTCCAAACCAATGTAATTTTGTAGTGAATACCATGACCATTTCACTATCAACGGTGTTCATCTTTACACACATTTACTTATTTCTTATAGAGTTTCATGTAGGTATTACACATTCCTTTATCATGGAATAAATTATGAGGTTTAATGATTCCATGTAGTATGATTGATGTGGAACACTTATGCATGAAATGAAATGATTAATAAGGGTGTTCCCTGATAGCACTCCAATGTATTGGGTAAAGATTAGTGTCATGATACATCAAGTGAAATGAGGGTTTACTAATGTTAATTCAAGTGCAATTAGGGTTTAATAATTATCCAATTTCAATGAGCCTTGGCTCATGCTAATACCATGTTAAGTTTTGTTTCAACATTTCCATGTTATGATAATCATGCTATATCAGGCCTTTATGTTCATTTTTCTCTTATGCTCTATTTATATACCTATTTCCTAACATGTACTGTATTATTCATGTTATTCCTTATTTACTCACTTAATAGAGTTATAGCTCACCCTTTTCTTATGAAGTTCCTCAGGTTATCACATGAAATGCCAAGTATGAAGGAATGTGTGTGGTCATGTAAAAGAAGTTTTCAATAAAGATGTGCATTTAATGTTTATTGTTTTTATGTAATGTTACTAATCCCAAAATACACTATATCTTTCAATATTATTTATTGTTTCAAGTTAAGGTTTTATGTAATAAATTATGTTTAGGTGTGAAGTAATGAGCAGGTTTTTTATATTCTACTTGTGTACCCTCTGGATTTCTATATATCCTTACATTTACCATTTGGTATAGGAAAATAAATATGAGATCCATTTTGAGTGCATGAAATATTAACATAACAAATTAATTTGAGCTTTATATAATACCTCACATTCCATTATTGAATACATCTATTTTCACTTAAAAATCATTAAACATGTCATTACTAACCCATAAAATGAAAAATATTTTTTATGTCATTTCAATATAGTGTCACCTAAATTGAACTAAAAATAAAATAATTTAATATAAAAATTTCAATAACCCAAAGATATCATTTCATATAACCATATACATCTTGATTCATGAAAATAAATTCTATGGAAATAATACCTTCAACTTTAAATATGTAAATGGAATCAATTACATTAAATTTTATTTATAAATAGATTTTTTCAAAATCAAAAAATAAGATCTTATATATGATAATAAAATATAATTTTCAAAAATTTATATGAAGTAATTTGTAAATAAATTACATATAAATGGAATCTCAAATAAATGAAAAATTGTTCTTATAAATAATTCCCAAAAGTTGATGTGAAAACATTTTTGAAACATTTTCTTTTAAACTATGAATCTTTAAAAAGTTGTGTAGAAGAAGACATTGTTCGTTCAAAAATGGAATGTAAAATATTTGAAAAACCTTAAATTTTGAAAAATTAAATTCAATAATAAATCATTAAAATTAGGGAAATATTATGAATTGAAATCTATAGTTGCAAAAAATAAAATATTTTTATTAGATGGATTTGTTTCCATATTATTAAATTCTTTTGATGAAAACCCACCAATTACATAGAGTTACTAAAACATGTATTTGATTATAATAGAACAGAAATATAATATTCACATTAGATACTACATAATTGTGTTTCTATATACACATGGGAATATTTTTAGAAGTGGAACTCATGGATATAGAAGAGAAAACATCAGGAAAGGGGAATGAAATTATTCTTAATTATGATATATATTTTTAGAAAGAATGTAATAATGTTAAAAGATTTGTATTTTAAACTAATATTATTCAATATTGGAAGAGAATTTATAATGATATATAGTATTGGGGTGGATGAAATCAATCTAGGTTGAAAGAAGTTTAAGAATAAATATTTTCATCCAGTGAAGGGTGTTTAGTTAACAATTAACATAATGAACATGGTATCTATAAATAAAATTCCATTTAAGGAAATTAAATTATATGGCCCATAAAAAAACATTAATTTCATAAATATCATAAAACAAAATCACTAGTTAGGATTCACACCATATATATGTTTAATGTTGTAAACAACATACCATTAAATTATTTTTTAGAAAAAATATCTTACCATCAATTATTTATCTTATCATACTATAACATCCTATATAATAAAAACAATCTTAATCATCCATTTTATAAACTAATTAAGATATATAAACATTTATAATATTCAATTACATGTATACCCTATATTTATTATAGTATATCAATATCTATTTCAATATATTTTGTGACTAATATTTAACATTTTGGTCAGTTTCATAACTGTGGTGTAGTTCTTCAATATCCAAAAAAATCATCACTCCAAGAAAAAAATTTGTATGATTATTTTATTTAAAATATTTTTAAAGATATAATTTAATTCCATTTATGTTTTTTATGATCCCTAATGATGAATATAGTGAGGAGAATGGTTGAATGATTCTCAGCAATCAAAGGGTGTTTTCATAAATAGTTATTTAAATTATTATATAAAATTTCCACGACAAAAATAATAATTATTATTTTTAAAATTATATCATCAAAAAAGAAGAATGAAATTACCATAGTTATACGTGATATAAAAATTTATCATTATTCAAGTAGGTTCTTAAATCAACCAAAAAACAGAATATACAATACTAAATTGATGATTATTATATTATTTATTTTTAATATCATTATATCATAAGCACAAAGTTGTTATTTTTTTATTATTGTTATATGACATAATTTTAAACCTCTATTTGTTGAATAATAACTATTCATTGTTATAACATTATAAAAATCAATTAATTTTTTCTCTTAGAACACATTTTTTATATATGAATTTATCATGGTTGATTATCAATCATTTTTAATATTATTTCCAATTTTTCATTCTAGAATCTTGAAAATTTCAAAGAAATTATATATATCCATTTACAAAAATGTAATTAAAATATATGAAATGAAGTGATAAATATAAAAAAGGAATCAGATCATTCTATGGAAGAAATAATCCATAGGTATATATGGTGGATGATTTAGTATTCCTTAGAAGGTGGAATGAAGTTATATATTTTATGAGTTGAGAATATAAAAAATGTAATAAATACCATATATATATATATATGTTAAATTTCCTATTAGGCCCATAATTTGAAAGAGGTCAGGGGAAATAAATCATATTGTGTTGTGGAGCAGGTAGTCTGAACGAGGAATAGATGGTGATTACATTCCTTATAATAGAAATATGATAGACGGTTAATTCAAGTAACTTATGTATAATAACATACTAATATAAGAATCATATTAATATTATCAATTTATCTTTCAATAAAGTATTTATGTGATGAATAAATGTGATAAAAGAATTTAAATGTTAATGGAGGAGTTCGAAATTTTACCTCACTTATTGAATTGTCTCCATTGAAAAGAGGGTAAATCCATAATGTGATGGACTTATAAGATGACTATAACTTCTTAACGAATGATAGAATTTTTAAGGAGAGGGTTGGGAGGAGATTTAACTAAACAATTATGGTTGTGGTGTGATAAAATCTAAGGAGTATAGTTGTCATTTTATATGTTCAAATCGATGTAATTTTTTTAAATACCCATATATCATTACAAATGTGATGTATCTATCAAGGAAACTATCTCCAAAATAGGGAAATTATTGATAGGGGTAGGGATATGGTTCATAATTTACTAAACCACCAATTCCAATAGATGTTTCAAAAAAAATTTATCCCAATATTTCTAAAACGGTTTACAACTTTTTGATTTTTATTGTGGTAGTTAGTTTATAAAAAGATAATTTATCAATTTATCATGAAAATAAATTTTTCAACATGGATAATATTGATGTAATGTTATAAAATTTCAAAACATTTTTATTATATTCATTTTTTGTGCAATTTGTTTTTGAAATACAAAATATATAACTTATAGAAAACAATATTTTTTTCAAACCGTAACATATTATATAAAATGTAAAATAATTTTTTTAATTTTCTAAAGTCATATAAAATCTAAACATTTTGTTTTAATGAATTTTTCATGAATGCATTATTAATCGATATATAAATATATTATAAAAATCTTGTTATTTTCAAAAACAATATTTTTCACTAATGACCTAAAATTAAATAATTTTAGAAAATTACAGACAATTTATCTTATTGTAATAATGAAATCTGGATTTGAAAAAATCTATTATTTAAAAAAACAAATTATAAAAATTATAATATTTTACTTTAAATAAATATATAATTATATGATGTATTGAAAGTTATTATGTTTAAACATTAATTTTTCTTAGTACTATCTCATACCAAATTTAAACAATATTGATTTCAATATGTTGTTTAATTTATTGATGTATTTTATATTATTATATTATTATTTTAAAATAAATTTTATTGAAATTTAATAATATATAAACTAGAAATTTTGTATTAGGAAATATTTCTATATATTAAAAAATATTTATTATATATCCACAAAATATAATAACTTCTAATTAGTTGATATATTTTTATATTCTAGTTGTCTATTTATTCAAAAATATTATTAAAAATTAATATGTCATGGCTATTTTTGTTCAGAGTTGTGTGTCGATTAAGCTACGATCCAAATTATTTTTTAAATTAAATTTGTTTAAAAATATTAGTGTATAACAATGTAAAAATAATTAACATAGTATTTATTATAAATGATTTAACAAGAAACGTGTCATTTTATTTTTTGAAATGATATTACACTTTACATTAGAATATGGAATTTATGGATTTAATTTCTTGTTTGAGAAATCATAACCTATTAAACTCATAGATTTTGTTGGTGGAATATAATATCTAAACATATCGGAGTGCTACACTCTACCCTCCCTGACCATTAGTATTTATCTATGAAAAAATCATTACGAAAATAATATCAAATGTTGTTATCTTTTCCCCATTACCACCATAGGTTCCCATATAGCTTTACTGGATTTTTTGTAGATAACCTAAACTAGATGACTTGTGTTTCTCCGGATTACATTATCTCATGATCATTGGTTTAGACCAGTTTTTTCCTCATATGAAATATCATACTATTGTGATATAACCTAGTATTGAAGTATAGTGAAGGATTAGGTATGTAAATCCATAAGATATACCTTTATAACAAATTTTTACCATTAGAGTGATTTTGTTGAAGAATCCATAATAAACTACCATCCTTGAATGATCAAGATTCTTTTAGGCAGAGATATATCTAAGGATAATCATACCATTAATTCTAAATATCATAATCTTCTATAAAGGTGACAATAAAATTAATAAAACAACTCTAATATCTAACACTTGAAATCCCTATTTATTTCTAACATAACATATTAGTCATCTCTTTGATTCTTTTATGTTCCACATATTGTACTTAACCTTCCCAACTACTTAATTTGTTAGATCATGTTCCAATAAAAATCCTTAGATAATT
This sequence comes from Viscum album, assembly GCA_963277665.1. NCBI lineage: Eukaryota > Viridiplantae > Streptophyta > Magnoliopsida > Santalales > Viscaceae > Viscum > Viscum album. Next base: position 1,495,477,829 of record OY728151.1, on the reverse strand, counting down.
TCATCCCTATATATTATATTTTGTAACTTATTTCCATTCCCTATATTTTATGTTTCCAGGTGAATACTCGAGTGAGTAATATTATTAAATGAAAATTCAATAAGAGGAAGGTATTAATACAAACGAAATTTGAATTACATATAACATGATCTATTTCAACCCCCTATGTATTGAATGTAACTCTCAGGATAAACATTTTTATTATGGTGATATGAAGCGTTAAATCGCAAATATGTATTCAATACCTGGTAATGAAATGACCATGTAATTTTAGTAAAACTCATATATAAATAAAATATAGTTTACTTTGGTATTCCTTGCATTCTTATCACTTCCATAATCAGTATATTGGTTTACTGATTGAGTCATTAATATTCTTTGATTGAAATTAAATATATAAACTATATAAGTGTTCAACTAAAATCCAAAGAGAACTCTAAACTTTAGATATAATCATGAATACTATAACAAAATCCATGTTGGGGTTTTCCAATTTATTTGCATGTAAAAGAAATTTTTAAATCCCCTACATAGACATATACCATTAATTATTATCCTACTTATATATCAAGAATCAAGAAACATTGAAATATAATATTTCATGATTTATTCCGTAAGTATTATTTAATATAACCATGCATCTTTCCCTTCCAATTTGGATTGAGAATAATGAGATATGTGATTTTTCTTATTTCACCATCCTTAATTCTGTAATTGACATGTCACATACTTGGTTCCTGAATATTATAAACCAATCAAAGTCAAGATTTAACTCTATAATAATCCTTAAAATATTTTTCGTCTATTCACATTCCCCATCAACATCATTAACCCTCGCATGGATGGATGGTTGAACTTTGATCTGATAAGGATAAAATCTCTCTCATTTAACAACTTTTTCATGGTCCACCACAAAAATCCTAATATGTATTGGATCCCCCTCAATCCTTATCTTAGAAAACAATACAATTTCATTTTGATTAATAGAATCAACCACCTTGTTTTCCGTCCCATTTTTATAATTCATACAAAGATTATAGTAATTAATTAAATTATCCCATCCCATTTTCAATATATTCATCTATTTCTATATGAATATATATATATATATATCAATAATTTATGATCAGTATATATATCACGTCATTTACCATAAAGGTAATGTGTGAATATTTTTGAAGAAAAAAATATTTCTATCTTCTCTAAATCCATTTTCGGGTAATTTTTCTAGTACAAATTCAATTGGAAAGAGAAATAACCTCTCACCATTTAATAACTTGTAAGTATTTTTCTAATCCCAATTTTCAATGAATCGTTATTATTCAAAAATAATTATCCACTATAAGGTAGTGTATGCTTAGTTTCACTGATCAAAATTATTTTACAGTTTTTGAAATTTTCTTCACATATATTTGTTCAACAGAACATTGATCCAATCCAAGATAACATGGTTAGTGTATTTTTTACCAATTAAAATTTCATACAATTGAATGTTAACATATAGTTAATAAAAGATATCATGTGCTTTCAATATTAGTGTTTTTTCCATTTCTCAATTAATAACCTCATAAAAGTATGTACCAATATTTTCTCCCTTTAGATTAAATGAATCATTAATGGAGACGGCGGGAGCATTGGGATCCCTAAATTGTGTTGCTATAAAATCATAGTTTACAAGCATCATATAGAAGGTTGAATTAATAATATCCTATATTTTACACAAATATAATGATATCCATAAGGAAGATCAATAAAGGAGAATTATTGAGATTCAAGAAGTTGATCTAATAAATCAATCATTTGAGTTATACGAGAGTCGTTCCATGAAGTGATCTTTTTATTTTTTAGACAATCCAGGAAATGAAAAATTGACACACATTTCTTCTAAATAATACAATTTACTGCACCCCATGTATAAAGAAATTAAAAATCATTGACCTCTTATCTAATATTTTAAAGAGTCTCTTCTTTAATCCCAATATATAAATCTATTTCATTGATTAATATATTATGGAAAAAATATATGAATTAGGTTTTAGTTAAATTGAAAACTCAAAAACCAGTTTTAGGGGATGTGTAGATTTAATTTTGTAAATACATCATCATAATCACAAAAAATAAACATATCGTCAATTTTTAGTTTCCACCCTACAATTTTATATTGATACCCTTAATAAATATGTAGTATGACACATATAATGGACGTAATTTCCATCTGAATGTCTTTTAAACTTCATAGAGACAAATGAACGTAGATTTATTTTGAATATAAAATTTGAATTCCATTCCATTAAAATTGATATGGGATTTATTTAAAGAAAAAAAATCCATAGCTAACATGATAATAAATTTGAATGTTTGGAGAATAAAAATAATTATGGAAAGAAAATTCCAACAAACATCTATTAGAGATCAGAAATATACATGAGATAATATCCTAAATTGATAAGGAGTTTTCACCGATCAATAAAACTATTAAGGTGTTCATGTCAAACTCAAAGTAAATACATAGAATATAATATAGTGTGTATAACCTAAATCAAATAAGAAATTTTATGTTCAAGAGTGTATAATAAGTTTACCTTACACCGTGTCATTATCATTAACCACTTCAACCATTATGATAAAATTGGTCTTCCTTATTTCCCTTGCATGAGGAGGTTTTTTATAAAAAACTTCATCACTAACCCTGAAATTTCTGAAAATATTTTCATAGTTTCTATATATCTAATAACTATATAATTGATTTGTGGGGGGAACATTAGTTTCAACTTTCTATTCATTCATTTAATTGGTCGATCTCATCATATAACATTGTTGTTATTTTTCTTGATGGCCTTCTTCTTAATGAATAAAACAATTACCTACCCCCTTAAGTAAAATTTCACCACGATTCCTTCCAGATATTCAACCTAATGGAATATTAATTTTACTTCATATGTGAATCATATTATTTATATCTCCAAGATAATCATTATTTTCCTTCCTATACCAGAAACCATAATAATAATAACATTATATAATATATATTTTTAGTTTAATAAAACATGAAAATATATCAACATTTCTATAGATTTATATTTCATCCAATTCAATGAAAAGACTTTGACTTTTGAAAATAGTGAATATGTTAATTTTTTATTGGTACTTAATAAAACCAAAAGCATTCCTTTCATGTATAATGAAAGTTTCCTTATTGAACATGATGGATTCATCATCCATTGGGATAAACTCTTGGTATTCCATTTCTATTATCTTGAAAAGGTAATTTAAAAGTACATAATGAAAAATACATTCATTAAAACATCTCTTTTCATGGTTCCAAATTCATCTTATACACTATTATTATTTATAAGTCTCTATTAATGACTAGTTCAACCTTATAATGTTATATAATAAACAAAAAATCTCATGGTCCAGCCTTCTCTAGGATGATGATAATATAGAGGTCTCTGACTATCTCTAGCATTCTGGTTAGGAATTTACAGATGAATGGTGATCTATTATGTTATGGTGTTTGACGGTGGTGATGTTTCTCCGGCGACGAGTGTTGTGATTACGATGATAGTGTTGTTGGGATAGCAAGACAACAAAGGGTATGGGAGGAGACATGACATGACCTTGGATGTTTGGATTCTCAAGGCTTGAGGACTCCTTGAGTGATGTGAATCTTTTGAAGTTTGAATTTCATTTTGGCTATTTTGATTTTGTATCCTGCACATGAATTTTGGTTATCGGGGTTACCACTCAGACATAAAGTGGTTTATTTGAAAATCAAAAAAAAATAATCTTCAGGAATGAAACTGTGGTGAAAGGATGAAATTATTTAATATTTGAATCCATATAGATTATTTCCATCATTTGGATATTTTTAAAGGATGTATGACACATGTTACAATCAATAGATTATGAAAGTTGGATTCATATAGCCATAATATTTTTTATCTTATCCAAACATAATATTTTTTCAAAATAATATTATCAAATTGGATATGAATTTTTTTTGCATAAAATTACCCAAAATCTCATCCATAGATCAAAACAAAAAATTCTTTGGTAAGTGTCAAGCATTAATAATCTGGGTGAGTACTCAAATAATCCCGAAATTCAATCTCATGATGTATTGAAAAATTAAACCTTCAAATAAAACATAGAATCATTTGTTTTACCCTATATGAATCTCATTTCATCATAGGATGTCTTAAATAATTTTGTTAATTTCATGATAAACTAATCAACAAAATTATATAAATCATTCACTGATACAAATCGGGGTGACCTGCAAATATGATAAATAAATACTAAATAATAAAATATTAATACTCAATACATCCCAAAATAATTTAATACCACCAAACATAAAGGATTACATAATATATATATATATAATCATCTTATTTTAGTAATGGTTATCAACACTTCCTTGATTATTCTCCATGAATTGTACCCATCTTTTATATATTATACACAGGCTTTTACTATAATATAAATAATTGTAAATAATATAATGGGGGGCCTCAGACACAAAGCTATTATAAACTAGTTAAATAACAACTGATGCTAGTAAGTCATCATAAAATAAGCATAATTTCTTGATAACGTGAATGAAAATAATGAAAAATAATAATATCTCATTTTACATAATTAATGAGTCATGGAAAAACTTATTATCTTGTGATAGTACATGAGTCATACGTGTGATTTATCATAAATAACTATTAATGATCCAATAATATCATAATAATGAGATATAAGTTTTTATAATTCATGTATATATATAAAAGGGTTTTCATAGTCACATATCACTAACCAGACTATTATATTTTACGTACTCACATAGTCAATTGGGATCACTCGGTATACCAATAAAATTTTTGATCATAATTCCATAGTGGATGAGATCACTATGAATTACATTTCATATTATATACTGGCATATAAATAATTACATATTTCATTATAGGGATATAAAATTTTGTGCCCACCAATCACATAATTTAAAAATATACCAAGGTGTTCCTAAAATCTTGAATGTTCTATTGTTTATTCGGTTTTGGATAATAAATTATTGAATTAGATTGAGGGGTAATGTTATATGGAATATATTCCAAATGTAACTAGGCCCAGTATATGTCCATTGATGACCTAATTTCCAAACAACAACAAGAAATCCCTACTAATCTATTATTTACATTGATCCTAAGTTCCAAACCTAAAATGATGATTAAAATGAAATACCTCATATAGAACTAAATTGTACCAAGTACTGATGTATAATCCATACCCACACATTCTTCCAATATGATCATCATTACTAGCGGTTTATTCTAGATCTTAACAACTTTTAGAACTATAACAGGGTATTTGAACTAGTGTGGTTTTTCCTAGTTCAGTCAAGGCTACCGCTACATGTTAAAACTGTTAAAACACTAACTAGGAACACCACTCCAAATATATCGCTGTTATTTAATCACCATAGTAACCCAACACTATCATCCAAGAATTACATCCAGTAATTCCTCCTCAATATCAATCCTCCATTTTCCATCACTATCTTCGGACGATATGCCACTATTGACATATTAGTTAATGAATAAATTCCATCTTCTATCGATGAAGGCCTTCCACAGTTATTCCATCCTCTATCTATACATGAAATACCTATGTTCCTGACCCATCTCACCATTTATGACTTAGTTGTGAACATTATATTCAATCTAGAGGACACACCTCCCACAGAACAGAAAGATCCACCAAGACTCCCTTAGTGTGTAAAAATCCATTTACCCCAATTATTTGAGTACTTATGGGATTTGATAATGGTAGATGATGTAGGATCAAATTGTACCATATAACTATGATGGAACCTAATATCTTAATACATGATACCATCAAAATGTTCATCATTTCATTATAGAATAATAAACTCTTTAAGAAAATGGGTTTCATAAAATCGTTATTAGAACATCCTAATGGTAATCTGTCCTGAAAAAAACATTAGGCCTTTTCGTAAGACCATTTTCCAAGTAAATAATAAAAATTAATAAATGATGTTAACATAATTGATGAATCAGTATTATAAAAGAATTAAAAATAATCATTGAAAAACATGTGAAAAATTTTATTACTCATGGCCAACATTAATAAAAAATAGAATAATGGAAATATTTATTTCTATGAAAACTCATTTAATCATGTAATGGATACTTCAATATATTGAATAAATAGTATGCTTGGAAATTTATTCATGAAAAAAATGTTAAATGAAAACATTCCATTCAAAATTTAGTAAAATGTTAAAATTCATTCATGTGGGGAAAATATGAAACGAAACTATTTAATCATAGTTAATGGAAATAAAAAATAATATAAAAATATAATTGAAAAAAAATTATAGATATAATATTCCATAATATATTATGAACAAATTTCTATATGTAGGAAAAATATTCTCATGAAAATGAATAGAAATAAGGTTTGGTTGTCTTGAAAACATCCTTTTATCCATTTTAATTCCAAAGAGGACAAAAAGATACTTAAATACTACAATTACTAATATTAATAGAGGATGATATAATTAATTTGATATATGAGATATTGGGAATATAATTTCCATCAATGGAAATTGAAACATAAAAAATCCGAATAAAATTTATGTTATAAAATAATTGAACTACTCAATTCCATATTTTTCTCGAACACAATAAAATATCCTTTATGATGAATTTATATTTATTATTTATCTATAAAATAACAATATTTATATTTATATTACTATATATCATTCCATAAGAATTTCTAATCACCCATTAGCAAATATTTTCCATTTGAAAGCGCCCATATTTTCTTAACTGTTCAAATTACAAGGAATGTATTTCCTTTCTTGTTTGAGTATATAAACCATATAAATGGTTCTAAAGTAATAATATTTTCATAAATATCAATTTTTTATTATTAAATTACCCTTCCATTTGTGTTTTGAAAAAATAATTGTTTCACATCATGTTGACTCCTTTTTATACTTACAGGGAGTTATGATTCCATTTTTAAATGGCTTGAATGAACGAAATTTGAACAATAATTTTCAACAAAAAATATTAATATTGTATATATATCATGTATGTTCGTAAAATAACTCCTAACAATCATATGTGGAATCAAGAAATGGAAAAAATTATCTAACTTCATAGATGTGGTAGTTCATATGTACACTATAGCGATGTTATCACTTTTCAATAGAAGGGAGTGTAATAGGGTAGATAATATTTTAACTCTTGAGAATCATAATTATTTAATAAAAGACATTTATATACATTAATTAAAACTATATTACCATATAAAAGTGGCATTGATGAAAAATAACACACATTTCATAATTTAGAGTGCAGTTCTTATATGCGCTCATGAGAAATTTTTGTTTTCCATTAGATGTAAAGGACGAATATTGTGACTATAAATGAAATATAATAGTGTTTATGTATATTAAGTAAATTTATCTCATTACTTATGGTATATTCATTTCCCTTAGTTTGTAAGACTTCATGGTTTGGGTTTTAGTGAGACAAGAATCCATATGTTATATTTATGAGAGTTGGGAAGTGAGTTGTGCGGACCTTTTTCAAGATGAGGAAGTTATGTGTTTTGTGTAAGTGGGAAGAAGAGGTTCCCTTAAATATGAGAGGGTATTAGAATTTATATAAATAGAAAAAAAATAACTAATATAAATTTAATATATTAAGAATATTGCACTAAAGTCACTCATTTTAGTTAATAATATTGGCAATATCTATATCCACACTTTTAATTTTTTTCACCATTTTTAATGATATGAAAATTCGTATCTCTTAGTTTAATTCACTCGTTAAACCATTTAACACTTACTGTAGAGACACAATTTTTTTATCATTGTTACAATATATTTTTTGTTGAAAAGAATTTTACCTTATATTTTTTTTTGAATACTATGATTCCAATAAAGAACTTAATTTTTCATGATTAAATTCATTTAATTATCAAAAATTAATAATAATACATGTGGAAAAATGAAGAAAAAAACATTTTATCAAAAAGTATTTTATTTATTTCTAAAAAGAATTTATAAATAATTTGGCTTAAAATTATTTATTATTTGTGATTAACAGGAACTTATTGGATGTATATTAAATAAATAATTATTTCTTTCCATTAGAACCATGATAATAGAAAATGGAATCTTTGAACCTCCTTAATAAATCTAATTATTATAAAAACATCCATATTAGAATAAAATATAACTTATTATACAAAAACTAAATATTGAAGTTTCCAAATTTTAAAAAAACACTATTATATTATTTGTTTTTAAGGAATCAAAAATTGTGGTCGAGGAAAATTTCTCAAATCAATTTTATGTTATTATTATATCATATAGAATTCATGAATGTTATGATGCTTGTGGAATGTCTATTTTTTGATACTCAATTTAAAATAATATTTTATTAAAATTCTAAAAATAAATAAAAAAAAGTATTTAAATTAAATAAGATAATTTAAAATAAGGATGTTCGCTTTTTGATACACATAATAAAAATTTTATATCCTTATCTTTTAATTAATATATATTTTATATATAATTATAAAAATAAATCCAAAAATTTTCCTTGAGATAAGAAAAATTTTGGTAGTTCATATTATAATAGGTTTTAATCATTATGGTTCAATTAATTAACTCTATATATATTTCAATTTTTATTATAACGAACTATTATCCACCATAGTTTAGAGTTTCATGATTTAAAGGATAATAAAAACATAATTTCTTCAAAATAGTATATATTCTATATATCCTATTTTGTGGCAGACATGAGGAATAGAAATAAATATGATGTGTATGTTGAGAAAGTTCCCAAAAACATTTATCAAAAATACATAAAAGAGGTGGATTTAAATCGTGAAAAAAATTACTATAAAAAAATTCAATGATTTTTCCAAGTGCAATAAATTGATAATAAAGGAATTTTTGACACAAAATGATGGGCTGGAATATGTCCTTGATTAATTATTTACTCTTCTTAGGAAATTCACATGAAAACTAATCAACATTGTTTTCATGACATAGATTTAGAATAAATTATTAATTTTATAGAATCATTTTAATAAACATCAATATGCGGATTTGAATGATGTATGTTCTATCCACTATAATCCCCTAAAGAAACAATCCAAGAGGAATAAAATTAAGAGACAGAGCACATGGATGAGATTCCAAAGCAAGTATAACATTATATTCATTCATTATGTTATAATTTTATACTTCTATGAAAATTTAATAAAACCTAATATTATAATATTTATTCCATGGTCGAGTAGAATCATCTTAAAAAAATAATAAGGAAACCCCACCAGTGAGTAGAAAATAGTGACTGAGTTTGATGAAGTTCAATGTTTTAGAATATTGGAGAAAAAAATTCCCAGTCAATTCTCAAAAATCCACAAAGTGGATATAGAAAAATTATAAATGGGATGCCCATTACATTCATTCCCATATCCTCTTAAATATTTTATTCCATTATAATTAATGGGGAGAGTGTAGTGTTTTTACATGGGTCCCACCACTTCCCTTCTCCTATCAAGAGAATTGGGGGAAAAATTATGTTGTCGATCTATCAATGATACAAAATCTTCTATCAGATGGATGTTTTAAATATTAAAACTATATAGTTATAGTATGATATTATAACATCAAGACATAGTAAATGTTGTAATATTATTTTCTCTTATTTCATTATTATTTATTTATTTTTATTTTATCATATGTTTTTCTCTCAGAGTATGTTGATGTTTTAACAAAATATAATCAGGTAAATATAAGTTTTTTATAGTATATAATTTCATATTATATTATATATTATTTCAGATTCCATTTTACAAATAATTGTGTTTGTATTTTTTTTAGAATTCACTAAATTACATTTATTATATTTTTTTATCAGTAAGACTTAATGGGTTTTGTCAACTAAGTGTGTGGTGATTCAAACCAATTGAAAACCATTTTATGTATACATTTATGATTCTATTGGTATATTCCAATTATTTTTTGTTAAATTTTTTTAATTATTTTAATGTCTATATTTTAAGTGATGAAGCAATATATGATTTAATTGCTATTGAAAAAAATTAGTTTTAAGTATATCATTGATCTAGGGATTTTTTACTTTATTTTAATTGTGGTATGAGTTATCCAACTATTTTCCCATAAAATGATCTTATGAATGTAATCATGAAATAATATCCCATATCAGAACATGACTATGAGTATTTTTAATCCCCAACCCATTATGAATTGTGATCATAATTTAATATTTGAAACATTGTAGTCACTTTTATGAGTTTCTTGGTAAATTAGTGAGTCTATTAATTTCTATCATTGAAATTTGAATTTTATGATTTAATTATGTTATGAATGGCATAGGGAATTATTAAATTGTAATGTATTTTTGAAATTGATCTCTATTTTGGCCTCTGTAATAGTTACCCAACATTTATTTTTAAAAACTATGGAATACATATTATGATTTCAGTGGTGTTGGAAATTAATATCCTTTTTATAATTTATCATTATAAGTTTAAGGATATATATTTGGATATATTTGTGATAGGATATTTCCAAGGAAGTTATAAAGTTTGAGTACTATTTTTAGTGACGTTAAAGGGTGCATACACATCAGTTTTGGGAGGAGGGTTTAGTAAAATAAAAATAAATAATTTCATATTATTTACCTCATTTTCTATAATTATAATTTTTATAAAAATACTAATAATACCATACTCATAAATTTAAGAAAATAAGGATTAAATAAGAATCATCATTCATTGATTTTAATGATCAATATTTCAACACATAAATTATAAATAGTGGAAACGGGAGTAAGGAATAATATATTTTCTTGAGGATAAGAGTATGAAAAAAATGTCTAAAAGATTCTTCTATCTTAAATATGTTTTTACATTGTATATTGAAAACTATTATTATGCCTCCTAATAATAATATATAAATCTTACCATCCTTGATCTTCAAAAGATCCATTTATATTTCCACATGAGCAGTTAATGATTTTATATATATAGATAACATGTTGACATAGATAACACTTGGTAATATAACATAGTAAATAAGAATGTGATATACAATTATATATTCATTTAGATCCAAATTGAGAATTTATCATTTGAGGGAAGTCATGTAGTTACATTAGAATGACATAAATGGTGAAATTTTGGTGAGATTATAGGAGATGTGGGATTATATCATAAAAAGGAAAGATATTTAAAATGATGAATTAGTTTATGAATATTCTTTCCTAGAATATTTGTTTGAAAATTATTTAGATATATTTAATAGTAAAATTTATTGTTTTCTCAAGGATTCAAATAGTTTGTTACATTAGATTAATGAGGGTATATAATTTTAAAAAATTAGTATGTTTTTAAATAAATAATAACCTCTAAATTACCAAAAAAATGAAATTAATTATATTTTTCATATTTTTAAATATAAAAAAAAATTAAAATATGATTAATAATATTGATTTTTTAATTATTATATCATTGTGAATTTAACTAAACAAAATCATATAACTAATTTATATTTTTTATGGGATTTATAGAGGATTCAGAAGTTAGAGGCCAAAAAAATTAGAAAATTACACCTAACATGATTCACATGTAAGACATATGTAGATGAAGTGTGTTAAAATGGAAAAGTGTTAATTTTGTTCACTCTCAACCGGGTGATTTGGAATAATTTTTTATTGATAGATGAACGTTTCTCTACCATGAAATAGTAATGTAACATTTTAATAATGGATAAATTGGGATATTTAGTACTATATGATGAAATAAAATATATTTTTCAAATGGAAGATAAAATTAAATATTATAGAAATTTAATAATCCTAGGAAGGATAATATGTTAAAAAATATCTATAGATTTTGGTAGTATTATTTTCTAGAGAAGATACATTTTTTATATGTATATATGATAATATGAATAATTTTATCCTTTAGAAAATTTATATACAAATATTGGAAATATAATTTTTATTTAAGAGGTCCATATTTCCAAATTTAAACTTTATAAAATTATACTATGAATTTGATACAAAATATTATTGTGAGAGTGGATTAACATTATCACTGTTGTAAAATTCATGGGTATACATGAATAACATTTTATTCATGTAAAAAAATAATCTCTTTATCATGATATGTTAGGAATGCTTCTTCCATGGAGAAGGTTTATGGAATATTTGGATATATGAAAAATTATAATTTAATGTTTTTTCTGTGATGAATTTTATTGTTCATTAAATAATTTAAATAATTAAATCATTACTACTATAAATAGGAAGTCTCCACCAACATGATATATATTGTCATTCCATAAGGTGATAAATATTAGTAGTTGTTTATAATAGATATAGTGAGAGAAATATATAAAAACAATGACCATAGAGATCATCCCTAGAAAAAAATGGAGCTTATCCATGCATTTAAAATATTAGTATAATATTTTTTTCCAACATAAAGACTAATGATGATGCCCCCTTCTGAGGTTCAATTCAATCGTAATTCAATTTCACAATTTCCAATGATCCCGACATGATAGGGAGTAACTTCAATTGTATAATATGTTAAGAAAATTTTCATCCAATAATATCAACTATATCACAAAAATTATATATATATATATATATCATTTGAAATAATATTGATATATTTGATAGCTTTCTTTACACATAATCTTATGTCTAAATGAAAATGGATTTAGTATATTGTTATACCCTAGCCATTAAATCAAATGTTATAAATTTTAATTAATATATTATGAAAAATATGTTTGATTATTTTAAATCATGAAATTTTAATTATTACTTCCTATTAAATAAGAATTCAATTTTTGGGAAAAATATTTCATAATTCAACAATATATTTCTTAAAATTTGATATTATCAATTTTCTACACTTAAAGATAATAACTAATTTGTATCATATTTCAAAAATTATGTTTAATGAAATTAATATTCTATTTAAATCAGTGTTTATTTTTATCTAGGGGCATTCTTAGGTTTTTTCTCAAAAAAATTATTTTTTAGTGAAATTAAAAAATTATTGATTTTTGTTAAAACAGATGACTTTTTTCAATTAAAAGTGAAATTGTTTTTTGAATTTAATGTAAAAAATATATTTTTCCATTATTTATAAATATCCAATATTAATTACACAATAACCATTATATTAATTTTATTTTATTTTAGATCATTTATGGATAAAAAAACTCCTAAACACGATTTTTATGCAAGCAATGTGTTTATACCATAAAAGATAAAAAAATTATTTATTGAATAATTTTCATAATGAAATTCATATATAATAAATTAAATCCTATACTTTATCATTAAATTTATTGTTTTTACATGGAAAAAAATATATATAGTTTATGTTTTTTATTAATGATTCATTCTTCTAAAAAAATTCATTGTGGGTTTAATGATTTTATTGAAATAAATTATTCTTCATTTTTAAATTTCATCCTGAAAAGTGTATTTTATATTTTTGAAAATAAATAATAATATGATATTTTATTGTAAAAAAATATTTTTGAAATAGTAAATAGTTAAAACAATAAATTTTTTACTACTATTAAGGTTAAAACAGGTTTAATGGGAAGGTCAAACCAACAGATAAAGGTGTGATTTCCACCAAAAACTATTTAATTCTTATAGTATCAATTTATTTAAAAAATTTATTATTAAAAAATCTAATACCTATCCATTTTTTATATATTCAATCGAATATGACTTTATTTCCATGAACTCTTTAATGAAATTCCCTGTTTGTATCACCTGTCACTTATAAAAGTCCCATATTATCTTCACTTATTCAAACAATGTGATACTTATAAAATAAAAAATATCAAATCAAAAACCGTATTTGATTCTTTCACTAAAACTTGTATCTCTTTTTATTCTCCCAAAACCATCCCTTCAAGGCTTATGGAGTAATCCAAATGATGTATCTCAAATAATAGGTATAGATCTTAGCCAATGACATTAAATTTTATTTCATCATCGACATCCACTAAACAAATGTTATACATAAATTTTTTTAACTAAAATAATATTATTTTATTTTATATATTATTATATTGTTGGAATAAACTTTTATCACATATTATTCATCAAATAGAATATGACTGTTTCACTCATGCGTATGTGTGTCCTGCTACATTAACATTGCAAAATGATTCATTTTCCATCCCAAACATTATTTTTCACTTATTATTTGATATTTAATGGGTAAATATATATAAATATATGATATTAATTATTGAAAAATTATTTTTCAATGGTGGAATAAAATTTAACTTTCTTTCTTTCCATCTATATAAATATTGAAGTATCACTCATGTGTGTATATAAACTACATTCTCTACGTAGTGATGTAATTAGTTTTAGTTCACCCCATTATATGAATTTTTCTAAATATTAATATAATTAATATATATGATATTTATATATTAATAAACAATAATAAGGTTAATTTACCATAATGAAATCTCAAGGATCATAACCATCAAACCAAGACATTCATGAAAAGATAATGCAGTTATCATTTAAAATGTTGATGATAATGATATATTTTTAAGGAATGGGTGATAATATGTCATAAGTAAACAATGTATAATATTATAGGTATGATTATAGTTATTTTAAATAATTATATCAAATTTACATTTATTATACATTTGGATAGATCACTTATGATGTATGACAGTCTCAAGGTAATAGTTTTATGTTACAAAATCGTTATTTATAGGGATTGTATTTTCACAAATTATAATTGATCAAATTATATGATATATCACTCACAAATCATATTTATTTACTTCTCTATAGGTTTATTCTATGTATTACATTATAAGTGTTATTTTTTCTCTCTATAAATATTAATTTCATCGAAATAATATCATTGAGGAATACTCCCGTCATTTTTCTCATCGATTGGGATTATTTTATTTTATGTCCATATTTTTTTATAAAAAAAGTAAATATTATTTTTACTATTATTAATCAATTAATGTAAATAATTTATTATAATTGATTAAATTTATATAAATTTATATAAATTAATTATCTTTTTCTCTGAACATGGTACTTCTGACATTATAATGAAAAGTATAAATGAAATTTTATTTTAACCCAGACAACATGAGTTTATTTTTTCACCATATTTAATAATATATTAATTTAATCATATGTTTTAATATTACATTGTTCATTATAAATAATGTTTTCATTTATAATTTCTATATCGGGTGATTTTAAATATGTGATTTTAAATTCTAAAGGGTTTTTCCTAAATAATTTTTGGAGTGATTGTTCAGATATATTAAAACATGTTACTACATCTTATTATTTTTATATGATTAAATGTGGAAATTATCCAAATATACAAAATTGATTCATTTTCTAGGTGTTCTATGATTATAATTATTTAATTTTTTATAACCCATATATTTCTAACGTGATATTAAATAATTAGATAAATAAATTTTTATGATCTTTTTTCAAAAATTGGGATATTTTAATTATCTGTTAGGTGGGAATATAATTATATAGCAGTCTAATGGATTGGTGAAAATGGGTTTCTTATTAAATTAAAATACCTATAATGGAGTTTGTATCATGTTTTTAAAGCTGATATTATGAATAATATAGTCTTGGGTGTGAACAATTATTTCAAAATGATAGAATGGGAGGTGAACCCATTCCACTCTGATATACTTGATTATTCACACTATTTAATGAAATTTTTTCATTATTTATTTTTATTCAAAAAAACATATGTATTATTCCTATTATATATCTTTGTACCTCATTTTTTATTTTTCATTATTCCACACTCTTATATCATATGTCATTTTATTGATTCGAAATTAATTATTTTCTAAAAAACAATTTTGAGGGAAAATTGAGAATCCCTAGAAATAAAACCTAGAATAACATAAAGCATGATAAGAGATAACAATATTATTTAAAGAAATATTTAACATGTTCGTAGAATTATCCCTATTAAGATTCCAAAATATAATTTACATTTTTATCTGGATCATCTTTGATAATATCCTCGAATGTGTCAGTCAACATGTACCATGCATGTAAAAATTAATCCACTAATAACTTTTCTTTATCAAATCCTCATACCAGGATTAAATATTTCTTATTTATATTATTATTATACTCCTGATTTGAGTTCACTTGAATTGGTATATTTCACATCCTAATTGCATCATCTCAAGAGATACGAAAAATCAGTACCTCCACCAATATTTCTTCACTGTAATGAAGGATAAGTCCCCACTTTTCCGCTACCTCTACACCTTCTACCCACTATGATCTAGGTGAAGGTTCCAAAGTTGTATCATTTTTTCAACCGCAATTCCATGAAGACCCTACACAATGGGTTGGTCCTTGAAACCATCATCCTTCCCCATTCCATTTTCAATCATCATATTTTAGCTTCTCCCCTTCAAAGTATCCTTATTAGGTAAAAAATTCTCTATTGCCATGGCCACATTCTTCTTGGTCAACCCAGTTTCCACTGGTTTGGGAAGATGAGAATAATCATTATGCCCCTATAATCTCTTACTCTTACTCATAATGTATCTATTTGGATCCTTGATTCCCCTTTTTCCGTTCTTCCTTCTCAGGACATGGATGTCTCTACCGATCTCTTCATTAAAACTATCATCCAAGACATGGACATCACTCTCCCCCGACACTGCCATGTAAGTGGAGTTATAAGCCTGAAATTATTAGAGGAATTAAATGTTTTTTTCTCACATTCAAACAGGATGGGGTCTACCTTAGATTGGATCCCTTCGTCACCTCCACCAACTCCTCTAGAATTTGAAAAGGTTTCTCTTCAATCATTCAACCCCAAAGGCCTCCTTCATATTAAATTCTTACCCTCTCATTTGATGTAAAACAACCTCAATGTTGCACTAAACCTATATATGATCTCGGATATGAGTTTTCAGGAGTTGGTATCAAGTTACCAGGGGTAAGAGCCTTCCAAAAACCCACTAGATCTAATGTAACATGTAAAATAGGCTTATGGTCTTCCAAATCAAACATTAATTGTTTAATGATGTCTACAACCATTGGGTTCCTATCTTGAGAACTATGATGATCTGGTTTTTCCTAGATTGGATTCAAAGGATGGTTTGACTTATTCATCAGACCTTCACCATATCTGGGCCTCAATCCCTGAGCACTATCTCCTACATCTACATCTGAATGCTGAGGTAACATTTTATATTCTTAGGACCATGTTCTAATAATAAATATGATTGTGTTTTTTACAATTATTATAACAACCCTACTCTTTATTACAAATGTAAACATGAATTATTACGTAAAATTGAACTTAAGGAAACTATGAGGATTGATAGGTCTTGTGTTTTTGGAAATTAGGATCATTACATAACAACTTAGAGCATAAATCACAACACCATTGTTGAAAACATATTTTACATGAACCCAACATTCCTTCATACTTAGCATTGTATGGGATTACTTGAAGATATTCATAAGAAAATGGTGAGCTATAAATATGAGTAAGGGATTAAACAAGGAATAACATAAACAATATAGTACATGTTAGACAATAGTCATATCAACAGATCACAAGAGAAACATGAACATAAAGGCATGATATAGCTTGATTATCATAGCATGGAAATATGGCAACAACATTTAACATGATATTAGTATTAGCCAAGTCTCATTGCACATGGAGCACGAGTAAACCCTAATATCACTTGAATTATCATGATTAATCCCTCATTACATTTGATGTATCATGATACTAATCTTTACCCCATTCCATTGAGCGCTATCAGGACACACCCTTCATAATCATTTCATTTCATGCATAAGTGTTCCACATGGATCATACAACATGGAATCATTCAAAATAATAATTTATTACATGATAAATGAATGTGTAATACATAAATGAAACTCTATAATAAATAAGTAAATGTGCATAATGTTGAATACCCTTAATAAAAAAATGGTCATGGTACTAACTACACAATGACTTTGGCTGGAAAATCCAATTGCAATTTCTGCAGCATAACGACTTGACATAAGAATTCATAAAAAAAATTATGGGAGATAAATTGGTGTCTCATCATATTTAAATGAAATGTAAATTAATTTAGTCATATATATACATTTCTCAACATATTTAATGTAATTTATATGCATAATAAAAAATAATTTCTTAAATGTAAATGAGGAGAGAGAAATCAGTTACCGAATTTTGGCATGGTTACGAGTGTACTTGGGAGTCATTAAGGAGAGATAAAGGGGTCCCCCATCATTAAATAATAAGTAGGTAAGTATAGGGGAGGTTTGAAATCCTACCCTAACATTTTTATTTGAAAATAAAAGGGTATAACAACAATAAAAAATTGGACAAATTGAGAAATGAAGAAATCCCTTACTTGGAAGTGTCATCCCAAAGGTTTCGGAGAGGCTTGAGAGAGACGTATTTGGAGAATGGGGAGCCTTGGGCGGATTATAAGGAGAGGAGGTCAGGTTTTGGTCAGGATCCAATGTATTTTAGTGAAGAGAAGTGGGAGTTTGGGAGGCTTTATATAAGAAAATGGAGGTAATTCTTTATTATTTAGGTTTTCGACACCACACATTAAACTAATCAAAACCACAGACCATACCATGGTTTTTTCCAAAGGGGATTGGAAAACATTATTTTATAAGTTAAATGGACTATCTTATTATAATATTAGGCTTTCTTAGGAGGTGAGTCACACTCTCAATGAAATCATTTTAAAATGTTAAAATGTTTTATAAGTCTTGTAGGGTCAACTAAAGCTTGTTAAAAAAAATAAAAAGAACCTAAAATCACATAACATTAAAGTTAAATCATATATTTGCAGAAAATATCATTTAAAGTATTTTATTACATAAATATTAGGTCATTATGAAGTCCTAAGACACATTATATATTAAAACAGTATTTAATTATTACCCAAAAATTCGACTGTCTTAGTAAATTATGAAAAATTAACATTTAGATAATTTTGATTTCCAGAATTAAAAAAATAATATTTATTTTATCTAAATAATTTTTTAAATATTTTAATTATCACTTTTAATATAAAAAATAGACATTTATTGAAAATTCAAGGGTTTTAACAAAAATAGCTTTCAAATCATAATAAAAATTAAAATTGCATTCATAAAAATTAAATGATCCTCTATATTTAAAATGTAATTTAGTTATAATATATTTTTAAAATATATTTTTAATTAAAAAATATATTAATTCATCAAAATTAATTTCTAAATTTTATATTAACTAAAAATACTATTTGTGATTTAAAAATCATTTAAAAAGTGACAATAATAAAATGAATGTATATTATTTATTATATACAAAACTATTGCATGTAATCATAGTGCAAGGATATAGTTACATAACCCCTTATAACAGTCGCATAATACCTAAAGGTAAGGTGTACAATGGTGAAAGTCTCCTGAGGTGGCTCGGATAACATCTCTAGGGTGTTAATCTCTATCATCTTCCACTTCTCCCATAGGCAATTCCATTCAAGATTAACTTGGTGATGCTTGGATTGGTCTTGGTCATAAGAAAAGCCCAATGACGCTTCCTCATTTCAGAGCTCTGCAAAATGGGCTTCTTATGGATCTATTCTACTATATGAGGTCATCGCTTCCTTTTTCTGAGTAAATTGGATTTGTTAAAGCCCTATATTTATATTAATTATGTGATCGATGTTCAACATCTATATTAGTAACAATAACAATTATTAATGATATTTCAAAATCTAAAAACATAAATCTAATGAAGTGAATATGTTTTATATATCCATTCTACATAATAATACATTTAACTAGATCAAGATGAATTTTCATAAATGAAATTTTGGGTCGTTAAAATTATGACCATTGATTGATATTTCTTACCCTTACCCTTACCGAGAACAAGAAGGAATCTTGATAACTATGAATTTAATGGATAAAGATATTAATATCATCCTAAAACTTAAAGGATATGTAATTTAAAACAAATAATCATATTTTTATGATTTCACATTAATCTGATGATATGAATCATGTTAATATTAAAATAATAGAATGATGGAGAAAATTATTATTGAGTATTTTATAAGGAAATATTTAGCTTCATTTAGTGGGTCCATTGATCACATAATTATGCAGTAATGGATAAGTATTCCTAAATTGAAATTTTCCAATCACTGGTGATCAGAACATATAAATGTTATTATAGTTAAATTATGTTTGGAAGGACAAGGGGTTAAATGGTTGACTATTACAATAAATGTGAATAATATAATAAAATTGACTTCATGTAGTGGGATGAGTATATGATCTTAATTTTCAACAACTCAATTCTATATATTCTTCATAGGATACTGAATAATTTATTAATTGTGAATATGTTGAATAATGATAAATTTTTTGGTACATATAAGGAATGTTTTTCAAGATATAAAAGTTTTGATTCTAGTATTATTATTTATCATAAATGTAGGATATATAATTTATTCAGTGGGTTGAATAAAATTATCCAAAGGTCATTATCACTAAGAGGAATTAATAGTTATATATAAATCATTTTATGTGATATCCAGGAAGAAATAGAAACAAAATCACCTATCAATCACAATTTTTTTGTAAGAATATAAATATTGATTTCAAAAAAATGATAATGAAAAAAACCATGGATAGTGTAAGATGTCTATTATTGTGTTTCATATGTTTTGAAAGAAGAATGAATGATATTAAATTATGGGGACTAAAAAAAATTATCTATAGAAAATATGGCCATCATAGAATGGAATCAAGACTTAATTTTAAGAAGATATATATCAAAGAAAATAGAGATGAATTTCTATAGTTTACACCATAAAACCCTAATTGTTTATTTTCATTGTGTTTCAACATTATAATAATCAGTTCATGAAACCAAGGGTTAATGATAATGATTAATTTTAGTATCTTCTTAAACCTAGATATAATGAGAAATAGCATATGATAACTATTTCTAATTAGGGGTGATATAATGATGTATTGAGAGGTAAAAAATCACCCACTTTACAAATATTAATGTCTTATTTGATACTAGTATCAAAACTATTTTATACATGAAAATTTTTCTATAGTTATTTCATTACCACCTAGATGATTTGATGGTGATGTATCATTAAAAACTCATAGTCTTATGTCAAGAAAATCTCATTTTATAGATTACTCCACTATCCAATTGATGGTTCATGATAAAAATTTGGTGACTCATCATTTAGAATAAGTAGTTTAAATCAGTAAATTAATGATCTGTAGGAATTTTCATAATATATAAAGGTATGACATATATAATAATAGTTAATTTTTAATGTATATATTAACACAAAAGAATTTAATATTATGAAGAGGGTATTTGTATGGTTTCTTAAATAAATTATTGATCAAAACATTAAATCCTTTAGAAAGAAAACAAGGAGTATAATGGATTGAGATGATACGATCCTTATATATTATATATTATTATTATCAGAAAACATAAAGTAGTTATTGATTTTTTATGGATGGACTGTGAAATATTAAAGGAAGGGGAGATATCATATCTTTCCCAATTGAGTGTTCACCTATATTTGTAAGGACTCGAACTTAATAATTACATATACTTGTGTTATTGAACTCAAATTCACTTTGTTAAAATCCTGGTAATATTTTCAATTTGTATCTTCATAGAATTAATAAAAAATGATATTTTGAAAACCTATACAATAATTTTTTATATTTATAATTAGTATCCACCTTCCCACCATACAAACCCTTTCGAATAAAAAATCATTCCTTCATGATAAATATTTATGATTCTCATCCTGACATCTTCTTTGTCCCTATTATACTGTAATCCATGTGAAATTTATTTATAAAATGTGGGATGATAAAAACAATATTATTAATGTAAAAAAATGATGAAAATCAATTATACGGTGAAAAATAGTAAAACACATTAACTAATTTTTTTATAAAAAATCATTTTCATCTAAAATGATTATCATTTTATTCCTTAAAAACCATTATCTTATATTTTCAAATCAAATGATTGGTATGAATACTCATTAGAATTCATAGAATGTTTATGTACTATGATTATGAAATAATCATCATATAACCCTTATAAAAACCTAACAAGATCCCTTAAAAATTGTAATAACCATATGACTACAATCAAATATAAATTTATATTTAAATTAATCATTAACCAATGAATTACAATACTATATGGGTGCATAAAAAGCTATGATAGTCTGACCCATTAGCTATAATGGTTTTATCCCTTCATAATCAATGTATATAGACCATAAAATGAATATGACCCAATATATACTCTATTAAACCTGTGTGAAATTCACTTTCAGATATCAAAAAACTAATTTTCCTAAAAAGTTTCATTTAACATAAATTATTATTCACATAACAAAGAAATCATTTCATTTTAAAATAGATTTTAAGTGATATAAAGGAAAAAATGAATTCAAGAATCTGTATGGTAAGAAAATTTGGGAAACATTCCCTGATATATAACTCTATATTGTGGATGAGATGATAATATTATGAGACCATATGCATGCCTCATGTATTCTAGAAGATACCAACTAGTATTGGGAGTGTGGTATGAATATTTGAAAGACTATAGCCAATAGTTAAAAAGTTACATAACATCATAATAATCTAATTATAATAATAAGTATCTATCAGAGTGTCATAATGATAGACATAATATAATATAGAAGAAAAAAAAACATAAAATCCAACTGAAGAATCAAATAAATTATAATAAAATAATTTAATGGTGTTCTAAACTAAGACTTAATGACATTCTTGAAGTAATATAAGTAACGAACTAGATAAATCATATAAACACTGGATATTTTTTAGTCTTGAATCCTATGTTGGTCCCATCTCCAAAATCCAACCCATCCATCAAGAAAATAATCAAAAACAAGGTTCTTTTCCATTTTTGGAAAATTCACCCATGTAATATTCTTGGGTATGAAATGGAAACCTGATTTGGGTGGGAGTATAACATGGTAGGTCAAAATGATCATGTATAAACATAACAAGTCTGATAATCTATGTATAAAATATTTCAATAAATAATAGTATTAATTAATTATGAAATTAAACTAATACCACATAAAACTACATTGTCACCATGAGATAATTTCTCTATGATTGTCTCATAACCATGCTATTCATAACCATATAACCATATAAAAATATTTCCTTCCTCGGTTACCTATTAGAATTTCTCTGATAATGTCTCAAAAAAATTTCAAAAACAACAATATGAACATGGTAAAACATAACCTCGTAACCAAGGTGTAAATAAGACAATTCCTTGTCAAAACCCACTATATAAGAATTTGATCAATTATTCAAGGCTGAGACTTGTATATAATAATTTCAGCATGTATATGGTCCAAAACATTTATATAATAATTTCAGCATGTCTCTTAAGGTGATGCCCAGTATAAAAGAATTTTAGAATATGTCACTTCACATAGCCTATTATTTAAACATTTCATTATGCCTCAGAGCATAGCATGGTTTATAATAATTTCAAAAATCCTTAGATAATAGCTTGGAAATAATTTTTTCATGTTAACTATAAAACACCCCAAATAATTATTACAATATATAAAATCACAATGCATTTCATAGAAATAAATATTTACCAATATCACATCATCAGGCCTTGTGGTTAATTATAAAATTATAATTTATATTTCAATTAAAATTTCATTTTTAATTTTTTATTAAACAAATAACATGCCTTATTTCTCAATAAACACAACATGACATGGTGAATCTATATTATGAAATCACCAAAAATTCTTATTAGGATAAAAAACATTATAATGTTAATCAATTCCTTTTTAAACAAGGGTTTGATCACCAGAATGGTAGCCTTATTCGTGGATGATATCAATTGCATCAAAAGGGGGTCAAATAAATAATCCACATCTTCATTTAATCAATTGATTCACAAGCTATTGGAACATTTTGAAATATTTCACATACATGGAAAATATCAAACGTTATAGTTATTGTTTAGACTCTTACCTCTAATCACTGATCAAGAAACCCTTCCAACTGAATAAAACCATGAGGAAGATGTTAAATATGGTAACAATAAGGATCTTACATCAAAATTGTTCATGATCATAACCAAAAAAACACACTATCAAAAGGATGCACTTTAATGGTTGGTGAACAAAATAATAGAAGGAAAAACCAAATAAAAACCACTTACTAAGGAATGGATGCATGATCAGAATGTCTCGAACCAAGAGAGGATCTCAAAAATTTCTAGGCTAGTAGCCTTAGTGTGATAGGAGGAATTACACATACTATTTAGAGTAATAATCATCTACATAAAATTTTTAATACCTTATAATAAAATTACACGGTGTTTAATTCAATTATAGGTCTTGTATTTATTTTTTAAAGGTACATGATGATAAACTCATCACCTCAGTTTGTTATATATTCTGATCAAGTGTTAAATAATGTGTATTATAATTGTATGATGTGGATTATATTCATCTTGTGAATCAATTCATGTTCTATAACTATTCACGACATGTATCCAAAAATAATTACATGGAATATTTTACATTTACACATAGAGGAATTTTCTACATATATTATTCTTCCAAATATACTTAATAAATAATGATCTCAAATTTAGGATTCTTAAATTAATAAGAAAACTTGTTAACACTTGGACTATTTATTCCCAGACTCGATTAATTCAAAAGGAAACCCTAAACAGCTCCCCATATGGATCCTATTCAATTTTAAAAAGTTTCCTTACGACCCATGTCTATATAAATTTAAAAAAATGACATCCACAAATATTAATTAAATTTCCACAATAATGGGTCTAAGTCTCTAGATAATACTCAAACACCCTATCTTGAAAAAAAACTCAAAAAGAGAAGTTTTTTGGAAAAATATGGGACCTCTAAGAATTCTTACCATAAAATAGCTCATCTCTATGTAGGTCCCACTATCTTTGTGGTCTCTCAATGAAATGTTCTGGACACTTTTCTTGCATATCATCCTCCCTATACTAGAAATCCTTCTAAAATCGCCCTTGTTACTACTATAATCAATCCAATAAAATCTCCCTACCTTGAATATATTTTTTACTATTTTCCACAATCCGTATTGGATTCTCTTAAAAGGAAGTATCACCACTAATCTCGATGTCTGATAAATATATATTTTACAAAGTTTCCAAACAAAGTATCTAATGATGTGACATGTGAAACATGTCATGCATCTAATTTTAGTGATGTGTAAGGGAAGATTGTTATTCCATTGGACTGACACTATCCACTATCTCAATAAACCTAACAAACATGGGAGATTACATTCCCTATATCTTGATAGGATATTTCCCCAAACTTGGTGAAAATCAATGGAAAAATTATTACCAAGAGCATACTCTAGAGTTCATCATTGATGATTATCCTAGGATTTCATCCTACTCTGCATGGTCAAAAACCACTCCCTAATAATCAAAACATGCTCACATATCTCTATCATGAGACTAAGCCTAACAGTTATAGACACACCTACCTCTATCCAACAAAGAGTCGAAGGAAATGGTCACCCATAAAAATAAATGAATGTTTACATATGTAATTAATCCTTTTTATGTCATTAAATTCAAAATACATGATTTCTATACAAGGCTCCAACTATCCACAGATATCTAAAACAAAAGATCATAATATATCAATGAGAACCAAATTGATCATATTATATTAACCATTAGTCAAAGGATGATAGGCCATACTCAAAAGAACCTATGATCTGAGATCCTTTTGAAGACCTTACCAAAAATTTGATTTGAAACTAGGATCTATATCTTAAATGATACTCCATGAATAAATGTGCAAACAAACTACATTACGCACATAAAGGCTACCTATCTCATCAAGTACAATGGTCTCCATGATTTTTAAGAAGTGGGATAACAATTTCAATAGATCCAAAATAACTCATACATCATCATTATAACGGGATATAGTGGGTAATTATTTAGAAAAAATATTTTGACATCATCCCATTTCAACTCAAGAATGTTCAAATGAAAAAAATGCACAGCTAGCCTCTGATACTTGGATTTCACTTGTTCACAAGTGAATCATCTGGTAACAAATCCCTATACCACCTTATTCATTATTTACCAGAATTATATTATACTCAGATCATGGTATATCTTTTTCATCCCACAATGTTTCACCCATCTATAACCATGACACTCTCTCATCAGCTCCTAAAAACACTGGTAGGATCCCATAATTAGTGGAAAAATAGGATAATTTCCAATACCAAACACCAACCCCATGGAATAATCCCCTCATAAATATTTTTTATTAGAACCAATCCATCTATATCAAGTAACATATTGGTCATGATAATGTATAAATTCCCATGTATAATTGATGTTGATGATAGAGATATAACCCCATAGACACCAGAACATCTAGATGCATGTCTGTAAATAGGGACATCATCTACCACTCATCACAAGGCTCATACACATCCAATTTTTTTTCATTATTCGACTCCATGTATCCAAAATAATATTACCCTTTATCAGGTCATAATACAACTCAATGTTTAAACACTACAGACACTCCACCCATGTCCTATCCTAAAGGTTTAGGTCATACATAGAAGATATGTAACAAATAATCCTATTGTGCATGGATACCATAATCATCTCACCCCTGAAATAATTCTTCTAGTATCTCAATTAATGTACCATTATTGATAACACAAAATCATTTGTTGGATAAATAATCTCAATCGGGCTCAGTTGTCTTAAGCCGTAAGCAAACACTCAATACTCCTACATCATGACTAATCTAAGTCCCACTCTAGATGGGTCATAGTACATGGTAAATTCATCATCTGAAATAGGGAATGTGGGGATAGTTAATGAGTTTTCCCCTTTATTACTCTACCATAAATCTCCCCTACAAGAATCAAACCAAAATAGAAAATATTTATTTTTGGTCTCCACTGACACCAGTGTAGCGAAATGGGAGAAGTACTCGGTATAGTGCTGAAAATAATATGATAATACCAAAATTATATAAATCTAAAGAAATTATTAGGCCACTCCCATGATACTATGGCCAAAAAATTCTATTGGTCCACTAAAACTCATGTCTCTAAGATGACATGGTCCATGAAGTGAACCTTATCAAACCAAAAACTACATTTGGTTAGCTTGGCATAAATCTGATTCCCTCTCAATGTACTCAGGAAGATGCCAATATGATTAGCATGATCATCTTTTTATTAGGATTGAAAGATGGTATCATTGAAAAAAACAATCAAAAACTACTCCATAAAGGATTAATGATCTTTTCCATATAAGCCATAAATACCAATTCTTCATTACTCAAACCAAACAAGATCACTGAAAAATCTCACAAGACGTATGTTTTCCTAAACGTAGTTCGAGGTATGTCTGGAAGTATAATTAATAATTGGTGGTATCCTTATCTCAAATTAATCATGGAGAATAACTTATAACCTCTTATTTGTTCAATGAGATCATCGATGCATTGAAGATGATATTGGTTCTTGACTATCATATGGTTCAAAATCTGATAATCCATACATAAGTGCAATATCCCATCAACCTTCTTGGAGAATATAACTAGAGAACCCCAAGGAGATGTACTATACCACATGAAACTCTTATAAGACAGATCTTCAAACCGAACCTTCAACTCCCAAAACACTATCGGTTCCATTATATAAGGTAGAAAAGAAACAAGATCTACTCTCAATAGAAAATAAACCATCAACTCAATCTCTAGATCAGTTAGTAAGTTATATAATTTTTCAAGGAAAGCATAAAAAATCTACAATATGATGAATTGAATCCTGATTAATTACACCATCATATAGAGAATGGCCAGCTATCTATGCCATGAGACAGTCAATCCTACAATGAATTGGCATTGTATGAACTTCTTGAATATCCCACTCACCTTGTTGAGAATTATTGCATCCTTATGAAAATAAGAAGGTAAATATTACTTAGTAATATTAGATATGATCATTTTATGTGAATAAAAAATCATTACAAATAAAAATATGGAATCCTTTAATTTCATTCATGAATGGTTCCTAAAAGAAATGGTAACCAACAATCTCCAGAGAAAGAACCTTTCAACATTTGATAATCAGTGGCCAAAAACCAAATGGTGTTTTGATGTTCAAAATGACATCCAAGTGTTGGAAATCCAATCCCATAAAATGTAAAAAATTATCTAATAAAATGGAATGAAATAATCCTATACTGAATTAAATAAAAGAAATGGAATAAGACGCAAGAGTCTTACCTCTTATAGTAGATAGTCAGACATCCACACTAGCCGGAGTAGTCTGCATAACATGCAGCTGGCTGACCCCTATTCCTTGAGATGTATCCTAACTATCCAAATTTATACCCTATTCATAGTACTTTACATTCCTTCACAAGAGTACCACATCCCCTACCTCAACTAGAATGTGTTAGGGAACACTACCTAACTACCTCTTGAGTAGGATTTATTTCCTTCATAAACACAATTACTTGTCATGTTCCACTTACACTGATCTATTTTTGTATTTAAAAAAACTATTTTGGTTTCCCATCATTCTGCATGAATACATCTCTGCAATGGTCTATGGACACTGATTCCACTTGTGACCCTTCTTCCCACCCTTATAGAAATATAATGGAACATGGTCCTAAGATGGATTATAACTTCATACTTCTAGGAATGTTGATTCATTACTGAATACAATCATATTAAAAATTATATCCACAAGAAAATGGTTCTATAGTTTTCCCTATTTAAATAGATAGGATGATACTCAAGTCCACTCTCATATTTCCTCCCATTAGGGGAACATGATTAATCATATCAACTAAACTACTCTGATAGATTATGTTCACATGTGACATGATCTCATATCGAGGTCCATACTTAATGTGTCCCTATCTATAGATATTACTATCATTGAAATATGGGAAAAATTGATTAAATTAGGTGAATAATTCATTATAATTGAGCACTAACATGAAATCATGTGTTAGGTTCATGAACTCATGGTCCTTATCATCTTTCAAGGTCTAGGGAAATAGATGGCTCAGAAAATTTGTATTGAATTCCTTCTAGTATAACTTCTTGTACTTCCATTCCTCTTAAATAATGTACCCCCAACAGTTGGTTGGTCCACAAAGCAAATATGAATAAATATTCCCCATTAAATCCATAGGTCTACCAAAAGGATTAATGATCATTTTTACAGACTCAATCCATAACATGGATTATTGGGGACATGTCTCCCTAGTTAACATAGGTATATTTTATTGTTGGGACTCCCTCTTTAGGTCAGACATTAAATGAACAGTGAATACAATCTCCCTCTCTATATATCTCATAATCCTCAGCAAGATATTGTGAATCTAAAAATCCATCTAATCCACATAAACTATAGGAGTCTCTGATTCAACTATGTTGAGAGAATGGTGATTTCTAGTATAATGATGCTCAACTCGAAGGAGACGTGGAGGCATATTCTCTACATGAAAATCAAACCACTTAGAACACTAGATAAAATAGTTGGTTCAACCTCAACTGATGACAGCAACCGAGAACCACTAACTCCAGATCCCTCTAAACATAGCATAAAATTGTTTTAGAAAGCCATAAAAGTTCTTTTTTCCCTTTCATATATAATATTGATATATCATATCAATGTTCAATAGTAATTTAAATATCACATGAAATAAATATGTCCATATCAACAACAATTCATGTCAATATATATCAATATGTTTTTATTATGCTGTTAGAATACACATCTCATGCCAATCCAGGTCATCGTTAGAATTCAATGGAACTAATAACATCATAAAATAATAACATCAAAGAACATGTGAATCACTCTAGGTGAAATAACATCAACAATAATAAGAGAAATTCAAAAATTGTAATCCAGTCCATTGTGGTTGTTGACACTGGAAAATGTATCCCCAAAATTTTCCAAATTCTCCCATAAATGATCCAAGAATGTTGCCCATTTATTAAGCTTCGATTTGATAGGTTGTAAAGCCCAAA
This sequence comes from Viscum album, assembly GCA_963277665.1. NCBI lineage: Eukaryota > Viridiplantae > Streptophyta > Magnoliopsida > Santalales > Viscaceae > Viscum > Viscum album. Next base: position 1,495,447,495 of record OY728151.1, on the reverse strand, counting down.
TGGAGTTAAGGATTAGGAGTTATGGACACTTGATGTTAGGTTGAAAAACTTGTTCGCAGAGCCCATTTACGAAGCTCCATCTGCAATCGCGGAGCGGAGGAACTTGACCAGAGCCCCTGGAGCCTTGCGGCCAGCGCAAAGCTCGCCCGTCGCAAAGCCAGCATGGATCAAGGAGGTGGGATGCTCTGCGAACCCATTTGACATTCGAGAACCTTCCACGGAGCCAGGAGGTAGGGTTCTCCGCGAACTCATTTGACGTTCACGAACCCACCCCGAAGAAAGCTTTGTTTTCTTATCCAGCAATCTCAGCTTCTCTGTTCCACATACCTATAAATACTCGGCTCACCCCCTTCATAAAAATGGCCATGCCACCCCATGGGTGGTTGATCACCCATTTCACGGAGCTTCAGGGCACCACAATGTGATGCCCCTTCGCAAAGGGCTCCACGAGCAGCTTTTCTCTTAGAGTGTCTTTGCTCCGGGAGCCGCTTTGCTACATGAGTCCATGATCTGTGAGCACTTTTCCTTTGCAAAGATTATTCGTGATACCCCATTCTTAGTGAGCCCCTTTTCTCTACGAAGCTACTTCGCGAAGACCTATCCTTTGCGAAGCTCCTACATTCGCGCCCACTGGTCCATACCGCAGGGGCTTCACCCCCGCACCCTTGCTCTGGATCAGTGCTACCATGCTGTCTCGGCCTGGTCCCTTCTCTTATATCATTAACCCCCATGAAAAATAGAGATTCACACCATGAACTTTTTGTGTCGGGATATTATCATTTTCCATTACTCCCTTATGCGCAGCAACCTTCCACCTATGGAATACCATGATTCGGGGTACTCCTCCAAACACCATTAAACATCTTGATTCGTCATACTCCTCTTGGTCCCTTTCACATGTCATGAGTTGATATTCTCATCTACAATTCCCAAGTACATTTAGTAGAACCATTCCTAAAGTACTCATTCAAACCCCATCACCTGACTCCAATGCCAGGTTGAACCAGAAAGCGCATCTCTTGAATAATTCTTAACACCAGCCATTTCTAGGTGGCTTATGCCTAATAGTCCTCTCTACATGACTATAAACTGTAGTACTCCCTTTGTTCTAAACACATGATCCCTCTTTCTCTAAAAAGGAGATGTCTTATGCTCCAATTGTAAGATTCCAATAGTCATATATACATGACTTTAAATGGTAGTACACCCTCTATGCCAAAACTAGGATGCCTCTTGCTCCAAAAAAGAGATACCTTATGCTCCAAGAATAATATTCCTAGAATTCTTATCTACATGAATATAAACTGTAGTGCACCCTATGTGACAAATAGAGGATTCCTCTAAATCCAAAAAAATATGCCTTATGCTCTAAGCAAAAGATGCCAATAGTCCTCACTACATGACTTTAAACTTTAGCATTCCCTGTCATTTAATAATAGGATGCCACTTATTCCAAATAATAAATTCCTTATGTGACAAGCATAATATGCCTCATGTCGTGATTATATTGGCATACTTTCAATAGTGTTGGAATCCGTTTGAGCATTTCATCACTTCACCTCAGGCTTTGCATGTCCTTCACTCAGATCTTCATCCTATTTCATGTCTGAAGGGACCCCTTGACGGCCTGGTCCCATGCTGCCTCGACTCCCCTACCATCCTAAGCCAACACCCTAAAATACATTGGACAACACTTAAAGTCAGGTCCAGTGTTTCGAACACAGTCACCTGTCGACACTCATTTGTTTGTCCCCATTTTTGGCTAATGTAATATGGATGTTGTGTTTTGAACAGGGTCAATAGTTATCCTCCATTTTCATGCCACACTCACCGCTTTCCAAATTCCAGTCATATGACTCACACTTTTCAACTCCCTTTGGTCGGAGCGATTCCAATGCACTTGGCGTTATCCCGCTTGTGCAGTAGCACATAAGTGTAGACCCCAATTATATTCCTCGACCCACCAATGAGTTGAGATGCCCTAATGACAGACATTAGGAAGATATTTGGGAAGCATCCTTGCATAATCCCCAACCACCATTATCGCTCCATAGTGGCACCCGGGCTGTATCGTTGTGTAAGCCCCATCCACCATTGTCGCTCCATAGCAGCACCCGGGTAGCTTACATGCTTAAGCCCCATCCACAATGGATGCTCCATAGTGGCACATAGGAAGCTTACATGTGTAACCCCCATTCTCCATTTCCACTCCATAGTGGCTCCGAGGAAGCATCCATGGATAAGCCCCATCCACAATTGTCGCTCCATAGTGGCTCCCGGGCAGCTTCCCTACATTAGCCCCATTTACCACACTTCATGGACACACCTTTTCTCTATGATCGTCAGGTCTGTTGTTACCTCTTATTTCTCACACCGATCATGTCTCGTGTGAGCTTAGAGTAAACAGCAACCATCACATCCTCTCTGGGCCGCCCCATCCCGAACTACACAGACTTTGATCCTTGCCATGGCGGGGTATGTAGAAAGCCTCCATGAGGTTCAAGCACACCATATATTGTTTCTGGCCATCTTCACATCAGTTCCACCCCCATCCCGAACTATGTGGACTTTGATCCTTTCCAAGGAAGGGTACGTAGAAAGCCTCCATGAGGTTCAAGCCCAACACCCACATGGTCCCAGCCACTTTTCATCGGTTCACTAAGATAAGCCCCTCATCCTGAACTAAATGAACTTTGATCCATGCAAAGGCAGGGTACGTAGGAAGCCTTCCTGAGGTTCAAGCCCAACACCCATCAGTTCCAAACATCTTCACGCTATTTCCAAACCATCCTGAACTACACGGACACTGATCCTTGACCAGGCAGGGTACGTTGGAAGACTCCATAAGGTTCAATCCCAACACCTACTTGGTCCCGACCACTTTACATCTGTTCACCAAGCACTCATTTCTGAACTGTGTGGACTTTGATCCTTTCCAATGTAAGATACATAGGAAGCCTCCATGAGGTCCAATCCCAGTACCCATTGGTCCCAACCATCTTCACACCAGTTCCCACCATCCCATATGAACTACGTGGGATTTGATCCTTGTCTCCCAGACAAGGTACATAGGAAGCCTCCCTGAGGTCCAACCCTAGTCGATGATAAGCTGTTGGAACCTCAATCAGTGGTAAGCCATTTTCAACCCCAACCAGTGGTAATCCGTTGAAACCCCAACCAGGGGTAAGTCGTTAGAAACCCCACTGAACTATACAGACATTGATTCCCCACCACGGGGATACGTAGGAAGTCTCTTCAAGGCTCAAGCCTAACACAACTGTCACCTTCAAGATAGTCCCATCTCATTCCCTATTCACTTCACTCAACCTTCCATATCCATCTTGATTCTTACTCAAGCTGCCACATCACGGAGAGATCATGTCAACCATCCCATCACTGCTCCATAGTGGCACCTGAGCATCTAACCATGCATAAGCCCCACACAATCCATAACCATCCAACCAAGAGTCTCCCTCTTGTGATGGGCTTCATTCCATGCATAAGCCCCAGCATGTATCTGGGCTATTGTCCTTGGTGTACACCCCGATTTATCACCCCTTGAAACTATGTGGATTTTGATCCCTTTCATATACACATGGTACGTAGGAAACCTCCATGAGGTTCAATCCTAGTCAATAGTAATCCTTGGTGTTTCCCCATTCAGGGGTGCACACACCCCGATCCAACCTTAGTGGTGTCCAGATCAGCCTTCATGGTGTGACATCTTCCCATTATGGGACACGCCATCATGGGTCTGCTCTTATTGATTGTTCTGATCCATCCATAGGGTAAACACTCTTGGAACTCCCTCCTAGGGATGTACCAATTTGATCCGTCAATATGGGATGTTCTAATAACACTCATTCCATATCTGTAAAATTTTAAACTTGCGGCATACCATGTGTTAAACATGGGAATCTGAGGAAAACCTCAGAGACATGCCTCCGGCATAATATACCTGGGGACTGACATTAGATTCCTCAGGTTCTACACCCTTTAGATACCCTCTTATGAGGAAGAATACAGGTTCCCCATTGTCCACGCATCCAGATATTCCCCGACATGCATGATGTTACCATCTACACCAAACGAAGGTTTATACCTTGTCAAGACCCCTTGGAATATCTTGATAGAAGTAGTGAAATTAAGTGGCATCCACAAATATATGGCACTGAGAATGAGATTCATGAATAACGACCTAATCTGTAAGGGATACCCGGACTAGGTGATGAGTTCTGAGGAGGAATCCATGGAAGGAAGAACTGACATCCCTTCATCTCATTTCAAACATGGAGAAAACGTCCCTGAATAAGTGACAGATGTCGCCCGCCTTAGAAAAGTGGTATTGCGGGGTGAAAAACAGCGTCTTCTTCCTCAAAAAGACAGATGCGAACACCTCGGTGAAATCATCGAAAAAGTTTTTGAATTTACCCCTTTACATGGGATAACAACTCCCATGCACAAGATCATTAATCAGCCCTAAAACATACCATTCTTCATTCTACCATTCCCAGATAGTAAAGAAACAAAACTGAAAACTAGTGTGATCAGATATAACTTCGTAATGTCCCCCAATTTGTCACACTCTCACATGGCAAAAATAGGTTAGTTATGAGACCTCATATTATCCTCCAAGTATACTATAAGTTGTACACTAGAAGTGGGGGTGTGAAATGTATAGTGGGGAGACTATGCCCCCTATTTATAGACTAGAAAAAAATCAAATAATAATAATAAATAAAAATAACATTTCATATATAATAAAAAAATATAATATATAGTATAATCTAATAACAAAATACAATTGAACAATCCAATAGATAATAATGGAAAAATATAAATATGTGTTGGAGCGTAACAAATTTTTATGCTAAGAGAAATAAAAGTTAAATAATAGGAGACTCAAATAATGACTAAAAACTCCTAATTAATGTATTTCATGTTAGTACCATCTCCAAACACTAGACCATCCAATGATGTAACAATCAACAACAATTTTCTTCTTCCCTTGTCCAATCCTACATCCATGTATTCTATGTGGGTACAAAACAAGAGCTAGAATAGTGTGTGAGTACAACTCATTATTTCAAAACAACTATGTCTAAACATAACCGATATGATAATTAGTGTATGTAATAATTCAATAAAAGTGATTATTAATTAATTGATAAATTAAACTAATACCACATCATCCTTCTATGAAAACATTCCATAAAATATCTAATCTTGTCTCAAAAAAATGCCAAATATGACCATTTAATAGTGGTCAAACAAAACCTACCTTTGTGATGTGTCGATATGTCTTTGAGGATGTATCACAACAATTCCATCCATAACCATATGAAATCAGAAAAAAAAACTAACAACCAATGTGTAAATCACATAATTATGTATCAAATCAAATAATTAATAATTTCAGCATGTAATATGGTTTCAGATAGGTGTATAATAATTCTATAATATATCAGGTCAAGGTTTAGTATATTAAAATTTTAACATGTGTCACAAGGCCAAGCCCAACATATATGAATCTCACCATGTTTCACTACATATAACCCTCTATATAAGCATTTCATCAAATCTCATTCCACATCCCTCTACATATGAATTTCAATATATCTGAAGGAATGGACCAATATGTATGAATTTCATCCTGTTAACTAGTACAATGCAATATATAAGGACTACAACATATAAAATAACAACACATTTAATAAAAACAAGGATATATCAATATCTCATCATAAGGCTCAATGTTTTACTATAAAAATTCCCATTTTTATTTTAATTACACATTTCATTTATCATTTGATCTTAAAAAAATAAAATGATAGTTTTCTCCATAATCATTCGAATCCAAGGTAATCTTATATCATGTAATCAACCAAATACTATGTCTTTCTAAACACACTATATTCTATTAAATACATCCATTGTAAATAAGGGATCTCTCACCCAAAAATGGTTACAATATAGTTTAATTAAAATTAGATACAAAGGTAATAAAATGAATAATTTAGTGCACCATTTAATTAAATGATACCCGTTTTATTTCCAAAATGATAAATAATTCGTACACTTGAAAAAAAAATTAAACCTGAAGGTTATAGTTTAGAACCCCCTTCGGACACTGGTTATCATGTAATGATTCCAATATCAATATCCCATGAGAATTAAAGTTTATATGATTGAAAAATAAGGACACTATATTAAAATAGATCATGATTAAATCAAAAAACTAACACGTTTAAAAGGTCACAATGCAATGGTAGGATAACAGTTTAAAAGAAGGGAAAAAAACAGAACTACTTACCAGGGATTGGATGTGTGACCAAGATTTTGGAATCCTAGATAGGAACTGAAAAATCATATTGATTATATCACTAGTTCAATAGGAGAAAGGTAGAAAACATGTGAGAAGAATAGTTTCAAACAATGAACTTTTAAAAACATTTTTGGGAAATTACACAGCCTGTAATTCAGTTACACATCGTTTATTTTTTTTAAATGGATACACTGAAAAACTCATCTCCTGATATTATTATATATTCTTATCAAATATTTCATGTCATGTAATATAATTTCACTATTAATATTCTTCTGATGTTGTTAATTAGTTCATGGAAGGTAACAATTCATGAAATATGTCTGGAAACAATTATACGGTGTGTATTACTTATACATGGTGTGTAATTTTTCTAGAGAGTGTTTTTAGATAATCATCCTTAATAAAACTCGATACCCCATTAAGGCATCACAATATACCAGGAACCCTTTGTAACAGATGACCCATATATACCCAAAATCAATTAATTCAATCAGAAACCCCAAATCACTCCCTGTGTGGATCCTCTCTATTTTTCTCATATTACCTCACAGAATAAGTCTATGTTTATTCAAACAATAGTCGTCCTAAAATTTTATTTCATTTTCCCTAAGAAAGGCTCTCCATATCTGAACATGAATGAACCATAAAAATTAAAATTACAAAATTGAAGTGGGAAATATCTAGAAAAAAAATAAGAACATATAATTTGTTCATAATTTAAAAGATATAAAGAGGTTCTACATATTTTATGTTGGAAAATACAAGAAGTACCTCATTTCAAAAATGAAAAAAATATTCATTTCAAACCATTCCTTAAAAAATCAATCATGGCTAAAAATATATAAAAATAATAATATTGTAATAGTAAAAACTTATTTAGATTTGTTTTGGAATGAAAATAATAATTAAATAAAGAAAAATTTTGTGTGAAAAAAGACATTTAAAAAATTTAATTTTTAAAATAATGCCTCTTTCCTAAAGTCCAACTTGTCAGATATATTTTTTACCATCCTAAATCATAAATATAGGTAAATTATTTAATTTATTGAGAACATTTTCACAGTAATTATTAATTTTATATCACTTAAATCAATTTAATATATAGTTCAATAATCATTTAATTTCATGTGGGACATTTTGATGATATTCAGTAATTATGTCCAAAATGAATTCAAAAGGTTTCATATGCTCAAGGATACCGTTGTTCCACCATTTCTAGAATAATAATCAGGTACGAATTATTATTTTTATACATAAATTATACATTAAAATTTAAACATTATATATTGGCAAGATAATTATCTACTTTTCAATAATGGAAACGATATTCCATACATACACATTAATAAAATTGAAATTTTTCAATGAAAATTATTAAATGAAGGTAAAAATTAATTTTTCTTCCTAGAGTGTTAATAAAATAATATATATCATATTAATTATTTAAATATAATTATATATATCATCCATGTGATATGGTTATGAAAATGGATCACATAACATTTTAGAGGTGGAAGTGCACACATACTAATGAACAACGTTATCATTTTCTATTCATGGAATGGTATGAAGAGAAACGATATTTTATCATTCGTTAATGATAAATATTTCAGGAATATAATATATAAATACAATTTCCATAGTTATAATTTATTCATGAGATATGGTGATGGAAAATGAATTTCATCAGTTTGCAAGGCGGTGGTAGGTCGCACGACAAATTATGTAATCATTTCACATTTGTGGAAGTGGATATTGATATTGAAAGAAAATTATATCTATATTATGTATGAATCCATTAACTTTCAGTATAATTCATTATGATGGACATAATATGGATTCCAAATGAGTTCACATAGGTTATGGATGTGGCCACGTCTTTTTCATAGCTCCAAACCCCGGCCAGTTGGAAAATTTACATGGCCACAAGATTAATAGAACCCCTACAACCCATTATATATGGTTTACACTAACCATGAATGGATTCTTAGAGGGGTGAGTAATGTTCCAATGTTATACAATACTAGTTTCTAGTTTCCACATTCCCATGTTAATAGCATAAGAAAATAAACTAGATTCATGTTTATGGTCGGTGCACATCTTCTGAAACCATCTAGGACTAACTATTTGAGGTCATCCATGAGACAATGTTAAATGAATAGCTGGAACATGGTTTTAACACCATGATTCCAAATTATAAACCACTAATATTATGGTGTAAAAGTACTAAAATTCATTTTATGATTATTAAACATATCTCTTATTCGACATTATTAATTCCAATGGATATGGGATTTATCCCTCTCCCATTTTTGAAACACTAAAAAAGCATTTTCATAGGGTTTGATACAGATTCCCCATTAAAAATCTTATTATATCCATATTCATCATGTTCTATGCACATTAGTATGTACTAAATTATTCTTCAGTTTTTTATCATTTTTCTTCTCCTTGACGGTGTAATTTAAATGTAGGTTCATATGCCCTATATTCAGGGAATTAATCTATTCTATAGTTTTATTATATTCTTGAAAAATATAAATAGTTTTTCTAGATGAGGTGATTTTTTGAGAATAGAATACGTTTTATATGACTCTTCCCCCCTAGAATCTCAAATTTATAAACTGTTATTGTGGTGAACATGATGATTTCATCAGGTTATACCTATTAAATTCGCATTCCTTAATTTTAGTCATTAGAATTTTATTATAAGACAATTTCTATATATTTGATCAATATATGGAGGTTATGAAATGAATTTATACCACCCTAGGTAGGGTGCTTCCAAAATTATTACATTAATGGAATGTTTTGAATGTTTGTTCCACTGCATGGGTGTGCTATCATTGGAGCCCTATAAGGAAATTGTTTAAAATTAAATGAATGAATTTCAATGGTTAAAACTTGTATAGTTCCCCTTGAAACTTATATGGTAAGTGTTCCTATTATATAAACCTCTAATAATATGTTAATTGAAATGTATATATAAAAATATCATAGGGAAGATTTAATAGTAATTGAACTACGTGGTTACATATACATATCACCACATTCAATTATTAAGGGAATATAGATGAGTGAACCTAATTAATGACTATTTAATTAAATTATTAAATGGTTTCATTTCCATGGTATACATTATCACATTACTTAATGGTATAGAATAATCCAAATGAACATATTAAGTAGAGAGATTATAATATGGACTAAGATATAAAATAAGTTAAGTATTATGTGTTTATTTCTTATGGTCATGTTTGTCTTTATAGGAGTGGTCAGACACTATTCATCCATGTATTCAGGAGAAAATTCCTTGTTCATTCATGTATGTCATTCTAAATAAACAATTTAGGTTTCAAAGGGATAGAACCACCTTAGAACCAGGTCCTCATCTATTTGTGGATGCTTAGTATATCGATGAAGGATAACTCCATTATCATTCTAATATCATGATTCTGTGGATATAATCCTTGGATCCTGATTAATATTTTTAGATAGACAGTTCCATGGATACCCACTTTATCACTAGTTAATTCATAAATTTTTTTTCCTTGGATTATATCATTGGACATTGTTAGAATCATATTATAATGGGAGGCATTGTGATATGCCACTTAAATACACTAAGACAGCCATATATTCATGTTGTAGAATATTAATGACTTGTCTTGAACCCTAACGTCAAGGAGTCTCTGGTTATTAACATGAATCATCCCCATTATTATCATCATTACATGATTCCTTGTCATATATTGTAATGTAACTATGATTAGCATGACATGATGTTAGTGATAGTTACACATTTCGTGGATTATTTATATGAAATAAACTAAAATGAATTAATTATATGGTTAACTATTCCTGGACATTACCGGCTAAGGATAAAGTAGGTATCAAGTTATTTTATTTCTAAAATTAATTATATGAATATATATATATATATATATATATATATTCGTACACACTATCTGTTTATAATTCTTCGATAGTATGGTATAGAAGCTGTTAATAATGGCCTACTAAGATTTATCTCACACCCTATCTAGGCCACCAATTACTTCCCTATAACATTATATGTACACCGGTGTTGAAATTGGGAAGCATCCTACCTTGGTTATTTGATCATGCTTTCTTGTTTTATGATAGATCATTACTGCAGATGACTGGGCTAGTGCTCCAGATGAGAGAATTGTTTTTTGCTTTATTTTTATTCTTTATTATATCATGTATTTCTATGCATATATGTATACCTATTTTCAAATTTTATATATACATGACATAAATTATAATAATTTTTTATATAATTAATTTTCCAATTTGATTATTATTATCTTTTTCTTGAGTTTTAATTCATTTTTATATTACTTCTTCTATGGTGGGTTACTAGTCAAGTGTTTATAGTGTCTCTTTCCATAATACCATTTCTTTACTTATACTTCTTCTATTTCATCTTTTTATATTATATATATTCTGATCAACAATGCTAATACGATCATTTTATCCCCACCAATTCACTCTAGGCCCTTATGCTAGTCGGTAGCCTATGGCATTTGAGGAGATGTTCTTGAGTCTATGTGGTCAATCGGGCTTGGTGCATCACAATGTGGAATCCAAATTCAGGAGGTAAATAATTGTTATTAGATGATTATTTTATATGCATACTACATAGTGACAATATAAAGAATACTCAAAATGATTAGTAACTTGGTTATAATTCATTATTGGGTGTATCTAACCGTCATATAAGGAAAAACATGAGTTTCCTAAAATAGGAAATGTTGTTCTTTATTACGCTTTTTATAGTTGATTTCATTTCCCTATTGGGTGACACGCATGTTTTGCGATGGTTATTTTTGTTATTATTATTGAAAAAAGATTTTATCCTTGGCCCAATGAGATGAGGTAGATGATCATTTTCACAGTCATCATTATAGGTATCTATAATTCACAATAAATGTGAAAGGAATGGTATATAGGTTCATTTTACTTCTTTAATAGATTTTTATTATGGGGATTTCTATGAGAGGATTGTTTTTTATAATTTCATGTGCTTCTAAAATTTTTCTTTTGGTTAAATGAGAAATTATTAAGTACCGACTGAGTGATTTCTAGTTTCCAATATTCATTTTTATGGTCCCTTGTGAGCTTGAATGTGTAATTTACCAAGTCAAGCCATAAAATATTACCAGTTTCCTTTTAATACCAAATGTAGAAGATATTAAATTGTTGTCACTTTAAGTGATAATTTGTATGGTCCCTTATTCACTGTAAATGGAGATCCATTTTAATCAAAATTTTATATGTGAAAATGTAACACCCCGAGATTTTATCAAAAAATATTCTTTTTAATTTTATTAATGTATTGTGGTGTACGCTACACCAAAAAGATCTTGCACTACATGCATCCCTAACTTGTCTTGCATTACACACAATCGCAACCTTCCACGATAGCGTGTTGTACGCAATACCAAGTTTCACTAAATGAGATATTATTATAATATTATTATGAACTAGCCGTTATGAATAGTAATACCCACTTTTTGAAATTTTATCTTTCAAAATGGACATCATTTTTGGATTTGGAATATCGAAATTAGCTTAGGGTGAAATTTTGGTATTTTTCTGAAAACTTTCAATTTTGATGAATAGTGAAAACACTGGGTTACTATTTAAAAACCGACTATTTATTTAAATAATTATTTATATTATTTAACTTTATTTTAGGTAAAAATTGATACATAATACCAATATATGTTCAATGTAATTTATTGGAATAATTTTACAATAAGTTTATATATATAAAAATTTTATTGAACTTTTCACCGTCTTTTACCCATCTCCTAGAAGAATTTGCAAATTTACATAAAACATAATTTTACCGCTTCTGTGAATGAAATTTAAAAAATCTGAGAGACACGGTTGATGTTAGTAAGTAAAATTTGGTTCAATGGGATAAAAATAATTTTTGGTGAATAGTAACGTTTTACATTTTTTTACCACGGTTAAAAGTAAATAGGGTAATTAAGGGTAAATATGATATTATTATTACCCTAAAACATGTCCTAATTCTATTGGATAAGTTTAATTCGACCAAAAACAACCTTAGGAATAAAATATGACCATTTAGGCCCACTTGGATTAGATTAGGACATTTATTATTAATTTATTTAAAGAAGGGTTAAAATAGTTAAAATCAAAGTTTAATAACTAAATCATTTTTAATATAGGGTTATACATAAGATAAATTAGACTATAAATATTAATTAGAAATATAAAAAGATTTCCTACATAATGGTGTTTTATTTATAATTTTTAGACATTAAATAATTTAATTTATTTGTGATACAATGATGATACAGTAATTATCTTATTAATGAAATATTGACATAATTGATGTTATAAATACCCAAATAAATGTAATTTGAGACCTTTTATGAATTAAAATAATTTTCTAGGTTAATATTCAATGTTGGTATTCATTTAGTTAACTTTTTTAGAACTAAATATTCTGTTAGGATTTTCACAAAAATCAATTACCAAATAGTGTCAAAATTGACATAAAATAGTTTTTAAACAAAATATTATATTATTAATTGTTATTTTATTCCTAAAAATATAAGGTTCAGAAAAATGACTTATATAAGGTTATATATATTAATAATAAACAAATTGGGGTTCTTTTGTCATGTTATAGTTAGTTTATTATCCTTATAGTGTAAGAAAACAAGAAGACACGGTAAAAGAAAAATTATTTAACATAAAGTTAAATCTAAATGATAAGGTTAAAATAGTAACCTAAACTTGTCCAAATTCTATTGGATGAGAGGATTTAGACACATCCCAACCTTAGATTCTAAATAATTCAATGTTGAGCTATTAAAAACCGAATATGACTTTATAATAAAATAATATTTTGAGTTTTTCCAAAGGTGCTGATCTCCTCCCTTATAAAAGGACACCAACTCCCTCTCTTCCTCACACCACTTTGAGCCTTCAAGCTCGGCCAAACCCTGCCATATTCTCTTATCCACTTCCCTAGAAACATCCTTGAGGTCCTGGTCTTCTTCAAAGACCAATTTTAGTGCCCTAAGAGGAGGTCTCAAAGAGGCGCTTCAAAGAAGAGGTAATGTCGGTTACCAATTCTTTCAACTTTATTTCTTCTTCCACTTATTCTTATTTAGTTGTTTCATTATGAAGTAATAACATAAGTATCGCTAATATACTGATATTTTATTATAATTATGAAACAACCCTATTTCACCATCTATCCATCCTATGGAAAACGAACTCACCGCGCGTGCGTACGTACAGAATACCGTCTCCACGCCGTGGTGTAATCTTTTTTTCCAACACCACCTTACTTGGATTGGTATAATGGTGTACAGAATAACTATACATAGTTATTATAACATTATACTGATTCTGATATATTGTATCATCCACTCTAATTCAATTCAATAATTATGGGAATGATATCATCGCTCGTGCGTACGTACGGACTACCGTTTCCACGATGTGATGAGATTCATTCTCAATGATTAACCATTCATGAATAATTATAAAGTATATATAATAATTAATCATGAAATATATGATAGAATAATGATACTGTATTTATGTATATATATATGTATGTCATCTATTTAGTTTCATTCAATTCAATAAGGAAACGAAAACAGCGTTCATCCGTACATACGGCCTACCGTCTCCATGAATGGTGTATTTAATTCCTTTTATCGATCTATAATATATATGTATATGATGAATATATATTATATATAAATTATTTTTTAAATTATGGAATTATGTAAATCAGGATATAAGTAATAATATCAAGAACGACAAGTCGAAACATATATGATAAATGAAATGATTTTACCCAAAATGTTGCTTTAACATGGAATTTACAGAAGAACGAATAATATAAAGTCATAAGTGAAACATATATGATATCATAACAATGAATATGATTATGTAATAAGTCAATGACATTATTTAAATCATTATACAGGAGGTTCGGATCCATACGAAGCATATCATACCTAAGGTAAGGGATAATTTTGCAAATCTCATTTTTATCCAAGATTGCTTATTCGTAAATATTTACTGGGGTTATTTCTATAATCCATGTCCATGTTTTATAAAAGTGTTTTCATGTATGTTTAAAGTCCTTTTTAACCATCTTTGACTTTTACTACATGGTATGTAAGGAATCTTTTTTTTACCATACGAGGTACTTTTTGACTTTTTCGACAAAAGTATGAGAAAAATGTTATTTTTAACTTATACGGCGTGAGCAGATTTTTACAGTTTTATAAAGCCTTATTTTCATGGAGCTTCCTACAAAATATTTCATGACTATTTTCAACAAAATACTTTTCATTTAAAATTGCATGGAATTTTGTGAAACGAAAATGATTTTGAAGAATAAAGGATATTTTCCTCAAGAATTCATTTCAAGTGTTTTATCAAAACCATTTTCCATCTAAGATGACATTATTTCATATGTGTATGTTTCATGTATAATGTCTCTATGATTTAAATGGTTTCATGTTTCTTATGATGAAATATCCATTTGTTTTATATGGATTATGTGATGATGGAATGATTTTATGAAACCCATTTTATTCTTTGGGTTATGATGAATGTTTTAAGTTTATTTTGTGGCACAATTAAGAATGATTTCATTATGAGATAGGTGGTACCTATATCTCCCTCCAATGAATTGGGTAAAGGTTTATATCTCATGAGATATACATGGCTGGAACGGTATGTTAATCTGGTTCAGTGTTACAGGACTGAAACGAGGAGTGAACTCGATTCAGAAAGGGACTTTGTCCATAAAGATAGTCTTGGCAGCAATGCCTTGGCTACTATGGAAATCATGACATGTGTTGAGTGGTTTCCACAATTACATTTTTTATTCCCATTATATTTTATCATGGTTGATGTTCCATTATGATATATGCCTTACGTACTTCCACGATTTATGTCTTTGCTCAAGATTTTGAGGTTTAAATTTCATGTTCATGTTTTTGGTTTCAAATATTTATGGATTGTTTTATGTTCACTAAATTTTCCCTTACTGAGAATTTGAGCTCACCCTTTATATCTTTTCTCTTCACTAGGATTTAAAGAATTGGTTTAGGTAAGGAAACAAAAAGTGTAAGATCGTTATGGGAGTTGTTGAAGATCTTTCACCACGATTAGAAGATAATATTCCAAGTTTCCAAAGACACTAAACTATTACGGTCCTTGTGTGTCTGTTTTTGTTATGTATTAAGTATTCTGAAAAAGTAATGTAATGTCCATGTACGTCAAGATTCGGGTCGCTACAATTGGTATTAGAGGAAAGGTTTAGTCAACCTTTGGAAACAAGTATGCGAAAACGTTAGTGAGATCACTAGAGATATTTCTAAGGTATGTCTAGGGATGTCCCTAAGGATAAGTATACGTATAGGATATAGTCCTAGAACTATGGTAACGATATTAGAATTTAACCTAAGATGTTAGATATTGATGGTACTCTTCCTTTATTATGTTGTTTTCCCTAGAATGATTTTTTCCTCTCACACTATTCTTTTTGGGTTTTAGACGATGGCTGGAGCCCTAAGGAACCGTGTTGATCAATGTAATGGACAATGCAATGATTGTCCTCATGAACAAACCAATGTTATGGGAGATGGACTGAAAAATATTATTTCTATACTTACAAAATCTATAAATCGTTCTGTACTTCCAAATGAGCAGATAAGGGAACAATATTCTATTGAGACTTTTAGGAGGCAACGTCTACCTTCTTTCAGAGGGTCTTCTGATCCACTTGTTGGTGAACAATGGATCAGTACCACTGAAAAGATATTTTCAGTTCTTTAAAATTATGAACATGATAAAGTCATCTTAGCAGTATATCTTTTGGAAGGTGAAGCTGATCAATGGTGGAATATTATCAATAATACGAGGCCAAGAGATGAAATTGAGTCCATGGAATGGGGTGAGTTCAAGAACTTATTTTTCAATAAGTACTTCCCTCGTATTCTTCGAATAAGGAAGGATAAGGAGTTTCTTGAAATAAAGAAAAAGGATGATGAATCTCTTGGTATATACAAACCGAATTTTACAAGTCTTGCAAGGTATGAATCTGGCTTTATCATCCAACCGGAAAGTAAAGTTGATCGATTCTTCAGTGGCTTAAAACCAAATCATCGAAGGTAATTAGCTATAAGAGACTTTAGTAGCTATGATGAAATTGTGCATTCTGCAATCAAGGTAGAACTAGATGTTGGTGTAAAATATCCATCTCATGGTTTTGACAAGAAACGAAAGATGGAGTTCAAGGATAAATATTCGAACAATGGTGAAAAGAAGATGAATGATTCTTTATGCTCAAAGTGTGGAAAGAATCATGGTGGAGATTTCCTAAAATGTACTAGAAAATACTTTAAGTGTGGAAAAGAAGGTCATCGAGGAGTTGATTGTCGAAGTAATGGGAAAAAGGTTGCTAATGATGTGAATAGAGAAAAGACTACAGAGAACTCTCTACTAACACTTCAATGCTTCAAGTGCAAGGAAATGGGGCATTATGCTAATAAATGCCCAAATCCACAGGTTAATGATGATCAACGTGAGAAACCTCTTAAAGAAAAGGATAAAGGGAAGTCTGATGCGATCACTATTTGTGATGTTGAGTATGAAAATGATGTTGTGTAATGATTAAGTGTTTATGTAATAGGATTTCAAAATAGTATCGTGGAATCTCATTTATGGTATTGTCGAATTTTGGAATATCTATGTATTGGTTTTCAATTATTATATGGTACTGGTAACCATGAAAAAGTGATTGAAATATTTTTGGAAAGCAGATGAAATGCGCATATGGAAGGGATAAGGAGAAAATAATATGATAGTAATCATGAGCTCATGACTAAAATAAGGAAAAAGTGATATCAGGGTTTGAGTATATAGAAATGTTGGGATTTTGGTATGTGGAAAGAGTAAACTTTTGACAACATTCATGTTTTTACTAAGGTTAAATGGGTATTCATTTTTCAATAGAATACATGATTAAGGTATTCACATGATTGGAATGTGATCAAAAAGATATATCGGGGATAAATGATGGTATTCACATGCTCGGTAGATGACATTTCTAGTAATTGTTTTCTTTATACTATAAGCTTGGACAGAAGTATTTTGGATAAGCCTAAAGATTTGAAATGGATTATGTTGAACATAAGTTAGTTTAAGGCTAGAATTGTTTTCGATATTATCGATGGAATGTCATATGATGTAATTTTAGAAAAAGGACAACTTGCAGGACGAACAACAACCCGTCGCGTCGGACAAGGCTGTGGGAATCGAACCAACAACCGAAGTGCGACTGGCCTTTATCGCATACCACTGGCCCACAGGAAGTCCCTGGTTAGTAGAAACTAGTTTTATTTTATTAAGTGGTATGATAGATGAAGTATAAGTCCATGTTTGGAATCATATCTGATTAACCTCACCATAGATGGACTTATGTATATTTGATAACTTTTTCTAATCTTTTCTTTGAAACAGATGGAATGACCCATCATTCTATCACATGATCTATTAACACTTCACGAATAACAAATTCAACTTCATTTATTTAAGAGATGAAGTGGAAATTGTTGAATTCATGAACAATAGTGAGATTGTACCAAAATCATGTAAGTATTTCTTTTAATTCCTCAACTTTAGGGAAATGATCTTGAAAACCAAAAATGTTGTCCTAGTGCCCTTATATTCAATGAATCATATGGTACCTTAGATAATCACAAATATATGGCTTTGTGATTGTTGGCTTTTTTATATCTATGTTCTATACCACTCTCCATCAGAACTTGATGGTTAGATTTTTCATCCATATCCATATTTTCACCTATGTTCTCCTCTGTGGAAACCCAGTGATTAGTTAATTTGGGTAACCGTTACGTTTCATAATTTAGTTTTTAAATTCAAGTTTTGGTATTCCTTTTTATGATATGGGTTTCTATTAAAGATACTTTCATGTAGTAAACCATTTATAACCTCGATGAATTTCGAGGGCGAAATTCATTTTAAGGGGGGTAGAAAGTAACACCCCGAGATTTTATGAAAAATATTATTTTTAATTTTATTAATGTATTGTGTTGTACGCTACACCAAAAGGATCTCTCACTACACGCATCCCTGAATTGTCTTGCATTACACGCAATCGCGACCTTCCACGATAGCGTGTGTTGTACGCAGTACCAAGTTTCACTAAACGAGATATTATTATAATATTATTATGAACTAGCCATTATGAATAGTAATACACACTTTTTGAAATTTTATCTTTCAAAATGGACTTCATTTTTGGATTCGGAATATTGAAATTATCTTAGGGTGAAATTTTGGTATTTTTTTGAAAACTTTCAATTTTTGATGAATAGTGAAAACACTAGTTTACTATTTAAAAACCCAATTTTTATTTAGATAATTATTTATTTTATTTAAATTTATTTTAGGTAAAAATTGATACGTAATACCAATATAAGTTCAATTTAATTCATTGGAGTCATTTTATAATAATTTTAGATATATAAAAAAATTATTGAACTTCTCACCGTCTTTTACCCACCTCCTAGGAGAATTTGTAAATTTACATAAAACTTAATTTTATCGCTTCTGTGAATGGAATTTCAAAAATCCGAGAGACACGGTTGATGTTAGTAAGTAAAGTGTGGTTCAATAACATAAAAATAATTTTTGGTGAATAGTAATTTTTTACTTTTTTTACCACGGTTAAAAGTAAATAGGGTAATTAAGGGTAAAAATGATATTATTATTACACTAAAACATGTCCTAATTCTATTGGATAAGTTTAATTCGACCAAAAACAACCTTAGTAATAAAATATGACCATTTAGGCCCACTTGGATTAGATTAGGACATTTATTATTAATTTATTTAAAGAAGGTTTAAAATAGTTAAAATCAAAGTTTAATAATTAAATCATTTTTAATATAGGGTTATACATAAGATAAATTAGACTATAAATATTCATTAGAAAGATTAAAAGACTTCCTAAATAATGGTGTTTTATTTATAATTTTTAGACATTAAATAAGTTAATTTATTTATGACACGATGATGATGCAGTAATTATCTTATTAATGAAATATTGACATAATTGATGTTATAAATACCCAAATAAATGTAATTTGAGACTTTTTATGAATTAAACTAATTTCAAGGTTAATATGACATGTTATTATTCATTTAGTTAACTTTTTTAGAACTAATCATTCTGTTAGGAGTTTCACAAAAATCAATTACCAAATAGTGTCAAAATTGACATAAAATAGTTTTTAAAACAAATATTATATTATTAATTGTTATTTTATTCCCAAAAATATAAGGTTTGGCCAAATGAATTATATAAGGTTATATATATTAATGATAAACAACTTGGGGGTTATTTTGGCATGTTATAGTTAGATTATTAACCTTATAGTGTAAGAAAACAAGAAGACATGGTAAAAGAAAAATTATTTAACTTAATGTTAAATCTAAATGATAAGGTTAAAATAGTAACCTAAACTTGTCAAAATTATATTGGATGAGAGTATTTCGACCCATCCCCACCTTATATTTGAAATAAATCAATTTGGGGATATTAAAAACCGAATATGACTTTATAATAAAATAATATTTTGAGTTTTTTCAAAGGTGCCCCTCCCCTCCCTTATAAAAGGACACATCCTCCCTCTCTTCCTCACACCACTTTGAGCCTTAAATCTCGGCCAAACCCTGCCAAATTATCTTCTCCACTTCCCTAGAAACATTATAGAGGTCCTTTCTTTCTTCAAAGACCAATTTTAGTGCCCTAATAGGAGGCCTCAAAGAGGCGCTTCAAAGAAGAGGTAATGTCTGTTACCGATTCTTTCAACTTTATTTCTTCTTCAACTTCTTCTTCTTTAGTTGTTTCATTATGAATAAATAACATCAGTATAACTAATATAATGATATTTTATTATAATTATGAAACAACCATATTTCACCATTTATCCATCCTATGGAAAACGAAGTCACCGTGCATGCGTACGTACGGAATACCGTCTCCACGTCGTGGTGTAATCTGTTTTTCCAACACCACCTTACTTGGATGGGTATATTTGTGTAAATAATAACTATACATAGTTATTATTACATTATACAGATTATGATATATTTTATCATTCCCTCCAATTCAATTCATTAATTATGGGAATGATATCATCGCTCGTGCGTAGGTACGGACTACCGTCTCCAAGACGCGATGAGATTCATTCTCAATGATTAACCATTCATGAATAATTATAAATTATAAATAATTAGTAATAATGAAATATATGACATAATAATGATATTTTATTTATGTATATATATATATATGTAGGTCATCTATTTAGTTTCATTCAATTCAATAAGGAAACTAAAACAGCATTCATGCGTATGTACGACCTACCGTCTCCATGAACGGTGTACTTCATTCCTTTTATCGATCTATAATATATATGTATATGATGAATATATATTATATATAAATAATGTTTTACATTCTGGAATTATGTAAATCAGGATATAAGTAATAATATCAAAAATGACACGTCGAAACACATACGATAAATGAAATGATTTTACCCAAAACGCTGCTTTAACATGGAATTTACAGAAGAACAAGTAATATAAAGTCATAAGTGAAACATATATGATATCATAACAATGAATATGATTATGTAATAAGTCAATGACATTATTTAAATCATTATATAGGAGGTTCTGATCCATATGAAGTGTATCGGACCTAAGGTAAGGGATAATTTTTCAAATCTCATTTTTATCCGAGATTGCTTATTCGTAAATATTTACTCGGGTTATTTCTATAATCCATTTCCATGTTTTATAAAAGTGTTTTAATGTATGTTTAAAGTCCTTTTTAACCATATTTTACTTTTACTACATGGTATGTAATGATTATTTTTTTTACCATACGAGGTACTTTTTTACTTTTTCGACAAAAAAGTACGAGAAAAATGTTTTTTTAACTTATACGGCATGAACGGATTTTTACGGTTTTATAAAGCCTTATTTTCATGGAGCTTCCTCCAAACGATTTCATGAATATTTTGAACAAAATACTTTTCATTTAAAATTTCATGGAATTTTGTGAAACGAAAATGATTTTGAAGAATAAAGGATATTTTCCTCAAGAATTCATTTCAAGTGTTTTATCAAAACCACTTTCCATCTAAGATGAAATTATTTCATATGTGTATGGTTCATGTATAATGTATCTATGATTTAAATGGTTTCAATTTTCTTATGATGAAATATCCATTTGTTTTATATGGATTATGAGATGATGGGATGATTTTATGAAACCCATTTTATTCTTTGGGTTATGATGAATGTTTTAAGTTTATTTTGTGGCACAAGTAAGAATTATTTAATTATGAGATGGGTGGAACCTATATCTCCCTCCAATAAATTGGGTAAATATTTATATCTCATGAGATAGACATGTCTGGAATGGTATGTTAATCTAGTTCAGTGTTATATGACTGAAACGAGGAGTGAAATCGATTCAGAAAGGGACTTTGTCCACTAAGATAGTCTTGGCAGCAATGCCTTGGCTACTATGGAAATCATGACATGTGCTGAATGGATGCCACAATTACATGTTTTATTCCCATTATATTCTATCATGGTTGATGTTCCATTATGATATATGCCTTATGTACTTCCACGATTTATGTCTTTTCTCAATATTTTGATGTTTAAATTTCATGTTCAAGTTTTTCCTTTCAAATGTTTATGGATTGTTTTATATTCTCTATGTTTGCCCTTACTAAGCATTTGAGATCACCCTTTATATATATTCTCTTCCCCAGGATTTAAAGAAAGGTTTTAGGTAAGGAAACAAAAAGGGGAAGATCTTTATGGGAGTTGTTGAAGATCTTTCACCACGATTAGAAGATAATATTCCAAGTTTCTAAAGACACTAAACTATTACGGTCCTTGTGTGTCTGTTTTTGTTATGTATTAAGTATTCCACAAAATTAATGTAATGTCCATGTACGTCAAGCTTCGGGTCGCTACAGTTGGTATCATAGGAAAGTTTTATTCATCCTTTGGAATCTAGGATGCGAAAACGTTAGTGAGATCCCTAGAGATATTTCTAAGGTATGTCTAGGGATGTCCCTAAGGATAAGTATACGTATAGGATATAATCCTAGAACTACGGTAACGATCTTAGAATTTAACCTAAGATGTTAGATATTAATGGTACTTCCCCTTTATTATGTTTTTTTCCCTAGCATGATTTTTTCCTCTCACACTATTCTTTTTGGGTTTTAGATGATGGCTGGAACCCGAAGGAACCATGTTGATCAATGTAATGGACAATGAAATGATTTTCCTCCTGAACAAACCAATGTTATGGGAGATGGAGTGGAAAATCTTATTTCTATACTTACACAAGCTATGAATCATTCTGTACTTCCAAATTAGTAAAGAAGGGAACAATATTCTATTAAGTCCTTCATGAGGCAACGTCCACCTTCTTTCAGTGGGTCTTTCGATCCACTTGTTGCTGAATAATGGATCAGTACCACTGAAAAGATATTTTCAGTTGTTCAATGTTCTGAACATGATAAATTCATCTTATCATTATATAATTTGGAAGGAGAAGCTGATCAATGGTGGAATCTTTTCAAGAATACGAGGCCAAGAGATGAAATTGAGTCCATGGAATGGGAAGAGTTCAATAACATATTTTTCAATAAGTACTTCCCTCGTATTCTTCGAACAAAGATGGAGAAGAAGTTTCTTGAACAAAAGAAAAAGGATGATGAATTTGTTGGTATATACGAAGCGAATTTTACATGGCCTTCAAGGTATACATCTGGCTTTATCATCCAACCTGAAAGTAAAGTTGATCGATTCTTCAGTGGCTTAAAACCAAATCTTCGAAGGGTATTAGCTATAAGAGACTTCAGTAGCTATGAAGAAATTGTGCGTTGTGCTATCAAGGTAGAACTATAAGTTGGTCTAACATATCCATCTCATGGTTTTCACAAGAAACGAAAGATGGAGTTCAAAGAGAAATCTCAGAACAATGGTGAAAAGAAGATGAATGATTCTTTATGCTCAAAGTGTGGAAAGAACCATGGTGGAGATTGCCTAAAATGTACTAGAAAATGATTTATGTGTGGAAAATAAGGCCATCAAGAAGTTTATTGTCGAAGTAACGGGAAAAGGTTGCTAATGATGTGAATAGAGAAAAGACTACAGATAACTCTCCACCAACACTTCAATTCTTCAAGTTCAAGGAAATGGGGAATTATGCTAATAAATTCCCTAATCCACGGGTTAATGATGATCAATGTGAGCAACCTCTTAAAGAAAAGGATAAAGGGAAGTCTCATGCGATCACTATTTGTGATGTTGATTATGAAAATGACGTTGTGTAATGATTAAGTGTTTATATAATGGGATTTCAAAATAGTATCATGGAATCTCATTTATGGTATTGTGGGATTTTGGAATATCTATGTATTGGTTTTCAATTATTATTTGGTACTGGTAACCATGAAAAAGTGATTGAAATATTTTTGTAAATCAGATGAAATGCGCATATAGAAGGGATAAGGAGAAAATAATATGATAGTAACCATGAGCTCATGACTAAAATAAGGAAAATGTGATATCATGGTTTCAGTATATAGAAATTTTGGGATTTTGGTATGTGGAAAGAGTTAACATTTGACAGCATTCATGTTTTCACTAAGGTTAAATGGGTATTCATTTTTCAAGAGAATACATGATTAAGGTATTCACCTTAGTGGAATCTGATCAACAAGATATATCGGGGATAAATGATGGTATTCACATGCTCGGTAGATGAAATTTCTAGTAATTGTTTTCTTTATACTATAAGCTTGGACAGAAGTATTTTGGATAATCCTAAAGATTTGAAATTGATTATGTTGAACATATGTTAGTTTAAGTCTAAAACTTTATTTGATATTATCGATGGAATGTCATAATGATGTAATTTTAGAATAAGGACAACCTATAGGATGGGAGACAACCCGTCGCGTCAGACAAGGCTGTGGGAATCGAACCCACAACCGAAGTGCGACTGGCCTTTATTGCATACCACTGGCCTACATGAAGTCCCTCATTAGTAGAAACTAGTTTTATTTTATTAATCGGTATGATAGATGAAGTATAAGTCCATGTTTGGAATCATATCTGATTAACCTCACCATAGATGGACTTATGTATATTTGATAACTTTTGCTAACCTTTTGTTTGAAACAAATGGAATGACCCATCATTCTATCACATGATCTGTTAACACTTCACGAATAACAAATTCAACTTTATTTCTTTAAGAGATGAAGTGGAAATTTTTCAATTTACGAACAATAGTGAGATTGTACCAAAATCTTGTATGTATTTCTTTTAATTCATCAACTTTAGGGAAATGATCTTGAAAACCAAAAATGTTGTCCTAGTGCTCTTATATTCAATGAATCAGATGGTACCTTATATCATCACAAATATATGGCTTTGTGATTGTTGGCTTTTTCATAGCCATGTTCTCTAGCACTCTCCATCAGAACTTGATGGTTAGATTTTTCTTCCATATCCATATTTTCACCTATGTTCTCCTATGTGGAAACCCAGTGATTAGTTAATTTGGGTAACCATTAGGTTTCATACTTTAGTTTTTAAAGTTAATTTTTGGTATTCCTTTTTACGATATGGGTTTCTATTAAAGAAACCCTCAAGTAGTAAACCATTTATAACCCCGAAAAATTTTGAGGGCGAAATTCATTTTAATGGGGGTAGAATTTAACACCCTGAGATTTTATGAAAAATATTATTTTTAATATTATTAATGTCTTGTTTTGTATGCTACACCAAAAGGATATTTCACTACACGCATCCCTGACTTGGCTTGCATTACACGCAATCGCGACCTTCCATGATACCGTGTGTTGTACGCAAAACCAAGTTTCACTAAACGAGATAATATTATAATATTGTTATGAACTATCCATTATGAATAGTAATACCTAATTTCTGAAATTTTATCTTTCAAAATGGACTTCATTTTTAGATTCGGAATATCGAAATCAGCTTAGGGTGAAATTTTGGTATTTTTCTGAAAACATTCAATTTTTGATGAATAGTGAAAACACAAGGTTACTATTTAAAAACCGACTTTTTATTTAAATAATTATTTATTTTATTTAACTTTATTTTAGGTAAAAATTGATACATAATACCAATATAAGTTCAATGTAATTCATTGGAGTCATTTTATAATAATTTTAGATATATAAAAATTTTATTGAACTTTTCACCGTCTTTTACCCACCTCCTTGGAGAATTTGCAAATTTACATAAAACTTAATTTTACCGCTTCTATGAATGGAATTTCAAAACTCCGAGAGACACGGTTGATGTTAGTAAGTAAAATGTGGTTCAATGAGATAAAAATAATTTTTGGTGAATAGTAACTTTTTACTTTTTTTTACCACGGTTAAAAGTAAATAGGGTAATTAAGGGTAAAAATGATATTATTATTACCCTAACACATGTCCAAATTCTATTGGATAAGTTTAATTCGACAAAATAAAACCTTAGGAATAAAATATGACCATTTAGGCCCACTTGGATTATATTAGGACATTTATTATTAATTTATTTAAAGAAGGGTTAAAATAGTTAAAATCAAAGTTTAATAACTAAATCATTTTTAATATAGGGTTATACATAAGATAAATTAGACTATATATATTCATTAGAAATAAAAAAATATTTCCTACATAATGGTGTTTTATTTATTATTTTTAGAAATTAAATAATTTAATTTATATATGATACAATGATGATGCAGTAATTATCTTATTAATGAAATATTGACATAATTGATGTTATAAATACCCAAATAAATGTAATTTGAGACTTTTTATGAATTACACTAATTTTATAGGTTAATATGACATGTTAGTATTCATTTAGTTAACTTTTTTAGAACTAATAATTCGGTTAAGATTTTCAAAAAAATCAATTACCAAATAGTGTCAAAATTGACATAAAATAGTTTTTAAAACAAATATTATAATATTAATTGTTATTTTATTCCCAAAAATCTAAGGTTCGGCCAAATTACTTAGATAAGGTTATATATATTAATAATAAACAACTTGGGGTTCTTTTTTCATGTTATAGTTAGTTTATTAACCTTATAGTGTATGAAAACAAGAAGACACGATAAAAGGAAAATTATTTAACTTAAAGTTAAATCTAAATGATAAGGTTAAAATAGTAACCTAAACTTGTGAAAATTATATTGGATGATAGGATTTCGACCCATATCCACCTCAGATTCTAAATAAATCAATTTGGAGCTATTAAAAACCGAATATTACTTTATAATAAAATAATATTTTGATTTTTTCCAAAGGTACCCCTCCCCTCCCTTATAAAAGGACACCTCCTCCCTCTCTTCCTCACACCACTTTGAGAATTCAAGATCGTCCAACCCCTGCCAAATTCTCTTCTCCACTTCCCTAGAAACATCCTAGAGGTCCTGGTATTCTTCAAAGACCAATTTTAGTGCCCTAAGAGGAGGTCTCAAAGAGGCGCTTCAAAGAAGAGGTAATGTCCGTTACCGATTCTTTCAACTTTATTTCTTCTTCCACTTCTTCTTCTTTAGTTTTTTTATTATGAACTAATAACATAAGTATCACTCATATACTTATATGTTATTATAAGTATGAAATAACCCTATTTCACCATCTATCTATCCTATGGAAAACGAAATCACCGCGCGTGCGTACGTACGGAATACCGTCTCCACGCCGTGGTGTAATCTGTTTTTCCAACACCACCTTACATGGATGGTTATAATGGTGTAAACAATAACTATACATATTTATTATAACATTATATTTATTCTGATATATTCTATCATCCACTCCAATTCTATTCAATAATTATGGGAACGATATCATCGCTCGTGCGTACAGATGGACTACCGTCTCCACGACGCGATGAGATTCATTCTCAATGATTAATCATTCATGAATAATTATAAAGTATATATGATAATTAATCATGAAATATATGACATAATAATTATACTTGATTTATGTATATATATATATATATGTCATCTATTTAGTTTCATTCAATTCAATAAAGAAATGAAAACAACATTCATGCGTACGTATGGCCTACCGTCTCCATGAACGGTGTATTTCATTCCTTTTATTGATCTATAATATATATGTATATGATGAATATATATTATATATAAATCATGTTTTACATTCGGAAATTATTTAAATCAGGATATAAGTAATAATATCAAGAATGACAAGTCGAAACACATACGATAAATGAAATGATTTTACCCAAAACGCTGCTTTAACAAGGAATTTACAGAAGAAGGAGTAATATAAAGTCATAAGTGAAACATATATGATATCATAACAACGAATATGATTATGTAATAAGTCAATGACATTATTTAAAGCATTATACAGTAGGTTAGGATCCACACGAAGCATATCGGACCTAAGGTAAGGGATAATTTTGCAAATCTCATTTTTATCCGAGATTGCTTATTCGTAAATATTTACTGGGGTTATTTCTATAATCAATGTCCATGTTATATAAAAGTGTTTTAATTTTTGTTTAAAGTACTTTTTAACCATCTTTTACATTTACTACATGGTATGTAAGGAATCTTTTTTTTACCATACGAGGTACTTTTTGACTTTTCCGACAAAAGTACGAGAAAAATGTTATTTTTAACTTATACGGCGTGAACGGATTTTTACGGTTTTATAAACCCTTTTTTTCATGGATATTACTCCAAAGGATTTCATGAATATTTTGAACAAAATACTTTTCATTTAAAATTGCATGGAATTTTGTGAAACGAAAATGATTTTGAAGAATAAAGGATATTTTCCTCAAAAATTCATTTCAAGTGTTTTATCAAAACCATTTTCCATCTAAGATGACATTATTTCATATGTGTATGTTTCTTGTATAATGTATCTATGATATACATTTTATCACTTTTCTTATGATGAAATATCCATTTGTTTTATATGGATTATGTGATGATGGGATGATTCTATGAAACCCATTTTATTCTTTGGGTTATAATGAATGTTTTAAGTTTATTTTGTGGCACAAGTAAGAATGATTTCATTATGAGATGGGTGGGACCTATATATCCCTCCAATGCATTGGGTAAAGATTTATATCTCATGAGATAGACATGGATGGAACGGTATGTTAATCTGGTTCAGTGTTACAGGACTGAAACGAGGAGTGAACTCGATTTAGAAAGGGACTTTGTCCACTATGATAGTCTTGGCAGCAATGCCTTGGCTACTCTGAAAATCATGACATGTGCTGAATGGTTTCCACAATTACATGTTTTATTACCATTATATTTTATCATGGTGGATGTTCCATTATGATATATTCCTTACGTACTTCCACGATTTATGTCTTTGCTCAATATTTTCATGTTTAAATTTCATGTTCAAGTTTTTGCTTTCAAATGTCTATGGATTGTTTTTTGTTCTCTATGTTTTCCCTTATTGAGCATTTGAGCTCACCCTTTATATATTTTCTCTTCCCCAAGATTTAAAGAAAGGTTTTAGGTAAGGAAATAAAAAGGGGAAGATCTTTATGGGAGTTGTTGAAGATCTTTCACCACGATTAGAAGATAATATTCCAACTTTCCAAAGACACTAAACTATTACGGTCCTTGTGTGTCTTTTTTTGTTATGTATTAAGTATTCCACAAAAGTAATGTAATGTCCATGTACATCAAGCTTCGGGTCGCTACATAAAATAAGAAAATGTGAATTTAATATGTTAATCTTGACTTATAAATGATATGGCTGACAGTAAATGAAGTGGAAAAGTGTTATTTACATTTAATATATTGGAAAACCTATAAATTTAATTTTAAGACTTACCAATACCAAGGACATCAAAGTAGGTAATTGGGTTAATTACATCGGTAGTGAGCCCATGTTCTTGAATTTTTCTTCTTCTAATCCTTATATAATATCTTAAATCGTGTTCTTATGTGTGTTCTGTTCATTTGAAGATTTATTCCACCATGATGTCCTTGTGTCATAGGCTATTAGGGTAGTGACAACCACTCTGGATAGATTGTGTACCTTGAGTTGACAGTCTTTCCACCAGGATATCCACTAGAGGCACCACCTTTAATACTAGATATGGGAGTTGACACTAACAGTTGTGAGGGTTTAATATTTCTAAATTATTTTATGTAGGTTCCTCCACAACCTACACCCACGATGGATGATCTGACCCATGAGTTCTAGAAACCACATCCTCCCATTTTCTCAATGAATATAAACCCACAACATACTGAGTCTTGGAGGTATGTCACCCTTTCTATCCTCAATAGTTTGTATAAAATTATAGATAGTAATATAATGATCTCTACCTACATGTTGTGTGATTCATAGAAGTTCTATTTGGATGTGATTAACCAAGCTGATCGTCATTAGGTCATGGTCTAGGATGATTTTCAAACAAAATTTTATGAAAAATATTCATTAGAAATTGATAGATTACTGAGACAGATAGTCCATGCATCTAGATTATGGTGATATATTATCCTTATATTATTTAGTGTGTTTTACTAATTTACAGTGCATGTCACCACTTCTGGCCAGTGTTGTGTTGTCACGACAACAATATTTCAAGGATAGGCTCCCGTATTCCATCCATACTTAGGTGAATTCATTTCATCTACCTAATTTCATTGAGATCATTAATAAGGTCTTATCATTGATTTAACAATGATTTAACGTGATAGTAATGGGAATAATTAATTGGTTCCAAGGAAATTAGTAATTGTTTTGATAGTAGTATGAATTCCCTATGTTTTTTTTCATCAGGTAAGTGGCTTCTAGAGTACCCATGCCGGTAGCTCGGTGGTATGACATCGGTGTGGATGATAGGGTAATCTAAACCCTCAATTTAATAGATACCCCATAGAGTGATGATCTTGTATAAGTATGCGGAATATTTAGATAACTTGTCAGATCATTCCATCTTTTTTATTTAGAAGAGGCTCTACATGTTCACAACCTTCATGAGAAGGGTCTTTTAAACTTCGTTAAGAAGGGAGTTTGAGTAGCATCAACTTTGATGGTTGAGGATGAGGTGGTAGTCATTGAAGATAGACTACTCTTTGTCGGTTCCATGAATGTGGCATACTTAATGTAACATAGAATTTCCATAGGGTCGTTAATCAGGTCATTTTCTTACATTAGGACTAATATATGAGTATCAGTGTTCATTACTTTCGATAGTATAAGGCACTACTCTAGTATCCTCCACTATTTTATCTGGTTTGTTTGATACAGGTGATTCTCACTCATTTATATCATTATCAACCATTTAACATATCGGTATGAAAAATTAGTATTTCTGTGGCGTGATGAACCTATACATAGAAGTAGGGTTTTGGATAGAGGTGCATGGATTGTTCCCATGAGATAGGTAATGATATATTTTTATGGGACCTATTTTCTAATTGAGATGATGATTTTCAAATTTCATTCATAAGATGGATTTTTTGAGTATATATCACACATTTATAGGATACTATCTAAATAGGGTGTCATTTAAATCACCCAAGGGAATAATAAATCTAGAAAATGGTATGTGGAATTTCAAGGCTGGTAGAGTTGGACCAGAGCATTATAATTTTGCTGAAGTGACCACCCAGATTCCAAATATCTTAATGGAGGATCAATATATACATCATTTTGAATTCTATCCAACAGTATATCATTTAAAGTACACTTTTTAGGTTTTTTAGGGCATACCACCTGAGGGACAAGTCATGTTTATGATTGATCTTGTTCTAAGAGTAGTTATAGTGTCTAATCCTCAGTAAAAAATAGAACTTATAGAGATCTAGGAGAAGAATGTAAATTTGTAGGATCTATAGGCTAATGTTTTTATAGATCCTATAAAAACAACTTGGGATTATTTGGTGAATTTTTTCCAAAAAAAGATGGGACCCTTCTGTTATTCTAGGATTACAATTGGTTGAACCAACATATAATTATGAGTAGTTATTCACTTCCTTGAATTTATTTTCTCTTTGAACAACACTAATGATCTAGGGAATTCTCATTGACGGACCTATGATTGGGCTATCATCAATCATTTAATCATACATTATAGAACTTTCAATAGTATGTATGGTATGTATAAGTGTATTTTTATGTCATTATCTCTCGGGATCTAACATTTCTTTTTCATAGCCTTGATTAATGGGGAATTCCATCACTATTTGTATGCTTTTTCATGGTATTTTTGGACAAAATCTTGGTGTATTCGAATTTCCATAGCAAACATGCTTGAAATATTGGTAGCATTATTTATACACTGAGTGATCACTAGCTTTATTCAAAGTGTTCTTTGTTGAAATTCTGGATTGAAAAAATTAATTTCATTTGTCATTTTTTCTTGGAATGAAGATTATTGGTTGACCCAGATAAGGTGACTATTGTGGTTTCTTTGGAGAAGCCCAGGAACATACATGATATATATAGTCCTTCAAGATGGTATGTTATTATAATTATTTTATACAAGACTTACCATACCTTCTTTCACCACTTACTCTTCTTATAATGAAGGGTTTTATGTTCCTATGGTCAGAAGAGCGTGAGAAATATTTTATAGATCTTAATTTAAGGCATTCTTTGGAACATATTTTTATTATTACAAATCCAAAAATGGTTATAAAATATTTTTTAATTCATCTGAAATTAAACAGGGAGCGTTGATTGTAGAATACTTTCATACATATATCAGCAGTTGAGGATGCATGAGAGGAATTAGCGGATTCATTACCTCGATCAAGAGGTTGTTGTACAGGAAAAATGTTGTGGGTGATACTGTATTATTTTTTAGTTTTTTTTGGTGTATACAGACCAACATATCCTTAAATATGTCTTTACATAGTGTGACATGAATTTTATATAGCATAGATGATTCAAATGTCTTTAGTCCTTCAATATTGATGTTTCCTTTAAGTATAAAGTGGAAAATGTTGTAGCATGTGCATTATGTTTGAAAAATAAAAAACATGGTGTATTAGAATCCATTAATGAATTAAAATTGATGGCCCTATTTTCAAGGATACACTTGGATGTTTATTGGAGTCTTGATCAGCCTTCTATTATATCATTGACAATTACCTCTCCATCCTTTATAAGTTTTTGTGTAGGATTGTTTTAGATCTTGAGATGTTGGTTCCCTGGGAGAGTATATTATGAGAGCACCCACCTCCATATTTTACAGTAGAAAGAAAAAACATCTTACAAATAAATGGGCATGTCTTGGTTCTTACATATATGATGGAGGAACTGATGTGATAGTACCTCACTTCTCAGTGGGATGATAATCCATGAATATCCATGATGTATCGAGATATGTGAAGGAAGTACTTGTCTCATGGGATGAAACATAATATTGAATGTTGTATTACTAGTTCTTCCAACTATTATTATGTAAATACTGAGCACCAGTGAACTACAAGATTTTTATAGCCGTTAGAATTACCAGAATGAAAATGTGAAGTTGTTTTTATTGATTTTTTAGTCATCCTTCTGATGTCTCCTTGATCTATTGATGAAGTTTTTGTATATATTTACAAAAAAAAATTGTATCCAAATTCCTTCATATCTGGCATACTCTCTCAGAAGATCATCTGGGAATAATTTAGTTATGTGGGATAATACATCCACACAGGTCCCTCATACAATCTTTTCATATATAGATTTTTGTTTTACATCATTGTTTTGGAAGGTTTTATAGAAATATATCAGAACATAGGTGCTTCATAGAAAATAATTTCACCCTCAAGATGATTGATAGTCATAATGGATGATCCAAATTATAGATTTAATGATTCATCACACAACTTTGATTTCAGTGTTTCTTTGGAGAAGCATTTTAGTCAAGTAATTTTTTACTAAAAAAATAGATTCTAGGCAATGATAAAAATGGATCCTTATGAGGCCTGTTATGGTATATTATAATGTTCACCCATGTGATAGTTAGAGATAGGTAAGTAAGCACTATTATGTCATCATATCATTTAGAAAAGAATAGATTATATTCATCAGATCAGGAAACATATATCCTCTACTTAGTGATGACATAAATATTATGTCAATCAATATCAATGACCTCTAGAGATAAAGGATAGGGATTGTGCATTCCTGTAGGTGTCTCCCAGTATTGGGCCTAGATAGATTCAAGGGTAAGGGAAGTTTTCACTAAGCTTTATTAGGATATCTGAGATTCTAGATATTGTCGGGTTGCTAGCCTATCAATTACTATTACATCATAGGTACTATTACACACATGATGTCTCTAATTTTTTACAGCATTTCCATTATCATGATGACCCATCACGTACTTGTAATCCCAAGGAGGATGTGTTAGATGCTGATGATTATTTTGTGGATTATAATATACACATCATTGATATAAGAAAAAAGGATATCCAAGGAAACTCTATCCATTTTTCTATGGGTGATATCGATGCATTGTCATGTAGATGATAACCCATTGAATCTAGAGTTCTACATACGTTCCCAGTGGAGATATTTTTCCTCATATATTTCTTCATCACACATTGAAGATGTCACAACCACGTCCCAAAAAGGTGTACCCCTTCTAGGTAGAAAAAGTGATAAGGGATATAGTGACACCTGCGTCTCACCATTAGTAGGCCCCACGTTGGAGTCTAGAATCGATGGTATAGTAAACACAAAAAATGAGAGGCAATACCCTCTAAGAGAACACATGTGGAAGATAGAGATAAGACATAAACCAAAAAACTACATCTCATACTGTAGTAGAAAATAAATCTTAAGTACACACATTTAATTTCATTCATGAACTACTACAACTGAAAGGTAAAATTGCAAGTACCAAATGAAAGTAAAAAATGGCAGTGACCATGAAGCCCAAACAGCTCCTACAACCCCATGATAATAGTAACCTTTAGGATCTCCAACCTTCTACAAGGTACATAAGAAATGGTTTATATATGTATAGGGAGAGTACAAAAGTATACTCATAAGGATCCACCCCAGAGCCTCTCTTATAGAAGTAATGAAATAATGATAAAGAATAGTGAAGAACAAGTGGAACTAACTCATAACCTAAATAGGTATACTATGTACCCATCCTCCCCATGGATACTATCACTATGTATCACATACAATATCATATAATATAATAAATAATATCAAGGTTACCCCATTACAAATTCCCCACTTTCTTGCTTCTTTTCCCCAACGTCGCACATCCTAAGCATATCTCACAAAAAGGCTTGCCCGCAGACACCAGGGTGATGCACCACAACATTAACCTCATGTGAAAAAAACACTAAATCCACATAACCAAAGTAACCAAGTAGTTTCTAGGAGCCACTAATGTTTACATAACATGTATCATAAGTCGGTAATTAAACCTTATTCCATTATAGCACATACACCGAGTGAGGATCATTGAGCCATAACAACCTATACATGTTACCCCTATATTAGTCCACGGGAAACTATATCCAAAATATATATGTGTGAATAACCCCAAGATAGTACATTCCTCTACACACATATATAGGTAAACTAACTGATGTGCCAACTATCAAAAGTAACTACCAAGAGAAGAGAGCGGGGACCAATGGGGTAGTCCACCATCCATCCTCCCATCGGGATGTCGAGAAAAACACCCCATGTGGCTCAGAATACCTGGGATTTCAATTTTCCTAACTGATGGGGTAGATAAGAGTATAGAAACACAAAATTTATAGAATATACTATATCTTACAACCACACTATAAGAGTAACATAATCTTAGAATCTACTGCAGCTAACATCTCTTTGACTCCTTGCATCCACTACTAAGACAAGGTATCTTATAGGCAAACTACCATTTAAAGAGATACATTATATTACATTATCCCTTTTTTTATCAGTCCCAGTTTTTTTATTTAGTTTTTTAACCATTAATATATTATTATTAATTCCACATTACATTTCATTATCATTACAACCAATATCCACATTTTCATTAAATTGTAACCTCATCATTGCCTTACACAAAGTTTGATCCCCATGGGTTAACATCATTTATTCAATACTTTATTAACAACATTATTACTTTCCCATATTCCTATGAATTCTAGAAATTCAATATAAGCATCCAAACACAAGGAGATCAACATGATGACTAGATGGACTACCCGTCATGTCTTTTCCACCAATAGCAAGAGCGTAGACCCATCCTCCCTTGAGAAGCTAAACACAAAAAGCATGTAGAATACCCCCATGTGTATTTTCCCCTTTAAGGAGGGTAAGCAAGACCAGCTTCCTTTATTATTGTGGAATGTAAAACATATAAACAAAAAACCAGATTCATCATGTATCCAATCATTCACATCCAACCTGTATCATCATCTCTGGTGTCCTCCCCGACACCCACATGCATAAACCTATTCACCCCTACACTCTAGGCATCAAATTATGTCACAACCACTAGGTATCCAATTCCTCGCCTCTCAAAACATCTATCCATGCGCATAACACATCACAAGAATAAGGAAAAACAAAGAAAATGGGATTTTTCCCAAAATAAGTAATTTTCCTTCACAAGCAACAAACTCTCATGACTCCAGGGAAGAAAGAACAAGGACATACAAGAAAGAGGGTAACTCAGAACCCTAAAAGGAATTAAATTTTATCAATAAACCAGATCATTAATCCATCCAGAATTATATGATTCATTATTATTGTGTTCTAACTATGGGAAACCTAAACAAAAATCTATTAAATCTATCACAAATTAATTAACCATCCCTAATACATCAATTTGATTATCATCAATTTACAACAGAAACAACTAGATTCATTTACATTCCACATTATCATTGACATTTAATTTACAATTAATCCCAGTTTAAGGTCATTACCAATTTCCATCATGAATGAAATACTTACAAGTCCATCACAAATATCACACTATTTAGAAAAAAAATATGCATTAACATATGATCGATAACAAATTATTTATCTAGTTACAATATATATTATGTCAATTACATTGTGATCTAGTGGGATTAAACATGCTAAAATCTACATATAAATGTAAAATAATTGATATTCCACTAGTACCCTACCTCAAAAGGTTCTTGAAGTTCTTTACATGAGAATGATCGATGCAACAGATCACAATCTCCTCCACCGCAACAACTGAATCCACCCGAGGATGTCGCGACATGACCGCACCAACTGAATCCCAATAAAACTCCTTTAGAAACATGGAGATCACATTCAATAAAATGTAAATGAGAAACCGGAGAAGAAGGATCGAAGAAAAAACAATAACAGAGTAGATCATAACTTCTTTCGATGATGGGTCGACACTTGCTGCTTGCACCAAAACATGATGTGCACATGAATTAGGAAGAGATATCAAGGGGAATAATCCAAGGATTAAGGTTCTATCACACCAGTCCTTTTGTAAGAATTTATCTAGAT
Organism: Viscum album; assembly: GCA_963277665.1. Taxonomy (NCBI): domain Eukaryota; kingdom Viridiplantae; phylum Streptophyta; class Magnoliopsida; order Santalales; family Viscaceae; genus Viscum; species Viscum album. The sequence continues at coordinate 1,495,410,478 of OY728151.1, read as the reverse complement.
TCCTAACACCTAGAGAAAGGATAATTAATTAATGAAGTGAAGGTTCCAAATTTTTAAGGATTAGATTCGAGACTAAAAGGATTTGAAACGGTTTATTATTTCCATTAATGAGGACCAAATTAATCCACATGGTTTGACAATGTAAAGGTATCCTAATCCATAGAAAAATTAATATTAGAGTTATGGGATTTTAATAGGCCTTAAATCCATTAAAATAAGTCATGGAATTCATTTTTCATTAATGAAAATGCTAAAGGGGGAAACTATATGAAGATGGAAACACTGTACACATATAGACGTCTAGAAACAGTGTACACCTACTCACATCTAGAATCACAGTACACCTACTGATTTCTGGAAGCACTGTACACCTACCAATGTCTAGAAGCATTGTACACCTAGTGGCATCTATAAACATTGTACAAAAACAGATGTCTAAACACACTGTACACCTACCGATGTCTAGAAACATTGAACACATACCGATGGATGGAAACACATTACACCTACAGATGACTGGAAACAGTGCATACAAAATTGGAAACACTATTCAAAGAACTAGAAATTTGAAATGTGGTGGGGAATAATCACCTTGACCTCCTAGAACACCTCAAATACCAAATTTCATCAATGGAATGGACTCGAGAGGTCGAGACTATTACATTAGATACCTCTCAAACATTATCATCCATTAGAATTCAAATACAAACTAAAAGGAAACATAAATTTGGTTTGAACAATAACCCATCTAGATACCTCTCATAAGAGAGAAAGTACGAAAAGAAAAAAATATCCATCTCATAAAAATGAATGGTACCCAATCACAAAAAAACACCAATATATGAAAATAATTAATCATTAAACAACTTGGGGTACTAAGCATGTATCTACAACTCGTGTTCTCATGAAATCTCTTCCACACTGTTGTATCACCAACTGACACAGACCAAGGGAATATCACACCCACAAAACACCTTCTCCTTGCATACATGGATCTCTAAAGGCTGCATCTCAAAGGTCACATCATCTTCTACATCGATCTCTCCCCAATCGATGATGTGACAGTCTTCATGTAAATAAGGATGGAGTTATAACACATTAAAAACATCATGTATCTGGATCATATATGGGGGAAGTTCTACCTAATATTCCATAGAACTAACATGAGCCAACACCTCAAAAGGACCAACAAATCATGGAGAAATCTTACTCCCACAACCACACCATTGATACCCACTATGGGGAGTCACCTTTAGAAATAGGTGATCCCCATCATAAAGCTCCAAAGGTATCCTCTAATGATCAGAATATGATTTATGATGATATTGTGTTTCCTTCACCCTCTCTCCATTCACATGAACCATCTCTGTCGTATTCTGCACTAGTTCTGGTCTGAGAATTACTGAATCTCTGACCCCTGTCCAGCACAATGGAGAATGGAAAGGTCATACATACATGGAATAAAATGGCACCATATTGACAGTGGAGTGAAAACTATTGCTGTAATAAAACTATACCAAGGGTATGTGCCTCATCCAAAGACCTCCAAAATCCAAGACACCAGAATGCAACATGTCTTCAAGAGTCTAGATGGTCCTCTTTATCTGACAGTCTGTTTGTGGATAAAAAGCAGTGTTATGGCATAAATGATAATCGAAATCATACTAGATACCTCTCCACACCCTATAGGTAAAATTAGTATCTTGATCATAAATGATCATCATTATGACTCCATGGAGTCTCAATACCTTATACAATTACTGCCTCAACAAAACTTCCATTGAGCTCGATTCTATTATTGCTATGAGGTGGGATGATGTCGTCAATTGTTCCAATACAACCAATATATTGTCATATCCTCCCTGAGCTCGATGTAAACCTGTATCAATGTCCATTTAGTAGTCCTCACACTTCCACTGAGGAACATCCAATGACTGGAGAAAACCACCGGGAACAAAGTGCTCGTCCATCGCCTTTTGGCAGAAAAAATATCAAGACATAGACTCTGCAACTACAAGCTTCATCCCAGACCACCAAAACTAACTCCTCGGGGCTCTGTACATCATTACCACACTAGGATGCACTACTAAAGTTGAACTATGGAGCTCTCTGAGAACTATCTCCTACATCTCCAAAGTAATTAAATACCCTCCAAGATTCAACACTCGGTGTTGTTCATCCTCAGACCAACCATCATGGGCCTTGCCACAAAGAACTCAGTCTCTCCAGACCTCCACCTCTTGATCCCCCAACTGGGGCTCTTCCACACACTACACTAGAGAAGACTACATCTTTATCTAAAAAGACAACCTATACACCTATCATCTCCTATATCTAGATGTAATGGGGATGTTTCTTCCATTACTCTCCAAAAATCACCAGATTCATGTATTGCATCACTACACGACATCTTACATAGCACATTAGCTACAAAATTTCATGTTCCAGGTGAATATGATATTTTAATGTTGTATTACTATAAGAACTCCATCCATCAACTACTTCAAGTTCAAGTCATGTTGGGAGACATCAAACATCAGGATCTTATGATCGGTGAAAACCACAAATCACTCGCTAATGAGGTAACATCTCCACAACATTACAGAAAACACCACTACTGTCAACTCATGATCATGGGTGGCATTGTTAAATTCATGGAGATGAAACTTCCAATACCCATAATAAACAACAGATCTCTACCACATCACAATTCAACCTAAATCCAGATGTGAAGCATCGCATAAAACATTTAACTAATCTACCTATGGATGCAGTTAATGAATCGGAGCACTGACCACCTTCTCATTCAGATACTCGAAATCTTCCTAGCACTGATTAGTCAACATGAATGCTTGATCATTCCTAGTAAACTCTATCAGAGGAGTAGTAACCCAACAGAAACCCACTACGAATGTCCTGTAATTGACTACGAGACCTTGTTAACTTCACTCTAGTACCACCATCATGGGGGCTGACCATACCCATCTACTTCTATCTTCTATGGATCCATATCTACAACCTACTAGGATACATCTTTCCGCAAGAAAAGGAATTCTCAGGCCCAAAAAACACACTTCAACAACTTCACAAATAGTTACTATTGATGAAGATCTCCCAAAGTAGCGTGCAGATGCTCTACATGCTCCTTTATAGACATACAGTACACAAGGATGTTGTCGATGAAAAAAACTGCAATATTAACTAGGAACTCATAGAAAATAGCGTTCATCAACCCCATGAACAAATCTAGAGCATTAGTCACACTGAACTACATTACAACAAACTCATGATTCCCATGACGACAATGGAAAGTAATCTGCGGGATATCTTCATCCTTCACATGCATCTGATGATATGAGAATCACAATTCAATATCCAAGAACAAACTCACACACTTCAGTTTATCGAATAAATCATCAATCTAGGGAAGAGGATATAGTGTCTTCAGGGTCACTTTGTTTAAGAAACGATAATTTAAACATAATGAAAAGCTTCCGTAAGTCTACTTCACGAACATAACTGGTTAACCCAACTATGATACACTCAGTCAAACAAAACCTCATTATAATAAACTATCAATCTATATACATATATCCCATAACTAATAAGGGGTAATATTATATGGAGAATGATAATAGGATACACTCATGGTTGTAGCTTGATCCCAACTAGATCTCTTGTTGAGGGGATAATGATACAACCTATTCTGGAAAGATATTAGGGTACTCTTCTATGAATCTGGGAAATATCAAATACTAAACCTCCAAAGAACATAACTTCAGCTCAACCATCATGGATGACAAGTACGGGACACACCTCTTACCCATCTGAGGGTCTCGCTCGCCAACAAACACTACTGGATCTCCATCAATATCGAAGAACACCACCAACCTCCTAAAGAAATCCATGATAGCATGCACCTAATACAAACAATACATTCCATGTATAACATCATATGGTTGTATCCATAAACATTTATAATTTCTCCAATAGTGGTGCTTCCCCAATAGTAGCACACAGACTCTACATACTTCAAACAATTCATCTCGAACTCTAACTAGTGTATTCAATTCCAAGGGCACTGGAAGGCTATCTACTTCAAGTCCCATGGAATGGACAAGGGAAGGTCATATGAAAGAGTGTGTCACTCCTAAATCAAAGAATTCATACACCCAAGTAGAAAAACAAGGGTACCTTGAACGACGTCTACCAAACTAGGAGCTGGCAATGCTAAAGCGCGAAGTTGACCACAACCTGCTCTATGGCCTCTCTGAACCTGATGACTACCACCACCATGGTTTTGATCTACTATCTGAGGATGGGGAGAGTCCTTAATATTTCCTCCATCTTCCACATATTCTCTTTGCTGAACCAAAGTCGGCGCAACCTACTACTGTTGCATCGGATGGAACTGCCTCAACGGAAAAACCTAGAGCGGAACACCTGGTGCATTCTAACCACTCTAAAATCTTGGTCACTCTCCCTACTGATGACCTAGTCTTATATATTAAAAAAAGTGAATGATCCCTATAAATAGGCCTGAGTGTTGCATCCCCCAAGTAAATGAGATGTTGAGGGCTTGTATATACCCCTGACCGATCAAAAATTGTCCTACACTAAAAACTGGGAACCTCGGGCCATAGCTCTAATTTCTGAGGAATCCAGATGACTCCCCTCTCTAGAATATCTAGTTCTGGATAACATCCTATCAATGACCTCTTACATACCCAATTCCTCATGATATTTTTTCAACATAGATCGGGTGACATGCTGTTGGATCTCTGAATGCAATGCCTCCTTCAAATGCCTCTCACTGGCCTCCTCCTCTGTCAACATGTCTGAAGCATATCATAAAAGGTTCTTGAAATAGATTACAAACTCTCGCACACTGTAGATCCCCTGTCGAAGGGTAAGTAGCTCCTAGAGACTGCATTCCATCATGGTCACAGAAAGATAAATGACTCCAAAATTGTCTTGTAACTCCTACCATGAGATCGCTGACACCTCATGATCCCTGGGGAACATGAAACACCACTTCCATGCTTCCCCGCACAACATCATCAAACATAAATACACCCAGTTCTCCTTTCAATCGGGGATCGAACTGACTGATATATCATCCTTCTCCAACTATTCTTCCATAAATACATTTGAAATAGAGCCCTTGTACTTCTTCACACACTGGCATTGAAACTCTCAACGTTTCATTCTGCAAGTATCTTCATTGTCAACCTCTACCCTATTGTGATTTATGGCGCAACCTTACGGACAACTTCTATGCAAACATTACAAGGATGTCGACCTAGAGCCATACCTGCACAAACATATAGTTAGAGATCCTAAACCTATAATATGGATGAATCGACATTAATTAATTATTTTGCTTTAGGAATTTTAGGTTTACATATCCCAAGGTCTACCCATTCAAACATATGGTCAAAGAAGAATGATGCATGATCCATTCTTAGGTCTCTACCCTGCAATAAGTATCAACTCATTTAGTAGAAACTAAAAACATCATACCCTATTCATTTGATCATAGGGGGGCCTAAATTCATATTTCATAGCTGTTATCTAGTGAACACATCCCATTCTAAACTTGACTGACATTGTTTTCCTAAAAACACATGAATCCTCACATGTTCCTAAATCCAAACTCCATCATATCGCTCAACCAGTCCTATGATACCTTTTTGTCACGACGCCCTCCAAACAAGGTGTACCCATCCTAGTCTAGCAATGGGAGAAGGGAGATAATGACCCCCTAAGTCCCGCCAAAAGTAGGCCCTGGGTTGGTGACTAGCATTGAGGGTATAGTAAACACACAAAAATATAATGAATTACCCTCTAAGAGAACACTTGTGAAAAAGAGAGATAAGATATACCCCCAATAAACTACAACTCATACTAAAATTAAAGAGAAATCCCTTTCACATGTATGAAATATCATGAAATAACTTCTATAACTGAAATGGAAAACTACATGTACTAAAAAAAGTAAAACAATAGTGACCACAAAGCCCAAATAGCTCCTGATACCCCAATCTAGTAGTAACCTACATGATCTCCAACCTTCTCTAAGTGAACTAAAAAATCGTTCATATATGCATACGGTGAGTGTAATATCCTACTCATTAGGATCTTACCAAGAGCCTCTCATGCAAAAGTAAATAAATAATTCTAAAGCACAATGAACAACAAGTGAATGTATCTCATCACCTAAATAGGTATACTATATTCCTTGCCTCACCATGTCTACTCTCACCATGTGTCAAAAACATGATTTTATAATATAATAATGAATAACAAGGGTACCCCACTACCACTTCCCCACTGGATTTATGCATTTCCCCAATGTCTCACATCCTAAGTAGTACCCCCCCCCCCCCCCCCTCAGGCTTTCCTTCAGACAACTAGGTGAAAAAACCACAAAATGAACCTCGCGCAACAAAACCATTACATCCATGTAACCAAAGTAATCAGGATGTTTTGGGATACCCCACCTCTTTCCTAATTTGTATCATACGTCAAGCAATAAACCTCAATCCATTATATCCCATACACAACGTAAGGATCATCAAGCCATTAGAGCCTATATATGTTACACCTATAGTAGTCCATAGGAAACTATATCCAGAATATATGTGTGTGAATAACCACAATCCAATATTGTCTTCTACACACATATATGGTGGAACTAACCACTATGCATACTAGAAAAATTAACTACCAAGAGAAGAGATCAGTGCTAAAGGGTCTAGTCATCCATCCATTATCCCATAGAGATGTTGGGGAAAACATCCCCTAGGGCTCAAAATCCATGAGGTGTTAGTTTCCCTAACTGATAAGGTGGAGTAGCATATATAAACACAAAATTATAGAATATTATATAGCTCACAATCACACCAAGGGAATAACCATGTCTTAGAATCAAATGCATCTAACATCTCTCGAACTCCCGACTACAAATACTAAGACTATTTATCCTATAAGAACACAACCATTTAATGAGCTACATTAGATTACTTTATCCCTTTTTTAATAGTTTCAATTTATGTTAATTAATTATTTAACCATTAATTAAATGTCATTAATTCCCCATTACATTTCATTAGCAAACTTTCAAAGACCCATAGTTCCTTTATACTGTAACCCCATCATTTCCTTGCTCCATGTTCCAACCCCAGGGGTGAACATCATTTTTTAATCATTTATTAATAGAATTATTACATTCACATATTCCTAGGAATTATATAAAAACATTATATGATACTAAACACAAGGGGATCAACTTGATGAGTTGATGGACTACATTTAGAGTCTTTTCCACCAATATTAGGATCATATACCCATCCTCCCTCGAGAAGTGAGGCACCAAAATCACGTGGCATGCGCCACACATGTTCGCCCCTTTCGGAATGAGGGTAAGAAATACCTTATTACTTGAGGAGTAGGGATGGTAAAGAAGGTAATCAAACAAAAATATTCCAGAAGAATCCAATCATTCCTATCCAACCCATTTCATCATCTTCAGTTTCCTCCCTGACAGCCACATGCATAAACTGATGCACCCCACCACTCTAGGCATCAACAGTTGCCACCACCACTAGGCCTCCCTACCCTCATATCTCTCAACATCCATCTAGGCCCATAACACATCACAAGAAGCAAGAAAAAAAATAAACTGGACTCTTGACCATAAACAATGCATTCTTCCTTCACACGCAACGATATCTCATGGATCTAAAGTAGAAGTAATTCGGCCTTTCAAGAAATAGGGTAACTCAGAACCATACAAAGAATTAACTTGTATCGGTCAAACTGCTCTTTAATCCATCTTGAATTAGAAGATTCATTATTTTTAGGTTCAAAATATGGGCATCAAAAATAGCAAGCTATCATAACTATCATAAATTTATTAAACATGCCTACTACATCCATTTGATTATCATCAATTTACAATAGCAACAATCAGATTCATTTATATGCCTCTTTATCATTGAAAAAAAATACAATTAATCACATTTTATGTTGTTTACCAATTTCTATCAAGAACGACGTGATAAACAGCGGATGAATAGATATCACACTATTTATAAAACAAGAGGCAATTTTTTTGGCTCTTGGAAGCCCTATTTTAATAAAAAATTAACATTCATTCGAATATTTTTTATCTCAATTCCATTGTGATATAGTAGGATAAAACATGATGAACTCTACAGTTTCACATAATTTAATAGAGAATCCATGAAACCCCATCCTCAAAAGGTTCTTGACATTCATTACATGAGAATGATCAACACAGTGGATCCCGGTTGCCTCCCTCGTGACAACTACATCCACCCAAGGACGTCGTGGCAAGACCGCACCAACCGACACCCAAGAAAACTCTATTAGAAACATAGATATATCATTCAATAACATGGAAGGGATAAAGTAGAGAAGCATGATTGAAGAAAAAACAATAAAGAAGGTAGATCATACCTTCTATCAATGATGGGTCGACACTTTCTTCTTACCCAAAAACATGGGGTACGCATGTAGTGTGAAGAAAATTCAAGGAGAAATGACGCAAGGATTAATGTTAGATCACACCACTCATATTGGTAGACTTTATTGGGGAACCTCACACAAATAGAAAGGAAATGGAATGAATGAAGTGAAGGTGACCGACATTGAAGGATTAGATTTGAGACAAATTACATTTGAAATGGTTTAGAATTTCAATTAATGTGGATCACATTAATCCATGCGGTTTGACCAAGTAAAGGCATTCCAAACCTTAGGAAAAATAATATAGAAGTTATGTGATTTTATTCATCCTTAAATACCTTAAAACAAGTCCTTGAATTTTTTTTTCATCAAAAAAACTCTAAAGGGGAGAAAATGTAGGAAGCTGGAAAAATTGTACACCTACCAACATCTGAAAATTCTATACACCTACTGATATTTGGAAATAGTGTACACCTTATGATGTCTAGAAACACTTTACACCTACCGATGGATACAAAAATTGTACACATACTAATTTATAGAAGCACTATACACCTACCGATGTCTAGAAATATTGTACACCTACCGACTATGGGAAACACTGTAAACCTACCTACGGCTGGTAACACTGTACAAGAAACTAGAAACACAATTCACGAAACAATAAATCTGATAAAGTGTTAGGGATAAGTCACCTTGACCTCCTAAAATACATCAAACACCATATTTTAGAAAAGTAATTGACCATAGTGGTCTGGGTCATTATAGAAGGTGAACTCAAGGATGAGTTCCTTTAAACAGAGAAGACTTTAAGATCCTATATTAATCTTAGGTATGGATCCTTTAAATTAATATCTAATTATTTATTATGGACCTTTAATGAAGGCTTAATGAGTTTATAGAGGATAAAAGGGTGTTCATTGCATTTATGGAGAATAGAACACCAACTAGTGGGAAAAGTTCACTAGCCACATGGTTAGTAGAAATTTAACATTCTAGTTCACACAGTTTTACCAAATTATGCAACGCTTAACAATGGAATATTATAAGGTGAATATATGTCCCTAACTGTGTACTAAGGGCTAAACGCCCATGATAATAACCCAATAATATATATGAGATCATTGTTCACTCTTTCACAAAATTTTAGGGACAAACGATGTGGGGTAATTCTTGAGAAACTGTTCTATGCATGGTCGGTGTATGGGTTTTCCAACTCTGTAATCAAACCATGAACCCCTAATATTCATGGGTAATTTATGAATATTTCATTAATGAATATTAAACATGACCCGTATATCCCTTTCATCATTCTAGTTGATGGGAGAAAGCTCCCTCTCCTATTATGATCTCCCAAGTCATGTTTTCATAGGTATTTATTCAGATTCATCTAACAAACAATGATTGAATCCTCATTCATCATAATGGATGTGCATCAATAATTACTTGATTCATCTAGATTCATTCATTGTTTTTCTTCCCCCAATGATTTTTTTAGATGCATGCTCATATACCATATTTTTTGGGTGTTGATATATACTTCAGTTTTATTAAGAGCAATATCAATCTAAAGGATAATAAAAGATTATTAGAGTAGTAAAATATGATTGTATGTGGTATATTACACATCCCTAGTGTATTGATGTTTTATAAAATTCCATCATTGTACATATTCCGATTTCATCTAATGTTCCTATTTAAATTCATGTTCCATGATTACATTAATTTTAATCATATTCTAAGACACTAATTCTAGATGTGATTCATAGTTAGATGTTTTGAAATAAACATCGATATCCCATATTAATGAGTTTCCATAATAATGCATTAAATTTTTTATTCTTATATATCCCACTATTCACGTGTTCTATCACTTGACCCATATAAAGAAACTATTTTTAATGAAATAAATGAATTGTAATGAATAAAAAAGGTATATTTTAATCCTAAATGTTCTAAGGTAAGTGTTCAAAATAATTCAATGAATCATAAAATATTAATTTTAATCTATATCTATAAATATAAATTGGACCATATTTATGTAATTGAACTACTAGGTTGTATATATGTAACACCCCGAGCCATGTTTATTGAATGGTAGTGGAGTGAACGTAACTAATGACTATGTAATTAATTTTTTTAATGGTTTCATGTCTACACTATGACATTTCTCACAATTTAAGGATTTGTAATTAACCAAATTTACTTGTTAAATCGAATGAGTATTACATGGATGAACTATTTAAATGAACCAGGAATAAGGTGTGCATCACTTTTGGACTTATTAGACTTTTTAGAGGTGGTTAGACACCATCTATCCTTGGATTCCTAAGGGAAAATCTTTATCACTCATGGATTCCATTTTGATTGTGTAATATTACTTTACAAGGGTGATTAACTCCTTGGAACATTTTTTTTGTCTATTATTTGTTTCACTGTGTGATGTTTTAGGATCCCTCTATTATAATTTTCATATTAGGATTCGCTGGAAGATCTCCTTGGATCCGTATTGATGAATTTGGAAAGTTGGATCCATGGATATACGAACTTGTCCTGGATATAGATTATCCCCATTTAACTTGGATGAGATCTTTGGATTTGGTCAAAATCATATTTTAGTGTAATGCCTTGGTTGATGCCTCTTGGATTGCACTCAAACACCTCTACATCCAGGATACGAAATATTACTATGTTGGATTGACTATTTATGTCAAGTATTCCTTGGTAATAACATTATATCCTACTCATTTTAATCATAATTACTAGTCTCATATTTTTATTAATGATCCTTTCTATCATTATCATGACATGTTGTTAGTGATAGTTACTCCTCACCAGACTTACATGTGTAAACTAAACTCAAATGACTTAATTAAATTGTGTTATATTAAGAGACATAAATAGATGAGGCTGAAGTAGGTATTTGGGAAATTAAATTATTGATCTACATTAAATTTAAATATATATATATATACAACTTTACACTATTAGATTATATTTCTTCAAAATAATGGTATATAATGTTATTGGAGGTGGACTATTGATATTTATATCACACCCTATCTGGGATTCCAATTGTTTCCTATGAAGATTATATTTATGAATTTTTCAGAAAAGGTTAAGTTTATTTCTTGGGAAACATGATATTTTTTAGGATGGATCTTGGTAGATATTGATGGACCTGGAGCTCAGTATTTTTTGTTAATTTTGGATTTGTTTTCTTCTTTTATATAGAACATATTTCTATACTACCATGTGTACCTATTTTTTAGTTTCATAGATACATAAGATACATTTTCATCATGTTGTATATGGTTTAGTTTTCAACATTGAGTATTAGTATCTTTTTATTTACCTTTTATTCATTTCTATACTACTTTTGTTACGGCGGGTTACTGGTCCAGTGTTTCTAGTGTATGTTTATGTTGTTCCATCTATTTAATTATGCTTCTAATATTTAATTTTTTATATTATATGAGTTATGTTAAAGTATGGTAATGATAGAATAATATCCCCATGGACACACCTTTCTCCCTTACTGTATGTTGGTATCCTCTAGTGTTTGAGAACATGTATATGGGGCCATGTGGCCAACCAGGCTCGACGCACCACTGAGTGCAATCGGGTATCGGCTAGTCAGGGATATAGGTAATTTCACTAACATGATAATATCTTCATATATTTTTCATACTATATTTACTATTTTATCATGGTTCAATTATTCTTTAGAGATGTGGAAGAATAAAAAAATATAAAACTTACAGATAAAACTTCATCTTTTTCTTTGAAAACCCTTCTTTTTAACACCTTATAATTGGAAATATGGGTAATATCCCTAATAAAATACCCCTATGATGTAGGGAGGGATTATTAGAATTTATTGTTTTATGTATTTTATGAACCAAATGTGTTATTATGTGTGAAATTTTCAGAAAAAGAGTATCCCTTTTAATATAGGGTTGGGGCACTCATGGAATTTTTCAAAATATTAAAATATAATAATACTATTCTAGATAAAAATACATAAATAATGTCTATAAATGAACATGGAAATAAATAATATAAAATATAGTATCCTCTTTTTTATAATTTATTATCTTTATGAATCATTATTAATTTAATAATATACTAATCCCATAAAATATCATTATTGTCGATTTTGGGAATATACATTAATTTGATGATAAAAACATCCAAAAAAGTAAAATATGAAAAAAAAACATTATTATATCGTAAAATATATTTTTTCACCTATATAATTCATCTATAACCTTAAATATCTCTTGTTATATTCATTTTATCATTTTCCATATCATTTATTTTATTTTTCATTAGTGGAATAATTATGGCTTCAGCAATGTATAAGAATATAAGGTAATTATTTCTTCCCTAAAAATTAAACATAAATTGTCATCATTATGATAATTCTATTCGATTTATAATTAATAATTATATTATAAAATATCTTCTTGATAACATGGTATTAAAAATATAACACTTATTAAAAAATATTTTCACATGTTTGATTTTTCAATAAATAAAATGTGATAAATGTAATAATAACAATCTGTTTTACCAAAACTGTATCAAGTTAGACAATTTTCTGATTAAGGCCTATATATAATCTTCAAAAAATATATCAAAAACTGTTGGGTTGTTCACTTGTTCTTATCATATTATTTTTAACCTAAATTACATAATTTACTATAAACAATGGTAAAAAAACTAAGACTACTGTTCATACTAACCAAAAAATAAAAGGTCCCAATTAATTAAATTTTTTCACACTATTTACAATTATGGGATCCATTTTAAAAAAATAAATTAAGAGAATTTTTATAATTTCATTTAAAATTATATAGAAAAAACACAACGAATACAATTTTTCATAAAAATATACTTTTTATATATATAATGTTTTTATATTAAAGTTTAGTATAAAGTAAAATTAAAACCCCACAATTTTATTCATTTCAATAATGTTGAACTATTAAAAATTTAAAAATAATTATAAACTTCATTTGAAATTTTAAATTATTTAAAATAAAATGCATGTTTAAGTAAAATTATATATTTTTGACTATTCATTGAAAATTCTATTTTTTTAGAAAATTCTCAAAATATCATCCTAATATATTTATTACATGATGTATATAAAAGTGAAATTAAATTTTTATTAAAAATTTTCAAAAAAATCATAAATTAATTATAATAATAACATGTAAAATTAAAAGAAATTCATTTATGAATAAAACATATATTCTGAAGAATAAAAATATATTAATAAAAATTATGTGATTAATTTGGTATAAATTAGTTAATGTCTTATTATTAAATAGGAACACTATATATTTTATAATTTGGTTAATATTGTTAATTAACTCCCATTAAATGGGTATCTTATAATAGTTACATTTAAGTAATTAAAGTTAGTTTTTCTTTTAATCTTTTTGTTTCATATATTTTAAGATATCAATCATTATTATTCTTTTTTAAAAATCATAAGATCTCACATTCTACCCAATTGAGGATATTTTATCCATGAAATTCAAACATTGTCCTGAAAAATAGGGGTTAATTTTAAATTTTTTAAAGAAATACCACATTGAGAAAAATAAATTAATATTCCACTTTAAATGAGAGTAAAGAAAATATAGAGGTTATATGGAATAACAAATATTAGGTTTCCAACTAGGAAAATATATGTTGGAAGTAAAAACATTGATATGGAAGAGAATAATAACACCCACTCACTGATAGGAGTGATAGAGAACATGTTAAAGAGAATAATTACCATAACAATACTATAAATTTATGATAGGTTAAATGTCATTCATTTCTCAAAAATAAATGTAATATGATAATGTCTTTTTTCAAAATCAATTTCCTAGAGTTATGAAATTATTTTACTATATAGAGTAAGAACATAAGTTAATAAACATATTTGGTAATTTTAATTACATCATTTAATGAATTCCCATTAAAAACCCAACTCGTCTTCTAAATTATGAGCCTTGATGATGAATTTTCATTCATGAATAACTAGAATAAAATTCTATGATAAAAAATACATAAAAGTATTAATATCTATTCTTCCAATTTCTATCCGTTATAAAAAATCCAAACTATTATTACAAAATAATATAATTATCTACAAAATAATAAAACTCTTTATGAGAAAAACAAGTTTCATCTTAAGAATTCAACTGTATTACCCAAAGAACAACATAGATCATTAAATAGATAAATATCTTTAAAATTCCAAATAAATAAACATAAATTATATTAAAACCAAAAAATAAATACGGTTTGATAAAAAAGTATTTTTATTTAACATTTAACAATTATCTACATAAAACATCAATCACTATTAATGTCTCACACCAAAAATTACATTTCCCAAATCACATAATTTCAATGTTATTCTCATCATTTTTAAAAATATTTGAGATTAGAAAAATTACACAATAAAATCAGTCATGCATCCAAAATATAATTCAAACATTATTCCTAAAATTAAATCACATTTTATTATTTTAACATTAATTGTTTAGGTTTCCAAAAATAGTGACTTCTATCAAAGTAAAATTAATCAAATAATCACTAAATCATTTACATGTCCCATAGTTTTCTATTCGATAAAGGCATTGTTCCCTAATAAACGTATTCATCATCCATAAAGTATTTTAACTCTAAATTAAATGGTATACTATCTAGTACATCACATTGTATTATTATTGGCTATTGATGCTTGTATCCCTTTGGTTTTGTGTTAAGGCCTCACAACCTTCTCAAATGTGATGGGTTATCACCCGAAATGTGAATTTTCTTTTTTATAAAACTCTAATTATTATAAATATCTTATAAATAAAATAATAAACCTTATAATAAATTTAATAAATTTAATATTAAATAAATTTTTGAACCTAAGATATTATCTTTTACATATAGGGACCTATTTTTTAATTGTAATACATTGAAATATTTTTACGTATATTTCCAGAGCTAGGTGATGATATAGCATGTGATTACGAGGCCTAGTGTGCTAGGAATTGAATTTTTAAAAAATTAAATATATATTATATTAGACGTTCTCAACTTCATAATTAAACTGGGATAACTCTTAAATTGAATATCAAATTAGACATCTAATCCCATGTATGATTTGGGAAAGTCTATTTTACCCTAGAAGCAAACTAATATAAATTGGTGTAGGGTATTTATATTAAAAGGTAGTTGGAGGATCATTTAGTGGATTAGTTAATTTAATAAATTAATTCATTAATTCATTTTACCTATAATATTTACCCCTAAAAATACATCACTATAGATAATATCCATGTATAGTTGCATAACCCATATGTGTATCCAAAGAATTCATCTCCTCCTTCCATTGGTAAATCACATCTAATGATGAGGATTCTCTAGATCGAAGAATTTCAAAGAGAACTGAATAAAAAAAATACTCTCAATTTTTGTGGGCATTTAATTTTCTGGTAGATGATCCACTCTCAAGTTAGGAATAGTAAATATTTGTTTTATTCCCTTTTTGATTTAATTGATTGAGAAGGATCAAGCCATTGTTGGATCTATATCATTTTCAAAATGTTTCATGCATAAGTGTACGGATTTAGTTTTATCATTATTCAATATCTATCCCCTTATATCCCAATAATAATAATTGACCATGAAATCTTTGTAATGATTGATAAATTTTGTATAATTGTGACTTTCACCCTCGATTTCATCATGTTATTTAAAAATTGATCTATGGTGTCTTGATTCAATGTTTTTGGGGGGTATTGAGTCTGGTCAGACCCACATTTTCATAGAGGAATCACATGAGAGTGTTGGAACATCAAATCATGGATGAAAATATTGGGTTTTATAGATTTTGATGATATATTTATTTATTAAAAATCCAAATTGTTGATTGTAGTGATAGGAGGCCTGCATGACTTTGTCATTTTATACGGGGTTCATGAGAAGAAAGGGGGATTAGTTTTCTGGTAATCTGACGATTATAATGGAATAACATGTGCTAGATCAACTAATTTGGGATGATTTTGTTTGTGTATTCAAAGGATATAATCCATATAGCATGTAGAACCTTTGTTATGAAGGATGGGGTTTTGTTGATTTATTAGTATCTCACATCGTGTTAGAGCCCCACACACTATGTGACCTTGAGTTTTTGGCCCACCATTTAATCTAGGAGTACATGGGAATGGGAATAAAAAGGAACACACCATGTGATGAGATTCATGGAAATGACTAGAGAAATGGGTGGAACACTGTGTTGATGGGAACACCATATTCTAATCTATTCATACATATAATGGATTAAAATAAATAGCTAGAGAGCATGGTTATCCCCTTGGGTCCCTTGGATATTCCATGTAAACCCTCTATAAGCAATGTATGGTTGTATGGGAAGCGATTCATATACATTTAGGGTCACATCCATGAGAAAGAGTGGTACTGCATGTTTTGTGGGTCCCCTCGCACATCAAGTACACTATGGTTCATTTTGAGGAATATTAAAACTCTCATATCTCCTTCCTTTGGAGTAAAATGTTGTATTACATGTATCTTATCTACAGTTTTTTCCTTATAGAACATGATGGTCCCCATATTACAGGCTTTTGGATATTATGTGAGATATTCTGGGCTTGAAACATATTTATGTGACACTTGATGATGTCAGTGGTCATGTATGATCACCCGAGGATTTTTGAGAGGAACCCTCCAGCTAGAATTTACATGGGTCTTTGACCATCAGTTTGGAACCCTATTGCTTTGATAGGATATGTTATCTCCATATTTGAGATAGGAACACTCGATCATGCCTAAGATGTGGTCCTCTATACGGCATCATAGTGGAACCCTCCTCAGGATTTAGGGAATGGGTAATCTCTCCTGAGAGAGTGAAACCCTCTTGTAGGAAGAGGGAATGGGTCCTCAATCAACCTATCAGAGAAAAACCCTTCTTCTAGCTGGGATTGGTTCCTCTAGCATCAGATAGTGGAACCCTTTAGCAATATCAATGAATGGGTCCCCTAGAATCTGATATTGGAAACCTCATGTGGCATAGTTCATGGTAATTATATCGAGAGATTAATTCCACTTAACATTGCATCACAGTGATGAGGCTTAGTTTTACTTGGATGTTTTCAACTAAGATGACACCCAAGATTCTGAGAATCATTGATGGAATTCATGAAATATTTCCAACTCTTTTCTATGGATGGAATTTGAGATGGATATCTCATTCTATCACATTTTGGGTATATTTGGTTAGGGATATATTTATACCTCTATTTATATCAATGTGTTGGTTTCAATTTACCCTATTTATATTGGATTATTTTTTTACTTTTTATTCTATTTCAATCATGTCTCTTAATTCTTCCACTGAATATTTCAAGGAGTCCTAAAATATTTGTATATACGCACCCCAGTATGGAATTTTCATGCACGTATCGTATATTATATAGAATACATATATGTTGGTTGTGACTTTACTGGATTATAGGGATTCTAGATTCATTTGATCAAATATGGTTGTAATATCTTTTAGATCAGGAGCTGGGATCTCTCAACATTATTATTTTTAGTTTTGTCAGTTTGGGAAATCCTTTTGATTTAGTGTGTTGTTTACACTTTCATTATTAGTTTTCATTGTCATACTATTTTACACCCTTTAGGTTTTTCATTCATGGTTTACATTATTGTTTTTGATTATTTTAGTAAGATTCCACTATACTTCTACATTGATATTGTCAGATGTGTGAATATGGGAATATTGGGAATGGCCTCCCTTTTAGGAAATTCCTTTCAATGCATATCACCAGCACTAGGATATAAATGAGGGAATAAGGTAGTTGTGGCTTGAGTCCTAATTAGGGTTGGTGATGAAAGATTATTATCAAAGGTAGTTAAATCATTGGTACAATGTTTGTATTTTTTCCCCCTAATAAGGATTTGGTTTGGATTTAGGGAAATAGTTTCAATGTATATTGAGTGGGGCTCTTAGGCTAGGGAATCTAGTCATGGTATTTAAAGTCGACGTATCCATTCACTAAGACATTGACTACCTAATTATCAAATCGATAAACTGTGAAATTGGTTAAAGGGTTCAATGGTGCATGAATAATATATGATTTTGTACTTGGTAATCATTATTGAGATATCTACCCTTTGTTTATATATATATATATGATCATTTGACTATGGTACATTTTGATAAATTCTAGGATTCCTCTATAACAACAGCCATCAATGATTATAGTTACAGATAGTGACAATGGTCTGATGACTGATGAGGTCTCAATTATTGGTTCATCACATTAGATCCATTATCTAGGTGTATAGGTAGTAGAACAACCACCTCTGATCTGTATTGAATCCTATAAAATAGGTTTAGGATGCAAGCTGGAATAACACACTCTTGGGGTTCCAACACTAGAGGGTGTTGAGGTTCTTTGGCAATCCAGATCCTTAGGATACAGTGTATTTTAAATAGTCAGTTGTCTATGTTTTCATTCCCATATGGAAACTGATGGATCATGTGATTTCACTATCATCTTTCCTCCTCCATGAAGCTTTTTGGAACTAGTGAATCATTGTTACCCATATACATAATGAGTCGACATTCTGGTGGCCAAACATCATGTAGCTATTCATTGTGGAGTACTACACATGTTTCTTACAATTAAACCATATCGAGATTATTATAGAGAAACTATAGTGAGAGAAGACATTGGGCGAGTAGGATGTGAGCTTCATAGAACATATAAGGTACTACCTTGAAAAAATCTTGGATTCCTACTTTTGACCATGGAAATTTGGGTAGGGACTCATTAGAGAGATCTGTGAAAGCATGATACGCTTATACATTCCCACCTATATTGGGTTTTTAGAGTATAAACTAGTAAAATAGAGATTCTCATTTGATAGACTCTAGGATTCTAGAGCTAGTAGTGGTAGTCATAGAGTTGAGTTGTCTGAAACAACAACCAGGTTCCTGTTATAAGGATCATGGCACAAGAGAACCTATCATGGTCAAAATAAAATTATTGGTAGTGTTAGACAAGGTAATTTCAAAGGAATAAGGAATCCAAATGTAGGGTGGTTCTATATTTGTTGTGGGCATGGACACATAACATGTGGTTTCCCAAACTAACATGGTGAGGAGAAAAGTTTCATAAATGATGGACTTCGATAGACGAGGCGATACTGTTATCAAGGATCTCCCATGAGAGGTACGGTTATCCCCTATAGAGGCAATGCTGGTAGAGAATCAGGCAAGGCACTAGGAGGAGGAGTTGTGGGAAGTGGATCATTCTTTGAGATCCTACATCATCTAACACCTAATATCCAATGTCAGGATTCGGGAGCAGGCGACTGGGGTCACTGAGAGATGTAGGTTATGGAGTTGTATGACCTCATGGCGTGTGAGATGATTAAAGGTTGGATCTATGTATATTATTCTATTTATTTAAAATAATTGGGCATATGTTTTATCAATTATTTATTCTCTATACTTCTAGTGTGATATCTAGATAATCTAGTTAATGTTATAGCCTAGTGGATTTATCATATGGATACTACAAGGAAGAGTTATTTTATATCATTTATCCACCAATAGTGTGAGTTATCACTTGGTGGGGAGTGGTTCATATAAGACCTTCATGATATCATGATGAAACCCTATGACATCATCTAGAGTTTGTATTGGTTGCCTAATTTTTGATCCCATCTTGACTAAAAATCTGGTGATTCAAGGGACTTCACATAGATTGGATGATATTCACCTTTACAGATGATAGTTATCTCATGGTGGGATAGTTGGGTTCTATAAGTAATAGGATGTAGTGAATAAGTAATTATTTGTGGAATATATCCCTTAGTAAAGTAGTATCATCATGCACTTGGATTCCATAGGTTGTGGAGTAATATATGGATGTAATCCCCCTAGGACATTCTAGGACTACATCCGAGTATAGAGATAGAGTTTTTTGTAGACATGCATCTGAGTAACACTCTGGTATTTTCTCTGGAATATCATAATGACTATTCCAAGCTCTGAGAGATGTGGTTTTAGTTGGATGACCATCAAGATAATGGATTTAATATATGCATTATATCCCCTCAGGTATCTTTTGTGTTTTCCATGAAATTGGAAGATGGGATCATATGGATTTGTGTGTATTGTTATCAACTAAATCAGGCCATGATAAAGAATATGTACCACTTTTTTAGGATTTATTAACTCTTTGTCTAGTATCAAGGCATGAGATCATTATTGATGAATGATATCATGTCCAACTATCAGCCGTTAAGGGATTGCAATTATAAAATTAGGATGATGGAATTTAGATGTCATGATGAAAAATATGAGTTCATAGTTATTCTCATTGGTGTTATGAATTCTCCCATCATGATTATAGGATTTTTGAAAAAAAAAAGACTCTACTCATTTACGGACCAATTTGTGGATATATTCATTGATGAAATACTTTTAAAATATGTGTTGGGTAGGATCATGTAGATAATTTTAGGATATTATTATTTTTTATTTAGGAGAACTATGATTATAGTAATCTCTCGAAGTGTTAGTTTTTGATTCATGAGGAATAAATTTTATAGAATGTCTTTTTAGGTCATGGTTTAGTTTTGGACCCCATAAATATTGATGCAGTGGTTTCTTGGGAGGATTGTAATATTATTTTAGGTTTGTAGTGTTTCATTATCTTGGTGTTGAACTATAAGAGGTGTTTGGAAGACTTCTCCAAGATTGTATCCTATTTATCTCCCTTTCACAGAAAGGGCATAATTTTACCTGGAAAGAGACATGTTAGATGAACTTAGAGTATTTAACACTATGGATGATGGTTTCTGCTAGTTTTGAGTACTTAATGAAGTCATAGAGTATGTTTTGTATATTCATACCTCTATAGCTAGGCATAACTACTTTTTAATTTATTGGTAGAGAGTTATCACAAATAGGTTGAGGATGTTGAGACCCCTAGAGAGGAATAATTATACTCATAAAATAGAGAAAGATGTGTTAGTATTCACCAAAAATATGCGGAGGAACTATGTTTTGGGAGATCAACGTGATTTACTAAGACAATCAATGTATCGGGTATGTATTCATGTAGTGTTACTAGAACATGAAACATCAATGATGGATTTAGTTTCTAAAAGACTATAAATTTTATAAATTCAATTCACATAGGAAGGGAAACGCGTTAGAATTTTCAATTAGAATGATGTCCCGTGATTTTGTGGTGATATATTATTCTTAGTAGTTGGATTCCTTCAAGCTAAACTTGGTGGAGTATGATGGTGTAGTTTTTCAGAAGTTGATAGTGTTTAATCCTCCACATCTCAAGCATGGTAGAGGGTCCTAGCTAGGATACATTTATAGGGAGGTAATATATGACTATATATCCAATAGGGATTCAAAATATGGATGTTGTGATGGAAGTAACTATGGAATAATTTTCTTGGGATGGATGGTGGTTCGAGTAAGAATCTCTTCTTGCTATATATCCTGGTGTGGGGATGATGTACAGAGTCATTAATTGACCGTGTTGGTTTTCCTGCATGATATGGAGCATGGCTTAGGTTTTATCTTCTTTCCTCACATTTCAGAAGGTGAAGGATTAACATTGTGTTCTGACAGGTTTTTCGCAGCCTCTGGAGACCCCAAAATGGAACTAGGACATCATACCCAAAGATTTTTTGACATGGAATCCACTTATACATAATGGCCAAGACTCTATCTAGTTGATAGTTGGAAGACTCATTAATTTGGTACACTTCATTTCTTTTGGGTAGAAGTCTTACATGGAAACTATATAGTATATGTGCATACATGATATCATTCTCCTTTATGGGTTTCCCTTGTCTAATGTATCCAATATTGATGTGTGTTTCACATCACGATTGTTAAGAGGCCTGGAAAAAGAATTTGGGACCCAGATAATAATAAGTATAGATTATTACCTATATAATGATAGGTATAAAAAGTGAACTATCTAGTATTTGGATGTTATTATGAGGTCTTATGTGTTTGAATTCCACAAGATCATGGAGGATCAATTTTTCTTGGTAGAGTATTTGTACAACAACAATTACCACTCTATAATCAGCATAGAATCTTTTTTTGCCCTATAAGATAGACCCTATAGGTCACCTGTGGTCTAGACATAGATTGGAGTGACTTATCTAGTGGGTTTCTAATTAGTATAGATGACAATATAAAAGTTCATGTCATCTATGAGCAGATTAGGATGCCCATAATAGACAAACAAATACACATATTATCTCTAAAGGCCCTTGGAGTTGGAGTAGGGAGACGATGTATTCATTATAGTTTCCCCATTATAAGGAATGAGGTGGTTCATCGAGGGATGTAATATATCCTCAATGTTCATTGTTCCATTCAAGATCTTGTAGAGGGTTGGCAGGGTTTCATAACAGCTTGTACTACCCCAAAAATATGAGAGGGTTCACGACATCTTCCACTTGTCATAGGTGAGAAGATATGTTCCTAAACATAAACATATTATCAACTGGGAATATATATACAATGAGGATAAATATACTCTTTTGAAGAACCCCATGTAAAATGAGGATCTATAAGAGAGGGCCCTACATATATGGATCATCCACCTAGTTCACATGTTGTGGCTACAGAATAACATGCAGGAGAACTCATCAGAGCATGAGTTCTAGATGCAGGATTAGTATCCCATAATGTTTGGTTAGTTTTTCTATTTTAGGAATTAAAATATTTATAGAGGGAATGATTTTGTGACCCCATTTTTTATTTTTAGATTTAAAATTATTTCTAAATATATTTTTGGTATAAATAACTGAGGTAGTGTACGATTCTAATGCCTAGTGTCCAAAATTTTACTTTAATAAAAATATTAAATTTATTTCATATTATTGATGTATAGCTTAGGAAATAAAATCATGTAAATCATAAACTGAATATTATATTAGAAATAGTATACCTCTTTTGAGTCTGTAACATGATGTTTACCATTAGCACAAACTAATAAAAGATAGTATGAGTTTTTCAATATAAACATTCATTGTTGGTATGTTCAATGAGATTAATTAATTAATTAAATTTATTTATTTGACCTAAATAATTATTTGTTAAAAATAAATCATTGCAATGAATATATTGGATTGGTTGCATAAACTATAGGATGATCCAGAGCACTCTTACCCTCCTTCCATTTGTGAATCACAATGGAAGATGATAAACCTCTAGATCACACTAAATCACAGCACATCAAACAGAACAAATCCTCTATATAATTGATAGTCACATTCAATAATGATTAATGATTAATATCATGGTAGGACTCATCAATTTGTTTTTTTCTTCATGTTTTTATTAAAATGATTGAGATATATAAAATTTTTCTTTGATCTAATATAATTTTTAAAGATTTAATGTGCCTATATAGATATTCAATTAGAATATTATTTCATTACTCTCCCTTAATAACACATTAATAATAATGTTCCAATAAATTTTGAGAACTATTGATAAATACCTTATTCTAATGCCTTAATCCCTCAATTTCTTCTTGTTATTCACCATTTAATATATGTGGTTTATGTTTCAAATATCTAGATGGTATCAAGATCAATGGGACACCCTGATTCCAATAAAAATCACATTAAATAGTTATAACATAAAATTAGAGACAGAAATAGAGTAATTATGTGTCACGAGTGATCAATTTGTTGGTTAAAACCCCGAATTGTAGATAGAAGCAATGGGAGCTGTGAAGGATGATGGTAGTTTGGGTAGGATCTATGTGAATCAAAGAGAATCAGTTTTATGGACACCAAAGGTCCATAAAAATGATTAGTGTCTAGGTCCACTGATTTCGAATGATTTATAGGATGGATTCGATGGGATGAAACCATATTTGGACATGTAGATGTAGATCTGAGGTTATGTGGAAAATTAAAATATAGTCTCTATAGTTCGATGAACAAACAATGTATAGACCCTATTATTCTAAAGCATTAGGATTCACATATTTATTAGTATTACACATTGTGTCTGATCCCAACAACCTATGTGAACTTTTTTTGGTCGCTAGGAATGTACTTCAAGAGTACAGGTGGATAGTCATAGACAGACATAAGGCATGGAAACAGATACAGGATCTTGGATAGAGACACTGGTGGATCACCATGATAATATAAGTTCCATGAATAAATGTACACAAACATGGATTGGATACATGAAAATAACCATAGTATAGATGTATGACGATGGGTGTCTTGGACATTCCATGTATACCCTCTATATGACTTGTATTGTTACAAGGGTAGTGATACATATACCTCTAGTGACATGGCCAATTGATTGAGCAGGACCCCATGTCATATGGGTCCCCCTCACATGTCATGTATCCCTCTGTTATATTTGAAAAAACTTCAAACTATTGTATCCCCATCATTAGGACTTCCATTTTGGCCAATAAGTATCCTATCCTGAGTATATTACTGAGTAGAATGTGATGGTTCCCTCAATTTTGGATATTGGTAGATGTTGTATTATTTTCATGATGTGGTGATTATTAACATGATTCTCAACAAAAACATTGATCACACGTGATCATTATAGGATTTCATAGTGTAACCCTCTTTCTTTGATCAGGAAAGTGTGCTTTATATTTAATAGTGGAACCCTCTAGTGGTCAAGGTGAGGGACCTTATTCATCCATCAGATGGGAAATATCTGGAAGAGTTAGAGAATGTGTCTTCTACCATCAAATATTGGAACCCTCCTATTTTAAAAAGGGCATGTGTCTTCTATAAACCTAACAGAGTGGAGCCTCATGTTGGGATAGTGCATGGGTCATCGATATTTCAAAGTGAAACCCTTCATCTCTTCATAGGATGGGTCCTCTACCATAATATAATGGAACCCTATTATAGAAATAATGTATCAGTCCTCTAGCATTAGATAGTGGAACCCTCATGTGTCTTAGTTAAAATTTTCCCCAATTGAGTTCTTGTTTTCCCTTCACTATGTGTCGTAGTGACATGGTCTGGTTTGGCATGGAGGTTTCCTACTGGTAAGACACATGATATTTTGGGCATCATTGATGGAATTATTGTTATAATGGAGACTATTTTCATGGGTTGTGTAATTATATAGTGATCCCATCCTCTCTCACTTGTGTTTTACTTTCTTTGAGCATTAAATATATCTTATTGTTTCCATGTTTTGGTTTGAATTTACTATATACATTTGATTTGAGTTTTTTCCTTTTTTACTTATATTACTATCATGTATTTTTATACACCCCCCCCCCAACTTTTGGAGCATCCTAATAAGTATGTATATACTCATCCAAACATTGAAATGGCCCATATTTGTCATTTATATTGTATATAATAGACATGTTTTCATTAACCTTAGATGATCATAAGGATACTGGGATTATTGGAGCACATATGGTGGTCCTTTCTTAGAGATCATTATTTGGACTCTATCAACTTTTTAATTTCGATTTTTGTCATGTTGATGTGTCTTTGTACATTTTTGTTTATTTTGAGAAATTAGTTTTAAGTTATCACTATCATACTCTGATACAACATAGATCTTCTTAATATTTTTAGTATATTCTATTTTTTCATCTTTACTTATTAGTCCTCTTTGCTTCATCATTGAGATGGTTTTAAATGTGTGTACATGCACACAGGAAAAGGCCTCTAATTTAGTATATTTCTTTCATTGTGTGTTTCCAAACCCTAAGATTTAGAGGTAGGCATGGGGTAGTTATATCTCAATCCCTAGTTAGTGTTGGTTTACAAAAATTCCTTCCATATTTCATCCCATATTTTGATAACAAAAAATTACATCAAAATAAATTACTCAAAAAATACCAGTAGTCACCTAAAAATTTCATAACACAAAGGATAAAAAGGGGTATGTAACACATTTCACATATTAGCATCCATAAAATTATAAATTCATGATGGTATCTATGACTCTTAATATATAATTGAATAAAAATATCCTAATATTTAACGTTATCTAAATCCGCATCTAATACCTATTTTAGGGATCATTTTTTAAGAATTATACATTTTACTGTTCTGAAATAGATTTTACATTTTTAAAATCGTATTTGTCTTCACAATTAATAGTTTTAGAGAATTAGAAAAATAAAATTCATATAAAATCCATTATATATTATTGGAAACATATATATAGTATCATTTTTTCTTCTAAATAATACATTTCCAACAAAATGTATTTTTTATCCTTGTAACTCTACACAATTTTCATCTTATCCACATCCCTATCCCCACTCTCCATTAATCTGTGTAAAAAATTTTATAGAAATTTATCGATCATAAAAAGCTCAGTAAGTTACATAAAAAAGGAAAAAAAATCTTGTATTGTGAATATTATAAAAACTAATTAAAAACTATTTTTAAAAAACATGGGCTTTAATCCAAAAAAGTGAATCATTTATATCTTTTGAAAAAAAATATCAATATATTTCCTTTGGAAACAAAAAAATTTTCATTAAAATTAATTTTAGGGAATAAAAAATTCATGATGGTTCCTTCGGAAAAAAGTCATCATATGACTATTACTGAACCCATTTAAGGACCCTTAAGAATTTTAAATAACTACAAAAGAAACATCCAATTTAATTCTCTAGAAAAAATTAACCATTGAAATGGAGAGATATCTGGGCACACCCAAAGCTATTACAGGATCAACTAATATTTATAATTGAGACTAAATAATTTCAAACAGTTTCCATGGACCATATCATGAATAAAACCTTTGAAAAAATCATTTCAACCCACGTGAAATACAGTTTGAAGTATCAATAAATCATTTTAACTTAAAAATAACCTCAATAATATAAAAACTAAAATCATAATATATAGAAAAATTTATTTAAAAATAATTGTGAAATATTATAAAATAACCTTAAAATCATTAATGTTTGATGAAAATAGTAAAATATTTCCATTTTGAAAAATATTAAAAAACATCCCTTCCATATTTTTGTTAGAAAAGTCACATAATACCTCATTTGAAAAATCAAAAAAAATAACTTATCCAAAAAATTTTGTAAAAAATATAACAGAATGAAAAATAACTTCAAAGTAAAATAAAAATAGTAAAAAAATATTTAAATTATTTATATAAGATAAATATATTTACATGGAAGAAATTTTAGTTTAAGAGAAACTTCTTAAAAACATTAATTTTTAAAAGAAAATATATTAACTTTAGTCTTACTCACCACATAACTTCTACATATTCCTAAATAATAAATTTAAATTAATTAATAACATTATTAAGAACCATTTTCACGTTGATTATCCAATTTATATCAATTATTTCAATTATATATACACTTTCATAATCTTTTATGTTCACATCAGACCCTTTCAGGATATTCATTGGTTATGTCCATAATAACTTCGACATGTTGAAAATGGTAAAAGTGGAAATAATTACAGTTTATCTAGAAAAATAATTATGATATATTTATAAGTTTTATACATCAATTATACTTTTAAATATTACCATTAATGATGGATTTTAAAAAAAACCTATGTTACAATCCATAGATGGTAGGTTGTATGTACATATGAATAATTTTTAAATTTTAAACAAATAGGGAGGAATTTAAACATTATTTTCTATTTTTATAATTATGATAAGATAATATGTATAATATTACATATTAAAATATATTTATATATTTCATATATGTGATATGGTGATGAAACAGTAATCACATCACTTCGTGGGGATAATAGTCCACATGTATGCACGAATGACGATATAATTTTTTTTTGCATGGAATGGTGATAACATAAATTTTATATTATCTTTTAAAAATTAGTCATATTCTATTAAAATTATAAATAATTTTTTATTCCATTATTATAATTTAGTCATGATATATTGTGATTGATAATGAATTGTATCCATTCGTGAGGCAGTATTCTACCACACAGAAAATGATGAATTATTTTCCCAATTGATATAAGGGGATATAGATATAGGTCATTAAACATACAAAATAATAAAAATTTATATTTTTTATACCTTTTTATTATTTTATCATGGATCAAACTGTTTTGAGTGATGTTAAAGAAGAAAAAAAATCTAAAACAAATAAATAAAACATATACCTCTTCTTTGGAAAACCTCCTTTTATTAATACATTAAGAATATAATATTGATATGAATCCTATAAAAATACATCTATAATGTTTGTAGTTATTAATGGAAGTTTTTTTTATGTTATTTTCCTAACCAAATTGGTTTTTATGTGTGATTTATTGAGAATAAGAGGTTGCCTTTTAATAGAGAGGGATGGTGTACACATAGAATTTCTAAACATATTAAAATATAATAAGTCTATTCATAATCTAAATGATTCCAAATAGACTATAAATTCATAATGAGATATATGTTAAACTATATATTTTCCCCTTTATTCATTTTTAAAATATTCATGATTTTAAATAATTTAATAAAATATTAAACCCATAAAATATCATTATTGACACTTTTTATACTATAAATTACATTAACTATAAAAACAAAAATACAAAAATAAAATCAGAAAAAACTATTTTATTATATCCTAAAAATATCATGTTAATAAATATAAATAATAATCCACTATAAATAAAAAAAAATTATGTTAATTTAAATTTTTTTTATATCATTTATTTGAACATTTTATTAATTTAATAATTATTTTATCATCGTTGTCCAACTAATTAAGGAATTTATATATACATAAAAAAATAAAAATAGATTATAAATATGAAGATAATTATATGATATTTGAAATTTACTTTTATAGTCAAATTTATAATTCAGATAAAACCATATTAATAAAATAACACTTATAAAAAATAAGTGTGTGACATTTTTGACTTTTTATTGAATAAAATTAAATCAATGTCATAATCTCATCCAAAAAACCTATAATTAAAAAACATATACTCGTGAATGATTAAAGTTTACGTATACTTAAACAATCTGATTCTTTTATGTTTTTTGGGTCATTTGGTGGTTCTTATTGATTTATTTTTAACCTATATTACCTAATTTACAATTTACAATTTAAAAAAACTAAGTTTACGATTTTTGTTGACTAGATAAATAGAAGGGACCAAAAAACTAAATTTATACCAACATGTTCCCAATATAAATTCCATTTTAAAAAATTCATATCATAGAAATTTCATAATCTAATTTAAAAATAAAATAAAAAACGTTATGAAAAACTCTTTTATGAAAAATAAAATTTGTAAATATAAAATATTTTTATGTTAAATTAATGAATAAAATAATATTATTTTAAAGAAAATTTATTTAATTAAAATTTATAAAACAAATAATATAATTTTACCTTGTAAATACATTAAAATAAAATAATGTCTCAAAGAAATAATTACTTTTCACTATTTCTGGAAAATTGAATATTTTTAGAAAATTATCAAAATATCATCTAGATATATTTTTTAAATTCTGAATTTAGAAAATAATTTTTTCCTATAAATTAAATATCCTACAATTATTAGAAATATATTTTATTAATAACTCAAAAATACAAATAAACACATTCTTCAAGAAATTATATTTTTTATAATAAAATCTGTTTACTTAAAATAAAGTGCTTATATTTTTTAGGAATTAAATAATACATTAGTTATTAAGAGAAAAAATATATATTTCATAATTAAATTAATATTATTCATTCCAGATAACTTAATGGCTATGTTATAATGGTTAGATTTGAAGAAACTATTGTTCATTTACGATCGATGTTTCTTATCTTATATGTTGTCGAACATAAAAATTATATATAATGAGTAATGGGATGTTACGTTATCCATAAATTATGAAATTTATTTATCGTAATTTGGACATGGTCATGGTAAATAAGGTTCGAATTTCCCAATTACCTTTCTTGAAATCCCACATCATAAGAATCATCAATAAAAAATTATCTTGAAAACAGCTTAATGGAATTATAGAGGTCATCTGGAATAACACATACATGGTTTAAAAGTTTGAAAAATTAAGTGGTAAATAAAAAAACATATATGGAAGGGAAAAATAATTACCATGAATTGATATTAAGTGATAGATAACATTTTATAGAGAATTTTATCCATTATAAAAGTACCATTAGGTGATGGTTTAAATGGTCATTCATTTAACTGTATGAACCACAAAATGATAATGGTTTTATTCCAAAATACTTTTCCAATATTTAATCAGTTATTTTACTCCCTAGATTAATAATATAAGTAAATATACATACATTAAAATTATAATTTCATCCTATAATAAATTTCAACCAAAAATTCATCTTTTTCACCAAATGATATGTCTTCATGATAAATTTTTCATGCCTGATGCACCGAAATTGACATATATAGATCTCAAAATTGAAAAAATAATAATTATCTATAATTACTATAATTAGAATTTACCTTATAAAAAAAATTATTATAGTACATGATAATTCTTAAAAATAAAAAAACATTATATGACAAAAATCTACTTTAAACCCCCAAATTCAACTATAATAACTAATGTTCATGATAGAACCTTCATTAAATATTTATAATTGAAATTACTCAAAAATATTCTAGACTATGATTGGAAACAAAAAAAATTGATCATTGTGCATTAAAAGATAAATTTTAATACTTATTAATAAAATAACACAAATAACTCTTAATGTCTCATATAAAAAAGCTAATTTCCCAAATCACATAATCTCCCAGATATGGTAACCATTTTCATATATAACCTGAATCACTGTAATTCCACAATAAAAGCATATATGCATCCAAATTATAATTAACGCTTTATTAATACAATAAAATATAATTTAACGCTATTTCAATTAATAATACATGGTTCTCAAAATAGTTAACATATTTCAAAATAAGATTATTCATTTAATCACCAAATAATTTTCAAATCCCATGGTTATCTATTCGATAAAGAAAATGTTCCCAAAATCAAAATATTCCTCATAAATAAAATATTTTAATTAAAAATGTAATTTAATACTAACTTGAAAATCACATTGGAAAATGGTATGAGATGCACCCATATCTTCTTTTAGTTGTGGGTTCAGACATAATGGCCTTGTGGGATGTGACAGGTTATCTCCCAACCCAAGGGATATCCTTTTTATAAAAATGTAATTATTTTAACATTTATATATATTCTGGGAACATCCTCTTAATAAAATTATTTCATTAAACATTATATAAATTTTTTTACTTCAAAATTTTTTTCATACAATTCATTTTTCATCTCATAAGGTATTAACTCATAATTCCCTCATAATGAATGCCTCTAAAAATACCATTAGTCGCCTTCAAATTTCATAAAGTGTATCCTCAAAAATAGATTCTAAGACATTTAATATATGATCAGACTTAATATTATAATACCATTATAGTGTATATAACTCTTATGATAACCCCACTTTAAAAAATATTAATTTACAATGTTTTATAAGTCATCTTCATATTCCAACTATAAGGACACAATATTAAGAACTACATATTCTAGTTTTTTTTAACTAAATTTTCACTTTCTTAAATTATAAATAAGATTCAAGGATAATAATTTTATATAATTATAACAAAATCTTAAATTAAAACCCCATACAATAGAAGTGTAATCTTATACATAATATCCCATTTTCCCTCCAAATTAAGATTTTTTTAAATATAACGTGGTTTCCTTTCATGATAAATCATCAAATTTTCATTTTGATATCACCCTTATCCCTAATCATCAATAAAATAGGTGAAGTTTTTAAATTATATGGGATGGGCACAAAATTATCATTATATAAAAAAATGAAAAAAAAATTCTATTATAGTGAAAAACAAGAAAACCCATTTCATAATAACATTATTTGTTATTTGATAAGAGAATCAACTTTTATTTTAAAAATTCATTATCATAACATTTTAAATAAAATGGTTTCCATAAAAATTATTCAAAACAATCGAAAATTAATGTAGTATTTTTGGTAAAAATTACCATATAACTCTAGAAAGAGAATCAACTTTTAAAAATTCCTATCCTAGGTACCATGCACCATAGACCTAAGGTGGTTGGTCACATGACATATATCATGACTCCCCATATTCCATAGGCTACCGACTAGTGGTGAGGGTCTAATAACTGTCCTGGAGAGATTATAACATCTTTTATTAGAGTAATACAATAGAGTAAATAAATAAAAAATATCCAAAGCATGATATAACATTACGAGAATAATAAAACAACACAAGTCGACCATAATTGGAAGTACATTATCAAAACAGAATAATTGATTTGCCTTAGTAATCTTTATGTCGAATGTAGAAATGAAAACTCAAAAGTAAAGACAAAGATGACTCCCAAATGGGTCCCAAACCACATCATGTTCTCTCATCCCTGTTGAATCCTGAATCAACCTTCTAACTCAAGGAATTTTCCCATATATAGTCCTTCAATAACAATATATATTTGGTTACTAATTATAAATCCTGAGTAGGGTGTGAGTACAACTCAGTAGTCCACCAAAAATGGCGTCTAAAACAATATCTAGTCAAATAATAGTTAAAAGACCAAGATTTTCTTCAGTTTTATTTTATTGGGATAATTCAAATATTAGGTGACGAGATGATGTATGATTCTAAGGAACAATGATCCCATATAAGTTCTATGAAAAATGTTAGGTTTATAATAAATTTCTCCATAATTTTTTCATTAAAAAATGAATAACTGTTAACTGGGTTCTTGAATCTGAAATCTAAGGGAACCTTTGAATTTTGAGTAGTTTAATTACCTTAGGATGTGCCTAACATCTACCAACATTGGTCAACATTGAATGTTAGAGTTTGGATGTAATGATCATTAAAATATTTTATTGGAAGTAACAGAGTTTTTTTGTAAAAACCTTTGTCATAATTTCATAGTTTCACCATATCCATGGAATTATTCTTAGTTGTGGAAGAAAAATCTCTCGAAAACAAATGCCTACAGATCGAGGATCAATGATGACACAAAAATATGTTCATCTTAAATGACTGATCCAACCTCAAGGTAGGGCGTTTATTGTCATCATGATTTTTTTCATATTCTTAGATTCAACAATGAATACGAACCAACCATAAAACAGGTTGATTCATTGTTCTATTATTATATTGGGATGGTTTATTATTTCAGGGAATATGGGGATATTTTCATTTTTTATAACTTTTGTATTCATTCATTGTTCTAATGGGAAATGATCTAGGATGACATGAACAAAGATTGAGGTTTATACCTCATATTTGTTTTTCTCCATCCCCTTTTTTTGTGTTCTTTGTTGTTGGACCCTTGTGGTCTTGGTTAGAGTTTTCGGGAGGTTCTGAACATGATTTGGACCCCCTGATTGGTGGAAAGGTGAATAGAAGGGAAAATTGATGAATTGCATGACCTATGTAATATAGGTATTCCTTCAACTTGATAAATAGAGTACCTAAGGAAAACCAGTGGACTGTAGAAGGGGATATTGTCGTTCGATATGTATTATATGGAGACGTCTAATTGTGGTTGTGTCATACAGTGGCATGCCAGAGATATCAATTGGTAGGGCTGGAACACGGCTCGGAAGAGAAATTTTGGAGAGGGAGGAGGTATCCACATAATATGGTTGGCCGCATTGACATGGGGTTGCGACGTGAAGTCATGTTTGAGAAACCCATGATTGAAATCCATGGGGCATGTAGAAGAGGAAGTACATCTACATGAAATGAGGAATCTTTTGACGTTGACCGGGAGACATGTGGGAGCCACTCATTTACAGAGGACCACATAGATTAGGGGCACGAACAAGGTGGGATGCATCCGAATGAGCAAACTGACCCACTATAAGAGGGGGGGACTAGGGTGGTCAGGTTGCTTCAGCTGCCCAACAGGTTGGCCCAACCAGACCAAACGGCTAATCCAAATAAGAAGAGATGGTTTAGACCAGACCTGGTCGGGTTGACTAGACTAGGTCATGTCAAGTCGGGCGGGTCGAGTCGGACTCAGAGTAAACCCAGGTCCAAGAATTTTTAAAAAAATGGTCATATCCTTCGCATCATGTGTCCATTTGATGAGCTATTTGCAAAGTTGGGACCCTTGTGACGAGATGACCATTTAGAGATATTTATGTGAGTTTTTGTTAATTTTTTCATATGACCTAATGGATTGAGGATTAGGTTTTCCCAGTACGAGCTTTCTAATTGCAGAATCAAGTGGAAGGTTGTGACTATGTGATCTTTGTGACTATGTGATCCATGTGATTATGTGATCATTGTGATTATGTGATCATTTTAACTCGGTGATCATAGTGACTACATGACTTGGGGTTGCCTAACTCATCAACACACCATATTTTATCGACAGTCTGCTTTTTCTTGACACTCTGTCTGTTATCAAAACTCTAGGTGTTATCAACACTTCATGTTTTATCGAAACACCTTGTGTTATCGACAATCCATGTGTTATCAACTCTGGGTGTTCTGTGGACTACGAAGGATAATCCTACTTTTGTGATTTGAAATTATATCTGTGTGAGGTGACTGTACATTTTTTGTTTCCATTGTGGTATATCGTGGGTTTTTTTGTTATATATTGTGTATTTATTTATGGTATACATTGTTTATTTTTATATGGTTTACTATGTTTATTTGTTAGTGGTATTCCTTTGTGGTTTTGTGGTGTCCTTTTGAGTATTGTTTTACCCACCCATGCATGGGCTTTACCCACATGTGTCATATCTTGTGCAGACAAATGACACTTTGGTAGATTCCTAGGTGGACCAGGATTAGGTGGTTCTTAGAGTGATTAGATAGATGATGTGTGCTCCTATAACATAAGACAATTGTCCAAAACCTTCCCTTTAAGTAGTGTTTTTTTAGATAAGTTTTATAAACATGTGTATTTATTTTTTTGACTCATTATTTTGGTGAGATTTTATTCTATCCCTGTTTACATTCCAGTTTTCCAACTATACTACACTGTGGTTGGTAACATAGTGTGTTCATACATGTTTTACTTAGTGTTTTTAAATATAAGCATTGTTGTCTTGGAGATGGTCGCATGTTTATAGGTACTTAGAAAAATGCACACCATTTGTGGGATATGTCTACTTGGTGCTAGTCTCCCACCCCTAGCCCATTGGAGGCAGGATTGGGGTAGTCATGAAATGGGCCCCTCCTAGACAGGTCTTCAAAGAGTGGTATCAGAGTAGGTGAGATCTACTTAAGGACTGGGAGTCTATGAGGTTGGTTTTTTGCAACAATGTCAAGTGTTTCGAGTTCATCTTTTAGGCCAGGGAATCCAGTGTTTGTGTGGTGGAAGATGTATCCATATACCATAACTCTAAATTCTATATTCTAACTCTATAAAAGTAAACATTGGTCTCAGGGAAATTAATGGTACATGCATCATATAGGATTTGATTGTGTTCTCATATTCTTCATGAGGCAGATCACTATGTATACTCTATTGATATTTTTTCATTTTGATCTATTTCAGGATGCCTCCGTGAGGACAGCCATCCAGGTTTCCGATGTGTGATCATGAACATGATCCACCTAGATATAAGGTGCCGAAACATGGACTAGTAGAGGATATATAACCTCTTGGTGGTGTACCAGTGATACCACCACTTGTTGAGAAGTAGTTACTTACAGCGCTACTAGTAGAGGATGCACATTGGCTGAGTCTGTTTCATGAGTTTCAGAGGCAGAAACCTACCATGTTTCAGGGTGATAAAATCCCATTGGTAGCTGAGTATTGGCTGGAGGTAATTACACATGTGTTATTCCTTGTGTGGATGAATTATGATCAGATGGTAGTTCTTGCCTCGAGCCTTCTTCAAGGATATATGGAGAAATGGTAGAGCTTAGTGATCCAAACACATTATGAGAGGAATCTATCTTTGGTAGACATTGAGGGACTCTTTAGGGAGGAATTATTTCTGGAGGCATTATGATTAGTGCACATATATGAGCTCTTGCATCTGTAGTAGGGTATTCAAACAGTAGTGGAGTACTCAGCAAGTTTTAAGGATCTTTCTCGCTACCCCACAGATATGGTGTGGGACCCAATCCCCAGGGCATGAACCATAAATTATGGGCTACACCAGGATAATAGGGTGTTGGTTATATCCCTTATAATCTATACTTATGTTGGGTTATTCAAGAGAGGTCTTCTTGTGGATAGATTTCTGGCAGATCAGACGCCATTTGTAGGGTCTACTAGTAAGCACCAGGTAGCTGAGTCCTCGATAGTATATTTCTGATAGTTAGAGGGAACCAAAATGGTCTGGCACACTAGGGGATGACCCCAAGACATAGAATCAATGGTGTGGGGCTCTCAGGGTAGAGCGAGTTAGGTGAAGGATATTCTATGTTACTCATGCTGCATTTAGTTACATCTGAAAAGAGATTGCTTGTCCTGTTGTATAACTAATCAATAGATGGTCAATAAACAACCAAGACAGAGGTGGAGGAAGAAGCTGTGTGGTCTGTAGGGTGGAAAAAATGAAATAGGAGCAGGTCAGGTAGTAGAAGGTGGTTGGAGGTTCAAGGTACTACCAAAAACCCCCTAAGGAGGTCCACCACGAGTGTAGGGATCTGGTGATAGGGACGAGCCCAGCTTCAGGAAATGGAGGCTTATTACCCCAAGGATATTGAGATGATTAAAAGTACGATCTATTTATTTTTTACCTTATCTATAGTTTATATATACATAGGGGAGAGTCACAATTTTCTCTCCATGACCCTTGTTCGAGACTCAGATATTCTAGTGGAAACATTGACTTGATTCCTATTATTAAAGACTTCTATGGGGTAATATTCAAATATCAAAAACTAGTATTGATAGTTTTAACTTACTCTAAGGGAAATGGTTTCGGATGGGATCTCTTGGTGGAGGCATCTGGCCTTATGACATCATTCTTTGTATAGACTAGTTATCTACAGTTCATGCCCAAATTTATTATTTTAGGTGCATAGTGCAGTGTTTCTGTAGTGATGGTACCATGTATTTATTTTTTAGAGAAAAGTAAAAACATGCATTGTAGGAGAGACTCATGCATAAGATGGTGAAACTGATTACTCATCAGTTGGCTAGTATCACCATCAGTGTAGTGGATGATAGGAGTCCTCAGTTTCATGAATGGATAGATAAATATGATGATTTCTTTCATGAGGATGTCTTCGCATTACCTCCCCATAGGTAGGTTAACTTATACATTGGTATGTACCCCTGAGATGGAACTGATGTCTACACCTACATATCAGATGGCTCCCACAGAGCTTCATGAGTTAAGGGTACAGGTAGAGGACTTGTAGTGGAAGGGATTTGTGACATCCATTATTTCACCTGGGTTGGCCAAATTTTTCTTTTCCAACAAGGCAGAAAAGATATTGAGATCATGTATGGACTTATAGAGCCTAAACCATGTGACCTTGAAGAATAAGTATCCACTTATGAGAATTGATGGCATCTTTGATCAGCTAAAGGGAGTGAGGTGGTTCTCGAAGATAGACCTCAGATTTGGCTATCACCAGCTTCGAGTACAAGATCGGGACATCTTGAAGAAAGACTTTAGATGTTGGTATCGACACTATGTGTACTTGGTGGTGTCATTTGGCTTCAAGAACACCTAAAATTGTTCATGGTACTCATGAAGAGGATCTTCCAGCCTTACATATACTGGTTCATCATGGTCTTCTTTGATGATGCCCTAGTATACTCAAAGTCTAATGAGGAGTGCGTGATATAGTTGAGGATGGTCATGGACATACTTCAAGAGCACCAGCTTTTTAGAAATCTCCCTAACTTTTAGTTTTAGATACGATAAGTCCACTCTCTGGGACACATCATTTTAGAGAATATAGTTTCAGTAGATCTATTGAAGATAGAGGTGGTATTTTCTTGGGATCCACCCATGAGTGTTATCGAGGTGCAGAGCTTCATGGGATTTTCTGGATACTATCAACGATTTGTATCCATGTTGTACATAGTATAAGAACCTTTAATGGATTTCAGATGGAAGCATCATCCCTTCCTATGGACAGATAAATGCTCGCGGTGCTTTCAATAGCTGAGGCAGAGGTAAACGTGGGCTCCTATATTGATATTTTTGAAGGAGGTTGTTGAGTACGTAATGTCCAGTGATGCATCAGAGACTAGTCTTGGTTTTTTCCTAATGTAATGGAAAGTGGTGATTACCTAGGGTTCATTCTAGTTGAGGAATCATGAGTAGAACTACACGACCCGTGATCTTAAGCTAGTAGTTTTAGTCTTCACTTTGAAGATGTGGTGAGAGTACCTGATGGGCAAACGATTTTCCATCTACTCTAACCACAAGAGTCTCAAATGTATCTTCTCTCAAAAGGATTTGAACATGAGTTAGAGTAAATGGATAGATTTCCTCTAGGACTATGATTTTTTTGAATATCATACTCCTGATAAGGGGAACGTAGTGGAAGACTCTCTCTGTAGGATATCTAGATTGTAGTTTCTTAGTAAGGTGTCAACGGAATTGGTCTTGTGTTAGATATCCTTCGTTGATGGATATATAGAATACTTACTCCCGTTGATGGTTGTCAACCCTCCACTCTTATTAAATTCTAGATAGGAATAGCTCGAAGACATCAACTGTGAGACTTTACATGCTCATATGTCTACAGGGCATGCCCTTGATGCATATTTGAATATTGGGGAGCACGTTGTTCTCTTAAAAGAAAAAAAATGGTATGAGTGACATTGTAGGAGGAGGTATTAATGGAGTTGCATGAATCACCTTGGGTGGTACATCTGGGTGTATAGAATATGTACCAGGACCTCCAGTTTTAGTACTAGTGGAAAGGGATGAAGAAGGCAGTGGTAGAGTTTATTTCCATATGCCTCACTTCCAGCAAGTGAAAGCTAATCTCCAGATTCTAGTGGGCCAAAACCAACCACTTAAGGTCCCATAGTGGAAGTGGTATGTGATATCTATAGAATTTGTGATGATTTTACCACGCATGAATAGTGGTCATGATACCATCTGGTTGATCGTTGACCGACTCACCATATCAGCCCACTTCTGACTGATCCTTGATAAGAATTTAGTAGAGAGATTGGGAAACCTCTACAAACAAGAGATATTTAGGCTTCATAGATTTCCATCTAAAATCATCTCAGATCATGATGTTTTATTCACATCCATTTTGTAAAATGTATTCTAGGAGGTTTTTGGGACCCTGTTATGCTTGATCATGGTGTTCCATCCCAAAATGGATCACCATACAGATATGACCATCGAAGTTCTTGTGGACATGCTACATGTATGAATCTTAGACTTTGGCTATAGTTGGGAGTATCACCTACCTCTTGTTGAGTTTGCATAAAACATGAAAACCCACTCCAGCATTGGTATGGAACCATTTTAGGCTCTATATAAGAGACCATATAGGTCACCACTTTACTAGAAGGGCCCATAAGAGTTATCACTCATGGGGTCAGAGTTTGTGTAGGCGACTATAAGGAAGTTGTAGGTCATCCATGAGTGGATGAGGAATACAAATATCTAGAAGAATTCATATAATAATAAGAGGTGAAGGCCCTTGGAGTACAAGAATTGAGACCATGTGTCCATTCAAGTCTGACCTCGATGGGGATTGTAGATATTTGGTTAGGTGGCAAGTTATCTCTAAGATACATCGACCCTTATCATATTCTGAGTAGATTTGGGCAGGTGGAAAACTTCTAGCTATACCCTGGTAGTTGAACCGGGTGCATAATGTCTTCCACGTGTCATAGCTGAGGAAGTACGAGCATGATCCATCACATGTAATCAACTAGGGTGAGCTAGAAATTGAAGATGTAGTGACATTTGCAGAGTACCTGGTGGAGACTGAGGATCAATAGTATGTGATCCTTCATGGGTGGACTATTCATCTTGTGAAAGTCTGGTTGCAGCACATTTATCTCCATGAGAGTACTTGGGAGTGGGAGGACCATATTTGTGCTCAGTACCCTATTCTTTTTGTTGATTAGCCCTTGTTTTGTCTTTCAGGGATAGAATCCCTAAGGTGGGGAGAATTAAATGACTCAAAATTTCTCCAGTTTTATTTCTATAAATTAATTGGGAATATTCCAAGACCATGCACTGAGATAGAGTGTGATTCCGAGTCCCGATGAGCCCAGAACTGTTCGATGAAAAAATTTATGTTTTTAATAATGTTCATGTGTCATTTTTCTTTAAAATATGAATAAATTCTAAACATGTGCCTAGAACAGAAATCTAAGGGAACCATTGAATTAATATCGACAACTTTACCAAAGGTGGGGAATAACATCGAATGGAATGGGTTGATTGTGAAAGTTAGAGTTTTGAAATAACCGCCCATAAAATATTTCAATAAAAATAATTATTAGACACAATGGATTTTTTAATTTTTAATGAAACCTTTTTCAATAATTCACAGTTATTACCATAACCTTAGAATGCCTCGGAGGCATGGAAGGATTCTCTATTGATGACGAATGTCGATGGATAAAGGATCAACAATGATACAAAATTTCATTCATCACCAATGAATGATCCATCCTCGTGGTAGGGATTCTAATTTATACATTATTTTCTTCCTTGTTCATAGATTCAATTATGAACACAGACCATCCAATAAACATGTTTATCTATGGTTTGATTTTTCTAGCAAGATGGTTAATTATTAATGGGATTATGGGGAGATGAATCTTTGTGATTTCATTGATTTTTTTCTCCATTCTAATGGAAACAGATCAAGTCCAACATGAACAAAGTATGAGGTTCATTCCTTCAAGCATTCTTATGCTTTCTCCCTCCCCTGTTCATGGAAATATTCACTGCATGGCCCTCGTGGTCATGGCTAGAGTTTTCAGGAGGTTCGGAACATTATCAGACCCTCGGATTGGTGGAAAGGAGAAGATAAGGTTAGATCGATGAATTAAATGACCCAAAGATCATAGGTGTGCCTTCAGTTCAATAAAAGGAGTGTCGATGGTGGACTGATGGCCCGTGGAAGGGACCACTGACACACCAGTGGCATTCGGTGTGGGTGCGGCGAAGGACGATGGGCCTTCAGCAGCATTCAGTGGGACTAGAAGGTGGCTCGGCGGAGACACATTGTAGAGGGAGGTGGTAGATGTGTAACATGGTTAGCTATATTGACTGGGGCCATGGTAGGAAGCTGGGATGTGGCTTGAAGCCTCATCGAAGGAACACGTGGAAACAAGCCATAAAGAATATAGAGGAGATGGATCAGCTACTTGAAACATGATATTGTTCCTTATTGATTGGGTGAAAATGGGGGATACATGTGGTTAGGGTGGACTATGTGATAAGGAGGCATAGTTAGGGTCGGCTGCATCTGGTGGAGAAAACCGGCCCGCTGCATGCGGTTTGGACTTGGGTTGGAAAGCCGCTCCAGCGGCCCGGCTGGGAAGAACTGGTGGCCTAATGGTATGGGCTCAGTGATCTATGATAGTTCATTCCTTATCGGTTTGGGGAGACCCGACCTGACATGGTTAGGTCTGATGGGTCGGGTTGGACCTAGACAAGTCCCAACGCGGACCCGGACCAAACCCCGGTCAGACTGTTTTATAAAAACGCCAATATCCTTTAAACCTTGTGTCTATTTTGACGAAATATTTATAGCATTAGGACCCTTTCAAAAAGACAGTACTTTTGA
Organism: Viscum album; assembly: GCA_963277665.1. Taxonomy (NCBI): domain Eukaryota; kingdom Viridiplantae; phylum Streptophyta; class Magnoliopsida; order Santalales; family Viscaceae; genus Viscum; species Viscum album. Next base: position 1,495,368,145 of record OY728151.1, on the reverse strand, counting down.
AATTCTCTAAGTGATTTTTTTTATATTGTCATATGTATTAATGGAATGAGGTGTGGGTTCTCCTAGTATAAGCATGCTATGTGGGGAATCCTATGATTGGCAATGACTATGTGGACTTTTCGACTTTGTGATCTCTGTGACTATGTGATCATTGTGACTATGTGAACTTTGTGACTACGTGATCATGGTGACTAATTGACTTGGGGGATTCCTAACTCATTGAAAATACATGTTTTATTAACACTTTGTGTGTTATGAACACTCCGTGTGTTATCGACACTCCATGATTTATCGACACTCAGTGTGTTATCGACACTACTTGTGTTATAGACTCAAAGTGTCCTGTGAATTACAACTGATAATCCTGCTTTTTTCCTTTAGACTTATACTTGTGTGAGATGAATGTACTTCATGTGTTTTCGTTATGGTATACCCTATATTTAATTTTGGTATACTTTGTGTATTTCTTTTTGGTTTACATCATGTATTTATTTTTTTTGTAATATAGGTATTTCTTAGTGGTATTACTTTGTGGTTTTATGGAATCCTAGTGAGTATTGTTTTACTCACCCCTTCATGGGAATTTCCCACAAATGTCATGTCTTGTGCAGATGACGGATGCTTCGATGTAATACTATGTGGACCAAGACCAGGTCTTGCTAAGAGAGATCATACAGACGATGTGTGCCCCTATGACTTCATTAATCTGTCCTACACCTACCCTTTAGGTTGGGTTTTCTACCGATGAGTTTCAGAAACATGTGTATTTACTTTTGATGGCTCTTTCTTTTGGTGGGATTGTATTCTATCATTATTTGCATTCTTGTTTTTCTATTATCATAAACTATGTTTGGTATCTTGGGGTGTTTATTCATTGTTTACATAGTGTTTTTCCATTTCATCATTGTGGGCTTCGAGATGGGTGTGTGTGTAAATGTACTTGGCCAAATGCCTCCCATTTATGGGATGTGTCAACTCAGTGCTAGTCGACAGCTCCTTGACTATTGGATGCAGGAATGGGTTAGTTACAACATGGGACCCTCTAGGATAGGTATTGACAAATAGTTTATGTAGTTTTGTATTGAAAAAATTACAATAAATATTTAAACCATTATCAAATTATCAATTATTCATTACATAGACACATAAACCACCAAGTTCCCATGGACACCTATATCTCAATACCATCTTCATCCCATGAAAGATTATAAACTATTATCAAGTGATATAATATCATATAATTTCATTGTTATTATTCTTTAATTCATACATTAATTCCAATGATACCATTCATACATCACATAATAGAATTAGAATGTTCCAATTCAATAATTCTTACTTTATTACCATGGTTATCATTCATATGTACACATTAAAATGATCATATTCCCATTCTGTATTTCATATCTAAATGACCATGTTATCATTCATAACATCACAATATAATGACTATGCTATAATTCATCAACACATAATTAATTAAAAAACTATATAAACAAATTAATTCCATTACAGATTCAAAAATTAATTACTCGCCACAATTCCATTAGTTAATTCAAAAAAACTAATCATATAAGTAACATTAATTAATTAACTAGTTAATTAATCACATCAATAATATTAATTAATTATACAATTATTTAATGAAAACAAATATATTAATTAATTTAATAATTAATTAATAAAATTAATTCAATTTATACACTCAAAAATTAACTAAACACATCAATTTCATTTCTAATCCAACAATAAGATTATAAAATAAATTCCCTTTAATAATAAATAAATTAATTATGTATTTCTGTCCCATTAACCAAATCCTAAATTAGTTAATCAATTTATAAAAAATCAAAACACCTAATTCACTCCAAATTTAAATATCTCAATCACAATCACTATATATAAAAAATAAATCCCCATTTAATTATCGATGTTCAAACATTTTGATATCTCATAATTAATTCAAAAAAATTTATGTCAAACAAACTATAAAAATTTTCATAATTAATTTGACAATAAATTATCTAAATCTATAATCTCAAAACCCCCAATTGTACATCTTCTCAATTAATCAATTAAAAAATTAATAAATCCAAAAAAAACTCAATTTCTAAACATATAATAAAATTATACAGTTATATAAATGTAATTTAAATCATGTCTATGGTATTTGAATTATAAACCACCTACCTCAAGATTGATGGACAATGGTCGTTAAAAAATTCCCAAAATTTGAGCAGCAAATCAATATATAATGAAATATGATTCTAAAACCCTAAATCAATATTGAATAATTAAATATCATTCAAATATATATCTAGATCCAAAATCATTGAACTAAATATATTCAATAAATAAGGATCAAACCATTCATGAATAAGAGAAGAAGGAAAGAGTAATGATATACCATGTTGGATGTGATCCTTTCACATGGAGTGGTGTAGATATTCAATCTAGGCTTTGAATAACCATGAATGGAGGTCAATAGGCCTTGGAATTCATATGGGAGGCTCTGAAATCATGAAATAGTCATCCAGGTAAAATGTTCATCAAATTTTTGTTAATTAGGGGGGTTTGGTAAATTTAAAAAAATCAGGTGACTTAAATTACCACATATGGTTTGCTGGTTAGGAGAGCACAGTTTCCCCTAACAACACACCTAACTATGAACCTCTATTAAAGGGGATAACAGTTTCTTTAAAGAGGTAACATGACCTGAAAAATTGTGATCCTACCATGCAATTTCCCTCAATCTAGTGTTGCATAGTTTTCTGACTAGGGCACACAGTCAGTTCACATCATGTGCCAACCATGTAATGAACTATTTCTTTCATTTTTATCAAATTTCATCCCAAACACACCCCATGGAAAATCCAACATAAATATTAGTGAACAAAATTAAAAAATATACCCACAATGATCATGAAACAACACAATAAATGGGTGGGATCATGCATAGAACCTGACATATCCTTCTTGAAAATAAGTATTTTAGTTCATGCATGTACTTCACCATTTCATAGTGAACCCAAAATGGTGATTACAATGAAGAGATGAAAAACAATGACAATCAAACTATCATTGGATGATGATTGATGTCAATTTTAAATTTATTATTACCACATTAAAGGTAATAAAATAAAAAATAACATTTCATATAAGATGATTTCAAGTCATTTTAGATCTTTTTATGCCCAACATGAAATAGTCGGGCCATGTGGAAGAGGTTGGCCAAAACAACTAGCCAAAAATGATTACCCTAGTACAATGATAAAGATAAAATGGATTAAATTAATTAAATAATCCTATAAAATTATCATTTTCATCTCGGTATATTAATTTTAAATATATGGATGATGACAGTGATGACCCAGACCCCCCTTGGTCCCTTCCTTTGCCAAAATCCGGATCCTTAAGGGGTACGGATCGGTGCGACCGATCGGTGAGACCGATCGGTGAGATCGATCAGTGCGACCGATCGGTGTGACTGATCGGCGGAACCGGCCGATGTCACCCGACCTTGCCAAGTTGTTCCAGTAACGCTCCTTTTTCGCAAATAGGGTTTTAAACCCTATTCTGCCTCGTTTCTTAAAGACCCGAAATGCGCACAAAAGTTTAATTAAATACTGAATCGGCTCATGAGTCGGTTTAAACCACTCAGCACCTTTAATGATGAGTCAAGTCGCGTGGTCAACCCATGACTTCCACGTATTACGCGGTTTCGCGTTTTCACCTCAACCGTCCCCGGCTCTTATAAATTAAGGGTTAGGCCGTGGTTTCCCCCTTCTTCGATCGTGGCTCTTCTGGTGCATCGGGACCGCCGCATCGTTATCCGTAAAGTTCCGCGCCCCCGTCCTAAACGTCGATCATCTATCAACAAGTAGGTAATTTCTCTCGTCTCTCACTTTTGTGTATCATGAGGGGTGGGTGTTATTTTTGTTCCTATGGAATTGGTTGAACCGAACCTTAATAAAGATAATAAACGAAGTTCTAAAGAAAGAAAGGGAAGGGGTCGTGATCGTTGTTATGCCTTATCTTGTGATCATCCTTTTTAGTTGTGCTAGTTTATGTTTTCTGAAAATTGAGACCGTTGGTGGTCGTTGTATGTGCACTGATGAATCCCCTCGTGATGTTTTAAATGGGTTGCTGAAATTGTGAACTCCTGTTGTGAAATTGGTTAATCACGTATATCCGGCTGAATAATTGAAATCACCAGGATCAACCCTTCTGTGATAACTCCCGGTTAGAACACACGGAATTTGAAATCATGGAGTGTGTTAAGTCGTTTAAATCCGAAAATACCTGACTTGTGTTGGTAGTGGTAGTTGGTTGTTTTCCTTTCGGGCCGATTGCTGGAAATGTGGGAGGGGATGGGATCTCTTGTTCTTTTATACTCTCGGTGGTTGTGTGAATTTGGGGGATGGTATCTCCTGTCGGTATGGATTCGGTGGTTGTGAGTTTTAAACCCGAGTGGTTACTTGTTGATATCACAAATTGGGGAGAGATCCTCTGTTGACAGAACCGGGTGTGAGTGTTTTGGTTGATCCTTTCTTTTGACGCTTTCCTTGGTTATGCTTATGGTAGTTTCCCAGTAGTGCTTAAAATTAATTGAAAATTTTACTGAACGTGAAACAAGAATGGGACAAATGGTTTTGTGGGCAAGGGTCGTGAACTGTGACTCGGACGCAGTGGTGTTGTGTTCTGTAGGTTGGCTAGGAAAACTTAATCTTTGGGTGAGTGTTTGTTACCTATATCTATAATTGTAGCTTTGTGTTTCTTTTTCGCACCCCACCCAAGTTGAGCACTCAGTGCCGAACACCCCCATTTATGGGGGAAGGGTGTTTTTCCCAACACTATCCTTAGTGGCTGGTTATTAGCTCCTTTTCTGCTCCCTTTCCCGGATAGCCCAAGTACCTTCGGGCAGGCTGTGATGGCCTGAAGTCCATTATTAGCCCAAGAACCATCGGGCGGGGTGTTGTGGTGGGTGGCCAGGTGTGTGCGGCAGGTGGTTTCCCAAGTGTCTTCGGGATGAGGCCCAGGTGTCTTCGGGCGTGGAGGTGGTTGATCTGGCCTAGGTGTTTGCAGGCATGGTTACATGTGACAGTTGAGGCCCAGGTGTGTGCGAGCGGGATTCAGCAGTGGGACTACGTGCGGTTGAGGCCCAGGTGTGTGCGGGCGGGATTCGGTAGTGGGACTGTGTGTGGTTGTGGCCCAGGTGTGTGCGGGTGGGTGTGGCAGTGGGACTGCGGTGAGAATGGCGGGATTGGTCCGATGCGTAGGATGTCTCAATAACCAGTGGGAAAGTGGCGCGGGGTACCCAAACATCGATGTGCTCTTATTATATATATTACTTGACTTGCGTTATTTGGGGAGTGAGCCTTGGTGAGGCCTGGGATGGGTAGTTTTCCTTGTTAGGTGTTTGGTTTACTCTTTTTCTCACAGAACTTTAGTACGTTCCCCCACTTGTGCACGAGAGTCTTGGTTTTCCCTACTGAGTGTACTTGTATACTCACCCTATGTTTACTTTCAGGTTTCCAGGAGGACTACCAGGGCTATGCGGGACCCTACTAGTCAGACAGTTGGAGTTGTTGCAGTTGTCGTACCTTTGTTTTCTTTTGGTATTGTACATTGAGCCTCTTTTTGTACTTGCACCTTGTTTTAAACTGTTTAAACATGCATGGGGGCTTTGTTGGGTTTATTTATTTACATCTGTTTCTTTCTCTTTTTGGGTGGTTGACATGTCCTATTTCCCGATCCTAAATAATAAAAAGGGTAATGCCTTCCATTTGCGAGAATTTTCTTTACCCTTGGTGCTAGTCGCCACTCCGGGACCTATTGAAGGCGGGTTTCGGGGGTCATTATCTCTCCTTCAACTTAAAGAAGGAAGGTCCTGGCAATCTGCTGACTCTTCCCTCCTTTTGGTGAAGGTGGGTCGTGACAGAATGGTATCAGAGGTGATGGTTGAGAGATAGGACGGAGTCTGGAGTTAGGCACAGTAAGGATTGCATGGGATGGTAAGGAAACGGTGTTGGGTGACCTTGGAGCGTGAATTAGGCCAGGGAAGACCGGCTAGGACATGGGATTTTAGGGCCCCCCGTGATCCGATGCAAGGACTATGGACCTACCGAACGACCAAGTGAGGCCACACTGATTGCAGGGTAGAGACCCTAGGAAAGGTACATGCATCATAATGACATGTGTTCTTGTGTTTCTGGGATGTCTTGGGAATTAAGAATAAATTAAATCTTAATAAGTTTTAAGAACGATATTCTGCACTACTTGGGCTTAGGCATTCCTTGTTTACCTTGCAGCTATGGCACCTGGAAGGCGACCACGTGTGGTACAGGCGATCGAGGCCCCTGAGACTACTTTGGCCAATCGGCAGAGAGCTGATCGAGAGGAAGAGGACGACCAGTAGCAGAAGACTCTTCGAGCCTTCCAGCGACAGGCCCTCGAGAAGTATAAGGGCAGCACCTCCGATATGAAGACAGAAGGCTGGCTAGAGGAGCTAGTTATAGCCTTCGGCCTGATTCGGGCCCCGACCGAGTACTGGGTTCCTCTGGCTGTTAGCCAGATGCGAGGAGCAGCATGTCAGTGGTGGATGCTTCACCTGGGGAGTAGGAAAGAGTCTGAGGTTGCTTGGGCGGATTTCGAGAAGGAGTTCCGGGCGGAGTTCCTCTCCTCGAAAATGAAGGTGGAGAAGAGGTAGGAACTACTCTCCCTCCAGAAGGGGAGCATGTCCGTGAGGGAACTTGGAATCAAGTTCAAGGACCTCCTGCGTTTTGCTACGGACCTCTTTCCCGATGAGGAGTCTCGGGCAAGACGTTTGGAGGAGGCGCTCTGACCCTCCCTCTAGTATGTTGTTACCCCCTTTACCCTTCCGACATACTTAGAGGTCCAGAAGAAGGCCGAAGTGGTGGAAAGGATTCATGCTCTGGGCGGAGTGTCACGAGAAGGGATCCAGATGGGACCATCGAAGGGGAAGGCCGTCAGCACCATGCCTCCAGCATCGGGGCCCTCCAGGTTCCGACCCGCAGGGAGCAGACCGCAGCAGTTTCAGTTTCGATCCCCTGGCCCACGTTCTTTCCCTTCAGGCTCGGGACCACGGTGCTTCACCTGCGGGAGCCCTAGACATCTCCGGAGTCAGTGCCCCGATCGGGTGCAGTACAGCAGTGGCAGTCATCCCCAGCATCCGTTGCAGCAGCAGTTTCCAGCTAGGCCCTTCCGGCAGTAGCAGCAGGGACAGCGAGCTCCCGCTCCTCCGCAGGCAGACATAGGAGGAGGAGGCCGACCTCAGGGCGCTCCCCAGGGACCTCGACCAGGGCGTGTTCGGGGAGGTGGCCAACAGCTGAGGGGCAGGGGAGCTGGGTGTGGACAGCTACACGCCGCAGAGGCAACAGTTCCAACAGGGCCAGAAGTTGTTCGAGGTACGATCAATGTGTTTAGCACTCTTGCTTATGCTTTGTTCGATACCGGAGCTTCGCACTCCTTTGTTGCACCTAGTCTAGCTCGTGCCTTGGGTCTAGATGCCGAGAGACTTCCAGTTCCCCTGGTGTTGAGCACACCAGTTGGAGGTCAGACCGACTTTCTGTTCGTTTGTCGGGGATGTAGACTGATGTTAGGGCCACATCATTCGGTTAGGGATCTCCTTCTGCTACAGATTCAGCCGTACAATGTCATCCTAGGCATCGACTGGATATTTTCTGTGTGCTCCGTCATCGACTGTTTCCAAAGAAGGGTGGTGTTCTCAGGTTTGGACGGCCAGCGTGTTACCTTCACCGGCGAGCAGAGCTGTCCGAAGGGAAACAAGAGGGAGGAACATCTCCTCTCCTTGATGACCGAACTGACGGTAGAATCAGTAGATGCAGAAATGGTGGAAGTGCCAGAGATCGTCCGTGAGTTTATGGACATCTTTCCTGAGGAGGTGACGACTCTACCCCCTCGACGTGATATCGAGTTCGGGATAGACCTGCAGCCCGGCTCTCGTCCAATCTCGATGGCTCCTTACCGGATGGCACCTTCGGAGCTACGGGAGTTGCGGATACAGATTGACGATCTGATGAAGAGGGGTTATGTTCGTCCAAGTGTGTCACCGTGGGGTGCTCCAGTCTTGTTCGGAAGGAAGGCGGATGGTGGCCTCTGGTTGTGCATCGACTACAGGAGGCTGAATCGGGTAACGATCAAGAATCGCTACCCTCTTCCGAGGATAGATGATCTTTTCGACCAGCTGAAAGGGGAAGGATGGTTCTCGAAGATCGACATGCGGTCTGGGTACCACCAGCTGAGGGTGAAGGATAGCGACGTCCCGAAGACAGCGTTCAGGTGCAGGTATGGGCACTTCGAGTTCGTGGTCATGCTCTTTGGTGTTACGAATGCCCTGGCCGTGTTCATGGGGCTTATGAACTCCATCTTTCGGGAGTACCTGGATCGGTTTGTGGTGGTATTCATCGACGATATCCTGATCTATTCAAGGTCAGAAAAGGACCATGCAGAGCACCTGAGGACAGTTTTGGAAGTCCTCCGACAGCACCAGCTCTACGGGAAGTTGTCAAAGTGCAAGTTATGGGCACGAGAAGTGCACTTCCTCGGGCACGTTGTGTCTGAGCAGGGGGTAGTAGTCGACCCATCAAAGGTTGAGGCAGTTGTTTCTTGGGAAGCACCCAAGAGTGTGGCGGAAGTCTGGAGTTTCCTCGGATTGGCAGGTTACTACCGGAGATTCGTACCCAACTTCTCCCTAGTAGCAGCCACTTTGATGGCTTTGACCAAGAAGGACCAGGTTTTCGTGTGGAGTGAGCAATGAGATTCATCCTTCAGCTACCTAAAATAAAAGCTGGTTAGTGCCCCATTGTTGAGATTACCAGAAGAAGGGATGGCCTATGAGGTATTTTTTGATGCTTTAGGACAGGGCCTGGGATGCGTGTTGATGCAACAATGAGGGGTGATCTCTTACGGGTCTAGGTAGCTACATCCCCATGAGCGTAACTACGCCACCCATGACCTGGAACTTGCAGCGGTCGTTTTTGCGCTAAAGTTATGGCGGCACTACCTCATCGGGGAATGCTTTGTGGTCTTCACAGATCACAAAAGATTAAAGTATATCTTCTCCCAGCGGGACTTGAACTTGCGACAATGGAGATGGGTGGAGTTCCTCCAGGACTACGACTTTGAAATCTCTTATACTGAGGGGAAGGGAAATGTGGTGGCCGATGCCTTGAGCAGGAGGACGCAGAAGGATGCGGTCTGAGAGTCGGCAAATGCCTGGAAGGCAATGGAGGAGTTGGCTGCCTTACACCTGGATGCGAAGATGGATAGTGGCAGAGGCTGCCTATATCAGATGATAGTGCAGTCATCTTTGTTTCGGCAAGTGGAGGAGTCTCAGTGGGGAGACCCCGAGTGCGAAGTGATGCGTGATCAGGTTGACCAGGGCGATGCTCCGAGAGAATGGACAGAGGACAGTCAGCACCGGATGCTTTTCCAGAAAAGGTTGTTTGTTCCAAGAGTAATGCGTGGCAAGGTTCTCAGTGAGTTCCACAACTCACCCCTAGCGGTGCACCCAGGAGTTAACAAGATGTAACAGGGGCTTAAAAGGTAGTTCTGGTGGCCCAGAGTTAAGCGATCGGTGGCAGAATTTGTGGCTAAATGCTTAGTATGTCAGCAAGTGAAGGCTGAACACCGGGTTCCAGGCGGCCTACTGCAGCCTTTAGCTGTTCCCGAGTGGAAGTGGGATGACATCTAAATGGATTTCGTCACGGGACTACCTAAGGTCCAAGCAGGGTGCGACGCCATCTGGGTGGTGGTGGACAGGTTGACGAAATCGGCTCACTTTCTGGAAATCAGGGAGTCAAGTACTGTGGATGCTTTGGCACGAAAGTACGTAAATGAGGTGGTGCGGTTGCATGGAGTTCCGAGGTCTATAGTCTCGGATAGGGATGCACGGTTTACCTCGCGAATCTGGAGAGGATTGCAGCATGCGTTTGGCACCCAGTTACGCCTTAGCACTGCTTTCCATCCCCAGACAGATGGAAAAACGGAGCGAACCATCCAGACCTTGGAGGATATGCTGCGGGCATGTGTTCTGGACTCAGGAGAGTCATGGGTGAGATACTTGCCTCTAGTAGAGTTTTCCTACAATAATAGCTACCACTCTACCATCGGTATGGCCCCGTTTGAGGCCTTGTACGGGAGGCCATGCCGTTCACCTGTGTGTTGGACCGAAGTAGGAGAGGCAGGCATCCTTGGCCTGGAGGTGGTGCAGAACACAACAGAGAAAATTCAGCTCATACGGGAAAGGATTAAGGCGGCCCAGGACCGTCAGAAGTCGTATGCTCATACCAGGAGAAGTCCCTTGGAGTTCGAGGTTGGAGACCACGTGTTCTTGAAGGTCTCCCTGCGGCGTGGGCAATGGAGGTTCGGCAAGGGGGGTAAGCTTTCCCCCAGATTCGTCGGACCCTTCGAAGTGTTACGGCGGGTCGGCGAAGTGGCTTATCAGCTAGCGTTACCTCCGCCGCTGCTAAGGATACATGATGTCTTTCATGTATCCCAACTCTGTCGTTATCTGCACGATGATTCACACGTCCTTGATTGGGGTGAACTGGACATCGAGGACGACGTAACCTTTGTGGAAAAACCAGTGATGATCGAGGATCTCAAGGAGAAGGTGCTTCGTGGGCGAGCTATTCCCTTGGTTCGTGTGTTGTGGAGACATGGCGGGCTCGAAGAGAGTACGTGGGAGAGGGAAGCACAGATGCGTGCCCAATACCCCGAGTTGTTTTGAGCTTTGTTCCTTTTGTACCTGTTGTGGTAGAACGTTTGACTTTTGGCTATGAAATGTACTGGTTTATTTCCTCTGTTGTGTGTGAAAAGCCCCGGCTAAAGGGAAGAGGGAACCCAACCCCTAATCAAGACGCATTAAGGTGGATGCGATTGAACCCGTGCGGGCGAGTCAGTGCCGCCCAAAGCGGATAATATCTTGACATGGGGGAGGGAAACTCCCCAAACCCACGTGATCGGGCTGTTTGGCGTGGTATGTTGCTTAGTTCTTGATAGGGGAGTGTTTTTAGTTAGCAGAGGTTCACTCCTAAGAGGTATCTTTCGAAGATGGTTATTCGGACCCTCTCTTTCCTTCTGGTTTGTTGTGATTCTCGAGGACGAGAATCGTTTAAGAGGTATCTGATGTGATGACCCAGACCCCCCTTGGTCCCTTCCTTTTCCAAAATCCGGATCCTTAAGGGGTACGGATCAGTGCGACCGATCGGTGAGACCGATCGGTGTGACTGATCGGCGGAACAGGCCGATGTCACCCGACCTTGCCAAGTTGTTCCAGTAACGCTCCTTTTTCGCAAATAGGGTTTTAAACCCTATTCTGCCTCGTTTCTTAAAGACCCGAAACGCGCACAAAAGTTTAATTAAATACTGAATCGGCTCATGAGTCGGTTTAAACCACTCATCACCTTTAATGATGAGTCAAGCCGCGTGTTCAACCCACGACTTCCACGTCTTACGCAGTTTCGCATTTTCACCTCAACCGTCCCCGGCTCTTATAAATTAAGGGTTAGGTCGTGGTTTCCCCCTTCTTTGATCGTGGCTCTTCTGGTGCATTAGGACCGCCGCATCGTTATCCGTAAAGTTCCGCTCCCCCGGCCTAAACGTCGATCATCTATCAACAAGTAGGGAATTTCTCTTGTCTCTCACTTTTGTGTATCATGCGGGGTGGGCGTTATTTTTGTTCCTATGGAATTGGTTGAACCGAACCTTAATAAAGATAATAAACAATGTTCTAAAGAAAGAAAGGGAAGGGGTCGTGATCATTGTTATGCCTTATCTTGTGATCATCCTTTTTAGTTGTGATGGTTTATGTTTTCTGAAAATTGAGACCGTTGGTGGTCGTTGTATGTGCACTGATGAATCCCCTCGTGATGTTTTAAATGGGTTGCTGAAATTGTGAACTCCTGCTGTGAAATTGGTTAATCACGTATATCCGGCTGAATAATTGAAAGCACCAGGATCAACCCTTCTGTGATAACTCCCGGTTAGAACACACGGAATTTGAAATCATGGAGTGTGTTAAGTCGTTTAAATCTGAAAATCCCTGACTTTTGTTGGTAGTGGTAGTTGGTTATTTTTCTTTTCGGGCCGATTGCTAGAAATGTGGGAGGGGATGGGATCCCCTGTTCTTTTATACTCTCGGTGGTTGTATGAATTTGGGGGATGGGATCTCCTGTCGGTATGGATTCGGTGGTTGTGAGTTTTAAACCCGACTGGTTACTTGTTGATATGACAAATAGGGGAGAGATCCTCTGTTGACAGAACCGGGTGTGAGTGTTTTGGTTGATCCTTTCTTTTGACGCTTTCCTTGGTTATGCTTATGGTAGTTGCCCAGTAGTGCTTAAAATTAATTGAACATTTGACTGAACGTGAAACAAGAATGGGACAAATGGTTTTGTGGGCAAGGGTCGTGAATTGTGACTCGGACGCAGTGGTGTTGTGTTCTGTAGGTTGGCTAGGAAAACCTAAGCTTTGGGTGAGTGTTTGTTACCTATATCTATACTTGTAGCTTTCTGTTTCTTATTCTTGCCCCACCCAAGTTGAGCACTCAGTGCCGAACACCCCCATTTATGGGGGAAGGGTGTTTTTACCAACACTATCCTTAGTGGCTGGTTATTAGCTCCTTTTCTGCTCCCTTTCCCGGATATCCCAAGTACCTTCGGGCAGGCTGTGATGGCCTAAAGTCCATTATTAGCCCAAGAACCATCGGGCGGGGTGTTGTGGTGGTTGGCCAGGTGTGTGCGGCAGGTGGTTTCCCAAGTGTCTTCGGGATGAGGCCCAGGTGTCTTCGGGCGTGGCGGTGGTTTCTCTGGCCTAGGTGTTTGCAGGCATGGTTACATGTGACAGTTGAGGCCCAGGTGTGTGCGGGCGGGATTCAGCAGTGGGACTGCGTGAGGTTGAGGCCCAGGTGTGTGCGGGCGGGATTCGGCAGTGGGACTGCGTGTGGTTGTGGCCCAGGTGTGTGCGGGCGGGTGTGGCAGTGGGACTGCGGTGAGAATGGCGGGATTGGTCCGATGCGTAGGATGTCTCAATAACCAGTGGGAAAGTGGCGCGGGGTACCCAAACATCGATGTGCTCTTATTATATATATTACTTGACTTGCGTTATTTGGGGAGTGAGCCTTGGTGAGGCCTGGGATGGGTAGTTTGCCTTGTTAGGTGTTTGGTTTACTCTTTTTCTCACGGAACTTTAGTACGTTCCCCCACTTGTGCACGAGAGTCTTGGTTTTCCCTACTGAGTGTACTTGTATACTCACCCTACGTTTACTTTCAGGTTTCCAGGAGGACTACCAGGGCTGTGTGGGACCCTACTAGTCAGACAGTTGGAGTTGTTGTTGTTTTCGTACCTTTGTTTTCTTTTGGTATTGTACCTTGAGCCTCTTTTTGTACTTTCACCTTGTTGTAAACTGTTTAAACATGCATGGGGGCTTTGTTGGGTTTATTTATTTACACCTGTTTCTTTCCCTTTTTGGGTGGTTGACTTGTCCTATTTCCCGATCCTAAATAATAAAAAGAGTAATGCCTTCCATTTGCGAGAATTTTCTATACCCTTGGTGCTAGTCGCCACTCCGGGACCTATTGAAGGCGGGTTTCGGGGGTCATTATCTCTCCTTCAACTTAAAGAAGGAAGGGCCTGGCAATCTGCTGACTCTTCCCTCCTTTTGGTGAAGGCGGGTCGTGACAATGACATCATGGAATAAAAATATTCAATAGAATTATAAATAAAATAATGTATTTTTAAAAATCTACAAAACTACCATAGGTGGAATCCATTAATATATAATTTTACATTAGTAACATAGAAATGAAATATATGAGAATATATTATAAAATTAAGAAGACAGTATTAAGTGTTAATTTTTGATGAATATGAATTTCTCATGTCTATCGAGGAAATATTATAAGTTGATTATAAATTTATTATTCACAAATTATTCATATTTTTTCTTGTGTAAATTTATATCAATTTTTAATTTGTTATGTGTTATCTGTTATTTTATTTTTCCATGATATTTTTATAATATATTGAATTATCATATATTAACTATTATTAAATGAGTTAAAATTAAACTTTAAATTATAGTATAATTAAATCATGGAGTTTCATGATGTTTTTGAAAAAAAGATTTAGTTTTCTTCTACATACATGTTGTATTCTATTAGTTTATAATCCAGGATTAATAAGATAATTACAGATTATACAAATTATTTTTTTGAACAGTGATGTAATTGAAATGTATTTTTATTAAAGAACCATGTGTGGAGGTAATATGGGTCATAATTCTTATTGTTACATAGGCTTATATAATATATATAAAAGTAGGGTTTGTATATGTCTTTCTATAGGATTACACTTTAGTAAATTATTCATATCATAGGAATATGATCCTTTTCATGAAATTTTTTTATGTATCAAATGGATATGGTTTGAATTTAATTGTCTAAATATTAATGGATATTAAACTTGTTTATTAAGACATGTGATTGGATGTATTCTATTTTTGACATCAATATTGATTAAAATGTTTATTTTTTTGAGTGAATGTGGATTTCAAACTAAATAATAAAATATATTTATAAAGGTAATGGGAATACCATATATATCATTCTAAAGAAGCATAAAAATTAAAATTTAATGTTTTATATTCTATCAAAATAAAACATTCCCTAAGGCCTCGATTATCCAATTGGGTGGTTTCACATGAAAAATGAGTTCACAGAAATTATCTTTTGTATGTAAAGTAGATAATGTGGTTATCCAAGATATTTGATACCTAATATTTAATATATGTTTTTGGTTAATGATATTTTTGATAGCCTTACCATTAGAATACCAAAGTAGTAGGGTTTCGATACCACTTACTATAGATAATAAAATGATATATGAATATAATTATCTATGTGTGAAATGTGATATGTTTTCAATTTTTGTTGGTAAATTATAATAATTACTAATTTACACGCATTATTGGTATAAGTCATGATGGAATATATATTATTTTCTAGTAAATCATATGATGTAATTAAAGTAGTTTTTTATTATAGTGGGAGTACTGTAATTTAAAATTATATATTTATTGAATGGAAATTTTTTTATCAATTAATAAGTTCTTCTATTGTAGTTAATTTGAATAGAAATTATAAAATTATATATTTACATCAATCCAATATAAGTGAAAATAGAACTGAATATTTTTTTATATTGTTATAGAATCATAAAAATCATTCATACGATATATAAATATCATTTAATTTTTTTGTGTAATAGCATTCTGAGAAACTAAAGGCTTATGTTCTTTCAAAAATTTGTTCTAGATTATTATGAGAATAATATATTATTCTCATTGTGTTTCAAATTAATATTTTTAATATGAATTTATTGAGGAAAATTGAGTCTCGTCTCATACACTAAATATTACTTGGATTTTTAATGACATAGAGAAACTACAAGATTCAATTTTATCTTCCTATGGATATTGAATTCATGTTGTAATCATCATTGTAAAATTAAATTAAATAACATTATTTAAATGACTAATCATCCATATTTACCATATTTTTTAAGCATAAATTAAATGGTCCTAATATTTTAAGGCCAAGAGATATATTTATAATGATGGTGGGTAAAAGTACAATTTACCATGAGAAGTTTCAGATGTAATGTACAATAATATTTCATTAAGTAGATTACAAAGAATATTAAAATAGTAAAATGTATTTTACTAAATAGATACCCTTTTTCATTTTGTGGAATTTTCCATGATACCTAATAGGGGTTTGAGAAACATTATGGAGGGTAAATGTTTGGTATTAGTGTTATATAAAAAATTCTCCAATTTTAAATGTATTTGATTGAAAATGAATGTTTTTAAAAAAATTAATATACAGTAGATAAATATCATTATATGATTTAGTGGATATTTTCATATTCATATATTTTATAAAAGGATAAAAATATATATTTTTATAATGAATAAGAGTATAAAAACATTTAATAGATCCAAATAATAGGGGGGTTTTAGTATTCCTTACATTATTTAAGTGAGGTCATGTATTTAAAACATTTTATATTAATAAATAAGATGATATGAATTTTTCATGATTCATTAAAATCTTTTACATATATGAAAATATTATATGGTCAAATGAAATTTATAATAAATAAAAAAATTTATATGAGCTATTTATTATCATTTTTGGGAATTAATTCTCACCGGTCAATAGTGTCATATTTTAATAAAAAGTATTTTTTTTAAATATATTTAAACCCATGTCAATAATATTTTGAAATTTTTATGATAATAGTATATTTGTTAAATATTCTATGTAATGTGCCAAAAAATCTGAAGTAGGAACATTTTTTGTGACTGTGTGTGTGAAATGAAACACCAAGCACGTGAGGAAAAATAATATTCCATGAATTTTGAATATAATTACCATTTAATGAAATTAAATATATTTTATAGCTTTCAATTCACAAAAAACTGATTTATCTTTCATCGCATGAAACAAAAAGTGTCATAATGGCTTATGTTATATACAAGACCGAGTTTTACCGAATAATATAATATTATTAAAATATTATTACCTTATATAATAAAATATAACCTAGACATTAAATTAGAGATTATAAATATGGTTAACTATCTTATGAAATAATGAGTTTTATTGAAATATTAAAATAATTAATTGGTTAATAATTAATTAGAAATTAATATAAGAACCTATTCAATATAAAGGTAATGTTTTTATTGAAAACTATTTTTATGCTCAACAAGTTGTTTTCTCCAATTAAATTAAATTAATTACAAATAGTGAGTGATATTAATGTTTTGTATATATATATATATATTATAGTCAAAGAAATAGTTTTGTATTCATCGAATAGATCTTATATGCATGAGATAAGAACAAACCCAATATTACACATAATATTCTATATTTTTATTAAGGCACATTTACCATATTTTAATAGAGAACCTCATTTAAACCCCCTTTTTAGAACATTTATAATTATTAAATGTAAAAAAAACCTCACCTATGAAATATAAGCAAAAAAATTATGTTAGGGTGATTTGTTGGTATTTTTCTTTGATTTTTCAATTTTTAATGAACCGAAGAAAAATAATAAATTTTAAATCAAAATTTATTTTCAACTAATTTTTTACAAAGTTAAATGATATATGTATTGGTTTTAAAGATAAATATTATCAATAATATATCATTTATTGTGATTTTGTTAATTTTAATCTATTTAAGTTTGAAATTGGATATAAAACCATTGCAAACATTTGAACATTTTTCTTAAAAACCCATCATTGTCATCTTATTTGTGGGGTTACGTTGAAAATAATTTCTAAAAATTATGTGATTGAAATTGGGAAAAATGGGTTCAAAAATTTTAATTCTCATAATTTATAATTTATAATATTCAAAAATTACTTTTTTACCATAAAAATTAGAGAATGTAATTAAAATTGTTTACAATTATTAAGAGAAAAATTATCTTAACATGGTACTAAACATTTATCTTAAGAACAAAAATGACCTAGGAACCTATCCAAAAGAAATTTTATAGACATATATATTCTATATAATAAATTTTATCCAATTTTAACTATTATTTAATCCACTTTAAATTGGAATAAAGTGTGTGGGATTCCCTTTTACCAAATTTATAGGAGTGACATGCATCCTCAACTGTAAAAAGGCACTAAAGACTCCCTCATCCTCACACCAATAAAGCCACAGAGTATTATCCCATATATACACAAGTTGATCCTAATAATTCATCCTAAAATAATATATTCCACACCTTATTATGAAATCCATCCATGGAATCCCTTTGGTGCAGGCCAAAATGAGTTACCTGAATAAGTGGCAAAATCCAACCTCAAGTTCATTGAATTTATTTTCATTTTCCATCAACTAAATTCTACTTATTCCATTTTTAAATAATAAAATAGTTTTAAAAAATATTTTTAGATGTTAATATATTAGGTTTTGACCTGAACATACACACACATCCATAGAATGGGTAAAGAACCTACTGTTTATATGTATGGAGAACTATCGGCTCACAAAACAATGATTGTTCTTTTTTCTGTTACCACCTCTCATGCTTGGGAATTATTATGTAATTATTTTTATATAAGATTATATATTATTTATAATTAATTTTTATTATTTAATTATTTTATAACACATACCATTATGCTTTCAATTTTCTATATATATGATAACATTATTTGTGAATCTGGGGACTACCGCCCCCTCAAAGAGATGTGACTCATTCCGACTATACATGGAATATATAAAGGATGGTTTCAATAAAAAAATATAATATTTATGACCTAGATATGATAATGTAAATATAATTTTAATATATATATATATATATATATATTATAATTTCAATTATTTCAATATATTACAAAGTAAGGATTTTAGTGTTTATGTGTGTGTTTGGTTTACCATCTCCATAAAAGATGCATTTCATTTCCTATCAAAAAACATTATTTATTGTTATAAATACTACTATACCGAATATATATTATATTTACATCATTATTTACATTATGGTGATGATTAATCCATGATTTAATTATTAATAAAAACAAGTAACGTGTTAAAACATACTTGACAAATTAAAAAATTAACACCTAAAATATAGAAAATAATAAAAGTTTAATAAAAATGGGAAAAAAATATTATAAGAAGTTAATATATAATATTATAAATATGATTATGGATGAGTTATACTTTATCGACATGTTCCAAACCCTTATACAATATTCAAAAGGAAGTTAACCCAATAAAGAGACACAAGGTAAGGTATTTCATCTCACATTTTTTCTATCTATGACAAAAATGTAGTGTTCACCACATACCTCTTTTATGTTGTGTATCAAATAATACTTTT
The DNA here is from genome assembly GCA_963277665.1 of Viscum album. Taxonomy (NCBI): domain Eukaryota; kingdom Viridiplantae; phylum Streptophyta; class Magnoliopsida; order Santalales; family Viscaceae; genus Viscum; species Viscum album. Next base: position 1,495,349,179 of record OY728151.1, on the reverse strand, counting down.
AATATATTATATTATTAATCCTTTTATCTTCATGGAATTTAAAACATTCATTTTTTTCCTTCATGAGTCTTACTATTTAAAATGTTTCAGTGTTGAATGGGACACTTTATAATGTATAAAATTATTTTTTTAGAATAATTTTTATTATAATTCATTTCCATTTGAATAAATTATATGACCATTATCCAATAATCACGTTATTTTTACCATGTTATAGTTATTGATGACCTTTTTCAAGTATTATTTCCACTTTTCCACTCATGGGTACTCAAAATGATTTAGAATGTGTTTTTTAAGAAAATCTGAATTCATTCTCTCATTAGCCGGATAACCTATTTTCTTTTAAAAAAAACATTTTCAAAAATTGTCTTTAAACATTACAAACTTATTTATTAATTAAAATTTTCTATTTTTTATCATTTAACCAAGTTTTAAAAGGAATCTAAATATTGTATTCTAAATATGAGATTTTTTCTAACCTTTTTACAGTTCAAATGGAATGATATTTTAACCTTTTACAATATGTTCAGATTTACCCATCATCATTTCATTGAAGCATCCTTTGAATTTTTTTGATGACTAATTATTATTGAAAATTATATTAAAAGTTTTTGTTAAGGAAAACGTTTTTCAAAATTATTTTTAAATTTAAAATAATATTTTGATCATTAATTTTTTTAAAATATATTTTTTATTATTTCTAGTCATCAATCACAACAACAAAAAATTCTACTCTACATAAGATATATTGTACTAATACCATACAAATTATTACTCTTTATGGTTAATTATATATTTTCCACTGATACTGTCCACATTCACTCCCATGGTTCCTTTATTTATCCCCTTGAAATATTAAATTTTCTATGATCATTAGAAATTTAATTTCCCATAATTATACATGCCATTTATCATGGATAAGTTAGTTTCTTAAACCATATATCATTTTAAATATGGTGTTTATATTTAAATTTATTTGATTATCTTGTGAAATATTGATAAATTCGTATTCTTTATTCTGTAAGGATATTTGATAAAGTGTATTTTTTATAAATTAAATAGTTTATTCAATATGAGAAATGATTTGGACATTGAATGATGTGTTGGGACTACAATTTTTATAGCCCCTCGATGAATCTACATGTTCTCAGGAGAAAAATAATTTGCGCAAAATAAATGGATTTCTACCTATAGTTTTAAAATATCTAAAGGATGTATCTTTAAAGTACAATTTTTCATATCCCTGATACATGAAATCCAATAATTAATAATTTCGTTAATTTTTATTCTATTATTATTTATCCATGATTTTTTACGTTGACATATATATGGATGTATTTCATTATCAGTTCATTTATTATATAAAATGTTATTTTATTTTCTTAACATTTAATATTGTTTACTATATATATTTATTTTAGTGGAATTTGTTCACATTAATTAATTTTCAATATTTTTTGTATGTTTCCTTCTTATTTCTTGATTACATGACACATGTTCTCAGTTTTTTCCATTTTCATATTGATTATTTTCAATGATTCATTATTTCTTTTGTTATAATGTACCCTTACTGAGAATTTGAGTAAACCCTTATTATGATTACTTTCCACAGGATTTCTGAAGTGTACTATGAAATATATTCAAGGATATGCTATATGGAATATATTTACTATTATCAAATATAAAAAAATATGTTTTAATTAGTGTATTAATTTTTAATTCAAAACTCATGTATGTATCTTGTTTATATGGAAAACAAAAATGTTCAGTCCTCTAGGATGAAAACTATATGTATATATGACAATATAATGGTAGTAGACACTGGATTTATGCTTTTTGGTGTCGGTTCACTACTTTTGGTATCATAGAAAGTTTAGTATCAACCTTTTGAAATAGATGTAGAGAACCATATATTAGAGAACATATCCATAAAGTAGACATTGAGGATAAGTATATAATAATATTCAAGAATTTTGGTAGGGTATAAATTATCTTGGTCCTCCTAGAAATACATCATGATATAGATACTAAAATTGGATATGGATCTGGAAAAAATTTACCTAGGAGTAACAACTATGAAAATGTGCATTAGTCCAGACTTAGCGTAACCTGGTACATGACTACGAGCCTTACTGCCACCTAGTTCGACACTCATTGGGTATATTATTAGGATAATATAATTTTTTTACAAACCATTATGAATGATTTTGATAATGAATATCCAATTTTAAACCTAAGGTGTTTCAGAATTTAGATAATCTATCTTGATTTAGATATCATATTAATGATTATACTTATTTCTATGAATATTATTACTCGCGATATATTTTCTGGGTTTTCTCAATGGTTGGTATAGAAATGAGTCATGTTAACATTGAACATGGATTAAAAGTTGATGATAATGAGTAACCAAATGATGTGTTTATATGAGTGATAGATATTATTTTTATGAAAAATATTTTATCTAAAAATATGATTAAAAACATATACCTTAACCAACCCCAAAACTCACCAAAGAAGAGAAGGATATAGTCTTCTTTGAGATCAAGTGTTGGTCTACACATAAATAATAAGGCTCGATTTATATCATCAATAAAATATGGAAGAAGAATCATAGGAATGTGTATAAATGTAATGGGTAATACTTTTTTTTGGGAAAATACATAATGAAAATAATTTATGAGGAATAATTTAAAATTGTAATAAAAGGAAATGAAACTCATCATATAGAATAATTTATTATTCATTTCCATAAATGTGAGGAACCTGGACATTACAGGATTCTATGAACTATTATAAAGGATAAACACTAGACCAAGGTAGGATCTATGTGGAACTAAGTGGATAATGTTTTTATGTATTGGGATTTTATTTAAAATTAAAGTTAAAAGGATATTTAGTGAATATACTTCTTTCAAACATGTCAAGAATATTAATTATTGATATAATGTTAATATATTTTTGGAAAAGTAAAAAATGTATTCCTAGTGACAACTAATCAAGATATCATGGCCACACATCTTAAAACCATGACCAAAGGACACTAAGGGATTCATTCCAACCACTGACCTGCATAATTTCATGGTTATTATGTAATTCATTTTAGTTATACAATTTGAACAACATTTATTAATCATGAACACATTGTATAACTATTAGGTTTTAGAGATTAATTCTTTAAACATATTGTATTTAGAGAATAGTTAAAGAAAGATGTAGTGAATTTTCAATCTTTTACGGTCCTTATAATCTGTTAAATATTTAATTTAGTATATCTAAGATAAATGTTAATTTTTAGACAAGAATTACGTGAATTATGGGATGAATTATAATTTCATCAAATCACAACCAAAATATGGAATTTTTTATATGAAATTAAAACATATTATGTGAGTAAATTTACTTATATTCTTATGTAGTAAATTAATTTCTCTACATGAGGAAATGGATTTTCTAAAAAAATTTATCATAATATATTAATTTTTGTTGAACTTAAAGTCCTATAATTCACCATAGATTAATTTCTTTGAGGCCCTAAACATTCAATTGATCTTGAACTTTTTTTTTTGATTTATGAACTAAATATCACACATTAAATATTTATTATTTTACTCCAAGTATATTCATCTACATTATACTAATGTTATATTAATTAGAGACCTATTTATATGGTATTCCATGAAACCTTTGTACTTAAAATTATCTATTTTCTAGAGGATTTATTATAAACCCTTCTTAGATTGTGTGATTTAATAAATAGTAAATATAAAAAAGGCTATCACCAATATTGAGTTTAAATTTAAAGGATATAATTTAATTAATGTGGGAAGAATGTAACAACCTAAAAAATATAAAGTATTAACATTGTATTTGATTTCATCTATGAAAATAAATAGAAAGATTGTAACATAATATAATATCCCAATAATTTTTATTATATTTACGATTTTAAATAAATTCATTATATTTTTTATCTTTCAATTTACGTGATATTGAGTTAGTGCACGACCTATACAACAATGAGTTTTTCAATGTATTTTTTACACGCAAGGCAGTGTTTTATAAGACAATAAAATATTATTAAAATATTATTATTTAATATAATAGGATATAACCTTGCCCATAAATTAGTGGTTTAAAATTTTATTAACTAACTTATGAAAATATGTGGTTTACACAAATATAATTGATTTTCTAGAAAACAATTTTTATTCTTACAAAGAAATTTTATCATAATCAATCAAATTAATTATCATTAAGAAATTATATTAATCTAATATATAGTTTTTAGGTTCAATAAAATATATTTATTTTTTAAAAATATATATGATAGGCATGAGATAAGAACAGACACAATATTACACATAAAAAACCTATATTTTTATTAATGCACCTTTACTGCCATTTAAGGTATTATTGATTTAAATTCCAATTTTTTACATTTAAATATATTATATGTTAAAATAAAATTTATCACATAAATATAAACATAAAAATTAATTTAGAGTATTATTTGTATTTTTCTGGGGAGTCTAATGTTTTATTGAATAGGAAAGAATATTGAATTTTAATTCAAAATTTCTTTTTTTAATTTATTTATAAGGATAGAATATAAATTTTACTAGTTTTAAAGATTATTTAAATATTTTTTATATCATTTTATACAATTTATGTCATTTTATTCAATTTAAATGATAAATTGTATTAAAAATAGAGAAATTTTTTGATTTTTTTTACTTTAAAAACATGCATTGTTGTCCGGTCTATGAGATTAAATTTAAATTCTTATACGCCAATTATGTGATTAAAATTTTGAAAAATGGAATCCAAATTTGGAATAAGAATAATTTATAATGTATAATAATTTAATATTTATTTTTTACAATAATTTAATTGAATGAAATTATAATTAATTACAACAATTAAGAGAAAAATCAGTTTAATAAGGTACTAAACCTTAATCTTATCGGAACAAATGACCTAGAAACATGTCCAAAATCCATTTAATGACCATTTATAGACCCTATAATACCTTTTATAAAAAATTTAATATTTTTTATCCACATTATAGGTTATAATCATGGATGGAATTCCCTTTTCTGAAATTTACAAGAGTGCCACTCCTCCATTATAAAAAGGAACTTCAGCCAACCACTTCCTCACACCTCTCAAGACACTATGGATCTACCATGATTAACACAAATTTATCCTAAAAATACCTCCCCTAATTATATAAGCCTCACCTTGGGTAAAAATACATCCAAGTAATCCCATTTGTTAAATCTAAATGGAAGTACCAAATAAGAAGTGGCATCTTTCCTCGAGTTCTTTCATTTTATTTTCTTTCTTCACCCCCTCAGTTATACTTATTACATGATTAAATAATAACATAATTTTCCTAAATATACTTATATTTTGTTATTTTAATGGTTTCAAATTGACTTACATGAACATCCATATTGTGGGAATCAAACATACCGTTTATGTGTACGGCGAACTACCTCCTCACAAAACGATGATTGTTAGTTTTTCCATTACCCCCTCTAAGGGTTAGTAACTATAATGGAAAAAAATTATATTATATATATATATATATTATTTTTTTATTCATTGATAAGTTTTTTATAACACATACCTTCATTAATGGCATTATTTATAAATAAGATTACATTTTTTGGGGAAGTGTTGACTACCGCCCCTTAAAGCGATGTGACTCATTCACAAACTACTTGGAACAGATAAATGGTGGTTTTAATAAACCTATTTAATATATATTACATATATATGCTAATTGAATAATAATATTTATATTTATATAATTTATCTTTCATTATTTTAAAATATGACAATGTAATGAAAGTAGCATCCATGCGTAGATACGGCCAAACGTCTCAATGAACGGTGCCTTTCATTTCCGATCACCAAACATTATGGATTATTTTATATAAATATAAAATGAAAATACATTATATTTATATCATGGTATATAATTTTTAGATGATGAATCCATGATGAGATTAATAATTATAATATTTGACAAGTTAAAATATACTCAACAAACTGGAAATTAACACTATAAATAGTGAAAATTATGAATGATCACTAAAAAATATGTTATATGATATTATAAGAAGTCAATATATTTTATTATAAATATTATTATGGTTGTGGTATAAGTTATTGACCTATTTAAAACACTTATACATGATTTTAGAAGAAGTTCACAAAATAAGGAAACGTAATGTAAGATATTTTCATCTCACTTTTTTCAACTGTGAGATAAATGTCATATTAACCACTTAATATTTTTTTGAGGTGTACCTAGTTGCCCTTTTTATATATTTAATCATTAATCCTTTTATCTTCATGTTAGTTAAAAATATAATTTTTTTTATTCCTTCATGAGGATTATGATTTAAAATGTTTCAATGTGGTATAGGACACATTATATTTTGTAATTAATATTTTCATCAAGAATAATTTTAATGATCCTCCAATCCCATTAGAGGAAATTATATGATCTTTTTTCAATAAACCCTATTATTTTCCCCTCTTCGGGTCATTCATGACTTTTTTCAAGTATTATTACCATTTTACACTCATTGGTATGCAAAATATTCTTTAAAATGTTTTTTATGAAAACCTTACTTTATTCTCTATTCAGTTTGAGATCATGTTTTATTCTAAAAATATTTACTAAAAATATTTATTTTATTAACCTTTCCAAAATTATTTATTAATTATATTTTTATACTTTTTTATTTTACCCATGTTTTAATGGAATATTCTTTTCTCTTTCAGAACAAGGAATGTTTTTTATCATTTTTACCATATATAAGGAATGTTCTTTTCTCCTCGTACGATAGGTATAGATTTACCCACCATCATTTAGTTGAAGCTTCTTTGAATGGTTAAAAGTTTAATTTTTAAATTAAATGTTTTAAAATGCGTTTATCAATGATTTTTTTAAAAAATTACTAATAAAAAGTATGTTTTCCTCAGTATTGTTTTTTGAATATCTTTTATAGTATTGATAAGAGTAAATATCTTCAATGATTTATTAAAACTTTACATGGTATATTTTGTATTGGTACCATCTTTATGCTTCATCTTTATGGTTTATGATTTAATTGTCCAAGGATTTTGTTTACATTAACTTCCTTTATTTCATTCTTGGTCCCCATTAAATATTAAATTTCCAATGATCATTAGATATTGAATTTCCACTTATTATAAATATCATTTTTCATGGATATGTTTACTTCCTATAATATATATCGTTTTATATATAGTGTTTACATTGATAGATATTTTATTATCTAGGAAAATATTGATTAAAATTTATTATTTATTCCATAGGGATATTTGAAAAGACATATAGATTATTAACTAAATCAATGATTTTATAAGAGGAATTATTTGGAAATGAAATGCCAGGTGGGGCCTATAATTTACATATCCCCTCAATACATCGACAAATTCTAACAAGAAAAATATTTTATGAAAAGTAAATAGGTTTCTACCTATAGTTTTAAACCATCTAGAGGGTGGATCTTAAGAGTATAGGTTTTCATCTTCCTGGTACAAGATTTCAAATAATAAGTCATTGGCTTCATTTTGTTCCAGTTATTATTTATCCATCACATATTGAGTTGAAATATTTATGGAATAATTTCATCTTAATTTAATTTATTTAATGGAATTTGTTTTTATTTTCTTACATTGTCATATTTATTTTTCCTTATAAAGTTATTTTAATTGAATTTGTTCCCATATATTTTTATGACATATTTATCATTTTCTTCCTTCTTAGTTTATTGATTAAAAGGAACATGTTATCATTTATTTAACGTTCCATATTACTTATTCTTATTAATTAATTAATTATTTCTTTTTTACTTTAACCTTACTAAGCATTTGATCCCACACATATTATGTTTCCATTACCCAAGATTCCTTGAACTGTATTAAGAATGTCATGTAAGGATACGCTAGATAGAATAAATTTATTACACCAAAATATAAAGAAAAATTTAGGTTTTAATTAGTGAATAAACTTATAATAGAACATTCATTTTTGTATCTAGTATACTAAGAATGATAAGATAGTCAATTCTTTGGGGCGTGATTTACTTGTATTTATGTCAATGTAATGGTAGTAGTCCCTGATTCCAGGATTTATGGGGTTGGGTCATTATGTTTCCTATAAATTAAAATTATGTCATCTAATCACATAATAAATAATTTTTATCTTGTGATGATATGTCTATGTGAAAATATAATCCAAGAGTCTATTGTGAGAATATTTGGATTCAGATAATTTCATATAAAACAAAAAAATTATAAATTGGTTAAAATGTGAAGTGAATTTCTCATAATATACTAAAATGGCTTAAAGGGTGTCAAAAAAATATAGTGTTGTATATGTAAACTATGTTGAAGTGAATTTCAGACTATATCATAAAATAGTATAGTATGTGTTGGAAAATATAAATTATTGTGAAATGTTACATTTGTTACCAAATTATATCCATGAAATGTTTGTTGAAACATTTCTACAATTGATTATGGTGGTGGAGTATGAAAGAGTACATCATTGAAAATATAACTTATCGACATCCTGACATTAAAAATTGTGAATTAATTAAGTTTTAATAATATATTAATTATTTAAATCATTAGGAATATGATTCCTTAATCAAGACAATATTCAAACTTTCATACATCAATGAGAGTATAGAGTAATATAGAATAATGGAGTATTTTTTAATATAATTACAAAGATATTTTAATGAAATGTCATAGTGATTCACCCATTTTATTGAAACCATAAAATTAATATAGTAATAAGGACTCTCATCTGGACTATCATATTTGATATGATTTCCTAAGAAATTGTGTATGTCTTTTGTTTTATTCTTAATATAGGTAATGTTTATGAAATATATGATCTTATTTTAATGTTACACTCATATTTATCATTTGAATTTGTACAGAATTAGTCTATATAAATTAATAATTGTTGAATTAGTATAGAAAAAATTACACCAATTTAAACTCTTCATTTTACCTCCACACTGTTTATGGTGAAATAATCAGACATCACGTTTGTAAGGAATAGAACCAAAAAATAATAAACAGTCAATGACTTTTATGAGGTTCACTAAAAAATTGTGAGCTAGTTCAATGTGTGAAGTGGATTTATCAAACATACACATTCTTTATTCCCTTATTTCCAAAATTACACAAGTGGAAAGGGATGGAAATGAAAATTTTAAATCTAACACAAATACAGATTCAAGAACAACAGTAATTTGAAATTCTTTCTAAAATAAGTTGTCTAATAATAAGTACCGTCATTTGAAAACTATATAACATGAAGGATTCTTTATTTATGTTACTCATGAGAGGATCAAGACTCTTCTAGACTAATCTACTAAGATAACTATCCTTTTTCCCAATTAACATCAATACCTCCCTCTATTATTTACTTATATAGAATTCCCATTAATGGTGTATCAGTTTCTATTTTTCCATTTTCAATAGAGGAATAAAATTCAATAGATTATGTTCATGTCCAAGACTATATTATTCATACACTATAAAGATAAAATTTCAAAATAGTTTTTTGTTTAAATATTTTTCCTATAAAATAATGATATGAAAATATCAAAGGTTTTTATTCTCCATTTGAAATTTTCATTATAAATAATTAATATCAGAATTTATAGTGAAGACTAATCTATCTTCCTAAATTTCATAAGTCATATTATATTTAATATATATATATAACACCACCTAAATAATAATTCATATTTGAATATGTATATTTTCATGAATCCAATAATTGTTATCTCCTTCCATTTTATTCATTGATTATAACTATAACAACATTATCTCAAATTTCATTTCTTTTTTTTATTTAATTTTTATTTCAAAACACTAAATGTTTCTAAATTATTAAACAAATAATTTTATATTTTATAATATCTAAATTTACATACAAATCAATGATATCATTATTTGGAATTTTTTATTATTTTCATCATGTTAAATTATTCATCAATAATTCAATATAGATTCCTTTCGAAATATAGATACATATCATCCATTAATTTCACATAATTTTATTATATACTACCTGAAATATGGTTATTTTTTCTTCATTATTTATTTTCTACTACATATTCCCTCAAATATACACTTAAATCCCAAAAACAATTCATCCAAGTTACTATAAAAATAAGTCAACATATCTCATCCTAAAAAATATTGAGATTTACATGATTATTTATTCCATTTATATATGATCACATTATATGAAATATTTTTTTAAAGGTTTCTCAGAAGGGTGACATATCCCCCTTCATACAATGATTTCATCATTGATTTAATCACACTATCCAAAAATTTTCATTATAAATAAATTAATAATAACATCAATGCGTTGTATTAATTTTAATATTTTGATTCAATTGTGAATACTAATATATTATTATGAAATAACCACATGTATCATACAAATATGTAGAAAAAATATGTTAATTTTAAAAATATCCACTTAAATATTACTGAATCCTTTTAATCATTAATATTTTTATTTATGTTCATAGTTACTCATTAAAATACAATTTATCAATTAGGAATTGATTCATGTGTGGAAAAGAATCACTTGTATCCCATGGAAACTCTTGTTAATTTTAATTTTTTCTAGATTACTTCTATAACACCCTAAAATTTTTCGAATTTTTTATTCAAATAAATTCAATTCCATCAATATCTTGTATTACATTGTAAACCGTGATTATATTGTGTTACACATAACACTAAGCTTATCATGGGTTATACACAATAATGGGATTAAATAAAGACATCTTACTATTAAAATATTATTATTTAAAACGATAGATATAACCTAGTTGTTAGAATGAAAGGTATGAATATGATTAACTAATTTATTAAAAAATAATTTTTAAGTATACATATAAGATTAATTCCCTGGTGATCAACTAATTATAAATGATAATAAATAAACTTTGAAAATAATGTAATCTTTTCCACAAAAACTATTTTATGCACACAAACATGTTTTATATAATTAAATTAAAAATAAAAACTTTGATTGAATTATTTTGATGAAATTAATATATAATTTATTCAATACAATATTTTTCATTCACCTTATATTTTTTCTAGACAATATATAACTATATGTTGAATTTTACTGTTAAAAATTATATTTTTCTAAAAAAGAATTTATGTCACATTTTGTGCACAAGTTTTAGAATTAATATTTGACACTTGTACAAAATTTATTTCATAAAATTAATATCATTTTTAAAATCTTCATGAAAAATTTAACCTAGAGTTTTTTAAAAAAATAAATAACAAATTTTTTATATGAATTGCAAGAAATATCATTTTTAATAAGAATGTTATTTATTTTAACAAATATATAAATATAAAAAATATTTTAATATGATTTGAAAAGTAAACAAACAATTCATTAATATATTTATTTAACAAGTTTGAGCCATTTTAATCAATTTATTAATTCATTTTTATATAAAATATTTTTACATGTTTGAACAGTTTCTCTTTGGAAAACTATGTTTTCGTTATGTTTATAAGTTTAATTTTAAATTATAATTTAAAAATTCAATGAATATATTTTGGAGAAATGGTTTAAACATTTTTACTAATAATAATTAATATTTTTTAATATGGTCAAGAATTTTTTTTTAAAATTATGAATATTAAAATCTGTAAATATTAATTTCCATGGTTATGGTCAAAATGGGTTTCTCATGGGGTTTTACACTAAAAGGATAAGTATTATAATAACATAGAAACTTTTCCAAACCCCACTTTATTGACATATAACTATATTATCACCTATCGTTATCAATATGGCTTGTTTTTTAAATATTGGAATGTAAAAAATTTTGTAACATAATTTCGTTTTCAAAAAGTACTTGTGTTCCACTCACCTCACTTATAAAATTACACCATTATCCTCTAATTTTCACGCATCAAAACATATTGGTTATGAAAATACCCCCAAAAATAAAACCTTTTTAATAAACACCCTAATAATTTAATCTATTCTCGAATATAAATACATCATATTAATACTTTTGCTACGTGTGAAAGGAAGTTGTTCAAAAAGAGGTAAAATCCCAAACCATGACTTTTTTTGTTTCATTGAAAAAATAATTCAATTATTGTTAAAAAAAATTAATATTATAACCTTAGTATCATATATATCAAATATTTTATTATTTTAATCAAATAATTTAAATACTTCACATTATCCATAAAATTAAATATAAAATCATTATTAATTTTTATGACGGACTACTGCCTCTCATACCTATGTTATACATTTTCTTTCACCGCCTATCAAGGATGGATATAATTATTGATTTAATGATTATAGAGTATATTTATGACTATAATTTTATTTTGGGAATTTTAATATCACATCTAAAATAAACCTATGAACTCTTTGGAAGATAATAACGTCCCTCGTGTGTATGTCAGACTACCGCCTCACGAAACATTGTAATCTATTTTATATTTCAGTTTTAATTATATTTTTATAAGAATATATTAAATGAAATTATATAAAAATTTAATATAATAACACATATTTAATTAGGATACCTCATATGACTTGTTACATTCAATTCCATGGGGAGTGTATGGAATAATTCCACCTCTCGAACCGATGTGATTTTTGTCACTAAGTCATTTAATTGAAGATAACTATGGAAAATTTAACAAATGGCATACCATCTACGTGACTGGTGTATTGTATTTTCTATCTCTAAATTTCATGTATTAATATAAATACATATATAATTAATATATATTACTTTTATATAATTGTTAAAATTATGTAAAATATCGATCCATTATAAATGAATTTGTCTCAAACATAATGAATAAAACCATTCATGAAAAACAATATAGATGTTTTATGAAATTTTATTTTGACAATGAATTTTTAATAAAATTTTAATTAAATGTAATAATTTTATAATATATGGTATTATATATATAATTATAATTATATAATTGATATATAATAAACTTATATTTATTATATATTAGTTTTGGACAAGTACGAAGGATGTCGAAATTTAGGGTATGGGATTTTCATCTCACTTTTTTACTTCTATGATACACTTTCCATATTAACTATATATTAATTTTATGTGATTTATATTCTAACCATGATTTTAAATTATGATAAATATCATGAAAATTATTTTCATTTACATAACAACTTTTAATTCCTCTCTTCAATTTGGGTTGTATTTCAAAAGTTACTAATGCACTAAGTGGTTTTTGTCTTAATTATCATTTTTTGATACAAATTTCACATTATAAACCTTTATTATTTAATTATGTCTATTTATAGAACTTATGAAATGTAATATCCAGAATTTATTTATCTTCATTTTGTTTAATTATTCATATAATTTTATTCTTTCAGGGGTCTTATGATTCAATGTCACAAAAGTGGTATCAGTTTTATGATATAATGCCATCATTTATCAAGATTTTTTATAATTATGATTCATATGATTAAATCAGAATATCTATATCTCAAGAAAATCATTAAATTTTGTCTCATTTCATTTAGTCAAAAGAACACATTTTTCCCTTAAGTTTCACCCCTTATTTTCTCATGATTTCAAAATAAATATTTAATAATAATCTGATTAATTTCAATCTTTGTTCGAAAACCCTTTTTATTACAATTCAATGTTTCCTAATTTTTTTAAAAAAATTATTTTCAATATTATACAAATAATTAATAAAATATTTTTATACCCATTTTTTTATTGTTAAAACACGTTTTTAATGGAATCTTTGGGTCGTTTTCTAATCAAGGTGCATTTGGATTTTACTGAAAATATAAAAGTAAAAATTGTTTTAACATATATGGAATGTACAATATTACCCTTTTTTAGGCGTAAAAAATGTTATAAAGAATATATATGATGTTTTAAAGTTAATTATTAATTAATTTCTTTTAAAAAAATATTTTAGGAATATTTTTAGAATGTTATTTTCAATCAAATGTTATTTTCCTCTTAAAATGTTCCACAAGATCATTCAAAATCAATTTCCATCTAGGATAAAATCCAATGATGTTACCTATTATTTTTAGGGGATTCAATCCAAGGAATCCATTATTATTCTTCCTATAAATGTTTAATGTGTATGATGAAAAGAAGTTTCTAAAACAAATTTTACTTCTATAGGTTATATCATAGTAAAAAATTTATGAAACAAACTTGTTTTTTCATGAGATAAGATATGATGAAATGTTGAAAATGTTATGGAATTTTTTTCTATTACGCATGTTACTATATGATGAAATGTTTATGAAACAAATTATTTTTCATTAGTTCGTATATTATGAATGTTTTATGATATTGTGGTATGAAGTTTAATGACTTTCAATATATTATGGGTGAGACCAATATCTCCCTCCTATTCATTGGGTAAATATTGATATATAATTAGATAAACCAGACTAGAATATTGATTGAACATAGTTCAATAAGGGTATATGTCTAATATGATAGTCATGGGAGTTACCTATGACTACTATGATTATTTAGGGAGTACAACCAATCCACTATGATAGACATGGGCATGACAATTGGATAGTATTTTTTGGGGAGTGAACCCAATAAACTATGATAGTCATTGTAGTTTATCCTTGACTAATAATGGAATGACTATCTATTATCATGTGTATGACACAAATATATACATTATAGAAATGTTATGCCATCAGGATTCATGTTCTATGATTCTATTATGATTCATGTCTTATGAACTACCAACATTTATTCCATGACTTGTGTTTATAATATAAGGTATTCTATTTATTACTTTCAAATGTCATTATCATATTTTAATACCCATGTGCTCATGATATATTGACATCTCCCTTTTTAACCATACAGAGGAACTGAACTCACCCATTCTTATGTTCATTTCCCTATGATATGATATATAAAGACCCGACATTAAACATTACTTATTCTGGTGACTTTTAACTTGAATTTATTTTCATTCATTCCCAAAGATCTTTTAGTTCTATATTTTTCGATAATTAGGAAAAAATTATACATAAACCTTCAATATTACAAAGTAGATAAGTCTACATGCCATCTGTTCTTTTTTTATTAAACAAAAACTATTAAAATTAAACATAGTTTATTTTCCTCAAAAATCATCAAATAATTTCATTGTAGCATTATATTTGTCCTTACCAATCATAAGACATATGAAAAACAAATTAAAATCTTGGGATTAGCAGAATAAGCTCAATAAGGGAAAACAAGAGAAATATTTTACATGTTATCTTCAGAGATATATGTATGAACATTGTTTCATTCAAAAAGGAATGAGAAAAGGAATATCATAACAATAAGAACTTGGATCATAACATGAATGTGTGGATAAAAAATTAATTTATATGTTCATAAAAATATCACCAGGTTCCATCCCCAAGGTTTTATATCACCAAGGTCTATCCCCAAGGTGTTATAAAAATTTATATGGTTATTTACTAAAGTATCATAAAACTTTCCATCTATATAGATAAATTTCATTACCCAATGCATTGGAGTGATATCAGTACACACCCATAATATGTATTTATTTTCATGTGATCCACATATATCATCATAAAAAATTTCATAAATAACCCAAATATAATAAAATAAATGGGTTTCATTTCAAAATCGTGAAGTTTTAAAAAGTGATTAAAAACATTATCATTATGTTATTTATAACCCACATAAAGGGAATGAGAGTTTTATGTATGTCAATTCAAGAATAAAAAATAAAATTTTTATGTCTTATTGAATAAAAATTGTAATTAAATATGTTTGGTTATTAGAATAAATAAAATAAGAGAATTTATTGAGAAAAAAGAGATATATTTTGAGATGAAAATTCTACAGCATAATGACAATGCAACATGGTTTTAGAAAACATTAAAAAGAGAGAGGATAGGGGTCACCCATTCATAAATGACTCATAATATAGTATAGGGATAGAATAAAATGAAAATAATAACATTGTATGGAAATTGAAAGACATAACACATAAAATAGAATAAGAAAGGAAAAGAGAAGTGTGAGAATTCATTTACCACATAAGATACATTTGAATACATATCATTAAGTAATTACATTATAAAAAACAATAAATATCATAAGAATATACTAATTCATGATATAATGTGTAAAATGTTTGTATATACACTTTATAGTAAAAAAAGGTGAATAGCATAATGATATTCCCCAAATAAAGGAGATTGAGACAAAGTCTCTTACCATGAGTCTGACTTGTCATGTTCATTCATTATCTTACTCTTCTTTGGTTAGATCGCCTTTGAAAAATGCCATAACACAATTATGAAGGTTTTTATGCCTAAAATATGTCTTCAAGAATGTGGGGAGTGATTCTAGGAATATTTTTGGATATATCATGGATGAACTAAAAGGTTTTGGAATTGTGGCTAATTGAGTGGAATGAGCGCCTTTTATAGGAGAGGGGAGGGGTGCCCTCTGAAAGTATTAAAATATTAAATTAATATAAATTATTTTTATAATACAGGTGAATCAAACATGAGTTATGAAAAAGATCATATTAGGATATATTAAAATCCTCTCATCCAATATTTTATAGAGATTTATTGAGTTTATTTTATACCTTATCGTTCCTCTTTCCCCATAATTATTCTCTTTTAATTTTAAAAGTGGTAACAACATTTTAATTTTAAATAAGATATTAATTTTACTAAAATGGTTTAAATTTATAATAATTTTACACTTAATTAACTTTTATACCATATCATAATAACATTGTGATTTTGAAATATTTTTTTAATTTGTAAATAATTTAAAAAAAAATTTATAAAACATCAATTATGTAAATTTTTGCACAATTTATTTTATTTAATTTAAATAAAATAACAACAGAGAGATAAATTATAACCAAACCATTTAATAGTCTCATAAAATTTAATATTAATAATTAAAATTTGTGGATGATATAAATATTTTTAATAATATTTTTTTAATATTTATAAAATTGGTTATTTGATTTTCTTATTAATGAAGAAATCACAACATAATCACTATGTCATAATTAAATTTATTTATTTAATGTCTAAAAAATATAAATAAAATACAATGATATAGGAAATATTTTTATCTTTCTCATAAATATTTATATTCTAAGTTATCACTTATATAATCCCATATTGAAAAATGTAAGACTTATTAAAAACATGAGTGTGAGAGAAGATTTAAACTATCTTCCATGGGAATATTTTTTCCTTTTAATTAAATAATCTTCCATGAGAAGCATTAAACTATCTTACATGGGAATCATTTTACATCTAATCAAAGAAGATTCTATGATAAGATTTAAAATGGATTCCATGGGAAGATTTATACTTTTAATTAAACATGCTTTTATGAGAATATTTATAATGGCTTTTATAGGAATCCTTATCCATTAAATTAAACAAGAATCTATGATAAGATTTAAACTATCTCATCTAATAAAATTATGACATGTGTTAGTTAAATATCTCAATTTTATTTTTACACATAATTATCCCATTTACCCTTAATGTAGAAATTATAAATAATTACTAAAGTTTCTATTCATTATCTCCAAAAATAAGAGTCATATTTCACAAAATTTTATCTTTATGATTCTAAATATTTAAAAAAAATTACATATTCAAAACACATAATTGGAATAAATTAATTTTAAATTAATTCCCATTGTCAAAACCAGAAACTAGTTTTTAAGAAATATAAACTATCAAAAGATTGACATGGGTTTATTTCCAATTTAAATGTGAAATTACTATAAATTACAAAAAAAATATTAAATTATAAACACATAATCCAATTACACGTTAAAACTAATTAAAAGTACAATCTAACTATATAACTAAATTAGATGAAAATGCAGTTTTGAATTATAAGGTAGTTTTTTTTTCAATTTTCATAAAACTAATGATTTTATCAGAAAAATACCAACATTTCTACTGAGGAAAATTTTTTTGTCTCGCTTATAAATAATAATTTTATATTATCCAATATAATAAATAAATGTGACAAAAAAATATTTAAAAAATGTTCTCCATAAAAAGGTGGAAATATGAAATTTTTAAAATATGAGAGTACATTATTCTTAAAATTGGAGTCATTCTCATTTTAAGCATTTAAAATTCATTGGATAAATATAAAAGCATTTAAAAAATGTAAAATCATAATATATTTATTTCTATTCATTCCTTCCAATATAATGACTAGGAGTTAACTACCATTTAAAATAATAATATTATTGTTGTACTATTTTTTGATATAAGTCAGTGTTGTGTGCAATGTAACATTTTGGATAAACTCGTTGTTGTGTCTCAGGTACGCTATCATACATAGTGTCCCCTTTAAAAAATCAATATTAAATTCAAACATATTAATATACATGAAAATGTATTATTAAATAAATACTTGGGATGTTACATCATACCCCACTTTTGGAAATTATGTCCTCGTAATTTTAAAATGTGGCTCAGAAACTTCATTGAAAATCCCACATCAAAAAAAGTGATAATAAATCTTTCACATGAGAAGAATGAAAGATAAGTAAAAAGGTCACCCGAGATAACACATAATAGGATTACATGTAGAAAAACATGGATATGGAATAAAAAGTAACCATCATTTCTGATGAAGAGTGATATAAAACATGATTAAGAGAATGTCAACAACCAGAAAACCAAAAACTTGTGATGGGTAAAATGATCTTTGAATTTGTATTAGGAAATGTTAATGTATAATTTTTTTTCTAAGGACCTTTTAATAATGTTGAGGAATTTATTTACAATATTGAATAAGAACATAAAGAAACATATTTACTTGTCATGTATAGTTTCATCCCTTAATAAATATCTACCATAAACTCATCTTTTCTCCAATTAATGAGCATTCAAGATGACTTGGTCACACCTGTTGCACTAGAATCAACATCTTGATAATCAAATAATAAAAAAAAGATGAACTATATATTTACCATGTCCTTATAAATTAACTCAAAAACAAAATGGTTTTTACAAGATCAGATAATTCCCAAAATTAATAATCTTATATAAAAATAAATACTACACTTAGTATCCAAATTTCAACAAGCTATACGCAAAGGTCAACAAAGACCATTCAAAAAACAATTGTCCTTAAAATTCATCAAAATATTCCAAACTAAAATGAAATCCCAAAATTCATAAGGATGTTATCACATAGTCTTAGAAGATAAATTTAACATGTATCTCCAAATAACGCTGAATACTCTTAAAGTATCATACTGAAAAGTAATTAACCTAATCACATATTCTCAATTATAGGTTAATAATTTCAATAAATAACCAAAATTTCCATATATCAAAAATAAATAAAAATATTCTCTCAAAATAATATTCAACAATTACTCTGTTAAAATCATATAGTGTTACATTTACCTTAATCATATAGCGTTCCCAAAACTATAAACATCATCAAAAACAAATTTATCACATAATAACCAAATCCTTTTCTTATAATAAAGATATCCATTTGATAAAACATATATCTCACAAAACTCTTTATTATTAATCCATAATATCATGTAACTAAATATAAAAGTTCATACTAACCAGGAACATCATGTATTCCATTGGTAGTCGATGTTTTTCTGTCTCCATTAAGTTGTGGGTTCGATTCCCATGGACTTTCCATAAGCAAGGGGTTGTCACCCATCATATTTTTTCCCTTTTTCTAAAACTATGTAATTATTATAACATTAATAAAAATTTGATAAAATCATAAAAAATAACCATAACAAAATTTAACCTTAAATGTTATCTCATACCTTTCATTTTCCATCCCAAAAATTAATAACCCAAAATTTACTCATAGGTGAAAGTCTCCAAAATACCATTAGTGACCTTAATATTTCTGATAATAAAGCCTCATAATGATTTTATAATGAATTGAACTTGTGTTCTTAAAATTATAACCAATGATGATATTACTGATCCTTAATAAAACATCTTAATCTCCAAAGTTTTCTAAACCCTACTCAGATACCACGTATAATGACCCGACATTAAACATAACTTATTCAAGTGAATTCGGAGTTGAAGTTATATTCATTCATTCCCAATGTTCTTTTAGTTCTAGAGCTTTATATAATTAGGAATGAATATTACATAAAATTTTAATATTATAAAGTATATAATTCTACATTCCATCCATTTTTTCATATAACAAAATCTATTAAAATAAAACTTGGTTTCCATTCAAGAAAAATCTTAAAATACATTAATAATATCATCATATTTTTCTTTACTAATTTTATGACCTATAGAAAATATTTAAAAACTTGGGATGAGCACAAAAATCTCAGTAAGGGAATACAAGGGAAACATTTTACATGTGATCATGAGAGATATAAATAATAACCTGAGGATTTTCGTAAAGTAATGATAAGAGGAATAACATAACAATAAAAACATGGATTATAACTTTAATATGTGGATACAACATTAAATTTAGATATTTGTAATCATATCACCACGTTTTATCCCTAATGTGTCATATCACCAAGTTTTATCCCCTTGGTGATATAAAAATTACCAAGGTTATTCATCAAGGTATCGTAAAACTCATCATCTCTAGAGATTTATTTCTTTACCAAATTCATTGAAGCACTATCAGGGTGCACCTTTAATTTTTATTTAATTTCATTTTATCCATGTAGATCACAATCATAAATTTTATATATAACCCAAATAGAATAAAAGAAATGGGTTTCATATCAAAATTTTGACGTTTTAAAATGTGCTTAAAAACATGATCATTATGTCATTTATAACCCATGCAAAGGGAATGAGATTTTTCTGTATGTAAATTCCAAAACAAAATATAAATCATTTTTTTCTTGATGAATACCCCTATAAATGAAATAGTTTTTTTATTAATATAATTAAAGTAATATAATTTCATGATAAAAAAATATATAGATTTTGATATGAAAATTATACAGCATTATGACTATGCAACATGATTTAAAAAAGCATTAAAAAGAGAGGGGATAGGGGTCAACCATTCATAAATGAATCATAATATAAGATAGTGATAAAATAAAATTAAAAAAAGAACATGGTATGGAAATTTTAAAGACATAGCACATAAAATAGAACTTGAAAGGAAAAGAGAAGTTTAAAAATTACCTTACCACATAAAAAACATTTGACTACATATCCTTAAATATTTTCATTATTCAAATCATTAAATATCATGAGAATAAACTAATTCATGATATACTGTGTAAAATGATTTTATATAAACCTTATAGTAAAATAAATTTTTATTACATTAAGATATGCCGCAATGAAAGGAGATTGAGACAAAGTCTCGTACATTGAATCTGAGTTGTCTTGTTCATTCTTTATCTTCCTCTTCTTCGGTTGATCATAATTGAAGAACACCTTAACAGATCTATGAAGGGTTTTATTCCTAAATTAATTCATTAATACTATGGGTATTGATTATATGAAGAGTCATGTAGATAGGTTGTTCGAAATAAAAGGCTTTGGAAGCGTAAGTAATTTAGTGGAATGTGTTCTTTTTTATTGGAGAGCAGAGGGGCACTCATGGAAAATGAGAAAATATTAAATTAATATAAATTATTTTTTTAATACAAGTGCCTCAAACATGAGATATGGTAAACATAATATTAGGATAGATCTAAATCCTCCCATCCCATAGTTTTTAGCTATATATTGAGTTTATTTTAAACCTTCTCTTTTCGGTTTACCCTTAATTATTCTCTTTTAATTTTTAAAGCAGGAACAACATTTTAATTATTAAGAAGCTATTGATATTACTTATATGAGTTAAATTTCCCATAATTTTAAAGTTAATGAACTTTTTTACAATATCATATTAACTATGTGATTTTAAATTACTTTTAGGATTTTGAAATAATTTAATAATTTATAATTTTTATATAACATCAATTATGTCATTTTTACACTATTAAATTTAGTGAATTTAAATAAAATAAAAACAGATAGATAAATTTAAAAAACCATTTAATAGTATCATAACATTTCATATTCATCTATAAAATTCATTTATGATATTAATTATATAAAATAATATTTATTTTCATATTTATAATATTGTTTATTTGAATCCTTTATTAATGAAGTAATCACTGCATCATCATTGTGTCTTAATTTAATTTATTTATTTATAGTCTAAAAATTATAATAAAATACCATGATTATGGAAATAATATTATCATTATAATTACTATTTATAGGCCAAGGTATCCTTTCTGTAATCCCATATTAAAAAATGTAATATTTATTAGAAACATTAGTATGATAGAATCTTTAAACTTGCTTCCAGGGGATGCATTGTATTTTTAATTAAAGATGCTTCCCTAAGAAGCATTAAACTGGGTTCCATGGGAATATTTTTATATTTAATTAATTAATCTTCCATCATAATATTTAAAATGGATTCTATGGGAAGCTTTTATATTTTAATTTAACAAGATTGTATGAGAATCTTTATAATAACTTCCATGGGAAGCTTTATACTTTTAATTAAAAAAGCTTCTATAAGATGCTTTATACCAGCTTCCATGGAAAGATTTATCCATTTAATTAAATAATATTCTAATATAATATTTAACCTATATCATTCAATAATAATATTACACGTGTTAGGGTGGTTTTATAATTCTATTTTTACACTTAACTACCTAATTTTCCCTTAACTACGATAACTAAAAATAATTACTACTTTTACTATTCATAATGTCAAAAAATAAAAGATACCTTTTTACACAATTTGTTCCATTTTATTACAAATATTTATTCCATTTTTACTAATTCAAAACATATAATGGGTAGAAATTAATTTAAAATTATTTTCCAATGTCAAACCAAGAAAGCGGGTTTTTAAGAAATAAAAACTATCAAAATATTGACATGTGTTTATATCCAACTTAAATTTGAAATTACTAACAATGACCAAAATTGGATTAAATGATTAAAAATAATTCAATTGAACTTTAAAACCAATTAAAAGGAAAATATATCTATATAAATAAATTTTATGAAAAGGTTGTTTTTAATT
The DNA here is from genome assembly GCA_963277665.1 of Viscum album. Classification (NCBI taxonomy): domain Eukaryota; kingdom Viridiplantae; phylum Streptophyta; class Magnoliopsida; order Santalales; family Viscaceae; genus Viscum; species Viscum album. The sequence continues at coordinate 1,495,325,933 of OY728151.1, read as the reverse complement.
AAAATGTCATATTTTTAACTATTCATAAAAATATGGATTTTATCATAAAAATAACTAAATTTCTTCCAAATTAAATTTTAATGTCCCTATTTTATGTAATAATCCTATTTTATCAAATAGAACATATAAATGTGACAAATACTATTTTTTAAAAAACAATTCACCATCAAAAGGAGATAAAACAACCATTTAAAAGTATTAGAGAATTTTAGGCTTAAAATTGGATTTATTCTCATTTAAGACTCTAAAATTTATTGTATAAATGTAAAAAAATTTAAAAAATATGTAAAATAATTATATAATTAATTCCTTTCATTCCATCCAATACAATGGTTAGGCATTAACTACCATTAAATATAATATTATTATTTTTGTATTGTTTTTCTGTATAACTCAGTGTTGTGTGCAACGTAAGATTTCCGGGAAACCCATTATTCTATGTTGGGTATGATATCATACACAGTGTCCCCTTTAAACTAAAATAAATATTAAATTCAATAATATAAATAGAAATTAAAATTTATTATTCTATAATTACCTGGGGTGTTTCATGATAAATGGTATTATGTATGATATATCTAAGAAAATGCTAGTTATAAAGAACATAATGGGAGATTAAGTAGCTTACTTATAAACATATGTTCTATATGTTCATGTTTTAAAATGTATCATAACTAAATGTTATTGTTAAGGATAATTTTTTAATAAATTTAATATTCACCAATTAAGATTTAATATTTATATGTGAGATGTTTGGGTCACTACAATTCGAATCAATGCATTAGTTTTTTAACCTTTGGAAACTAAGATGATAAAAAATTTAGTGATAAACATAGGGATATTTATATAGGTATATATATGGATTTATATTATAATATTTCTAAGTTTGAATCAATGTACATGAAAATAACCTGTAATATTTGTTAAATATAATGTGTGAGGTTTATATGAGATTACATCCTTATCTAGATTCAACATGTTCAAATGGATCTGGCATTGAGGAAAATAGTGAAATTAAATCTATAAATGTTTCATTGGGTGAGACTTGATCTTCAAATAGTTCATGAAAATAGTTATCATTTTAGACATTATTTGACACTCCCATGGAATATTCTTTGAAAATTCACAATCAATTTATAAACCATCATGAATTATTTAAATAATGAGCATGAGTTACCTAGGATAAGCCTAAGGTTTCGTAAATTTAAACTAATGTGTCCTTTATTAAATATACTATTAATGATTTTTCATTATTATGTGGTTTCCCATTATGAATATTGTAACTCACACAATAATTTTTCTTTTTAGTCAGTGGACGGAACTAAAAGAAACTTTATTGGCTCTGAATATGATATAAAATGTGTTAATGGGAAAAGAAATAACAGGATGATCGGAGTAAAGGATATTGTGATTATTACTAATCATTTATTGGGTTATATAATTTAAATACAAAACTATAAATATATTTATAATCATCATTGATGATAAAGATATATATAATTAGGAGTTTGAGTATTAGACACCATGGATTAAAGAAAATTATGTTTCATATATTTCATGAATGTGGGAAGAATAACTCTATGGAATATCTCAATGGAATGAGAATTTGACTTATATATAGAAAATATGTAAATAAATTTATTTTCATGGAAAAATAAAATGTTTAGCTAACTCGATGTATGACAGTAATGGTTTATTTAAGGAATCATATGTGTATAAATGTTATAATTGTGTAGTGTATGTTAATTACACAAAATGATGTCCTAGGGGTAAATCTTGTGAAGATAATTAGAAAGGTGGTATGAGTAATTTTTATATATATAATTTTGATGAGATCGCGAATGAAAAATAAAATGAATGAGTTGTTATCAAAATATAATAAATTTTAAACGAATGAAGATTGATTTAATTGAGGTTGATGAATTTTAAGAGATTATTTATATTTCATATTGTAGGAATGTGGTATTAAATAATAATGTTTTGAATCCATGTTTCTGTTTTATGAAGGATGTGTATTTATTTTTTTGTATGTATGAATTTAAGAATTATGTCATATGATTTATGAAATTTATAAGGATTGTTAGGTTGAATTTTTTAGTCAATAATTTTCAATAATGTTTTAAATAATACTGATTTCCAAACATTTTTAATTAATAGTAAGGTTATAATTTTTAGGAAAATACATTATTAAGGGTAGGTTACCCTTAATATGTTCCTAATGTTGAGAAAATGGTGTTTAGTTTTTATAAGGAGTATATTTATATGGATAATGTAAATTTGATAGTATTGATGACACAAAAAATTGATAAATGATTTGTTGAAAAAGTGTTATATGTTTTCATTGAAGGTGTTTACAAAATATTATAATTATCATAATATATTAAATAAATTTTTTTGGTATATAAGGAATTATAAATCATTTTTTCTATCAATGAAATACTATAGTAATTCTAGTTATTACCATGCACCAGGTGAATATATAACCATGGTATTCACATATTTTTTATGACATATTAAGGGATACTTAATGTTGTTTGGGTTATTAATGATAAGTTCATTTTGTAAATTTAGTGGCCTTATTTAAAAAAATGGATTTTAATATTTTAAGGGATATATAAGGATAACTATTTTAGAAATTGTTTATATTGAAAATTAGATTAGGTTTATAGATTAAGGTATTACTTGACCATAAAATTGTTTATATGCATTTGAAAACCTATTATAACCATTTAGTTATGAAGAAAACTAGATATAGAAGGAATTCCCAATCATTGAATTATTAATTTAGTGCCCCGTATGCATTTTAGAAATTTATAATTAATCATCATTTGATGGAGTAAAAGATCATGTGGGAGTTTATTAAATAAAAACCAAATGAAGAAATTATGGTTTTGATATAAATAAAATTCATTCCCTATGTTTAGTTTTCCCTTTGATATTATTTGTAAAATCCTTATGGAATCATATATATGGTTATATCCACTAATCCCTTAACAACTAGATGATTCATTCTATGTATCCCTCTTGAGTGCGTACATACCCGATACATCACATGTACTGATTATAGTGCTCGTATCACTGGAGCATGATCATTATTTTGGGGAACAATGGGTTGAGATTTCGGATCATATAAAGAATATGCTATGAAACAAGACCACTCACCAGGTCAATGTTTTGTGAAAAAACCACCAGCTTGATGAGCCTTTCTGGAAACCTGTAGATTTAATGAGGGATACATGTCCTCATTTTTAGTATATCTAAAATGTTCAAGGGGGAAATTAATTTTATGCATGGTAGAGTGTAAGACCCAAATATTTAATGAAATTTGTTTTCTAAAAATATTATTTCCACAATATCTTGCATTACATGCAACACCAAGTTTTCCATTTGTTAAATGAAACACTAATTTTTCCTTGTAATACAGACAATTTTCTGTTTTAACTAAATGCGACAAACTATTAAATTGTTATAATTTAATATGAATTTTATCACGGAGTAATTGGAATGGTGGGTGTGAATATTATTAACTAAATTATAAAAATATATTTTTTACATATGTATAATAAATGGATTCATTGGGGGGAAATGAATTAAAATAGTAAAGTAATACCATTATCAAATAAAGGAAATAGTTTTCAGAAAAAAATTATATTATGCATGCAAAAATGTTTTAACTCAAAAAAGTAAATTAATAAACTTTAGTGAATTTTTTTGATGAAATTATTATAATTTATTTTCAATTAAATTTATAACAATCATATTATGTTTTTTCAATATAAATATAAGAATAAATATAATTTTACACATAATATTTCATTTTTCTAAACAAGTAATTTTATAATATATTGATCACGTGTCATAAATTTAATTCCAGAGACATGTAGAAAATTTATTTATAAAATATAAAATCAGTATTTAAATAAAAATATATAAATTATCATTGAATTAATTTTTGATAATTTTCTAAAAATATTAATTTTTTTAATAAAAATGAAAAATAATTGTTTTTATTAAGAACTGTCATTTTGTTTAAATATTTTAAAATAAATAAGAAATAAATTAATATGTATTTAGAATTAAAATTAGGAAATTTAATATATATTAATATATTTTATTTCATTCAATTAAATTACATATGTAACTTTTTTATAAAAAAATTTAATATTGATTACATTATTTCTTTTGAAAACTGCTTTCTCCTTATGACTACGAGTATAATTTTAAATTAAATTTTACCCAATAAGTTAATATAATATTTAAAAATGGATTCAATATTTTTAATAATAAATATTTATATTTCTCATTAATATCAATATAATATTTTACCATTATGAATAGTAAAATATATAAAAACATAATTATCAATATTATTGTGAAAATGGGTTTTCTAGGGGATTGAACTAAAAGTATATGGGGTTTAATGACATATAAAATTTTCTTAATACAATTTTATTGATATATTTCAACCTTTCAATTTATATTTTTTAAGTATTCACCATATTTTATTCTTTTTCATTTAAAAAATGTGGTCACGCCTTTTTCATTTTAAAAAATACATGTGGGCCATTATCCTCACTTTTAAAAGGTCACCCACTCTCCTCTCTCCGTCACATATCCCAAACCCATTGGATCAGAAAAACAATACCAAAATAAAATAACTAATTCCATTTTATTAATATAGATTCATTATTTTTGTAAAAATGATAACATATTAATCCCTTTGATAGAAATCAAAAGAAGTTGTCCAAATAGTGGTAACATCCTAAGCCAAGAGATTTATTTTATATCATCATCCACCTACATCTGTAATCATTAGAACCTGAATATTTTATAATTCAGTATATTAAATATACTTATATATTTTTTAGTAATATAATAACCAAAATTAATCTCCTCATTAATAAAATAGGATAAAAAATCCTTATTCTTATGTACAAAAAAGTAACAACTCACGAACCGATCTTATTCTTTTTCCATCACCACCTATCACAAATGGATACGATGATGGATTTTATTTTCATATATGATATTTAGGATATTATTATACTAATTAAACTATAATAAAATATCTACCTTCTAAACTCACAAGCTATTGGAAAATAATAACAACACTTGTGTGTATTTCGGACTCCCACCTCGCAAACTGATGTGATGTGTATTTCATTTTTTGTGTTACATGGATGATAATAAGGATATAATAAATTTAAATATATGATATATTCAATATAATTATACTTATTTAGTTATTATACCACATATAACTTCTGAATTTCCATTCCATGAGGGATACGATAATGTCATTCTAGTTTATAGCGGACTACCGCCTCACAAAGTGATGTGATTCATTTTCAGTAAGAATTATCATGGATGATATTTCGGTATTATTTAGTGAATATAATTGAAAAATATGACATATAATTTATTATATAATTCCAATATATTATTTACCTTTCTTTTATTTAATCTATTTAGAAAATGGAAACGAAGTTCATGGGTGTCGATAAACATTCCTCTCCATGAATGATGTATTTTATTTTCTATATAAATCATTTATGGTTTACTATAAAAACATAAATAAGGAATATGTATTAATTTTATATCATGTAAAAAATTGAGAATATGATGCGCCTATGACCACTATAAGATTAATTAATATAAAAAATCAATACATACACAAAAATAAAGGAGTTATTACCCAAATTGTGATATTAAAAATGTATTATTAATAAACAGGTAAAAAATAGAATATTTAAATATTATGTTTCTTTATATATGTATAATTATGGTTTATTTTTTAATTATAATAAACTTATATTTAAATTATATGAGGATCTATTTTGTATGAAGAAAGACAATACATATGGTAGGTGATTTCCATCTCATATTTTTCATATGTGATACACTTACCATATTAAAAACATATTTCATTTAAGTGTTGTATATACAACCCATGATTTTACTCTATGATACATAAAATTTAAATTATATTTATTTACATATCCATTTTAGTATCTCTCTTTAATGTGTTTTATTGGTTAAAAGTTACTAAACTACTTTGGTATTTTTGTCTCATTTTCATTCATTCAGATGTATGTCCTATTATGAATACATCTTATTTAATAAGGATTAATGCAATCCCATTTGAAAATTAATATCATAAATATATTTTATTATTTTATTTTATTTTTCAATAAATATTATTTTTTTCATGGGTATTATGAATTAATAAAACCAAAGTTATAAGTTTTTTCTGATAAAATATTAACATTTTTTGGTACATTTTATGACAAGGATTCCTATATTGAAATATTATAATCCATATATAATGAAATCACTATCTTGAATTCTCATCTAGTTATTTAATTAAAATATATATTTCCCTTCATTTTCATAACTATATGTACACATTAGTTACATAAATTTCTTTTTTCATATCATCTTTATTTCTCTCTTCAGTCGAAATCCTTTTTTAATTTAACAAAAAAAAATTTAAAAATATTATCAAAAATGTATTTAACATAATTAAAATTATTTTATAATTTAATTTTTACCCATTTTCATGTCTTTTAATAAAATTTAAGGTAACCTTCATATCAATTTCCAAATTATTCCCATTAGTTTTTTACTCAAAACATCAATAGAATCGTTCTTTTGACATGTACGGCATGTACAAAATTTCTGATTATCATGACCATACAATATTTTAAATAATTAATAATAAGTTTCCTTTTTTATTATTAAAGAAAATTATTTATAAAATAGTTCAAGAAATTTTAGTTTTAAGAATATATTTTCAATGAATACTAATTTTCATCTAGAAATGTACCATGTGATATTTAAATATCATTTTCCATATAAGAGCACATCCTTTGATGTGACATATGCCTTACTGTGGATATAATCTAGGGATTACATTATTATTATTTCTATGGATGGTTTATTTTTGTGATGAAAATTTGTTTACAAAATCCATATCTAGTCCAAGGGTTATTCCATTATAAACTTTTTATGAAACCCTCTTATTTTTTCATGGGTTTTGTTATGAATAATTAATGAAATAATTATCAAATATGCTTATTTTCCATAGGTTATTCTATAAAGAAATTTTTATGAAACAATTTTTTTCATGGTTTATTATTTTTTTAATATTTTATGATCCTTAAGATCACATTTTTATGAGTTTCATTGTTTGATTTATAGGTCCCACATCCCTATCAATTCCATTGGGTAATTCTTGATATATAAAAAGATAAATAGATCTAGAATGTGGAGTGAACTCATTTCATTAGGTGACTATATTCATTATGATTGTCATGGGGGTTAACCAAGACTACTATGATGGTTTGTAAAGTGAACCTAATCTACACTAAAATCCTTTGGAGTGAACCTTGACTAATATTATGGTTTGGGGAGTAAACCTAATCCATTATGATAGTCATATAGTTGAATTTTTAAATACTAAAGTAATTATTTTATTTTCCTGTGTATATGCCACAAATTTATGATTTATGAAAATTGGATGTTCTCATAGTTCATGTTCTTTTATTCCATTATGTTTCTTATTTTATAAACTATCGCTATTTATTCCATGACATAATTTTATGATCTAGGATATGAAGGGTGTGTTTTTAAAATATATTTTCATTTAACATTATCACATTCGCATTCAGTTGTTATTAAGATATATTGACATCCCCCTTGATTACCCTTACTGATAATCTGATCTCACCCTTTATTATGTCGCCTTTTCCCATGTTTTGATGAATGGTATTATGTATGACAATTATAAAAGGAAGATATTTATGAATAACATGGTGGGAGATGACATATCTCACTAATGGACTAGTAGTTAGATGTCCATGTTTCAAAATGTATGAGTCCAAAATGATTATATAATAGATCATTATGATTTTTAATTAATATTCATCTATTTGGATCAAACATTTAATTTTGAGTATTTTGGGTCACTAAAACTCTATCATAACTATGTAATACATACATTAAATCTAACATAGCATCAATTTATTATTACATGCCATTGATTCAATCTTATATAAATAGTTTACAACATGGTTACTCCTTTATAGCACAAATTTTGTTCATGTTTATCCAAATTGTTGAATAATTAAAAACACTTATAATTATTTTATGTATCGAATTCCAAATATTGATGAATTTACCTTAAACTTCTTATAAAACTAATGTTAATCCTACAAAAAGTACATGGAACATTTTAAAAAATCCACATATCTATATCCTCTAAAACTAATAACTGGCCTTCCCAAATTAAATATAATCATTCCAAACCAATTTAGTTCATCATGAAGCATATCCAAAAAAAATCATAAAATTATCAACCCTTTATAAATCAGTTCAATAATTCACATGAGTATGATCCTTTAGAAGAATTTTTTAGTATTGAAATGCACTAAATGATATATATTTCAATAGTAATTTCACTTCTACAATTTCACCAATACTTATTCTAATATAAATTAGATTTAAATTATTACTTAAATTTAGTATTAATATATACAATACGTTTTATTCCACTACCTCACATGCTTCATGCGTCATCATCCATGTGGGAATTATGAATAAATAGTATCCTCAGTTCCAGATATTTATAAGGATCATTTCTAAAATTTATATTTCTTCATTAGTATTACAACCGAACATTATGAAAACATAGTTTCTCTTCAAATCCACTATATTACCCATCTTCTAGTTCATTTTTTAGAAATATCAATCCTTTGAAATAAATTATACACATGAAATTTCAAAAAAAAACATTCCCACATGTCAATAATATTTTATATCAAAAATCAAATATATATCTGTAATAATATAATAAATACATCTAACACACATAATAAATGTTCAAAATCATACATTAATATTATATAGAGACATAAAATTCTCCAATATATGTCACAAACCATAGGATACATGAATATAATTGATATTTATAATTCATTATTATATATTCATAACTAAAAATATACAAGAAATTTGGTGAAGGTGCTTCACATTTCTTCTTCACATATTATAATCCTAAAAAGATAGTGACATCATTACTTATTGAAAAAATAAATAACCTCACCAATGATTCACCAATCAACCCCTTTGATTTTTTTAAAATTACTTTACTGAAAAAGCATGGAAATATATCATTATAAATTTTTTCCTTCTCCTCTCATAGCTCAAAATAAATATATATGGTGATATTAAATTATTAGAATATAATTAACCAATACTATGCCCACTTCATAAATACATTGTATTGAATAATACAATGGATAATTAAGTTTTCAGTACTTATTTATATGGAATATTAGTATATATAAAATATGATATATTTTAAGTAATTTTGTAATATGGTTTTTTCAACAATAAAAAAAGATTCATTCAAACCATTGATAAAATAATTTGAAAGGCATATCCCAAACTGAAAACTCCATGAACATTTCAATAAATTCATCCTTTAAATAATTTTAAATTTTTTATAAGATTTATCACAATATAACTAAATAAATATGTATACTTAAATAACCATACCTTCAATTATGATCACATTAGAATCTGAACTCTATGATACAAATTTCATAGATCACATCAATGATTGACTTCATATGATAATTTTAATTTTTCATAGAATATTTCTCTTTTCATTTACTCCATAAAAATTTATATTTTTTCAATTTATATTAAAAACAATAAAAATAAATATAATAATAATACATCTCTACAAATTTTGTTAGTGTTATCAATGTGTTTTGTTGTTTCATGTAAACAATGATACTCTTTGCATTATTTATCTATTACATATTTAACGATTTAAAATTTATCCTTTTTTTAGATTAAACAATCTCTTTGTAGAATGGTATCCATATTCCATTGATATATCTCTATGGGTATGATATTATTCAAATATTTAAAAAGTACAGAATTAGAATTTCATTATTCTTGGTATATTATATATAATAGATTATCATGCATATGAAATATCATCAGGAAATATACTGAAAAATTCAATCTAACTTGTATCTTTGAAAAAAATTCATTCATTAAAATATTTTTATATTTTAGATTTTATCCATTATCATAGACATAAATTACCCATCAAATCAATTTATGTTTTTTAAATGATGGAATAAATTCATTTTTTATAGGATTGCTCTGAAAAAACTAACATTCGTGGATTTTTTCAATAGATCATGTTGCTTATTTTTATCCTATAAAAATATAACCACATGCTTCATGGTGTAGCATACATTATAGATAGTTTTTATTTTTTCATCATTTTTCGTTTGTTTATCACTTGTAGTTAACTCAATATTTAATTTTATTTTGGATTCCACATTAGTTATGATGGTATTATTTCATAAAATTCTTAAAGAACGTACAATTTTTATTGACAATAGAATATATAATTTCATTTATTACATTGATTTTAATTTATAATGGGATTATACAAAAAATGAAATTGCATTAAATTGAAAAGTATCATACCATTTTTATAAGTAAATTTCATCATATCAATATTTCTTTGCCTTGATGTAGTCATTATTTTTCATCCATCGATGGACATATCATATCATAAATAAATATACCTATTCCTAAATAATTTATAATACTGATATATTCTAACAAATCATTATTTTCACCTTGATAAATTTTATTAAAATTTTATTTCTTTTAATTTTTATATGAAAACTCATTTCCTATGATAACCATTTAGGAAAAAAATAGTAATTTACTTTATTAGAACCACCATTGATGTAGATATAAGTTTTTAATAATTTTTATCTACATATTTTGCCTAGATTTTTTTAGTATTTATTTTTTATTAATATATTATTAATTAAAAAATATTCTTGAACAATGGTTACCTTTTCTTTGAACATATAGTATATTTATCAATAATGATCTCAATTTATTAATAAAAATGGATAGAGTTCATATAGATCAAATATAATAATCCTAATTTTTAATGATAGAGACACATAATTTAGAATATTATGATGAATTTATTTTAACAACTTTTATATTTTTAAATACGATTTTACATCTTATGAATATTAGATTTACAGTGTTAATTTTTCACATTATTTAGTTAATCTTTCAAAATTCTCATCATGAATACTTTAATTATCGTAAAATTAATTTTCAAGATATATTATTATAATTTATAGTTTTCTAATTTTAAAAAACCTGAATAATGAATTATTCTAATTCATGTACATTATCTTTTATCGCACCCATTGGTTCATCATTATATTGAATTTAATTAACAGATTCCATCAAAATTCATGAGTTATAACCTTCAAGAAATAAATTCATAGCACTACAAACCTTAACCTATATTGTAAAAATTAGTAATGTTTATTTTTTTGATCTAATTATTACTTTATACATACTTTATCACTTTTATGGTTATTGGTCCCTTATTAAATGTTTCTAGAAAATCCACAAATTATAATTGACAATTTAATTATCTAAATTCAATTGGGTTCTTTCTAAAAACATATATGGTTCAGTATATAATTCAATCAAAGTATGATCTGTATCACTAATACTTAAGAGATATATATTTCAATCATGGAAAAAAATATAATATACCTATAGTTTTTGTAATGTCTATAAGAAATAATCATGAAAGTATTATTAATATTTTTAATATTTAAATTTTTCACCAAATCAACTCAATCCATTATATGAAAAATTAAATCCTAAATATATCATGTGGAATATTTTATTTGTTCACTATTGGATGTGAAGGATTACTTCCTCATCTTCCTCATCTCATTATTTGTTCTTTTTATTACAGTGATATAATTGATCAAATTTAGATATGAGTTTGGCATGTTTTCTATATATCTACATATCATCATGTTTTCAAGAATGTTAACTCAAAACATCAATTATTTAAATGTATATAATTGAACGTGAGGTGGAATTAGTTTCACATAAACTAATTTGTTATTCCACTAGTTTGATTTAGCAACAATTACTGGGGATTAAATCAGTATATATTCATTTTAATAAATTTAATATATTTATTTTAACTATGAACATACTATGTAAAAAAAACCAAAAACACACACTTTTCTCCCATGTAATATCTGCATGAAATGAAAATAATTTAAAATAATAAATTGTAATATATTTTTATAATACTTTCTAATAATACATGGTAATTTCCATGGTGTATAATTGATGTTACCCCCATTAAACATGAAAAATATGCTATTATAAATAATTTTTGATGGTGTGGGGATGTAATTGAGACTATTAAATCAATAACCGAACTAAATATATGTAGAAAACTAATTGGATTTTTTACAAGTATAAAAATATAAGTTCATAATAACAAATATTTGATTATAAAAAAATATGATTGATTAATTTTATGAAACATGGACTCCCATATCCACTAGAATAATCAAATTATACCACAATCATCTTTAGACTAAATATTAAAAAGTATGACATGTTTCATTACATTGAAATTAGAATATCCTTTTTATTCCCACACTATATTCATTAAAAGATAATAAAATAATAATATTCAATAGAAAACTTGCATGTTTAGGTCTCTCTAATTCTTTAACACATATGATAAAAATTACAATAAAAGTTTTTTTCATTATTTATCATCTACCCTTATGATATGTAAACATGAAAAGATGGTATTTTATGCCATTTTTTATAGTATGTGATAATGAATATTAGAATAAGATTATCACATTATCAACTCTTCATTTAATATCTCATTTAACTCATAATTTGAATTTATATCTCAAAACATGTCACATTAATATTATTAAATTTTTTAATATAGAATCATATAAAAATCAAAGATTGTAGATATATTTAAATATTTTCTAATGAATGAATTTTCATTGTATTTTTTCTCAGTTATCATATACATTTTCTACTCATGTTATTTAAAAACTCCATCAATTCACAGAATTATTATAATGATAAATTTCAATATTTAAAAAATATATATCAAAATTCTAATCATTGAAATTAAATTTTTGAAGAATTACTACTTACTTTCACCAGAACAATCTGTTTCTAATTTCATATGTATCCGTTTTAAAACATTATAAAAAGCCTCTATTATTTTCCCCAATACATCATACCTAATACCAATTATGTTCTCATTTAGACCATATTATTTTTTCATTATTGATTAAATCATCCAATCACTCCTTTAATTTTCAATGAATTTTTTTATATGATGTTCTAATAGTATTAGAATATATTTTCTCTAAAAAACCATTGAAACACCGTAATTATTTTCTCAACATGTACATGATCACATGAAAAAAATTACAATGAAATATTTCTGAAAAGGTTACAAATGAATTTTTTTCATATTATAAAGTAAAGTTATCATGAATCATCTTTAAATAAAATCATCATGATGTTTGAATTTCCATTATACAATTCATGATGAGAAGACACCATGTTATTAATTTTCATCCTAACGTTTTATTATTATAATTATAATAAAAACAAAAATAGTCTTAGGTATAATTACACTAAATATCACATAGAAGTAGATAATTTTAACTTAATCATCTATCATATTTGGGTTACTTGTATATGATTCTTTCAAACATCGATTTACTCATACACAACTTCTATTTTTTTCACAGAAATTTTTTTTAATACATTATTTATTAATATGTGAGCACAAAATACTCATATATCGATCCTAAGAATATTAAATAATTGTTTAATAAATTATATATTACTCTATTATATGATATTAATAATTTTATTTAATCATATATAGATAAAATTTATTACCAATAACACTCTTTAGATCATTAATGGTATGTGGTGTGCTTCCTAGAAATTCTTACATTGAAATATATCTATCAATTTGTTTAAAATATATTTTGGATTTAATTTTATATATACGAAATATATTCATACATAGAACAATTTCTATATATTTATTATTAAATAGAATTAGGTTACCTAGGATAATCTTACAAAGTATTTGAAACTTGGGACACTCTAAAATCGATGGGGTGAATCATGGTTTAAAAAATTTAATTTCATTAAAATGTATATTTTACAAAAAAATTTAGAAATAAATTATAGTAGCCATAGATAATCGTGCATCGACTACAAATAGAGTTTAAAAATTAAAAATTAAGGGAAAAAATATTTAGTCACCAACAAGTGATAATGAATGTAGAATACATTAATAGTGTATCAATTATACCATTATCAACTAGGAATCACTAGTCTTGGAGGATTATAATAGTTCAGTCAATGATACATCACTGTAGTCTCACTACATTTACAATTTTGTTTAGGGAAAAATAAATATTACCCTTTTATATAATTTCAGTCTACTCCTCCTATGCTCACCACTCCATAAGAATGTATTCATTGTTTAAAAATGTATCGGTACCTTGAATTATGTTATCTAAATATTAATTGATTTTCTTCAATACATCATAGGTATTATCTACCAATACATTGCAAATTCAAATTTTCCGTTTTATAATATTCACGATACTAAATTATTCACTAAAAATAGATTTTCACAAACTATGGAATCATTGTAATAAAAAAATTATTCATTATTTTATATAATGTTATATAACTTGTAATATTTTCTCAAAATTTTCTGAATAATTACCATCAATAAGTAATCCTATTGATTTATTTGTTTATGTGATATGAATGGTCAATATTGGACTTTATACCACCAACTTGATGTTCTAAATATAATTTTAAAATAGTGGCTTCTTCTGCAAAGAATATTCTTTATCATTATAGTACAACACAACTTGGACTCACTCATTATGTATGAATCCACATAAAATTAAGGTAAATTAAGCATGAAACTATGAAATCACCATGTTCATCAAATGAAAATAATTTTAAATCAATTTCATCTTGCACTATATTGTCACTGAGACTCAATCCTAGAAATTGATAGAAAAGGAAATCCAAATTCTGAAAAAAAAACATTAATATGAAATAATGTAAATACTATAGATCATGTGGATTTTCACTAGGATATTGGAAATTAATCATTAGCTCAAAATCTACAATAGTTCCACTATCTCATTGAATGTAACAATCCACCACACTGGATACCTCTTGAGTAGAAGAAGACCAAGCTATGACATCCTCATATTGTCCTCCAATAGACCATGGGAATGAGGTATGTTCTAATAAGGAGAAATATAAAATGGATATCCATTTCATAATTTACTAGTATGTATGAAAACATCCATATCGATGTAATGGTGTAGATGAATATTAATAGACTATTAAATATAGATTAATCATGAATTAAATAAACTCTCTGGAATACATCAGAGTATAATTGAATAAAACCAAAAAAATAATGAAAAAATACATGCCCAACTAGAAAATATGTCTCACTTAAAAAATGTGAACAATAAGAAATATGATAGATCTTATATCCTGATATCCAATCCCTGACTACCATATGCAGTCAATTCACCCAAGTTCCACAAATATTCGATTAATGCACCACTGATATATCCATAATATGAATAATACATGACCTATACATGAAAAACCTTTATAGGTGTGAGTATATATATACCTAATAGGAAGATCAAAAACAAAAGTTTGTGAGATAGTGAGATAAAATAAAACTAGTTAGGATAACCCTAAGAAAGTATAAAATTAAACCAACTGATATTGATATATATTCTCATTGTGAAACATGGATGAGTCATAAAGGGGTTCTACATATCACATCATATCCAATGTTGATTTTTAAGGATATAGCTCTAAAAGAACATAACTGATTACCAATATCAAACACAACCATACATAAAAATATGAAGTTGGGGTTGATACAAAATATTTTTCTCCACATCTTAGGGTAACACAACTCTCATGCGGGATTCATATGTTATTGGATAACGATGATGGGGGAGTAACACTCCATAAATTGCGGACCCACCCCATGTTTGGGTGACTACTGACTCTATATGTAAATATAGTATATGGAACCCCTTGTGTCATAGGGAATTGTTGACCCTAATATCTCTCCAATGATCATTCCTTAATCTCTATCATCATCTTGTGTCACCTAAAGAATTTTCTCCCTTGGAAAAGTTGACATAATATCTCATATTCCAGAGAAAAAAGAAAAATTCTATTCTTCATTGAAAAAAACCCAGGATATGCTACTCAGGGGATGTAATCTTAATCCAAATGAAGGAGGAATGATATGGAGAAGTTGAATAATAAAATACATAATGTGTATGGTGTTCCACATAGTATGTAACCTGACTTCATCACCATAATTTTTTCTCCTCTAGAAATATCTTGGAATCTTTATCATTTTAAATAGAACATCATTTATCATCTGATTAGGGAATTCTCATGTTCACTTATAAATTCACACGTACATAATGTCATTCTTATTTACCATTCCATGTATGTGGTTGTGATTGGGTGATGGCCTAAACTTGTGTACCCTTTAGTACATAACATGTCATCTCACATGGGTTCCTAATGATGTTTTTCTAGGAAATTTCTAGGCTACCTTGGTAGGGTCAAAAAAACATCTGGATCTATCCCAATGTTTTTTCATACATAACATTCACCAAAACCCATATACAGTAACCATGTGATATATATCGTGTGTTCTTATAGGATACAGAGTGTGTTTTCTGGTTTTTTTGCTGATTAGGATGTTTCTCATAATTATTCCAGTTACATCCTTGATGATATGGTTCATGCCTATTGACTACAAACAATCAATGGAACAAGCCTCTAGTCATTATTTCCTTACCTCTTATTGATTTAAATGTAATTAAGTGATTTGATCGAATCCATCACACATTCCATAAGCTTACTATCATCTGTCACTACACATATATCATAGATCAATCAATTATCAGATTAAATGCATATAGATAATTCCAAAAATCACTGAAATTTGTTTCACACAAAAAAATCATGAATTTGGGAGTTAAATTATGCTTGCACCCACCCCAAGAATATCAATCCAAGACCCTATTGGCCAACGGTTAAGAACATAAAGGATGGGTGGTGGAAAGTTATAATAACAATACTCAAAACAACAATGGTCAGGTATTCATAGTTAACGATCATAATTCAAGGATAAACATGAATAGATCATTAAAATGAAATTGTTAAATAAATTATGCAAACTAATTCTTATACTAGTCTCACCCAAAGAATTTGTGATCATATAATAAAATAAAACTGATCAAATACATTATTTAGTAATTTAATAAAGAGTGAGATATCTACAAATGATAATACCTACCATAATTTTTGGATCAATCATGGATGAATACTACATTCACCAGTGATTAATATTACCAATAACATTCTATACATCTCAATCCACCTCTATTTGATTACTTATTATACCATTATGTGATCCACCAACAAAGGATGAAAAAATATCCTCTAAATCCATCTATGGATTATAAATAGGGACCTTGATAATTTTTACAAAATGGTACTTAATGAGGTAATCATGATATAGTAATTTAAAATAAAATAAATAAATTTAATTGGATATTTTATATAAATGAACTTCCAAATACTTCAATGATTGGATGACTCACATCGACCTACCTATGCTTGTAGTTATAGAAAACATTGTATTCCATAATCAACCAAGCACTCATATTTCTTATACAATATTTTTTATTAGTTTTTCAATTATTTTAAGAGAATTTTGTATGTGTGCAATTAATATATATAATTTGTATTATAATATCAATTTTAGGCTCACTGACCCTTCAGAATCCGACGATGTCCCAACACCCTCCTCCAAAAAATTACATAATACATTACAAGGTCTTACATATATGAAACTATGTCAATATAATTTCCATTTATTCAATTATTTTTGTACTGATGATTAAATACGAAACATAAAGATGGGGATACTAAGCCTACTTGTTGATCTCTCACTACCAAGATCTCTCTTACATACTCATAATAAGTAATTACACACTATCCAAGGTAATGGTCCAGCCTCATAGGATACTCTCTCACAGATCCATTATTTCCACCTAGTAATCCATGAAGGAGGATCTATCCTTGATTTGAATCTCTCCCTAATAATCCATGTTCATAGGATCATGAATTTTACTCTTCAGTTTTTCGACAAGGAATACATCATGCACCCGGTCCATCTGAGGGGGTAGGACTATGTTATAAGAAACCTATAAAACCATCAATAGGATATTGAACATTCTAATGAACATTATAGATATCTTTTTTCCACCACCAAATCCCCACAATAATTATCATGGGGATACTCAAAGTAAAAAAAATTCATTGTGATCTAATTATAAAGGCATACATCATCAATCAGTGTAAATTTTATGTCATTTCTAGGTCATCCTCATGAACTAAGAGATCACATAAACCATGTATTTCAAAAATTAAACAATATCTAGAACAAAAATTGAGGTATCCCCAACATTAGTCATGTATAAGGGAAACTTGAAGGGTATCCTATATTGGACCTCAAATGTTGTTATACTAATAGTAATGTTGTTGTAGTTAGTATAGGAAAGCTCTAAAAATGGAAAATGATCATACCATATTTGCATGAAGTCTAAAACAAAACCCCATATCATATCCTCCAACATATGGATTTCCTAATTTCTATTCTGATCTATATAGTGGTGAAAATATGTTCTATCAACAATTGGGTCTTCATGGCCTCTTGTAAGCCTCTCCACAACCATGACATAAACCACACATAATTGTTGGATACAATCATTGGGGGTACCTACAATGACCCAGATAATGATAGAATAAATATTTTTTTCAAATTTATTAGTATTTATGAATTACATATTAAATTTTTATTAACAGGGGAACTATGTTCAATAGAGTATACGATTAACCAAGTTTTATTGTTAAAGTTGTATTTTTTTAATCATTTTTTCACCTTTTGGTGACAAAATTGTTTTAAAACTTTTTTTTGAAACATTTATAAATTATACTTGAAAGAATAAACTAATTTTTTTAAATCAGAATAAAAAATTTTACTATTGTCTAATATTCAGTCTTTTTTTAAGATGTTTCATGTTTTGATGTATAGTTAAAAAATACTACTTTTTAAATGAAAATATCTTTTCTATCTAAATAATTTATACTGTTAAATTATATTTTTGATCATAATTAAAGAATAATTAGATCAATTTTATAAAATTTAATCCAATTTACGTTATTTTAATCAATTTCACATATAAATTTTATATATATAATTTGTGAACTTTTGAAATTTTTTACTTTAATAACACATTTTCTCAATCCGTCAATGACATTAATTTTAAATTAATTTTATCCAATAATGTTTTTTAATTTTGAAAAAGTGGAATCCATATTTGAAATTATAAGGCCCAAATTATTTAAATAAGTTCATTTTATTCTTCGACATTATGAATAATAACATTACTATTTTTATTAACATGGTTAAGGGTTAATCCAGTAATTAAAGGAAAAAATAATGTTGCAAATATTATAAAATTACCATAACACCTATCCAAATTTTATTTGATATGTTATTTTCATCCAAAATAATCTTTGGGCCATTTTTATGGGCTATTGGATCCACTAGGATGTCTTTATCCTGTTTATGATATTTTATTTCAAATAAAATTCAATAATGTTATAATTATATATTAATAAATGCAATAATTTTAATATAAAGTGGTATATAAGATATATTAGACCATATATAGTATTTTTAAAGATAAAATTATTATTCTCATCATGATATATTGTTTTTAGATTTTAGTGAATAAATAATTAAATTAAAGTCTTTCATAATAATGATTATGTAATTATTTCATTAATGTAAATATCAAAAAAATGATATTAATGTTATTAAAAAAATATAATTTTAGAGGATTAACATCATCCCTAAAATTATTTTAAATTAATTATACTTTTTAGTGATTTTTTTTTGCTTTGGTTCTAATTTATCCTGTTATTTTCATTTTTATAAAAGGTGAAATAATGAATATAGTCAAAATTGACTTTTATGATATTTTAAAATGAATAACATTTTAATAAAAGATATTAAAATTATAAAAAACCAAATTCTGTCCAAATTTTTCATATAAATGTTAAAATTTCATCAATTAATCACTTATTTGTCTTTTGGAATTTTATAATTATTATACTAACCCTAAATTTTCTAATTATATGATATCATGGTAAGAGATAACGATGTTAAAAAGGGTTAAATCAAAAAATAATGATTAAAAATAATAATAAACTTTTTTAATTTTAATTGGATTAATTTATTTCACCCCAAACTCAACCAATATTATAAATATTTCACTTTTTTGAATTTCAAATATAAATATAATTTATATTAATTTAATATTTTGATGAATTCCATGAGTTCCCTTAACCCCCATTATAAATGGGCACCACATATTCACTTTTCATCACACATGAAAACCTTTTTGTTCCCACCATATTCATCTCAAAACCATTACTATAATTCCTCCCAACATTTTATAGTCCTAATTTCCAGGTGAACACCATCCATTGAAGTGTTAAATTTTTAATCAAAGGATATTAGCTCAAGAAGATGTATCATTTTTAATTAAGTGTTTTTATTTTATCTATTATTCCTCTTCGAAAATATCAAATTCAAACAAAATTAAAAAATAAAATATATTAAATATATATATATATCTTATTTTGTTAATATCATCACCTAAAATCATCTCCACTATCATCATATGGGAAAATAATTATTCACTAGTCTGTACGGTGAACTACCACCTCACAAACAATGTAAATCATTTTCCATTATAAAATATCAATACTAGTTATATTGATGAAATTAGTGTTTAAATAATATATTCATTACATATTTATCATTAATATAGAATAATATATCTTTTATATTCTCACCTTTCGATGCACATAAAAATGATAATGGCGGTCATCTGTAGGTGTGAACTATCATCTTTACAAAGTAATGTGATACTTTTTTCAACACCACATCACATAGATGGTATATATAAGTATATTTAAATGTTTGACATGATATATTGATATTATGATCATTATTTAAGGAAAAAATAATATTGAACTTCTTTTCACAATAATCATTTAATATTAGATCTGTTAATCATGCGTACGTACAACTTAGAGTCTTCATTATTATTTCATAGTTCATTTTTCATAGCCAAAATTAATGGGTTTATTTAAAACTAAAGTTGATTTATAAAATTGATAATAATTTCATGTATATTATTCATGATATTATGTAATTATGTCCACTTTCATGAATTACAACACACAAAATACATTTTTGACTCCTGTACCGAATATCGAAAAAATGAAAACAATTAACTTAAATAATTAAGTAAAATTAATAACATGAAAATAAGTTATATAAAAGGAATAATAATCATTAAAAATATTCTAAATATAGTAAATAATAAAACAATTTTTGTTATTCAGGAAGATATAAATTTTATGTGATGAATCAGACTCAAGGTAAGGGACTATCTTTTAAAAAACTATTTTTAAAGTTACCCTTTCAACGATTTTTACATAATAAAAAAGTAGTATGATTAAAAATATAAATAAAAAATGTAATTCCCTATTTCATATAAATTTATGTATTTTTTTATAGATATAAATTTTTATAATTTTATTTTCTTATAAAAAATCATTTATGAGTAAAGAGTTTTGTAAAAATAAAAAGTGATTTCAAAGTAGAAAATTTATTATTATTTTTAGATGATTTATGTGTTATAGGAATTGATTATGATTAGGGTTTGTTCCATGAAAAATATAGGGTAGGATATCTCATTATAGGTCTTTAATGCATTGGGTTTTGATATGAATTTAACCCAGAGTGTTTCTCATAATAGATTAAGGGAATATAATGTAGTGGTTAGTCCAAATATAACCATGTGCATTACCCCCTACGTATCTATGATGGATATATTAAAATTAATAGTGATATGGAATTGATTCCATAAGTTACCATTATGATTTATGTTTTATATGTTGTCTTATAAAAATATTCTCATTTCATGAGGTAAAGTAAATAGAATATTTTTTATAGGTGAAGAGTATAACATTTTGAAAATGTTTTCATGGGTTAAAGTATTAATGGAATAATAATTTCCTTCATTAATTTATGAACCTTATTGAGATTTTTGTGCTCACCTCAAGTTTTAAATATTTTAATTATTGTATAGGGATGGGTAAGAAAAAAGAGAATTAATGTTTAATGTTTTGAAGATATTTAATGAAAATGAATCACAGTTTATTTATAATGTTTTATATTTTTGTAAAAATGGATACTATTTTATTATTATCCACTTAGTTTGAATTTTTGATGTTATTTATGAATTATGGCCTAATTTATAATACTCTAATGATAAAAATATCATTTATGAAAATGAAGCTAAATTTTTGTCTAAAACTCAAGATTTTGTAATGTTTATGATTGGTTCCTTCTAATTGTTATCAAAGTTTAGTTTAGATAAAATTAGGGTTCAGGATATTTTAAATAGATTTATAATAAATTATTTTTAATTTATAGCTAATTTTAAATGATATTTCATTTGATGATTACAATTTTGATCCATCTAATATTTTTCTTTTTAGAATTTTTCTATGCAAAATAATAAGAAATTTGTGCTTGGAATGTATCCATTGGAAAACAACCTTCCAAATCTTCATCCTGAGATGGTTAGAATAAGAACTAAATAGTTTTTAGTTTTAATGGCTCAGTTGAAACATGATATAAATTTATGTTCCATTCATCTATGAGATAAAAAACAATGAAATATGTTAATAGTGGAACATTTTATTAGATAATCTCCTCTACATTTTAGTGGATCTCCTAACCAAGTGGTAGATAAAGGGTGAATTATGGCCCTAGTAATGATTATTCATGTCATGGGGTGTTTAGTCATTCAAGTATTTAGATATTTTATTTACCATTTTGACTTTGATGTTACCTACTGAAGGTATATGGTTAAGAATATATAAAAAAAATGAGGATATTGATGCTTTTGAGTTGGATTAATTCAAAACTATTTTATAGGATAAATATTTTTATAAGGTGGTTTGATGTGGGATAGATAAAAAATTCATGTATTTGAGTTTGGAGGAGGGTTTAATTGTTGCATATAAACAAATATTAAATCTAATGGGAAGGTATACTCTAAATTTATTTTTCTATCCTCATAGTAAAATCAATCGGTTTTACTCAAAATTATATCCAATATATAGAAGGTACTTGGATTCTCATGAATTCAAAATTTATAAAAAAGCATGTTCAATCTATGGACAAGGTGGAAAAGGATTATTTCAATGAATGTGTATTCCTATACAACCAACAAAAATATAGGTTTAAAAGGCAGTGAAAATGGAAGAATTCATATAATAAGGATAATGGTTTTAAAATTATTTTTATATATTTTGATAATTTTGGTCAAAACACAATGGGGAATACCTTCAAAATTTTGGTATGTGATTCAGATGTTGTAAAATGGTGAATAAGTTTCACAAATAAAATGATAATTATCATGGTACTGGTAGAAAACTATGATATAAAGTGAGTAAAATGTTTTTAATGAAATTACATGGATCGTTATGAGAAGAGTGTATGATGTGTAACCCATATGATGAGAAATTTCCCAAATATAAGTATTAATGTTCCATGAAATCCTTTTAAACCACTTTATCGGATGTTGGGAAATCAAACAATGTGTTATCGTATATATTTTGTGTCTATTAGAACTATTACAATGTGTTGTTTGATTCAGAGTCAATACGTTATTTCATTTTTAGAAATTTTCTTTTAAATTATAAATTCCACATCCTGAAATAAAGCCAAAAGTTATGGTAAAATAATATGAGGGAAATATTATAGAAAAAATTAATTATAATAATTTTCATCTCACTGTTTGTGGAGTTACAATACCTGAAAACCTTTTTCCCTCTAGTAGATATTGATGTGATTCTAGGTATGTATTTGCTATTTGATTAAAATTTTATGATAGACTATACAAATAAAGATGTATCTTTTTAGAAATATTTTTATTTTGTAAAAAATAAATAACCCTTATCATTGATTAAATATCATGATGTTGAGAAACTGTTATAATATGGAAATTAATGTTATCATTCATAAATTGTTAAAAACAAAGTAACTTTTCAGACTAATGATGTGTCTGTGGTAAATTAGTATCTTGTTATTCTCCCTAGTGAGTTTCCTAGTTTTATATATGATTGGGAATATCAATTTATTGTTTATATTGTTAATGATTCAAATATAATTTCAAAACCCCCATGTTGTATTACTCATGTAGAACATAAATATATTAAAAAAATTGTTGCATTATTTTATAGATTGTAATTGAGTTTGTCCTATCACATCAAAATGGTGACCCCATATATATTTTTTTAATTAAAGATTTTTCAATCTGGTTTTTTATGGATTATAGATCCTTGAATAAAATCAATATTAAAAACAACTATCTATTGAATCATATTGATGATTTTCTTGATCATCACAAGGGAGCATAGTATTATTCAATTTTTGACCAGAGGTCAGGGTATAATCTATTGAATGTAATATAATAAGAGGTTATGAAGACTACATTTTAGATTAGACATGGGAATTATGAATTTGTAGTTTTTTTATTTGCGTTAAATAATGAACATGTTGTATTCATGTATCATATGAATAAAATATTTCATGAGTTATTTGATATGTTTGTAGTTCTGTGTATTGGTGACATTTAAGAATATTTTAAAAGTGAATATGAGAATGAAATACATCAAAGGGTTTTTTTAAACCTTAAAGGAAATAAAACTATATGGTAAATTTTGAAATTGTGAATTTTGTATGCTACAAATTTCATTCATTGGTCACATTGTTTTTATAGATTGAATAATTACTAATACTACTTAAAATATTTGTCGATGAATTGACAGGACCCATAAATATAAAATGAATTCATATTTTTATTGGTTTTGTAGGATATTACCAGAGGTTTGTTGAAAAAAATTAATGATAATATAGCTTCCTGACATTGTTAACTCAAAATGGTGTTATGTTTTTCTAGAAAAAATAGTGTGATGGTTTTTTCTGGAACTGAAAAGAAGATTTGTGAATGCACCAGTTCTGGACCAGCCTTCCAAAAATTGCGAATTTTTCATCTATAATGATGCTTCATGGAAATGAAATGGTTGTGTCCTAATAAAGATTTGTCAGGTAATTGATTATACATTATGTCAATTGAAACCTCATGAGTTTAATTACCCTACAAATGATTTGGAATTTGTTGCTTTGGTTTTTCAATAGGAATTTGGAGACAACATTTGTATGAAGTAAAATGTAAAATATATAATGATTGTGAATGTTTCAAGTATATATTCATTTAGAAAGAATTGTTCATGAGACATATACGATGGATGGAACAAATCAATGATTATGATTTCATGATTCCATTACATCCTTGAAAATAAAATAATATTTTTAATTCTTTTATTTATGAAATTAATGATACATTATCCATGTTAAAATTCAAACAAGACTCATTAGTTAATGATTTGATGAATTTTTTCATGTATTATATTAGTAAAGGAAGTTTCAATGTTTTGGTTCAGGTTTTAGTGAAATAATATCAATCATATAGAATTAATATAGAATATAAAGAATATTGTGAGTAACAAAAAAAGGTAGAATTTTTTAAAAGGGTATGTTTTCTGAATTTAACATTCATAAATATAGTATTTTGAAATATGTGAAGAGATTATGATTTCCTTATGATTCATAGTTAAAGAATGGGTTATTATGTAAAGCTCATTGTTCTCCATTTTCTTTTTATCTTAGTAGCATGAAGATGTATATAGAACTTTAGGAGTATAACTGGTAGGAAGGAATGAAATGATATATTATTGAATTTAAAAATAATTGATTAAATTTTCTGCAGGTTAAAGTAGAAGGAATGTTAATGAAAGGGATGATTCATCCATTTAAATTTCCATAGTATAAATATGAAAACATATCTATGGTATTATTAGTGTTATTAACATAGAATTACTGAGGAATCAATTCTATCATGGTTATTATTGAATTATTGACTAAATCATTGCATTTTCTCCCTATTCGAGACATGGTATCTCTTGATCAACATTCTAGGTTATATCTTAAATATATTGTTAAGTTATATGGAGTTTATCTATCCATTATTTATGATTGTGATCCCACTATGACTTATAACATTTTTAAATTCCTTTGGAATACATGGGAAATAAATTAAATTTCATTACATAATTTCATCCACAGTCTGATAGACAGTGAGACTGAAAAATTCACATATTAGAGGTTATGCTACATGCTTTTTCAATGGATTTTCGGGGATGTTGGGATCAATATTTTTAATTAGTTGAGTTTTATTATAATAACTGTTTTCATTCAAGTATATTTATGGAACCACTTGAGGAATTATATGGATTGTGGTGTCAAACTCTATAATTTTTCTGATGAAGTTTTCGAAAGAATGTTTTTGGGATTGGAATTAGCTGTGGAAATGAAATAGAAAGTTACTTGATTAAACATAATGGGATATATCATATGAGGTAAAAAATATATATGTATGACTGAAGTGAGGATATTTCTTTTGACAAAGTCAATCATGTCTTTCTCAATGTTTTTTCATGGAATAGTGTGATTCATTTTTGTATGAAGGGGAAGATGAGTCCACAGTTCATCATACCCTACAAAATCCTAGAGAAATTTGGATCTGTTTCCTAAAAAATTTCTTTACACCTGAGATTATCCTAGATACATAATGTTTTTCAAGATTCAATGTTAAGGAAATATGTACCAGATTCATCTCATGTTTTATGATTTGAAGTATTTTAATTGTTAGATAATCTTTATTTTGAAAAAAATCTAGTTCATGTTCAGGCCATAGAGGTAAAGTGATGTGGAATAAATTGATTCATCATGTTTTGTTTTTTTCTAGGAAAACCATATTCTTAATGTTCGAGCATTGGAATATGAAAATGCTATAATGAAAAGATATCCCAACTTATTTAATAAGTGAATAAAATTGAGAAGACATAATTTCCAAGAGTGGGACAAATGTTATGACATAGTTAATAATAAAATTAGTATTATTTCAAATTGAGTAATATTTATGAATTATATATAAATTTTTATTTAAATATTCACACTATCTTTCATAGTTTATATGATCAACCTAGTTTTATGGCTAATAAACATATTTTTCGAAAAAAGTAGTTTTACCATCTGTTGAAGGAACACTTATTTGAAATATAGTTTTTGAAACATTAAAATATTATATTTTAAAAAATAGACATCAAATTTGAAATAAAAATATCAAAAAAAATTAGGTTGAATTTGTTATAGTTTTTTTAGAAGGTTCATGTTTTGATGAATAGTGAAAAAATATTTTATTATAATTGAAAATGTATTTTACATATAAATAACATATAGTTTTGAATTATATTATAGATTGGTAATGAACGATAATTAGATCAATTTTATATCATTTAATCCAATTTAGTTCATTGGAATCATTTTCACATTGAAATTGCATATAAGTTTTTTGAACAATTCAATGTTTTTACATTAATTACACGTTTTCTCAATACTTCAATGGGAATAATTTTAAATTCAATTTATCCAATTCGGTGTTTTTAATTTTGAAAAAATGGATTCCATATTTGAAATCCTAATGTAAGAATTATTTTAATTGGTCCCTTTTATTTTTGGAATTTATGATTAGTAACATTATTGTAATTTGTTTAACATGGTTAAGGGTAAATCAGATAATTAATGTTAAACATAATATTATTAATATTATAAAAATTCATTAACTATTTCGAAAATATTATTGGATAATTTATGTTTTACTATAATAATCCTTGGGGTCATTTCTTCAGATCTTGGATCCCCTTGGACAACCTCAACTCTTATATAGTATTTTATTTTATTTAATAGAGAATTATGACATACATTTGTTTTAATAACTATTAAATTTTTAATATAAATTTATTTATAAGATAACTTAGACTATAAATAGTATTTGTAAATATGAAATTTCTATCTTCATCTTGGGAATTTATTTTTTATTTTTATTGATGAAATAATTAAATTAATGGCTTCCACATCAATGATTAATTAATTTTTTATTTAAAAGAAACATAAAACAAATGATATTAATAATATTACCATAAATATAATTTTACAAATTACCATATTAAAATATTTTTTAAAATTCATTTTACATGTTATTTGTGTTTTATAAGTTGTTATTCAAACATATCAAGTTCTTCTTATTTTTGTAAACGACAAAATAATGAATAGTGTACAAATTGATATTAAGGATATATTTAAATAAATAATATTTTATTAAATGGTATAAAATTTATAAAAATCTATATTTTAGAAAACAGGTCGAGATATGTCTTAAAATTCCATCAATGACTCATTTATTGTTCGTTTCACATTTTCTAGTAATTATATTAAACCTCATAGTATAAATTAGATGATATCATAGTAAGTGTTAAAGGGTTAAATAAGGTTTACATGAAAAATATAAGGATTAAAAAAATATTAAAACTTTTATAATTTAATTTGATGTATGGATTACGTCCCATACTCATTTTATCTTCTAAATAAATCACTTTGGACCAATTTTTATTAGAAAAATAATTTATATTAATTTAATATTTTGAAGAATTCAAAGATCCCCTCCTATAAAAGGCCACCACTTCTTCATCTTATATTTACACAAGTAAACCAATTTTTTCAGCCATTATCTACCCAAATACCTTCTGATAATCCATCCATAAATTCTATTGGCCTTTTTT
The DNA here is from genome assembly GCA_963277665.1 of Viscum album. NCBI lineage: Eukaryota > Viridiplantae > Streptophyta > Magnoliopsida > Santalales > Viscaceae > Viscum > Viscum album. The sequence goes on along the minus strand of OY728151.1, from coordinate 1,495,297,013 downwards.
TTGGCATATCACCCTCCTTAGAGGTGATAATATGTTAATAAAAGGGGATCGTCTGGAGAAGATGTATCATTATTAATTAAGTATTACTACATTACTTCATTTTACAATTCCTTAAAATCATCATCAACTATGATGAAATAATAAAACCCAAATATTTAATATAAATATATTTTCTTATATAAAATAATAACCTAAATCCATTTCTAATTTCATCAAATGGTAAAATAATTTATTATTCATGTGTACAAAGGAATACCACCTCGTTGAATGATATAATTCATTTTGTATCATCGTCTCTCAATACTGGTTATAATTATGGAATTAATGTTTATATATATATGATATAGGTGACATGTTTATCATTTTTAATGAATAATATATCATTTAAATTCTTATCATCCCATGAACATAATAATGATAACATCATTCATCCGTACATGTGAAATATCACCTTCATGAAGCGTTATGATTCGTTTTTCATAACAACATCACATGGATGATATAAATAAGTATATATAAATTTTTTGATATAATATTAATGATATTATTATAATTTTTTAAGGATAAAATAATATTTACCATCATTCAATCTATATCATTTACAAAGGGAAAAGTTACTAATGCATACGTATGACCTACCATATCAATGTTTATAAAGCAATCCATTTATCATAACTATACATAATGGTTGGATTTTAAAGTATATTTATTGAATAAATAATATAATAATGTCCTGAATATGATTCTAGAGATGATGGAATTATTACCACCTTGACTATTGACATCAATCCAAATTGATTTTGGACACTAGTACTGAATATCGACAACATGACTCCCATGAACATAAATAATTAAGAAATAGTCATAACATCAAAATAAGTGATATATAAGGAATAAAAATCATTCAAAAGGTTCCTAATAATGTAAATAATAAACCTAATATTATTATTAATGAATATAAATATTGTACTAGATTAATAAGACTCAATTTAAGGGTCCTTCTTTTAAAACCCCTCTTTTAATGATACCCTTTAAAATATTTTTACAAAATCCAAAAGGAAAGATTATATAACATGTAAGGCATAAACAGAATATCAAAATTTCATGAAAATTTTATTATTTTATGATTCATCAACAATTTTTCTATTTAATTTTCAAATAGTATATTTTCATTTATTAGTGTGTTATGTTGTAAAAATGAAAATTTATTTTGATGTTGAAATTTTTTTTTTCTATTATTCATTATTTTTGTGTTAGGATTATGTTTTGGAATTAGGGAATTGTCTATGTGTATGGGTAGCTCTGTGAAAACTCAAGGGTGGGTGAGAAAATTATTTCTCTTGAATTTAGTAGGTAATGATATAGAGTAAATCATCTTGGTTCCTTCTGATATATTAAGGGAATACACTATAGATGGTTTTACCAGTATAACAATGAAGGTTATTACCTATGTAGCAATGATATCATTTGTAAATTTATTAGTGAAATGGAATTTATGATACAAGATACCATTATGATTTATTATTTTGATGGAGTTTTATATTAGTCATATTATTTAATGATGTAAGATAAATAGATAATGTTTTATTGGTGGAAATTATAACTTTTTGAAAATTATTTCCTAGGTTTAAAGTATTCATTGACTAATGGTTTCATTATTTCATTTACATAACTTAATTATCATTTTCATTCACATACCAAGATTCAAAATGTTCTTCACTGGGTATAAGGATGTGTATGAGAATGGATGATTCCATGTTGAAATTGATGGTGATTTTTCATGAAAAATAATCATGTTTTATTTTAATGTTTTTATATGTTTTGAAAAAATTTGTAATGTTTTAGTACTATACACATTAAATGAAAGTGGGATTTTTTGTAGAATGATGACCAAATTCTCAAAAACACTAAACCTAAAAAGATCCTCAATGTTAAAAGAATTAAAATTTTCACTAAAGCTAATGATTTTTTAATGTTTAAGGTCAATTCCTTATAGTACCCAATTGAGTTGAACAATCACTCGCATGTAAAATTATGTAAAATTTCAACCAATGATTTCTCCCAAATATAAAAAAAGTTATAATACATGGTATATGTATCTATTATCATCAATATGGAATCATGGTATCTAAATATACATGGAATCAATTCACCAAATTTCATGGATACGTTGTCCAATTTCCACTTTGATATATCGAGGGGATACATCAATTCAACTAAAACTTAAATCTCATCATACACCTGCTAACATGTGAGACATTGGTAGAAAAACTTTCCTAAAATATTCCTTATTTCAACTGGAAAAAACTACCAATACTTGTACTTATACATCTTCCCCACTTCAAGATATATATTCAAATTAATCTTATGAATCTACCTCATCACTTCATCACACATCATGAATGGAACCACAATATTTCAATAAAAAAATGATGTTGTGATCTCATATTTTAAAGAATAAATATATTTCATCCCCTGAGTATAACTAGTTTAAAAAAACTCACATTCAATGTCCCTCAACTGAGTCTTCCTCACACGCTATATTAAAAGAGGATTCAACACCATAAACTGTAAAAAAATGTTGCACCCCATACCATTATCAACTATAATGAAGTAAACTACTAAAAAAATTCCTCCACTGATTGAGAACATGAATTATTAATAAGGGAATCTCCCATGACATTTCCTCTAAATGGACTATAAAATATCCATTTTCATAGTCCTATATGAGTTACACCCCACACCTATAGATTAGGATCAAAATCTATTTGAGTAAAGATGTACATTGAACTATGTTGTAATAATTATACATAAATTCACTCTCCTAGAATATAGTGTCTCCACATATTTAAATTGAATATTATCACTGGAGACACTATGACATGAGTTGGAATTGTTCTACTCAATGGGTCTCATCTATCTTTACCCATATGTGATCACTACCTGCATCTACTACGATACACAGCCAAGCCTAGATTTATAGGAAACATAAAACACTACATACTCTATCACATCCTATAATTGTCTAAATATATAAGAATAGGTAAAAATCAACTGAAATATCTCAATGTCTCCCTAACACTTCTCATTCATGGTACAAAAATTCCTAGACCACATTATAGTGGTAAAAAGTGTTAATAATATTGAAAAGTCATGAAGGAACCTCCTGTAGTACCCCACCAAGCCATGAAATCTCTTTACATCATACCCACTATTGAATGAGTCCAAAGAAAAAACTGTGTAAATCATTATTAAATATGTAATGAATATATTATCCGATCTAACATGCCCTAACTGGTGAACCTAAAAATTAAAAAATAAAAATTTGAAATATTTCCATAAGGATGGTTCCCCATTAGTATGTATATGACCATCTATAGATACTCTTCAAGAACCTCCCAAACACAGAGTAAATGGGTATGTCCTTAATAGAGACAACCAAAAATCTACCCATATATGGATTGATTAGTTTGTACATCAGATCCTTAACACTAAATTGGAATTATTTACAGGAAAAATAAAACCTAAGGAATCATAGTTTCTACAAATGCATAAAAATTTCATTATCAAAATACCATCTCCACAGACCCTCACCTAGTGGTTTCTGGAATTCAGATTGATCAATGAGAACAAACTCCCACCATGGATTTTATCAAAGATATCATCAATATGTGGTAAGGGTTATATTTCATGACTTATAACTTTTTCAAGATATGATAATCAAAAAAAATATTCATGTACCAATAATCTCTTTTGAATAAAATAAGAAGAGAAATCAAGATCAAACAAATAGTATGATGAAACACTTCTCTTGAAGTTCCTCTATCTGCACCCTCAACTCCCGATGCTTGTTAGTGGCCATTTGATATGAAGAAAACCTATACAGGTGCAGCCCTTGGGTAAATGTAAATGTTGAAATTTTTCTCCTACCATGATGGTGTCGCCAGAATATCCTTGAGTAAGACATCCCTAAATTCATTCCATAGTAAAGTAATATAGATAACTGAAGATACCAATATTTCAAGGGTTAATTTTCTATCATATGTGTGATGAGTTTTCATTTCTGACAAGTAATACCCCCTAAAACAATACTGACATTCCTTTTACCCACAAATGGGAATATCACCCCATTTATCTGTAGGAATCTAAATCATCTATGATGAAATTAAATCTTTTCATGGAGTATATAAATTAAATTTATAGAGATAAAATAATATTTTTTAATATTGGTGATCATGCAGTACTATAGGAAACTCACTCCACTAAGAGATACATAACACAACCTGATGATTTGTGATATTGAATAATTAATCCATACATGAAACTCTAGTTTCATCTACAGTGTTAAATCCTTAACTTAATGATCCAACTATCACACCATGAATAAAGAGATGATGGAATATCTCTAACCTATGTCTATTTGTTTTAAGTAAAGAGTATAATATACAAAGATCATAACTATGATCATCACATGTGTAGCCTAGTCCAATCCCTTCATGTCTTACAAAATCTCACAGCCCCAACCGCGAGCTCCCTAAGCATGATATGAGCCACCTAGTGGTCATGGTTGTAGAATTTTATATCAGCATCCTCCACCAACTACTCCTCCCTATGGAATGGGTCCTGCTACACTACTAGAACCACCTCTTTGAGGGCCAACCTATCCATATCTATGAGATCCATAATCATGTAATTTCCTCTTCCATTAATGTCTATAAAATTTTCCTCTATAATACTCAATATTCTAGTTAAGAAACTAACATGTCATGTTTCCCCTCTAATTGTTAAAATAAAAATTACCTTATATAGTCTAATTGGATCCTCTACACAATCCTTGAGCTATAAATCCGCACATTTTTGTATGAGAATGAAATGAGACATCAATGTCTAACATCGTCTACCCATTATTGATGAATCTGCCACATCTTGTCCATTTCTCACTCCAATGGCCCAAAATCCCTCTTATAGGATTCTCCCAGTCACTAGATATTTTTCTATCAATCTAAGATAAGTGAAAAGTAATATAGAGACTTTAGTGGGTCGAGTGTCTCTATAGAGACCCTTCATTTAATCCATCTCAGAGAATAATCCTTCTCTATCATATTAAGGGGGTATTGTTAAAGGTTTTTGGACCTCATGTCATTATCCACAAAATCATACTAACCGTCTATAGATAAAGAATCTTCTAGATCAAAAATGATTGTATGAACAATGTGTAATACTCATCATGAAAGAGCTACTAGATTTTAGACCATGATAGTATCATATCATCATGGGTCCTCTTAACCAAACTCAATAGGTTCCTTACTTCTCTATGGAAAATACTATATGATAGAACTCAAATTTAATCTATTGGGCTCTGAATAAGCCTAAACACAAAGATCGTTGACTCAAGTAAATCCTCATACACCTTTCGGTAAGGATCACCATGGATCCTTAGTGGTCCATGATACTTGAAATAATGTAGTGTGATAACACTATTATCATCATCATCCTACACTTATGGTAATATATTATGCACAATAATCTAGGGGACTACTCCCTACCCTTATAGAGGAAACACCTAATGGGATGTCTAATAAGATGGGACCCCATCACTCATCAGATTATTGTCAAAATCCTAAATCAGTATCCTTGTTTTCATTATTATTTGAGAAATCATGAGTGTGATTAATACATACCATATGTTAATGAGAATATATGTACAGGTAAATGAATTTATATGTACAGCTAAATAACTCAATCATATATGAATTATTTACTATTATTACATCAAATCAATGTCTCATATATATGAGTCAACAATCAGGTAGTCAGAGTCTGTAACACCATAAGATTTAATAAGATAGATTCTTTTAATTTCTTTGTTGTCTTGTAATGTATTCTACACTAATATTATCTTACACTATACACAACACCGTATAATCTTGCAGTATACGAAACTATATTCTTGGATTGTGTTTCACACAATTTCATGTTCTTTTGATAGAATTCATTTCATGCAACATTTAGTATAGATTTTTTTCAATGTATAAATGAATAAAGAATGGATTATTTTATTAAAAACACTAAAGGAAGATTTCACTACATGAAACATGGACTTGGCTTGCATTACACATAAGAGAGACCATCCTCAGTAGCATGCATTGTACGCGATACAGAGTTTCACTAAACAATGATATATTATTAAAATGTTATTATTTAATGGGATATAACCTATACGTTATGAATAGTGTTAATGAAATTTTGAATTTTATATAACATTAGAATTCATCTTACTCATTTTATAGAACATGATATGAGAATGAAATCAATTTTTCGAAAAAAGAAGTATTTTTCACAAAATGCAGTTACACCACCTTTTGAGGGTGCACCCATCTTAAATCTTGTGTTTGACACTTTTATAAGTTAAATTTGACAAAATAAACTTATTGTTTGGAATAGGGATGTAAAAATTTAAATTTTTTTAATTTATTGTATTTTTTTGATAAAATTCAAATTTTAGTGAATAGTGAAAATAATGTATTTTAATTCAAAACTGCCTTTTCATCAAATTTATTTTTATAGATAGATTATCTTTTTAATTGGTTTTAAAGTGTAATTGGATTAATTTTTTATCATTTAATTCAATTTTGGTCATTGTAAGTAATTTCCCAATGGAATTTCCCATAAACACAATTCAAACTTTTGATAGTTATTACTTCTTAAAATCCCATTTTTTTTATTTTGACAATGGGAATTAATTTAAAATTAATTAATGAAACTTCTGTGTTTTGAATTTGGAAAAATGGATTCCATATTTTTAATCATAAGTTCCAAATTGTTTAAATATGTACCTTTTATTTTTTGACATTATGAATAGTAACTTCAGTAATAATATTTATTTACCATGATTAAAAGTTAAATCAGGTAAATAAGGGTTTAAAAATAATTTAATAGTATAAAACTACCCTAAAACATGTCCTGATACTATTTAATGAGATATTCTCGACCATGGGAATCCTTGGGTAGATTTTGGGACCCCGTAGGTTCACATAGATGGGAAAATGACATTTTATAAGAATTAATTTTAAGTAAAGATTATTATAACATAAACATATATCTTTTACTAAATCAATTTTAATATAGGGTTATATAACATATCTCTATGTCTATAAATATTCTTTAGAAATATAAAAAGATATCATACATCAATATATTATATTTATAATTTTTAGACATTCAAAAAATATATTTATTTATGACAAAAATTTGATGTAGTGATTACCTCATTAATGAAATATCCAAATAAATGAATTTATAAAAATTAAAATATACTTAATTTGAACATTTTTATCTCATACATAAATTTTATGGATGACATTGACATATTAGGGATATGTTAATTCCATTTTTTGAAGTAATCAAGTTGTTATTAATTTAAAAAAACAATTACTAAATAGTGTCAAAATTGACATTAATGTGTTTTTCAAACAAATACTATTTTATTAAATGATATAAAAATCCTAAAAAATCAAAAGTTTCACAAAATAACACGGATAGTGATAAAAATGTCCCAAATGATCCTCTTTAGGATCTCTTTTAATTTTTGGTAAAGATATTAACCATGTAATATAAAAATACAAGAATAAATTGTAACAGTTAACTTAATTTATAAAGGGTTAAATCTAAAAGATAAGGTTAATTTTATGAACTAAACATGTCTAAAACCTATTGTTTGAGTGATTTTTGACCCATCACCTCTCTTATAAAAGCGCGCCTCCATTTCTCTTTAATTAACACCTCTAATGCCCTTTGGTTCAGAAAAACACTACCCATTTAATCTCCCAATAACTCTCATATCATCCTAGAGGAATAACTTTCAGCAGAGAGACATCCTAAAGATCCATTTTGTTCATATCAAAAGGAAACACCCAAAGAATAGGTAATTGTTTTATCCCTTATTTCAAAGTTCATTTCATATTCTACTTATTATTTCTATATTGTTTCTATACCAAAGTAATAAATCCAGATTCATTCATATAATGAGATGTTAATACAATCATGGGACATTTATATTCATCATTTTATCCATCCTAAGAATAATAATATCACGATGCGTGCGTATGTATGGTTTACCATCTCCCCACCATGGTGTAATTTTTTATTCTACATCACATTATTTAGATAAGTATAATGATGAGTATAATAGACAAAAATATTGAATATGACATGATTATGATTCTATATAATTAATATATCATCTAGTTCCATATCATTTCATCATTAAAGGAACGATATCATCGCTCTAGCGTATGTATGGTATACCGTCTCCATGACACGATGGGATTCATTCTCCACATTAACCATCCAAAAATGATTTTAAATATATATATTATTCATAATTATGAAATATATGACATAATAATTCTTTTGGAATGATATATATATATATATATATACATGTACATATATGTCATTCACTTACTTCTATTTAATAATAAAACAGAAACAGTGTTCATGCGTACGTATGGCCTACCATCTCCATGAATAGTGTTTTCCATTTTATATATCTATCTATTATATATATTTATATTAAAAATATGTATGATATATAAATCATATTATAAATTATAAAAGTAAGTAAATCATGATCTATGTAATATGATAAAAAATAACAAGTCAAAACATGTACGATAAACAAAGTGATATTACCTGAAATGTTCTGTTAACTTGGAATTGTTAATAAACGGGTAATATAAAGTCATAAAGAATCATATATTATATCATAAATATTATTATGATTCTGATATAAGTTAATAATTTTTTTAAAAATAATATACAGGAGTTTTGGACTCATACAGAGAGTATCAGACCTAAGGTAAGGGATAATTTTGCAATCTCATTTTAATCCGAGATTGTTTATACATAAGTATTTACTAGGGATATATTTATCGTCCATTTCCTTGATTCCTAAAAAAGTTTTCCTCAAATTTTTAATTTTCTTATATGTATTTTTAGAGTCATTTTTACTCATTTTTTGACTTCTACTATATGGTATGGAAGGAATCTTTCTTTTTTTTACCATACGAGGAAATTTTTGACATTTCTGAAAAAAGTACGAGGAGAATGTTTTTTAACTTATACGGCATGAATGAATTTTTACGATTTCACGATGCCTTATTTCCATTAATATTACACTACATTATTTCATGTTTGTTTTCAAATGAATTAATTTCTTTTAAATTTTTGTGGCATTTTGAGAAAAGAAAACATTTTTTAATAAGAAATAATATTTTCCTCAAGAACTATGTTCAGGTGTTTTATGAAAATTATTTTCAATCTATGATGACACTCTTAAATAGGGTTATGATTCAATCCCTATTATTCCTATGATTCAACTTTGTTAATGATGAAATGATCTTTTATATGGATTATGTTATTGTGGATTGATATTTATGAAGCCCATCTTATTTCTCGGGTTATGCTATGATAAATAATTTATGTTTTTTGGAACATGTAATAATGATTTCATTATGAGATGGGTGGTATCTATATCTCCCTCCAATGTATTAGGTAAAGATTTATATTTCATTAGATAGACATGAATAGAAATAAAAGTAAATCTATTTCAGTAATACATGGATGGAACAACAAGTAAACCCGGTTTAGTATTGGACTTTGTCCACTATGATGGTCTTTATAAAAACGCCTTGGCTATTATGGAAATCATATTAGGTTATTATTTTTTCCACAGTTACATGTTTTATTACAATGTTATTCTATAATGTTTAATATTCCTTTGTGATCTATGTCTTATGTTCTACCAATATTTATTTCATGACTCAAGATTTTGATGTTTAAACTTTTTTTTCATGTTTTTACATTCAAATTTTTGTGGTTTTTTTATTTTGTACATGTTTAAACTTGTTGAGAATTTTATATCACTCTTTTTATGTTTTATTTTCCCAAGGATAAATAAATGTTTTAGGTAAAAAACAGAAGGGGTGATCTTTATGGGAGTTGTTGAAGATCTTTAACCAAGTTAGAAGATTATGTTCCAAGTTCTAAAAGGCACTAAACTAATACAGTCATGGGAATCAGTTAGTGTAAAGTATTAAGTACTCCGAAAAAGAAATGTAATGTCTATGTACGTCAAGATTGGGTCATTATAGTTGGTATCAGAGATTAGTTTTATTTATACTTTGGAAATTAGGATACGAAAACATTAGAGAGCTCTATATAGATATTTATATGGTATGTGTAGAGATGTCCCTAAGGTTAAATATAACTATAGCTTATAATCCTAGAATTATGGTAATGATCATGAATAGCCTAGGATTAAACCTAAGATGTTATAGATTGTAAGTACTCCCCCTTGATTATGTTGTTTTCCTTGTATGATTTTTTCCTCTCATACCATTATTTTTGGGTTTTAGATAATAGATGGAACCCAAAGGAACCACGTTAATGCTAGATGCAAAGGGAAGTGAAATTATTGTACTCCTAAACAACTAAATGTTATGAGAGCTCCAATAAAAAATCTTGATTCTATGACCAAAAATCCTTCTAGGATTCCAAATTAACAATTGTGGGAACAACATATTCTTGAATCATTATTAAGGCAACATCCAGGTTATTTTAGTGTAAAAACTGATCCACTAATTGTAGAGAAATGGATTTGTACAGTTGAAAAGTTATTTTTCATTCTCTGTTGTTTAGAAAGTTAAAAGGTTAAGTTGGTAACTTATTTCTTGGAAGGTATAGTGAATCTATGTTGGAACTTTATCAAGAATATGAGGAAAAAAGTTAAAAATGACTACATGAATTGGGATGAGTTTAAAAACATATTTTTTAATATGCATCTTCCTTGTATTATTCTTACAAAACGTTATATTATAGTTTCTCATCTATCTCATCATTACGATAAGAAAATGAAGGATATAATTCAAAGGAAACTTTAAAAATTACGGAGACAAGAAGATTATATTTTCTTTATGAACAAAGTGTGTAAGGACACATGGAAGAAACTTTATTAAAGGGAATGATAAATGTTTTATGTTTGGGAAATAAGGTTATAGAGAGTATCACTATTGAAGTAATGGGAATAAACAGAAATCTCAAAAGTGTGCACCTCCCACAAATCAGGGTTACAAGTTCAAGGAAATAAGGCATGTAAAGACCCGAAAATTCTGTATACTTTTTTTAATTATATAGAATTATTAAAAGACTGAAAAATTTGATGGAACATGATTTTGAGTCCTAAAGAGCCTGGAATGAATTTTTGAACTTTTATAAGTTACGTTCATTAAACATGATAGCATGATTTTCTATCTTTTGAACTGGTGATCGAATTAAAAATATGAGGGCACCATTGAATTCGTAGCACCAAGATTTTCTTAGGTGAAGCCTAATATCAGCTGAAATGTTTCGGACAGAAAAGTTAAATTTTGGACTTTTCGGGAAAAAAAATACATCGTGAGTTATTTTATTATTTTTTCTAACTTTTGAGTGACAGTTGGAAGCACTGATGTGTATCGACAGTCATTAAATGGGAATCATTTAATGACCTGTTACTTTGTTGTGTAACCATAATGCCCATGTGTTTAATAGGTTCATTAATTAAGATTCATTAATGAACCATAATAATGAAAACAACATGAGGATTATTTCTTTTATTAAACAAACTATTGGCTAGGGAATTCACAAACCACAAGAGGAAGCTTTGATGAAATGCTGGAGACGTAACCCTCTAATGAAGAATGGGGATTAATTGATGACTGTTGGAGGATTTAGACCAAACATTGATGAACAGCAATGAACGACATCAAACATAGATCCATTCCATCATCTGCAATGGATTTCACCAAATCAAGGTAAGGAATTTAATTGTTTTATGTGTTTAATATCCTTCATTTTCCCATTCATGATTAATATAAAGAACATTGATCAACCGACCAATGGGTTGATCTGAGATTAATTCTTTATTTCAGGATGTTGTTTCAGGGTTTTTTTAGCTATTTTTCTTTCTAAATGTTGATTTCTATCACACCCCCCCCCCCACCTTGGTAGAACGCTAATGCGAAGGGCGCAGGCCATCCCAAACAAGGCCGGGTCCCTCCGTCACTCTTGGGTTTTGTGTGTTCTTCATAGGATAAGGATAAAAATGATGGAAATGTGATTCTATGGGATTCTATGTAAATGTAGTGACCCGAGAGGCCCGTAGGCATAGATGGGAAAGAAAACAGACCACCAGAGAATCTCCAGTGGCCGACAAAAGTAGTCGCTGGCGTGGAACCACAAGCATGGCGGCACCGGTGACCGGTGGCAGTGGTCGGTCCATGCTGGCCATGTGGAGAAGCTATACTAGTAGGAGCCATCGTAGAAAGATCCATGATGGGTGGAGACGCGGTGCCAGTGCGCCAAGTGGGGGGAACAAAGTAACCCACTCTGGCCGCTCGGCTTGATACAACGGTCGGCTGTAGCTGGCCCTTTCAGAAGGAGGGGTTGCACCCCACTAGTGCCTCCATCTAGGAGAATCGGCCTGCATGTGGTCCTGGTTTTCCAGGACATCTGAACCCACCGGTCGGGATGGACCCACGGGCTAGGCCGGACCCCTATCGGACCGAGACCCGTCTAGTCCCGTTTATCTAAAACTGATATATCTTGCGAACCGATCATCATATTGATTCACCGTCTATGGGGTTGGGACCCTTGGGATGATATGTTTACTTTGATATACTTCACATGAGTTTTGGTGGATGTTGGAGTATGGCCAGGTTGGATCGGACTCGAATCCAAATGGGCCTAATTTACCTTCTTACTTATAACTTACAGATCAAGTGTCTGATTGAAGTGTTGTCTATCGCGTTGGAACCCTTACGACAAGACGGTCATTTGGGTTACTTCTATCTTTGAATTCATGGTGGTTGAGGTATGACTAATATCTTAATCAATAGAATCTACAAAACTCAAACATACTAAGTATAGGGAATCTAGTGGCTTGTTGTCAAGGGAAGAGAGAGTCTCCATAGATCAACATGAGAGAGACCCTCTATGGATCAGCAACATTACCAGCCTATATGGATCAGAAATGGTACAACCCTATGTGGATTAACATGAGAGTGACCCTCTATGGATCAACAATAGTGCGACCCTCTATGGATCAGTAGTAGTGTGACCCTTTGTGGATCAATAGTGGCATGACCTGACGTGGACCAGCTATAGAGCGACCCATCGAGGATCTGTGGTAGAGAGACCTTTTGTGGATCAATAGCATATAAATCATTCTCTGATCAGTAGTCGATCCACCAAACCAAATAAAATGATCTAGCTTAAGACTAATCATATTTATCCATGTTCTGTATGTTTTATACCTCGTGTGAGCTATCTTTTACATTATATTTTGTGATTAAGATCATGATTTTTGGTTTTTCCTTTGTGAATTTCTCGGAGACTTTTAGAGGTCTCGGGGTCCCTACTGGGTACTTTTATACACACTACTATATGGGTTTTTCCCACACCTTGCTGTGTCCTGTAAAGATGATGGACATTTTGACTGATACTTTGGGAGCCAGGGTTACATGGTGCTCGAAGGTGATAGATATACGTGGTGAGAGGAAGTGACGACAGACGATGAGCTATACCTCCCCTTCAGGTAAGATCCTTTGTGGACGACCTTTTGAGCATTTTTTCCTTTTTTTTATCGTTATTTTCAGTTGGGTTTGTATACTATACATTTTTATATTAATTTCACACTTTTACTATCAATAGTTCTACTTTCTTGTTTTCTTTTGTAATGTACCTAGTCTGTGTGTGTATAGGTTTAAAGTAAATGCCTTCCATTTTGGGGACGTGCCTTTCCAGTTCTATTCTCCAACCCATGGCCTATGGAAGGCAGGCATGGGGTATTCATGGAACAGGCCCCAGCAGATGGGTCGTGATAAGGTGGTATCATAGAGTGGTCAGTTCTACCCGAAAAACTAAGAGTCTATGTTTTCAATGGAGAAACAGTGTTACGTGTCTTGAGTTCGGATTTCAGTTTATGGAGTCTATTGTTGGTGTTGCAGCCAATGTATCCATACATGAGAACCTTGAGTTCTGATTTCTGACTCAATACACAAAAACAATATTTTCATGTGTTTTGAAAATGTTTTTCATTTGATCTATTTTGAGTCATCTCACTAGATATAACTTATTGACCGTGGAACATCTGTTTCTTTACAAGATGCCACTGCATAGACAACCAACAAGGATTCCATTGAGAGATCACGATGATGGCCCACCGAGCGATGAGGCATCGGTGTGGGGGACTCTCACAGCAATAGCACCTTCAAGTGTTGTACCAGTAGAACCAACACTCATAGGGTAGTAGTTTCCACCAATCCGACCAGCGGACCATGCACACTGACTGACGGCATTGCATGAGTTCCAGATACATAGGACTCTAAGGTTTTGAGTCAAGACTGATCCATAGGTAGCTGAGGATAGGTTGGAGGTTATGGAAAGAGTTTTCTGCTTTGTTGAGACACAAGAAGACTAGCTGTTTATCCTAGCTACTAGTCTATTTCAGAGCACAATAGGGAGTTGGTGGAGCTTGATACTCCAGACACATCAGGAGATGAATCTTTCCTGGTTGGAATTTGAGAGCCTCTTCAGGGAAGAGTTAGTACCAGTGACTTTATTCTTAGTGTGTATTCAGGATCTACTTCACTTACAGAAGGGTAGCCTAACAATGGCCGAGTACTCGGCTAGATTCACTAACCTCCCTAGCTACTCCCCTGACATGGTATGGGACCCTTTATTAAAGGCTCATACCTTTGATAAGGGACTCTGATGGGAGATCATAGCATCAATAATATTACTCAACAACCCTACGTAGGTTGGGGTGCTAGCATGATCAATATTGGTGGAAATATTCCTAGTTGAGCAGGCACCGATAGTGAGAGCTACCACTGGATGACAGGAAGCCAGTTCATTTGCAGCATGTAGTAAGCAGATGACACAGAGGCCTAAGTGGACCAGAACTTCCAGAGTACGAACCCATGATGTAGGGTTAGAGGTGCAGAGCTCACATGGTAGAGGAGGTCATTAGAGGAGTATATTGTGCTACTTGTGCGATGGGCAGGGTCACATGGATCGTGATTGCCTAACCCGCCATACTGATGATTAGTAGACGGTCTAGGGACCACCGAGGAAGAGGAAGAGGTTTTAAATATGAGGTCCATAGGGTGGAAGACGTGGCAGAGGATCATGTTGTGCAATGGGCAGTGGTAGATGGTTTGAGGTACTACCGCCACCACCCCCAGGCGGTCCACCCCGACCTTAGGGAGAAGGTGGACAGGAAGGAACTCCGCTTCAGGTGGCAGAGGCTTATTAACAGGACACTCCAGAGATGATTTGAGGTACGATCTGTGTCTACTCCACCCTAGAGAGAGTTATTATAGACAGAGGATCCAGTCACTCTATTATTTATACGGCTCTTGTTCGAAGATCAGAGATTCTAGTGGAGCCGTTGGATCTATCCTTACGATTATAGAATCTTTCGAGAGATGATTCTATGATTAAACACTCGTGATGGTAGTGTGATCATACTCTATGAGGAGAGATATTTTGTCGGATCTCCTAGTAGCAGCGTCGAGGCCTTACGATGTCATCTTGGGTATGGACTGTTTATCCACGGTCCATGCTTATATCAACTGTTTTGGGTGAAAATTGTTCTGTGTCTGTGAGGATGGGATGAGGTTTTCCTTCACTGGTAAGAAGGGAACCTTTGTAGGACAAGATGTACTTTCTCATATGAGGGTGCATATGATCACTCATCATGTAGCCAGCCTTAACCTCGGTGAATTTGACGAGGGGAGTCTGATCTATCCTGTAGTGGTAGAACAGAATGCGGATGTCTTCCATGGGGATGTTCTAGGACTACCTCCTCAAATAGAGGTAGACTTCAACATAGACACATACCCCGAGAAGTCACTGATATCTACACCAGAATATTAGATGGCTCTCGTGGAGTTTTGTGATATGAGGTTAAAGTTGGAGGACTTATAGAGGAAGGGGTTTGTAAGACCCTATGTTTCCCCATGGGAAGCCCCAATTTTTTTCTCCAATAAGGTATATAGAAGTTTGAGGATTTGCATGGACTATCGGTGCCTAAACCATGTGACTGTGAAGAATAAGTATCCTTTACTGAGGATTGATGATCTGTTCGATCAGCTAAAGGGAGAATGGTGGTTTTCAATGATATACCTCAGATCAGGATATTATCAGCTTCGGGTGCGGGAAGAGGACATACTGAAAACAGCCTCTAGATTCCATTATTTCCACTATGAGTTATTGATGTTTCCTTTTGGCATGACCAACTCCCCAGTAGTTTTCATGGGACTCATGAACGGTATTTTCCAACCTTACCTCGATCGCTTCTTGGTGGTATTCATTGACGAGATCTTGGTGTACTCAGTGTCGAAGTAGGATCACGCCACACATTTATGAATAGTAATGGATACACATTGATAGAACTAGGTATATGGTAAGCTCTCGAAGTTCCAGTTCTGGATATGGGAGGTCCACTTTCTGGGACATGTGATGTTGGAGGGTGGAGTTGCAGTGGATCCAGTGAAGATAGAGGTAGTGATTTATTGGGAGCCACCCAAGAGTGTGCCTGAGGTGCGGAGTTTCTTGGGGTTGGCTGGGTACTACTGATGATTTGTACCCAACTTTTATAGAGTAGCACCATCCATTTAATCATTGAAAAAGAAGGTACATCCCTTCATTTGGACAGAGAGGTTCCAACAGTGCTTCCAGGAGTTGAGGAAGAGACTGAAGAGTTCCCCCATCTTGAGGCTACTAGAAGTGGGAGTTGTGTTTATAGTCTACTGTGACGCATCAAGGACCAGACTAGGATGTGTCCTAATGAAGAAGTGATCTATGATCACCTAAGGCTCATGACAGTTGAGGAAACATGGGCATAACTACACAACCCATGACCTGTAGTTGGCAGTAGTAGTCTTTGCATTGAAGATGTGGTGGCACTACTTGATGGTTGAATGGTTTGTTGTCTACTCTAATCAAAATATTATTAGATATATCTTCTCACAAAATGACCTAATCTTGTGAGAGTGTAGATGGATGGAGTTCTTCCAGGACTATAACATGAGATAGTCTTCACTCCTAGGAATGGAAACACAGTAGTAGACGTACTCAGTAGGAGGTCGGGTCTACAGCTACTAAGTGAGGTGACAGATCAGCTAGTCGCATTGCATATATCCTTCATGGATAGTGATGGAGCAGCATTCCTCCAATCTATGACTATCACTCCCCCACTCCTTTAGTGATTTTATGAGGCACAGCTTGGGGACGTTGACTGTTAAGCCCGACGTTCCCAGATATCATCAATATAGGATCCTGATGGATTTTTGATATGTGGGGAGCAAGTGATTCTTTTTAGAGGATACACCATGGTACCAATGATATATCAGGAGGAGGCGTTGAGGTAGTTCCATACATACCCTTTGGTGGTACAACCTAGAGAGTCAAAGATGTACTAGGACCTCTGACATTAGTATTGGTGGCCACGAATGAAGAATGTAGTGGCGGATATCATTTCACGATGCCTCACTTGTCGACAAGTGAAGTTCGAGCATCAGGTTCCATCGGGCTTAGCACAGCCGCTAGAGGTACTAGAATGGAAGTGGGATGGTATCTCAATGGGCTTCATGATCGGGTTACCATGAACATCCATGGTCCATGACTCTATCTGGGTGATCGTTGACCGACTCACCAATTTTTCTCACTTCCTACCCATCTAGGATCAGGGATTGTTAAAGGCTAGGGATGCCTCTACGTCCATGAGATAGTACATATTCACAGGGTACCATCAATAGTAATTTTAGATCGTGATGATTGTTTTAAATCCTAGTTGTGGAAGGGATTATAGTAGGCATTCGAGACTCAACTACGCTTGGGAACCGCCTTTCATCCTCAAAAAAATTGTCAGACAAAGAGTATTATACAGACTCTTGAGGACATGATATGTGCTTGCGTCCTTGATTTTGGCCACAGTTGGGAGGACCACCTGCCTCTGGTGGAGTTTTCTTACAACAACAGGTATCACTCCACCATCGGCATGACATTGTTTGAGGCCTTGTACGTGTGACCATAAAAATAATTTCTATGCTGAACAGGCCCAGGAGAGTCAGAAATTATGGGTCCTGAGTTGGTATAGGATACCACTGAGAAGGTGAAAATCATCTAGGAGTGGATGAAGACTCCATATAGTAGGCAGAAGTCTTATTCCTACAGGATAAGGAGACCCTTGGAGTTCAAGGAGGGAGACAATGTCTTCCTATAGGTCTCACCATGACGAGGATTACTGAGATTTGGATGGGGAGGCAAGCTATCTCGGAGGTTTATCATACCTTTCATGATCTTGAGAAGAGTTGGCGAGATGGCGCATTGCCTATATATTCACCAATAGATGCACTAAGTTTATAATGTTTTCCACGTGTTGTAGCAGAGGAGATACGTGCATGATCCTTCGCACATCGTCAGCTGGGGCGAGCTGGAAATTGATGATGGGGTGACGTTCGCGGAGTTCTCGGTGGAGATAGAGGATCGATAGGAGAGAGTCCTACGGGGGTGGTTGATACCTCTGTTGTGAGTTTGGTGGTAGCACGGGAAACTCTAAGAGGTCACATGGGAGAGGAAGTCTCAGATTCTTGCTAGTATCCCCATTTGTTTTATTAGACTTTGTTATGGATTTCGAGGACGTAAATACCTAAGGTGGGAAGAAGGTAAAGACCCAAAAATTCCATATAATTATTATTAATTATATGGAATTATTATGAGACTGTGAAATTTAACGGGACGTGATTCTGAGTCCCGAAGATCCTGGAATGAATTTTGGAACTTTTTTAAAGGTACGTTTAGTAAACGTGTGAGCGTGATTTTCCATCCTTTGAACTGGTGCTCAGATTAAAAATATGAGGGCACCATTGAATTTACAATGTCGGGATATTCTTAGGTGAAGATTAAATTTGGACGGAAAGGGTCGAACGGAAAAGTTAAATTTTGGAATTTTCAAAAAAAATAATAAAATAACTCTTTATTTATTTTATTCTTTTTCCAATCGTTGAGAGACAATTGGCAAGACTACTGTGTAATGGAGGCCATTAAATGAGAATCATTTAATGACCTGTTACATTGTCATGTAACCACAACTCCCATATTTTTAATAGGTTCATTAATTACTATTCATTCATGAACCATAATAATGAACACAACGTGAGGATTATTTCTTTTATTAAACAAATTTTTGGCTAGGGAATTCACAAACCACTGGAGGAAGCTCTGACAAAACGCCGACATTATCACCCTCCAACGAAGAACAGTTATTGATCAAAGACCGTAGTAGGATTCAAACCCGACATCAACGAACAATGACAAACAACTTCAAACGCGGATCTCTTCTTTCATCTAGAATGGATTCCACTGAATCCAGGTAGGGAATTTAATTGTTTTATGTGTTTAATATCCCCCTTTTCCAATTCTTGATTAATATAAAGAACATGGATCAACTGAACAATGGTTTGATCCGTGATTCATTATTTATTGCGGTAGGTTGTTGTGGGATTTCTTTTTGGGGAATATTCTTGCTAAATGTGGATTGTTATCACCCCCACCCCCCTCCTTTTAAAAATGCTAACATGGAGGGCACCGGCCAACATGAACAAGGCCCAGTCCCTCTTATGCTCTTGGGTTTTATGTGTTCTTCATGGTCAACTGAGAAACACAACGGAATGGAAATTCCATGGACTTCACGTTAAAGGTGGTGACCTGGGAGGCTCGTTGGCGTATATGGGAAGGAAAATGGACCACTCGAGCATCTCTGTGGCCCGTGGAAGTATCCACCGGAACGTCACCATTGGCGTGGCGGTGTCGGAGACTGGAAGAGGTGGATGGTCCATGATGGCCGCATGGAGAAGTGGAACCTACAGGCGCCGCAGTGGTAAGAGCCCCAGCCTAGTTGATCTACTCGGCTAAACACAACAGCCATCTCCAGCCGAACATTTCGAAAGGAGGGGCGGTGCCCCACTGGCACCACCACCTAGGACAATCGGCCCACATGTGGGACGGGTTTTCTAGGTAGACTGAACCTTCCAACTAGACCAGACCTACCAGCCAGGCCAGATCTATGAACCAGGCCGGCCCTGCAGGCCTAATGGGTCGGCCGGGCCAGACCCCTACCAGATCTGACTGGTCACATGTCACTAAAACTTATATATCTAGCGAAATGGGCGTCTGATTGACGCCCTGTCTGTGGCATTGGGACCCCTGGGATGAGGATCTACTTTTTAGATACTCCAATTTAGTTTTGGTGAAAGTTGGAGTATGGCCAAGTTGGATCAGACTGGAATCCAACCAAGACCAATTTACCTTTTTGCTTATAACTTACAGATTGGGCATCTGATTGACATGTTGTCTCTCGCATTGGAACCATTATAACAAGACGGTCCTTTGGGTTACCTATAAGTTTTAATTCATGACGATTGAGGTATGATCGCTATCTTTAGTATCAGAATCTACGGAACTCAAGCATACTATATATGGGGAATCCAGTGGTTGGATGTCAATTGAAGAGAGACCCTTCGTGGATCGGTATGAGAGAGACCCTTCATAGATCAGCATTAGCACGACCCTCTGTATATCAGAAATGGTGAAACCCTTCATGGATCAACATGAGAGTGACCCTATGTGGATTGGAATTAGTGCGACCCTCTGTGGATCAGTAGAATTGCGACCCTTTGTGAATTAGTAGTAGTGTGACCCAACATGGAACAGCCGTAGAGAGACCATTCAAGGACCAGTGGAACAGTGACCCTTTATGGATCAATAGTAGTGCAATCATTCTCTGATCTGTATTTGAGACACCCAATAGAATAAAATGATATAGATTAAGACTAATCATATTAATACATGTTCTCTTAGTTATATACCTGGTGTGAGTTGTCTTTTATTTGATGTTTTGTGATTGAGATCATGCTTTGTGGTTTTTCCTTTGTGAAATTCTGGGAGACCTTTGGGGGCCTCAGGGTCCCTACTGGGTATTGTTATACTCACCCCTTCATAGGATTCAACTACACCTGGTGATGTCTTTTACGAATGATGGATAGCTTGATTGAGACTTGGAAATCCATGTTCAGATGGTGCTCGGAGGTGATAGATAGACGTGGTGAGCGGCTGTGACGATGGACGATGAGTTGTACCTACCCTTCAGGTAGGATCCTTAGTGGACGACATCCAGAGCACAATTTTCACTTTTTGTTGTACTTTCTTTTCAATTGGTCTTGTATACTGACCCGTTTTATTTTCTGTTCACACTTTTACTATCAGCAGTTCTACTTTGTGGTTATCTTTTTTCATGTACCTAGTCTTTGTGTGTACATGTTTAAAGGTAATGCCTTCTCTATTTGGGATATTCCTTTTCAGTTTTAGTCTCCAACCCATGAACTATTGAATGTGGGCTTTTGATAGTCATGGCACGAGCCCCGGGGGATGGGTTGTGATAGGGAATTATGCTAACAAATTCCCAAATCTAGGGGTTATGGATAATTATCGATGACCATATCCTTTTAAGGCTAACGATAAAGTAAAATCACATGTGATTACTATTGGTGATGTTGAGTATGAAAATGAAGTGGTGGAATGATTAAGTGTTTGTGTAATGGGATTCTAAAATAGTGTTGTCGAATTTATTTTATAGTATTATGGAAAATTTGAATATCTATGTGTTAGTCCATTGTGGTTTTCCATAAGTATATGGTACCAGTAACCATGAAAAAGTGATTAAAATATTTTTGGAAAGAAAATGATATGTGCATAAGGAAGGGATAAGGAGATAATGAGATGATTGATAGTATTAATGTGCTCATGAATGATAAAAGGACAGAGTGATATCATGGTTTGAATATATATAATGTTTGGTATATTTGTTGGGAAGAAATAGGTAATTTTGACAAAATGCATGTTTTCACTAAGTTTCTATGGAAATCCAAGTTCTTATCATGTTAAAAGAGAATAAATGATTAATTTATTCAAATATTTAGAATGTAACAACCAAGAACTGCCAAATGAGATATGGGAGACAATTGGTAATTCGATTTAGTTCACCTCCTTCTAAAGTTTTATATTTTCACATTTTGGAAGGATTGAAATGTTATCCATTTATGGATAGTATATGTTATATCCTTATTGTTGTTTTTAGATTAATGTATTATCTCACTATAGGTGGACTTATGTATATTTGATAACCTATTAAAACTTTTTGTTGAGATATATGGAATAACATATCATTCTATCGCATCATATGCTAACATTTCAAGAATGAAAAATTCAACTTCATTTCATTAAATAGTATATGAAGAGAAAATTGTTCTGGGAACAACCAATGGTGAGATTGTACTGAAATAATGTAATTATTTATCCTCATGTAAAAATTCATCAATTTTAGGAAAAATATCTTGAAACCAAAAAATTTATTCCAGTACCTTCTTATCCGATGAATCATATGGTCCATTAAATCATCACATATTTTTGAATTTCTTGTAGATAACTTTCTGCAACCCTTATTCCCTATCACAAACCCATCAGAACTTAATGGTTAGATTTATCTTCCATATCCATGTTTTCACTTCCCACCCATGTTCTCTTATGTGGAAAACAAATGATGAGTTACTTTGGGTAACCATTATTTTACTAACATTACTTTTGAAAATGATGTTATAGTATTCCTTTTTACAATGTGGTTTCTATTAAAGAAACATTAAATTATTAAACCATTTATAAACCCGACAAATTTCGAGGGAGAAATTAATTTTAAGGGGGGGTTAATGTTACACCCCATGATTTTATGAGATATATTATTTTAATTTAATTTATGTATTTTGTTGTATGCTACATCAAATTAGCTTGCGTTATACACAGCAATGTATTAGATTACAATATATGCAACAATATTCTTAGATTGGGTTGCACACAATTTCAAGTTCTTTTGATAGATTTCATTTCACGCAACACTGAGTATAGATTGTGTTCAATGTATAAATGAACTAAGATTGGATTTTGTTATATGAAACACTAATGGAATATTACACTACATGAAAAACTAACATGTAATGCATTACGCAAAAGGGTGGCCTTCCTCGATAGCTTGCATTATACGTGATACTAAGTTTCACTAAACAATAATATATTATTAAAATATTACTATATAATGGGATATAAACTAGTCTTTATGAATTTATGAATATTATTAACTAAATTATGAATATTATATAACATTATAATTCATCTTACACATTTTCTAGAACATGATATGAGAACAAAATCAATTTTTTGGATATAAGAAGTATTTTTCACAAAATACATTTTTACCGCCTTTTGATGAAACATCGATTTTAAATCTTATTTTTAACACTTTTATAAGTTAAATTTGACAAAATAAACTTCTTATTTTGGAATAGGGACATACAAATTTACATTTTTTTGACTTTTTTGTATTTTTATGATAAAATTTAAAATTTAATGAATAGTTAGAAATACTGCATTTTAATTAAAAACTTATTTTCCATTTATTTTATTTATATTGTTAGATTATATTTTTAATTATTTTTCAAGTGTAATTGGATTATTTTTTTATAATTTAATTCAATGTTGGTCATTGGAAGTAATTTCCAATTTAAATTTCACATAAACACAATTCAATCTTTTGATAGTTATTACTTCTTTAAAACCCGCTTTTTTATTTTGACAACGGGAATTAATTTTAATGTAATTAATTCAACTTCTATGTTTTGAATTTGGAAAAATGGATTCCATAATTGGAATCAGAAGTTACAAATTATGTGAATAGTTACCTTTTATTTTCAGACATTATGAATTCAAATTTCAGTAATTATTTTTATTTACCATGGTTAAAGGGTAAATCTGGTAAATATGAGTAAAAAATATAAATTTAATAGTATATAGCTACCATAAAATGTGTCTTAATCATATTTTATGAGATATTTCCAACCATGGGAATCCTTGGGTTGATTCTGGGACCCCATTGAATCACTTGGATGTGAAAATGTCATTTTATAAGAATTAATTTAAAGTAAAGATAATTATAACATAAACATTTGTATTTTACTAAATCAATATTAATATAAGGATATATAACTGATATATATGTCTATAAATAGTCATTAGAAATCTAAAATTATTTCCTACATCATGATATTTTATTTATAATTTTTAGAAATTAGAAGATTATATTTATTTATGACACAATTATGATATAGTAATTACCTCATTAATGAATGATACAAATAAATGAATTTGAAAATATTAAAATAAATTTAATTTGAACAGTTTGATGTCATCCACGAATTTTATAGATTAAATTGAAATATTATGGATGATTTAATTCCATTCTTTTGAAGGAATCAATTTTCTATTACTTTAAAAAATATCAATTACTAAATAGTGTCAAAATTGACATAAATCTGTTTTTAAAACAAATACTATTTTATTAAATAATATTAAATCCTAAAAAAATATAAATTTGAGAAAAATAAACTGGATAGTGATAAATGTTTCATAAATAATCCACTTTAGGTTCTATTTTAATTTTATAGTATATATTTTTACCATGTATTATAAAAATAAAAGAGGACATGGTAAGGGTTGACTTATTTAACAAAGTGTTAAATCTAAAAGATAAGGTTAATTTTATGAACTATATATGTCTAAAACCTATTATTTGAGAGGATTCTGAATCATCCTCATCGTATACTTGAAATAAATTAATTTTTATCTATTAGAAACAATAAATAATTTTATAATAAATAAATATTTCAAGCTTCTTCCTAAAGGGGCACTCACCTCTCTAATAAAAAGAAACCTCCCTTTCTCTTTAACTAACACCTCTAAAGCCCTTTTTTTGGAAAAACCAAGCCCATTTTGTCTCCAAACATCCCTAATATCATCCTAGAGAAATTTCTTTAGGAATATATCCATCCTATGGATCCCTTCTGTTCAAATCAAAAGGAAACACCTGAAGAAGTGGTGATCATTTTATCCCATCTTTCAAAGATCTTTTCCTCTTCTAATTCTTCATTCTATATGTTTTAGAGTCAAAAGTAATAAATATAGTATCATACATATAATTATATTTTTTATATAATTATGGGGAAATTATATTCATCATTTTATCCATCCTATGAATTATAATATCACCATGCGTGTGTAAGTACGGCTTACTGTCTCCACACTGTGGTGTAATTTGTTATTCTACATTACTTTATTTGGATGAGTATAATGATGAGTATAATAGACATAAATAATGAATATTGCATGATTATTATTATTTATAATGAATATATTATCCAGTTCCATATCATTTAATCATTAAAGGAATGATATCAACACTCTTCTGTATGTGAGGTCTACCATCTCCACGACGCGATGATATTTATTCTCCACTTTAACAATCCATGAATGATTATATGCATATATATATATATATATATTATTAATAATTGTTAAATATATGAAATAATAAGTCTACTGGAATAATATATATATATATATGTACATTTATTTCCTTCACTTACTTTCATTCAATAAGAAAACAGAAATAGTGTTCATGTGTATGTACGGTATACCATCTCCATGAACGAGGTATTCCATTTTATGTATCTATATATTATATATATTTATATTATAAATATATATGATATATAAATCATATTATACATTCTAGAAGTAATTAAATCATTATCTAATTTATATGATAATGAATAACAAGTCAAAATATGTAGGATAAACATAGTGATATTACATGAAATGTTTCATTAACTTAGAATTGTTAATAAATGGGTAATATAAAGTCATAAAACAATTATATATTATATCATTAACATTATTATGATTCTAATATAAGTTAATAATATGTTTAAAAACATTAGATAGCAGTTTTGGACTCGTACGGAGAGTATCAGGTCTGTGGTAAGAGATAATTTTGCAATCTTATTTTTATCTGAGATTATTTATACATAAGTATTTACTTGGGATGTATTTATCATCCATGTACATGTTTCCTAAAAATGTTTTCATAAAATGTTTAATATTCTTCTATGTATTTTTAGATTCATTTTTCCCCATTTTTGACTTTTACTACATGATATAGAATGAATCTTTCTTTTGTTTACCATAAGAGATACTTTTTGACTTTTCTAACAAAAGGACGAGAAGAATTTTTTAAAAAAATTATAAAGCATGAATGGATTTTTACGATTTCTTGAGGCCTTATTTCCAAAAATCATCCTCTAAACTTTTTAAAGTTTATTTTCAACTAAATTATTTTCTTTTATAATTGTGCGGTATTTTGAGAAAAAAACGTTTTTTATGAAGAAAATATATTTTCCTCAAGAACTAAGTTCAAGTGTTTTAACAAAATTATTTTCCATCTAAGATGATGCTCTTAAATAGGGATATGTTTTAATATATATTATTCCAATGATTTTATTTTATTAATGATGGAATGTATTTTATATGAATTATGTTATGATGGAATGATATTTAAGAAACCCATTTTATTTCTTAGGTTATGCTATTATAAATGATCTATGTCTTGTGTAACATGTAAGAAGTATTTCATTATGAAATTTTTGGGACCTATATCTCCCTCCAATGCATTGGGTAATTATTTATATCATGAAATAGACATGAATGGAATTTAAAGTGAATCTGGTTTAGTAATACATGGGTGGAATGTCAAGTAAACTCGATTCAGTAATGGACTAGTCCACTATGATGGTCTTGGAAGTAATGCCCTGGTGACTATGGAAATCATATTATGTTATTATTAGTTTTCCAAAATTACATGTTTTATGCCAATCCTATTCAATAATGGTTAATGTCCCTTTAGAATCCATGCCTTATGTACTTCCATGATTTATTTAATGACTCCAAATTTTGATGTTTAAACATTATGTTCATGTTTTTATGTTCATGTTTTTATGGTTTGTTTTATGTTCTCCATGTTTACAATTACTGGGAATTTGAGCTCAACCTTTTTATATTTTATTTTCTCCAGGATATAAAGAAGTGTTTTAGGTAGGAAAAAAAGGGTATGATCTTTATGGGAGATATTGAAGATCTTTCAGAAAGTTAGAAAATTATATTCCTCATTTTCAAAGTCACTAAACTAATAGGGTCTTGGGTGTAAGTTTGTGTAATGTACTAAGTAATCCAAAATAGAAATGTAATGTCTTTTTACATCAAGATTGGGTCATTAGAGAGTCCTTCTGAAATGATATGTCAACCGTCATCCCACCTTTGGATTCCTTATCCAAGAATACATTATCAAGAAACTATGTAACTTTTTCCTTATGTACCAACCAATTATTATTTGGGTAAATTTCAAAAAACAAAATGAACTCCTCTGATACCACAATTTAATGAACTAACGCATCATGGCCCACCAGGTCGTCATATGGTCCAGTTGTGGTTACCCCAATCCTATAGAAAATAGGATAGGGGTATGAGAAAATCACTAATAAGGTATATTATTAAATTAGATAACATTTTTTAATGTTCTTATACACATTTTCCCTTCCATATCCATGCATCATTACAGAGGAATAATAAAAGATCATAACATCAAGAGAAACCAAGAATAAAATAACCAATAGAGTATACCTCATATTATGATAGAATAATAACAATTAATAAAGGTTATAAATATATTCCCAAATATGAAATTTTTCCCAAAATAGTATAACTTGATAAATAATAATGCTGAGAGAGCTTGACTCATAATCTCCAGACCTCACCATTGTATGTGGTCAATGCACCCAAGTATCCTTATTCCATTCCAAAGGCACCATCGAACTATTTTTCTCTCTATAAGAAACAACATGTTTGGGAAAATAATAATAATTTTTGAGAATATATATACCTAGTAGGACTCCAAGAAATATGAAGAGTTAGTGATAGAGTCATACAATTAATTATTAGTGTATCCAAAATCAAGACCAAAATTAAACCCAACATATAAACACATATTTTCTCATAAATAATACTTGGATATGGAGAGTGGATCTCCATATCATAGCCCATAAAAAGACAATTTAGAATCCAAAATCTCAAAAATATCATCACTAATTCCAATCATAGAAAAAATCACACTAGAATATGTGTGTTGGGTCTCACTCAGCACTAAAGAACCACATAACTGAGGGATCCAAAACTATCTTGGTTGAAACTCGTACCACCAGTGGTAAAATATGGGGGAGTACCACATTATATATAGTATACCCACACTCAGTGTAGGGGTGTTCTAACTCTAAATACATAATGATTATAGGGAACCCACTATCTTTTCCAACATGGGAGTACTATCTCCAACATATCTCAAATGATCAATCCTTCATCACTCCAATGTCAGGTGTCACCAATACAATAATCTCACTCATGAAATCTCGCATCATATCATGTATTCCCCAACAATTTTCACCATCAAATTTTATGTAAAAAACAACTTAGTATAGGCTACTCATGGTTTAATATGTGATTCCAAACGAAAGAGATATGATAGGAATAAGTCCAATGAGGGAATACATAGAGTTTTTGGGGGTACACATGGCCTATAAACCCAAATATTACCATGTATATGTTATCATATGGTAATGATTTAGTTTTTTATCATATTAGACATTTTGTATTGGAGGTTCATGGTGTGTATCAGCCACATTTATCCTACCATTGTGCTTCATGTCATACCTGTAAACCTCCGGTCATGCCCATGTACTTGGTTGTGTATTTTCATTGACCATTTTTCAGATTGTTCTTGTGTATTCCCTGAATACATTGCATTTCCTCCAAAATTGTTTCTTGGTAATGTGTATGTCACACATGGCCTATCCACCAAGGTAAGGACATATTGTGTGTGGGTATGACCATACACCTTGTGAACCATTACTTTTCCTGAAACACTGGTGTCGACATCAACTTGATACATGATCTTTATTCATCTAGGATATAAGATGTGCAGTTGGTTATTTTTTAGAATCTACACTCTTCATGTGTTTTCCAGATCGTTTTTTTCCTCCACAAATATTTTATGTCATCTATCAGAAATTTAAGGTACAATCCCCCAATGGAAGGAAAACAGAATCCGGGGATTTTCACAACTCCAACGCATGTCCTGTCGTCAATCAGCTCTTGTATATCCCATATAAATTATTTACAAAACCAAATCCATTCCAATCCTTCCCCATAACATAGATCCATTAATTTTACTCTAAACATCCCTGAATATAGTGGTTTAGTATCACTTCAACCCACCCCAATAGTGTCGGACCATGACCCCATTTTCAAATGGGAATGAACGTGAAGAATAGATGGGGAAAAGAAATAAAAAATGATAAATTCCTCTTTTAAATTTTTCTAGGGAAAGAATTATAAATATGGGATATCTATGATGAGATCATTGAAATTCATGAATGAAATGAATTAACCAAGATAATTCATATACCAGGCTCATATAAGGAATTTACATTCACAGAATCAAATAAAGAAGATCAAATAAATGATTTAAAATTTAAGTAATGATAGAGAAAATTAAAAATGAAGAGTCATAAAAATATTTTTTATCAATCATTATTTAATAATGTGTTATAAAGTAATGAAAAATGTCTAATAAATTCCCTACCTATTGATGCACCTCGATCTGATAAAAAATATTCATATGATGTCATCCACCAATGAAGAATGCAAATAGCACAACAATATCCTCAAATGATTTATATGAATTGTGCTGGGGAATTATAATAATGATTTATTTATTTAACTAATCATGTCATATTAATATAAAATAAAATAATTAAAATTGATTATTATTTATTATTAATTCACTCCCAATGACTACCTCAACAAGAAATTTGTGGCCAACCAAACATGTATCATTTTAAGGGTAAACCCCAACTTATAGAATAAATAATCATCTTATATTTCTAATATGAGACTCCATTTCAAAGTTATTATGATATTTTGGAAATACTACCTATGTGTGATATTATTATAATTATTATTTTTATTATAATATCAATTTCAGGCTCACCGGGCTTCAAAATATGATGTCATCCCACCATCTGGCTCTGGTAATTTTCCATAATATATTACAATTTCATACATGGAAAGAAAAAAATAAACTTAAATTAACTCACCAAACAATATTGATTGATATTCAATTTTTCATAACAAGGATCATCACATATTCAATTGGTGTGTTAGCCAAATTGAAATCATGTGATTCCAAATGTCAATAGAGACACATATGTTTCTGACACGATAAACTCATCCATGCTCCACCACAAAACATTATATATTTTCAGCATTATATTCCCATTTAAAAATATTTTTCTTATACTTCCTCATGTGATTTTTTATATGTGAACTTATTTCCATTTTTGTTTCAATATAATTTCCCTCCACAACCTACTACATGGAAATACGACTCATGAAATATTGGTAAAACTAATTCTTGGATCTCTACGTCATGAAATAATTCTTATATTACTTCTTAAGTGTCTAAATCTTAACATTAGTCACATATTTAAAGGAGAAATTTACTTTTTGATCAACTTATTAAGAAAAATCAAAAAGTTTTACTTAATGAACTTATTAATGAATAAAAATAATGGTGATATTAAAATATGGATCTTCCCAAAATAGTTCAACATCCTATGTGAATTGATGGCCTGCTTATTTAAAGCAGTTCATCCCTAATACCACACTAATCTATATATTACATAAAATCTCTTATTATATTTCCTCTCCTACTACGATACTCCAATGTTGTGTAGATTTTAATATCACCACATGTTAATAAACAATACTGTAAATCATGATGATACGTTATGGAAACTCTACATACAACATCATCGATACTTATTTTCTTTTATCTCTTGATTTTAAGACTCCATTTCATCCACTACTTCATAAGTCATCTCTTGTAGATATACTATGTGGTTATGTTTGGGATATATAGTAATTTCCCCATTACACTAAATAATATTGAAAAATTTACTGGATAAATTAAAATTATTCTATATTTTTTCCATTTCTATGATCATTAAAATAAATCATAATTTTTTTATTCAAAAATTATTCTCCCCATCACTAGATTTGAGTTTAAGAATTAAATGAAATAAACTCCTTTATACCATTTGGATTTAAAATCACACAACAAAAATCTCTACATTAAATCTCATTGATACGATCATAATCACCCTTTTGTTTTTTTGGAGTAAAGATATATTGAACACCTGAAACTCATATGTCATATTACTTATGGAAAAATATTATCTCATATATCACTCAATGACTATGTAAAAAATACATGGTGTGTAATCCAATAGTTTAGTATAGCATTTTGTTTTTCATTTCTTTCGAACAACACCAAATATCCCTTTAATCCATGCCAATAAACCTCTATTAATTTATTTCATATTGATCTTATCTCATGTTAATTTCAATCCATACAGTCCCACTATATTTTCAAAGTATGAAATAACCTATGATGAGAAATTTTTTAACATTATCCACCTTCTATTAGTCACTAACACCACATATTTTGAAACATATTGATGATTTTCTTTCACCTATGTTTAAAAAAATTAATGTACTTATTCTTCCCCTTTATAATTAATCTCAAAGAAGAAAAATCTCCCAATCCAAAGACACACCAAATAAATAATTGGATACCCAAGGGGGTAGGTGACATTATAATGACCCTAAATTTCTATATAATTTATTTTAATTAGAAGGACTTATAAAGAGACTGTGAAAATCGGTGGCACGTGATTTCGAGACCTAGAGATACCAGAACGGAATTTTGAACATTTTTTTAGGTGCGTTCAGCAAACGTGTGGACGAAATTTTCTATCTTTTGAACCGGTGCTCGAAATTGAAATATGAGGGCACTGTTAGACTCACAGCTCCAAGATTAGCTTAAGGGAAGATTAACATTGATTGGAAAGGGTGGGATAGAAAAGTTAAATTTTAAACCTTTCAAAAAAATATTAAAATAACTAAAAGTTATTTTATCTTTTTTTTTAATCTTTGAGTGATGGTGGTGGGACCACAAAGTAACTAGCCATTAAATTAAATCATTTAACAACTTGTTACAGTTTTTTGTGTAACCACGATCTCGAGAAATTAATTGGATCATTAATTGTGGTTCATTAATGAACCACATTAATGAAACGAGAGTTAAGAACCTTAACTTGATGTTAATAGAAAGTTTGAAAAATGATTTTTGGCGACCGTGGGAGAACTCTCAACGAAGAACTAGAGAAAATCCTCTCCAACCAAGAACAAATGACACCGTATAAAATTCGAACTAGACATCGACGGGCGACAGCGAACGCCGATGAACATATTTGCACAATGGATTCTCCTCCTTCATCTTTAGCAAATCCAATGTGTTCAAGGTATGGTAGTTTATGTGTTTAATAATTCTCCTTTCCCATTCTTCGAAAATACAATGAGCACAGACCATATGACTAAGGTTATGATCCTCCATTCGTTCTTTGTTACCGGAGGTTGATGCAGGGTTTAATAATGGGGTTTTAATTATTATTATTTTTTCCCATGTTTATAATGTTAACGCGGAGGGCATGGGTAGATCCGAACAAGGCTCGGACCCTCTTATGATCTTGGCTTTGATGTGTTCTTCCTGGGTGAGTGTTCAACATGATAGTAATAGTAAAATGAGTTCCATGTACTGAAGGTGGCTTATGGGAGGACCATAGGTGAAGACGAGAAGAAAATTGGACCATCGGAGCTTCACTAGTGGCCAGAGGAGGCACTGTCGGTGCGGCGGCGCCGGCGACCAGTGTCCATGAGGAGGTTTTGTGGCCTGTATGTGCAGCGGAGGATAGGGGGAGGTTGGTCGATGCAAGCCGTGTTGATGGCTGGAGGCACACCATAGAGGAGGCGGTGGTACCCAATGGGCTTCTGTGGAGATTGATCCCCGATGGTGGGGGGACCCACACCCGCGGGTCCCACCTTTGACCGGTCCATACGGACTGGTCAACTAGAATAGTTCCAGGATAGCACAGTTAATTGAAGAACCCAAATAGACTTAGTCTATGTGGGGAAGTTGGACCAATCCCAGCTGGAGGGCCGCGCCCAGCTAATGATCTAGGCTGGTTTCGTGGCCCGGCGGGCTGTTCCCATCCTGGGTGGGCCAGACTGGTCCCCTGGGCCATCGGGTCGAGCCCTTGGCCCAGTTGGCCCAGTCGGGCATAGCCAGACCAGGTTAGCCCCATCCATTTCAGGTCGGGCCAAGCTGGTCAGGTTGGTTCGTCCCGAACCGGGTCGGGTCGGCCCGGACCGTGTCGGGTCGGTTTGATCCAACCTGGTTGTGCCAGACCCGGACCCAGGTTGACCTGGTTTTTCTTAAAGATCCATAACTCCTAAATCAGGTGTTCGTTTGACGAACCATCTACGATGCTGGAACCCTTAGGACAAGGCGGTCCTTTTGAGATACTCCACTTGGGTTTTGGAGAAATATGGTGTATGGTCGAGTTGGACCATACTTGAATCCAACAGCGACCTCAGTACTAAAATGCCTATAACTTACAGACCGGACGTCCGATTGATGCGCCTTCTATCACATCGAAACCCTTATGACATGGAGGTCCTTTTGGTTACTTATTCATGGGACTTAGTGTTGGTTAAAATATGAAAAGTGGCTAGAAGAGTGGTTTCTCAGAAAATCAAGCACACCAAGAGTAGGAATCCTATGGCTAGCTGTCAGGTGACATACGACCCTTTGTGGATCGGTATTAGAATAACCCTTTGTGGTTCAGAAGTAGTGTGACCCAATGAAGAATATCCTTAGAGTGGCCCAATGTGGATCAGCGACTTACTACCCTGTGTCGATAAATGACTTACCACCCTGTGTGGATCAACAACATACAACCCTATGTGGATCGATGACTTATGACCCTATGTGGATCAACGACTTACGACCCTGTGTGGATCAACAGTATCACGACTCGACAAGGAACATCCTTAGAGCGGACCATTATAGATCAGTGACTTACGATCATGTGTGGATCAATGACTTATGACCCTATGTGGATCGGTGACAGATGACCCTGTGTGGATCGGCAACAGAATGACATATTTGTGGTTCGACAGTGGATCTTCTCAACGAAATAAGATGATTAACTTTATGAGTAATCATCATTATTCATGTCCTTTCAGTTATATACCTGGTGGGAGGTATCTTTTACTTCATGATTTTTTATTTAGATCATGCTTTGTGTTTTTTCTTTTTTGGAATTCTGGGAGACCTTCGGGGATCTCAGGGTCCCTACTGGGTATTGTTATACTCAACCCTAAATGGGCTTCTCCCGCACCATGTTGTGTCTTATGTAAATGGTGGAAATCTTTGACCGAGGTTTTAGAGTCAGGACTGGATGGTGCATAGAGGTGACTGGTTGATGTGGAGAGGCATAGTGATGATTTGTACCTACCGTTCAGGTAGGATTATTAGCGGACAACCTTGGGATCTGTTTTTTCCTTTTTGTTATATTTTCCTTCAAGTTGGGTTTGTATTCTAGCGCATTATGCTTCAGTTCACACTCTTACTTTTAGCTGTTATACAACATGGTTTTCTTTGGTTGTGTACCTGGAATGTGTGTTTGTAGGTTTAAAGGAAATGCCTTCCCATTTTAGGAATATTCCTTTCTGGTGCAAGTCACTAAACCCTGGCCTTTAGAAGGAGGGCTTTAGGTAGTCACGGCACGGGCCCAGGGGAATTGGTCGTGACAGACATATCTAAACCTCCTCTTTCTGATGGAGGTCTATGGTCAACAATGTACGAATGATGATTCTGAAAAGGAGTGGAAATTTTGATTTTTCTTACATCGGAAACATTATCACTAGTTATAGCTTGCTCATCTCAAACCATTCCTCACTCAAAATTCTAATTGTTGATGTCATACATGATATAAATATTATTTTTATAATGGTATTTTATTATGTTTTTCATGATATCAGTCACACTCTTGATATAAAGAAAAAGCACCATTACTTGGTTTTGATAAGCCCTACACTATACCTAAAAATATATTATAACATTTAGATGAATTATTAATACACATCATAATAACACATTTATGATAACAAAAAATATATTATGCCCTAGGAGAGTAAATATATAGTATATTTTAGAACAATAATAAATATTTCAAACAAAACTTTATCCCAAATTATCTCATTATACACATATGAAACGAAATAACATTATTCATAACCTATGTACGTGGAAACATGTGGTAATGGGGATCTCATCTCTTCAGTTAATGTATACATGGGAGATACATTTTTAAAATCATAACATGGCGTCAGAGTAGCCTAAGGGAAAGTAAAAATAATAAAGTATTATAAATAATATCATATTGATATATATACATATATATCAAATCATGAATCAAGTAATATCATCAATATATCATAAGAAAGGATTTATGTTACTCAACAATCATGATATCTGAATAAGTAAAAAGGGTTTTAGGGTGTGGCACAAATATAATCTCCAAAAATGGTAACATAATAGGGTAAGAAAAAAATATTATTCCCATAACATAGTGTAGAATTCATCAATGCCAAACTCCCACAGTGTAGTGGGAATCCACTATGTTCTCCCATAATTATCTAGGGAGATATAGAATGTTAACTAATCCACTAGAGGTAAATATATAACCCCACTCATCAACATACATACACTTGACTTCTATAAGATAGTTGAAAAAATAAAAATTAAATCATTTCTTAGATATCCCATCAATGGAAATGGGTTTCATGGAAAATTATATGTAACATAATGAAAATCTATTCGAAATTAATGGTGGGTGGTATATTGCGAGAATAACAATATAGAAGCATAATAATAAATAGTGAATGTTGACACAGATCAAAACTCAAAAAACCTCTATTAAGAATCAGTTGTACCAAATGCCAATATAGACTTAGTTCAAAACTATCATTCCATAGTATTAAATATTAATATTTATAACTATATAATATACATATTTCTAACAATTCCACAATTACTTAATAAGCTATCATTCATTGAAATAATTGAAAAATAGATTTATATATAATATATTGTTTTCAACAAATGTATTAATGTGCATACATCTAAATCAATGTAATAAATGAAAAAACATCATTCAATTATTATAACAAACATTTAAATGATGAATAAAATCAAGTCATTGGAAATGAAGGAGTTATAGTAAACATTTTTTCTTTTGAAATGTAGAGAGGAAAATAGGATAAATATAAAAAAAATGGATTTTAAGTGTTATTGAATCATAATTATAAAAAATATATAAATAATTTCAAAAAAACTTTAAAATATGGTTAAAAATGTATTTAACAATGATAATAATATATTATAACCAATTATGGAAACCATGAAAAAAATGGTATCAATGAATTTAAATGATGAGTGTAATATTTAAATTTCCACATAAATTATAAATTTTTTATTGTATGGAAATATCGTAATAATACCCAAATCCTTATAAAATGGAAATGATACCACCATTTTAGGAATTTCATGTATAAAATAAATATTACACATTGTAGAATATATTATCAATTAAAATTACAAATATGATAAAATTGTTTAGAAGAAATAGAATCACATTGATTCAAACTTCTATTAAATATTATTTGATTTAATCATAATAATTTAGGGTTTTTAGGAAGGTGGGAATTGGGAAAAAGGAATATATTGATTTAAAAGTAAAATAGTTATTATTTAAATAAATTTCATCATATATAATAGAAAAATTCTAGAATATATAGAACATTATATGGAAGGAAAATGAAATAATTTTACGACTCATGGAATGAAATTTGGATTATAAAACACTCACGCCTTTGGTATATTCTGAATAAAACCCCATTTTAGAATGAAAATTAGTGATACATTAAATAAAATCAGTAATGATAGTGAAATTGTGTATTATTAAAATGGTTATATATATATAAATAATTTTTAGGACAAGATAAGTGAACAATACAGAGTTGTTGTTAGTGAATGAAAATTGAGATGAGCAACACTTACTTCAAGAATTTGTGAAATTGGTACTTTCATATAACATCTTGAATAAGAAGATTATGTTTATTAAAATAATTGTTGTGGTTTTTATTCAAATACCCTTTATTTATTTCTATTAATCTGTTTTTTATATACATTATATTTTGATATCATCTTTTGTTACTATCTTGAGGGGGTTTGTTTCACTATTAAATGGTTTTTTGAATTTTTAAAGTTTTATGAATTTTATATTAAAATTAAACAAAAAAACCAATAGCTAAATTAAATTATATTAAAGATATTACAAATATAATTGGTATATAATATCTATATCTTTTTTAGAAATTCCATGGTTCTCCGTGTATAAATGCTATTATTTAATGGGATGATAATTTTGTCAATTTTATCAAACATTATCAAAGAAATTTTATTTTTAATTTATTATTGAATAATAACAATTTACATTATATTATATAATTTTTTATATACTTATTACATCCATATTTATCCATTAAATTATTTATTGTACCATTTATGGAAGATGTAATGTAAAATGAATTATATAGTTTGTGGAATCCATAGTCCATATATACTCATGAGTGACATTGTTAATTTATAATTATAGAAAATATAGAGACAATGAATATTTCGTAAACATAATAATTCAAGATTATGTATGATACTAATGTAACTAATTTTGATTTTAGGGAATATTTTTTGAGGATGTAGAAGATTAATAGAAAAAAAATTGTTCTTCTTAGAATATTGTTATTTTCTTGATATATTCTCCTTTATATTGACCATAATTAACTTATAGGGGATGTATTTGTCACTATATATGATAGGGGATATTAAAATGGGTTTTTAGAGTGGTATTTGGGATAATTATTAAGTGAAACTGAACTCACATGTGTCTTTGAAAGAGTTATTTTATGTAACCTTTATTGGTAAAAATTAATCTATTTTTCACAAATACATTGTAATTATTTATAAAAACAATATTATAAAGGGGGAATTGGATTATATTGGAAATTGGATGATATTATATAGTAATTACAATTCATTTTCCTAATAATATTATTTTAATTACGTTTAAATAATCCAATTAAATATTATATTACAAAAAATCACCTTAATGTCATATTCTTTACTACCCATAGAATTGGAAAATAAAAAAAAATTGGCTTAAAATATAAATATATATATCTTCAAAAATATTTCATATATGTCTATATAATTATTAAATAAAAAATAATCTAAACCATTACACTAATAAAGTTTTTAATACTATTTACCTGGCTATTCAACAGTTTACACCGCCATTATGTCAACAATATATAACTAATTTAAAATGTTATAATATAATTCTATTAAAAAATAAATTAACATATTACATATAATTTTTTATTCATCAATTTAATCATATATATAAATTCATAATTTAATTAAATTTGCATCTTGTAATTACAAAATAATAAGAAAGGGAGTGACATTTTCTAAATAATCATAACATAAAATAATATAATGTCATATTCAAGATAATATAGCTCCAAATTAAAATATTTCAAAATATAAGATATTTTTTTATTGAAACGCACTCAATGCATATGATTATTACTTTACTTTTTATGATATTTGGTGCCATGTCCTCATGTTTTAACCCTATTATACTTATTTAACACTTAATGCGGTGACAACCTTTTACAATTATAACTTATTTTGGTCACAAAAAAATATTTTGAAAGTATTTATTAATGTTCAATATGATGATTCATGTTATAGAATCCATTTTATATTACTAAATTTATATAGGTTGTAAAAAATAATTTTAATTTACATAGGAAAAACAAAACTATAAACACTTTTAATCATTATTTTATCCATATAGGTTATTTTTTCACAAAATAATTTATAGAATTGATTCATAATAAAATTAACGGTACAAATATTATTAAAAGATAATTATGTGAAATTAAATAAAATTTAAACCAAATTTAACCATGAAATAATCAAATTATTTAAAAGGATGAAAGTTTTAAATTTATTGGAATTGTATTCCACTTATATTCCAAAGTACTAAACATATATTTATAAATCAAAAAAGTATTTTTAGCTTAATAATTAAAATATAATAAATATATATTTTTTCAATTAATATTTTTTATACACTTATATATTATTATTATATTTTTATGATACCATAAAATAGACTGTATTTTTAAAAACAATTATAATTTTTTGAAAAATAGATTTTGTTTTTAAATTGCTAACATTTAACCAATTAAATTTTTTATATTATGAAGTGGTAATTTATTTTCATTACATATAATTAAAAAACTAAAAATTTGAATTTTAACTTTTAAATGGAAACCAAAAAATTATATTGAAAATTTATTTTATACGAAAATGACTTTTTCAAATATTTACTATTACCATTTGTATAACATAAAAGTTATTTATAAATATATATTGAATAAATTATTCATATAAATATTATATTATAAAATAATATTACTCCAATAATTTTATTTTATTAAAAAACATGGTT
Organism: Viscum album; assembly: GCA_963277665.1. Lineage (NCBI taxonomy): Eukaryota > Viridiplantae > Streptophyta > Magnoliopsida > Santalales > Viscaceae > Viscum > Viscum album. The sequence continues at coordinate 1,495,257,312 of OY728151.1, read as the reverse complement.
CTTGAAATGGAAATATCTATAAAAATATATTTTTAATAAGTAAATGGAATTATTATTCTTTGAGATTTACTAATTGAATCAAATAAATTCATTGATACTAATAATAAAATATTTTTTTTATATGTAATTTAAAATGTTATTATATCTATTTCTACTTGTTAACATAAAATCATCACTATAAAATACATATTTGACATTAATAATTTTACATTAATAAAATGTACGCCATTTCGGTTTTAGTTCAGTTCTCTGTGAGGTGAAAGCCATAAAAATAGTATTTAATTAATTGAAAATATAAGACAAAATATCATGGAATTAAATTATACCTCTTAAATAAATTTCATCCTCTTAATTTAAATTATCACTTAATTAATAGGTATCATTTTATGTATCTAAGAGATATACAAGAGTCAATATATTATTTTCAAAGATATATTTTCCTTATTATTTTAGAAAATAATAAGAAACTCATCCATTCCTTCATAATATTAATATTTTGAATAAATTTCTTAAATTTATGTTTTAATATTTTTTTTAATATTTTGTAGTTTTGACAAGGATTCCATTTATAATTAAGATTAATGGGTAACCTAATTCGAACATGGATTTTAGAGGCACAAAGATACATCAAATCACACCCAATAGTGGTTACAATGCATTATAAGGATTCATAATTCAAATAATACTAATACCCATTCCCAAAGGAGAAAATTTTGTTGAAATTGGTGTGATTATGAAATATATATAATTTTCCAATTAATACGCAATGTTTTGAATTAAAATTATGAACTTAATTTACAGAAAACATTATGATGTGATATGAATTTAGATGTTTTCATAATCAAAAGAATTTAGGATATTATAGATAAAACAAGAGAATGGAAAATTTTGTTCCATGGTCACCATATATTGAATCATAATAGTGGTTTTTAACCCTTTTCTAATAGTGCCATTGTAAAAACATTGAATTATCCCAAATGGTATTCACCAAATGAGTATTATGGTATTGATAGGTTTTTGAAATATGGTTTAATGTACCCATAATACATAATGATTTATATATACATAAGGGGTAAATGGTTTTATGTAATTCTATTTACAGGTATGTTGGATTTTTGTAATTTTTTTCCAAATAACACGAGTAAGACTTTTGAATTAATATTGAAATTATATACATTGAGAAATATTCCTATAAATATCAATATTATATTTATATTTTTACGGAAATTTTAAAATATAATAACAAAACTTTATAATTCTGAATGCCTTATGTCATGTTTGAAATTATAATTAATATATATGTATTTATATATATATATATTCTTTTTAAATGTATATAATCGTATTGATTAAAAAATAAAAATCATATAAAACACAATCAATAAAATTGAAACATTAATTCATTCTAAGTTACATTTATGTTATCCAAGATTTATTTATTCTAAATTTGTAAATAATACATTAACTATTTCAAAAAATTAATTAACAAAAAATACAATGTTTTGTTTTCGTATATTCTAAACATAAAAATAAGTGAAACCTATGCCCCAAATATTCAACTAACCCATTATCCATAAAATCACTTATCATATAATACATAACATAAAAATATAAATTATTAAATTTATATTAATAATTTAATAAAATAATAATATTATCTTTATTACCAAAATACAATTGAACCATTAGATTGATAAAATAATTATCTCATAATAAAAGAAATAGTTACCAGAAAATAGAAACAATGTTGAGTTAATTTTTTTATCAGCAATTTTTGGGTTGGATGAAACACAAATGGAATTTAGATTTTATCTCATAATGAAATAAATATTATGTATCTAAATAAACAGTAAATCAATGTACTCCACATGGTTTTTGTTATTTTTCACAACATAAAAATTTTTTGTGATAAATACCATTGTAAAAACTCTAACACCAGTATTCCTAAGACAGTTCCATTATATTGGCATAGATACAAGTCATAAATTCCTGAAGAATTGATTAGATTTTAGTTTTGGAGAAACAAATAGATAAATGAGGCCCATTTTATATAGGGATATTAAATAAAAAAACCTAATAATGGAAAAAAATTGGTATTCTTGAACTGATTAAAAGAATTATTCCCCATATCCTGAGGAATGGAAACAAAATAAGGGCAATCTCAAATGTCTAGTAAGTGTTGGGATTATTAGAAGATCTAATGAATCAATAATGAATAATCATTATGTAATGATAATAACTAAACCAACATTATATTTAATCAATAACATGGTTATCTTAATTGGATAAGGTATAATCAATATTACTTGGAAAATAACATAAAACGCATTTCATATAATAAATAACTAAAAATGATAGGAATCCCTATATAATATTATATATAATAATAATTAATGAATAATAAATGTTGGATATTTTGAATCATTGTTTTTTGAAGAGATTTATATAACTGCTAAAACCAATATATTCACTAAAAATTAATTCCATTAATATCATATAATCTATCTATTTCATCAATCAATATGGATTTTAATCAAACATTTGCATTGAGTTAAGGATATAGGTTTATCCATATTTCTATAGAAAATTAAATAATATTTACAGTAAAAAACCATATAAGATAATTTAATAAGCATTAAAATAATATTCATATAAATTATACAAGAATTATGATATATAATAGAAATTTTAAGTAATTATTAAACAATATCATAATAAATTGACTTTGGAAACAAAATATTAATATTCCCAAAACAATGTGAAATTGTATAAGAAATTTTCACACTTGAAAATTTTCTTGTTGTATCCCCTTGGATAAAATAACTAAAACTGAAGCATAAACTAAGAAAAATTAATAAGGAGTCACGAAATTTCATGTAATGGTTTCTTATATACAACATACATAATTAATTAGGTGCATAACATTTCAATATGCCTTAATGAGGGGAAATTGAGATGAAGTCCCAAACCATGAGCCCGACTCAACATGTACATTATTTATCTTTTGGAATAATAGACATATTTTAATTAATTTAATGTAGAATAACCTTTGAAATTTTTATTTTTAATTTTATTTAACTTATTTAATTTTAATATATAATTACTTAATGAAATATTTTTATGTCAGTTGTTTCGATGATATTTGACTTATATTTTAAAAATGAATTTTGTGGGATGACTACTAGTCTAAGAAGTAATTATTTAAACATATCCCAAATGAAATTATTTTAAAAAATATATATATTATTTATACATAAATTATACTTTCATTTATATCCATGAAATTTTTCTTTGATAAATTAAGTATGTTACATTCATGGAGACGATAGACCTTATGTACACATGAGTAATGTTTCCATTGTTCGGTGATTATTATGGAAAGTACATAAGTAATATTTTATTCTGAAAAATAATTATAATATAATAAATACTTTTTATTTCCTTGAATATAATTGTAGATATCATCCATGTGATGTGGTGATGATAAGAGAGTCACATCTTTTCATGAAGGTGGTAGTCCACATGTACACGAACGACGTCTTCACTTCTCAATGAGTGAAAATGTTTGAAATAAAATGACATGAAATAATTTCAGAATGATAAATATTTCATTAATATAATTATTATTTAATTTAAATATCCTTTAATATTTATAATTATCTATATCACCTTCCATGAAAATATTTAGTAAAAAAAGAGTCATATCGTTTCATGAGAGGGTAGTATGTCATACATAGGAGTGACGTTATTGTATCATCTATGTAATGGAATATAAATATATATATTTTTGTGTGATATAATTAATTTTTAGTTATTATTATTCCATAAATATCATATATATTATTTATATTCATGATCATATGAAACTGTCTGAGGTGTTGGTGGAAAACATGTCACATCGGTTCCCGAGACAGTAGTCCACCTTGCACACGAGCGATGATATATTTTCCCATTTGAGGGTAATATACATTGATATATGTAATTATATTAACCAAATAATATTTAATTATATTTTATATTCATTTTCTATTATATAATAACAAATGATGAATATTTAATAGAGGTGGATGAAGATATAAATAAAAAAATCAATGTTAGTAATTTTACCTCTTGTCGAACCACCTCTTCAGGATTATACTTAATGTAATCCTATAATAGAATTTAGGGTAAATGGAATATATGATGAGGTTATGGATTTTGGTAAGTAATTTTTTTATAAATTTACTAAACCAAAATAGATTTATTTTTTTAATAATAGATGATATGGGGTGGCTCTTTATATGTGAAGTGAGTGGAACACATGTATGTTTTGAAAAGAAAAATGTGTACCCAATTTTTTACATTGAAGAATGGTCAAAAATGAATTTTTATAAATACTAATGGATAATAAGATGTATATATTTCCGAAAAATATTCTTTAGAAAATGTTTGTGGTCATTTTGACCCTTATCATTTTAGTTTAACCCCAGGTAAACCAATTTTCACCCTAACAACAGTAATTAATTTTTTAGAATTTTCAATATTGAATTTTGTAAAAAATAAACTTGAATATATTAGTTAATAAAAATAATTATTCTTCCAAATATATATTATATTTTAATAAATTAAAATCACATTATTTTAAAATAATTAATTTAAAATTATTCCCACTAATGCAATGAGAGATCATGTTTTCAAAGAGAAAATGTCCAAAAGATTACAATGTTTTTATATCAAAATTTAATACGAAATTATTCCAATTACCTAAATTGTATTAATATATATATATTTAAATTAATAAATTTCACCCTAAATTAAATTTAAATATATATATTTAACACTGTAAATTATTACATCTAAAAGTCAATTTTCATTTAAAAATTAGTAATTTTCAATCTTAATCGAAATATGAAACATTAAGAAAAATCCAGAAAAAAATCACCCAAGGATAATTTTGATATGATTAATTCAAATATAAAGTTATTTTTATGATATAATATTTATAAAAGTGTTAAAATATAATTTTAAATTATCTACACAAATCATTCTTAAACCTCGTTTTAGAAAAAATTCAGTTTTAAGAAATCATTTCTTTTTCATCCAAATGATTATTATTTTTTCTATAATAAATATATATCAATACACATGTGTAAAATATATATTTTTAATCATTTATTTTTCCTTATTCATACACTCTAATTTAACTTATTCCTTATATTTTTTATATTTTAAAAATTTATTAATAGAGTATCACTTTACGTTTAAAACTGATGTTGTGTGCATCAAAAGCTATCAATGAAATTGAATTTATTCTAAATAAAATATATTATATTTTTTTGTGGTGGTACATTATTACATACTATAAAAACATTAATCCAAATATCATGGAAATTAATTTTTAAATATATGATTGTAGTTCCTCATCATATCATCATCAGGTTCCTATGTTTCTTCCTCCATTTTTTTATTTCACCAAATTACCATTAAAAGTCGAGTAATTTGATTCCACAATACATATTATCTCATAAAAATAATTTATATCAATTCTTAATACATAGATATATCTAGTTCAAATTTTATTTAATCATAGGTGAACACGTGTGGAAGTTCTCGAATAATCATCCTTAATAATGATAAATGGAACAAATCATGTAATTTTGAGACATTTAGTTTAATCTCCAAATGATAAGAAAAAAAATCCATTTATTTTGAAAATTTAAAAAGCTCAGATATACCAAGGGAATGGAATCCATTTTACCTAATCTAATAACACCCTACCATGGATATAATTTCAAAAAAATATTATCTCTCACTTGGTATCCCAAATCCTTCCTATGATTATAGATATAACACATTTTCCTGCATTGTGATACTTTAATATGATCATGAAGAGTCATTACCCTTATTATTGTCTCTTTATAATGTCTTGGATAAAAAAATATCATTCCACTGACTTCATCTTAATAAGTAGGTGTTTGAAATATGTTTCTACATAATTTTTCATACTGTTCCATTTTGAATAATTGAATGGAAAATATTTTTTATGAACACTCCACCAATTGTAAATACTAATACAACATAACTTGAAAGTGTAGTGGGAATAAAGTCAACATCTCTATCATTTTTTTTAAAATTTTCCTTAATAACTATCCATTTTTAAGTATTGTATTAATTTATAAATTGAATCTCCTTAGTATGACCCTTATAAATAATTTTCAGGAATTTCGATGTTAAATGGGGATATCTATCAGAAATAATTGAATAAGGGATTCCATTATGTTTTACGACATCATTAACATAGATCCATGGTTGTAAATAAAGGGGTAAGTCTTATCTTATAGAGAGAAAATTTATATATTTGGTTAGGTGATTAGGGGTATTACCTATTTCATTACTCAATCTAGGGGTATTTAGATGTCTAGTGGAAAATACCATGGAAATTCCATCAAATTTCAACACAGATTTAAGAATATATTCCCAGATTCCCCTATTATGCTATATTAAATGCTTAAATTATTTAAAAACTAAACATCTAAACACATATTTATCAATTTCTAGATTTATATAATTCCATCATTAATGTCCAATCAAATCCCAACAAATAATGGTGACACTATGGTGTATTGAGAAATTTTATTTATGATCATCATCGAATAATTCCATTTTTATCTTATGTATAGGTGGAACACATGATCTCAATCTAAGTTTCAAAAAATCATCATCACAAATGAAGTTTACTAATTTCCCATCATAAACAAAATCAATATTATTTGGAATTTTCTCATTAGAATATTGATTATTTTTTATTTTTTTAATAAATATGGATTAACATACCTTGATCCAAAACACACTCATTTGGATAAAAAAATTTGGTTATGAGACTCAAGGGAACCTCCCTGTATGCTATAGGCTATAGACTTGAAGAATGGGTGTGGTATGTATAGTGGGGAGATTATACCCCCAAGTTACAAAGTTACAGAATAGTGTAATAATCATATAACAATAATAAATAAATATCAGGTTAGAGAAATAATGGAAAGTATACAATAAATTAGAAAACCAAATAATAAAGACAACTGAATAACCTAATAAAATAACAACAGGATAATGTAACATCATGCTAGAATGTAACAAAATTTGATTCTTGATGAAATAAAAATAAAAGACTATCATAGTCAAATGAACCTTGTTTTGAACCCAATGTGAGACCCATATCCAAAATTGAGCACATCCATCATGAAAAAATCATAAAAAAGGTATCATTACCTTGTTCAATCATGTATCCATGTAATATTCATTGGTTCCAAATGGAGGCCAGAGTAGGGTGTTATTTTAACATAGTTGGTTGATAACACAATGTCCAAACATAACCAGTCTGATAAAAATTGCATGAAATAATTCAATAAACATGTGTGTTATTTAATTATTGAATTAAATGAGTACCATAATAATATAATACAAGAAAACTCATCTATATCCATGGAAAAATAGCCATGGTTTAGGAAAACCGTGGCTATAGGGTATATTTTTGAAGGTCATAGCCAATGTTCAATGAATCTATGGAAATAATGTTTTTTTAGGTATCTATACCCATGGTTTTATAAAATTTTGGTTATAGAGTCTTGTTTCAAGGGAAATAGCCCCATTTTGTGTAAAATTATGGCTATAGAGTCTTTTTCATGGGGTATATCAATAGTTTTTGTAAACTTATGGCTATAGAATTTTTTCAAGGGATATAGCCATAGTTTTTGTAATACAGTGTCTATAGAGTTTTTTTCCAAGTCTTATAACCACAGTTTGTATAAAACCAAGACTATGTAGTGTATTTTTGAGGGCTATATCAATGGTTTTCCTAAATCGTGGATAGAGAGTATTTTTTATATTTTCTATAACCATGGTTTCTTAAAACTATGGATAATGGTCCCCTAAACTTGGGATGAAAACATAATAACTCACGAGAAAAGAGTGTGAAAGGATATAGCCATGGTTTACATACTATATAGAGGGATTTTATTTATATATATAAATATATATATATATATATATATATATTCATTTGTGTTGTAGTGGTTAGCCACCTGGTGCGCATAGCATAGGTAATGAGATTGAATCTAGTTGGGCGCATATTATTTTTGGGTGATATCCATGATTTACATGGGTTATAAAAATGGTTTTCCCCTATGTCAATAGATCATTTTCCATATTTGGAAATCGTGGATATAGCCCAAGTTCCATAGTTGACAGCTATGGGAGATATTTTCAGGGTTTGGAAAACTGAGTCTATATCTCTAAGAAATGTGGCATTATCATTTAGATACAGTGCCCCCAATACATGCCACGACTATATGGAACCGTGGATATAGATTATAGCCACAGTTTCCCCCCCCCCATAAAAATAGTTTCGGGTTGTGTCTATAACTATCATTTCTACTTGTGACATGCTTCAGCACTATGAAAAAACATTTCTGATCATGTCTCACAACAATTCCAACAATAAAGATATGAACATGGAACAAATAAAATAGCCTCGGTACCATTCTCGAATGTCTCCAAGCATGTCTCCCAAACATTCCAACCAGAACATTATATCCAAGGTATAAATTACTCATATTAGTGCCAAGATTCGTTATATTAGCATTTGTACATGCAATCAGGATTTTTCCTTGTATATAAGAATTTTAACATGTATTAGGGACCATCATAGAATATAATCATTTCTTCATGTATCTGTGTAAATCCTAGAATATATGAATTTTACCATGTATTATGGAATAGCCCAGTATATAAGCAGTTCAGTATGTCTTAGGGAGTATCTTGATATTTAATCATTTCATCATGTGAAATAGGCTAACACCATTAATCAATACAACATGCGAACTAGAATAACACCCTATGTAAAAACTATAGAATATAAATCATAAAACATTTCATATTTGTTTCCATATCTTTCACTGGGACATGCGCGTCTGTCTACTTGAGTATGAAATTTGCTGTTTTGTTTCCCTACATTCCCGTATTCCAAAGGCGGGCGGCATCCATCGCTTATTCAGGGATGTATGCTCCTTGATTGAAATTGGATGATGGGATGTCGGTTCTTCCTTCTATTGATTCTTCCTCGGAACTCATCACCTAGTATGGGTCTCCCTTATAAATTTAAGATGTTTTTCGTGAAACTCTTCCCAGCACCATAACATTAAAGATGCTGGTTAATTATACTGCTCCCATCATGGCATTCCAAGGGTTCAAGTCAGGGAAATAACCTTCGGTCAGGGGAGTAGTCACGTTGGGCATCATTGGCGTGTCTGGATGCTGGAACACTAGAACGTCTATCTTTGGACCCTTATTATAGGTCTTCTCGAGGGTGAAGAAGCCCGAGGCATCCCACATCGAATATGGGGAATTATATGCCATAGGCATGTCTCTGAGGTTTTCCTCAACTTCCCATGTTTAACAAGGGGTATGCTGCAAGTTTAACATCCAGTAGAGACAAATCAGTCTGATTCGAACACTAACTAGAGTCGATAAGATATGTTCAACACTTGGAGGGTACACTGATGTTGTGGGGGATTGGTTGGAGGGGAGTGAGCTAGCTTGATCCCACTAAGATGTGTTGGCATGGGTAAGAATCAAGACAGATTATATGTGTTTGAATGGAGTGGATGGTTAATGAGATGGAACTGTCAGGACGACGACGGTGATGTTGGGATTGAGCCTCAAAAAGACTTCATACGTATCCCTGTGGCAGGGAATCAAATTCCACATAGTTCAGGATGGTTCCAACAGATTACCACTGGTTAAGTTGATAATGGCTTATCGCTGATTAGGGAACACAGTGGATTATCGTTGTATGGGTCACAACGGCTTATCGTTGGATGGGTTACAACGTCTTACCGCTAGATAAGGGTTGATCCTCATGGAGGATCCCTACGTACCCTGCCTAGGAGATAGAGAACAAACCCACGTAGTTCATATGGGATGAGGTTTGGTGAACCGATGTGAATGAGGACCTGGGGTCAAGATGGATGGTGGGCTTGAACCTCTAGTGGTTTCCTACGTACCATGCCTTAGCAAGGGTCAAAGTCCATGTAGTTCACAATGACGTGAAATGGCTTACCACTGGCTGGGGAACAACATCTTACCTCTGAATGGGGTCCATAGTTTAATGTCATACAGGAGAGGGGTGAGCCAACATGAATGGTCAGGTCCAATAGGTTTTGGTCTTGAACCTCAAGGAGGCTTCCTACGTACCTTGCCTTCGCAAAGATCAAAGTCAACATAGTTCAGAAGGGGCATGGAACCGACATGAAGATGGTTGGAACCAATGTGTGTTGGTCTTGAACCTCAGGGAGGTTTCCTATGTACCTTGCCTTGGTAGGTATCTATGTCTGCATAGTTTGGGATGGTAGTAACTGATGTGAAGGGGGTTAGATCCAATGGATGGTGGTCTTGAACATCATGGATGCTTCCTACGTACCTCGCCTTTACAAGGATCAAAGTTCTCGTAGATTGGAATGGTGTGAACCGGCGTGATGGGGTTCGGATCCAATGGATGGTGGGATTGAACCTCATTGAGGTTTCCTACATACCTCTCCTTGGAAATGATCGAAGTCCTCATAGTTGAAAATTTTTGTGTGAACCGACATGAAGGGGGTCGAAACTACCAGGTTTTGGTCTTGAACCTCAGGGAGGTGTCCTACGAACCTTAACATGGAAAGGATCAAAGTACACGTAGATCGGAATGGTGTGGGGATTACACTCTAAGCTTCCCGTAGAGGATTTCATGGTCGATTCTTACTCTAAGCCCACATGAGTCATGCTCGGTGTGAGAAACTAGAGGCAGTGGAGACCTGATGATAACGCTGTGAAAGGTTCGTCTGTGGTAAGTGGAATGGGGATTACACATGGTTAGAATCCCAAAGAGGAAACAGGGGCTTACCCATGGTCTGCGGCCCAAGAAGATACAGATTGGGACTTACTCTAGGATGGAGTCCCAATGCGGAAAAGGCTAGGGGAAGGTAAACAGGATGTAAAGGATCCCTATGTCCATCTCCCCTCTTAGTATTTGGTAAGGAAGAAGATAGGAGGGTTCTGTTTACCATCCCACCCTCTTGAACCTTTGGCATCAAATAAAGAAGGTGGATCAGGAAGGATACCTCCCACAAGAAAGGCTAGGGGCTTACACCAAGGTGGTTTCCCTTCCCCAAGGACAGGCGCTGCTCCAGCAAAGAGTATCTCATTCCATGTGAGGAAGATCTCACTCCCATAGAGATGAGTGGATGTTCAGAATGCCCAAGGTGGGGGACCCCGCGTGTGATTCACAGGGTGAGTTCACGGTGTAACGTCATGTGCTGAAGATGATGGCTCTCGACAATTTAACGTCCTGTAGCTTGGACGAGGTGGGTTCACTCCTCACCCCTTGGACATACATAACCAGCACCCTTTACACCTTGGTGAAGGTAAGGAACCATAAATTACATGACTGGGGGTGTCGAGAGGTGATCCTATTGGGGATCCATGTTATCATGGCTATTCGAAGAAGAAATAGTCATTAGTGTGACTGTGTGAAGAAACATGAGGTGAAGCAACGCAATGGGAAGCATCGCCCAAGGGAATTTGAAATTACTCCGTGCAAACCTGGAGGGTTGTACGGGAAAACGAGTTGCAGTGCAAGGGGGGTCGTAGGCCAAGGCTTTGTAGATCTCTAGTTCTCCATGTAATGTAGGGGATTCATGAAGGGGTGTGCGTCATGAAGTGGAAATGCATTTGCAAATAAAAGCCTCGTGAAGCAAGGGTGTCTCGCAAAGCAAGGTGTTGTGAAGCAATGTGCTTTGCGAAGCACAATGACCCTACCTTATCATGCAGGTCACATGTGCATGGATGGTGTTTCGCAAATCAAAGACACTCCATGACAACCCGAGTCCCTGTGGGGATCCCCTTCCTTTGCGAAGGCTCGTGGGATTCATGAAAGGCATCCCTCTCAGAAGAGGGGTTAAAAAAAGACAAAGGGGGAGGCACTGCGCAATGAAAAAGTACCTTGAGAAGCTCATGGTTCACAGAACAGAAAGTTATTCGCGATTTGAGAGTGGATAAGGTGAAAGGTCATATGATCTGTTATTTGGGCTTAGGGGAATCCCTATATTTATAGGCAAGAGCTGCAGCAAAGTAGAGCTTGCTCGGCACAAAGATTGATTATTTTCTCCACGGCAGGCTCTCCAACGTCAAAGGGGCTCGCGGAGAATCCCGCCTCCTTGCTCTGTGGTGGGATCATGAACATCAAATCAGTTCACGGAGGTTCCCACCTCCTTGCTTCACAGCGTCTGTAGGTCCATGGGGCTCCGCGAAAGGGCTTCACGAGGTAGCCATGGATATTTTCTTCTTGTTCTTCTGCTTCACAATTTTTTGCGCCAAAAATCCCCCCCCCCCCTCAGACTTGGATCCAAGGAGAAATCGAGGGTCAAAGTCTGAGGGTCAATCACCAAAATCCCTCTGCTGTTCTCAAAGATATCTCACGAAGAGGGCTTGAAATATAGGAAAGCGATGGGTCGGCTGGGCGTGGTGTGAAGCACACCGCGGTTTAGACGCGTCGCGAAGCTCTTAGGGTCATCACTTAGAAATAGAGGGGTTGAACCCTCTTTTTTTCTTTCTCTCCTTCACAAATTTGGATTTTAGCACTCTCGATTTGTGAAGATCCGCGTACTCCACAATTTCTCTCCATGAATCGGGCATTCTTCTTCACAGCACATAGCGAGTTTTTGACTTCGCATTGGAGTACTTTGCGACTTGGTGTTGGAAAGCCGGGGCAGGGCTCCGCGAATAGTCTTCACGAACGACCTCCGTGAATGAGATTCGCGAATCGAACCAAAATATTAACGAACTCAAAATTAAATGGCTCATCAAGAGGCTGTCAGGTGGTCCTTGTGGACACTGCCTTAAGGGAGGATATGGCCAATAGGTTGGGCCAAGGGGAGTTAATTCGAAGCCACTCTGACCATGGTTCGTTGGTGGCGCTGCTATCGGAGAGTCAAAGGAACTACCCGTTGTGTAAGAGGCAGCCTCTATACGGATTCGGGCTGAGGGATGATGTCTTCATTCCTAAAGAAAATAGGGACGAACCAACTTACTGGTTTAGGAGTACTCCATGTCAGCGCCAATGGTTTAGGGTGGCTGACGGCCATGCCCAAGAGGACTTCACACCCGTCATCACTGACTGCCTATTAAATCACCTGAATAATGTTAACAGGAGGAAATTATAGCTACAGACACCTCCCCCTCTATACCAGACAATCTTGAAGGTGGCTTTGAGGAACTAAGGGAAGGGGTGGTCCGCGGAGTGGGACCTACACCAGGGTGGGAACTTCACAGATGATTGGTCCTGGGCCTACTGGGTAGGTGCCTCATGTAAGTAGTTTGGGATAAAGCTGAGAGGAGTAGGCCTGTATGAGGTGGCTTGGGCCTCCCAATTCCACATCTATCAACCAAAATATCTTATCTCAGAATTGTTGAGCAGATGGTCATCAAGGACCACCACATTCCACTTGCACCACAGGGAGGTCGTCATCAGTTTGTGGGATGTGCACCGTATCTCAGGGGTCCCAATATTGGGGGCGATATATGAGAAATTCCTCCACGTTATGGGTGGGTGGGAGGATCCAGAGCATATGTCACCGCTAGCGAGGTCGTTAATGGAGCTGGTGCTGGGGGAGGAAAAGGAAGCAGTGAGGGATGTCCACTTCAGACGATGGTTCAAGCCATTCATAAACTTCCTGGAACACAGTTAGTTTCCATTGAGGCATCGAACATTCCCGAAGGGGGTCTAGTGGGGCAAGGAGCACTCGTACTGGTGCTCTTGGAAGACAACTAGTGGAAACCCTGGGGATTTAGTGTTAGCACCAAGCAGCAATCGATAGTCAGGCTAGTGGCATTCATCACGTCTCTCATTTGCAGTTGGATCCTACCAGTGAGGGATACCAACATGGTCATACGACCAAGCACATTCATCATGGCATCCATGTTGGTGGCCGGAGGGTGAGTCAATCTCGGGATTCCGATTCTTGCCAAACTGTACAAAATGTTGTGGCACATCAGTGATTGGAAGATGCCACATAGGATATGTGGGACATTACACCTCCTGTATGGGTGGATAGTGGCACATATTATGGGGGTTTATGAATACCCAAACCCTATCTTCCCTAGTGAATCGAACTTCCGTCCATCCATCTTGAATGTCATGGGGAGATTTCCGGCTAATCTGATTGCACCATTAGTGCAGAACCAGGTGTGGAAGGTGGAGGAATTCAACTTTCACCCATTTCCATTTCCAACGGGTGCTTTTATTGATGACGGGAAAGGAACAGAAGAGCATCATGCCTATCTCTTGGCCTTTCGAGGTGGAGTTCTGGAGGCAAGAGTGGACTGAGAGCCTCTCTGCGAGATGTACTCCCCACACTAATTTTCTTGGTAGTTTCTGCGCATGCAGTGACTGACTCCTCAGGTTTATTTATGGGTGCGCTACGAGGAGCACCCGTGCATGACGTGGAAAATGTGGCTCATGTTTACGTGGGAGGACAGGAAGATGCAAAATGAGTTGCCTCCGCCTATCGTCGTCTTCAGGCTATTAGGGGAGTATGCCCAAATCCTAGAGGCAGTCTACCTGGGGGAAATGCTGAAGCGGCCAACTGTTCGAGTCAGTGATGGTGAGCCTCCTCAACCTCGGATCCGAGTTCGGAAGATGGAAAGGATATCTCATGATGGTGGGGTTGTTGTGTTGGAGAGGCCCACACCATATGAGGAAGAGGAAGTGGAAGCGGACCCGGTGATCCCAGAAGATGAGGGTTATCCTAAGGGGAGGCCACCAAGAGGATTTCATAGGATATCTACTCAGGCTATGGGGAAGCGGTTGTGCCATATCGATATGCCAAAGAATGTTGTCTTCCAAGAGGCCTGGGAAATCTAGGAGGCTAACCAGTAATTCCTCGGTCTGTCCGAGAAATGGAAACACCTGAACCCTTTTGGGATGGATTTTATGGGGATAGGCCCCATCAAGGCTAGCTTTGTGGTGCCCCAAGCAGAGGCAGAGAAATACTTGGCAGATCTGGAGGACTTTGTACACTCTCGGGGTGCCCCGTGTCCAATAACAGATCGGGTCAAGGTGCTGCTGGACCGTACGGTCCCTCCACAACTGTTGTACATTGAATTGATGGAATGTTTCCCTCTATCAGAAGAATTGGAAGAATCCACTTGGGGGGACGAGGCCGGTAGAGGGAGCCCGCTGAAGGAGGGTGAAGTGGAGGATCAAGACTCAGACCTTGGAGATTTCGCAGATGCCCTTGAGGTAAAATCTTGAGCCCCATCCTCAGAACCTATTTCCAGGTTATTCTATACTCCTTACTGATACTTGAATTGTGCATGAGGACCTCGTACATATAACCCATTCTCGTCCTACAGTGGATGATGCTAGTCCTTTGAGATCTACACATGTGGTTGCACCGATTACTGCATCTGGAAAGACTAGGACACCCGAGGTGGCTCCTCCAGAGCTCCCTGACCATACGACAATATTCGGAGGGCCATGCCTCGGGGTCTCGATAACATCAACCCAAGAACAAAACCAGGAATTCGATCTCAGTAAGTCCCTTAACAAATTCATGACTGTCACTACTGACCATGTTAACTGATGTTCATGCCCCATTTTTTTTATGCATTGTTCTCCAAATGGCGTGGGTTTACTTGGAATGGTTGATTGGGACTTCTGGTGGTGCCATTCTGAGAGTAATATCGGTGGTCGTGCAGACGGATATCCATACTGATCAAACTATGGCGCTCCTGATCACCAGTGGGACCATCAGCGAGGCAGAACCTAAGATCATTGAGGTGGGATCTGACGATGAGGACCGATCATATAGCCCGGGCCCTACCATTCCTGACCAAACACAATATGTATACCCTACTGAGTAATTTTTAAGGGAGTTCCTTTCATATGAGCTTACCAATCATGCCAACTAGGACGAGACGACCTCTAATGAATAGGACAGCAAAATAGTCTGTCGCTGATCATGGAAGATAATCAAGAGCTTCCTCGATAACACCCCCCAAGAACTATTGATGGATGATATGGATACACTTCTCTCGTGATTGTGGGAACTATGTGTTGGGGGAGTGGATTCCCAGCATCCTCACTTTGTCATTCGAGATTTATGGCGGAGAAGATTCGGGAGTATGACCATTGCCTCCGTGTGGGCTGGCAGCGAAGGTAAGCAGTGAACATAAAGCGGCTCCAAGTGGCTGAAAATGAATTCTAGTGGCTGCAGAGTCAGGCGGACGAGCACTTAACCTCCATCAACACAAAATATGATCTGATATTGCGACTGAAGGCCCAGCTGGCAGAGGCCTAAGAGGGCATGAAGCGAGCCTCCGAAGAAATGATTGTCATTCAGACTGGCATAGAGTGGGCATGTGTTATGGCTGACGAGATGCACCCCATCTCTACCGAGAAGGAGCGGGAGCTGAACATGTGGTAGAAAATCCTATACGTCACAAGCCAGAGGGTGGCAGAGCTACAATTCTCTTTTGATGGAGTCAACCCATCCATGGGAGCGGTCGATCCTCGGGTGTGGTAATGCATGTACCCTTTGAACGTACTTTCATGGTTTGATTACTTTATGCCAACTGTATACATGAGTTCTGTTATTTGTGTTGGATTATTGCATCCCTATGACATTCATGGAGCATCTAGTTCTCACTCCCTAAGCTCACGTGGGTCAGGCCTGATGTGAGAAACACAGGATGAACACCTTATTACTTCATTCAAACATGGGAGTGAAAACCAAGATTCAGGTATCACAGGGTTTGAACAGCTAATATGTATCCCTAATAGGGAAGGGGAGTGGATCGACTAGAAGAGGAAGACCTCAGAACAATCAAATTTCCATTTCCCCAATGTTCTCTAGTGCATGAGTGGGGTAATGCCAGGGGAGTTGGAATAAATCTGAATATAGGGGAGTGGAAAGTGTGAATCACGATACCCAAAATTCGGAACACTGTGGGGATGGCATTCTAATAAAGTATTGATGATTACCATGTTCGAAACACAGTATCTATGTTTCATTAGCCTGAAATGGGGATAACAAACGAGGGCTGACTGCTGACCATGTTCGAAACACGGGGCCTGACTTAGAATGTCATCCATTGGACTTCCAATACGTTATCCCAGGATAGTAGGCAAGCCATAGGCCGAGCATCCATAATGTAAGGGGGTCCTTTTAGATGTGAAAGAGGAATAAGGTCCAAATAATGGGCACGCAAAGCGTGAAGTATGGAGTGGTGGTTTGTTCAAATGGAATCCATTGCTCTTGAAATTACTCCACCATGGTGGAAACACATTAGGTGGGTGTGCTGGTCTGATCATGGATCATTCCTTCTTCTAGAAAAAACCTCTTTGGTGAGGAATTTGCCGCGTCCCATCATTGTCATGGGGAATCCCAAACTTGTTCAGGGTAAAGCTGTAATTACATGGTTCCCCAAAAGAATTCAGGCCAAGGAGCTGAAAAAGAGGTGGAACGGTAATTATGATTCCTAGGGCTGGACCCAAGGCGTAATGCCTGGGTGTCTCTACGTATCCTATAAGGATGAGAATAATTCCAAACTTAGTGCTTTATCCTATATAGTTTAACATCATACGGTAGAATGGGGAGTAAAAGGGGGGATCCCAAAAAGGGGAGTATGTGATGTGGGTGCTATAAACCTGATGTGAATGAGGACATAAGGAGTTCACAACACTCCATGTATCCCAAGAAGAAGTTTTTTTAGGTCATGGGACCATAGGTGAAGGTTAGGGTGGACCCAATATGGTCCATAGATTGGTAAGGAATAGAGGAGACACATGGAGAGGTAATTATGAAACCCGACTTAAATGAGGACCTGGGGAACTAATCACCATGTGTTCCTTGGGGATGTGTTTAGGTCGAAAGAGTGAAAACAAAGGTTAGGCTAGACTCGAAGCAAAGTGAACAAGCAGTCCTACGTATCCCATAAGGATGGGAATCAATCCACACATAGTTTTAGGGGTGGTACGGTAAAGGCACCAGTTCCAGAGATTATAAGGTTGTGCCGGTCTGTCCCTCGCAACAAAAGAAGAGGAATTTGATGGGATTTGTTTGTATTTTAGGGTGAATGCTTTTTTTTGTGCAGCGATGGACCTAGAGTAGCAAGTCCATGCATCACCGCAAGAATCAATCTATATATAGGCATTGAAAAATGGTATGGTGGATGACCAATACCAAACATTATGTCTCCTTGACTGAGGACATCGTGATGAAGTGCCATTTTTCATTGTGTGGCCAGGACGATAATGTCACAGTTTAGGGTCATGTGATGGGACCAAGCCATGTATGTTTAACGTCATGCAGGATAGACGCAACAGTTTAACATCATGTG
The DNA here is from genome assembly GCA_963277665.1 of Viscum album. Taxonomy (NCBI): domain Eukaryota; kingdom Viridiplantae; phylum Streptophyta; class Magnoliopsida; order Santalales; family Viscaceae; genus Viscum; species Viscum album. The sequence goes on along the minus strand of OY728151.1, from coordinate 1,495,238,901 downwards.
GGACTAGGCATATGCAGGGGAGATAAGGCTCAAGAGGGAATATGCATGGTGCGGTAAAGTATACCTGACGTGAATGCGGACAAGGTCCACATCACACCGCATGTGATTCCAAGAAATAAACCTTAGGCCTAAGGGCCTAGAAAAGAATAAATGATATGGGATAGTATAGGCTAGTACTCAACTGAGATGAAACCAAAGACGAGATTCCTGTGTGTTCCTACGTATCCCATGAGAATGGGAATCAAGCTATAAGTAGTTCTTGAAGGTTCTATTTAACATCATGCAGGACAAAATACAGTTTAATGTCTTGCAGGATAGTAGGTAGGAGGGACTAGCTCCAAGAAGGGGGTGTACATGGTGAGACTATTTCAAACCCAACGTGAATGAGGGCAGAAGCCCGCACATGCCACACCATGAAGCCCTATAAGATTCGAATCCTGAAAGGAATAATAGAAGATAAATATTAATGGAACTAAGCTGGGCCCAAAGAGAAGATGCCTAGGCATTCCTACATATCCCATGAGGATGGGAATCAAGTTGTACGTAATTCTTAAAAGAGATCTTAGTTTAAGGTCTTTAGAGCTCAGACCAAAGAGAAGTGAAACTCTTCCAAATAGGCGCAGACCTTGATCTAATCCCTAATCCCATGTGAGTCGAGCTCGGTGTGGGAAACAAGGGTGAAAAAGGTCTTGTAAATACCTGGGATGTATGTAGGGGAGAAATCGGTGAGGGGCCCTGAAGAATGCATTACCATGGTTTTTTCCTCATACCGTGCAAATGTGCACTTTGGGATAGTACCAAGAGTGTCGAAATTCCAATTTAGACATGATGAGGTGTAAAATGATGTGAATCATGTGACTGATATTTTGGGCTTAATGCGGTTGGTGTGACGATGGAGGATAATTGTTGACCGTGTTCGAAACACAGTATACATATCATTTGACCTGAAATGGGAACAACAAATAAGCATCAACCACTGACTTTATTCGCAACGTGGGACTTGTATCAATTTTTTGTTTGAAACCCTTGAGGATGTTGGCCCGTAATGGTAGGAGGGCCCTTGGGCCGAGCATCCATTCCATTTGGGCGTCCCTTCGGATGTGAAAGGTGATGGAAGCCCAAATGATGGGGAACGCGAAGCCTGAAAAATGGGTGAAAGCATGTCCAGGTAAAATATGACACTCCATGTTCTGAACTAGAGTACTCTTGGGAACATTGGTGAATCACTATAGAGGGTCAAGGGGCTCAACTTGAGAGTAGCCAATTCGAAAATATGAAGAAATCTCAGGAGATAGAGGTACATGGAATTGTTGTTACAAACCCGATGTGAATGAGGGCTTAATCCCATATCACACCATATACTCCTCTACTGGAGGAATGCAGGACAAGGGTCCTAGATGATAGGAAGATTTCTAAGAGATGGGGTTGGGTCAATAGATGAAATGTCTGGGTGTTCCTACGTATCCCATAAGGATGTGAATCAAGCCACACATAGTTCTTGAAGGTCGTGCAGTTTAACGTCGTGCGGTGAGGACACAAATGAGGGAGAGATACCCCAATGTTGGCTGTGTATGTCATGGCGAGTAACCTGATGTGAATGAGGACATAATCCCATACTACATCGTATAACCCTAAGTGAGTGCTTGGGCCAAGGGCCTATGATTGGGCCATGGATAGAATGTCACAGCTAGATTGCAGTTTAACGTCTTGTAGTGAGGATGATAATGATCTTAATTTAAATTCATACAGCTCGAACCATAAATGCCTCATTTTAAAAGCGAAAATAATGACAAAGGAAAGTTGTTGACCAAATTCACAACACACCATCCCTCTTTGCGTGACCAGAGGTCGGGGAAAACAATTGAGCATCGACCGTTGACCGTATTCACAACACGGGATTTGCATCAATTTTTTGCTTGAAAATCCTTGAGGTCATTGGACCAAAGTGGTAGGAGGGCCCTTAGGCTAAGAATCCATGCCATTCTGGGTCTTTCTGGATGTGAAGGGTGATGGAGTCCCAATCAATGGAGTGGGTGAAGCATAGGTGTGCCCATGGATTTCAATATCGATCAGGGCAGTGAAAGGGGTGAAAGTCTCCATAGGGTGGGATGTATGGTTGGATCAAGATGGACTTGACTTGAATTAGGGCAGAGACATGCACCATACTTTGTATCCCAGATCGAGGGGAGATTCCTGAAGTTTGGGATGGTCCAACAGATGAATTTTCTAGGCGTTCCTACGTATCCCATGAGGTTGGGAATCAAGAAACATGTAGTTCTTGAAGGCCATGTAGTTTAGCGTTGTGCGGTAAAGACGTAGGGGACTATAAGAATGAGGAGGGAGAACATGGTGTGATCGTCATAATTCTGACATGAGTGGGGCCAAGGAAGCATGCACTGCACCATGTAAGGATCTTCTGAGAGAATTATACCCAGGGGGATAGTCAAAGAAAAGAGTTTGGGGCCTGGACTCAAGATGAGGCATCTGAGCATTCCTATGTATCCCATAAGGATGGGAATCAAGTTGTACATAGTTTTAAAGGGTGAAGTTTAACGTCTTATAGGATAACGTATAGGTTAATGTCATGTGGGATGTTTTAAAATTTAAGGTCATCTAGGACCGTGTGCATTTTAAGGTTGATCAAGACCAAACAGTTTTGGGTCAAGCCAAACCAAATAGTTTGGGGTCATGTCAGACCTGCTGGCTTAGGAAAAGTATTTCTTGAGGAACTTAGCATTGGTGGGAGGAGTTATACGCTCACCATCCATGGTTACCAGTGAGTACGCACCATTGGGGTAAACCTTTTGAACAACGAAAGGTCCTTCCCATTTGTGCTCCAACTTGGGTGGTTTTCTGCCATGTATCATTGGTGTCCTGAGGACCAATACCAAATCACCTTTTAGGAAAGAGTAGAGGTGAACTTTCTTATTGAAGGCTCTAAATATCTTATTTTGATGCCTTTCCAGATTTTGTAGGGCACGAAGCCTATTCTCATCATGTGCTTCCAATTCAGCTAGACGGATTTCAGTTACCTTATCTGGAGCCTGTTGGTCATAGATCATTGTGCGTAATGAAGGAAACTGAATCTCTTTGGGCAGGATGGCCTCAGTTCCATACACCAGGGAATATGGGGTCACCTTGTTGGAATTACGAGTCATTGTCCGATAAGCCCAGAGGGCTTTGGAGAGATTCTCCGGCCAACTCTTCTTGTTCTGACCAACTATTTTCAAAAAACTTTTAGAGAGGGTCTTGTTGAACACCTCGATCTGTCCATTTTCTTGCATGTGGTAGTGGGAGGTATGGTCAGAACAGATGTTGTACTTGGTATACAATTTCTTCAGCTCACCTGCTCATATGTTGGTGTTGTTATCGGTGAGGACAGCGTGAGGGACTCTAAATCGGTAGATGACATTGGATCTCACGAAGTCAATGATGGAATGGGCCTTGACCTCCTTGAGTGGTACTACTTATACCCACTTGGAAAATAAATTCATAGTGGTCAAGATGAATCGACACTGGCGAGCTGTCGCCAGTGGGTACGGTCCCACAACATCCAGTCCCTAGACTGCAAAGGGACAAGATTACTTGGTAGTGTGGAGAAGATTCGGTGGTTGATGCACAATGTTGGCATGGATTTGGAATGTGTGGCACCTCCTGGTGAACTCAATGTATTCATGGATCATGGAGGGCCAAAAATACCCCAGTCTCTGAATCTGATGTATGACAACCCTTCTTTTTACTACAAAATTAAACATAATTTATTACAAAACTTCACTTGATACAACATTAAAGATCGATAGGTCTAGTGTCTTTGGGGATTAGGATCATTACATAACAACTTAAAACATGAAATATAACATATTTATTGAAAACTTCCTTTACATGACCACTACTTTCCCTTGTACTTAGCATTGCATGGGATAACCTGAGGACATGCATAAGAAAAGGGTGAGCTATAAAGCCTAGTAAGGGAATAATCATGGAATATCATGAGGAATATAATACATGTTAGAAAATAGGAATATCAATTGATCACAAGAGAAGCATAAACATAAAGCCATGATAAAGCATGATAATAATGACATGGAAATGTGGCAACAACACTTAGCATGGAATTAGCATGATCCAAGGCTCATAGCACATGGAGCATGAGTAAACCCTCATTGCACATGAAGAATAAGTAAACCCTCTTTGCACTTGAATTATCATGAGTAAACACCCAGTGAACATGATTTATCATGACACTATACTTTACACAATACATTGGAGTTCTATCAAGTCACACCCTTCTTAAACATTTCATTTCGTGCATAAGTGTGCCACATGGATCATAAAACATTAAATCATTGAACATAATAATTTATTCCACGATAAATGAATGTGGAATAAATACATGAAACTATTTAAACATTAAGTAAATGTTCATAAAGGTGAATACCCTTTATAGAGAAATGGGCATGGCATTCACTACATAATGACTTTGGCTTGGAAAAGCACGGTGCAATTTTAGCAGCATAACGGCGTGACATAAGAACTCATAAAAATGGTTACAGAGAGAGAAATGGGTGTCTCGTCACATTTACATGACATTGACAGTAAGGGGGTCATATATATAGATGTCCCAACAAATGTAAAGGAATTTAGATTCATGATACAAAATAATTTCTTAAATGTAAATGAGGAGAGATAAATTCCTTTCGGAATTTCGTCATAATAACGGGTGTACATGGGAGGCATTTAACGAGAGAGAAAGGGGACTCCCATTATTAAAACATAAAAGGGGATGTATGGGGGGAGTTTTGAAACCATACCCCAAAATTTATAATTGAAATAATAAGAGTATAATAATTTAAATAATATTGGACAAAAATGAGAATGGAAGAAAAACCCTTACTTGGAAGTGTGCTTCCAAAGGCTTGAGAGAGGCTTGAGAGAGGCTTCTTGGGAGCTTGGGGTGCCTTGGAAGGATTCTAGATAAAGGATGGCAGAGTTTGGATGAACTTAAAAGGCTTTGAGTGAGGAGGAAGTGGGATATTGGGTGGGTTTATATAGGAAAGGATAGGGAATTGTTTATTATTTAGGTTTGGGACACCTCACATTAAACTAATCAAAACCACAAACCAGTCCATGGTTTTTTCCCTCAGGTCTTTCCAAAGGGGAGTGGAAAACAATATTTTATAAGGCCAAAGTCCTATATTTTTAAAATAATGGGGTTTCTTATGTGGAGGTGAGTCACACTCCCATAGAAAACAATTTAAAAAGACAAAATGTTTAATAAATATTGAAGGGTCCACTATAGCTTTGTAAAATAAATCAAAAAAACCCAAAATAACATTATTTTAATGGTAAAACATATATTGGAAGAACATAAAGTTTATAGTATTTTATTACAACACTATTGGGGCATTATGATGTCATAAAACACATTATATATTTAAACGGTATTTAATTTTTACCCAAAAATTTGACTGTCTCAAAAAATTATGAAAAATTCACCATTGGATAATTTCGACATTCAGATTCCAAAAATAATATTCATTTTATCTAAATAATTTTCTATATATGTTAATTTTCACTTTTAAAATAAAAACTGACATTTATCAAAAATTCATGGGTTTTGACAAAAAATGGATTTCAAACCTTAATAAAAATTAAAATTGATTTCATAAAATTATACGATCATTTATATTTAATAAAAATTAATTTAATAATAATAATAATTTATTAAAATATTTTTTAATTCAAAAATCCATTAATTTGTTAAAATAGATTTCTTAGTTGAACATTCACTAAAAATAATATTTGTGCTTTAAAAAATATTTACAAGGTAACAATAATAAAATGAAAGTATATTAATTACTATATACAAAAATAATATACATAACTATATTACTAGGGTCTTATTAAATAACCCCTTAAAACACATGCATAATACCGAAGGGTGAGGAGTGTGATTGTGACAAACTCTTGGGGTGGCTCGGATAACATCACTCAGGTGGTAATCTCTATCAACTTCCACTTCTCCCATAGGTGGTTCTGATCAAGATTAACGTGTTCAAGCTAGGTTTTATCTTAGTAAAGAGATAATTCAAATGATGCCACCTCCTTTCCAAGCTCTGACAAATGGGCTTCGTATGGGGCATGTCTACTGGATGAGGTCATCGCTTCCTTTTTCTGAATAAATTGGATTTATTAAAGCTTTATATTTATACTAATCATGTGATCACTATTCAATGGCTATATTAGAAACGGTCACAATTCTTAAAAAAAACATAAAACCAAAGAAGTTGACATTTTATATAAACATTTTACATAAAGAGACATTTAATTAGATCAAGAGGTATTTCCATTAATGAAAGTTTGGGTCGTTACAATCTTTCCCCCTTAAGAAATTTCACCATCTAAATTTCCTTTTCCCAAACTAAAAATGATGTGGGTAACTCTACTTCATCATTTCCTATTATTCCCACATCACTTCTTAAAACTTGTGGTTTCTCCACAACACCTTGACGAGGTGCATTGTCTTATTCTGTAGAACTTTTTCTCTACGATCTAAGATATTCACCGGTTTCTCCTCATAAGAAAGATCATCCTCTAACTGTACCACCTCCGAAGAGAGTACATGTGAAGGGTCTAGTATGTACTTCCTTAAGAGAGATACATAAAATACATCATGTACTTTGGCCATGGTAGGTGTAAGTGCTATTCGATAGGCCACAACCCTGACACGATCAAGAATCTAGAAGGGGCCGATGTACCTTGGACTTAACTTCCCTTTATTTCCAAACCTCATGACCTTATTCCACATAGATATGTATAAAAATACCATTTCTCCAACTTTAAACTCAAGTCATCGAAAGTTATCTGAATAACTCTTCTATCGACTCGGGGCTGCCTTGATATGTTGTTGAATGGTTTTCACCTTGTTCACTATTTATTCGGCCATTTCTGGTCCAAGAAGCTTATGCTTACTAACCTTATCCCAACACGCCAGTGTTTTGCACCTTTTCCCATAAAGGGCTTCATATAGTACCATTTGAATGCTCGATTGGATAATTTTATTATAAGAGAACTCAAGTATAGGAAGATGTTGATCTCGTCCTCCTTTAAAGTCCATTGAGAATTCTCTCAACATGTCCTCAAGTGTTTGGATAGTATGCTGGGATTGGACATCAGTTTGAGGATGATAGGTTGTACTGAAATTTAGTTCATTATTCAGATTATGTTGAAGACTCTTCCAAAACATAGAGGTGAATCTTGCATCTCGATCAGACACAATAGATAGTGGTACTCCATGAATCCTCACCACTTCCCTAATATATATATGTGCCAGTTGATCCAATGATAAATCCTCCTGAATAGAAATGAATTGTGAGGCCTTTGTAAGAATATCCACAACAACCTAGATTGAATTGTTGCCTTTGGATGTCTTTGGAATTCTGGTGACAAAGTCCATGGTGATATTATCCCATTTCCATTTTGGTATGGGAAATGGTTGCATCATCCCCTTAGACTTTTGCCTCTCTGCCATCACTTGCTGACACACCAGGCACTTTGATGTATATTCAGCGATCTCCTTATTCATATTATCCCACCAATAATGCTCTCATAGATCTCGAAAGATCTTTGTGTTTCCTGGGTGAATAGAGAAATTTGGACTATGTGCATCATCCAAAAGTTCCTTCTTCTGCTCCAGACTTGATGGAACCCATAGTATATTCCCAAATCTTAAAATTCCTTATTCATTAACATTAAACTCCAAAGATTTCCCTTTTCCGATAGCTTCTACTTTTCCTGAATTCCCACATTCTCCTTTTGAGTGTCCTTTAACCTTTCCAAAAGTAATAGTTGAGCAATAATTTGTGAAAGGATTGATGAATTTCCCTTATTTATGATTCCCATGTCCATCTTCATCAAATCTAAGAAGATTTGATCCTTTTCAATTATCATCAATGATAGAATCATTGGGTCCTTTCATCTTAGGGAATCTTCCACCTTGTTTGCTTTCCCAGGGTGGTAATGGATTGAGTAGTCATAGTCTTTTATCATCTCTAACCATCTTAGTTGGTGCATGTTCAACTCTTTCTGAGTTAATATATACTTGAGGCTTTTTTGGTCTGTATATATTTCACACTTCTCCCCAAAGAGTTAATGCCGTCAAATTTTCCAAGCGAAGATCACTGCAGCCAACTCGGGGTTATTTGTTGTATAATTCTATTCATGAACTTTCAATTGCTTTGAATCATAGGCAATGACTTTGTCATTTTTCATCAACACACATCCCATTCCCTTCTTCGAATCATCACTGAATACCACAAAAAGTTCTCCACTTGTGGGTAAAGTGAGCACAGGTTCAATGATAAGCCTCCTTTTCAACTCCTTGAAGCTTTCTTCGCACTCATCACTCCAAGAAAACTTTACTCCCTTCTGAGTAAGCTTGGTAAGAGGGTTGGACAATTGTGAGAAATTTATCATAAATCGTCGATAATATCTAGCTAACCCCAAGAAGCTACGGATATCTGTTACCGATGTTGGCCTCGGACATCCCTCAATTGCATCTATTTTGGATGGATCCACAGATATCTCATTTCTTGTGATGATATGGCCCAAGAATGAGACCTTATTCAAACAGAACTCACACTTGCTATACATGGAATAGAGCTTCTCCTTCTGCAATGTCTCTAGTATAGTTTTTAGATCCTCCTCATGATCCTCCTTGGTTTTGGAGTATATCATAATATCAAATATAAAGACTACAAAATATTTGTCAAGGTAATCTATAAAGACTCTATTCATCAAGTCCATGAAGATTTCTAGAGCATTAGTGAGTCCAAAAGGAATTACTATGAATTCATAGTGCCTGTATCTTTTATGAAAAGCATTCTTGGGGATATCTTCCTTCTTCACCCATACTTGATAATATCCCAACCTCAAATCCACCGTGAAGAAGTATTGTGCTCCACACAGCTGATCAAAAAAGTCATCAATTCATGGGGGAGGATACTTTTTCTTTATCGTGATTTTATTAATTTCATGATAATCGATGCAAAGGTGCATTGAACCATCAATCTTCTTGATGAAGATGACTGGTGCACCCCATGGTGAAGCACTTGGGTGTATAAAACCTTTATCTAGATTCTATTGTATTAGTTTCTTCATCTCCTCAAGCTCTACAAAGGCCATTCTATATGGAGTATTGGATATTGGAAATGCCCCAGGTATAAGATCAATTAATAATTCAACATCTCTTCTAGAAGGAAGACCAGACAATTCCTCGGGAAATACTTCATCGAATTCCCTCCCAATAGGCATGTCTTCTAGGATGGTTTCCTCTTTAGACTAAATCATCTGATCCAGATACACATTCTCATAGGGCAGTAATATCCAAACTTGATATGGTGGAGCTAAAGAAGGTTCATCTTCCTCCTTGCACTTGTAAATAATCAGGGGTTGATTCTCCACATGGAGAGTGATTTCCCTCTCATGACAATTTATGTTGGTTCTATATAAGGAAAGCCAATCCATGCCAAGAATTGCATAAAATTCTAACAGAGGGAGTATGACATGGTTTTTAGGGAAGTTTAATCCACATATTATGACAGGGAAGGAGTTATATTCAAGGGATGAAATGATTTCCCCATTTTTCGTACTCATCGACATCTTCACTTCCATGATTTCTGGTGGTGTTGGGATTGTTCTACTAAACTTTGGAGATATAAAAGAATTCATAGAACCTGAATCAAAAAAGTATGTTTTCTATTATTAAATGAATAACTAGCGTATCTATCACCACTTCATTGCTGGGGTTCACTTCGGTAGTTGTGATTGAAAAAGCTCACCCTTGCTGCCCTGGAGGTTGTTGGTTGCCTCTAAAAACCCTTGGCTTAGGACACTGATTTTCAAGATGCCCAGGTTCTTGGTAGTTGTAGAAATGAACCACGCGTTGAGGTTCTAATGGAGCATTCCTCTCCTCTATTGCAGCCGCAGGTCTTTCTTTACAATAGTTAATATCCAGGTGCCCTTCTCTTCCACACCTAAAGCATTTCCTCGTCCCCTTCAGGCAATTACCGGGGTGCTTATTTTCATACCTTTAGCAAGTGTGGTGCTGGATCTTCTTAGCACCATTGGATTTATCCATTGTACCACCAACATTGAATTCCACCTTAACCTTCTTATCCCCATGGTACCCCTAAGATTCTACGATCTTCATTTCGATCTTGAGGGCACATCGAACAATTTCCCCATAGCTATCGAAGTCACGGATCGCCAGCGCTATCCACATGCTAGGTTTCATCCCATCAAAGAAGTGTTTAACCTTGCATTCAGGGGTAACGACAAAGTTGGAGGCGTATCTTGCAATCCTGGTGAATTTTTCCCTGTACGCTCTGATAGATTCGTCGTCTTTTTTCTTGAGGGAAAGGAATTCCCTTTCCATCTTAAGCAGGAGGGTGAACGGAAAATATTTATCGAAAAACATCTTCCAGAAATCCTTCCATTCCAAAGCCTCGATCTCCTCCTTAGGCTTCGTATTATTGATCAAAGTACACCATTGATCGGCTTCACCCTCCATATAATAAGCATCCTGGAGAAACTTCTCTTGTTCAGAACATTGAAGGATAGAGAAGATCTTTTCAATGGAGTTGATCCATTGTTCAGCGATTGAGGGATTAGATGATCCATTAAAAGTAGGAGGCATTTGACTTGTGAAGCTCTCGATAGTGACTTTTTCTTTCTTGGGGGGGGGGGGGTTGAACATTACTCTTGACCCATGTTTATATTTAAATCTTGAGTTGGCTGAGAGAGAAGTGTGAAAATGTTTGTGATTCCTGCTCCCATTGGATTGGGCATCTCATTAGTACAGTCATCACACTAATCTTCACATAGATTGTTAGCATGAGTCCTCCTATTACTATCCATTGACTGGAATAAAAGTAAATATAGGGGTAACACATAAATGGTAATCCAAGGATAAAGCTTATGACTTTTAAATAAATTTTATTTCCTTAACATATGAATCTAGTGGCTTCAGTCTATGTTATCTATTATCTACTTTCTAACATATATTCTTAGGGAATTTGTTTAGGCCCTTAATAATGGTTCATACTAAGCTTGTGAATTTACCAAAGAATATCCCCTAGGAGTTTCATAACCAAGAGTGTAGCAATCCCCATTGTTGTGCACCAGTTCCTGTTCGAGTCTAGCTCAAAGTGGTGTTTTCGGGTTTTACCCCTAGGATACATCTGTTCCAGAGCCACCTCTACCTGCTCGTATCCAGAAAGGGATGTATTTTCTTCATAAACCACTTACTCAATACTCACTAAAACGTAGGGATTTTTTTATTAAACTTAATCTTGTCTCTAAGGCTTTAATAGGGTTTTATAATACTAATCCCAAAAATAACTAAGTCTATCCTCTGAAACCAACTATGACAACCCTACTTTTCATTACACAATTAAACATAATTTATTATATAAACTTCACTTGATACAACGTAGAAGATCAAGAGGTATAGTGTCATTAGAGCTTAGGATCATTACATAACAACTTAGAACATGAAATAGAACATCTTTATTGAAAACTTCTTTTACATGACCACTACATTCCCTCGTACTTAGAATTTCATGGGATAACCTGAGGACATGCATAAGAAAAGGGTGAGCTATAAAGCCCAGTAATGGATTAATCATGGAATAACATGGGGAATACAATACATGTTATAAAATAGGCAAATCAATAGATAAAAAGAGAAGAATAAACATAAATTCATGATAAATCATGATAATCATAACATGGAAATGTGGCAACAACACTTAACATGGAATTAGTATGAGCAAAGGCTCATTGCACATGGAGCATGATTAAACCCTCATTGCACATGAAGCACGAGTAAACCCTCTTTGCACTTGAATTAGCATGAGTAAACACCCACCGCACATGACGTATCATGATACTATACTTTACCCAATTCATTGGAGTGCTATCCGGGGGCACCCTTCTTAAACATTTCATTTCATGAATAAGTGTGCCACATGGATCATAAAACATTGAATCACTAAACATAATCATTTATTCCACAATAAAAAAATGTAGAATACAAACTTGAAAATATTTAAACAATAAGTAAATGTGCATAAATGTGAATCCTTTTGATAGAGAAATGGACATGGTATTCACTACACAATGACTTTGGCTTGGAAAAGCGTGGTGCAATTTCGGCAGCATAACGGCGTGACATAAGAACTCATAAAAATGGTTAATGAGAGAGAAAGGGGTGTCTCATAATATTTACATGACATGGAAATTAATGGGGTCATAAAGATACATGTCCCAACAAATGTAATGGAATTTAGATTCATGATACAAAATAATTGCTTGAATGTAAATGAGGAGAGAGAAATTCCTTAAATAATTTCAACATAGTAACGGTTGTACATGGGAGGAATTTAATGAGAGAGAAAGGGACCTCCAATCATTCAAACATAAAGAGGGTAGTACGGGGGAGGTGTGAAACCCTACCCCAAAATTTATAATTGAAATTAACAGGGCATAACAATTTAAAGAATATTGGACAAAAATGAGAAAGGAAGAATAACCCTCACTTGAAAGTGTGCTTCCAAAGGCTTGAGAGAGGCTTGAGAGAGGCTTATTGGGAGATTAGGGTGCCTTGGGAGGATTATAGAGATAGGATGGAAGAGGTTGGACGAACTCCAAAGGCTTAGAGTGAGGAGAAAGTGGGAGCTTGTGTGGGTTTATATAGGAAAGTATATGGAATTGTTTATTATTTAAGTTTGGGACATATCACATTAAACTAATCAAAACCACAAACAAGACCATGGTTTTTTCCCATGGTTTTTGCCAAAGTGTAGTGGAAAAAAATATTTTATAAGGCCAATGTTTAAACTTCTTAAAAAAATGGTGTTTCTTATGTGGAGGTGAGCCACACTCCCAAGAAAACAATTTAAAAAGACAAAATGTTTAATAAGTCTTGAAGGGTCCACTAAGGCTTTGTAAAATAAATAAAACAAACCCAAAAACATATTATTTTAATGGTAATCATATATTTTACTAAAATAAAGTTTATATTATTTTATTACATCACTATTGGGTCATTATGATGTCATAAAACACATTATATATTTAAAGAGTATTTAATTTTTACCCAAAACTTTGATTGTCTCGGAAAATTATGAAAAATTCACCATTGGATAATTTTGACATCCTGATTCTAGAAATAATATTCATTTTATCTAAATAATTTTATAAATATGTTAATTTTTACTTTTAAAATAAAATCCGACATTTATCGAAAATTCATGGGTTTTGACAAAAAATGGCTTTCAAACCATAATAAAAATTACAATTGCATTAATAAAATTATAGGATCATTTATATATAATAAAAATTAATTTAATAATAATAATAATATTTTATTAAAATATTATTTAATTCAAAAATCCATTAATTCATTAAAATAGATTTCTTAGTTTAACGTTAACTAAAAATACTATTTGTGATTTAAAAGCCATTTACAAGGCAACAATAATAAAATGAAAGTATATTCATTATTATATAGAAAAATAATATATATAACTATAGTACTAGGTTATTGTTAAATGACCGCTTAAAACACCCACATAAGACCGAAGGGTGAGGTGTGCGATGGTGACAGATTCTTGGGGTGGCTCAAATAACATCGCTCGGGTGGTAATCTCTATCAACATACACTTCTCCCATAGGCAATTCCACTCAAGATTAACGTGTTAAAGATCGACTTGAACTTAGTCAAGAGCGAAGCCCAATGATGCCACCTCCTTTACAAGATCTGACAAATGGGCTTCGTATGGGGCACGTCTACTGGATGAGGTCATCGCTTCCTTTTTCTGAGTAAATTGTATTTGTTAAAGCCCTATATTTATACTAATAATGTGATCATTGTTCAATGGCTATATTATCAATGGTCGAAATTCTTAAAAAAACATAAAACCAAAAAATTTGACATTTTATATAAACATTTTAAAAAAAGAGACATTTAATTAGATCAAGATGGATTTCCATTAATGAAAGTTTGGGTCATTACATGATGAGAAAACTTTGGCCCTGTCTGGTGGGCACCACAGGAACCAGCATGAACCTCCTGCATGACCTAAGTAATCTTGACTCCTTGGATTAAATGGAGGATAACACCATCAAACCCTCACTTGTAGAGGATTTGTTCAAGGCTGGGACCACTTTGGATGGTAAACTGTAATGTACGGCATCAGATTCGCTCGTGATCAGCCTGATCTGTAGGGAGATTACCGTATTAGAGGTATTCAACCAAGGGTATCCTCCAATCAGGAGTCACTTCAATCACTACATCTAGGGGACCTGGGGGTCCTGACGTGGCAGTGTCGGCGGTAAGGTGGCCTACCTACGAGTTGTCATCGTCACCCAGAGTAACAAAATCTATGACTCTCTGATGTGCCATGTGCATAATCAGATCATCCTGCTCGAGCTCTGTAAGTGACGTAGCTAGGCTGGCTAGGGTGTTAGCCTGACCATTTGGAGATCGAGGGACATGAGTAACTTTTGGCCGGGATGGGAACTAGGCCATTAGTCGGAGAGTGTACTCTAAAAATAGAACGAGCTCTCGATTTATGACAACATAGTCAATGTTGATTTTCTTGATGACTAGTTTGGAATCCCCTTTCACATGCAAATGGGGCACGTTGATATCGAGAGCCAGCTCGAGGCTAGTGATGAGAGCCTAATAATCTGCTTCTTCATTGGTGCAGCCTTCTGACAATAGGAATGAGTATGCCAGAATGGTTTGTGTCGAGGTAGTAAAGACGATACCCAGGCCAACTCTGTTGAGTCTGGGATCATTGATCCTCCTTCTGGTGGGACTCTGGGAGGCTCCATTGAAGTTAATTTTCCAACACAGTATGGCATGATCTACTGAGAGGATTTCCTCATCGGAAAAATCCAGGTCCAGAGACTAGTCTTCGGGGTTTGGATGGGCAGTGAGGAAGTCTGCCAATGCTTGTCCTTTTATATCCTTCTGAGGCATGAAACTGATGTCGAACTATGGAAGGATCACCGCCCATCCATCTAGTCAGCCTGTCAACATGGGGCGGTTCAATATGTACTTCAGTGGATCCACCCAGGATACTAGCTGTACCTCATGGTGCTATAGTTAATGTCGCAAATTATGTACTACGAATACTAGTGCGAGGTAGCTCTTCTTGATAGGGTAGTATATTGTCTCCATATCGAGGAGCATATGGCTGAGGTAGTAAAGGTTGTTCTCCGTCCCCTCATTGTTCTTCTGGGTGAGAAGGGAACCGAGATATCGTTCCAGGGCGGTCACATAAAGTACCATCATCCTTCTGGAAATGGGTGGCATCAGGACTGGAGGCTAGAGAATATACTGCTTGATCTCCTCAAACACAGTCTGGCACTCTTCATACCACTCATAGGGAGCACCCTTATTTATTATCTGAGAAAAGGGCTTACACATGTTGTCCAGATTTTCAATGAATCGGTGTTTGTAGCCTAAGTGGCCTTGGAAACCTTGGAGCTCCCAAATTTTTCTCAAGGGAGACATCTATATGATGGCCTTGATCTTCTCTAGTTCAATCTCGATTCCCTGGTATCTGACGAAGAAGCTGAGAAATTTTCCAGAGGTGACCCCGAAAGCACACTTCAATGGGTTCATCTTCTGGTGATGGGAACGGAGGAAGCCAAACACTTTCTCAAGGTCATTGAGATGGTCCTAGCACTGGAAAGATTTGACCACCAGATCTTCCACATAATATTCCACCAATATCCTGATGATTAGATTAAATATGTGGTGCATGGCCCGCTGATAGGTGGTACCTGTATTAATCAAACCTAAGGGCATAACTTGGTAGCAGAAAGTACCTTGTGGTGCCCTGAAGGCTATAGACTCCTCATCCTCAGGGTCCATTCAGATTTTATTATATCTAGAGTGCATATCCATTATGGAAATGGATTGGAACTCAGCTGTAGTGTCGATCAGTAACTTCGTCACAGGAAGGGGAATATCATCCTTTGGGCACTGACGGTTGAGATCTTGGAAGTTGATGCAGAACCTTATCTGTCCATTCTTCTTCCTGACTGGAAAAATGTTGCCATTCCATTTGGGGAATTGGACCTCCTTAAAAAAATTGTCTCTAATGATCTTATCAGCTTCGTCCTCAACCATGGCACCATGAGAATGGTGCATCTTACTGGGAGGCTACTTGAACCCACAATGATTTTTTGGGAGACCGAGGCGGTGGACTTCTACCTGAGGATCTAGTCCTAGAATCTCATTTTAACTCTAGGTGAATACATCATGGTTCTATTTATAGAAGTCCATGTATCGTTGTTGCTCCTCAGGGGGCATGGCAACACTGATTAACATTGGTTTCGGGTCCGCCTCACTGTCGAGGTCCACCTGTACCAATTCATCAACCGTGGCAGAGACGCCCTCTTCAAAGGTGGGGCGAGCATCCTCCAAATCCTCTTCTTCACTTGTGGAGGGATCTCTAATGGGAGGAGTTTCTTCTGAGTCGACAGCCCCCAATGGAAGACTGGTACCAGCCTGATCGGGAGTGGATAGTACATCTGAAGATTATTGTGCTACTGAAATCATGGAAATGAAGGTTGTCGATCTGATCCCATCCAATCTTCGGCCCAAGGGTCCATGGTTAATGATATCAAATAAATAGTGGTGCATCGGCTTGAGATGGCTAATTCCATCCTGGTGAAACAAGCAAGTATGACGTACTTCCATTTCCATGGGGTGGATGTCTTGATACCTTATGGGAGTTGGGTGTTTCGGGTCCACTGAGGCCTGACCCGTATAAGAATACGAGGTGATATCCCGACGTCTCTTATACCTGGGAATGCAGTTCCCCCTTGTACCAGTGACAACAAAACATTGTCCCATATTAGGGGTCGTGGCCTCTAATCGGTGGATTGGGAAGACGTAGGTGTCATCTCGGCTCACCCACGGGTCATTTTCAACCGCAACGGGCTCAAAAACGCTGGCCTGAATCTGTTTGTCTTTGCTCTTGTAATAGTCGGCATCCAGGTAGCGGGCTTCACAAGAGGAAAAAGGGGACGCGTCACCTTGGAGAATGCCTAATCTAACATTGAGGGATTACTTGAGGAACTGGTGATATGAAGAGGGAACCGCTGCATGCAGGTGGATTCATGGTCTGCCCATCAATGCATTGTACGCGGTGTCTTGAGAGATAATCATGAATATGGTACTGGCAACTAGGCCACTGAACAGGGTATTCAAATGGATCTTTCTAACCAGCTTTTTTCCCGTCCAGTCATAACATTGTATTTTCAGGTCAGAGGGAGTTATTTCATCCTTGGATAACCCCAGTTTCCACAATGTCCATGTTGGGATAAGGTTGATCTCAGAGCCTGTGTTGACAAGACAGTAGCGAACCTCCACTCCATTGAACTGGCCAGTGATATACAGTGGTAAAATTTTCCCCTATATAGAAGAACCTTCATATTCTATGGAGAAGGAAATAATGGTCTGACATTCAACATTCTCTACTACCTCAGCCTAAAAGGCCTCTGCAGCTGCTACCTCTATCTCAAATTGGAGGGGGCTCCCTAAAGCCTTAGCGAGGGCTTCCTTCATGTATGCCGATAGGCGAAGAGCCTCAAGGATGGAATGCCTCACTGGGATGCTGGAAAGATGTTTGAGAACATCATACTTCCATGCCAGGCATGAACTTCTGCTTATAAGAGGTCGCTCTATGACAGGATGTATGGCGGGCCCTACCGTCTTGATCAGCAGCTGACTTGTGCTGGGAATGTCTTATTGCTCACTTGTTGAAGCGTATGAAGTGACTACTGGATGGAGGCCAGCTGATTGAGACTAGTCCGTGACGGAGTGTGGCCGGTCATGGCACAGTCGAGGTGACTCTGCTCAGTCTAGTAGCACAAACGGTGGTGGAGGCGGACCTGATGACACTTGATGAGGAGGCTGAGCTCTACACTGGGCTTGCTGTCTAGTTTCTGTAGTATGCACATCCTGTTTCGAGGCACCAACTAATGTTCCTTGACAACCCATATAGCCACAGCTTCGCTGAAGCTGGCGTCAGTTGGGGATGTTTAGAGGATCCTTCTGGCACTCCTCGTTGTCAGGAATCATATAGGGGTTTACCATCTCTATGTTATTAACTGAGGAATACCCTTGACCGTCACTTGAAGAATCATCCACTATTGGGTGAATTCTGGGAGTAATATCTATCTCTGGGGGAATTAAGTCATCGAGAGTATGGGATGATGATGGCATCGGTAGGGGACTTTGTTTTCCCTTGCGCCACTGACACTTGCTCTTCTGGGAGGAGGACGGTTGAGAAAACGATGCAAAAGTAGTAGCATATTCTAAAGGCTTCGGTTGATTCAGTCATGCACAGATGATACCATGGGAACAAGTGACCATTTTTCAATCCATCCAGTCATCATACTTCTGGGAGCCGTTGTTAGAAACCTGATGCCACTCACCTTCGATGTCACTGCTGTTATCTGGCCTCACGAAGATGCATGCCACCTGTTTTAGGTAGGTCCCAACCTGACTATGTTGTTATCAACCTGATCCTGAATCCAGTCATTGAACACATGGAACTGTTTACGGGTGTTCCCTATGATTTGGTGATAAGGGAAGTAGTTGGGTTGATCAGTTAATTTTACCTCTTCTGGCCTTCTACACTCAGGAAAATGCACAATCCCTCGTTCAAAGGCACTTTGGAAATAGTCGAGGACCTGATTCTCGTGGAACGAGTAGGTCCAGTTTCTTCTGTCCGGTAAAGGGGTCCTTGGAGCCTGATTTTGATAGGGAGCTGGAGGATTATACCAATAATGTGGAGCCTTATTATCCTGCCTAGGCGGTGGCTGCGCATTGCATGGCGGCGCTTGCCAGTTTTGAGGCGGACATTGCTGGGCTGGAGGCTGCACCTGCGGTGGTGCGCCTCTGTGAGGTTGTGGAGGTGGCTCCACTGGTAGTAACTCCAATTTTCTAGGGGGCTCTATTTGGGCCACTGTAGCGGGCTCAGCTCTGGCAGTCCTTCTCGCGGGAATTATAGGAGGCAACGGATGTGCCTGGATTATAAGGCCCCAGCCTTAAACATTACTTAATCTTTGGTTATTTCAAGAATTCACATTGAGTATCTTTTCAGGTTTAGAGTTTTAGAGAATTAGATCATAAATAATGCATTACATTCCACATTTAAACAAGGTGGTTACATCAAAGACAGTATTCATTTTTTCACTAAAGGAAACATATTTAAAATAAAACATGGTTTCTTTCTTGTCACTTCCTCGACAATATCATCACATCATGTACTTTTCCGTTGACCTGTGAAAAATATTTCAAAAACATGGGATGAGAATAAAAATCTCAGTAAGGGATATAAAAATACGGAAAGAAAACATTATTCCATGTATACATAAGAATCAATGAAATCATACTTTACTCATAAAAAATAACCACTTTAATATACCTCATGAAATAAGAATATTTATGAATAAATCATAGAAATCATAAGATGTAATGTTTAATTGAGTCATTCATAACATTCTTATATAGGTAGTAACCCTCATGGTTACGTTTGGAATACCCATCACAGTATATTCCCAAAATATCTTCAGAGAAACCTTAGCATTTAACTCCTTCGTGTTACCCAATGCATTGGAGAGCTATCCCGGACTCACCAGCCCTTAGTTTATCATGGAACCACCCAACTTCATAAACAATTCACAACAACCATAACATAATCGTATCACATAAAACATGCATAAAGGAAACATAACATTTCCAAATTTCAATCACAAGATATCAATACAACACATTGATATAATCAAAAAATTATCATATCCATTTTCAATACCAAAGTAAAATAAAAGTAAAACATGGTATTTATTTTTTCATTTAAAAAATTTATGTCTTGTAGAGAAATCCGAAACTCAAATAATGGTCACGGCGGCGGAGAAGTCATTGTCGTCGCATACGTAAGACAAAAACATTCCTTTTGTCATTTAGTAAAATGATTCATGTAAAAAAGATTCATTTTGAATGAAATTAAAATTCAAAAGGGTTTATTATACAACTAATAAAATAATGTCATATATAAATTGAAGTATTCCACAACAAAAGGAGATTGAGACGAAGTCCCTTACCTCAAGTCCGACTTGTTCTCGTTCGTTCTTTATATTCCTGAATAATAAATTTAGGTCAATTTATAATTTCTTAAGGAATTCATTTTATGTTTATTATTCAATTAATATCACATATTATCATGTTATAATAATTATTTAATTATGTGATTTCATATCATACCTTTTGTCGATGTTTGGTACATGAGTCAAAAATGAACTTGTTTGAAAAGAATTTCCCATGTAGTTATATGTACATCCTCTCCAGAATGGTAAAAACGATTTAAATATCATATATATCCATTATATATTCATTTTATACTATTCCATAACATTTGGAGCTAAAAAATGAAATGCACCGTTCATGGAGACGGTAGGCCGTACGTACGCATGAACGCTACTTTCATTTCATTGTCATATTAAAGGAATTAAAACTAAATGAGACAAATATATATTATAATTCCAGTATAATATATATTCTATATAGTTAACATAAGTTCATTAATTACATTCTTTATAAATTCCATGTTTTTCATGAATGAGTCACATCACTTGAGGGGGCGGTAGTCCGCACTTCCTGAGATGAAATAATCGCAGTTCCACAACATGAAAACCATAACGATGTGACTTAAAAATAAAATTTAGAAGCATATAGAAAAAATAAATACCATATTTATCATATATAAATACAGTGACATCATAATGTCCACCATTAAAGGTGTTAAAATATGATTGAACAATCATCGTTTCGTGAGGCAATAATTTACCACCCATAGAAACAGTATATTCTTTAACCATTAGACAACGGTGTGTGTAAGTGTAGGTAAAATCCATATAATAACAAAATCATAGTATATTAAGGATACTGGTGTTATTATGGGATCAAATAATAAGAATATAGTGGTTAGTGGATAAGGAAAATAAAAAGAAGAAACTCGAGAGAAGACATTACCTCTAAATCGGGTAACTATTTTTTATTTGAGCCAAAGGATTCCTTGGAAAGACTTCTTCCAAAAGTGAGGC
The DNA here is from genome assembly GCA_963277665.1 of Viscum album. Taxonomy (NCBI): domain Eukaryota; kingdom Viridiplantae; phylum Streptophyta; class Magnoliopsida; order Santalales; family Viscaceae; genus Viscum; species Viscum album. Next base: position 1,495,217,709 of record OY728151.1, on the reverse strand, counting down.
TTCTAAAAGTAATAGAGGGATTTGAAGAGATAATATGAGAAGATTTTGGACGATCCAAGGGTTTGAGAGGTGTGGGTAAGTGGGTAGAGGTGGGGTCCTTTTATAAGAGAGAGGAGGGTCACTTTTGGAAAGTCTTGAAATGTTACTTTATTATAAAATGATTTGCTGATTTTAAAGGTCCCACATTGATATATTTTGAGGATAATGTGATAAGATTTTGGAATAAACCCATCCAATAGGTTTTTCAAAAGTTTAAGTATTATATTTTACCTTATCTTTTCATTTTATTTAAATCGTTCATTAATGAGGAAATCACTACATCATCATAGTGTCATAAATAAATTTATTTATTTAATGTATAAAAATTATAAAAAATTACCATGATTTAATTAATATTTTTATCTTTCAAATGACTATTTATAGTCTAAGAGATCACTTATGTAAACAAAATTAATATTGTTTTACTTAGGATATACAAACCTTTGATATATTTCTCTTCTTTTTAAAAATAATGTCATAAATGTCACGATCACACCCATGTGACTCCATGGGCCCTCAAGTTCGGTAAAAATCTTTCCATGGTCGACCATGACTCAAAAAATAGGATTTGGATACATTTTGGGGTCATTTTATATTATTGTGATATTATATTATTACCCTTAACTACCCGATTACTAATTAATCACGATAATTAAAGATAATTACCGTCGTTACTATTCATAATGTCCAAAAACAAAAGAGTCATAATTACATAATTTGGACCTTCTGATTCCAAATATGGAATCCATTTTACCAAATTCCAAATACAAAAATTTCAGTAATTAATTTAAAAATAATTCTCGTTGTCAAAACAAATAGCGTGTTTTTAAGAAATAATATCTATCAAAAGATTGACACTTGTTTATGTCCAATTTCAAAGTGAAATTAATTAAAATGAACACCATTTAATTAAATGGAAAAAAATATATTCTAATTACAATTTAAAACCAATTTAAACGACAATCTAACTATATAATTAAATTAGAATAAATAGCAGTTTTGAAGTAAAATGCAGTATTTTTCACTATTCATAAAAAATTAACATTTTCAGAAAAATACCAAAAATTTATCCAAAGTAAATTTCAGTGTCCCAATTCTAAATAAATTGTTTATTTTGACAAATATAGCTTATAAAATTGTCAAAAGTTAGATTTAAAAATTGTTTTCCATCAAAAGGCGGTAAAACAATCTTTTAAAAATATTAGAGTATTCTATGCCTAAGATCGGATTTATTCTCATTTTAAGCCTCTAAAGAACTATCTAATTCATAAATAGACTTAGATATGAAAATATATTATTCTTTACTTACTTGGGATGTTACATGTATGGCCTGTTGCAGAGCTTCTTCTAGGCGCTGAGCCTTATCAGAGAAGACTCAGAATCCTCCAGGGTAGTTCTGGGTGATCAGAGAAGGAACAAGTTCTGTCTTAACATTTCATACACACATCGTTAGTAGTTTATCCTGATTCAATGGAATTTCAATGGAGTAGTTGAGACCTTTCCACCGAGCAATAAAGTCCACAACATGCTCATCAGGCCTCTGTTTTCACTTATAGAGGTCTGCGGTGCTTGTCTTCCACGTGGTGGAGCTGAACAAGTACAATAATTTTCTTCGGAGATCTTCCCATACCTCTATTGACCTGATGGGGAGATGGTTTCACCAGACCAATTCAGGCCCTTCCAATGTCTGTACAAAACACCGGAGTTTGGCCGCCTCTTGTTGCGTCGTAGTTCCCAACATGGGTCCACACCTTGAACCAAAGGGGGCCAAACGATGTGGGGGTTACCCATCCCATTAAAGGGATAAAAGGTGGGATTTTCGAAACCCATGGGTGTCAGCATATCATCCACCCACGGAAGATACGGTTTCCATCAGGTGGGGGTTCCACCTGTCGCATTTCCAACACCTCGAGGCAGGCGATAAGTGTCGCCATTGGATCATCTAGATGGGGGTCCCTGTCTTTTTGGGGGTCCCAAACCACCAGTGTGTTGGCGGGTTTCTCAATGCGATAATCAGGTCTTGCGGCTCATGGAGCGGATGGTAAGGCGGCCTGTTGAGCGGTTGGGGGAACCTGAGCTCGGTCCTGATTGTTATCACACCATTCGGGAGGATTTGGAGATACGTACCTTTCCCTCTTACCGTAGGTCTCAGCCTCTACCATGTCTGCATGGGTAAGATATTCAGGGTCAGCTAGGGGAAACTCATTCGGGGAAGTTGTGTCAGCCCCTGCTGTACTGGTTGCGGATTTCCATAATCTGGTCGTTGTTCCGTAGTGCGTTTAGTCAGGAGGTCGTCGAGCAACCTTTTATGTTCATAAAGTTGCTGACGCAACGCAGCCTTTTCAGGGTCCGCCTCTGTCTTCTATACTGAGTTGGATGGGTTGGAGTTCCTTGTGGCTCCAAGGTGCTCCTTACCCTTACCGAGATTCTGGCTGAGGATTAACGCCTCAATGGGTGCAGGGAGACCCAGCAGATTTCTCTTATGGTGAGTGACTCTTCCCAATGGATCCAATAGTGGAGACATGCCCTCAGGGGGTAAGTATCCATCTCATTATCTCCATCCAATAGGCCATCCAAGTTGACCATGACTCTTCATGGGGGCATGTCCTTAATATCACCTAGTGAGTCAGGCTTCTGTCAGATAGGACTGAAGAGGAGGGCAGCATACTACCCCCAGCCATGGATCTTCATGTGGGGGGGAATCCTCCTTGATAATCTTGCGGAGTACCATGAAACTTTGAATGCATTGCTGTTGGAGGGCCCTATGGTGGTCTGGTGACTCAAGGTGCTGGGCCACAGGGAGTGCAGCAAGATCAATCAAATGACATTTCTCACCGATGTCCTCAAAAGGGGCTTGGATTCTGGGATAATCTACTCACCGATGATGAACATGAAAGTGAGTTTACCAGAGGGTTTGACGGAAACACTCAAACTCCTCTTCGGTGAGGGATTTTGGCACACTGAAATTTAGTGCTGCAACAGGCCAAAACATCTCTGGGAAGTGGTCCACTGCGAGGATATCACATAAGCTCCTTGGCTCAGATTCAGGTTATGGCCCTTTATTGCCCCACTCTTCGATTGGGGGTGGCTGAGGAACTGGAAATGGTACTGAGGCAGACCGTTGGGACAACAGGCTAGCTGGTGGAGAATACGACAAACGGGCTGACAAGCCACGGAATCTCGGGCTGTCCTCGGAAGAGTGTAGCGACCTGGCTGCTACGTCACGATAAGGCGGGCTGGCGATCGGGGTTTCTGGTACAACATCAGCATCCACTAGAGATGGGCTACGTCATGGCTCTCTTTCCATTTATCCCCAAAATAGCTCTCTGTGATCTCGAGTCGAGGTAGAGGGAACTTTGATTGATGACGATAGAGACTGTGTGGTTGGTCACAGGAGAAATGCCAGATTGTTTTCCTCCTAGATGTACCTACAGAGGGAGACATGGATCCTATGGACCTCGTATTCCTAGAGTATGAGGCTGATGAACCTCATTCCCACCCCATCCCTTGACTCGGAGGGCCGAGGGGAGGGTTCCAGTGCTGAGTCATACACTACCTAAGAATCTAAGAAGCGGACTAGTTTGATCTCTGACTGGACCTTCCCAGAATTATTTTTATGGCAGCGATGACCCGCCTTCCTTCCCCTGGATGGCTCTTCAGGACAGGGTAGATTTCTGACAGGAGGAGGTCCTTCGGTCATAATGGTACTAAGGCAAAGAGGATTTCTGCCTGAGTAAGTCGGGGTGTGAGGATCATTGGGAAAGATATCAAAGGGGACCTAGGGAGGACCTTTGTGGGTAGTGATGGAGGGGGTAAGACCTCTGCTGGAGCTTGTAGGATCATGGGGAGGACCTTCATGTTTTTTTCCTCTGTCGACGTCAGTATGAGGAGGGTCCTCATACTGGTCAAGCCGAACACAGGTAGTACCTCCATGTTGGGCACTGGTGAAGTGGTGTTGTCCTTCCCTCCTCTAGTTACGGGGGTGAGGAGGTCCTTTTCCAGCTGCTACAAGAACATGGGGAGGTCCTGGAGGGGCAGTGTCTCCACACTGGTAGTCTGTGGGAGGAGGAATGACTCCATACCCAGTGTAGTGAGCATAGGAAAGACTCTCATACTGTGCGTCATTACCACGGGGAGGACCCTCATTTGGATTGAAGGTGGCATGGGGCGAACCTTCATACCAAGTCTAGAAGTGGGGAAGATTCGTGCTCTCCATGATAGCAGTACTGGGAGGACCTCTGTACTGGGTGGCATTGTTCCGCGTTAGTCTATGGTGGCCACTGCTTGTGTCGGCGACCGAGAGAGTTGGCCCAGCCTACCCGTGGGGTGGTTGGGGCCTCGATCTAGGTCGGGTGTATAAATACCCCTACTTAGTATACATAAGGAGCTGGTGATATGCGTCGGCGGTGGCTTGGGCCATAGTATCTGATGACATTGATGCCACTTGGAAGGCATCCTCTTCAGCTAGATCCTGGCACTAGCGTCGGGTCATACGGACCCGAACTGGTGATTCATGGATGTGGCTTACCTGTTTCTTAGCCAGTAAGACTGGGTGGCCGTACTGACGCAGCATAGTGGGAGCCCTCGCCGAGAGCCCTGGGAATGGGATCCTGGCTGGGCTAATCCAGACGTCCCATACCTCGTCAGCCTAGGGAATGGAGTCATCGAGGCATTCCGAGGAGAGGCTCCCGAAACGGTTATATGTAGTCATGGGGAGCATCAGCTCCTTGCGCAACCCTTGAGGGTGGCGTTGACGACGAGGCGCAGATGCCTCTAGGTCCAGGTGGGCCATATCCTGAGTCAAGATAATCCCCTCCTCCTCGTACCTGCATATGAGGTCATTGATCACCCTTCATTGGATGAATTCATATGTGGGGATGGGGCATGAGCGCCCAATGGTAATGGTCATTGAGACCGTCGCAGAAGAGGCAGAACAGCGCGGGACTGCCACGTTGGCATTGCCCCTACCCCTGCATCGGTGGTCAGGCGGTGATCGAGTTTCGGGCGTAGTATCTTGGTTCTTAAATGCAGGGATATTAACTCGTTAGTGCAGAAAGAAAAATAAATCAATGACTAGTGCCCCAGCATCATCCCGTCTTCCACAATCGGTAAGAGGGATCCATGCTAACAACGTCACAGATCGGGATGCCCAATGTTTTAACTACCCCTGCTTCTAATGAGTTTCATGCCATGCCCACTATTTTCTTAGAGATACCTAGCACCGGATAGCTAGATCTGATGACACTCTAATATACTGATTCCCCAAACACTACTAGTATCCACATTGAGGAGAAGAGATTCATATCGGGTTCACCATTTCTGTTTCTGATGCTTTATCCAGGGCACTCGTGTCCATCTACTTGAGTATGAAAGGTGCTGTTTTGTTGCCCCGCATTCCCACTTTCCAAAGGCGTTCAGCATCCATCGCTTATTCAAGGACGTATTCTCCTTAATCGAAACGGGATGATGAGATGTCAGTTCTTCTTTATATGGATTCCTTCTTGGAACATGTCACCTTGTCCGAGTCTCCCTTATAAATTTACGATGTTGTTCGTGAAACTCTTCCCAGCACCATATCTTCATGGACCCCGATTAATTACGCTCCTCCCTTCAGGACATTCCAAGGTGTCAAGTCAGGGTAGCAACCTTCACTCGTAGGAGTAGTCATGTTGGGAATCACTGGTGTGTCTGGACACTGGAACACTGGTGCGTCTGTATTTGGTCCCTTATTATAAGGCTTCTCGAGGGTGTTGAAGCCTGAGGCATCCCATATCGAATGTGGGGAATTATATGACATAGTCATGTCACTGAGGTTTTCCTCAGCTTCCCATGTTTAACACAGGGTATGCCGCAAGTTTAATGTCCAGTGGAGACAGATCAGACTGATCGGAACACTAACTAGAGTGGATCATATGATTGCAACCCCTGGAGGGTACACTGATGTTGGAGGGGAGTGGTTGGAGGGGAGTTAGCTGGCGTGATCCCACCAAGATGTGGCAGCTCGGGTAAGAATCAGGACGTATGATAGGTGTTTGAATGGAGTGGATGGTGACTAAGATGGAACCATCGTGAGGATGGTGGTGATGTTGGGATTGAGCCTCAAAGAGACTTCCTACGTATCCCTGTGGCAGGGAATCAAATTCCATGTAGTTCAAGATGGTTCCAATGGATTACCGCTGGTTAAGGTTACAACGTCTTACCGCTGATTAGGGAACACAACATCTTACCGCTGGATGGGTCACAACGACTTACCGTTGGATGGGTTACAGCAGCTTACCACTGGATGAGGGTTGATCCTCATGGAGGATTTCTAAGTACCCTTCCTAGGTGACAGAGATCAAAACCAAATAGTTCATATGGGATTAGGGTCGGTGAACTGACATGAATGAGGACCTGGGGTCCAAAAGGATTGTGGGCTTGAACCTCGGGTGGTTTTCTACATACCCTGCCTTAGTAAGGATCAAAGTCCACATAGTTCAGAATAACGCGCAATGACTTACCACTGGCTGGGTAGCAACGTCTTACCTTTGAATGGGGTCTAAAGTTTAACGTAATACAGGGCGGGGGTGAACCAACATGAATGGTTAGGTCTGATAGGTTTTGGGATTGAACCTTAGGGAGGCTTCCTACATACCTTGCCTTGGCAAGGATCAAAGTCCACATAGTTTAGAAGGGGCATGGAACCGACATGAAGATGGTTGGAACCAATGGGTGTTCGGATTGAACCTTAGGGAGGCTTCTTATGTACCTTTCCTTGATAGGGATCAATGTCTTCATAGTTCGGGATGGTGGGAACCGACGTAAAGGGGGTTGAATCCAATTTATGGTGGGCTTGAACCTCATGGAGGCTTCCTGCATACCTCGCCTTGGCAAGGATCAAATTCCTCTTAGTTCAGAATGGTGTGAACTGATGTGAAGGGGGTCGGATCCAATGGATGGTGGGATTGAACCTCATGGAGGGTTCCTACGTACCTCGCCTTGGCAAGGATCAAAGTCCTCGTAGTTCATAAAGTTTGTGTGAACTGATGTGAAGGGGGTCGGAACAACCGGGTTTTGGGCTTGAACCTCAAGGAGGCATCCAACGTACCTTACCTCGGCAAGGATAAAAGTCCATGTAGTTCAGGATGGTGTGGGGATTACACTCTAGGCTGACCAGAGAAGATGTAATGGTTGATGCTTACTCTAAGCCCACGTGAGTCATGCTCGGTGTGAGAAACAAGAGGCAGTGGAGACCTGACAATCACGTCGTGAAAGGTGAGTCTGTGGGAAGTGGAATGAGGCTTACACATGGTTAGTATCCCAAAGAGAAAACAGGGGCTTACACATGGTTTGTGGCCCAGGAAGAGAGAGATTGGGTCTTACTCCAGGATAGAGGCCCAATGCGACAAAGGTTAAGGGAAGGGATACGGGATGTGGAGGATCCATGTGTCCATCTACCCTCTCAGTCTTTATAAAGGAAGAAGATAGGAGGGTTCTGGTGCCCATCCCACCCTCTCAGACCTTTGGTACCGAAAAAAGGAGGGGGAGCATGAAGGATGCCTCCCACAAGAAAGGATAGGGGCTTACACCAAGGTGGGTACCCTTCCCCATGGACAGTCGTCACTCCCACAAAGAGGATCTCAATCCATGTGAGAAAGATATCACTCCTATGGAGACGAGAGGATGTGCAGAATGCCCAAGGTGGGGGGCCATGCATGTGATTCATGGGGTGAGGTCATAGTTTAACGTCATGTGCTGAGTATGATGGCGCTCGGCAGTTTAACGTTTTGCAGCTCAGACGAGGTGGGTTCACTCCTCACCCCTAGGACTTACATAACTGGCACCCTTTACACCTTGGTCAAGGGAAGGCACCGACAATTCCATGACTGGGGGGTGTCGAGAGGTGATCCCATTGGGGATCTATGTTAGCATGGCTTTTCGAAGAAGCAATAGTCTTTAGTGTGCCTGTGCGAAGAAGCATGAGGCGAAGCATCGGAATAGGAAGCATCACCGAAGGGGATTTGAAATCGCTCTATGCAAACATGGAGGGTTTCACGGGAAAATGAATTACAGGGAAAGGGGGTCATAGGCTGAGGATTTGTAGAGATATGGTGCTCCATGTAATGGAGGGGCTTCGTGAAGGGGTGTGCTTCCTGAAGTGGAATGTCATTCACAAAGAAAATCCTTGAAAAGTAAGGGTTCCTTGCAAAGAAAATTTTTTTGAAGCAATGTGCTTCGCAATGCATAGTAACCCTTCCTTAGCATGTAGGTCACGTGTTCATGGAGGGTGTTCGGAGAAGCATAAATGATCAACGACGACCTGAGTCCCCGTGGAGATCCCCTTCCTTCATGAAGGCCTATAGGATTCACGAAAGGCATCCCTCTCGGAAGAGGTGTTGAAACAAGGCCAAGGGGGAGGCACTTCTCAATTAAAAAGTACCTTGAGAAGCACATGGTTCGCATAGCGGAAAGTGCTTCACGATTTGAGATCAAAGAAGGTGAAAGGTTGAATGATCCGTTCTTTGGGCTTGGGAGAAGCCCTGTATTTATAGGCAAGATGCGCCGTGAAGCAGAGCTCGATCGGTGAGAAGATAGATTATTTTCTCTGTGGCGGGCTTGCGAATGTCAAAGGGGCTCTCAGAGCACCCCGCCTCCTTACTCCGCGGAGGGCTCACGAACGTCAAATCAGTTCGCGGAGGTTCTCGCCTCCTTTCTCTGCAGCAACCATAGGGCCATGGGGCTCCATGAATGGGATTCGCAAGGCAACACCATATATTTTCCTCTAGCTCTTCTAATTTCCAATTTTTGGCACCATCAATAGAAAAAATATATCTTGAAAAGCATAATTATCGATGGATAATTATGAAAAATTTCCTTTATATTTCAATTAAACAATCAGGCTTAAGAAAATATCATGTTAATCACTTCAATAATTATTCCATGTGATGGATAATATATATTATGAAATCACTAAAAATCCATGTCATGTTAAAGACACATTCAGACATTAATCATGTCCTTTATATATAAGGGTTCACTTCCCCGAACAGTAGCCACATTTGAGGTGACCAAAAAATTAGATCTGAATGGGTTATGAGGAATAATTTAAATCCTTATTTAATTAATTTAATTTCATGTTACATTGTTTTAATTTTAATATTTACAAAAAATTACAATTATCAAACCATATAGTTATGTTTTATATCCCTACCATTAAAAAATGATTTAACAATGATTCCAATTGAAATGAAGATGAGGAAGAAGGCGACGATGGTCTCAAGAAGGATCCCTAATTAAATCTGAATTGGAAGAAACCCAAAAAAAATGAAGATAAATAGATTCCATCACAATGGTCATATAACTAAAGGAGATAAAGGAAAAATTAAGTAAAACCACATACTAAGGATTCGATGAATGATATAGATGTCTGGATTCAAGGGAGGAGCTCACAAGGAATCTTCCCTAGGGTTGATAAGAGGGATATTCACACATTATAACTAAGATCAATGAGGATACTTCACTTGAACTAAAGGAATAACCACAAAATGAAGATACATTTCAGTACAATCTATGATCCATATAGGATTGTTCTCAAATGATGCATTAAATCTAAGCCTGATGTCTAATGCATCAGTAACATGAAAAGGGTCTGGATAATATCTTCGAAGTTAAAACATGTGAAACAAATCATTCATGGAACTGTATAAATTTGGAAGGGATGAACATAATTCCCCTGCACCAAACCTATATACTATCATAAAATGTTTGACAAACCTAGGTGATACAATTCCCTATTTATTGATACCATATTTACCCAACCTAGGTGAAACAATCGCATGAAAACAATATGAACATACTCAAACTCTAGAAGTTATATTCAATGGTCAATATAGGTTTTATGCCTTCTTTGATTGGTCACCTTCCGATGTCAGATCAGCTGAACATTCTCGTACATCTCTTGCATGAGACTAGGCCCAACAAGCACTGAATCGCCTACCTCAACCAAATAATTAGGTGAATGAAAAAAATTACATATAAATACATCAATGAATCCATATGGAGTGATTCATTGCAGGTCTTATTATATGAAAACTCCATGTGTCCCATATGTGTCTCCCACAAACCACAAAAATCAAAATCAATGGCTCATAAAATAAACTCGAGAACCTAAGGATTCATCTTTAATTGACTATTATTCTAAGGATGATAGTTTATACTCAAAATAACCTATGATCCCAAATCTTTTTGAAGACCATTAAAATAATGAGATGTGAAATTATGATCTATATCAGAAAAGGTACTCCTCCAAACACCATGAAATCTAACTATCTCACGTATGTAAAAAGAAACAAGATCGTCAGCACTAATGGTCTTCCTGATATGTTAGAAGTGTGATTACTTCTTCAAAAGATAAAAAATAAACCACAATACATCACTCATGTGGGTTTCCTGGGTAATCATTCCACAAAATTTATAGTGACATCTCTTATTTCCACTCAGGAGTGTGAAAAAGATACAAAATCCTAGCGGGCCATTAATTATCAGCTTTCACCGACTGAAATGTAAATTAAGTCACAAAAATTAATTCTACCTCCTCCTGCAATCCTAAAAACTAGTGTTGAATTTGGATATCACAATACATAGTTTTCAAACATGATGTATCACCCATCTATAAGTGTGAAACTCTCTCTTCACCTTTGTGCATATGCCTGTAAGAAACCATACTTGGCCACAAAAAAGAATAGAATTGAAACTACCAAGAGACAGCTATGATGGTGTCTCTACACAATATCAAATATACATTAGAACTAATCCATATGGATCAAATAACAACATGATACTGATCCATTCTAAGAGAATGTGTGTAACTGATAATGAAGTCAGAGCTACACATCACTGAGATTCCTAAACATATATATTCATGTATACAAGGAGGACTATCACCCATGAATACTTGAAATAAACCCATACTACAATTTTCTATGACTTTTGGATCAATTAATCAGTAATGACATTTCCCTTGACTATTATATAATAAAACCCAATGTCGAAATATTGCAGATTCTAGGCCCACCACCTCTCCCGAAGGATCAGGTCTCAATGAGAAAAGTTGTACCTATGTCTTTCATTGTACATTTATAATAAAAACTTCTGACCCATTTAATAATGCCTCATGTAACTTATGTCATGTAATAATACATCTAACACCAAATTTGGAGTAGCATAATTCAACTCATCCAGTCTAAGCTATTTGATAACATATGTAAACACATGATCATCCTACATCAGATCTACTCTTAGTCCAACATCAGATGAGTGATAGTATATGTTATATTAATTACCCAAAAAAGGAAAAGTGAAGATAGGTGTTGATGTCCGCCTTCCTTTCTGCTCCTAAAATTATCACTTATGAACATCTAACCAAGAAAAGATCACTCCCTTTTTGTTTATACCTAAGATCAGTAATTCCAGATAGGAGAAGCCCTAGAAAAAGTTATGATGATAACCTAATGAACCAAAAAATCTAAAAATCTCAAAGTCATTCATGAAATGAAACTAATATACCACAACTAAATAATTATTTATGTCCATTGATACTCCTTCCTCTAAGATGACATCTCTCAATAAGATGAATTTATCAAACCATAAACTGAATTTATTTATCTTTACACAATGTTGGTTCTCTCTCAATGAACCGAGGATGATGTCAATATGTTTGGAATTATCGTATGATGACTATGAGTAAACTATAATATCATTAAAAATATCCACCACAAATAGATCCAGGATAGAATGAATGTTCTTATTCATAATGGTCATGAATATAGATGGTGATTTGGTCAACCTAAACAACATCACTATGAACATAGACAATCCATACATACTCCTAAAAGTTCTTTGAGGTATTTATGAAGGTATAAAACTCAACTAATGGTATCCACATATCAATTCTATTATGGAGAAGATCTTATCACCAATTAAATGGTTGAAAATATCAATGATACATAAAAGAGGATATAACTTATTGATTGTCATCCTATACAATATCCAATAATCCACAAAAAATAGAAAATACCCATTAGACTTCATGGAGAAGAGAACATGACATCCCAAATGATATGTACTAGTCTATATGAAAACATGAGTTTCTAGATCTTCTAATGAAAATTTTGGCTCCTGAAGCTCCACTGGTGCCATTTTATACGGTGGAATAGAAAATGGATATGCTCTTAGCATAATATTAATCTTAAACTCAATCAATGAATTTCACTATAAGGGGTAGAAATCACCAGGAAAGTCAACCAGAAAATGTTCTAAAATAATAGAAAATGCATCTTGATGAATAGAACCATTAGCTAGAGAAGGACCAACTATATGAGTTATGATACAATCCATCCTTCATTGATGTTTTGATGTACAAAAAGTCTTGTGATCTCAATCACCTTTGTGAGAATATATTTCACCTTTTGGAGATAAAAAATTAACAATCCTATGGTAACATTTGATATGATACTTGTTGAGAACTAAACAATACTTAACAAGTATCCAATAAAAACATGTCATTTATATCAAAAACAGTTCCCAAATGAAATGGTATCCAACAATATCTATAGAAAATAACATGAAATGATTGATGTTCCATGAACACATTCCCAATGATGTATCAATTATAAAAAAACCATCTAATATTTCCAAATACATTCCATAACATTACAAGAAAGGGTAGATGATATAAGTATCATACCTATGACAATATACCATCCTGCCTCCACAATAGTCGGAGTAGTCTTTACAATGTGAAACTAATGATCCCCACTTACCTGGGATCTATTTGGACTCCCTTGAGCTATTCCCTCTACCTAGCACTTCTATTCATACACTGGTGTACCACACCCTCCGGCTCGACCAAAATATCCTATCAAACTCTCACTACCTATTTACTATAGAGTCACTGACTCCTTCCCAAACATTAGTACCTATCCTAATCCCATGACACTATTCAACTACTGCATGGCCCTATAAATCCTATATATGTGACCCATATTATGACAAAATTTTCACTCCAAAGATGGTTATAGACACATATGTTAACTTTTTCCCATCTTTCGTCCCTGATATCACAACAATTGAACCAGATTCTAAGATGGTTTCCCACTGACCTGACTAATTTGACTATTACATACTTCGAGAAAATAATCATAGAGATTATTATTTTGAAATGAAGAGGACATCATAGTTTCATTTATGAAACAGTATATCCACTTCTTGGGGACACTCCTAGATTCCCTTTAATGATTGGTTCTTGATTCATCAAAACTAGAAACTGTTTAAAGGGAACATATTCATATGAAACTTGATCTCATTGAGAAGTCCATCCTAAAAACATCCCACCCTAGAAATCACATTTGATTCCAATGATGGAAAAATGTGTTGCAGGTTACTCAAATGATCAATGTAGTCCAACACTAGCATTCCCTCCTTCATCAGGTACATGAACTCATGATCCTTATCATCCCTCGATGTATCAAGATAGAAATGTCTCTAGAACCTCATCCCAACGCCCTTCCATGAAAGCTCCAAATACTATCCCAACTACTCTATAATGTCCAACCAATGCTTGGGGTGTCCATAAAGCATATATCTTCCAAACGTCACCTTCGTATTAGTGTGATTCTGAAGATACAAAATGATCATCTGGACTGACCCAATCCAAAACATATCTTCTATAGGACCTCCCTCCCTACTGAACAAAGGTAGATTCTACAGTTAGAAGTCTCTAATTTTCTCATAAATAAAAATAATGATGCGGGTAGTATCATTCTCCATGGATCTCATGAACTACATTAAGCAGTTATGAAGTTTAACATCCATATGACCCTCGGGATCTATAATAAGCTATGTTTCACCTATGTTAAGAACATAATAATTTCGACTCTCCTAATTCTCAACTCAAATATTATGAGGAAAAATTTTCTCTATAATACAAATGCACTCTATTAACCACTGGATATAATAATAGGGTCAACCGAAATAGGTGACAATAACAAAATCCAGTTATATCCAGCTCTCCCTAAACATGGATTGCATGTTTTTTAGAATGATATAATAGTTTTCTTATTTAATTTATCTGATAAAATAGGTACCTATTATCACAAATCAAATGATATATTATATATCAAATTCAATAGATATGTCTCTATCATGAAAATTTATTTCTAATATATAACACTATATTCATGACATGATGCATGCATAATCATCACATGACATTCTAGTACATGAGTAAAAATCTCAAGACCTGATAACAATATAATATAATAACGTCACTCAATATGTGGATAATTTATGGTCAAATAACATAAAATGTAACATGAAAATATTATAAACATAAATACACTCTAGAGAACTAGTATTTTTCCCATTACAATGTTAATCTACTCCCTTGAGCTATCTCATTACCAAATCTGGACACATCCTAGTCTCCTTCCAACTTTTCCCAAATTGAAATGGAATGAAAAGAAACATGGTGTTCTCTGATACCACTTTGTAATTTTATTTTACCGAAACTCTCTCATGTGGAAGGGAAAAGACTTTTATTATCCTTTAACCCTACCTTCACGCATAGAATAGGATTCCAACTAGATGCATATGTGTGATATGATTAGTGGGGAGAATATAACATTTGGTTATAGAGGTACAACACCGTGTAATAATCATGTAATAAAATAAAAAATTATTACAGTGTAGAAAAAATGGAAATAAAACTATCTAGAGGAAAATCAAACATTTCTAACCAACAAAATAACCTAGTAAAAAAATGATTAATGTAATTTCATGATAGAATGTAACTAAATTACCTGATAGAATTAGTAAAAATAAAATAATAGTAGACTGAAAAGACCCTTGTTCCAAACCCCATTTCACTCTATTTTCCAAACTCCATCCCATCTAGCAGGGTCAACAGTAAGGTCCATTTCCCTTGTCGAATCCTACATCCATGTAATTTTCTCTATAATGCAATGGAGGCCCATGTAGGCTTCTAGTATAACTTAGTAGGTCAAATCCACCATGTATATGAAAATCAATTTTGATAAAAAAAAAGAATGAAATAATGAAATAAATAGGTATATTAGTTAATTAAATAATTAAATCAATATAGAATCAACATGATTTTTCACTATATAATAATTTATCTATTATTATCTCACAAAACCATAACCAAATATACATTGTATAACCTAACCATACTTAGGGACATGATATAATGTATCTATGTTTTCCTCATAAACATTAAAACCATTACCGTATAACTAATGTATAAATCAAAAAAACTCAGGGTCTAGATCTTCTATATAAGAATTTCAGAATTTAATCGAGGATCAGCCTGGTATATAATTATTTTATCAAGTATCAGGTATAAGACTTATATATAAGTATTTAAACATGTATCAATCCCAATCCCAGTATATTATAATTTCAACATGCATTAAGGAATATCTCAGTATATAATAATTTGATTATGTCTCAGGGAATATCATGATATATAATAATTTTATCCTACAATCTAGGATAAATACCTATATAATAAATACAGTATGTGAACTCAGACAACACTCTATATAATCATTTAAATATATAAATCACAACACAATTAATAGAAATAAATATTTCTCAATATCACATCATAAGACTAAATTGATATATATATATATAAATTTCCCTTTATATTTCGATTAAATATTTCATTTATATTTTTATAATATTCCAATATCATGTCATTCACATCAATATTCACACCAATCTATGGATAATCTATATCATAAAGTCTATAAAAACCCATTTCATGATAAAAACTATTTAAGACATTAATCATTGCATTTATAAACAAGGATTCTCTACCATGATTTGTAGAAACAAGCTAGTATAACAACCAATTATATCCAAAAGGTTTCCAAGGAATAATAAAAATAATATTTTTATTAATATAGGGGCACATTACATTTTTGAAATTTCAATATAGCACATACATTAAAATTCTCAAACCATAGGGTTAAAATTTAAACAAACTGAATTTAACATATGATTAATAAATCCATCAAACGAAAAATAAAAATGAAGAAAGATGGTGTGTATGATCACCAGAAAGATCCTAGTTCAAAACCGACCATGATCAAAACCAAAAAAAATCACCGTCAAGAGATTAACCTACAAAAATCATGGAATGTTGGGAGAGAAGTGAAAATTAATGTAAACCCACTTCTTAGGGATCTTATGTTTGATCAGGATGACATGAATCAAGAGAGGCACTCCTATATTTTCTCGAAGATGTCCTAGTTTCAAGAGGGGAGAGCTACATATGATATCAATGAAAAATCAGCTTCATGACACCCTTTAGACAACTCCTTGGGAAATTATAGGTTGTTTACTTAAGTTACATGTAATGTATTTATTTTATATAGATAATCTAAAAATAGGTAACATCGAGTGATTTTTATCATTTCCCAAACATTACATGACATGTAATTCCTTCACAGTGTGTATTCATTTCACATCATAAACCAAGATCACGGCTTGTGCCTGTAAACTATTACACAATGTGTAATTTCTCTCTAGATGTTCTTTAACATGTTCCCTATAGAAAAAAACTAAACAATAGATAAAACCATCAGAATAATAGAAATCTATAATAAATTCATTTAACAAATTTATAAATGGACTCAAAAAATTAATACAACTAATATCCCCCAGCATTAGGTCATTTTTCGAAACATAGTCTCTCCTTCTCCGAACATGACTCAACCACCGACGTTCAAATGAGAAAACTTAAAGAGGTAAATACCAGGAAAAAGATTAGATCTTACAAATGTTTTATTAATCATTTGAAAATTAATTGATACCTATATTTATTTAATAATTCACATATACATATTTACTATATCCATGAGCTTATGATCCCTATAAATCCTTATTTGGGTCATAATTCCATGATCTTTCCTACTAAATGCATTCTCTACCATATTTACATTCCATGTTTGGTAGTGTGTTGAGAAAACATAGTCAATGAGTAGATTAATAAATCACAATTTTCTCATTATGAGATCTTTCTAGGAAAATATGTATTTTAAACCTTTGTGGTATGTGTATATCTCGCATCATTCACCATATAGGTAATACCTCCCTATCATTGATGAAAATATTTTAGATTCCAACTAAATATCATGGATTGGATAGTTCTCTTCATGATGTTTTATTTTAATTTCTACATATTTAATAAAATAATCAATTTTCATTTGACACTATAATGTCCCTTCTTATATGAATCACTATATATAAAAAATACATTATTTCTAGATGGTAGTGTCAAAATTAGAGCATTTACCAATATCTTATTGAGTTTATCATAAATTTACACACATTTATTTTCTAGAAAATTAAAACCCCATTTTGTGTGTGCTTGGATAATGAGTTAGCCAATCGGGAGAAATTATGAATGAATATTCAATAGGGACCTATCCTTCCAATGAGACTATGTATCCTGTTTATGTTTTTGGAGTAGGTAATTATATACTACATTTTTATTCACTATAACAACTATGATTTCATCCCTATAGACAATATGGCATCCCAAAGGTTATTTTTGATGTTCTAAATCACATTTACATAATTTATCATATTGATATTTCTTTCTAAGAGTCTCACTAATGATCCACATGTAATTATCATATTACTAATATCATTTATAATACTATATAATGTCATCAATGAATGCCAAAAAAATGATCATTATGTTCCTTGAATACTCAATTAATTAGTTTCATAAAAGAGGATGCATTATTCAATATAAATTGTATTACTGTAAACTTGTAATGTCCATACCTCATTCAATGATCTGTATTTTGAATTTATTCTTTCAGTACTCATTGTTGATGATACTGTAAAAAAAATTCAATGATTTAAATATATTTTAGTTCTTAATGTTAATTTAATAAGTCATCAATGTTATGTAGAGGATACATGATATAAATTATAATCATATTTATTTTCCTCTAATCAATGTACAACCTCTTGGATCCATCAATATTCTTATCTAATATAACAGTGGTACCCTATAGTTAGACAATATTGAAAATAAATCCATTATTAACCAACTACATTAGTTGTTTATTTAGCTCCACAAATTCTATATTGTCCATTAATGTGTAGTCATTGATATT
Source organism: Viscum album (assembly GCA_963277665.1). Lineage (NCBI taxonomy): Eukaryota > Viridiplantae > Streptophyta > Magnoliopsida > Santalales > Viscaceae > Viscum > Viscum album. The sequence continues at coordinate 1,495,199,476 of OY728151.1, read as the reverse complement.
GGACTTCCTTCAGGTGTTAAATAAATAGACCACTATAAATCACACTCTGCGGAAAATCTAGGTAATTACCTAAGAAATTCTTCAATGTATTCTTTTACAGTAGGTATATCTTTAATTTTAAATTTACCTTCTCCCCCATTATATATTTTTTCACTTCTTCCCCATTAATCTCTATCAGTAGAGATTCTAGTGGTTGATTGAGAATCTCCTCAGATGAAGATGTATCCACTATAAGGATATGGAATTTAATATCATCATCACAAATCATAATATAATTCTTCTTATAATAATTTTTTTATCATATTTTCAATTTAATATATTAAAAATGATTATATAGAGTTCATAAATATGTATTATAATAAATTCAATAAATAAATCTATTTATGTGTCATTATAGGGACTTCCAAAAACAACCTCATTAAAGTGTGACTTCCCTAAGATGTTTTAATAGAAAACTCCTTTCTTATATAAATATTAAAATATCAAACTTTAATGGAAATTATGGTAGATATAAATAACTTTGAGTATCAATAATCATATAAATTATTAGAATAATTTTAATATATGAATAATTTACCTACTTCCACATCATTTTGTAATTCCACCTCAGAAATAGTGATAGTATAATCTTGTCCCTCTCCCCTAGTCATCTTCTATTGTAGATTACCTTTACCCTTTGGGAATTATTCTGCATATTTCCCCATATATTTAAAATATGGGAACATGTAATCATCAATTTATTTCATGTCATTTCATTCATGATCCATATGAACCTTATCCATATCCTTAAATCATACTACTAATCCTTCCATATATTTTTTGGGGTGACTCTTTCCATATATTTCAAAATATGGATTTTTATTTGTTTTCATCCTATACCTATATGTGTCCCATTTTTCATGGTGTTTATATGGATCTTTTTCCCTTGATTTCCATTAAATATTTATGATCTTGATAATTCATTATCTATTTTTGTGTCACATAAAACTATTTCATCATATGAAGAAAATGATTGAGCGACCTATGGCCTTCGGTGATTTTTCATAATCCCATCAATGAAAATGATTTACATGAATTATATGTTGTTTATAGAATCTATAGAACACTGATTTGTCCTTATAAATGTATCTTTTTACTACAAAACACATTCTTTTTTCCATTTTATTTTTTAATAGGAACATTATATTCATTTCAGTTCTTTGTGAACTTGTGAATTTTTTTTCAATGAATGTCACTTTAAAATATTTACACTCCATGAGCTCTATGTTCTATTCCTCTCTAGTATTCTATAACTATGAACATCATTGATCATTATCACCATTGATAAAATAAACTACTAATATAACACTTTCCAATTCACCACATCACAATTAAATAAATATAACCTTTGAGACATACTCAATTTCTCATTATCCATTGGATTAATAATTCCACAAAAATGATGGGGGATAATATCATATAATGATATCCAAAACTTATATAATATCACAAGTGTATAGGTTTCTTCATTCATACAATATTATTTTTTATTACCCAAAAAAAACATACCTAATATATCCATAATTTTTTCAGTTCCAATACAAGCCGTATTGGCTTCCTTAATAAGTAAATATCAACAATAGCCATGAGTACTTATACACTTATTCATTATAGGATTCAGTTATAATATTTTTCTTATACTATATTATCTCATAATATAATGTATTTTAAATCACAATTTATAATTACATATATGGTGTAATAGTTTTAATAAATTAATGTTTATGCATTGTTTATCATAGAATCATATACTCAGTCTCTTCATGGATAAATTCATCTTCTTATCCATTATAATAGTTTGTAATTAAAATATGAATTTTCCTGTGAATATACCCCAATAGTGTCAATTGTGGTGAGATATAAGGCCAATTTCAAAGCACCATGTGACAATTGGGTATATCCAAATTTTCCATTTTCATAGTTATTACCCCTTGGTACCTCTGTGCCATAACCAAGTCCACTTTTAGTATCCATATAGGGATTTTTTTCTATGAAAACCACATAATCTGTTCTATAAAAATACATTAGGATGTTCTTCTAAACTTATTCTCAAAAACAACAAATGTTTTGAAGTGCCCAGATCAGTGTGAATCACTGAGAGGGGGAGGGGGTGAATCAGTGATCCCTTAAAACTTTTTACTAATTGATTCCTTATCAATTAAACCTCTATGGCTGGTTAAAGCCTCGATCCACTCTTCTTGTATCTCTCAACCTTTCCCGGATAATGCAGTAATGAAAAGGCACAGGACACAAGGATTTACAAGGTTCGGCACCAAAGGCCTACATCCTTTCCATGCTCTCCCAGCATGGATTCTCCCATTATAATCGGTTAGTATTACAATGGTCGATACAGAGTCCCACTGTATCTCTCCTGAGTCCCACAGGAGGGTCTTTATACTGCGTCCCACAGTGTTACCAGAGTCCCACTGGCCTGCTCCAGAATCCCACTGAATACTTCTTCTCCCTGAGTCCCACAGGGTCTTCTCCTGGCTCCTCGAGTCACACGAGTAGCTCTTCTTCACTTTAAGTTCTTCAAGTAACTTCAGCAGCCTGGGATAAAGGCTGCTGGCCTTGCTCTTCTCTTCTGATCACTTGTGGTTGATCAGGGCTTATCGTCTAGCTCAGGCTTTATCTCCTTCTTCAGGATGACCTGGCTTCTCTCTCCAACTACTGAATACTCAGACAACTGATATCTTTAACTTTGGTCTGGTCCAGTCTCAGTACACTTCAACTTCATGCACTGAATGCATGGCAACTCTGAATCCTCATGCACTGACTGCATGGCCTTCTCAAATCTCTTCAAGAACTCCTGGTCTTGGACTCCTCAAATGCACACCACTGATTTGGCTCTGTTCACGTGTGCACGTGCATGCATGCATGCATGCACTTCCCTCTTTCTTCTCTTGGTGCAATAAACCCACAAAGGGTGTAGCACTTTAAGCACACACCAGCTTCTCAAACTTCACACACTTTATCCAATTTGTTTACACACATAAAAGTGTGTTATACATTAGTGTGAGTCTCCCACTTCTTTCTTCTTCTAAGTGTGTTCACTTTTAGTGCACACTTAGGTTCGGCCTTGTTCTTGTTTAGCACACACAATTTATTCTTTTAGTCTTCTTTGCACATAAGGCTTTGCCCTTTACTTCTTCTTGCACACACCCAAAACTCTCGGCCTTCACTGTTCTTGTTTGCACATACACCCAAAGAGTGTGTTCTTTCACTTCACACAAGGCTTGTTCTTTTATTCTTCTTTGCACACACAAATGCACTAAGGCCTCGGGTCTTCTTTGGCTGCACAAGGCTACGGCCTTTCCTTCCCTTCTTGCACACACACCCGAATGTGTCCTTCTCCACTTATGCACACACACTGTCACGGCCCTTTCTTTATTCTTGCACACAAAATACTCAGCCTTCTCCTTTGAACACACAACACCTTCTGCCTCAAACAGAGCGCGCAAGGTGTGATCTCCTCGGGTGCAAGGTGCAGATGTCGCGGAGGCTTCAGTCGCGCAGGGTATGGAAACCACGGACGCGCAAGCCACGGGTGTAAAGCACAACACCGCGGGCTGCCTCAGTCGTGCAAGCCTCCGGGTGCGCAAGTGCTACTGCACAGGGGGCCGCGGTGCACAGAGGGGGCGCGCAAGGTCCTACCGCGCAGCCCAATCCTCCTTCCTGTCGCGCAAAGAATAGGCGCGCAGGGGACTTTTCCCTTCACGTCTTTCGCGCAAGGGGTGCGCGAAAGGAACCTCACGGAGCCAAGGGTTGGCTCCGGGCTTCTCAAATTCTTCGCGAGGCAGAGAGCACTCACGGGACTCCTCAAAGTTTCAGCAAGCAACAATGAGGTCTCGGCCTCTCCTTTTATAGGCAGAGATGCCTCAGATTATCCGCGTGCGATAAATCTTGAATCACCGAAGATTTTGGATCTTTAAAAATCCTTTAAATCTGGTTTCTATCCTCGGTTCACGCATGTATTTATTTTCTTCGGTCTTCTTCACGTGCATGCGACTTAGAACGCATGCACGGCCTCTTTTCTTCCAATCTATGCAAACCACGAACACACGTGGCCTCGGCACCTTTGGTTTGCCTCGGCCGAACTTCGAATTCTTTCAAACATTGCATGCATGGTCATTTTTAGGCATGATCGTGTTCAGTGTGGCCATACGAACTCGTTGGAGCAATTAGATTGGCCGAAGGTGGTCGGACACTCCATTTCTATCCTCGGGGAGGTCTCTGGTTCGAAGGAAGCTCGCAGGTGGCCTCGTGCGAGCTCGGGGAAGAAGACGGTCGCTGGGCCGTTGGATCAGCCGATCAAAAGACTTTGGACGGCCTGGATCAGATCAGGGGCGCGGCGGATTAGATGAGCGGCGTCGATCGTCCGCGAGATCAGATGAGCGGCTGGGATTCGTTCCCGGTGAAAAATGTGCGTCCCACATCGAATCCTCACGCGGTTTTTCTGCGGTTTATCAATATGCCGCTCCCATCCCCACTTCAATTGAACTTCCTCCTCCACGGTGCCGCCCCGCACCGTGTTCTCCCTGCGGGCGCGCTCTGCGCCCACTCTGCTCCCTGCGGGCGCGCTCCTAGCGCCCACTATGCACACACGGGCGCGCTATGCGCCCACCATGCGCTCCTCCGGGCGTGCCCCAGCACCTCTGCGGTGTCTTGGGTGCGTCCTGCCGCCCTGGGCTCGCCCCACGGGTTCCCCCTTGGGCGTGGCGCCTTAGGCCCACATGTGCCTTGGGGTTGAACCCTCAAGGTGTCCATGGGCTGGCCAATTTTTTGGCTAAGTAAATGAATAGGACTTTGTTAAGAAACAAAGTACTCCCAATATAAAATGCCAAATGCCACTTAATCCATCCTTCCTCTTCCTATCTCCATTCTTCTTCTTCTTCTTAAGAATTCCTCCATTTCTTCTCCTCACATGATCGTCACTTAGGATATGGAATTCAAAAGGTTCATTTTCATCAATCGAACTCCTGAATCACTTATAATCTTCAATGTTCTTTATTGACCTAATCAAAGATCAATTGGATCATCTTCATGTTCACATGCACTAAGTGATAGTGCATGGACTTCATTAATGCACATCATCCACTTAGTAGTTTGTGGATGGAACTCCTTTCAACTCCTCATGCATTGTGAAGACAATGCATGGTCTTCAATCAATGTTGTGACTTTGTATCATCAGGATACAAGTTCTATGAACTTAAAGAGCAGCTCAGCAATCGTCAGATTTTCATGGAGAATGTTTCAACCACAATTTCCAATACCACTTAGTGAATCTCCTAAGTGACATGCATCTTAGTACCATGGCCATTCTCCTTCACCACCAACACCATCACAACCTTTGGCATTCACATCTTGACATTCCTGACTTCCATTCATTCCAAGACAACTTCATGCCTCATTGACAACAAATGCAACACAGTGCACTTCATGTTTTATATTTCATAATTTATTTTTTCCTTAAACTAGTTCCCAAGGTTTCTTCTTATTTTTATCTAATAGAAACAGTGATGACCCCGACTCTAGTAGCTCAGAGCTATTGCAAACATTATTACATTAGAAAAGATATGAATCATTAAATCCCACATGGATTAAATTCTAGTAGAATTATTAAACAAAATACATACATGAAAACCATTTTACATATTCATATTAAATAAAAAACATATAAATAGAAATAATTTGGAGTAATTGAAATCATTCAATGAGTTATTATTTATATTTGGGGGAGAGTATAGAAAATAATGGTGATCTCAAATTCTAAGTAAGGGTTTAGTACAGTGGAAGCTATCATGAATCAATAATGAATAATAAATATTCTATGGTAAATAACTGAACACCCTTTCCATTTAATCAATAACGTAACTATCTTAACTAGATAATCTATAATCATATGGAATGGTAAATAATGGAAAACACATTACATGTTATCAACACCTGAGAATGATATTCATCAATAAATTAAATCATAGTTGAAATATAATAGATAATAATAATAATAATTTAATTCTCAATGAATGAAATTCTTAATTATTTGATGTCATTATCTTATGCATCATCAAAACTATATTTTCAAGAACATAACTAAAATGATTTAAACATGAAGGTAGATTGTAACAACCTAAACTATTATAAATAAAATTCTCTATTAAATATAATTAGATTTACTATTATGTAACATACTTATAGAAAACACATGTACATATTTGGATTTATTATATTATATTGGATTTAAATATATCATTAAAGTATAATTACCTTGTATAGTAAAATCATTGAATAATTATCACATAGTTATTATAAATATATGGATTTAAGAAATCCAATTGGCACAGAAAAAGGAAGTGATGGCCTCAACTAGTAGGATTGTACCCTATGAAGCCAATTTATCAAAACATTCAAGGAAGATTGCGTCACTATGATTTTCCCATGTCCTAACCGAAGATGAGATCCAAAAACTAATTCATCAGTGAAACCATTTACAGTTGATGTTCAACTTCATCAAGATCACAACCCAAACAATGATCATCAAAAGGCCCCATGAATGACCCACTATCATCCACCTTGCACTTATGGAGTTTTCTTATGTATTAAAGGGATATAAATAAACTACATAGAATTATTAGTATACAAGGTTTTTTATATAATGGTGAATATATTTTAATACTATTAGATATTATTTAAAAATGATTTTTATTTTGATATAATAAAATATAAATATTATTATTTGGAAATATTAGAATTTATATAATGAAATTACATTAAATAATTAATCTATTTATTAAATAAATAATATTTTTATAAAATATAATTAAAAAATAATTTGTATTAAATATTCACGATCATTTAATTTTTATGAAGACCGGTGTAATTTTATTATGGGTATAAAACTGTCATTGTAAAAAAATAACATTTCTCAATAACGGTCGATTAATATATTTAAATTTAAAATTTACATATTTTGAAAATTATTTATAAAAAATGAATATAATTTTTGGAATCAGAATTTCGAGATCATCAAACAGTGAATTTTTCATTATTTTCAGAGATAGTAGACCTTTTGTGGAAAAATTAAACACCATATAAATGTACTTTGTGTATTATGACATAATAATGACCCAAAAGTTTTATAATAAATACAATAAATGGTATCAATTTCCAAATTTATATTTTACCTTTAAAATAAATTTATTTTATGATTATTTTAATAATAATATAAAGTCGTTATGAATCCTCCAAAACCATTAGTATATTTCATTGTTTTAAAACCATTTCGTTAGGAGTATGACTCACATACACATAATCAAGGGTATTATTTTATTATTTATGGCACATGGAATTATAAAATAATGGTAACCACTCCCATTTGAAATAAACCATGGGAAAAAACATGGTATGGTTTTTTGTTTTGGTTTTTTTTTATGTCGGGTCCAAAACCAAAATAATATCAAAATCCATCAATTTCCATATATAAACCAACAAAATATCCAATTTATCTTCACTTAAAATCCTTTTAGAACATCCATACTCTACCATAAACTCTCTATAGCCCTTCCTAGGATCCTCAAGCTCTCAAGAATCCCTTCTAATCGTTTGGAGTGATACACTCAAGTAAGGTATTTCTATCTTCTCATTTCCATTCAAGAAATTCTTTTATGTTATGCTTCTTAGTTTACATTTGATCATGTTTAGTTATTTTAAAACATGATATAATTGATTTCCTATTTATTTCCAAATTTTTGGAGTCCCCTTTCTCTCTCGTTAACTAATTTTATGAATTCTTATGTGATGTCATTATGCTGTCAAAATTTCACAGTGATTTTTCACACTAAAATAATTGCATAGTGAATACCATACCTAGTTCATATCTATGGAATTCACCATTATACACTAATAACTCTTTGAATTGGTTCTTAAATTTATTTATTCAACATTACATGATAATGTAATTAAATATTATGATGAATGAATCCATGTTTCGTGATCTATGTGGAACGATTAAGCAAGTGAATGAAATGAAAGTAATAGGTGAGCCCAAAATTTTATAGTGCTCTGATGCATTATGTAATGTTTGGTCTCAAGATAAATCATGTTGGGAAAGGGAGTAAACCATATTAATGTATGGTAATTTTTCCACCTTGATGTGTTGGTGGTTTAAACACCAATTATTTTCATGGTGCAATGTTGTATGTTGTTTCCACATTTCCTATTTATGATTATCATTCAATATCATGTATCATTTTTCATGTTTGTGATTTATACTCTATTTATGCCTCATTCATATGATTATTGTCTAATATGTATCACCACATTCCATTATTGTTCTAACATTGGGATTTTTAGCTCACCCCTTTCTTATGTTTGTCCCCAGGTTATCCCGTTTAGTTTTAAAAGCCGTGAAATTTTAGAAGCATGTTTAAGAATTTTCCATAAATGTTTTTGTATACTATGTTCAAGATGATATTCTATATACATAATTACTAAGTAAATTTTACATATCAATAGTTTAGGTTTTATATTTTGTAATATTATTAATTTAATCAAGAATTAATATGTAATAATGAACATGGTTATTATAGTTGGTATCAGAGAAGATGTTTAGTTATTTTTGGGATTAGGATTAGAAAACTCTGGAAATTGACTTACGGATAGTACTAAATATAGGAAAACATAACTAAATTTTTTAAAGTATAGATTAAGTGGTTTATTAGTCAAATATGTCCCTATCTATATACTATTAGTTGACATGGTTCTAGTAAAGATGAACCTAGGGGTAACAACTCTAACATGGTGTGTTGGGCATGACTCGATGTAACATAGTATGCAACAATGAGCCTTAAGGTGCACCTAGGATGACACTCTAGGGGGATATTATTTTGATAATTTATAATCTCATTACAAAGCATTATTAAGGGAAAAAATACCATATGAGTATATGTTAGAAAATATACCACAAGTAATAAATAATGAAAACTATAAATTCATAAGTTAAGGAAATAAATGTAATTTATAAGTTATCCCATTAATTAAATTAAATTCCTATTTTTGTGTTTAATTTTTCAAAAATAATCATCCCTAATTTTAATCTTATTTTATAGAATGCCTAAAATTTTGAGGAATCAGGTAAACAATCAGTGTGAAGTGCAATTTGATGGTTGTACCAATGAGATGACTAAACCAATGGGATAAGGAATATTGAACATCATGATGATACTGTCTCACATGAATTAGGTTTTGAATTGAAACCAATATTTGTAAGAGTGTCAAAATCCACCTAATAAGTAAAAATCTATGATTGATACTTTTTTTGAAAAAGGACTCTAACTATTAGTGTATCATATGTTCCCTTAATAATGGAACAATGGATAAAATCCATTGATAATATCTTAAATGTCCTTAAATTTTGTTAACAAGATAAGATTCCACTAGATTTTTATTTAATGGAGGGAGAAGCTGATTAGTGGTGGACATTGATCAAGAATATGACTCTTCAGGAAGAGATTGAAGCGATGGTGTGGAAGGAATTCCATAAAGTATTTTTTTTCATTGATAATTATTTTTCTCTCACTCTCTAACTTAAAATGGACTGGAATTTCCATGACCTCAAGAAAAAATATGATGAATCTACCAGGGAATTCAAGGAAAAATTTAGAATACTTTCATGATATTCCTCTGTCTTTTCCCTCACTCTGAATACAAGGTCATCCACTTTTTTGTTGTTCTGAAACATAGTATATGAAAATCGCTAGAGATATAAGACATTGATTACTATGAGGAAGTTTTTTTATGTTCCCTTAAAGTCAAAATTGAGATCATAAATTCTCAAGGTTATCATGGGTATAATAAGTTACATCTGGAGATTAAATATAGCAGCCTGATGGAGATATCTAAAAATTCCATGAAATTTTAACATCCAACTTTTCAAAGGTTCGGAAAGAAGAACCTTGTAAATTGACTAAAGGGAACGAAGAAATTAATTAGTTGTTAGAAGGAGGGACACCTAGGTAATTATTCATGATAGGAGGAACCCACTAATGCAGTATAGGAAACAAATGCTCCATTCAACCCTTAGCGCATTGTTCATTGCTTCAACTACAAGTAACCAAGGAACTCTACAAATCTAATTCACTTAGACGTGGGTTTTCAGAGACAACCAACAACCTCCAGGGACATAAGTAAGAGGTGTTTCTATCATAATCATTGAGGTGGATCCTGAAAATGAAGTTGTGAATAGTATATTAGTTATTCAGACTATGCTAGAAATCATTTTTTTTATTCCACTTATATTAATTATATCATATCACAAAGTTTTGTATAACTATTAAAACAACACAAAAAGGCATGGAAGTGGAGCTATCAGTGAAAATAAAAATGTGGAAATTATCACATTCCAAGTATATAACTCCTCCCCTATCATGATTTGTGGGTTGAGCTTCCCAAAATGCCTTTTTATACTATCGTTTCTAGAATTTTACATAATTATGGGAATGGATATGATTTCCCTATATTGAGCCAGAAAAAATTTCCATGACATGGAAAACAATCTCTATATTGTGATTAGTCCTCTGATTCATTACGTGTGTATTGAGGAGGATGAATCTTATTTAGAACCAACATATTAGGCATTGATATTATTGACCTATGTGGAAGCGTATCTATTGTAAATGAATGATTATATGGAAAAAATCAACCTCAAATACATTCCCATTTTGAGGGATTACACTGATTTGTTTCTCGAAGAAATTGATAGACTTCCTTCTCAGCGAGAGGTTTAATTTTAAATTGAATATATACATGGGTGTTTCCATTATCCAAGAAACTATATATAATGTATGATGTGGAACTTGATGAGATGAAGAAAAAAACTAAATGAGCATCTGGATAATGGTTTTTTACACCCATGTGCTTCACCATAGGGTGAACCAGTCCACTTTTTCAAGAATAAGGATGGGTCAATGTTCCTTTTCATCGATTATCATGATCTCAACAATATCACAAAAAAACCAGTATCATTTTCTTTATATTGATTATTTATTTGATCAACCACATGGAGGAAAATACTTATCCAAGGTGGATCAACGGTCAAGATATTATCAAGTAACAGTGGAGAAGGAATTTATCCCAAATACAAATTTTTGTACAAGGTATAAGTACATTGAGTTCATAGTGATTCCATTCAGACTCCTTAATTCTCCTAAAATCTATATGGACATAATGAGTAGAGTTTTTAGATATTACCATGATAAATTTGTGGTAGTATCTATAAATTATATTCTAATATACCCCAAATTATAGGAGGAGAATGAGGATCATCTAAGAACTATTATAATTACCTTATAAGATGATTATCTCTATTTTAAGTACAAAACATGTGAGTTTTGGTTAACAAAAGTCTCATTATTAGGGAATATCATCACACACAATGTGATATCTTTGGACCCTTAAAAATTAATCAATTAATGTATGGTCAATTCCATCATTTGTAATAGATATTATTATTTTTCTTGGGTTATATGGTTATTATTTTTGATTTGTGAAAAAATAATCACCATTGTCAAATCCTTTTACCAAGATAACCCATAAGGGAGACCTGTTTTCTTATAATGATGAATTTTTAGGGATATTTAAGGAGTTGAAAAAGAGGTGTATCACTATAACTATTCATAGAGTACCCACAAGTGGAATTCATTTCATGGTTTTTAGCAATTCTTTGTTGAAATTATTTGGTTGTGTGTTAATGTAGAATAAAAAGTTCATATCCTATACTTCACAGGAGTTGAAATTACATGATGAGAACTACCAAACACATGATCTAGAGTTAGTTGTAGTAATATTTTCATTGAAAATATGGTAGCATTATACCTCTATGGGGAATTTTCATGTATATATAGATCACAAAATCCTCAAGTATATATTCACAGAGAAAGAGGTTGATATGCACCAATGAAGTTAGATAGTGCTGATCACGGAAAATTACAAAAAATAAACTACCAACTCATGAAAGAGAACAAAGTGGAAGATTATCTAAGGTGAAAGGATCTAGAAATTATATCATTGATATGAGTGTAGAGGTATCTAGAATTATAGAATTTTAAAAGGATGTACAGGTGAATCATAGTGTAAGTAACATCATAAATCCATTCAAAAATTATTTCTCAGCTATCTCTTTTGGAAATGTTGAAGGATGGTCAATGAAATTATGTGGTAATTCGCAAGAAAGTGGAAACTATAAGGAATGGAATATTCTCAATGTTGAATGTCAATGATGAAGAAATTGTGAAATTTGTGTCAATACTATGAGTCTAGGAATATCCTGAGTTTAATAATGAACTATTGAATGATGCACATAGTTTAACCTTCTCTATTCACCCAAAACATACAATGATGTATCTAGATCTCTGTGATCACTATTAGTAGAACAATATGAATAATGGAATCATGGAATATACATAAAAGTTCTTGGTATTCTATAAATTGAAGTCTAAAATGCCTATGTATAAGGGGGTGATGCAACCAATACCCATACCATCATGGAAAAAATAGATAACATCCCCATGGACATTGTCACTAGACATTCAGAGGAAAATTCAATGTGGGTTTTTATGGATCATGTTTAAATAATATCAATTCATAATACTTCTAGATGAATTTTCAATGGATCAACATGAATAGATATATATCAAATAAGTGGTATGGTTGCAATAGAGTACCACTATGGATTGTGTTGAATTGAGATCTGAGATTCAACTCTATTTTCATGGAATATTATCCACCATGATCTAAAAAATGAGTTGAACAACATTACAACCTATCATCCTCATACAAATAGTCAATATGAATATACAATTCATATATTAGAGGACATGTTGCAATAATGTTCTATGGAAATCAAATGAGGTTGAGACCAACATCATCCTTCGTTTTTGTTCTCTTACAAAAGCAGTTTCTACTCAAGCATCCAAATAGCTCCCTATGAATCCCTTTATAGGAAGAGGTGAAAAAAACCTGCATGATGGGATGTAGTTGAGGAAAAAATTGATAGGATAGGAAATGGTCAAGTAAATAGTGGAATAGGATAAGACAATTCAATAGCACATCAAAGCTTCAGGGAGTTGGCAGTAAAGCTATGCTAAAAATCATTGATGAGACCAAGATTTTGATGTCAGTTACATGGTATTCCTCTACATATCCCCATAGAATAAACTAAAAATATTTGGGAATAAGGAAAATAATATTCCAAAATGAATTGACCCTTTAAGATCCTCGATCGAATCTAAGAAGTGGCCTACCAATATTCACTTCCACCTAATGTATCTCAAATACATGATGTAATCCATGAATCCATCTGAAAAATGTACATAGCATACCCCTCACATGTACTTAATCAAAAAGTGGTACCATTATAGAATGATCTCTCATATGAGGAGTATAAAGTTAAGACCTTTGATTGTAGAGAAAATGTTCTACGAAATAAGAAAATGCACATGATCAATGTGTGATAGAGAAATGATAAGATTGATGAAGAAATATGGGAACCAGAGTAAGTGATGAATCATAGTTACCCTTATCTATTTTTTTGAGAAAAAATAAAATTTCATGCATGAAATTTGAGTTTTTTAAATACGTTTTCTGAAGAAAAAAAAACATCATAAGTTAAAAATATTTTTAAAAATACGCCTTAAAAGTGGCATCACTGATGTCGTCTTTACCCTAAAATAATAATTTTTATTTTCTATTTTAATTATTCTTTTTTATATATTTAAAATTTTAATGTTTTATTATTATTTTGTTATGTTTATATATATATATATATAAATAAAACAAAAAAATCGGTATAATTTATCTTCTATTCAAGTTCATGACTTTTCTATCCCACAAAATATAAACTATAAGAACAATATAAATGACATTTTAAACATGGATTAAACATAAAATAAGTAGTCTAAAATAAATATTATTTTTTAAAAAATGTTGATAAAAAAATATAATCTTTTTAATCCACTTAATTGAAACTTAAAATGTTTCAAGTATGTGACTTTTAAATCCTATATAATATAAACTATAATACCAACATAAATTAAATTTTAAAAATTTATAAAAAATATCACAAGTAGTTGAAAATAAAAATAATTTTTTAAAAAATGTTGATTAAAAATAATTTATAAGCTTTCTAATCCACCTACTTGAAACATAAAAATGTTTCAAGTATGTGAATTTTCTAGTCTATAAATTATAAATTATAAGAACAATATAAATTAAATTTTAAACATTGATAAAAATATAACAAGTAGTCAAAATAAGAATAATTTCTTAAAAAATGTTGATGAAAAATAATTTATAAGCTTTTTATTCCACCTACTTGAAACCTAAAAATGTTTCAAGTAAATGACTTTTCTAGCCAATAAAATATAAAATATAAGACCAATATGAATGAAATTTTAAACATTGATTAAAAATATAACAAGTAATAAAAAATAAAAAAACTTATTAAAAAATGTTGATGAAAGATAATTTATAAGCTTTCTAACCCACCTACTTGAAACTTAAAAATGTTTCAAATACGTTACATTACTAGAATATAAAATATAAAGTATAAGACCAATATGAATGAATCTTTAAACATTGATTAAAAATATGACAAGAATTCAAAAATAAAAAACATTTCTTAAAAAATATTGATGAAAATTAATTTAGAAGCTTTTAATCCACATACTTGAAACATAAAAATGTTTGAAGTACTTGACTTTTCTAGCCTATAAAATATAAAATATAAGATAAATATGAATGAAATTTTAAACATTGATTAAAAATATAATAAGTAGTCGAAAATAAATATAATTTATTAAAAAATATTTATGAAAAATAATTTATAAGCTTTATAATCCACCTACTTGAATCTTAAACATATTCCATATACGTGACTTTTCTAGCCTATAAAATATAAACTATAAGACCAGTATGAATGAAATATTAAACATTTATTAAACATATAATAAGTAGTCAAATTTTTAATTTTTATTTATATTAGTCTCAAAGTTTATATTTTATAGGCTTCCAAAGTCGAGTATGTGTCTTAGTATCCTCCTCGATATTCCTTCTTTTCACACTCACTTCCGAGATACATTTCATACATTCCTTTCATTTTCATTTATTTATTTTATTTATGAAACTCTATATTTTCAAAAACTTTTTAGATATTTATTCTATGTTTTAAATTTTATTTACATTTTTTTATACTTTATATTTTATAAGATGAAAAATTTATCTACTTGAAATTTAATAATTATTCCTATTTTTCATGTTATCGACATTGAAAGGTGTCCAATATTAACTGTGCCTCAAATATAAATGAAAACTGAAATACTAGATAATCATATAAGAAGGGATAATAGTAAGGATAATATTTTCATTTCAATAGATGTAAAACATATAGATGAACATGTACAATATATGTCTATGTCTATGGTGAGGAGATTTTGTCCCATATGGTGGTCGGTGAATGGGACGTCTACATTGAGTTTGTTGTGGAGTATGATGACCTAGAGAGGGATGATCCTTAGGAACTGGAATGTCAATTGTCAAATCCTCCATCTGTGTGTCAGTGGGAGGAGCTATCAACTACATATCATACAGCCATCCTGATCCTTCTCCCTCTAGGGTGGTAGAAGGACATGCCATCATTGTAGTGGGTAACCAAGCATGTGATTGAGCTATACCCTAAGGATGTGATGGATATGGACCCCAAGGCTATAATAGATCTAGACCCCAAGGTTGTGATTGATCTGGACCCCAAGGATACGATGTATCTAAACACCAAGATAGAGATAACTTCGGATATCCTATCATTAAAGACGGATCCCAGGCTACCTAAGGCACATCCTGAATCAGATGAGACTGGACTACTAGAGGGTCGACCTCTTCCTATGGAACAGGTGTGGCATCATGTGCATCACGATGATATCAACTTCATTTTGGTCATATCTCATCAGCACTAGTAGCTACTGACGGATGTTCCTCTAGGGTAGGAACCTCCTCTATCCATGTTGGGCGCTCGAATATTATCTTGTAAAGTGAAAAAAAAATATGCAATCATCTACAGTGCTTCAGCATGGATGGCTTCCCGGCTAAAAACCCCCTCCTCCTCTTCATCACGCATGCGAACAAGATGATCTGACTGACTGTCCTGTAAAAAAATTAAAAATGAATTAGAAAATTGTTCAATGGAAAAACTAATGGAAATTTATTAACTTACCATCCTCTGCATCACTCTTCCATGTCAGGTAAGATATAGTATAGACTTCAGTATATACCATGACTCATACCTAACCTTCTTCGAATGAAAGAATCGATTTGTAGGTACACCCCAAATATGAAATTCTCAACGTCTATACCTGCATTCAAGAAAGATGGAATGTACTAAACCCTAGTCATTATCATAAATCCTTATCATATCCATCCCATATAGCCTCTCTATCTATCTCGGCAGCAATGGAATCGGTTGAGCATAGCAAAACTGGCAAAAGACTCTATCAGGCTGATGCCACCCAATAATATGGAAGTGAATGAGGGGCACTACAACTATAACATCCTCAAGCCCAAAAGTGCATTATGCTTGAAACTGGTCCATTATACTACAGTATGGAATCCATGAAATATAAAATGGCATGTGACCTTTTCCAAAAAATCTCCTAACTAAAAAACGAAATTGATGCTTTTATTAATTTTTTTAGAAAGTGATAGATTGTATATACCTACCTAGTCTGGTAAAAGACTGTCCAAATAGAGCCGATATACACCCAAATGGTGTCTCAAAACCGTATCAAAATTGTGTCACTGACACCATATATAAAATAAAACATCTATAGTAATAAATAATGGGAAGTTAATGTCAATAAATTCTAGTAGAATCAGAAACCAACAGAAATGAGTGAACATATCAGTGTCTATGTAGAGTGTTATGCAACACATCCATATCGATCGGAAGACTAGAAATATTAGGGAAGAATACAAGGATGTGCTCTCATGCCCACATCTAAATAAGGATGAATAATACCCCGAGACCTATGTGTTCTATATGGGATAGCCAGCATAATTCTCTATATGTGTATGCCATGAAGGCAGATCCCCAGTTGTACATCCCGGCCCAATCAAATTCCTCTAGTTGGGGTAGATACATCATGTTTACGTGCATCCCTGAGTGATCAGTACACATGATCTCTCCAATGATAAGTAATATATATACACATGCATAATGCATGAAACTCTGATCATCAGCATCATCAGGTAAATGTGGAATCTCCACCTCCAACCAAGGCATAGATATTGATGCTCCATCTGTATCCCTACAGTCTGACAAAATTTCAATGCCTAACAACTGTTGATCATGGTCTGGAAAATATGCACGAGTGGCTCCAATAATGTCTCTCCCCTATATAGGAAGACCGAGAAGAACTGCCACATCCTAGAGGGTGATATTCATCTCTCCCTCAGGTAGGTGGAATGGGTGTGCCTCTAGTCTCCACCTCTCCACGAGGACAGCAAGTAGGTGATGGTCTAAAAATATGAAATCTGATACATCAATGCCATAGAAGCTAGCACGATGCAAGTATGGTCTAATGGCATGTGGAGTATCCTTGGGATGAAAATGGTGCACTTGACTCACCCGGATCGATTGATCCACACCACCCTCTAGCACGACCTGGGAAATATGGGTATGTTGCTGAGTGAGTAATATGGTATCATCCATCTACATATAAACAAATGAAATGATTCATAAGTGTAAATTGTAAACATAACATTATGGTCAGCAGAATGTTATGACTTTTACAATGCAAGACAATCCATGCTTATTCACATTGTTTTATGAAGTTATTTTTACCAAAAGAAAGGGTCTTATCTTCATGTTTTTCAAAGAATATTACTAACGTGTTATTATGATACGATTTTACCTAGAAAAGTGTGTTTTCTATGATATATATTTATATATTTATATATTTATATATATAAACAATTTTTCTTTGTTATGTAGATGTTTATTAGAAAATGGTGTGCATTTTAATTTATGTATGATTGTCCACATGATGGTATGGTTCATGATTATTTTTTCATATATAAAGATGATTCTATAACATTTTCTGAACTTCAAGAAAGAATTTTTGGGAAATGAACAACGACACAGGAGGAACAGTGAAAACAATGAAGGTGATGACATAAACTCATTCCATCACCTCTGTCTTTTCCAATCTTCCTCTTATGTTGCAGTTTATTTCCCACAAATTCTTTATTGAAATTCAGTTATTGTTACATAATCAGTTGTACTAACCTTTATTGGTCGTTGTGTACTATAACGAGCTCCTTTATTAGTTTTTATAACCTCCCTGTAGTAGTACACATAGGAAAAACTAGACTATATACATCAAAAATGTTTTCTGATCATGATTCTAATAGTGTATATAATATTGAAAAAGTTAATTGATCATATAATCTTTATTATACAAAAATATTATAACATATTCTTTTACAGTAATATTTGATACTATTATTTTTTTATATAAAAGTTTATTAAAATATCAGACACATAATTTTTTCAAAAACTGATTTAAAGGGAAGATGTTTTTGGGTTTACGGTTCATATTTTAGGTTTTAAGATTAAGATATTAGGTTTTCAGATATTGGGTTTTGGGTTTAGGATTTTGGATTTTTTAAAGGTTTTAAGGTTTAGGTTTATGAATTTAAGGTTAGGGTTTATATTTTATGTTTTTCAATTCATAATTTTGATATTATGGTATAGGGAAGATTTTTTTAGGTTTAGTATTATGCTTTTAGGTTTTGGGGTTTAGAAAACTAAGGAAAACATAAGAGATAACAACATATAATTTACAATATAAGAATCTCAAAATGAAGACAATACATCATTGTGGAAGAGAGTGTGAACATAACCCAAAAATGTTATGGAGTCATTTCTGCTTATAAACTTATTTATGGAATATGGTGCATCTCAAACTCTACCCTTATTCTTGAGGCTAGTCCATCTCATTCTGCATCCTACTGAACTTTGGTCTCCCATGGGGATGCAACTAATTGATTTCAGGTATCACTATCGCCTGTCCTTCAGGCATTGGAAAATAATGAAACTACCCAATTGGAATCCAAGTTGCATCATTACAGTTATCAATGGTTTCAATCCAGTACATTGGATCTACATATGATTCCCATGATATGTTCACATAGAAACATGTTGCGATAGAGTGTGTGCATGGAAGCCGTTAGGCCAGAACGTTTCCACATTAATGTTGCCTTGTTTCTAGAAATACCAGTATCTTTTCACTGAGGATATTTGTTATGGGTTATTAACTCTCTTGAACACCAAATTGAGATTCTTCTCATTGAAAAAGGAAAACATGATAACAAGAAGTTTCTTCAATATTCTTTTCAATCTCTTGTTGAAAGTGCCTTCCGTACCTTAGCCCTTTCTATATTCTGTCTGATGCTATATTTTGTCTATCAACAAAGTATATCACATGACGATATAATTTCTCCTAAACTAGGGTAGTTATAGGTAGATTTTGAAGCCCTTTGAAGACACTATTGATGCACTCTACAATGTTTGTGGTTATGTGTTCGTACCTCTTCCCCCCGTCATATGCTAATGTCTATTTTTCATTTGGAATCTGTATCATACATTCATAAACTTCATGATTAGTCTGGAGGATTTTTTTGAAATGTTATTCAAACCACCATTGATCTGACTCATATTCTACATAGATTATATGATATTTTACATAATTTTATTTTATATTAATGTTGAAATAGTAAAAAATAACAAATAAAATGTGTATCAAGCCTCGTGATTGCCTTCTTCATCGGTTCATTGTGAATATTTATGCATGTTTCTATAAATGTGTCTAATGAAGAACCCATGATGTGAATTTGGGTATCTACATGTATCAAGATCCATATTTATTGCCTCATTATTGCCCTATGACTATCAGATATCAAACAAACACGCTGAATGTTGGTGAAATGGTTGCTGATACATTCCAAATACCAACTCCATGATTCGTAGTTTTATTTCTCTATAATGTAAAAGGAAAGCAGAAGAGGTGAACAATTTCCATTTTGGTTTGCCTAAGTCAACAATACAACCATGTATTTTCCATATAGAAACGTTTCATCAATATGAATTAATTGTTTGTTGAAATAAAATGTGGATATATAGGGGAGGAATTCCCAAAACACCTGTTGAAATTGAACAGAAGATGGATCAAGTCATTTATCATGAGACACATGTTTGTTTCTATAAATATGGAAGAAAGCTTGGTTATGATTCTTCAGTATGGATAGAAATTGTGGAAACATCTGATATGTTTCATCCCAATCACCATAGACCATCACAATTGCCTTTTGTTTCCTTATTCATGACTTATTATAGGATATCTTATAGCTGAATGTATGTTTTATCCAATCTTACACAAACGTTATCAGAACATATTGACATGTCCTAATCATCTCAAAAAAAATGGACCACACAGATTCTTCATCCAATGAGGTATAATCTTGTGTTAGGCTTGGCTGAACGCAAGTATGATCTACCTCAATCCTTGAGACACTCCAACCATGAAATATCTATCAGGAGAAATATACAATCATCCCTATACAACTCAAACTGTATGAGATATTTACTAAGGCATAATTCATGAACTATATAGTTTTAGTGCCTCTCAATGTGAAATGTCATTAGCATGATTTTTAATGCATATTTACTTTGAAAATTCCTTCTAACATATAAGGCTTTTTCCAGCTCAGTAAACCTATCTCGTACAACTCCAAGGAACACAGTTTTCAGTGTAAGAATATTATTGTCGAATTCAGGCACACATGTCATTGCTTCTGACCAAGATGAAAATTGTAGTGGATGATTTATTATAGTTTGAGGCTATTGTAAAACTAATTCATTTCTCAAAATCTACTCCCTAACTTCCACTGGTCCCTCCTCATCAGCACTGTTTTCACCATCTGTTCCATCATTATGAAACTCCTCATCAGATGTTGGATTGACATGTATATCTGGGATATCATCTAGGTTGTCCTCTTCAACATAATTTGTAATATGATCAATTTCATGGGGCATACTGTCTTTAACCACTCTTGTAAGTCTACATATTCGTACAACTGGATGTTGTTATTGTGCAGTAGAAACATCAACATATAACTACATCATGGTACCATATGACCATTGATAAAATAAATTAATTGCTTGGACCCACTATGCATCAGCAACCAATGTACAAGATAGATGCCACAGTGTTGCTTTAAAATTATATAGCTCATGGACTTGATCTCTTGATCAGGTCCCATATTTAAAGAACCATAAATTCTATCTTGAAGGTCACTAAGGGTTACACGATCAGTGATACTAACCACTGGTATTGTTTTTGTACTTTAAGAAGCTCCTTGCTCAGTTTGAGTAATCTCCCCATAGCAGTACACACAGGAAAAAATGACTCTCTATGTCAAAAATGTTTCTTTAATAAAAATTATGATAGTTTAAAAAATATTAACTATGATGTTTGATCATATAATATTTATTAGAATGTAATTTAAGGAATCCTTTTTATACCCTAAAATATGCTAGTAATGTTTCATTATATAAAATTTTATAATAATATAGGTCACATAACATTTGGAAACCAAGGTAAAATAGAAGGGGAAGAATCAAATTAGTTTATTTATCATTGAGAAAATAAAATTTTGATCATATATATTGAAATGAATAAGAACAAACACATTAAATAAAACATGAATGCTTTATAACATACAATAACATCGTTAAAATTTTTTGATAAAATGTGGTTTGGATGAGATTAGTCTCTCTTCAAATGAGGAAAAATCCAACATATTTTATATTGACATCATAATAACATCTTCAAAGGATATGTACTTAACTTTTCAACTTTCAAAATCCATTGACCTTCTAATGACATATCTTATATTTCATCATAGATGTCATTAGAAGACCAAAAACATTCGAAAGTTCAAAAGTTATGTGCATATCCTTAGAAGATGTTGTTAAGCTGACAATTAAAAATTAGATGAATTTTACCTCATGTATTAAGTGAGACTCATCTCATACAAACCACATTTTGTTGAAAAATTTCATCAAATTTATTTTATGTCCTAAATCATTCTTGTGTTATTTAATGTGTTTTTTCTTCTTCATTTCACTTTATATGATCATAAGTATCATTAGATAATCATTATATGGATTAATTTTTATAATCCTATGTTATTTGTTAATTATTCAATAATTAATCATTTAAAATAATAACTATTATTTCTAAACTATATAATCTTTATGATACCAAAATTTAAAAAAAATTATTATATCCTAAACTATGATACAAATGTTTCTCGGTAGAGTTTTTACTAAGTTAATCATTCTTTAATCACTGGTTCATCATTAATAAGTTAATAATTAATTAATAATTATTCAATCACTCTATAATAGAGAAGAAAAAACACATAAAATAACATAGGAATGTTTTATAACATACAATAAATACCAACATGTTTTTAACAAAACATGGTTTGGATGATATGAGCCTAACTTCAGAAGTGAGGTAAAGCCCAACTGATTTTTATTTGATAGCTTCATAACATATTCTAAAAGTATGTACTAAAATTATTATTAAGTACATATATTTAGATGATGTAATTAATCTACCAAATAAAAATAAACTGGATTTTACCTCACTTATGAAGTCATGCTTATCTCATCCAAACCATGTTTTATTGAAAAATGTCAAGGTATTTCTTATATGTTGTAAAATATTCATGTGTAATTTTATGTTTTTTATTCTCCATTTCATTTTATATAATCATAATTTCCATTTTATCAATGATAATTATTATTATCTAATTATTACATGTCTATCTTTTAATCCTAAGTTATTCAGTAATTAATCTATAATTAATCATTACTAATAAAAAAATTATTTCTAAACTATGTAATCTTTATGATACTAAAATTTTATAATGTATTTTTATATCTGAAATAATGATATTATTGTTTCTTAGTAAAACTTTTAACTAATCAATCATTCTTTAATCACAAGTTAATCATTATTAAGTTATTCTTTAATTATTTATTCTTTAATCATTAATCATATGATATTAAATAGTTAATTATAATTAACTAATCGTATGTATTCATTTTTAATCCTAATTTATCATTAATTAATCTATAATTAATCATTACTAGTAAAAATTATTATTTATAAACTATATATAACTAATTAAACAATATAATAAATAACATATTTTAAACTAAATAAAAATAATTCAATTACTAATAATAACTTTCATTATTTAATGACTTTTTCCTTTTCCATTTCATTCTATGACATCATAATTATAATTTTATCATTGATAAATATACTGATTTAATTTTTCTTTTTTTAGTTATTTTAGTAGTTTATAAATAAAATATGAATCATCTTATGTATATCCCCCAGGAGTGTCAAACCAGGAGTACCGCAAGGCCCATTGTCAGGTACCAGTTCATGTTCGAGTCTAGCTTAAAGCGGTGTTTTCAGCTTTTATCCCTAGGTACATCTATGCCAGAGCCACATCCACTTGTTTGTATCCAGACATTGATTTTATTGCTTAGATAACTGCATGATTTTTATGCTGCTAAAATTTCACAATTCTTAATCCTAAGTTATTCTATACATAATCTATACTTAATCATTACTAATAAAAATTATTATTCCAAACTACATATAAATAATTAAACAACCTAATAAACAAAATATTTAGAACTAACCAAAATACTTATAAAATGAAATTTTTAAAACTAAAAATAATTTTATTAAATAAATAAATAACATTAAATTTAATAAAAAATAAGTCTAAATGATGCTTCGCAAAAAACCGCCTTCTTTTGGACCACCGACTCCACCACCTGAAAAAGTAATTTTTTTTAGAGAGAGAAGCAATGGATTTAGGGGAGATGGGGGGAAATGAAGTGAGGAGAATGGGGATTCCCTTTTATAGGGAGATAAGGGAAAGGCGGTATCGGTGGTGCTGCCTTTCACCTCACCGAGAGAAAAAAGGCGGCATCCCCCCCCCACCGCCAATGCCATGTCATTGATCTGGGAAAAAGAAGACGTAGGGGATGGAAGGTGGCATCGTCGATGCCACATTTAAGGCATTTTTTTTAAATATTTTTAACTTATGTTTTTAAAAAAAATATGAAATCCTATAACAAAAACTTCCATGAAATTTCTTATGGGGGGATATTATAATGACCAGAACTATTATAAATAATATTCACCTTGAAATTTAATTATATGTCTTATTATGTGAAGTGGTTATATAAAACAAATTAACTTCATTGGATCTATTATATTATTTTATATTTGAATATACCATTAATGTAACATTACCATTGATAATATATATGTTTAATAGTGATCACATGGTTTGTAAAAATATAGGTGTTTAACAAATCCAATTTATACAGAAAAAAAAGGGATGGACTAGACCTATAGAATCCTACCATATGAAGCCCATTTATCAGAGATTCTAGGGGAGATAGAATCAATGGTATTTTCACTTGATAAGTCCCATGTTGATATCCAAGAACTTCAGCATGAGTGAAACTGTTTACAAGAGAAGTTCATGATCATCGAGATCAGTGCCAAAACCATGTTCACAGAACAACCCCATGAAAGTCCCACAATTGTTCACATTACTCTTAGTGATGTTTCTTATGTATATATAGGATATGTATCAAGAACCTATCATTATGATTATGTACATATTTTTTTATAGGATGATGAATATATTTTCATCATATTCTGGATACATGATAAATGATTTTTATTTTGATTTAACAAAACAGATATATTATTTTTGGGTAATATTCAAATTCAATTAAGGTTCGTAATTGGAAGAACAAAGGGATTTATAAAATAAATAATATTTTATTCAAATATAATTTTAAAAATAATTCTTATTAAATATAAATGATCATATAATTTTTATGAAGTAAAATGTAATTTTAATAAGGGTTCAAAAATGTTATTTTTTAAAAACACATCATTTATCAATAACTATCAATTAATATTTTAAAATTGAATATGAAAATATTTAGATAATTATTTAGATAAAATTAATATTTTTTTATTCAGATCATTGAAAATATTAATTAATGAATTTTTCCTAATTTTATAATATAGTCAAATTTTTAAGGAAAAAATCAAATACCACATATATTGTTTTTATTATGAAATCATAATGAACCAAAAGTGATGTAATAAATACTATAAAGGGTATCAAAGACAAAATATTTGTTCAAAATTTAATATAATGTTATTTTTTATTTTTTTTATTAATTTTATAAAACCCTTATGAACCCTCCAAAAAAATTATATATTTTATGGTTTTAAAACAATTTTATTACGATTATAAATTACCTCCATATAATCAAGTCTATTATATAATTATTTTAGTAATTTGTACATAAAAAATAATGATATCCACTCCAATTCAAAAGAAACCATGGGATGGTTTGTCTTTCTAGATATTTTATTATGTAGAGTCTGAAACATAAAAAATAAGTAAAACCCACATTTTTATTATATAAACCCACCCAAACTCCTATTTCTTTTCACTCAAACTCCTTGGATCACATAAATAATTTTTCATAAACTCTCTATAGTCCTCTCAAGGATCCCCCAAGCTCTATAGAAGCATCTTCCAAGAATTTAGAGTCGCACACTCAAGTAAGGGATTTATGTCTTCTCATTTCCATTCAAGTGCTTCTTTTATGGTATGCTTATTAGATTACATTTGTTCATGATGGAAAATTTTATTCTATTTCCATATAATTTAAAATTTATTAAAAATTTATTAGAGACCCATTTCTCTATCATCAATACTTTTATTTATTTTTATGTGACGTCCTTATGCTGCCTAAATTTCACCATGATTTTACATGCCGAAATAATTGTGTAATAAATAAAATAGTTATTTACTATCAAGGGTATTAAAATTTATACAATATTATCTCTATGAAATGGGAATTTTATTTATTTATTCTAAAAACATTGATCATGTAAAAAAATGATAATGATTGAATCCATTTTGTATGATCTATGTGGCATACTTAAGCATGAAAATAAAATGAAAGTGGCTGGTGCACCCTGAATTATATAGAGCTACAAAGAATTGGGTAATATTTAGTATCATTATACATCATATTGTAACAATGAGTAATCTTAAGTCCTCTATAAGAAATTTTCCACCATGATTTATTAGTGTTTTATCATTGACCTATTTTGATGATGTGGTGTTTTAAGTTGTTTCCACATTTCCCATTTTATGATTATCATGAAATATCATGTCTCATTGTTCAATTTTATGATTACTACTATTTTTATTCTCCATTGATATGCCTATTGTCTAGAATTTATCACATTATTCCATTTTTAGTCCAGTATTGGGCTTTATAGCTCACCCCAATCTTCTGTTGTTCCATGGGTTATCCCCTGAGGTTCTGAAAGATATTGAATTTTAGAAGCATGTTAAGGATGTTTTAAAAAATGGTGTATCCCATGTTCATGATGATATGATATGTACCTAATCATGAAATAAACTAGAATTATTTATCATTATGTTATTATTATGTGTAAATTTATGTAATAAATCATGAATTAATGCATAATAAGGAACACGGTTGTTATATAGAAACCCTTTATTTTAGAAAATAGATTTATCTAATGAGACATGTCAATGCTTCAAGGGGATCTCTATAAATTGTACAAAAAAATCCCCATGTCAAAAGAAATAATTTTAAATAGAAAATTTTATTTAATTAATGAACCAATATTCTTTATCATTAAATATTTAACTTGAGAAAAGGATTAATATTTATCAATAAATCACCAGTTAAGGAAATAAAATTTAGAGTAAACACCATATATAATAATGGTGTATGGTTTAGTAATGATCATATCTATTATATTATTACATTTATATTTATGATTAATGTAATTTAAAGTGATAAATAATCTCGGTAAAGTGATTTTTTAATAGAAATTTAACTATCGCAATAGAATGTTAGAATGTACATTAAATTTTACCATATTGTAATTTTCATTTTAAATCCCATTGGGTGGAATATTTCAAATTGAAACATAAAATTACGGGATTTATTATCTAATAATTCTATTAAAATTCAAGTGGCATTATATACAACATATAAAAGAAGTTATGTTCATGTCACTACAATATGAAATTCAGAAGGGAAATTGAGATGAAGTCCCTTACATTGAGTTGGACTCAACTAGTATGTTATTTATAATCCTAAATAATAAAATTATTTATATTATTTACATGATAAATAAATATTTTAACTTTTTATTCATTTTATTTAACATATGACCATGTTATATAAAATTACACAATCAATATTGTTTACTTATGTTGTTTCAACATTATTTGACTTATGTGTTGAAAATGTATTTGGATGTTTGACTATTTTTCTAGGATGTAATTATTTCCACATAAAAATAATGATAATAATGAAATAAATATAATATTTATACATAAATTAAACTTTTCAAAAAAATCAGGAAAGATAGTTTAGATAAATGATGTTTGTTATGATCATGGAGATGGTAGTCCATACATATGAATGAGTAGTGTTTCCATTTTTCAATGACCATTATTAAAATTAGATAACTAATATACTAACATTTTTTAATGATAATAATATCATAAATACCATATTATTTCATTAAATATTATATATATATAATTCTTGTGTCATGGTGATGAATGTAGAGAAACATCACCTCATTAAGGTGGTACAAAAAACATTCAAGAACAACATTATCATCCTCTAGGGAGTGAATAGGTAGTAAATACAATGACATATTATATTTTTAGAATGATAAATATGTCATTAATATAATATTTATCTCATTTATATATTATATAGTCATTAATTTTACCAAATCAACATTCATGTAAAGCATTAGTAAAAGACGAATCACATCACACTGTGAGGCGGTAGTCTATCATACACATGAGGTTCATTATTGTATCCCCTATAAAATAGAATTTAATGAAGATATATATGATATAGATAATCTATATGAGTAATTATGAAATAAATATAATATAAATTCTTTATATGTATCGTCATAACCAATCGTTAGAGGTTCTGATGAAAAACATGTCACATTAGTTCGTGAGGCGGTAGTCCACCTTACACAAGAGTGTTGTTATCATTTCCTATAAAACAAAATTGTATATGGATATATAAAATTTCCAAAAATAATAACATATATGTATATGGTAGACACTATTTTTATTATATAATCTAAAGATTTTAATATTTAAAGGATTTTTAAGTATAAATAAAATGAAAAACGTTTAGTTATGAATTTTACCTCTTATCATATCACAACATTAATATTATTCCTAATGTATTCTTAAAATTTCAATATAACAAAAAATTCCTTCTTGGATTAGGGGATGTAATTTGAGATGTTATTTGGGTAGCTCATTGATTAATAGAAATGTTTTCCTAGTCACAATAAGAGAATATATGGGTTGTCTTTTTATAAGTGAGGTGAGTAGAAAACCTATAATTTTTTAAAGTAAAAAAGAGTACCGAAATTTATGACCAATAAATGTATACAAAATGGATTATTATCAAGTATTAGATATGATATGGTCTAAAAATATCCATAAAATAGATTTCATAAATTTTTTAATTCATTTAAATAATTTTCATTTTAGTTTAATATCCCAAAAAACTATTTTTTTGTTAACCATAGTAAATAAATTACACTGATTTTACAATTCAATTTTGTAAAAAAATAAACCTGAAATGATTATAAATTATGAATTATTAATATTCCAAATATGAGTTTCATTTTTTTAAATTATATTATCATAATTTGAAATATATAATTCAATATTGATCATAGGGGAGTGACAAGAAATCATGTTTTCAAATAGAAAATGTTTAAAAGAATATAATGGTTTTATATAAACTTCAATACAATAAATAATCCAACTTCTAAAAAATGGATTTATATATATATAAATGAAGTAATTTTATTTTATGAATAATAAAAAATATAATTTACCTTTATAATTAATTAAATTTTTTAAATGTTCATATAAAAATTCAATATTTTTCAGTATTCATCGAAAAATGAAACAATTTGGAAAAATCAAAAAAAATCAACCATATGATAAGTTTGATATTTCTATTTTAAAAATGAGGTTAATTTTATCAAATTTATTTTCAATAAGTGGTAAAGGAAAATTTTAATTTATGTTTTCAATGCATATCTAAGCCACCATTAACAAAAAATAGAGTTTTTTAGAGAGCGTTTCTTTTTCATACAAATGATTCTTATTTTTATTTCTAATAAATATTTATAAAATATAAGTGTGTAATATATATATATATATATTATGTTTTAATTATTAGTATTCACAAATTATAATTTAACTTTTTTTCTATAATATCCATGTTTAAATAATATTTTAATAGAGTATCAAATATCATTTAATATTCACACAAATTGTCAAATATGTTCCTCCTTATCCCAAACATTTAATAAATTAATTATATAGTAGGTAAAAGAATTATTTTTAAGGGATAAAAATGATCCACTATGACATGACTCATAAATAATTTCCATTAACTAACATATAATCAAATATGTTTCAAAGATATGTTATCCATGGTTATCTTCTTGATATCTCTCAGACCTTTGTATATTAAAATCCCACACAATTATCATAATCAGAGTTTGAATCACCAAATAAGATCCCATTATAGTGTCAAACCATTTGTGATGTTAGGAAAATTATTTATACAAGTGTTGAATAATTGGTTAAAAACTAACTATCCTTTTATGTGTTGTTAACACCAATTACATATGTGGTTGGCCCTACAACCAGATGTTTTATCGACATTGGGATTTTATTTTTGAAAAAACAAAGTATTTATATTATTAAAATTTTAAATAGTTTTCATATAAATTGGTTGAGCAATATGGTTCTCATAAATGTTATATAATAATATATCTATAAAATAACTAAACATATTTCTTAAAATAAATATTCACTACTTTGATATTTAATATGATTAAAAAAAGATAAACATAAATAAATATTATTTAATTTTAAAAAAATTATTCAATACCACTCACAATAATAAATTTCTTGATAATGATAAAGTATTAGTGTATTGGATTATATAAAATTAAACATAATATTTATTAATTCTATTCAACATTTTTCAAAAAAAATATTCTCTAAAAAAGCCATATATTCTTTTGATAACTAATATAATTCTTGATACCCTAGGTAAATGGAATCATAATAAATGAGTGATCTAAGATTCCTCATAAGGGAAAACATGGGGATAATATTTGAAAATTATAAGTATTTATTAGATAAGAAAATGGAATAAGAACATAATCAATGTAACACGCCAAAATTAAAAAATAATAACATTTTATATTATATCATGCGTGATATAAAATACAACATTTAGACAACCCACAAAATTTATTTCATTAAATTAATCTCATAGAAGGCGTATATAACACAGATTCATAGACCAAAATGAAATTTAATATATTATAACATTATAACCTGGAAAATAATGTATTATATATGAATATTAATAACTCAATTATTAATATTATAGTTAAAAATTGATTAAAAAATAAATAATTTTTATTTAAAATAAAAAAAAAATTTCAAAAGAATAATAGTTTTCAAAAAAATAATATAGTTGAGCTTTTCCCATACAAAATATAATTAATTTTTACTAAATAAAAAAAATTATTCAAAAAAATTAATAATATTTTTAAAATCAATATAAAAATAATATGTTTCTGTTATATTTTGGGGTTTTTTGAAAGTGTCTCATTTTTCTATGAATACAGAAATATACTAATATTTATTGATCAATGGGTATTTCTAAAAAAATTAAAATAATATTTTAGATTTTTAATTTGAAATAAAATAAAATTGGTTCAAAAAAAATATAATTTAATTAATATGAATAAGTTTAATATGAAATTTTTATAAAAAAACCTTATAACTAATTAAAATTTTCTATATTGAACCCCGCTTTTTCGTCTCGTCTATGAGTGAAATATTATATTGTATTATACCACATTAATGAATTAAATTTTTAAAAATGGATACCATATTATAAATCTGTATTATTTATAATATCTAATAATTTCAACTTAATATTTTTCTATAATAAATATTGAAAAATGAAAAAATAATTTACTATTATTAAGCTAAAAATGGGTTAATCGAGGTTATATCTTAGAATATAAGTGTTATAAATGACCTAAAACATTTCCAAAGCCAATTTTCTATACATATTTCCATGTTATAAACTTTAGTTTTCTATAATGGAAAATTTTTTAAGTGTTTGTATTAATAAAAAACTAGTGTGTAATCGAATATGTTAAAAAAATCCATGTCTTTCATCTCTCCCACTTATAAAAAAACACAGTATGTTCTCCCATTCTCACATATAAAAAGCCATATTTTAGGAAAATACCTAAAAAATAACTTCCTTAATAGATTTCCAATATACTAGATCCCATTTTTACCTGAGATACATCCTATGAAGGATTTTTGTGCAGACTTAAAGAGACCATTGGATGAAGATGTAATGTTCTTAAATGAGTTTTTTTATATTTTTTCTTCTTATTATTCCTTAAAATATTATTTAACCATGATTATTTTATAACTGAATTATGTTACATATACTAATATGTTATTATTTTAAGTTAATGGCCCGTATCTATTTCATCATCCCTAAAAAGGGAAAGGAAAATGTCGATCGTGTTTATGGAAAACTACAACCTCACGAAATAATGAATTTGATTTCCCTCACCAATATTAAATGGTGGATATAATGATTGATTTCAAAAATTTATAGTATATATTATATTATTATACTTATGGAATTTTAATATCATATATAAATTCTTACATTCCATTCCTTCTAAATTATGAGAACACAGCTCATTTCTACAACGTTTGATAGCCACGTGATGTGATGCAATTTGATTTTCACTTATGATTTACTATGAAGGTAATAAGGATATATGAAGTGAATTATACATACATATATATATATTACATTACATTATATTTATTCTATAAAATATATATATTACCCATCTTTATTCCATTTCATCCATTAATGAAATGATATTGATACTCGTGTGTATGTGCGGCCTACCATCTACATAAAGCAATGTTATCCATTCCCCATGTACAAATTTCAAAAATTGTTTAAAATATATATATAAATAAAAAATGAAATTTATGAGATTAATATAATTCCAGAGATTATGTAATTATATAATATTATAATTAATATCATCCTTCTAGAAAAACACACCTGATAAAACAAGGGAATTGACACTTGAAACCATGAAAATAATGAAATATTATTAAGAAACATCTCGTATGATTTTATAGGTGGATAATATATGATAATATATGACCATGTTTCTTGTTTAAATTAATAATGTGACTAAATCCATTATAAATGGGGTTAAATCATGTTCAACCAAATGGATATGTAAGGTATGGGACATAATCTAAATTTCCTTTCATTGAGGAATGTTGAAATTTCATGCACTTAATTTTTTTTATATGGTGTATGTACTTCCCCATAGATATGTAATATCTCAATTCATTAATAGATAATGTTATTTTACCTTCTAATTATATTAATTTAATAAATGGGTATTTTACAAAAATTTTAAGATGTGGTAAAGAATTTCATACCTCAATTTATTTTCAATGAGTTATATTACCTAATCCTTGTCATTGATATTCAATAATTATGTGTTTACTGAAATGTGATTATATTATGTTCTATATCAGTTTGTTTTATGTTTATTTACATTTGAAACACATAATTGATTAATTTTTCAATTCCCACTTCAACGTTATGATCTTTGTAATTATTTATATCACAATCTCATTTAAATCATGATTATTTATACTTGAATTTACATTGAAGGAAATTATTTGTTAATTTTCTAATAAAAAAAAATTAATTTTATTCTCCCATATATATTCATGAAATTATAAATCTATTTTATCATTTTATAATTTTTTTAGTTAATATTATTGAGAATTTATTTTATGTAAATTGAACATCATTTCTATATTCATTTGAAAATCATTTTTCTTCCAAATCGAAGCTTTAAAATAGTATTTTAAAAATTATTTTCACACATTTAAAAATGAATTATTAATTACATTTTTCTCTATGATTTACTCTTTAAAAAATTTATTTAAATCATTCTTTCTAGTTTTTTCCAAAATATTTCAGAAAAAAAAATTTACCAAAAATGTGAAAGCAATCATTGTTATAATTTATATGGAATATATGGATTTTATAGCCATCATGAACACACTATGTTAAAAAGATTATTTTATAAGATATAATGGTTATTTTAAGGAAATTTATTTTAATTATTTTATATGAAGAATTAGTTTTAAAATGTTATTTTAAAGATAGAAGGGATAATTTCTAGAATAATTTATTTTAATGATCAATTCATGGTATTTTTATTCATAGATGGAAAAACCCCCCTTTATTTTACATATTCATCATAATGGATATTTTTTATTAATACCATACTAATTATTTTTAGTGTTTTATATGAACATTTTAACCATTGAAATTTTTGATGTTCACATTATTGATTCTTTTTTAAATTCATTAACATTAAATTTAAATATTCACATTCATTTGGTCTATGGAAATTATGTTTCCATGAAATATCCATTTGATTTATCATGGATATTTTGATTTCTTGAATAGTATATCATTTCAACATGAATTGTTCTACATTGAAAGTTATTTTTTTAATTAGGGAATATTTATAAATATTTATTCTTTAGTCATTGTATATATTTGATTATAAGGAACATTATTTACTAATTAATTCAATTATTTGATATATGATGAATTCTATGGACATGAAGTGATGGGTGGGGTATGAAAACATAAATCCCTTTTAAGAATTAGTATTTGTGTGATGTGAAACAGTAAGAAATCATTAAATTTTGTTTTAGCCATTATTTTAAACTATTGTTTAAATTTTATTGAAACTACAAGTATGATAATGTTTGAGAACATGAATTCCAATAATTAATCATTTCCTTCCTTAGGAATTCAATTGTGATCATCCAAGATATTTTTGAAATGATATTATCTCTAGAAGGAATCTATTCTTACTTAATGACTGTGTGGAATGTTATTTCTTTTATTTATTTTCCATGTTTATTATTCTTTACCTATTCATGATAGTCAGGATATTGATTAAATATATTTTGATTTCTTGTATAAACATTTCCATATTTATTATCTATTAACTATTCATGATAGTAATGTTATTGATTAAATGGATTTTGTGTTAAGTTATATAAATTTCTATGATGATTATCCCTTATATAATCAATATTGTAAAATTTTAAAGTTGAATGTATATTCTTTTATTTACAATTAAATGTTTTTAATCTTATTTATTTATGATAGCATCATATATAATTAAAAAATTATGAGCATTTGATTTAACCTTTTTTGTTTCTTTTAGTTAGAATCTATGATATGTCATAGGAATGAAATGAAATGATATTCTAGAGGAAATAATGATTTTCTTGAAAAAAAATATGTTATAATTTTTTTATTCAATTATAATATGTGAATATTTTATGTATCTAGTTTTTTATGACTACTAAAATATTCAATCATTCAGGGGGTGATATAATGAATCTAGTGACAACGTAAAAAGTTATACACCATCATCGTGCTACTAGGGTTGGGTCATTAATTTTATATCAGGGGAATATTAGTATAATCCTTGGGGATTTTTTTTTGAATCATATATTAGGGATGTAAACACAATGATACACATTGATGATATGTATAAAACAAATATCTAATGTTTTGTTAAGCTAGTATTATTTGTTTTTTCCTAGAAATATGTCACCTTTTCCCATTCATGATTTTCTATGAGGTTTTTTTCTATTTTTTCAATCTCATTTTTATTCCATTTGTATTTACATTGCTTTTGGGGGGAAAATAAAAGTTTTTGGGTAAACATATTCATGCACAATATTGGTTCAAGATTTTCCAACCCTTGCAGCCCAGCCCCAGTAACAATGCGGCATGTAGCATTTTTGAGTAGTGGGAAACCGCACAGTTTCCACATGGTTTTTAAAACCATGCAGAATAATTGTGTTTCATGTCTTGGGTAGTCTATGGATACCACATGGTTGTCACACAGTTTGAAAAAACTGTGCAGGATAATGGTATGACTTGTCAAGATCATTAAAATATTGACTTTATCTTTTTTCCCTCCTTCGAAATGAACTCAAAACCCCTTATTTATCACCCCATAAAGGATTATCCTCCCTAGGCATTCCTCCCTCTCCATCCACCTCCCTTTGGGATCTAATTTTAGGATATATTTTGGTGGTTCTTCCTCAATTCATCAAGTAAGTCTCCTTCTCCATTGTTTTGTTCCCCTATTATTTATTTTTCCTTACTTTCTATTAGGGTTCATTTCTTGTAGCATCTAGGGTTCAATTTTAGGGGTTCTATATTGTCCTCTTTGGTTCAATAATCATTTTTATGGAACAATTTTTCTTTCTTATGGTGTCTTTGAGGTGTGGTTAGAGTTTTTTATGGGATTTTTGGGATTTCTATACCAGAGGTAGGTGATTCTGTGCTTAAACATTGTCTGGTGAATATATTATTTTTTCTTGAGAAATTTGTATTTTTTAATGATTGTTTTGTGTTGTGTGAAAGGGTTTTTGAATTGAATTGATGAATTTTTGTCTTGAAATTGGGTTTTATATAGGAAATTTAGTTTATTTATTGTGAAAACCCTTCTTGTGCTAATTAGTAATGTTTTATAAATTGTGTAAATGATATATTAAATTATGAGTATGATTTGAATCTTATTTGGGAAAGGATTTGGTTTGGTTATGATTT
Organism: Viscum album; assembly: GCA_963277665.1. Taxonomy (NCBI): domain Eukaryota; kingdom Viridiplantae; phylum Streptophyta; class Magnoliopsida; order Santalales; family Viscaceae; genus Viscum; species Viscum album. The sequence continues at coordinate 1,495,163,337 of OY728151.1, read as the reverse complement.
TAATATGGGATTTGGATGTGCAATTGGTGGAATTTTGTGTGTATCTTGTGTATTTTGGATTATAAAATTTAATAGTGGTGTGTTATGTGAAATGTCGAACATGATTAAGAAAAAAGGGAAGCTCAGGTATCTAGGTTGGAGTACTAGTGATAGTATTATAGTGATATAGAGGTGGATTCGACCCCATTTCTCTTTGAGTGATTGATGATGACAACACTAACTATAGCTTGATGATGATTGGAGACCACTAAAAAATTTTATTTTTCTCCTATCTAGTTCCTTGTTCATGAGAACATGGATTTTCATGGTTTCTATACCAATTTACACCAACATACGATGTCTCTAGAAACCCACTCTAAGCTAGTTCCCAATGTAATCCCCCATAACAAGTGCTATATGGTTATATCACACTTATTGTTGGAATACGGTATGAATCGTTGGTTATTTCAAAACAAAGTATGTTTCCTTTTTAGAGTTGTTTCTTTCAAAATTGATTTCAATAATGTTTTTCTCATTCCCTTCTTATTGAACTCAAATGTTATTTATCCTATAATGTTTAATGCATGGAATATTCTGTTGGGTGTAATCCTACTGGGCTTTGGATCACACCATATATACACCTTCGTCTATAAGTAGCCTTGGTTATTGTTGATATAGGTAAAGGATAGATGTTTTATAATTGTGGTTTAGGTTACTAGTGATCTTCCATGGTGAGGTGTTGTGGAGATGCCTTGAGGGTGATGCACAACTAAACATGTGGTGGTTTTTTTGGTGGATTTTGAGTTTCTCTTTTTGTAGTAGTTCTTTTATTTTTTCTACAAACCTTGTAACCCAAATCTAGAAATCGGTTTATGCCTTGTTCATTTATGAATTTTTTGTTACTTTTTATTTAATTTTTCGTTGTTTTATGTTTATAAATTTATTTAAACCATTCATATGATTTAATTATGAAACATGGGAACTTGTTTCCAGCCATTGGGGGTCAGGAATGCCCTTGGGGCCATGCCACAGACTAGGTCTAGTGCCAATTCAGATGACGAAAAAACTTGGTTCATGAAAAAATGCTATCAAATGAGGTTTTCTATTTGGAACATGTTATTTGGGATGAGTTTGGATAGATTTAATCTAGGACTATCAGGGCTCAGAGTTCTTTTTGTGAGTAGGGTGCCTATCCAACCCACCTTGGGACAAACCTCAAGTCGCCATGGGATTATAGGATATTGGGATAACATCTCCTCCAGGATGGACCTATAGGCTATAGATAGTATATGGAAATTCAGTGGGGGTGAAGTTGTTTGGATGTCACGTCATTGTGGAGAGTTTGATTTATTTATATATATATTTATTCTTAATTTTTTATTCAGATTCATTTGTATGAATGGATTTTCTTGTAACTGTGGGTTTTTGTAGAAACATCCCTCCCAGAAAATTTCCTTAGAAACGTGGGAAGAGGCCAGAGAGAGAACTCCCTCACCAATTTATCATTGATTAGTAGAAGTTGTGGTCTGGGATATTCAGGCTCTAGGATAGGGAGCAATCCTAAGTCCTACTCTATCTAGGTAAGTTGAATGTTGTCCTAGGAATGAAAAATCCCATGAGTTACTCAAGAATAAAACCCCTTATTTCCAAGTTAGCACGATGATTTAGGAGGAAGAGGACTATCTTGAGAAGAAAAAGAACATTTTCTAGTTCCTAGAAACTCCTAAAACTGTCAGGGAGAAATGAGACTCATTCATGCTTGAAGGACATACTCGAATGTGGTCAGACTCGGTGTTCCAAATGAGGAAGCATGAACAAATGAGCTAGAAGGGATTCAATGTGGTCTTCAATGACCAGTATATCCTTGAATTCTTATCTTATTATAGGCCCTGGGTGTTTTATGATCTTGTTCCGGGGTATTAGTCAGTGATGAATTATTCCAATCATTTTTTTGATCTAGTCTTGTATGCAGTCGAAGTAGTTTCCAATGAGCAGATGAAGGATCAGTGGTTTGAAAGGGGTCTATGGTCAAAGATCTATTCTCAGGTCTTCCTATTAAACCTAAAAACCTATGATGAAGTCATTAATAATTCTTGTATAGTTTCTATTGACTTAAAGGGTAGGTATGTTCCCTCTGGGGATATATCAGTGATGGGTAGCGGTAGTTCATGTGAGATGAATAGGAAGCGAGATGAGTAGAGGATAACAGGAGGTCATAGTTCAAGCCAACCTTCTAAGAAGTCTTTTTCTATGGCCTATGATGTTGTTTTATTGGTTTTCCATCAGTTTGGAATGTTAGCGAACATTCAACATTCACAGACATCTCCTCAAAATCCTTTTCATCAATGTGGATCATTGGGGAACTTGTAGTGATTCTATAGAGCCACATGTTTCTATCATAGTAGAGATGGATCTCTGTCTTCCAATCGAATGAAAACTCAATAAAAACTATCCCAGATGATGGGATATCGGCTTTTTGATCATGGTGGAATGACTCTACATTATTCTAGTAAGATTCTGATCAGGGTATATCAATAAGTCAGTGTTCGTGTTTAGACCCAGGCTGAGACAAGACATCTTCATGTTTTGGACCAAGCACCAGAGGGACCAGATGGAGGGCCCTCAAAAGTTCAAGGTACCATCCTAATTACATCATACAAAGTTGTTTAATTATTTGATAATAGTGCTTCTATTTATTTTATCTCTACCCACCTTGAGAATCTTTTAAACCTTCCAACGATTTTTTTTTGGTGGATTTGGTGACGCCCTTTCTTAAGAAGAAGGAGCAGGGTATCAGGTGTCTATCATTTTCTCACGCCATGTTAGGGGTCATGTTATAATTGGATTTACCATTGTTGGATATTTACCTCTTTGATGTAATTCTTACCATGGATTTATTGGTTCACTTACAAGTGCATATTGATTATTATAGGTAGCAAGTGAGTTTCATGGAACCTGATGGGAGTACTCAAGTTTTTCTCGGTGAATGTGATCCTCATTTGAGTCATTCTGAACCTCCAATCCTAGGGTTGTGATATCCCCCCTTTCAATTATTGTTGCTCATGTTAGAGGATGGTGGTGGGGCTCCTGAGGACAGATTAACTCATATAGTGGATGAGTTCCAAAAGGTATATCCAAATTATTTTTTCATGGTAACTATCAAAGTGGGATGTATAGTTTACAATTTAATTAGCAAAAGAACACAACCAATATTTATATCCTCATATTGTATGGACCCCATTGAGATGAGGGAATTAAAAAAATATCTAGATGATTTTGAATCCAATGGGTTCATTCTCTTGTGTGTCACTCCTTGGGCCACCCATGTTGTGTTCATAAAGAAGGCTGACATATCACTCCAGTTATGTATCGATTACCAAAAGCTAAATAAGGTAACCATCAAAAATATGTATCCTTAGACTAAAACTAATTACTTATTCAATCATCTGAATGGGGTAAGTTGGTTCTTTAAGGATGACTTTACCTTGGGTTACCATCAACTCGGCGTGAGAGAGATAGATATTCCTAAAAACACCTTTTCGAAGTAGGTATAACAACTTCAAGTATTTTTTCATGACTTTTGGGTTACCGAATGCTCTATAAGTCTTTATGGAGATCATGAATAGGGTGTTCCACCAGTGTCTTGAATCCTTTGTTGTGGTATTCATGGAATGTATCCTAGTTTATTTTAGATCTGAGGAAATTCATGAGCATCATTTACAGACAGTGCTGGGAACTTTGTGGGATAGCCATCTCTATGAAATTTTTTCAAAGATAACTTTTTGGATTAGGGAAGTGAATTTTATAGGAACTGTCATTTCAGAGCTAAGAGTTTCGGTGGACCCTGAGAAGATCAGTGAAATTATGTTGTCGAAGAAGCTGAAGAACATGTTTGAGATAATGAGTTTCCTTATCTTGGTTGGTTATTACATGTGGTTTTTTCGTTAATTCCCTCAGCATGCATCTTTCATGACCACACTCACCTGGAAAGGGTTGAAGTTTTAATTGATCCTTGAATTTTTGGTGTACTTTGACAAACTAAAGTAGTGGTTTACTACCGCACCTTTATTGTTCATTCTATAATTGGGAAAGGGGTACATATTTTAATATGATGCTTTAGGTATAGGCCTTAGGTGTGTTCTTATGCCAGATTACAATGTGATGGAATATGGCTCTCAACAACTCTGACCACATGAAAATAATTACCCAACCCATTATTTAGAGTTATAAGTGATTATGCATGCCTTAATGACATGTCATCAATATCATTTTGGGGACGAAATTTCTTGTCTACTCAGATCATAAAATCACATCCTATATCTTCTCCCAAATGGATCTCAATCTAAGGTAGCACCATTGGGTCGAGTATCTTCAAGGGTTCTACATTGATATCATCTACACCCTATGAAGGGTTTATGCCATGGAAGACACATTGAGTAGAAAGGTAATAGTATAGGATTTGAGGAAATCGAGTGAAGAGTTGACATTGATGGGACTATTTTCCCAGATGCACCTGGAGACCAAGGAACAAAGTGGGGATGCATTATTTTCTAGTGTTTAGTTGGACCCTTCTCTTCTTGAACTAATTCAGTGGGGAAAAACAAGGTGGTGATTTGTTCAAGAAAACTATGTAGTTTCTTCATGATTGGTAGACACCATGCGGTTAGTCATTGTCTCCTGATATAATTTAGTTCTTTAAGGACCATTTTGTTGTGATGTTATCTATGAGAAAGATGGCGGTGGATGATATCCACCAGTCTCAGTGGGATGATCATATTGGAGCTACCAAGATTTACTATGTTGTTCTTAGATAGTTTTTGTGGCTAGGAATGAGGAGGGATATAACAGATTTTTTTTTTTGAGATGTTATATATATCAGCAAGTGAAATTAAAGAATCAAAGGCCCCCTGGTATTCCTTATCCATTACCCATTCCTACCTAGAAGTGGTATATTGTTTCCCTGGATATTATTATTGGATTACCTTATACACACTGGGGAAGGAATTCTATTAGGGTGGTAATTGACTATTTGACCAAATCAGCCCATTTCTTCCCAATCAATAATTCAGTGAAGGTGGATGAGTTGGGCCGATTGTATGTTTAGGAAGTGGTAAGGCTCCACGATGTGGCATTAAAAATATTTGATGATATAGACCCATGTTTTAACTATCATTTTTGGGAAGGCCTTCAAAAGGCACTGGGTCGCAAATAAAGATGTGTACGATATACCATCCTCAAATTTATGCTCATATAGAGAAGTAAAACTAGATCCTTAAATACTTTCTTCATACATGTGTATTGGATTTTTTAGGATCATGGGATAGACATCTGGGATTGGTCAAGTTTTCTTAAAAATATAGTTTTCAGTCCTCAATCTGAATGGATCCCTTTGAGGAAATCTATGGTTGACCATTTGAGTCCCCTTTGTGCTGGGTTTCGGTTGGTGCGGCCTCATTTCTGGGACCGATCCTTGTGAAAGTGATGTCTAAGAATGTCAAGTTAATAAAAAATAGTTATTGGTAGCTCAGAGTCCCCAAAAATATTATGTAAATCAATGGTGTCAAGAGATTGAGATTTTATGGGTGACCAGTTGTTCATGAAGTTTGCACCAAGTTTGGGTCATTGTCATTTTTGAAAGAAGGGAAAGCTAATTCCGATGTATGTTGGACCCTATGAAATCATCAAGATGATACGTGAGTTTTTATACATGTTATATTTTCATTCTTAGTTGGCATAAATTAATGATGTGTTCCATGTCTCCTAGTTGAAGAAGTATAATATGAACCTGTCTTATGTTTGGAATTGGGAAGAATTCGAGATAGAACTTAATTTAACTGTGTTAGAACAGATAGTGTGGATAGTGTATTTCCAAAAGAATGAGATTTGAAGAATTTCCATTACAGTGTTCCATGTCTTTTGGAAACATGGCCATGAAATGCATGAGACTTGGGAGTAGATGTCACTGGTTGAGAAAGAGTACTCATTTTTGTTTTTTGATCAATCTTTGAGTCGACATTCTGGGGATATAACATTTTCATAGTGGGGATAATTGTCACATCCATGATTTTATTTGAGGTATTTTTCTATTTATTTTTAGACTTCTTTTTTCATTTTGGATCTCAATTTAGTATTGCGAGAACATGGAAGTTTTTGGGTAAATTTTTTAGGTGCATAGTTAGTGCACGAATTTCCAAATCTTGCGGCCAAACCCTGATAATCATGTGAACTATAGTGTTTTGGGGTAGTGGGAACTTTCAAAATTTCCACACTGGTCAAAAAACCATGTAGGATAAGCATTCAGCCTATCCATATCATTAAACTATTGTTTTTACACTTTAACCCTCCTTTGAAAGAAACCCCTAAACCCTCATTTATCACCCCACTAGGGATTATCCTCCTTATGAGTGCCTCCATCTCCATCCTCCTTTCTTGTGGATTCTATTTTGTTATGGATTTTGGTGTTTGTTCCTCGATTAATCATGTGAGTCTCCTTTTACATTGTTTTCTTTCCAAATTCAAGGGGTTTCTTTCCTTTCTCGTTGGGTCCCTTTTCTCCAGTGCCAAGGGTAATATTTTTGTTGGGATCAAACATGAACTTTTGGGTTTGATCCTCATTTTTTGGGTTTGATCTTGTTATCTTTTTGTGTGATTCAGGTGCATTTAGAGTTTCACACCAGATTTTGGGGATTTCTATACATGAGGTAAGTGATTCCATTCTTAAACATTATCTAGTGAATTTATTATTCTTTCATGAGTAATTTTTCATGTTATATGATTTTTTCATTTGGTAAAAAGGGGTATTTTAAAGTAATTTATGGGAATTTGTCTTTAAATTGGGTTTTTATAGGAAATTCGGTGTATTTGTTGTGTAATCCCTTATTGTGATACTTGGTAATGTTTAATTAGTTGTGTAAATGATTTATTAAATTATGTGTGTGATGTGAATCTTATATGAGAATGGGTTTGGTGTGTGTATGATTTTAAAATAGGATTTTGATGTGAAAGTAGTGGCTGGTTGTGTTTATCATGTGTTGTTTTCCATATAAAATGTAATACGAGTGTGTTATGTGAAATGTGGAACATTATTGTGAACAATGGGAAGCCCAATTATCTAGGTGGGTGGACTATAAATAGTATTCTAGTGATACATAGGTGTCTTATGCCCTGTTATAGTTTATATGAATAAAGATAACAACATTAATTAAACCTTTATGATCATTAGAGACCACTAGAACTATGGATGTTTCTCCTCTCTAGTGTCCCGTTCATGAGAATATGGATTTTTGGGGGTTTTGTACCACTTTACACTAAGATACAATGTCTATAGGGTCATACTCATAGCTAGTGCCCAAAGGGATCTCCCGTGACTAGTTTTTTTTGTTATATCGCACTTACCATCGGCATACGGTATGACTCATTGGTTATTTCAAAGGTAAGCATGTTTCCTTTTTAATGTTGTTTCTTTCAAAAAAATCAATATAATTTTTTCTCATTCTCTTCATCTAGAACTTGCATGTTAGTCAGCATATTGTGTTTATTTAATGGAATCTTATATTATTTTAATCCTATTGGGATTTTAATTACACCCTACTTACACCATTCGGTGTAAGTAGACATGGTTATATTTGATATAGGTAAGAGAAATATGTTTCAAGATAGTGGTTCTAGTTTCAAGTGATATTCCTTGGTGAGTTTTTATGGAGATTGATTAATAGTGATTATCCTCTTTCCATGATAAATTTTTTGAGTTGGATTTGGGGTTTCTCCTATTATAGTAGTTCTTTTGGTTTTGTGAAAACCTTGTAACCCAAATCTAGAAATCGATTTATGCCTCGTTCAATTATGATTTTTTTTCATTTAATTTTATTTTTGGTTGTTTTATAATAATAAAATCATGTAAATCATTATCATGTTTTAATTATGATTCCCAAGTACTTGTTTCCAGCTAGTGGGTATTGTTAATTACCTTATGGCCATTCCATAGACTAGGTCGGGCAATTGTTTAGATGATAACCTGGCATGTTTCATGACACCTTTCTAAATAATTAATATGTATGTAGATATTTTGTATACGTTCTTAGGTGCAGTAAATATGAAAAACAATTTTTGTGATTGATTTGGGTGGAAGCTGGTGTATTAAACCTTTCCTCAGAGCACACCTAGTATAATACTCATTGTGGATATGCTTTAGGTAAACCATATTTTCATAACTAACAATTATCAAGGATTTGAATAGATGATTCAAATTAATAACCTATAGTAAACATTTTGTGTCATATATTGAAAAGAAGGTTTCATGATTTTGACATCCTATAAATTATAAAAAGTATTCCCATTGCTATTATTTTTTATTAAACTGTGATTTTTGGTTTCAGATAATGGTTAGAATCTGATAGAATCATGTTATCATTGAAAATTAAGGTAAATGTGGTGACAGTGTGAAAACAATTTGGATAATGACTAGAATAAAATATATTATTATTATTATTATTCCATTATGCCAAAATATGATCAATAAACTATAAAATAAACAACCCTCTTACTCAAATTATTATAAAAATATGGGGTTCTCTAAGAGCATGAGTGGTGGAGATGATAGAGGAGGTAAGGCTGTAATTTATTTCCTATCATAAATGTGCAATGAAAATCAAAGGAATGTGTATCAAATGATCCGAAAAAGAATTTACATGTGGAAAAGAAGTTCATAATGAAATGTATTATCATATAAAAATTAAGAGTATGATGGAAGGAAATATATGTCATCCTTAGTATCCATTTATAGTTCTGTCTATTAAATGTGGTGAACCTGGAACTTATTTGAGTCAATTCCCTTTTTAAATGGCTATATATGTAACCATGGAAGGACCTGTGATGATATAAAAAAATTTAAGTATTAAATTATATTCTATAAATATATATAAGAATTATTTTTACAGAACATATTTAGTTTATAGGATTAATGAAACATATAAGGATTTTGTAAGTATTAGAAGCATATATGTCTTCATTTTCATAACATTTTTCGATAAAATTAATGTTATGGATACCAGCATGGGTTTATGAGTATAAAATTTATCATAAGATTATATTATTAAAAACAACATTTTAGGTTTTTTGTGATCGGATTCTACCATAGTAAGTATATTTCTAGAAAAAAAATTATGGCAATAAAAACAATAGGTTTAGTATATGTTTTAGTAAAAATGTTATTTAAATTATAATGCCCTTAATTTTATGTAAAAATGATTCAGATTATTTCTAACCTTTATGGTTTATCTAATAATTTGTGCTTTAGTAATAATGGACCATCACTATTTGGTATAATTATTTGAATTATATTAATAGTCTTATAAAAATGATGTCAAACAGACTGGGTGATATCTTATCGCATCCAGAAAAGTTGCAGGGCATAAACCCACTACATAAGGGAGATAAGGGTTTAACACCTACTCATGGACAATGATATTTTATGGTCAATATATTTTTTTATAAATAATTTTATGAATAAATATTAATGATAAACCGCTGATTTTACAGTTATTGAATAGAAATTAATAAATTATATTTGATTAAGTGGGGATTTCATATTTGTTTTATACAGTATTTAGAGATAGATTGAAATATATTTACCTAATTTATTGATATAATGATCTATTAAATGTTAATTTTAGTGATTTATGCATAAAAATTTCATTTTCAATCAATTACTTCATTTATTAAACGATGAAATGGAAATATATCAAGGAATAACTAAAGAATGAAATTTCACTTATAATATACAATGTTAGAATGTTAGTGTAATTCCTTATATAAAAAGAATGTATATGAATTCCTAAAATTTAGGGAAAAAATAATCCAAAAATTTTATCCTATCACCATCATATACATTTATTCAAATGGTCTTAGAAATCATCTAAGATTTATGGTTTTGGGGTCCCTACATTCCCATTGATCATTTACTTTCTTATGGTTAATGATCATTATCACTATCTTTAATTATTTAAGATTTTTTTAATGTAAATATCATCACATCCCACCAATGTTATCATACATAGAAACCTAGTTAATTCTTGTGTCATATGACCTTTTTTAATTCCCTTTCACATGGATTAATAGAATATTTTATTAACTTGTTTTACAATATAGATTTTAAAAAAATAATTTTCAATTATAAAACCGTTGATTTCTATGTGAAAGGTAAAATAGTAAGGATGTAGTTAATTTAATGTTTTGAGAATGATACACTCAGAAATTATAATATAAGTACATTTTATTTGATAGAATATGCAGCATTCAAATTTGTTCTTAAATAATTGATGAAAATTATTGCATTAAATTAATCACTTAGGTAGCTTGTGGAACATGGAACCCAAGCCAAAATGAATCTTAATATAGTATACCTTTATAAGGTTTCCATTAATTTTTTCTGTTTTAATAGTTATAAATTAATTTTTATTTTTATTTTAATCTATTTATTATTAATAAAATTTAAATCTTTTAAATAAAATAAAATATTTCCTAAAAATAGTATTTTTCTAGAAATAATGTAGTCATGCATTTCCCATAAAATATAAAATTAATTATTAAAACTTTTAGAATACATAATTTATGAAATGGTATTAATTTTTGAAATTATATTATCAATTTTATATTGTTGTTAATTTTTCGTTTATTTCTAAAAATATAGATTTTTTAAAGAATAGTGAAAAATTATTATATTTATTGGAAACATCCTTTTTATTTAAAAATTTTATAATGATAAATTATATTTTAAATTGGTTTTGATAAATAAATTGTTCTATTGTATTACAATTTAACAAATTTAGGTCATTGTAATCTACTTATTATTTAATTTAGTTATTAAAACCATCTTTAATTATGAGACTTTTTTCTTTGGAAGCCTGCTTTTTCCAAACACCATCCAGTATAATTTTAAATTTGATAAAAAAAATATATGAATTGATGTTTTAATAATATAGTCCTTATTTGGGGTAATTATAATATTTATTATTTAATATGTTAAACTTTATTTTTTACCCTAATTAATTGTGAAAAGAGACAAAATTCATTATTGTTGTTATGGTAAAAACTAGTCTTTCAGGGGGTACACTAAGACGATAATGATAAAATGACATAAAACATGTCTAAAACTATTTTATGACCATACATCAACCATATAACCTATAAGGAACACAAATGGCCCATTTTAGTGTCATTTTTCAATATTCTAACATGGGTGATATTGAATCTTTTAAAAATTCTATGAGTGTCATCTCCCCAACTTATAAAAGGATACCCCCTCCCATGCCATGTTTGAACATCCAAATCCATTTGGTTTGGAAAACCACAATCAAAATAGTTTAATTACTCCCCAAAAAAATAAACTATCCAATTTTTGTATCATAAATCCATACTAATAAGGATGATAGTGGAAACCTAATGAGGTCATCCGAGGATGAGGCAATGTTATTAAATGAACATTTATATTTTCTTCTGCTACCACCTCACCCAAATGTTAATAAAATATTAATATAAAATGACAATAGAAGCTAATATATATTGACATGTTAATGTATTAATGGAATTACCTAAATCCAATCGCACTTCCATCGATTAGGAAACAAAACTATCAATCATGTGTATATTGGGAAACCACCATGTGAATAGATGTAATTCATTTTCCATCACCACTATTTGAAGGAATGAAATAATGATCTATTAAACACATTTATTTGATATTTATGGTAATATTATAACTTCTAAATTTAATATCATGTGTACTATTTTACATTATATTCATTTTAAAATATGATAATGTCACTCGTTGGTACATTGCACTACAGCTTCGTGATGCAAAGAGATTTGATTTTAACATACACATTAGATGGAAAGTAATAAGGTTAAATTTAGTGAATATATTTTATAATATTAAATTACATTTATTTTATAAAATTATTATATCACTCATCTCTTTACTATTTCACTAACAAATGAAATGATAACATCACTTGTGTATATATATGACATACTATCACCAGGATTCGATGTGATCCATTATCCAGGATAAAATTTCAAAATTTATAATAAAAATGTATAAAAAATATGATATTTATAAAGTCAATATCATTATGAATATTATTAAACTATATTATTTTCGGAGAAACTAAATCATTCAAGAGAAAAACTCATGATAATATAAGGAAATTAACACAATAAATAATGAAAATAATGAAATATTTTTAATTAATTTCTGATAAGATGTTACATGATGAAAATATATGATGTTATACGAATATGGTTAGGGTATACATTTTTTACATGATTAAAACCAATATATATGACCTTAAATAATGTTAAACCAAAGGGATTTGTAAGGTAATGGGAATCATATGAATATCTCTTCATTGAATAATATTAAATTGTAATGCACATAATTTCATTTATATGGTATATATAGTTACTTTTTAACATGTAATCTCATTATTGATTAGAAATCAATTTTATTTTAAGTTAAAATTTGAAATAATTCATCCACAAGTGTTTAACATAAATGTAAACAAGTGGTAAATAATTTAATAACTCCATTTCATTTTAATGGGTTATATTACATATTCATTATCATTATTATTCAACGATTTTGTGTGTATTAAATTTTTCATATATTATGATTTATATCATCTTTTTTTATTTAAATATGAAACACATAAATTATTCATTTGTTATTTATCGCTTCAAAATTATGATCCTTGTAAGTTTTTATTACCAAATAATACCTTAATTGGTATTGTATGTGCTTGAATTTCCATTGAATGAAATTATATGTTAATTGTCTAATAACCCCATTTCATGTTCTTATCATATGTTCATCCATGATGTTTTCAAGTAATAGTACAATTTTACCACACATTGTTACTTAAAATTATTGTTAAATTATTATTAATAAATTATGAATTCATTTCTAACTTCTTTTGAATATCCTTTTTCTTTTAAATCCATACTTTTTAAAATGAATTAAAATTTTATTTTAATATTTTTCAAATGATTTATTGAAAAAAAATTACCCCAGTTTATATTTTTTCAAATCCATGGAATTGAATCTTCATTCAATTTTCTAAATAAGGACTACTTGGTTTTTACTAAAAATATTAAAGGAATTTTGGTATTATCATCAACGAAATGTAGAAAATTTACCTTTTTCATTAACAAGAATTGGTATAAAAATTATTTTATAATAATGATGGGTTATTTAAAATGAAATGTTATTTCAATATTTATTTTGAACCATTAGTTTTAAATTTTGATTTTTATGATAATAGAGATTTTTTCCGGAAGATTGTTTTTTAATGATCTTTTTATGGTTTTTTATTCATGAATGACAACTTCCCATAATTATAATTATAATCCACTAGGGATACGTTGTATTGATACAATAATTATTATTTTTATTAATTTTTATGGTCTTTTTATCCAAGGAAAGTATTTACATTCACTTTAATGATCCATTTTTTTAAAAAGTAACTTTCTAATAATATATTAAATATCCTATTATCATTATATAATAACGTTCCCACTAAATGTTCATATTATTTATCATAGAAATTTTTATTGATTAACAATTATATTATTTATTCCTATGGTACCCAATATTGGATTTTATTTTATTATATTTTCAAATATTTAAATTTCTATATTAATTAATCATTATAAATTTTTGATGATATGTAACATTGTTCATGAATTAAATATATTTTTCTATATATAAGTAATTAATTGAACATAATGTGATGTGTAGGGCCCATAATTATATATCCCCATGATGCATCGGTTGTGTCAAGTATAATATAAATAATATTGAATTAATTGGGTTCTTAACCATAAATTTAATCTATATTTTTAAAGGTATTGAATGTAGAGGTATCATGATTCATTATATAATGATATCTAATAATTAGTCATTTCCTTCCTTAAAAATTCTATTTATATTATCTTGTTATATTTGTGATGATATCCTCCCAAGATGAATTTCATTCTTAATTATTTATTAAATGACATTTTTTAAATTATTTATAATTCCATGTTTATTAATCATTATATATTAAAGATAATAAATTTATTGATTAAATGGAAAGAGTGTTAAATTATTTAACATTCCATATTTAATATGCCTTATCTATTCATGATAGTCATGTTATTGAATAAATGGAATGTGTGTTTATTTTTTTTTCCTTATTGGCATATCCCAAATTTACCCTTGTTTAGGGTAATGTGTTATCTTGTAGTGTAGCTTAGGTTGTTGAATCCTTAGAGACCAAATATGAACATGAGGAAACATATTCTATGTAAATGAATTTTATCTATGATGTTTCCATCATTGGGGTTGAATTAATGTGGGTTAAAAAAATTATGAGACGAAAGTGAATTCAATTTATGTGAAAGGGTTGATATTAGGTTATTACATTGTATGGATTGGATGAGATTCAGTTTTAAATATTTCAATTTCATATACTTGATAGTGATTAAATTAATTAAATAAAAAAACATCATTACATATTTAATTATTACCAACACAAATATAATATTGATAAATTATACACATGGATGATCATTGTTATGTGTACTCTAAGGAAAATCTTAATATTATTAATTTAAGAGTGTGTATATAAAATTAAACAAGGGATAATATGTATTATGATCGTCAAAATTAATTATTAAATAAATTAATTCATTAAAAATTTATAGAGTGAGAAATAAAATCCAATATTTTCTCTTTTTACTCACTTTTATGAAACCATGATAGTGTTATAATTCCATTTATACAGTGATTTAAATTTAATACAAGATTAAACTCTTGATGTAGTATTTGAATAAGTAAAAACAATTAAATAATAAACATTCTACCATTGTGTAAAATATTTATCACTTCATTGTGTGAATAAATTCATATATTAATGAAAAATTATAAACATGTCAACCAAAAAAACATAAAATGAAAATAATATGGATTAATATTAATAGTCTATTTTGATTTTAGTAATAAAAAATTAAAATAAATATTTTTCAAAGACAAATAGGAATCATAAAATTACAAAGTAAATTTACCAAAATCATCCTCATCTCCATCACCACTACATATTTAAATTATAATTTCAAAACTCTTGGATAAATCCCCAAGTAGTAAAAGTATACCCGCGTGATTATGGTAATCCTAGGGTGGTTAAATGTTTTTGGAATATTGACTTTCCCACCCCTAACATAAAATGGGTGCCACATTTCATTCATCTGATAGATGTGAAAATACTATATTTTAGATGGATGATTTTGAGTAGTCCTTAGAAAAAGAAATTAAATAATAGGATTTCCTATAACATCATATAAATATAATCCCAATTGGAAACACATTATTGGAGATATGTAAAAATAGTGGGATATTATTCTAGGACACAGAATATGACCTAGAATTTCATCTTCCATTTGGGAATCTAGGATCACCCCTTAGTCCTCAATTTTTTTCATGGGAAACTATACCATAAAATATTAACAATAATTATGGATATATAAAACTAAAATTTTATATTCCTTAGTATTTTATTTGGGTATCTATATTTAATTTCATTTTTCTTCTATCCAGTTCACATCACCTAGAATTTCAAAGGTTCAAGGCCCAATTTTCTCATCATCCCAGATGAATCTCTAATACCTACAAAAGAGTATAATTTTCTTCATATAATGGGAGACATGAAAATGATATTTTAGAATAAAAACAACACCATTGGATGTTTTAAGAGTTGTTAAAAAAAATTAACATGTAATAGTGAACTTTAATATATAATTACAATCATAATGAAAAATAACTTTCATATTATAAAATGTACTAAAATGGTGTTTATGAATAATGATGAAAATGAATAAAATAATATTTTTGATAAATATTAGAAAAAATTAGTTTCTAATAAATCCCCCAATATCATTTTTGGTATTTTTGATCAATGAGTATCAAAACTATGAAAATGAAATCTATATAGAAAAAAACTCAGAAAAAGACACAATAGAAAGAAAAATATGAATGCCATAAAAAATAACAAAATAAATGTTTATAATCATATCCCAATCCAAGTCCCATTCCCATTATTTTTTTCAAATTCATTTAAAATTTTCATGCAATTTCAATTAAGCATAATAGTGTGTTGTGATCACAATACTCATGGGGGTTTATTTTAATTCAAGAGGGAAAATATGGAAGCACTATATGGAATAAACTATTAACAATAATATGATTAATCTTATCTTTTTCATTTTATTAATAATTTTCCAATTTTAATTGATATTTCACTCAATTATGTCGACCCCTATATTGAGAATTTTTCGATGACCCATAGGATCAAAAAAAATAGGGAACAATATGAAGCTCGCATACTAGGTCATCAAATAGATTTACCTCAATCAACATAAAAATAAAATTACCAAAAATATAGTCACAATGACATATTTTGGATTCCCGATTCCAATGTTCCAAAATCCATGAATTAGTTCAATCAATTAATCTATGTTTAAATTTATTTTTATTTTTTATTTATAATTTAAAAAAAAATGTTTTTTTAATACTCATTTAAAATAAAAATGATCACCAATCCTATTTTTTTATTATGGGACACCAAAAACACAAAATAATACCCCATATTAAAAAGAATGTTCATTGCGAGATTTTTAATTAAATGGATGTGAATTTGAGAGGTGAAAAACTCACATTAGACTACAACACTTTCCAAAATATATGATCATTGACTTAAACATGGAAAAAAATTAGTATCATGGCATGAAAAATTATTTGGTATTATATTTGAATATTTTCTATGTGTATTATCATATTCAAGATTATATAAATATTTTATCCATTTAAGAATGTAATATTTTCATTGAAATAGAATTTTTTTTTAATTCATTTCACCCTGAATATTGAATAACATTGTCCCCAATATTTAAATAAAAATATATTTATATTGGTGTAGAGTCAGATGAGGGGAGTTCACAAATAAAATTTGAAAATGAAAATCATAAAATAGAGTCAGCAAGTTACATGTTGTTGACCCATAAATAAATAATTGATCACCAAGGATTCATGTCCTAATAGACTACTTTTGGATGACTAAATTATAGGTTTGAATTTTGGAAGGCTTCTGATTCTTTTTAAAATAATAAAATAATTATACTATTAAATCTCATTAACAAGTTCCATTACATCTCACAGGAAACACCAATGGTGTTTTCTTGTAAAAAATTAAAAACCACAATATATATATATATAATGAAATAAAATAAATTATTCAAAAAGATCAAGGTTTCCACATCGGAAGATATTAGTTTAATGTCATTATATCAACTTAAACCCCTAATCATTCCCAATACCAACTTTTATCATTTAAATGATTTCTTTTTTCACCAATTTCTACTTGAATGATTTTGATAAATTGTTTAAAATCTATTTCATGTAAAAACATATATCTCCTATGAGTCGGAAAATCCATTGAATATTGGAAATGTATGATCTAATTTCATCAATGGTATTTGTTAAGATAGAAGGTATCATTAAATAATTTATTGTTCCAATAGAATAATAAATGAAAACATAAATGTTTTGGTCATCCCTGATGAATAAATATTTGATGGAAAATAGTATGGGTTAATGTATAGTTTTGGAATGATTCAAATAACATGATATTGATTAAGAGTATGAAGTAAGCTTGATTTTTTCATTTAGAACTATGTTTCTTCCCCATATTATTTTGGTTCTGTTAAATGGGAAAGAAATGGGGTATCATGATTTATTATATGGTTTTTGTGATATGTGGTTCTGAATTTTCAATAATGGAGAATGAATTTGGTGATTCAATACAAAAAATAAATTTTATCTTGTAAATAAATTAAATCTATTTATTTTTCATATAAATAACCATAAAATATTCCTTGATATTATTAAGATAACCCAAATTCAATTGTTTGTTCAAATAATTAACTTCTTTTAGGGTCTCCCCTATATTATCTTTCTCATTTGATTCCATTTTGGTTTTATGATGGGGTAATGTTAAAGACACTCCATTATATTATACTAAATCTATTATTATATATTATTATGAAACACAAAAACAAAACAAGTGTTAAAAGATAAGATAATTTGGGGTGAGAATATATGGGGAGTTTATATGATCACTTACATCGGTCCATGGAAATAGCGCAAAACTTTGGTCTTGCCCACATTTATCAAAGGTTAGGGCTGAAGTATTCGTTTTTAGTATAGCTTGGGTTGTCAAATATTAATATACCTATGAATAACCTATGGACACAAACTCTATACATGTTTATTTTCTATATTATGTTTCTATTATTTTGGTTGAAATGATGTGAGTTAGAAAATACTAAGAGACATAAGTGAATTCAATTTATGAGAATTTTTTTCAAGGTTATTAAAATAGATAAATTAGATAAGATTCATTTGTAATTATTTCAATTTAATAGACTGTAAAGTGATTCATTTAAACAAAAAATCTTCATCCCTCATTATATTAATAACCAAAAAAATCTAATACTAATATCCTATACACTTGGGAGGTCATTTTTATTATAACTCCAATATAAATGTTTCTATTATAAATTGATGTATAAGATCATAAGATTCAACAAGAGAGTTGAATTATTATGATATTAAATGAAAATTATAAATTAAAAAAAAAATTATTATTTAGAAATAACATCCACTCCATCCTTATTATACTTACATAGATTAACTCAGTAGAGGTCTAGTCTGCCGTTGATGAAAATCATTTGATGGAAGATGATTAGCCCACCATTGTGTGATGGATTTGACACCTCAATATGTTAATTAATTCACACTATAATGAAAAAATATCAATTTGTTAATATAATGAAAAAAATTATAATAAGAAGATGTTTTATTAGGTGACTAATTTGATTCAGGTAACATAAAATTGTAAGAGAAACCTTAGAATGGAAAAGTGTAAACATAACATTAAAATTAAAATAATCCAAAAAAATAATCAACAATGTCACCAACACTTCCTTAAAGAGGCATTTCAATAGGATTGAGTCAATATCACATTAATCCAAGTCTTCCCACATAATTATGATAGTCCTATGGTAGTGGAGTGTTTATGGAATGTTGATTTCCCCACCCCAGACCTGAAATAGGAGCCAACATGTTTCCATATGATTGATGTGACCAAACTTGATTCTAGATCAAATAATTTTAGGATTACATAGACGATGAAATTAAATACCATTATTTATTCTAATATCTTGTAAACTTTCAACTCAATTGGATTCCAATACAAGGATTTATTTGTTAACATAGAGGGTTGTTATTCTAGGCCATCGAATTTGGCCCAAAATAGTATCTTCGAATTGGCCCCCCTATATCACCACATAAACATCAAAATAAGTACTATAAAATGTTAAATGAAATGTTAATTATTATTACCTATATATTTAATTAAAATTTGAGATTCTTTGGGCTTGTATTATGGACTATACAGTTATATTATAGAGATATTGTTCATATCAATTTTCCCAGTATTTCGTAGGTTCATAGACAACTTTTTCCATCATCCCAAATGAATATATAATTGATCCAAAATGATAAAAAGTTCATTATATCATGGGAGAACAAAAGACTAAAATTTCAAAATAAAATCATGAACATTGGATGTTTAAGGAGGTGTTCTATAAATGAACCATGTAATAATTCAGTTCAAGGGAGATTTATAATCACAATTTGAAATAATGTTTATATTGTAAAATGATGTAAAAATATTCTTTATGAATAGTGAAGAACTTAAATATTATAATATTTACAATTAATGTTTTATAATGTTAGTGGCTATTAACTATAAATGTTTATTACTATAATCTAATCATGATAATCAAATTAATTAAATGTCATGTGTGTTTAGTTAATTACTTTTCAATGCTTATTATGATTAATGATTATTGATAACTTCCATTATACTTATAACTTAATGGTAATTTGAGAACACCCATTTTTTATTCCTTTACCAAGAATCCAGGAAGTGTAACAATAATTATAGGTAAGTATTTTCATGATATAATAATTATATTAATGAATAAAAAATGAAGTTTTATTTTTTGTATACATATTTAATATGGGAATCATGTATATATCCTATTTACCAAAACTAATAAACATTCATTCCATTAATATATTATCACATATGTCTAGTTTAAATGTAATAAACCCAACATAGTATCTGGGCTACTGGATTTGGGGTCATCACAATCAAGCTATACAAAGAAAATCATGCACTAAGTCGTAGATTTAAAATAATTAATCACTACCTAAAGAACATGTAACATATAATAATAGAGAAACATCAGTAAACAATAATTAATTTTGTATTAATAATAAATGCATAAGGGTTTGGAAAAAATAAAATCCTATGAAATCTTATCATAATATGGAATACATCATAAATATATTCCCATAACCAACTAGATTTGGAACCACTTCTTGATTCCCATGGTATAATGACCATCGAAACCCATTTCCCAAAATTATTTCACGATATTTGAAACCATAATAAATTCACTAGGTGGTGAAATCTTACAAAACTAGTCAATATAAATATATATTATTTACACAATAATATGGAAGCCTCTGTAATTTTATTATAGAATATTTGTCACATGGAACGAAATGGTGTTGTGACACTGAACCCAATATCCCAGAGTTGGTGTATTGTTATTATATTTCCATAAGATACAAGGAATAATATCCCGAAGGATAGAATATATTAGTAATATTGGTAAACTATATACATAATCTAAATTATTATTACAATTGATGAATAAAAATAGAAAATGTATTTTCTTTGAGAATGCCATTATTCCTCATAGCATAATCATGTATATCTATAACAATACATATCATGATATCCTAGGGAAAATAAATCATATGAATAGGTTTTATTAGATCCATAGTAAAGAAAACCCTACAATGGATGAAATGAATAAATAAGGCATAATCAATATGTAATGGTAAATAATAAAAACACATGCCATTTAATTAATAACTTGGTCATAACATGTAAAGAATAAATGAAAATATAATTGCATATAAATAATCACATGATATTGAAACATAACCATGGATATGATAAATAATAGAATAATCACATGGATTATAAACAACTAAAATCATAATGGTATAATTTATAATTCTAGAAAACTAAAACAAGCTATCAAGTCCTTTTATTGAGTTATCTAATACAATTGGTGCATTTTTTTATGATATCTACATAAATGGGTATGGATTTATCCAAAACCCAATCTAGTTTGTCTCATGATATGTAATGATGCATTGTGGGTCTATAGTTGTCCAAACCATCAAATACCAATTCAAATGCATTCTGTATATGATAGGGGTGACACATAATCCATATAAACAATCATATTAAATCTATCATATGAAATGTAAATACATTCCCAATTTAAAAATAATAATCATAAACCATCCAGAGTAATGTAGCGAATGGAAATGAAACTATACATCCTAAAAAATGGATCATAAACCATTAATATAATAAATAATGATTATTTAATTATTACATATACCCAAAGGATAATAATTACAATAATCTTTTAATTTCATTAATTAAATGAAATAAAACAAAAATATCATTAAAATTAATCTTGAGAAAAATTACCATTTCACTATGAAATTATCAATTAACAATAAAAAGTCGTAATTTTTTTTAATATTATCTGAAAAAAAAAATAAGCTTTAAAATTTTTAGTGGTCATAATATTGTAATATTCTATTCATTTTGTAAAAGTCAAAAAATGATTTCATTCACTTTTTCATAAAAGAAAAAAGATCATTTTTATAAATAAATAGTGGTTTCATTCAAAATATTTTCTAAAAAATAAAAATGGGTAAAAATTAATAGAATATATCATCATGAAATAGATAAAAACATTTTTATATAATTTTTAGGAAACACGTTTTTTAAGAAAATAGATTTCTAACTAAAGAGACAATTAATGTTGGTTTTTCATAAAAAAAATTTGACAATCATTTTTATTACCGATGAATGGAAAAATTGTAATATTATTTGAAATAAGACATGTATAAAAATATAATATAAAATAAAATGATTTTATTATAGTAATATATATTATCTCTTCAAATAGAGACAAAAACATAAGTAGTCCTGAATAATAATGAGATTATTAGAAAACCCATAAAACATTGGTAACTTTTAAGTCATTAGCCTAAAAATTTGAATGAAATAAAATTGAAAATTAAAATTAATTAATATAAATATATTAATGATATAACATATGAATGGGAATGTATACAAACCACAAAATGTAAATAAGTGGTAAACATGGCATTCGTCTCATGGAAGTAGACGTAAGAAGAGAAACCCTTACCATGAGTTTGACTCATCAAAAATTATCCTTAACTTCTAAAATATAAATATTATGATAATTTTTTAATTCCATAAGTTAATTTTTAATGTTTATTATTCCTTTTATTTCACTTATAAATATTTTATATATGATTACATAATCTGGTAAGTTTACATAAGATTTCTGGATGATATTTTTATTTTGTGTAAAAAATGACCTCTATAGATTGAATATAGTTAAATAGTTAATTATTTAAACATATATATAATAATAATAATTTCATAAATATATTATTTAAAAATTAATTAAAGATTTAAAAATAATAAGGAATTTTGGTTATGAAAAATTAACCACATTCCAATCATGCAGACCGTAGGCCACATGTACGGATAAGTTACATATCCATTTTTTAATAATCATTATAGAAAAATGGTATATAAAATTCATCATACTATATTTATATTAATATAATAAATAAATTATTATTTATTTAAATATAATTATATATAAATCCATGTGGTTTTTGGATGACAATATAGTCACATCACTTCATGAATGTGGCAGTCAATACATACACAAACAACATTATGATTTTTCATTGTAATAAATAAAATGATATATTTTCTTTTAAAAATGAATAATATGTAATTAATATCATTATTATTTCAGTTATATCACCTATATTAATTAAAATTATCCTTATAACCTCCCTTTTAATTTGTTAGTGAAAAATGAGTCACATCGCTTCGTGAGGGGGTAGTCTGCCATACACACGAGTAATGCTATGGTATCATGTTCTAAAGGGAATGAATAATGGTATAAATTTGATATAATTATTCCATAAGTATTATTATATTATAAATATCATACATATATATACTTTATTTCAATCACACGACCAAAACATGATAGGTTAAAATGGAAGATGAATGACATTGTTTCATGATGTGGTAGTATTCCATACACACAAAGGATGATTTTATAAACCAATTGATAGATGTGGTGATGGTTGTTGATCTAGAAAATAACATAATAAAATATATATATATATATATGATATATAATATTGATTTATTATTGTAATAAATTGAGAATATTTTAAGGAGGTGGATGTATAAATAATCCCAAAATAAATAGTTAGTAATTTTACATATTCACGAACAACCTATTTATGATTATAAATAAAGTAATAAAAGTATGGTTTTATAAACAAAACAAGGATTATAGGATGAGGTGATGTATATTTTTAAGTGATTTATATAGATATTTTCCAAATCAAAATGATTTTAATTTGTTTCTATTAAAAAAGAGGGTGTGTCCTTTTATAAGTGTGGTGAGTAGAGAAATTGTATTATTTTAAAAGAAAAATGTGTAACCAATTTTTTCAAACTAAAAAGGATTAAAATTGTTATATTATTGAACCATAGATAATATAAGGTATAAATATATATATACTATAGATTTTATACAAGTTTTTATGTCATTTTAACCCTTATATTTTACATTTAACTCCCCAATAAACCCATTTTTAGATTAACAATGAAAATGGATTTTTACATTTTTTACAATTTATTATGGTAAAAAATTAAATTGAACAATTTAGATAATATAAATTAGGATGATTCAAGAAATGGAATCATTTTATCCAAATTTAATACAATAAATGTGTAAGAACATTATTTTTATGTGGGGTATGAATTCTTTATATTTTCTTCCATATCATTGTTGTGGACCAAATATGGATCCCTATTCTATTCAAAGTTGTTTCGATGATATCTGAAGATTTTTCATAGCTCCATTCCCATATGAAGGAAAAACAAACTGGGACTAATGGATAGTAGAAACTATAAGAGCCAGTCCCCATGGTTTCCTTATATGTGTGAGAGATAGACATAGGGCTCTAGGAGGCTGCACAGTTTCCACACAAAAATTGCAGAATAGCGATCATGTCCTTTAGAAGCGATTTTTAACATTTAAAATAGGCTGAAACAGGTTTTCTTCATGGTTTTTAAAACCATTAACATAAATCATGCAAGTTTCCCCTTGAGACAATGAAGGGTGTAGGGTTGGGAGATGGTTTTACCAATAGCATGGCCAAAATGAGAAACACTATATTTCATTGGTAAATTACATTTTGTATTTAAAAATCATTATAAAGTAAAATATAATATGTTCTTCCATTGGTGGATATCATTGAGGCATTGATATCTCCCCTTTTATGATCACCCATACATATTTATCGTGATCATTTTTCTATACTTGGAAGCTAGTTCTGATCGTCTCAATGGATTCCTATTGGTAAGTTCTACGATCATCCTTCGTTGTTCATCATTTGAATTTTTATAAAAAGAGTTTTTTATTTTAATGATAATATGATCTATTTCTAGGTTCTTTTTTCATTCATTATTTTCTAATCTATCTAGGTAGAATCATATAAAAATAATAAATGATAGATCTAATGTGGGCCTACATTAGGTGGTCTAGAATTTATCCCTTAAAGACACGATGTTTTATAATATGTGATATGTACTTCATTCCAGTTATAGTTTTAATTTCCCAAAATTTAATCTTTTATAGACTAGTAAACTTAACTGAGAACCATATGACCTTCTTACATCCCCTTATGTTTCCACCACCCCTTGATGTGTGCCTATCAATTTCCCTTGATAATATTACATGATAAAATGGAAAATCCATCTTATAAATTGTTTTGTAATATCTCTAAAGTGATATAATTAAAGTGAAATTATATGAACATGAGTGGTTTAACAAAGTCACTAATTTAAATTGAATAATTCTTAGTCCACTATTAGACCGAAACATTAATACTTGTAGAGCCTCTCTAACTATTGTTATATCATAAATTAAAATTATCATTTTGACCCTTGTTAAATATAGAAAATGGTCATGATGGAACTTATGTGTGTTATATACTTATGTATGATTATGGAAACCCTTTATAAATTTCATATGTTCATGGAGTACTTTTATAAATGTTATACATGCATGTATTCCCTTTAGATGTGTTATATGGGCATGGAATCCCATTATAAATTTGATAAAGGCATAGAGTCCCTTTATAAATTTGATATGACATGTAGTGACATTATAAATGTCATTCAGGCATAGAGTCCTTTTATAAATGTGATACATGCATGGATTGACATTATATGTGTGATATGGGAATAGTGTAACTTTATAAATATGATATGGTCATGGAGTACCTCTATAAATGTGATATGATAATGATGTCCCCTTATAAATGTGATATGGGGATGGAGTACCATTACAAATGTGATTCGAGAATGGCGTCCCTTTATAAATGTGATATGGGCATGGAAGCACTATACATTTATATTGGGAATGGAGTCCCCTATACGATTGTGATACTGGGCATGGAATCCATATTATATACTATTGGGCATGGAATCCCATTCTGCTATGATATGAGTCATGGGATCCTATATTGTGATATAGGGCATGACGTCTACTAATAATTTGATATTGGGAATTGTGGTTGTTAATACATGTTCATAGATATTCTGGAACAACTCACATAAGGTAGTTCCATCCTAGTTATCCATTAGGATATATATCCAACCCATTTACAGTTATTATTAAAACTTTTCATTGTTATATATGTACAGTACAATGTTGTATACATGAATAGAATATTTATTAATACTGTTGGTGATTTCCTTCTCAGTTTATCTCATATTATATCTAGGACATCGTTCATACCCAGGTAGACTATCATCAAGTTGGTGTAGATAAAGGGAAACATCAGCATATGGATGTGTGAATTCATGCATGACATAGGATGGGATCTTGGTATTATATGACATGGCTAAAGGTCAGGATTATTAAATGTTCATTCATGTTATTTTTTCACCTTTTGTATATAATATAATATTTGACTATTGGATCCTTTGTAAACATGTTATCCATGTTTTTTAGAAACATGAAATAATCATCTATTATATATTATTTATTTTACGATGTTTGATTATTATTCAATTAATGGGTATATATTCATTAATTTTTTGTAATTTTAATTTATTGGAATGATTTATTTATCTACCAAATTTTAATAATAATGTTTAAATTTAACATAATGGTATAGTATCCCCCATATACATAGTAATAGCTCACTAATTATCATTAGCCTCTGGAATTAGGGGATACAAGCTAGAGGCCAAGTGGAACACTGGTTCTATGAACCTATGAGTGGTATCCAGGTTGGAATGTAACAAAGAGGTATACAATAATTTTATGATAATTGTTTACTATTTTGAGAAAATGATGTGGATATTAATAAGCAAATTTGGATTCCATGATGAGATGTTCCTCAGAGTAGAACACCCTTCTACAATGAAAATCCAAATTTCCATGGATGTAAATTTCTATTTTATGAACTCTAATTATTAAATTTGATTTGATTCCTACATTGGGTGACAGAAAATAATTGTGAGTTTAATATTTATATGAATGAAGATATTAATTTACCATTCCCTAATGAGAAGACAATATTCCCTAAAATGCATCATTTTAGGATCATTATATAAAATTCCCATGTTATTCCATATAAGAGAATTTTTTTCATTTCCATTGCATGTGATTCCCATATGTTGTTTTAATTACATAAAAATATTTGTTATTAGATAATGATTCATAAAAGGGATTGAAAAGTATTGTTGGTACATTGAGTGGCTAAGAAAACCTAAAAATTGTTTTCATACTAAGGCTATAATAGAAAACCTATGCAATCAACTATGGAATGTTGATTCATGGACTATATGTATCATGGAGTCGAACATGTTATGGTATGGATTAAATTGGTTCCATATTTTGGGTCAAAGGTGTATGATCACTTATGGACTGGGAGTAGTGGACCATTTAGTTCAAACATTCAATGATAAATACAATATCAATATAAAATTTAAATGAAATTGTTGTTGAGAAAAACAAATATCTCATCCTAGTCCCAGCCATAATAGTGGGAGGAATGTAGGGTCTCTTATATTATATATAAATGTTTCTATCACCAAGAAATGACTCATTGAGATGTTATATGGGTGAAAAAATTATATTGGAAGTCATGATCTTATCCTATTTGTGTGTATGTGATGTTATCAATTTAATCATTTTTGAGACATGTATTTTTCATTTGTAGAAAAATACCACAACTATGTTCTCCAGTCTTTCACCCAAAGGGTGGTGATGCCCATAATCCAAAGGTGGTGGGAATTTAAACAATAGTGATACCTCCTATAGTTCCACTTATGGTACCTATTACTATTCCTGAAACTGGTGATGATTCCTAGTTTCGAGGAGATTTTTTGGGGATTATACAGGCCATTAAAAAATCCCTGCACTCTGACCCTTATATCAGAGAGTTGAATCAGAAGTTTCACCATCAGCATATGCCTAGTTTTTTTTGGGGGGGGGTGGAACATAGTACGTAGTGTTTGGGATCAATATATATATATATATATTCATTAATCTAGAGACACCTCAGGAGTGGAGAGTGAATCTAGATAATTATATTCTTAGAGATACCGCCAACACTGGTGGGATATTTCTAACAGCACATGTTACTATTACGAAGTAGAATATAGGGATTTTTAGTAAATATTATTCGATTATTTATTTCCATATATATTGAGGGATGATTTTTTTAAGGGAATTAATGAACCTGCAGTATGTTTAAGTGACTTTTATGGACTATTCAGCTCATTTTACAAAACATCAGCGCTTTGTGATAATGTATTCTATAGATGAACTAAAAAAACTGAGAATATTTGAGGATGCACTGAGGAATTTTATTCATGCCTAGTTAATGGATTTATAGTTGACCACCATATATTATATAGTGAACCATGCACATATCATCCATATGAACCTATGGGAAGTAGGTAGTGTGAGAAAGGGTTGTTCACAATCTAGACACGGTAGTGGTTCACATAGGAGTCAGAAGATAATCTTTGAGACAATGTGAATGAACAATGAATGCAAGGTGAAAATCACTAATAGTTATTTGGCATGCCACTAGTATAGGAATAATGGTCATAAGAATCCCCAGTGTCCCCTAGACCTCATCTAGTTAAAGGTTGTGGTCGATTGGTTAATCATAATCATTTATATAGGACCTTCCTAACCATTTTGAGAGGGATAGGATCAGGGATAGTTCCACCATCATGATAAGGATCATTATAACATCTCCAGGAAGGTATCTTGTGTACTAATATCCATATAGGAAGAAGAGGAGGTCATTTTTTGTGTATCCCGGATTCCAATATATAGTACTAGTAGAGTGGACCCACTCTATATATCCATGTTTCATCACATGGTCGTGGATCATGCATCATTTAATCACTATAATATATACAATAGGAGTAGGGATTTGGGGAATCTAGTATTAAATGTACTATTTTAGAAGCTTATAATATCAATTATCCCTAATTCTATATAGGTTCATCGCATTTCTCATTTTTATTCTGGTAGTGGTGAGTCTTTGTATATATATTCAATTTTCTAGTGGTGTTATGTTTCATGATAAAACTTTGGGAATAGGTTCAGAGAGTATAAGATTGTTCATAGACTATCCCCTGGAGGTATTCATTAATCATTTATTATGGAACCTATTAATCCTTTAGATGATGGTATTTGATGTCATTTATAAGGTGGACCAATTGGTTCACTTTCACGCCAATGTGGATTATTATCTCCTGGGGGCATAGTTTGCATCACCAGAGCATAGAACTTATATTTGGAATAACGAGTGATATGTCCAAAAAAGTAGAGATGGGATATATAATCTTGTGCTAGGTGTAGTGACCTCCCATATTGTGATCCTTTTTATGAATGAAAAGGGGTTACATCAGACCGAGTTCCCTCCTATAGTCGATTGATTTAGGGATGTCCTCCCAGATTATTTTCCAAAATTGCCACCTTAATGATACATATAGTTTATAATCGATATTTCTCATGAAGCTACATCTGTATATTTTACCTTTATAGGATAGATAAAACTAATTTGAAGTAGAATAAGAGGAAACTATAATATTTGGATGCTAGATATTTCAAATGGTTTGGTACTTCTCTTGGGGGATCATCAGTCCTTTTCTATTAGAAGGAAGACACAACCATGAGGATTTGTGTGGATTACCATAAATTAAATCAACTCATTGTAATGAAACAGTATCCATGAGCACATATAGATGATATTTTTTATCATCATAGAAGCGTGAGGGTCTGCTCAATGATGGACCATAAAAAAATCATCACCGGGTTTCATTCAGGCCATCATAAATTCAATATATTTCATTCCTTAGTTTGTATCTCTTATAAAATTATCTTTTTATTCCATTGGTTTTTTCTAATTTGAAACCCATCTTCATGGATTTGATGAATTTTTTTTTCCATTCTGATAAATATTCCTTCAAGATGGTCTTCATAGAAACATATTGTTTTATTCTCATACTCAAAGAGACCATTCCACTTATCATGAGATTGTTCTGAATACACTGAGATACCACAAAATATATTCAATAATAATTAAATTTCACTTCCTGAATCATGAGGTACACTTCCTAGGTCATATTATCTTAGTTTCATGAGTTTTAGTTGAACTAGAGAACGTGAGACTATTGGATACCGGGGAGAAGCCAAAAAATGACTTTGATATATAGAGTATAATGGGAATAGTTGGTAACTAAAAGAGTTAGATAATGGAATTGAATTTATTTTAAGAAAATATTATGGGATTTACTAATAATGATGTGAAGTTTATATTATTGTGAAACTATGAGATATATTTCTAGAAGCTAAAAGGATAAATTTCTTCTGTGCTGATCCTGATTCTCCCAGTGTCTCGAAGAAGCAATACAGTATATTTTGGTGCATTGGGTTTCTTTTTAGGAGTAGTTATGAATTTTGAAGATTAAATATTTACATAAATTTCATGTTTGTTGAAGCGTCATGAGAATAATTACCCAATACATTTTCTTGAGTTGGAATCTATTATACATTCCTTGAGTTGTTGGAGGAAGTTTATAATGGGAGAGAAATTTTTGGTGTTCTTAGACCATAGAAGCCCCATGTGTATTTTACATAGAGTAACATGAATCTTAGGAAGAAAAAATTGGTTGATATCTATAGTATTATTATTTCAAGAATTTCTATATTCATGGAAAGGAAATATTTTTTTCAGATGATCTGAGTAGGTGTACTCAAACACTACAATCTTAGGAGGCTAGTAGAAAATGTAAGCTTATGGCGTTATTTTATGAGCTGAATATATGGGTTCATAACCCCAAGGGAAATCTTTTAATGAAATCACTATCAGTTACATCCTCACATCTAGAGAGAGTATATATGAGGCAGTTTTCAAATCCTAAGGACATGGTACTATGATTGAGTAACTCAGTTGAGGACCCACCTCTAGATTGGGCTATTGATAGTGATGACATACGACATATACATGGGAAAATATGGGTTCCCAAATATATTCTAGAATAGATGATGTTAGAGTCACATGACTCTTATTGGGATGTTAATCAAGGTATCTCCATGATATATCATGATATGAACTGAGAATAATGGAGTTTGATGATGCATTAGATAAAATGTTTTATCACTAGGTGTTCCACATATCATTAGGTGAAGGCGGATCACCAGTGACCTACTGTCATGTTACATAATTCACTCATCCAAAAATGTAAATTTGAAGATGTATTTTTTGTTTCATTACATAGGATTCCTCAAGGTAGAGATGAAACTTTGGTTGTCTTGGATCGATTGACAAAATTATCCCACATCCTTCCAATTATGAGGAAATTTTTAGTAAATGAGTTTGTATGATTTTATGTCCATGAGGCTATATGAATACAAGGGGTAAATTATACAATATTTTTTAATAGGGATGATCATTTAACATTGATGATCTATTAGGGGTTCTAATGGTCTATGGGTATACAAGAACTGTTGGGAATATATTTTCACCCTAAGTCTGATGGCCAGTCAGAATAGATAATACATGTGTTAAGGGGCATTATTTGATCATGAGTTTTTTATTTCATTGGTAACTAAGAGAATCATATCCATTTAATTGGGTTATCCTTCAAAAATTATTACCAGGAGATGATATAGATAGATCCTTATGAGGCCATATACAATAGGACGTTCCACTCACCCTTATACTAGTTATAGGTAGGGGAGGTAGTACAATTGGGTCCTCATATAATTTAGGAGAATTCAGAGAAGGTTTAGCTAATCATGATGTGTATATCTACCTCTATGTATAGGAATAAATATTTTGTGTATTTCCATTGATGACCTATGGAGTTTATGGTTGGGGGTCATGGTTTTTTACAGTTGTCACCCAAACACGGGTATAGATAGATACAAAGGAAAGGGAAGTTATCACTTGGCCATTTCATGTCGTTTGAGATTATACAGTGAGTAAGGATGGTATCATATCAGTTTCTATTACCTCATAGGTACCATTAAATTCATTACATATTCCATGTTTCAAAGCATTTGTGCTATCATGATGACCCATCTCAAACATTTGATCTTGATGATGTTGATCTAGAGAATGATGATTTTAATGTGGATTGTTGTATAGTAATTTTTAATTAGTTGATGAATTATCTATGAGGATGGTGTGACCCTTTAGTATAGGTTTTATAGTATCATGGTAATGTAAAAGATGAAACATTGGAGTGGGAGACCAGCATATGTGCTCAGTGACCAGAGTTGTTTATATACCATTTTTCACTGCCCTTTAAAGGTGAACATAGGGACGAGTTACGTTATGTGGGAAGACTATAAAAACCCAAATTTTATATGAGGCATGGATCTTTAAAAAAAATTCCATATCGTTTTTCTATACCTAAATTGGATTCATAATGAGTTCATAGTTTTCTTATAGGTTTAAAGGGATTTTACAGAGATTAAAACCCCTACCAGTTGGGAAAATTACTAGGCTGCATTGGTTGTAGAAACCATGCAAGCCAGCCAGTCGGAATTCCCCAACCATGCGCAGGCCAGAAAGATGTCTATGAGAGGCAGTGCTATATTATTAAACCATGTGTAGGATGACATATACCACTATGATGGGCTCATAAACATTGGAAAAAGACTGATACATTTTTTAGACAGGCTTTTTCAAACCATGTGCATGAACCCTGTGAGGTTCCAATTAACAATGTGAAGGGGGAAAAGTTGGTAGATGGTTTGGAGAACCATAAAAAACCATGCATCCCAGTATATATTGGGGAAATTAAAATTTCTTCCATAAAATCATTAAAACCTTAATCTAATTCTTTCTTCTTCTATGGGGTAGCATTGAGGCATTGATAGCACCTATTTTAAACACGTCCATGGGTTGTGCTCCCAATCGTTCATATGGACTCAGAATTGATCCCTAATCATCCAATTATATTTTTACTAGTATGTGAATCTATAAAATTTAACATTTATTAGGTTTAATTCAAATTAAAAATAGTTATTTAGGTGCATTCTAATATTCCCTATTTACTAGTTATTCATTTGTACTTTATTTTCCTCTCGATCTAGGTTGAATAATAGCTCAGTATAAGATGAGTGAAATACTTCGAACCTATGGTATGTGTTATAGTGGATATACATAAATGTCTTGATGTTTTATAATATTTGTAATGTTACTCATGCTGGATTCACCTTGTGTTTCCCTTAATTTGAATCTATTACCGAATGGATACCATAAATAAGAACCTTATAACCTTCATAGGTCCCCTTCAATTACAACCACCCATTGAGGTGTTCCGATCATTTAACCATGATAATATTAAATTATAAAATGTCCAAAACATATTATAAATGGTTTTGGTGTGACTCATGTGTGATATGATTATAATGAAATTAAATGAACTTCAGTGGTATGACCACATAACTTTTTTAAGTTGGACAATGGTTACACCCTTGTTAGAATGAATCATTAATAGATGTAAGACCAATTTGAGAATTGATAAATCATAAATTAAAATGGTAATCATGACCCTTGTAAATTTTTTGAAATTGTAATGATTAACCTTATGCATGTTATATACATATTTATGATGATTGAGGACCTTTATAACATGATACGGTTTTCACATCCCTTCATAAAAGTGATATTGGTATGAAAACATTTTATAAATGTGATATGGGAATAGATTCTATTTAATAATGTGATAATGTGATGGATTCCCTTTATAAATTTGATACAGAAATTAATTCCCATTATAAATGTGATATGGGAATAGTGTCCCTTTATTAATGTGCTACAAACATGGAGTCCCATTATAAAAGTGATATGTGTATGGCATCCCTTTATAATATGACACTAGAATGAAATCATGTTATAAATTTTATATGGCCATGAAATCCCTTTATAATAGTTATACATGGATAGAGTCCCTTTATATATATGATATAGGTATGTCCTCGATTATAAATGTGATACAGGTATAACATCCCTTTATAAATTTGATATATTCATGGTGACCATATTATGTGATATTCGGCATGGAATCCCATATACTTTTGTGATACTGGGCATGAAGTCCCTATTATGTGATATTGGGAATGGAATCCCCTAAAATTGTGACATCAATCATGGAGAATATATACTGTGATAAGGCTTATGATGAGTGTCCAAATCTCTAATATTCTTTAAGAAACACAAACAAAGCAAAAAAATAAATTAGTGAAATTTTTCTGTTGCATGAGTGGATTGTCAAATTTTTTCATGATATATTTTATTGTCTATGTTTAATATGTATCTTTAAATAAA
Organism: Viscum album; assembly: GCA_963277665.1. Classification (NCBI taxonomy): domain Eukaryota; kingdom Viridiplantae; phylum Streptophyta; class Magnoliopsida; order Santalales; family Viscaceae; genus Viscum; species Viscum album. The sequence continues at coordinate 1,495,129,100 of OY728151.1, read as the reverse complement.
TATAAGTACATGTGTATTGAAATCATTTTGAACCTTACTGTGCGTGTTTTGGTTATTATGGACACACTTCCTGGAAGTGTCTCTATAACCAACCACAGAAAAATTGTTACTCAGAAGAGAATGAACAATGGTTGAGTCTAATTCTGACATCATAGCAAAACATGATAAAGTTGTATCTAAAATGGATGATAAGTTGGATACTATAAACTCATGGTTAAAACAAAACCATGAAATTCAAATTTGAAATTCTAAAGAGCTTGATGAAAACCTGAAATGGTTAGAAATCATGCTATAAGAATTATAAAAAATGTTTAATTAACAAGAAGTTGTTTAAATAAGTGAAGATGAAAATGTCTATAAATGATTTGAAAATGAAAATGAAGAGGATAGTGAGGCTGAACCAAATAAACAAACCATATTCATTAACGAATCTGATTCTGATTAAGGTAAATATGATGAAATAACCAACTCATGGAATGAAAAAAACTACATTGAAGATCCCATAAAAACATAAATGTATTTGATTAGGAATATTTTTAAAAGGAATTGAAACATATTAAAGAAGAATTCCTTATTCTATGCATGGTCCATAGTTTTGATAAAATTCAATGTTTCCGGAGTTTTGAAAATGAAAACACTGAGGTTGAAGAGAAACATGATAATGAGAACTTGAATGTTAAAAAGTATTCACCCAACATTTATGAATTTTAGAATAAAGAACCTGAACATGAAACTAGGTGTAGGTTTTAAGAGAAAATTAAGCTAGAATTCATAGAATCTAAAATTTTTAATCCTCAATTGAAAACCACTCTTCCCTGTTTTGAAACTACAAACCCAAAAATAATTGAAATAATGTTGTTTGATGTTGATGAGGGGATGAATTTTGAAAAAAAAAGGATAAATGAGGATATTTAATTGATATATTCTATGATTTATCACTTTTCTGAAACTTTTTTTTCTAAAATTGAAAACATTGTTGTTATACATGGGGAATTTTTTATATTTGAAAAAAATGTAATTTGAATTTCTTGAAGCTGAATTGAAAAATCCTTCCCCTATTAATAAATTGCAACACTCAAATAACATTTTTTTAGAAAATTAACTTTTTTATTGTGAACTTGGAGAAGAGGTTTAACAAACTCTAGATGTTTTAAGCATAATTTATTTTTCAGAAGTAGTAGTTGATAATTTTTTATTACTAGTGAGGAACATTTTGTAGAAATTTATAACGTTATTAAACCCGAATATATTAATGGTCGAATGAATTTTCTTCCCTATTTTTTACATCCTTCCTCAACTAATTTGGGTGAAAAAGAACATATTGATGCTGAAATTAGTTTAGAATGGGAGTTTCACTTGGGTTCTATTGTTTCTGATTCTATTTAGCACAATACTAATGCCCCTCTTGAAACTAATAGTCATAAATCACCCACAAGTACCCTTGAATTTTATATTTTCAAGTGGATTTTGATTTGGAAATCTTTGAACATAATTTCATTCCATAAGAGATCCCAGTACATTGTTTTACCTTCCTAAAAATTTAAATTTTTTCAAATCTAAACATAACTTAAAAGTGGACAGCACTACTGCCAAGAGTAACTTTGATGTGTCCGATATTAAGAGTTTCTTGGAAGAGCTTGAGGAAGTTAATTTTTTTCCACCTAAACATAATTTATTTATAAATTATAAAAATGTAAATTTGGGTGATAATTCTTCTTCTCAACTTGAAGACACCCATTTGAAATTCCTTAATGTTAAATGGTAATTTTTAGGGATTTTGTATGTGTGAAGGGAGCCAAGTTATCCCTTAAAATTATAAGGTCTGAAAAATCACATCTCATTATAAAAAACATTTGGTCTTTCAATATGTGGTGGTTTATGGATAAGAAAACACACCCACCTAGTGACTATGGTTAGTTTCTAGGAGAGTTTTTCTGGTGAAAATAAAATTTTTGATGCATGGGAGGAAACCCATGATTTTATTGTTTTCAATAAAAAAATTATACTAAAATAAATTTTAAATAAAGTCTTTAAAGTGAGTCTTATGAAAATTATAGAATATACAAAGAGTGGTATAAAATATATCATGATTATTACATAAAGAACAATGAATTTAGACCTTGACATAATGTCCTTATCATTAATTCAAGACATAGGCTCTTTCCAAGAAAATTAAAATACAAATGGTCTGGTCCTTTTACTGTATTTAGAGAAATTTAGAGTGGTTCTGTTGAGATTGTTGGAGAGTAAAACAAGCCTATTCCTATGAATGGTCAAAGAGTTAAAATTTATTTTGAAGGAAAACTAAAGGTCTTGGATACCTTTAGGATGCTTGAAAATTAATTTTGAATCAAGTCTAACTAAAGACTTATAACTCAGTACTTCATGGGAGTCAACACATGGTTTATGGTTGGTATTTACATTTATTTATGTTTTGATTTTGAATAATGTGTTCCTTGTTGTATTTTATGTTCATTTCCTGCTACTGCATTGTGCTTGTCTTCCTACTAATTGTTTTCAGAATAAAAATGTATGTTGATGTTTCACTAGTGATGCATAATTCCCTAATTTCTCAAAACCACAACAAGCTACATATGAATGGTTTAGTGAATCTAGGAAGTTCCTTCTTTTATTTTTGTTTTCATGTGTCTTTGCATTATTAAATTAAATAGAAATATTCACTACTAAGTCACCGTTAAATTATTTATTGGCGATTCCCATACTCACCAATACACTTGAGTCATCGTTACACTATTGTCAGTGTGTTACCTTAATGGTGACTCACTGATCTAGTGGTGTCGGTGAGTCGGTAGTTTTCTTCTTATACCTCTACTGGAAAAATTATGTAGAAAGTGTTGGTTTGCTAGAAAATTTTGTGTGTTAGAAGATATTTTTTCTATGCAGGGAATTATTGATGCATGTGTTATTGTGCCATGAAATTTTATTTCTTTACTGGATTATTGATGGAAATTGAGTTTTACTGCTTTGAAATCCATACAATGTGTGAATTTAAGTGTGGGGGAATTTCCCATGGATATTTATTCATTTGTATAGTGTTTTAGAATGTATTTTTATGCTCTATTGAACAACTTTTTGAATCAATTTCTTAATATTTCTATACCCAATTTACTATATACTTAAATATTTTACATGCTACTGTTTGAACTTAATTGAAATTTTTTTCACTACCTTAAATGATAAGGAATGTAAACCTACTGTAAAGTAATTTTTATGGTAAACATTCTTTTGACTTTCAATGAGACCATTGATACATGTCATCAATCTACTATATTTGAAAATCTGTTTGGAGCTATAATTGTCACAATTGTTCTTCTCCAGGTTTGAATTCAACTTTGGGGATGAAGTTGGGTTTTATGTGTGGGGGAGGGGGTCATCCTTCCATGAGATAAATTTTTCTTAATGGAATCCCATCAATTCATATTGCTTCTTCAATCATTTAGTTAATAAATTGTTAATTTTTTTCAAAATCATTTCATAATTTGAATATCTTTTGGCTTCACACTGTATTTCAAATGAGTGTTTCCTAAGAACAATTACATTATTGGTAGATGACAGTTGCCTTGAATCTAAATCTTATGAGGATGGATTATTGTTGAGTGAACATGCTTAGTGATTTAATGAATATTTGGTTTAGGAACTATATTTGAGACTGATATTGGATAATTTTTTTGTGGAATTGAGATCATAACATTATGAACTTGATATTTGAAATTTTCTTAGGGGATTCAATTTTTAATTGTTATAAAACATAATCACCTTAGCGGACCAATTTGAATGGTTTTCATATGAATCATATGAAACTGGAGTAAAAAATGTATTTGGAAAACCACGGTAAACCTCTAAGACACTCAGAATTTTGTGTGTTCTGTTAAATAAAATCCCTCTGTACAATATTCAAAAAGTGCATTTGCACAGTGCTCAGAAAAAGATACATGGCTTGGAAAAAATTAAATAAAGTGTCTAGGGTCAAAACTGAGTTCATTAAGGTGAGGGGAATAATGAACAGTAGATGAAGTAGGGGAAAATTTATTTGTATGCAATCATTTATGTTGAATCAATAAGGTGATTCAAAAAAAATTAAATTAATTTTTTATTTTTGGATCCTAAGAGAACGTCAACGTACAAGGTACCTTCTATTATTTCATAACTCCACTTTTATTCAACCTATTATCACTCTTGAATTTAGATATTAGAAAAGAATTGTAGTAAGTCGCTAGGCTATTTCATATATGAGGGATGAAATCCTCATTGGTAGACGATTCACTTATTTCTAGATTACTAGTAACAGTTTGTTTTAGGTAAGACGTCTATTGAAATTTTCCTATCAAAAGCCTATTATATCAAAATAAATTTGTAATTGTCATTGAAACGAGTCTATGTTAAATAATTTTTAAACTCCTACTTATTACTATATAGTGGCTAGTAGGGTTGAACCCACAGGGAAGGATGAACAAAAAAATTACATTTTTCCCTTTTCAAAACAAACAACTGGTATCAATAGTGGGTGGAGTATACTTTTTTTAGTTCTTACTTTTTATTTTTATTTTTACATATTTTTTATAAGGCAGTAATGAGACAATGAATGATTTTTTTTACTAAGGAGAAAAAAAATTAAGACTAATCTATGATGAACAATTAGATAACTGTGAAGTTGGAAGCAAGAACAATCACTGATTTAATTGATCGAAGAAACACTTAGGAATTCTAAATTCATTGGTTAAATGAATGAACTGTCCAATTAATTTTATTGAATCAAACCTTATGAAATGATTAATACATCTCCCTCGATAGATGATACATCAAACAGAAGTATTACTTTTGGAGTTTTCCACTCCGATTTTCATTGAATTTTATGAAATTTATAAGAAAACAATTGGAATTGGACTCACTGTAAACTCCAATGTTAATGAAAATTAAGCCTCCAAAAGATGATGTTAAAGTTAAATCTCCCCAATTTAACTAGAAGCCTTAAATTTTGAAAAAGGATGTAAGGTTTTATCAATTTAAATGAACATCAGAATTAATCTTGCCAATCAGTTCTGATGTTAAACAATGATATATTGAAGAAATAGAAAAATAATCCAATAAAATTTAAAACACCTAAGCTTAGAAATTCAGCCTAAGATCATATTGATTACAAAACATTAAAAACATATTGTAACAAGGTATAGAAATTTAGAACAATAGAGGGAGGAAGAACTCCCCTAGTGTTCTTGTTCCCCACAACACTGTCACTGAGAGGTGATAATGTGACGAACTTCCAATTCTCCTGCTACTCTACTCTCCTAGTCTCGTCCGGAGAAAGTGTTGAATGGTAAGTGATCGATCCCTACATGTACTTCTCTTGAATTATAAATCATTTGTCATATCTTGGTTGGTCACCCATGTTATCCACCGACAGTTAGTTGTTCTTCAATGCGCATCTGCACATGTGCATTTCTTTGTGTAATGATTATCGAACTATCATAACACAGGTTATTAACTCCGCTCCAGGTGATTGAGATGAACCTGTATGCCACCCTATGTTCCACTTGAATTTGAAAGTGAAAAACAAATCAAAAATCAATAAAATTAAAACATCGTTTGTCACAACCCGTCCTCGGGGCCCGTGCCATGACTACCCCAAGCCCGCCTTCCATAGGCCAGGGGCTGGCGACTAGCACCAAGGCGTAAATCTCGGTAAAAAGGGAAGGCATTGCCTTTGTATAGTAAACAAGCACCACAGAGTAAGCAAGAGGAAAAGTATACACTAAGTAAAAACAGAGTACAACTGTAAGTGCGGAAAGTAAGTGGGCCAGTATATAAACCCAAACTGAAAGTAAAGTACAACTCAAAAGGGAAAACAGCAACTGAAAAGTAAAAGCAGCTACGCCGAGATGTCCACTAGAAATCCCACCTGAAGGGTGGGTACAGATAGCTCCACAGCTCCTCGGGTCCCGCCGTCCGATCCGAGTACGTCCCGCCCAGTGGTCCACCTCCAGGTACCGTCCTGCTCTGCAAGCCTCAACCACGATCAACGTTGTCCGTCGTCTGCAACCAACACAACGTAGTGCGGGCATAGCCCGTGCAGGGGTGAGTATAAGCTACTCAGTAGGGACCCTAAGACCCCCGAAGGTCTCCCAAAATCCACAAAGGATAAACCGCAAAGGAAAGATTCAATCATGAAGTAACAACCGACACTGCTTCGTTATATTCCCATACATATACCTAAGTCATAAATTCCAAAACGCTCCAACTTCCGAGCCCAAGAACAACTCAATCCACACAGGAAAGTATACGTATTCCACATAGGAAAGAAAAACATAATCCACACAGGATAGCACAACATAATCCACACAGGAAAGCAAACAGGATTCAGCTCACACAGGAATACTTCTTCGAAGATGATAGAGATGATCACTGATCCATCTAAGTCGTCGGACCCACAAAGGATCGATAGGTACAAACCCCCGCAAAGACCCACACAGGATCGGTAGGAAACTAACCCCCGCAAAGACCCACACAGGATCGGACCCACACGGGATCTGTAGGCGCTGGCTCACACAGAACCGCTGAGCGCTAACCCACACAGGATCGGACCCACATAGGATCGGTAGCACTGATCCACATAGGATCGTTGAGTGATGTAATCGTCGCCGTCGAATCCTTTGAGGATCTCTATACAGTCGTCGTCACAGTAGCAGTTGCATCCAGCACTAGGGTTCCCGCACACAGCAAGCTCGTTCGGGAGGATCCGTTCCACGAGCCGAGAGGCTGATACATCAACTAACACAAAGTCCAGATTTGATGTATCCAAAAGTACCGTATCGTCAATAGGAACTCAACGTCGCAGACGGCGCGTCAATCGGACGCCCGGTCTGAGATTTAATGGCTTTTTCGTCCGAGGGGCCCGGTTGGTTTTTAAGGTAAAACCAACCCGACCATACTCCACCTGAGTCCAAACCTCGGGCGTAGTATCCCAAAAGAGCTTTCTCACTTAGAGGAAAACAACGAAGTTGAAGGCACGTTGATCGGACGTCCGAAACTCAATATATGAGCGTTTCCGCTCTGAGGGCCCGGTTGGTTTCGTGTACGAACCAACCCGGCTGAACTCAAAGTATTACAAAATCTAGAGTGCGATATACTGAAACGACCGTCTCGTTCTAAGGATCTTGTCGCCGCTGACGGCGCATCGATCGGAGGTTCGTAGCCCGAGTTATGAGCGTTTGTACGGAAAAGTATGAGTACGGGGGGTCTGGGCCCGGCCCGTCCCGGCCCAGTACCCCCTGGGCCAACCCGAACCGGGTCGACCCGGGCCGACGGCCTGACCCGGCCGGCGGCGCGGCCAGCGCGGCTAGTGCGCGGGGTCAGCGCGGCCTTTGCGCCGCACATGCGCCAAGGGAGGGGTGTTTCCCCTCCTTTATGAAAACGGCGGCCCCCATTAAGGGGACTGCGCCTTGTAACACTGGGAGGTGTAACCCCCCCGGATTTCTACCAGTAACGGCCGGCCGGCGTGGGGACAGCCGGTTTCTTGCCGCGGGACCCCGCGGTCCCGCGTCTTCCGGCGCCGGCGGCCGGAATTCCGGCCGCCTTCTTCGAATTCTCCGGTGGGTGGTTTTTCCGGCCGCTACTTCCAGGATGGCTGCAAATTCATTCGGCACGGCGTGACGACGTCGCGTCCTTCCGCCGCGGCCTCGTTCGTACCCTCGACGCAGTGTGACGACGTCGCGTTTCTTCATCGTGGCCCGCATCGTTCACGTCTCCTTTCGCTCAAGCGTGGTGCAACGATGCATTACCGTCTTCGCTAATCAAAACGAAGAATAGCAAAAGGGGGGAGGGGTATCGGTCGTGTTTGTGCGGACCGATCCCCTCCCATTATATCGATAGCAGTTGGCCGAAACGTAAAATGTTTAACCTTCACAATTTTTAATTTAAATAAAATTGGAACATGGCTGTCAGATTTATCTTTCATATTCGAAGGAAAGAATCACTAACTTAAAAAAAATAATCGAACCCCAACCTTGGGTATAAGCCGATCGGAAGGAGGCGTCGTCGTTCGAGGTTCGTCGCGGTATGGCGAGCGAGGATGACGATGTCGAAGGGGGACGTCGTCGTTTGTCTGAATCGAGGGAAGGCGAAGCCGTCGTCGCTCGCTACCCGATTCCGTTGTCATCGAGGTGCGTCCGAAGAGGAAACGTCATTGGAGAAGTTCTTCGCGTTCTTCGGCGGAGATGTTCTTCGCTAAGGACGGTGTTCTTCGTCAGAGTCCGAGATGTTCTTCACGTTCTTCATCGAAGTTGAAGAAGTAGAAGACTTCCTCAAACCCTTAGCCCTTTCCTCCCAAGTCTCCACCACAAGAAAAACTAACCCCAAAATAAAATAATCCTCCCACTTATTTTATTAACCCAACATAGGTTTTTGAATTTCAAGAGTTTGAAAATTCAAAACCCACATTTAACTCACTTAAGTTATAACATAAGATGTTATAAAATTAATGAGGAGATAAGTTAGAAAAACTTAAATGGGGGGTTTAGAGGGGTTAGGAAAGTGAGGGGTTGGGATCGTGTGGGTCCCACCCTACCTTATCCTCTCAAGGTTGGTTATCACAAGTGGGTCCCACCCCCAACATCCTTACTTAGGATAAAACTACCAAGTGGGAAAAATAAAAATTGTTAAATTTTTATTTTCAACTACCACAAAAATTAATAACTCCCCTCGTGTAAACGCAACTCTGAAACAGGAGTTCCTAAGCAATTACCAGAGTTGTGGTTCCATCGGTGCCCTCGGAATTCGATTCCGAGCACCGGTTCAAAAGTTAGAAATTTTCGCACGTTCGTTCACTGAACGTACCCGAGCTAAACTTCGGATAGAAATTCCAGGCACACTGGGCCTCAGAATCAAGTGCCGTTTGAAACCACGTTCTTGTAAAATTTCAAAGAAAATTAAGAAAAAATTTCCCTTGAATTTTACGGGTCTTTACATTACTCCCACCTCAGAGCTTTACGTCCCCGTAAAGATACATCGAAAACTAGGGAAACAAATGATGGTACTGATCACGCATCTGAGCCTCCCGCTCCCAAGTGATCTCCTGGAGGTTCCCGTGCTGCCATCTGATGCGCACTAGAGGAATTGACCATCCACGTAGGACCCGCTCCTGTCGATCCTCGATCTCCACTGGGACCTCCGCAAAAGTCTCCTCATCATCAACGTCAAGCTCCCCATGGTCAATAATGTGTGTCGGGTCGTGCACGTATCTCCTCAGCTGAGATACGTGGAAGACGTCGTGCACCCGGTGCAACTGAGGTGGTAGAGCCAGACGATAAGCCACCTCGCCAATCCTGCTGAGGACCTGGAATGGTCCGATGAAGCGTGGAGACAACTTGCCACCTCGGCCAAATCTCTGTAAACCACATTGAGGTGAGACACGCAAGAATATGTGGTCGCCATCCTCGAACTCTAGTGGCCTTCGCCTCCTGTCAGCATAAGACTTCTGTCAGCTCTGAGTTGTCCTCATCCGCTCCTGGATGACTTGGACCTTCTTTGTCGTGGCCTGGACCATCTTCGGTCCCACAAGTGCTGACTTCCCAGGGTCTGTCCAGCACAAAGGAGATCTGAAAGGTCGGTCGTACAACGCCCCGTATGGTTTTATCCCGATGGTGGAGTGGTAGTTGTTGTTGTACGCGAACTCCACCAAGGGTAGGTGGTCCTCCCAGCTGTGACCAAAGTCGAGGACGCATGCGTGGAGCATGTCCTCGAGAGTCTGAATGGTCCTCTCCGTATGACTATCCGTCTGAGGGTGAAAGGTTGTGCTCAGACGTAGATGCGTCCCGAATGCCTCCTGCAACCCCTTCCAAAGCCGGGAAGTAAAGCGAGCATCTCTATCGGAGACGATAGATGATGGCACACCGTGAAGCCGTACAATCTCCTGAACGTAAAGTCGTCCCAAGCTCTCCACTGAGCCCTGCTCTCTGATGGGTAAGAAGTGAGCCGACTTGGTGAGTCGGTCGACAATCACCCAGATGGAGTCGTGACCTCTGGAATTGCATGGAAGTCCAGTCACGAAGTCCATAGATATCTCGTCCCACTTCCACTCCGGGACCTCCAAGGGTTGTACCAAGCCTGCTGGTACCTGGTGCTCTGCCTTCACCTGCTGGCAGGTGAGGCATCGAGAAACGAACTCTGCCACAGCCTTCTTCATGCCCGGCCACCAGTGTTGTCGTCTGAGATCCTGGTACATCTTCGCCACTCCAGGATGTACCGCCAAAGGAGAAGTTTGAAACTCTCTCAGCACCTCCTCCCATAAATCAACTGGTACCAAGGTACGTCCTCTGAAAAGGACGTCGTGCTCTGCTCCAAAGGAGAAACCATCAGGTGCCTGTACTGAAGATATATGTGCACGCCGCGTCTCACAGTCAGTGTCCCCATGTTGTGCCTCTATGGCCCGCTGTAGTAGTGGAGGAGTGACTGTAAGAGACTGAAGAAAGGCTGCTCCATCTCTATCCACGAAGGATATCTGTAAAGAGGCTAGCTGCTCTGTCTCCTCCTCAAGTAGTTGGATGCCCGTCCTCCTACTGAGGGCATCGGCTACCACGTTCCCCTTCCCAGGAGTATAGACTATCTCAAAGTCATAGTCCTGGAGGAACTCGAGCCATCGCCGCTGTCTCATATTCAGATCCTTCTGAGAGAAGATGTATCTGAGACTCTGATGGTCAGAAAAGACTGTAAAGCGCTCGCCCATCAGGTAGTGTCTCCATGTCTTCAGAGCGAAGACCACTACTGCTAACTCCAGGTCATGGGTAGAGTAGTTCTTCTCATGCGGCCTCAACTGACGTGATCTATAGGCGATCACGGCCTGCTCCTGCAACAGGACACATCCGAGTCCGGTCCCTGATGCATCGCAGTAGACTACGTACCCTACTCCCTCCTCAGGCAACCTCAAGATAGGTGTGCTGGTCAATCTCTGTCTCATCTCTTGGAAGCTCTACTGACATCTGTCTGACCACACGAAGGGTTTCCCTTTCCTCCTTAACATTCTGCAAAGCTGCAAAGATTTCTCCTTTGCCGAAAAGTGAAATCCGGTCTCATCCCCTGGATGAACCACGTTCCTTGCTTAATACAGTCAATCCCATCGTGATTAATTAATTCATGGCATGGATGACGTCGTAAGGCCTCGACGCTGCTACTAAGAGATCCAACCGTTACTCTCGCCTCCAAGGGTTGAGTCACACTGTTGGCATCAGTGTGTGGTCACTGGGTTTCCTCCAATAAGAATCTCGCAAGTGAGGGTCAAGTCAACAGTTTTTAACCGGCACCTCTTAGTAAAAACAAACAAAAGACAAGAAAGAAAATGTCACCAAGGCAAGTGTCTTTTATTACTTCAATTCAAAGTACAAGGACACAAGGCAACACAAACTACGAAGCTAGAGGCATTATGGGCAAAGGCCTCTATGCCTGGAGCTAGTCCCGCACTAGTCCACCCGCTTCCGGAGCTCCATGATCGTAAGCTTCAGCTGCCTGAAGTTGTGCTCTCCCCTGAGGTCGGGGTGGACCTCCTGGTGGTGGTGGTGGTAGAGTCTCAAAACGTCGTCCACCACCTGCTGCTCGGCTAGCTCCTCTGCCTCGTCCGCCTGCTCCCTGCGGACCGCCACGGTCGAACCTTTGCCTCTGCCTAGGTGGTTCCTCAACCGTCTGCTGCTCCTCTGCATGGCGGGTCGGGCAGTCACGAGCCATGTGGCCTTGCCCGCCGCATGCATAGCACTGTCTTCCACTCGTAAGATTGGTTCTGTTGCGTGTGCCCCGCACCTCCGAGCCTGTATCCTGAGGTCGTCTGCCTGAGGGTCTGGTCTGCCTGGACCCATGTGTCATCCGTCGACTGCCTGCTGCAGAAGACTCTGCTACGTGTCGCCCTGCGGTGGGTCTCGGTGCTGGTGTAGACTCAGCAAGAAAACTCTCTATCAAAAGGGCCCGCTCCAGTACTCCGGTCTGAGTCGGAATGCTGAGGGAGATCAGCGATGCCCTAATCTCGTGTCTCAATCCCTGCTCAAAGGTCCGGGCCCGAAAGAATGGGTCCCGTAGCATGTTTGTCGAGTAGCGCGAGAGATCGGTAAATCTCGCCGACTACTGGGCGACCGTCATGCTGCCCTGCCGTAGCTAAAGAAGCTCCTGAATGCGCACCGCACGGAGGGTGGCTGGGACAAAATCTGAGCAGAAGAGGCTCTCAAAGTCTGTCCAGAGTAGAGATGCCTCATCGTGCACCTAGAGCATCAAGCTCCACCATCGTCCTGCTGCTGCGTGTAGTAGGCTCGCTGCGAGGATCACCATGAGGTCTGCTGGTGTCCTCACTAACTGAAAAACTCGTATCACTGCCTCCAGCCAGTCCTCGGCTGCCTGGGGGTCCGTCTCCCCGCGGAACCTGGGCGGTCGCTGGCACTGGAACTCAAGCAGTGCACTAAGGCGACGTGCATCGTCAGCGGTTGGTGCTGGAAGCATCGGTGGCTCGGCGGTTAGAGCTACCGCCGGTGCCACTGCTGACAAAGGGACCTGCACCGAGGCCTCATCGCTCGGTTGGCTGTCGTCACGCTCGACTCTCGGAACCCTAACTGGCTGCCGTCGTTGGGCCATCCTGAAAAGGAACAGGTGCGCCACGGTCAAACAGTATACCTGGTGAGCTAACACAGAGTAATCACAAAGAAAACTTGAAACACACACGCAATCAATGTTTTCGTGCATTAAGTCGGAAATCAGAAGTCAGAGTCCTGGTGTACGGATACGTCGGCCGCCGCACCAACACTGGACTCCCTGGACTGATAACCACACCCAATACGCTAAACACTATTGCTTCACATAGAAAAGATCAGAGTTCGCGGTGGAACCGAACTCCTCTGATACCAATTTGTCACAACCCATTCTCGGGGCCCGTGTCGTGACTACCCCAAGCCCGCCTTCCATAGGCCAGGGGCTGGCGACCAGCACCAAGGCGTAAATCCCGGTAAAAAGGGAAGGCATTGTCTTTGTATAGTAAACAAGCACCACAGAGTAAGCAAGAGGAAAAGTATACACTAAGTAAAAACAGAGTACAATTGTAAGTGCGGAAAGTAAGTGGGCCAGTATACAAACCCAAACTGAAAGTAAAGTACAACTCGAAAGGGAAAGGAGAAACTGAAAAGTAAAAGCAGCTACGTCGAGCTGTCCACTGGAAATCCCACCTGAAGGGTGGGTACAGATAGCTCCACAGCTCCTCAGGTCCCGTCGTCCGCTCCGAGTACGTCCCGCCCAGTGGTCCACCTCCAGGTACCGTCCTGCTCTGCAAGCCTCAACCACGATCAACGTTGTCCGTCGTCTGCAACCAACACAACGTAGTGCGGGCATAGCCCATGCAGGGGTGAGTATAAGCTACTCAGTAGGGACCCCGAGACCCCCGAAGGTCTCCCAAAATCCACAAAGGATAAACCACAAAGGAAAGATACAATCACGAAGTAACAACCGACACTGCTTCGGTATATGCCCATACATATACCTAAGTCATCAATTCCAATATGCTCCAACCTCCGAGCCCAAGAACAACCCAGTCCACACAGGAAAGTATACGTATTCCACATAGGAAAGCAAAACGTAATCCACACAGGATAGCACAACATAATCCACACAGGAAAGCAAACAGGATTCAACTCACACATGAATACTTCTTCGAAGACGATAGAGATGATCACTGATCCATCTAAGTCGTCGGACCCACAAAGGATCGATAGGTACTAATCCCCGCAAAGACCCACACAGGATCAGTAGGAAACTAACCCCCACAAAGACCCACACAGGATCGGACCCACACAGGATCTGTAGGCGCTGGCTCACACAGAACCGCTGAGCGCTGACCCACACAGGATCGGACCCACACAGGATCGGTAGCACTAATCCACATAGGATCGCTGAGTGTTGTAGTCGTCGCCGTCGAATCCACTGAGGATCTCTGTACAGTCGTCGTCACAGTAGCTGTCGCAGCCAACACTAGGGTTCCCGCACACATTAAGCTCGTTCGGGAGGGTCCGCTCCACGAGCCGAGAGGCTGATACATCAACTAACACAAAGTCCATAGTTGATGTATCCAAAAGTTCCGTATCGTCAACAGGAACTCAACGTCGTAGACGGCGCGTCAATCAGACGCCCGGTCTGAGAGTTAATGGTTTTTTCGTCCCAGGGGCCCAGTTGGTTTTTAAGGTAAAACCAACCCGACCGTACTCCACCTGCATCCAAACCTCGGGCGGAGTATGCCAAAAGATCCGTCTCACTTAGAGGAAAACAAAGAAGTCGACGGCACGTCGATCGGACGTCCGAAGCTCAAGATATGAGCGTTTCCGCTCCGAGGGGCCGGTTGGTTTCGTGTACGAACCAACCCGGCCGAACTCAAAGTATTCTGAAACCTTGAGTGCGATATACCGAAACGAACGTCTCGTTCCAAGGATAGTGTCGCCGCTGACGGCGCGTCGATCGGAGGTCCGTAGCCCGAGTTATGAGCGTTTGTACGGAAAAGTCCGAGTACGGGGGGTCTGGGCCCGGCCCGGCCCGGCCCAGTACCCCCTGGGCCGACCCGAACCGGGTCGACCCGGGCCGGCAGCGCGGCCAGCGTGGCCAGCGCGGCCTTTGCGCCGCACATGCTCCAAGGAGGGGTGTTGCCCCTCCTTTATGAAAACGGTGTCCCCCATTAAGGGGATCGCGCCTTGTAACACTGGGGGGTGTAACCCCCCCGGATTTCTGCCAGTAATGGTCTGCCAGCGCGGGGCCGGCCGGTTTCTCGCCGCGGGACCCCGCGGTCCCGCGTCTTCCGGCGCCGGCGGGCGGAATTCCGGCCGCCTTCTTCAAATTCTCCGGTGGGTGGTTTTTCCGGCCGCTACTTCCAGGATTGCTGCAAATTCGTCCGGCGCGACGTGACGACGCCATGCCCTTTCGCCGCGGCCCGACTCCGGCCGCGGCCTCGTTCGTACCCTCGACGCAGCGCGACGGCGTCACGTTTCTTCGTCGTGGTCCGCATCGTTCACGTCTCCTTTCGCTCAAGCACGGTGCAACGATGCATTACCGTCTTCGCTAATCAAAACGAAGAATAGCAAAAAGGGGGAGGGGTATCGGCCGTGTTTGTGCGGACCGATCCCCTCCCGTTATATCGATAGCAGTTGGTCGAAACGTAAAACGTTTAACCTTCACAATTTTTAATTTAAATAAAATTGGAACATGGCTGTCAGATTTATCTTTCATATTCGAAGGAAAGAATCACCAACTTAAAAAAAATAATCGAACTCCTACCTTGGGTATAAGCCGATCGGAAGGAGTCGTCGTCGTTCGAGGTTCGTCGCGGTATGGCGTCGCGAGGATGACGATGTCGAAGGGGGGCGTCGGCGTTCGTCCGACTCGAGGGAAGGCGAAGCCGTCGTCGCTCGCTACCCGATTCTGTTGTCATCGAGGTGCGTCCGAAGAGGAAACGTCGTTGGAGAAGTTCTTCGCGTTCTTCGGCGGAGATGTTCTTCGCTAAGGACGGTGTTCTTCGTCGGAGTCCGAGATGTTCTTCACGTTCTTTGTCGAAGTTGAAGAAGAAGAAGACTTCCTCAAACCCTTAGCCCTTTCCTCCCAAGTCTCCACCACAAGAAAAACTAACCCCAAAATAAAATAATCCCCCCACTTATTTTATTAACCCAACATAGGTTTTTGAATTTCAAGAGTTTGAAAATTCAAAACCCACATTTAACTCGCTTAAGTTATAACATAAGATGTTATAAAATTAATGAGGAGATAAGTTAGCAAAACTTAAATGAGGGGTTTAGAGGGGTTAGGAAAGTGAGGGGTTGGGTTCGTGTGGGTCTCACCCTATCTTATCCTCTCAAGGTTGGTTATCACAAATGGGTCTCACCCCCAACATCCTTAGGATAAAACTACCAAGTGGGAAAAATAAAAATTGTTAAATTTTTTATTTTCAACTACCACAAAAATTAATAACTCCCCTCGTGTAAACGCAACTCCGAAACAGGAGTTCCTAAGCAATTACCGGCGCTGCGGTTCCATCGGTGCCCTCGGAATTCGATTCCGAGCACCGGTTCAAAAGTTAGAAACTCCCGCTCGTTCGTTCACTGAACGTACCCGAGCTAAACTTCGGATAGAAATTCCGGGCACACCGGGCCTCGGAATCAAGTGCCGTCTGAAACCGCGTTCTTGTAAAATTTCAAAGAAAATTAAGAAAAAATTTCCCTTGAATTTTACGGGTCTTTACACCGTTAATAAAAACTAATAAATATAAGTAAATTAAGTAATAAGTTAGATATAAATTAATTATATAATTTTTATTGAAATCGAACAATTATTAAAAAAAATCTATCATTAATTTAGTTATTATGTTTTAATTAATATTATTATTTTATTAAATTAAAAACTAAACATTATTAAAGATAATATAACATTATAAAAGAATATTATTATTATTATTTTAAAATTTAAAATTTATTATTTAATTAAGCTTAATTAGTTATTTAATAAATTATTATAATTGTTTTATTTTAACTAATAAATTTAATAAGTTTGTTATTATAATAATTAGATTAATGTATTAATTAAAATTTATTAGTTCATTTAAATTTTTTTTATAAGTTTTTATTAATATTTTATTTTTATATTTTTATTTAATTATTTAGTTTTATATTAAATTGTATTACTTTTTATTTTTATTTATTTTTATTTGAATTTTTATCTTTTTATTAATATTATTTTCTATATTATATTTTTATTTTAATATTTTTTATTTCAATGGGATTCTAATTTGTTCTCCGGCGAGCCGCAGCGGCTCCACGACCTACAGGTGGATGCGGCGTGGCGCTCTAGATCTGCGGTGGTTTCAGCTTGCGGTTAAACCCTCGGTGGCGATGAACAGGTAAATAATCTGGTTTTACTGATCAAAAAGAGGAATGATTGTGCGTCCTGCGGCATCACGGTCCACCGTAAAAAGCCCACCTCTCTGAAGCGTCTTGTTCGTCACCGGCGGCACGGGTTTCATCTGATGGCACAGGGGTTCTAGTTGAGAACTAGTGGTACCGATCTGCTTCAAATTTTAATCTTCAAATCTGCGATTTTTCAGATTTCATGTGAACTGTGTTGGTTTGGGGATGTCCGTATGTGGTATCTTCTGGACGTTGGTAGGTCCCCAAAAAAACAGCAAAGGGAAAAATGAGTACCCATAGGAGGATAAGTGACTCATTAAATTTTCAGTAGGTTGCAAAAATGTTTGACAGTTTCTTCTAATTTAACTACAATCATAAAACAGGATTATGTTAATAAATAATATAATTAAAGCAAAAAAAAAAATTACAAACCTGATTCAATTGATTTAATTAATGAAACTTAAACTATGAAAAATGAAATTAAAACAATTAACGGATTAAAAATTTAGAACATAGAACTAGAATTAAACTTAAATTTAAATACAAACTTACATTAAAAAAAATCGTTATATATTTACACATTATATTTCTACATTAAAACAATAAATTTAAAAGATCAAAATTAACTATTAGGAACCAATTAGCTTTTTAAATTAATAAATAAAGTGATGCAATTTTTAGAAAACCAAATGAAAATAAAATAAAAAATAAATTAAACTTTAAATTAATTAAATGAGGTAAATTGATTAATTATTTAATTAAAATTTAGAGAAAGACTAATAATTATTAATTGAGGCATAAAAATATCTTATTAGAAAAAAACTAAGAACATGAAAACAAAACCAAACAGAAATAAATAGTTTAAAGGCTATTAATACAAAATTAAGTATGAAAACATATTAATTAATGAATTTAGTTATAAAATTAAACAACTTAAAATATTTAACAAAAATTGTAAAATTAATTAATTAAAACATTAAAAACATAAATAAAAAATGTGGGAAAATATTTAAAAATAAGGCCACATCAGTGTACCCTACCACTGTGACACTGGGAATTGTGTCCCATGACACTCGTATAGATATATCCCAACACGGGCCGAATGAGGTATTGTCAGCCTGGTTTTCTTTAAGATACCACAACCAACCCATTTTTCATAATTATTACTCCTTGATGTTATTATATATCCACACTACCGTGTTATATACACAAACACGACATTTCTAGACATTGTTGGTGATGACCTACTGAGTTTATCTCATACCCTATATGAGATGCAGTTGGTATACAGGATGACTGCATGCTTCTAGATGTACATAAGGGGAAACATCCACTAATATATGCATGAATTTATACATGAATTATGATTGTATCATGGTTGAATATTATCAGGTAGGCGCTCAGGATGCCTTGATAGTCTTTTTTGGCCTTTTTGTACCTTTTGTATATCATCTACTTTTTGACTGTCTCATGCTATGTAGACAAGTTTTCCCCATTTTTTAGAGACATATCATCATCTATTGTATATGATTGAATTTACTGGTTTTTATTATTACTCAGTTATTTGATATATATTATTTCTTCCCATATCTTTTTTAATTGATGATATGATTCTGCTATTTATCAATTGTTTATGTCATTGTGGTACTCTAACATGAGGGAATAACCTCCCCACCGACACAACCTATGCCATCTCAGTCAGTCAAAAGCCTCAGGTGTTAAAAAAAGTAGTTTATTATTTCAAATAAATCTTAAAAAATCATTAAAAATTAATTATGAAATAGGACTTGACTGTGTTGTAAAATTGTCTATTAAAAAAAATTCAATTTTCCCAAAAACAATTCCATTTCATTCAAATGGTTCAATTAGTATCTATAATCAATAGATATCTAATTAAATTTTTATTCATGTGTTGAGCATATAATTTTAAAACATTAGTTATTACTATTCATACCTACGAATTTAACAACTATCTTATATTGGTAATGTGCAAGTAATATTATTTTAATATAATATAATATTTCATTAAAATCTAGAGTGGTGTGCCTTGCAATCTATCAAATATATTGAATTAATTTAAAAATAAATATAACATAATGTTCGAAAATATTATATTCTCTTCTATTCTTGGTGTTTCTGTAACGACCCAAAGTTTCATTAATGGAAATCTCTCTTAATCTAATTAAATGTTTCTTTATGTTTATATAAAATGTCAACTTCTTTGGTTTTATGTTAAGAATTTTGACTGTTGCTAATATAGCCATTGAACAGTGATAACATGATTAGTATAAATATAGGGCTTTAACAAATCCAATTTACTCAGACAAAAGAAGCGATGACCTCATCCAGTAGAATTGCTCCATACGAAGACCATTTATCAGAGCTCGGAAAAGAGGTGGTGTCTTTGGGTTTCGCTCTTGACCAAGCCCAAACTGAGCTCCATCATGTCAAGCTCGAACGTGACCGTCTACGGGAAAAGTGGAAGTTGATAAAGATTACCACTCGGGTGATGTTATCTGAGCCCCCCCAAGAGTCTGTCACCATCGCACACCTTACCCTTAGGACTTATGCGACTGTTTTAAGGGATTATGTAACAAATCATTAGTACTATATTCATGTATATTATTTTTGTATATAATAATGAATATACCTCCTTGTCATTTTTTTTGATACATTGTAAATAGTTTTTAAAGTATAAATAGTGTTTTTAATTATTATTTAATTAAGAATTTTATTTTTTTAAATTAAGGTATTTTTGAATTAAATAATATTTTAATAAAATATTATTATTATTATTAAATTAATTTTTATGAAATATAAACGATCTTATAATTTTATGAATGCAATTATAATTTTTATTAAGGTTTGAAAGCCATTTCTGTCAAAACCCGTGAATTTTCGATAAATATCAGTTTTTATTTTAAAAGTGAAAATTAACATATTTATAAAATTATTTAGATAAAATAAATGTTATTTCTGGAATCAGGACGTCGAAATTATCCGACGGTGAATTTTTCATAATTTTCTGAGACAGTCAAATTTTTGGGTAAAATTTAAATACTGTTTAAATATATAATGTGTTTTATGACATCATAATGACCCAATAGTGATGTAATAAAATACTATAATCTTTATGTTCGACCAATATATGTTTTACCATTAAAATAATGTGATTTTGGGTTTGTTTGACTTACTTTTCAAAGCATTAATGGACTCCTCAAAACTTATTAAACATCTTGTCTTTTTAAATTATTTTCCATGAGAGTGTGACTCACCTCCACATAAGCAACCCTATTATTTTAAGAATTTCAGAATTTGGCCTTATAAAATACTGTTTTCCTCTTCCCTTTGCCAAAAACCATGGGCAAAAACCATGAGATGGTTTGTGGTTTGGATTAATTTAATATAAGGGGTCCCAAACCTAAATAATAAAGAATTCTCTCACATTTCCTATATAAACCCACCCAAACTCCCACATCCTCCTCACTCAAAGCCCTTGGAGTTCATCCAACCTCTTCCCTACTCTCTCTAGAATCCTCAAAAGGTGCCCCAAGCTCCCAAGAAGCCTCTCACAAGCCTCTCTCTAGCCTTTGGAAGCACACTTCCAAGTAAGAGTTTTTTTCTTCCTTTCTCATTTTTGTCCAATTTTCTTTAAGTTGTTTTGCCTTTTAATTTCAATTATGAATTTTGGGGTATGGTTTCGAACCTCCTTCATACTTCCCTATTTATGTTTGAATGATGGGATACCCCTTTCTCTCTCATTAAATGCCTCCCATGTACACCCATTACTATGCCGAAATTCCGAAAGGAACTTCTCTCTCCTCATTTACATTCAAGCAATACTTTTGTATCATGAATCTAAATTCCATTACAATTTTTGGGACATGTATCTATATGACCTCCTTACTGTCCATTACATGTAAATATGATGATGAACCCCTTTCTCTCTCCTCAACCATTTTTATGAATTCTTATGTCACGCCGTTACGCTGCCGAAATCACACCGATTTTCTAAGCCAATGCCATTGTGTAGTGAATACCATGTCCATTTCTCCATCAAGGGTTTTCACCTTTATGCACATTTACTTATTGATTAGAAAGTTTCATGTATGAATTTCACATTCCTTTATCGTGGAATAAATGATTATGTTTTTATGAATCCATGTTTTATGATCCATGTGGTACACTTATGCATGAAATGAAATGTTTAAGAAGGGTGCACCCTTATAGCGCTCCAATGCATTGGGTAAAATATAGTATCATGATACGTCATGTGAAATTAGTGTTGACTCATGCTAATTCATGTGCAAAAAGGGTTTACTCGTGCTTTATGTGCAATGCGGATTTACTCATGCTCCATGTGCAATGAGTCTTGGCTCATGCTAATTCCATGTTAAGTGTTGTTGCCACATTTCCATGTTATGATTATCATGATGTATCATGCCTTTATGTTCAGGTTTCTCTTATGCTCTATTGATATGTCTATTGTCTAACATGTATTGTACTCCTCATGTTATTCCATGTGTACTCCCTTACTGGGCTTTATACCTCACCCTTTTCTTATGAATGTCCTCAGGTTATCCCATGCAATGCTAAGTACGAAGGAATGTAGTGGTCATGTAAAGGAATTTTTCAATAAAGATGTTGTATTTCATGTTTTAAGTTTTTATGCAATGATCCTATGCCCCAAAGACATTAAACCTCTCAATATTCTTTGTTGTTTCAAGTGAAGTTTTATGTAATAAATCATGTTTAAGTTTGTAATAAAAGCAGGGTTGTCATAGTTTTATTTCATACACACTACTGAATATGATGTTACTATTTTAAAATCTTGAGGTGATACATTAAAACCCATTAAAAAAACTATTTCCTTACATTTTAGTCTTTATCTCATTAATCAAGGTTCTTTCAATAAATTTTTTTTATTATTGTAAGATCATACCATGAGAATGTTTCATTAAACATCATATTGATAAGATAGAAAGGTAATAGAATGTTCATATGGAATGAAACATTACTAGGTACGTAGGAGAACATTGGTGATAAGTTGATGTATCGATATGGTAGCAAAACATTAATAATTATATAGAGTGATAGAGGTTAATGATCACTAGAAAGTGAATGATCAAAGGAAAATCAAGGAAATAGAAACCTTATATCTGTGCTAATTTAAAAGGCCAATAGTTTAATTTAAATGATAGTATTATGATAACATTTTGTTTCAACAACCTTTTTTGACAGTTGATGAATTCCTTTACCATCTAAATTAAGAATGTGTGAAAATATAATTTTTTATATCTTTATAATTCGTAGGAAGAATTTCATCATTTGGGTTTTCTTTGATCAATTTCCAATTCAACTATTACTCAAAGAAATGAATTTCGAAAAATGAAAATTTTAATTACTGAAGCACTAAAATTAATTATTAACAAATCGTCTGATCCATTATTTATTAATAAGTCATTCCATCAATCTCTCGTTAATATTATTACAAAATATTGGGTACAAAACATCCAAATTTTTATTAATATTTATATGGTGAAGTAATACAACAATATCTAAAACCTTGACAAATTTCCAACTTAATATATTTCATAAATGGATAACCTTATAAACCTTCCATACGGTTAAGATCCAAAACATTATAAAGAAGGTCAAAAAATTTATAAAATGAAAATTTCATGAATCTTACAAATAACATTACATTGCTCTTAATCTCCACATAAAAAACATTTGAACACCTTTATCATGTATTATCCTGAAACATGGAAACAACATTAATTACCGTAAAACTTATTGAAAACATTAATGATTCCTTTTTAATTATTTAAAACATACATTATATACTATGTTCCCTAAATACAAAATGATGAAAAATCCATCAATGAAAGAATAAACCACATTGCAAAAACTACGTAATTAGTTCCAAGGTAGTTTGTACTATCAAATTTACATCATCCATATCAATCATCTATTTATCCCAACTCCATCAACTCAACATTAGGAACACATTAAGGGTTATCATTTCCTCAGTCATTGAACTTCCAAGAAGTACATATTTCCATGGAATAATTTTTCATGGTCATCATTACCAATCAATATATAAATTCAAATACTTAACGAAAAATTACATCAGTGTTATCCTTATGAATTTTATAATTGATATAATAAGAACATCATTGATAAAATTCTCAATAGATATAATTCATGAACCAAAAAATTTACATTAATAATTCCACATCATATGTGGTAACAAGATAATATTGACCATCATCTATTTTCTTCTTTTGAGGAATTATCAGTTAATGGTTGGGGAATTGATTTTCATAGTGCCCTATTTACCTACATTTGATTAAGTGCAAATTGTAATCTTTTTAATTTGTCTCATGAGACTTACTGATTCATCGAGTGACCATAGTTGTCCCCCCACATCACTTAAAAAGTCCAATGAATTCATAATATGAAATATTTGAAAAATAATAAACATAAACATTTTTATATATACAATCATATGAACTTTATACACTTTCCCAAATCAAATAAACATAATCATAAGCTATCTAGAGTAATATAGTGAATTGTAATAAAACACTGCATCCTTAATCATATTAACCATAAGCCATCCATATAAATAATGAGGTTGATTTAAATAAAACATATCAAAATTGGACCATAATTAGAATAGTGGGTTGATTTTATGGATTAATAGAAATACCATAAAAATGTTATTTAAATCATTTTTTAGGAATGTAACATTTTCAATTATAAAACATCATATTAAATAATTTTTTCCCAAAAAAAATTTAAATTTTTTTTTTTGAAAAAAACCTTTTAAAATTTATAAAATTATATTTATAAAATTTAGGGGTCATTATGGAATATAAATTCATGTATTAGACGTTAAAATAAATATTACAACCATAATTTTGGTAAAATCCAAACAACGACTCTCTTAAAAATGAAATTATGATTCATTTCAAAAAATTGATAAAAAGTAAACATGGGGAAAATATTAATTAATATGTATTATTGAAATGATTTAAAACATTTTTAATTTTTTTTTAAATCATGGGTTTTTAATGAAAATTTATTTCCAGCCGAAGAGATAAATAATGTTAGATTTTTGTAAAAAAAATATCAATCATTTTATGAAACAAGTAGAGGGAAATGGAACTATTAATTTAATAATGACATGAATAAATATAGTTTAATAAAATATGTTTCTATGATATAAATATCAAATAATGCTCTAATAGGAGACGTGATCTTAAAAATCTCAGATAACGACGAGATTATGAAACAAACCTGACAACATTTGTGTCTTCTAAATCATATGCCCCATAAAATAAATGAACTCAACTGAACAATTTAATACAATAAAGATAAATAGATTCATTATATAATATATCAATGGATAATTATATATATATATATTAAAATGAAAATATGTGTAGAATATGGAATATGTCTCATGAAAATAAAATTGAGATGAGAAACCCTTAATTTTAGTCTCAATCGTCACATATTTTAATTATATTCTGGAATAATATACTTATGTTAATTATTTAATTTATTAAGAAAAATTTTCATTTTTATTATTCATTTTATTTCAAAAATTACAAATTTATATTTTATTATGTAATCAATTAAATGATATCAGACATATCGATGATAATTTTTATATGTATCAAAATTGTCTTTTTACATATGATTATCATTAAAGACATAATTATTAAAACAAATATAGATTAATAATCATGTTATAATTATTATATTTTTCAATCAATTATACTTTTAAAATCAGTCATAAAATATTATTATTAAAATTGAACTACATTACATGCATGAAGACGATAGGTTGTACATACGAATGAGTAATGTTTACATTTTTCAATAATCATTTTAGGAAGATTGTAAGTAATATTTTATCCTTAAAAATAATCACTATATCATATTTAATGTATTATTTAATTAAATATATTCATATATATCATCCATGTGGTTTTGTTATGAAAATATATTCACATTCCTTCATGATGGAGCTAGTCCACACATACACAAATTTCTTTATAATTTTTCTGTGTAAGAGATAACGTGATAAATTATCTTCTCAAAATGATAAATATGTCATAAATATCATAATAATGTCATTTATATCAAATAAATTCATCAAAAGTATCTATATTACCTTCCTTTTAATGTTTTAGTTAAAAATGAATCATATGCTTTAGTGAGGTGGTAGTCCGACGAACACATGAGCGATGTTATAGTATCACAGACAGAATGGAATGAAAAATAGGTATATATGTTATAATCACTCTATAGGTATATTTAAGTTAAAATATCATTTATATACTTCATATATATCATCTTAACTACGATTTAGTAGCGGTAATATAAAAATTAATATCATCGATTCATGAGGTTGTATTCTAACATACACACATATAATGATTTTTTAACTCATTAAATTGAAGAGTTTGTAGTTCATTACCTTAACATTATAATATATAAGTATATGAGATATATTTAATTTATTATATAAGTTGAAATTAATAATATTTTAATGATTTAGAAGATGGAATTAAACAAAAAATGCATAGTTAGTAATTTTACCTCTACTTAGAACAACTCATCAGGATTATACATAAATTAGTATTAATTAATTTATATCCAATAAAAGACCTATAGTATGAGTGGATGGATGTTTAAAAGTGATTTGGTTAGGACTTCACCATAAAATAATGGTTTTAAGGTGTGAATAATATAGGATATGGGGTTCCCTTTTATAATTAAGGTGAGTGGAACTATTGTAATATTAGAAAAGAAAAATACACTACTGGAAAACTAACCTTTACCAACGGTTTGGAACCGTTGGTATAGGCCTCCAAACCGTTGGTATAGCCTATACCAACGGTTTGGAGAACCGTAGCCAAGTAAGCCGTTGGGATAGGTCTATACCAACGGTTTTCCAAAAACCGTTGGTATAGACCTATATCAACGGTTTTGGAAACCGTTGGTATAGGTAATACGAAATCTATACCAACGGTAATGGAACCGTTGGTATATAAAATCCAAAAATAAAACATCCGCTGGGATTTGATCCCAGGACCCCTCGTTTATAATCGAACGACTTAACCACTAAGCTAACATCACTTTGTAAACATAATTTCATAAATATATATATGTATTATCATAATTATTTAAAATTTTGATTCATATAATGTTCTCAGTTAGTAGATCTGGAAAAAAATTAAAGAACCTATCCCAACGGTTTTAAAAACCATTGGGATAGGTTTGGGTGGGATAACCCTTTCCCAACGGTTTTTAAAACCGTTGGGATAGGTTTGGGTGGCTTGAAATCTAAGTTGGCCGAAGGTTGATTTTGCCCCTCCTCTTTCCCAACGGTTTTGGTGAACCGTTGGGAAAGAGGACTCTTTCCCAACGGTTTTGATGAACCGTTGGGAAAGAGGATGGAAAGAAGACCCTTTCCCAACGGTTCACCAAAACCGTTGGGAAAGAGGAGGGAAATAAGAGCCTTTCCCAACGGTTTTGGTGAACCGTTGGGAAAGAGGACTCTTTCCCAACGGTTTTCATGAACCGTTGGGAAAGGGGAGGGAAATAAGAGCCTTTCCCAACGGTTTTGGTGAACCGTTGGGAAATGGTAGCTATACCAACGGTTTTTACAAACCGTTGGTATAGAAGTGTTGGGAAAGATCATCTTTCCAGTAGTGATATGTACTAATGTTTACACCTAAAACTACTCAAAATTTATTGATTAAAACATTTTGATAATTTCACTGGGATTTTTTTCTCATAAACAATCACATTTTTTGTTTCTAATGATGTTACAATGGGTGAAGTTACTTATATTATTTATTATAATTTTTAATTTTTACATGAGTAATATATCCATTCGTTATACTAGGGGAGGATAATTTTTTCTCACAAGAAGAGTATTCTAGATGTGTTTCATAAGTAAATTTGGAAACACTATTTATTACCTAATTTTTTAGAGAAAATTATGTTTTGTAAAACTTATGTTGGGAATTGAATTATGGATAAAACCCCTAATTTTAGAAGCAACCCTACATTTGAAAAATAAATTGATGGTTTATTATCCCTAAATTTATATCAAACATATGATATCAACTATACTTTTGGATTATATAGTTATATCGAAAAACCTTATATCTGACTTGGTTAAATAGGGAGATTAAATTTAAGACATTTTCTCCATTTTTGAAAATGGTCTCACAAGAATGAAATATAATTTTAAAGATCCATAATGACCGAATCAAAGGATCTTATTGAACATATTATATAATTACTATTTCTACAATATGTTTCTATACTATTTGAAAGTTTTGAATTCAAATATTCTTGATTTATCATGTGATAATTATAAAGCTATGTGACATGATTTTTTTTTGACTTTTGTGTTAAATATTGAGATGTTAACATTATATATATTATGATTTTATTAATATAAAGATTTGGGGATGTAAATTTAAAAATTATAATGCGTTTTTACTTTAAAGATACACAGTAGTGACATATATGTTTTGATCTATTTTTTTGGATCAATGTCTCATTATACGACTTTATATCAATATAAATATAAATATGTAGTTTGAAAAAGAACTTATCAGAGTTGCACATTACTGAAATTTAAGTTTAATCATCTTCATGGTGTTATCTCTTTGAATATATAAATAAATAATGTTTGATGTTGGGGAAATTTTTTATGCCACTATGTTTTGTTAAAGATCATATAAAATATTCAGTTGTTGCTATAACTATGGTCCAAAGCTATTTGAATATATCATTTTATGATTTATTATCAATATAGTGTCTTGGATTCTCATAATCTTTCCTTTTTGATGTTTTGAATTTTATTAATAAGCTGTGGTTATTTTTTCACTAAAATAGAACAAGAAGACCCTTTAGATTCCATGATTTTAATGTTTCATGTGCCTGCACTCAGTTTTATATGTCCATGAAAAAATTACTATCTAGTGAAAATAATTATTCTTGTGAAGAGAGCATTGGTTTAGTAGAATAGAGGATCCTAGTTACCTAATAAACTATACATAATTGAGATAATTTACTTTATTTACTTATACTTATCCCACTTATTCAATAGATATGGAATGAATCAAATTAACCTCAAGTGGTATGTTTTGTCTCTATCAAGTTTTAAAGGAAAAAAATTAACCCCCACCCTCTTTTGTCATCAACTTTACTATTTTGAAAAAATAATTAATAAATGTTTGGATGTTGTAGAAAATTTAAGATATATTTTGGATTTAAGAATCATGAGTTAATGCCCCAATAAAATTATTTTCAATGGTTGATCTATGAAACTTTATTTCAATTATCAATGCCCCATATTTTAATGGGGATAATTATGGATAACAGAAATAAAACATCACTATTTAATTAAAAAAAATACTAGAATAAGATATTATTTAAAGGTATTTATGTCTTATGAAATTCTTAATTGTGTTCTATAAATATTTTATGATGATTAATATAATGATTATGTTCTTAATTAAATATAAATTAATTCTATTGTTAGTGGTTTAGAAACTAATCAATTTAATCATGTTTCCCAAAGTTCTAATGCATATGAAATGTGGTAGACTATTATTGTATCTTATAAAGGAACTAGTAATTTCATAAAACTAAGAGGTATATAAAAAAAATCAATTTGGTGCTTTTACGTTGCATGATAATGAGATCATTACTCATATAAATGAATGATAGATAAAAGTATTCAATAATATGTCTTCCTTAGAATAACTAATTAAATAATTAGATCATTAATTCTAAATTCTAGGAGACTTACCCTATAAATAGAATGGGATGCCTACTTTAATTATAAAATCCTATATAGTTTTGGAACTAATAAGGAAATAACTTATTATCACCTTGATGAAATATGAAGCTGAGTTGCAAGATGAAGACAAAAATCATTTTTCATTCAAAAAAGAAATATGCTTCCATTAGTAATATTAGAGATGAATCATCTAATATAAGTTATATGGACTCATGAAAATTATTATAAAATATTTATTATATAATTAAAAAAACACAATAAGAGGAAGAATAGTAATAATGAATATATATAACATAAAATTAAGGATATAGGTCAATGAATGTCTAAATGTACCTTTATTAATGAAAAAAAATCTAATTTCCCATGAAAAGGAATGAATTTCATGATCACTAACTGTAGAGATACATATGGTTCATGTCATTAATTTACTAGATATAGAAAAACATAAAATGAAAATAAATCAATGTCTAATGGCTCATGATGATTAGGTACACACACCAAAATCTAAAAATCACGATTCATAATATTTTTCTTATGATGAAAATAATAAATATTATTTTTTTCTTCAAGAGAATTTTTAATATTTAGAAAAAATTACATATAAAACCTCGGTAAATCATATGATACTATTTTAAAAAATATGTAATGTTTAACATAGTATATATAAAATTTAAAATTTATTTGGTCTTCCATTTTCTATGAAAATAAAATTAAAGTACTACGAGGATTGTAAAATTATTTAAAAGAAGCCTCATGAATTATTATCAAAGGAGAAAACTATTTAAATAAAAATATTTTAAGAAATAAAATTTATAATGGAAAATATAGAATTGGTAATAGAGAAAATAACTAGTTACATTATAATTATATTGGTCCTGGTTCTAAAAGAAAAATAATTTCTTCAAACAAATGTTTCACTGTGGAATAAATTGACATTATTTAAATGAATTATATTTCATATAACAACAATTTTATACAATTAATAATTTTTAAAATTCAATATATTTATCAACATTTAATTATTTAATCTCTAATGAAAGGGAAAAATATTTGTTGCCTTACAGTTTAATCACTCACACCGTCAGACCCAAAAAAATATTATTATCAAAAGGAACTTATATTGAATATATGGAATGCATTCAACACTAGACATCATTTTTATATTATTTTGTGGCTTATTAATGTCTATGTGAATTTATTATATATCTATTTCTCTTGAAACATCATAAACATGGAACTGTTAATCAGGAAGGAATTTTATTTTCATCTTAATATTCAATTTTAATGTATAACTTTTTTTATACATGTGGATAAAATATATATGTACAATAACTATTAAAATCCTATGAATGGTATAATTTAATATAATATATCAAATTAATAAAATTGTGACTAAATTATATATATGTAAACATATTTTTAATTATTTTTCAATTTAATAAAACTTCAAGAGGTTTTTTAATCCAAGGGGAGTACGTATTACTTTCTTATATTAATCATAAGAAGAAACATATGTTTATAAAAAATATTTCTTAATTTTATCATTAATTTATAGAAAATAAAATTTCAACATTATTTTTATTTGAAATGATATTCTTTTATGTACCATTTTCTTAAATACAAACATTTTTTTTGAACATAAAATCTACGATTATTAACCTATATTTTAGATTAAGAAGATGAAAAATTGTCTCCAATTTTTCAAAATGGAATTATATCTT
This sequence comes from Viscum album, assembly GCA_963277665.1. Classification (NCBI taxonomy): domain Eukaryota; kingdom Viridiplantae; phylum Streptophyta; class Magnoliopsida; order Santalales; family Viscaceae; genus Viscum; species Viscum album. Next base: position 1,495,098,624 of record OY728151.1, on the reverse strand, counting down.
CATATAATTTCAAAACATATAATCTTATTCTCTAAATCTTAAATCCAATTTTCATAATTATTTGAAATATTAAATTAAAAAAAACAGAAACCCATTTGAGCAAAATGAAGGGATATATAAATACATGATTATAAAAAAATTCACTTCTGAAGATGAAAGGTAATAATTTTGTAATCTTCTTGGAGAATTTCCAATTTCCATAGATAAGGTTTTATTGAAAAATATTATTTGAAAGACAATAATATTCATGGATTTGAAGAACCATAAGTTTTATATTTTCAAATAGTTAAAGATGGAATTCATTCTGAATGGGTTTCAATCTTTTTTAATATTTCAAATGAAGAATTGGTAAAGTTTCATGATGATGTAATAGAGTCTATAAAATTTTATGTAGAGTTTCTGAAATAAAATATTTTGAATTTTTTTGATACACATCAAAGGGTGTTTCAAGATACGATAGAAATAAAATAATACTTTGATACATTTAAACTAGATATGATTATTCAAATCGATACAATAATACTAGACTCTATTACTTAGTCAAATCTATATGATCTTGAAGAGTGTTTGGATAAATAGTTATCATCTTCATAATTGGTTCAAATATCTATATATATTTAACTAATAATAGAATAGTTTTCAAGAGTTCAATCTACTATGAGTGAAAGTGTTAAATGATTGTAGAGTGGAGATGATCCTTATAATTTATCCAAAAACCCTAATTCTTCAACAACATTATATCTTATTCAATTTAAATGTTATACTTCTATTTTTTATGCTCCCCATAGTTTAAGTATTGTTTTAATATATTATACTTTTTCATATATTATTTTTGATGACACAAAAGGGGGATAAATTTATGTGAATTTTATAATAAATTTCCAGGAAAAATAGAAATTACTATAATGAATTTTTCTTTGGATTAACAGTAAAAAATGTATGGAAATAACAAGGATAAAAATATATAAAATATATATCAGAGAAATTTCATTGTAAATATAGTATTATTTTTATAGATGAGTAATCTTGAAATTAATTTAATCTCATACTTGTATAAATCAATTTATTATTTTATTTAATTTTAATATTTTTATGGGTTTTGTGATCATAAAAAAGTGGAGATTGTTAATCATGTGTTGATTCCAAAGATTCATTAATTTATTTTTAATTTTGATAATAAAAAAGACATTTTATGTTGCTAATGAAGTTTATTTATGTGAATTTTAGGATATTATTTACTATAATTATTAATTATACTCTATGATTTTATTCAATCATTAACCCATGGGAGTATATATTTTTTTCAATGTAAAATTTATCTTGAAATGTTTTACAAGAAATTTTCAATAACTATTCATACCCTACATTTTATAATGACTTTTTGGGTTTTATACCCTACATTTAGAATAAATATATGCATACGAAGCCTTGCTTTTAGAAGATACCTGAAATTTAAGTAATAAATTTATGGGTCATCATCCCTATATTTGTAATAATATGTACAAAGAAAACCTTACTTTTCATGTTTATCATTACATAGAGAACCCATACGTTTGAATTCGTTAAAGGCAGAGATTAAATTTAATATATTTTCCTTATTTTCAGAAATAGTTTCTGGGTAATTAATTATATATTTTTCAAGATATATAAACACTGCTTCAATGGATCATAATCATTATATCAGATCAATAAAATTTGTAATGGATGTTACAACTCTCTTTGAACATTTTAACTTAAAATATTCTTTATTTATCTTGTCATATTTATAGAGATATTTGACTAGAGTTGATTTGGCTATTGTAAAAATACATATTTGTTCATATATATATATATATATATTTATTATTAAGATATAGATATGAGAGTTTTAAAATAATATTTTTTCGTTGACTTGAAAGTTAAACTTTTGAGACAAACATGTTTTGATACTTGTTTGATTGATCAAATTATATTGCCACTATTTTATATATCATTTAATCTTTATATGTTGTTAAAAAATGAACTAATCAGAGATTTACTATGGATACATACATATTTATTCATATGACTTCTATTTTTTTGTACTTCTATATAAATATTTTCTTTTTAATTTTTATTAATATTTTATTATTTTTATTTTTTATTTAATATCTGGTTGCGCCCAAATTTACCCTACTGGTAAAAGCGGTCGTTGAAGTACAAGTAGGGATCGAATCCACAGGGACCGAAGAAGAAACCATGAGACACTATGATTGGATACGGGATTGGCTATGTAGTGGAAAACTTTGGATTGAATTGATTTGAAGAAATATTGATTTAATCTAAAGAACAAAACAAATAAAATTACTTGAATTAAAACAGCTAATTAAGGTGAGTCGATCCTAGGTTGTCTCTTGGGATTTATTGGATGTATTTATTTTTCAATTGATTTTCTATTCATTGGTTCAAGAGGTATCCATTAAATGAAATAATCCCTCAACATCATTCTCCGATTTAATCCATACAAAATTTCAAGGCTAATCACCAATTCACTTACAAGATCAATTAAATGAGCACTCCAAGTAATTGGATCGTACTAGCACTCAAAATGTGTCATCGTTAAAGTCGGTGAAGACAAAGAAGAAGATAAATCAAAGAAAGGAACTCATAAAAAAAGAACAAATTTAAGAATTTAAGAACATAAAATAACATTCAATACAACTCATGAAACTCCCTAGGATCAACCCATAAAAGGTTAGCCATCCATTGATGCTATTCTATCAATGGAAGCGGGTAATTTACTTAAAGAAGCGGGATTTAAGAAGAAAGAAAAAAACATTAATCAAAATGAACACTCCACCGTTGTGTGATGAATTCACAAGTGCGGGTGTGAATAAATTCACAATACGATTCAACGATATCAACGTGTGAAAAAAATGAAAATAAAAAGTGAAAAAGAATAAATTTTATTAAAATACTAAACGTGAATGAAAAACTTACATTAGAGAAATTGATGATGTCATTACAAAACGAAAGCGGGAAATTACAATTGAAAGAAAAACTTGGATTCAAAGGAAAATGTTAGATGATTATTCCCTTCACCACCAGCTCCTTATATATGCATATTAGGAGCCTTATGTCCACCCCCAACAATAAATTCACCCCCCAACAATTAAGAGAGTCAAAAGGAGGGTGAAGAATCAAAAGGAAATTAACGTTATAAAGTTGACCACAAAACCAGCCAGATTCATCCTCCATTTTGACGTATGCGTTTGACACTTCATACGGCCGAATCCGAAGGTGTAATAAATAGAACATATCTTCTTCCATGTGTCTTCTAGAATCTCTAAAAATTTCAGGAAATTTGGATCAGCCGTTTGGAAGTTATGGTCGAAATGGTGGGACGGATTTCTGTGCATTAATGTCGGGTCCACCATTTAAATCTCAACTTAAGATCCCTTTATCATCATGAAAATATCAGAATTAGCTCCAGCCACAGTTGAATAAAATGATCCTCATATTTTTATATTTCTAATGTATACATTTGAGATTCATTGGGCTTGGTTTGTGGGCCCCACATTTGTTTGATGGGCCTTAGGCCCATTATGCTTTCTCCAACAAATTTCTGCATTCAGGCGCAAAAATATCCATCTTACATTGGGATTCATCCATCGGACCTAAAAGATAAAATTTTCCAAAAAAAGTGATCAATAATATCCCAAAATTTCAAATTCATAAAATGAATATAATGTTTTCCACAAACAAATGAATGATTGGGCCCAAATTTGCATTTTAAACATGAATTGCATTTAAGATGAGAAATGAAGTTCTATTTATGTAATGCACTAAAAACAATGTTTATGGACTTTGGAAAAATGAATATAAAGATATTAACAATTAATATTAGCCACTTTCAGTGACTAATCACACCCCCCAACTTGAGTTTTGCTAGTCCCGAGCAAAATAAATTACAAATATGAAATTCAAATCCCCTTTTCCAAAAACATTTTAATACACATTGCTCACAAAAATATCTAATATCAAAAAAAAATTATGATAACCCATCAAAATCATTAAAAACAAGCTAGTTCCATAAGCATATTCCAAGCCCAAGCCCATTCCTTTGTTCAAATTCATCGCCACATTTCATCCAATTCCAATTAAGCATGATAAAGTGTTGTGCATCATAAAAGACATAGGGCCCATTTTATTGTTCAGGGGAAAAAATTGAAGCGCTAGGTGGGAATCACATTAAACCTTAATATGAGTATCCATTTTTTTTTTAATTTTTTTGATTTTTTTTAACCACAATAGATATGAAAAGACTAACTCTGGGCAAGACAACTATGGAGTCACGATCCCCAAGTGCCGGATGCCACACATATTGTCAATTTCATGCTCTACAATAGAGATATAAAGTCTAACTCTGGGCAAGACAACTATGGAGTCACGATCCCCAAGTGCCGGATGCCACAAATTTGGACAAAACATTGCTCTATGTGGTCATTATTTTTTCAATTTTTTTTTTGTTTTTTTTTGTTTTTTGTTTTTTTGTTTTTGGATACTCAAATTAAACTAAAAGTGACCCCAAAACCCTATGCTATAATGAAAGGGACCCAAGAACTCAAATTTACACCCACAATCCAGAAGACGTGCATTGTGACATTTTTATTAAGAGGATGAAAATGTAAACTTTGAAAAATCACATTGGACAACCGCACTTTCCAAAAACTATGCTCATGAACTTAAACTTGCATTAAAATCAGAATCAAGGCATACAAAATTATTTGATATCCAATTTTAGAGTTTGCAATGTGTGTTATCATGTTCAAGGTTAATGGAATTTTTCTTTTCATGCATGTTCTTATTAAAAAAAATCATTTTTTATTTCATCTCCCCCCAACATAGAATAACACTGTCCCCAGTGTTTAAAGAAAAGAAAAGTTAGAAGGGGGGTAGGGGAGGATTTCAAAGAGTAAATGATAATCATGGAATGAAGTCACCTGGTGGTTGATGATGATAGTGCGTGCCACAGTCTCCCTTCACTCCTGGATTTGAGTCTCAGCGGCTTGGATGGTGGTGAATGGATTCTCCATATGACTTACGACATGTCCTTTTATTTTTTTAACCTATAAAAACATAATAATAATAAAAAAAAATAAACTGATGATACATTGTCTTCTTTTTAGATTTCTGGGTAAGGTATTACTCAGAGATCACGCCATGTGACACGGATGAATATGGAGCTCCCCTTTCATACCCATCCTTACTCATAAAATAAGAACAGGTCAACAGTCTATGGTAATTTATTATATGAAAAAGAAAATGATTCAAAATGATTAGAAAACATGAAAACCATGGGTTGCCTCCCATGCAGCGCTTTTGTTTAACATCGTTGGCTCGACTTTTACCCCCCAACTTATCCAATTCCAACTTTCAGCATTTTAATTAACCCATCTTTCTCCACTTCAACAAGATCGAGATTGATTGTTTTTTTTGAAATTTGTTTCGTATGAAATCCTATTTTCTACAATGATTGGTAAAATCCAAGGAATATCTAAAATGGTTGATCGTGTTTTATCTGGATTATTTCTTATGATTTCAAGGTTCATTCCTACATGGTGAGATTCTTGATGAAAATTGATGATAATTGAATGGTCCTGGTTATCATGAATAGAGGGATTATTGAGTAGGGAAGGAAGTATTAAAACATCGAGTTCAGTTTGATTGAATTTTCCTAAAGAATAATGATAATTTGAATCAAAAATTGTTTCTTCTTTAAAAACATTTGAAAGAATTGGTTCCTTTTGAAAAGATGATTCATCCACAAAATTTTCCATTTGAATTTCATGAGTGGGCATAGGAACAATATTCATTATATCTCCCAATGGTTCAATGATCGGTGATTCTAAAAAATTGTTATTCGAGAAAAATTCCAAACACTCAATCCATGAAGACAAATTTTCCCCTTATGAACCCAAAAAATTAATTTCATCCTGATTTAAATACCCTTCAACATTTCTTTGATCTTGTTAAATTATCCCATATCCAAAGGTTAGTTCATTTTTCAATTCATGAGAGGTTTTTGGGATAAAAGATTCAACTATCAATGATGAGGAAAGAACATCTTGAGTGGGAACGGGTTACTCAAAAGTCTTAAAGCTTTGTAATTATAATCTGAAAGATGAAACTTCTGAATTCATTTTATCCATTTGTTCACACAATTTTCCAAGAATTTTTTCAGGATTAGGGTTGATATATGTTTTTACATCATGGACTTCCTCATTATTTATCTTTTCAATCATTCTTGATAGGTATGGAAATTGATCTTTTAAACATTCGACATCCCATTGATTGTACATCTCATCTGGTGTGGTGTATTCAATTAAGGTTTGGTCAATGAAATTCCCTTTGTGAGGTGTTTCAAAATATTGATTTTCCAGTTGATTATAGCCTTGGTATATTAATGGGTATTTTTGAAGATAGTCCATTGGAGTTGATTGAAAGTTGTTTTTGGGATTCATTAGAACACAGGAACAGAAAGGGGAAAAGAGAAGAGAAATTTGGGTGAGAATAGAGAATTTGGGGTGAGAAAAGAAGATGAGTGTCTAAGGTACTTACTTGGGTCCCCGTCAACGGCGCCAAAATTTTCTTGCGCCCAAATTTACCCTACTGGTAAAAGCTGTCGTTGAAGTACAAGTAGGGATCGAATCCACAGGGACTGAAGAAGAAATCTTGAGACACTAAGATTGGATACGGGATTGGCTATGCAGTAGCAAACTTTGGATTGAATTGATTTGAAGAAATATTGATTTAATTTAAAGAACAAAACAAATAAAATTACTTGAATTAAAACAACTAATTAAGGTGAGTCGATCCTAGGTTGTCTCTTTGGATTTATTGGATGTATTTATTTTTCATTTGATTTTCTATTCATCGGTTCAAGAGGTATCCATTAAATGAAATAATCCCTCAATATCATTCTCCGATTTAATCCATACACAATTTCAAGGCTAATAACCAATTCACTTATAGGATCAATTAAATGAGCACTCCAAGTAATTTGATCGTATGAGCACTCAAAATGTGTCATCGTTAAAGTCGGTGAATACAAAGAAGAAGATAAATCAAAGAAAGGAACTCTTAAAAAAAGAACAAATTTAAGATTTAAGAACATAAAATAACATTCAATCCAACTCATGCAACTCCCTAGGATCAACCCATAAAAGGTTATCCCTCCATTGATGCTATTATATCAATGGAAGCGGGTAATTTACTTAAAGAAGCAGGATTGAAGAAGAAAGAAAAAAAACATTAATCAAAATGAACACTCCACCTTTGTGTGATGAATTCACAAGTGCGGGTGTGAATAAATTCACACTACGATTCAACGGTATCAACGTGTGAAAAAAATGAAAATAAAAAGAGAAAAATAATAAATTTTATTAAAATACTAAATGTGAATGAAAAACTTACATTAGAGAAATTGACGATGTCATTACAAAACGAAAGCGGGAAATTACAATTGAAAGAAAAACTTGGATTCAAAGGAAAATGTTAGATGATTATTCCCTTCACCACAAGCTCCTTATATAGGCATATTAGGAGCCTTATGTCCACCCCCAACAATAAATTCACCCCCCAACAATTAAGAGAGTCAAAAGGAGGGTGAAGAATCAAAAGGAAATTAACGTTACAAAGTTGACCACAAAACCATCCAGATTCATCCTCCATTTTGACGTATGCGTTTGACACTTCATAAGGCCGAATACGAAGGTGTCATAAATAGATAATATCTTCATACATGTGTTTTCTAGAATCTCTCAAAATTTCAGGAAATTTGGATCAGCCGTTTGGAAGTTATGGTCGAAATGGTGGGACGGATTTCTGTGCATTAATGTCGGGTCCATCATTTAAATCTCAACTTAAGATCCCTTTATCATCATGAAAATATCAGAATTAGCTCCGGCCACAGTTGAATAAAATTATCCTCATATTTTTATATTTCTACTGTATAAATTTGAGCTTCATTGGGCTTGGTTTGTGGGCCCCACATTTGTTTGATGGACCTTAGGCCCATTATGCTTTCTCCAACAAATTTCTGCATTCAGGCGCAAAAATATCCATCTTACATTGGGATTCATCCATCGGACCTAAAAGATAAAATGTTCCAAACAAAGTGATCAATAATATCCCGAAATTTCAAATTCATAAAATGAATATAATGTTTTCCACAAACAAATGAATGATTGGGCCCAAATTTTCATTTTAAACATGAATTGCATTTAAGATGAGAAATGAAGTTATATTTATGTAATGCACTAAAAACAATGTTTATGGACTTTGGAAAAATGAATATAAAGATATTAACAATTAATATTAGCCACTTTCAGTGACTAATCACACCCCCCAACTTGAGTTTTGCTAGTCCCGAGCAAAATAAATTACAAATATGAAATTCAAATCCCCTTTTCCAAAAACATTTTAATACACATTGCTCACACAAATATCTAATATCAAAAAAAAAATTATGAAAACCCATAAAAATCATTAAAAACAAGCTAGTTCCATAAGCATATCCCAAGCCCAAGCCCATTCCTTTGTTCAAATTCATCGCCACATTTCATCCAATTCCAATTAACCATGATAAAGTGTTGTGCATCATAAAAGACATGGGGCCCATTTTATTGTTCAAGGGGAAAAAATGGAAGCGCTAGGTGGGAATCACATTAAACCTTAATATGAGTATCCATTTTTTTTAATTTTTTTGATTTTTTAACCACAATAGATATGAAAAGACTAACTCTGGGAAAGACAACTATGGAGTCACGATCCCCAAGTGCCGGACGCCACACATATTGTCAATTTCATACTCTACAATAGAGATATAAAGTCTAACTCTGGGCAAGACAACTATGGAGTCACGATCCCCAAGTGCCGGACGCCACACATTTGGACAAAACATTGCTCTATGTGGTCATTATTTTTTCAATTTTTTTTTGTTTTTTGTTTTTTTGTTTTTGGATACTCAAATTAAACTAAAAGTGACCCCAAAACCCTATTCTATAATGAAAGGGACCCAAGAACTCAAATTTACACCCACAATCCAGTAGACGTGCATTGTGGCATTTTTATTAAGAGGATGAAAATGTAAACTTTGAAAAATCACATCGGACAACCGCACTTTCCAAAAACTATGCTCATGAACTTAAACTTGCATTAAAATCAGAATCAAGGCATACAAAATTATTTGATATCCAATTTTAGAGTTTGCAATGTGTGTTATCATGTTCAAGGTTAATGTAATTTTTCTTTTCATGCATGTTCTTATTAAAAAAAATCATTTTTTATTTCATCTCCCCCCAACATAGAATAACACTGTCCCCAGTGTTTAAAGAAAAGAAAAGTTAGAAGGGGGGGTAGGGGAGGATTTCAAAGAGTAAATGATAATCATAGAATGAAGTCACCTGGTGGTTGATGATGATAGTGCGTGCCACAATCTCCCTTCACTCCTGGATTTGAGTCTCAGCGGCTTGGATGGTGGTGAATGGATTCTCCATATGACTTACGACATGTCCTTTTATTTTTTTTAACCTATAAAAACATAATAATAAACAAAAAAAATAAACTGATCATACATTGTCTTCTTTTTAAATTTCTGGGTAAGGTATTACTCAGAGATCACGCCATGTGACACGGATGAATATGGCGCTCCCCTTTCATACCCATCCTTACTCATAAAAGAAGAACAGGTCAACAGTCTATAGAAATTTATTATATGAAAAAGAAAATGATTCAAAATGATTAGAAAACATGAAAACCATGGGTTGCCTCCCATGCAGCGCTTTTGTTTAACATCGTTGGCTCGACTTTTACCCCCCAACTTATCCAATTCCAACTTTCAGAATTTTAATTAACCCATCTTTCTCCACTTCAACAATATTGAGATTGATTGTTTTTTTGAAATTTGTTTCGTATGAAATCCTATTTTCTACAATGATTGGTAAAATCCAAGGAATATCTAAAATGGTTGATCGTGTTTTATCTGGATTATTTCTTATTATTTCAAGGTTCATTCCTACATGGTGAGATTCTTGATGAAAATTGATGATAATTGAATGGGCTTGGTTATCATAAATAGAGGGATTATTGAGTAGGGAAGGAAGTATTAAAACATCGAGTTCAGTTTGATTGAATTTTCTTAAAGAAGAATGATAATTTGAATCAAAAATTGTTTCTTCTTTAAAAACATTTGAAAGAATTGGTTCCTTTTGAAAAGATGATTCATCCACAAAATTTTCCATTTGAATTTCATGAGTGGGTATAGACACAATATTCATTATATCTCCCAATGGTTCAATGATCGGTGATTCTAAAAAATTGTTATTGGAGCAATATTCTGAACACTCAATCCATGAAGACAAATTTTCCCCTTGTGAACCCAAAAAATTAATTTCATCCTGATTTAAATACCCTTCAACATTTGTTTGATCTTGTTCAGTTATCCCATATCCAAAGGTTAGTTCTTTTTTCAATTCATGGGAGGTTTTTGGGATAAAAGATTCATCTATCAATGATGAGGAAAGAACATCTTGAGTGGGAACGGGTTCCTCAAAAGTCTTAAAGCTTTGTAATTCTAATATGAAATATGAAACTTTTGAATTCATTTTATCCATTTGTTCACACAATTTTCCAAGAATTGTTTCAGGATTAGGGTTGATATATGTTTTTACATCATGGACTTCCTCATTATTTATCTTTTCAATAATTCTTGATAGGTATGGAAATTGATCTTTTAGACATTCGACATCCCATTGATTGTACATCTCATCTGGTGTGGTGTATTCAATTAAGGTTTGGTCAATGAAATTCCATTTGTGTGGTGTTTCAAAATATTGATTTTCAAGTTGATTATAGCCTTGGTATATTAATGGGTATTGTTGAATATAGTCCATTTGAGTTGATTGAAAGTTGTTTTTGGGATTCATTGGACACACAGGAACAGAAAGGGGAAAAGAGAAGAGAAATTTGGGTGAGAATAGAGAATTTGGGGTGAGAAAAGAAGATGAGTGTCTAAGGTACTTACTTGGGTCCCCGGAAACAGTGCCAAAATTTGGTTGCTCCCAAATTTACCCTACTGGTAAAAGCAGTCGTTGAAGTACAAGTAGGGATCGAATCCACAGGGAGCGAAGAAGAAACCTTGAGACACTAAGATTGGATACGGGATTGGCTATGCAGTGGAAAACTTTGGATTGAATTGATTTGAAGAAATATTGATTTAATTTAAAGAACAAAACAAATAAAATTACTTGAATTAAAACAACTAATTAAGGTGATTCGATCCTAGGTTGTCTCTTGGGATTTATTGGATGTATTTATTTTTCATTTGATTTTCTATTCATCAGTTCAAGAGGTATCCATTAAATGAAATAATCCCTCAATATCCTTCTCCAATTTAATCCATACACAATTTCAAGGCTAATCACCAATTCACTTACAGGATAAATTAAATGAGCACTCCAAGTAATTGGATCGTACTAGCACTCAAAATGTGTCATTGTTAAAGTCGGTGAAGACAAAGAAGAAGATAAATCAAAGAAAGGAACTCTTAAAAAAAAAGAACAAATTTAAGAATCTAAGAACATAAAATAACATTCAATACAACTCATGAAACTCCCTCAGATCAACCCATAAAATTTTATCCCTCCATTGATGCTATTCTATCAATGGAAGTGGGTAATTGACTTAAATAAGAGGGATTGAAGAAGAAAGAAAAAAAATTAATCAAAATGAACACTCCACCATTGTGTGATGAATTCACAAGTGCGGGTGTGAATAAATTCACACTATGATTCAACGGTATCAACGTGTGAAAAAAATGAAAATAAAAAGTGAAAAAGAATAAATTTTATTAAAATACTAAACGTGAATGAAATACTTACATTAGAGAAATTGACAATGTCATTACAAAACGAAAGCGGGAAATTACAATTGAAAGAAAAACTTGGATTCAAAGGAAAATGTTAGATGATTATTCACTTCACCACCAGCTCCTTATATAGGCATATTAGGAGCCTTATGTCCACCCCCAATAATAAATTCACCCCCCAACAATTAAGAGAGTTAAAAGGAGGGTGAAGAATCAAAAGGAAATTAACGTTACAAAGTTGACCACAAAACCATCCAGATTCATCCTCCATTTTTACGTATGCGTTTGACACTTCATACGGACGAATCCGAAGGTGTCATAAATAGAAAATATCTTTTTCCATGTGTCTTATAGAATCTCTCAAAATTTCAAGAAATTTGGATCAGCCGTTTGGAAGTTATGGTCGAAATGGTGGGACGGATTTCTGTGCATTAATGTCGAGTCCACCATTTAAATCTCAACTTAAGATCCCTTTATCATCATGAAAAAAATAAGAATTAGCTCCGACCACAGTTGAATAAAATGATCCTCATATTTTTATCTTTCTACTGTATAAATTTTAGCTTCATTGGGCTTGGTTTGTGGGCCCCACATTTGTTTGATGGGCCTTAGGCCCATTATGCTTTCTCCAGCAAATTTCTGCATTCGGGCGCAAAAATCTCCATCTTCCATTGGGATTCATCCATCGGACCTAAAAGATAAAATGTTCCAAAAAAGTGATCAATAATATCCCAAAATTTCAAATTCATAAAATTAATATAATTTTTTCCACAAACAAATGAATGATTGGGCCCAAATTTGCATTTTAAACATGAATTGCATTTAAGATGAGAAATGAAGTTCTATTTATGTAATGCACTAAAAAAAATGTTTATGGACTTTGGAACAATGAATATAAAGATATTAAAAATTAATATTATCCACTTTCAGTGACTAATAAATATCATATGAAACAATTAGTTTCTTCAAAAACTATATTCCAAAGTCATTTCAACATATACAACTGAATTTATTGCCTACATAGAGTATTGGCTATTCATACTCAATCACTGCAGGAGTCTCAGCTTCTCATACTAATAAGTGGTTATTTCAGTTCCCAATAAAATATATATAATTAAATGTTAAATCCTTGACTATAAGGTCTCTACTTTCTTCACTCAGTTGCATAAGTCATGGGAAAAAGTAATTTATTTTTAAAATCATCTAGCTCGTGGATGGAGCTTTAGTTGAGTGGACTACGATATTATCCTCCCTAAACCACTATAAATAACTATATTCTATTCATTTTTTACTCATCTCACATATATTTATATGAGAATGATATAATCAATGAAATATCATGAGATATTTTTTGTTCTATCATGTTTTGAAGGAAAACAATTCATCCCCCACCCTCATACGTGTTCATCAATCCTATATCAACATAATAGAAAAAGGGTAAAAAAATAATGTATTATCAATGGTAAGACATTATATATTAAAAATATGGAAAGAAAATAGATTTTATAAAATATTTTTTTTCATTTTAATTACTATTTTTTTAGTTCAAACCCATGATAAATCACTTTTTACCTTAACCATGGTAAATAATTTTTATAATTTTTCTTATTAATTATGTAAAAAAATTACATTGACCATATTAAATAATATAAATTATACTGTATAAAAATAATGAATCCATTTTTCTAAATTATATTCATTTTATAGGAATATTTTAATTTAAAAATAATCCCTCATACATGACAAGAAATCATGTTTTCCTAGTGAAAATGTTCAGATGTTTTCAATCTTGTTAAATCAAAATTAAATATGAAAATGATTCCAATTATATAAATTTCATTAATAGATATAATAATGAAAAAAACTTTTATAAAAACAATTTAAATTATAAATTAACATTATAATTAATTTAATCAAATGTGCACCTTTTAATTAAAATTATCTAATTTTCACAATATATCAAAAATATGAAACATTTCAGAAAAATCCGAAAAAATCACCCATTGAAAAAAAATATAATTTCAAAAATAAATTTTATTTTTTGAATTTTTTTCTAAAAGAGGTAAAATATAATTATAAATTTTTTTCACAAATAATGACTATACCACTATTTATAAAAGTACATGTTTTTATAAAACATTTCTTTTTCTTTCATATGGTTAAAATTTTATTTATAATCAATAGATTTAAATATTATTTATTTTATACATGTGTAAACAATAAAATTTTAGTAATTTTGTTATTAATATTCATTAGTTCCAATTTAACGGTTAGTTAATAATGGTCATGATACAATAATAATATTTTAAGAGTGCATCGTGTTTTATTGAAACACGGTGTTTCATGAATTGTAGGCTATCGAAGAGATTTAATTTAATTTAAAATAAATATATCATAAAGTGTGAGGATATTTCATTCCTTTATATGATTAGTTTCACTTTTCATACACACTAACAATTATATTTTTCATATTTTAAAATCTTAGGGTGTTACAAATGGGTTTCATGAATAATTTCATAAAACAACATCACATGCCATCAAAAAGGTTGGATGTTATCCTTAAGTAACCTCCCTACTGAATAATAAATATCAAATGAGGATAATGACATTGATTAAAAATAATTAAGAAAACATACTCTATCAATCATATAGAATATAAATATTTCCAAAGTAAAAAATCATAAAAAATCATATTAAAATAATTATATATATAACTAACCATAATAATGATTTTTAACATTTCCCCAAAATTATAAATGATCTACAATTATGATTAAAAACACCCAAACTAATTTATATAAAATATGTTGTATAAAACATATTGATTAAAGGGTACAAATTACAATCAATACTCAGAATGATATAGAAGACATCAATGATATTAAAGAAAATATATAGGAATGATACAATAAATTGATCAGAAATGAAGGAATTATAACATGGATGCAACTTTTCAGAATGAAGAGAGGAAAAATAAATTTAAATAAAAAAACTTATTCATATGTATTATTTGGTATTATAATTAAATGATATTTGAAAATAATTTCAAAAAAAAAACATTTAACAAGGGGTAAATAATATATGCATTAAAAAAATTAATCTTTAAAAAATAGAAATTAATAGATTATTATTATTAGATAACGTAAAATAAAATAAATTTGGAGTGGAATATAAAATATATTTTTTTTCTGAAAAATAAATTTCATTATTAAATTTAGATACTATATTAAAACCCACATAATTTATAAATTATAATGAAAAATAATTTTAAATATTTTAATATGACAGATAAATAATAAAAGACCAAAATAAAATCTAGGTTTCAAATTATGAAATCAATGACATTAAATGGAATAAAAATATGGAAATGGATTATATATTTAAATTAAAAGTGTAGGATTTAAACTTAACAATGTAAGATTTTTTGTAATGTATTAATTTATAAAAGAGTAATATTTTAATGGGAAATATTAAATTATATATAATAAAAGGTAAAATAATATTTATAATAGATAAATAATAACATAAAATGAAAGAGATTGAAATATTCAATGATAATAATTTATGGCTCCATGAAAGAAAATTGACATTATGAAACCCCTATGGATTGGTACGATTTTGGAAAATAAATCCTTATAGTTAATGCAATAATGAAACTTTAAATGCAATTAATAAAGAAATATTAATTGTGCATATTTTAAATGTGGTGGTATATACATCATATAGGTGAATATATGTTCATAATCAAAAAAATTAATAGATTAAATATGACATGAAAAATACTACCTTCTATATCGACCCACACAGTGGGTGCATATATCTTACAGAATAATAAAATTACTTTCATTAATTACCATATTAAAATAATATTTAATATATATAGTTTTTATCAATATTCACTAGTTTTCATTTGAAATTATTTTATTTATAACACATTTTTATTCAAACTATCATTACGAAGTTCCTATCAAGGATCAAAAGGTGTTATAATTTGATGAAGATTATAGATGTATTTCAAAAATGAGGACACAAAATAAAAATTTACTTGAAATTATTTTAATGTAATTATGTAAGTTAAATGATTTAAAATATTAAAATATTCTATGACATATCCACTATTCACAGATTAAAAATGACAATGTTTAATATATTATTCATTATTGCTATTTTACTGACAATTTTGGAACTATTTTTTTAGTTTAATGGTTATCCTTAATTTAAAAAATAATAAATAATATTCTACATTACTTTTAGATGTTTACTTATGCATGAGATATATTATCATTTACTAATAAGTGGAATATTGGTAGATAATTAATAGTACTTTAACTTTGAGGACCCACACCACACAAAGTTCACCCCTCCTAGGTTGACAATGTGAGAAGGGAGATAGCGACACCTGTATCCCACCTATAGTAGGCCAAGGATTGGAGACTAGCACTGTGGGAATAGTAATCACATTGTTGGGAGGAATTTATCTCTAAGAGAACACCTATGAAAGGGTGAGATAAGATAGACAATAACCAACTACTGACTAGACTATAATATAATAGAAAACCCAAGTTCACATATGTTAGAAAATGAAATAACTACTACAAATATAGGAAAAAGATGTAAGTACAAAAAGAAAGATAAAGGTGATAGTGACCACGAATCCCAAGTAGCTCCTGAAATACCCAAGGTAGTATTGACAAGCCTAATCTACAACATTATCCAACTAACATGAAAAACAATTTATATATATGTAGGGTAAGTATAATAGTATACTCAGTAGGATCCTCCCCAAATCCTCTCATGCAAATGATAATGAAAACTTTCTAAAGAATGGTGTATCAATATGTGAAACAAATTCATATACTAAACAGGTATAATATATTCCTGTCATCACCATGCATACTCTCACCAAGTATCACATACAAGATAATATTATATAATAATTAATATCATGGGTACCCTACTACCACTTCCTCACTGGTTTGTTGCCTTCTCCAAACTTTCCATGTCCTGAGCATCTCTCTTAAAAAAGGATAGCCCATATACACCTATGTATAGAACCAAAAACATGAACATAATGTATCACACCACCACATCCACATAACCAATAGTAACCAGGTAGTTTCTAGGGGCCACCACCGCCCATATAACATGTATCATACATCAGGTATTATACCTCAAGCCATCATAGCCCATACACCGAGCAAGGAACCTAAATCCATTACATTTTATACACATTGTTCGTATATTAGTCCTTAGAAAACTATATTATAGATACATGTGTGTGAAATAACCACATTCCATTACATCCCTATACAAACATATGGGTGGAAAACTAACCGTCGTGTATACTACCATAAGAAACTACCAAGTGAAGATAATGGGGTCAATGGGGGTAGTCAACCATACATCCTCCCACCAGGATGTTGGGGAATACAAGCCCCCCCCCCACTGGGCTCAGAATCCATGGGGTGTATGTTTTGCTAACCACAATGGTGGAATAACATATATGAAAAAAATTTACATGATATAATATAGCTCACAACCACACTATGGGCATAACCTAGTATCAAACTCAACTGTAGCTAATGTCTCTTAGACTCCTAACTACCACTACTAAGACCATATATCCTATAAGAACACATCCATTTAAGAGATCCATTAAGATATTTTATTCCTGTTACATTAATTAATTCATTAAGCAATAATTAACCATTAACAATTTCTACATTACATTACATTACCATCACAGCAAAGTTTCTTTCCCTCGTGGAAAAAGCCATCGAATCCATGTATTCTTATAATTATAAATTCATCATTACATCCCACCCAACTACAACCCCATGGGCTAAAAATTAATCATTATTAAATGAAATTACTATCAAAATTACCTGGTTCACTAGGAAAACATCTTAAGATAAAAAACAAAGAATGAAACCAAGGACATCCATCAACCGCAAGTAGTGGGGAAATAAATATAGATAAACAAACAGCTTAGAGATCAGTCAATCAATAGATTCAAACAATTATCCTACTTTCATATCGAAGGGTAAGCCCAAATTCAACCCATTCTGTCATTCCTAGTGTCCTACGTGGAACCCACAATCATATCCTGATGCATCTCACAATCAAAAGCATCAATTTATGCCACAATAACCGGATCTCCCCACCCCACATACACCACCATCCCTCGAGGATCATCCATCTTAGGCTCACATAACATCTGAGCCTCCTCTCCCCACTTCAAAAGTATCATATCAAGGCCACATCAGAAGCAGTAGGAAACAAACATATAAATTGAGCTCTTGGCCCTAAGAGAAAGGTATTCATCCTTCTCACACATTGATCCCCCATGCCTTAAAAGTACAAGGCCCTTCTCCTTTATAAGTAGGTAGGAAACCCATTCCATATAAAGTCATTATCTTTTATCACACAACCAATTATTATTCCATCTTGAATTTACCAATTGATTAATCACAAGTTCCATCTATGGGGAACATAATAATAAAGTTATCACCAGCTACCATAAATTAATTAAACAATTAATTTAATATAAATTAAATTCTTTTTCCAAAAAATAATTATCTAGCTTCACGTTTAATAAACAGTTCAATTAAACATGCATACTTGCATGAATTTGATAGTTATCTTATTAGAAAAATATCAAACAGATTCATTAAACATGCCTCTTTAATTTCATTAACCAATAAATTATCAAGTAATTCTAGATTTACATAATTTAACAATTTCAATAAGGTAAAACATGTTAAACCATGCAAGTCAGAGATATCACACTGTCTAGAAAATAAAGAGTAAAAATGCAATCATAGAACAAAGAAATAACATCACTATAAGGTAGATACAAATTCTTTAATCTGGTTCAAATAATAATTAGGTTAATTTCATTTTATTACAAGGAGATAAATCATGATATCACTTTGAATTCTTGTAAATAAATAGAGAAACAATGAATCCCCAACCACAAAAGAGTTTCATCATTCTTCACAAGAGAAAAAACTATATAGCAATTCTCAGATCACCCCTACCACTAGAAATGTATCGATTCGAGGATTCCATGGATAAATTACACCAACAACAACCAAATGAAACCCTATTAGAAACATGGGAGATCATCTGCCATCACATGAAAATAATAATGGGAGGAAAAGGAGATCATCCAGAAGAAAACAATGGAAAATGAATGCAAAATACACCTTGGATAAACCAAGGTCACTATGGATCGAAGATGGAAGCCCGATGATCGATTCTTGTCAAATTGATCTCCAAAACACAGAATATGTGGTTTTTAGGTTCCATGGAATGAGAGGGAGAGCTGCGATAGTCTTAGGATTATAAATGACCAGAGTGGCTAAATATTCCTAAAATAGCTCTATAGTGGGGAATTATATGATGTGTAATCCCCTTTAATGTTGTGTAATCCTCAGTGTTCAGTTTCTAAAAAAAATTCACCACCACATTATTTTATTTATTTTTCTACCCTTGATTATTTACGCATAATGAAACCCACATTATCATCATGTAACTCTTCACGATGATAAATCATCCCCTAATTCTAAATCTTTATAGCCGAAATCCTCTAGACATCCTTCGAGCCTCCTTCGAGCACCTCAGTATTCAGAAATGCACAAAGGGTCGATCCACATAGATCTTGTCCATTACATTAGATACCCATCAAAACATTTTCGACCTTAAGAATACAATTCTAACCTATAGAGGAAATAGAAAAGGGGTTGTCCAAACAACCACCACATGAGATACCTCTCAAAATATCTCACCACTACAAGAGATCAACTGCCCCCATCCAAACAAAAGGGAATCAACATGATGAGTAGATGAACTATTGATTGATTATTCAACACCTACAGATGAATATTTGACCAATATAACTTCAATAATCTCCACATGGAAATTACATGGCATACCATACCTCTATTCCCCTCCCATGGAAATAGAGTAAGAAACTTCAAGTAACAACAGAGAGAGCCATCTCATAAACTAGA
Source organism: Viscum album (assembly GCA_963277665.1). NCBI lineage: Eukaryota > Viridiplantae > Streptophyta > Magnoliopsida > Santalales > Viscaceae > Viscum > Viscum album. The sequence continues at coordinate 1,495,078,722 of OY728151.1, read as the reverse complement.
AAATGGTATACATCCACAAATGAATAGTGTTAGAAGATAAGATCTAAACATAAAATATCTCAGGGTACTAATCATGTATCAGTGACTCATATTCCTAGGAACTGTCCTCTATGCCACCATACTGCCACAAGACATGAACCATGGGGATAAAATGCCCATAAAACATCTTCTCTTGGTAATCTTGTATCTCTATAATCTACTGTTCAAATGTCACATCATCATCAACATCAGTCTTTCCCCAATTAATGACATGAGATTTTTCATGAATATAGCAAAGAAATATGACAAGTAAAAAAATAATGTATCTAGATCCTCTATGGGGGAAGTTCTATCAGATAATCCATATCTACAACCCAAGATAACACCTCAAAATGCCCAACAATATTGGGAGAAAGATTACTCCCATGGCCAACCCTTTTATTCCCACGATAGGGATTCACCTTTCAGAACACCTGATCCCCACATAAAAATCCATAGGTATCCTCCGATGATCGACATAGAATTTATAATGATCCTGTACTGCCTTTATCCTCTCATGAAACACCTGAACCATCTCTGTCGTGTTCGTACATGTTCCGACCTAATAATTTATCACTCTTGAACCATAGTAAAACATAATGGAGAACTAAAAGATTGATCATACAGGGCTTAAAATGGTTCCATTCCAATGGTTTAGTGAAAACTATTGGTGTAATTAAAATCTAACAAGGGAAATTTCATTATCCACAAACCTCCAATATCAAGGAATCAAGAGCAAAACATGTCCTCAAGAGTCTGGATGATCCGCTCTATCTGACCATCCATTTGTGGATGAAAATATATGATAAGGAATAACTGAGAACCAAAATCATTCTTGAGACCTATTCACAACCTAGAGTTAAAATGAGGATCTTGATCGCAAATGATCAACCTCTAGACCCCATGGAGCCTGAACAACTCCTCTAGATACTGCCTTGACAAAACCTCTACTGAGTTCGAATCCTTGATCATTATAAAGTGGAACAATTTTTTTAAATGATCCACCACTAACCATATAGAATCATAGCCTCCTTGAGCTAAAGCTAAACCTATAAGAAAGGCATTCAAGATGTCGTAACACTTACACTAAGGAACATATTATAGAGGGAGAAAACCACTGGGACCATAGTGCTCATCATTTACCTTCTGGTAGACTAAACATTGAGACAAAAACCCTTTAACCACACCCTCTAACCTAGGACACAAAAACTAACCTCTAATGATTCGGGACATCTTTATCATGCCAAGATGTACCAGAAATTTTGAACTATGGAACACTTTATCAACACTAACACACATCTCCAACAGAATGAAAATCCTTCCCTAAAACCAAAGATGGTGTTGTTCATCATCAGACCAACCATCAGGTGCCTCAACGAAAAAAAATCATCCTCTAAGAAACCCCATCCAATGATCCCCAAACTAGAATTCCCCAACCTTTTTCACCAGTGACGACTACACCATCATTTTAAAAAGATAACTTCTTCCCCCCATCATCTCCCATATCAAGACATAATGCTGAACATTCTTCCACTACTTTGTATGAATCACCAAATTCATGGACAACATCATGAGGAAAATTCCTGTTTCTTTCATCTGCAACAAATTTACCCTTCCTAGTTTTATGTGGAATCTCAAAGTCATAATCCTTCACGAACTCCATCTACTGACATTGACACAGGTTCATGACACGTTGGGAGAAAAAAAACCATATGCACTTATGATTGGTGAAGACCAAGGAACCCTCATTGATGAGGTAATGTCTCTATATATTCATGTAAAATTGTACCACTACCAACTCAATATTGTGGGTGGAATGGTTATTCTCATGGGGATGTAAGTGCCGAATCACATAAGAAATGACCAATCTCAAATAAAAAAGAACATAGCTAAACCCACATTGTGAAGAATCATAGGAAACGTCAAAATAAAATTTTTATATTCGCAAACAAATAACTGGGGAACTAACCAACATCTCCTATAGATACACAAATGCATCCTAACACTGATCAGTCCACAAAATCATATGCACCTTTCTGGTCAACACCATTAGAGGAGTCACAAAACAAGTGAAATCGGATATAAACCTCTTATAATATCCTACAAGTTAAAGGAAGCTTCTAACCTACACCACTATCTTGGGGGAAGCCCAAAACAGAACTACTTCTATCATCGACAGCTCAAAAACTACTCCCTACTAAGATACAACACCCCCAAATAAATAGACTTCTCATTACCAAAACTCACACTGCAGCCTCTTCACAAATAACTTCTCACAACAAAGAACACCCAAATGAAATGACAAATTCTCTGCATGCTCTTTATTAGATAAATATTACATAAGGAATTCATCAATGAAAACCACCATGAAATTATCTAAGAACTCAGGGAACACACCATTCATGAAACCCATGTACATAACTATAGAATTTATCACACCAAACTGCATCACCAAAAACTCTTAGTTCCAAAGGTGAAAATGGGATGATGTCCTCGGGATATCCTCATCCTTTACACACATATGATGTTATCCTTCCCCCAAATTGATCTAAAAGAACCAAATTACAACCTATAGTTGATAGAACAAATTATAATTCCATGGTAGAGGATATAGGTTCTTCATTTTCACTTGGTTTAAGTGATCATAATAGATACACAACCAAAAAATTCCATCATCCTTCTTCACAAACAAAATTGGTTCACCCCACGATGACACACTCATCCAAAAAAATCTTCACTACAATAGATCATCGAGCTATATATGCATCTCTGAAAACATAAAAGGAACTATCCCTTATGGATATGTTGATATATGATACATTCCGAGCTATAGTTTGATACCCAAATCGATCTCTCATTGAGGGGGTAACACTACAACCACCTCTGGAAAGACATTAGGGTACTCTTCTATGACCCTATGAAATAATGAATATTGAATTTACAATGAGCTCAACATCAGCCCAACCATAAATGATGCCAATAATAGAACACACCTTTAAACCATCCAAGGGTATCACTTGACAACAAAAACTAATGTCTCTCCATCAACAATGAATAACAGTACCTGATCCCTGAATCAATCCATGATATCCTGCACTAAATACAACCAATCTATGTGAATTATTATGTCATATTATTATATCTATAAACATAGGAAGTCTTCCCAAGGGTGGGGATATTGTGGAAGTAGCTCATAATCCATACATACATCAAACATGTCATCTCAACCTCTATCTGGTTATGTCAAAGTCAAAGTAACTGGAATCCATACTACCTCAATTCTCAATGCATGGAAATGGGATGGTGATATGAAGGAGTGCATCACTCCTGGAATTAAAAATTCAGGCACCCATGTAGAAAACAAGAAAATGGTACCTCAAAAAATATTTGGATTGCATGGTGCTGGAAACTCTAAATCATGAAGCTTACCATAACCACCTAAAATACCACTATGATGATCCTTACAACCACCTAAAAGGCCTCAATTTTCTCTCTGAGTATGGGGAGAATTCTGGGGTAATCCTATGAATGAACCATCTACTCTTTGTTTATCTAAAACTAGAACAACCTAGTACTACTGGCTTGGGTAGAACTACCTCACCAGGGGAGCCTGAAGCAGAACAAATGGTAATGATGAATACTCAAAAAGGAAAATAACTCTCACTGTTGATGACCTCATCCTCCAAAGGGAAAACATGATTATAATCCCTAGTCTTAGGCTTGAGAGAAGCTTCACCTATAGAAAAGAGATAATTAGGGTTGGGAATTACCCATAGCTAATCAGAAGCTCTTCTATCCTAAAAACTAGGAACCTTATACTACAAATCTCCATCAATATGAATCCTAATGACTCCCCTCTATTAAATATCTAGTTCCGGCTATCATCATCTCGATGACCTATGTTTTTTCCAGCACCTCGAGATATGTCTGCAGTATAAATAGGGTGACCTAGTGCTAGATCTATGGATGTAAATCCTCTTAGAAACTCCTTTCCCCAGCCTCCTCATTTGTAAACACATTTGAAACATATCAAAGAATGATCCTGAAACAAATCTTCATCTCTCACATGCTGGTGCTCCCCTGCTAAAGGATATGTAGCTCATAGAAGCCTTTATAGTTGAAGAAAGAAACTAGGCTTTGAAATGGTCTCAGAACTCCAACTACAAGACTATAGACTTCTTGTGATCACAAAGAAACAAGAACCACCATTTCATCAATGCCCCACGTAGCATCGTCATAGACCATGATACCCATTGCTTCATTTGAGGACGAATCAAACTGAAGGCTATATCAACCTCCTCTGACCAGTCTTCAATGAATGCATCAGAAACAGATCCCTCATACCTATGCGGAATCTAGAGATAAAATTCTCAGAGTGTACTCCTCCAAGAATCATTATCATACTCTACCCAACAATGATCTACTGGATCAACTTGCTGAACATCTTCTATGCGAACCTAAAGACAACACTGACCTAGAGCTATTCCTACAAAATAACATTTAGTTATAGATTATAAACATTGAATATGGATGTCTTAAATATTAATTAATTTTTTTATTTTATTCATTTTATATTAACTGGAACCATGGTCAACCCATTCAACCATAGGCACAATGAATAATTATTCTTTTTTCCATTCCTAGGTCTCTACCCTGCAACCAGTATCACCTCATTTAGAAGCCACTATAATCTTATTTGTGTTGGAGTTGTTGCCCTAGAACCAAATTATTTTGTACTATATGATAAATTATATTCATGGTTTTTGAATAAAAATAAACTCCTTATCACATCATGATTGTTATTCAGTATAAAATTTCATGTGATAATGTCCCAAGAGTAGCTGTATCACTAAAATGTCATAACAGTTTCCCACTATGATGATAACCCCAAAGTGATATGTCACTACTCATAGATATATGATATATTGCAGAATGATATCATTTATAGGTAAAAAATGATAAAATCTATCAGGGTTGGAGACTCATAGGAATTTGAGGCACATTCTCATGATGTACACCCTTGGTAATGTCCATGAGGGTATTTTATGAACAAGACCGATGAGTAGGAAATACACATTTCTATGTTTCATTGGTTTTTTGTATCATTGGACGTCTGTATTGGTCCATATGATTTAAAATTATTATTAATGGATATTATGAGTTGTGTATGTTGATGTATTGATGAAAATCATGGGGACATATGTTTTTGGTGAGTTAGGATACATTGGCTGTGTCACGTGTAATATTTCATTAATGAATAATGCGAGAAAGGATTTATCCATTATGTTCAATAATAGAAGTTAATATCTTAGTACCTTTAATGGAAATGATATAGCCTAAATAAAACCATGTACATGGTGTTATATAGGCATGTTATATTTCCAGAAAGTCAACAAATGAGATATAGAGAATATAGTTTGATTCCTAATATCAAAATTCTAAACTCTAAACCCTAAAACATAAACCCTCCCCCTGAAATCATAAACCGAACAAAAAAAAATCCAAAATTTTGGACCCAGAACACTATATCTGAGACCATAATACCTTAACTCTAAAACCTAAAAGCTGACCCCTGATCCTAAAATCATATTCCCTATACCCTACTCTCAAAATAATGAACCCTAAACCTTAAAACCTAGACCCTGCACTAAAATGAAACCTGTTCCATTAAAGATATTTTGAAAAGGGATTATATTACACGGTAAGCATTCGTATGAGGTGAAAATCCATTAAGAAATTAATTTCCTTATTTATAGGTGCCTTAGAATGTTTCTTGTTGTTAACCTTGGAATTTAGATAGGTTCACCTAATTCCATTGAGAAATAGACCTAGAGTGTCACACAATAAATGTATCTATTATCTTATTTAAATAATTTATTATTTAACATGTTGAATAAATATTATTCCTAGTCGTGGTTTAATAAATTTTTATGTTTTATTGATCTCATTTATACCATCACTAGTTATTTGAGAGAATATATTATGGGTGTAATAATTAATAAATATTGAGGAGCATTGACGGACCGAGTTTAATGGTCCAGTGAGAAATAATAATATTGAGTATCATTTGATTATTTAATATTTAATTAGAACATGAATCTTAAGTGTATGTTAGGAAATAATAATATTGTTGTTATTATTTGACATGGGGGTTTCTCTAGGATTAATGATTTAATTAATGGAACTTGTGAAAATTATTAATTATTACCCTAGTGAAATAAATTCTCAGTTATATTATTATCTAATTAGGAAAGATAATTCCCTGAGACACATATTTTGTTGTTCATAATGAATTGGAGAACAAATCCAAATCCTAGATATTTCAACCCTCTCCAAGAACACTCGTACGAATGAGAGAGATCCTCCTCCATCGGATCAAGGAGGACTCTTTGGAGGCGGTTCTCAAGGCGATCGAAGGAGGACAGCGGAATCACAAGGATCTCCCATGCTAGAACATGATGAATCCTTTGGAGATGTATGGATATATGGGGAGCATGTGTGGATCACTATTCGATGAGATCAATCCTTTATCTCTACAACGCAACAATAGTACACCTCCAGATCTATCACTGAACGCATCAATTGAGAAATAACCTCCTTGTAGGTAATAACTATTAAATTAAATTAATTATAAAAAATATGTTGATCATCTCTCTAGGTTTCAGGATTATATTCCTTTGTATTATTTTATTGATTCAATTCTATGGATCATGGCATTCATTATCACATAGATCCCGTATTGTTCATTGAATATGTAAAAAATTAATGTTTTGAATCTTTCCACCCATTCTTTCACTACACCCAGAAACTACAAGTTATATTAAAGGGGGAATATTATTGCTCATAATTATTTAATAATCATTGGTAATTTTCATATTTATAATTTAGTTTTTCAACTCCTGTTTAATCATTACATTTTATTCTAAATGATGAGATCTATTTGTTCCTCTATCGTTTCTTGAAGATCTAACAAAAGAAATTAATTTTATGATTAAAATTATATCGAGGATCTCCTATGTAGGTTCCAGGGACTCTCTCTTGGTAACATAGCATTACACACCATGTAATTAGAATTACACATTGTGTAGTTGTGTTCAATGCATTAGAAGTAGTTCAGAAATTACTATACCCATGTTCATTAATGACATGTGGTGTAGTTAATTCTTACACTATGTGTTTTTCATGATAGAATGTTGTACGGTCAGCCGAACTACACACCATGTGGCCCACTAGACATGGCATGTTGTGACTTTTGGGTCTACATTGGGCCATTTATTCCATACATGACCTACCCAACCGGTGACTATATAACACGTAGTCAACACAGCGTGTGGCCCAATGGACACATCATGTACACAAACATTTTTTGAAGTATTCCTCACACTCCGAGTCCCAAATTGTGTACTTTGGATACACATTAATGAATGTACACGACATGTAGATTAGATCTACACTATGTGTACTTTTACGAGTTACATAGATTGAAAATTTATTATATTATGTAATCCTTGAGTCATGTACATGCATGGGGCCGTAAATCAGGGACACACCATGTGATAGTATTTAATATATATATATATATATATATCTGTGTGTGTGTGTGTGTTTTATTAACATCTATGAAATATTAAAGATTTTCACATCATGTATGAGTTGTATTATAGTTAATATTCTTTGTTCATGATAATTGTCACAAAGAATAAAGTTTAATACATGTTGGGTTGTTTTGGACTAGTATTCAATGGGTTTCCTCCAAGGTATAAGTTATGTGCACAATTAATCTTAAATCAATTTCTTAATTTGTTTAAAATAATAATGGATTAGAATATCAATGAAATTCATAAAAAGGATTACAATAAAAGGATTAATGATTTAAAGATTAAAATTAATCAATTCGAGTATGATTTATATTAAACAAGAATGATTAATGAATTTAATTCTAGTTTCATTAAATTCATAATTAGTTTCATGTTTTTGGATGATCATGAGCTAGAGGAGACCTTTATATGTCATTGGTTTCTTTTTAATTTAATATTAAATTAAATTATTGGATGGTTCACCTACTATCCTCATTAATATATTGGGCCTATATGACCAAAGTTTCATTTTTTGTAAACCCCCTTTATCCCTCACATGCGTGTGAGTAAAAGAATATGCAATGGATGAAGGTCCTAAGCCAGTGGATGATTTCAAGTTACGAGCCTAGATAAAACCAATCCAAGGAGATATAAATGTGCATATGTGGAAATCTGTAAACAATAACCTTAAATGGTTTGAGGTATTTCTACTCTAGGTCTAAAGTTATTTTATCAAATTCTAGATAAACTAACCATTAGAAGAAGCTCATGATCATACATGATATTTTATTTATGTTAGTTGTATGGTTATTTATTATGTATGTTTTGTCGCGATAACATAATTAATGAATTATCATTAATTCAAGATGGAACTAATATAAACTGGCCTCTAGGTATATATTATCTAATTACATGGTTAAATACTTAAGTAATCACATTCAATATTAACAAGAATGAGAAAAGATAATAATTGGAAATTTACACAAAAAGGATAAAATCCCTCAATAAAATATTAAGATGGTATAACCTTCTATTACTTCGATTAGGACCAAACCATAGTTGAAAGTTCTTGACCAACCAATGTTGGGTGCTTTCTATTATTGGGGAATTTTAATTTGAGGTTTTGGGTTGACATAACTTGGTTGACGTCAAGGGTTGACTTACAAAGAAGTACTTGGTGTAACTAAGAGGTAAATGTTGAGGAAATATAAATCAATGATATTAGGATTGGGGAGTCCACTCAATGGATAACATAACTATTTTTTAATTTAGTTGGAATTTAGAATGCCTATATAAAACCATTCGATTTTCATGACCATCCAAAGTTGGGGTAATGAGAATGGAATATGGATCCTTGACACTAGAATATCCAAGAAACAGGATATTCTGAATCCAATGGTGAGGGCTATTGGGTTTCGATACAATAGTGGGATACTAATAAATATAAATTTATTTATTTTTCTAATGTTATCAAATAATGTACTAAATCATTGGAAATATTATTTATAGAAAAGGAATTAAGAATGAAATTAAACATATCATTGAAATCCACACTCAAGAAGGAAAACCTTCTAGCTATTACTAATTTCTAGGAGTGTCAATGGTGCCTACGAGTCATCCTTTTCCATGAAAGGAAACTATATGTGCTGGAAGAACCATCACCATCTACGCCTGGAAATTAGGCAAGTGATGAAGAGAAATCTCTATATGAGAGACATCTGAATGATTATATATATGTTCAATGCTTCATGTTATAATCCATTTCCAATGACCTTTTGAAGATAAATGTGAAAATGGATGCTTATAGCATGATTTATTGCCTCCTGGATCTCTATCAAGGGAATGAATGAAAAGAGAGGTATAGTATCTCTAACTCTTTGTTCACTACAATGCATGGAGAGTTTCCACTATCTGGGCCTCATGTAGTCAAGCTCATCCACTACATTGATAATATGAAAATCATAGGTATTAAATTTTCAGATGATTTGTCAATATATATCATACTATAATAACTTCCAAAGGACTTATCTATTTTTATTATGAATTATAACATGAGAAATAATGAGAAGATCCTATCAGAACTTCTGACCCTAATTTTCCATGTGGATAAGGACAGGGGATGTGATAAACACATAGTCCTTATGGTGAATAGGAAGAGGAAGGACAAGGAAAAGGGGCCTAAGATTTATAAACAGTATAAAACCTCTAAGAACCATTCAACCAATACGAATAAGATCTAGAATTTGGGAAAAGAAAAGGATGCAGTGTGTTTTGGAACTGGCAAGTCAGCAACGGGAAGACGAACTTCACTGAGAGGCAACAAGAAGACAAAGTTTCATTTTTTATTGAGTTAAATCAATCCATTTATACCCATTGGATAATTTATACAACATTTGGTGTTCAAATATATATTCAATATAAGTAACCATGTAGATTTTAGAAAATTTCTAGAGGATAGGTGGATCTACGAGATACTAATGGTTCAAAGAAGTATGCTCTTACCAGTGCTAACTACCACCTTTCATTGCCGATCGAGATGATTTTGGTTATTCATGATTATTATTATGTACCTACTTATAACAAAGAAATAATTTTTTGTATCCTATTTAGATATATATGTTTTTTTTCATATTAGGAATTATAAATTGATACTTTTATAAGGGAAATAAATGTTATGATATATAATATTTAAATAATGTAATGTATGAATTAAATTACGAAATACAAGTGTTGGAAATTGATAATGATTTAAGTTCACAAGAATCATATAGCACCTAGTTTGTCATCACTGTCTAGATCATGTAAATGATAAGCGCCTAACAAATCTCTATAAAGATGGAAATTTAGACTCTTCTGAGCTAAAACACTTGATAGATGTCACACTTGTTTATAAGGAAAAATGACTAGACCACCATTGGTTGGATTGGATGAAAGGGCCATAGAGCTTCTAGGATTGGTAAACACTAATGTGTGTAGACCATTTCTAGTAGAGGATATAGGTGGATATTCATACTTCATAACTTTTACTGATGCCTTGAGAAGATATGAAAATATTTACATGATGAGGTATAAGTGAGATTCTTTTGAGAAATTCACGGAATTCAAGAAAGAAGTGAAGTATCATATTGGTACGAAGATAAAAAAGAATTGATCAATCGAGTTAGGGAATATCTTAACCAATAATTCATTGAATTTCTATAGAAATTTGGGATTCTATCTCGACTCACTCTACTATATACACCACAGTATAAGGGAGTTTGTGAAAGGAGGAACTATACCTTGTTGGACATGGTAGGGTCGATAATGAGTCATGAATATCTTCTATTATCCTTTTGGGGATATGCATTACCAACTGTAGCATACCTATTAAACTGAGTACTAAATAAATTGGAAAATGGAATTCCCTTCGGGCTATAGAGTGGAATGAAACCCATTTTATCACATACACATGTATGGGGATGCAATGCATTTGTTAAGGCTTTATTAGGTAAAAAAGTATCACACGAGGTAACAAAGTGTATCTTTATAAGGTATCATAAGGAAATAAAGAGATACTACCTATAAAACCCATCATAAAAGAGTGTGATTGTTTTAAGAAAATCCATAATTCTTGAGAGGGAGCACATCCTCAAAAATGATAGTGGGAGAAAGAATGACTTCGTTGAAGTCGATGCTCAAGATACACATGAGCTGGTACAGGAACAATTCCCACAGTTCCCTGTGGAATTAGTGGTTCCTGAAACACATAAACTGCGTAGGAGTGCATGAGTGGAAATGGAACCAGAGGGATATATTTTTCTTGTCACCAAGGATAGTGACTCTTTATTGTTGGAAAATTATGAACCTCTCTCCTATAAGGAGGAATTAAGGAGCTCAGAAGCTAAAATATGGATAGAAGCTATGAATTCAAAGATGGATTCCATGTATCAAAACCATGTTTGGGTTTTAGTGGATGTGCTAGTTGATGTAAAGAATATTGTATGTAAGTGGGTATTCAAGAGGAAACTAGGCATGGAAGGTAATGTAAGTACCTATAATACAAGGTGAGTGGCTAAAGGGTTTAAACAACATCAATGGATTGAATATGAAGAAAATTTTTCGCCAATTTCCATGTTTAAATCCATCAAAATCGTCTTTTCCATAGAATATTAGCATGAATATGAGATTTGGTAGATGGATTTCAAAAATACATTACTTAATGGGAACCTTTATAAAGATTTCTATTTGACACAACTATAAGTGATTGTGAAACTAGGTGATTCCAAAAGGATTTTCAAGTTATATAGATCCATTTATGGATTGAAGCAAGAATATAGGTCACATAACATTCAATTTGATGAACCTATAAAAGAATTTGGATTCATTAAAAATGAACGTGAGCAACATTCTTATAAAAGGATTAGTGGTAATGCGATATTTATCCTAGTATTATATGTTGATGACATATTAATTATTGGAAACAACATTCCAGTCTTACAATTAGGTAAGGAATGGTTGAACAAGTGCTTATCCTTGAAGGAAACAGGCACATTATCCTACATTCTAGGGATGAAGGTCATTTGTGAGAGATCCTAGAGGCTTCTTGGGTGAAGAAAATGTACATATATTGACCCCATACTAATTTGATTTAGTATGAGACAATCCAAGATGGGATTGGTTCCAGTGAGACATGGTTTACATATTTCTAACAAAATGTGTCCCAGACACATCAAGAGAAAGATAGAATGAGTAAGATCACATATGATTCAGTGATAGGATCAATCATGTATGCCATGTGATTTACTAGACGTTACGTTTCGTATGTATTGAGCATGGTATGAAGATATCATATAGATTGACGGTTACAACATCAGACTTATTTTAAGACTATAATTATGTATATGAGAAGATCTAAGGATATGTTCCTATTGTACGGAAGAGACAAGGAGCTTATCATCAGAGGGTATGATGATTCTTGTATTCAGATAGACCATAATGATATAAAATCACAATCAAGATATATTTTCTCTATAAATAGTGGAGTTTTGAGTGGAAAGTGTTCAAATTAGCCAATTATAGATGATTCTAAAGAGGTTTTCGAGAACATAATGACTTCTGATGTAGCCAAGGAAGCCATCTGGATTTAGAACATTTTCCAGGATCTTGAAGTGGTACCTAACAGTAAATACCCTATCACATTTTATTGTGATAATACTGCAATTTTGGATCTTGTAAAAGTTCCAAGGTCACATCAAAAAACTAATCACATAATATGAAAGTATCCCCTCTTGACGGATTTTTATCAAATACATGAATTTATAGTGAGTAGAGTATCCAGGGAAGAGAATGTAGCGAGCCTATTAACTAATGGACTATCTTAGTAGAAGCATGAGTATCATGTGAGATATAGAGGAAATAAGGTCATTAATAGTTGGCTCTAGTGAATTTGGAAGTTATTAGAGTTGATGCCCCAAAACCAACATATTTTTTACTTTATGATAACCTAAATTCATTTTTTTATCAGTAAACTCTTAATCACATCATGATTGTTCTTCAACATAATATTTCATGTGATAATGTCCCAAGTGTAGCTGTTTCACTAAAATGTCATAGTAGTTCCCTATTATGATGAGAAACTGGAAGTGATATGGCACTATTCTTAGAAATATGTTCTATGGCCAGATGATATCATTTGAGGGAAAAAATGATACATACGATCAGGTGTGGAGACTCATAGGAAATTAAGGCACCTTCTCATGTTGTACACCCTTGGTAATGTCCAAGAGGATATTATGAGAACAAGACTCGCTAGTAGAAAATCTGCATTTCTATGTGTCATTGGATGTTCCTATCTACAGACACATGTATTGATCCATAGACATTAATATTATTATTAATGGATATAATTAGTCATGTACTTTGATTTATTGATGATAATTGTGATGATAAATGTTCACTGGAAGGTAGGATATGTTGGGAGCATCACGAAAATTTTTTCATTACAGAATAATGAAAGAAAGGATTTATCCCTCATATTCAGTAACTTATGTTAATATCTTAATGCCTTTTATGGAAATGATATAGTCTAAATAAATCAACATCCATGGTATTCTATAGGAATGTTCTATTTCTAGAAAGCTAAAGAAAGAGATATCGAGCATATATGTTGATGGAACTGGAAAGCAACCTACTTGATTAGAGATATATTGATAAAGGGATTATATTACGTGGTAAGTATTTGTATGAGATGATATGTTGTTGCGACATTATCTTAATTCTCTATGGGTACATTGGCATTTTTCTAGATGCTAGCCTTGGATTTTAGGTAGGTTTTTCTAATTCCACTGAGAAAGAGGGAAAGAGGGTCACACACTATGTGTATCTAGTATTTCAGTTAAATAATTTATTATTCAACAAGTTGAATAAATATTAATCCAGGTCTTGGATAAATAATTATTCATGTATGCCTGACCTCATTTATTATGTCACTTGTTATTGAAGAGAATATATTATGGGATGAATAATTAATAAATATTTAGGTGTATTTGTGGACCGAGATTAATGGTCCAATGAGAAATAATAATAATGAATATTATTTTATTAAATAATATTTAATTATAACTCGCATGTTAATATTATGTCAGGAAAAAATAATATTTCTTCTATTATTCTATATGGGGGTTTTGCTAGGATTAACGAAATAATTAATGGAACTTTTGAAAATTATGTATTATTACACTATTAAAATAAAATCTCAGTTATATTATTCACTCATTAGTCAAGGGAAATACAATCAATGCCTATTGTGTTGTGCATAAGGAATTGTAGAAAATATTTTAAGATGACATAGTTCATCCTTCTCTATGAATTCTCTTAAGAATGATAGAGATCCTCCTCCACCAGATCAAGGAGAACTCTTTGGAAGCAGTTCTCAAGGTGATCAAAGGTGGAAATCGCAAGCGTAAGGATCTTTTGTGTAAGATCCCAGAGGCTCCTTCAAAGACATCTAAAGATACATGGAACATGTGTGGATCCCCACTAGAGGAGATCTTCCCTTTATCTTAACAATTCAATGATGGTACACCTACTGATCTATGGATGGATACATCAATGAATAAATAATCACCATGGAGGTAATTCTTAGTTAATTAAATTAATTATAAAGAAAATATGTTGATCCTATGCCTTGGTTCTAGTTTAATATTAATTTTTTCCAATTTCATCAATTACATTATGTGGATCATGATATTCATTATTGCATAGATCTCATATTTTTCATTAAATATGGAAAAAATTAATGTTGGGAATCATCCCAACCGTGCTTCCACTACTCTCAGAACCTACAAAAGCTTCATGGTTCATATCATAGTGGGACCTAAATTCCTAATTCTAAGCTGGTCTCTGGTGTTTTAAATGCTTTCATAACTTACTTGATATCTTTACCCTACACTACTGGAAATGAAGCCTTTACCAACGGTTCCAAACCATTGGTAAAGTCTGGATAACTGTTGGTATAATATATACCAACGGTTATCCAAACTGTAGAGAAGTAAGCCGTAGGGAAACACATATGACAACAGTTTTTGGAAAACCATTTGTATATGTTAGGAAATATCCATTATACCAACAGTTATGTCAAACTGTTGGTATAACTTTTCACCAATTGTTTAAAACCATTGGTAAACTTTCTATTCTGACGGTTTCAAACCATTGGAATATAGTTCTGTATATCCTTTTACCAAAGGTTTGTGTAAATCGTTGGTAAAGGCTAAAAATTTCACTATATCCCAACGGTTTGTAAATTGTTGGGAAAGTGTTTTTACCAACGGTAATCTAGAACCATTGGTATAAAACACATTCACAACCCTATGCCAACAGTTTACAACCGTTGGCATAGGATTTGCTGTGAAATTCAGGTAGCAGCCTGCTGCAGGCTGCCCTTTCTACATTTCCAGGTTCCCCCTTTCTGCATTTCTAGGTTCCCAACTCCAATTACCTCCAATAACCAACTATAACACATACATATACAAAATTAATTCATATAGATTTAGCACATAATGAACCCTACAACTATAGACATACAGAATTAAATCATAATTCATAAGGTAATTATAAACATACATAATTTATTTAGAATTCAATTCAGAATTGATATGATAATTACATGTGAAATCCGGAATTCAATTCATAATTGAATACTGAATTGAATACATACATAATTTAATTATCAATTATGAATACAATACATAAAAAACTAAATACGTAATTATATGTGTTATACAGAATTAAGAATACATACAAAATTTCTTTTTGTATAACACATACATGATTGAATTCATAAATTAGAAGCTAATAACCACAAAATAAGGAAATGGATAAATGACTTCAACCAAACACAAATATAATGTCCCATGGTTTGGGACCGATGTCTTTGAACTTAGCGATGATGATAATGGGTGTGTATCAATGAGCTTGTGTGACTTAGGGAGTGTAGTTGTCCTTGGCATATTAAATGTCATGTGTTTTAGAATAGGGGTAGGAGTTCCTCACATGAGAAGTGGATTGTGTAAGGCTAGACCATGGATCCTTATGTCAAAGTATCAACACAATACAAATACATTTGGTTGGTTTTCTATATGCCAGTTGTTTTCACTTAAATGTTGTCCATTTTAAACAAAAGACAGACACATCGAGTGATACTAGCCATACCATGCCTCAGATTGAGGAGGGGTTGACTTGTACACATCAAAAATGACCCATGGATCATTTTTCTAAAGTATCAAGACAATCTGAATGCGTTTGGCTGGTTTTCTGTATGCCGGTTGTGATTTTCACTTAAAATGTTGTCCATTTAAAATAAAAGTGAGACACTTTGAGTGGTACTGGCCACACCGTGCCTCAGATTGAGAAGGGGTTGACTCTTACATGTCAAAAATGACCCATGGATCATTGTTCCAAAGTATCAATACAATCTGAATACGTTTGGTCAGTTTTCCATATACCGGTTGTTTTTACTTAAAAGAGTATCCATTTTAAACAAAATAAAGACACTTAAAGGGATAATAGACACACCATGCCTCATATTGAGGTGGGGTTGACTCGTACACATCAAAAATGACCCATGGATTGTTTTCCTAAATTATCAATAGAATCCTAATGTGTTTGGTCAGTTTTCCGTATTCTAGTTGTTGTTTTCACTTAAAATGTTGTCCATTTCAAATCAAAGTGAGACACTTTGAGTGGTACTATCTACACCATGCCTCATATTGAGGCGGGTTTGACTCATACACATAAAAAATTACCTATGGATTGTTGTGATAAATTATCAACACAATCCAAATACGTTTGGTCAGTTTTTCGTATGCCAGCTACTGTTTTCACTTAAAATGTTATCCATTTCAAAAAAAAGTGAGACAATTTGAGTGGTACCAGCCACACCATGCCTCGGATTGAGGTGGGGTTGACTCTTACACGTCAAAAATTACCCATGGATCCTTTTTCTAAAGTATCAAAACAATCTGAATACGTTTGGTTATTATTCCGTATGCCTGTTGTTTTTACTTAAAAGGGTGTCCATTTTAAAAAAAAGAAAGACACTACGAGTGATACCAACCACAATGTGCCTTATATTGAAACAGGGTTGACTCATACACGTTAAAAATTACCCATGGATACTTGTGATAAAGTATCAACACAATCCGAATGCATTAGGTTGGTTTTCCATATGTCGGTTGTTGTTTTTACTTAAAATGTTGTCCATTTAAAATAAAGGTGATACACTTTCAGTGGTACTGACCACACCGTGCCTCATATTGAGGCAGGGTTGACTCATACACATCAAAAATGATCCATGGATCCTTATTCTAATGTAGCAACACAATCTGAATGCATTAGGTTAGTTTTCTGTATTCTAGTTGTTGTTTTTACTTAAAATGTTGTCCATTTCAAACAAAAGAAAGACACTTTGAGTGACACCAACCACACTGTGCCTCTGATTGAGGTGGGGTTGACTCATACACATAAAATATGACACATGGATCATTTTCCTATAGTATCAACTGAATCCAAAAGCATTTGGTCAGTTTTCTGTATGCCAGTTGTTGTTTTCACTTAAAATGTTTTCCATTTAAAATAAAAGTGAGACACTTTGAGTGGTACCGGCCACACTGTTCCTTGGATTGAGGCAAGGTTGAATCGTACCCGTCAAAAAGGACCCATGGATTGTTTTGATAAAGTATCAACACAATCCTAATACATTTGGTCGGTTTTCTGTACACTAGTTGTTGATTTCACTTAAAATGTTGTCGATTTTAAATAAAAGTGAGACACTTTTAGTGGTACCGGACACACCATGCCTCGTATTGAGCCGTGGTTGACTCTTACACATAAAAAATGACCCATGGATCCTTTTGATAAAGTATCAACAAAATTCGAATATGTTTGGTTGGTTTTCCATATGCCAGCTATTTTTAATTAAAAGGGTGTCCATTTTTAACAAAAGAAAGACACTACGAGTGATACTGGACACACCGTGCCTCAGATTGAGGTGGGGTTGACTCTTACACATCAAAAATGATTCATGGATCATTGTGATAAAGTATCAACACAACCTGAATATGTTTGGTCGATTTTCCATATGCCGGTTGTTGTTTTCACTTAAAATGTTGTCTATTTCAAATAAATGCGAGACATTTTAAGTGGTACTGGACACACTATTTAATGGATTGATGCGGTGTTGAATTTTAAATGTTAAAAATTACCAATGTATCCTTATGAAAAAGTATTGACACAATCTGAATACGTTTGGTCAGTTTTCCACATATGCCAATTGTTTTTACTTAAAAGGAAGACCATTTTAAACAAAAGAAAGATACTAAGAGTGATACCAGCCACACCGTGCCTTTTATGGATGTGGGGTTGACTCATAAACGTCAAAAATGACCCATGAATCATTGTTCTAAAGTATCAACACAATTTGAATATGTTTGGTCGGTTTTCCGTATGCCAATTGTTTTTTTCACTTAAAATTTTGTCCATTTCAAATAAAAGTGATACACTTTGAGTGGTACCAGCCACACTATGCCTCAAATTGAGGTGGGGTTGACTCTTACACGTCAAAAATGACCCATGGATCCTTGTTCTAAACTATCAAGACAATCCAAATACGTTTGGTCAGTTTTCCGTATGCCATTTTTTTTTCACTTAAAATGTTGTCCATTTCAAATAAAGGTGAGATACTTTGAATGGTACCGACCACACTGTGCCTCGGATTGAGGTGGGGTTGACTCTTATAGGTTAAAAATGACCCATGGATCCTTTTTCTAAAGTATCAACACAATCCAAATATGAAAACCCTGTTTTTATTACAAACTTAAACATGATTTATTATATAAACTATTCACTTGATACAACATGGAAGATCAAGAGGTCTAGTGTCTTTGGGGCTTAGTATCATTACATAACAACTTAAAACATGAAATACAACATCTTTATGGAAAAATTCCTTTACATGACCACTATATTCCCTCATACTTAGCATTGCATGAGATAACCTGAGGACATGCATAAGAAAAGGGTGAGCTATAAAGCCCAGTAAGGGAATAAACGTGGAATACATGAGGAGTAAAATACAAGTTAGACAATAGGAATATCAATAGAGAACAAGAGAAACATGTAAATAAAGGCATGATAAATCATGATAATCATAACATGGAAATGTGGAAACAACACTTAACATTGAATTAGCATGAGCCAAGGCTCATTGCACATGGAGCATGAGTAAATCCTCATTGCACATGAAGCCTGAGTAAACCCTCATTTAATTTGAATTATCATGAGTCAACACTCATTGCACATAACATATCATGATACTATACTTTACCCAATGCATTGGAGCACTATAAGGGTGCACCCTTCTTAAACATTTCATTTCATGCATAAGTGTGCCACATGGATCATAAAACATGGATTCATTAAACATAATAATTTATTCCACGATAAAGGAATGTGAAATTCATACATGAAACTTTATAATCAATAAGTAAATCTGCCATAAAGGTGAATAACCTTTATGGATAAATGGGCATGGTATTCACTACACCATGGCATTGGCTTAGAAAATAGGTGCAATTTCAGCAGCGTAACGGCGTGACATAAGAATTCATAAAAATGGTTGATGAGAGAGAAAGGGATGTCTCATAATATTTACATGAAATGGACATTAAGGGGGTCATATAGATACATGTACAAAATTTTTTAATGGAATATAGATTCATGATACAAAAGTATTGCTTGAATGTAAAAGAGGAGAGAGAAGTTCCTTTCGGAATTTCGGTATAGTAACAGGTGTACATGGGAGACATTTAATGAGAGAGAAAGGGGTATCACATCATTAAAACAATAAGAGGGAAGTATGGGGGAGGTGTGAAACCATACCCCAACATTTATAAATGAAATTAAAAGGGCATAACAATATTAAGAAAATTAGACAAAAATGTGAAAGAAAGAAAAACCCTTACTTGGATGTGTGCTTCTAAAGGCTAGAGAGAGGCTTGAGAGAGGCTTCTTGGGAGCTTGGGGAACCTTGGGAGAATTCTAGAGAGAGTAGGACAGAGCTTGAACGAACTACAAAGGCTTTGAGTGAGGAGGAAGTGGGATCTTGGGTGGGTTTATATAGGAAAGGTGAATGAATTCTTTATTATTTAGGTTTGGGACCCCTTACATTAAACTAATTCAAACCACAAACCAGACCATGGTTTTTTATCATGGTTTTTGGAAAAGGGAAGAGGAAAATAATATTTTATAAGGCCAAATTCCTAACTTCGTAAAATAATGGGGTTGCTTATGTGGAGGTGAGTCACACTCCCATGGAAAACAATTTAAAAAGACAAGGTGTTTAATAAGTCTTGAAGGGTCCATTAATACTTAGAAAAGTAATTCAAACAAACCCAAAATCACATTATTTTATTTTTAAAACATATATTTGCCAAACATAAAGCTTATAGTATTTTATTACATCACTATTGGGTCATTATGATGTCATAAAACACATTATATATTTAAACAGTATTTAATTTTTACCCAAAAATTTGACACTTAGAAAATTATGAAAAATTCACCGTTGGATAATTTCGACGTCCTGATTCCAGAAATAAAATTTATTTTATCTAAATAATTTTCTAAATATGTTAATTTTCACTTTTAAAATAAAAACCGACATTTATCAAAAATTCACGGGTTTTGACAAAAATGGCTTTAAAACCTTAATAAAAATTATAATTGCATTCATAAAATTATATGATCATTTATATATAATAAAATTAATTTAATAATAATATTAATATTTTATTAAAATATTATTTAATTCAAAAATACCTTAATTTAATAAAATATATTTCTTAATTAAATACTAACTAAAAACACTTTTTGTACTTTAAAAAATATTTACAATGTATCAATAATGACAAGAAATTATATTAATTACTATATAAAAAAATAATGTACATGAACATAGTACTAGAAATTTGTTACATAACCCCTTAAAATAGCCGCATAAGACCTAAGGGTAAGGTGTGCGATGGTGACAGACTCTTGGGGTGGCTTGAATAACACCGCTCAAGTGGTAATTTCTATCAACTTCCATTTTTCCCTTAGGCGGTCCCGTTCGAGCTTGACATGATGAAGCTCAACTTGGGCTTGGTCAAGAGAGAATCCCAAAGATTCCACCTCTTTTTTGATCTCTGAAAAATGGGCTTCTTATGGAGAAATTCTACTGGATGAGTCCATTGCTTCCTTTGTCTGAGTAAATTGGATTTGTTAAAGCCCTATATTTATACTAATCATGTGATCACTATTCAACGACTATATTATCAATGGTCAAAATTCTTAACATGAAACCAAAGAATTTGACATTTTATATAAACATTTTACATAAAGAGACATTTAATTAGATCAAGTGGGATTTCCATTAATGAAACTTTGGTTCGTTACAATATTCACCCATTAAGAAATTTTTCCCTCAAAATTTCCTTTTCCCACACTAAAACAGATGTGGGTAACTTAGCTTCATCATTTCCTTTGATTCCCAAGTCACTTCTTCGAACTTGTGGTTTCTCCATAACACCTTGACGAGGGGCATTGTCTTATTTTGTAGAACTTTTTCTCTACGATCTAAGATCTACACTAGTTTCTCCTCATAAGAAAGATCATCCTCCAACTATACCACCTCAGAAGAGAGTACATGTGAATAGTCCAGTATGTACTTCCTTAAGAGGGATACATTAAATACATCATGTACTTTGGCCATGGTAGGTGGAAGTTCTAGTTGATAGGCCACAGCCCCGACACGATCAATAATCTCATAGGGGCCGATGTAACTTGGACATAACTTACCTTTCTTTCCAAAACTCATGATCTTATTCCATGGAGATATATGTAGAAAAACCATGTCTCCAACTTTAAACTCAAGGTCTCGTCGATGATTATCTGCATAACTCTTCTGTCGACTCTGGGCTGCCTTGATATGCTGTTGAATGGTTTTCACCTTCTCCACCATTTCCTTGACCATTTCTGGTCCAAGAAGCTTATGTTTATCGACCTCATCCCAACACGCCGGTGTTCTGCACCTTTTCCCATAAAGGGCTTCATATGGTTCCATTTGGATGCTCGAGTGGAAACTATTATTATAAGAGAACTAAACGAGAGGAAGATGTTGATCCCATCCTCCTTTAAAGTCCATCGAGAACTCTCTCAACATGTACTCAAGTGTTTGGATAGTCTGCTCGGATTGGCCATCAGTTTGAGGATGATAGGCCGTACTGAAGTTCAGTTCAGTATCCAGAGCATGTTGAAGACTCTTCCAAAACTTAGAGGTGAATCTTGGATCTCGGTCAGACACAATAGATAGTGGTACTCCATTAAACCTTACCACTTCCTTGATATATATCCCTGATAGTTGATCCAATGAGAAATCCTCCCAAATAGAAATGAAGTGTGCAGTCTTTGTAAGACGATCAACTACAACCCAGATTGCACTGCTGCCTTTAGATGTCCTCGAAAGTCCAGTGACAAAGTCCATGGCGATGTTCTTCCATTTTCATTCTGGTATGGGAAATGGTTGCATCATCCCCTTAGACTTCTGCCTCTCTGCCTTCACTTGCTGGCACACCAGGCACTTTGATGTATATACAGCGATCTCCTTCTTCATATTATCCCACCAAATGTTTTTTCAGATATCTCGATACATCTTTGTGATACTTGGGTGAATAGAGAAATTTGAACTATGTGAACCATCCCAAAGTTCCTTCTTCAGCTCCAGACTTTATGGGACACATAGTCTTTTCCCAAATCACACAATTCCTTGTTTATTAACATTAAACTCCGAGGATTTACCTTTTTCGATAGATTACACTTTTTCCTGAATTCCCACATCATCCTTTTGAGCATCCTTTAACATTTCCAAAAGAGACGGTTGAGAAATCATTTGTGAAAGGATTGATGATTTTCCCTTATTTATGATTCCCATGTCTATCTTCCCCAAGTCTAAGAAGATTGGATCCTTCTCAATTCTCATCATTGATAGAATCACTGGGTCCTTTCTACTTAGGGAATCTGTCACCTTGTTTGCTTTCCCAGGGTAGTAATGTATTGAACAGTCATAATCCTTGATGAGCTCTATCCATCTTCTCTGGCGTATATTAAGCTCTTTCTGTGTGAATATATATTTAAGACTCTTTTGGTCAGTATATATCTCACATTTCTCCCCATAGAGATAATTCCACCAGATTTTCAAGGTAAAGATCACCGCCGCCAACTCCAGATCATGTGTTGGATAGTTTCGCTCATAGATTTTCAAGTTCCTTGAGGCATAGGATATCACTTTATCATTATGCATCAGCACACAACCTAAGCCCTTCTTTAAATCATCACTGAATACCATAAAAGGTTCCCCACTTGTGGTTAAAGTGAGCATGGGCGTAGTGATAATCCTCTTTTTCAACTCCTTGAATATTTCTTCGCATTCATCACTGCAAGAAAACATTACTCCCTTTCAATTTAGCTTGGTAAGAGGGTTGGATAATCGTGTGAAATTTCTCACAAATCGTCGATAATATGCAGCTAACCCCAAGAATCTACGGATATCCATTATCGATATTGGCCTCAGACATCCCTCAATTGCATCTGTTTTGGAGGGATCCACAGATATCCCATTACTTGTGATGATATGACCCAAGAATGAGACCTCCTTCAACCAGAACTCACACTTTCTATACATTTCATAGAGCTTCTCATTGAACAAAGTCTCTAGTACAGTTCTTAAATGCTCATCATGATCCTCCTTGGTTTTGGAGTATATTATAATATCATCTATAAAGACTACCAAAAATTTGTCTAGGTAATATCTAAAGACTCTATTCATCAAGTCCATAAATATTTATAGAGCATTAGTGAGTTCGAAAGGCATTACTATGAATTCATAGTGCCCGTATCCTGTGCAAAAAGCAGTCATGGGGATATCTTCCTTCTTCACCATTACTTGATAATATCCCGACTACAAGTCCACCTTGGAGAAGTATTGTGATCCATGTAGTTGGTCGAAAAAGTCATCAATTCATGGGAGAGGATACTTGTTCATTATAGTGATTTTGTTGAGCTCACGATAATCGATGAAAAGCCGCATTGACCCATCCTTCTTATTGACGAAGAGGACTGGTGCACCCCATGGTGAAGCACTTGGGCATATAAAACCATTATCCAGATTCTCCTGTAATTGTTTCTTCAGCTCTTCAAGATCCACGACAACCATTATATATGGAGTCTTGGATATTGGTAGATCCCCTGGTATAAGTTCAATTGAGAATTCAACATCTCTTCTAGGAGGAAGACCAGACAGTTCCTTGGGAAACACTTCAGCGAATTCCCTCACAATAGGAATTTATTCAAGGATGGTTTCTTCCATGGACTCAATCATCTGAGCTAGATACACATGATCATAGGGAAGTAATATCCATGCTTGAGATGATGGAGCTAAAGGAGATTCATCTTCCTCCTTATACTTGTAAAGAATCGGGGGTCGATTCTTCATATGGAGTGTGATTTCCCTTTCCTGAAAATTTATGTTAGCTCTATATAAAGAAAGACAATCCATGCCAAGAATTGCATCAAATTCCACCAGAGGGAGTATGATGAGGTTCTTCAGGAAATTCAATCCACAGATTATGATAGGGGAGGAGTTATATTCATGGGATGCAATGATTGCACCATTTTCCATACTCACCGACATCTTCACTTCCATGATTTATGGTGGTGCTAGGATTGTTCTACTAAACTTTTGAGATATAAAAGAATGCGTAGACCCTGAATCAAGAAGTATTTTCGATATTCTTGAATGAATAACTAGCATACCTATCACCACTTTGTTTTTGGGGTTAAATTCGGTAGAAGTGATGGCAAAATATCTTCCTTGCTGCTTTGGAGGTTGTTGGTTGCCTCCGAAAACCCTTGGATTAGGAAACTGATTTTCAAAATGACCCGGTTCTTTGCATTTGTAGCAATGAACAACATGTTGAGGTTCGAATGGAGCCTTCCTCTCCTCTATCGTAGCCGTGGGTCTTTCTTTCCGACAGTTAATAGCTAGGTTCCCTTCTCTTCCACACCTAAAGCATTTCCTCGTCCCCTTGAGGCAATTTCCAGGGTATTTCTTTTCGCACTTTTGGTAAGTGGGGTGCTGGATCTTCTTAGCACCGTTGGATTTATCCATCGGATCTCCATCATTGAAGTCCAAATTACGCTTCTTGTCCCCATGATACCCCTGTGATTCCCCAATCTCCATTTCGACCTTGAGGGTATATCAGACAATTTCCTCATAGCTGTCGAAGTCATGAATCACCAATGCTTTCCGCAGGCTAGGCTTCATCCCAACAAAGAAGTGACCAAATTTGCATTCGGGGGGTAACGACAAATCCGGAAGCGTATCGTGCAAGAATTGTGAAGTTTGCCTCATACGCTCCAACAGATTCTTTGTATTTTTACTTGAGGTAAAGGAAGTCCCTTTCCATCTTAAGCCGGATGGTGCATGAAAAATATTTATCGAAAAACATCTTCCGAAAATCCTTCCATTCCAATGCCTTGATCTCCTCCTCGGGCTTCATATTTTTGATCAACGTCCACCATTGATCAGCTTCACCCTCCATACGATAAGCCTCCAGGAGAACGTTCTCTTGTTCAGAAATTGAAGGATGAAGATGATATTTTCAATGGAGTTGATCCATTGTTCAGTGATCGTGGGATCAGATGATCCACAAAAAGTAGGAGGCCTTTGTATCATGAAGCTCTCGATAAAGACTTGTTCTTTATTAGGGGGGTGGGGGTTTGAATGTTCCTCTTGAACCGTGTTTCTATTCAAAGCTTGAGTTATCTGAGAGAGAAGCATGACAAAGTTTGCGATTCCCGCTCCTATTGGATTGGGCATCTCATTAGTACATTCATCACACTAATCTTCACATTGGTTGTTAGCCCGAGTCCTACTATTACTAACCATTGGCTGGAATAAAAGGAAATTTAGGGGTAACAAATAAAGGGTAATCCAAAGACAAAAGTTGATGACTTATAAATTAAATTTTATTTCTTTAACTTATTAATCTATAGGATTCAATCTAGGATTTTCGTGATCTACTTTCTAACATATATTCTTAGGGGTTTTTTTATTCCCTTAACAAGGGTTCATACTAAGCTTGTGAATTTATCAAAACATATCACCCAAGAGTGTTGTAACCAAGAGTGCATCAAGGCCCGTTTTCGTGCACCAGTTCCCGTTCGAGTCTAGCTCAAAGCGGTGTTTTCGGGTTTTACCCCTAGGATAAATCTGTGCCAGAGCCACCTCTACCTGTTCGTATCCAGACATGGATGTATTTTCTTGATAACCCACTTAATAAATACTCACCAAAACTTAGGGACGTTTTTATTGTACTTAGTCTTGTATATAAGGCTTTACTATGGTTTTCTAATCCTAATCCCACAAATAACTAAACCTATCCTCTGATACCAACTATGACAACCCTGCTTTTATTACAAACTTAAACATGATTTATTACATAAACTATTCACTTGATACAACATGGAAGATCGAGTGGTCTAGTGTCTTTGGGGATTAGGATCATTACATAACAACTTAAAACATGAAATACAACATCTTTATTGAAAACTTACTTTACATGACCACTACATTCCCTCGTACTTAGCATTGCATGGGATAACCTGAGGGCATGAATAAGAAAAGGGTGAGCTATAAAGTCCAGTAAGGGAATAAACGTGGAATACATGAGGAGTAAAATACATGTTAGACAATAGGAATATCAATAGAGCACAAGAGAAACATGGACATAAAGGCATTATAAAGCATGATAATCATAACATGGAAATGTGGCAACAACACTTAACATGGAATTAGCATGAGCCATGGATCATTACACATGGAGCATGAGTAAATCCTCATTGCACATGAAGCACGAGAAAACTCTCGTTTCACTTGAATTAGCATGAGTCAACACTCATTTCACATGATGTATCATGATACTATACTTTACCCAATGCATTGGAGCGCTATAAGGGTGCACCCTTCTTAAACATTTCATTTCATGCATAAGTGTGCCACATGGATCATAAAACATGGATTCATTAAACATAATAATTTATTCCATGATAAAGGAATGTGGAATTAATACATGAAAATTTATAATCAATAAGTAAATGTGCATAAAGGTGAATACCCTTGATGGAGAAATGGGCATGATATTCACTACACAATGACATTGGCTTAGAAAATAGGTGCAATTTCGGCAGCGTAACGACGTGACATAAGAATTCATAAAAATGGTTTATGAGAGATAAAGGGGTGTCTCATAATATTTAAATGAAATTTAAAGCAAGGGGTTCATATAGATACATGTCCAAACAATTTTAATGTAATTTAGGTTCATGATACAAAAGTATTGCTTGAATGTAAAAGAGGAGAGAGAAGTTCCTTTCAGAATTTCGGCATAGTAACGGGTGTACATGGGAGACATTTAATGAGAGAGAAAGGGGCCTCCCATCATTCAAAAAATAAGAGGGAAGTATGGGGGAGGTGAGAAATCATACCCCAAAATCTATAATTGAAATTAAAAGGGCATAACAATATTAATAAAATTGGACAAAAATGTGAAAGGAAGAAAAACCCTTACTTGGAAGTGTGATTCCAAGGGCTAGAGAGAGGCTTGAGAGAGGATTCTTGGGAGCTTTGGGAACCTTTGGAGGATTATAGAGAGAGTGGGGAAGAGGTTGGATGTAATCCAAAGGCTTTTAGGTGGGGAGGAAGTGGGATCTTGGGTGGGTTTATATAGGAAAGGTGAAGGAATTCTTTATTATTTAGGTTTGGGACCCCTTACATTAAACTAACCCAAACCACAAACCAGCCCATGGTTTTTGCTCATGGTTTTTGGAAAAGGGAAGAGTAAAACAATATTTTATAAGTCCAAATCCCTAAATTCTTAAAATAATGGGGTTGCGTATGTGGAGGTGAGTCACACTCCCATGGAAAACAATTTAAAAAGACTAGGTGTTTAATAAGTCTTGAAGGGTCCATTAATGCTTTGAAAAGTAAGTCAAACAAACCCAAAATCACATTATTTTAATGGTAAAATATGTATTGGACTAACATAAAGCTTATAGTATTTTATTACATCACTATTGGGTCATTATGATGTCATAAAACACATTATATATTTAAACAGTATTTAATTTTTACCCAAAAATTTGACTATCTCAGAAAATTATGAAAAATTCACCATTGGATAATTTTGACATCCTGATTCTAGAAATAACATTTATTTTATCTAAATAATTTTATAAATATTCTAATTTTCACTTTTAAAATAAAAACCGGCATTTATCGAAAATTCACGGGTTTTGAAAAAAAAGTCTTTTAACCCTTAATAAAAATTATAATTGCATTCATAAAATTATATGATCATTTATATATAATAAAATTAATTTAATAATAATAATAATATTTTATTAAAAAATTATTTAATTCAAAAATCCCTTAATTTAATAAAATAGATTTCATAATTAAATAATAACTAAAAACACTATTTGTACTTTAAAAACTATTTACAATGTATCAATAATGACAAGAAATTATATTCATTAATATATAAAAAAAATGTACATGAACTTAGTACTAGAGATTTTTTACATAACCACTTAAAATAGCCACATAAGACCTAAGTGTAAGGTGTGCGATGGTGACAGACTCTTGGGGTGGCTCGTATAACATCGCTCGAGTGGTAATTTTTATCAACTTCCACTTTTCCTGTAGATGGTCCCATTCGAGCTTGACATGATGAAGCTCAGCTTGGGATTGGTCAAGAGCGAAGCCCAAAGATGCCACCTCTTTTCCGAGCTCTGAAAAATGGGCTTCGTATGGAACAATTATACTAGATGAGGCCATCGCTTCCTTTGTCTGAGTAAATTGGATTTGTTAAAGCCCTATATTTATACTAAAAATGTGATCACTGTTCAAGGACTATATTAGAAACGGTCAAAATTCATAACATAAAACCAAATAAGTTGACATTTTATATAAAAATTTTACATAAAGAGACATTTAATTAGATCAAGTGGGATTTCCATTAATGAAACTTTGGTTCATTACACCAAAGCTCCCAAGAGCTCTTAATGGAAGATCTCCTTCGATCCTTGGGCGTTTTGAGTGCCGTTAAGTGTGGATTAAAGATCTGGGTGAGTCTAATCCTTTAATTCCTTCATATTTTCAATTAGGGTTTGCACTCTTATCTCATCTTCTTTCGAAGCTCTAAAACCATCTTTTCCGTTGGGATTTAGGGTGAATCTTGAAGAGGGATTAGATTGGGATCCAAGATGCCGAATTAAGAGTGCGATTTTCTCTGGAATCAAGGTAGGTGGTCGGTTCTTGGTACTGAAGTAATAGTAATGGAATATTAATTAGATTGGTATTTAGGGTGAATCTTGAAGAGAGCTTAGATTGGGCTCAGTGACCTTATGATGTAGTGATTGGTGTGATGATGTCAGTGATACACAGTTGTGTTAGGTACCTAGTATAGGATGAGGATATATGTGGCGGGGGGTTTTCATGGTAGTAGGGTGGGGGGGGGGTGTCAGGGTCTAGGAAGGAGGGGGGGTGTTCGGGGTCCAGGGAGGAGGGTGGGCGGCTATCTGGGGGGATGTCCGGGGTCCAGGGAGGAGGGCGGGGGGCTATCTGGGAGACTATCCGGGGGATGTCTGGGGTCTAGGGAGGATGGTGGGGGTGGGGGGGGGGGGCTGTCCGGGGTCTAGGGGGGAGGGTGGTGGGGGGGATTTCTGGGGTCAAGGAAGGTGTGTGGGAGGGGGGGGGGGCTGTCCAGGGTCCAGGGAGGAGGGTGGGGGGCTGTCCGAGGGGCTGTTTGGGGTCTAGGAAGGAGGGTGGGGAGGCTGTCCGGGGGGAGTCTGTGGTCTAGGGGGAGGGTGGTGGTGGAGGGGGGGTCTGGGGGGATGTCTGGGGTCCAGGGAGGAGGGTGGGTGGGGGGGGGGGGGGCTGTCCAGGGTCCTAGAAGGAGGGGGGGGGGGGTGTCTGGGGTCTAAGGAGGAGGGTGGGGGGCTGTTTGGGGTCTAGAGACGAGGGTGGGGGGGCTGTCTGGGGGGCTGTCTGAGGGGCTGTTCGAGGTCTAGGGAGGAGGGTGGGGGGGGGGGTATTCGGGGGGATGTCCGGGGAGATATCTCAAGTTCATGGGATGGTATTTACATATTTTATAAGGAAATTCTTTCAACATTAAAAAAAATTTCATTATATCAAATTCTAATCAGACCACCAATTTTCTAAATTCCACTAAAAAATTACAATTTCATTAAAACAGGTGTATTTCATAGTAAATCATCAAATAATGTTTTATTATTCATAGATAAAAAATAAAGATAATGTGACCTACCTAATCACACATATATTTAGGCACACCAAATTAATAATCATCAAAATTCAATAATATCAGTAAAAAATGTAACGGATCAATCTATCCCTCATCACTATCACTACCATCACCATAATCTTCACCCTCACCCTCATCTTCATCGTCATCCCCATAATCACCCCTACCTCCTCCTCAACCTCGTACTCAGCCTCGACCTCCTCATCACCCTCCTCCTCCGCCTCAGCCTCGTCCTCGCCCTCCTCCTCCACCTCAGCCTCCTCCTCGCCCTCCTCCTCCTCTGCCTCTGCCTCAGCCTCCTCCTCGCCATCGTCTCAACCACCACTAGAACTACCACCTGGTTCACCATATATAGAATGCATCGATGAAAAATATTCATTATAAGTAGTGTTGGCCTCTGGTGGAAGTGTTGGATGTAAATCTTCCATCAATTTTATAAATGCAATGTTTTCCATAATAGACTATTCTACTGTCTCTGTGGCCATTTTTTTCAGCCTGTTCCTTAACCTGATGCAACTCAATGGCACTAAAACTTATACCTGAGGAGGGACAATACCTTATCAGAACTATACTCTTCCTAGGTCGGTAGCGTACTCTACTAGGGTGCTCATCTCCCAACACTTGATGTAAGTGATAGTTTGGCCCAAAATTGTCAGGATCCTAGGAATCAAGGGCCTCTATAGTATACTGTTACAAATATAAATAGATTATTAAGTTACAAAATAGAGATTAAAATTTTAAATCTACAAATTAAAACTTAGAATCTACTGCTGAGTCGTTTCATTAACCACACTTTCATCTTTCTTCTTTATACTCGAGCAAAACAGTTTTTCTCAAGGCACACATCCTTCTATATTCAATTTATGCCTCTACAATTACATTGAATGTAGGAAACCATAACTAAAAATAGGATACAAAAAAAAACTGTAATTTAATAAATAAAATTATATAACAACTTTAGCAATCGAATAAATTATGGCGAAAGCAATAGAAAGTGTAAGTTGTAAAGAATGATTTTAAATTGTCATACCTGTTGTCTCTCATGATCTGGCATCATAGTACGTCCCAATGTGTGGACGTATTTCTTAGCATCAATGTTTTTTTATTTCTTCCAGATGCATCCAAAATAAAATTCAATAATTAGTATTAATGAAAAACATGAAAATTTTCATTTAAATAACTTTAATTTGATTAATACTGTAAATTGGCTAGTCTTCCAATGAGTAATCATCTGTCAGTACTGTTCTAATAGAAAACCATCCATGACAGGGATGGAATCTAACTCTGTGACCATTCTAGCAATCCAACCAATGTACAACTCATGCTTATAAGCTCTCCAAAGCTCGACTAAATACTTTAGACGTGATGGTCGTGTACCCTCACCATTGGGGAAATTAAACCAAAACTGACAAAAAAATATTAATTAATATAATTACAAAATTAATATATTTCATTAAATACATCATATATTTGTACCCATATCTCTACCAAGCTTTATCCTTGACTTCATTTGGCAGTTGTCTCCATGAGAGTGGGCTGACATGAATGATGTTGGAGTATTTGGCATGTGTCGCCAAAAAACTCTGACATTGTTTCCCTAATTTTTCAATAATATGAATATCTTCATTGTAGTCCACCATCAACTATGTTCAGTGGTTCCATAGCACACACATGCGTGTACGCCCTCGCCCCCACCTCATATCAGTATATGTATCTATTATGAAATAAAAACAAATATTTTATCAATACAGGTTATAATGAAAATAAATAATGGTGTAACAATTTTGTAGAGTTGTATAAGTATACATGTGGTAGTCTGATCAATGGGTGCCACTAGATCCGCAGAAACTGAAGGAACACCCTGTACAGATGGATTGAGTCTCAATGTATGCTCCGTAGGGATAGACTCTGGCGGAGTAGGAGTCGAAGAATATGTAATATAAAATCCCGAAGAGATCGAAGCAGTAGTAAAAGAAGATGACATGGATGGCTGGCCAAATACTAGATGAGGAGTGAGAATCATCATCGGATATGGTACATACGGGTGAGGAGGGTTAGATGTAAAGGTTGGTGAAAACATGGGAGGCCTAAATATCCTATGTGTCCCTAACTGCATATCGGAATCAGAATGTGGGATGGATGATATTTCAGTGGGAGGGGCAGGGTCTAATCAGGTACGCCGACCAGATCATCTAGCTCCCGTACCACCCCCCCTCATACGAACACCTCGAGTACTAGGACTATTACTAGGCTTCTCATCAAATAACTGTCTCCAAATAGATGGATCCTGAAAAAATGTTTTAAAAAAATTAATCACATGAAATTATATATAATTTAAATAAATATATTTGAAATAAAATACTCACTCTAGGCACTAGTGGTGGAATTCCCAGCTCAGTAATGCGACGATTGTTTCCCATAATCTGTTTTCATCACCTCTCTTCAATTGGTTTCATTTCCTGCATTTGAAAAAAAACAAGGATGTAGATAGAAAAGGGTAACTAATGTGTATCCCAAAAAACAAAATAAATTAGTGGGAATAGGGGAATTCATGGATAATTTAACTAATCAATGTTTTAGGTGATCTTGAACCAATATATAATAAAGTCAATAAATCATACAAGATGTAATAATGAAATTTAATTTTTAGTCAAATGATTATTTATTAAGTGTCATCTGTCTATTAAAATTACAGAACATTGATTCTACCGGATTCATAAGTGGAAAAGCAAATTTCAGAATTAAGGAAAAATTTAATTTCTTTAGCTCAGGTAGATAATGCAGGTTTCAATACATGTTTTGCAGAAGAATACAAACCATCATGTTCATTACCAGGTAAAATGTTAAATAGAGGTATTATAGTCATACAAATTTTATACAAATCACATTGAAATGTTCACCAAGTTATAAATGTGGGTTTCATAGGTTTAAATACAGTTCAATTCCAAATTATAAAATGCAATTCAAATAAAAATTTCAACCAATAAACATTGAAAATATACATAACGGTCAAGTCCGATACAACATATTTGTAATCAATATTAAATCAATTTGAATAGAACCAACCTTAACAACCCAAATCCAGGTAAACCAAAAGAATTGAGAACCTGAATGGATGATTTTATATATTTCCCACCACAACTTCAGGTTCACATTCAACTCTAACAATTGAGATATTGGAGTCATAAAAATAAATAAATGGATTGGTTCCAATGGCAGTAGGGATGGTGTCAATTCCATCATCACCATCATCAAAAATATGTCTTGGAATTACTTCAACTATGACACCAAATTCAGGTCGAAGTTGGTCTTTTATATAAAAAACTTTTATAACCATTGATTCCAATACATATGGTTCTTCGGTTGCAAGAGTGCGAGTCATATTAATTACTCGAAATCCACAATCATCAATAAATGTGCCCTGTCTCATCATCGAATCTAACCAATGGAATTTCATCATCGTGACTTGTCCATGAAATTAATAATCCAACATTACTATTTTTTCAACGACTCCATAATAACCCACATTTTCAAATCGCAGTATACTATCTGATGCACTGACATAATAATCTGTTTTGGCCATAACCATAACACCATTATATTGTGTTCTCATGTTCTTTTCTCATTCAGTGACAATAAATTTGTACCCATTGATAAAAATTGATTTACAGTCACGAACCACGGTAGTAGGACCAAATGCCAAAGATCTTATTTCCTCAGAGACAGAGTCAGCAGGAAAACTCAATACCTGCAATATAAATGAATATTAAACTTAATTAAATATTTATTTAATTATTTTAAACAACAATATTTTTACCTTCGATTTTAACCAAGCAGAAAACTCTTTTCTATGCAAAGACTCTCTCCTTCTCAAAGATAAAGAACGATGCTTTCTCTTTATCATTGTTTTATGTTCCCTGTAGATAAAAAATATGAATAGTTTAACAAATATATATGTAAGATATACATATTCAATTTAGTTACCTGATGTAGTCATCAAACAAATCATAGTTGAACAAAACTATGCAATGTTCCATCTCCCACTCTTCAAGGCTTAATGTATTCAATGTATATGATCTAGGAATTCCTCCTGTTTAAGGAAGTGATGGAAAACTGGGTTTAATTTTCTCATACTATTCTTCTTCATTTCTCATGGGTCTGTTCATTCTTGTAGTAAGATAAAAAAAATACATTGAGCAGAAATCCATAAATTCTTGAGCCAATTAACCATTCATGATAGAACCTTTGGGATGGTTCCTGTTTCAGACATAAGAATTTAATGTGTACATATATATTTCAGTTGGATACATCCAAAGAAAAGAAAAAAGTCCTTTGAGAAGTATTTCAGTGGGAATATGTATAGTCAGATACAACATGAAATTGAAAAATGATGGAGGAAATATTTTCTCCAACTCACACAAAATTAATGGGGCATCTGTCAACATTTTTTGCAAGAAATACTTGGACAACTTATTAGAAAAAAGATCTCTAAACAAATGGCACAACCGAATAACAGTTACCTTTACATTATTGTACAAAAGATGATGGATTGCTATTAGAATCAACTCATGCAGAAGAATGGGATAATCACGAGTCTTCAAAGATTTTAGCTTCAACTCTCTTCTGTTGACACATTTAGATATTTTTTTTGGATATCCTTCAAGAACTCTAATAGTCTCTAATACTTACAGAAATTGTTTTTTTTGTATGTGTCATCACATAAGAAGCACATGGAACTTTCCATTTATTTTCACTGATATGCACAGGATGCAATTCTGGTCTGATGCCCCAATCCACCAAGTCACACCGAGACTGTAAATCATCTTTTGTGTTTCCCTTAACATTTAGAAGTATCGAAATCAAAATTTCACATATATTATTTTCAATGTGCATTATGTCTAAGCAATGATGTAACAAATTGGTTGACCAATATGGAAAATAAAAAAAGATACTCCTCTTCCTCGAATTGTAATAGGTTTCAGTGGAAACATTATTTCTCTTTCCAGATTTCATTTGACCATTCCCAAATGAAAAACTGAAATCTTTCAATTCATTAAGCACATCACTTCTAGATATACGCTGAGGTGGATCATCGGTCTCTATGGTATTATCAAATCTTTGAAGATTATTTTTATATGGATGGACCATTGGAAAGAATCGTCGATTTCCCATAAAACTAAAACTACAACGATGTTTTATTCTTCTGGATCATGTATTCTTCATACAAATAGGACATGAAAGTTTTCCCTTCATGCTCCATCCATACATCATTGAATGATCTAGAAAATAATTGATCATCCACATAATCACAACACACATATGAAATATGTCTTTCGAATATGCATCGTATGTGCGCACACCCACATACCAAAGAAGTTTTAACTCTTTTATTAAATGTTGAATGTATACGTCAATATCAATGTTGGGATCAGAAGGGACAGATATGAGTATAATACTAAAAGTGAAAGGTTTTTTCATACACAACCATGCGGAAAGATTATAAATGTGTATAAAAATAGGCAATGTGCTGTGGGAAGTAAGCATATGACCAAATGGATTAAAACCATCACATGAAAGACCCAGCCTCACATTACGCACGTCAGTTGCAAAATAAGGATATCGAGCATCAAATATCTACCATGCAAATATATCT
Organism: Viscum album; assembly: GCA_963277665.1. Taxonomy (NCBI): domain Eukaryota; kingdom Viridiplantae; phylum Streptophyta; class Magnoliopsida; order Santalales; family Viscaceae; genus Viscum; species Viscum album. The sequence goes on along the minus strand of OY728151.1, from coordinate 1,495,042,519 downwards.
GCAGGGTAAACCAACTCATCATTAGTCTTCTTTCTCTCGGTATCATTCCATCTCATTTTTATTGATATTTCATCAGACATAAAAATATTATGATGTCTGGGGATCAATGGAAAGTGCCACATTAAATTCTATGGAATGCGGGATGGTGTTCCATCATATTTTGACTTCTAACAGGGTGTGCTACATTTTATACAATCATTTCTTTCAGCAGTTTCCTCCCAGAAAAAACTACAATCTTTCAGGCAGGCATAGTTTCTTGAAAATACAAGTTCCTCAACTAACTTCCATGACATATATTGGTTTGAGGGAATATCTGTGTCATCTGGAGGTAAATACTTCAAGAAGGTAAAAATGTAATCGATTTCTATATTAGAAATCCCATACATTATTTTCCCATGATACAATCAGATTAAAAATTCCAGTTTTTTCATTTTATCACACTGTCCTTAAACCGGAGTCGTGGAAGCATCATTCAATTTTTTCACCCTAAAAATATCATAATTTTCATTAGATTCATCATCTGTCCTCATATCGAAGTATTCTTGAGTATAAATCCATTCTTTTTCATGATGATGAATAAATGAAAACTGGTCATCTAACAAATTCTCCAGTCCAGTCCTTTCATTTCGATCATTAGAAATTTGAGATTTCATTTTCTCCCCATTATGATACCACACATATTAGTTTTCTTGAAAACCATATTTTGTTTTGTGGTAAATGAATTCTTCACGGCTCAACCAGGGTCTACCAACACAATTGAAACATGGTAAGTGTATGCGACCACTATCTGAAGCATTGTGAAATGAAAAATCTAAAAATATCTCCAAATTGTTTTGAAAATCGCTTGAGATCCGATCGGTTTCATACATCCAACTTCTATCCATTCTTTAAAAAGAATTGTTATAAGTCATTTGGTCATAAGAAATTACATAATATTAAAGTTTAATCAAAAATATATTTAAGTAAACAATAAAGGAAGGAGTTTCAAGTTGATGTAGTGAACTATTAAAACAATGTAAAGATATACTAATTCAGTTATGTGTGCCTAAATTTGAGGTGAGATTTGTTTTGTAATTTTTTCATTTATCACATACAAGAAGACAATATGTACCTGATAGAACATTGTTAAAGATATTAAAAAGTGAAGGATTTTCATGAAAGATTCAGAATTTGTAAAGAGAGTTTTTTAAATAATTTATTGATGCTAAAAAATGGAAATATTGTGAAAAGTTACTACATTTCAGAACACCCAACTAAAGTCCACAGAAATTACCATATCACCCCACTAAAAATAGGAAAACCACCTACCCCACTACCCTAACCATACCCAATCCCTTCACATGGATCATCATTAAATCCATTACCCACCTCGAGAAAACATGATTAAACAAACCATTTACCATATTCGAGTGGGGATACATCTTACAAGAACCTCAATTAGTCGATATGATTCACTAACTACATAAAAGGATTAGCTATGAATACTTCAAATCAAGTTGATTCATATAATCATGACACTTGAATTGTAAAACAAAAATAGAAAACAAATCAAAATACACTTAATGGGTATTTCATGAAACACAAGTCACCACCTGGTTTAGGTCAAATCAAAATAGAAACAAAGAATAATAGATGAAAAAAATTAAAACTAAGTTAAAACTTATAGACATGGAGTGTAGAACTAAAAAATTGATTGACTTTAGATGGATTTATAGGGAGGAAGGAGTTCCCAACTTATGTAAAGAGAGAGGCCTCTAGTTTATAATCCAAGGGGGACTTCCCCAAGGATTCCTAAATCATAATCACTATGAATCCAAGGTATATTTCCCCAAGGCATTCTAAACCAAATCATCATGAATCCAAGGGTATTTCCAAATGGAATTAAAAGATATGTTTTTATCATGAATCCTTGGTAGGTTTCTTCAAGTAATTCCAAATAATTAATCAAAGAAGAAGTACTCAAAAATTAAATTAAAATTTATTTATATTCATTTTCAATAGGTCTCATATAAGAGGCATATGCCTCAGGTTTCATTATGTGTTATAGGCATCCCAAATCAATCACTAATGTTCAATAACTCATTCTTCGCACCCCTATGGTCATACCTTTCATTTTATAATTAGTTCCCCAAGTCAAGCGCACCCCTTGGGTTATGGTTCACCTGTGCAGGGGCTTCTAGAAATCAGGGGAAATGCAAAGTAATATGCTTCTGTGTAATCGGGGACAGGCTATCCACGAGGGTGGAGGGGCTGTCCAGGGGGTATGGGGTGACCAGGGGGTGGGAGGGCTGTCCACGGGGCTGTCCAAGGGGGAGGGGTGTCTAGGGGGGTGGGTGGGATGTCCACGAGGGGGGGGGGGGGCTCTCCAGGTGGTACGATGTGTCCAGAGGGTGGAGGTGTCTAGGGGGTGGGGGGAGTGTCCAGGGGGTGGGTGGGATGTCCACGGGGTTGGGGGACTGTCCAGGGGGTAGGGGGTGTCCAGGGGGTGGGCGAGCTATCCACGGGGGTGGCATGGTTTTCTAGGGGGTACAGGGTGTCCAGGGGGTGTGTGGACTATCCACGAGGGTGGTGGTGCTATCGAGGGGGTAGGGGGTGTCCAAGGGGGTGGGATGGATGTTCACAGGGGTGTGACTGAGAGCTATGAGATTTAATTGGGTTTCCATTCATGTTATAAAAAACAAAAAATGGGTGTTAAGGATTAGAATAGTATTTTTTAGTGAAAATACAATTTGGTAGGATTAGTGACTTGATAACATGATGGTATCAAGTTTTCAATTGGGAAAATGTTGTGGTATTGGATTCTAAAAGGATCCCACAACCTTCCAAGGATATATTTTTTCTAGAAAAATGTGTTGTGGGAGAAGGAATTCATCCTATATAGTTGATGTCACTTTTAAATCATGCGATGCCTTACTCATAAAGATGACTAGACAAGAACCAAAACCAAAGAGGCCTCAAACCTATCCAAATCTCTAGAAGTGATGAATTCCCAGTTCTTATTGGTGAACTATGGAAGTGATGAATTCCAACCTACACAACCCCCCTCCCCACCTCACCCACAACATGCTCTACACAACCCCCCTCCCATCCACCGACTACACAACCCCCCCACCTGCACCTCCCCCACTTACACAACCCCCCTCCCCCACCCCACCCCAACCTGTACACCCCCACCTCACCCCCAACATACTCCCACCTGGCCAGACCACCCCCCAACATGCACACTCCCCTCCCCCCACCCACTTGCACAACAACCCCCACTTACACCCCCCACCTGCACAACCCCATCCCCCACCCCCACCTGCACAAACCCCTCCCCCCACCACCACCTGTACACCCCACCCCCACCTCACCCCCCAATAGACTCCCACCTGCCCAGCCCACCCCCCAACCTGCACACTCCCCTCCTCCCACTCACTTGCACAACACCGCCCCTCCACCTGCACCCCCAACTTCAACAGCCCCTCTCCCCCACCCCCACCTGCACAACCCACCCCCACCCCCACCTGTACAACCCCCCTACTCACCCCCAACATACTCCCCCCCACTACACACCACCACCTCTACATCCCCCTTCACTCATTGCACCCCCACCTAAACACCCCGACCAGCACACCCCTCCCCCCACCCACTGCACCCCACCCACTGCACCTCCCACCACCTACACCCCCTCACTTCAAATAAATTGATTCACACATGGCACAAAAACAAAAACAGAAAACAAATCAAATTGAAATTTTTGGGTAGCATACTGCATGAACCACAGGTTCAAGCCAAATTAGAACAGAAAACAAAAAAATAGACGCAAAACATTAAACATATGGTACTACATATATATTTGAAGTGTAGAACAAAAAAAATTTGTGATTGAAGATGGATCTGGTGAAAATTTTCTTAGAGAGAGAGGTATTAGGTCTTGGCCATATCACTTCAATCATGAGGATGGGAGATCGGGTTCACTGGAAATTTCGGGGAAAACTTTCCCAACGTTTTTAAAAAACTATTGGGAAAGGTAATCTTTACCAACGGTTTAGACAAACCATTGGGAAAGCCTTCCTAAGTCAGGGATTTTACCAATAGTTTGTACAAACTGTTGATAAAGGGAGAATAATTTGTAAATTTCACAACAATTTATTCAAACTTTTGGGAAATACTTCACTAACTCAACCTTTACCAACAGTTTGAATAAACCGTTGATAAAGGACCCCTAGACCAACAGTTCTGTTAAACTGTTTGTATAAAAGTGTTAGGAAAACCTAGCTTCCCAGTAGTGCTACCATCCCCCAAAACCTCACATATTCCTAAATCAAAAATCCATCTCATCCCTCAACCAGAGATCTGATAACTATCGGTCTGATCACTCCCCCCAATGTGTACCCCTCTTGGGTAAAAAATGGGAGAAGAGAGATACTGACACCCATGTCCCACCTCTAGTAAGCCACGAGTTGTAGGCTAGCACCGAGGTAATATTAAATACATAGATAAACTAATTACACTCTAATATAACAAATGATAAAGAGAGAGATAAGATGGAAACTAACCAACTCCTTCTTAGATTATAATATAAAAGAAACCCCAACTACAAATATGTAATGACATGAAATAACTACTACAAATAAAATAAAAAACTTAAAGTACCTAAAGAATGGTTAATATAATAAATACCATGAAGTCCAAACCCCTCCAGACACCAAAAACATGAATCTAATGCATTGTTCCAAAAAAATATCCTATAATTGGATGATATATACTCCAAAACCCAACATTTATTTTCTGAAGAGACACTTATATTCATTGTAGGGATAAAAAATTTCATCATCAATGCTTCACATGATTAACTCCAATGCAGTCACAATAATAGTGTTCAAGACAATTCATAAATCTTCCTAAGAAACATAGTACTGAATGGAAAAAATGGATACCGATTTAATTAAATATTCATAATTTCAATATATAAAGAGCTGATTCTAGGGGATAGTAATCAACGAGATCATCATTACTATTTATGAAAGTTGATTAAATGGATAACATGATCATAACTTTCCCATATAGATATATTTGTTTTAAAAACAATACATAGTACACATGAAAAAAATATTAGTATTGGAATAAAAATATATATAATTCAAATTATTTTCACTATATTAATAAATAAAAATTATTTTAATTTTAATATAATCCAACATTATTTTTTAAAATGAAATTTCCACACTATATAGGTTTATGAGTACATTGTGGAGTCAATTGTTTAATAACATGATAAGAATCTACTAAAAAAAATAAAGAGGGTATTTTAAAGAGATAATAAACCCAATAAAACAATTGAAACATTAATGTATGTCAACGTTGATGAAAAAAACCAATTTTTTTTATTTAAAATGGTAATTAAATAGTTGGGATAAGGAATAAAATGTATTGATACCTTCAGGTAATTCCCTCAAATGATAATATATATATTTGGGGATAATTCATGTATCATAAACCAAATTAGGTTAAATCCTTTTGATAATGATAATGGAAATAGAAGTGAAAAAATTAATGGTCTTTGAAAAAATATTTTTAACATTTATCTATAATATAAATATTCATGTTTAATTAAAAAGTAACTATTGAAAAGTTTATTTAATATATTTTAAATGACATAAAGTTTAAAAATAATCTCTATTATTGGATCATTGAATTGTTATAATAATAATTATTGAGAAATTATTAGAGGATATAAAACCATGTTAATGTGAAATGAATACCAATTTTTAATAATTTTAAAATATAATTGTTTTAAAAAAACATTGTAAAAAGAGTAAAAAATATTCATTTGATTGAGAAATTATTTTTAATAAATAGGATTATAAAATATTTTGTATTCAAATATTATAGTCAGAGAAACCATTACTATATAATAAACATTAAATATGAATCATTATAACTCAATAAAATAGTATTTGAGTGATCAATATCACTTATGGGAAACATACTCCATGATGAATGAAATATTTGTAAAGTTGTTTACATGGTAAATTGTAAGCAATGAGATAATACCACATAATATAATCAATGGTTAGAATGTAACCAACTTATATGAAATATGTAGCAATCCATACCCTAAATGTTCAGAGAAACTTCCTTTCTACATTACATTGGTATAAGATATAAGGAATTCCATCCCTATTGATTGAATATGTTATGGTTCTTATAGGATAGATACAGACTTGAATAGTATTTTCCTCTGAAAACATAAAATAAAACAAAATATATTATTGATTATTCCACTATTCCCCTTATCATATACATGAAAATCAATCATAATGTAGTTAAGGGAAACCAAGGGAGAATAAAATATTTGAAAGGGGTCACCTCATATGCTAGGTAAAGGGATGCCTAAAATGAAAGTTTTGAATAAAGAAGGCATAATCAATATGACATGGTAAATATCTAAAACACATGAAATTTAATCAATAAATTGAGAATTATATAGAAGGAATAAAATATGATCAAATAATTCTAGATATATAATCACATAGTCAAGAAACAAAACCATGGATATTCTAATTAATATAATAATAACATGGAAATTCAATTATTGAATTCACAATGATCAAATTCATAACACTGGATATCCAAATCATACCATCAAGTCCTAGTTCAATGACATATAATCAAGGCCTCATAATAATAAATCTTGTAAATTCCTCATGTAAAGACATATAGTAAAGACTGCACGTTAAGAGACAAAGTCGAGGCCTTGTGCTAAGACATCTAGATAAATGACCATGGATTTGGCCAAATCACCGTACATAATTTTTCTCATGAAACATAACGATATATCATGGGGTTATCAACAATAGGCCCTAACCATCATATACTAATTCTAATTCACAACTCATATGAATGGGGTGAAACATAATTAACATGAACATTAAAAATAAGTAGTAAAATTCTAAATGTTATTACTCACCCCAATCAAATAAACATAATAATTAACCAACCCGTGTAATTTGAATGATTTTAAAACTATTACATCCATAATCATACTATTCAAAGAACGTCCAATGAAAGAATAAGTATGATATCAATGGTTCATATTTTTACTAGATCATAATTATAATAAAGGGTTGATGTTATTGATAAATATAAATACCATAAAAATTTATTTAAAACATTATATAAAAAATATATTTTTCATTTTGATGAACATTTTTGAAATAATATTATTTAAAAATAAAATTAATAAAATTAAAAGAGTAAAAGTGGTAAAATATTAATTTAATAAATCATTTTTAAAAGTTTAAAAATATTTTTGAAATAATTTTTAGAAAACATGGTTTATAAAATAAATTTAAGACCAAAGAGAGACATGGAGTCAATATTTCTTAAAAAAATTTTCTAAATTATTTTAATTAAATAATATTTGAAGAAATGTACTATTGATTGAAATAGAACCATAAGATAATAAAATTAATGGTTTTATTAAAAATTTATAAATTATTTTCCTTCAATTGGAATTCATGAATAAACTACCTCGACAAGAATCATATTGTGAAATAAACCCTTCCAATGATTATAACAATTAAGTGAGACTTAAAAAATGAATATATTATATGTATAAAATATAAATAAACTAAAAAAATTGTTAATACATGATAATATATTCTAAATTCATTGTACACGTAGACATAAAATATTTACAATAATGAGGAATTATTATAACACATCGAAATGAAATTTTCTTATGCAATTCATTAGAAATTGGTAAATGTAATTTCAAAGACCATTTATAGAAATAATTAAAAATAAAACTAAAAGAACCATTATGAATGATGTTTCGTGATATAACATGTAAAATAAAATATATATACACCATATCAACAAAATTATGTGCATACCATTACTATATGGCTCAATGAAATGAAATTTGTGATGAAGAACCTTACATTAATAATAATTTTTAGATGAACTTTATTTAGCATCATTAATAATGGTTTTAATCATGTTATAAATTTAAATAGATGAATATTTATATTTATAGTATCATATGTTATTAATTTAAAACATCTTATCAACCAATTGTTAATAATATCCCATTATATTCATTGTTTCAAGTATAATCTACTTTGTTTTTCCTGTATTTTTTGACATGTTATTTTTTATTCCACTAACATTGATCATTATTTCAGGATCTATAGAAATTAATAAATGATATAAAAATCATATATATTATTTATATTGGTTTTTATAGTAATCCATATAATATATTTATAGGAAATTAAACACACCATTCATAGAGATGGTAGGCCATGTGTACACATGAACATTGTTTCTAATTTATTTTTTTATTAAAATAAATAAAAGTAAATGATATAAATGATTTTTATAATTACAGTACCATTTTTAGGTTATATATGAAACATATTTTTATTAAACCCATCTCTAATACATTCCATTAAAATCATGAATTAATAACATCACTTCACGAGGCGGTAGTATTCCGTATAAATGATTGATGTTATCATATTACCAAAAAATGTAAATCCTGAATTTATGCAAGAATTAATTGTTCAAGAATAATAATAATATTATAAATATTATATATTTCATCTATAAAAAATATTTCAATTGTTATTCCCAACCCTTCGTGTGTTAATGAAAAAATTAACGACATTGGTTCATGAGGCAGTAGTCCTCTAAAAAAACAATAAAGATTTCATAACCCATTCGAAAAATGTGTGTGAAGTTGTAGTTAATTAACTTATTATAAAAAAATAATAGTATATGAAATCTATTAAATTTATTATTTAATAATTTTATAATATTAATTGAATGTGGTGGAGAAGGAAATAAATTAAAGAAACTTATTGAAGAACATTACATCTTCTTCAGATATTGTACATATATTTTCAATAAATCCTTCAAAGGATTCCTTTATACCCATAATAAGTATTATGGTATTAGATTATGGAAACTATGAATTTATTTTTTAATTTATTGGATGATAAAATTTGTTCTAATGGTGTAAATATGTGAGGGGAGTGAGTGCCCTTTTATAGATGTGGAAGAGTGGAATTCTTGTTTAAACTCTAAAAATTTCACTATTGGGGTGTAAATAATACGTAATGTGGATAAATGATTCATTAGTAATATGTTTTGTGTAATATATTTTCTATAAATACATCCAATACACAATATAACACATTTTTTAATCATTTTTTTCCATAATTCATTTGATTCTTTATTTTACGATTTTGTGTTTTCATTTTGAAAACATGTTTTCAACATAATATATCTTATACTATAAGAATAAAATAAAATCATACTTACTAGATAATTTTTATAAAATGAATCTAAATACAAAAAAATATTTATAATATAAAAACTATATGTGTTTTGGAAATTAATTTTAACAAAACACCAAGTATTGGGAACAAATAATACTTGAACCATCACTGTGCTAATTGAGTTTTTTCTATTTAAACTATAATTTAATAATTAAAATAGAAAATATAATCTATTACTAGACTATATATGATATTTATTAATATTTAAAATTAACATTATATAATCTAGTCTTTTATGATATTTTAAATCAATTCATAAAATGTAATTTATTATAAAATAACATTATTGTCATTTTTTGAATTATTCATTTTATATGATTTTAAAAAATATCAAGGAAATAATGGAATTAGAATATATTAAGATAACATATTTGTATCATGATATATTAATATAATAATCAATGGAATACAATATTTAATTAAATTTAATTCACTTTCAATATTTTTTGTCATATATTTTATTTAATTATTAACTAAATAATTATTATGTTGGTATTTATTAAGAAATTTTGGTAATCATTTCATCTCAAAAAATTTAAAATAAATTATAATTATGAAAACAATCATTTATAATTCAAATTAATTTTTAAAATTAATTTTTTATGTCCCAATTCTAAATCATCATCGAAATTAAAAGAAAGAAAGGTTCCTTTTTTCATTACATAACTTATTATTTGGGTCATTATCATGTAAAAGTTTCCAAAAAACTCTTTACATTCGATCATAATCACATAAAGGCCAAAATATGGAGAAAAGTTTTGATAAAAAATAGGTAGGTCCTTTTAAACCTTATTATGTTAGAATAACCATGCAATAAAATAATTCTTTCCATAACCACAATGATTAATATTTTACATTTTTCATAATTCTCTATGGTAAAATAATTTGTTAACCATATTAGAAATTATTAATTATTAAGATTACAAATATAAAAACCTTTTTTACAAATTAAATTCCCATAAGTTGGAAAAATAAATTAAAAATTAATACCATATATGTGAAGAGAATGTATGTTTTTATAAGTGAATGTCTCTAAAAGTTTACAAAGTTATTATATCTAATTAATTATGAAAATAATTCCAATGTTGTAAATTGGTTTAATGGATATATGATTTAACTAATATTATTTTATAACCAATTAATAATATAATATAACCTTAAAAATCATTCAAATGATAAAATATTTTTCAATTAAAATTCAGCAATTTTCACTATTCATCAAAACATGAAACATTTTAGAAAAGTCCATAAATTTACCATAAAATAATTTTGGTTTTTTTTTATTTCAATAATGAATCTTACATTGTCAATAAAATTTAAAAATGTGTTAAAATTTTGTTTTAAATTAAGTATGGAAGGACTGAGTAAACTGTGTTTCGTTTAAACATGGTGATTCGTGCATGGCATGCTATCTAGAAATGTAATGTTATTATAAAAGAAATATATTTTAATGTCTCAAGGTGTTACATTATCCCAACTATAAGAAAAATTTATCCTTACAATTTATTCATGATCTCTAAAATAAAGTTATTTATATTGGTAATATCTTTTATCTTAATCTCACATAATAAAAGTAATTAATAAAACATCATGAAAAGAATATCCAAAAATGAATTTCTATGTCTTAAGAACTAAAATTCACACTACATTCTCATAAGATTCATGTAATAGTGAGATGTATTTCCATCCATCTCTAAATATTTTTCAAAAACTAGTATGGTTAGTTGATGTTATCTAATACATTAGTCTCTAAAACCTCTTAAAATGTTTAACTCAAACCATTTCATAATGGTTAACCTTATTAACCTTATAAATGATTATGATCCAAAATATTAGAAATAAATTCACAAAATTTAAAAAATTAACTTATCATTAATCATTTCCATAGTAGTTTTTGCTATACAGTTTACATTATCAATGTTATTTATCTGTTTATACCTATAATATTATAAAAAATTTATGAACATATTATGGTTTATGCTTCCATTAATCATCTATTTTTCAGGATGTTCACTGAAATATTATTCTTTTTCATCGATATTATTCAACATATACTTTCATATCCTTAATGAAAAAGTAATTCAGTACAATCCCTATACATTTCATAATTATTACAACCAATATATCACATAAAATATTCACACATGAAATAATTATTGAATACAAACACAAACACATCAATCATTCTACTTCAGTAGTAGTAATAACATATTATTGACCTTGATCCCATTATATAATCTAAAATATATTACCTTGATTCTTCAGGAATTCATTCACATAGTTCAACATATCCTAACTATATAATTATTAAACATTAGAAATTCCAGTCCATACATTGAAATCATGATCATGGTATCCTTTTTAACCACATATATAGAAAAATAATTTTCCTTTAAAGAATATACTAAGGTGTTTCCTTCCAAAAAAATCATGTGATGGAAAATAATCCTTTCAATTCTCCCATTAATCTATTTTCTATATTGTTCACTTGTTTACCTACATCTCTTTAAAACCATAGGTAGTTGATATTTTTTCTCTTTCCTAATAGCACAAAAAAATATTTCATCATATGAGGAACTTTTTTTATAATCTAATTCCTTTTATATACATAGATTAATAACTCTAATGAAATGGTAATTTTTGAACTCTGTGTTGTGTATCTAATTTGTAGAGTACCTAGTAAACCTTAAAAATGTATCTTTATAATATGAATCATGTTCATCTTCCTTTTTCCGAAACAAAAGTAAAATTTCTCTATCTCAATTTATTTATCACAAGTTAAATATTTGTCTTATAATATATACTTCATATAGTTTCATTCCATGAGATATATTTCCCTTTATTACATAGTATTCTGGATCAATGACCACTATTGATCTTCATCACATTTTATAATGTACACTACAAGTATAACATTTTTATTTTTCGCAACATCACAACACCATAAATTTCTTCTCCTAAGACATAATACATTATTAAAATTCCATTGGATTAATAGTCCCTATAAATTATGGAATCCTTTGTCTAATTAAGTGACCCAACAAAGGAGAATAACATTGTTGGATATTCCTCTCCATCAAGGAAATGTCATTTTTCATATCCTGATTATTTTTTCCTAATATAACCATATCTTTATCAGTTCCAATACATGTTCTATTGGGAAAATCGATAGGGAAATCTAAAAATTTTACCATGAGTATTGATACCCTTCTTCCTTCAATGATCTATTTGAAATAATGGCATATATTAGATTATCTCATAAAATTATGATTTTTAAATCAAAATGTATAATTCCAAATTTGATCTGTCACGTAGAATAAATTAAAATTTATACATGGTTAATCATAGAATCTAATTATTTTTTCTTTAGAGATATCTTTACATTAAAATCCTGTATAATTTTCTGTAATGAATTTTGGAATTATCCTAAGCATATCCACCTTGAGTGTCAAATAAAGTGTATAATGAGACATCTTTTCATGCAACATGGGACAACTGGGTGAAGCCCAATTCATCTTTTTTCGACTAATAACCCCTATATAATTTTTTTCGAGATCATTTTCCACTTTTAGTTTAAAAAATGTTGTATTTCAATGAAAAACCACATAATATATACCTTACCAAAATGATGATCATCTATAATTATCCTCAAATTCTATTATATGGTTGTGTTCGCTAATCTATATTTTTCATAATCAATTCCCCAAGGATTCTTCTAAATTTTTTTTGCTACAAATTTTAGCGAACCCAATCCTAGAAGACTAGATTGGGTTCCATACTATATTACATTGGAATAAGTTATAGGGAATCACATCCTAAAAGGAAAAATAGATTAGTAGTCTTAGAAAACTAGATAATTAATTCAATCAAATTATCATTTTAAAAAATATAATATGAAGAAATATTTTATTGATAATGTAATACCTCACGTTAATAAAGAATATTAATTTTTCATATTTATTAATAATTGTGAATTAAATATTAATTTTACTTTAAAGGGGATGCTATGTTCAATGGCATAACCAACATGCAATGATGAGTTTATCCGAAATCTTATGTTCCACACAATGATGAGTCATACTGAAAAAATAATAATATAATATTATTATTTTAAATAGTAGTTAATGCCCAGCCGTTGTACTAGAGGGAATGAACATAATGAACTAAAATATAATTATACATGTTTTTTAAATGTATTTAAATTTATACAATAAATTTTAGAGGCTTAAAATAAGAAAGAATTTGATTTTAAGCATGAAATAATCTAATATTCTTTAAAGGTTGTTTTACTGCCTTTTGATGGTGAAACCCTTTTAAATATTTTTTTTCACTTTTATATGTTCTATTTAACAAAAAAAACTTCTTATTTAGAAGAGGGACATCAAAATTTAATTTGGGTAAATGTTTTGTATTTTTCTGATAAAGTTCATTTTTAATGAATAGTGAAACATACTACATTTTAATTCAAAACTGCCTTTTAATATAATTTATTTATATAGTTATATTATTATTTATATTGGTTTTAAAGTATAATTGGATTATAATTTAACCATTTCTTCCAATATTTTCCATTTTAAGTAAATTTAATTTGAAATTAGACATAAACAAGTGTCAATATTTTGATAGTTATTATTTATTAAAAACACGTTTTTTGGTTTTGACAACTGGAATTAATTTAAAATTAATTTATGCAACTTATGTGTTTTGAAATTGGAAAAACGGATTGAATATTTTGAATAAGGAGTTCCAAATTATGTATATAGGTAACTTTTATTTTTAGACATTATGAATAGTAACTTAAGTAAATAATTTATTTACCATGGTTAAAAGGTAAATATGCTAATAAGGGAAACAAATAATATTATAATAATATTAAATTACTCTAACACATGTCCTAATCCAATTTAATGATACATGTATGACCATGATAATCCTTGGGTCTATTTTGGGACCCCATGGAGCCACTTGTAAGTGAAAATGACATTTTATAAAAATTAATTTAAAGATAAGGAAAATATAACATAAACATATATCTTTCAGTAAAACAATTTTTATATGCAGTTATATAAGTGATCTTTTAAAATATAAATATTATTTTTATAAAAAATATTTACTATATCATGGTATTTTATTTATAATTTTTAGACATTAAATAAATAAATTTAATTATGACACAATAATGATGTAGTGAATGCTTCATTAATAAAGGATTCAAATAAATGAAATTATAAATATTAAAATAAATTTAATTTTGTTATTTTGATGTCATCCAAGAATTTTATGGATGATATATTCATGTTTCATTTTTATTAATGAAGATTTTTAGAATCAATCATGTTGTTTTGGATTTTTTAAAAGTCATGATATGAATAGTGTCAAAATTGGCATAATTCATATTTTAAATATAAAATATTTTATTAAATATTATAAAAATTTAAAAAATCTAATATTCAACCAAATAGTTATAATAAGTCTAAAATTTTATTATTGACCCTTTAATTGGATATATTTCGTGTTTTGGTAACTATTTCGATTCTTAAAGTGTTTAATACTTGATAAAATAATAAGAGTAAAAAAAGGGATAAATAAATAAGATAAGGATTGAAAAATATCCAAAATCTAACAAATTATTATTTAATGATTTTATTTCTACTTATATTCATCTTATCTTATAATTTAATGAGTTTTTGACCTTTTGAAACTGAAAATAATTTTATAATAAAATAATACTTTCAAACTTTCCTAAAGAGCCCCTCCTCCCACTTATAAAAGGCCACCACCTCTAACCCATTACTCACACATCTCAAACCACTTGGCTCATCCAAAATATACTCGAATAAGATCAAAAAATACCTCTCTTATAGTTAGAATGATTAATTTGGGAATATTTAAATTCAATAAATTCTTTTGGTTCAAACCAAATGCAGTTACCCCATTTAAAGGTAACGTCTTCTCTTAAGATCTTTTATTTTATTTTCCTTCTTCAACCCCCTAAACTCACTTTATTCCATTATTTTATAAAAAAACCCATATATTAAATATACTAGTATGTTTTTATGAGAATGATTCTAACTAAACTTCCACACACCTCCATCTAATGGATACAAACATATTGTTTCTGCGGACGACAAACTACTGCCTCACGAAACGATGTTTGTTCAATTATCCCCTACTACCTCTCATGGTGGCCATTATGATGGAAATTTATTTATATGTGATATATATTATATTTATATTCTATATATTATTATGTATTTTCATTTATAGATTAAATTTATGGTTTCCATAATGGGTAAATACGATTATTTCATTTAAGGAAGTGTAGACTACCACCCCCACAAAGTGATATGACTCGTTAATGACATACATGGAATGTATAAAGGATGGAGTTAATGAAATTATATATGAAATTATACTAGAATTATAATATACCTATTTATGTTTATGTTTTCTATTTATTAAATATGAAATTTAAATGAAAGTAGCGTTCATGCGTACGTACGACTTACTGTCTCTATGAACGGTGCATTTTATTTATTATCTCCAAATGTTATGTAATATTATAAATACATACACAAATATATATATATATATATATATATATAATGGATATATATGATATATATGATATCTAAATCATGAATATCATTTTGGAGATAATGGAATTTTGACCATATTGACTACTTTTAATTATAAGAATTTCATTTTTGAATCAAGTACCAAATATCGACAAAACGACCATTGTTAACATAAATGATTATGTAATGTTTATAACAAGGTAATAAGTGATATAAAAGTAAGAATAAACTTGAAAAAGGTTCTGAAGCAAGTAGAAATTAATTTTAGTTTATTATTAATGAGATTAAAGAATACATGATTCAATTCGGACATGAGGTAAGGGACTTCGTCTAAATCTCATTTTATTGAGGCATACTTTGATTTATACACGAATTTTCTTTATACGGTGTATAAACCCATTTTACTTTTAATTTCATTCAATGGGAATCTTTTCTCTACAAATCGTTTTACTGAATGACAAAAAGAATGTTTATTTTTAACGTAATTTGTGACAATGACCTTTCCGCCGCTGAAAGCATTTTTTAATTTTTAGCTTCCTTAACAAGCTGTAATGTTTTTAAAAGGAATAATAAATACCACATACTATTTTTACGTATTTTTGTATTGAAAATAGTTATCAGAATGGATTGATTTTGTTAATATATTGAAATGATATATTGTTTTTTCAAAGTGGAAATGTTATCTTTCCTTTATGCTTGTTCATGTGTTATGATTATGTTATGGTTCTTGGGAATTGTTTACGCATATGGGTGGTTCCATTATAAACCTAGGGCGAGTGAGACCAAGATAACTCTCCAATGCACTGGCTAACACGACAGAGGTAAACATTAATGTTTCTCCTAAGAGATTTATAGAATATACAGTGATAGGTATTCCAAACTTAACTACCAACATAGTTGTAAAAGCCAAAATGTATGTATGTTATGGATGCCACAAGTTACCTTTATGATTTATGATTTCTATGTTTTATTCATAAATATTATGATTTCAGGAGGTGTGTTAAAGTGATTATGTTTTGTATGTATTGATGAACTAATGATTCTTCATTTATTTTATAACCCTTACTAAGTTTTTTATTCTCATCCCAAGTTTTTAATTTTTTTTCACAAGGTATAAGGTAGGCCAAGATAAATAAAGAACTCAAGATGATTTATATCGAGAAAATAATTATTGTTTTCTTATAATAGATTTTTTATGAAAATAAACGATATTGAGTAGAGGTTTCTACTTTGTAATATTTGAGTTGTAATTAAATAGTTATGGCCTAATTCTCTAAAAATATAAACCCAAAAGATCCTCAATGCGAATTATTAACTTAATTCAAGATTATGTAATGCTTAAGACTGGGGATTATAGTCAGTATCAGAGGTCGTTTTTAAAAAACATTAGGAGTTAGAATATTGTTAAATCAATATCCATAAATTAATTTATGGTAAGATTGTAATGAAATAGAATTTGAAGATTACCATGATGCTTTACCTACGATATTTCTGTGTTTAGAATGGTTTTCTTTAGAGGAAACAAGTCAGATATGATGGGAAAACATCAAGAAGAAAACAACCTTCCAAATCAGCAACCTGAGATGGTCGGAATCGGAACTGAACATTTTGTTTCAGTGATATAACAATTGACTCAGGCTATAAATGGTGGTGGTATCCATGAATGTGATCAACCAGATCAACCACAGAGGAACATGTCAGTAGTGGATCATTTCATGAGGCAACATCTGTAACACCCCAATATTTCATAGTACATTATTTCTTCAAAGTAATTCAATAACTTGCACTACACGCAACACCGAGTTCAAGCGCACCACAAGATTACCAATCTATCCGTTCAAAAGCGGTTATGAATAGTATTAACTGAAATTTGAACATTATATAATCCTTATAATTTTAGAATCCATATTATGAGTTTCTTAGATATAATGTAAGAACTAATTCATTTTTTTAGATAAAAGAAGTATTTTTCAAAAAATGCACTTTTACCGTCTTTTAATGGTGAACCATTTTTAAATCCAATATTTGAAACATTTATATATTAAATTTGACAAAATAAAATTCTTCTTTAGAATCAGGATATAAGAATTTATTTTCAATAAATGTTTGGTGTTTTTTTGATAACTTTCATATTTGGGTGAATAGTGAAAAATACTATATTTTAATTAAAAACAAATTTTTTAATCAAAATAATTTATAGTGTTAAATTATAAATGTTAATGGTTTTGAAGTATAAATAGATTATATTTTTACCATTTAATCCAATTCTGGTCATTTTAAGTAATTTCACTTTGAAATTGGACATAAACAAGTGTCAATCTTTTGATAGTTATTATTTCTTAAAAATACGCCTTTTGGTTTTGACAACGGGAATTAATTTTAAATTAATAAATTAAACTTCTATGTTTTGAATTTGGTAAAATAGACTTAATTTTTGAATTCAGAATATCAAAATTAGCTTAGGGTTAATTTTCTGTATTTTTCTGAAAACTTTCAATTTTTGATGACTAGTGAAAAACCCTGAGTTATAGTTTAAAACCAAATTTTTATTTAAATAATTATTTATTTTATTTAAATTAATTTATGTAAAAATATATACATAATACTTACATAAGTTCATTTTAATTCATTGGAGTCAATTTATAATAATTTTAGATATATAAAAATTTTATCGAACTTTTCACCGTCTTTTACCCACCTCCTAGGAGAATTTGAAAATTCACATAAAACATAATTTTACCACTTATGTGAGTTGAATTTGAAAAATCCGAGAGACATGGTTAATATCAAGGAGTAAAATGTGGTTCAATAAGATAAAAATAATTTATAGTGAATAATAACTTTTTACTTTTATTTACCGCGGTTAAAGGTAAATAGTGTAATTTAAGGTAAAAAGAATATTGTAAAAATTAAAAATTAACTTAACACATGTCCTAAATTTATTGGATGAGTAATGGATGACCGTGGACATCTTTGGGTTGATTTTGGGACCCCATGGAGCCACTTATGAATGATAATGGCACTTTAGATTAATTAATTTAATGTAAAGAAAAAATTGACCTAAACAAAAACCTTTTAGTAATTAATTTTTATATGGTGTTATATTAGTAATATTTTTTACTATAAATATTCATTGGATAGATAAAAATATTTCCTACATCATGGTATTTTTTTTATAATTTTTAGACATAGAATAAATTAAATTATTTAGGACAATATAATGATTCATTATTTACCTCTTTAATAAATGATTTAAGTAAATTAGATTATAAATATTAAAATAATATCCAATACATGTCCAATTATTATTGGTTGATTTTATTTAGACCATGAGTCATTGTATATTTTACTTTAATGATTTTGGGACCATTATAAACCAAATATCATTATATAATAAAATAATATTTTCACACTTTCCTAAAGAGCCCCTCCCCCCCTTATAAAAGGAAACCACTTCTAACTAATTCCTCATAGCTATCAATCCTTTAGTCTCATCCAAACTCTGCCCAATTAAGCTCCCTACATCTATATCCTCATCATAGAATCCTTAACTTAGGTATAAGGCACTTCAAAG
Organism: Viscum album; assembly: GCA_963277665.1. Classification (NCBI taxonomy): domain Eukaryota; kingdom Viridiplantae; phylum Streptophyta; class Magnoliopsida; order Santalales; family Viscaceae; genus Viscum; species Viscum album. Next base: position 1,495,023,035 of record OY728151.1, on the reverse strand, counting down.
TGTCTTTTTGGTTCAAACCAAAAGAAGTTACTCAAATTAAAGGTAACAATTTCTCTTAATTTCTTTCCTTTTATTTTACTCCTCCAACCCCTAAACTCTTTTATTACTTTATTTTATAAAAAAACCAGTATCCTCAATATACTAGGATCTTTTTATAAGATTTATTTTAATTACACTTACACACACCTCCATCTAATGGGTGAAGAACATAATGTTTCTATGGATGGAAAACTAACGCCTCACGAAAAGATGATTGTTCAATTACCTCCTACCACCTCTCATGGTGGACATTATGATGAAACTGTATTTATATATGATATATATTATGTTTGTTTTTTCTTCATGCTTCTGTATTTTTTCTGTTATATCATACCTTAATGGTTTCCATTATGAGTAAACATGATAATTTCATTTGAGGAAGTGCAGAGTACCGCCCCCTCAAAGTGATATGACTCGTTCATACCATACATGGAACGTATAAAGGATGGTGTTAATGAACTTATGAAACATATATATGATACTATATTATACTGGAATAATAATATACCTATGTATCATTTGGTTTTGATTCCTTTTAAAATGAAAAATGAAATGGAAGTAGCGTTCGTGCGTACGTACGGACTACCGTCTCCACAAACACGATGAGATTCATTTCCCCATCATATACATTCAAGACTAATTCTCATTTTATGATTAAAAGTAATTTTTAAGGACTTTATATCATTATGGATATGAATAATATACAACCTATCCATAACAAACATAGCTTACGTAAGAAATCATATAAAAGAAAATGAGTAAGTTAACACTCGAAACGACGATAATACTAAAATACTATTAATAAGGGAATATTAAAAGATCATATATGATATCATATTTATGTATATGATTCTGTATAATTTAATAAAAATTATTTAACTATTATGAAGGAGGTTAAACGTACCCTCGAATAAAATAATGTGCAAGGTAAGAGGTTTTCATCTCACTCCTTATTCCCGTGAGATTCATGCCATATTGCCACTATTACCTTTTGTGTGGTGTATGTACTGCCCATAATTGTATTCATTGTGTAATACACTTTAATCTATGTGTATTTACATATTCATTGTATGATACCTTTTTCATGGGGTGTATGTTTTGTAAGTTACAAAATTGTTATGGGTTAATTTCAAAATCTCTTTATTATCCGAGGTTGTTTTTACGAAAGTATCTACTGGGACATATTTATTATCCATGTCCATGTTTCATGAAATAGTTTTAAAAGGGATTATTTTAAGGGATTTTTTTACTAAAACATCATTTCAAATGTTTTAAATATTTATTCTTCTAAATTTTTCTCATTAATGTCCATGTCTTCAAAAGGGTTTTTAAGGATTTATTTATATGGACATGAATGTTTTTAAAATGTTAATTCCTTTCAAAATTTTCAAAGTGCTATGGGACACTTTGATTAAAAAATGTCTTTAAATGAATTATTTTATAAATTGTGTGACTTTTAAATGTTTTCATGAAAAAGGGGTATTTCTCTCAAAGTGTTTTACAAATCATTTTCACCTATGTAAAAATCCTTTAATGGATTTTAAAACTTGTTTTGAAGTTGATTTATCATGATACAAATATTCCACATAGTATTGAAGATTTTGTGATATGTTTGACTATGGATGTGTTATTTTTATACCATTCATGGTTTATGGGTAAAGTATTGGCATTTCATATGCTAGTTTTAATACGAATGATTATGTTATGTTTAGACCTTTTCATATGAGGAATCCATTGGAATTAGTAACTAACTGGTGGAGCCTGCTATAGCTCCTTGATGCATCAGTAGGTCTCATGAGACAGACTAGTGTCTTGGAATGAGGCCTTGACAAAATCTTATTTCTAGTCTTGGCACGAGGCCTTGACTATGTGGTTATGATAGTCTAACATTATGCATTCCATCATTATGAAAGTGGTTATTGATATTACATGTGATTATTAGACTAGAAGAATGTCCATGTTAATAAGTAAATGGAATTATTTCATTTTATTTCTACCATATTATGCTGAAGTTCAAGTTTAAAAGGATTTTGTTTTAGTTATACATTGCCTTAAATTTTTATGCTTATATATGAAAGTTTCCGCTATATTGTTATCCTTACTAAGCATATGAGATCAACCCTTTCTATGTTTTATTTTTCCTAGGATTCTAAGAAGTGTATTGTGATTGATTTGCATGGTTAAGACAAGGGAATAATGGCGTTCATAAAGGATTATTTATGTTGTTTTTTATGTTATAAAGTGTAATGTAACATTCATGTATGTAATATATTTTCCAAGACTGCTAAACTGATCGGTCCTTCGGGACTTAATTCCTTGTAATCATGCCAATGTATTAAAATAATGCACCGAATCTGGGTAACTGGGGTCGGGGCATTATAGTTGGTATCAAAGGAAGTTTAGAAATAACCTTGGAAGATAGATTTATATAATCTCTGATTAGAGCACATAGACCTAAGATAGACATTGATGATTAGTATTGAAGAACTTCCTAGAATTTTGGTATTGTAGAGATTTTGTGAGTTTTCCAAGAAATACATCCCTGTCTAGATACAAGCAGGTAGAGGCGGATCTGGCACAGATGTACCTAGGGGTAAAACCTGAAAACACCGCTTTGAGCTAGAATCAAATGGGAACTGGTGCACGACAATGAGCCTTACTGCACTCTTGGTTACGACACTCCCGGGGGATATGCTTAGGATAATTTTCATTTTCTTTACAAATAATTATGAAGGGTTTATGAGTATATACTTCCTCAAAGAAGAATTTTTTTTTTATTATGGATTATATCAAAAAACTGTTTAATTTATGTTAAGTGTTTTACAAGTTTAGGATTAGGTATTTCTATTCATAAACTAATCTAGTGTATGCCGTTGTATAGAAATGGTTCCCAGTATAAGGAATGTGAACTCCAGCAATACATATGATCCAAAGAGTAAAAAGGATCATATCTTTCAGGGTATTAATCCAACATTTAGAAAGGAAATAGTCACCCATGTATTATCATCATATGAAGAAATAATATCATGTGTTGATAAGATAAGTAAAGAGTTCTCGAAGTCCTATGGATTTGAAGGGAAGCCAGAGAAGAAAAGGATGGTAGAGAGAAAGAAAGATAAAGGGAAGAAGGTAAAGAAGGATTTCCCATATGTGATAACTGTGAAAAAATCACCTTGGGAAATTCTTGAAGGGAATGGGTGTGTGTTTTAAGTGCGGAGAAAAAGGACACCACTTTCGTGATTGTGAGGGTATGAAAAAGGTTTCAAATATACAATGCTTTATCTGGAAGGAGTGGGGACACTATGTGAATCAATGTTCAAATCATTAGAGTATGCCCCAAATGATGCTATTGGATAATAATAATGTTATGATACTACCACAAATGAAGAGGAATTACTAGTGTTCTTATGTTGTTATTAAAGAATTATTTCATTTGAGTGTTGTATCAACGATTTACTAATTATATGAATTATGGAGATAAATAAGGATTGTACTACAATACTATTTCATTGAGGATTTAAGATTTTATGGAACTAAGAAAAGTGAATCTACAATGAGTTAATATTTTTAGAAATTACATGGTTGAAGAAAAGATAAACCTTAATATGGTCCTAATATTGAGGTTTTGATTTTGGAATAAGAGATGGTTGATTTGGATAAATTATATTGGATATTATTGACTACCATGAAAGTGATTAATGATATTCCATCATTTATTGAGTTTAAAACATTTTTGGATAGAAGGAGTATATCCAGTATTCTATAAGGAATAAGGGATCATGAATGTAATCAATAATGTTTTATGGAAATTCATGATGTTGTAGTGTTTTAAAAGAATACATGATGAAGGTGTTAACATGTTATTACGTGGAAAAAATGATCTTCATTGTGTTTAACTTCCTTATAAATTTTGGACTGTGTGTTTGGAAAGAAGTATTTTGGATAATTCTAGTTTGAGATTATTTTTGTATCGCTATAAAAGGACAACCTGGAGGTTGGGTGGCAACCCGTCGCGTCCGGAAAGGCCGCGAGACTTGAACCCGCAACCGAAGGGCGACAAGGGTGTATCACCTACCACTGACCCACGTGATGTCCTTGATTGAATAATGTAGTATTTTTTTAAAAAAATATCTGGTAGATGAATGATAAATTCATTTTTTAACCCAATACGAATATGATAAATAAAATATTATTTTTAAGTTCTATTATCTTTTAGAGTGAAAGATGAGTTTTTGGTATAAATTAGTTAAAGTATGGGACTCTACGTATCAAGTATATATATTTTTCTCTTATTCTATAAAGAAATTAATTATTAAACTTTAGGTAATGGATATTAAAAATAAAAATGTGTTATCCTAATACATTAGGTTTTGTGGCACCAATGATATTTTAGATCATCATAGATTGATGGCTTTGAGGCCCTCAATTCTACAATTGTTTGTGATTGATGACCTAAATCACTCCCTATAAATATTTACGTTTTTCCTCCAATTATGTATCTATAATTTCCACCAATGTTATCCTAATTGAGATCATAATTTGGTGGTTACTTCTTCATTCCCCTTTTCCTCTTATTAAGACTAAATTTTATTAACCCAATTTCCAATGTGGGTTTCCCCACAAAGGTATTTTCTGTTTTCAAAATTTTATTTTCGAAGAAGAATTTCAAATTGCGAGGATGCAATTTATTGAAGGAGGGAAAAATGTAACACCCCAATATTTCATAGTACGTTATTTCTTCTAAGTAATTCAATAACTTTCACTACACGCAACACCGAGTTCAAGCGCACCACAAGATTACCAAACTAGCCATTCAAAAGCGGTTATGAATAGTATTAACTGAATTTTGAACATTATATAATCCTTATAATTTTAGAATACATATTATGAGATTCTTAGACACAATGTAACAACTAATTCATTTTTTTCAGATAAAAGAAGTATTTTTCAAAAAATGCACTTTTACCGTCTTTTAATGGTGAACCCTTTTTAAATCCAATATTTGAAACATTTATATATTCAATTTGACAAAATAAACTACTTCTTTAGAATCAGGACATAAGAGTTTAGTTTCAATAATCTTTTGGTGTTTTTTTGATAACTTTCATATTTGGGTGAATAGTGAAAAATACTATATTTTAATTAAAAAAACCTTTTTTAATCAAAATAATTTATAGTGATAAATTATACATTTTAATGGTTTAGATGTATAAATAGATTATATTTTTACCATTTAATTCAATGCTTGTCATTGTAAGTAATTTCACTTTGAAATTGTACATAAACAAGTTTCAATCTTTTGATAGTTATTATTTCTTAAAAATACGCCTTTTGGTTTTGACAACGAGAATTAATTTTAAATTAATATATGAAACTTCTATGTTTTTAATTTGGTAAAATGGACTTAATTTTTGAATTCAGAATATCAAAATTATATTAGGGTTAATTTTCTTTATTTTTCTGAAAACTTTCAATTTTTGATGAATAGTGAAAAACACTGAGTTATAGTTTAAAACCGAATTTTTATTTAAATAATTATTTATTTTATTTAAATTAATTTATGTAAAAATAGATACATAATACTTATATAAGTTCATTTTAATTCATTGTAGTCAGTTTATAATAATTTTAGATATATAAAAATTTTATCGAACTTTTCACCGTCTTTTACCCACCTCCTAGGAGAATTTGTAAATTCACATAAAACATAATTTTACCGCTTCTGTGAGTTAAATTTCGAAAATATGAGAGTCACGGTTAATATCAAGGTGTAAAATGTGGTTCAATAAGATAAAAATAATTTTTGGTGAATAGTAACTTTTTACTTTTACTTACCGCGGTCAAAGGTAAATAGGGTAATTCAAGGTAAAAAGAATATTGTAAAAATTTAAAATTACTTTAACACATTTCCTAACCTTATTGAATGAGTAATGTCCGACCATGTACATCTTTGGGTCTATTTTGGGACCCCATGGAGCCACTTATGAATGATAATGACACTTTAGATTAATTAATTTAACGTAAAGGAAAAATTGACATAAACAAAAACTTTTTAGTAATTAATTTTTGTATGGTGTTATATAAGTATTCTTTTTGACTATAAATATTAATTAGAAATATAAAAATATTTCCTACATCATGGTATTTTTTTTATAATTTTTAGACCTCAAATAAATTAAATTATTTAGGACAATATAATGATGCAGTATTTACCTCATTAATAAATGATTTAAGTAAATTAGATTATAAATATTAAAATAAAATCCAAAACATGTCCAATTATTATTGGATGATTTTATTTTTACCATGAGTCATCTTATCGTGGACTCTAATGATTTTTGGACTATTAGAAACCGAATATATTTGTATAATAAAATAATATTTTCACACTTTCCTAAAGAGCCCCTCCTCCCCCTTATAAAAGGAGACCACTTCTAACCAATTCCTCACACCTCTCAAGACTTTAGGCTCATCCAAACTCTACCCAAATAAGCTCCCTACATTCCTATCCTCATCCTAGAAGCCTTACCTTAGGCATAAGGCACTTCAAGGAGTCTTTTTGGTTCAAACCAAAGGAAGTTACCCAAATTAAAGGTAACAATTTCTCTTAATTTCTTTTCTTTTATTTTACTCCTCCAACCCCTAAACTATTTTATTACTTTATTTTATAAAAACACAAGTATCCTAAATATACTAGGATGTTGTTATGATATTTTTTTTAATTACACTTACACACACCTCTATCTAATGGGTGAAGAACATAATGTTTCTGTAGATGGAAAACTAACGCCTCACGAAAGGATGATTGTTCAATTACCACCTACCGCCTCTCATGGTGGCCATTATGATGGAAATGTATTTATATATGATATATATTATGTTTTTATTTTCTTCATACTTCTGTATTTTTTCTTTTATAGCATACCTTAATGGTTTCCATTATGAGTAAACACGATAATTTCATTTGAGGAAGTGCGGACTACCGCACCCTCAAAGTGATACGACTCGTTCATACCATACATGGAACGTATAAAGGATGGTGTTAATGAAATTAAGTAACATATATAAGATATTATATTATACTGGAATAATAATATACCTATGTATCTTTTTTTTGATTCCTTTTAAAATGAAAAATGAAATGGAAGTATTGTTCGTGCGTACGTACGAATTACCGTCTCCATGAACGTGATGAGATTCATTTCCCCATCATATCCATTAAAGACTAATTCTCATTTGATGATTAAAAGTAATTTTTAAGGACTTGATATCATTATGGATATGAATAAGATACAACATATCCATAACAAACACGACTTACATAACAAAGCATATAAAAGAAAATGAGTAAATTAACACTCGAAACGACGATAATACTAAAATATTATTAACAAGGCAATATTAAAATATCATATATGATATCATATTTATGTATATGATTATTATATAATTTAAGAACAATGATTTAAATATTATACATGAGGTTAAACGAACCCTCAACTAAAAGAAAGTGCAAGGTAAGGGGTTTTCATCTCACTCATTATTCCCGTGAGATTCATGCCATATTTCCACTATTATCTTTTCCGTGGTGTATGTACTGCCCATAATTGTATTCATTGTGTATTACACATTAATCTATGTGTATTTACATATTCATTGTATGATAACTTTTTCATGGGGTGTATGTTTCATAAGTTACCAAATTGGTATGGGTGAATTTCACAATCTCTTTATTATCCAAGGTTTTTTTATGAAATTATCTACTGGGAAATATTTATTATCCATGTCCATGTTTCATGAAATAGTTTTAAAAGGGATTATTTTAAGGTATTTTTTACTAAAACATCATTTTGAATGTTTTAAATATTTATTCTTCTAAATATTTCTCATTAATGTCCATGTCTTCAAGACGTTTTTAAGGATTTAATTATATGGACATGAATGTTTTTAAAATGTTAATTCCTTTCAAAAGATTCAAAGTGGTATGAGACACTTTGATTCAAAAATTTCTTTAAATGAATTCTTTTCTAAATTGTGTGACTTTTAAATGTTTTCATGAAAAATGGGTATTTCTCTCAAAGAGTTTTACAAATCATTTTCACCTATGTAAAAATCCTTTAATAGATTTTAAAACTTGTTTTGAAGTTGATTTATCCTGACACAAATCTTCCATATAGTATTGAAGATTTTGTGATATGTTTGAATGTGGATGTGTCATTTTTATACCATTCATGGTTTATGGGTAAAGTATTGACATTTCGCATGCTAGTTTTAATATGAATGCTTATGTTATGTTTAGACCTTTTTATATGCGGAATGCATTGGACTTAGTAAGTGACGGGTGGAGCCCGATATAACTCCTCGATGCATCAGTAGGTCTCATGAGACAAAATACTGTCTTGGAATGAGGCCTTGACAAAATCTTATTTGTAGTCTTGGAACTAGGCCTTGACTATGTGGTTATGATAGTCTGGAATTATGCATTCCATCATTATAAAAGTGGTTATTTATATTACATGTCATTATTAGACTAGTAGAATATCCATGTGAATAAGTAAATGACATTATTTCATTTTATTTCTGCCATATTATGATAATGTTCAAGTTTAAAAGGTTTTTTTTTAGTTATACATTGCCTTAAATGTTTATGATTATTTATGAAAGTTTCCACTGTATTGTTATCCTTAATGAGCATCCGATCTCACCCCTTTCTATGTTTTATTTTTCCCAGGATTCCAAGAAGTGTATTGTGATTGATATGCAGGGTTAAGCCAAGAGAATAATGGAATTCATAAAGGATTATTTATATTGTTTTGTATGTTATAAAGTTTAATGTAATATTCATGTATGTAATCTATTTTCCAAGACTGCTAAACCGATCGGTCCTTCGGGACTTGATTCCTTGTAATCATGACAATGTAATAAATAATGCACCAACTCTGGGTAACTGGGGTCGGGGTGTTACAACATCCCCCATCATTCAGAGGATCATCTGACCATGTGCTAGATGAAGGGTGGATTAAATCACAAGAGAAGATTTTTGATGTCATGGGGTGTTCATAACATCAAAATGTTAGTCTTGCTATTTACTAATTTGAATGTGAAGCCGATCAGTAGTGGCCTATGGTAAAAAATATCTGGTATTGTGAGGATATTGATGCTCTTGATTGGGATGAATTCAAAGTTATGTTTCATGAGAAATATTTTCTTGTGGTGGTTCATCATAGAATGGAAAAACAATTCCTATAATTGAGGTAGTAGGATGACTTAGTGGCTACTTATGAAGAAAAATTCACTGGACTAGAAAGGTATGCTCTAAATTTCATACAATATCTTGATAGTAAAATCAATCATTTTGACTTAGGATTAAAGCCAATGTATCGAAGGGATTTAGCTTCTCGTGAGTTCAAAAGTTATGAAAAAAATTCATTGATGTGTGGGGAAGGTGGAAATGGAGTTTTTTGATGATCATGTGTTCTTTAAAAAACAACATAATAAGAGATCGAGGTGGAAGATGAAAGGGAAGAACTCTTAAAAAAGTCTGATGGTAAGAATATAAAGTTTTCAATTTGTAAAAATTGTGGTCAAAAGAACACTAGGGAATTCCTTTTGAACTCTAGTAAGTTTTACTGATATGTTAAAGTGGGGAATAAGGCTCATAATTTCACTAAAAAAGATCAGGGTAATGGTAAGGAAAAATATGATTTATAATTAGTAAACTATTTTAAGTGCAATGAAATGGGTCATTATGAAAATGAGTATCCAATGAATAAATCAACTAAGGGAAAGCATTTAGACTATAAGAAAAAAGTGGTGGTGAAATCCTTTGCAACTAATTCAGAAAAAGTTGGTCCATCGAATGATGTAGTATTAGGTACACTGTTTGTATATTCAGATTATTCCAATGTGTTTTTTAATTCATGGTTTACACATTCATTAATTTCTGATAAATTTTCTAGTAAATTGTGGATTCCATCTCATGATATGAAACCAGAACTTATGGTAAAAACACTAGGAGTAAATGTTTTGGTAAAAAGAAATTATAAGAACCTTAATTTCCCTATGTGCAGAAAGAATCTACCAGAAAACCTTATTGTTTTTCATCTAGTAGAGTTTGATGTTATTTTGGGAACAGATTAGATTTCTGTTTATCATATTGAGATTGACTGTAGAGATAAAGAGGTTTCTTTTCAAAAAGAATTTTAGTTTGTGTACAAGAATAAACCCTTACTTTAGATAACATATCAGAAAGATGAGAAAATTGTAAATGATTGAAATTAATGTTACCTTGAACATATTGTTTAAAACAAAGGAACCGTTAAGATTACTGATGTTCCTATAGTAAATGAGTATCTTCATGTTTTTCCTAATGAGTTTCCTGGTATAATACCTGATCAGGATGTTGAATTTACTTTTTCACTTAGTTCCTGATGCTAATACAATCTCAAAACCCCATTATCAAATGGACCAAATTTAACTTTTAGAGTTAAAGAAGAAATTGTAGGAGTTATTAGATAAAGGTTTCATTCGACCTAGAACATCACCATTGTGTTCTCCCATCTTTTTTATTAAAAAGAATTTTGGTTCAATGAGAGTTTGAATTGATTATAGAGCCTTGAATAATATCACTGTTAAGAACAAGTATCCTTTTACACAAATCGATGATTTGTTTGATCATCTCTAGGGAGATCAATATTTTTCAAATATTGACTTGAGGTCGGGGTACTATCAGTTAAAATTTAAGGAAGTAGACATTCTAAAGACCACATTTTTTACTTGATATGGCCATTATGAAGTTGTAGTTATGCCTTTTTGGTCAACCAATGCACCTGCTGTATTCAGGGATCTTATGAATAGAATTTTCTAGGAGTTCTTGGATAAGTTTTTGGTTGTGTTTATTAATGATATTTTGGTTATTCAAAAAGTAAATAGAAACATAAATGTAATTTATGGGTTGTATTGTAAACCTAAAAGAAAATAAAATATATGGGAAATTCAGAAAGTGTGAGTTTTGGTTACAAAAAAATTCATTTCTTGGTCACATAGTTTTTAAAAATGGAATAACTATTGATCCTACTAAAAGAAAAGTTGTTGAAGAATGTCTAAGACCCAAAAATATAATTGAGATCTGTAGTTTTCATGGTTTATAAGGTTATTACCAGAGGTTTACTGAAATTTTTTCACAGTTATCTATCCCACTGACTAAGTTAAATAAAAAAGGTTATAAGTTTATTTGGAAAAAATAATGTTATGATTGTTTTTAGGAATTGAAAAAAAGATTGGTGAATGCTCTAGTTTTGGAATTAACTTCCAGTGATGGTGAATATTTTATCTAAAATGATGCTCCATTGAAATGACTTGTTTTTGTTCTTATGTATAATGAATAGGTAATTGGTTATGCTTCACGTTAGTTGAAACCTCATGAGTTAAATTATCCTACACATTATTTGGAATTAGCTGATGTTGTTTTTTCTTTAAAAATTTGATGGAATCATTTGTATGGAGTAAAGTGTGAAATATATACTAATCACAAAAGTTTGAAGTATATATTCACTCAGATATAATTAAACATGAGACTGAGGAGATGGATAGAATTAATCAAGGATTATGATTGCACGATCCATTTCCATACTAGAAAGGAAAATAAAGTGGCCGATGCTTTGAGTCTAAAAAATAAAGATACATTAACCATGTTAAATTTGGAATTAGATCGTTTGTTTAATGATTTGATGAATTTTGGCTTGGAAGATGTTTGTGTAGGAAATTCCTATGTTTTGTTTCAGGTATCAGTGAAATCATATCTATCAGACAGAATTAAGCAAGCACAGAAGGAAGACATTGAGTTATATAAAAAGGTAGAGTTGGTTTAGAAAGGTAAGTTTCCTAAATTCAACATTGATAATGAATGTATATTGATATATGGGAGGATATTATGAGTGCCTTGTGACTCAAATTTAAAGAAAGAGTTTTAATGTCAAGCTCATAGTTCTCTGTTTTCAGTTCACCCCAGATGTACTACAATGTATGGAGATATTCGAGAGTATTACTGGTGGGATGGAATGAAAAGAGATATTGCTGAATTTACTGTGAAGTGTTTGTATTGTCAACAGGTTAAAGCAAAGCAACAGTTATCTAAAGTGATTCTTTAGCATTTATCTATTCTATTGTTGAAATGAGAAAATATATCCATGGACTTCATTGTGAGATTACCAAAAACATCCCAAGGTAACAATGTAATCTGGGTTATTGTTGATCGATTAACTAAATATTCTCATTTCCTTCCTATTTGAGATACTTTGTATCTAGATCAAATTTATCGGTTGTATGTTAAAGAGATATTCAGGTTGCATGGAGTTCCCCTCTCTATTGTATCTGATCTCAATCCCAGGTTTACTTCTATCTTTTGGAATGTCCTTTAAAAGTCATTAGGTACTGAATTAAATTTTAGTAAAACTTTTCATCTTCAATCAGATGGGAAGTCAGAATGAACAATTCAAACATTAGAAGATATGCATTATTCTTGCTTAATATATTACTAGGGAAGTTGGGAATAACATCATTATTTGGTTTAATTTTCTTATAATAATAGTTTTCATTCCAGAATACATATGGCTCCATTTTAGGAATTATATGGAAAGCAATGTCGAAAACTAGATTTTTGGGATGATGTAGGTGAAAGAAATTTGATGGGACCAGAATTGGAAGAATAGATGTCAAATAAAGTTTAGTTTATTAAGAAGCACATGAGAACAGCTCATAACTGGCAGAAAAGTTATGCAGATAACCAGAGGAAGGATCTTTCTTTCGAGTAAGGTGATCATGTCTTTCTAAAATTATCTCCATGGAAAAGTGTGATGCACTTTGGTAAGAAGGGAAAGTGGAGTCTGAGGTTCATGAGACCCTATTAAATCCTAGATAAAGTTGTATTAGTTTCCTACAGAGTGTCTTTACCTCCAAGTTTATCCTAGGTACTCAATGTTTCTCATGTTTCAATTTTGAGAAAGTATATGCCGAATCCATCTCATGTTTTGAGTCCAGAGGTAGTTCAATTAGAAGATAATATTTTTTATAAGGAACAACCATTCCAGATTCTTGACCAAATAGAACAAGTGTTGTAGAATAAGGTAATTCACCAGGTAAAGGTTTTGTGAAAAAACAATATGCTTGAGAGACAACATGAGAATCTGAGAATTCTATGAGGGATAAATACCCCCATTTATTTTATAAGTGAATAAAATTGAGAGGACGCAATTTCCAAAAGGGGGGAAGGATGTAATATCCGAGGTAAATAAAGAATATGAAAATTTTATATTTATTAATATTTGTTAATTAAATATTATTTTTACTTTAAAGGGGATGCTATGTTCGATGGAGTACCCAAAACACAACAATGGGTTTCTCTGAAATATTATGCTGCACACAATGCTGAGTCACACTGAAATAATAATAATAATAATAATTAGAATAATAATATATCATTATTTTAAATAGTATTTAACGCCTAGCCATTATACAAGAGGTAATGAACAGAACTAACTAAAATATGAGTATACATGTTTGTTAAATGTCTTTACATTTATCCAATAAATTTTAGAGGTTTATAATAAGAATGTATCTGATTTGAAGCATGAAATAGTCTAATATTCTTTAAAGTCCATTTTACTGCCTTTTGATTGAGAACCCCTTATAAATATTTTTTTTTTCACTTTTATATGTTCTATATGAAAAAAATAAACTCCTTATTTATAATAGGGAAATCAAAATTTACTTTGGATAAATTTTTGGTATTTTTCTGATAATGTTCATTTTTAATGAATACTGAAAAATACTACAATTTAATTCAAAAAATCCTTTTAATATAATTTATTTATGTAGTTATATTGTTATTTTTATTGGTTTTAAAGTGTAATTGGATTATATTTTTACCATTTAATCCAATGTTGTTCATTGTAAGTAATTTCACTTTGAAATTGGATAAAAAAGTGTTAATCTTTTGATAGTTATTATTTCTTAAAAACATGTCTTTTTGTTTTGAAAACGAGAATTAATTTTAATTTAATTTCAGAAACCTCTATGTTTTTAATTTGTAAAAATGTATTCCATATTTGGAATCAGGAGGTCCAAATTGTGTAAATATGTATCTTTTATTTTTAGACATTATGAATAGTAACTTCAGTAAATATTTTATTTACCATGGTTAAAGGGTAAATCTGGTAAATAATGATGAAAAATAATATTATAATAAAATTAAATTACCCTAACACGTGTCCTAATAATATTGGATGATACATGCCCAAACATGGGCATCATTGGGTCAATTTTGGGATCTAATGAAGCCACTTGTAAGTGAAAATGACATTTCATAAAAATTAATTTAAAGTCCAGGAAAATGTAATATAAACATATATCATTTCGTAAAAAAAATTTATATGGGGTTATATAAGTTATCCCATAGACTATAAATATTATTTTCAAAGATAAACATATTTACTACATCATGGTAGTTTATTTATAATATTTATACATCATATAAATAAATTTAATTATGACACAATGATGATGCAGTGATTGCTTCGTTAATAAAGGATTCAAATAAATGAAATTATAAATGTTAAAATAAATGTAATTTTGTTATTTTGATTTCATCGCCAAATTTTCTAGATGATATTTACATGTTATATTTTTATTAATTAATTGTTTTGAATCAATCATGTTGTTTTATATTTTTTAAAAAGTCATGGTATGAATAGTGACAAAATTGACATAATTCATATTTTAAACATAAAATATTTTATTAAATATTATAAAATTCCAAAAAATATAAGACTCATCAAAATATTTATAATAAGTCTAAAATTTTATTATTGACTATTTAATTGGATATTTTTTCATGTTTTGGTAACTATTTTGATTCTCAAAGTGTTTTATACTTGATAAAATGATAAGTGTAAAAAAGGTTTTAAATAAACAAATATGGATTGAAAAATATCCAAAAACTACTCAAATATTATTTAATGATTTTATTTAGACTTATATTCATCTTATCTTTGAATTTAATGATTTTTTGACCTTTTTAAGATGAAAATTATTTTATAATAAAATAATACATTTGAACTTTTTTAAAGAGCCTCTCCTCCATCTTATAAAAGGCCACCACCTCTAAACCATTACTCACACATCCCAAGCCCCTTGACTCATCAAAAATTTAATCAAATAAGCTCCTGAAAAACCTATCTTCCACCTATAATCCTTAATTTGGTCAGAATTAAATTAAATAAATCCTTTTGGTTCAAACCAAATGGAGTTACCCGATTTAAAGGTAACATCTTCTCTCAAGTTCTTTTCTTTTAATTTCCTTCTCCAAACCCATAAACTCTCTTTATTACATTATTTTATAATTTTTTTTATTAAATATAATAGGATGTTGTTATTAGAAGGATTCAGACTACACTTCCACACACCTCCATATAATGGATACGAACATATTATTTCTGTGGACAGTGAACTACTTTCTCACGAAATGATGATTGTTCAATTATCCCCTAAAACCTCTCATGATGGCCATTATGATGACACCGTATTTATATGTGATATATATTATATTTATATTGTATCTATAAATCAGTATTTTTCAATTATATCATACCTTTATGGTTTCTATAATGGGTAAATACGATAATTTTATTTGAGGAAGTGCAGACTACCTCCCACTCTAAGTGATATGACTCGTTCATGCCAAATATGGAACGTATAAATGATGGAGTTAATGAAAGTATATATTATATTATAGTGTAATTATAATAAAACTTTTTATCATTAAGTTTTTATTCCATTAAATATGAAATTTAAATGAAAGTAGCGTTCATGCATACGTACGACTTACTGTCTCCATGAACAGTGCATTTCATTTACTATCTCTAAATGTTATGTACAATTATAAATATGTATATATATATATAATTGATATATATATAATATATCATATCTAAATAATGAATATAATTCTTGAGATAATGGAATTTTGACCACATGGGCAACTTGTAATTATAAGAAGTTCAATTTTGACTCAAGTACCAAATATCGACAAAACGACCATTATTAATGTAAATGATTATGTAATGTTTATAACATAGTAATAAGTGATATAAAAGTACTAATAAACTTGAAAAATGTTCTGAAGAAAGTTGAAATTAACATTAGTTTATTATTCAGGAGACTAAATAATGAATGAGTGAAGTCGGACACGAGGTAAGGGACTTCATCTCAATCTCCTTTCATTGAGGCATTGTTTGATTTATACAAGACTTTAATTTATATGGTGTATAAACCCCTTTTAATTTTAGTTTCATTCAAGGGGAATATTTTCTCTATGAAGCATTTTACTAAATGACAAAAAAAGTTTCTTTTTAACATACACGGTGACAATGAACTTTCCACTGCTGCGAGCATTATTTGATATTTGGATTCCTTAACAGGCCATACTATTTTTAAAAGGAAAAATAAATACAATATACTATTTTTATGTTTCATTGGTATTGAAAATGTTCTTGATATTGGATTGATTATGTAAATATATTGAAATGTTATATTGTTATTGCAAAGTGGAACTATTATCTTTCTTTTATGCTTGTTCATGTATTATGATTATGTCATGGTTATTGGGGATTGTTTACACATACGGGTGGTTCTGTGATAAACCTAGTATGGTTGAGCTCGAGACAACTTTCCAATTCATTGGGTAATGTGATGGAGGTAAACATTAATGTTTATATTAATATATTTAGGTAATATAATATGATGAGTATTACAAAGGTAACTCCCAACGTAGCTATGAAATATATAACATAAGTATGTTATGGATTCCACAAGTTATCTTTATGATTTATTATTTATATGTGTTATTCATAAATCTTATGATTCCGTGAGGTGTGTTAATGATCTTAATTTTTGTATGTATTGATGGACTAATTATTTTTTCTTTTATTTTATAATCTTTGTTGAGATTTTTATGCTCATCCCAAGTTTTTGAAATGTTTTTTCATAGGGAATAAGGAAGGGTAAGATAAAGGAAGACTTCGAGAATATTTATACAAAGAAAATAATTATTGTTTTCTTTTCAGAGTTTTTATTTTATAAAAAAATGGATACTGAGTAGAAGTGTCTACTTTGTAATATTTTAGTTGTAATGTAATAGTTGTGGCCTAATTCTCTAAAACTATAAACTTGAAAAGATCCTCAATGTGAATTTTTAACTTATTTCAAGATTAGGTAATGTTTAAGGTTGGGGACTTATCAATAATGACATTATATCCCTTATTATATCCTTACATATCAATAATATAATATTTTCTAGTTACCCATGAAAAATTAAAAATCAAAAGGGGTGAGATCATATGATCAGTGAGGGTAAGAGTATAGTGGAAGATTTTAATAAATAAAGAATAATCTATATGAAAGGTAAATAATTGAAACATATTTCATTTAATCAATGTCATGAGAATTATATGGAATTAATAATTAATGATAATATATTAGAATATAATTAATCACATCCCCATAAAACATAAACTTGTAAATTCTAACTAATAAATTATTCACATGTAATATCAATGACATGATTTATAATGATGGAATGTATATGAATGGATAACTATATCATACCACTAATTCTATGTTCCAAAACATCTAGTAAATTCCTTGTGCTAAGACATTTGGTTATAACCGAACACCAAGAAATCTATTCATGACCTCATGTAATAAAATGTTTTCAAGGCCTTCTATTAAGGCATCAATACAAATCAAAAATTCCTCAACCAAATAACCAAATATAATTTGTCTCATAGAACCAATCGATGCATTGGGGGACTATCAATATCTACTCCCACAAGTGGCCTAATATGTCTAATTGATTTTTCATACAAAAGTGGTGAAACATAATGAAATAAAATATTATTAATAAAAACTATAAAACACAATGTCAATACTTTATCCAATCAAATAAACATAAACTTATACCATCTAGAGTAATGTCAATGTTGTCAAATTGTACATCCATAGTCAAACATAACATAATAACATCCAAATAAAAAATAACGAGGATATTAATACAACATATCCCCATCGTATCATAATTATAATAATGGGATGATGTTTTTGACGAGTAGAAATACTATAACAATTTATTTTAATCATTCTTGAGTAAAATATAGTTTTTATTTTGAAAAACATTTTCAAACCCTTTTAATTTGAAAATAAATTTTAAGAACGTTATTAAAAGTGTAATAATTGGTGAAAAATACATTAGAAATCATTTTGAGAAGGATAAAATAAATTTTAAAATAGTTTTATAAAATTTGGTCTTTAAAACAAAAAATATTACCAACCGGAGAGAGAAATGAAGTCTAATAATCATTTAATAATTCTTTATTATTTTAAATAACCATGATCTGAAAAAGGGTACTATTAATTGAAAAAGTTAATGAATAACTAGAGGAGATTAAAATTAATGGTATTATTAAAAAAATATCAAAAAATATCCTTCGATTTATACTTAAGAATAAACAACATTGGTTAGAATAAACATATGAAATAAACCATTTAAATTATAATAACATTGATGTAAAAATTAATAAATGAATGGATTTTTTATATCAACTATAAATCCAAATAAACAATTTGGAAAAAATAATATAATAACATGTAATTATATAAATTTTCCTATAATATTAATGACAATGAGGAAATAATATAACCCCTTGAAATGAACTTAAGTTATGAATTTATTTACCACTTTGTAACTAATAATTAAAATATCCTTGCATGAAATAACTCAAAATGAAAATAAAAAAACAATTCATAATGACAATATCATGATATTACATGAGAATGGGGATTTATATAAACTATATAAAAGAAATTAGGTGCATAAAATTTCAATTTGAATCAATGAAATTAAATCGAGACAATGTCTCATACCTTATGCCTCATTATTTGGTTGAATGTACAATAAAATAATGTAAAATGGTTTTGAGGACGTTATTAACATACATGAGAAACATATTAATATATATTATTTCACACATTAATATTTTATGACATATATTCACCCATTCATTAATAATCTATAATTATTTTCATTGTTTTGGTAAATATCTATATTGTTTTTCAACTATGTTATCACATAAAACGTTTTTTTCTTTTACATAGATCAAGATTTTATAAAATTAATAATTAAAAAAAATTAAATTTCTTATATATTAATTTTCTATGTATTTACTGTAATCTATAAAATTGAGTGATAGAAACAGAAATACACCATTCGTGGATACGGTAGGGCGTACGTACACATGAATCTTATTTTCATTTTCTTATCATATTTAAAGAAATATATGTATACTATCATTCAAGTAACATTTTTATTTTATATATGTCAAATATTTTTATTAAACACATCCATAATACATTCCATTTAATGATTTAATGAATCACATCACTTCGTGAAGTGGTAGTACGTCGTACACTTGAGTGATGTTATTGTAATCCTAAAAAATTGAAAGCAAGAAGGTATATTTGATATAATAAGTATACAAGAAAAATAATATCAAAAATATAATTTAAATAATATTTAAATAGTATTTCCATCATCATTTCTATCCATGAGAGGTGTTAATGGAAAAATAAAATATATTAGTTTGTGAGGTGGAAGTCCACCATACACAAAAATTGTGATTTCATAATTCATCTGATATAAGTGATTATGTTTGCAGGTAATATCCTTATTTTTTAAAAATCATTAAGTATGGAAGATATTTATGTTATTATTTCATTATGGTTTAATTAGAATTAAATTGTGTAGAGAAGGAAATAAAATAAAGACGTTTCTTGAAGAACATTATCATATCTTTGGGTGTCCCCCATAGGTTTACACTAACAAATTAAATTATTTTATATATTCCCAATATAGTGATTATAATATAAGGGGATGTATTTTTGGGAAGATTTTTATTATGTTCATGGTTAATCCAATGTTTATTTATTTTTTAATGAATTGAGGGGAGTTAGTTCCTTTTTGTAGTTGATGAGGAGTGGTGTTCTTGTAAATACTCAAAATTATTCACTATAAGGAGGTAAATCATTAATCAACTATATCCATGATTGATAATAAATGGGATGGATGGATTATATAGTATATCCAAACATCCCCAACACTTTAGATCACATTTTCTATAGATTTTTTCCCTTAACTCCTAAATTTCCTTATTTTAACATTTGTGTTTTTCATTTTGCTAACAATTTTTCTAACCTATGTTTATTAACCTTTATTACCAAAATAAAATGATAATAATAAGATAAGTTTACCCTAAAAATTATATATATTAAATACAATTTATATTATAGATACATTATTCATGTTGGAAATTAATTTTGATAGAAGCACAAGTAATATCTGTTATAACTGTAAACGTTCTAACGATTTTTTTACTATTTCACGGTTAATATAGTAATTATAATAGATTTTTTTGAATTAATGGATCATATATTATATTTATTAATATTTAATAATAACTTGACAGAACTTAATATTTTTATTTAATTTAAATAAATTAATAAATTATCATTAATTTAATATATAAGGTGTTTAGGGGTACAATTACATTTAAACACACACACAAATAGACCTCACAATGAGGTCGTAAAGGTGGGAAATATCCCCCCCTAATGGAATAACCCACCAATAAATCCTTATTTATTTCGAACATGGTCCATAGGCCCAGTGGGTATAAATCCCATTTCAGGGATTATAGGACCAAAGAGGAAGAAAGCCCATTACATGGCCTATAGGCCCATTGGTGAGAAGTGATGATATAGTACCCAAGATGCTACAAAACATTCAACTCTGTTGTTGCTACTACATATGTTGACCTTTATCCCAATCCCCAAGATTTATAGAAATTAAAAGGAAGAAAGGTTTTGATTTTCATTTTCAATACATAACATATTATAAAGTTATCTATCAAGGAAAATTATACCAAACACTCCTAAAATTCACAGATAAGGTCATAAGGGTCAAAATATGGCCATCTAATTTGTGTTGGACAACATTTTAATTCATTTTAACGATTATTATCTTATTTTATCCGTATTGTAAAACAGTTTATACCAGAATTGAGGTAATTAAAATATTAGTGTTTTCATAAATCAAATTTTTAAAAAATTAAGTAGACCTTATTATAAAAGTTATGTTATGCTGATTCAAAATATAGAATCCATTTTTATAAATTCAATTCACATATGTGGGAAAATTTATTCAATATTAATCTCAGAGTTGTGATGAGAATGTGATTTTTTAAAGAGAATCTATACAAAAGAATAAAAAGTTATTGTTTTAAAATTCAATATGAAAATGATTCCAATGACATAAATTGGCTAACTAGATATATAATTGATCTGATTTTAAATTATAGCAAGTGAATTTTTCATAAACATATAATTTATTTGAAAAAAGGAATCATTCAATTAAAATTTGGTATTTTTACTACTGTGAATAATTTAAACCATTCAAAAAAATCAAAGAAATTAAACCTAATAAAATTTTGGCATCGTAATTTAATTTTTTTAATTATTTGAAAAAATATTCTAAAAATGTTAATTTTAAATTTTAAATTACCTATGAAAATTGTGACTAAATATTATATTTTTTGAACCAGGTGTTTCAAGTATCTCAAACTATCGAGAAAATTAATTTTACTCAAAATTAAATATATTTTAAAGTGTTGGGGTGTTTCAATAAATGTTCACATGAACAATCTTAACACAATGAATTAAACTAATTCTACTAATAACTCTTACGATTAGAGTAATACCTCATTCAAAAGGCCTTTATAGAAGTGAAAATGATTTTTCATAGTATTTCCCAAGAAATAAAATAAAATAATGTATATAAAATTCACATTATTTTAAATAAATATACCATAATACAATTAAAACATGGTTCATAACAAGTTACATGTCTAAAAAGTCATTATTGAGATAAAGAAACACCTTTTGTATTTAGTAAAATTTAAATCAAAACCACTTGAAAGTGTGATCTTATAATTGTACATTAAAAAGATTATAAAAATATAATACATGATATGATATCTAAAATATTCAATATACACAATAAAATAATTAAATTAGTTGTATAGTACCAAATATGATTCATAGAGTGGAATTGGAGATGAAAACCCTTACCTCAGTCCATATTAGTTCTACCCAAGCACCAAAGTTCCTAATTGATTAAATATTTTTCAATAAATATATACACAGTAAAAATATTGATATATGTAAAAATTTATAAAATTTATTAATAATCAATATATAAAAATATATATTAGTTTTTTATAACTATTTTTAACAACAGCTGTGAGTATTGTTTATCACTTCAAACTAGTTTCATAAAAGTAAAGTTAGAATAAATTCTTTATCTGATGTCTATAGCTATTATATAATCAAATGTACATTAAACTCTATTCCATAATTTATTATAAATCTATAATATAATTTCATTGCATATTTTATTATGAACCATGAAAATAAAATCTCTGAGAACCACATTTCTTAGATTCTTATACAATGAAAGGTGTTTTCAAAATTAATTGGTCAAATAGTGATATAAGTATACGAGATATAACAAAATAATTATTTAATTATTTATATAATTTCATATTATTAATAAGTTTTCATAGTTATTCATGACATAAATATATTTTATTATTCAATTAAGTGGTTATACTAACCCATATATTAACATAAAATATTTATATATGATTATGAAATGGATTATTTGAAATATTTTTATAAGAGATAAATTATGAATTTCTTAACTGTTTATTAATTTTATATAATTATTTTATTTAACCAGATATTAAGTATGGTTAACATAATTTAAATAATTTTAATGAATATATCATTTTACTCTTATTTTTCTCATTCAAAACAATTGAATTAGTAATAATCATTTGTAAATAATATCATTAATATTTTATACAATTTATCAAAAAATAAATGGAATGATATCATAAAAATGTAATCCATCGTTAAATAAGTAGAAATAACCATCAACGATTAGCGGTGATGAAAAGTGAATTATGTTTTTCACTATGGTGGTAGTCCACAAATATTAACAAATGATAACTTATTTTTTTTTAATGGATGGGGTAAATGAATATATAATGATAATACCAAATGTATTGATACATTTAATTTTTCAAATGAAACTTAAATTAATATATTAGTATTTATAGAATAAATATTATTGAATATAATTTGGAGGAAATCCAAATTAGTGGATAATAATCATGTCATGTAGTTGAATTTTACTTCTAATTATCAATAGAAATGAAGGCCTTTATTGAAATAATGATTACTAGTAACTTTTTACAATTGGGGATATTTCTAGGAGATAAAATGGGGTAGTGTTTCAATATATTCTACGAATTAATACTGTGTTTTGAAATGGATGATGATTTACACTTTTATAAGTAAAAGGAAAGGCAATTTTAAGAGCACCCATTATATTTTCAATAATTTGATTTTAACATCCCAAGTTGAATAGATCCAAAATGTAAAAAACAGTAGTGTATTTTTTTTGAATGTCACCTCTACCTATCATTAGGGAGATAACATTGAGTGTTTGAAGGCGATTTCAGTTATGTTTTTTATCTTTTAACCCAATTTAGTTATTTTTTTTATTTTTTTTATTTTTAGAGAAAAATATTTAAATTTACCTCATTACGTTATAGGAAAATACTTATATTTAAATTTAAAAATAATTTTTTAAAATAAAACAATAATTTTATGAAATTTTTTTTATGAATATCGCACATATAACATAATTTTTTTTGGAAAAAATGTTTTTAATGTCATAAAATTATTTTAATGCTATAGTTATTAAACCTATAAATCCCATTAAATAAATTGGTTTATTATAATGTAGAAAAATATTAAGACAAATTCATGAAAATCCGATTCTGAATTTCATTGAGAAAAATTATTTATTTAAGGAAAATTCTAAATATAGTTTTTTATTAAAAAGATGATTTAATTTAGTTCAAAAATTGTGGAACATTGGATTTATAATATAAAAAAATTTAAAATTAATATATTTATTCAAAGGAATAATATTTGATCTGCTAAATGTTTTTAAATATTATAGTTCATTATTAAATATTAATAAATTCCTTAAAATTATAAGTTTCATTAAAACCTTATATTTAAACTAAATTCATACCTTTTAAAAAATTCAAAAAATGAATAACATGTACATTTGGATATGAACAATTAAAATATGATGTTATATTCATTATTTTAAAATTTTAAAATTTAAAATTTCCATTTTTTTAATAAAATCCTAATAAATAAATGTTATTATTTGAAAATTAAAATTCCAATTATTATTTGTTATTATTATTATTTCATATCATTTACCAACTAAATTGATCTTAAGAAATTCATATGAATTAATAAATTATTATCAATAGTCACATGTTTCTTGAATTAGAAATTTATATCGCATAGAGGTATTTAAAAAAAAATATTTTTCTAGACAATAAGAGATCACAGTTTCAAATTTAGGTAATGTAATTTATATTCATTTATATTAAACAAATCATTTTAATTAATTATAAAAATATTTCATAATTTAGTTACTCCAATTCATTTATATCAATTTAATGGATAGTTTTTAATGTTAATTATTAAATATAAATATCTTATCGAAATATACAATGGTTTCATTTAGGATTTTTGTTATATGATGATCATTTTATCAAATACATTAACATATTTACATGTAATAAAACATTAAAATAATGTTATCTACAAAATATTCATATAGTGATACATAATTCTAGAAATTACATTCACTATAATAAACATAACTTCTCATATTTAACAACGAATAATAAAAGGGAAAACATAATAAAAAACAATAGGGGATCTAATTCTAAAAAGAAGGATAGTTATATAATATTATTTTTTATTATAATAGAAAAAATTTGTAATGTATATGTAATAGTATATGAAATAATGGTAGGTTATAAATGATTTTAGATGTTATAATGAATTTTTTAGATAATGTGTAATGTGAGTATTTGTAGGGTATAGTGTGTTGGATATCAATATGAGATATATTGATATTATGATTAAAATAATATGTTCTCAATGACACGATCACAATAGGCGGGTGAATTTTAGTTTAAAAAACGTTAGTTTAAAATATTTCAGAAACTTCTTTATTTAAAAAAATCATATTCAGACTTGGAAATTAGTCTAATAAGAAATTTGTCATTATTTGGATTGATTTTGATATATTAGGGTAAATGAATTATAATCATAATGGATGAAATTAATATATTATTTTAATTAATTTTGACACAATTATAACATAATGTTTCAAATTCAAATTAGGTATGCATTAATCTAGATTGTGTCTTATCATATTTAGAAACATTATGATAAAACTAATACAAACATGCACAATAGAATAAAAGTCAAGTAAGAAATATTAATAGAATAATAACAATGTATAAATTACATACATCTATTTAAAAGAATGTGTATCTTTTAACATTATGAGTAAGGTATCAAGAAACATTGGATATGGATTTCCATTTTTTATACTGACAAGAAAGTATGTGTTTCTGTGGTAAGGAAAGCTCTATATATGAATATTGTCTTTGTTCTTTTCTTCCTATCCCTGAATGCCATTGATCTGTAGAGTCATCTATGTCTTTATATCCCTACATGACCACAATTTGAAGATTAGAATACCTATCATCATATCCCTGCATTCCCTCAATCATAATCACATATCAGACACATGATCACAACAAAAAAATAATTTTATGGGAAAAAACTAACATGGTTCTCTTAAGAATAAATAATATAAAAATAATTACAGAAGACAAATAACAAGTCATTCCTACTTTGTAATCATCATATCTCTCACACAATGAGAAATTTATAGTGCAATCAAACAACACCCAACATTTCACTCCAAATTCTTCAAATAACCAGATATATATTGGAAATAGTGTGAATAATAATATTTCCACCAGAACGACATATTTATCTATGTTTGTTTCAATGACTTGGACAATTGTCACTTCAATGACTATTTTGTAACTAATTATAAAATGTTTTATTGTGTTATAATATTACACTCTAAAAGGATTTACTTACACTAGAAATCAATTTTCCATATTTAGAATATAAACTTAGTCAGTTTTATGGAACTGCTTACAAATGTTATTACAACAATATTTATTAGTGTGAATCTATTGATTATCAATTCTATCATTAGTCTGATTATAAATTCTTTGTAATTATTAAATAAAATTCAAAAAGACATAAATTTTATATGATAATGGTGAATCTAATGTTTTTCATATCTATACCCATTATGATAATTGTAATGAAATATTTTTATTTAAATTCATGAATATATTAGATAAAATTATATGTATGGTAGGGAAATAATTCTTTCTATAAAAACATTTGAAATAATATTAGAAATAAAAATTTAGTAATTAATTTAATAAGAAACTATTTTCAACTTTGAAAATAAAAGGATTGGAAAATTGAAAATTATATATTATGACTCAACAACATCTTCCTTTTTTGAACGCACAAACCCAAAACATAAATGAATATATAAAATTGAAAAACATAAAATCCATTTACATTAAGATACATTGTATTCATAAGTAGAAAATTATTAGGATATCTTACTGAATTTATGAATCATCTAAATAAAATTATGAATACAACAAACTCCCCCTTAGGATAAAAAATCCCCATAAGGATCGTATTACTCCCTTAGTGAAGACATCCCCTTAATGAAAAATTCTCCAACATTTTTTGAAAAATATCCCCCATTTTTATTTTTAAAATGGAATGTGAAAATAATAATATGTAGAATCATGAAATTTTTATAAAATAAACTATACTACATTAAATAATGTACTAAATAATCATCAACCAAAATTATGAAATAAAATGAAACCAATCGTAATTGGGAAAATTTTCAAATAATTGTATTTCGATGAAAAGTAATAATTTAATGATCATCAAAAAAAGTTTTATAATATTATAGGGGTTTAGAAAAATTAATTCGTTCTTCATGAGGGTTTTGATAAAGAACATGATATTCTTAAACTCATTTTTATCCCACTCTATCTTCTTATTATTTTCTTCATGAATAAAAACCAAATATTTCTGAAACTGATTTTTTTTCCTGATCATGAAGCTTTTCATATTTGACCCATTGTGATTTAGAAATTTTATCAATATTTTTTTCAAAACAATTGTTTTATCTGTATAATATTTTAGTCTTGAACAATGGACCTAAAAATATTTCAACTTTTTGGATAATTCTTTCCCTTCCTTAGACCAATTGTATGTTTTATCTCTTAATTTTTTTTTATCAAAATTAAATATTGATTCCATATCATTAGATAAATGAATAAATGTTTCTAAAGTCTCATTAATGATATTTTTCTATTCTTAAAAACATTCATCATTGAGATTGACATCAACATCAATATTGTGATTCCATTTCACCATTATATTTCATTCCATTTTGTGATCATGTGAAAATTCTTGTAACATCTTGAAAACAACCTCTAAATTAATCATCATGTCTATTAAAAAATTAATTGAATCCAATTCTTAACATTGATAATTATTATTCAATTATGCATTGGATTCATGTAATAGAAAGAATAGAATTATACCATTAATCCTTTTTAAGGATAGATAAAATAATCAACATCATTAACTATAATCGTATTGAAGGAATCTTATTATTCAATTTTAGAGAGTTACAGAAGAATGGTTCTGGATTCAAGTTATTTTTATTTTCATTTATCATCTTTATTTGAGTCTAATTTCTCAACGTTATCTCTTACATCATTTTTATTAAATAATTCAATAAGATCCATATCATCAGTTTCAAATCTCATACATTCTCTCATAGAATGTTGATCTTTTTCATCTTTCATATATGATTTGAATTGTTCTATTGGTGAATATTTTTTCTTCTTAGAACATTAAAATTCACTACCCATATCAGTAATAGAGGTTAAGGCTAATGATAATGATTATAAAAATGAAATTTTTATAGATTTAATATTTTCTTTTTTAGCATTTTTTATATTCTTATTACTCTTAATCCTCTTTATCTTCATCCTCTTTATTTTCAACTTCTTAATCCTATTCTATATCTTCCAAAATTTCTTTATATTCCTCACATTCACTTTTTCAACTCCTTATTCTTTGGATAAAAAATCAATTCTTACAAAACCTTTTTAAATTGAAATAAAAAACACTTCTTAAAGCTAAAATTCAGTTTTTATATGATCCACTATAGGTAGAACTAACTCTAATTCATCTTGATGAAGATATGGTGGTGTCTATTCCATAATAACTACTATATCATTTCCCTTGACTATGATAGAGGGTTCTTAATCATCAACTAAAATGTTTTCTTTTAATGTTAGTTCATATTTTGTGTTAACATGAATATAGTGAGATGTAAGTAGAAAAACGTTTTTAGAGGCTTTATAAACATATTTCATTATGGATTCTAGAATCCATGAAACTTGTTGTTTCTTATTTTTCTTCCTCTTATTTGATTTTTATAATATGGTAGTGGAAAAATAAATTTTTAAAGATAAGGCCTATGTTGGGTCAATGCTGATAATAATATCCCCTTCCTTCCAATATACTTGGTTCATATCCAATCATCACATATATCACTAGGGACATTATTATGCATCTATAGATTCATAGGTAAGGAATTCTATTCATTTATTTTGTTTTATTCATTACCTAGATCAATATTATTTTTCTTTTACTGATCACCCAGTTTATACATTTTTTTGGTGCATCTTCCGATACAAAAAAAATTTATTTCTCATCAAAACTATGTCTCATTATCTTTATAATATCATCATGTGTGAAAATAATAATCAAATTATTCATCTTTCACTTACTATCAATACTGAAAATAATTGTGAACTCAAGAATTAAATTAATTATTATAGCTAGAAACATAATAATCTTAAAATTAATAAACATGTTTTTGATAATTGTGATGGTTAGTTATATGTATATGATAAGATCAATAATTCTCATATTCACAAGAAAATACAAAATAGAAAACATCAATGATCATTAAAGTACACGATCCCCATTTCTCGAAATTAAAAAACCATGCATCCATAACGCAACCACCCAAATATATAATTCTAGTTATGAATTGATCATTTAACTTTAATAATGATAAAACATGGAATCCTATGCCTTTTTGTTATCAAAATGACATAGATAATTTTGTGACTTGTGATATGGAAAATAGGCTTCATCATCCATTGAAACACCCATAAAATATGTAGCATTACAATATGACATTTTATACCATTCGACAAAAATTGTGAAATAAATATATTTGTCACATTCTCTTGGAAAACTATAGTAATATATTAAAATATCAAATAATATCTATATACATCAAATTATGATCCTCAATACACATTTCTACACCCAATTATTTATATACGTATAATTATATAGCTGTTTTCAGTATAGAATCATACATCTCATTAAACAATTTTTTTGACTACCTTTATCTGAATACGAACCAATCATTGACGTCTTTAGTAGACACCATCATATTCAGAGAATAACACAATAATTACACCATAAGGGAAGATTTAATATTATATAATTTCGGTGGCATCCAAATCATGGTACAAAAACCTTTTATGAAACGATATGGGAAATGGGGGGTCCCCCTATACAGAGGTAATTAGAGAGATAATTCATATTCCATAGTAAATCTAATTGAAATGATTTATCTTAAAACGATTGACGGTTGAAAATAATTCAAAGAAAGATTTAATGTATTTTTGAACTCTAGAGGTTTTAAAAAAATTTATCATATTGAGATAGAATAATATTAATTTTTTCGAAAAAAACTTATTTTAATGAAAAAAATAACAATAAGAATGTTAAAAAAAGTAATGAGATAGTACAACAATTTTATGATAAAAATAATATCATTTGGAGTTGGAAGGATTTATTAGTATGATAATGATTCTCTTACTAATATTTTTAAAATAAAACATTATTCCAGTTTTTAGAAAAAAAGATTATATTTTTCATACAAAAACTAAATAAAAATATTTTATAGAAAACAATAAAATGGTTTTTAGGAGTAAAAAATTGATATTTCAGAGATAAAAACATAATTCAAAAATTTTATGAATTTTAAAAATTTACGAAACCATGTGTTCAGATAATTTGTATCAATTTATGAGTATGTTTTTCCTTTTGAGAATACTGAGTCTGAAAATTTTATAAATTCTACTGAGTCAAGATCTTTATTATGAAAAAAATTATGAAAATTATAATTTTTTTTAAAACTAAATGTTTTGAAAAAATAAATATTATATATACTCTCCATATGAATAGGAGTATAATAATGTAAGGATATGAATAATTAAGAAGTAGATATGGATAATTACATTACGTTTATTATTCCTCTATTTGATTTAATGTATTAAAATATATTTGAATGTAATTCTTCTATAAAAATACATAGAAGTTCTTATTTTATTCTAATTAATTATATGATGATATCTCATTTAACTATGTGTTCCATTTGAAAGATATTCCTAATATCTATGTGTTTTTAATGGGAGTGATTTGGAGGGGTTTTTTATTAATGTAATTACACTAGTGTTATCACATAGTATTTTATTTTTAGTAGGCCCATATTCAGTGGGTGTCTCTTGCATCCACCACACTTGGGCATGAAAACTTCTAACTCCTTCATATTTGACTTCAGTAGTGGAAATTAGTACTAAGTGTTATTTTTTACAAAACCAAGAAACATCTGAGTCTCATAAGAAATGTAATATTATAGATGTTGTTTTCCTATCTATTATACCACCACAAATGCATGCAGTTTAAAAACATTTTATTTCAAAACATTTGAAGAAGAATATATATTCCTAAATTCATAGTTTCATTAAGATAAATAAAATATCTATAATTATTATAAATGAGATTTCATTTGATTTCCGAATTTTTTTTCACATAATCATACAAAAAAATTCTATTTGGATGACTACCAGTTAAGTTCAATGTTCATTCTATAACACCTATAAAAATATTTTGATCTACTGGTTACCCAACTTCATCAATATAATATGTTTTTAGATACCTTTATGAGTACTAATAATTTTTTTATTATCATTTCCAAAATATTTAATAAGATATTTTATATACTTTTTATGACATATATATGTTCATTCTAGTTTTTTAGAAATTTGTAAACAAAGAAAATATGTTAAGTGACCCATCATTCTCATATAAAACTCTGATTTCATATGATCTGAAAAGGAATCTGTTAATGATTGTTTAATTGAATAGAATGTAATGTCATAAACATAGTCTTGAATAATAATAATGTTTTTATCTTCTTTCATAATTTCGTTTGGATCCACAAATCCCATAAAAAATTGTTTTGTAACAAAAATCTTGTTAATCTATCATACTAGGATCTAGGGGATTATTTAGGTCTATATTAAGCATTGATAAGTTTATAAAAATGTTCAAGATGTTTTTTATTTTCAAAACCAGGGTGTTGTTGTAACACCCAAGATTTTATGAGTAATATTTTGTTTTTATATATCATCAAAGGAATCTTTCACTACATACTAGCTTGGCTTACTTTACACGCAATCGCGACCTTCCTCGATAGCTTGCGTCGTACGCAATACTGAGTTTCACTAAACAGCGAGATGCTATTAAAATATTATTAAAACTAGCCGTTATGAATAGTAATAACCACTTTTTGAAATTTTATAAATTTTATCTTTCAAAATGGACTTCATTTTTGGATTCGGAATACCGAAATTAGCCTAGGGTGAAATTTTGGTATTTTTCTGAAAACTTTCAATTTTTGATGAATAGTGAAACCACTAAGCGGTAGGTTAAAAACCGAATTTTGCATAAAACTTAATTTTACCGCTTCTGTGAATGGAATTTCGAAAATCTGACAGACACGGTTGATATCAGTAAGTAAAATGTGGTTCAATGAGATAAAAATAATTTTTTGGTGAATAGTAACTTTTTACTTTTTTTTACCGCGGTTAATAGTAAATAGGGTAACTAAGGGTAAATATGATATTACTATTACCCTAACACATGTCCTAATTCTATTGGATAAGTGTAATTCGACCAAAAATAACCTTATGAATATAATATGACCATCTAGGTCCACTTGGATTAGATTATGACATTTAATATTTTTTTATTTAATGAATAGTTAAAATAGTTAAAATCAAAGTTTAATAACTAAAACATTTTTAATATGGGGTTATACATAAGATAAATTAGATTATAAATATTCATTATAAATCTAAAAATATTTCCTACATAATGATATTTTATTTATAATTTTTAGACTTTAAATAAATTAATTAATTTATGACACAACGATGATGCAATAATTACCCTTTTAAGGAAATGTTAACATAATTGATGTTATAAACACAAAAATAAATGTAATTTGAGACTTTTTATGAATCCCACTAATTTTCTAGGTTAATATGACATGTTAGTATTGATTTAATTAACTTGGTTCGAACTAATAATTCTGTTATGAGTTTCACAAAAATCAATTACTAAATAGTGTCAAAATTGACATAAAATAGTTTTTAAAACAAATATTATATTATTAATTGTTATTTTATTCCTAAAAATCTAAGGTTCGGCCAAATGACTTAGATAAGGTTATATATATTAATAATAAACAACTTGGGGTTCGTTTGGCTACTTATAGTAAGTTTATTAACATTATAGTATAAGAACACAAGAAGACATGGTAAAAGTAAAATTATTTAACTTAATGTTAAATCTAAATGATAAGGTTAAAATAGGAACCTAAACTTGTCTAAATTCTATTGGATGAGAGTATTTCGACCCATACCCACCTTAGATTTGAAATATATCAATTTGGAGCTATTTAAAACCGAACTTGACTTTATAATAAAATAATAGTTTTAGTTATTCCAAAGGTGCCCCTCTCCTCCCTTATAAAAGGACACCTCCTCCCCCTCTTCCTCACACCACTTGGAGCCTTCAAGCTCGGCCAAACCCTGCCACTTTCTCCTCTCCACTTCCCTAGAGACATCCTAGAGATTCTGGTCTTCTTCAAAGACCAATTTTAGTTCCCTAAAAGAAGGTCTCAAAGAAGCACTTCAAAGAAGAGGTAATGTCCGTTACCGATTCTTTCATCTTTATTTCTTCTTCCACTTCTTCTTCTTTAGTTGTTTCATTATAAAGTAATAACATCAGTATCACTCATATACTGATATGTTATTATAAGTATGAAACAACCCTATTTCACCATCTATCCATCCTACGGAAAAAGAAATCACCGCGCGTGCGTACGTACGGAATACCGTCTCCACGCCGTGGTGTAATCTATTTTCCACCACCACCTTACTTGGATGGGTATAATGGTGTAAATAATTACTATATATGACTATTATAAAGTGATATTGATTCTTAAATAGTATACATATACTCCAATACAATTCCACGATCATAGGAACGATATCATCACTCGTGCGTACGTACGGAATACCGTCTCAATGATGTGAAGCGACTCGTTCTACATGATCATCATTACATAGTAATTATATAAATTAATTGAATGAATAAATATGATATATGTTACACTAATACCATTCTGTATATAAGGTATCTATAACCTTAAAATAAGAATAAGAATTTATTCGGCAAAACACGCATAAGAACAAAAGGCAATAAAGACCCGAGTAACAAGTAACAATGAAATATTACTAACAAGAAGCTAAGAATATGACCATGTATGATATCATATCAATATGTATGATTCTGGAATAAGTCAATAACATTATTTAAACCATTATACAGGAGCTTCGAACACGTACAAAGAAAATCGGACCTAAGGTAAGGGAAAATATCACAATCTCATTTTTATCCGAGATTGTTTTTACTTTGGCATTTACTGGGGTGTATTTTATCATCCACATACATGTTCCATCAATATGTAATATTGTTTCCATCCACTTACAATAGTTTAAATCCAATTTTACCCTTCGGTGAGTTTTTAGTAAAGGATATGAAAAGAATCTTTTGTCGTTTTTTTTCGTACGAGGTACTTTTTGACTTTTCCGACAAAAGTACGAAGAATGTTTTTTTAACTTATACGGCAAAAATGGATTTTTAAAACATTATTTCCAAGAATCTTCTTTATAAGTTTTCAAGTTTATTTTTAATCAACTTATTTTAGTTTATAATTGTATGACATGTTAAGAAAAGAAAAGTGTTTTTGAAGTAGAAAGGATATTTTCCTCAAGAATGGAGTTCAAATGTTTTTCCATATAAGATAATATAGGGTTATGTTTTTATCCCTATTATTACATTGATTTGATTATGTTATGAGAGAATTATTTTTATGAAGTCATTTACCTTATATGATTTGTTTTATGATGTCGTGATGTTTCAAGAATCCCATTTTTGTTACATGTGTTATGCGATGATGTATGATTTATGATTATGTGGCACACATAAGAAAGGATTCATTATAAGATGGGTGGGACCTATATCTCCATCCAATTCATTGGGTAAAGATTTATATCTCATGAGATAGACATGGCTGGAATGGAAGGTTATTTCGGTTCAGTGATACAGGACTGAAATGAGGAGTGAACTCGGTTCAGAAATGGACATTGTCCGCTAAGATAGTCTTGGCAATGAGTCATGACTAACAAGAAATGATTTTCCATGATTATGTGTGCATGCCACAAAGTTTCAAGTTTCATGTTATCATTACGGGGATCTCATTTTCACTTCTATGATTTGTTCCATGTTAAGATATTATGATCTCTTTTGCAAGTTATGATTTTCAAAAAGATATGATATGATTTTTATTTCCTTTATTTGCCCTTGCTGAGCATTTGAGCTCACCCTTTTATGTTTTCTTTTCCCCAGTTCAGGAAGATGGATATTAAGTAGAATATGCTAAAAGGGACCCTAGATATGATGAAATAAATGGGAGACACTGTAGAATATTTATGAACCAGTTGTTATGTTTCCCAGTTTCTAAAGACACTTTACCTATACGGTCCTTTGTGGTTTTTTCATATGTTGTAATAAGTGTGCTTCAATTTTGAAGTATTAACAATGTATGTAAAGTATGGGTCGTTATAGTTGGTATCAGAGGAAAGGTATAGTCAACCTTTGGAAACTAGGATGTGAAAGCCTTAGTAAGAACCCTATGGATAAGTCTAAGCATAGAGCACAATCTTAGTATTTTAGAAATGGCCATGAATACCCTAGGATAAGACCTTAAGTGTGAAATTTTATCCTTGATTATGTGGTTTTCCTATTATAATTAGTGTTGCTCACACTATTCTTCTTGGTTTTAGTCAATGGCTGGAACCCGAAGGAACCGTGTTAATGCGGAATGCGATGGGAAATGCAATGATTTTCCCCCTGAGCAACCAAACGATATGGGAGCTGGAATGCAAAATCTTGTAGCCATGCTCACACAACTTTCTCAAGCTATGAATCATGCAGGACTTCCAAACGAGCAAAGGAAGGAGAAACATTATGTTGAATCCTTCATGAGGCAGCGTCCACCTTCTTTCAGTGGGTCTACTGATCCATTAGTTGCTGAACAATGGATTAGTACTACTGAAAAGATATTTTCAGTTCTTCAATGTTCTGAACATGATAAAGTCATCCTAGCAGTGTATCGTTTGGAAGGAGATGCTGATCAATGGTGGAATCTTATTAAGAATATGAGGCAAAGGGATGAAATTGAGTTTATGGAATGGGACGAGTTCAAGAATTTATTTTTCAATAATTACTTCCCTCGTATTCTCCGAACAAAGATGGAGAAAGAGTTTCTTGAACTGAAGCAAAGGGATGATGAATCTGTTGGTACCTATGAAGCAAATTTTACAAGACTTGCAAGGTATGCTTCTGGTATTATTATCCAACCTGAGAGTAAGATCGATCGATTCTTTAGTGGCTTAAAACCAAGTCTTAGAAGGGCGTTAGCCATAAGGGACTTCAACAGCTATGAGGAAATCGTTCGATGTGCTCTCAAAGTCGAGATGGAGATTGGAGTAACCCATCAGTCACATGGGTTTGATAAGAAGAGGAAGATGGAATTCAAAGGAAAATCTAAAGAGCACACTGAAAAGAAGATGAGATTTCCCTTATGCTCAAAGTGTGGAAAGAAACATGGAGGGAGTTGTCTTAAAGGGACAAGTAAATGTTTCAAATGTGGAAAGGAAGGTCATCGGGCATTTGAATGCCGCGATAATGGGAAGAATATGTCTAATGATGCAAACAAAGGAAGGGATACACAGAATGAACCTACTACACTTCAATGTTTCAAGTGCAAGGAGATGGGGCATTATGCCAATCAATGCCCAAATCCAAGGGTTGATGATGATGGTCGACGTCAACAAAATCTTAAGGCTAAAGACAAAGGAAAGTCACATGCAATTTCTATCAGCGATGTGGAGTACGATAATGATGTGGTGAAAGGTACACTTACCATCCACTCTAAAGAAGCAAATGTTTTATTTGATTCTGGATCCACCCACTCTTTTATTTCTGAAGATTTTTCTAAGGGTATCACCGTATTACCTCAACAATTAGATGTTGAGTTAGCTGTGACAACACCTAATGGCACAACAGTCGCATCAAAAGTTTATAATTCTTCTCCGATCGAAGTTTGTGGGAAAGTGCTTCCTGCAAATCTTTTGATCCTTCCTTTAGTGGAATTTGATGTGATTCTTGGCATGGATTGGCTTTCTCTACATGGAGCTCATATCAATTTCCAAAGAAGGGAAGTCACATTTCATATTCCAGATCAATCTACGATCGTCTATCGATGCAAGGATGAATATAACATTCCAGTGGAAATTCCTTCCATCTTATGGGTCTTGATTCCACTAAATGAAGGTTATTTATCTCAAATGGTTGGTGATAAAATCACGATTAAGAATATTCCCATCGTATGGGAGTTTGATGATGTCTTTCCGGAGGAATTACCGGGTCTTCCACCAAATCGTGAAGTTGAGTTTTCAATAGAACTCATACCGGGTGCTTTGCCTATTTCAAAGACACCTTATAGAATGGCCCCAATTGAGTTGCAGGAATTGAAGAAGCAGCTCCAGGAGAATCTTGATAAGGGATTCATACGCCCTAGTGCATCACCTTGGGGAGCACCTGTTCTATTTGTTAAGAAGAAAGATGGATCAATGAGACTCTGCATTTATTATCGAGAACTTAACAAGATCACTATCAAGAACAAATATCCTCTCCCACGCATTGATGACTTATTTGACCAACTACATGGAGCTCAATACTTTTCCAAGATTGATCTTCGTTCAGGGTATCATCAATTAAGGGTAAAAAGGGAGGATATACCAAAGACGGCTTTCCGTACAAGGTATGGACACTATGAATTTATAGTGATGCCATTTGGTCTTACTAATGCCCCTGCTATCTTCATGGATCTGATGAATAGAGTCTTTAGAGACTATCTTGATCAATTTGTGGTAGTCTTTATAGACGATATTCTTGTCTATTCAAAGAGCAATGAAGAACATGAAGATCACTTGAGAATTATATTGAAGACCCTGAGAAAGGAGAAGCTTTATGCCAAATTTACCAAGTGTGAATTTTGGCTTCAAAAAGTTGCATTTTTGGGTCACATAAGCTCAAAAGAGGGGATATCTGTGGATCCAGCAAAAACAGAGGTTATCGAAAGATGGTCGAGACCAACAACAGTAACTGAGATCCGATGTTTTCTTGGTTTGGATGGATATTATCGACGTTTTGTAAAATATTTTTCACGATTATCTAATCCACTCACCAAGTTGACTCGGAAAGGAGTTAAGTTTGTTTGGACAGAGGAATGTGAAGAGAATTTCAAGGAGTTGAAAAGAAGGTTATCCAGTGCACCTGTGCTCACACTGCCTTGTAGTGGAGAAAGATTTGTGATCTACAGTGATGCATCCAAGAAGATATTGGGGTGTGTTCTTATGCAAAATGATATGGTGATAGATTATGCCTCACGACAGTTGAAAATCCATGAGCAAAATTACCCAACACATGATTTGGAGTTGGCTACGGTAATCTTTGCATTAAAGATTTGGAGGCATTACCTTTATGGTGAAAGGTGTGATATTTATACTGATCATAAAAGTTTAAAGTATATTTTCACACAAAAGGAGTTGAATATGCGTCAAAGAAGATGGTTGGAGTTGATTAAGGATTATGACTGCTCAATCCATTACCACCCTGGGAAAGAAAACAAGGTGGAAGATGCATTAAGTCGACAAGACCATGCTAGTTTATCCATGATGAGGATCACAAAAGATCCAATATTTATGGATTTACAAAGGATGGATATTGGAATTATAATGGAAGGGGAAAAATCTTATCTTTCTCAAATGAATTTTCAACCATATATACATGTGAAGATTAAAGAGGCACAGAAAGAAGATGTAGAGTTACAAAAAAAGGTGAGAAATGTTCCTTAATTCAACCTTTATTGTGATGGGATAATAAAGTTCAGGAATCGGGTTTGTGTTCCTCCCATCCCCGAATTAAAGAAGGAGCTGCTGTATGAGGCTCATAGTTCTTCATTCTCTATTCATCCTGGAAGCACGAAGATGTATAGGGACCTGGAAGAGTACTTCTGGTGGGACGACATGAAAAGAGATGTTGCTGAATATGTCTCTCGATGCTTGGTTTGTCAACAAGTTAAAGCTGAGAGACAAAAGTCTAAGGGGATGTTACAACCATTACCCATACCCGAATGGAAATGGGAAAACATCACTATAGACTTTGTCACAGGACTTCCTAAAACATCCAAAGACAATAATGCTATTTGGGTCATAGTTGATCGTCTTACAAAGTCTGCACACTTCATTGCTATTAGAGAGGATTTCTCTCTAGATCAGCTTGCCAGGATATATGTAAAGGAAGTGGTAAGATTGCATGGAGTACCACTTTCTATTATATCTGATTGGGATCCGAGATTTACCTCGAAGTTCTGGCGAAGTCTTCAGCATACTCTAGATACAGAGTTAAGTTTCAGCACTGCTTATCATCCCCAGACAGACGGTCAGTCTGAGAGAACAATTCAAACCCTAGAGGATATGTTGAGAGCTTTCTCTATAGATTTCAAAGGAGGTTGGGATCAACACCTACCTTTGGTGTAATTTTCTTATAATAATAGATTTCACTCCAGTATTCATATGGCTCCTTATGAAGCTCTCTATGGAAAGAAATGCAGGACTCCAACTTGCTGGGATGAAGTTGGGGAAAGAAAGCTATTAGGACCTGATCTCGTTGATGAAATGGCAGAAAAGGTCAGATCTATTCAACAACACATAAGAGAAGCTCAGAGTCGACAGAAAAGTTATGCCGACAACCGAAGAAAAGACCTAGAGTTTGAAGTGGGTGATAAAGTGTTCTTACGAATATCTCCCTGGAAGAGGGTTATGAGATTTGGAAAGAAGGGGAAGTTGAGCCCTAGATATATCGGTCCTTTCGAAATACTGGATCATGTTGGAAAAGTAGCTTACCGATTGGCGCTTCCACCAAATCTCTCTCAAGTTCACGATGTGTTCCATGTATCTCTCCTGAGAAATTACATACCTGATCCTTCACATGTACTCAGCTCAGAAGTTGTACCGCTGGAGCAAGATCTTTCTTATGAAGAACAACCGATAGAGATTCTGGATCGTAGCGAAAAAGTCCTACGAAACAAGACCACTCGATTGGTGAAAGTTTTATGTATGAACCACCAATTAGAAGAAGCTACATGGGAGCTTGAGGATATGATGAGGGAGAAGTATCCTCATCTGTTTGTTATAAAGTGACTAATTTTGAGGGCGAAATTCTTTTTAAGGGGGGTAGAATGTAACACCCGAGATTTTATGAGTAATATTTTGTTTTTATATATCATCAAAGGAATCTTTCACTACATACTAGCTTGGCTTACTTTACACGCAATCGCGACCTTCCTCGATAGCTTGCGTCGTACGCAATACTGAGTTTCACTAAACAGCGAGATGCTATTAAAATATTATTAAAACTAGCCATTATGAATAGTAATAACCACTTTTTTAAATTTTATAAATTTTATCTTTCAAAATGGACTTCATTTTTGGATTCGGAATACCGAAATTAGCCTAGGGTGATATTTTGGTATTTTTCTGAAAACTTTCAATTTTTGATGAATAGTGAAACCACTAAGTGGTAGGTTAAAAACTGAATTTTGCATAAAACTTAATTTTACCGCTTCTGTGAATGGAATTTCGAAAATTCGACAGACACGGTTGATATCAGTAAGTAAAATGTGGTTCAATGAGATAAAAATAATTTTTTGGTGAATAGTAACTATTTACTTTTTTTTACCGCGGTTAATAGTAAATAGGGTAACTAAGGGTAAATATGATATTACTATTACCCTAACACATGTCCTAATTCTATTGGATAAGTGTAATTCGACCAAAAATAACCTTATGAATATAATATGACCATCTAGGTCCACTTGGATTAGATTATGACATTTAATATTATTTTATTTAATGAATAGTTAAAATAGTTAAAATCAAAGTTTAATAACTAAAACATTTTTAATATGGGGTTATACATAAGATAAATTAGATTATAAATATTCATTAGAAAGCTAAAAATATTTCCTACATAATTATATTTTATTTATAATTTTTAGACTTTAAATAAATTAATTAATTTATGACACAACGATGATGCAATAATTACCCTTTTAAGGAAATGTTAACATAATTGATGTTATAAACACAAAAATAAATGTAATTTGAGACTTTTTATGAATCCCACTAATTTTCTAGGTTAATATGACATGTTAGTATTGATTTAATTAACTTGTTTAGAACTAATAATTCTGTTATAATTTTCACAAAAATCAATTACTAAATAGTGTCAAAATTGACATAAAATAGTTTTTAAAACAAATATTATATTATTAATTGTTATTTTATTCCTAAAAATATAAGGTTCGGACAAATGACTTAGATAAGGTTATATATATTAATAATAAACAACTTGGGGTTCGTTTGGCTACTTATAGTAAGTTTATTAACATTATAGTATAAGAACACAAGAAGACATGGTAAAAGTAAAATTATTTAACTTAATGTTAAATCTAAATTATAAGGTTAAAATAGGAACCTAAACTTGTCTAAATTCTATTGGATGAGAGTAGTTCGACCCATACCCACCTTATATTCGAAATATATCAATTTGGAGCTATTTAAAACCGAAATTGACTTTATAATAAAATAATAGTTTTAGTTATTCCAAAGGTGCCCCTCTCCTCCCTTATAAAAGGACACCTCCTCCCCCTCTTCCTCACACCAATTGGAGCCTTCAAGCTCGGCCAACCCCTGCCACTTTCTCCTATCCACTTCCCTAGAGACATCCTAGAGATTCTGGTCTTCTTCAAAGACCAATTTTAGTGCCCTAAAAGAAGGTCTCAAAGAAGCACTTCAAAGAAGAGGTAATGTCCGTTACCGATTCTTTCATCTTTATTTCTTCTTCCACTTCTTCTTCTTTAGTTGTTTAATTATGAAGTAATAACATCAGTATCACTAATATACTGATATGTTATTATAATTATGAAACAACCCTATTTCACCATCTATCCATCCTACGGAAAAATAAATCACCACGCGTGCGTACGTACGAAATACCGTCTCCACGCCGTGGTGTAATCTATTTTCCACCACCACCTTACTTGGATGGGTATAATGGTGTAAATAATGACTATATATGACTATTATAAAGTGATATTGATTCTTAAATAGTATACATATACTCCAATACAATTCCACGATCATAGGAACGATATCATCACTCGTGCGTACGTACGGAATACCGTCTCCACGATGTGAAGCGACTCGTTCTACATGATCATCATTACATAGTAATTATATAAATGAATTGAATGAATAAATATGATATATGTTACACTAATACCATTCTGGATATAAGGTATCTATAACCTTAAAAGAAGAATAAGAATTTATTCGGCAAAACACGCATAAGAACAAAAGGCAATAAAGACCCGAGTAACAAGTAACAATGAAATATTACTAACAAGAAGCTAAGAATATGACCATATATGATATCATATCAATATGTATGATTCTGGAATAAGTCAATAACATTATTTAAACCATTATACAGGAGCTTCGGACACGTACAAAGCAAATCGGACCTAAGGTAAGGGAAAATATCACAATCTCATTTTTATCCAAGATTGTTTTTACTTTGGCATTTACTGGGGTGTATTT
The DNA here is from genome assembly GCA_963277665.1 of Viscum album. Lineage (NCBI taxonomy): Eukaryota > Viridiplantae > Streptophyta > Magnoliopsida > Santalales > Viscaceae > Viscum > Viscum album. The sequence goes on along the minus strand of OY728151.1, from coordinate 1,494,980,523 downwards.
TATCATCCACATCCATGTTCCATCAATATGTAATATTGTTTCCATCCACTTACAATAGTTTAAATCCAATTTTACCCTTCGGTGAGTTTTTAGTAAAGGATATGAAAAGAATCTTTTGTCGTTTTTTTTCGTACGAGGTACTTTTTGACTTTTCTGACAAAAGTACGAAGAATGTTTTTTTAACTTATACGGAAAAAATGGATTTTTAAAACATTATTTCCAAGAATCTTCCTTTATAAGTTTTCAAGTTTATTTTTAATCAACTTCTTTTAGTTTATAATTGTATGACATGTTAAGAAAAGAAAAGTGTTTTTGAAGTAGAAAGGATATTTTCCTCAAGAATGGAGTTCAAATGTTTTTCCATCTAAGATAATATAGGGTTCTGTTTTTATCCCTATTATTACATTGATTTGATTATGTTGTGAGGGAATTATTTTTATGAAGTCATTTACCTTATATGATTTGTTTTATGATGTCATGATGTTTCAAGAATCCCATTTTTGTTACATGTGTTATGCGATGATGTATGATTTATGATTATGTGGCACACATAAGAAAGGATTCATTATAAGATGGGTGGGACCTATATCTCCCTCCAATGCATTGGGTAAAGATTTATATCTCATGAGATAGACATGGATGGAACGGAAGGTTATTTCGGTTCAGTGATACATGACTGAAACGAGGAGTGAACTCGGTTCAGAAATGGACTTTGTCCACTAAGATAGTCTTGGCAATGAGTCATGACTAACAAGAAATGATTTTCCATGATTATGTGTGCATGCCACAAAGTTTCAAGTTTCATGTTATGATTATGGGGATCTCATTTTCACTTCTATGATTTGTTCCATGTTAATAAATTATGATCTCTTTTGCAGGTTATGATTTTCAAAAAGATATGATATGATTTTTATTTCCTTTATTTGCCCTTGCTGAGCATTTGAGCTCACCCTTTTATGTTTTCTTTTCCCCAGGTCAGGAAGATGGATATTAAGTAGAATATTATAAAAGGGACCCTAGATATGATGAAATAAATGGGAGACACTGTAGAAGATTTATGAACCAGTTGTTTATGTTTCCCAGTTTCTAAAGACACTATACCTATACGGTCCTTTGTGGTTTTGTCATATGTTGTAATAAGTGTGCTTCAATTTTGAAGTATTAACAATGTATGTAAAGTATGGGTTGTTATAGTTGTTCAATATAATATTACTCCTGAACATATTTCTTAAGAAAATCACACTTCACATCCACTTCAAACAGATTAAATTTAATGAATGATAAAATATCTAATAGAATACAAATTTACTCAATTCTAGCTACTGGTTTATATTTTTCTTCATATTATATGAATTATTATTGATTATAAACCTAAATAATAATTATTTCATTATTTATAATAAAAATACCATTTTCATCTCATTGGTTTCTAAAACACCATTTTACTCCAATTATAGAAGATTATTTGTGTTTTTTAACTAAGTAAAATATTTTGTTCCTCTCGAATTATTTTAGATGATCATGGAAAATAATAATCTAATCCTCATGAACTTAATCCTCATTAGGATACGTATGTGAAAATTGTGAAATAAAAGAGTGATGTTCTATTTCATTCGTTATGGAACTTATAGTCCTAATAAGTTGATCAACATCACCAATGATACTGTCACTAGGATGATTCCTAATAAATAACTGACTTATTGTGTTTTGAAAATGTTTTTCTTCAGTATAATGTAAAAAAATTCCTCGAAAAAATAATCAAAAATTGTTACTTAGGTTGTCTCATTTTAAGAATAATTTTATAAAAATGGTTTAAAATCAGTTTCAAAAATTACATATGAAGATATTTGTTATGGTGTTTTTAAAATAAAATGGTTTCTTTCATCAAATTTAACATGTAGTATTTTCTCAATAGTATAATAACTGGTATTAAAGACTATACATGACTTAGAAGTTTTAGAATAACCATAAAATATTCCTTTATTAAATTTGGATGTAAATTTATCTAATTTATTACAATATTTAAGATGAATATATTTCATCCAAAAACTCTAAAGTATGAAAAAATTAGTTATTGACTAGTATACAACACATAAATATTTTTATAATGAAAATGTTGAATTAAAACTCTATTTATTGTATAGTAGGTAATACAAACCTCTAGGACACAAAAATGTATAGAAATTGAGTATTAAATCAATATGGATATTTGTTTCCTTGATGAACACTATTTATTATTTCAAAAACAACATTTTATTATGGATTTACTGTATATGAAATTTTATGTTATATACCTTTCTTTCTGAAAAATGTTTCCAAATCAAAATGTATAAATTCTCCACCACGATCAAAACGAATTGTCATAAAGAGATAGTTATTCTCTTTTTTAACATTTTCTATAAAAGTTTTGAAATTAAAAAAATATTATTATTTAATTATGAGAACATAAACCCATGTCAATTTACTATAATCTTCAACTAATACTTATACATAGTATATTTGTCCAGTACATCATGTTTTTGTAGGACCAAATAAATCCACGTGACCTAACTATAAACCCTCAGTAAATGAAACTTTAATAATAGATTTAATTATTTACTTATGGTTATTATCATATTTATAGTGTTAACTGAGCTTTGAAGTATCAAAACTATATTCTTGTAGATCCTTAAAAAGTAATTTCTTAGTCAACATAAATGATGTTCTAAAGTAATTGTGTCATAACATTCTATTCGGTAACAAAGTTTTTTCTTCCATTGTACTAAGGAAAGGATTGTGTTTAATCCTATGGTATTCTATGTTATACAGGTAATAATTAATATTTCAATTGGTATAGATTGATAATTCATCCTTAGAATAGTTTATTACACATTTTTTTGTAAAATTCAAAAAGTAACCTTCATCACATAAATGAATTATTTTTATAAGTTTGTTCTTTAGACCATTAATAAATAAAACATTTGAGATTAAATCATTACCAAAAAATAAAAATGTTACCTATACTGATAATATTTTATTGGGAATTATATCTTAAAGAATCATTTTCACCATTTATCTTGGTAATCTTTTTTGAAAAAAAAATCATTTTTACCAGTCATATACCTGGAACATCCACTATCTAGGTAACAGTATTATTGTTATCAATACTTTATTTCATTTCATGAATGAAGAAACATTATAATTTTAGAACCTAATCCTTCTTGGGTCTTGAAATTTCAGAATTTTTTTTAGACTCCATATTTGTTTTGAAAAATTGGATTTGTGGAAAAATACAAATTTAATTTTAATTAGATAACAATTAATTTTCCAATTTTAACCAGATTGAAATTTAATGAAAAAGGGTGAACTCTTTAGAATGAAGTAATTGTTACTAAAAACTAGTTTTTTATTTTAATATCATATTTCTGAAATAGTACCATGAGGTATAATTAGTTCATACATTTTATAAAAATTTTATTTAGTATTGTTAACGTTTGATACAAGTTTCTTTAGTGAAGAATTTCATATAATATTTTAACAAATAAATCTTTATCCTCAGTAGTATTAGTTTTAGAATAATTATTTTTTTCTAAATTTTTTTCCTCAAAATATCATTTTCAAGATGTATCGAAATAGATTCTTCTTCATATAATTTCTTATCAATATATTTAGAAATATTTGATACTTGTTCTGTTAAAACACATATACTTGAATTAGTCTAATCAAATTTTTTATTAAATTTTGAATTCTAATATTCATAAAATTTTGAAAAATGAGTTACTTAACAATAAGAAAGAATAAAATTATCTCATGTTGATTATGATTCTTCATTAGATGATATAGATTCCTTCTCATCCACATACTTATCATTTTAAGTTAAGTTTTTACAGTTCTCATTATTGTGTAGCTTAGCCATAGGATAATGAATATCTTTAGGTACCATGGAAAGAAGAACAACACTAATCTATCTGGAACTATTATTATTAGAAGAATTATCTGAGGAGTATCCTCCACTTTGATTAGATTAATCAATAGATTTATGGACATTCATTCATTTTTAATTATAATTTTTTTTCCAGATTCATATCAAAATTTCATTCATTCCTATTATCCATTTTATCTTAGAATAATATGGTATGATACATACATATTTATTTCCATAATAACATGTAACATCATCTTTCTTATCATTCCTATCCTTAATAACTTTCTTGTACCATTATTCTAAATATATCCAACTAAATATTTTTTTCATCCCCCAGGATAGATTTTCCAATTCATTTTTAAAATGTTCTAATGAAAATATGTATTATTTTATAATAAAATTTTTATTCTAGTTGATTTGACTACATCCATAGAAGACTGGAATTTAGTTGGAAAGGTAGATGTTATAGAAATGGTAATGCCACCATTTTTCTTTTTCATTTGTTCAGCATCTCTTTTTAATCATCCATCATACCATATATGTTTTCCAATAAGATCATAATGATTAGTATTTTTTAATCATATTGTATCATAAAAAACGTTACTATTAGACTCCCTAAAATGGCATTGACCTATTCAGTCCATTACTTTACTAAAATATGGTGTATGAGGTGTTCTGGGAGGTCCAGGTTACTTGTCCCCAACAATTTTCCAAATTTCTAGTTCTATGAATAGTGTTTCCTATTTTGTGAACAGTACTGTCGGTGAGTGATTTTTACTGTCAGTGAGTCATTTTTGAATAGTACTATCATTAATTCATTTTTACTTTTGGAGAATCATTTTTAAATAGTATTGATCATGAGTCATATGTGAATAGTATTTTTGGTTAGTTATTTGTACTGTCAGGGATTCATTTGTGAACAATACTATCCAGGAGTCATTTGTACCGTCGATGAGTCATATTGTTGGTGATTCATTTGTGAACAGTACTATTATTGATTCATTTGTACTGTTGGTGAGTCATTTGTGAGTAGTATTGTTTGTGAGTCATTTGTAATATCGGTGAGTCATTTGTACTATCAGTGATTCATTTGTAAACAATACTATCAGGGAGTTATTTACACTATCAGTAGGTGTACAATGTTTCTAGCTGTCAGCAATTCATTTTCATGGTTGATAGGTGATCTTGTGTTTCAAGATCAACCCATAAATATTGTTTTATTCTTCATACAATTTCACCCGTTTGACATTTTCTTTGACGTAAAACACCTTCAAATCATTTTTTACTTATTTAAGGTCGATTCAATGTCCATAACTCCTATCTTAATATTATTAAGTGTTTGGGTTACATTACTCAGTCAAAAAACATAATCTTTATGAGATCTTCCTTGAATGAAAATATAAAATTGTATCAGAACCGTAGGTCCATTTATATTTTCAAAAGGCTAAGATACCTTCTTATTTTTTCTTACTTCTTTGTTTTTCCCTCTCATAAGACACCCATATTTCTTCCTCCCTTGGATTCGTGTGACCGAACTTCCATCCATGGATTGTTTTTCTTGGAGTCTTCCTGCTACAAGTACACCCCATGTTTTGGTGAAATAAAGAAGTGTCGATCTGTCTGTAATATAAGGTATATACTAGAATTGTTCTTGTAGGTTCATATCCTTCTGTTCCTACTTTTCATGTCATGGAATTGGATCTCCGTACCTCTAATGAATATTTCTTGGGTGTTGGTTGATGCAGCTGTGTCACGACATCCTCAGGTGAAGGATATCTTCCAATAAAGGTGATCATGATCCGTGTTGTTGGTCGTTCACACGAAAAGAACGTTTGGAACCTTTTTAGGTAGGGGATCCATTGAATCTTTTTCTATTTACATTAAATTGTAGAGGTATCACGGTTTATCCACTAGATCACAATGTAATTGACATACTAAATATTTTGAAGTGGATTAATGAATCTATACAATTATTTAGCAATTTTATTACCTCTTGATTTTTTATATAGGGTGATATATTTTATTTTCTTTTTTATCATGACGTTCTTAATGGAAATTAGTAAAGAATGTAAATATGTATTAATTGTAAATTAATTGGCCAAAGATAAAGAGTCATGTTTAACAAATTCAGTTGTTGTTATCATTTAACGATAATAAAATTGGAATAGTTAGTATGTTTATGCTTGTTGATTAAAGGCGTGTCAAATTAATTGTTATATTAATTTGTGATAGATATGATAGATTTCTTTTTAGGATTCACATATATGGAAAATATAAATAATGAATCAGTTAATTCAAGATGTATTAAAGAATAGCTTTTTAGATAAAAGATAATGCTTGATAGAGTTTTGAGATACCCTCTTGGTTATAAATTCGAAGAGCATTATGCTTCGAGCTATGAGAGAGAATTGTGTGTGAATGTTGAATGCCTTGTTTTAGGCCCACATTCCCATTTTATTTGCTGTTTTATGCTTCTTGTGATGTGATGTGAGAATAGATGGCTATTGTGATTTGTTGGGTAGGATTCCTTATTTTTGTGGCAATATTTTATGCTAATATTGGTGAGATGCATGTGTTTATTCATGTGGGTGTTGGTGAGGACAATAAAGGTGATGGAGCAGGTTGAAACTAGTCTTACTTATTGATGTGAAATCTTTTTATTATTGAACGTGTTATATATTTTTCTTCTTTATTTTCACCACTGATTTTTGTAGCTGGTCTTGCTTACCCTATTTATAAAAGAGGTGGAAACACCTGAGGTATGCCACGTGATTTCTGTGTTTGACTTCTCAAGGATGGATGAGACTATGATTCTGCTAGAGGTGGAAAAGACTCGATGTATAGTCTATCTACTCACCTTTATAATCCCCTTGATCTAGGTAGCATAGAATGACTTTCTATAATTCTTGGAATTAGGGAAAGTAATAATTCTATTAATACATCATTGGATAAATGATGTTGAACCCATGGGGTTGGATCTTGCTGGGATATAATGCTGAGGTGACACTTTTGAGTAGTCGTGGACTCAATTGGGTTACAACTGCTGAGAATGTATCTTGTTGTAGTGATAATAAAAGGTAATGTAGAAATAATGATGGTTAATTAATTGTTAAAAAACTAATTAAAATAAAGTTAAACTGATAAAAAGGGACAATATTATTTAAAAAAGATCATTAAATTGTTGTCTTCTTATAGAATACATAGTCTATGAAATTGTAGTTAGGATTTCGAGAGACGTTCACTATAGTTGTTTCTAAGACCAGGTTTTCCCATAGTGTGGTGGTGAGCTATAATATATCCTGTACCTTTTGTGATTCTATATGCTTCCCCACTATATTGGTTAGGGTGATTGACACCTCAAGGATTCTGAACCTGGGGAGGGGGTGGGGGTGGGGGTGGGGTGTTTTCCACAATATCCTGGTGGGAGGATGGATGGATGATTTCCCCTTTTACCCCAAATCTCTTCTCTTAGTAGTTACTTGTGTTGGTTTTCACAATGGTTAGTTTCCCCATATATGTGTATAGAGGGTTGTTATGGATTATGGTTATTTTAAACACATGTTTTATGGATATAGTTTCATACATACTATTATAGGTAAAATTTGAATAGGCTGTAATGGATTGAGGATCCTTACTCAGTGTTTGGGCTATAATGGTTTGAGGTACAATACACAATGTATGATACACATTGTACGGGCTGTGGTGGATCTGAGAAACTACCTGGTAAATTTTGGTTGTTTGGATTGTGTGGTGCTTATCCCTAGTGTATGTAGGAATGATTTGTGTTTCCCAAGTTTCATGTTGTGGTTCTCTCCCAACTGTCTATGGTAAAGCCTTTTTTGAGAGGGATGTCTTAAGGAATGCAACATTGGGGAAAAGAAACAAACTAGTTGGGAAGTGGCAGTGTGTTACCCATGATATTCATTATTATATTGTATACTCTTGTATGTGATACATGATGAGTGTACCCATCATAATATTAGTAATTTTGTATAACTGGTTAGGTGATGAGTTAGTTTCACTTTTTTTCACTGTGTTTTAGCAAGATTTATTTATTTTTTGACGAGAGACTCCGGGGAGGATCCCACAAAGTATAATTTTATACTCACCCTATGTATATATAAACTATTTTTCAGGTTACCTAGAGAAGGTTGTAGATCAGGATGGTTACTACTAGCCTGGGGTTGCATGAGCTGTGTGTGCTCATGGTCACTGTTAATTTTCTTTCTTTTGGTACTTGATGTTTTCCCTTTTTGTTGTAGTAGTACTTGCATGACATTAAATATGTGTACTTGGAATTTTTATATATTGTAGTCTAAGTTGGAGTTGGTTTATGTCTGTCCCATCTCTCTATTTTTCATGTGTTCTCTTAGAGGGCAATGCCTACCATTTGTGTGTTTTCTATTCCCTCGGTTCTAGTCACCAACTCGGGGCCTACTGGATTTGGGAATTTGGGGTCACTATCTCACTTCTCACATTGCCATCCCCAAAGGGGTACACTTTGTGGGGAGGGGGTCATGACAAAGTGGTATTAGAGGTCTGGATGAGAGATAGGATGGAGGGCAGAGTTAGGCACGAGTGAGGATGAAAGGGTTGGTAGGGAAACAATGTCATCTAATATTATAAAGAACTGTAATCACTAGATACTGGATGAGAATCAGGTATTTAGGGACCCCTATGATATGATTCACCGACCTCTCAGTTTATAGTGTCTACTAAATGAGGTGATTCTGTTTGTAGGGTATAGACCAAGGAAAGGATCATGCATCATTATTCTTTGCACCTATGTTTGAATGGGAAGAACATGGGACAGGTTTACCAAAATGAATAAAAGAAAAAATTTAATTAATATTAATGTATTCTATATTCTATAATTTGGAGCTCTAACTATTTGTCCTTCCTAGTGGTATGGATCCACATCAACATCCTCATCAGGTTTGAGTAGAATATGTTCCGTAGGTCGTGCTGATAGATCACTGAAGAGTAGAGGCCGATGATGATGACACTTGTAAGAGGACACTCTAAGATTTTAACTGCTAGAGTCTATAGAAGTACATGGGCTTCCATTCAGATAAAGTTAGAGAATACTAGTTGGAATAGGTTGATATAGATTTCAGTTTGATCAGTGTTATGAATGAGCACTCAGTGTCATTGGTTGTCACATTGCTGTATGGGGCAGTGAGGTAGTGGCAGTTCTTGTTCATCAGGGATCGTGAGGAGTCAGATATCTTATGGGAGTAGTTTCAAGATAAGTTTAGTGCTGAGTTTATTTCTTTCTCTGCAAAGGAGTCCAGTCACTAGGAGCTACTTACCCTTTGGAAGGGAAGCTCTAGTGTGTGGGTGTCGAGATCTATTTTAGGAACCTTCGGTGATATTATTCATACCTATTTCTAGATGAGGAGGATATGAAGAGACATTTAGAGGGGTCTTTGCATCCAAATATCAAGTGCTAGTTCACCTAGTTTATACTGATAGCATATCTTGAGGTTCTAGTGAGGGTAGAGTTCATCGAGAGGACGTTATCCAGAATCGGATCATCATGATAAGGGAGTTGTAAAGATTCCTCATGAATTTGATCTTTGGTCTGGGGTTCCCGATTTTCAGGGAAGAGTTTTGTTTCGGCCAGGGGTAGTTCCCAACCCTCAGTATCTCGTATCTCTGAGGGAAGTGTGTCTCATACATCTTCCAAGGGATCATGAGCTTGTTTTTTAGAGGAGGTTGAGGTCATTAGTAGTGGGTGTTCCTAATATTTATGAGCAGCCAACATGCACCAAGTGTTCCACCTCTTGTTCTTCTATTAATTCCGTTTCTGCCAAGGTAGTAGTAGTAGGTTACACTAGATTTGGATCAGTAGAGATTATATGTGGAATGCAAAGGACAACCCTGATATTCCCTCCATTCTCATAGAGTTTAGTGCGGTTGTGGTAGTGGTCGTCATCAGGGTTAGAGAGGCCGTGGAGCTTGTAGTGGTCAACTTCATGATATATCATTTCCAACACTAGGTGAGCCAGACATCGTTAAAGGAACCCTTTGCTTATTTTATACTTGGTAGTATTCCTTGTTTGATTCATCAGCGATGCAATCCTAAATAACACATTCCCTTTCCCATGATTTGGGAGTTGACGTAGATAGGCTTCTAGTACCCTTGTTGTTGACTACACTAGTTGGAGATCTAGATGACTTGTTTGAAGTATGTAGAGACTTCGAGCTAGTGATGGTGAAACACATCTGTTGGGGAGATTTACTATATTTATGGATACAATAATATGAGGTCATCATTTTCATGGATTGGTTTTATTTGAGGCAGGAAATTGTGGATTGCTTTAGGAGGCAGGTGGTGTTCTTCAATTCTGATGGAGAGCCAACAGTGTTTTTTGGAAAGTGAGATCCTCAGATGGGTTAGAGGAATGTTCCACCATTATTATCATTGATGGATAATATGATTCTGAGTTCGTCAGAGGTTCACCAGTTGGCGTTTCCCAGGGTCTTAGAAGAGTAGCATGATGTATTTCCAAAATAGGTTGTAGCATTACCCCATTGACGAGAGATCAGGTCCGAGATCAAGCAATATCCAGGAGTATATCCTATATCTTTGTATCCATACAAGATGAAACCTTATAAGTTATTGGAGATTTATATATAGTTCGATGATTTATTACAGTGTTTTTTTGTTTATCCAAGTGTGTCACCATGGGGCACACCAGTTTTTTTCATAAAGAATGCTGACGAAAGTTTGTGGTTGTGTATCGATTAACGATGCTTCAATAAAGTGACCATAAAGAATCACTATCATCTTCCACATATTGATGATTTATTAGATCAACTTATGGTTGAAATTTGGTTCTTAAAGATTGATTTATGGTCAGGATATCATCATATGCGTGTGAAGGATGAGGATATCCTAAATATTTCTTTCAATTTTTGTCATGGGAATTATGAGTATTTTGTAAGGTCATTCGGTGTTACGAATGCTCCAGCTATTTTTACGAGGTTAATGAATGTTGTGTTCCATGAATTCCTAGATATGTTCGTGGTGGTTTTAATAAATGAAATGTTTTTGTAATTTGTGTTTGAGGAGGATCATACAGAGCATATGCATGCCGTTTTGGGAGTTCTTCATTGGAAAAAATTGTATGGGATGATGTCGAAGTGTGAGTTTTGGGATCAAGATGTCAGTTTTATGGGCCATGTTTTATCCTGGAAAGGAGTAGATATCGATCTGTCAAAGATAAAAGAAGTTTTTTCTTGGGATACCCCTAAAATAGTGGAAAAGGTTCAATGTTTCCTTAGTCTCACAGGATATTACTGGAGGATCGTAGCCAATTTCTATCTGGTTGTGAATCCATTGATAGCATTTAACCTTAAGGATTAAGAGTCTGTGTGGAATGATCAGTGTCAATAAGATTTCTAGTATCTAAAAGAGAATTTAGTCAGTTCAGCGGTTCATTATCTTCATGAAGATAAAGTTCTATTTGATGTTTTATGTGATGATTAACTTCTGCAGTTAGTCTATGTTCTGATGTAGCGGAGATCAGTCATTTCATATGGGTCCCAATAGTTGTGTCCCCAAGACTGTAATTATTCCACCCATGATCATGAGTTGGCGGTAGTGGAGTTTGACCTGAATTTGTGGAGACATTACCTAATCAGTGAGTGTTTTATGGTCTTCACCAATAATAAAAGCATGAATTATGATTTCTCCCAATGTGACTTAAACTTGAGACATTGGCAGTGGATGGAATTTTTACAAGACTACAACTTCAAAATTTTGTATATAACCAGCAAGGGGAATGTTGTAGCCGTTGCACTGAGAATGAAGTCATATAGTGATGTAGTGCATGAATCATGTGATTTGCAAGAGGATGAAGGTGGAGAAGGATCATCAGAATTACTATTCTGACCATAGTAGGAGAACTTAGGAGTTTGATGTTGGGGATCAAGTGTTTCAGAATGTAACTCCCCATCGTGGGAAGTAATGGTTTGGTAATGGAATTAAGCATTCACCCTGGTTTTTGGGGCCTTTCAAGTGTTGGATCATATTTTAGACATGAAATATCAGGTAGCACTTACCCCATAGATGATCCAGATACACAATGTATTTAATGTGTCACAGCTTTGTTTTTTTCTTCATGATGAATATCACATAATCGATTGGGGTAAGATCGATGTTGACGATGATGTGAATTTCAATGATTGGCCTGCAGAGATCCAGGATTTCATGTAGAAGGTGTTGTGTGGGTGTTATATTCCCTTGGTTCATGTATTGTTGAAGCACAATGGCATGAGAGAGAGTAATTGGGAATGTGAGTCACAGATATTCACTCACTACCCTGAGTTGTTTGATGTTTAACTATTTTCATGTAACAATGATAGTTTTGTGGTTGTAGGCCTTTCCTTTTTATGATATGGGTTTATTTTGATTCTCTCTTTTGAGAGGTATTTTCCCCAAGATAGTGTTTTGGAGCTGGTTATGGTTGTCGTGTGGTTTCACGTGTTCCCTTTTTGAAGTAGTTGAACTCCTTTGGTGGTGAGAGCTTTGAGAGGTATCTCAAAGGGTGGTTGTTCAGACCCCATTTTATGTTTCCTATTTAGGTTAGTTTTGAATTATTGAGGATTATAATGTATGGATATGTATCTGATGTAATGGTCTGGACATCTCTGGTTCATTCCTTTGTTAAAATCTGGTGTTTGAGGTGTTCTGGGAGGTCCAGGTGACTTATCCCAAACACTTTTCCAAATTTCCATTTCTATGAACAGTGTTTCCAGTATTGTGAACAGTTTTGTTGGTGAGTCATTTGTGAATCTTACTATTGGTGAGTCATTTGTGAACAATACTATCAGTGAGTAATTTTTACTTTCGGTGAGTCATTTGTGAACAGTTCTGTTAATGATTCATTTGTACTTTAGGTGAGTTACTTTTAAATAGTATGGCCGGTGACTCATTTGTAATGTCGGTGAGTCATATGTGAACAATACTATTGGTGGATCATTTGTATTGTCGGTGAGTCATTTGTACAGAAACTGAGTCATTTGTGAACAACACTGTAAGTGATTCTATTGTACTATCAGTGAGTCATTTTTAAATAGTTCTATTGGTGAGTCATTTGTGAAAAATACTATCAGTGATCAATTTGTATTGTCGGTTGGGGTATAGTGCTTCCAGCTGTTGGTGAGTCATTTGCAAAGTCAGTGGGTGCCACAATGTTTCCAGATCAACCTGTGAATAGGGTTTCCAGCTTCCTATAGTTTCACCCGTTAAACATTTTATTTGATGTAAAACATGTTAAAATACTTGTATTAAAGGATTTATGGCCAATTAAATGCACATACATTCTATCTTAATACTCTAAATTTTCTATGGTATCTTTAATTGGTCAAACTATGTAGTCTTTACTAGATCCATCCTTAGATCATTTTACTTGGAGTATTCATGCTGCTAGTAGACCCCATATTTTTGTGTAATAAGGAAGTGTTGATCTATCTACAATTTAAGAAATGTTCTACTATCATTCTTCTAGGTTCCTCTCATTCCATTTCTCCTTGACATGTTATGGAATTTGATCTCCATATCTCTAATAGAGATTTATTGAGTGTTGGTTTATGTGGTTGTGTCGCGGCATCCTCCCTGTGGATTCTGTCTTCTAGGAGAGTAGATAATGATCTATGGTGTTGTTCATTCTTATGAAAAGAATTTGTGAAACCTTTTGAGTAAGTGGATTAATTTCTTATTTATATGTTTACGTGTAATCATAAAGCTATCATGGTTTAGAAAATAGATCATAATGGAATTGACATAATAAATATTTGAACCAAATTAATGAATCAGTATCAATTGTTTAGCGATGTTATTTCTTATAGAATTTCAATATTGTGTAATATCTATACTTTTCTTGATTAGCATTTCATTCTTAATAGATTATGGTAAATAACGTAATTTGGGATTAGTTTTAAATTTATTGGCCAATGATAAAGAGGCATATTTAATGGACCTGTTTTTGTTATAATCTGATGATAATCAAATTGATGCAGTTATCTTGTTGATTCTTGTTGTTTAAAGGCATGTCAAATTAATTACTAAATTAATTTCTGATAGCTATGATATCTTTCTACTTAGGTTTCCCATAGTTGGAAACTATGAATAATGAATCCGTTAATTCAATATGGATTAATGAATTGGATGTTTGATAAAATATAATTCCTAATAGGGGTTTAGATACCCTATTTCTTATAATGGATAAGAACATTATTCTTAGAGATGTGAGAGATCAATGTTTGTGAAGGATGGATGCCTTTTTTAGTTCCAAGAGCCCATTTTCATTATTTTTTCCTGATTCTTGTGATGTGATGTTAGCATAGATGGATATTATGATATGTGGGACATGGAGACCCAATGTTTGTGGTAGTAGTTGATTCCTAGATTGGTGAGATGCGTTGGTTTATGCATGTGGGAGTCAATGAGGACACATAAGTTGATGGAGCGGGTTGAAGTTGGTCTTACCTATTGATGTGAAATTGGTTTCTTGATGAATGTGTTGTTTTTTTATCTTCTTTACTTTCCCCACTTCATGAGGTAGATGTTCTGGCTTTACAACCATAAAAAATATGATAAGACACATGTGTTATGCCATGTGATTTCCATTTTTAGCTTCTTGATGATGGATGGGTCTATGCTCCTACTATAAGCGGAAAAGGCTCGACAGGTAGTCCATTAACTCAGCATGTTGATCCCCTTGTCTTTGGTACCTTATAATGCTTTTTAGAATTCATGGAATTATGAAATTTAAGAATAAAATTAACAAATGATTGAAAAAATGATTTTGAACCCATGGGGTTGGTGCTTGCTGGGATGTAATGATGAGGTGCCACTTTTGAGTAGTCATGGACTCGACTGGGTTATGCTTGTAAGGCATGGATCTTGTTGTGGTGATAATAAAAGGTAATTTGTAAATGATGATGGTTAATTAATGGTTAAATAATTAATTAACACAACGTGAAAATGATAAAAAAGGGACAATATGGTTTAATAAATCTATTTAAATGGTTGTGCACTTATATGATATCTAGTCTTAACAGTTCCATCCAGGAATCCAAGAAACATTAGCTGTAGTTGTGTCTAATACTAGGTTTTCCTATAGTCTGGTTGTGATTAATACTATATCATGTACATTTTTTTATTTCAATACGCTACCCCACCTTGTTAGTTAGGGAGACTAACACACCGGGGATTCTGAGCCCTGAGGAGGAGTTTTCCCCAATATCCTAGTGGGAGGATGGATGGCTAACTTCCCCTTTTGGCCCTACTCTCCTATCCTAGTATTTACTTGTGATGATATGCAAAAGGTTAGTTTTCCCCATATATGTGTGTAGAGGCCTATGATGTATTGTGGTTATTTTATACAGACATATTATGGATTCAGTTTCCTATGAACCACTATATGTATAACCTATATATGATGTGATGTCTTGAGTATCCTTACTCAGCATACATGCTGTAATGTCTTGAGTTATAATACATGAGGAGTGATATGTGTTATGTGGCCTCTGGTGGCTCCCAGAAAATAAATGGTTACTTTTGGTTTTGTGGATGGTGTGGTGCTTTTACCGGGTGTCTTCAGTCAAGCATTATGTTACACTAGGTTCATTTTGTGTAGCTCTCCTAGGTGTCTACGGACATTCCATTTGGAGAGGGATGGATTAGGACATGCGATGTTGGGGAAAATAAGCAAACCAGTGGGGAAGTGGTAGCGGGATACCCTTGAAATTCTTTTTCAAATTATAAACTCTTGTATGAAATACTTGGTGAGAGTAGCCATTGTGAGGCTAGGAGCATAGTATACTAGATTAGATGATGAGTTAGTTTCACATTTTTTTCACTAAGTAATAATATAAATTCATTAATTTTGAATGAGAGGCTCTAGGGAGGATCATACTGAGTATACTATTATACTCTCACTTTGTATATATAAATTGTTTTCTGGTCCCATGGAGTAGGTTGGAGATCAAGCTAGTTACTATTATCTTGGGGTTGTAGGATCTGTTCGAAATCATCATCACTGCCATTTTACTTTCATTTGGTACTTGAAGTTTTCCCTTATAGTTTTAGCGGTATATGCATGAAATTACATATGTGTACTTGGGATTTGTTCTATATTACAGTCTATGTTAGTGTTGGTTGATGTCTGTCTTATCTATCTTTTTTGAATGTGTTCTCTCTAAAGGTAATGCCTCCCATTTGTGTTCTTATTATACTCTATGTTCCAGTTTCCAACCTAGGGGCTAATGGTGGTGGGACTCAGGGTTCATTATCTCCCTTCTCACATTGTCAGTCCAGGAGGGGTACAATTTGTTGGGAGGGGGTCGTGAAATTCCCATTCATTGGGAATGATATCTATTATTATTTATAAAATTATTTCATTAACTAAACCTTTTCTCCAAGAGAGTTTTAACTAGTAAAGATATTCATAAATGGTTGGTTCATCATGGGAATAAATTCTACATGTAAAAATTAAAAATTGATAACGTGAACTATCAACAAATCTATCCATGTTTCAACAACATTAGATTTTACAAAATGTATGACCTCTAAATTTTTTCAAATAATATTTTATACTTCAAAAGATGAAATTTGGATATATATACTTATCATCATAGAAATTAAAAATTTGTTCCTTACTCTATAATTAAGTTGATACTCATTATTTCCATGATTAGTAAAAGCTGTAACATCCTTATTATCAATCATATAATTTAATGTGAGCATAAAAAAATTGTCATCTTTTTTCTTGATTACAATTTTCTTCATTATTCCTCTCCAATACTCATAGTCAACAAAATAAAAAATGGTGGTATATTAGGATTGAGACTTTTAATGGATCTGATATTGACTCTTTCCTTTATAATGGAAAGAAAATTAATTTCCACAAACATGTTAGTGTTGTAATGTTTTATAAAAAAATGTTTCAAAAAAACATAATTGACTTTAAAAAGTAAATATAGTAAATTTTAGAATGTATTAAAGTATTGGAATCCTTATATGATACCAATTTATAGATATTAATATTGTATATATTGGTATTATGATCTAATAAACATGATATTGATGGATATATTTGAATAGGGGTGAATTAAATAAAAATAATTTAGTTTCAAATAATTATACTAAACTAATTTATAGTAAGTAAGAGTTTTTTTGATTTGTTTTAAAATATTTAGAAATGTTATGATAAAACTTATAATAACCCGTACATCAGAATAAATGATTTATAAAAAAACATGTGATAAAATAATAAAAAAATTAATAATTAATTAAAGATATTTAAAAATATATACCTCTTTTAATCATAAGAGATATGTATCCAGAAAACATGTCTAAAGGTACCCCTTGTTTTATACTTAAAAGAAAGTATATCTTCCCTCAAAAAGGGAATCCCTCAATATTAATAGCTACATTTTTTTCCACCTATCCCCAACCTCCCTTGATCTTATAGATTAGATTTTCCTTTTTGTCCCCTAAATCCCTTGATCAGATGATTAGATTATCATTCATGATATAAAGACATGTTTAGTATGAAAGACCATATATAAAGTGTGAAATATTGTAAAGACCCGTAAAATTCATGAAATTTTTTTCTTAATTTTCTTTGAGATTTTAAAAGAACACAGTTTCTGACGACACTTGATTCTGAGGCCCGGTGTGCCCAAAATTTCTTTCCGAAGTTTAGCTCGGGTACGTTCAGTGAATGAACGAGTGGGAATTTATAACTCTTAAACCGGTGCTCGGAATCAAATTCTGAGGGCACCGATGGAATCACAGCGCCGGTATTTTCTTAGGAACACCTTTTCCAGAGTTGCATTTACACGAGAGAAGTTGTTAATTTATTTGTGGAAGGTAAAATAAAATTAAGCATCAATTTTATTTTTTCTCTAAGTGGTTTAAAGCTTTGGGTGGAAGTTAGGGGAAACCATCCAACTTCCATTTGGAGGTTATGAGGGTGGTGGGGCCCACACGAACCCTACCCCTTCACCTTCCCTAACCTTCCATAACCCTTCATTTAATTTGACAACTTGAGTTAATTATTAATTTGGATTAAATTCAACTTTTGAATTTTCAAACTTAAGTTGTGTTAATAAAATAAGTGAGGTACTTATTTTATTTTGGGTTGGAGGCTTGTTGTTGGAGAGCTTTGGGAGAAAAGCTAAGGGAGGCTTGAATATCTTCATCTTCTTCGACGAAGAACACGAAGAACACGAAGAACGCGAAGAACGCACCGATCTGCGACGAAGAACGCCAAATCCTTGGAGATCGACTACGCGACGCCTTGTACCGCAACACCAACAATGTCTTCTTCCGCGAGAATTCTCCTTTTGCGACGCCTCTTTCCACGACGGTTATCTCTGCGACGAATCCTCGCTCAACTTGTTCGACGGGGTAGGGGTTTATTTTTGTTCGTGATTACTACCTTGACGTTCTTCGTGAATTATGACCATTTGCTATCAATTAACGAGAGGGGGCCGGACCGCACAAACACGGCCGACCCTCCTCCCTTATCTATGTTGTTGTTTCTAATGTGGATTGGAATGGAATAGCGCGGTGCCGTCGCACCGCGCTGGATCACGCGGCAAGGAATGCGCAGCGCCGTCGCCCCGCGCCGTGAAATCGAACAAGGTCGCAATGCCGTCGCACCGCGTCGGAGAAACCTGAAGACACCGCGGCCGGAGCGGGGCCGCGGCGTAGGGGCGCGGTGCCGTCACGCCGCGCCGGACGAACCAAGGCCGTGGCCAGTTCCGGGCCGCGGCGGAGCAGGGAGACCGGCGGCCGGTTCCGGGCCGCAGGCATCAGAGCAGGGGGGGACCGGCCCTCGTCGGTCCTGTGGCGGCAGAAGCTGGCTGACCAGAGCGGGCCGACCGGTCAAGGAGAAGCCGGGGGTTACAAACCCCCGGCGGCCAGCTCAAGCGGCCCCCCATTATGGGGGCCACGGTTACAAAAGACAGGGGGCAGGCGTCCCCCCCCTCAAACGGCTCGGCCGTTTGGCCAAGCTCCTAGCCAGCGCGCCCAGGCCGGGCCGGCCCGCTCCCAAGCGGCCCGGACCCAGAACCGGTTCGGGTCGACCCGGCTCGGGCCGACCTTGGGGGTATCGGGCCGGGTCGGACCGGGCCCGAATCCCTTAATACCGAACCTCTTTCGGTTGGTCATCCATAACTTCAGCTACGTGCCTCCGATCGATGCACCGTCAGTTGCGATGTGATCCTTGGATCGAGACGGTCGGTTCGGTATATTGCACTCAAGGTTTCGGAATAATTTGTGTTCGACCGAGTTGGTTTGTACACGAAACCAACCGGGCCCTCGGAGCGGAAACGCTCATAACTTGAGCTCCGGACATCCGATTGACGTGCCGTCGACTTTGTTGGATTCCTCTTAGTGAGAAAGATCTTTTGGCTTACTCCGCCCGAGGTTTGGACGTAGGTGGAGTACGGTCGGGTTGGTTTTGACTTAAAAACCAACCGGGCCCATGGGACAAAAAAGCCAATAACTTCCAGACCGGGCGTCCGATTAACGCGCCGTCTGTGACGCTGAGTTACTATTGACCATACAGAACTTTTGGATACATCAACTCCAAACTTTGTGTCAGTTGATGTATCAACCTCTCGGCTCGTGGAGCAGACCCTCCCGAACGAGCTTCCTGTGTGCGGGAACCCTAGAGCTGGCTACGTTTGCGACTGTGATGACGACGATGACTGTACAGAGATCCTCAGTGGATTCGACGGCGACGACTACAGCACTCAGCGATCCTACATGGATCAGTGCTACCGATCCTGTGTGGGTCAGCGCTCAGCGGTTCTGTGTGAGCCAGTTCCTACAGATCCTATGTGGGTCCGATCCTGTGTGGGTCTTTGCAGGGATTTGTTACCTATCGATCCTGTGTGGGTCTTTGCGGGGGTTAGTACCTATCGATCCTTTGTGGGTCCGACGACTTAGATGAATTAGTGGCTACATCTGATCATCTCTATCATCATACGAAGAAGTATACCTGTGTAAGCTTAATCCTGTTTTGCTTTCCTGTGTGGATTGGGTTGTGTTTTCCTGTGTGGACTGGGTTATACTTGGGCTCGGAGGTTGGAGCGAACTGAAATTGGTGACCTAGGTATATGTATGGGCATGTACTTAAGCAGTGTCGGATGTTACTTCGTGATTGTATCTTTCCTTTGTGGATTCTTGGAGACCTTCAGGGGTCTCGGGGTCCTTACTGAGTAGCTTATACTCACCCCTGCACGGGATATGCCCGCACTACGTTGTGTTGGTTGCAGACGACGGACATCGCTGATCGTGGTTGAGGCTTGCGGAGCAGGATGGTACCAGGAGGTGGACCACTGGGCGAGGCGTACTCGGAGCAGATGGCTAGACCCGAGGAGCTGTGGAGGCTATCTGTACTCATCCTTCAGGTGGGACTTTCAGTGGACGGCTCGACGCTGCGGCTTTACTTTTCAGTTGTTGTTTTCCCTTTTGAGTTGTACTTTACTTTCAGTTTGGGTTTGTATTCTGGCCCACTTAATTTTCCGCACTTACTGTTGTACTCAGTTTTTATTTAGTGTTTACTTCTACTGCTTTCTTGATCTGTGGTGTTTGTTTACTTTACAAAGTCAATGCCTTCCCTTTTTATCAGGATTTACGCCTTGGTGCTAGTCGCTAGCCCCTGGCCTATGGAAGGTGGGATTGGGGTAGTCACGGAACGAGCCCCGAGGACGGGTCATGACAAATTGGTATCAAAGGAGTTCGGTTCTACTGCAGAACTTTGGACTCCGATCTTTTCTATGTGAAGAAATAGTTTTAAGAGTATTGAGTGTGGTTATCAGTCCAGGGAGCCTAGTGTTGGTGTGGCGGCCGACGTATCCGTACACCAGGACCCTGACATCTGATTTCCGACTTAATGCACGAAAACATTGATTGCATGTGTGTTTCAAGTTTTCTTTGTGATTACTATATGTCAGCTCACTAGGTATACTGTTTGACCATGGCGCACCTGTTTCTTTTCAAGATGGCACCACGATGGCAGCCAGCTAGGGTTATGAGAGTTGTGCGTGATGACAGCCCACCGAGTGACGAGGCCTCGGTACAGGGCCATTTGACAGTAGAGGCACCGACAGTACCTCTACCCACCGAGCCACTGATGCTACCAGCCCCAGCCGCTGACGATGCACGTCGCCTTAGTGCACTGCACGAGTTTCAGCACCAGCGACCACTGAGGTTCCGCGGGGAGACGGACCCCCAGGCAGCCGAGGACTGGCTAGAGGCAGTGGTACGGGTTTTCAGGTTAGTGAGGACACCAGCAGACCTCATGGTGATCCTCGCAGCGAGGCTACTGCATGCGGAAACAGGCAGATGGTGGATCTTGATACTCCAGGTGCATGACGAGGCATCTCTCCTCTTGATGGAATTTGAGAGCCTCTTCCACTCGGAGTTTGTCCCAGCCACCCTCCATACAGTACACATCCAGGAGCTTCTACAGCTGCGGCAGGTCAGCTTGACGGTCGCCCAGTACTCGACGAGATTTACCGACCTCTCGCACTACTCGACAGACATGGTACGAGACCCATTCTTCTGGGCCTAGACCTTTGAGCAGGGATTGAGTCATGAGATCAGGGCATCGCTGATCTCCCTCAGCATTCTGACCCAGGCAGGAGTACTGGAGCGAGCCCTTTTGATCGAGAGATTTCTTGCTGAGCCTTCATCAGCGCCGAGACCCACCGTAGGGCGACATGTAGCAGAGTCTTCTGCAGCAGGCAGTCGACGGATGACTCATGGGTCCAGGAAGACCAGACCCTCAGGCAGACGACCTCAAGACATTGGCTCTGTTGTGTGGGACACACAGCGCGGGGCCAGTCTTTCGAGAGGCAGATAGTGCTACGCATGCGGCGGGCAGGGCCACATGGCTCGTGACTGCCCGACCCGCCATGCCGAGGAGCAGCAGACGGTTGAGGGACCAACCAGGCAATGGCATAGAGTCGACCGTGGCGGTCCACAGGGAGCAGGAGGACGAGGGAGAGGAGCTGGCCGAGCAGCAGGTGGTGGGCGATGCTTTGAGGCTCTACCACCACCACCACCAGGAGGTCCACCCCGACCACAGGGAGCTGGCGGGCAGAGACAGGAACAACACCAGGCAGCGGAGGCCTACGACCACGGCGCGCCCGAGATGATTCGAGGTACTATCTGTGTCTATTCCACCCTTTCTGCAGTTCTTATAGATACAGGAGCGAGTCATTCTTTCATAGCCGCTACCCTTGTTCGGAGCTCGGAGATTCCGACAGAGTCGTTGGCTCGATCCTTACGGCTAGAGAATCCTACGGGAGCAGACTCGACGATTACACACTGGTTCTAGTAGTGTGAGCTTACTCTAGGAGGCGAGAGCTTCGACTAGGATCTTCTAGTAGCGGCGTTGAGGCCTTATGACGTCATCTTGGGCATGGATTGGTTATCTACAGTCCATGATCAGATCGACTGTATTAGGCGCAAGGTGCGATGTGTACGCACCAACAGGAGCAGGTTCACCTTCATCAGCGAGAAGGGAGCCTTCGCAGAACAGGATGGACTCTCGAAGAGGAGAGGACATCCCATCACTCATCAGTTGGATAGCCTCATCCTAGGATCAGTTTAAATGCGGAGTCCTGGTTTTCCTGCAGTGGTGGATCGGTATGCAGACATTTTCCCTGACGACGTCCCAGGGCTACCTCCTCACAGAGAGGTAGACTTTTATATTTACCTATACCCCGAGACAACCCCGATATCGACTCCAACATATCCAATGGCCCCCGCTGAGCTTCGAGAGCTACAGGTACAGTTGGAGGACTTGCAGGGAAAGGGATTCATCCGAACCAGGGTTTCACCCTGGGCTTCCCCGATTTTGTTCACCAAGAAGGCGGACGAGAGCTTGTGACTTTGTGTCGACTATCGTCGCCTGAAACAGGTGACAGTGAGGAACAAGTATCCGCTACCGAGGATTGATGAACTCTTCGATCAGCTCAAGGGAGCAAGGTGGTTCTCGAAGATAGACCTCAGGTCAGGCTATCATCAGCTTAGAGTTCGGGACGAGGACGTGCAGAAGACGACCTTCAGGTGTTAGTATGGACACTATGAGTTCTTGGTTATGCCATTCGGCATAACCAATGCTCCAGCAGTGTTCATGGCCCTCATGAACATGATCTTTCATCCATACCTCGATCGATTTGTCGTGGTCTTCATCGACAACATTTTGATTTACTCGACCACTGAGGAGGAGCATGCCTACCACTTACGGGTTGTACTAGACACACTCTGAGAGAACCATATTTATGGTAAGCTCTCGAAGTGTCATTTCTGGATATGCGAGTTCCACTTCTTGGGGAACATCATCTCTGAGGCGGGAGTTGCGGTGGATCCTGCGAAGATCGAGGTAGTGCTAGCTTGGGAGCCACCCAGGAGTGTGACTGAGGTGCGGAGCTTCTTGGGTCTAGCTGGATACTATCGGAGATTTGTGCCAGACTTCTACAGAGTTGCGACACCACTCTCAGCTTTGATGAAGAAGGGGAAACCCTTTGTGTGTTTAGACAGATGTCAGCAGAGCTTCCAGGAGCTGAGACAGAAATTGACCAGCGCACCTATATTGAGGTTGCCGGAGGCGGGAGTAGGGTACGTAGTCTACTACAATGCATCAGGGACTGGACTCGGATGTTTCCTGATGCAGGAGCGGGCAGTGATTGCCTATGGATCACGTCAGTTGAGGTCACATGAGCAGAACTATGCTACCCATGACTTGGAGTTAGCAGTAGTGGTCTTCACTCTGAAGATGTGGCGACACTATCTGATGGGAAGGCACTTTACAGTCTATTCTGACCATTAGAGTCTCAGGTACATCTTCTCTCATAAGGACCTGAACCTGAGACAACGGCGATGGATCGAGTTCCTCTAGGACTATGACTTTGAGATAGTCTATTCTCCTGGGAAGGGGAACGTGGTAGCCGATGCTCTCAGCAGGAGGAAGGGAATTCAGCTACTTGGGGAGGTGAAAAAGCAGCTATCCACTTTGCGGATATCCTTTGTGGATAGAGATGGATCATCTTTCCTTCAATCACTCACAGTCACTCCTCCACTACTACAGCGGGTCAGAGAGGCACAACGTGGGGACGCCGACTGTGAGACGCAGCGTGCACAGATATCCTCAGGACAAGAACCTGATGGTTTCTCTTTAGGAGGAGAGCACGCCGTCCTTTTCAGAGGACGTACCTTGGTACCAGTTGCTTTACGGGAGGAGGTGCTGAGAGAGTTTCACACTTCTCCTTTGGAGGTACAGCCTGGAGTGGCGAAGATGTACCAGGATCTCAGACGATAGTACTGGTGGCCGGGCATGAAGAAGGTTGTGGCAGAGTTCGTTTCTCGATGCCTCACCTACCAGCAGGTGAAGGCAGGGCACCAGGTACCAGAAGGCTTGGTACAACCCTTGGAGGCCCCGGAGTGGAAGTGGGACGGGATATCTATGGACTTCGTGACTGGACTTCCACGCACTTCCAGAGGTCACGACTCCATTTGGGTGATTGTCAACCGACTCACCAAGTCGGCACACTTCTTACCCATCAGATATCAGGGCTCAGTGGAGAGCTTGGGACGACTTTACGTTCAGGAGACTGTGTGGCTTCATGGTGTGCCATAATCTATCGTCTCCGATCGAGATGCTCGCTTTACTTCCCGGCTTTGGAAGGGGTTGCAGGAGGTGTTCGGGACGCAGCTACGTTTGAGCACCGCCTTTCACCGTCAGACGGATGGTCAGACGGAGAGGACCATTTAGAATCTCGAGGACATGATCCGCACATGTGTCATCGACTTTGGTCGTAGCTGGGAGGACCACCTACCCTTTGTGGAGTTCGCGTACAACAACAGTTACCACTCCACCATCGGGATGGCACCATACGAGGTGTTGTACGGCCGACCTTGCAGATCTCCTTTGTGCGGGATAGACCCTGGGGAGTCAGCACTTGTGGGACTGAAGATGGTCCAGGCCATGGCAGAGAAGGTCCAGATCATCCAGGAGCGGATGAGAACATCTCAGAGCCAGTAGAAGTCTTATGCTGATAGGAGGAGAAGGCCACTGGAGTTCGAGTATGGCGACCACGTCTTCTTGAGGGTCTCACCTCGACGTGGATTATGGAGATTTGGCTAAGGCGGAAAGTTGTCTCCACGCTTCATCGGACCATTCCAGGTCCTCAGCAAGATTGGAAAGGTGGCTTATTGCCTGGCTCTACCACCTCAGTTGCACCGGGTGCACGACGTCTTCCACGTATCTCAGCTGAGGAGATACGTGCACGACCCGACGCATATCATTGACCATGGGGAGTTGGACATTGATGATGGGGAGACTTTTACGGAGGTCCCAATGGAGATCGAGGATTGACAGGAGCGGGTCCTACGTGGACGGTCGATTCCTCTAGTGCGCATCAGATGGTAGCACAGGAATCTCCAGGAGAGCACTTGGGAGCGGGAGGCTCAGATGCGTGCTTAGTACCCACTTTTGTTTCCCTAGTTTTAGATGTATCTTTACGGGGATGTAAAGCCCTGAGGTGGGAGTAATGTAAAGATCCATAAAATTCAAGGAATTTTTTTTTTTAATTTTCTTTGAGATTTTACAAGAACACAGTTTCTGACGACACTTGATTCCGAGGCCCGGTGTGCCCGGAATTTATTTCCGAAGTTTATCTCGGGTATGTTCAGTGAACGAACAAGCGGTAATTTCTAACTCTTGAACTGGTTCTCGGAATCGAATTTCAAGGGCACCGATGGAATCATAGCGCCGATATTTGCTTAGGAACACCTTTTCCGAAGTTGCGTTTACACGAGAGAAGTTGTTAATTTTTTTTGGAAGGTAAAATAAAATTAAGCATCAATTTTATTTTTTCTCTAAGTGGTTTAAAGCTTTGGGTGGAAGTTGGGGGAAACCATACAACTTCCATTTGGAGGTTATGAGGGTGGTGGGGCCCACACGAACCCTACCCCTTCACCTTCCCTAACCTTCCATAACCATTCATTTAATTTGACAACTTGAGTTAATTAATTATGTGGATTAAATTCAACTTTTGAATTTTCAAACTTAAGTTGTGTTAATAAAATAAGTGAGGTACTTATTTTATTTTGGGTTGGAGGCTTGTTGCTGGAGAGCTTTGGGAGAAATGCTAAGGGAGGCTTGAATATCTTCATCTTCTTCGACGAAGAACATGAAGAACATGAAGAACGCGAAGAACGTACCGATCTCCGATGAAGAATGACAAATCCTCGGAGATCGACTACGCGACGCCTTGTACCGCGACTCTAATGACGCCTTCTTCCGCGATGATTCTCCTTTTGCGACGCTTCTTTCCGCGACGATTATCTCTGCGACGAATCCTCGCTCAACTTGTTCGACGAGGTAGGGGTTTTTTTTGTTCGTGATTACTACCTTGACGTTCTTCATGAATTATGACCATTTTCTATCGATTAACGAGAGGGGGACGAACCGAACAAACACGGCCGACCCTCCTCCCTTATCTATGTTGTTGTTTCTAATGTGAATTGGAATGGGAATGGCGTCGTGCTGTCGCACCGCGCAGGATCATGCGGCAAGGAATGCGCGGCGCCATCGCGCCGCGCCGTGAAATCAAACAAGGTCGCGACGCCATCACGCCGAGTCAGAGAATCACGAAGACACCGCAACCGGAGCGGGGCCGTGGCAGAGGGGCACGACACCGTCGCGCCGCGCTGGACGAACCAAGTCCGCGGCCGATTCTGGGCCACGGCGGAGTAGGGAGACTGGAGGCCGGTTCCGGGCCGCCAGCATCGGAGCAGGGGGGGACCGGCCCTCGCCGGTCCCGTGGTGGCAGAAGCCGGCCGGCCGGAGCGGGCTGGCCGGTCAAGGAGAAGCCGGGGGTTACAAACCCCTAGTGGCCAGCTCAAGCGGTCCCCCATTATGGGGGCCGCGGTTACAAAAGACAGGGGGTAGGTGCCCCCCCTCAAACGGCTCGACCGTTTGGCCGAGCTCCTGGCCAGCGCGCCCTGCGCGCCACGCCGGCCGGGCCGGGCCGCGCCGGCCGGGCCGGGCTGAGCCGGGCCGCGCCCAAGCAGGATGGACCCGGACCTGGTTTGGGTCGACCCGGTTCGGGTCGACCCTAGGGGTATCGAGCCGGGTCGGACCGGGCCCGAACCCCTTAATACCGAACCTCTTCCGGTCGGTCGTCCATAACTTGAGCTACGAGCCTCCGATCGACGCACCGTCAGTTGCGATGAAATCCTTGGATCGAGATGGTCGTTTCAGTATATTGAACTCAAGGTTTCGGAATACTTGGGGTTCAGTCGAGTTGGTTCGTACATGAAACCAACCAGGCCCTCAGAACAGAAACACTCATAACTTGAGCTCCAGACGTCCGATTGACGTGCCGTCGACTTTTTTTGATTCCTATTAGTGAGAAGGATCTTTTGTCTTACTCCGCCTGAGGTTTGGACACAGGTGGAGTATGGTCAGGTTGGTTTTGACTTAAAAACCAACCGGGTCCCTGGGACGAAAAAGCCAATAACTTCCAGACCGGGCGTCCGATTGATGCGCCGTCTGTGATGCTGAGTTCCTGTTGACGATACAGAACTTTTGGATACATCAAATCCAGACCTTGTGTCAGTTGATGTATCAGCCTCTCGGATCGTAGAGCGGACCCTCCCGAACGAGCTTGCTGTGTGCGGGAACCCTAGAGCTGGCTGCGTTTGCGACTGTGACGATGACGACGACTGTACAGAGATCCTCAGTGGATTCGATGGCGACGACTACAACACTCAGTGATCCTACATGGATCAGTGCTACCGATCCTGTGTGGGTCTGATCCTGTGTGAGTCAGCGCTCAGCGGTTCTGTGTGAGCCAGTGTCTATAGATCCTGTGTGGGTCCGATCCTGTGTGGGTCTTTGCGGGGGTTAGTTACCTATCGATCCTGTGTGGGTCTTTGCGGGGGTTAGTACCTATCGATCCTTTGTGGGTCCGACGACTTAGATGAATCAGTGGCTACATTTGATCATCTCTATAGTCATACGAAGAAGTATACCTGTGTGAGATGAATCCTGTTTTGCTTTCCTGTGTGGATTGGGTTGTGTTTTCCTGTGTGGACTGGGTTGTACTTGGACTCGGAGGTTGGAGCGAACTAGAATTGGTGACTTAGGTATATGTATGGGCATATACCTAAGCAGTGTCAGATGTTACTTCGTGATTGTATCTCTCCTTTATGGATTCTGGGAGACCTTTGGGGGTCTTGGGGTACTTACTGAGTAGCTTATACTCACCCCTGCACGGGCTATGCCCGCACTACATTGTGTTGGTTGCAGACAACGAACAACGCTGATCGTGGTTGAGGCTTGCGGAGCAGGACGGTACCTGGAGGTGGACCACTGGGCGAGGCGTAATCGGAGCAGACGGCTGGACCCGAGGAGCTGTGGAGGCTATCTGTACTCATCCTTTATGTGGGACTTCCAGTGGATGGCTTGGCGCTGCAGCTTTACTTTTCAGTTGCTGTTTTCCCTTTCGAGTTGTACTTTACTTTCAGTTTGGGTTTGTATTCTGCCCACTTACTTTTCCTCACTTACTGTTGTACTCAATTTTTATTTAGTGTTTACTTCTACTGCTTGCTTGCTCTGTGGTGTTTGTTTACTTTATAAAGGCAATTCCTTCCCTTTTTACAGGGATTTACGCCTTGGTGCTAGTCGCCAGCCCCTGGCCTATGGAAGGCGGGCTTGGGGTAGTCACTACACGAGCCCTGAGGACGGGTCGTGAAAAATATGATATGATAATAGTGAATCTGAGGATTATAATATCCATAATCATTATGATAATTGTATTCAAATATGTTGCTTTAAATATATGAATAATTTAGATGTGATTATAAGTATGGATAAAAAATTATGTTTTATACATAAAACATTTGAAAAAAAACTGTGGACTTAATAACTTATAAATCATGTGAATAATAAATTTATTGTGATTTCCAAAATAATAATAATAGAAAATTCATATGTATGACTTCTGACTCAACAAGGTGGAAATTGGAATTTTAACTATAGGGAATCAGATAGATGTATTAATAATTTATATATAGACACTTTTCTAATAAAATACAAAAAATTTATTAGATAACAATATAATTTTTGTTGTTGTAGTTCATAGAAATAATTCATATATATTTTCACTCATCCTTGAGGATTAATGGGGTTGTGGGTTTTTCTTTTCCAAAAATCATCATGTTAATTCATTGTATCATTTTATGATGATGGATATCTATATTATTAACTGTATTTATTATGTCTGATGGTAGAAAGTTGTCTCATTTTATCAGGATGGTCACATGGTATAAATTTTGATTATAGAATCATGTTGGACTCATGGTAGTATGTTGGTCTCATTATAGAACATTGGTTCACAGTAGGAGGTTGGTCTAGTGATTGAAGGTTCATATCATGGTTATAGGTTGTCTCATAGTATTATGTGGTATAATGATAGTTGGTTGGTCTCGTGGTATCAGGATGTACCGATAGTATTTGGTTGGATCACAATAGCAGGTTCGTCTAAGGGTAGTAGACTTGTCTCAGAGTTATAGTGACATTAGTAGTTCGGCATCACATTATCATTTTTTTCTAACGGTATCAGTCACGGTGGCTAGTTGGTCTCATTTTTTGAGGTTCATCTCATAGAATAATTTTTTAAAAATGTCTATTTTTTCCAAAATGTAATGGTTATGAATTTTTGTTATAAATAATTTTTTAATTATTTATAACTGATTTTATAACCAATTTCAAATAGGGTATAAATATCCTCAATTTTTTAAATGGTTGAATATAAAAATTTGGATCTTTCCATAAGGATAAATTTATAAACTTAATAATTCTTATTTAATGGTTTACAAAATATAAATCATGATGCAATCATGTCATTAACTATAGAATAATTCTTTTTTATTCTTTTATAATGATCCATAATTTCATTGAGTCAAGATAAAACAACACCCAATTATTGAACCATGGAGTGTCATTTACATATCTGGGTACTAGCATATTCTTGTTTCTCATGATGTGTTAATAGTTTTTTTTCACATTATGTTCTATAGAATCATTCCATGTTTGATGCAGTGTAATCATTCTCTATTGTTTTACCTAAATCCCAAAAAAAGAAGAATGATTATTTATGATTTCATTTTTACATCATTGATGCAGAGATTTCATCTGGTTCTCTACTATGTTATATCGAAGAGCGTAGATATGAACTTGTGTTCTATGTAGAAGATTCATTGTTTATCACATTTCATATTAAAAAAAAATAAGTTTTCATGTTTTATATATTTTGGTAATGATGAAATAAAGATAAATTAATATTTATATATACTTAAAAATAAATAGGTTTTTTTAATGTTATCATGTTTTTATAGAGTTATAATAGTTTTACTCATGTTTTTTCTAGAAAAAATGCTAATATGTTTCTATTATGGTTAATAAGTTTAATTATGTAAAAATAGTCAATGATCACATATTTGGTCATGTGTGTAAGATAATTAATAATGGATCATGTATATTTAATTTGTTATTCCATATAGATTGTTGAAA
The DNA here is from genome assembly GCA_963277665.1 of Viscum album. Classification (NCBI taxonomy): domain Eukaryota; kingdom Viridiplantae; phylum Streptophyta; class Magnoliopsida; order Santalales; family Viscaceae; genus Viscum; species Viscum album. The sequence goes on along the minus strand of OY728151.1, from coordinate 1,494,949,998 downwards.
CTATATGTCATGTTTTAAAATATTATTTAAAAATTCATTGCTACTAAAATTTGATAATATAGGTTAAAAATGGTTATATAGTATGATAAATGAATAGGTTAATTTAATATGTTAATGAATATGGTTTTTGATTAAAACAATTACATGTTAAAAATGGATCAAATATAATTATTAGGGAAAAATGAATTTGTTTTATGTATTATATTCCATATTGAATATTTTTTTCCTTTATACCTTGTGTGATTTAGTTAGATATAGATCATTTACATACATTGTGTTAAAAGCCTAGGTGGGTGAGAGTTTTTCGTGAAAAATGTTGGGAGTTCGACTTTTGTGGAAGTAGTTAAAAAATGTAATGGAATAGTGAATGATGATATGTATGTTGTAATATTGGATTAATCCGGGACTCATAGAAGGGTTTCATGTTGGGATTTCACTTTTTTATTAAATATTTAATACACTTTTAATAATAGATGAAATTAAAGTTCCCATGCATGAGATTATTCATTATATATTCCTATAATCATATCTTGTGGAATCAAGTTGTTTATTTTGTATAAAACTATTTTATTGTTGGTTAGAATGAGTTATATGGTACCTAAAATTATATAAATAAAATTAATAATATTTTTTATCCCTATGTGGTTGGTGGATCATTGAATTCTAATGATTATAAATAATGAGAAACTATGAGAGCATTTAGTCTATACCTAAAACTAAAGGGAAAAAGTTTTTTATTTTTTTAATGTAATTTTTATTGTATATACATAATTCATTTAATATTTAGTGTTATAATAATGAATTAAATTAAATTTTTCTTGAAGTAGCTCAATTCGAATAGGATGTCCAGTTATTTTTAGTGGTAGTTGGGTGTCTTGGAGGTGGAAGATTTTGTTGACTGTAAGACTAGGTAGATTCCCTCAATGTTATTGTGAACTATATTTATCCTCTATTTATTTTCATTTAATATGACTCCCCACCCATGTTTGCAGAGAGACTAAAATCTAGGGGACTCTGGGATGGTTTTCCCACCAAAATCTAGGTTTTAGAGGAAAAGATGGATGGTTTCACTCTGTTTCCTTGCACACTTTTATTGGTAGTATTATATGTGTGTATGCATAGTGGTCATATTTACCAATATTGTTATATAGAGGGTTTTAATGGATTATGGTTATTTCAAATAAATGTATATCAAAATTTAGTATCATATTAACTATTATAGGTATCTCATGTATGGGTTATGAGAGAATGGGGAATAATACTCAACAAAAAAGATGATTTGGCTCCCAAAAAATAGTTAGTTACTGTCATAGTATGGTGAAAGGGGTGATGTAATGTGGTGATTTACAAGATTCATGGTATGTGGTGATGAGATTATATGTGCTAAGGGGTTCTTGATATGATATAGTATCCCATTTGTCTTTTTGGTACCTTAACTTTAGAGAGATATGGATCCAGACATGCACTTTTGGTTAGGTAGATTTGGGATACCTTAAATTTTGAGATAAATGGATTAGTATATGCACTGTTGGGGAAGAATGATAAAAAATGGGGGTGCGACATTGTAACAATCTATAGTTATATCAATGGAAATATCCTTATAATTATTTCATATAGTATAAATCACATAAAATCACACATAGAATACAATATAAACATTATAAATATATACTAAATGAAATAAGTGGAATTTGAAAAAATTAGGGAACTAATCTAGGTTTAATATTAACCTAACCCTTAGAATAGTAATATGACCCTTTTGAATAGTAATTCAACCAATTGAATAGTAACATTATCTATTAATGTAAAAATAATGTTTACGCATCATATACATGATAATATGATATCATTATATCATGGTACATGTAAATAAATATATTAAAAATAAAAATTAAGGGTTGTTATTTTTATAACAAATAAATGTTAATTTATAATATTATAATATATATAATTAATTAAAATGGAATTTAATTTCATTAAATTGATTTATAAATTAATATTGTTTTGTCATGTGATTATAATATAATTTTATTATACATAAATTAAATTTTCAAAATGTTATAAAATCAATTATAATTTTAAAATTAGTATCGTCAAATTAAATGACGATTTTAATTAAAAATTAAATTGTACATATTTATAAATTTATTTTCATAAAATGTAGTTAATTTTTGAATTATTAACATAAAAAATTCTTATGGTTATTATTTTTTTTCTAAAATACACTAATTTTCAATAAATAATAAAATATGATAATTTATGATAACAGATAAATACAAGAATTTTTGAGTCATTGTTGATGTAAGGAAGATATAAATCTAGAATATCAAACTCTCCTTCATTATTCTAAAATATTTAGCGAGAAGGATAAAACTGTTGAATTTCTTTAGCCAAAATAAAATTCTAATGAATAAAATAATGAGAAAACAAACCTCACCACCCCTATGAATACCAATATTTCTCTCACTCCATTATCAGTATGGATATTCCTTTATTTTCCATTAAATATAATTTCATTATACATACCTTATGTTTTTTTTGGATATACATTTTTTCAATCTTATTTTTTGACAAATTAAATTATTCTTTCATAATAACACCTCTTTTAAAAAAATACATCTTTTACTTCCCATGAGATTGTTTCTTCCTGGAAAATCTTAAACAAAGTATTTTTTTCTCTATTTGTTTTGGAAACCCCAAATTATATTCATGGATATATTCTTTAATAAATTAAATCCATTCCTTTACATGGGTTATTTTATGTCAAATATTGATATACATTTTATATAGAAGACAAGATTATTTAATTTTTATATTGTGACGGGTGCCCCAGAAATAATATAACACAAGTAAATGTTATGATGTGATTGGTTTTCTTAGAACTGTATAACACTCTAATGATTTGGGTAATGTGATGTATATCTTGATATAATGTTCAATATGCACTAACATGATTCTAGAGTTGTTCACAATAATGATGTCCTGCTGATTCACATATTTTATCCAGGAAGATGATGCCAGCTTTTTTCACAACTATGTTGATATTTGAAAACTAAGACATGATGTTTCATTTTTATATAATTCTATGTCCCATAAATTTATCTAATGCTTATTTTAATTACTATTATTCTATTTCTTTGATTATTTTATGATTATTATTATTATACCACCCATGTTTCATATCTTTTATTCATACTCTTAAAGGACTTTTAGCTCACCCTTTCTTTTGATGTATATCCTTTTGTGAATATATGTACTAAGGTGATCATGAAGTCTAATAAAAAACTAGATAAAAATGAATTTAACCATGTATTTGATTTATTATATTCATGTTTTTTATGGTCCTAAGTTTTCAAAGAGACTAATTTTTTGGATCCTAGTTGTGTAAAACATTTATGTTGTTTATCATTAAAATGGTTTAATAGCCATGAATGAAAAAGTAGGTTCAATATAGTTTGTATCAAATAATTGTATATTTAATTAGGGAATTAATATTATATATCCTTATTTAAAACCAATTGTATTATAATATGTATTTGTAAGCACCAAAGATGCTTTGTTTTAAAAATTGATATACATGGTAATCCCCCAAGACATGCATTTATAGTTAATTGTAAAATTTAATTAATTATTTATCCATGATTTTTTTCTTATTTATTTTTCAAAAATGTATATTTAAGAAAATGGTGGGAACCAAGAGAAACTAGGACAATGACCTTTTTTAAGGTAAGTGAAGCTATTTCCCAAATGACATCCTCAAAGCCTTAGGAGGTGGTGTTTAAAATTTCATGGAAATTATTACCCATATATCTACGAATATGAATAATAACCAAAAAAATATTGAACTTCAATCTTCAAGCAAGTAAGATAAACTGACTATTGAGTCATTTATGTAGCAAAAACTGCTAGCATTTAATGGATATTCAAATCTGCTAGTTATCATAGTTTGGGTCAAATCAATATTGAAGATCTACATTGCAGTTCATTTTTTTGAGATGGATAATGTGATTCTGGTTGTTTATTGTTTTAATGGAGAGGTCAATCAATGGTTGGAGTTGATTAGTAACACCAAGAAAAATGAATTAATTGAAGATATGGAGTGGTAAGAAATTAAGAAAATATTTCTTAACAAGTATTTCCCAATAACTATTCAGACAAAGATGGAGATATAATTATTAGAGATAAAGAAAACGGAAGGTGACACTACCATGAAATACAAATAATCTTTCAAAAGGATTATAAGTTATTAATCAGGTTTTAAAATAATAAATGATAGAAAAATAGATATATTATATATTAGTTTAGGAAGAAACATTTTAAAGGATCTATGTATTCTAGACATTTGGAGTTATGAAGAAGTTTTTTGATGTGATATAAATTTAGTGATGGAGTTTTGAGAATAGAACCTTGGATATGGTGATAATAAATGAATGATAGTGTTTCAAGATGGGGGATCTAATTGGAATGGATGAATGAAAACTCGATAAATCACATGTAAAAAATGAGGGAATAAGAATCATTGGATTTTCCTAAATGTGATGGGGATATGCTGTATGTGTTGGAGAGAAGGACACCAAGATCTTGAATGTAGAAGAGAAATGAGGAAGTAGGATAATGTTATGGAGGATAGGAGAGAACCATCCATGGATCAATTATTCAATTATACAGGTAAAGAGAACTACATAATCTAGTTCACTAAACATTTAGTCCTCGAGGGTAATTAGCATCACCATCCACCAAATCCAAAGGAACAAGGAAAGTCTTATTCCCTCACAACTAATGATTTGGATCATGAAAATGTTGTGGTTATATGAACTCTTATTATTCCTTAAATAATAGAGATCATACTGTTTGATTCTAGTTCTATGCAGTATTTCATATCTTCCAAGTTTCATAGAGAAATTCGAACAACACCTCCAAATATGGAGGTTTATTTATCAGTGGGAACATAAAATTGCTAAATTATTGCATAAAAATCATATAACTCCACCCTAGTTAATGTTTGTGTACTGAACCACCCCAAAAATGTTGTCTTATATCCTTTTGTAGAGTTTTATATTATTGTGTGCATGGATTGGCTATCATTCTACAAAGGCAACATAATCTGTCAGGAAAGGGACATCACTCTTCACATCCAAAGGTATCCAAAAATTGTATATAAGTATAAAAATGTGTAAGAATCTCTATCAGAACCATTGTTTCAATTTTTGGCATTATTTCCATATGAGAAATTATATATAGCTTAAATGATTATTTCAAAAAAGATAATTATGATCAAATACATTCTCTTTGTAAGGGGCTACACTGATGTGTTCCCAGAAAAATTTACTGGAAATCCTCCTAACTGAGAGGTTGAGTTCTCAAATGAAATTATTTTTGTATCCCTTCATATATCAAAGACACCATTTGGAGTTTCCACTATTGATTTTGAAGAACTAAAGAAGTAGTTATAAGAAAATATGGAGAATGATTTTACACACCCGACTACTTCACCAGGGGGTGCACCAGTACTCTTTTTCTAAAATAATGATGGACCAATGAGCCTCTATATTTAATATTGTGTGAAAAAAATAAGGATAAAGAACATACATCCCCTAATACAAATAAATAACTTGTTCGATCAACTGCATGAGGACATGTATTTGTCTAAGGTGGACCTTTGGTTGGGATATCAACAATTAATGGTTAGGTCATAAGATATTCCCAAGACTACCTTTCGAACGAGGTATGAACACTTTGAGTTCATAGGGTTTACTGTTAAACTCATTACTGCTCCAACAATATTCATGGACTTAATGAATAGTGTATTTAAATATCACCTCAAAAATCTTGTGGTGGTATTTTTTGATTATATTTTAATATACTCCAATAGAAAGGAAGAAAATGTGGGTATTTTTAATACTATTCCGTAGACATTCCAAAGGTATAAGGTATATGAAAAGTACATTAAATGTGAGATATAAATGGGGGGTGTATCATTATTGGGGAATGTAATCACCAAAAATAGAACATCTATGGACCCTTCAAAGACAACGCCAATCAAAGAGTGGACTAGGCCAATATTTGTAATGGATTTTCTTAGTTTCATTAGTCTAGAAGGGTATTACTGGTAATATTTGAAGAGCGTATAACAATTTTCAAACCCACTACCAAGCTAACTCAGAAGGAAGAAAATTTTATATGGACTAGTGAATGTGAAGACAATATCAAAAGATTTAAAAAAGAGTCTTCTCACCACACCAGTACTCACAATTCTGAATAGTGTGGAAATATTTTTTGTATTCAACGATGCTAAAAAGAAGGTATTGTGGTGTTTACTAATGAAAATGATAAATTGATATCCTACACCTCAAGGAAGATGAAAATTCATGAGCAAAACTATCATATGCATTGTCTTGAGTTTGCAACTGTAATCATTGTGGTAAGAATTTTTCCACACTATCTCTATTGGTAGTGATGTGAAATATATAATGATCATAAGAGCCTCAAGTATATATTCACACAAATGGAGATTAATATGTTCCAATGAAGGTAGTTAGAGGTTGTCAAGTATTATGACTAGTCAATCCAATACCATACTAGAAAAGTGAAAAATATTTATATGATATAAGTAGAAAGGATACTACATCATTATCAATGATGAAAATTGAGATATACCCAATATTATTAGAATGGAAAAAATGGACATGGGAATCAGTCCAGAAGTAATATCATCAATACCTTCTCAAATTATTTCTCAACCATCCATTTTGGAAAAAAATAAAGGATTCTCAAATAAATTATGTGGAAATTATAAAGAAGATCAAATCCATCAGAAATGGGAAATCCTCAGAGTTCAAAATTGATGTGGAAGGAGTCGTGTGATTTTGATCATGACTATTTTTACCCTCTATTCTAGATATAATGACGGAAATTTTGAATGACACACATAGATCATCATTATCTATTCACATAGGGAGAACTAATATGCATCAAGATAAATAGGATAACTAATAGTAGGGAAATATTAAAAAGGAGACTGATGAATAAACATCCAAGTGCCAAGTATATTATAAAGAGAAGGATGAAAGTAAAAATACTATGGTATTATGAAACCATTACCCATACCAACATGGATATGGGAAAACATCCCCATAGACTTTGTCCCCAAATATCTAAAGATATCCAATTGAAAAAAATGCTATATATGTTGTTGTGGATCATCATATGAAGATAGATAATAGTATCAAAATTCATTAGGACTTTTCATTGGTTCAATATGAAATGATATACATCAGTGAAGTTGTAATGCTACATAAATTACCATTATCGATTGATTTAAATTGATATTTCAGATTCAACTGCATGTTTTGGAGAGGTATCTAGTATGCCTAAAGAGTTTGTTGAAATTCAATATGAATTATCATCCACAAACTATTGGCCATTCTGAGTAGACTATTCAGAAATATGAATACTTGTTGAGAGACTGTTCTATGTATTTCAACTGAGGATAGTACCAACATCTACCTCTGGTGGAGTTCTCCTATAATAAGAGTTTATACTCGAGCATCCAAATGGATCCATATAATGCCCATAATGAAACAATATATTGAACATCATAATTATGGGATGAAGTCAATGAAAAATAAGATTTTAGTACATAACATGGTCAAATAAATGGAAGAGAAGGTTAAAACCATTCAACAATATATTAAGGAAGACCAAAGTTGGAATAAGATGTATGTACACAATCATCGATGGTACCTATAATGTAATTCTAGAGACATGGTATTCCTTTTCATTTCCCCATAGAAGAGGATCATGATATTTGTGAAGAAAGGAAATAAGAGTCCTATGCACACCATCCCCTATTAGATTTTTGATCATATTAGAGTTCTTCCATATAGACTGGCTATTGCACCTACTATGTCTCAAATACACAATGTATTCCATGAATCCCTCTTGTTGAAGTACAAACCAGATCCCTCACATGTACTGAAACCAGATGATATATAGTTGGAAAATGATATCTCTTACATAGAGAGGACACAGGTTATCATGGACCGTAGAGATATAGTTATATGAAACAAGATAACTCACCTTGTCAATGTAATATGGATGAAAAATAAGTACGAAGAGGAATCATGGAAAATAGATGAAGGGATGAAGGGGAAGTGACCTATCTTGTTTTCACCATAGTTTGTAAAAACAATTCATGGGGAAAATTTCATAATGTGGTAATAATATAACAAAAAATAGTTCGACCCGTGGAATTTCCCGTCTTTTAATTATATCATATAGTATAAATCACATAACATCACATAAGGAACACAATAATAACATCATAAATAAATAATTAATGAAATAATATTTCTTTCTTGAAATTAAGGAATCAATCCTGATAGAATACTAACACGACCCTTAAAATAGTTATATGACCAATAGGAATCATAATTCATCCAATAAAATAGTAACCTTGTCTATGGATGTATAAATAAGATTCACTAATATTATAAATGATAATGTAATTTAATAATATCATTATATAAGTAAATGAATATATTAAAAATTATTAATTATGTGTTAGTATTTTTATATAACATAAATATTTATTTATAATATAATATTAAATATAATTATTTTAAAAAATTACTTTCATTAAATTTATTCATAAATTTTTATTTTTTCCTTATTATTATAAGATAATTTATTGAGTCCTTAATAAACTTTTAAAAATGTTATAAAATAAGTTATAATTTAAAAATTAGTATTTTCCAAGTAAATGATGATTTTAATTAAAAATTAAATTACCTAAATATATAAAATTATTTTCATAAACACAAATTTATTTTTTTATTATTCTCCTCGAAAAATGGTGATGGCGTGTATTTAGTATTTTAATAAAATGCATTATTTTTTTTGTGAATATTGAATTATGATAATTTATGATAGAAGATAAATACATGAATTTGTGAGTCATTTTTTATGTGAGGATGATGTAAGAAAAAAAATCTATAAATATAATTTATTATTTTAATATTTTTAGGGATATGGTTAAAACTATTCATTATTTTGAGAAAAAATAATAAATTAATGAATACAATAATGAGAAAACACCCCTCTCCTCCCCTATATGTACCACCCCTCACCACCTATTATACTCACACCTTCCATGATTTGAGACTTATCTAATTAAACCCATCCCCTACATCTAGGAGCCAATTTTCTCTTCATAAGGCTAAACCCTTTTCCCTAAGGAGATTCTCAAGGAGGAGAAAATATAGAGGTAAAATCCTCTTTCTTTTTCTTTTGATATCCTTTCAAATTTCACTTGTTTTCATATCCATTCCCAATATCTAGTTATACAAGTGGAATGTTAAATCTATTAAATTATATATAATATAATTTTATCATGTCTATGGAATAATTTATCATTAAACCTCTCCCTTTTTTCCTTTTATTATAAAACTTAATATATCATCAATGGTGTGTCGATTTACCACCACTATGGAAGATGCATTTTCAGTTTTCACAAATTCCTTCAAGGATTATAATAAAATCATTATTATGGATAATTAATATTTTATTCTACATTTTTATGTTATATGATATTATGGATCCTATAGATATAAACATGATGATATATGCTCATAATGGTCTTGAAATACATAACAAAATTAAATCATTTTCCTTAACTATAAAACTAATGATTCTTCCTCATATCAAATAAACCAATGATATATAAGGTCATTTAATTATATTTAATTTAATATATAACCTTAAATATAAATTATGTATAATTATATTCATTTTTCACTGAACTCCATATATGTATACAAGCGAACCAATCATGAAAATCATGAAAATGAACAATCATGGAACAATGGAATTGAACACTATAACTCATAAAAATGGCTATAAACTAAATTTATAAATTTATAATAATTAAAATTCATGTAAAAGTTTTTATACATTTTTTAATTAAAGAATATAATTTTATTATCCAGGATAGTAAATTGAATAAATCATTCATGCAATATGTAAGGGGATTCTCAAACCCAAATTCATTCCCTTGGGTTTTACCTAATTCACAGCATTTTTAGTCTAGATGAACCATCAATCTTCCATAAATATAATTTATTTATAATTAAAAAAACTTTTTTGAATATACATGTTTCCAATCAGATTTTATGAAAAATGAAATGATTTTTACAAATGAACTCTTCTTTCAAATTATACATCATTTAATTATCATGATATTATTTCCTCATAATGATTCTTATTCCAATTATGTTATTCCATATTTCTTTATGGGAAGCCCAAATCTTATTTAGGTATTTATTCTATTTTAAATGAAATTCATTCAATTTCATATGTTACATTTTCTAAAATATTGATATACATTCTATATGTAATGCATGATTATTTAAATGTTATGATGTGATGGGTGTGCCTAGAATTATATAGTTCTCCAATGCATTGGGTAATGTGATGTAATTCATGAGATGATGTGAAATATGAGGGAACATGATTCTAGATTTGTTTACAATAGTGACATCATGATGATTCACATAAGTTTTGCATGAACACAATGCATGCTCTGTTCACTACTATTTGTGGTATTTGACCACTATAGCATGATGTCACATTTTTATGCATTTCCAAATTCCTTTTATTTATATAAATAACCCCATAATTATTATTATTCTAGTCCTTTTATTATGTCATGATGATTATTAATATTCTCCCTCATGTTTCAAGTCTTTTATTCATATACTTACTGGGCTTCTATCTCACCCCCTCCTTTTATGTAAATCCTTCAGTGAATATATGTACTAAGGTGAGTGAGAGGACCAATGATATGATAAAGAAGAATGAATTAAATAATTTTATTGTTTTATTATGTAAATGTTTTTAAGGTCCTAATTTTCATAATACATTAAAACTTTGTATCACGGTTGAGTTGTACTTTTATGTTTTTTATCTTTTTAAATGGTGTAACAATCAATTATGAAAATGCAGGGTTGTTAAAGATATTAGGAACTTTATTGATATATATTTTTTGTTATATTATTCATGTATGTTGTAATTGGTGAGATATTTCAATTTTAATGATGGTAATATAGTATTAAATTTAAGTTAAAGACTTAGATTCACTTATTATTATATGTAATTTTGTTTTATTCATTATCATTTTCATGACTGTATTTTGGGATTATACAAAGTAGTATAAATGTTATTTTCAAAATATGAATATAGAAAATATTTATAAATATTTTTGGCATAGTTGTTATTTGGTTGTTGTATACTATATTTTGGTGTTGTTTGGGAACGATTTTGGATTTGAAGTCTCTATTTTTTTTTGATTTTGTAGTTTCCTTTTTTAAATTAATTCCATTTTTATGATATTAAAAGAATGTTGGATTATTATATTATTTAATTATGAGTAATAGGTGATTGATTTTATTGTATTATATCTTATTCCTAATATTCTTCTTAAATGAAAATTCATCCAACTTGTTAGTATGATATACCCTTGGTTCCTATAACCCACCGTTAACTTATTTGAGGCAAAAACGGAGCATCATTATCTTCATGATCACATTTATTGACCATTTTGGGTACATTTTTCGAATGGGTTTCATGATATGTTTTTTTATCCAAGGTTATTATGAAGGTGATAGATAGATTTTAGAGGTATCTATAGATGAGAACTATATTTATTGGTAGGGAAAATGATCAAATATATTTTTGTATAGGATGTAAATAACGGAGGATGGAATGTACATAGTTATTCAGTACCCCATTTTAATCGATGTAATTTACATTATGTTTACTGAGCCTACTAGTTTAAGTGACACTTTATGTGGGGTATATTCCAATTAAAATATCATGCATTAATCTTCAAAGTTACTATGATTAAAATGGGTGTAATATTGGATACTGGTGATGCATGGTTAATTTTTTAATCATACATATTCGATATTCCAGGTTTTAATCAAAATATGTTATTTTTTTAATAAGGATATAGTTTAATATCATCATAATATTTCTAGATAAGATATTTTATAGTATTTTATATTATATCAAAGTAGGATAGAGTTCGATGATGAAGGATTATAAACATGGAAACTTAGAATGATTCAGGCCTAGGGTCTATAAAAGATTAAGAGTATCATTTCATATATAGTTATAGAGTAATAGTTAGAGGTGGTGGAGTTAGACCTCAATTTTATCCATGATCCTAAGGGTAACAATTATTCATTTGTGGTAAAAATGTTTCTTGGGTAAACTAGGATGGGAAGTTACTATTACTCCAAGACCACGGGGATTCAAAGTTTTCATGTGATGTGTTTTGTGGCCAATTTTGAATAAAGTTTCATATCATGAACCAAAAGTTGGCTAGTATATAGGAGATGCATACCATTCAATAGGGTATCACCAACATTCATTAATTAGGTATTATTTTCTTTCCCATCATCAGATATGTTTTGTCATAGTTACCAAATGGGGAGGCATGATGATACATTTGATGGAAGATTTACATCGAGATATCCAATGTAATTTTACCCCATTTATTATATTGTTATATATTGAGAGATATATAGAGAATGGGTTAAGGATATGACATTATCTAGGATATTATTATCAAGAGATATGAGTCACTATGATTCTCTATATAGAAGAGAATCACTATAGGGTTGCTGGTAGCATCGAAAAAAATGTTTTCATATGGCTATGGGTTGGTCACATTATATATAATGTCATATATCCTAGGGTTTTTAAACTCAGGACCCTTCCAAGGGATAATATACTAGTTTTTCATGTGGTGGTTTTGGACATTAGTTGTGAGAGTTCCCAACTATTCAAAAAATGAACTCTGTGGTAGGTGTCCCCCTTCATATTCTTCCATTATGGTAGTTCTAACCAAGGTTTTATTAGTAGGGTTCTCTAACCATTGATTATAATACTAGGGACATAGAATGAATATGAAATCATTATGATTATCTAATTCCAAAGAGATTATAGAGTGGTAGTGGAGGTATCTTAATTTGGTTTAGAGAGTTGAAAGAGTTGGCAGTGGTAAACTATATTCCATAGAGTTTTTGTACCACTTAATCTGGTTGTCTTTTGAGTTATCAATTTATTCTATTCAAATTGGGTGTATTCGTTTTTTTTATTCTAGTGATATGAACTCATTAATATTAGCTTCCCTAGTCCATGAATTGATAATTGAGGTAGAGATACATACAGTTCCCTTAGTATATACTATGTTATATAGAGATTAATGTTATCTATTTGATATGTATGGGGTTTATGAGATAATGATGGGAGATAACTGCACTTGGGGAGACATCAAATGTTTACCTATAAAACCAGACAACATGATCATATTTCTGGATAAATATATATTAATTAAAGGGAATCATGTATTGAATTATGAGTTATATTATTTTCAATGATGTAAAAAGAGTGTCCTACATTTTTTTCGGTGTCAGAGACCCTTAGATGTGTCAATGGTGCATTATTTCAATTCATTTCATGATGGACTAGTTGATGCTGAGCTATTTTTAGGTAAAAAATAGAGATATTACTTGGGTAATATAAGACTAACATGATATATATTAGGAATAGTTTTTGTTGTTTCCCCATTAATGGGAGATCTAGTTTTGGATAGAGATAGATCTTGGATATTCTCATATTTAATTATCTCTATATAGGATGGGGTTTTTTTCCTTATGGGAGCTTTGGGTACAAATTAATAATATTTTTTTAGTGTGGTTTTTTAGTTATGTGTTTCACCTTGGATTCTCTAGTTCTATTCTAATGGATTTTAGACATATGTCATTTTTTGGTATATATATTGTCATTGTATGAATCAAGTGACTATGAAGAATCTCTACCAAATTCCAGGGATTTATGATTTAATAAATAATTTTTAAGAAGATAGTTTGTTCATGAAGATGTATTTATTGTTCGGATATCATCCAACTTGGGTAAAGGGATCATTTATACTAATGGATTCATTCTGATTCCATTATGAGAATAAAAAGTTCATTTTTATATTGATTGATGTAAAGAATCCTATTTTTTTCATTAGGTTTGTGAAGGATGAGTTTTAATATCTCTTAGGGAGGTTCATGGTGGTTTTCATAAAATACTCATTGTAAAATTTATATCCAAAAGAGAATGTAGTCGGTTATCCTCTTCTATGAATTCAAAATAATAATTTCGAATTTACAGTTTTCTATGACACATTATATTTTTCCTTATGAAGTGTTTTGAGGTAGTAAATATCAATTATTGATTATGGGTCTTGGAATTTTCATCCATCTGAATGTATCTATGTCTTACCTATTCTCATAGTTGTACATGTTGTGTTTTCCATGATGTTGTGGCCACATTACATCATTAATGGATTATATTGGTATTTTACTTATGACAAGTGCCTAATGTATGTATTCTCCCAGCTGGATTTAAACATGAGACACATGCAATTGATAAAATTATTATTGGACCATAACATCCAAATATATGAACATTCATAAAATATGATGTTGTGGCTAATGAGATAATGAGAAAGTCAAATTTTGGTATCATGTGTGAATCAAAATATTCATTTATAATGATAGAATATATAATTGTGATTCAACATGATATCATAAAGGTATATAGAAGAGGATTATTTTTTTGGATTAAAGTAAATTCATCATCAGTGATGAAATTATAGTAATCACTTCTATTATATTACTAGATAGAGGCCATCCAATATAAAGTTACTGTTAGTGATTCACATAAATGATGGATTGAGGATGATCATTATTCAGTGTTGTTTTATAGATGGGTTTTAATTATTTCAATTATTCATGATTTGGTTCTCTATGAGGTCCACAACCCACCCGTGGTGGTACATCCATGAGTAATAAATATGTATCATGCTATGATAATTTAGTTTATGTGTCCTTCTGGGAACCATTCAGTTCTAGAGTTTGTTTCAGAATAAAATTTCTACTAGAAGGTGAAAATTTAACAACATGTTCCCATAGAGATGATTTGGAAATTAGATATTCCATAATGATAGGGGTTGAACATCTTGATGGTCTTCTTCACTAGTTTACATCAAGCTGAGGGATTATATGAGGCAACAATGGGGTAAGAAGATCATTTGACATGGATATCCCACTTATTATTTATAATGGAATTAAGATTTGTGCATGTTTTTTTAAAGAAAGTACCTAGAGGAGGTGGTGAGACTCCATGGATTCTGAAATAAGATCACCTATAATTGTGATTCAAGTTTTATATTCCGGATGAGTAAAATTAAAGAGTACATTATTGGCTATATGTTATGCTTTATTACTAATTTTCATCTATTGATGGATGGTAAAACATATTATATCATCCAGACTTCTTAAGAAATGTTTTTTGCTTGTGTATTTTGTTTTTGAGGAACATTGACAAGGCCCCAATCATTGGTCATGTTTGTTATAATATTTTTTTAGAATTGGAGTGGCACCATTTTTAGAATAATAAAACCAATGTTACCATTTAACATTGTGATAGTATGGGGTTGGAGAGTCAATAATTCTATAGTTGAAACAAGTGTAGATCATGAAATTTATTGTAAATTTGATTCATGGGAGGAAAAATTATTCATAAGATCATATGATGTTCTATGTAAACTATAAGAATGGATCTCAATAGTTTTATATTAGATATTTTTTGTTCCTCAAGGTGAATAATCATTGTGGATAATGACAGTTATGATATAGAAGTAGTATTTCTCCTCAAGATGACCGTGATTTTTAATTTTTGTATTATGATTGTATAATTGAATATCATATAGCACGTCCCCTATAGATTATCCATATTAATAAAGTTTTTTAGGCCTCACATCTTTTCCACTATCTTAATGATTATTCTCACATCATCAATTAGGGATAGATCAATTCAAATGATGAGATTAACACTGAGGAGTTGCCTATGTAGATCTAGAAAAACATAGAGAATTTTCTATGTGATAATTTTATTCCCTTGGTTTTTTTAAGTTGGAACACAATGTTATGAAAAAAACCCCATGTAATGTGGGTTGCATACACACCCTAAATATCGCATTTCTTATTGAAAGATAACCATTTATAGATATTTTTTATTGATGTTTACAATAGTATGGATTATTATATAAAGAACTCGTCTTTAATTAATTTATTATTAATTTTCCCAATTTGATAGGTATCACATATCATAGAATACTATCTCAAAATTTTGTGCCTTTTTTATCTTAAATGGTTGGTTATCCTTCCATGATGTAATGATATTATTTTTCTCCTAATTTTTAATATATCCTTATTTTATATTTTTTCCATTCTATAAGTTGATGTGTTTATATTTCCAAATCACAGAGAGGTATATCATAGGTTATTGTTATGAACTGAAATCTCTTTTCATTCTAGGATCTATTTTAAAATTGTTCGAAATTAATTAGTATATAAATATATAAGACGATTCCATAGTAAAAAATAACTTTTTCATTGTGGTTTTACTTAACCTAAAGGTACCAAGGGGGTTTATGTGTATTCATTTCACTGGTATTGTTTTGTTTTTTAATATACTCATTGTATCATGTTTTCAAATTGTAGTTGTCAAGGTTGTACATTGGTATCACTGCTATATATTGGCTCATGGTAGCAATTCGTTCTCAGGGTAGGATATTTTTCTATTGCTATCAAGATAGAATAAATTAGTATGAATCCCTAATGGAATATTTTTTCTGATGGTAGTTGGTTGTCTAATGATAATAAGTTACTCGTATGGTAGTATGTTGGTCTCATGGTTCTAGGTTAGCTTATGGTAGAAGGAAATATCATAATAGTGGGATGGTCCCAAGGTAGCTAGTTTGAATCATGGTAGTAGTAAAAATAGCATATTTATATCAAAATAGTAGGTTGGTCTCACAATAGTAATCATGATAGTTGTCATGGTATCTAGTTAATCACATTGAAGAATGTTGATCACAAGAACTAGTTTTTCAAAATTTCATGTTGTTCCAATAATTTCATAAATAGAACATTTTATCATAATTTTTTTCATGAAATAAATAATAGAAATTAAGTTTTATGTCAAAGAGGATATGTATATAAATATTTTCATAAAAAATACTGAATATTGGGATATGTATCTTCCCACATGAATTAATTGGGAACTTTGCTAATGTTTAATTAATGTTTGACCTACTATAAATAAGACAGTCTCTAGTCCCTTATTATATAATAAATATGATTCATTTATTTGAGTTATTCCTTGTTTTTTATGAGTGTGAATGACCAAAAAAATATATTATTGAACATTGAAATCAATATTCATTAATATAAAGCACTGTGTTCATATATATTTGGGTGAGTTTATAGTTTGTTTCACACTCTGTTTTCTATTGTTTCTTGTCACATTTCAGGTATGATATTGTTTATCATTAAATTTTCTTAATTTAATACAAATGATTAATGGTTATTTAGGAACAAATATATATGAAAACACAGTTATGATATCATCATATATTATACTCTATTTTTGTTGGTGTTCGGATTATAATTTCCTATATATGTAAGAGATTTGACACTTCAAATATTTGATGTATAATTATATATTTTTCATGAATATTCCCTTTGGGTATTTGTGGAATAATCATTAACGTTGATTAAAATTGAATAACAAGAATATTATTATTTTTTATTGTGGTGATATGATTTTATTCCATGACAATGATTTTCCTATTTTTTCTATACACTATGATTTATATGTTTATGATATTATTTTTCCCATTGTTATACATTAAAATGTATAAATATAATAAATCTAGTTATACATGTTTTATAATTAATAAATAGGAAAGTTAGTCAAATTTTTTCTTCCTTATAGATTTATGAAACATTATGGGATTATAGAAAAAAAATCCCAAATTAATTCGAATATATTTATAGATTTTTCTTTTGAATTAATATTTCTCTAACCCATGGTAAATTTATTTATTAATTCAATTTTGAAATAATTTTTTGATCAATAAAAAAGTTTCCTAGGGTATAGGGAGATCATTTTATTATGAAGGATAGAGTCATTGGTTTCATGGACTATATGACATGTTGACTAATTTTAATTTCCTTCATACCAAATTTAATTTCTCTAGATGTGGATCCTTTCATTGAAGTATGATGTTTGGCTGGGATGGATGATGGTTTCTTGAGATATGGGGAAGGTGTTCATGGATTATAGAAGTAGTTTACTCATGGGAAAGGGTCATCAATGATAATATGAACTTTATAATCAGGGATGGAAATAAGACTAATGGAGTGGGTTGTAGTTGGGATCATTCATTTATTGGGTTAAATATTGGACACTCAAATTATATTGTATTATCTTAATTGATGAATGGAAATGTTTCATCTTTATGTAACCATTTCCTAACTTCTTTAGATATCTACATATTATTGTTATGTGTATCTCTGTAATGGTAGGATATCATGATTTTGAATGTACCTAGAATTATTGAATGTTAATTAATAAAAAAATGTTTTACCCAGTGGGGGGATGATGGATTGTTAGAATAATAATGGGGATAAATCATGAGGAGCCTTTGAATCAGTTGGATTACTCCTCCAATTAATTGGAACTAGTTGAATCTCTTTTTAAAGTAATTTTTAATATTCTAGATAACGAATAAATGGAATTTTAAATGTTAAAAATAAATAATCATGATATTTTATTTTTTAATATAATTCATTTCTTATAGGATACCTATACCTTAGTTGTGGTTTTTCAGGTGTCAAAGAGATTATGGCCATAGATGTTCCTAATACTAGGTAGAATTATATATTTTGTTTGTGATGTATATTAATCATGTTTTTAATGTGATTTCATATATTAACCCATCCATATTTTTAAGGGTACAAACCCACAAAAAACTATTGCAGGGTGATCTACCCATCATTCAGCTTAGTGAGGAATAGATTGATGAATACCTACACTTACCCTTATCTCATCTTTTGGATGTATTATGTATTATTATTCATACTGGTTATAATTATCTATGTATGTGTGAAGCAGGTTGTAATGGATTTTTGTTATTAAAAACACTTTTATCTCCATGTATAGTATCATATTAATTATATATTGTGATTTTCTTATATACATTAATGTTTTGTGGAATAATACTCGATTTTAGGTTTCTAGTGGATCTTGGAAAATAAATTTCTACTATCTGAAGATGATGAATGGGATTATGTAATGATGTGATAAATATAATTCATGGTACATTCTAATGAGATGATGTGATACACAAGGATCTAGATGTGAAATATTCACCTAGGTTTCTTCGTGGTGGGTTACTTTTGGGTAGAGATGGTTTAGGATGTGCAATATTGGGGTAGAGTGGAATACAAGTGGGGAATTTGTACAATTGTTCCTTATAAATATATATATTTTAGTATATATTAATTTATTAAAAACACAGTGAGATATAATCATCAGGATGAAAGAAATATGGTATACTTGATTACGTGATGTGGAATCTCTACTTATTATTCAATGGGCTTTAAAATGATTTCTTTATCATATTTATAAGCGGACACATATAGGATCATAGAGATTATACATGTTATGATTACTCTATGTATATATAATCTAATATTTAGGATTGTGGGATCAGTTTAGTGATCATGATATACATTACTATATCAGAGAGCTGTTTATGAGGTTTCTGGGATTTATGGTTGCTATGAAGGATTCATTTTTTTCAATTATTGTTTTCATTTTTTTTTATTTTTCTAATTATATAAAAGTGTATCATGGTTGGATAATTCATATTTTTTCTTATATGATGGTGATTTTTTGTTATCTTATTACTCATTCCCTATATTCATATTAGTGTGTAATTTCTATCATTTGTGTGTATAAAATTACAAGAGTTTTTTTCCAACCCATGAACTATTAGAAGAGGAATTCAGTTTTCTTTATCTGTAATCTCTATTTACCAAACCCTGAGAGGTACCTTTATGAGGAGTGGGTCATTAAATAATTAATAACTATCAATAATTAATGTTTATCATTTATTAATCATATAACTAAAACTATTTTTTTATAATAAAAATAATATTTAAAAAAAATGAATTTATAGATTTTTTTCTCAATGAACATGTTTTTTAAATACACCATGTTTTTTAATTGATAAAAAATTATCATGTATAGAAAATAATTTCCATAATAGGAACATAAATTTAGAATTTTTACATTGAAACTATCAAATATTCAAATTTTTTTAATATTATAAGGCAATGAAATTTTATGATAAATTTTAAAATAGGGCGGGAATATAGGATAAGCACTGTGTATTAATTATATAATTAAAAGGATGTAATATCTAATATAATTGAATCGTAAATGAAATTTTTATTAGCTAAAATATAATATATTTTAATGTATTAATATAAATTTCCATTATTGTATTGAACTTTCCAAATTATAAAATTTAAATTTAAATTTATAAAAAACCAATTTTGAATTAAATTACTTTTAATATAAAATATAAAATATAATAATTATTAAAGATTATAAAACATAAAATTTTATAAAATCATTTATAATATGTTAAATTAATTAGATTAAACCAATGTTAATTGAAATAATTTTTAATTTTAGATAGAATATATTTCCAAACATTCCTTTAGTCAAATAATTTATGCAGATCTCAAAAAACCCTCAATTAGGATGGTTCCATTGAAAATTATCTCAAGGAATCAGGAGGTGTGAAATAATATCACTCTAAATCATTACATATTTTTAGTATCCATATCATTCATAAAGGATAACCAAAGAGTCACCTAGACCTATTTGATTAAATTCAATGAATTGTGTCAGATTCCCTTAACTTTTTTTTGTAGGGATTCTAAAGAAGCAAGGGATCTCATATGTTGTGGCCTCTCCCAATCTAGAGAGTTATCCGAGCCAAGAAGGGTTCTCGGGTTAATTTTTGTGGCATATTGGGATATTGTTTAGAGGGATCTTATGGATGTCATTCCAGATTTTTTTGGGAGTTTGTTTACCCATGGTCACCTATGAAACAAAATTAATTCTACTTCCAAATATCAAAGACCCACCTACATAAACAATATAGGACAATCAGTATGTTTAATTTTTTTTATGAATTATTATTTCTAATGTCACTAAAATAAGGGTCTAACTTCTACCTCAGAAATGGTTTTCAAAGGAGAATCATGGATTTATTAATGCGAGTTCCACTAAGGCTTTCATTGATCTATCCCGAGAGATGATTGGAGAAATTAATAGGATGGATCATGGCTCTAGGATGAAAAAAGTCATAGGAAAGGTATAAGGAATACCAGAGTGGGGAATAATATTAAATATTATGTATTTTATTAGTTTCTCTAGTTGGGTATTTGAATTATTCTTTAGGTTGATTAGGTCCCCTTGGTTTGAATATAATTCCTAGGAAATAGATGTGGGTTTTGAAAATACTTTTCAGTTTATGATAAAGGGACAATATCTTAATAAATATTTCCATTCTAGTCCATGATTATTTTAGAATGATTTTGTCATGAAAAATTCACGTTGAAACAATCCATCCCTTCTAGTGTAGAATCAATTTCCCTTGAGTATTCCACCATTTCTTTGCAGATGAAATCATTCTCTTTATTAATGGTGGAAAGGGGTATATTCATAGAACTATCAATGTAGAGAATGAATATTATAAATAGAGTGGAAAATATTTAATATATGTTAAGATAATATATTATATCTTGAGTTCCTATTTGGATCATCTTGTAAAGGTAATGAAAGATATTATGAAAATTAATAGAAAAAAATTATGAAATATTACATTCATGGTCTAGTTTCTCTAATAATACTACACATTGACCATTAGGAGATCATGGTTTTAAAGATCACTAGCTGCATCAACAATTGGAAAAACCAATTTTTATCATTTTGGGGCTAGGTTCACATAGGCTATTAGTATTCTCAATTACATTTATATGCATGTGAATTCCATTTTCAACTATCTAAAAGTAGTGATAAATAACATAGAACAATTATTTTACTCATTAATTTGTTGTGATCATTTGGATGAGTGATATCATCAGGGATATTATACTATAATGGAAAATGATATTAGGTAATGAGGTATTTTTCTTAGAAGTGTGGTTGACACAATGAAAAACCTTCAATATATTTTATTTTAGAATTTTTTTGAAGGGAAATCACTATGGGAAAAATTATCTATGACGAGTTATGGGGCCAACATGGGTAATATAAAGAGGGGTTTTTGGAATCATTCCCAGGTTCTATAAGAAAATTTAACAAATATCTAATTCCAATCTAGGTAGATTGTTTATTTTAGGGTGATTCAATACTTGTAAAAAATGGTGTGGTACACCCCTATTATTTTTAGGATTCCCAAATCCAAAAATTACATTCTATTAGGAATTAAAATTCCAAAAATTTATTCATTACACTCTTGATAAACATAATAATGATATCTTCAATTGAATTTAGTTTCCTTCTGATCCTAGTAGACTTGGGTATAGAGGTCCCTCAGTGGGATCCATCTCATCCAAAGGGTAATGATGTTTAAACCATGAAAACATAAAAACATGAATGGTAAAAACCCTATACTATAATGAAATTACTATATAGTATAATTTACATCTATATTAAATTTAGAAACACCCATTTCTGATGGATTAAGAGATCAGGTGAAAGGGAATGTATATCGTGTCCAAGTGATTCTGCTACTGGAACTCCAAAGAATAACCTATTGGGCATTTTTTTGGTGTCGGTGAAAGGGAATTATGAAACAACTTGGAGACACCCATTGGAATCTAAAATCTATCATGAAAATTTTACATTTTTATATAGAATTGGTTTCATGGGGTGGATACCAATATGTAGTAGTAGAAAGAAAATGAGATTTATTATCTACTGGCTACTAGTGTATCTTTAACTCTAAAAACAAAGAATGCATGTATGTACCATCAAGATCATGTTTGGCCATGATAGCCTGGTCTAGATTCCTTGAATTGGATCTAGGGGCAATCTTGAATAATTAGAAAAAATATAACTCCAGGAATATAGTTATGAATGGTATGAGGCCTTGGCCTACTTTTTTGAGGGTGTTTTCTCTATGTAGATGTGGCCGGTTAATCCTACTTGTAGCGAGTTAATACTTATTATTAACTGTTAATTTAAAATTTTCACCATGAGAGAGTGATGTATTTTCTAGGTATCTAATAGTTTATTAGTTAACACATTCAAACACTTTTATGGTTGAGGGGACTCCTATATTTTCGAGGATCAATCTCTTCTTAATGGGTTTGATGCTATTAGTTAATCCAATATCAACGTTTGAAATATTAATAATTATTCCTCAGTTATTCTAAATTCTCCAAAATGAAAAATTCTTACCACTATTTTAATTTTCCACTATATCTCTAGATTCAAGGATTATATTAAAAGAGCGATTATGAATAACACTAGGTGTGAAGGTAACTGTGTTCCCTACTATATGGACTCTATGGGTAATGAATGAAATACACAAAATATTTACAATATCATAGGCTCCCTCCACTCTCAGTGGGTTTCTTTTATGCATGTTGATGATCTTGGCCTTCATTATATTACGTTTCCATTATCTTTTTATTTTCCTTAACCCTTTATTTCCTTTAATAATTTTTTTTACTTTAATGACTAAGGTACGTATTCATAACCACTTCACTGAAATTATTTTGTAATAATTTTCAATTAAATTTTATTTAAATATAAAATTAAACAATGTTTTCTTATAATAAAATATTTATTATAGTGTGTTTGATAGATCACAATTCCCTCTAATTATACCATATTATAAAGAAATTAAAACCATTACAGATTCCTTATCCGCATTATCTATTAAACATAACCGTATGAATGAAATATATTTATGGTTATATGGATATATTATTTTGAATAGGGGGACTTATCAAATATCTTATGAAAAAGATATATATTTTGTAGCCTTAATCATGTCCCAACTAGATAAATCTACATTTTGGAATAAGATTCCCATTTCCATTAAAATATATTGTTATGGAATTGAGTCCACTAGTAAATTTTGTATCATCAATGAATATCAAATATATATGAAACTTGTAATAGTATATTTATTATATTTTAAAAACTTTTCATTAATCTATATCCATTTAAAAAAAATAAACAATGATTTTCTATTTATACCATTATACAATGAATTTACATTACAATATCATTTCATTATCATTCCATTAATAAGGGTAATCTCCAATAAATTTTGAATACACAATAGTTTCATCATTGATTATTGTATATTCATCTTTATATTAGTAATTTTCCACTATATTGGTAAATATTTATATTCAATATATCAATTTTTTATATGGAATCTTTTAGAATGCATAACATTTATTATGTCTAGGGTTCCTAATGAAACATTAGGATACATATTTATTAGAAATTCTAAAAATAATATGGCTAAATTTGATGTTTTATAGGAATAGTGGGGAAGAGAATTATATTAAATCTATTGGAATCATGATAGAAACAATATTGGGTATTTTATATATGGCTACATATATAAATATTTTTACCTTATAACAACATGGAAGTATAATTTTCATGCTTGTGAATATATATTATATCACCTTGATCCAGTTTTTATTATACATGTTATTTTTTATATTAATTATTTCATTATCCATGGATTTATTCTCCTCATTTGTTATAGAAATGATTGATTATTTTTTCTTCAATTTTATTCATTTCATGATTTTTTTCAAAATGCATTTTTTTATATGTTAAAACTTACTGGGCATCTAAACACAGAAACAAATATTTTTATCTATTTCCCAAAAAAACCATGAAAATTAATATGTTTGAGATAAGGAATATAAGGAGGAAATTATAATTGTTCTATTTTTTTCACATGATTTATTATATTTTTTCAGGTAATATATAGTTTTTCTGTATCTAGTCACCTGAAACTAATAAGATTCTAGATCCTCTATATTGGAATCTATTTATTCCCTACCAATTTTAAAAAATAACTATAAACATAAGTTACTTGTTTAGAGATGTTATCAACATTATAAAATAATTTTTAGTATATTTTATCAAACACGGTCCTCGTAGTCTGAATCTTATGGAATACATAATTTAATTGAGATAGAGACAATGTGATGATTCCAATAGGATTTATTAGTTTATTAGTTTTAGAGAAAAATAAAAATATATGAAATAAAATTTACATTGGGAAATGAAATGAAAAAATAATCAAAAATAATATATAATAAACTATTTTTGTATAAACTCATTTGAATATAACTTCATCATGTATTAGGGAAAGGAAACAATGCATGGGTGATCACAAATTCTCCATAAGGGTTAGGTATAGTGGCATCGGTCAAGGATACATAATTAATAATTAAATGGAACTGTAAGTAACATAATAGAGATGAAATTTAAATAACATGGTTATATGAATAGATAAGTCACAATCAATATGGTAAGGTAAATAACTAAAATATAATTCTATTTAATCAATAATCTGAGAATAAAATGTATCCATATATTATATCATTTTGAAAATAACACTGATAAAAAATGAATTCTTAATAAAAGGAAGTGAATGATTATTGGAATTCATGTCTAAATTACATGATACCTCTACCATTATGACCATTCAAAATATTTTTTATAGATAATTGTGAAAATTGATTCGGTTTGGCTAAAGATAACTCTTTTCACTATATCATTAAGAAGATAGTTTAAAACAACAGGGTACCATCCCATCATGTGTGAAAATTTATTTGTCTCATGAGACCCATAAATAAATCAATGGGATATCTATAATTGGACCCATCCATTTATTTAATGTTTAAAGCATTCATCATATGTCAAAGAATCAATTTAATTCATAAAAGTTTTCCATATCATCAAATTTTATTTTGTAATGTATATGGATAAGTTAGTATTTACACAGTTAATCAAAAAACTATCAAAAAAAACTATATGAAAATATGGAATGCAGTTTAGGAAATATTCATGTTAATTATATGTTAATTTTTATCTTTAAGATAAATTTAATGTACAATGAAATATTTTAATATAAATGTGATTATTTCAATAAAATAATTTAACCATCACAAAAGAAGGTTTTATTGTAGATTTTTTTACCACATGGTAATTTCCTATTACATTACCTTTGGATGAAATTATTCAAAGTGAAATTAAAATAGTATAATGTATGAATTAATCACGATATTAACTTTCATAGAAATTTATATTCACCATATATATGTAAATTGGTTCATAATAATAAATAAGACTCAATGGAGAGTATATTGAGATGAAATAACTTATATAACACTTCTATTTGGTTGAACATTATTTAACTTTATATATATAGGGTTTAAATGAGTTATTATCTTATAATATAAAAATATTAATATTATATTTATATATATTAACCTCCGATAACATCTTATCACCCCCATTAATAATTATTCTTTATTTTAATTTTTTTAGGTGTATATTGCCCTATTTTTTCATAAGAGTTTCATTATGAATGAACTGGTTCATGCACATATTATATAGTTAAATCATCTGAAGAATAATAATCATAAAATAATTAAGATATTTTTACATAATTATTAGTTTTAAAACCAATCATGATAATTTTATGTGAAAATTTATGTATGTTACAATCATGAAGATAGTAGCTCATATGTACATGTGTGTATCATTTCAATTTTTAATTGTTTATTATAGGAAGGAGGAAATTATTGTTTTAACATTTTGGATTGATAATTTTATCATATATTTCATATTTTTTAATTTAATATTATTATATATATCATACATGTGGTGTGGTGATGAAAATAGATTCACATCGCTTCATAAAGGTTCTAGTCAATACTTATATGAATGATGTTATCATATTTATGTGAGTGAAAGGGTATAAAATAATATTATCTCTTAAAAATGATAAATATTTCATGAATATAATAATTTTTTAATTTATATCAAATATGTTGATTAAATTTATCCTTATTACATTACATTTAATGCATAATTGAAAAATTAATCACATCGCTTCACGAGGTGGTAGTCTGCCGTACAAATGAATGACGTTATCGTAACCCCTACAGAATGGAATATAAAATATACTTATAAGATATAATTCATTTGGATTTATAATAATTTTATAAATAAAATATATATAATATATATCCATTATCATAACCAATCATGAAAATTGTTAATGGATGAACGACTGACATCGTCTGGTGAGGCGGTAGTCCTCCGTACAAATGAATGATTATTTTGTAATCCATTTGATGGTTTTAGAGGCTTTTTTGGGTAATTAGATTATTTTAAAAACATATATGTGTACTTATGACACTTAAATAATTATATAATAATGTTTTAAAACTAATTATATGAGAATGAGGTAGAAATAAACTAAATAAACTCGATGAAGAACGATACTGATTCATTGAGTATCCTCCTTTATTTCGAAGAAAAGCCTTCCTAGGATAGAATTATACCCAAAAAATTATTCTAGGATTAATAAATGGAATTTTTGTTATGAATTATTAAGGTATTGGAAAATGAAATATGGTGTAAATGTGTGAATAATAGTGAGGAGGTGGTCACCTTTTATAAGTGAGGTGATTTCCACACTAGATTTTTTTAAAAGAATCAATCATACCCACGTTTTTATCATTCCAAAAGATTTAAAAATGTGAAATTATCTAAAATAGTAGATAAAATATATAAATACGTCCATCCAAATGGTTTTCCACAAGTTAGTATATAATTTATGACTCTTATCATCATAGTTTCACCCCTGGGTAAATCTATTTTTACAATAACCGTGGTAATTATTTTTTACATTTTTTCACTATCCATTGTTCCCAAATATTAATTTTAATTAATTATAAATTATAAATTGTTATTATTGAAAATATTTAATCCATTTCACCAAATTAAATTCACATAATGGGGAATTTTATTTAAAATTAATCTCACAGACGATATGAGAAATCGTGTTTTTATAGAGAAAATGTTCAAAGAATAAAATGTTTTCTATTAAAATTATATAAGAAAATAATTAAAATTTCATATAATGGATTAAATTATATATAATTTTAATAATATTAATTTGAAAAAAATTAAAATATAATAATCCTTTAAATATAATATAAATGAAAATATTTTTTCCACTAATTTTTTTTATTTTTTACTATAAATAAAAAATTAATTTTTTTTAAAAAATCTAAAAAATTCACACTAAGATAATTTTGATATTAAAATTTTTAAAAATTATAATTATTTTTAAAAATATATTATCTAATAGTTTTATAAATTAGTTTTAAATTTTACGTGCTATGCGTGACTAAACCATCATTTAGAAAATGTATATTTTTTAGAAAACATTTATTTTTATTTTATATGATTCATATTTCATCTCTAACAAATATATATCTAAAATTTTCAATCATTATTTTGTAAAATTAATTGAATCTAATTTGAAAAATATTTTATAACATTATACTATAATATAGTTCTTTTTGACTTTGGGTTTCAAATTTGGTAAGCTATCAAAGAGAATAAATTTGAATGAAATATATTCCATGGAATGTTTATTATTTGTGTTTCATATCACATATGCTATCAAATAAAGTTTTATTATATTATAAGTTGATGGTGGTATATTCATACCACCATAAATGAATTGTTTCATTGAAATTTATATATGATATTAGTTATAAATTGTTTGATATTTAAAAATTACTTTACTAAAATCTCAAATTTTAAACAGAGTTAATATAATATCCTTATAGTAAAAGGTAAAGAGAATTTAAAAAGTTCACAAGTAATACAACATTACTATGATTCTATGAAAGATAAAATTGGTGGCATGTGTTGATATTAATATTGATGAAAAGTGTAAATAATTATGGAGATTGATTGAGGGAATTGATCACATTAAATTTAATGACACATGGAAAGTTTAGGGCCATTAAACCATAAATCAATGATGATTTAAAAAATCATCCGATTTTTAGGATATAAATTTAATATGATAAAAGTTTTGATTAGTTATTCTTTTCTTAAATATGAAGAATAATTTTATTTTCTTTGAATATAATAAACTATTTTAAATTGGTACATTTTAAATTCATAATCCAATATCATCCTTTGGGTGTGCGTCGATAAATTTTTCAATTGATCCCATACAAAAATAAATGAATATCCAAAAATGTAATTTTTATACCCGAATAATTAAAATTAACTTTTAATGACTCTTAAAATCATTAATAGAAAGGTATGTAATTTCTTTAATCTCTAATTATTATCATGACAAAACTGTTAGAAAAAGTTATCCAATATGTATAAATTTCCATACAGTTAGGTAATATATTTACCTCTATAACCTTATCAAAATTACCTCTCAAACCATTTTATAAGTGGTTATCCTTCTAACCTTCCTAATGGTTGTGATCCATAAATTTATAAATTTTTTCACAGAATTTTCAAAATTATTTTATCATTAATATCTCAATCAATATGATGTATCCATTAAAAATATCATACCAAATATATGAATACCTACATCATGTATTCGCTTCAATCATTGTAATTACCTGAATTTAAATATAACCATATTGAATTAAATTACTACTCATCGGGGAAGTTCTAGTGGGTTGGGCCTATGGGTTATGTAATGGGAATAGTATGACTCTGGACCTTCGGGTTATGTATTGGCCTTCGGGTCATGTGGGGCCTTATGCCTTGGGCCTACGTGTCATGTAAGGTTACCCATTCAACCCTTAAAGGGGGTATTATCCATAATAAAATAAAAAAGGAGGCCTTCAGCCCATTCGAACAAAAATATAACCATATTGAAAACAATAATTCCCCAGTATTCTTTAGATAAAATATATATAATTTGATATATTCTATTAATACAACATTTTTATTTACTAAATCAATGATACTATACACCACTTAGTCATTGAATCATTAATATGTTCAAATGTAGAATTTATTATCCAATTTAATTTAACCATATAAATCATTTAATCATCCCATGATCATTATCTCATCATTAGAAACATATGAAAGGTTACATTTAACTAAATAATTTTTTATAAGATGTTAAACATGTAATTGAATCATTTTTCATGGTTATTTTTACCATTCCACATATACAATCAAGTCATTAATGAAGAATTAATATGGTTCAAACGATATACATATCATAATTTTTATTATGTGGAATAAATGGATAAAATACACAAATTAAATAATTATTGAATTGAAACAAAAGCACATTATTCATTCCACTTCTCCTATGGTAATAACATAAGCATGACCATCATCCATTAGCTACATTTGATGAATATTCCTTTGAAACATGGGGAATTCAATTTTGAAGTGCACCATTTCCATATATTTGAATCACAAACATGTGAATCCATTTTTATTCCATTGAAACCATGAGAATTGTAGCCTTTTTACACACTCATAAATAAAAATCATTTTTATTTTAATAATGTAAATAGGTTATTCCATCCAAAAATATCACATGTGGGAAATTGATTTATTCCATTATTTTGTATATTCCTTTTTTATATCCTCTAGTTCTATTTTTTTCCTTCTAATCCATTATATTAGATAATTCCATCTTTGCATTTTTATCAAATTGTACTATATCGTCATATGATGTGAAATTTTGGGAGACCAATTTCCATCGAAATATTGTCTTAATTCGATCAATGAAATTATCATTCTTACTTCATAGTTTTTGTGTATTGATTTAGTTCCCATTCCATCTAATTGGAAAAATTTCTAAATGATGTTTTATACAAGATTAGAATATATCATTTTGAAACAAAATGTATAATCCCAGAAATGCAGAAATACTTAACATAAATTGAAAAATTATACATCGCTAATCTCATAATCGTAAACAAGGTTTTAGTGGTTTTATCAATTTTTTCCAATGGATTCATAATTGGTTATAAAGAAAATTTGAATTATCATAAGAATATTCCCTAGGATTTTCATATAATATGTATTGTAAGACCCATTTTCATGCACCAAGGGATGATTGGTTTAATACCAATATTCCCATTTCATATTTTTTACCCCTATGTTCCTCTATGCTAAAGCCAATTCCACTGGTAATATCAAGATATTGATGTGGCATTAGAAAAAACAACATAATATAATTTTTACCAAAATAACAATTTTTTATTCTATACCTATCTGAAAATTTTATCATTGAATTATGTTACCTAATATATATTTTAATAAATATAGTTATGATGAATTATACTAAACATCCTATTTAAAAAATTTAACAACCTTGACCCCAATATCCTAGATGCATTTCCTTACTTTATTATAGTTTTGGAGAACCATATAAGCACATGAGCCTTAGCCCAGTTGGTGGGGACTCTCTAAGTGAATCCAAGAGACCAGAGTTTGATTTGGGGGGGGGATTCATATTTCTAGGATACTATAGTAGTATAATAGAAGGTGATATTTGGTACTATAGTATAAAAAACAATTCAATTTTTTGACATGAAGACACCAGTTTTGTCCTCCTGTCCTTCAATGATTTCAGACCACCAAAGGCCTTCGGGTCACCAACGACCTTCAGGCCAGTCAAGATTTTAGGAAACCTAAATTACTTTGAGACACCTTAAGACCTTCAGGCCACATGTAATGAATATGCAACTAGATAAACATCAGAGATAAGGCTCCAGATGAGGATTGAAGATCCTATACATTCACTAGATCAGAGATAATCATAATTGGAATACAGAGAGGGTATGGAGTTTCCATCAATTCCAGTCATGTGCATATATGCATAGGATAGCTAGCCAACCAGCATTGCAATGGTTGATAGATGACATCAAGATATTTTCTAGGGAGGGTAGTTTTAAGTAGTCTATTTGGGATGAATTATTATTAGGCCTCTGGGTCATGTAATGTTTGCCTATGCCTAATATCTAAGTAAGGGTTCCACCTCATTCCTCAAAAGGGGTATTGTTAAAAAACAATAAAAATTTAAGGCCTTCAGGCCATTCGGGTGAACCATATAAATACATTATAACCATTTAACTTTTGGAAATAAAAATAAAAATCAACACGTTAAAACTACAAAAAAAATTCATCCTTTAAAACTCATTTAATGATCTCTTTTTTATATATTGGGAAATGGAAACAATGTAAGGGTCAAGTTAAATTATCTATATGGGCTAAGTACACCATAAGCTATAATTGACCAAATAATAATAGAAAATATGGAAAATTGAATAACTAAAAAAACATTCAATTTAAATAACTTGGTTTTATGAATATATAAGGTATAATCAATATAGGATGGTAAATAATTGAAAACTCATTCCATATTGTCAATAAATTGAGAATGAAATTCCTCCATAACTAATATCATTATAAAAATATCATAAATAGTTAATTAAAAAATATTAATGAAAGAAAAATATAATTATTAGATTTAATGTTCCTTTAATATGATATATATTCCATAAATCATTTTTATAAGATAATTTAAAACAATTGGGTATAGATAGATTCATTTTTTCCAAATACACTTCTACTTTCACGACCATTCACATGATAGTATAAATCTACTAGATAAAAACTAATATGTTATAGAAAAATAATTGGTCAGTTAAAAAATGTTGATTTGTTGATGGGATATTTATAACATGGAACCAACCATGTATTTCAAGTACAAATCATTCTTTGTATATCAAATAAAAAATTTAACTCATATTTAATGTGTGGTTTCATTAAAATTTATTATTGAGTAATGGATTGTGAATTTTAAATATTTCCCCAATTAATCAAAAAAAATTGAATGAAATAATTATAAATAAAAAATTTATATGGTTTATGAAATAATAATATCCATTATATAATAATTTGTATATAAAAGTGTAATGTAATGTGTAACAATAAAATATTTCAAAAAAGGTGTTGTTTCAAGAGAATGTTAACAATCACAAAAGAATGTGAGATTGTACAATAACTTTACCACTTCATAATTATTGTATCAAATCCCCATGGATGAAATGATTCAATGTGAACATTAAATCCAATTAATTATTAATTAATAATAATATTTAATTAATAACGGGTAGTACATACTCTACATAAATAATTGTTGCAAAATAACATAGTTGTCTCAATGGAATTTAAATGGAGATGATATCCCAATCCCCATGCTTTCATCAGGAAAAAATTATTTAATATACTCTATTATTTTTTTAACATTTTATTAAATTTTACCATAACCATATTAATCATTTCATATACGATCCATTTATAAAAACTTATCATGCTTTTGTTAATAATATTTTTTTTCACAGTTTAGGTATTTAATATCCTTACTTTCTCATTCATGATTCTTCATGAAATATCTGGTTTTTCTGTATATTATATAGTTATATCATATCTTGATATATTTTATGAACTATTAATCATATGTTAACCCAATTTTATTTTTAAAACCAATCATGAATGATGGTTATGAAAAATAATCTACATTACGATAATAGAAACAGTATGTCAAAAATACGAATAAGTAATGTTTCCATTTTTCAGTGATCATTATGGATAGGAGATAAGTGATATTTCATTTTTTCAAAATTATTATAATATCAAATTTACCACATTTTTTTAATATACATATATATACGTATAATAAATGTGTTGTAGTGATGAGAATGGAGTCACTTTACATCTTGAGGTTGGTAGTTCACATGTACATGAATGATGTTATCATCCTTAAGTGAGTGAAAATTTAACAAATATTATTACCCATTCAGACTGAAAATATGTTATTACTATCATAATTATTTCATTAATATCACATATATTGATAAATTTTAACCATAATACATTCCATTTAAAATGTTATTGAAAGGTGAATCACACCTCTTCAAAAGGCGGTAGTCTACCGTACATAGTAGTGACATTATCGTAACCTATATGGAGTGGAATATATATAGATACATTAATATATTTATAAATTCTATATAATAGTATTAATAATATCATATATATACTTTAAATCCATAATCATATCCCTTCGTGACTGTCTGTAATGGAATATCGAATTCTATCAGTTAATGAGGCAGTGTTTTTCTTTACACATGAATGCTAATTTCATAAACCATTTGAATGATTTAGAGGGGTTTTTACTTAATAATATAATTATAAAAAAATTAACTTTTATTTAATATACTATTCTTATTTTACCATAATAATTTAACAATAGTTGAAGGAGGTTCCAGAAGAAATTTAATAACGAAGGTCATCGAAGATCATTACCCATTCATCATGTATCCTCCATTGGATTTCACCAAATCCCACATAGGTTGTATTTAATCCCAAAATAAGTATTCTAGGATTATATAATGTAATATGGTAAGTGATTTATGTAGGTATTGGTATGATTAAATGGTTTTCTTATGAAATGTTGATTTGATATGAGTGACCTTTTATAAGTGAGGTGAGTGAAGTACTTGTCATTTAATTTTAACAGATTTAATAAAAACCATGTTTTTATCATTAAACAAATATCCAAAATGTTCCATTATAGACACTATAACATATAAGGTAAATATAGTGCCATAAAATTTGGTTTTAAAAATAATTTTAGTAATTCTTACCCCTTATCTTCATAGATTAAACCCTGGTAAATCTAAATTTACTTTAATTATGGTAATTAATTATTACAATTTTCTCTAATTGTTTTGATCAAAAATTAGTTTAAACTATTGATAAATTATAAATTATTATAATTTAAAATATGGTAACATTTTTTGAAAATAAAATTCATATAATTTGAAAATTATAATTTATAATTAATCTCATAGACGCTGTGAGAAAGACAAGTATTTTAAAGAGAAAATGTCTAAAATATTACAATGTATTATAACAATAGTCAATATGAAAATGATTCCAATAAACAAAATTGAATTAATTGTAATATAATTGAACTAATTTTACTTTCAAACCAATTATTACTATAATATAACTTTTAAAATTATGTAAAATAAAAGGAGTTTTTTCAGTTATAATTTAATATTTTTCACTCTCTATTAAAAATTGAATTTTTTTTAAAAAAATACCAAAAATTCACCCTAAGAAATTTTTGATATTATTATTACAAAAATTTATTTTATATTTAAAAATAAATATTATAGTTTTTGTTAAAAATTATCTTAAATAGTTTTTTCTATGCACACCCAAACAGTCTTCTATAAAAAAATATATAGTTTTTCAAAAGTAGTTATTTTTCTTTTAAATGATTCTTATTTTATTTCTATTAAATATAAATACAATGTTTTCATAATTTATTTATTTCTATTCAAACCTAAGAATTATTTTATTGGTTATAATGGTATACTATATTATGGTTCATATATAATTGAGGTTGCGTATTCTGCAAGGCGTCGAAGAGAATAAAATTAATTAAATATATTTTGTGGGTTGTTTAAGCTCGATATTGAGTGTCACATATGAATTTTAATAATTTTTTATTATTTTTTATTTTGGATTATAAAATACAATATTTATAAACTATATTTATAAGACCATAATTAGAGAAAATAACACTCTACAAACCATTAAGAAATTATTGAAATATATATATAATTGATAGAATACTTCACCTACTTTTGTAATAAGAGTATTGGAATTATAAACTATGATTGATAAATAATACCCATATATGTGAACTAATAAGGGTATGAAATTATTTAGGAATTGTACCTTTTATAAAGAGATAAATTTCATAAAATCCATGGGAAAATATTTTTATAATAAAAATAAATTGGTTAATCATAAAAATATTTATAATGGTTATCGAGTGATAAACCCAGTTGTTTTTCCAATGGTGGAATTTGACATAGTCTTTGGGATGTATTGGAACTCATTGTATATATAATTAATTTAATATCAATATAATTATATAATAATTTTTGAGGTATGAATTCAGTAACTTTTTTTAGTGTATAGACAACAACACCATAGTCTTATCTAGGAGAACACCATGTGGATAGCCATAAGGAAATTTATACAAAATGAGATTAACTTAATGAGAATTAAATTGTATGAATAGGGGAAGATAAATTCATCTTATAGTATATTAATATATATATTTTTAACAAATTTTTTTAATATATATATAATCAGGAAGTTAAATTCCCTATTATTCACTTACCTAATTCCAAAATTAATATATAATCATCAATTTTGAATGGCTCTGGGGGAGTCAATTTAAATAAATTTTTAATTATAAAAGAATTTTTTCTAAGTGTTTTTTACAATTTAGTTTTTTTAAATGGATATCACCTATGAAATATGGGATGAATATTGGTGGATAAATGAGGTTATTCACAGATTATTAGGAAATCAATGCCATTAGAATTAAAAAAATAGACCCTTTACAGCAAATTACAAATATATTTGATGAACGTCAAATTGACTAGAAATCAATAAGGATTGACCTTAATTATAGTTATAATAAATTAAAATTAAATAAAGATAATATAACAATTACATAATTTCAAACAAGGTTTGGGGATTCTGAGTTGATACTAATGAATTCTTGTTTACCAGATTCACTCTATATTTTTTTGAACATATGATTAGATTATTCATTAATAATATTGATCAATTAATATTTTAATTTTTTTATTATATATTGATATTCTCTACGATCTATAATGTAGTTATGGATCATTTATGGGTATTTTTATAGAAATTATTTTTCAAACATCTAGATTTCATAATTTATTTTCATTCTGTATTTTATTCATTATTATGTGATATACATAATACATAGCATAAATGGAGTATGACATACAATAAATAAATTATATTATATATTATTATTATAAACTAGTATTTTTTTGGGTTGTGAATATGAATAACCAATTAATGAAATATATTTAAGAATTTTCTATAATTAAATGAATAATCATTGATATATTTTCTATGATTTTTTTTGAAATCAGGATAAAATATGTTCATGTTAAAAGAGATACTTTTAATATAATAGTTTTTATGTACATAATGTATTTTCATCATAATAGATTAAATTAAGAACTATTGATTAATGATAATAATTAAATTATTTTACATATATATTTTAATGAGTTAAAATTCATTTAATTATACTTTTAGGAATAAAATTAAAATAAATCTATTTTATGCATTAAAAATAAAT
This sequence comes from Viscum album, assembly GCA_963277665.1. Taxonomy (NCBI): domain Eukaryota; kingdom Viridiplantae; phylum Streptophyta; class Magnoliopsida; order Santalales; family Viscaceae; genus Viscum; species Viscum album. The sequence continues at coordinate 1,494,912,662 of OY728151.1, read as the reverse complement.
TTTCTTCAAAAATAATGTTATTTCCTTTTGTGCATGGATATTATAAATAATGATTAGTAAAATAAAAAAAATCAATTGAATTTTTTTCCATGATTAATAAAATCGTCATTTGGTAATAGAATTATGATAAATTATTTGGATATTTATTATAATTATTATTTTTTAAATATTAAAAAGTAATTAATTTTTAAATATATCAACTTCTTTTCATTAAATAAATTAATTTAATGGTTTCATTTTACCTATGATATGAATTTAAATTAATATATGATTCTTTTTATAAAATATAATCTAATTAATATCATTGGAATCAATATAACATTTTTTTTTCAAGTGTTCATTTTTATTCTTAAAATAAGATTTATTTTAAAAGTGGGTTTCCATTTCATTTTTAAGTAACATATTAAATGAAAATTTAATCATTTCAAAAATATAAGATTAAAAAATGGATTGGAATTTTGGAATCCAAATTTCCATATTTTATAACATGGAAAATATTATTTTTTCCACAAAAATAGTTTCCATGATAAAAATTGACTTTCCTCGGTAGAGGTATATTAGGATTGAAAATAAAATTTTCTTAAAAAGTACAAAAATACATGATACAATATCTTTTATTTCATGGTATTATGGGTTTCTATAATAACCTCATTCCTGGAATATTTTTTCGGGGGATTTGTTTTGAATCAAGCTTAGCTTCCAAGAGATAGAAGTGTTATATTTAATAAAATTCCTTTTTTCTCTCATTTAATATCATAAATATGTGTCTTAATTAGTATAAGAGTAACTAATAATAATGAATTAAAAAAAGGTGACCATAATGATGTATAATAAAATGATTTAATGTTAATAATTTTATATTTTCTTTTATTTAGAATATAATTATTTACAACTCCTATGATGCAAAGATACATCGCTTGTACTGGAATAAGGATAATATAATAAATAATTTTAAAAATAATTAAAGTTATATATATATATATCTGTGTGTGTGTGTGTATATGTTATGGTATTCCAATAATTTTATAAATAAAAATTAATGGTAACTGATAATGAAATGTTTTGAATATGAATTTCATTTTTTTCATGATTCCATTTAAGTCAACTTATGTGAACAATAATTAAAATGACATTAAATGGTATTTAAGGTCTAATACTCATTCTGAAATATTTAAAAATAATAAAAATCATATTATAACACAAATGTATGGAAAATTTTCTACATAATAATTAATAGTATATATATATTCCACATTAAATGTATAAAATTACCTTCATGATGTTTAAGTATTGAAACATTTGTTACATTGGTTAAGGTTAAATAGAGTTAGTGAGGGATCAAACCAAATGATAACATTTAACATGAAAGCTAAAAATCTATAAAATTTATTAGTTGTTTATAAATGGAACATATAATTTTTAGATTATATCATATTACACTATGGTTCCATTTTACATCAGTTAGACATCAATTGTATATTATTTTTCATGAACACACATGATGGTCGATCACTTCAATTATAAAAGGTAATCCATAATCCTCAATTATTCACACATCAGAAGAAATTTAGCTCTAAAATTTTCATTCCAAAGGTCTTCAAATCATCCCAGCACATGTATTAAAAGATTCAATCTCAATAAAAAACTACACTAGAAGGATAAATATGTAATGTAATGGAGGTTTCAACAAATAATATGTTTAACTCATAACTAATTGTTCTAATATTTATTTCCACTATATATCATTAAAATATTCTATAACCATTCTGAAGTAAAATAATAATTATTTACCATATAAATATATGTTATTATGATTATTTAACAATAAAATTTCATATCATTTTCCATCATATGCGAAATTAAAACTTTTATCATGAATGTGTGTACAACACAACAACCGTTAAGTGTTTTGTAACATTTTTCATCACCACCTCACATGGATGGTTATTATGGTTGATTTTATAAAGGTATGTGTTAATCATGACACATTTTCTATTCAATAAGAATACTATATTACATTAATTTATACCTTTATTTATTTTGGTTAATTATATATATAATGGTGTGGAACACTGGACTTCCACCTTCACATAGCGATGCAATTCATTTACATGTCCAAATTTTATGAATTTTTCTAAAATTTTATAAAATATATAATCATATTAAATATTTTATGGTTAAAATTATTTATATTTGGTAAAAATTACCCCTTAAAAATATTCATAATATCAAGGTTGTTTTGGGATTTTGGAGTGAACAACATCAAAACATCCGACATAAACTAAATTTATTTAAGTACTAAATATTTCTTGGTAATAAATGAAATAAAATAAGAAAATTTAATGGAATTAAAATGTATAAATTAATTAAAAATTTGAAATCTAATAAAATTTTCTTATTTTAGAGATGGAGAATGTATGAAGTTTGATGAGACATAGAGAAATATATTTTTCTTTAAAACATTGTTTTTAACATTTTTGTCTATTTTTTTTATCAATTTACATATACATTTAAATAATTCAATATTGTTAATATTAATTATTCTTTGAATATTATTTTTAATTTTAAAATATTTTTTCAACCGTTGAAATGTTTTTAGAATGCATGTTTTTACATTTTTCTATATGGATCACATTTTGATTTGTTTACTAATGTCTAAAAAGTAATTTTTTAACTTTTATGAAAAGTGATTTTATAACATCATTATCATTATTCATTATGAATCCTAATAAAAAATTTCTTATTTTTTAAATTAAAATAATATTATTTAATATTATTGAAACTACAAATTGTTCGAGTTTCCAAAAAAAAATCACATTTCTCTTTACTTCTATGAGAATCCAAACAATTATAAATATTGTTTTTTCTGAAAGATATTTTCTGAGTAAATATGATGTAAATTAAAAATTTTATATGTTTTATTTGTGTTTAGGTACTTATTAATTGATCATGACGATGGTTCATCCTGACATAGTTGTCTAATCCATTGGGTAATTATTTTTTTCATCAAATAATTTTTGATGGATTAAAAATATATATTATTCTAGTTACATGTTTTCATTAAAGAGTGATATTAATCTGATATCCATCGATACCAAAATTATTATTCCAATCTTAAAAATGAATTTTAATTTATTTCTTTTTATTTCAAGCCATATGAAAATGATCTTATGTTTTAATAATGTTTATGAATCATTAACAGTTACTGTTATTTTTTTATAGTAAATTATTTTCAGGGGTTCTCATATTTTATAAGAAATCCATATGAATATAAATATTTGTTTACTAATTTTTTATATTTTTTATTAAAATATTGGAAACAGATGTTAATTTCATTGTTATTTAGAAAACATAATTATGCCGAATTTTTTTTACGTTAAAAAAAAATTTATATAAGAATTCATGAATTTTAGAATGGTATAAAAGGATATATTTTTATTTATATACTATAAAATGTTTTTTTGTGATCGAGTATGAGTAGTAACTGATATTAATTATAATAATTAATATTAAAATTTTATATGCATGAAGTTAGGTTGTAATGAATAATGTCAGAAATTGTTCATAAATATCCATTTTTTGGAATATTTTACATTACTATAATTCATTTAGTGATTCTATATTTTTTGTATTCCTAATAGATCATGTGATTTTAATAAAGGGAAGCACTTTATATTAAAATAATTATTATGATTTGTTATGGTATGTGTTGTTATAAGTGGAACACTGCTATCTAGTTCTTAAAATATAATGATATTGGTCATTATTCAATCCAATGTCCCAATAATTAGGGGAACCAACCACATAAGAGTCTAATGTGATAACTATAATAATATATTATTACTATAGATGAGGTTGATGTTCTTGAATATTTGGTGCAATATACATTAATCATAACAAAAAAATTATAAATGTATTTAGCTGATTCTTGATCTTCTCATTGTTTTTTGTTTCCCATGAATAACACACATTTCAATTTGATCTTAAGGTGGGATTAATCAATCAAGACCCATAGTTAAAATCTTATTGAAATAATAGTGTTTCATTTATTTCTCATTTTGACACATATATATAACCTATTCGAATTTTTTTTTATTATACAAATGGTTGACTTTGATATAAAAATGGAATAGATTATCAATAAAATTTTAATACAAAAAAAATTATTTCAATGGGAAGAATATTATGATTTTAAATAGATATATGGAATCCATTGTCTTCCTAGGGGGTCTACATCATTTTAATTATATATGGATCCAATTATAGTTTCTATCCTTAATTAAATTCATATTGTATAATAATATTTAATGAAACTTATAAATGGTAAATGTATATTTAGAATAGAGGATTTTTATACAATGAGATAATATATATTTTTTCTTTATAGAAGTACTACCTAGACATCAACTTAATTGTGATGTTTCATTTACTATTGATCCCAAAACTTATAAAAAAACTATATCTGAGTCACATTACATGATGGACATAAGAGAATTAGTGCAACTAAATACACAACTATAGGATTTATTTTTTGATGGACTTCTATTACATAGTGCTCTACTATGGGCAGTCCACTTCTATTTTAAATTATAATAATGTGTCTTGGAGGTAGTGTATCGATTATAATGAAATGAAATCCAATCCAATTAAAAAAATTATCTTCTACCACATTTTGATTTATTGTTTCATCAGTTTCATTAATTTAATTTTTTTAAATAATGATATTATTTTTTTTGTTATAGAAAACTATGAGTAATGAAGGACAATATTATAAAGATGTCATTCTGAATTATCTTGATATATTCTTTATGGTAAAATTTATGATATTACGATATACAATAATTTTTTAATGAGTATAATATTCATTTTTGAACCATTCATAAGACACATAGAGAAAATGAGTTTTATGGAAAATTTTGAAAATTTGAAAACTAGTTTCAAAAAAATTGTTTTAATGGAAATATTGTTTTTATATATAGATTATATGTTTATAAATCACCAAAAATGGGGGTTTTTAAATTTCTAACACAAAAAATTATCATTGATGTGTATCGTTTTCTTGTATTTTTTTTAATATGGATGATTATTTCTATATTTTTCACTATTATCAATCCTGTTAACAATGAATACACAAAAATGGATTACATTCCTAAGGTTATGTGGGGTTAATTAATTCTAAAATATCTAAATATGATATTTTCTTATAAACTAGGGATAACATTACCATTATAAAAATTTAGTTTTGTGATATATATTGATTGATCAAATAAGGGACCTTGATGTTTCTTTATACAAAATGGTAGGTTCATTTTATATAAATTAAGGTTGTTAAATATTTATGAAAATAATATTCCAACCCAGTATCTTGTGAATCATGCCATAAGATTTATACTAATGATATAGATGCATCCACATTATGGTGAAAAATGTGAAATATATATATGGATAAAAAAGTGAAATATATCATCAAATAGAAATAAATCAACATGAAAAAATAGTGATGTGTAAAATTACCCAAAGATTTTGATTTCTCCATAAACTATGACCCTGACAGGTATAATAAGGTGTCTAGTGCATTGAGAAGGATTGATCCTATATATTGGATGAAAAAATAATTGAAAATGAGCCTATGTTACTTTATTTGTAAATTTAAAAATTATAGTCATTAATGAATGGGAAACATCACACCTATTCCAAATAATTTCTAAAAAATACTTATTTGAGAAAATAAAAAGATCCCAGATTAATGATAATAATTTTCGAAGGAGAATTGAAGTTGTGAATTATTGGATGTTTTTATACATAATCTATGAATATAGTATTTTCAAATATAAAAATAGGTTATCTGTTTTAGCCATGTTTGATCTAAAAATATTTTTTAAGGGTGATAAAAATATTAATTATATTACATGTTAATACCATTATATGTTATGTGTTAATGAACATTTTTATTGGGATAATATAAAATTTAATATTTTAGAAAATGTATGAAGATTCATACTTTTTCAATAGGTAATGAATAATAGATAACAAACCCATGAATTCATTTAATATCTACCTATTCATATGTGTAAATGGGATGACATATATTATTTTATTTTTATTTGATTTATAATTACTCCCAAATGGAATGACTCCATGAAGGTTATTTTTGATCTCCATACCATTTATTCATATTTCCTCACTATATAGAATGGTCTATCTATTAATCACCTCACACAACTATATATAACTGAAAAATGGATACTTCTTGGTTTAGATCATTTTTTTATAAATTACGGTGATCCATATTTTATACCAAAATTCTAATATGTGTTTTTTGGGCTCTCAAAAGTGTGCCTTATTTGATAAAAAACTATCATCCTCAGATTCATGGCCGATTTAAGTGGACTATTCAGGAAATAAATGATATGTTAAGGTTGTAGACAATTGATTTTCATCGTATATGTCATTAGTATATAACTTCGGTGGGATTTACATATAATATTAGATTACATTCTTGAAAAAAAATTGAACAATATTTATTGTTTTATGGGAAAATATTATTTACACCAAAATGATGATATGATGGTGGTGAATGGATGTTTTTATGTCCAGTACATGTTAGATCGAAAAAAATGGAATTTGGAACTATTCAACGTCATATCAATGAAGTTTAGATAAGAAAAAAGTATTATGTGGATTAATAAACAACAGATCTAGTATTTATAGTATGCATCATTTTATATTGAATATATTTCCATATAAGTTTATTTGAAGTTATTCCAAGAAATTAGAAATACGTCTGAGGTGTATTTTTCATTTTAATTTTTTTAAAGGAATTTGTGTAGTTAAATACCATTTGGACATGATTTATCACCTCTCTATTGTTCATGAAATTATCCATATAAATATTTATATGTATTAAAGTAGTAAAATCTATACCCAACACATGTTCTACCAACATAGAAAACAGATTCAAAGTTGAACTTATCTTTCTCTGAACCGCCTATTCAGATTGATGACATTAGAGAGCATGTGTTGTCGAATGGTATGAAATTATTGGATATGGTAATTTAGAAATAATAAAAGCGAAGAAGAAATGTGGTAAATTGGATATTTTATGATTTATAAAAAAATCCACATCAATTAATATTGTGAAATTATGGATATTTTGAGGATGGAGTTTTTTGGAGGATAAAATAATGTAATTCTTGATATCCAATTATAGTTAGTTATCATTTCTTCTTATTGATTATAGAACATTATTCTTGTATATTTTTCCAAGATTTAGATTGAAAATAAAATAAAATTTTTTTATAAATTTATTTTGACCAAATTCTTTTCATTTTTTAATTCATCAAATCAGTAATATCTTAAGATTAATTTTTTTCATTTTTTTAAAAATTTAATTTTTAGTTGAATAGTTAAAAATATAGATTCAAAAAACAATAATATTTATAAAATTATAATAATATAAGAAAACTTTTAGGGTTTATGAAAAATTTTCTATATAACATATATATAAGTAAAATCAATTTGTATTATATAAAATCATATTTTTAAAAATAGAAATATATGCTTAAATTTTTTTATATCTATATTTTTTTCAAATATAATCTTATTTAGGTTATTATAATTTAAATAAGTATTTAAATGTTAATTTATTGTTATTATTGTTTTTTAATGAAGAATAATTAACCCTTTATTTAATAAAAACAAATTACTTCTATTGGAATCAATATTATATACTATTTTTCTAAAAAATAATTTTTATAACTAAAATTTAAAATTTTCTAAATATTATTTTTATTGAATTTTGTGAAAAAATAATAAAAAAATTGTACCACTTCTATTATATGAAACATTGAAATGGAATCATAATTTTTACTCATTTTTTTAAATTAATGAAACATTTTTTACTTAATTTTTTTTCAATATGAACAGTATCATTTTTATGAAATTTTCTTTACCACATTAAGTGTTCAAATTTTTATAGTTTTGAAAATTATAATTATGATGTAAAAAATTCCATAAAAAATTCATAAATCCTATTGGATTGTAAACATTACTCCATATATAATATTCCCTGTAATGGGGTGTCATGTTGGAGGCATTTGGTTGGAGTAAAATAATATGATATTTTAATATTTTAAAAATTTCCAATTGTGTCCTCCACCCCACTTATAAAAGGGACACACATATCCTCACTCCATCACACATAATTATAATTGTAGATTAAAACATACATACCAAATTTATTAACAAAATCCATACCCATGAATAAGAGAAACTGGTTTGATCCAAACATCATCCTTAAAATTAATAAGTTTGAAGCCAAGTGATGTTTTTAAAATTAGAGGCATAAATCTTAAACAAGTGATTTAATTTTATCCCTTTTTATACATACTTATATTATATTATATCCATGATGATATAATAACATAAATATTTTCAATTTTGTTAAAATAGATTATTTCACAACCATTATTCATCTCATTCTCTATCAAATGTAAAATAAATGCATCGTTATTCTATACGTGCAAACAACAACCTTGTATAGTGTGGTATTTCATTTTTAATCACCACTATTAATTGATATATATTATTGTGAATATAAATATTTAATCTGATATGTGAGAAATATTTATGATTTTTCAAATATAATATATCATTTACCTTCATATGATTCCACTCATTAAAAATCATAATGTCACTCATGCATACATTGGGACTACCACCTTCACGATTCAATGTGTTTCATTTATCATGTCTACCATTCATGAGTGACTATATTGATATGTATTATTCATATATATTATATTAATGTCATTAGTATTATTATTAATATGATTGAACTATGATCATTGTTTAAGGATTGAAACTAGAAAATAAAAACATACATGACAAATGAGAATGTTAAAACTCCTAAAAATGAAATTGATATGGAAATATTAATACATGGGTGTTGTAGTGATAAAAGTTGAGGATATATGATTTTATAGTTATTTATATTGTTATTTTATAGATTTATAATATATATAAATTTATTATAGAAGAGTATACAATAAATTTCATGGAATATTAAACTTTATTTAGAAATATAATATTATTTATGGAATCTATATTTTATGATTTCCATTATAAAATTTATATTACAATATTTTTCTTACTAGAATATATTTCATTTTCCTTTAGTAATGTTGGGGTTTAATATTTTTTTATTCTAAATTTTCTCTTATTAGGTCATGAATCAATATATATGTTAAATTTAATGGAGTTTTATTTTAAAATCATATGTTGATGTTATACTTCAAAATTATATCTCCAATTTCCATATTTTAATTAATATAATTTCATTACCATTTTTCTATTATCTAATGAATTATTAATTTTATTTGTACCCCTGTATTAATTTCAATAATTTGATTTAAAATTATTCATCTATTAATTTTTAGATTGAAGTCATTTTTTCAAAATTATTGAACAAAGTATTGGTTTTAAGAAAAATTACATGAATAATTTTTCTCAAAATACTAAGTAATATAATAATTGGCAATTTATTTACTAGATTCCATGGTTGTGTTCAATCATTATCTTATTCACAAGAATTTGTGATTTTAAATATAGTTTTATAATATATTTAAATGGAATTGTTTTCATTTTGGAATGAAAAAAATTTAAAATTGATATATATCATTTCTCTTAACACAATTAAAAGGATGTAATTTTAAAAATATTAATTCTATTTTATTTTTTAACACTTTGTATAATAAAAAAACATAAAATATAGGGAATTTATAATGTTCCACCATCCTTAAATTATTATCAGTTATAAATTATTTTTAATTTTTATTTATTTATTTTAATCATGTTTTATTTCACTCAATATCAATTATTAGAATTTTTTTTTGTCCATTATTTCTACATTTTTAATATCATGGATGAATTTAAAATCATTTCAATTAAATTTATAATTTTTGAAGTATATAATTTTTTATATATATGGTATTAGTTGGAGGAGTATTATTATGTATGATATCACATTTACTAGGGAAATATTAGAGTTCTATATTTTTGATTTATTACAGATAATTTTTGATTTATAAATAATTTTTAGAATATATATTATTGATAATTCATTATATGAGGAATGAATTGGAAATAAATGTGATGGGTGTGGCCAGATTATATATAGCCCTCATTTAATCAACTCATCTAATGATAAAAAAACAAATATCATTCCATATTAAATAGATATTGGGTTTAAATAAACACATTTATTAGGAATGACGTCTTGGAGGAAAGTACTTGATGGTAAGATTAATGTGATTTTTTTATAGGAATGGGTCTTCAATTTATAAAATTACATGTTACTTTTTTATGATTTCATCTTCTATTATCCAAGTGATTCTTATATTGATATTATTCAGGTATGTTCGTTTAACCCATGTTTTTGAATTAATGGAATCTGTTTTTATTTTTGACTATGCAATATTGATTGTTCCCTATATAATCAAGTTAGCATTGACCATACGTAACCCTTTTTGAGAATCTAAGACAACCCTTTATTTTTATCCATTCACTAGGATATGATGTGGGGTAATTTTATTTTGGTAAACACTGAATTAATTATTCTTATGACGTCATTATATATTTCTAATGTAATCTATGAAATATATTTTTATCTAGTTTTTGAAGAATAATAATGTGATCGGTCATACATGGTTAAATCACTTATATCTTGTACCAATATAATAATGTAACCACACGATCTTGGTTACCATAGTCTGGATGTTACAAAAACATTCTATCTCATCTGTAAAAAGAGGAAACAAATAAAACTAATGAGGTAATATTTTTTTCAACGAAGCATACTAAAGAAGTATCAGAATAAATAAATTAAATTATATGACTCTATAATACTTATTATCATTGAATTATGATATTTTCAATGAAGAGGAAGATCTATGGTTGAAATCAATATGATAATATTTATTGAATCAAGTATGTCAATGAAAAATGTATAAGAATAAAGAGAAAGGGAATTAGAGATCAATTCTTATGATATCAAGTGTTGAAGAATTTGAAGGATAGAGAGTAATAAGAATAAAACTGAGTATAATTTATCATTGATTTGAAATATATATAATAAAAAATAATTGAATCTCCATAGTGAAATTTGAAAAACAAAAAACAACATTGTGATAAATCAAATAATTTATCAACTCTAATATTTAATTAAACATTATTTTAATTGTAAAAAAGTCAATAGGTAACATGAAAATCCAATGGTATGGTGTAACTCGGTTAGGGGAAAATTTCTCAATGGCTTTTTTGTACCTACCCCCTTCTTAATTAGTGCAATAAACATATCATTAAAGGATAAACCCTAGTTTAGGAAAAAATAATCTATTAAAATTATTATTAATAAATATTTGTATTTAATAATCATGAGAATGATGAGGAGAAATTAATGACTATTAGAGGTTACGTACTAATATGTTATAATCTATACTAAACTGATTTCATATATTTTAGTGGGTTAAATTATTAAAGTAAAAAAATTGATCCACATATATCATTAATAATAATGATCCTCATTATCTAATGTTGGTACATTGGATACTAATAATAATTATCTTTTTGTAAAATAATACACCCACTGAATTCTCATACCCCCACATAGGCATCTACATAGAATTTTTTTGATATAAAACTGATGTTAGTTTATTATTTGTATTGTTGGATCTAAATTATTTTTTGACACCGTGTATTTCTGTTTGAAATATATGAATTTTATAATTGATTTTTTTTGAAACACATCGTATGGGGAACAGAGTCTCAATCACTAATGAAGTTGAAGTGAATGTCCTATAAAATAATCTAATAAAAAAGATGAATAAGGAAACAAAAATATGGAGAAGGATCCCAAAATAGAATATGGTTATATGAATTTTACAAGTTAATCAATGTGAAACAATTTCACCAGCCAAATAAATTAATATTAAACATTTTGATTATGGAAGTTCTATTTTGAATGAGATTGATAATTATGATTCCAGCAATTTAATAAATATCATCTACTATGAAATTTTAATTACAGAGAGTATATAACTATGGATTTGTTAAATTATATATTTGGTGTTGAAATTTATCTACTTTATTAAAATGACCAAAAAAAGAACAATGTAGTGAAATGAATAATTAATTGTCCAAGAGATTCAAAAAGGTAAGGAAATCAAAGAACACATTAATGAAAATGATAAACCAGTAGTACATTTTAGTGAAAATTTTTAATGAATGGAGTGGAATAAAAATGGTGTAATTAGGAGATTCAATTTTTTCCAGCAATATGTTTATTGATAAACCTACATAGGACCTATAAAAATTGTAATTTTTTTATTTTTATTATATAACATAGAGTAATGATATTGGAAATTATATTATATATTTATTATATTTTCATTATTATCTAATTCAAATGTTGAGGAATGGAATTGAATAAAATATTAGATTTCATTTATAAAACAATAATTATGAAAATATGATATTAATAGAGTTAATATTAATGTTAAGAATTTAAGAAGTATCCCATGATTTATATTTTCATTCCACTAACATTAGATGCAATACTTCTATAGAATATCATGATATGATATATAAATCCAAATAAACTCATAAATTTATAAAAATTTTCTTCATGTCATATAATCATTTTTTCTCTTCAAGATCATGCAACAATGTGAACCAGTCTACTAAGAAATCTGAATGTACAAGTTTATTTTTACCTCTAACTATAAAAATTTAAAAACATGGACTAATTTGGTACAAATATGTTTGTGATACCCACTTTTTTTATTAAGGGCGAATGAATAAAAGATTAAAAAACTATTATCCACAATAATATATAAAAAGAGAAGCCATTATGACCAAATATAGTACGTTATAAAATCATCAATATTGATAATTCATGAAACATTAGGAGGCTTATTAACTACAATTTATGCTATTAGATATTTATATAGAAGTATTTTGAATTGTGGATGTATATTTAAACATATTAAAACAAAATAAGTACTAAATTTATGGTTAGTAAATTTAGAGATAAAAAATACTTATAGTTATAATGAATAATTCATTTAGTAAGGTAAATATATTTGTAAGTGATAAATATAATTATCTTGATAATTTATAGGCTTAATGCTAAAAATATTTTGAAATATATTTGTAGTGTTGGGGAGAAAAACTGAACCCAATTCTCATAAAAATGTGAGGGGAATACTATAGAATAAACAGATGTTTGTAAGAAATGTATGTGAGTCATAAATGGGTAGAAAACAAAAAAATTTGGCCAGATCAATTCTTCTATAGATTTATAAAAAGTAGGTTAAAGAATATATCAACTGGAATGAAGTTCTTTTACCAAGTTGGAGAGGAAACAATATGTACCATTGAAAAGTATCCTTGATTTTTATGATTAATGGAATCATCTAAATTAATCATATAAAATTAATACAAAAAATTAATTTTTTTGAAAAAATAAATGAAATCATCATTAGAGACGAAGTAGAGGAGATTTAGGAACATAAGGGTCGCAAAAATACTACTGATGAGATGTGTAGACTATGTATAATTTCATTTAATGAAAAAATAAATTAGTTGAATTGGATCCTTAATATTTTGGGAATGTTGTTGTAAAATGTGAACTGATCAATGAAATAAGATAATAATAATAATATTTTGAGATATCTGTTCCTAAACCTAAATAAGTTATATCATGTCCACAAATACTACATGATAATATGGTTTGAGAAATTAGTTATGGATAACAGTATGGAGTGATATGAATAAAATGAACTTTACATATTTAATAATGTACAAAATCATGTTTTAAAAATAATTAAAGTATAAATGGAATGAAATATACACCACGTAGATATTACTAGAATAGATAACGTTTGGGTTAAAAAAACTTGATGTGTCCTCGAAATTTAATATTAAAAATGAAAAGATGTTCTCGAATGATTAATAATACTAATCCATATGGAAATCATCAAGGATATAATAGAAACTCATGCATTCCCCATTTTTACTAATTATGTTATATTTTGTTGTGAATTGAGGTATGTGAAAATTATTAGAACTAATTATATATTTAAATTTTTATATAACTAAGAAGATTATGTATATATATTAGAAACAACTAATATATAATTTCCACCTTGGGACACAATAACTTGGTATCAGGTTATTTATCATGGGATATTATCTAAGATGAAAACCTACCATGAGAAAGACTATTAAAGAGCATCCCCAGACTGGGAGATAACAATGTGAATCAACTAGAACAATTTACACTACTTGGTTAAATGTTGAGTTTTAGCATACATTATAAAGAATAAATGGTGAGTTATTATAATTACTTATCCCATTCTATTATGTTTTCTATTTAATAATATGATTAATGTAGAGTGTTAGTTAAAATAAAAAAAGTTAAAGAAATTCGTGAACCTAAATATTATATATATTTATATGTTAATGCAGATTTATTTTTTAGATATCTTATTAAATATTTTGGTTCATCATTTAGTGAATGAATTCTTTTGGTATCATTTTATATAAATTTTATAGACAATTTTATGGTTTATATTGACCCAACATGTTTTATATAAAGATAATTTATTATCTCATCATAATGAATTTTAATTTATTATTATTTTATATAATAATATTTATAACTTTCAAATATCATATATATTTATGGGTTCTTTAAATAATGGAAAAAATATTATAATAATAGTGTATAGAACATTTAATTGGAATGACCCTTCAGTTTATTGATTGAAACCAATTACTAGCTCTCAAAAAAATAAATGTCATATCAATTAAAAATAATGGCATGGTTATATTAATGTATTTATTTATGTTCAATATGTTTACGAATAATATTGGAATTTAAACTATAATATGTAAGGAAAAAATATAAAGGGGGAGATTAAAGGGTCCAAATTATAGAATATGAATAGAGTTTTTTCTATTTGTTGTCATTATATCAAATTTAAGTAATGTTAATATATATAGTTTATATGGAATATATTGTGATGAACCCACAATTTTTTTGAAGATCTATTATTATAATAAAAATGGTGATAAATCCAGGGGATGAGTGTTTGAAATAAATTATATATAAAGGAAAAAGATTATACTACATGAATTAGTAATTAAGGAATATGATAGAACACATATCTTTTAAGAAAATGTTTTAGCAGATACGTGAATAAATTGTGATTATTGAAATGATATTATATATATACATGAAAGGTTCTCATTACTTGTGTTATCTATTTCAAATCATAATATATTATTAAAATCATTTTACTAAATATAAGGGGGGTTGAAGAAAAAATATGTTGGTCATTGAATATAACTTTTATAGATGAAATTTGAACAAAGGAATGATGATTCATCTCTTTAGAATATTCATCATTTTCTATCTCATTGTTTTTTCAACTCATGGTTTCTTATATATGGGGAAATTATTTTTCCTCCACCTCCTCTACCTCTACCTAAATAATTACATAGATCTCTATAATTTTTAAATAAATATAATTTTATAGTGGATTTGTATTATAATTTTTGGGTCATTGGTGGTGGTCCTTCACATAACTCGTTTAGTTTGTTTTGGTTTCCCATCACAAATTTATTTCCTAGTAGAGGTTCTAATGTTTTAATCTTACTCAACATTACCTATTCAATTATTTCAAAATCCTTGTGTAAGTACACATTTTTCATAATTTATTTGGTTTATAGTAGTTTGGGGTTGTTTTAATCAGTCATTCGATTGTAACTTGTGGTATGAGGGGGTACTATTTTACCTATTGGGGTGATGTAATTTTCTTGTCATCTATTCATGGCCTTTAATCAATAATATTTGAGGGATGTTACATGGTGGTGGTATTAAATATTAGAAGATACTGTTTGGTTTGTATTGGAAAAATAAATGTTTTTGACTGATGGTGTGGATATTCTGGAGGACTACATTCTTCTATTTGTTGATTGACACTGGAATGGATTTGAAAATGATTGATTGTTATGTCATTTATGCTTATTTTTTTCATACATGTTCATATATTAAATTATTTCGTTCAGAATATATTGATGAGAGTATCCCAGTAGTATTTTAATTAGATAATTTTTATATCATTCCCCTCATTCATTTTATTTCAATCTTTTGTGGGGTGGGGGGAATATGGATGGTGTTTTTTTTACATCAACAATGATTTTCCTAAATTACCTTTACATTATTTAAATGATAAAAAACATAAAAACATTACACAATGGGGATCCAATGGTTTATTGTTTTGGGAAAACTAGGACCATAGATAACATTTACAACAAAAAGAATTATCATTTATTTAATTCATTCTTCTTTATATTCTTATTGGACCTTGTGTAATCCTTAGTACATGTAGTAACCTATAGATATACATCAAAAAGGGTGATTTAAAAGACTAAAAAGAGGAAATATAAGAACACTATACAATGTTACATGGGGTTAGGATAATCATTAGATCATTTATATAATAGCATGGAATGTGGAAATGCATAAAAATGAAACATCATGACTTAGTAGTTAACTACCAAAAAATGTTGTGAAAAATTTTAGAATCATGTTCCTGCATCATTCCACTTTAACTAATGAGATTATTCACTCTACCCAATGCATTGGAGCACTATATAACTACGGGTGCACCTTTCACATTCAAACATTCATATTTTGCTATATAATTTAGGGCACACCCATCACATCATAAAATTTACATTATCATGCATGCCAAATAGAAAATAAGTTAAACATGAACATAAAATAACCCATGGAAATAAATGGGTTTCACATCATTATTAATACATTCATAAACATTTTCCTCACAAAATAAACATGGAATATAATTCTTGACACAGACCCATTAACCATGAGTGAAGAGTGAAAAAATCTTTGAGAAGTGAAAAATGGTGCGTTTATTTGGAAGAATAGTTCTTTTGGAAAGCATTGGATATATCATAAAATCAATTATAGAACAATAATATCTTATAAAAGGTAAGATAACGAATAATGGATTATTTTTATGGAATATCCATACTGAAAATTCATTGAAGAGGGAAAACCCAAAGAAAGAGTAATGGGTTCAAGAATTTCTCCAACCTTGTGTCTAAATGATTTATTCACATTAAATTCCTTTATATTTACATTAGATTCATTAATTAACAATTTAATATCATTTAATACATTAATTAGATTCTTTATGGTTTTATTAAGTTCTTTTATGGACCATTTCACGAGTTATAGAGCTTAAATTCATTGTTTGGTAGTTTTAATTTTTCATAGTGTTATGAATGGTTCACTTGTATTAATTAATTGACGTTCACTTCAAATATGGTTAAACATATAGAATTGATAATTTATATTATTAATTACATTAAATATATTTAAATTATCTTATAAACTGTTTTTTTTATAAAAAAAATAGTTTTAATCATTAGATAAAACATTAACGATAAAAGCTCGGATTATTTTTGCGGTTTTTTTCATAATATTTTTTTTATTAATTTATATCATGAGTATATAAGGATTACATAACATAAAATAAGTTTAAATAAGTATATTATTATCTTTTTCAACCATTAAAATTGTTTTATTACCAATATCTAAGATGATAATGAATATTGAAAACCAGTCGACCTTGAATGCGATAAATTACCATATCTCAGAAGATATTTTCATTTATAGCATAAAATGAGATGGAAGGAGAGATTATGATGAACAATCCAATTAGTATAATATAAATCAATTAAATTTATTTTAATTTAATTACAATTCAATTTGGTTGATAATAGGTGAGGAAAGAAAAATAAATGAAAGAAACATCGAAGAAAATAAAAGAATCAGAAAGAGGAATTTACCTTTTGAGTTTATCTCATTTGAGAGCCACCTTAGGGGAGTGGATTTGGTATTTTGAAGAGACCAAATGATTTTTTAGGTAGGTAAGGATATTGGGGGATATTTTGGTAGAATTTGGTTTAGGGTTTAATATTGAGAGATTTGAAGAAATGAGGGTGTGAGGGAAGATATTTAAAGTGGAGGGGAGGAGGGTCTTCTTAATATTATATCCATTAATTTATTATTTCTTCAAAAGACAAGAAATAATTAGGATTATTGTGAAAAAATTGATACAATTCCAAGTGAGTTTTAAACTATGGCCTTTTAAATCATCCATTAATCAAACATGATGCAAAAATAAATTTATTTAGCATATTTTGTAAATTATTGAATTTCACTATTCACCAAAAATTAATTTATTTCAGAAAAATCCCAAAAATTAATTCTAACCATTTTCAACATTTAGAATTCGTAAAATGAAATATATTTTCCAATAATAATTCTCTAAATTTAAAAATTTTAATTTGTAATTAAAATCATAATTTAATTGAAATATAGAGATATTAAAATTTATAATGGTTTTATAATGCTTTCAAAAATTACATAAGGTCATATAAAATTATCTTAAAACCTGAAGACAAAAAATTATTAATTTATGAAAACATGTTAGGAAATTTTATTTTATTTAAAATTAATTAAATAGTTAAAATTAATTATATATGACCTACAAAATACCAATACTTTTACTAAGGTCATATTGCCACTTATAAGACACCTTAATCTTATTTATACATTCATGGGTTAGGTTGCTACTCTTTTGGATGACTTACTATAAATAAGGGTTATATTAATATTTATAAGGGTAGGTTAATATTCAGAAGGTTGGTTATCATCCATAAGGGTAGTTTATTATTCACTAAAAAATTTGTTTGTCCTATCAGACTCCAAACATCTTACTAATCACAACCGTTTATGTCAAATTTTTGAAATAAAAAACATAAAAGTATAAAATTTATGGTCAAAGGTCACAATGTAGTTAAGCATGATGTAGAATTTTGTTTCCAGATATTATTATGAAATTACTCTAAGAATAGAGAAATTTCATTGATAAATGTTTGGTTCATTACATTCGTCCCCCCTTTTAAAATTTCTCCCTTGAAATTTCATTTTACAAAAATAGGTGAAGGTATTTCTCCTTCATAGAATCCTCTAGTTCCCAAGTTGTTTATTCATAATTATAATCCCACCACAAAACTTTGACAAGGTGGGTTGTCTTGTTTCATAGAACCTTATCTCTCTGGTCTAGAATCTTTCTTGGTTTCTCCTTATAAGAGATATCATATTTCAACTATACCACCTCTGAGTTCAGTACATGTGAGGGATCTGGTATGTACTTCCTTAGAAGTGAATCATTAAACACATCATAAACATGAAACATATTCTGTAGAAGTCAAATCCAATAGTACAAAACTCCTATGCAGTCATAGATCTCAAAGGGGACAATGTACCTTGGGAATAGTTTCCATTTTATTCTAAACCACCTGACTCTCTTCCGTGGTGATATTCGAAGGAAGGATTTATCTCCAACGTCAAACTCCATGTCCCTTAGATAGTTGTTAGTAATGATCTTTTTCTGAATATTAGTAGCTTTGATATGTTTCTGGATGACTTGAACCTTCTCTGTCATCTCTTTCACAAGATCAGGTCATAGTAGCTTTCATTCCCCAACTTCATCTCAATAGGTTAGAGTTTTACATCGCTTTCTATACAAAGCTTTAGATGGTTCCATCTAAATACTTGAGTGTAAGCTATTTTTTATATGAGAACTCCATCAATGGGAGATGATGATCCCATCCACCTTTTAATTTCATAGATTAGACTATTATCAAATCATCAAGTGTCAGAATAGTCCTTTTATATTTTTCATCAATTTTGGGGTGATATGCCATTATGAAATGTAATTTTGTACTTAATTCATGTTTGACACTCCTCTATAATTTAGATATGAAACATGGATCATTATTGGAGACAATTGAGAGTGGAACCCCATGCAGTCTCACCACATCCTTCATACATATCGTTGAAAGTTTTTAAAGTGAGAGAAAATCAAGAATAGTGATGATGTGGGAAGTCCTTGTGAGTTAGTCAACCCCAACAAATATTGCATTATCTCCCTTAGACAACTTTGGGAGACCCGTGACTATGTCCATTATTACATTATACCATTTCTACATGGTTATATGAAATGGTTTCATCATACCTTTGGACTTTTTTCATTCTTCTATAACTTACTGACATATCGAGAACCTTGATATATATTCAACAATCTCCTTCTTTATGATGTCCCACTAGAAGAGTTCTCAATGATCGTGATACATCTTGGTGCTACCAGGATGGATAGAGAACGGTGAGATATGCACATTATCAAATGGATCCTTCTTTATCCCATCTGAAGAAGGAACAAAAATATGCATTCCAAACCAAATCACTCCATCATCATCAATATGGAATTGTATTATCTTTCCTTCCTTTACTAAATTCATCCTATTTTTAATATTCAGATCATCCCTTTGTGATTCCATAATATTATTTTGGATATATGGTTGGGAAATCATTTGGGAAAGGTAGGATGTATTCCTGACCATTACAATTTCTAAATCCATCTATTTCATATCCATGAAGATAGGGTATTTCTCTATCCACAACATGGAAGGAATAACATGTTATTTTTTCTTAGATCATTAGCTTCCTTGTTCACCTTGCGAGTATGATAGTGAATAGAGAAATAATAATCTTTCATTAGATCTAACCATTCCATTTGATTCATGTTGATATTTTTTTTGTGATAATATATATATTAGAGTCTTATAATCATTATATATGTCACACTTCTCATCATTGAGGTAGTGTGGTTATATTTTCAAGTGCAAAATAATTATTGCAAACTCTGGATTATTTGTCGGGTAGTTTTTCTCATGAATCTTCAACTGTCGTGAGGCATAGGATATCACATTATCAATTTTCATGAGTAAATAACCCATGCATTTATTTTAATAATCACTGTATATCACAAAAAACTCTACACTCTTTAGTAATGTGAGTATAGGTGCAGTGATCATTCTTCTCTTTAGATACTCAAATATTCCCTCACATTCTTCCATCCATTCATACATCACCCCTTTCACAGTTATCTTAGTTAGTGGACTTGAAAATCATGGGAAATTTTTCAAAAAACATCAGTAGTACACCTATAATACAAGAAAGCTATAGATTTTTGAGACACTAAAGGGTCTAGTCCATTCCTCAATCACCATTTTTTTAAGTGTCCATATAAATTCCCTAACTTGTGACCACATTTCCCATAAACGTGAATTTCTTCATCAAAATTTTACACTTTCTTAACTTGGCATAAAAATTCTCCTTTATCTTTATTTCCAACACAAGTCTTATATGTTCTTCATGTTCCTAATTTCTCTTAGTGTAGATGATAATTTCATTAATAAACACTACAACAATGTTTTTGAGGTAATGTATAAAGAATCTATTCATCAAATCCATGATGATTGCAGGGTAATTAGTAAGTCCGAAGGGAATCGACAAAAAATCATAGTTCTCATACCTTGTATGGAATTCAATATTATGAATATAATCCTTCTTCACCATTTTCAAATGATATCCAGAACTAAGATCCACATTTTAGAAGTTCCGAGTTCCTCATTTCTAATCAAATATGTAATCAATCCTTGGGAGAGGATACATGTTCTTTATGGTTATTTTTTTTAGTTCCTGATAATCGATACACATCAAAATTGATCCATCCTTCTTCTTCATAAAGAGCACTGTCACACCCCAGGGTGATGAACTGGGGTGTATGAACCCTTTGTCCCAATTCTCTTGCAACAACATATTTAACTCCTCCAGTTTGATAGGATCCATCCTATAGGGACACTTTGAGATAGTAGTATCTCTGGGTATGAGTTATATGGATAACTATACCTCACAATCTGGGGGAATTTTGGATAACTCTTTGGGAAATACATCACCACATTCCCTCACGATGGTAATTTCCACTGGGATAACACTTTACTATTACTCAACCATTTCCGAGAGGTATGAAATTTCACAGGGAGTCAACACCCACAACGTTGAATAATTTTTTCAAAGGAGATTCATGATATTCCTTGAATTTATTGAGGAGCGTTAGATGGTTAAAAATATGAAAATATATTACCTTTTCCTGACAATTGATATGTTCTCTATATAATAAGAACCAATAAACTCCAATTATAGCATTGAATACCACCAAGGGAAGTCAAAAGAGATATTCTAAAAGAATCTTCCAACATATTCCAACAAGAGAAGATTCAAAAACTTGGGTTGTAATGATTTTATGACTTGGTGTTTTTTCAAATATGTCTACTTAAAGGTTTCAGGTCTTCGATTCCATAGTTCTATAAAACATGCATGATATTAAGGAATGTGTATAACCATAATAAAATAATCCTTTTTTTTAATTATTGAGTGAATAAGAGGTTTACCTTATGTGAATCTATTTTATTTATCAATGTATACAGTAGTGATGACATAAGAATTCCCTTGATCCTTTTGATTTTATGGCTGATGATATTGACTACCATCAAGATCTCTAGGTTTAGTTCACTTGCTTGCATAGTGCCCTTACTCCCTATAGTTGTAGCATTGGACTATGGGTGGTGCTTTCCATTCATCCACCATATTCTCCTAACTTCTCATTTCTTTTCAACATTTAAGATCATAATGGCCTTCTCTACCACACTTGAAACATTTCTCCATCCCATTGAGGCAATTCCTATGATGCTTCTTCCAATATTTTTGGCATGTATGAGGTTGAGTTTTCTACCATACTTTATTATTAGATCACCGAACTTGAAAATACTCCTTTTTTTCTTATCACCAAATCCATGGGACTATTCTCCAAACTCCATATCTACATTGAGAGAACATTGAACAACTCATTCATAACTCTCAATGTATAAAATTCATGAGCCTTTTGAAAGTGTGGTTTTAACGCACTAAATAATCTATCAATGTTTTTATCATTGTTTATAAAAACTCAAATCATGCATTGCAATACTTGTAAAATTCTCCTTATAGGTCGTGGTAGATTCTCCTTCCTTTTTCTTGAGCTCTATAAATTCTCTTTCCGTATTTTTAAGAAGGGTTATTAGGAAATACCTATTATGAACCATGATCTTAATGTCTTCCCATTCCATCTCTTAAATTTCATCAGAAGTATTGGTTTTCTTAATCAAATCCCCCCAATTGATAAACCTATCCATCTAGATGATAAACGACCACAATAAACTTCTCTATCTCAGAATATTGTATCATAGAAAATATCTTTGGAATGGAGTTGACCCATTATTTTGCAACTTGTGGATATGAAGATCCACTAAACATCAGTGGTCATCGCCACTTAAAACACTCAATTTCTAGTTTATCACTCTTAGGTGAAGGAGGATGTTCCACATTATTCAGGTTTTTATTCATTACATAAGATATCTAGGTATGAATCTCCATGATGTTATGAACTCCACCTATCAAAGTCTTGTGAATTTCATTAGAGCAATCATTGCATTGGCCCTTGCATGGGTTTTTGGCCCGGTTTCTCCTACTTCCCACAATTTTGTAAAATAGAAGAGGTTAAAACTAAAAATAAGTAAACGAGTCATCATAACAAAATTATTCATTTTCGAAATTTACACTAAAAAAATATCTAATGGGATCTCTATTCATAAAAAATCTTCTTTTGAGCATATTTTTACTTAGTCACATCCTAGAGGTTTTCTCTATGGTTTACTAATACTAATTCCCAAATTAACTATAACATTCCTTGGATACCCACCATAGAGAACCTACTTTTCATACATTATTTTCACATCATTTTAATAAATCAAAATATAATAAAATTACAAAATGTGGATACAAGGATTTAGTGTATTGGGAAAACTAGGAACATACATAACATTTACAACATAAAGCATCAAAATTTATTTAATTCAATATTTTATATCTTCTTATCGGCCTTTGTGTACTACTTTGTACATGTAGTAACATTAATATATACATAAAAAAGGGGTGAGCTAAAATCCAAGAACGAGGTATGATATGAACATGAAACAATGTAACATTGGGTGAGATTAATCATAACATTATTTATAAAATTTCATGGAATGTGGCAATACATAAAAATGAAACATCATGTCTTAGTGGTTAACTACCTCACAATGTTGTGAACAAAGAAAGCCTTATGTTCATGAATAATTTCAAATTAACTCATTAGATTCCTAATTTTAACCAATTTATTAGTGGACTATATAATTTTGGGTGCACCTGTCACATTCAAACATTTATATTTCACTATATAATTCTGGGCACACCTGTCACATCATAACATTTACATTATCTTGCATGACACAAAGAAAATATTTCAAACTTGAACATAAAATAACCGATGGAAATAAATGGGGTTCACATCATCAATAATATATTCATAAACAATTGGTTCCCAAAATAAAAAGGGAATTTTATTTTTGACACAGAACCATTAACCTTGACTAAAGAGTGAAAAAATATTCAACAGGAAAAAGCGTGGGTTTATTTAAAAGAAGAGTTCTTTCAGAAAACATTGGATTTTTCATAAAATCAATTTGAGAAAATGTATATCATAGAAATGTTAAGATAATTTTTAATAATTTATTTTTAATTCATATCCATGCTGAAAAGGGGTTCAAGGGGGAAACATAAAGAATGATAGTTAGGTTCGTGAATTTCACCTTACCTTATGTCTGAATGCGTTTTCCAAATTAAATTACTATATAATGGAATTATATTCATTAAATATCATTTAATACATGAATTTAATTCATTATTGTTTGATTATGTTATTTTATGGACCTTTTGATGACTTATAGAGCTTAAATTCATTATCAGGAGTGTTAATTTTCATAGCCTTTATGAACGGTTCACTTGTATTAATGAATGGATTTTTGTTGGAAATGAGATTAAACATAAATAATTGTAAGTATACATTATTAATATAATTAAAGAGTTATGAATGATCTTATACATAATTTTTTATATTCCATGAGGATTAATTATTAGAAATAATTTTAATGGTAAATGTTTGGATTAATTTGGCGGGTTTTCTCACCATAAACTAGTTTTGTATTATTATTTTATAAAATGAGTATATATATATTCCAGAACATCACATAAGATAAAATAAATATATTATAATATGTCTCAAACCTTAAAATTGTTTCATGACTAGTATCTATGATGATAATGAAAATTGAAAACCCATCATCCTTGAATGAGATAAATTAACACATCTCGAATGGTGTTATCATTTGTAGCATAAAAGGAGAGGGAGGGTGGGATTATGATGAACTATACCATTGGAATAATATAATTACATTAAATTTATGTTAAAATAGTTGTCATACCATTTCTGTTAATTTTGGGGAGGAATGAAAAAGAAAATAATGTAACATGAATGAAAATTAACGAATCGGAAAGAAGAATTTACCTGTTGATTTTCTCTCATTTGAGAGCCTCTTTAGGGTAGAGTATTTTGTATTTTGAGGAGAAAAAGATCTTATAGTCATGGGTAAGAAGCTTTGGGGATATTTGGTCAGAAAGTAGTTATGTATTAAAGCTTGAGAGGTGTTAAAAAATGAGGGTGTGAAGGGTGGTATTAATATTGGGGGGGGGGGGTGTTTCTTTATATTACATCCATTAATTTATTATTTCTCCACAAAACATGAAATAGTGAGGATTCATGTGACTGATAATAGTAATAATTTCATGTGATTTATAAACAATGTATATTTACCTCATCCACGACTCAAGCATGATGCATAAATTCAATTATTTGGCATATTCTGTAAATTATCAAATATCACTATTCACTAAAAATTAAAGTATTTCAGAAAATCCCCAAATATTCATCCTAAAAACTTTCAAATGTGTAGAATAAAAAAAATGAAATCCATTTTTCAAAAATAATTCTCTAAATATGAACAATTTAATTGTTAAATAGAATCATAATTTACATGAAAAATACAGATTTTAAAATTAAAAGTGATTTTATAATGCATTAAAAAATTTCATAATGTCTTATAAAAATATTGTAAAACTAGAAGAAATAAAATAGTTAATTTATTCACAAATTTTAGTAAAATATATTTTATTTTTAATTATTCAATTAATTATAATTAATTATTTACGACTTACAAAAAATCCAATACTTTTACTATGGTTATATTGTCACTTATAAGATGCCTAAATTTTATTTATACATTCATGGGTGAGGTTACTATTCATTTATACGATTTAATATTCATAAGGGTTGTATTATAATTCATAATGGAAGGTTACTATTCATAATTTTAGGTTACTATACACCAGAAAATATGTTTGTCATATTGAACTCCAAACATCTTACTGATCACAATCGTGTATGTCAGATTTTCAAAATTCAGAACACAGAAGTTGCAAA
This sequence comes from Viscum album, assembly GCA_963277665.1. Classification (NCBI taxonomy): domain Eukaryota; kingdom Viridiplantae; phylum Streptophyta; class Magnoliopsida; order Santalales; family Viscaceae; genus Viscum; species Viscum album. Next base: position 1,494,886,200 of record OY728151.1, on the reverse strand, counting down.
TTTATGTTTAAATGTAACATAATATTTCATTTTTGTAGGATTTGGTGTTGTGTTTCATAACATGATCCTGAATTTTCTACAACATGGGATAAATTGAATTGATAAATGTTTGGGTCCTTACAATTTTTCTGTGATCTTAGTTATATGATTTTATCCTGATGCATGGTTGTGGATATTGGTGTTTTGACTTTATAAATATACATTAATGGATATTATTATTGATCAGATATTGGTATTTTTCATGTGTCAAGATGAATGTGTTGAAAATTATAGGTATTCAATGTAACCTCCCTCGATACCGGGGTCCCTTGTTTGGACCAATGTGATTTAGAGGACCATGGAATCATTAATGTGATAGGGTAATTGGGTGAATTTCATTTTTTCAATCATAATTTTTGTGATAATATATTTAAATTTTTTATTTATATCATTTAGTGTCTTGTTTTAGGAATTTGGATGATATTTGAGTACACACAAAAACCAAAAAACCTAGTATTTTGAATATAAAAAATAGAACTATATAAAGGCTGAAGAATATTTTATATATTCCCATTAATTTTAAAATAATTTAGTGGAATTTCAGGTTACATGAGAATATTTTTTGTTACATCCCAACTCCCAAACCCCTAATTAATACCCAAACTAATGGTCATCACATTATATTAGGTGTGAATCCCCATATGCTAGAGGATACCAACTAGTAGTAAAGGCCCATGAGGTAAAATGGGGAGGATACTCCATTTTTACAAGTGTGTGAAATATAAATGTAAATAAATAATTTTGATACAATAGAACTGATAAACATCCCAACTATATCAAATTCCAATGAAATAAATACAACATCATATGTCTTAGTGAATGGGTGTCATACAATGAACACCACAACCCACATGTTTGGATTATACACAAGCATTAATAATGAGAAATAATTATTGAAAGTCCAAAAACCTATCCAGAATTACAATTGAGTCTTAATGATTCACACCATTCAATAATAACCATGGATGGAAATTGATAATAATACTCATCCATAAGTTTCTTAAAACTTGTAATTATGAACAATAATGCACCTACACATGTACCAATGTTACATGGTAGACTAATAAGGGTGTGAGTATAGATAATTTGGACACCACAATTAGATTCCCTATATATAACATGTTTTAAAATCATGTTCATGAAGTGTTTTTTATGGAAAGAAATTAAAAAAATTCCATTTAAATATTCAAAAATAAAACCTTATAAAAGATTAGAATCCCTATTCCTTGATGACACCTATGAATGGATATACCTATATTTTATAGTGATGGGATATCTCATAGAATGTTATAAGGACTCTTACATCCCTTCTTTAGTCATGCGTAATATAAAAATCCCCTAAAAAATAACCAAATCCTCCATGGGTCTTATTTCACCCTATATTTAATTAGAATAACAAAAACCAACATGGGGTAGTGTTCAACCTATGTCCACTAAGAATTTCTAAGTACACATGTGGGGTACTATTCTCCATGATTTTATGAAGTAAACCAATTATAGAGGCCTTGTTTTTCTATGTTTAATTAGAAAAAAAATAAAATACTACTATGGGTCTTTCTCAACATGGTGATGACAAGTAGAACTCAAGTACACACATGGCCAAGTTCCCCTCATGTTTAACAAGAAAATTAAATGAATAAATCATCAATGAAATGACACTAAAGAACCCATTAGAATAACCATGTAAAATATTGAATACATAAATCTATAATAATTTTAAAAAATTAAATTACCCTTAATGATTCTGAAAACAAAACATTTCCCAAAATAATAACAAATTGAAATTTTACCCACATATCCAATATTTTGTTTCCATGTAATATTTTAATATACATTTACCATATACCAATTTCTAAAATAAACCCAACATCAATCACCAATACAGTCAAAAATTTATGTTTTAAAATCCCTTCCAAATTACATTTTTCAAAAATAAATATATTAATTTGATTTGTTTTTTTTTAAAACTCAATTTTGAATTCCAGAACCAATTTATCTTTCCAAAATACATGTAATATGGATAAAAATTTTATAACCATTAGAATATAGGAAATAATTTAAAAAACTAATTTCAATGTTTGAGGTTACTACCATGTTGTTCAGCTAGAAATTATCTTCAAATTTGGTTGAAATAATTTAAAAGGGTTCCAACTAAACCCAAAATTACGATTTGAAAAAAATAATTTCTTCTATGGTCATCACTCTGATATTGGTTAAGACCACCATCTGATGAACAATGATAATAATTCAATAATATTTTATAATATAAGGACCACATGTTTTTTTAAGATATAATTTTTTAGCAAAGTATTGTTTTCAACAATATGTATTAATGTTATTTAAAGGGGGAGATTATTGAAAATAATAATCTGTCTCTTTATGATAATTTTGATGCTCACAAATACCCTTAGTTATTTTCTAATTATTTTATTTAGTATTTTTCAGGAGTTTATTAATTTATTTTAATCTTGAAATAACAAGAATTTATTACTTAGCGCGGAATCTGTTTTAGCGTGTTCTGGAATCACTGTTCACATCTTACGTAGATGAATATAGCACGGAAGCTGTTTTAGTGCATTCTGGAATCACTATTTATACCCTACGTGGATAGACGTAGTGTAAGGATGAAAAGCATGTATAATTTTTGAGATAAGAGAAAATTATGGTTAAACAACCATACGTTTTCAGAAAAGTATGGAAGAAGAACCTTGCGTTAGGAAGGAACCCTACGTTTTGGTTATCAAAAAAGTATGGAAGGAGAACCGTACATAAATTCTAAGTGGTACCTTTGTTTCTTAAAAGTATGGTTCATCAACCTTACTTTTGTGAACAACCATACGTTCTTGGAAAAGTATGGATCATGTAAAAGTATGGATCTTGTACCGTACGTTTGAATGTTGAAGAAAAAGTATGGATGATCAACCTTACATTTGAGTTCAACCTTACGTTGTCAACCCTACATTTGGAGACTATTTTGTCAACCCTACTTTTGAATACTATCTTACTAACCCTATGTTTGGAGGCCACGTCATCAACCTTGCGTTTGGCGTCAGAACTTTTGACAGATGATATTTATGTGCAACGATCAGTATGCTGATTTCTGGGTGGATTTCAAGCCGGATTTAAAGTCGTTTTTAAATTACGACTTTGAATGATTCAAAGCCGTTTTATTAATGGATTTAAGATCGAATTAAAAGGATATTTTTATGCCGAGTCTTAAGGGAAGTTACGACTTCTCTGTAAATTCAAATTTTTGAATATCGCGAATCAGAAGGCGACTTTTATGGATCTAATTATGCAAGAGATAGGATTTATTATATATGTTCTCTCTGAAACACCAGGTACGAGGGGATGTGATTGATCTATTATTAAAAAAGGTGGAAAACAGAGATTGCAACTATTCACGATTGATCTGGTGATTCAACAGGAGCGTAAAAGCACTGTTTGTTCAAGAAGAAGGAACTCGATAGAAGACTCACCTGTTCGACATCGAATATCTAATGTGGATCTACTACTGCTGAGGTTTTGAACTGTATCTTTATATCTACTACAACAGGATCAACTCAGAACTGCTTCGTCTTGAAGATAAATATTTCTAGAGACTTTGATCCATCTGCTGTCAATTGCATTCTGTTGCAATTGTAAAGATTAACTAGAAATTTCTTTCTGAAATTATTTTTATTCTTGAGTAACCAGCATCTCATTCTAAGCTGTGTAGGTTCGTGTTTGAACCAGAAGGCTTTTTTTTCCTTGGATTGTAAAGGTGTCAACTTCCTATACTCAGTTGTGAATTGGTCTATGGAAAAGAGGACCAGATAGTGAAAATCACCAAGCTCGTGGAGTAGAGCGTTGGTGGAGTGGAATAGGGGATTTCTGTTCCCTGAACCACTATACATATTTGTGTTCTTAATTTTACTTTTTCCGCTGCACGATCAAATATGATAAAGTATAAAGGACAGAACTCGTTCAAGAGAAGAGTTATTGAAAAATTTCAAAAGACACAATCCACCCCCCTCTTGTGTATAATCTGTAGATTCAGATCCAAAAATTGGTATCAAAGGAGGAGCTTCTGATAGAGCCTTAGAAAGAAAGAAGAATTTAAGGATTATACAACAGAGCATCATGACTGATACAAGAGAAGGGATGTCGATGGTCAGAGCACCATATTTTAATGGAGACAACTATGGTTTCTGGAAATCGTGCATGATAATATATCTGAAAAACCTCGGATATAGATTCTATTTAAAGATTCTGAATCCTTATGAAATTCCTGAAAATTATGAGGCATGGAGTACTGCTATAGAGGTAGAGTACGATATGAACTCAAAGGCTATGAATGTAATTATCTGCGGTCTAGGACCAGATGAATTTAACAGAGTATCTCAGTGCCCGACAACATATGAGATGTGGAAAACAATAGCTGTGGAATATGAAGGAACAGAAAATGTAAGGCAAATGAGATATTCAACTGCAAAACTAAAATTTTATACATTCAGAATGATTGAAGGTGAGAGAATTACCTAAATAAATGGGAGATTGACAGAAATTGTCAATAACATAACTTCTCTAGGAGAACCTATCAAGTAGGCTGATTAAACATTAAAAGTACTAAGAGTACTTCCTACTAGATGGAATGGTATTTTTGCTGCAATCAGACAATCAACACCTGTCAAAGATCTAACTATGAGAGAGCTGATTGGTACACTGATGATGTTTGAAGCTGAAATGCAAGATGAATCTAATGAACATAAAGTTCTTATCAAAAGAGAAGATACTTCATTGAAGGTAACTTCACTACAAAAGAATAGAAAGATGAAGAGCAAAGAAGTAAAATCTAAATCAGAAAGCTATGACTCATCCAACTCAGATGAAGAACTGGCTCAACTCGACAGAAAATTTAGAAAATTATACAACAAGAAAAGAGGCTTCAAAAAATCCTTTAAGGGAGATAATAAGGAAGTAAGATGTTATGAATGAAAAAATATGGGACATATCAGACCATATTGCCCACAATTGAAGGATGCAAAGAAGAATAAATTCTTCAAAAGAAATGACTTTGAGCAGAAAGACAAGAAAGCTATGAAAGCCACTTGGAGTATATCTGAAGACTCTAGTAGCACTTCTGAATCAAGCTCAGAGAAAGAATATGTCAATCTAAAGGTAGACATGTGTTTCCTGGCAGAAACTGATGAGGTAAACTCATATTACTCCTCTGAATCATATTCTGAATCAAGCTACGCAAATGAAAAACTTGCAGCGTACTGCAATATGCTTGAAGAAAGATATGACTCACTATTTAAGAAACATAAGTCACTAAAAAAATACCTAAATACGTTTCAGATGAAAGAGACACAATGCTGAAACAACATAAATAATTAACTGATAAATACAATTTTATTAACACTAACTATATTAATTGTGAATCAAGAATTAAAACACTGTAGGATGAAGTAGAATATTACAAACAGGCTGCATTGGTTTTTACAAAAGGAGAGAATTCATTAAATGAAATTCTTGAAAAAACTGTCATTAAAAAGGAGTGATTTGGAATTGGAAGTTGAGGAGAAAAACAAAAGATATATAAAAATTATTTTGTTCCTAGCTCTAAAAAGCTTAATTGTAATTTTTGTGGGGAAAAGGGACATGTAGCTAAAAACTATTTCTTAAGACAACCTCAAATTTGTGGTATTAAGAAAGCCTATGTTTCAAAAGACTTATATGATTCAGCTAATTTTAAAAGAACAAACCAAATCTGGATACCCAGATCATTGCTAGCTAACACTCCTGGACCCACCAAAATATTAGTACCAAAGCAATTTTTTTGAATGTCTTTGCAGGTAGTAGGTCACCAGAGAAGAAAAGATATATGGTACGTGGACAGTGGCTACTCAAGACATATGAGTGGAAACACATTGAATTTTCCTTCACTCACTCAAAAGGAAGGAGGACTTGTCACATTTGGTGACAATGCCAAAGGAAAAATCATTGGCACTGGAACTGTTGGAGACCCAAAAACAGTCTCAATCAACAAAGTACTTTATGTACAAGGACTAAAACACAATCTGATAAGTATCTCTCAACTTTTTGATGATGGATATACTGTTGATTTTACTAACAATTGATTTATTGTTTCTAAAGATAAACTTTTTAAATTCAAAGCACCAAGAACTAAAAATGTCTATACTTTGGATTTAAATTCCTTGTGTAAACAACAAGTAAAATGCTTGACTGCTAAAGTAAGTGAATCCTGGATCTGGCATAGGAGACTTGGTCATTGAAATGTATATGTTTTACATAAGTTATATAAGAAAAATTTAGTTTCTTATTTACCTTGTCTCAAATTTGAAAGTGACATATTTTGTGATGCATGTGAACTTGGAAAGCAACACAAATCATCCTTCAAATCTGTTAATAAGGTTGCTACATCTAATCCTCTAGAACTTATTCATATGGATTTGTTTGGACCTTCAAGAGTAGAAAGCTTAACTGGTAAATTATATGTATATGTTTTAGTTGATGACTATTCAAGATTTACATGGATTTTCTTTCTGAAATTTAAAGATGTAGCTTTTACTTTATTTGAAAATTTCTGCAAATCTGTTCAAAATGATAAAGGTTTCAATATAATCTCATTAAGAAGTGATCATGGTGGAGAATTTGAGAATCTGGAATTTAATTCCTTTTGCTCAAATATGGGTATTAAAAACACCTTCTCTGCACCATGAACACCTCAACAAAATGGGATTGTAGAAAGAAGAAATAGAACAATTCAAGAAATGGCTAGAACTATGTTAAATGATTATAGCCTACCTATATATTTCTGGGTAGAAGCTGTGAATAAAGCTTTTCATATAATTAATAGAGTTTTAATTAGACCTATTTTGAAAAAGACACCCTATAAACTATGGAATAACATAAAACCTAAAGTAAATTACTTTAAAGTTTTTTGATGCAAGGTTTATATCTTAAACACCAAGGATAATCTTGGTAAGTTTGATCCAAAATCTGATGAAGGTATTTTCTTAGGATATTCTGGTACCTCCAAAGCTTATAGAGTTTATAATAAGAATTCAAGGATTTTTGAAGAATGAATTCATGTGAAATTTGACGAATTTGATCCTTTTGAGAAAAGGACAGAACAAATGGATGAACTTGACTCTATTGATAACATGAGACTTGAGAATTTAAAGATTGATTTTTAAAATGATATAAAAGAAATTCAGTCCAGTTCATAGGAACATGATACTGAAGAACCTTTAAATATATTACCTAGACAGTCTAGAACCCTAAAGAATCACCCTTTAGAAACTGTAATAGGTGACTTAGAAACTGGTGTTCAAACTAAAAGAAACTTAGGAAACCTAGTGGAATTTTCTGCCTTCCTATCTCAACAAGAACCCAAGACTATAGAAGATGCTTTAGATGATGAAATCTAGGTAATATCAATGCAAGATGAATTAAACCAGTTTAAATGAAATGAAGTTTGGGAATTAGTTGAAAGACCTAATAATTATCCTATAATAGGAACCAAATGGGTCTTTAGAAATAAACTGGATGACCAAGGCACAATAACTAGAAATAAATCAAGATTAGTAGCTAAAGGATATAATCAAGAAGAAGGAATATATTATGATGAGAAATTTTCACCTATAGAAAGGTTAGAAGCCATTAGAATCCTTTTCGCCTATTCATCTTATATGAATTTTAAATTATTTTAGATGGATGTTAAATCTGCCTTCTTAAATGGTTATTTAATGGAGGAAGTTTATGTTGAGCATTCTCCTAGTTTTGAAAACACTCAAAAACATGATTCTGTTTTTAAACATACTAAAGATCTTTATGGCCTTAAACAAGCACCTAGAGCTTGGTATGAAAGATTAAGTTCTTTTCTTTCAAAAAATGATTTTACTGTTGGAATGGCAGACCCAACACTCTTTAAGAAAACTGTGAAAAATAATGTTTTATTGGTTCAAATTTATGTTGATAATGTAATCTTTGGATCAACTAATAAAACTCTTTATCATGAATTTTCAAAATTAATGCAAGAATAATTTGAAATGAGTATGATGGGAGAATTAAATTTCTTTTTGGGTCTTAAAATATTTAAAAAAGATTTCTGAAATGTTTTAAATCATAGAAAATACATTGCTGATTTACTTAAGAAATTTGGACTTGATAACAGTAAGACATTTACAACTCCTATGTGTACTAATATAAAACTTGATTTGGATGAAACTGGAAAGTCAGTTGACAACAAGTTATATAGAGGTATGATTGGTAGTCTGTTATATCTTACCGCTAGCAGACCAGATATAATGTATTCAGTATGTCTTTGTGCTAGATTTCAATAAAATCCTAAAGAATCCCATCTAACTGCTGTTAAAAGAATTTTTAGATATTTAAAAGGAACTATTTTTCAATCTCTTCTTTATCCTAAAACTTTTGATTTCAATTTTATTTCATATTCATATGCTGACTTTGGAAGTTGTAGATTAGATAGAAAAAGTACATCAGGTACATGTCACTTTTTAGGAAAGTCCTCAGTATCATGGTCTATTAAGAAACAACATTCAGTTACCTTGTCAACAGCTGAGGTAGAAAATGTTTCTGCTGGCAGTTGCTGTGCACAAGTGTTTTGGATGAAAAACACTCTTATAGACTTTGGATTGAATTTTAATAATACACCTATTTTATGTGATAATACGAGTTCAATTAATATTTCAAAAAATCCTACTATTCATTCTAGAACTAAGAAAATTGATATAAGGCATCACTTTTTAAGAGATCATGTTATTAAAAAAGATATATTTTTAGAATTTATAAATACTGAAATTCAATTAGCAGATATTTTTACTAAACCACTTCCCACGGCAAGGTTTGATTTTATTAAGGGGGATCTAGGTTTATTTAATTTTAAATAATTTTTTTTATTTATGCAAATTTTATTTTGTTTATTGAATGCTGTTTAATATTTTCTTTCTTTTAGCATATGAAAAAAAATTTTGTTTTGTTTTTAAATATATGTAATGATGAGTGATTACACCGGAATCAAGGCTGTCAGAGCCTTTTCGACTTCTAAACCCTTTCACTTCTATCGAAACCCTTTCGAAATCCAAAAATCACACTTCCTCTTCTGAAACCCTAACCTTATAACTTCTGAAACCCTAACCTTCAAACCTTCAGAGACTCTCACAGAAATGGTAAGGACTAAAAGAGCCAGTGGGGCCGAGCCGAGAAATGCCATGAGACAATGCACTGAGGGAAGAAAAATCTTACATGGTAAGGTAATCGAACTTGACTAGATATTTCAGAAAAATCTATTGTTGAAGCAAGCGCTATCATTTCAGAATCTTGAACATATATTCAACAGTAAAAATATGGAATTTCTGTATGAAGTAGAACTTAGATACTTCTAAAAATCTTTACAGTTTAGTCTGGGAGATACCAAAGACAGTATGATAGCTAAAATAGAGGATAGGGATTTCTCAATCTATTCAGTATAGATTAGTCAGATTCTCAACTGCCCTCATGAGGGAGTTTTTCATTTTGACTTGAAGAATATAGGAGATTCTGTGCATAAATCCGAAGACATCATGTCTTCTCTTTTTGGTACCAAGACAATAAAGAAAATGTTTGTTAAGGATTTGGAGCCTGATCAGATGATTTTGGTAAAATTTATTCAGACTGGAATAGCTCCACGGATGGAAGAAATGGAGAAGATTTTGTACCCAGATATGCATATAATTTTTCTTATGTTAAGTGATATTAAGTTAAACTTTCCAAGATACATGATAAGGTATATCATTTACTACTATCAAAGTGAGGCCATTATGAACTTATACCCCTTTGGTAGATTTATTACTAAGCTGCTGTTTAAGAAATACATTGTGAGATTAGTGGATACAAGAGTTAACTGTCATCACAGTAATACGTTTAATGCTGGAACCTTGAGGAAAGTTGGATATTTCTGGAGCAAAATTAAAGGAAAACTTTTGCCAGTAGGAGCTGATGAAGACTCAGAGAGTGATCAGGCTCAACCTGCTAAGTCCAAGGAGGGACAAGCTGAATCCAGAGTCAGCAATGTAGCAAGAAGGATTATCTTTGAAGTGGAAGATGTTGAGGAAGACAAAAGTTAGGAGGGACTTCAATCAAGAAGAAAAAGACTAGTAAATGAGGAAGTCACTTCCACTGCTTTGGAAACTCCAACAGAACCTTTATTTTCTTATTCTTTTGTGATAGAAACTGTTGCTGATAAAACCATGGAAGATGTTACTGATAGAATGGCTCCAGTAGAGAAATCAGGAGCTCAAGAAGAAACTCAAAGGGAAAATCAGGAACAGATTGTTGCTGATGTTGAAGTTTCACTTCAATAGGAACAGGAAATGGAGGCATTGCCTGGTGAAGAAGTGGCCATACCTCAGGAAACTTCTGAAAATATTGTTCTTGAAATTCCAGTGGAAGACAAAGATGCAGATGAATGTTATGAGCATGCTTCTGAAGCTCAAACAAAGGTACTTCAAGAGGATTTTTCTGTGGAGGAGTTTGAAAACTCTAAGGAAAGATCTGTGGAACAACCTTCTCAGGACAAAGAAAAAGAAAAATCTGATGCTGAATCATTGCCTTTGGTATTACTGCATCAACCTGAGAATGTGAATCAAGCATAGGGTACATCTAATTCAAGGAAAGAAGAAGTTAAAGAACTGTACAGAAAAGTATCTCAGTTGGAATCTGAGAATGCTTCTCTGAGAAATGCCTTAGACTTAGAACATTTGAAGTTTCAAAAGCTGAAGGAGTGTACAGTTTCAAGGCAAGAAGTTGAAATGTTTAAATAGGATATGCTGACTGCTATTTCAGAATTAAAATATGAAATGGTTATGAAGTCAGATTTATCAGATCTGAAGTTGTTTATGGAGAAACAATTTGCATCAGTTGCAAATAATGCTGTTAGTGGATTAGGTACTTCACCTGATTTAATCATAAGGTTTCAGGCTATCACAGCTGCTTTGAGAAATATGAATGATAGGATACAAGATCTTCAATGTAATAGTGCTCCTTTGTCAGTGTTGCTGGACAATCAGAAATTCTTAGTGGATCAACTGACATCTAGTGAACCATCGATCAGAATTCTGTTAGATCAGTTATCAGAGAAGCTGTCAGTATTTGTTGAAAAAGAGGAAAGGATGCATGAGTTTTTCATTGTCAATTTAATTGAGTATATTCATATGACTCAAGAGAATAGGGATATCATTATCAATCTTGGAGATGGGATGATGAAGAGACTTCGGGAACAGTTTATAGAAATCAAGTCTGCAATCCAGAGGAGATAGACCCTATTTCATATGTTACCCAAACCTTGATTCCTGTGTATATCATTGTCATGTATATACTACTGTTTTTGAATGAGAATTTTCTTCATTGTTTATTTGTCTCTTTCCTTATTTTTTTTACTAACTTTATTTTTTAATATTCCAGTACTCTAGATTTAATTATTGATAAACAGTTCGTAATAGAATTTACTAATAGTTCAGTGCAATATTAAAAGTGTTAAAATCCATGACTTTTCATTCTTTTTGATATCACAAAAGGGGGAAAATTTTCATAAACACAACATCAAAACTGACATTTTATTTTGGGGGAGAATTCATTTTATTGAGGGAGAAAATTAAATGAGATATTTGGAATTATAATTATCTTTTTAATACTTTATAACGAATTTTGAAAGTTAATTTTGTTTAAATAATTTTAATTATTTTATGGGTTTTGTGATCATCAAAAAGGGGGAGATTGTTGAGCAAAGTATTTTTTTCAACAATACGTATTAATTTTATTTAAAGGGGGAGATTATTGAAAATAATACTCTGTCTCTTTATGATAATTTTGATGCTCAAAAATACCCTTAGTTATTTTATAATGATTTTATTTAGTATTTTGCAGAAGTTTATTAATTTATTTTACTCTTGAAATAACGAGAATTTATTACTTAGTGCAGAATCTGTTTTAGCACGTTTTGGAACCACTGTTCACATCTTACGTAGATGAATATAGCGTAGAATCTGTTTTAGCGCGTTCTGGAATCACTATTCATACCCTATGTGGATAAACGTAGCGTAAGGATGAAAATCATGTATACTTTTTGAGATAAGAGAAAATTATGGTTAAACAACCATACGTTTTCAGAAAAGTATTGAAGAAGAACCTTACATTAAGAAGGAACCCTACATTTTGGTTATCAGCAAAGTATGGTAGGAGAACCATACTTAAATTCTAAGTGGTACGTTTGTTTCTTAAAAGTATGGTTTATCAACCTTACTTTTGTGAACAACCATACGTTCTTGGAAAAGTATGGATCAAGTAAAAGTATAGATCTTTTACCCTACGTTTGAATGTTGAAGAAAAATTATGGATGATCAACCTTACGTTTGTGTTCAACCTTACGTTGTCAACCCTACATTTAAAGACTATGTTGTCAACCCTACGTTTGAAGACTATGTTATTAACCCTATATTTGGAGGCCACGTCATCAACCATACGTTTGGCGTCAGAACTTTTTACAGACGATATTTATGTGCAAAGATCAGTAAGCTGATTTCTGGGTGGATTTCAAGCTTGATTTAAAGTCGTTTTTAAATTATGACTTTGACAGATTCAAAGCCGTTTTATTAATGGATTTAATATTTAATTAAAAAGATCTTTTTTATGCCGAGTCTTAAGGGAAGTTACGACTTCTCTGTAAATTCAAATTTTTGAATATCGCGAATCAGAAGGTGACTTTTATGGATCTAATTATGCTGGAGATTCGATTTATTATATATGTTTTCTCTGAAACACCAGGTGCGAGGGGATGTGATCGATCTATTATTAAAAAAGGTGGAAAACAGAGATTGCAACTATTCACGATTGATCTGCTGATTCAACAGGAGCGTAAAAGATCTGTTTGTTCAAGAAGAAGGAACTGGATAGAAGATTCACCTGTTCGGCATCGAATAACTACTGTGGATATACTAATGCTGAGGTTGTGAACTGTATCTCTATATCCACTACAACTGGATCAACTCAGAACTGCTTCGTCTTGAAGATCAATATTTCTAGATACTTTGATCCATCTGCTGTCAATTGAATTCTGTTGAAATTGTGGAGATTAACTGGATATTTATTTCTAAAATTATTTTTATTCCTGAGTAACCAGCTTCTCATTCTAGGCTATGTAGGTTCGTGTTTGAACCAGAAGGATTTGTTTTGCCTTGGATTGTAAAGGTGTCAACTGCCTGTACACAGTTGTTAATCAGTTTGTGGAAAAGAGGACCAGATAGTGAAAATCACCAAGCTCGTGGAGTAGAGCGTTGATGGAGTGGACTAGGGGCTTTCTGTTCCCCGAACCACTATACATCTTTGTGTTCTTAATTTTACTTTTTCCGCTGCATGATCAAATCTGATAAAGTATAAAGGATAGAAATCATTCAAGAGAAGAGTTATTGAAAAATTTCAAAAGACACAATTCACCCCCTCTTGTGTATAATCTGTAGATTCAGATCTAATAATAATCAATTTCCCAAATGACTATAGAAGCTGCCAAGGATTTTCATGGCACGAATATCCAAATATTTTTGTAAAAAAATCCATGATATCAAATTTTTTTTTAAATGATTTCAATGTAATTATAAACATAGATTAAAAATTAAATATGAGATATATGAAATACAAGAAGCTTCATCTTTTATTGGATCCATTACCAAATGAATTCCAAACGATGCGGTGACCTTGTAGATGGAACTACCTCAATCACTCTACCTTATATGATTTTTTCAAAATGTATTCCAAACAGTGAACCAATACTGTGGGTCTCTTCAAAACCACATTTAAATTTTCATATAGTTTCCTCTATAACATGTCCTAGTATTTCCATAACAATAATTTAAATGTTCATTCATGAAGTTATCTATAGAAAGAATATCTTGAATTCCCATCATAATTATGGTGCATCATGGGTTCCCATATAGTGTGTCCCGAAAAAATACTCCCTTGGAAACCCCCCTAAAAAAATTCTTGTACTTAACAGATGCTCTTGATGTTCACATATTCAAATAAGTTATCTTCTAAATTCATTCAATGTTAATAAAAAACCACTAGGAATTTCAATATACCTGAATTATTTTATAACTCCCTGGTCAATATTCATATCATTTTGAAAATAAAACATCATATATCATTGAAAATTCATACCCATCAACAGAAAAGTGAAATTAATTACTCTACACAATTTCTGTTTACATTCAAAACAATCCTTTACAGTTATCCAACCATATCTCAAAACCTACATTGATTATTGATTAAAATAATTTTCCCTCATTCAATTCCAAATTTCTCAAAGCCCATCTAATTAAATACCTCAAATTCAACATGATGAAGCCACTGAAGTCAAATAAAATGAATGATTTCATAATCCAAACACCATGATTTCTCATTCCCAAGAGCATATGTAATAAAATATTCTTTTATAATCATCAAAATCATGATTATATAGTTCAACCACCATAGTACTATGCTAATAGGGTCCAAAACCAAACTACATCTCCACCAACCATTGGAAATTCTTATAATGTAACTATTCTAGTAGTTAGTGTACTAGATTTTTTTTACTAAAACCCCAAAGCCAAAAAACATGAGATATTTAGATAAAAGTATAAAATCACACTCATTTATGACTTAAAAACTATGATGTACATATGACCATAATTTATGAATAATCGAGTGAAATTATATATATTACATGAAGATACTTCTTTGATTTTTAAAATTCATCAATCATCTATAAAATGAATGTCAGATTATATATTGTTACATCCTATATTCCACCCAATTTGTGAATGTATTCCCTACCATCATCAACTAACTCCTCCAAAAAATGGAACAACTATTGATATAGTAATAAATTTACCAAAAATTCCACCTTCATGTCAAGAGGTATCATGTGATTACATTATGACACTCACTAGAGTCCATACCCAACTCCAGGTGAGGAACACCATATGATCCTAAACTACATTATGAAATTATATTTCCCTATTTCACACACTGATAATCCTCTTTCCCAAGAACCCTCAGATTACAATATTTCTTTTCTGGGTCAAAAGACAACAATCAATCTCAATTCACCACTTCAACTAAAATTCTGTTAGGAATTCCATAAGGAATCTACGTGTATATATCATTTTTCCTCACTTACATCATGTTACGACCATGAATATTAAAATTTTTGTTCTACATTAATATAACCATTATAGTATAAGATTCATATACTGATGATGGATACATCACTCTCTAAAACAAAGGTTTTAATATCATATCATTACATTAGAAACTAACAACCTCCTTAGACCATGATATATTCTTCACTAAACCTGAAATCGATGATTTTAATTCCTCTCTAACTTGAGTATAAGAAAAAAAATCCTATAATATCACATATTCATGTCTTTCGATAATATAACCTATATAATTTTTCAACACCCCTTCTATTATATAGGATCTCCCACACACTGTTGATGATGCACTGCCTACTATATAACAATACTTATACTACTACTCAAGAATTGGTCAACAAGATATAAAATATTTACATGAAATACACTCATATTGAACTATTCATAACCCAAATATATACCCCAAACACCTATATCTAGTTTGACTCTAATATTTTGTAAAACTCTACTCCACCCCACCCATGATGTCTCCTCTCACTACAATGATATATAAATTCCCCTCATTAGTCCCCGAGCCTCACTTAAAATAAAAATGCCATCAATTATCAATCAGATCTCATCAAGAGGGTCTACATAACCAAAAATATATACTACCTCATGAATCTATGAGAAGTATTCTTAAATTAATTTCCATGAAACAATTACTTCCATGTCACTGATTGATCTTCAATGAGGTGTGAAAATATTTTTTTGAGATATAAATGATCCATTTTATCAATATGTGGTTAAAAAAGTCCTAGGAAACACCAATGAGCATAAAATGTTTCTCATAAATATGAAATAGGTTCTTAATATTAATCCACTATTTCCCATAACCAAAATAGGAAAACTCATATAGGGAATTTCCATGGAACATTGATATCTTAAAATCCTCAAATCTATAAATTATATTATTACCATTTACCAAACAAGAATCATGATCTTATGAGTCATGGATTACTAATTTGTGGCCCAAAACCACACTTTACAATTTTACCATACCCCATATCAAGTTAGTCTTATAAAACTCCAATCAACATTGAAGATTTCATCTAAATAAAATGACTTATCTTATGAGTCATTTCTAATTGTTCCACTTACCATCATCACATACACTATTCCATTATTATAACAATCTATAAAATTTATTTTAGACTATAATCCATCTATATAGTGTTAATATTGATCATTAAATCCAAATATTTGTCATAATAGTGAGTTCAATCATCAAAAATGGCATTTCCTCTTCATAAATGGGGATAAAACCAAAAAAAAGAACATAGTTAACTCTTTTAAAAAATTTAATAAATAATCATGATTTTACCCAAACACTAAGATAAAATTCTATTAATTAATATAATTCAATGAGGCACCTAACTACACATCAAAAATATATAAAAACCACATCATCAGGACAACCCCTCACACGATAAACATAGGTCACTAAAAAGATGAAATACCACTAAACTCTAATGTATTGCAAAGGTCATTGGGCTCTCACACCTTATCCCTATAATCAGGCCTCCTATTAGCCAGTCCTTAGGGAAAATCTCCTTCTCCTATTCAATTTTTCACGAAATATAACTTGATATGGAAAAACTACCACACTTACCCATAACTCATTATATACACACACCAATAATCAACAATGCTATGATCAAAGATAACCTATCTATGATCCCAAAAATAAAAATGTGTCACAAACCACCATAGTCATAATAAACCAATATATATGTTTACATATGATAACATCACTATTTAAACCCAACTATAGGATGTTTCGGTAACGTCCTGTAGTATAGAACACCCTAACCAAATAAGGTATCAAATTCAATAGTTTCGAAAAATTAAATTATAATCACATGTTATGAGGGATGTATCCATATATGTTTGTTATTAAAACATTACGTAACCTAAAAATATAATTAAATACTAATATAAATAATCTTAGGCCCAAGAAACCACCCATTGAGTTGGTCAAGTAGAATTATAATGAACATTAATATGTAAAAAATTTCTTATATATTCCCCTAAATGTAATAAATATCCAACCCTTCTAAATTAGTAAAATCCAAATGTATATATAAATTAATTTAATACATAATTCAAATACCATAGATAAAAACTAGAACATGTAAATAATTGGTAATTATCAATGATAGGAAAAATGCAGATGAAATTTCAATCATATGTACCAAACATGATTCATTTATGCACTTAATCTCTTGTTATTTCGACCAATTGTAAAAAATTACCATAAATAAATTACATCGCAACCACATAAACAACTCAAGGTGGAAATAATTAAATTATAGGAGATAATGTAAGAAAAAAAATCCAAGATAATTAGGTTTCCCATAATTTGTGGGGCAGAAACACCAAGGAATGAGCAATGATGTCCCACAATATAACCATTCACGAAATCAAGGATACACATATATTACCACTATAAACAAATAAAACTATTTTAATATTAAAAATCTAATATATAAATAGATGATGGATGTAGGCTTGTGATTATACCTATTAATATAAATGCATATATCATATTGTGTCAACCTTTCTTTAATACTTTTATGGTAACTATTCCAACCTATCTCCCCAAGGGGTAATATACACATCTATGGACAAAAAATTAAATACACATGATATTTTAGTTCACTATGAGTTTAATGAGCATAAAAACATTATCCTCGGGGCAGTGGTCACACATAAACCATCCAGAAAAACCATTTCCTCCCAGGGTACCATGTTAACCACGACTTTAAAAATTACAACCAAGTAAAATTTTGGTCCATGTTCTACCTAATATTGTTAGAAACAATTGAATTCCACTAGGTTTTTTTACAAACCATGTTTTATGTTGTCAATAAATTTTCACATGGTGTTTATTTTCACTAAATGTTAAATATGAAAATTTGAATTATAACTCATAAATCATGTAACACAATAAAAATTATTAGAATGAACATGAAAGTAAATAAAAATATTGTTCATTAAAATTTTCAAAATATTTCAATATCTAAATCAATTCTAAAATACCATTTCAATAAAGAAGTAAAATTTTCCATTAAAAATATATTCTTTTCTAATCAATATTTTAAAATTAAATTTTAAAATAATATTTCCCATTTAAAACCAACACATGATATTAATAACATTTAAAATTTTCATTTTTTAAAAAACAATTATATTTTTTTAAAATAAAATATGATGTACCATTTATATTTTTTTTTCAAATTCCATTTTAATATCCATAATGAATATAAAATTCAACAATCACCACAATTAATGTATGAATATATAAAAAATTGGATAATTAAATTTAATATTACTAAATTTCCGTAGTTAGTAATAGTACAAATGTGTTATATTTAAAACAACCATTCCATGATGTACAAGGCTTGTTAATGTGTACTAATTTGGAAAAAAGTATAATAAAAAACATTCAATTTATTTATTGGTAATCAACAAATAATACAGAGAGTCCACTAAAAAACACCCATTGAATATAAATTAATGTTGGAGAATAAATTAGGCACAATCTAATGTGTTATAGGATTACATGTATTTTCCCAATGACCTTAAGTAGCTGACACGACTCGTTCTGGAACACAACACTGACCACATACCGAACTCATTCCATGAAATCATAGACAATAAAATATAATTAATTATAATTAATTCAAAACTATTATTAAAATTGAAATAATATAAAAAAGACCTTCTTGAAGCCCTCACCAAATTTTGACTACCATAATGTGCTCACAAATCACACGTAGACTACACCCGACCACATAACGAGGAATAGATATAAGACGATATATGAGGTAAAACACTAAAAAAAATTAATTATTCATAGAAATCTCATAATTCTAATGATAAAACTTAACTCCACACAATAATTGAGAAATTACATGATGATTTTGTCTTTGGGTGTCTCCAAAATGAGCCACATGAATGACTTATTATACATTGGTTATTACAAAATACCTCCTGAAATTGGAACAAAAAATAATAACTGATGTTCTCAAACAATAGAGACAATGAAGTAGGATAGGATGGGGAGGCCATAGAATATTTTAGACACACCATAAAAAATTATGAACTCCCCTAGTAAAACCAAAAATGGTGGGAGATAACGATGTGGGGGTGGTGTTGTTCTTACTCATCATGTGTGAGGAATATGAGAATAAAAGGGGTCTCCCCATCTTAAAATTTTAAAGGAAGATACTGAAACATCCACATTAATATATAATATAGTTTTGTCACATGTTTTTATAAAACATATACCAATCATGTAGATGGTTCGTTCACAACCCATTGTAACTTATGGTATTTTTGCAGTTTTTTGTCAATCCATGCACCAACCATGAATGAGGATTTATAACCCCTCTTAGATTTTCACATGGTTTCCTTAATAATTTAAATTGGGTTCACCAAAAAATTTCTCTGACCACACATGCATGAGATCCCCCTTAAAAATCAAATATTCCTTGGGATTTATGGTTCCCTATAATTTCCACTAAACTATGAACCCAAATCCATGTTCCTAAAGAAAAAGTCATAGAAAAATATGAAACATACCTGAAGCTCTTGAGACTCACCAATGAAACATATCTGAAATATGAGAGATATTACTTTCATAAATACACCACATTATAATTCCCATAATCCCATAATTCCACTATGAATTTCCAATAAAAATGCAGCATATCCACCACAACAATGATCATATTTCACCTGAGCTTAAAACCTAGTTATAGATATTTGGGGTTACATTTTAAAGAATATATATGAAAATATTGTGATATAGTGTTGAAGTATGTTTCTTGTATAAAGGGGTACTTTTTAATCTAAAAGGAACTAAATATTTTTTAGAGTATATGTTTAATGAGTTGGTTATTATTCAATGCATAAATCATATTCAATCTCATCCGTTGTTTGGGGGTTCCTATATGTGATAATTTTTGGTATATTGGATGCTAATTAGAGGATAAGTGGAGAAATGTGTTGATTATTACATGTGTTCCTAGATTAATTTGATGACTATGAATATTGTAATGGGGAGTAAAGAAAAAATAAGTGGGATTATGTCTGGAAGGTTAATGGTATGATAACATCATATGGCTCCCTTGTCATGACCTACCCTCGAGGCCCGTGCCATGACTACCCCAAGCCCGCCTTCCATAGGCCAGGGGCTGGCGACTAGCACCAAAGGCATAATTCCCGATAACTGGGAAGGCATTGCCTTTATAAAAGTTAACAAAACACCACAGAGTAAAAGTGGAAGTAAAACACTAAGTACAAAAAGGAAGTGCTGAAAAGTAAGTGGGCCATAATACAAACCCATCTAAAAAGTGAAGCTACAACTGAAAGGAAGTACAACAGAAAAGACAAACAACTGGAAGAAAAGAAGCAGCTCCTGGGTCGTCCTCCTCGGATCCTACCTAAAGGGTAGGTACATATAGCGCAGCTCCTGGATCGTCCACCACGGATCCTACCTGAAGGGTAGGTATAGATAGCCTCCCTAACACACTTTCCCGTCAACCTCCTCCAAGTACCATCTCGTCATGAAGTCCACCACTGGGTACCATTCAGTCCTAAAACATTCGACCTCCGTCAGCACTGCCGTCGTCTGCAACCAACACAATGAGGTGCGGGCATAGCCCGTGCAAGGGTGAGTATACGATACTCAGTAGGGACCCTGAGACCCTCAAGGTCTCTCTAAATCCAACAAGGATAACCACAAAGAAGAAACTCAACAGATAACTCTTACTTAGGTATAAGCCCATACTTATACCTAAGTCATCAGTAACACATCTCAATCATGAGGAAACAGAAAGATTATGAAATCAAAAGATAACCTCTACTTAGATATATTCCTATACATATACCTAAGTTATCAAGTGACCCATCTCAATCATGAGGAAACAAAAAGGTCATAGACTCAGCTCAAACCAGGATTTTATTCACGATAATGAAACCACGGCTGCTGGAGAACTCCTCCTCTGTAGAGTACAGTGGGCCTTCCACTACAACCAAGCGTGTCCCACTAACCATGGACTTATGAAGTACTCCACCTGTCGAGTACTGTGGGCCTGCCGCTGCAACCAAGCGCATCCCACCATGGGTCTGCCGCTACAACCAAGCGCACCCCCTCAAAGCCTACAGAGGTACTCCTTCTGTCCAGTACCGCAGATCTTCCTCTACAAACAAGCGCACCTCCACCGTGGGTCATCCTCTACAACCAAGCGCACCCCACTGGGCTATCCGAATCACTCCAAGTCGATTGATCAGCAGTCGTCAAGTCTCAGTCAGCTACTAGGTCTCTGCACTCTGCTAGATCGTCTCCAGAAGGGTCCGCTCCATGAGCTACTGGTCGATACTCCAAGTATCACAAGTCCCACGAAGAAGTATCTCAAAGGACCACCTCATCATAGGGGTCTCAAAGCAACAGACAACACGTCAATCGGACGCCCAGTCTGTGAGTTAATAGCCTTTTCGTCCCAGGGGCCCAGTTGGTTTCATGTACGAACCAACCCGACTGCATCTCAACTGTACCCCGAACTCTCATAGGGTATACTCATAGGGACCGTTTCTCAACGTGATCACCAACGCTGCTGACGGTTCGTCAAACGGACTTCGGGTATGAAAGTTATCAGCTTTTCCGTTCCAGGGGCCCCGTTGGATTAAGGGTACAATCCAACCTGGCCATTATCCAACTGCATCCAAAACTCAGGAGAAGCATGCCAAAATATTCGTCTCATCAAGAGGAATCCAACAAAGTCGACGACACGTCAATCAGATGTTCGGAGCTCGAGATATAAGTGTTTCCGCTCCAAGGGCCCGGTTGGTTTCGGGTTCGAGCCAACCCGGCCATACCCAAATTTCTCAAAAACCTTGAGTGTAATATACCAAAACGACCGTCTCGATCCAAGGATCGCATCACAACTGACGGTGCATCGATCAGAGGTTCTTAACCCAAGCTATGAGAAAAAGAAAGAAAATAGTCCGAAAATGGGGGTTTCGGGCCCGGACCGACCCGGCCCGAGACACCCTAGGTCGGCCCGAACCGGGTCCGGGTCTGGCCCACTTGGGCATGGTCCGGCCTGGACAGGGCGCGGCCCGGCCTCGGCGCGGCCCCGCCCGGCCTGGGCAACCCGGCCCAGCGCTCTGGCGCGGTCCACTGGCCAGCTCGGTGTAATCGAGCTGGGCGGACAAAAGGGGTGGTCCTGTTAAAAAAAAACACGCCCCCCACGTGGGGGCTGCTCCACCTTCCAGCTGGGGTTTTCAAACCCATGGTCTTCCCCCTGACCGACCGGCCCGCTCCGGCCGGCCTGCTGCTGCACCACGGGACCGGCGCGGTCCCGTCCCCCTACTCCGACACTGGCGGCCAGAAATCGGCCGCCGCTCCCTACTCCGCCGCGGCCTAAAGCCGTAGCCTTGGTCCGACCGGTGCGGCGTAATAGCACCGCACCCCTCCTTCACGGCCCCGGTCCGGCCGCGGTGTTTTCGTGATTCTACGGCGCGACGTGACGGTGCCGCGACCTTGTTCGTCTACATCAGCGCGGCGCGACGGCGCCACCCATCCTTGCCACATGATCCCACGCGGTGCAACGACACCGCACCATCTCCTTTCCAAACCACAACAAGGTCAACAACAGAAATAAAGGAGGAGGGTCGGCCGTGTTTGTGCGGTCCGGCCCCCTCTCGTTAATCGATAGCAAGCGGCTAAGATTAACGAAGAACGTTCGAATAATCGTGAAAAAAACAATAAAACCCCTACCTCATCGAATTCTTTGAGCGAAGGTTCGTTGCGGAATTTATCTTCATGGAAGAAGGCGTCGCGGAAGGAGAGGGTCATTGGCATCACTGTACACGGCGTCATGTCGTCGATCTCCGAGGAAGGCGTCTCTCACCGTCGTCCGTCATCAGAGGTTGGCGTTCTTCATCGGTGGTGGTGCGTTCTTCGCATTCTTCGACGAAGAGGAAGAACTTCGAGACTTAGAGTTTATTTCCCCCAATCCTCTCTCAACAATCTCACAACAATAATAAAATTAGATTCTCCCTTATTTTCTTACTCATGACTTAAGTTTGAAAATCAAAAATTGAATTAAACCCACTTAATTAATTCACTTAAGATGTCATTTAAAAGGAGGGTTATGGGAGTTTAGGGAATATGAAGGGGTGGGGTTCGTGTGGGCCCCACTGCCCTCATAACCTCTCATGGGAAGTTGGGTGGTTGTGGGCCCCACCAACAACTTCCCATTAGAGAAATAAACTACCTATGATAAAATAAATTGCACATTATTTATTTTACCTAACATTTCATTCCCAAAATTTTAACAACTCCTCCCGAGAAAATGCAACTCCAGTAAAGGCCTTCTTAAGCAATTACCAGTGCTGCGGTTTCATCAGTGCCCTAGGAATTTGATTCTGAGCACCGGTTCAAAAGTTAGAAAAACCTGCTCGTTCGTTCACTGAACGTACCTGAGCTAAACTTCGGAAAATGATTCCGGGAACACCGGGCCTCAGAATCAGGTTCCGTCTGAAACTGCATTCTTGTAAAATACCAAAGAAAATTAAGAAAAAATTTTCCTTGAAATTTCTTAGTCTTTAAATTACTCCCACCTCCGGGGTTTACGTCCCAGTAAAGCTTTAACACAAACTAGGGATACAAAAGTGATACTGAGCACGCATTTGAGTCTTCCGCTCCCATGTGCTCACTTGGAGGTTCCCGGACTGCCAGTAAAAGCGAACCTGAGGAATCGACCGTCCTCGAATGATCCGATCCTGTCGATCCTCGTTCCCCACTGGAACCTCCGTGCATGTCGCCCTGTCATCGACTTCCAACTCCCTGAGGTCGATGATGTGCAAAGGATCATGCAGGTATCTCCTCAGTCGAGGTACGTGGATGATTTCATGTACCCGGTGCATCTGAGGTGGAAAGGTCAAGCGGTAAACCACCTCGCCTACCCTGCTGAGGACCTGGAAGGGTCCGATGAAGCGTGGAGATAACTTGCTGCCTCATCCAAATCTCCGTAATTCCACATCGAGGTGAGACCTGTAAGAAAACGTGGTCGCCATCCTCGAACTCTAGTGGTATCTGCCTATTGTCAGCATAAGGCTTCTCTCGGCTCTGAGCTGTCCTCATCCACTCTTGGATGACCTGGACCTTCTCTGTCGTGGCCTGGACCATCTCTGGTCCCACAAGAGCTGCTATGATTCCTTCTTTGCCGATAAGAGAAATCTGGTCTCATCCCCAGGATGAACCACTTTCTTTGCCTAATACAGTCAATCCCGACATAGATGATACAAATCCATACCAAGGATGACGTCTTAAGGCCTCGAAGATACTACCAAGAGATCCAACCGTTACTCTCGCCTCCAAGGGTTGAATCACACTGTCGGCATCAGTGTGTGGTCACTGGATCTCCTCTAGTAGGTACCTAAGAAGTGAGGGTCAAGTCAACGATTTTTAAACCGGAACCTCTTAGTAACAATAAAAATAGAGGACATGAAAGTAAATACCACAAAGAATGGTGTCTTTTATTACTGCAGCTCAAAGTACAAAGACACAAAGCATCTACAATCAAACATCCACAAATCCAGAAGAAAAATGAACAAAAGTCTCCATATCTAGAGCTAGTCTCGCTCCTATCCATCTACTCCCAGAGCTCCATGATCGTAGGCCTCAGCTGCCTGAAGCTGAGCTCTACCCTGTCCACCCATTTCCTACGGTCGGGGTGGACCTCCTGGTGGTGGTGGTGGCAACACCTCGAAGCATCTTCCACCTCCAGCTGCACGGCCAGCTCCCCTGTCTCGGTCTTCTACTCCTTGCAGTCCGCCTCGATTGAACCTCTGCCTCTGCCTGGGAGGTACTTCGTTTATCTGCTGGTCATCTGTATGGCAGGTGGGATAGTCACGTGCCATGTGATCAACCCTGCCGCAGGAGTAACACTGTCCACTCCTGGTAAGTCGCTCTCCACCCCGGGTGCCTCGCACACATGATCCTATGTCATGCAGTCGACCACCTATAGGTCTGATCCTCTTGGACCTCTGCGTCATCTGTCTACTGCCCGCTGTAGAAGACTCTGCCGCATGTCGGCTAGGGGTGGGTCCTGCTACTGGAGACTACTCATCAAGGAAACTCTCCACTAAGAGGGCTCACTCCAACACCCCTGTCTGCGTCGGGATGTTGTGAGAAACAACAGAAGCTCTAATCTCTTGCCTGAGCCCTTGCTCGAAGGTTCGGGCCTTGAAGAACGGGTCCCGTACCATATCTGTGGAGTAGCGTGAGAGGTCTGTGAAACTCGCTGAGTACTGTGTCACCATCATGCTACCCTACTGTAGATGCAGTAGCTCCTGAATACGCACCGCTCGAAGGGTGGCTGGTACAAACTCTGCCCGGAACAAGCTCTCGAAGTCTGCCCATAGAAGTGTCACCTCGTCATGCATCTGGAGCATTAGGCTCCACCATCTTCCTGCTGCTACCTGAAGGAGGATGGCAGCAAAGATCACCATGAATTATTCTGGCGTCCCTACTAGCCTGAAGACTCTCACCACAGCCTCCAGCCAATCCTCAGCAGCCTGCGGGTCCGTCTCTCCCCTGAACCTGGGTGGCCTCTGGCATTGGAACTCATGTAGTGCGCTCAAGTGACGTGCACTCTCTACTGCTGGGGATGGTGACATCGGTGGACCAATGGGTAGTATTACTTCTAGTGCCTCCGCTGGTGCCTCAACTGGGATAATTCCCTGTATTGAGGCCACGACGCTCGGCAGTCTGTCAGTACGTACAACTCTCGGGGCTCTAGCTGGTTGTCCGCGGGGAGGCATCCGAAAAGAAACAAACATGACACAGTCAAACGATTTATACCTGGTGAGATGACCTGGTTTGAGATGACTTTTAAAACTTTTGGAAACACACACACAATTAGTGTTTTCGTGCACAAAGTCGGAAATCAGTTGTCAGGGTCCTGGTGTATGGATACGTTGTCCACCCGCACCAACACTGGACTCCCTGAACTGAAAACCACACCAGGTACCCTTAGCACTATTTCTTCATAGAAAAGAAATATCAGAGTTACAAGTTCTGCGGTAGAACCGAACTCCTCTGATACCAATTTGTCACGACCTTCCATCAAGGCCCGTGCCGTGACTACCCCAAGCCCACCTTCCATAGGCCAGGGGCTGGCGACTAGCACCAAAGGTGTAATTCCTGATAACTGGGAAGGGATTGCCTTTATAAAAGTAAACAAAACACCAAAGAGTACAAGAGGAAGTAAAACAATAAGTACAAAAAGGAAGTGCTGAAAATTAAGTGGGCCAAAATACAAACCCATCTGAAAAGTGTAGCTACAACTGAAAGAAAGTACAATAGAAAATAAAAACAGCTAGAAGAAAAGAAGCAGCTCTTGGGTCGTCCTCCTTGGATCCTACCTGAAGGGTAGGTATAGATAGCGCAGCTCCTGGATCGTCCACCACGGATCCTACCTGAAGGGTAGGTACAGATAGACTCCCCAATGCTCTCGCCCGTCAACCTCCTCCGAGTACCGTCTCGTCGTGAAGTCCACCACCGGGTACCGTCCAGTCCTCAAACATTCGACCTCCGTCAGCGCTGCCGTCGTCTGCAACCAACACAATGAGGTGTGGGCATAGCCCATGCAGGGGTGAGTATACGATACTCAGTAGGGACCCCGAGACCCTAAAGGTCTCCCTAAATCCAACAAGGATAACCACAAAGCAGAAACTCAACAGATAACTCTTACTTAGGTATAAGCCCATAATTATACCTAAGTCATCAGTAACACATCTCAATCATGAGGAAAAAAAGGTTATGAAATCAACGGATAACCTCTACTTAGATAAATGCCCATACATATACCTAAGTTATCAAGTGACCCATCTCAATCATGAAAAAACACAAAGGTCATAGACTCAGCTCAAACCAGGATTTTATTCAAAATAACGAAACCACGACTGCTGGAGAACTCCTCCTCTGTTGAGTACAGTGGGCCTGCCGCTACAACCAACCGCGTCCCACTAAACTTGGACTGCTGAAGTACTCCACCTGTCGAGTACTGTGGGCTTGCCATTGCAACCACGCGCATCCCACCATGGGTCTACCGCTACAACCAAGCGCACCCCCTCATAGCCTACAGAGGTAATCCTTCTGTAGAGTACCGCGGGTCTGCCGCTATAACCAAGCGCACCTCTGCTGTGGGTCTGCCTCTACAACCAAGCACACCCCACTGGGCTATCTGAATCACTCCGAGTCGATCGATCAGCAGTCGTCAAGTCTCAGTCAGTTACTAGGTCTCTTCACTCCGCTAGCTCGTCTCTGGGAGGGTCCACTCCACGAGCTACTGGTCGATACTCCAAGTATCACAAGTCCCACAAAGAAGTATCTCAGAGGACCGCCTCGTCATAGGGGTCTCAAAGCAATAGACGACGCGTCAATCAGACGCCCAGTCTGTGAGTTATTAGCCTTTTCGTCCTAGGGGCCCGGTTGGTTTCGTGTACGAACCAACCTGACCGCATCTCAACTGTACCCCGAAATCTCATAGGGTATACTCATAGGGACTGTTTCTCAATGTGATCACCAACGTTGCTGACGGTTCGTCAAACAGACGTACGGTCTAAAAGTTATCAGCTTTTCCATTCCAGGGGCCCGGTTGTATTACAGCTACAATCCAAACCGTCCATTATCCAACTGTATCCAAAACTCAGGAAAATCATTCCAAAAGTTTTTTCTCATCAATAGGAATCCAAAAAAGTTGAAGACACATCAATCACACATCCAGAGCTCGAGATATAAGCGTTTCCGCTTTAAGGGCCCGATTGGTTTCGGGTTCGAGCCAACCCGGCCGTACCCAAAGTTCTCCGAAACCTTGAGTGTAATATACCGAAATGACAGTCTCGATCCAATGATCGCATCTCAACTGACGATGCATCGATCAGAGGTTTGAAACCCAATATATGAGCAAAAGAACGAAAATAGTCCGAAAATGGGGGTTTCGGGCCCGGACCGACCAGGCCAGAGACCCCCTGGGTCGGCCCGAGCCGGGGCCACCCGAA
The DNA here is from genome assembly GCA_963277665.1 of Viscum album. Classification (NCBI taxonomy): domain Eukaryota; kingdom Viridiplantae; phylum Streptophyta; class Magnoliopsida; order Santalales; family Viscaceae; genus Viscum; species Viscum album. The sequence continues at coordinate 1,494,857,842 of OY728151.1, read as the reverse complement.
CCGGGTCCGGGTCTGGCCCTCTTGGGCGCCGCCCGAACTAGTTGGAGTGGCCCGGCCCGGCCTGGCCTGGGTGCGGCCCGGCCCGACCTGGGTGGCCGACCTGGCGCGCTGGCGCGGTCCGCTGGCCAGCTCAGTGTAACCGAGCTGGTCGGACAAAAGGGGGGGGGGGATTCCCCCTGTTCAAAAAAACGTGGCCCCCCCACATGGGGGCCGCTCCACCTTCCAACCGGGGGTTTCAAACCCCTGGTCTTCCCCCTGACCGGCCGGCCTGCTCCGGCCGACCGGCTGCTGCACCATAGGACCGGCGCGGTCCCGTCCCCCTGCTCCGACACCGACGGCCGGAAATCGGCCGCCGCTCCCTGCTCTGCCACGGCCTAAAGCCGCGGCCTTGGTCCTACCAGCGCAGCGCGACAGCGCCACACCCCTTCGCAGTGGCCCCGCTCCGGCCGCGGTGTTTTCTTGATTCTCCAGCATGGCGTGACGGCGCCACGACCTTGTTCGTCTACATTAGCGCGGTGCGAAAGCGCCGCACATCCTTGCCACATGATCCCACGCGGTGCAACGGCACCGTGCCATATCCTTTCCAAACCAAAACTAGGTCAACAACAGAAATAAGGGAGGAGGGTCGGCCGTGTTTGTGCGGTCCGTCCCCCTCTCGTTAATCGATAGCAAGCGGCTAAGATTAACGAAGAAAGTTCGAATAATCATGAACAAAACAATAAAACCCCTACCTCATCGAATTCATTGAGTGAAGGTTCATCGCAGAATTTATCGTCACGGAAGAAGGCATCACGGAAGGAGAGGGTCGTTGGCGTCGCGGTACACGGCGTCGCGTCGACGATCTCCGAGGAAGGCGTCTCTCGCCGTTGTCCGTCGTCGGAGGTCGGCATTCTTCGTCGGCGACGATGCGTTCTTTGCATTCTTCGACAAAGCAGAAGAACTTCGAGACTTAGAGTTTCTTTCCCCCAATCCTCTCTCAACAAGCTCACAACAATAATAAAATAAGATTCTCCCTTATTTTATTACTCATGAATTAAGTTTGAAAATAAAAAATTGAATTAAACCCACTTAATTAATTCACTCAAGATGTCATTTAAAAGGAGGGTTATGGGAGTTTAGGGAATATTAAGGGGTGGGGTTCGTGTGGGCACCACCGCCCTCATAACCTCTCATGAGAAGTTGGGTGGTTGTGGGACCCACCAATAACTTCCCATTAGAGAAATAAACTACCTAAGATAAAATAAATTTCACATTATTTATTGTACCTAACATTTCATTCCCAAAATTTTAACAACTCCTCCTGAGAAAACTCAACTCCAGTAAAGGTCTTCTTAAGAAATTACCGGTGCTTTGGTTTCATCGGTGCCCTCAGAATTTGATTCCGAGCGCCAGTTTAAAAGTTAGGAAAACCCGCTCATTCGTTCACTGAACGTACCCGAGCTAAACTTCAGAAAATGATTCTGGGCACACCGGGCCTCAGAATCAGGTTCCGTCAGAAACTGCGTTCTTATAAAATCCCAAAGAAAATTAAGAAAAAAATTTCCTTGAAATTTCAGGGTCTTTACATCCCTTTTCTCTATACTGTTTTAATAAAAAAGGTTATATGGTTCATGTAAAATAGTAATCATATGTAAAATATTAATTTTTTTTGTATAGAGAGTTTTTTAAATGTTTTTATTATGTATATAATGTTTATTTTTATAAATTAGGCATGAATATTGGATATAAAAAACGTTATAGTAAAAAAACTTGCTATGTTTAGTCATAAACATCTTATGGTTTCAGATCATTGTGAAATTTATATTTGACTTCATCTGTATTGAATATATAATAATGATATTTTTATACATCATAAGGTTCTAAGAATTTTTAATGTTACAATTTAACATTATAAGGATTAAATACATCATAATTATTGATAATTTTCAATGGATGATATTCTTTGGAAGATTCTGTCAAAATTCATTGGGTTGTGTATTAGTGCTTTATAAGGTTGATATACTCATAATTTTCAACACATTATGAGATTTCATAATTCTGTATTTTTTATTACGGTATTATAACATATGAAATATTCATTTGGTATAATAGAATTATGATTTCTAGAATAATATATAATTAATTAATTAAATCAAGTAATGATTGGTGATCTTTTCATACTAAAAAACATCACACCGACATGATTAAATTCAATTTTTTAATGTAGAATTTAATATTTATAGGAGGAAATCTATGTCATGTGTACTAAAAAAATCCATGAACAAGTGGAGGAATAATTAAAAAAATTAAAATTCTGTGCATTTAATCATCTTTTTTAAAAGAACAATAAGCTATGGTTTCTAGATGAAATGGAGGAGAACATCATAGAAAGTTATATAATATAATTTTATATAAAAATATTTGAAATACATCATGGTAATAATGTTTTATAATAATTTTGGAATATTTGACACATATTATAAAGATGGATCAAGAATTTTTTAATTTCTATTTTTAAATTCTAAAAATGATATTCCTTAAAATGTAGTAAATATAAATTTTGATGAAGTAGATAATTTTTTTATTTTAATACTAAGGAATTGGAATTCCTTGGAATTGGCGACACTGATAATTTTTAATATTGAAAATTCTATTTTACCATATAGAAATATTAGAATAGTATTATGTGTAGAAGAATATATAAATGAATAAATAATTACTTGTATCAAGGAAACACCTAGAGAAGAGAACCTGATACTATATTTTGAGAAGAATATTATATCTGACATTACTAAAGAAAAAACGTATGAGATAAAGAAAGATATATTTCTGTCATTTATTCTAATTAATATAATATATGTATAATCCAATTCAATGATATATCCCAAAAATACACAATACTATACAAAATTGAGATGAATAATTAAGAGGACAATCTATTGAACATAGATATATGATTATATTGATCAGATCATGTGATATAATATAGAATGAAGAATAAATATAAGGATAAGGATTTATATAGAAATATAATGAAAATATTTGGTGATAAATCAAAGAAATCCCATTGGGTGATTTACAACACTGACATTAATGTAGTCATGATGCGGGAAGGTGGTGACATGAGATGGATAATGTTGGCCTAAAACTTTACTAGGAATTTGGGGCATGTTCATGTGACACATTGGCCTTTCAACTGTATGTTATTTAATGGGTCTCCCTCTAATGAAATAGAAGGATTTTTTTTATTTCATAATAAAAAGAGGCTTTAAGCATAACTAGTTAAAAAAAGAATATTTAAAAGAAGATACATGCTAGATTGAATGTTAGAGAAGTATAATGGGCACCAAAAAAATGAAATGGAAGTCTCAAATTATGGATGAATATTTTGTTATAGGGAAAATTATTTAATATTTGAAAATCAAGTAAGGATTAAAAATAATGATTCATTGGGTTGTTTTTTTGGGTTATGTCAATAAAATACTAATTATATAGGGTGTTAATCTCCCCCCCAATCATATATTTTAGGGAAAAACCTTATGATTAAACTATAATCAATGGGTTTGAAACATTTAATATATTATTTTTATCATTTAAATGAAATTCCAAATGATCATATACACATAAAAAAATTAGTCACCCACATCGGCGAAGAACCTTGTAAACATACTATTTTGTTTGATATACTTATTTCCATCATTGAATGTGTTATTTGGGTATTGGGTAAACCTAAAAGATCTAATTATTTCATAACAGTAACATATATTTAAATAATAAAGGGGGTATTCATTATTATATATATAATTTGATGATCATAAAACACTAACATTCCAATCCCTCCTCCCCCGTAGTTTTACCCATAAATTTTATGACCTCTATAATTGGTATCCAATTAGGTTTCCTCTAATTGAATATAAAATCATTTTATGAACTTGACATTATTATTTGAAATATATAATTTTTTTACAATAATATATTTTAGAAGATCTATATATTTAAAAATCATCGTCAATCCTATTAAATGTAGAAGTGTTGTTCCTACATAGACATTGAGGATCCAGAATAAAAATAATGCAATATAATTAAAAAATAATAAATATAAAAGTATGATCATACACTATTAGATACAGTTGAAAGTTATTATAAATTATATAAAAAATAATTTCATAATAATCCTTTTTATGAATGAGATTATAGATATAAAGAGTATGATAAGGAAGAGTCAACAATGGTAATGAAATATCTCTTTTATAATGTTGTGATACACACGTATAAATTTTATATGGAAGTATTTACTCATTATTTTTATTTTAACATGATAAAATCTAATTAAATTTAACAATAATATTATGAAAATTAATAAATGGTGATTTAATTTATAATGATATTTTTTGAAAAATGTAATCTCTCACAAACAACTTATTAATGATAAGGAAAATCAGAATTAATTTTCAACTGATGAATTATCCTAACTATAAAGGATGTTAAATGATATAACTAAGAGATAGATGTAATTGAGGAAGTGAATCATGAAATGGATAATCTACATAGGATGTCCATGAATATTGTAAAATATCATATAGATGTTAAATCAAATTGAATAATGGTTACGAAAAATTCATTAGTCAAATCGATACATTTATATGAGGATTTAATTCAAAAGATGAATAATTGAAGTTAAGAAATGGTGAGATTATATGTACATTAGAACCATTATATAAATCATAAATGTCATGATTCGTAATGTTTAGGAATTTTTATGTCATCAATGTTGAATATTCTCATACTTCCAAGAAATGAAGACCATATAAAACAAATATAGATGATCATAGTCTTAATTACAACATTTATTTTATATATTAGAAAAATAATCGAAATCAATTTCTTAATATTTTGTTTTAAATTCTCATTGAGTATTGTATTACATTTTCCATATAAATATATAAGAGTAATAATATAATTTTCTATAATGATAGGTTTAATAACAAAAATTATAAAAATAAATTTGATTAAAAAGGTTAAGAATCCCACCATTTTTTCGACAATGTATGAATGAAATAAAAATATCATGTTCCACCAAATAATGATAAAAAATAAGTGTCTAAATAAATTTTATTATAGATATTTTAACAACATTGATAGTTCAAGAAAGGGAATTATATTTATATTATACTATTTTTTCTATTGGATGACTGGACATAGGACCACTGAAAGTTATCATATTATTCCTACCTATTCATGATGAAAATAGTCTATATTCTGAGGGTTTATAAATTATTTTAAAATAATAAATGTTAATAATATGATTATTTCATAGAACTAGAGAATTATATCTATAATAAATAAATTTAGTTTTGATTATAATTTCTCTTATTATTATAAAAAATATAGTTATATTTATGATATGCTATATTATATTCAATCTCTACATAATCCCCATTATAATGTGAATGGAATAATAAAATAGAAGATCATGTTTGTAACAAATTTATGCTCAATGGAATTTGATATAAAATAAGATAATGTTTTTGAGTAATTTTTTCCCTATAAGGAAATGTTCTTGGATGAAGGGGATGTCAAAGGAAAGATGTTGTTCTTCTACTATAGTATAAGAAACAATGTCATAGAACAATAAACACTAGAGATAACTATCAACATGTGTAGATGTGATATTATTTAACATGCTATGTTATTATAATATAAGTATACTACTATTGATTCAATTGAAGACATTATAGAATTATAATTATTGATGTTAAAAAAAATGGGTAAACTGATGAAAAATGAAGATATGGGTGGATGGTGAAAAATTTAAAGTCATATATCAAAAAAGTTATATACTTAGCTTCTGAAAAAAGAGGCACTATTGAGAACATAGATAAATCCTCAGTGACCATAAATATAAAATGTTATATCGTCAAAATTTAGTCTATACCCATGAAGAAAATAAAAAAAGTTCTCAGTGGTGGATCATATTACTATAATTTTTAGTAATGGAAAAATATTGAGTGGGTTAAAAAATGAAATCTATCTTTTTTCTATTCTAATAAATCATATTTAAACTATGAGATAATATGAACAATGAAATAAAAAACATGATTACTAATGAATTAATTATTTTAATATCAATAGATATATTTTTTTGAATATTTATTAAGATTTATGAGTTGAAATAATCATAGTGAATGGGTTAATATGAAAGAAATGTCCCCAAAGATCTCATTAAAGAACTGATAGAAACTCAACTTATTGTCAATCACTACCATTTTCCATCATTTTTTGGGAGTTGATGGTGATGAATAAAATTATAGATACAATTAGAAGATAATGATGTTAAATAGTTGAGAGGTTTATCCATCATGGTATAGTACAATGGGTATCCACCTATTTCCATGAATCACTACAAATAGAAATCAATTGATTATGATTTTATTGTCATTTCAATAAAAAAGTGGAAATAATAGAGATTATTAAGGATAATTCGTTAAGTGAGGTTGATAACATTAATTTTGTGTTAAATTTAACATTTTAGGTATAATTTTTCATTTTAGATAGGTATTATATTACTAAAAATAACTGTGTGAAAGTAACAATTTTAATTCTTCAATGATTTACTATCAATTTGTTAATTAATATATTGGGATTATTAAAATAGATATTTTTTTTGATTTTTATTATTTAAATTGAATATTATTGATTAGTTTTTTGTAGTTTTTTCATTGCTTATGATATACTGTTAAATATCTTTCCTAAGTACTAAGGGAATGAATTTCCCTTGATAAGAAATTACAGCCAATTTATGGAAAAATTGTTTATTTAGTTAAACACACTTATTTTTTTAACCAATAATTGGTCACATAAAATTAGATCTGATTAATTGATGCAAAATTTAAAAAAAAATAGTACTCTATTAATTTTCTCAAAGAAGTTGATTGATTATCAAAATAAAGATAAAACAAAACTAATTATGGAAATAAAAGGGGATAAGTTGTTACATTAGAATGATACTTCCACTCCCTAATAATTCAATTATTTCTTATCACAGCACTATAATTACAATGAATTCTTATTAATTTTATTTTTACACTCTCCATTGAATTTATTGTCATTAAGGGTGATAATATTTAGTTTATAATTACACTGGGTCTTGATTTGAAAATATAAGGTGGGAGAATGAAGATCCTAATTATTGAGTGTCAAACTATATGGTTTTATTTTTCTCAATATTTCAATTAAATATAAAGAAAATATATAATGTAATTATTATAGATATAGTGATGAATCCTACTAATATGTTTTTAGGATATATTTGTATTGATATTAAGTATAATGAATAATGGATTGAGTTTATTAGATTCTAAAAGTGGTTAATTATGAGATATAACATGGGTTGGGTGTGAATTATGTTGTTCCATTAAAAATGAATTTAACACTTAATCATAAATATCACAAAGTCCCCATTAACATTTCGGAGTATTATCCTTATGGGTCACATGTCTTTCTCTTTTTTTTAAAAATTTATTCAATTAACTATATATAAGATCAAAAATTGTTTTTAATTCATTTTGTTTTATTTACCCTTTACTAGTGTACATGAAGAATGTAAAGGTGGCACAATAATTTACTTTGTTAACCCTCACTCAGATACATCATAGGATTATGCATAAACATTATATTGTGTACCAAAATTAAAATTTGAACTGGACAATGCTGGGCTTGGGTGAGGTCACTCTTGGAATGGGATCACCATACTACACTATTTTTGGTTAACCTAAAATCACTCAAGGATAATTACATTATTATTTCTATCAATTCCATTATTTTACCATTTCTATTGTCCTCTTTCATTGTTAAATGATTTGGGGTAGGATCCAAACATAGTTATTGGACATGTTGTCCATGTTAATGCTTCATTTTATTTTCTTTCATACTTATCTATGAATTGATTCAATGTTGACATCTACTATAGTTTATTGTTCACAATTTCAGGATAAATGAGTAGTAAAACACCTCATCTTAACATTCTATATATTTAATGGAATATATCATTCACTTTGTAGTATTGATCACTACTTATCTATTTGGAATGATCATAAAAGTTTTTAGTTGGTCATATATCAATACCTAATATAGTAAATACACATTCTATGAGAATCATATATTCAATATAAACTTGGGAATATATTATCTATTATTTTGAATGTGTATTGTATACATAGAGTAACCTTAAAAATTCATATACTCAAATAATATCTTGTATCTGATAACAATATGAGAGATCATGAACCAATAAATGGCCTACTATATTCACATCAATCAGAAATTCAAATCACAGAAAACTACTACTTATAATCACTATATGATTACCTCAAAACTACAACCATAACATCATTATTGTAACATAGAAGTACACTTTTCAATGTGAATTATTTATAAAATAATTCACCAACATAAATATATTTTTTACATTCAATGAATACATGAATCATTAGAAGAAATTATCCCATGATTATTAAAACATTAAATAAATATATCATGATTCACCTAATGGGTTATATCTCAATTTATCATGCTAATGGATAAAAAATATTACACCACACCCTAGGTATATGAACATATTTTTTCCTTAAAAATTCCAAACACTATGAGAATATCCTCCTACTGGAAAATAATGTTCACTATTAGAAAATATGTTATCCCCAACCCCCACAAAAATGGGTGAGGTCAACTGAATATCCCATTTTGTATAAGGGAACTATGTATCCAACATGATGACTACCATAGAAGCTGTCCAATATAAGTTTCCCATAATGGTCATTATATTCAACATGACTAATGATATGGGCCTGTCCACACACAGATTACTCTAACTTTTATATTCCCTCCTCCCCGGGTATATTCATACCTATTTTTTGAACTTTCATATCAAAACACACACCATTATATGTGTATCCATCCAGGATTGGTAAATTTTCATGTTGTTCAATGTAAATCATGATTCTTTACATTTGAATTAACATCAAACATATTTCACTTGACTAAATAATTCTTTGTCAAAAACATCATATTTGTTGTTATAGAGTTTGATATAAAAAGTAGACAAAAAACACTAGGGTTGGGAAAAAATCTCCACCACACTGTATTAACATTGAATACAATCATCTTTCCAACAAATACAACTCCTAATTCAAGAAAATCCAACCCAATCCTTTGTTATTTCTTACAATTCCTACCCATTGGATTTACTTGACAACATTTCATATCACATATTACTCCACCTTATTTTTAATAAAATATGAAGGGTCATTTAAAAATTACCAATTAATATATTGGGATAATATTATGAAGTTAAAAATGATATCTTTGAACGATATCCACATCACCTTCCATTTTCTACTCATTCTCCCATTTTATGTGTCAACAGAAATTCAAAGAATTCTTTGCTCCTACAAAGTCTTCAACATCTTAGAGCACCTACTAAGAAGTTTCACATACAAGAATCTAGTTTATTAGAGCACATTTATCTCTAGTAATCTCTAAAAATTATATGAATTTCTTTTTTTTCAATTAATTATCCTCCATAGTTTATTTTCACTAGTGATTCACTATGTGAATTTTCAATGTGGAATATAAGATATCAACGAATTCCCAAATCCTAGTAAAATTTATATTAGTTTATAATCCATGATTTATTGTAGATAGTAACAAGGTTATCCATGAAACATGTTAAATACATGAAAACTACATATAATAGTTTCAGATTCCCAACATCAATTTTTTTTTGTGATATATAGGACTTCAAACCAAAAAATTAGAAAATGAAATTAAACAAATTCTTTATAAGGGTAATATTAAATGATGATGAAATTGATACCACTTGTGAATATTTTGATTCAACATATTACATGATTGGTTACATTTGAAAAAATATTCTTCATAAACTCCATGCCATTCAATTATTCAAATCCATTAACAATATATAATAAGGCATAATAGACTAAAATGATTTATCAATAAACAACATTAAGAGTTAACTATTTAATAAAATTGATGTATATATATTTAGAGATACCATTTTTCATGGAATTAAAAAAAATTCAATAGATTATGAACATAATTATATCATTTTATGATACCAAACACCAATCCATAATGTTATAAAAAATATATATATTTTTTTTATTTTGGTTGATAATATTTCTCCCATTTTAACTTATTCTAATATCATTAATCTTCATTCTTTGTCCCAAAATATTTCCATCTTTTCATCTCAAAAAACATGTGGTTCTCTCTCACTATCACCCAATGGACATTTATACCACATAAATTTGATCCCATTTAAACAGTTATAAATAAAAAATCAAGTGGGGATATGGGTACGTAAATCATTCTCAAGATAAGAATGATAATGAGTCACCATGGAGTAAAATATTTCCAATTCAATACATTTTTAGTCTATATTTAGACATAAAATTGATTTGAATGATTCTTGAAATATCTCATATTTCATAGGACTATTCACCTTCATAAAACCAAACATAAATTTTTTTATTCATGGGATTATTTATAAAAAATTTCTTCCTATCTAATAAGAGGGGAATTTTTATCTCTCTCTAAACTATCTACTTTCCACAACTATTCTATAACGTATCATCAAATTTTTTAATTATTTCCATTTAATGGGATGCCCCTTTTATTGATCTTCTAGATTCCATCATAAAGTGATCTCTTCCCTTTATTCAAGGAATTTTATTGTCTTACAAGGATATGATATTATACTTACAATTTGGGATAATTTATCTACCATTTTTCAACAAATTATTCTTCAATTATTTATTGAAATATGATTCTTAAGGGAACTTTTTTCCACTTCCATGCATAAAAAATATTTCTTTAATCAGTAATGAATACCCTCTACAATATATTACTAAAACATAGTTAGGATAATAATAATCACTGAGATATAACACATAAATCCTTTTATATATTTAATAAATCATTATTTTACGTCTTTCAGAATAATAATATATATATATATATACATTACCATTACTCGATTAAAAAATATAATGTGATTACATGTATCCCACATAATTTATTCATGTTATTATGAATTTGTTTATTCAACATCTGATTTTTACCTCTTGTGTGTTCACATTAACGTATATTTACAACATCATCATTAATTTTCATTTTCGTGGGAATAATCGTAGATATATAAGACTCTTGATACAGTGGTTATTCATAAAATATAATCCCATCATAACCCATGGTGTGTGTCTTTATGACATGATAATATCTTCATGTCAGTCCTCTATGATGGAATACATATTCAGTTATTCATCATCACTATATGAGGGGTAATCAAACTATATATGTAAATCAAAATTCATTATATGAATACCCTTGGAATCAAATATTTTCTTGGATGTGTGTAATTAATTTCGAGAAATATGTTTCTTATTGTTTATTGATTAATCTTAAACACCAAATTGTACAATAAGAGTCCTCCCACTAGACTTATCTTCTTCCAATGCATATCAATGATTTTCCATAATTTCATGTGTGTTTTTCATTTTAGAATTTATTTGATAAAGATATTATTTATGTAATACATTCACTTATTATATACATATATTCTCTTAAAACCCTTCGTCAATATGATTAAATAAGGCATCTTTTATTTTTCATTTAGGTCTAGAACGTCATTCAAGTTTAGACTCTACTCGTTTTGAATTTCTTCGAGTTTCTCCACCTTTCTGGACATTATATTCGATTATTCTACCTGTAAATAAATAAATTTTATTTGTAGAGTCTCATATTTAGAAATATGTTTTTAGGAATATCATCATTTAGATATTAATTTACAAAATTTTAGTCATGATTTTTTTAAATATTTATTTTCTATTTATGTCTAAAAATAAGATCCATTAATTTATGGTCAATTATTATAAAATATGAGGATCTTACCTTAATGGAAACCATGGGATATCATCATTATTTTTAGTATTAAAATTACTTGATACCCAAGGTTTCTTATATTATACTAGAATAACATTAAATTTTAATATAATTTAATTATCTAGAAAACTCTTGCAGTTAATTTTTATATTACAAATCACATTCAAAATGAACATGCTTCTACCAAATAGTGTTTCACAATGTAGTATCCTACCACATTTTTTCTATGTATTTGAAGTTGTTTCTCATTCAATGGAGATTCATATAATAAAAGTAGGATTAAAAATTAACATCAATAATAACATGAAGCATGATAGTGGAAAAAAATTAACCATCCCTATGGAACAAATTTTTTGGATTTTTAGGGGGTTAAATGTGTGATATAACATAAGTGGGGGATGAATCAGGGTGTGCTAATCAAATTTTTTTAACTGTATACAATGAATATAATATATTCCCATGGGTATATTATAATATTGACCATAAGGGACACATATTTTTTTTCTATTTATAATCATGATTGTTATAAATATTTAAATGAACTTCCCTTATTTCTGGAGAATTGTTTAGGTTTATGAACCAACATTTATCACACATGTAGAAAGTAAATGAAACAAGATAATTTCTATTGTTTAACATATTTTCTCTATATAATAAGGGAATTGTTATGTGTTATTTCATGCACCAAAATCCAATATTCTGTTAAAAAAGAAGGGGTTATGTCTTGGCCACTCTTTTCATATGCTCAAATCCCAATATTATTCTAGGATGTCTTACAGTTACATAAGTATCATTGCATCCAAGTTTTTCTCACTATAATTTTTTTTATTTCTATCATCACAATAAAAATTTTATTACTTATATAATTAGGGTCCAAAGTTACTCTATTGACATGCTAGTCCCTTATCAGTCTTTATTTATATGTCCTACATCATTAAGAATGAATGGTTTCTACATTGTACTCCACAAGGTATTATTTTTATGAATCTATTAATTAATTCCCGAGGTATTATAATTTCATCACATTGTAGTGAATGAATAAAATATAACATTCACTACATAGTTGTGACCATAAATCTTATCCATGAAAATATACTTCATTGTGCCTATTCCTTATGCATCTATACCACCACTGGGATCTTCCACTTCATTTTTAATCAGTTCATCATAGTATACTCGAGTTTCTATTATCTATTCATATAAATTTTGTATTCATATAAATATAATATGTATTAATTCCTTACATTATAAAATATACGATCCCTTATTTTAGAAATAGAGATATTGAAATAATAAATTGTTAGTTTTATGAACTTTATTGTTCCATTCAAATAACCTCAAAATCCACCATAAAATCCCACCATTATTACCTCAATATTAATACCACAACATCTTCTTGGGAATCTTGAAAAACTCCTTCAATAACAAATTAATTCATAATTAATTCAAAATCCTAAATAATTCGATTCACTATCGAATAAAACATGGATATTGGTAAAAAAAATGTTTCCCATTATTATTGAATGATTAAATAACAATCTCATGCATCCCCTTAAACGTTATCTCTTGATTTGACATGCCAATTCCAGAACCAACATACATAATTAAGTGATAAAAATAAATTGTGTTTTTTCTTAATATTACTAAAACCATGGGAGAATCCTCCTATTAGAAACTACTTTAAATTATATGTCCACCTATTAACCCAGAAAACCACCAAAATTGGTATGGTCTTCTATATTTCCATTTTTGGATAGGTTCACTATGTTTACACAACAAGGACCAACATGTTCATAAGCCCTTATAATTTTCCCCTTATTGGAATTCTTACCTTGAATATGGACATGGATAAGGACATGGACACAGCCATCCTTCTCAATCAATAACATTACTCCACAACGATCCTAATCATTCCTAATTTGGGAAGCTTCAATTCAAAATACCATCAACCATGTATGTGTTCATACAAGCTTATGATTTTTTGATGTACAATGAATCTCTTGGTTCTTCCCTTTTATATTTCACCCAAAAAAATCATGTGACAAAATAGTTTGTTTTCAATAACTTTAACCATGTAGCTAAGAATCATAATGTCAACAACATACCATTTCTATTAGAATTGGGATCCAATATCCCAATACCTAAGTCACCATTTTCATCAATCTAGTTATCAATATATCATAAAATTATTCTAAAAAAATAAATCTTAGTCATTTAATATTTATAATAGAGGTATTTTCATACATTGGAGTTATAATATGATGTTTAATCTTCCCATTAGAATGAAATATAGGATGAAAATTCATTTATTTATTTTGGAACATTTTTTTAATTGGATGCATTAATTATAATTCTTATATATTTTTCATCATGAAAATTTCTATTTAGGGTAAGTTATGGTAACTATATTATACCATAGGGTTGTATTGATGATACATTATTATTAAATAGGTATATTTAATGGTGTAGATGGTATTCATTGAATAAATATTTTAAAGATTTTATTTTATATGATAAAATATAGCTCAAAGTCATAGAAACCATCCAAAATGTATTTATCATAATATATATATGCTATATTGATTAAATTATCTTATAGGATTGTTTTTGCACATGGATATTTGGTTCAATATACAAGGAAGTGTTGGTTTATAAAATCCACTAAATTTAGTACCTACATACATCAATATGTTAGATATGAGGCTGAATATTCCTTGAAATTAACAAATTAATTATAATTACTTTTAAAATAATTTTAATTAATATGAAATAACTTTTTAAGATACTATATATTGTTTTTTAATACTAATGATGATGAAAGAGTCATGTAGTGTGATATATTTGTCTAGGTAATGCATACTATTGAATCTTAAAAGGGATATGTTTATTTAGTTGTATTTTTTCAATAATGAAATCATATTAAACCTAAAGTTTCCTTATTTGTTTCATTTGATCTATTTCTATTTATAATGTTTTATTCTTATTGGAGGATGTATAGATAGATTTGGATATTTATGGAATTGTATTTATGGATTTATGATGCTTATGAAAATTGGAAATAAATTTCAATAAAAATGAGAAATTTAATAATTCTCTTAGTTTCTATGAAATTTGGCTTGATATAGTTCTCTATAAAACGTAAATATTTATATTATATGTTAATATGGTTCCTGAAATTAAAACATCAAAAACATTATAATATTAAATTTCACTAGGTTGATGTTAATAACGTTTTTTCTATAAGTTTGTAAGGTTCATTCCTTTACCCTATGTGAGTTATATAAATTTCATAACATTCATTATACACATATTTGTATCATTTAGATATATATTTTATATTATTAAAGTCGTTCATAAGTCTATTGTTTATTTTTTTTGTGTTTTAACACATCATAATGATCATGATTAACTTCAACTATTTTGATGTCTTTATAATGTTCCATATGAGTAACATAAGCATAAATGATATCATATGTTTCCAACTTAATTTCATAGGATTCAATGAATTATTATGATTCTTATTAGAGTGTTGTTTTTCAAAGAATACATATGTTTATATGTTATCTTAATGTTTCTTAAACATCTTATCATTCAATACCTCTTCAAGGGATATGGAATATTGATTCATAATGATTATATCATTATAAATTTCTTATTTTTTATATTATTTTAGCATGAATTATGTTTGATGTTGTTGTAAAATTAAATATATTCACATCATATTAGAAAATTAATATTTATTGAGTAAGATATACTATATTAATAAAATTACATGATGCATTATTATTCTTTATTCTATGAAAAAAGAATCACATTAGGTGGTTTTGATTCATGAGGGTTTTATAATATTTCATATCAAAAAGAGGAAATAATCATCATGATGAAATAATACTACCATTCACACATGGTGAAATATTTTTTTTTAAAAATAACATCCATTCATTTCTTGGATTTTTTCAAAGAGAGGAATCTACAAAAATTTCTAATTAAATTGGAGGAGAATACTAGATTCAAATATTATACTGAAATTCATGGTATTGAAAATTTTGTTGAATATTCATGGAAAAGTTGACCCAGATTTGGAAGATGTATTATGCTCATAGTAATTTCCATATATATTTTAAAATAATAATATTGGTGGAAATTTACTGAATTTATAAGGTGAAAGGAAGGGAAAAAGGTAACTATTTATATAAGATCAATAATATAAAGGAATAAGGGGTATTATTACATTTTCATACTAAAAAACCATTTATTGAAGGAATCCTAAAGAAGAAGGTAGAATTATAGTGAATATAAATAATAATCAATAAATTTCAATATCAAGAAAAAAAATGAATTTATGGAAACTCGAAGCAATTAATTGAAGAAATCCTTATATATGTCAAAATAGAATAATAAATTGATGAAATCAAGAAGTTTGGAAGCTATTTATTTTTTTACTAAATGTCCTGAAGGCCTCAATTTTTATTAATTTTGGATAAACCCCATTTTAAGGATAAAGTGGGAAACCTCACATGGCTTCAAAAAAATAAATACATAACATGAATCAGTCCCAAAACAAAGCTACTAGAAATTCCCCTCCCACCATAAACATCATTATGGAAGCCTCCATCAATACAGGACTACTCAGCCAACGTCCCATGAAAATAATGCATGGGCCTGGAACCGATGGCTAGGCCATACCCTCTCAATATTCTGAATATGAAAAGTCGTGCATAGTGAAAACTACCTGCTCTGAATCCACATCTGAATCATTTTCTATAGAAAGTCTCGACCAAACCATCATCCAAAAACCAAAACATAAAATGAAAAAATAAAAACCTTTATCAACTATTTTAGAACCCATCCATTTGAGGTACCATCTTCGTGAGGTATGCCACTGATCTAGCCATATCACACGGTTACTGCAGGAATTCCATTCCAGTCTAAAATCCTTCCATCTTCCAACACTATCAATCTGGCTCATCCCGAAATCCAAAAACTCATAACTTCCCCAACTCAGAACAAAACCAGAGGACCATAGAACATCTATTTCCAAGATGTAGCTCCATTGCCTGCAAATCTTACTTTCAGCATCAAACAACAACAAAAAATAACAACAATCTATTTGCATCGTCCAGAGTTCAAAGCCAACAACAACCAAAATGAAGAAATCCATGAGGAAATATTCACACCGGAACACCACAACTAAAATCCCTCCACTGCCTTGACTTTCCACTTCCATGAACTGCATCTCTAGAAACAAATGAGAAACCAAAAAATAGGTGAAAAGAACCCCTTCGCAAATCCAGCGACATCAACCCACTTTCAGCAAGATCAAAAATTAATCACCAAAAAACTAAAAAATCAAATCTAGGTGTCACGAAGACCGTCAGATTCCAAGAATACCTCGCCGCATGTCGGATATGCAGATCCCATCACCCCCATCAGTGTCATGACCTGTCCTAGTGGGTCCCGAGCCGCAACTCCCCAAGCCCGCCTCCAATAGGCCAGGGGCTGGTGACTAGCACCGAGTAGGCATGCTACTAACATGGGAGGCATTGCCTATAAACATGTGCACACGCACACACATCTCCAAGCCCACAAAGATGAAAAGTAAAAACTACTAAAAATGGAAATGCATGCCTACACTAAAAATCTAAACCAACAGTGTACGATAGGAAGTAAAGTGTAAGAAAGCAAAAACCTAGGCCAAAAGTACAAGCCCTCCAAAAAGAAAGTCTGTAACAAAGTCCAACATGAAATGAAAGGTGCTGGAACTGCAGTCTGTAGCCGTAGGAACACACCTCAGCCTGTCTGATCTCACTGAGTACCATCCAGTCCTGGTCCTCCTAGAATCCTATCAAAGTCTCACTTGTCTTCACAAGACACGACACGTGCGGGCAAAGCCCATGCAGGGGTGAGTATAACAACACCCAGTAGGAAACCCCGAAACCACAAAGGAAATACAACAAGGGAAAATACCATAAAGGAAAGATACAGTCATCTCTACACAGTATATGTCTACTAAACATATAACAAGAATATCCAGATATACTCATCACAAACGACCATCGCAATACTGCCACTAAGATCCAGCCCGAATATTACACTGAGCATGTAACCAAGAGAACACACTCCTAGGTCTGAAGAGAGAGATAAAAATTACTCGTTCCGAGAGAACACACTCCACAAGTACTTTGAGAACATGATGCTTAGATAAGGATCACAGCCAAGTCATGGGGTGATACCGACAACTCAGTCTGAGCTAATCCGCTAAGAAGAGGATCGGCTACCGGGTAAAGTTGGTCATGTCGATACCAAGAACTCTACCTAGGGTTCTAGGAATGAATAGAGGATCCGGCTCTAAGTCCCATAGAGGAGATTCGAAAAACTATATTCAGGAAGTTCTATTGAACGGATCATACTCATGAGTAAAGGAAATGATACCAGAACCTTCAGAGGAAAACCAAGGGTACGAACCCTAAGATTGAGTCCAAGTCACAGAAGACAAGTGGATCAAGCCATGAAGAAAAGGTTACATGGTGTGCAGTATGGTTACACGCCATGTTCCTTGACCCTGGTTACTACCCGTGTAAACAGCCCGTGTCATTCGTTCAAGCTGTATAAAACCAAACTACACAGTGTGTAGAAAAAGTACACACCGTGTTCCTTGACCCCGGGTACTTCCCATGTAACCAGCTAGTGCCATTCGTCTTGTGGGATAGAAAGAAACTACATGGCGTGTAGAAGAATAACATGCCGTGTTTGAGCACCTGGGGCTCGCTCCGTGTACGCTGGCCATGTGCCCGTACACTGTCTCTGCCCGTGTCCGTGTCGCCTGTCCATGTACTAGTACACGGGGTATCCCGTGTATCTACCCGGGTCTGGCCGGGGAGGGGTATACACGACGTGTCCTTGGCCGTGTACCCAACCCGTGTCCGTGTACTCCCGGAGTACACGCCAGTTGGTCCGCCGATGAACACATGCCGTGTAGCCCATACTACACGGCGTGTAGTCAGGGAATTTCCAGAAACGTCGTCTTCCTCCTTACGCCTAGGCCGATTCTCCGGATCTTGATCCAACTGCTAGATCATCACGAAACTCCAGATTTAGGGTCGTCTCACCCCTATGAAACCGATTCCGTCTGTTTCGGGCTCCCGATCGGCCTTGATAGCACGTCCTGATCCATCCACACGAAAACGCTCGAAGAACGGAAATTATGAACCACATCGATTTGTCCGCTGCCGTCACCATCACACATCCACTAGGCCGTCTTGGTGTTCGATCTTGAATTTCAGATCGTTGTGCCAACAAACAAATGCGCAACGATCAATTTACTCTAAGAACGCGTAGAACACACGCAAAGAACACGTAAGAACTGGGAGAGAAAAACACAACAATTGAGAGGGATGAACCTCGATCGATGTTGGTGTTGATCTTGGTTCGTCTCCATTAGAAGGTTGAACGGAAACCAAAATAATTTCAAGAATCGAATCCCCATGATTCCTGCAAATATCCCATCCCGCAAGAACGATCGATCCAAGGGCTAATATGTGCATGGATTAGTCCGTGTTCATCGTGGAAATCAAAAACGGGGAAGAAATCACAATTAAAACATCCTACCTAGATCCGCGGCGTTCGTTGGAGATGATCCGGTTCCCGCGTCGTCGTCGCCGGCAAAAATCGTCAAGAATCATCATCGTCGCATCGGGAGATCTTCTCTAGAGCTCTCCAGAGAAAATCAGAGTTATGGGAATTGTAACCTGGACCCTCCCTGCTAAATCTCTATTTAAAAGAATAAAATATTTCTTTGCAACAAGTATTTAAATAAAAAAAAATATTTTAATCAAATATTTTATTACAGTTACGTCCAAAAGCCAGATTTCACCACCGACGTACGCCAGCCGAAGTTAGGCCTCGCCCAAGGTAAAATTGATGTTCCGAATGAAACGGTGCCATAAGATTTCTGATCCGAACACCCATACAGGAGTTATTCTACTTTTTAAAGAAAACGGCACACACGCGCAATTTAATTATTAAATTAAATTCAAACATTTGTTCCGGGCACACCGGGCCTCGGAACTGAACGCCGTCTCAGAGCGTGGTCTCGAATTAATTCCCATATAATATTAAAATAATACATTGAAAAATCTGGGACATTACATCACAGCCACCTTAGGGATTTTACGTCCCTAAAAAGCCAAAACAAAGGCTACTCAAAAAGATGTGGGTACTGCACGCGAATCTGAGCCTCCCACTCCCACATGCTCTCCTAGAGATTCCCGTGCTGCCACCAGACACGCACCAAGAGAATAGCTCACCCATGAAGGATATTATTCTATTGCTCCTTGATCTCTAATGGGTACTCTGCAAAGGTCTCCCCATCATCGATGTCCAGCTCACCCCAGTCGATAACATGCGATGTATCGTGCACAAACCTCTGTAGCTGCGACATATGAAAGATGTTGTGTACCCGGTCCATATGAGGAGGTATAGCCAAGCGATACGCCACCTCTCCAACTCTAATTAGAATCTGAAAAGGTCCAACTAACCTTAGAGATAGCTTGCCACCTCATCCAAATCTCCGCAATCCCCGTCGAGGTGAGAACTGAAGGAACACATGGTCTCCTTCCTTGAACTTCACGGGCCTCCGCCTCCTGTCGGCATAAGAATTATTCCGACTCTGTGTAGTATTAATCCACTCTAGGATGAACTGAACCTTCTCTATAGTAGCTCTCACCATCTCTGGTCCCATGAGTGCTGACTCTCCCAGGTCATTCCAGCAAAGTGGCGATCTGCAAGGTCACCCGTATAGAGCCTCGAATGGTGCCATACCATTAGTAGAATGATAACTGTGGTTATAAGAAAATTACACCAGTGGTAGGTGATCCTCCCAAATACAATCGAAGTCAAGAATTCAAGATCGAAGCATATCCTCCAGGACCTAGATGGTCCGCTCCATCTGACCACCAGTCTGAGGATGAAACGCTGTGCTCAAGCATAACTGAGTCCCAAAAGCTTCCTGCAATCCTTTCAACAACTGGGATGTGAAATGAGCATCATGATCTGAGACGATCATGGATGGAACTCCATGAAGTCGAACTATCTCTTGCAAGTAGAGGTGTCCCGAGCTCTCTAACGAACTCTGCTCCCGTATTGCTAGGAAGTGGTCCGACTTGGTGAGTCGATCTACGATCACCCAGATGGAATCGTGTCCCCTGGATATACGTGGTAATCTCATCATGAAGTCCATGGATATCCCATACCACTTCCACTATGGCACCTCAAGGGGCTGAGTCAAACCTGCTGGCTCCTGGTGCTCAGCCTTTACTTGCTGACAAGTAAGGCACCGAGAGACAAACTCTGCCACACCCTTCTTCATTCCTGGCCACCAAAACTGTCGTCGGGGGTCCTGATACATCTTTTATATGCCTGGATGCACTGACAATGGGTATGTATGGAAGTCCATTAGAACCTCCTCCCGCAAAGTCGCTGGTACTACCGTGCGCCCTCTGAAAAGAACAATGTGCTCCCTACCTTCTGAGTATCCATCAACAGCATCACCTGTGGATATCTGAGCACGTAGAGTCTCACAGCTGGCATCCTCGCGCTGTGATTCCCTGAATCGCTGTAAGAGTGGAGGGGTAACTACCATCGACTGAAGGTAAGCTCCCTCATATCCATCCACGAAGGATAACTGTAAGGAACCCAACTACCTCATCGCCTCATCTTGCAACTGCGAACTGGATTTCCTTATGAGATCACCGACCACTACGTTCCCCTTCCCAGGAGTATAAAAGATATCAAAGTCGTAATCATGGGGGAACTCAATCCATCACCTTTGTCTCAAATTCAGATCCTTCTCATAAAAGATATATATGATACTCTTGTGATTAGAGTAGATGGTAAAACTCTCGCCCATCAGGTACTTCCGCCACATCTTCAACGCGAAGAATACCGCTGGTAACTCAAGATCATGGGTCGCGTAGTTCTACTCATGTGGCCTCAACTAATGTGAGCCATAGGAAATCACCACTTGACTCTTCATAAGGACACAACCAAGCCCGGTTCCTGATGCATCGCAGAATACTACGTACTCGACACCCTCATCCGGTAGTCTCAAGATCGGGGTGCTCGTCAAACTCTGTCTCAACTACTGGAAAGCTGTGTGGCATCTCTCGATCCACACGAAAGGCAGCCCCTTTCTGGTCAAACCTATCATGGGTGCTACAATCCTGGAAAAATCAAGGGTGAATCTCCGATAGTATCCTGTTAACCCAAGGAAACTCCGCACCTCCATCAGGCTCCGGGGTGGCTCCCATGCTAGTACTGCCTCCACCTTGGCTGGGTCCACTGCTACACCATCTTCCGAGATATCGTGTCCCAGAAAATGGACCTTCTGTAACCAGAACTGACACTTCAAGAGTTTCCCATAAAACAGGTGCTCTCGGAGTGTGTCTCGAACCATCCTTAGGTGTCTCGCATGCTCATCCTCAGACGCAGAGTACACAAGGATATCATCGATAAAGACCACTACAAACTGGTCTAGGTAGGCCTGAAAGATCCGGTTCATGTGTCCCATGAACACTGCTGGGGAGTTCGTCATGCCGAAGGGAATCACCAAGTACTCATAGTGACTATAGTGATATCTGAAAGCCGTATTTGATATATGCTCCTCCCGTACTCGCAAATGATGATAGCCTGATAGTAGATCAACCTTCGAGAACCATCGTGCCCCTCTCAACTGGTCGAAGAGTTCATCGATCCTCGGTAGTGGATACCGATTCTTCACGGTCACCTGATTCAAGCACCGATAATCCACATATAGACTCAAGCTCCCATCTTCCTTCTTGTAAAACATCACTGGGGCCGCCCAGGGTGAAACACTGGGTCTCACAAAGCCCTTCTTCTATAAGTCATCCAGCTGCACCCACAAATCACGAAGCTCTGCAGGAGCCATCAGATATGCTGACGCTGATATCGGTGTCATCCCGGGTTGCAACTCAATGCAGAAATCTATCTCCCGATGGGGAGGTAGCTCAGGGACATCCTTCGGAAAGACTTCCTCGTACTCAGCCACAAATCTTGGAAACTGGAAACTCATAACATCTGCTGTGCCAAGGGATATTCTAGCCAACTGATGTGAAATCAGTTATTCCCTCCTATGCACGAGTCCATCCTACGCTGCCGTGGTCTCTCTTTCACTGAAAAAAGAGAACCTCGTTCCATTACTGTGGACACACCACACCCTTCGCCTAAAATAGTCGATCTGGGCATGAATTGTGGATAGCCAATCCATACCAAGAATGACATCGTAAGGCCTTGAAGCTACCACCAAGAGTTTCCAACCAAAACTCTCGCCTCTAAGGGTCATGTCACACTGTTTTAAGAGGCGTGTGATCTCTGAATCTTCTCCAGTCGGTGTTTCTAAGCGTAAAGGTCAAGTCAATGTATCAACTGGAATCTCAAGGCCTCGAACAAGATAAGCAGCCAGAAAGTAATGACTAGCACCTGTTTCTATCAATACGACATCCAAAGTAGAAAAGACACAGATAGTACCTCTAATCATTACGGGAGTACCTGGGTCATAAGCCTCTGCCGCCTGAAGCTATCCCTGTGTCAGTCCACCAACTCCTTGGGCCTGGGGTGGACCTCCTGGGGGTAGTGGTGGCAAAAGGGTCAAAACGCCGACCACCTCCAGTTTCCCTCCCAGCTCCTCTACCACATCTGCCGCCCCGCGGTTCTACCTGCTCCACACGTTGCCTCTACCTCGGTGGTCCATCCACTGCTCCCGTGTCAGTAGTATGGTGGGTTGTAAAATCTTGAGTGAGATGTCCCCTTCCATCACATGAGTAGCATCGCCTCTCTCGAGGATGGATGGATGTTCCATGAGAACCCTATACGGCAGATCCCCTGTCCTGGGATCTCCTCTGAAAACGTCTCCCACGCCTGGGTCCCCGACGTCGGATTCCTGCTGCTCTGCTCCAGCTCGCCCACTACTGACATCTGCCAGCTGTCTCTGCTCTTCCAAGAATCTCTCGAACACTAGAGCACGCTCGAGCACCCCATCATAAGTAGGAATGATCATAGGGATGATGCTAGCTTGGATATATCTGCTTATGCCCTGCTCAAAATTCTTAGCTCTGAAGTACTGATCTCTGAACATATCCATCGAGTACTGCGAGAGGTTGGTAAACCTCGATGAATAGTCAGCCATTGTCATGGTTCCCTGCTAGAGCTGAAGAAGATCTTGTATGCGTACTTCTCTCAGGGTAACCGGTGAAAACTCCTCTCTGAATAGACGCTCAAACTCCGACCATGCAAGTGTCGCCTCGTCGTGGGTCTGGATAACCAAACTCCACCATCATCCTGCCGAGCCTTGAAGAAGGCTCGCTGCCAGGATCACCATCTGGTCTACTGGTGTCCTGACTAAGCGGAAGACTCTGGCCACTGCCTCAAGCCATTCCTCTGCTGCCTGAGGGTCAGGATCTCCTCGAAACCTGGGGGGCCTCTATCTCTGAAACTCGTGGAGTGCGCTCAGCCTGCGCTCCTCCTCCACTAGTACAACAGGCACTAGACACTGCTCCATAGGTGGCGGGATAACTGGCACACCTCCTGGTGGTAAAACTGGGGGATCTGGTCCCTGTATCGAGGCTTCATCACTGAGGGGGTCATCCTCATGATCGAGCTACTGGATCATAGAGGGTGCACGTCGCAGAGGCATCCTATTAAAGAAACAAGATGTATCTCAGTCAGTGAGTATATCTGGAGAGCTGACTCAAAAAGGACATGGAAACCACAACCCATTCCTATATGATTCATGTACCATTATTTTCCCCTGCAACTAGTGTTCTCATGTTCTAAGTTGGAAAGCAAGTTATCAGAGTCCTGGTGTATGGATATGTCGGCCGCTCGCACCAACACTAGGGTCCCTAGCCTGAAATCCGAACTCGAAATAGTTAACACTGTTGCCCAAAACCAAATCACATACTCTCAATCCTAAGGTAGAACCGACCACCTCTGATACCACTCTGTCATGACCCGTCCTAGTGGGGCCCGAGCCGCAACTCCCCAAGCTGGCCTCCAATAGGCCGGGGGCTGGTGACTAGCACCGAGTAGGCATGCTACTAACATGGGAGGAATTTCCTATAAACCTGTACACACACACACACATCTCCAAGCCCACAAAGATTAAAAGTAAAAACTACTAAAAATGGAAATGCATGCATACACTAAAAATCTCAACCAACAGAGTACGACAAGAAGTAAAGTTCAAGAAAGAAAAACCATGGGCCAAAAGTACAATCCCTACAAAAAGAAAGTCTCTAACAAAGTCAAACCTAAAAATAAAGGTGCTGGAACTGCAGTATGTAGCCGTAGGAACACACCTCGGCCTGTCTGATCTCACTGAGTACCATCCGGTCCTGTTCCGCCTAAAATCCTGTCAAAGGCTCGCTCGTCTGCACAATACACGACACGTGTGGGCAAAGCCCATGCATGGGTGAGTATAACAATACCCAGTAGGACACACCGAAACCACAAAGGAAATACAACAAGGGAAAATACCACAAAGAAAAGATATGGTCATCTCTACACAGTATATGTATACTGAACATATAACAAGAATATCCAGATATACTCATACGCAGATGACCATCACAATTCCGACACTAGGATCCAGCTCGAAGATTCCACTAAGCATGAAACTGGGATAACACAATCCTATGTATAAAGAGAGAGATACGAAGTACTCATTCCGGGAGAACACACTCCACAAGTACTTTGAGAACACGATGCTCAGATGAGGATCACAGCCAAGTCATGGGGTGATACCGACAACTCAGTCTGAGCTAATCTTCTAAGCCGAGGATTGGCGCCTGGGTAAAGTGGGTCACGTCGATACCAAGAACTCTACCTAGGGTTCTAGGAATGAATAGAGGATCTGGATCTAATTCTCACATAGGGTATTCCAACAACTCTATTCAGGAAGTTATGCTAATGGCATCATACTCCTGAGTAAAGGAAATGATACCAGAACCTTCATGGGAAAACCAAGGGTACAAACCCTAAGAACTATTCCAAGTCACAGAAGACATGTGGCTCAAGCCATGAAGAAAAGGTTACATGGCGTATTGTACATTTACCCACCGTGTTCCTTGACCCCGATTACTACCCGTGTAAATAGCCCGTGTTATTTGTTCAAGCCCTATAAAACCAAACTACATGGCGTGTAGAAAAAGTACACGCCGTGTTCCTTGACCTTGGGTACTGCCCGTGTAACCGGACCATGTCATTCGCTGGCCATGTGCTCGTACACAGTCTCTGACCGTGTCTGTGCACCTAGGTCTCTCTTTGTGTACGCTGGCCATGTGCTCGTACACAGTCTCTGACCATGTCTGTGTCGCCTTCCCGTGTACCAGTACACATTGTATCCTGTGTATCTGGCCGGGTATGGACAGGGAGGGGTATACATGGAATGTCCTTGGCTGTGTACCCAACCTGTGTCTGTGTACTCCCAGAGTACATGCCAGGTGGTCCGCCGACGAACACACGCTGTGTAGCCCATACTACACGGCGTGTAGTCGGGAAATTTCCAGAAACGTCGTCTTCCTCCTCGAACCTCGACCCATTCTCCAAATCTTGATCCAACCTCTCAATCATCACGGAACTCCATATTTGGGGTCGTCTCACCCCTACGAAACCGATTCTGTCGGTTTCGGGCTCCCGATTGGCCTTGATAGCACGTCCCGATTCATCCGCACGAAAACGCTCGAAGAACGGAAATTCCTAACCACATTGATTTGTCCGCTGCCGTCACCGTTGCACCTCCTCTAGGCCGTCTCGGTGTTGAATATTGAATTTCAGATCATTGCGCCAACAAACGAATGCGCAACGACCGATTTCCTCCAAGAACGCGTAGAACGCACGCGAAGAACGCGTAAGAACCGGGAGAGAAAAACACAAAAATCGAGAGGGACTAACCTTGATGGATGTTCGTGTCGATCTTGGTTTATCACCACTAAAAGGATGAATGGAAACCAAAATAATTTCAAGAATTGAATCCCCACGATTCCCGCAAATATCCCATCCCGCAAGAACGATCGATCTGCGGGCTAATCTGTTTGTGGATTAGTCCGCATTCATCATGGAAATCAAAAACATGGAAGAAATCACAATTAAAACATCCTACTTGGATCTGCGGCATTCATTGGCGATGATCCGGTCACCACGTCGCCGTCATCGGCGAAAATCGTCAAGAATCGCCATCACCGCGTCAGGAGGTCTTCTCCAGAGCTCTCTAGAGAAAATTAGAGTTATGGGAATTGTAACCCTGACCCTCTCTACAAAATCTCTATTTAAAAGAATAAAAGATTTCGTTGCGACAAGGATTTAAATAAAAAAAATATTTTAATTAAATATTTTATTACGGTTACGTCCAAAAGCCATATTTCATGAACGACCTGCGCAATCCAAAGTTAGGCCTCACCTAAGGTAAAATCGCTATTCTGAACGCAACAGTGCCCTCATATTTCTAATCTGAGCATGCGTCTGGGAGTTATTCTAATTTTTCAGGAAAACCGCATGCACACGCAATTTAATTATTAAATTAAATTAAAAAATTTGTTCCGGGATCACCGGGCCTCGGAACTGCATGCCGTCTCAGAGCCTTGTCTCAAATTAATTTCCATATAATATTAAAATAATACATGAAAAAATCCGGGACATTATAATCAGACCCTCCGGTAAAGACCAAAGTAAACCACCTCCCGCACTCGCATCCAACTTAAAATGAGGCAGTAACTCTCCGACCACCGAGGCTAGGTCTCGACCGCTGGATCTGCACCATGCCACCTGATGAAACCCTAACCAACAAGGAGGAAGGGCAAGAAAAGGCCAATAAAAAATGATGCATAGTAACTAGAACGAATATATTATAATAATAAAATGAAGAGACTTGCATGAGGGAATGATGGAGAATAAAAATATCCTTCCTAAAAAAATAAATTGAATTCATAACTATTGATATATTCCACCAATGTTCACAAAAACTTTCTAGATATATAACTCTTTAAAGAGGTAGTGTAAAAACAAAAAATATGTGATAGACTTTAATGTTAAAAACAACACTAGTGTTTATGGTGTTATTACCTTACCCATTGTAATGATTTTAAAAACCCACTTCCAGTTGTAGGGAAATCACTTCCCAATCCTATTCTAATATTTTATCAATATTATTAGAAAATATTTGTATCAGTTTATCCAAAAAAATGTGGATATAGTCTCTAACAATGTGGTTGAACCCTATAAAAATAATATATATAATTTTCTATTTTATTCCTATATTTGATTTGTTATTAGTGTGTTTTCTAAAAAAATAGATTTATATATATCATAACTAGTACACGATTTTATAAGTTCAATTGTGGTATACAAGATAATAAGACTAATTTAATTTTTATAATATAAAATTCACACATGATTCATCCCCCATCAATTATGATAACACACCAATAGTGTGGACTCTGTGTCTATCAGCAAAAACGTATATACAATAGCCCCACAATGATGAGTACCTTGATGTCCTATTAAGATATTCTTTTTCCAATATTTTATTTTCTATATTACATCTATATAATGGGTAAAATGTTATTTGTTTCTATAATTTTTTTTATTGTTATAAATGTTCAAGGTTTTGACTCATGATGTACTCCACCTACTAATCTACATTGGTATAGGTAATGCTGGGCATGTAAGAAGACATGAATTCCAAATGTTTAGTTTCATTAGTATTCCTATATTCATATGAAAATATTATTCCCCAAAACTGTTATTTTTTATATATTATATCATGAATAATATAATTTTATGTATTGATGAAAGCTTTAATGGAATATACTTGTGGTGGGGGTATATTTCATTTGTTTTCATATAAGTGATATGGCGTGAATAGATACGTAATGAATTTAATATTTAATTCAAATATTGGAAGATAATATTTCAAGAAAATTTATTTAAATATGAATATCTATTCGAATATATTATTTCTGTAGTTCATCAATGAGTGATTTTGAGTTATTACAAACAATAAATGTCAATCACATAGGTTGATGACACTTGTATGAAATATTATTCAAGATATATTGATAAAAAGGGACTATATAAAATATTAATAGTTCAAATGGTTTGTTTCATTACAACATTAAATTCATTCGATGTTGGTTTTTAATGTGTTTATAGATTCTAATCATATTGAAAAAGATATACCACCTGTTACAAGTACCATGCATGTCGAGAGAGTCACATATTTTTTGTATGAAATATTCATAATAGAATTATATTTTTATTTAATATTTATAAATAATATTATTTTCTAGATCGATGAACTTGAATTCATTAGGTTACATTGATCACCTAAATTTAATCAATATTTATTCATGTTATAATATATATGATAAAAATATTATATTTTTTTGAGAAAGGATATATATAAATTTATTTTTCTATTTTTCATTATTCAGATGTTAATTAATGGATATTTATTTTGGAAATATGTATTTATTTTTGTTAATCAAATATTTAGTAATACTTATTCATTTATATGTGAGAGAAAATAAATTTTATTTATTTATTTAAATAATAATTTAGAAATATATATTTTGAATAAATATTAATTATTAAGTGTTTGAAAAATTCCTTAAAGGATTGATGGTATGTATTAATGACACATTGGAATGATATATTTTTTAAAATGTCATTTAAACAATGAAATGAATATTTAATTATTTATGATTTTATATTTAACATTATTCAAGTGAAATAATGTCGTTTAAAAAAATTATAATTATATAATAATTTTATTATAAGGTGTTTACATAGAATAAAAAATTAATTTTTGGTTATTTAGGAAATATCTAATTGACTAACTCTATCTTTGTAACAAAAATTTTATCATATATATGGTTTTATGGGAGTTATGTGGTATGATAATATTTTATAATGTGAAATATCTTAGGATATAGGAAAACACTCTCAAAAATGAAAGGAAATATACCTTTTCTATATAAAAATAAGAAAATATGAGAATTAATTCATAAATTCCATATTAATTCTTATTGAAAACAATGGTGAACTATAGAATATAATCATAAAAATAAAACTAGCACATGGAGTTCAATCATCGACATTCTTTGATTCATGTAGCATGTGTAAATATTGCATATTGAATTCCTCTTTTTCTCATTTTAATAATGATATGACAAGAACATCCACCAAATTAATCAACATGGAATAGATAATAATAAGGAAAAGAAAATTATTACAACAAATTGGTTTAAAACCAAGTATTTCAAAAGATAATATCTATGAAAATTTTTAAGTTGTAGTCATTGCGTTATTACCATTTTTTAAAGAAACTAATGAACAATATTATGGTCTAATGGTGTGACAAATACTGATGCGTATCAGAACAATAATGTTATATCATATTAGTCTCAAATTAAATTTTTACTATTTATTATTTTTTCATTAAATGTGTGTTTTATATATTTATTTTTATTTCTGATATTTTTTTCATTATTCCAATGGCGGGATAATAAATAAAATTATTTCCATATGACATTGAAATATCGATGAATAGATGAATAATTATTGAATATTTTATTCATCAGATATAATGATGTTGTTAAACTTAAATAACTACATAATGTACAACTAAATAGTATATATCATGTACCAATGGTCTACAACACAATGAAAATATGCCTAGATTTCACTATGTAATATGGGGGTTTCGATATTCATTTTCATTATAACCACATGTTTTTTACCAGTTTCTAAAATACATGAATGTCATGTATGGAATATAATAGGTGCAATATCTATATAAACACACACTGTTTGTTCCCAAGTATATCATAGAATTCATGTTGTCGGAGTACATGGAATATAATTTGTAAAATTATATGATGAATATCCAATGAAAATTATAGAATCCCATTACAAAAATGGATAGTTTTGGGTCATACACTTCATTTAGAATGTGATAACACATCTGAGATAGATACTGAGTCCCTAGGATGTAGTTCTAGTGGGAATTAATGAATAATGCATCATTTAGATATATTTATAAGTACTGTATTTTAGTTCCACTCAAGAAAGAGACACCTAGATGATGATTTATTATGTGATTCAACATGGGGAGACAAATAAATAATTATAGTATAGGGGAAATACATGTTTTATAGATATATATACACATAGTGTGACCTAGTAATTTTCACATAGATTACAAGAAGGGTGATTTCCTTGGGTAATGTTCTGTAATAAATGATTTTTTGATTATTTTAAGTTTTATTCAATAGATACATGATATTAATAGTTTCCATACACATCGTGAACATTATGGATGTCACCATAATTACATTTCATGTATATAAAGGGCATGTCATATACTCATACATTCTTCAAAGACTATAATTCTTGGTTTATGCTACAATATTATATATATAAAGTTCGAAGCGACATACAATGAGATAATATGTGAAAGTATTAAATAAATTTAAAATACCATACCTACCATTATTCACTTGTCATGCCTCATTGTTATATATATTATGTTACAATAAAACTCTAGATACGTGTTTTAGTAGACACATATGTGTACAAGTAATGTATCCTCTAGTACACATCATGTAAATTATAAATTTAATTAATGATTTACTTATTAAATGTATCAATAATAATTTTGATGGGAATAAAATTCTTTTATTTATTATTTATTTATAATAATTAATTAAATAAATAAATAATAATGAAATTAATTTTTTATATTGAAATATTTCTCCTAAAGAATTACCTGATGTAAATTTTAGATAGTGTGTCAAAATTTACTTGGATAAATAGAAGATCATAATATTTTCAGCCTATGTATATGTTGGAAATATTTTTATTTAATTATTTATTACATTGGTTTTTAGGATAAAATATATATTTAATTAAATATTCACAAAATACCTTCTTTATGGAGTTTTGGGATAAAGTTTCTGTTGAAAATTTTGCATTTTGTTGAATAGAGTTGTCTATAGAAGTGTATTTAATGTTGTTTGGTGTTTTGGAAGAAATTTAAAAGGGAGATGGTTTAGTGAATAAGTAATAAGGTGATACAGGACCACCAAAGGTTTCCTGTTTTAGCTAATAATATATAAAATCAGTGATCATTGGATCTAATGATGAAAAATAGGTCACCTAATCACATAATTGAAGAATACGGAGATGAGAAGGATACACCTTGATGACACACATAATCAAGTGATGCATAGAGTGGTAGCATCATGAATAAGATAGATGGAATCTTGTGACAGAATATCTGATTTTCATGATTGATTTGTGTGTGAGTAAATTTTGTGATCACACAAACTATTGGGGATTAAATGATTGTATAACCAAGAACATATCATGTACCCATGTAAGTTTATCACATGAACAATGGATTTTATGATAGTATGTAGTGGTATTTTGGTATCTCATTATCCTATGAACATATATATATACAAATGGATCATACAGTGGTGTGATGAGAATTGAATAATTGTAGTCACATTGTCTATGGTATATAATCTTGAGACACTTGAATAATGTTCATCATATTTTATCTACGATATAATTTTATATAATGAATAAATATGTTTTCTACTGTGGGGTCTGTGTTTAATTGAAGATTTATTTTTAAGGGGGAGGAACATATGTACAATAAATTTTCTCATTCTTGATATGTTTTATTTGTCATTTAAATACTTTTTAAATGTTCAGTTGTAGTAGAGAAGTCTGACTAATTTATTTATCTAATGAAACACCTAGAGTGGGAAAAATTTTGGTGAATTAAATATATATTTTTATTTAATGTCACATCTGGAGATCACTATAATATTTTCGCATGATGAGACTGGATATTCTCAAAATCAAACTATAGAAGGAGAATTATTCTATGTGTTTTTATCATGAAGACATACAATTAAAGATCCATTATTGGATATATAATAATGGTTTTAGGAAAAGGTTTTACACACCAGGGGTTTCTCATTGGAGTCATACAATCATGCATGGTTGTATGGGATACATTCTATATGAATAAATGTCACATGAAATAGATTTGTTCACCTCTTTTGTGAAAAATGATCATAAAGAAAAAACCCTTTATGTGTAAACAAAAAAAAATTGATGAAAGGTAATTATAATATTCTACAATAGTAGTAATATGATAACATCATCAAATAGAGAGAGAGTATAGATCATTAAAATTGTGAGTTGTTTTAAAAAAAGGACGGAAAATAAGTCTGGTATGATCATTATAACATCAACACACTATATAAGATTTTGAAAATTAGTATATTACATTTTTATTCTCCTTGTATGTAACTATGTGATGGTGAACCAGGTATAATTTCTATATACTATTAATCATATAATTATTATTCACTAAATTCTATGGGATGGAATGAGAATAGTGGTTTTCATAACAATGTGACATGATCCAGAAAAGTGTTAGTTGTTATAATATTTAATACCCTTATTAACCCCCCCAGAGTATTTTACCCAGTGTGGATAATATATATATATATATATAATGCATCAATTCAGAGTTTCTCGCATAGTAAAATCAATGGGTGTTTTTAATCACAAGGGATTCTGATTATCGAATGAAAGACACTTTAACACTGGAATAATTTTATTCAACAATATGTACGATCATTATATGTAACTATTTTTATATAATTTCTGCATGTTATTTTGGATATTACAATAAGTATAGATTTATTAGATGCATAATAAATTGATTTTGAGAGTGAATACAGTGGAATCAATTCCCAAGTGAAAGATTTATCCCACACTGTCTAAACAAAGGTGATGTAATGTATGTTATCACTTTATATGTGGTAAAATATTATTAATATCTACAGTGGTGAGTAAAAAGTACATGAATTTAAAATTTTATATATAAATATTATGATGATATATGTATTCCTACTAATATATTTGTTGATGAATTCATGGACTGAATGAATGTTGTTTTTTAGGGAATCCATGGTCTTAGAGAAATTCATGATGATGTAATGATCGTCATACATATAATGAAAAAAATTTAACCAATGTTCGATATGAAAGTATCTATACAAGATGAATATGACGCAAAAAGCTTTGAAATGATAGCTTATTAATTACTCCTTCCATATATGATATGATAAATGATTATAGTGTGGCTATATAAAAAGGTACATATAGATACATGGCATTAAAGACTATTATTGATACCCTAATGAGGATGTATATGAATAAGGGGAAGTATATTATTGTATTTTATTCAAATACCAAGAAAAATATCCAAAAAGAAATGATTGAAGATATAGTTCCTCTCTCATAATTTCATTTTGTAAATGTGGGGCATCGTTCAAAATTATTTCCATATAATTATCATGATGATAAAGAGGATGATGATGAAATTTCCATGAAGATTTATATAATTAATGTAAACGGTAGGAAAATGAAATGAATTTTTTTTAAGAAGAACAAGATAACACATGAAAGTTAATGGTCTGAATAAACTATGGTTAGATAAATTTATGACTGTAAATATCACTAGGAAAATGAAAATTTGGAACATATATGACATTCCATGAGAAGTGAAGAGATAAATAATGATGAAGGATAGTTGGAATGAATTTTTGATCTAGGTGTTAAATTAAAAGCTACTCTAGTGAATAAATTTTTTTGGAGAAAGAAAGTGGAGAAATAAAATTGATTAGTTCATAATGTAAAACACAATATTAAGTTTTAATAAGAAGGGATTTCAAATATGAATTATTATATTTAAAGTATCAAATATAAAAATTTACAAAACTCAAATAAGTTTTTTGATTACCAGATGAATGTTGAATAATATATAGTAGGTATTGTTGGATTTACAAATATAATAAATAGAAATTTCAAACATATCAAATGTAATTTTAGAATGATGTTATTCCGTTATGATAAAAAGGAGAAGACCAAGAGAAACTCTTGACCCCTATAATGAAATTGGGAAATATCCTCACATATGGTATAGAAAAGGTTAAATGATATTATAGAGGTCCAACAAAACTATTAATAAATTTCCATAAGAATCAAACTAAAAATTATAATTACAAAAATAGTATGGTGTATGATCACATATATATTAGTTATGTTTTATGTTAGTCTATAATTACCCACTCTATTGTTAAAGATTGATTATTGTATAAATTATATTCAGAATATTAAGAGAACCCATGGGAAAATTGTTATAAATAAATGATATTGTGGAATTCACCTCTTATTAAGTTTTATTATCGAAAAAATATGGGGAATTATAAAAATTTACCTTTCATAGACAAGATTAACATAATATAACTAGTGATAATTAAGAATATATGCACATTTTAATAATATTTTAATTTTTTGGTGGTCAATTTTTTTGGATGAATCAGACACATGGAAAGATATTTCAAATCAACAATGTTGAAGAATTTATCAATGTAGGCCAAAATTTGATGTATATGGTATCTCAACTTATCATAAAATGAACAACAAATGAAAAAAAATGTATTTTATTATTTTTAAAATAATATTTTTCTATTATACAATAAAGAAGGTCATTAATATTGATTATTATCTTGTATGAAGTCAATGGAATGAATCCCAATGAAAATATATGATTAGTAACTAGTAACATATATTTCCCATTAGTAATTAGATTCCCTAATATTATGTATCATTTTTAGTGGAATATCCACCCATATGATAGTTAATAAGGATTATTTATGAGAAGCATGTACGAAAATGAGGGTGGAATTAGGTATTTCAATGATAAATGTGTGAAAATTATTGTATCCAAAATATTGATGTTTGGGGGAATGATATAGGATGTAATTATGTATTGGTTTTCAAATGTCTCAATCCCCAAATTCTCTGTTCTAGTCAAATGGGTGACTTCAGGAATGCATTATGTATTGCCAGGAAGTTTTATATCATCACAATAAATGGTTATATTGCTTATTTTATAGAATTCATGAAAAATGGTAATCTCTACAATGTGAGTGGATAAGAATATATTTTTTCTATCCATAGAGGATGTAAATTTGTTTTAGAATTAATTAAGTGGTCATTTTTGTTAACCATCCATGGATGGTGTGGTGAATTATGATGAAACTCCAGATCTCACTAGACTATAACTTGATCACTGTCACATATATGATTCCATATTAATGGGGAATTTGATTTGAAATATATACAAGTAATTTTAATACTAGTAAAAAAGGCGACTAAAATATTGTAATATGATGTTTATAGACCAATTTATCATTGAGATATTGATGTGAAGTGATATTGAGTTGGCTTCAATGATGGTTTAATCTTGAAGGTTTTTATATTTTAAATTATTATAAGAATGAGGTATTTATTTACATTATATTATATTAGATAGAGTATGAAATGATTTAAGGATATAAAATTCCATGGTACCAAACTGATAATGTGACAGAGTTCACAAATAAAAAAGTGGAGGATTGTAATGAAAAACATAGGATAAGGAACATGTTTAAGTAATGTGAACTCCTTATAAAAATGGACCTTTTTATTAGATAAATCATATTATAAAAAAATTAACTAGATTAATTGACATTTAGAAGAACCAACTAGAGAAAATTTTAACATAAGAGTGGCTTGGTATCATTCAACATTTCCAATATATATTTTATTTATCATAATGAACGTGTAAATTTAATGATCTATGGTATGAAAATAATATGTTAATTAAATCATTTTTAATCAATCATATTAAATATTTAATTCTTAATAATTGAAAAAAATAATATTTAATCCCATAGATATGAGTTAATATTCCATGGATATACAATAAGATGAGAAAAATATTTGTGATTCCACGAGATCCTAGGAAAATATTTATATAGTAACGAAGGCATTGGAGTAGAAAATGAAAATATTCCATAATTAAAATGTGATTTACGTCCTGATTATAGTGAAAATAAGGAATGAAATATATAGAAGAAGAATTGTAAAATTTCATTTACTAAGATGAAACTGATTAAGATAAAAATGAATATATACTTGTATCTACATAGTTGTTGAAGATTATAGTTGAATAATACAATAAAAACAACCCCAATGACCAAGTATATCATGTTAAAACAATGATATCTATGTCTCTATAAAAAATTAATTATATTAGAGGTGGAGAAAAATGTTCTTAAGAATAATATTGATAATTTAATTGGTATTAGGATATAGATAAAGAGAATGGAAAAATCGACATGAATAAGACATAAGAGATTGTTTCCTAGAAGATAGGAAATAATTTCATTAGGAAAAATTGTAATTCTATAACATACTTAATAGAGACATGAAAATAAAAAAATAATACTTGACTTATGTTCAATGGATACTCCTATATATAGTGTTTCAATTTTGATGAAACATTTTCACCAATTTCAATGATGTATAAAATTATATCATTTATTTCTATAGGACTGAAAATAAAATTCAATGTTTCCTAGATGGATATAAAATAATCATTCATGAATTGGATTTTATTATTATATTTTTATATCAAAATTATTTATATTTTTATCATTAATAAAAAAGATAACATTTTCTTTCTGTTTGAATATTATGCTATATATATTATTGAATAAAATAAGAGAATTGTATTTAGAAAGAGATAATGGTTTCAAAAAATATTTTTTCAAACATGGTGGAGTTGATTATGATATGATTAATAAAATAACATTAATAATAGGATGATGGTTTGATTGTTTGTTGAGGAAATAATATTTGGTGGATCAAATAAATCACGGTAAATAAAATTTGATTAATTTAAGTAAAGTGGGTTTTAAATGACAACATTTGGAGATATACTATTTTTTTCTAGATTTTAGGTGACATAAGAAAGTGAAAACACATTCATTTATCAAAAAAATATTTTATAGAGTTCATGAGAAGATATGTTGTCATGAACCAACCTGGGTCAACCCCGTACTCGTCAGCTGAGTTATCCCATGATATACCCAAGGTGAGTTCCTAATCACCAAGGTGTGGCAACAAGCACCAATGGAATAAAAAAAGATGGTTGGAATGATTTGTCCTAATATATATATAAAAATAATAGTTGAATAATAAAATAGTCTATCATTAAAAATGCATAAAAACAAACATAACATATAAAATAAAATAAAAATAAAACCAAATTGATATTGATGACTACTAAATTTCCATGTGACATAATGGGTAACACAACAATCCCAAACCCCATTATCACACAATGGAGATCAAGACCAAGATGGAAACTGAACATGAAGCTAAAACCAAGAATGAATGTATTTTCATGAGTATTAAGACAATTTATTAATTCCCAAATAAACTAATCCCAATTTCATTCCTTTAATAAAATATTCCATAAATTTATGTTTGAAATAAAATATATAAAAATAGTTTTTACACACACTACTTTTTCAAACAAATCTTTGTCTCCTTCCCTATTCAATTAAAATAGTATCCTTCCCAAAATAAGGACTCTTAAAAATTTTATTTTATGAGAGGGAGTGTAAGAAGAATGATTTTTTTAAATTTATAGTGTGTAAAATATTATCATAAAAATTACATAAAAATTTAAAAAAATGCGATTCCAATTCAATAAAGTGATACACTCTAAATAGGGATCAAAAATAATAATATAAAAATTGGAGAAAATGAAGACATCACATGTGTAACCTAATCTATTGAGGAAACTAATTTATCTGCAATAGATAATTTAGTTCTAGTGAATTATGGTATATCCTAGGAGCTCATCGAATATCCAGAACATAATTTCCCAGATCGATCCTTTTAGTGCACCAACTACAATCAAATATCCCTCACACTCAGTCATACCCTAACTAGCATAACCGAGGGGAATAATTCCATTGAATAGAATATGTTTATTATGTTACACTATCTATAACATTATCCTAAACTATTTTTGTAATATTTATCAAATAATCTAGTAGTTATTCATTCTTAAAATGGAATATCAAAGTGGTGGTGAGCCACAAAATTCCAACAAACAATCGTAAATATTATAAGAAAAAACCATCACATGAAATATATCCAATCATCACCACTGAATCTCCACGAGGAATAATCCACCTTTCTAGGAAACCATTAATTCAGAAGAGAGTTTTTATTCCAAGGGCCACCCATTGACAATATCAATAGTAAGTAATTCGATGCATTTGAATGGGATTTTACAATTTAAATCAATTTAAAAGGCTAAAATCAGGCCTCATACATTCTATGAATGATAGCCCATTTTCTAAAGAAACAAACAAATGACTTATAAATACATTTTAGAAACCTAAATTAATATTTATAAACCAAAAACCATATATTAAATACAACAGTGATATTTATCTAATGCATTCTTTGAAAGGCCTAATAAAACACTTCCACACAAAACAATTTCAATGGGAAAAAAAATACTAATTTTCATTATAAATAATTATTCGAAAAACATATCAATAATGAATATAAAAAATTGTTTGAATAATATGAAACTTATTTTACATAATTTTAATGGTTAAATGAAAATGAAAACCTACATAAAATCCCAAAAATTCAATGATTGAATCTTGAATCAACTAATGATAGTTCTAAGAAGGCAAAAAGAGTCATAGAAAATCATAGGAAGACAAAACCCTTAATAGGGATCCCAGGAATTGTGAAACCTACACTACTGAAATCATGGTAGAAGAGGAACTAAGGAAAAATTTAAATAGTAAGGGATAGAATAAATAGATAAAGATATTACCTTGTGAAATAACCCCTCAAAGCATGAATAAGTCACCTTGAATCACCATATATATAGGAGGGGAGGTGTTAGGATCATGGGGAGAGGCCTTATCAGGTCACTTGAGTTAAGAGAGGACAAAATGGGGGGGGGGGGGTTTAGGTTAAATATTTATTATTGAAAAATGTAATTCTAAAACTTTATTAAACTTGGACACATCACAGGGTTTCAGAAACCCTGTGCTGACAATGAGCCCCTCACTAGACTAACAGGAAACCCATAATTTTTATATGAATGGTTTGGGAAATATTACACAATCGATTTAGTTTGGTCTTAAAAATACTACAGAATAATGTGAAGGATACTTTTATGGTTTCGGCTAATCATACTGAAGCCATGCACCCCATCAAGATATAAAAAATATTTACACGGTTACTCATAGGATTCACATGGTTTGGATATAATTGTGAACTATCCATGAAAGTGAAACTGTGAAAGAAGAAAATGACCTAAAAGAGGATGAACATTAGAGAGGCACATAGTTTCTACTTAATAATGCGCACAAACCATGAAACAGATTGTAGTAGCCCCAGTTTCTGGTATATAACCCTTTATTTATGCTTTTATTGTATATAATGTTTTTGAGTGAAGGTTAAGATATTTTGGTGATATTTTAATAAGTGTTGGGGGATAAAGGAGTGGTGCATTGGATGTACACAAGTTATCCAAACAGTGTGGGAATCCAATGAGAAACTATGTGAATTATCAGGTTTGAGGGAATAGATTCTTTATGGTTGGTGCATGGTTAGGAATAGCGTGTAAGGAGGCCATGTGAGTTAGTTCTTAAGGTAATTTCTAATGAACTGTTAGCACACAATTTTTCAAACCATATGGAAAAACCATGCACAGGTTAAAAACCTCATCGTTAAAAAGTAGATCTATGTCGGCCTTGCTTTAATCAAAAATTTTCCCCAAATTAGATCAAAATCAAGATTTTACTTTTCCTAAGTCCAAAAAGGTTCTCTCATTGATCTTGAGGCAATCCAAATCCTTCCCTCAGTTATTCAAAGCCTGATTCTTGAGGTATGTCATTGTTATTCACTTTTCTTCTCATGTTTCCATAGATATACATAGATCTACTTCTCCTCTCTTATCATATTATTAGATCTACACTCGTTATGTGCATATCAAATATTTTTGATCCCAAATATGTTGATATTTGGTCTTATTATTCATAGGAAAAGAGATATAAGACGGATTCATGGAAAATAATCTGAGTTTTGGGAGTGTTCTTTATCTGTTTTTGATTTTGAATTTTTTTTTATTGAAGTAGGTGGATTCACTCTCGACTCTACTTATTTGAACTGAATTGAACAGATTCAAATCGTTTACATTATGTGGATTTTATTGTGAATTTTTTCTTTATGAATTCTAGAAAACTCTTTGGATATGGTTGTGGAAAATATGGAGGATTTTTGTGTTTTATTAAAATGTTATATCATTGATTTTAAAATGGGATTTTTCTATAATTATGGTAAATAAATTTGTTCAAAGGGGTTTTCAATAAAGTTAATTATTTTATTGAGATGAAATTGGTGTTTGGAATTGTCTCATTAAAATTGGGGTTAATAAAATAAGGATTTTATTGAAATAGTTTGATATGGTTATTTGAAATGGTTTTGGAATAATTGTGGTGTGTATATATAATATTTACAAGGCATGATTAGAATATGACCATGTTCTCAGTTGCAAACGTGTAGTGGAACATGGGGTATAATTATCTTGTGATGGAATGGTATATCGAAGATATACTGCTCAAGAGTATGGAACTATCATAACAAAGCAAGCATAGGTGGATGTGTGAATAAGTGGAATGGAGTGGTTATTCCAAAATGATAGTGAGAAATGGTTTTAAAAAAATATTTGGTTGTTTTTTCTAGAATTATGACTCTCTGGAAAATTATTGAAATCAAACTTGTGCACTTTTGGTTTTAAATGGTATTGAATCTTGGATATATTTATTTAAAACTATTTTTTGGAATTTTTTTATATGAAATGTATTATATGAATGTTTCTAAAATTTCTATCCTATTGGAGTAAGTAGGGAAGTCATTGTGGAAGGCCTTATATGTTTTATATTCACTCCTTATTTGGTACTTTGGTGATTTTTAGGTGAAATATTCGATGACATGGTAAAAGGCAAAGTATCACACGTTTTGACCACCACCTCATGATACATGGGATGTCTGATGATATTGGAGTATAGAGTATTGTGGTTGCCTTGGAGTTTATTGTAGTTATATTCTAATATTTACTTCTATAGTTTCTTTACCTTCTCATGTAGGACAGTTTGGTGTGTTTTTTTAAAGATTATGATTGAGTTGTCTTGTTTTTATGAGGCATCATATAGAGTTTGTTTGGTAAGTGGTTTATTTATTAAAGGGTAAATTGTCCCCCACTAGAATTTGAAACCCTTTAGAATTTATTTCAACCAATTGGAATCTTGGGGATGTCTCTTAAAGCCAACTAATGATTCATTGTATTCAAAATAAAATATGAATATGTGGGTAATTACAAATGGTAACAGTTTTTTTGAACCAAATGTATCTTTGAGATATGTGTTATCAACTTGTTCCTTCCCAAACAGAACATGTAGTCATTTATTTTCTTGTTATTGAAGTTTAATTTCTTTCTTTTCTATTACTTGGGTTGTGATCTTATAATGGAGTATAATTTTGAATACATTAAATGTATAACATAAAAATATTACCAATCATTTTTATTCATAACATCAATTTAATAGGGAGTTGGGTACAAATGGGTTTTGGATACACTTATAGGATCATAGAATCTCATTGTCATGGGTTTGGCCAATGAGATGAGCATTACATGCATTAGAGGAATGACTTTCCACTAGGATTGAAAATTTCATTTTGAGTAATGATTTATAATTTTTTTCAAAGGTTTAAATTTTTGAAAAATGAAAAAATAGTCTTCAAATGTAATATTTTGATAAGGGCATGGTTGGTGTATTATGAAAATTGGCTGATTTTCAAAAGAAATATTA
This sequence comes from Viscum album, assembly GCA_963277665.1. Taxonomy (NCBI): domain Eukaryota; kingdom Viridiplantae; phylum Streptophyta; class Magnoliopsida; order Santalales; family Viscaceae; genus Viscum; species Viscum album. The sequence continues at coordinate 1,494,815,000 of OY728151.1, read as the reverse complement.
GACTTTTAAAAAATTGTTAAGCATAGAAAAGTTTATTTTTAGAAATCAATGATTTTTTGGTTTATTTGATATAAATTAAAATGATAAACCATTAGTTACAATAGTTTGAGAATTACCAAGTTTTTTGTTTGTGTATAAAATATAACCCAATAGGATTTATAGAAACAACCTAGAAGAAGCTACAAATAATTTGGTTACACTCGAGCCACATGTGAACCAAGAACTAGTTTATATAATCATCCAATCATTTCAAGATATTGAAACTGGGAACCATAGGGATTATCCAAGGCATTGGGATCATTCCATCTAATTCATAAAGCGAAATGCACCCATCTTTCAGGGTGATTCTGAACCCAAAAAGGTAGAGGCATGACTGAATATGATGAATCATATCTTTGATTTCTTGGGAACATCATCAAATCTGAAAGTGAAATAGGAGAATTATATTCTTAAGTTTATAGAATGACAGTGGTCAGAATTATTTGTGCAATCTAAACATGATCAAGGCCTTACATGAGAGTATTTTGAGGAATTTTTCAATAAAAAATTAAATCTGTAATTTTTTAGGATCAAGAGAACGAATGGATTATTCAGTCTAAATATTAAAAATATCTTTGTCACATAATATGAAGCTAAATTTAGGTATTTAGTACACATTGCACAAGAACATGCTGTGAGTGTTGCCTTATAGGCACACATTTTTGAATCGGGGTTAAGATATGAGATTTTCTTGATGATTGTGGTGGTATATATTATGGATTATTTAGAGATAGTAAATAGAGTGGAAGTGGATGATTGTGACATCAAAATATCTATGAAAGGATGATGTATTATGATACCTACACAAAATGGTGGTAACTTGAATACTGGGAGAAATCATAAGAGGGTGACCTACTTCCAAGGTGGGAGCAGGACTCAGAATTAGACAGCTAAATCAGTGAATCATCCTCCACGACCCAAAAAAAATTCTACATGCTTCCAAGGTGGTTCCTTGGACCACATGAAGTGATAATTTACAACACCATAAAGAGCATTCCATAATTTCAACAATATGGGACATCTTAAGTGATATTATCACATTTCTATGAGGTTAGGTGCTTGATACACTTATTAGGTGTTGTAAGAATCATATGATTCAACAGAATGAAGCTATTAGAATTAGACTCATCTGCAGATTAGAGCTAGACATGGTGATTCTCAAAACATCATGACTCATCACTAAAGGAAATCTCAGAAATGCAACAAAGAGGAAAGTGCAGTGACAATGCAATTGTATGGAGCTCGGCATATGGTTATAGATGCTCATGATGTACCATATATGGTGATAGGTACGACTATATTTAATTATACCCTTATGCAAGTGTTCTTTGATATCGGGGAATCACATTCCTTCATTTCAAATTATTAAATTTATTTTCTTTGTTTAAATATTGAAAAAATTCCTTCCATGTTAAAAATTGAAACTCATATTATTGAAAGATAATGTCAAGACTTTGTGTGTATAGAATGTTCTATAAATATTGATGGAGCTTACCTAAAATGGGACTTTTCAGTTTTAGATATAGATGTATTTTATTTAATCTTTGATATGGATTGGTTGACATTTTTCAAGGCTCACATCCACTGTTATAGTAGAATGATTACTTTCAAAACTGAGGATAATGTGGAACATCTCCTTAGAGGAAAAAGGGTTTTAAAGATAGGTGTAATAGGCTTTTCAGAACTATTGGTGGTAATGATCTATTACAATTTGGTGGAGTTGACTTAGACATTGATTTAATAGATCAGCCATAGCAATTTTCCAGATGTTCCGGATCAATTTCATAGTGTTTTTTCTGAAAAAATCTCAGGTTTACGACCTATAAGGGAAGTGGAGTTTATAATTTATCTTCTTCTGGGGAACAATACTATTTCTCTTATTTATTATAGGATGGAACCAAAATAGTGTAGGGAATTTAATTTTTAGTTTGAGGATCTAGAAAGAAAATGTTTAATTCAAAAAAGTATGTCTCTATGTGCAGCATTAGTCTTGTTCGTAAAGAGTGAATATGTAACTCTTCAGTTTTGAATTTATTATCATATGCTTATCCATGTTAAGATAATGAATATGTATCCAACTACACGTATTGATGATATATTTCATCCATTTAGTGGAGCTAATTGGTTGTATAAAATTGACTAGCGATCAAGATACCAACAATTGTGAGGTCAGAAGGAAGATATTCTGAAGACAACTTTCATAAGTAGATATGTACACTATAAATATGTAGTCTTTCCTTTATGTATTTAAAATTTACCAATAGTATTTATATAAATGTTAAATATGATATTTTTGCGATATCTTTATTCTAATTTTAGTGTGTCTATGGATGAAATGTTGGTGTATTCATGGACAAAGGCTAGGCCATAGAATACCTTTCCACAGTGTTGGGAATCTGGATAGATCGTAGTTTGTATGAAAAAATATCAAAGTGTTTTTTTGATACAAGAAGTAATCTTTCTTGGCCGTGTAATTTTTGATAAATTTGTTTTAGTAGATCCAAAAAACATAGAAACTATTATCTCTTAGAACCCCCCAAAGAATGTATTTGAGATACAAAGTATTATTGATATTGCTGGTTATTACCGATGCATTGTGTATGACATCTAGTGAATAGAATTACTAATGACATCTTTGAAAATGAATAATGTTCCATTCCATTGGACTTGGGAATTCAATAAATCCTTCCAAGAGTTGAAAGTTTTATTAAATCATCACCTATCTTTATTTTTACATAATAAGGAAAGGGGTATGTGGTATACAGTGATGCTTTGGGATCAAGGTTGCAATGTATTCTCATTAAAGGATACTATGTCATTACTTATAGTTCAATGTAGTTTAGAATTCATGTGAATAATTACTGAACACACGATTTGGATTTAGTTGTGGTCTTCCATGCTTCAAATACATGGTTTCATTACCTCCTTGTTAAGATATTTACTATGTTCACAGACCACAAAATATCGAATCATATTTTATCACAATAGGATTTGAATATGAGTTAAAGGAGATGGATGGAGTATCTCCAGATGTTTTTCTTTAACTTAATGTTTACACATAGAAAAGGAAATTCAGTTCCTGATGCATTATGCTGAAAGACAAATTCTCATTTGGAGGAGGAATCTCCAGATGAATGGAAGTTGATGTTGGTCCAAGATGACATGCTTGTGGAATGTGATGATTGAGGTGATGTTTCAATATTATTTTTCAGTTTCACCGGTTCCTAATTTGGTAAATATTGTCAATGATTCACACAAATATGATGTAGAATACATGGTTATAAGTTCAAAATTCAATGGTGGGAAGAGCATTCGGGGATGTAAAATTGATTGGAGTTTAGTGTTGTGCTTCAAAGATCAAATAGTTGTACCTATGGATTGTCTGGAACAACTTCATCATGCTTACCACCATTCGAGATGGGTTGAACATCTAGGTATACATAAGATGTATAAGGTTTTGAAGGTGTAGTTTTGGTGGAGCGACATGAAAATGAATTTGCATGAGTTTGTTTCAATGTTCTTAACTTGTCAACATGTTAAGGGAGAGCATGAGCGACCAATGGGTATGTTGCAATCTTTAGAAATCCCATAATTTAAATGGGATCATATAGTAATGGATTTTGTTATAGGTCTCCCATGAACGTTTTGGAAACATGGTTCCATATGGGGGATAATGGAACAACTTAACAAGTCATCCAATTTCATCCTTATTTGTGAAACTCATACAGTGGAGGTTTTTTCCAAAATCTATATCCATGAATTGGTAAAGATACATGGAATTCCAATTTCAATAGTCTCATATAGTGATATGAGGTCCACATACCATTTCTAGAAATCATTATAGAAATTACATTGGGACTTAGTTGATTATTACTATGGAGTATCATCCTCGAACTGATGGAAAATTCTAAAAGATTATACAGACGTTGGAAGACATGATATGGTCTTGTATAATTGATTTTGGTGGCTCTTGTAAGTAGCATATTCCTATAAAGAATTCTATTATAAAAATAGCTATCAGGCCTCAATATATATGGATCCTTTTAATGCATTGTGTGGGCATCCTTGTTGTTCTACATACTACTGGTTGGAAATAGGCGAGACTTTACTAGTCGGGTCAATCCTTTTCCAAGAAGAAGTGGATAAAATTCAGTAGATCGGAAAAAAGAATGGGGATGGATTAGAGTCATCCTAAATCTTATATGGATCATCATTGAAGATAGTTTTCATTCTTGGTGAGTGATCATGTGTTCATGCAAATCTTTTTATAGCTTGGACATCGTTATTTTGGGAAGTAGGGAAGTTGTATCCTAGATACATTAGTCCTTTAGAGATACATGAATGGGTTGGAGAGGTGGAATATCAACGAGCATTGATACCATTGTTTACTACAGTTCATAACATGTTCCATATTTCTGAGTTGAAAATGTATCAGCCTGATCATAACAACGTGATCAGATGGGATCCTATCGACATAGAGCCAGATTATTCATTGGAACATATCCTTGTGTTTATTATTGATGGGCATGATAATTTATTTTTTGGAAAAAGAACTATTCTAGTGAAGGGAGTTATGGAAACATGGTGATATTCAAGAAGAGTCTAGGGAACAAAATAAGGAAATGAAAGTGTAATGGATGTAACTCTTTCAAGGCAACAACAATTTTCTACTTTCTGAGGATGGAAAGACCAATGGCTGGAATAATGTAGTACCCCTTTTTCCTATAATGTAACCCATTATTTATTGTTTTATTGTATATAATTTTTTTTGTGAAGGTTTTGAGATTTTGGTGAACTTTAAATTAGTTATTAGTGGCTAAAATAGAGGCACACGGGATGCACACAAGTTGTCTAAACTGTGTGGAAATCTAAGGACAAAATGTGCACATTTTTAGGTTTGAGGAAGTATCATTCACTTGGTTTTTTCATAGTTATGGAGACCATGTGAAGAGGTCATGCGAGGATGTTCTTAATGTAGTATCTAAATAATGATTATCAAATGGTTTGTCTTACCATGTGACTAAATAATGTTTGGGTTAAAAACCACCTCCTTAAAAAGTGGATCTATGATGACCATGCCTTTAAACCACTCATATTTTACCCAAACTGTCTCTAACCAAGGATTTTTCTTCCCCAAAGTCCATGGAAGGTTCTACCATCGATCTAGAGGAAAATCTGTAAGCTTCCCTTGGTAATTTGAAGATGGATTCTTGAGTTAGATCACTATTCTTCACCATTCATGTCTTGTTTTTTACATCTACATAGATATACTTCTCCCCTCTTCTATAATTCATAGATATATACCTGTTATTAGTATATCTAATATTTTGGATGACATATATGTTGATATTTTGTCTCATTATTAATTGGAGTAGTGATCAATGGTGGTTTCGTGGAGAATCAGCCCAATTTCTTGAGTGTTCTTCGTCCATTTTCAACTTTTTCCAAAGCGATCGAAGTTGGTGGATTCACTCTTGACTCCAATTAATTTAACTAAATGGAATGGTTTCAAGTAAATTTCTTTGTAGTGATTTTTTTAATTGGCTGCATTATTATTTCTAGAATCCCTCTTTGGTGATGGTTGGGGAAAATCTAGGAAATTATGGCTTTTGATTAAAGTGTTTGATTCTTGATTTTAAAATGAATATTTTAAAATGGGGTTTTAATGGGATGATTGTAAATTGATTTGATAAAAAGGGTTTCCAATAAATGGATTGATTTTTTTGAGATGAAATCGGTGTTTGTAATTGGATTGATTAAATGGAATTCATTAAAAGAAAAGTTTTATTGAAATGGTTTGAAATAGTTATTTGAAATGGTTCTGGAATAATAATGGTGTTTGTGTGTGTATATCACATTAATGAGGCTTGGTTGGATTATGACATTGTTCTCAGTGCCAAATGTGTAAGGTCACATGGGGTATAATTATCATGTGATGACATGGTAGATCGACAAGAGTCCACTTATGAGTATATAACTATCATAACATAGCAAGAATGGTTGGATGCCTGAATAGGTGTAATGGAATGATTATGCACAAATGTTAGTGGGAAATGGTCTTGAAGCCTTGTTCAGTTATTTTTATAGAAGTACACTATGCTATATTTTTTTTGAAATCACACCTTTTCACTTTTGGTTTTAAATGGTTTTAAAGGTTGTTTATATTTAGTTATAAACTGTTTTGGGAAATTGTTTTATATAAATAGTTTTATATGAATATCACTCTCTTTTCTATCCTAGAGGTGTGAGTAGGGAATTCATTGGGTAATTACTATTAAGCATTATAATCATACCTATTTTGGAACATTAGTTCTTTTGCATATGTTTTTTCTAAGACAAGAGAAAAGTAAAATAATCACACATATTTTGCACCACCTCGTGATACATGGGATCTTTGGTGATGTTGGAGAATGGATCACGTGTATCATTGAGACTTGTGGTTGTATGGTTGTTTCTTGTAGTTATTTTCGATATTTATATTGATAGTGGATTTGTCTTCCACTATATTACACTTTGGTGTGGTTTTGTTATAATGATGATGGTTCGGTTTTCTTGTTTGAATCACTCATCTAATAATAGTTGTTTAGTTAGTGGCTTATTTATTAAAGGGTAAATCATCCCCCACTTTCATTTGAAACCCTTTGAAATTTATTTACTTCCATTTCAATCTTGGGTATGTCACCTAAGGCATAGTAATGATTCATTTTATTCTCAAGATAATGGGAATAAATTCGTTACCATATAGATGATTAATATCCCAAAACATGAAATTTTTATCTAGAAAACCTAAACATAAGAGAAAATGAAAAGAAAAAATATATAAGAAAATGAAATAGGAAACCAAAAACTAGGTTCTGAAAATACCCGCCACCATAACTATTTCATCCCCAAGAAATCCCCAATACTTCTAGTTGATCAAGTTATGGAAAATGGTTCAAAAAACTGAATGAATCAATTCATCAAACCTAACGACAAAGTATCCATTAAAATTCGAAATACATGTACTTCTAAAATAAAAAAAACCATTAGAGACCAATTACTTCTCAATAGACTATAAAAATATTATGTTATAGATACTCACCATAATCCAACAATAGCCATTGTGATAGCTCTATGAGCCCAATATATACCAAATTGGAAGGGGAATTTGAGGATAGATTACACAGTAGGACAAGGGATAACCACTTAACACCATCTAAAGGGGAATGTAATGAATAAGGTCAAGTAGAAATGATGGTTTCCATTTAATCGATTCAGGAGGCCATGGTGGACTCCCCACTATACTAAGATTCTAGATTGACCCAAAACTAACACCAACTATCAACACAAAATATCAAAACTATACTAATCCCACATAGTCCCTAAAAGATGAAATGAATGGAGAAAGACATAAAAAATACACTATCACTCCAAGATGATGATATTCATAATTGAACAAAAAATGATGATTCTAATAAAAAAAATTAATCAAGGGATATGAAATATACTTTGAAATTTAAATAAAAAACCCCACAATATCCAACAACTATATCAAAGAAAAATTTGTATACAAAACCTTAAATTGAACTCACACTATAAAAACTTTCATCTGATTTAACTATGCAATTTTTTGACGGAGTGTTCATGGACCAAAACATATTTTGAGTGAAAAAATTTCATAATTTCAAGGGATGAGATATATGACTTTAGGAATGATAGGATTCCAAGAAAATTTACAATAAGGATTCTTGTGACTCGTCTGGTAACGTTGATGATGTGCAAATTTCTTATTCAAAAAGTAAACTAAGGACTGATTGGAAAGCCTCTTAATTCCACCTCTATCATAGTATGAATTATGCATCTTCCCTTTTCTTCAATGGAATTACCTTAACCTCATTTTTATACATTAATATTATGGTCTACCTCGATCACTCATTCTATCATAGATTCAAACCTCACCACTTTCCTCACCACATTGACAATATAGGCTTTAATGAACTATGAAATCATCTATTAATGATCATGAAAAATATCAACCTCAAAATTTTTGGATTTCAGCGAATGATACTTAGAAAAATTTAGGATATAGGGGTCTAAATCCCAAAAATACAGTTGAATTATAGAAATGATCTATCACCTTACTGAAGGCACCACATCTCCATCACCATAGACACCTTCGTATCCTTAGAGATGTATTATCGAATGAATGATGTCTTAAAGACTTCCCATGAGAGGACATCCCAAGGATTGGTCTTAATGATCAACATCCACCACATCAAACTCCTCCCTTCAAGAATAATATTATATAACATCAATTTTATTGATTAGAAAAACTCAATGAAATGAAAGATCATTTTTTTTCATCCACTCTTATTCTTAAAAAGGATCATCTTGAATATAGAATAGAGGAGGGATAACCTTACTGAACTTGAGGATGATATATTTAGGTTGATTAAAATGACAGACTTCTTACATTTAAATATTAGTATCTGCACCTCAAATTTCCATTGAATTTTTTGGCGGGGGCATACTCTAACAAAAGAAATAAAAAAATCACTCAAAAACAACTCACCATCAAAAAATAATAACAACTAAATAGTAGGCATAAAAAATAAACCTACTCACAATATTTCATAAAAAATATTTTATAAAAATGTTCCCAATCTATTTGTTCAAAATCCATTTCAAAACAACACACCCCAAACTATTTCATTTCAAATAAATAAAATGATCTCAATCATTAAATATGACCATTTTAGAATTAATATCCCATTCTCATTTCAAAAGAAGCACCACATCATCAAAGATCATTTTTTATAAATCATTTTAGTCAAATGTTAAATTATTTAGAAATAATTTTACAATACTCTATTATAATAAATATGGAAATTCATTAATCAACTCAAATAACAAATACATCACCACATGAAATCTGTTTTTATAATCCAAAACAAGGTTCCTAAATAAAATAATAAATTACCAATAAAATATTTTTATTTATATATATTACTATTTACAATGGGTGATTTTGTCAAATGGTTGGAATCTATATTTCAAACACACCACTACCAAGGAGAGTCATTTAGGACAACATCCTCAGGATCCATATTGATTTCCATGCCATGTGACCTCACTAAAAAAACAAACACAAATCCCATCTTGTTTTCTAATAACAAAAAACCCATAAGAAATCCACAAAAAACCTATTATATTATACACCATCAACCAATTACATAGAAATAGCACAATAATATCCAATAAAAAATCAATAACCAAAACCCAAATTCCAAATTCCCATTGTATACAATGGTTCTGTATAGAAAGTTTTATCTAGACACTTCCTCATTCCCACAAACCATGTTCTAATAGTCCTACTCAATATAACATGAAATGATACTTAGGGTTCTCAAAAATCTAATTCCTATAGTGAACATAATATCTGGTATAGTTTTTTCATGATTCATCCTAGGACAACCCCTGAGGGGTCACTTGATCCACTATATAACATACCTGAGGTGCATTCCCGAACACCTGGGTGGTGAAAACCACCATGGAAATATTTGAGAGAGGGATGAAATGATTCAGAAATATATATATATATATAAGTTTAATAATAAATGGGAAGCCTAGAAAAAATAGAAAAACTAAAAGGAACACCTAAACATATCGGGAAAACACCAAAACGAACATGAAGACTGATATATATTTGTGTGAACCCCTTGGTCACCGACTGATAACAAACCATAACATTGAACAATTGAGATTAAAACTAAGTTTGATCCTTTTATATGAGTTTAGAAACATGAATTAAGGTATATTTTTGAGTATTAGAACTTAGTAGGAATACCCAAAAAACAAGTTCTGTTGAATTACCATTAAATAAATTATTCAATAATGGAAAGTTTGAAATACAATATATAATCATAGGGTTTACACCTACCAAATTTTTAAAAAATCATTATCCATTATACATTTTTAGATAAATAAGTTATCTTATGAAAAATAATTATGATTTACATTTTATATTAATAGATAGAGAGTAATAAGAATTATGGTTTTAATTACAAGGGAAAATAGAGTAAAAAATATTCCAATCATCATCCACAATTCATTTAAAAACCAGTATTTTATTTTCCCAAAAATATAAACCACAAAATGGAGTAAATATAATAGTTAAACAATGGGGGAAATGAAATAAAACAATCATTTAACCAAATCAGATGAGGCACCTAAATTATCCACCAATGATAAATAAGTTCATATGAAATATGAGAATCCCTTAGATTTTGGGAGAAAATATAGAAAATCTTATATGAAAAAGAACATCTTTGGAATGAATGATAAAATCAAAAATCCATCACATTCAATCATACCCCACCTAGCCTACCAGAGTGGAATAATCCCAAAATAAGAGAAAATCCATACTAAGGTACACTAGCCTGATCCAAATCTAAAACCACTATAGGAAATGTTTATGGATAATTATTTACCTATGCCAGGTACCCATTTCATATCTATTGTGGGAGTGGACCATGAAATTTATTTAAAGATATGTATATATAATAATCATGAGAAACCATATTAAACACATCCAAACATTACACCCTAATCACACCATGGAATAATAACCACTTCATTGAAACAATTAATTCACATTGGAGGCCCCAAACCAAGGATCACCCATTACCTTTGGAAATAAACGTAGAATGTGATACATCTCATTTGGAGTTTTCAAAATAAAATCATTTTTAAATGTTCCAACCAAGAATCTTACATTATTTGAATGAATTCAATTTCCAAAATAACCTGAAACATTCCTTATAATTTAAATATACCTCTAGAAAAAAATTTAAAACCCAAAACACCATTTACAGTTCACAAACCATTTAAAACCCCCGATAAGGAATTTTATAAATCACATTGTGTGAATGGGCCAATAAAACATTTAAATTCAAGAAAATCACATCAGAAAAAAGCTAATTTCATTTCAAATAAAATTTTAACTACCAAATATCATGATTTAATGTTAAAACAAATTGATAATTACAATATTCAGTGTTTCTTAAATTTAATAGTGAAATGAAAAGGGAAACCTACCTCATACTCATGGTGCTTCAATAATAGTAACTTGAAACAACTCTATACTAGTCTAAGAATGTAAGAACACAAAATTATGACAATAAGATGAAAAAACTAGAAATTTATAAATCATGAAAAATTAACACAAGACTAAAATAACCAAGGGAGAAGAGGAACCAAAAAAAAGAAATAATAATTAATCAAAATAATATTAGAAGAGATTACCTTGGGAAATAACCCAATAACATGGAGAAATATAATTGAATCACCATGGTTGTATGGGGATAAGAATTTGGAAGAGGGGGAGGGCGGCCCCCCTAGGATGATCAATCCAAAATAGGAAGTAATATGGGTTTGGGGTTAATAATACTGGATGTAAAATAATTTAATTTGACAATTTAATGATCTTGGAAAATGCACATGGTTTGGTCATGGGATTTGGAAAATTGTGTTCCCATATTGCATCCCTTACATGGATCACTAGATACCAACATTATTTTGTAGTATGGATTAGGAAACAATGTAACAACCATTCATTTTTTATTTTTCCAATATTTCATAATCATGTGCATACTTATCATATAGTTTAGACTAACCAAACTCATGTCGTGTTCCCATGTCCAAGGATACCCATGACTTGAAAGCTAACTCATGGGTTCCATACAGTGTTTCTTATACCATGTTCTACACATGAAACTCAAACTATGCAAGTGTGAAAGGAACTAAAAATAAATTTATTGATGGTGGGATATACAGTTTCTCCTAAACTATGTGTATAAACAATACAATAGTTAAAAAATAACACAAAAATCCACATTTTGATCTAAAACACCCAAATCCTCATATAAAATCAAATTATTAAAGATAAAACAAAATATTAGAGAAATTGAAAAATACATGGTGGTATATTTGAATGGAATTTCCATGGAGATAAAAATATTTATTGATACTTCGGTGATATTTTTGGGGATGATAGATGAATAGTAATCAATGTATCGTAATATTGGCATATCATTAGTTTCCTGTTGTAATAAATAGTGACATGAAATGATATTATATTATCTACATTCTCGATGACATAATACCAAGTAAAATTTGAATAATTTCACCTACTTTTCATTTCATATTTTATTTTAATATTCTATATAATTAATGATATTGAAAATACTTATTGAGTTATAGTGATGATTATTTTTTTGGTTTTGAAAATTAAAAAAGTAAACATTTTGCGGTGTATTCTATCGTCATTGTTTATGAATCTCTAATATAATAATAAAATAGTATTTCATTCCTCTAAGAACTATAAAATTAGAAAATATTTTCACGACTCAATCTTTCATGAAGTTAGTGCTGATGATGAAGAATATTGAAGTAATTGGATTTGAAATGAATTCTTTAATCAGAATCCTTTTCTATAATTTATGTTCTATATTTATAGAAAAATATATTTTCCACTACATATTAGTTATGTATTTTTAAATCATTCATCATATTATCATGTATAAATTATAGAATAGGATAATGAATTTGGAATAAGTCCCTAAGAAACTATATGTTACAAAAATATTGATAAAGGTCTAACCCATCGAAAATAATAAGTGGATTCAACTTTCCATTTGAATTAAACTACACCTTGTTCATGTATATTTTAGATGTGTGACCCCTCTCCTTAATGAATATTTTTCCCTTAACGATGAAATGTACTCTTTAATATTTTTTTGATCATAATGTAGTGACCATTAGGTTAATTAATAAAAGAGGATAAGTAATGATCAAGAACATCAGTGTACCTAATGGGGGGAGAAGTGAATATGAGGGAGTTTAAAATATTATAATACGAATGGTTGTCAATAAATGTTGAATAATCTTAAATTTTATGGACTATTGGGTTTATGATGACAGTGGTTTACAGACACAGCAATGAGAACATGTCATGAGGGCTGATCATGGTTATTATATTACTATCACTAATGTTTTCATAGATGGGATAAAGAATGGAATTATTAATAAATAATATTCTTAGTTTCCTTTTATTTATCATATATATATGTCTACTTTTTTATGAATTTAATATGTTTGACATAAGTCCTTATAAACTGATAGGGGTTATAGAAGGTATATGATTTATAAAGAATGGAAATGTTGTCAATAAGGCCAAATGTGGGGATTGATGGGATAAATACCATATTTGGATTTCATGGATTAATATGTTTTAAAAAATTGATGGATGTTATCGATAAAATATTTTTTTTAAAAATGTGTGATGTTTTTTAGGGTTTTAAAACAAATTAGATAGAGAGAAGGATCAGTACACTTGTAATAAAGGGTTACACAGTCCAGATAGGTTGTTTATGTTTGGTGATCAAATAAACTATTACAGATCATGTGATCTCATAAAAAATAGATAATATTATTTTATAATTGATGAATCATAGGACCATGAAAGAATTTCATTTAGATACCTAGAATCAAGATAACTGTGGTGGTTTAGTGTTGTACATAATTTTCCGACATGCCACGACCTTATAATTTTAACCCATGATTTGAGTATGTTTAAATTAGTTAGGTGATCACATAAACATTAATGGGTCAGATGAGCACATTTGAAAGATTTTATAATTCATCCATTTAATTTGATCATATGATCAATGTACCATAAGATAAAAAGGATATGTTATATAGTTTCTAGAAATTATTCAATCACATATGTTGTAAAGGCACAATGTAGTCTATAAATTCAAATGAATGAAATTACACTATCTATGAAGAAGTGGAATATAGAGCATGATCAATATTTAATTTGTAATGTCAAAGAGAAACTATTGCTAAAAAGATAACGAGGTCTTATGATGTGGGGTTATATGATGATGAGCATATCATTTTTCTATGATGATGGAATGTATGTCCTACCATGATTATCAAAATTAATGTGGTAGATTAATGATGTGAAATAGATGTTTACTCATAATTAGTAGTAGTTATTCCTATCTAAGTGGTTTGATCTGAATTAATTTATAGTGTTGTAAATTCATGTAATGACAAGGTCTTATTTTATGTAAGTTCACTAACTGGAGCAGTAGAATAGTTACACATTAAACAACTAGATATTTTTATCGAAAATATGTGTATTGTGCTAGAAGTTTTTCACATGAAGGATCACGATTGGAGATTAATAATAAAAAATAGAACAACACATATTATATTAGTTACACACCATTAGTCTTAATTCGATTCACATGATCCTGTAATCATTTATGGGTAACATTCTACATGTGTAAGTGTTAAAAAATGTTAATTTAGAATTATCAAAGGAAAAGGGTAATAAATCCATGAAAAATTAGTTATGAAACAAATCAATGTTGTTATATATAATCATAATAACATATTATAGGATAACATCATTCACATAAGTAGAGAGTGATCACTGACCATTAAAATTGTTGTATTTTGTAACATAGAATGGATAGTGAGTCCACATATAAAATTGTGGTAGTAGTATGCTATAGTGGATTTAGTTCAATAATAAATTTCTTTTTTATGTTCCTTGGATGTTAGAAATAAATATAGATTCATGTAAAATTTATTTTTCTATTGCATGTTTTAATTTAGATTCATTGATCATTAGTGTAATGAATGGGAAGGTGTATTATTATAATAATGAAACATGATCTAAAAAATGAAAACTTTTCTTAATATATCATACCCTAATTGAACACCCTTCTCTAAAGAAATTTAACATGGTTCAGATACCATTGTATATGATTATATGTTTATTATCCCAATATATTTACTTTGTATTATTATATCTTTCTATTGTATTTATGTGATAAAAAATCCCAGGATCCAATTACCTAGAAGTGAGTAATAATATGTAATGGGTGGATACACCATGTGATAAAAAATAGTTAAATACTAAGAAAATATGAAAGAAACAAAAGAAATAAACATATAATTGGTTGAATTCTTTAAATCATGAAAATGTTGACACATTGAGTTATTACCTTTTGATATTGGGTGGGATTATCATATGATCGATAAAACAACTAGTCACAGAAGGTCATGATCATATCACAATATTAGTTTAGTTTATACAATTAATTTTTATTAATATATGAATGGGAAGGAATGCTTATTAGATAATTAAATTTAATCACATATTGTAAAAAGGATTACAATCATGTAATTATAATAATGAAATATATTACTTATTTATATGTTATTTTACCTTATTTATTTAATAAAATTCATAAAATTTACATAATAATAATATTCATGTAAATTATATATTAATAATTATTTTTTCCTACTGACAATAAACCTATAGAAATATTATGTCAAAAAATCCTTCATTTATTAGTGATAGAATCCAATCATAACTCAATGTCTTTAGGTCCTACACATGTACACATGGATCCCTATCCATGGTTAGAGGGATGATAAGTTATTATCAGAGAAAACATATTGGGGATATAACACCGACCCGCATGCTTGATATGATAATTCTAAGAAGACTTTTGGAATAGTAAAAATGCATCCATGTCAAGAACCAAATTTCTCACTGTATTCTTAATTTATGATATTCCTTCATATTTTTAAAGGGATGATATTCATACACATTTGATAATGATAGTTTAACTTTTAACCCATGGTTGGAAGGATTCTAGATGGCCTTCTTCCGTGGCTCGATACCTTCAGTCATGGACACCCATAGGATAATGATGATGTGATCATTATATTGGATACATTTCGAGTTCCCAATCAAAAAATCATCATGTAAGTCCCAGTATTATAAATTTTATATGCTTTTTTGGGGAACATGTGTTACAATGACATGCTACCATGCATTTATATTTCCTTTTAGTTATTATATGGGTGGTTTAATAAAAACATTGTAACACCCAAATATTCTATTCATATTTTGAATAAAATTAATTTCATTTTTATCTTTATTTACATGAAAACCCAATTTAATCTGGTGAAATAAGAAATATAGGATTAGCTTCTATTACACACGACATTATGTTCTATCAAAACCATGATATGTTATTATTATTACTATTTAATAACGAACAATATAACTTATCCATTAAACGTTGATATATAAATAGTAATAACTATTTTTTTAAAAAAATTATATTTTTTTATAATGAAAAAAGCTCTCATTACAAAATATATAATTTTGGGTAAATTATATATGTTTCTAAAACAATATTTTTTCTAAAAAATGATTTTTTTAATTTTGTGAAAAATAAGAAAATATATTTTTTATAATTTTAGAAAATGAATATGATAAAATAATAATAATTTTTAAAATCATTATGTAAAAATTATGTTTGGATGAATAATTTTCAATTATTAAGAAAATTTATAATTTTTTATAAATAGTGTTTAATACTGAATTTTAATTGAATGTTTTAATTTCGTTTAACATGTTAATAAAGTTAAATTATATTTTAAATTGGGTTTAATGTATATTTAGTTCATGAATATACCAATTAATCCTATTTATTTCACTAGGATCAAATTTGTATTGTATTTTGATATAAAAACATTCCCACTATATGTCATTTTCCCTTTAAAAACATGCTTTTAGGTTGCGTCTCCATGAATTTTTTAAATTAAAAATTTTCCCTTATTTGAATGGAATTTGGAAAAATGGATTCCAAATTTTTAATGATAATAAAATATATTATATAATATGGTAAATACAATTTTTTGACCAAATTAAATAGTAAAAATTTTAAAAATTATTTACCACAGTTAAGATTAAAATGGGTATATTATAGGGAGTTAAAATAAAATTAAAAGGGTTAAAAATAATCCAAGACAAATACAACACTCATTTTACTACGTTGGGTCATCTATATTTACTATAAGGTCTATAATAATCGATTTTTTGATCATTTTGAAAAGTAAAAAATGTGTTATAATTCTTTTATTCAAAATATAACAAATGTTCGACTAACCTCACTTATAAAAGACCAACCCTTCTCCTATCATCCTCACAATGTCACAAACTTTTATTTTTGGAATGTAACATAAAATATATCTTCAAAATTTTCCTCCACCCTTTATCAAAGAATATTTTTGGACATAAGTCCAACTTTGGAAGGGATTTGATGCAATCCTAAGAAAGATACCCGAAGAAGAGTTAATGTTCATCAATGAGCATTTTGTTTCATTTATTTCTCCACCATGTTCAATTATAATTTAAATATAAATATATAATAAAATTAGTATAATTCATATTATGATATATTTTTATGTTACGGTCATGTCATACATTCTTCTCGACACCCATCATGTGGCATACGAAAGCATCGCTTGTGCGTACAACTCACAGCTGCCTGGAAAACTGATGACATTTTTTCTATTAACACATATGAAAGATAGAAATAATTATGTTTTTATTATTTATAGTTTATATTTATGAACATTATTATTATTTTTCAATAATAATATCACATATACCTTCACTACTACCATTTTTTGGCATATGATAATGTCAATCATGTGTACCACAGATTATAGCCATGTGAAGAGATGTTATTAATTAGCACTTTACATTGAAGTTAATAATGAGAGATTTAATGAAATTATGTTATATATATTGTAGCACCCCAAGCTTCCACAATATGGTTCTCTTTGAATAATACAATAGTGTGTGTTGTACGCAACTTCGAGTTCTAACACACCACAACCAATCAAACTAGCTGTTATGAATAGTAATACCAACCTTTTCAAATTTTATAAATTTTATTTTTCAAAATGGACATCATTTTTGGATTCGGAGTATCGAAATTAGCTTAGGGTGAATTTTTGTTATTTTTATGAAAACTTTCAATTTTTGATGAACAGTGAAAAACACTGAGTTATAGTTTAAAACCAAATTTTTATTTAAATAATTATTTATTTTATTTAAATTTACTTTCGGTCAAAATAGATACATAATACCTATATAGGTTCAATGTAATTCATTGGAGTCGGTTTATAATAAATTTAGATATATAAAAATCTTATTGAACTTTTCACCGTCTTTTACCTACCTCCTAGGAGAATTTGAAAATTCACATAAAATATAATTTTACCACTTCTGTGAGTGGAATTTCAAAAATTATGGAGACACGGTTGATATCAGTAAGTAAAATGTGGTTCAATAAGATGAAAATAATTTTTGGCGAATAGTAACTTTTTACTTTTACTTACCACGGTTAGAAGTAAATAGGGAAATTAAGGGTAAAAATGATATTATTATTACCCTAACACATGGCCTAATTCTATTGGATAAGTATAATTCGACCAAAAACAACATTAGTAAAAAAATATGAATCTATTTGGTCCACTTGGATTAGATTAGGACATTTATTATTTTTTTTATTTTAAGAAGAGTTAAAAGAGTTAAAATCAAAGTTTAATAACTAAAACATTTTTAATATATGGTTATACATAAGATCAATTAGACTATAAATATTAATTAGAGAGATAAAAATATTTCCCACATAATGATATTTTATTTATAATTTTTAGACATTAAATAATTAAATTTATTTATGACACAATGATGATGCAGTCATTACCATATTACTGAAATATTAAAATAATTGATATTATAAATATCCAAATAAATGTAAGTTGAGACTTTTTATGAATTATACTAATTTTATAGGTAAATATGACATTTTATGGTTGGTTAGATGATTTTTTTTCGAAGTAATAATGCAGTTATGAATTTAGAAAAAACAAAATACCAAATAGTTCAAAAATGGACTTAAAAGAGTTTTTAAAACAAATATTATATTATTAATTGATATTCTATTCCTAAAAATATAAGGATCCTCCAAAAGTCTTATATAATTATAGTTATATCATTAATGAACGACTTGGGGTTCTCTTGGAAGTTTATTTTAAGTTTATTAACCATATAATATAAAAATACAAAGAGACATGGTAAATGTCAAACTATTTGACTAAGAGTTGAATCTAAAAGATAAAGTAAATATAGTGACCCAAACCTTTCTAAAACCTATTGGTTGAGTGGTTTATGAACCATACCCACCTTAAAATTTAAATAATTCATTTATGAGCCCTTAGAAACTAAAAATTATTTTATTATAAAATAATATTTCTAGCTTTTCCTAAGGTGCCCCTCACCCCTCTTCTAAAAGGGCACTCCCCCTTCTCTCAAATTCACACCGTTAAAGCCTTTTGGCTCCGCAAAAACCTTCCCAAATACCCTCTCAACTATCCTACCTTCATCCTACAGGCCTTCATTGGTCATAAAGCCATCCTAAGGAGCCCTTTTGATCTAATCAAAAGGAAGAACCCGAAGAAGAGGTAAATATCTCACCACCTCTTTCAAGTTCCTTTCTTCTTCCACTTTTTTTTTATTTGTTGTTTCCATTATAAAATAATAACTCTAGTATATTATATATAATGTGACGTTATTATACATATGTAACAACCAAATTAATTATTCTATCATTCCTTTGAATGAAATGTCACCATACGTGCGTACTTACGGATTACCGTCTCCATATCGTGGAGTAATTGTTATTAAATACAATATTATTTGGATGGGTATAATAATGATGTGTAAATTGATTTAAATAATAAATATAACATGATAATGATTCTGTATATCTGATATAACATCCAATTATATATTATTTTAATATCAAAAGAATGATATTGTCGCTCGTGCGTACGTACGGATTACCGTCTCCACGAACATGATGAGATTCATTCTCCATATTATCCATTCAAGACTACTTTTCATTAGATGATTAAAAATAATGTTTAAAGACATGATATAATTCTGTATATTAATAAGATACATCCCATCCATAAACAATATGACTCACATAATGAATAATATAAAGGAAAATGAATCCGTTAACATATGAAACAATGATAATACTAAGATATTATTAACAAAGTAGTGTTAAAAGATAATATATGATATAATATTAATGTATAATATTATTGTATAATTTAATAACAATTATTTAACCATTATAAAGGATTTTAACCTACCCTTGACCAAGGAAATGTACAAGGTAAGGGTTAATTTCACAATCTCTTTATTATCCGAGGTTGTTTTTACGTAAGTATCTACTAGGACCTCTTTATCATCTACATCCATGTTTTGTAAAAATGTATTTCAAAACATTTTTAATAATTACTAGACAATGGGGTAAATTCATTTAAACCCTTTTTTAATTTTATAATATTTTTATAAAGGAATCTTTTCGTCGTTTTCCAAACAAGGTACTTTTTGACCATTTCGACAAATTTAAGGTAAGAATGTTTTTTTAACTTATACGGTGGGTGCAGCTATTTTCTGCCGTTAAAACATCATTGAAGATTCCCTTACAATATTATAAGAATATTTTCAAAAATAAATGTTTTATTTTATAATTACACGACTTTTAAATTATTTTAAAATAGAAAGAGATATTTCTCTAAAAAGGTGTTGATTTAATCTATGTCAATGTCCTTGGTGGATTTTAAGCTTATTTGAAGTTGATTTATTATGATACAAAACTTCCATAATGTACTGAAGGATTTCTGATATGTTTGACTATGGATGTGTTATTTTTACACCATTCACGGTTTATGGATAAATTATTGAAATTTCTTATGCTAGTTTTAATATGAATGTTTATGTTATGTTTAAACCTTTTCATAAGAGGAATGCATTGGACTTAGTATGTAATGGGTGGAGCCTGATATAGCTCCATGATGCATCGGTAGGTCTCATGAGACAAACTTGTGTCTTGGCACAGGGCCTTGACAAAATCTTATTTTAAGTCTTTCGACAAGGACTTCACTATGTGGTTATGAAAGTCTGGAATTATTCATTCAATCCTTATGAAAGTGGCTATTGATATTGCATGTGATTATTCGACTATTAGAATATCCATGTGAGTAAGTAAATGGAATTATTTGATTTTATCATTTATATATTATGCTGAAGTTCAAGTTTAAAAGTATTTTGTTTTAATCTTATATATTTCCTTAAATGTTTATGCTTGTTTATGAAAGTTTCCATTTATATTGTTATCCTTACTGAGCTTCTGAGCTCACCCCTTTCTATGTTTTATTTTTCCCAGGATGCGAAGAAGTATTTTTTAACTGACCTACCGAGATAGTCTGAGGGGATATGAGTGTTGTCTATGGAAACATTGTTGTTGTAGTTTTTTATTTTATAATGTAATGTTAAACTTATGAATGTATGTAGTACTTCCAAGACTACTAAACTAATCAGTCATTCGAGACTTGATATTTTCTGATCATGCCAATGTTATGTAGAAATGCACCGACTCTGGGTAACTATGGGTGGGGTGTTATAGTTGGTATTAGAGGAGTTTTAGTACAAAACTTGGAAACTAGATTTAGATAAACTCTGATTAGAGAACATAGCCCTAAGATAGACTTTGTGGATTAGAATAGAAGAACTTCCTAGAATTTTGTTATTGTAGATATTTTGTGAGTTTTCCAAGAAATACATCACTGTCTGGATACGAGCAGGTAGAGGCGGCTCTGGAACATATGTACCTAGTGGTAAAACCTGAAAACACTGCTTTGAGCTTGACTCGAATGAGAACTGGTGCACAACAATGGGCCTTACTGCACTCTTGGTTACGACACTCCTGGGGGATATTCCTAGGATAATTCTCATATTATTTACAAACCATTATGAAGTGTTTATTAGTATATACTTTATCAAAGAGAACATTTTTATGATTATGGATTATATCCATAAACTATTCAATTGATGTTAAGTGTTTTACAAGTTTGGATTTATGTATTGCGATTCATAAACTAATTAAGTTTATGCCATTGTTTAGAAATGGATCCTAGTGGAAAGAAATGGAAATCGTATCAATGCACACAATCCATGTAGGGATTTCCATCCTACTCAAGATAAATATAGGGGAGATGGTGATGAAACTGGTTCTAATCACCTAATCATCATACTAGGACAACTCACTCAGGTTATGAAAAATAACCTCACCCGTATGGAGCACCCAGATCCACAACGTGGAGCATCAATATTAGATCGCTTCATGAGGAAACAACCACTAGCATTAAATGGGGGTACAAATCCACTAGTAGTTGAGCAATGGATAAATTCCTTATAGAAAATATTCCACGCCTTGGGGAGTAGCGATAGGGAAAAAGTTGTCATGACAGTTTACTGCCTCACTGGAGATGCTGATCAATGGTGGTCATTAATTCAAAACACAAAGGAAGATGATGAAGTATAAAATTTTTAATGGAGGGTGTTTAAATAAATTTTCTTAGAAAAATACTTTTCTCATGACCATCGAGAAGATATAGAAAGACAATTTCTGAGTCTAAGGCAAAAGGTGGATGAGAATGTCGCAAAGTATGAAGCTAACTTTTCAAGGTTAGAGAGGCATGTTGCAGATTTTATACATATCCCAATAAGTAATATTGATCATTTCTTTGAAGAGTTAAAACCATTTCTTCATAGAGCATTAGTATCACAATCCTTATCCTCGTACGAAGATATTGTCTCATGTGCTATCAAGACAGGAAAAAAAATTCTCTATGTCTTATGACTTTAAAGTAAAAAAGAGAAGAAGTGATCTTCTGAACAGTCTGGAAATAGAAATAAGGGGAAGAAGGGAAAAGTTGAATTTCTATCCTGTAGTAAATTTGGGAAGAAACACACTGGTACTTTCCTGAAGGGAATGGGAGTCTGTTATAAGTGTGGTGAAAAAGGCCACCATGCTCATGATTTCAAGGAAAATAAAGAGGTTTTGGATGAATGCTACAATTGTAGAGAAAGGGGGAATTATTTGAATGAATGTCCTAAGCATCAGGGGAACATACCTCAAAAAAGGCCAAGGGATCGAGGCCAAGCTTATTCTATCACTACATCTGAGGTTGAAGCTCCTAAAGACGTGGTTGAAGGTAATTTAATGGTTTCCTCAAGTTTAGAAAATTGTTTATTTGATTCTGGGTCATCGCATTGTTTCATATCTTCCCAGTTTGCTAAAAAATTAGATATTTCCAATTTTATTTGACAAGGGAGTTGTTAGTCAAAACATATAAGTGAAGTATCATTTCCACAAAGTTTTGTGAATAAGTCCCCATTAGGGCATATATATGTTCTTTATCTTCTGATCTCATCACCATTCCTATGATTGAATTTGATATAATCCTTGGTATGGATTGACATTTGAACCATGATGCAAAAATTTATTGTAAGAAGAAGGAGGTTACTATTTTTGATGACGATGATAAAGAACACCTTATCATTAGAGAAAAATCGTCACCACCTAATTCTTATCTAGATCCACCCCAGTAGCTCAACTAAATTCAATTATTGGGGAGGAAGTGGATGAAATAACTGTGGGTGAGGAAATGAATGTCCAAATAAAGGATGTACCTATTCTGTAAGAGTATGTTAATGTATTTTTGGAGGATTTACCTGGACATTCTATAGAATGAGAGATTGAGTTTTCCATTGATTTAATTAATGGTTCAAGGCCCATATCAAAGACCCCTTATAGAATGGCCATTGTGGAATTAGTGGAACTAAAGAAAAAACTAGAGGAATTGAGTAATAAGTGATTTATTTTCCCTAGTGTTTCTCTATGGGGAGCCCCTGTTCTTTTTGTTAAGAAGAAAGATGGATCTATGAGGTTGTGCATTGACTACAGGGTGATCAATGCTATAACAATAAAGAACAAGTATCCCCTACCTCGCATTGAAGATTTATTTGACCAACATCATGGAGATCAATACTTTTCAAAAATATACCTTCGATCTGTATATCATTAGTTGTGTGTGAAGAAGGAAGACATTCCGAAAATAGCATTTCGAACCAGGTATGGGCATTAAAAGTTTACAGTAATGCCTTTTGGATTCACTAATGCACCCTCTATCTTCATGGATCTAATGAATAGAGTTTTCAAGGAATATCTTGATGACTTTATAGTGGTATTTATTGATAATATCTCGGTATACTCCATAATCTATGAAGATCATGAAAATCACTTGCGCATAATCCTGAAGACTCTTAGAAGACATGAATTATATGGGAAGTTTAGGAAGTGTGAATTCTAGCTTCAAGAGATTTTTTTGGCCATATTGTCTCTAAGGATGGAATCTCTGTGGATCCTTCTAAGACCAAGGCAATCCAAGAATTGAAATCACCAATGAGTATAACTGAGGTACGCAATTTTATTGGTTTAACATGTTATTATCAACATTTCATCTAGAATTTTTCCCGATTGGCTAACCCATTAACAAAGATCACTCAAAAAGGGGTTAAATTGGTTTGAAAAAAATAGTGTGAAGAATGTTTTGAAGAAATGAAGATAAGATTAGTCAATTATCCTATATTGACTTTACCACTGAGGAATGAGGGGTTTGTTATTTATAGTGATGCTTCAAAGAAATGACTTGGTTGTGTCCTTATGTAGAATGATAGGATTATTGCCTATGCATCACGACAGCTAAGAATTCATGAGAAAAACTAACCTACTCATGACCTTGAGTTAGAAACTGTAATATTTTCTTTGCATATTTGGAGATACTATATCTATGGTGAAAAAATGTGAGATATATACTAATCAAAAGAGTTTGAAGTATATTTCCTCATAGAAAGAACTCAACATAAGGCGAAGGAGATGGCTTGAACTACTCAAGGATTATGATTTCACTATACATTACCACCCTGGGAAGGAAAGTAAGGTGGTAGATGCTTTGAGTGGAAAGGATCATGGAGTTTTGAAAAAGATGAGAGTTGAAAAGGATTCTATATACATGGATCTAGTAATTATGGATTTGGGAATCACTATGGAAGGTGAAACATCAATACTTTTTCAAATGGTTGCCAAACCATCTTTACTAGAAAAGATAAAGAGTTACTAGACCGATGATAAAGAGTTTTAAAAGAAGAATAAAGCTATGAATGATGGTATATTTAGTGACTTTGTGTATGAAGATGGAATTTTGAAATTTGGGAAGAGACTTTGTGTTCCTGATATACCTAATCTAAAAAGGGAATTGTTGGATGATGCTCATAGTTCCAATTTCTCTATACACCTTGGTAGCACAAACATGTATATATATTTGAAGGAACATTTTTGGTGGGACAACATGAAGAGGGAGATTTCTGATTTTGTGTCAAGATGAATGGTTTTTCAACAAGTGAAATCTGGAAGGCAACAACCTAGAGGAGTCATGCAACATCTTCCCATACCAGAGTAGAAATGGGATAATATTACGATGGACATTGTCACGGGACTACCAAAGACTCCTAGAAGGAATGATGCAATATGGGTCATTATTGGTCATCTTAACAAGTCATCACATTTTCTTACTATAAGAGAAGATTTACCACTTTAACGTTTAGAAAGACTATATATTAATGAAGTTGTAAGACTTCATGGAGTACCACTATCGATTATTTCTGATTGTTATCCACATTTTACATCAAGATTCTGGAAAAGTCTTCAGAAATCCCTAGATACTGAACTTCGTTTGAGCACTTCCTACCACCCCCAAACTTATGGACAATCAGAACAGACTATTCAAACCTTAGAGGACATGTTGAGATCCTGCTCACATTACTTTCAAGTTATGTGGGATCAATATTTACCTATGGTAGATTTTTCTTATAAAAATAACTTCCATTAAAGTATTCAGATGGCACCATATGAAGCGTTATACAGAAATAGATGTTGCACACCAACCTGTTGGGATGATGTTGGTGAAAGAAAACTCATAGGCGTAGAACTTGTTGAGGAAACAATGGAAAAGGTGAAGGCAATCCAAAACCACATCAAGACAGATCAAAGTATATAGAAGAGATATGCTGATAACCGAAGGAAGGATTTGGAATTTTAGGTAGGAGGTCATGTTTTCTAGAAGGTATCTCCATGGAAGGGTGTTATACATTTTGGTAAGAAGGGTAAATTGGGTCCCAGGTACATCAGACCTTTCAAAATTATAGAACGAATTGGGGCTGTAGCTTACCATTTCGCAATGCCGCCATGTCTCTCCAAAGTTCATGATGTGTTCCACACATCCCAGTTGAGAAAATACATGCCTGAACCAATGCATGTACTCACCTATGAGGAATTAGAACTTGAACCTGATCTGTCTTATTGCGAAGAGCCCGTCAATATTCTTGATTCAGGAGAAAAAGTGCTGAGAAACCGGACGACTCGTCTGGTAAAATTTCTATGGAGAAACCATAAGATGGAAGAGGCAACATGGGAACCCGAGGAGATTATGATGAAGAACCACCCAAGTATTTTTATGCAGTAATATTCTAGAAATTTCAAGGACAAAATTATTTTAAGGAGGGGAGAATGTAACACCCCAAGCATCCACGATATGCTTCTTTTTGAATAATAAAATACTATGTGTTGTATGCACCTTCAAGTTCTAACACACCGCAAACAATCAAACTAGCTGTTATGAATAGTAATACCCAATTTTTTAAATTTTATAAATTTTATTTTTCAAAATGGACTTCATTTTTGGATTCTTAATATCGAAATTATCTTAGGGTTAATTTTTGGTATTTTTCTGAAAACTTTCAATTTTTGATGAATAGTGAAAGACACTGAGTTATAGTTTAAAACTGAATTTTTATTAAAATAACTATTTATTTTATTTAAATTTATTTTAGGTCAAAATAGATTCATAATACCTATATATGTTAAATGTAACTCATTGGAGTTAGTTTATAATAATTTTAGATATATAAAAATTTTATTGAACTTTTCACCATCTTTTACCCACCTCCTAGGATAATTTGTGAATTCACATAAAAATTAATTATACCACTTCTGTGAGTGGAATTTCAAAAACCCTAGAGACACGGTTGATATCATTAAGTAAAATTTGGTTTAATAAGATGAAAATAATTTTTGGTGAATAGTAACTTTTTACTTTAATTTACCACGGTTGAAAGTAAATAGGGCAATTAAGGGTGAAAATGATATTATTATTACTCTAACACATGTCCTAATTCTATTGGATAAGTATAATTCGAACAAAAACAACATTAGTAATAATATATGAACCTATTTGGTCCACATGGATTAGATTAGGACATTTATTATTATTTTATTTAAACAAGAGTTAAAAGAGTTAAAATCAAGGTTTAATAACTAAAACATTTTTAATATATGGTTATACATAATATAATTAGACTATAAATATTCATTATAAATCTAAAAATATTTCCTACAAAATGGTATTTTATTTATAATTTTTAAACATTAAATAAATAAATTTATTTATGAAACAATGATGATGTAGTAATTACTATATTAATGAAATATTAAAAGAACTGAAATTATAAATATCCAAATAAATGAAATTTGAGACTTTTTTACGAATTAAACTAATTATATAGGTTAACATGACATTTTAGGGTTGGTTAGATGAATTTTTTTTTCAATTAATAATGCTTTTATGAATTTAGAAAAAACAAAATACCAAATTGTGTCAAAATTGACATAAAAGAGTTTTTTAAACAAATATTATATTATTAATTGATATTATATTCCTAAAAAAATATGGTTCATAAAAATAATTATATAATGATAGGTGTATCATTAATTAACCACTTGGGGTTATCTTGGAAGTTTATAGTAAGTTTATTAACCATATAATATTAAAATACAAAGAGACATGGTAAATGTCAAACTATTTGACTAAGAGTTAAATCTAAAAGATAAAGTAACTGTAGTGACCCAAACCTATCTAAAACATATTGGATGAGTGGTTTGAGACCCATCCCCACCTTATCCTTTAAATAATTCATTTTTATCCATTATAAAGTGAAAATTATTTTGTTATAAAATAATATTTCTAGCTTTTCCCAAGGGGCCCCTCACCCCTCTTATAAAAGGGCACTCCCTTTCCCTCAAATTCACACCTTAAAAGACTTTTGACTCAGGAAAAACCTACCCAAATACCCTCTCAACTGTCCTCCCTTAATCCTACAGGCCTTAATTTAGTCATAAATCCAACATAATGAGCTCTTTTGATGAAATCAATAGGAAGAACTAGAAGAAGAGGTAAATATCTCACCACCTCTTTCAAGTTCCTTTCTTCTTCCACTTCCTTTTTCTTTGTTGTTTCCATTATAAAATAATAACTAAATTATATTCTATATAAAGTGATGTTATTATAAATATGGTACAACAAAATTCATTATTCTATCCATCCTTTTAATGACATGTCATGATACGTGCGTACGTACGGATTACCATCTCCACGTCGTTGTGTAATTGTTATTCAATACATTATTATTTGGATGGGTATAATAATGATGTGTAATTTATTTAAATAATAAATATAACATGATAATGATTCTTTATATATGCTATACCATCCAATTATATATTATTTTAATATCAAAATAATGATATTGTCGCTCGTGCGTACGTACAGATTACCATCTCCATGAATGCGATGAGATTCATTCCCCATCGTATCCATTCAAGACTAGTTATCATTAAATGATTAAAAATAATGTTTAAATACTTTATATAATTATATATATGAATAATATACATTCCATCCAAAAAAAAATATGACTCACTTAACAAAGAATATAATGTAAAACGAATCCGTTAACACCCAAAACAACGATAATACTAAGATATTATTAACAAAGCAATGTTAAAAGATCATATATGATATCATATTAAAGTATATGATTCTTTTATAATTTAATAACAATTATTTCACCATTATAAAGGAGGTTAACCTACCATCGACCAAGGAAAATTACAAGGTAAGGGTTAATTTTACAATCTTTTTATTATCCGAGGTTGTTTTTACGTAAGTATCTACTAGGACCTCTTTATCATCCACATCCATGTCACTTAAAAATGAATTTCAAAACATTTTTACTAATTACTATACAATGGGATAAAGTCATTTATACCCCTTTTTGACTTTTATAAGATGTTTATAAAGGATTCATTCAGCCGTTTTCCAAACAAGGTACTTTTTGACCATTTCGACAAAATTAAGGTAAGAATGTTTTTTAACTTATACGACTGGTGCAACTATTTTCCGCCATTAAAACATCATAGAAGCGTCCCTTAAATGATTATAAGAATATTTTAAAAAATAAATGTTTTATTTTATAATTACATTACTTTTAAATTATTTCAAAACTGAAAGAGATATTTTTCTAAAAAAGATTTTGATTTCATCTATGTCAACATCCTTGGTGGATTTTAAGCTTATTTAAAGTTTATTTATTATGATAAAAAAATTCCATATTGTATTTAAGGTTTTGTGATATGTTTAAATATGGATGTGTTATTTTTACACCATTCATGGTCTATGGATAACGTATTGACATTTGTTATGTTAGTTTTAATATGAATATTTTTTTTATGTTTAAACCTTTTCATAAGAGGAATGCATTGGACTTAGTATGTGATGGGTGGAGCCCACTGTAGCTCCTCGATGAATCGATAGGTCTCATGAGAAAATCTAGTGTATTGGAATAAGTCCTTGACACAATATTATTTGTAGACTTATCACAAGACCTTGACTATGTGGTTATGAAAGTCTAGCATTATACATTCCATCATTATGAAAGTGGGTATTGATATTGCATGTCATTATTCGACTAGTAGAATATCCATGTGAGTAAGTAAATGTAATTCTTTGATTTTATCTTTTCCATATTATTCTGATGTTCAGGTTTAAAAGGATTTTGTTTTAGTCTTATACATTGACTTAAAATGTTTATGCTTATTTATGAAAGTTTCTGCTATATTGTTATCCTGACTGAGCATCTAAGATCACCCCTTTCTATGTTTTATTTTTCCCTGGATGCAAAGAATTATTTTATGACTGGCCTGTAGGGATAATCTGAGGGCATATGAGTGTGGTCTATGGAAACAATTTTTTTTTTCATTTTATAATGTAATGTAAAACTTATGAATGTATCTAGAACTTCTAAGGCTACTAAACTAATCGGTCTTTCGAGACTTGATCTTTTGTGATCATGGAAATGTTATGTAATAATGCACTGACTCTGGGTAACTAGGGTTGGGGTGTTACATATATGATATATAAATTATTATTCAATGATATTATATCATTTACATTTATTTAATTCTATCTAACTAGAAAATGGAAATTGTGTTCATACAGACCTATGACCTACCGTCTCTATGAACTATGTATTTTAATTTCAATCACTAAATTATATGGATTAAAATAAATATATATTTAATTCATATAAATGATATATATATATAATTATTATAATTATGGATAATATTAAATGATGATAAATTTATTAGGACCAATAAAATAATATGTCAAAAAATATTTGATAATGGTCGTTATTTCTAAAACCTAATATTCACAAGGACTTGTTAATAAATGTGTAATAAAATGTGATAATAAAATAAGATATGATATTATATATATAAATATTTTTATTAAAATATATGTATAATAATCATATATTAATCAAAAATATTATTTTACTTGTATGATAGATGTAATGACTTATGGTAATAGATTTCTAGTATCTATTTTATTTCAGGGAGACATTCAAATTCCCCAATAACGTCATTGTGTAGTTTATATAATTTACCTATGACTTGTTATATAATTAATCCCATAATATTCATGATAATTAACACTTCATTTGACATTATTATTTTTAGGGATTAGAATTCAACGTATTACTAAAGGGACAAAAGATTTTTTTCTTGATTTTCCTTCTCTCATATGAATTTTTTATTATGGACATAAATTCTTTCATGAGGTGTATATAAATCACATTTTACATGTATTATAATTAATTAATTTATCCTAAAACTATTTTATGTTTCATTTCATGTTATTCCTTCTTCAGGATAAAAATTCTAAGATGCCAAAGTGGTAATTATTTAATGTTACAACTTCATTATTTATATGGATTTTTTATGATTATGTTTATGATGAAATTTTTTTATGATCCATATCTCATAAAAATCATGAATATTAATCTATTATGGTTACTTGTGATATATTAATGTATTACTAATACATTGTTTACCTCTTGATATGAAAGATAATGGATTTTTTGACAGGTTGAATAAAGACCTAGTAGTGGTGAGATCCTCTAGAACTATTTTGAATATATGATCCTTGGTGTCTAGAAGTAGTATCCACATAAAAATTATGATATTAATTTAAATCGAGGCATTACAAATGATAATTTTGTATTTCTAAGTGCACATGAGAGTGTAATAATGGATGATAATCAAGATTTTCAGAATTAATCTTTTAACCAACCTTAGACTAGTGAAGTGTATAAAGAAGCCTTGGCTGGTCAACCTGGTGATGAAACACTAGGGAGGGTTTTGTTCAGTGAATAACCGCTTTTAGGGAGGATGATGGACTATCTCATGATGTATATGTTGGTAACATAGAGAGGTAGGTATAACTAAAACCAACCAATGAGGTTGTGGTGGATAAGGTAGCCTTTGATGTTCTCTCTATTGGTGAGGACCCTGAAGGTTTGATATTTGAAGAAACAAATATACAACCCCAATTTATGGGGAATGGATTTTTTCATCCAAATGTTTTAGATATACTAGTGTTGAAATAAATAGATCATTTCACTAGTATACAAAACTTTAATTTCCTTGAGGAAATTTAGAAACATCGCAACTCATCACAAGTTTCTAATAGGTGGGAGAACATTACTGATGATGATAAGGTGACTAAGAGAAACCCTTCTCAGTCTCTGAGTTGTAGTAAAGTTTCATTAAAATACATCATAAAACATGGGAATAAGAAGATAATTGATAATTATTGATTCATGTATGCTCCCCAGAAGATAATTAAATGGAAGGATTACTCCAACTTACTAAGGATCATTTGTACCAGGTCCTCTTCTAAGGTATCAAGAAGGATTCATTCTGAGTCATTCAAAGTCTTAAATCACAGTAACTCTCCATATGAATGGGAAACTTTTGATGAATATAGTTAGGAGATTGAATTATCCTATTATGATTTATATTATTTCTTTTTATGGATGTGTGAACGTTTTGATCTCCATCTTCTCCTCTTTTATATTGTTTTTATTTTATAAAAAAATTGTCAAAGTATATTCCCCTTACTGGACTTGGCTGGTTAAAACGTAAGAGTAACATTTTTCCACTCTTTGATACTCAATATAATTGAAATCTTTTATTATGAAATTATAACATTATTTATTTGTCTTCTTGAAATTCCATTTTCTACCAAAATAATGTTTTCTAAATTTTTTTTAAAAAATGTTTTATTATTATCCAAATATTTCTGAATATAATATTTCCCCATTTCGAATTTTATTAAAATAAATAAATCAATCTTTATGTTGTTATCAAAACAATTCCTCTAAAGAATTTATCGAAAATGTGAATGAAATCTTTTTTTATAATTTTAAAAATGAAAAAATGATGTTGTTAGGACCATTATTTTCTTTAATGATTAATATATATGTCTTCAAGATTACTTTCAAGAAATAGTATTTTCAAATAATTATATGTTTTAAAAAATTATTTCTCAATATGAAATGGGAATTTTCTTCAACACATGTTTTAAATTATAAATCAAAATAATAATCTATATATAATTACATCCATTGACATTACATATTCCCTATTAAGAATATTATCCAAAGATTACATTCTTATTATTTCTATGAATTGTTTATTTTATGATGAATGATTTTTGTGACACATGTTTCATTTCAATGATTTATACCATGATATGATTTTTATGTGACCCACTTATTTTTCCATGGTTTATGCTATGATTATTGTGAATCATCATTCATTTTCACATGTTATGATATGATTAAATGCTTAGGAAATGTATTTATTATCATGTGTTACGACATGATTAACTTTTTATAATCAAGTGGCCATAAAATTATGATTTTAATTATTTGACAGTTGGTCCCTATATCTCCCTCCAATAAATTGGTTAATGAAATTTTTTCTACAAGATTCGATGGTACACATGTGGTTAGTCTAAGCCCGGAAAGGATAGTGCATGGGTGGATATCCAAATTTCAAAAATGTGGTCACTCTGGTTTTTATCCCCAGAAGAAATTAGTGTACACAGTAGGTAATCCCCATCCCAAATAAGTTATATTGTTTTTTTAAAAAAATCCAATAATGTTATGAATGTATTATTGTATATCTTTGTCATTAAATTTTATATTCATATTAGTATACAACAAATCATTGTCTTATTACAATGTTATCCCCTCATGGATCATGTTATATGTTATTCTTATGATTCATGTCTTATTAACTACCAATATTTCTTTCATGACTCAATATTTGAATTATTGATATGAGTTTTACAGATTCAAATGTTATTCTCATTTTTCTTTACCCTAATCTTGATGTTATTATTATGTATTTCCCTTTTTTTTACTCTTACTCGGTATCAGATCAAACAAATTCCTATGTTTCTATTCTCTAAGGTATGCAAATATGTATTATGTATGATATCACTATGAAGGGTTCTAGATAAAATTATCTTAGTGGGACATAATGTATCTGACATATAAATGAGTTGTTTATTATTCTATGTTTCCGAAGGAACAAAACTATCATGGTCCTTTGAATGTATTTCTGTACAGTTCTGAATATTCATAAAAAATATTGTAATATATATGTATGATAATACAGGGTTACATTATTTTGAAATTAATTATAGGTTCATTTATCCTTTTGAATACAGGATTAGATTTTTTTAGATCCCTAATGAAATTAAGGATGAGTCAATGTATTTGAAAATCACCTTAAATGTTGTAAATGGATAGAGTGAGTGGTGTAAATAAATTAAAACTCTGTTTGGTTACAAAAAGATAGTGTGGGTGTGGAATAATGTTACCTTGTGGTTGTAAATATAGAAAATTTACATTGATCAAGACTTTATCATCACATATTTCCAAATTTAACACTACTAAGGGATGCTATATAGAAATTAACACACTCCTTATGAACCAGAATGATGTATTTATGTAGAAAATGACATAGAATGATCAAGGATAATTTTATGGTGTCATAAATCAAAGAAGGTGTCCTGATTTGGATATCCTATTGCAAATTTTTCTTGGATATGCAATCCACTATCAGGATTATTGTGTCACATGTAATGACTTCCTATTTTATTGTTTTAGTAAATGGTTGAACTTGATTGAACCGTGTTATTACTGAGTGTGATGTAAAAATAAATTATTTTCCCCTTTATTATTGAAATATAATGGTAGCTAGAATGAAAAATCTCATTTCTATTCTCATATAACTTTCTCAAGATATGAATCATTATTAATAGAAAAATTTATAATGGAGGGTACTAATTTTTTTTGAGTCCTACATGAAGAAACATCCACCATCATTCAGTGGAGATTCTAATACACTAGTTGATGAAAAATTTAATAGTGCTTCTAAATATATAATTTCCATTATCCAGGGTTTAGATCATTAAAAATTCATTTTAGCTCTCCATTATTTGTGAGGTTAAGTCTATCAATGGTGGAATATTATCTAGAATTTGAGGCAATATAATGAAATTTACTCCATGGATTGGTAAATATTCATGAATAAATTTTCAATAAGAACATTCCTCATATTCTCTGCATGATGACAGAGAATGTGGTCCTTGAGTAAATGAAAATTTATGATAAATCTATCGGTACCTTTGATGTAAATTTTACAAGACTTGTGACCTAATATTATGGTATTATCATTAAACCTGATGCTAATGTTGTTGGATTCATTATTGGATTGAATCAAATCCATTGAAGGTAATTATCCATAAGATATTTCAGTAATGATGAAGAGATTGTTTGTTGTGAAATCAAGGTGTAAATGGAGGTTGGAGTTGTTATTAATTATCAGTATTCTGATAATAATAGAAAATTGTTATCAAAAGGAAAATAATGAAACCAAAAAGTGAAGAATATAGTCATTGTTTTATGCTATATGCGTTGGATGAATAATGTATAAAATTAACATAAGGGGACCACTCTCTGTTTTAAGTGTGAAAGATACCTTCAAAGAGAAATTAATATACTATATTATGGTAATATGTTATCTAATGATACTATTTTAGAAAAAGGTGCATTGAATGAATATCCCACAATTTAGTGTTTCAAAAGAAAATAGATTTGGAATTATGATAAAAAGCTCCCAAATATGATGGTTAATTATTGTGATCACTGCCAGTAGCCTCTTCTAAAGAGGGAAAAAATACAATATCATGTGACCATAATTTTTAATGAGGGGTGTGACTACAACATTGGGAAATATACACTTTCCATCCATTGTATAACATATAATTTATTATTTTAATCTAGATATATAAAATCTTTTGTTTGTAAATTTTTTATAATAATATCACGATTGAAATCAAATTCTTAGATGTAGAAATAGTAGTTATAAACCCTAATGGTATGATGGCCAAATATCATATATACGATTCATATCTAGATGAAAATGGTAGGAATGAGATTCATACAAGTCATTTCATTATTACTCTATTAGAATTTAATATTATCCTAGGAATGGATTGTATTTCCCTACAAAAGGACTGCATACAATTTTTGAGGAAGGGAAGTAACATAAAACATCCCCAAAAAATTTTATTGTTTATCAACGTGATTAAAAGTAAACACTTCATAGGGAGAACAAAACCATTTTTTGGGTCTCATTAACCATTCAAAAGCGGTTTTATCTAAGATGGTTAAGGAGAAACTCGATAATAATGGAATTCTTATTGACTGGGAATTTATTGATATCATTATGGATGAGTTTCTGTGTCTTAGACCAAAACACCATGTTGAGTTCTCAATAGAACTCATACTAGGTTCCAAACCAATTTCATTGAATTCCAATAGAATGATCCCAATTGTGTTATAGGAATTAATTGAGAAACTATAGGAAAACTATGCTAATGGATTCATTTGGCCTATTGTGTCACATTGTGGTAAAACCATTTTTTAAAAATAAATTTATGTATAAATGTAGCTCTGTATTGATTATTGGTAGATGAAAAAGATAAAAATTAATAAGAAGAATCATGTAACACCATAAGGATTTAAAATTATATTTTTATGACCTATCCATTATAAATAATTTTTCAACTTCTGTGATTCAAATTATGAAAAACTGATATACACAGATACGTTCTTAAATATATTTAGTGTATAATAGGTCCAACTTACTTTTTAGTGAATAGTAACTAGACCCTTAGGAATAGTAATGTTACCCATATGAATATTAATATTACCGTTATGAATATTAATATCTCACATGAAAGTATAAATAAAATTTGGGAACCTTGTAAATGAAATATAATATTTTAAAAAATTAATAAATAAGTGTTTATATTTTGATGAGTTATAAATATTTAAAAAATATTTCATAATTAATAAATTTATTTAAAAATAATAATTTTCATAAAATTTATTACAAAATCAATATTTCATTTTCTTATTATTTTATGATTATTTAATGAGACCTTAGTTAATTTTTTGGTTGTTATAAAATCGATTTTAATTTTAAAGACAATATTTTTCATGTAAATAATGAGTTTAATTTAAAAATAAAATTTCTCATATTTAGAAATTAATATCCATAAAATGGTGTCCATATTTGAATTTTACAGTGAAATAAATGGTTATGGTGAGTTTTAGGGATTTTTCTGAAATACTTGAATTTTTGTGAATAATAAAATTAGAAAATTTACGATAAATACTAAATCCATGATTTATTAAGTCATAAGAGATGTGTGTCTGATGAAATCACACTTTTTTAAAACTAACATAAACTTATTACTATTTTTTTAATATTAATAACAGAATATTTCTTTTCTTGAGAAAATTAATAAAATAATGAATAAGCTATTCAAAAATCACCCCTCTCCTCCACTATAAACCACCCCTCACCCCCTCTTCTTCTCACTTATTTAATCAATGATGCTTTATAATGTTATTCAAAAATACTATTCCAAATACTCTCCCCACAAACATGATCTCTTGGTCTTTCCGAAAGACCATATTCAATCCCCTTATGGAGATTCTCAATGAGGAGTATCCATGAGGTAAAATCCTCTTCCTTTTCCATTTATTTTATTTTAAAGTTCATTTTTATTTTTTATCATCTCATCACCTCATCTTCTAATATTATAATGATAAATCTATTATAATTTATATACTATAATTATATCATGTTAATGTAAGACACATCATCAATCTCTTTACTCTATCTCTATCTCTTCTAAAAATGAAATCATTGTCTGAGAGGTTGCAATTTACATCCTTCATGGACAACAAACCTCCATTCTTTAATTTACACATAAAGGAAAGAAATTAAACCATTTTTTTGGTTGAAAAATATTATTAAAATTTTATAATATGTTATGTAATTATTCTAGAATCATCATTTGTAAATGTTACTAAATAATAGAGCAATTCTTGCATGTTGTGATCAAGAAACCACCATAAAAAACTAAACGATTTTGACTAAATGACATAACTAATGATTCATACTCATAATATGTAAAAAAATGATATATATAAACACTTACACTCCTAAATATTCATTAATAATATTTAAATTCTACCATGTAAAAGTATATCCATTCATCATGAACATCCATACTTATAATCAAGTGAACCGATCATGAATATCAAGAAACAAACACTCTGGAACGATTGAATTCAGTATTACAACATATAAAAAGGCCATAAATGAAATTAAAAAAATATAATAAATTATATAGTTGTAAAATATTTTCTTAATTAAGTTATTAAAGTGTATAATTTCATATTCCATTACTTTAAGGTCAAGTGAAAAACACATTCAGACACATGGTAATTGTTTTCTACCCAAACCTCCATTTTAATTTAGGTTACAATTATTCTCTACATAACTCAATAAAATTATTATTTATTATTATTTAATCCTCAATAATTATGTTTTTATGTTCTATATATTTCTACCAATCATAATACTTCTTTAATTTAAGGGGATGTACATGTTTTAAAAGGATCTTCTAAAAATTCTTCATGACAAACAAGCCCGTTTCAATGGAACTTATTGAATTCTTACCTATTTTAAAATGCACTATAGAGTCTGTTTTAAGACAGAATTATTTTTCCACAATCAAAGATTTTATTGTAAACAACTACCTTCATTCACTTTTTGGTTTATACATAGATTTTTTTTCAAAATAAATATTCTTTTTAATGTAAAATATTATTTCTATCAGAAATTTCAAATTGATTTTATATGTGTATTATGTTATATTTCAACACTCTTGTTGATTATTATTTTTAATTGGGAATAATATTTTATGATATCATCTACCATATCTTATTTAATGGTTTATGATTTGTTTTACTATTTTGATCCATTAACCATGTTACCCTGAATGGTTATTGTTTATGTTTAAAGATTGGGGAAAGTTATTTACATTTCATATGTTAGTTTCAATATGAACATACATGTCGATTTAGTTTTTCCAATTTCATATGAGGAATGCATTGGACATAATACGTATTGGGTGGGTCCCTCTATATCCCATCAGTGCATCAGTAGGTCTCATGACACAAACTAGTTTGG
Organism: Viscum album; assembly: GCA_963277665.1. Lineage (NCBI taxonomy): Eukaryota > Viridiplantae > Streptophyta > Magnoliopsida > Santalales > Viscaceae > Viscum > Viscum album. The sequence goes on along the minus strand of OY728151.1, from coordinate 1,494,776,247 downwards.
GTTTTTATCTATTTATGTATGGTCTTGGCATGAGGCCTTGATATAATGGTTATGATGGCCCAAATTATGAATCCCCTCATTATGAAACAATTAAGTGATATCCCAGGACATTATTCAAATATTAGAATATCCGTGGTAATGTTTTATTATTCCATTATTCATTTAACATTTATTCCTACCAAATTATGATAAATTATATGTTTAAAGGATTTTTTTAGTTTCTCACCATGAATAGTTTTCATATTTATGATTATTTCCACTGTATTACTTACCCTTGCTTGGAATCTGATCTCACACCTTTATTATGTTTTATTTTTACCCATGATGTGAAGACATATATATTGAATGGCTTTCTGGAATAATCTAGCAGTTATTGATGATTCCAATGGATTTTTTATGTTGTATTTCATTTCAATTTGTAATGTTGAACTTATGTATGTATCTTTTCATAGAGTAGTGAACAAAAACCTAAGATAGACATTGAGGATAAGTATTCAAGAAAATACAATTTTTTTAAGCTATATATTATTTGTATCATTCAAGAAAATACATACCTTTCTAGATACTACATTTGGATGTGGTTTTAGCCCAAATGTATCTACGAGTAACAACTTTGAAAAGATGTTTCAAGCCTAAATCAGGGTAACTTGGTAAATGAAAATGGGCCTTAATCCGCTCCTAGTTTGACACTCCTGGGGTAAATTCATAGATAATTCACATTTTCATTATAAACTATTATAAATGATTTAAATGTAAACATGTACTCAATGTAACCATTCTTATTATTATGATATTAGACATGTAAAAAATTTAAATTTATGTTACATATTTTTCTAGTTTGACATTATATATTATGGTTCATAACCTAATTTACTGTATTGTAATATTTAGAAATAGAGCCTAGTGAAATGAATTAAAACCATAGGAATGCCTGTAACCCATGTAGGGATTTCCCTCAAATACAAGATAATGATGTTGGTTCTGGATCTACAACTGGTGCTGAGAAACTTATAACTATACTAGGATAGCTAACTCAGGTTATGAAAAATAACCTTTCACATATGGAGAATCCTGATCCATGATATGGAGAAGAAATTCTAGACCAATTTATGTGACAATAAACTCTATCATATAATGGGACTACAAACCCATTTTTAGTAGATTAGTAGATAAGTTCCTTATAAATGATATTTCTCACTTTGGGAAGTAATGAATGGAAGAAGGTTTTCATGGGAGTGTATCCTCTATCAGGATATGCTGATCAAATATAGTAATTGATTTGAAAAAATGGAAGAAAAAGATATTAAAAATATGGAATGGATGGAATATAAGGATATCATACTAGAAAATTATTTTCCCCATGATCAAAAAGAATATATGGAAAGGAAATTCTTGAATATGAGGAATAAGAAGGATAAGAACGTTTTCAAGTGTGAAGACAACATTATAAGGCTGGAAAGGAAAAATGTAGACCACATACGTAATCTAAGGGTAATGATTGATCGATTCCTTGATGGTTTTAACCCATTACTCAGAAGAGAATTGGTCTCTTATAATTTCTCATCAGGTGAAGACATAGTCTCATTCGATATCAAGATAGAAATGGAATTCTCTATGTCATATGACATCAATTTAAAGAAAGATAAGACATTATATTTTGAACACTCAGGAAAAGTAAATAAAGAAATAGGTAAGAAGGGAAGATATTACTTTCCACATTTTATTAATTGTGTTCATAAACACCCTGGTACATGCCTAAGGGGAATGGGTTTTTGTTATACGTGTGGAGAAAAATGCCTCTATTCTCATGATTACAAGGAAAAGAAGGATTCTTCCAATGTTCAATGCTATAATTTTTAATATATGGGAAATTATACACATGAATGTTCTAAGAATAAATGAATCATCCACTGAAGAAGGACATGGGATCAAGTCCAAGATTATGTGGTCCAGCTACTATGGTTTAAGTTACCAATGATGTGGTTCTAAGTACTTTAATCGTTTCTCCAAATGTATCTGCTGATTTATTTGATTCTGAATCATTACATTCATTTTTATCATCATAGTTTTTTTAAAAAATAGATACTTATAATTTGATTTAATAAAGGAGTTATTAGTAAAAAATAAAAAGGGAAGTAACATTGCAACAAATATGTGTCAATAAGTCCCCCTTATGACACAAAAACATGCTTTAGTTTATGATCTTATCATCATACCCATTATTTACATTGATATAATTCTTGGTATGAATTGGATTTAAAATTATGAGATGGATATTTATTGAAAGATAAAGGAGGATATAATAATTGAGAATGATGTAGAGTCCCTTATCATTATAGAAGAAATCTTGGCATCAGATTCTTATATAGATCCAGCCCTAATAGCTCTACTGAATTCAATTCTTGGGGATGAAGATCACGAAATATATATTAGTTAAGAATGAAATGTTCTAATCAAGGATGTAACTATTGGGAAATAATATATTGATATTTTTCAATAGGATTTACCTAGAAATCCTCTAGAGCATGAAGATGAGTTTTCTATTGATTTAATTCCTTGTTAAAGAACTATATCCAAAAATCCTTATAGGATGGAACCAATAGAATTAGATAGAGGAAGAAACAACTAGAGGGATGGAGTGATAAAGGATATATCTTCCATATTGTTTCTCCATGGGGATCCTATATTCTCTTTTATATGAAGAGTGACAGATCTATGAGGCTGTTCATTGACTACATGAAGATCAATCATATTTTGATAAAGAACGAGTAACCTCTTCCTCACATTGATGATTTATATGATCAACTTCATGGAGCCCAATATTTTTCTAATATTGAAATCTGATCTAGATACCACCAGTTTCATTTGAGGAAAGAATATATTCCAAATACAACATTTTGAACCAGGTATGGGCATTAAGAGTTTATAGTAATGCCTTCTAGACTGAATAGTTCACCCTATATTTTCTTGGATCTAATGAATAGTGTTTTAATAGAATATCTTTAGGAATTCATTGTTTTATTTGTTGGTGAAATCTTGGTATACATAAAAAGAAATTAAATTCATGATAATAACGTTGTAATTATTCTAAAGGCTCCTAGAAAAATTAGTTATCTGGGATGCTTATAAAATTTAAATTATAGATTCAAATAGTTTCTTTTCATGGCCATATTTTCTCTAAGGATGGAATTATAGTTGATCCTTCAGAGAAAATGATATTTTAGGAATGTCCTACACCAAAAAATATAACTAAGGTACATTTTTTATTTGTTTAGTAGGTTATTATTTGTGTTTCATTCAGAACATCACCCGATTAACCAACCTGTTAACAAAGATTACTCATAAAGGGGTTAAGCTAGTATATAAAAATTATTGTGAAGAATGTTCTGAAGAATTTAAGAAGATATTAGTGAATACCCCGATATTTATTGTATAATAGGGAAGTTGTGGATTAGATATTTATAGTGATGCATCAATGAAAGGGAATAGTTGTGTCCTTTTGAAGAATGAAAAAGTTTTTTCCTATTCATCAACGTAGTAAAAAATTCATTAATAGAACTATCCATCTCATGATCTTGAGTTGGTAGCTGTAATATATTTCCTAGAGGTATGGATACAATATCTATGTGGTGAAATATGTGAGATATATATAGATAAAAATATTTTGAAATATATATTCTCACAAAAAGAACTGAACAAGAGGCTAAGGTGATGGCTCTAGTTTCATAATAATAATGACTCTTCCATACACTACCACCCAGGGAAGGAAAATACAGTGGAAAATGCATTGAGTTAGAAGGATCATGGAGTTATAAACAAAATGAGGGTCTAAAGGGATCATGTGTTCATGGATCTAGTAAATATGGATATAGAAATTATCAAAGAGGTGAATCATCATTAATTTTTCAATTGGATTCCCAACCATTTTTATTAAAAAGGAATAAATGTTCTTAGCATGATGATGAGAATCTTGAAAATAAGATTATTGTTGTTAATGATGGGTTGTTGAAAGAATTTGTGCATAGGGATGGAATTATTAAATTTTCGAAGAGTCTTTGTGTTCCCGCTATACCCGAGCTAAAAAATAAACCTTTTGAATTATTCCAAAAGTTATAATTTCTTTAAAAATTCTAGTACCAGTTGGACGTATATAGATTGGAAAGAATATTTTGGGTGGGATAACATGGAGAGGGAAATTGCTTATTATATATCAAGATGTTTGGTCTATCAAAAGGTGAAGTCTAAATGAAGACATCATTGGGGATTCATTCATCCACTACCTATTCCTACATGGAAATGGGATGACATAAACAAATATTGTTTCACTGGATTAACCAAAACTCAAATAATTAGTGATGCAATAGGGGGAATTGTTGAACAACTTATGAAATAATCACATTTCCTTGCTATAAGGGAAGAGTTCCCACTGGAGCACATTTCACGACTCTACATCAATGATGTTTTAACACTTCATAGAGAACCTTATTCCATTATATATGATCTTGATCCATGATTTACATCGAAATTGTAGAAAAGTATTAATAATGCATTTGATACTAAAATTCTATTGAGTACTTATTATAACCTTGAAACATGTAGGCAATCAGACATGATCATCCAAACATTATAAGACAAGTTGAGATAATTTTCAATTGAAATTAAAGGTATGTGGGATCAATATTTAACTTTGGTGGAATTTTAATACATAAAAAATTTCCATTCTTGTATTCAAATGGCACCATATGAAGCATGGTAACGAAAGATATGTCGTTGAACAAATTTCTGGGATGATGATGGACAAAGGAGGCTTGTTGTCCCAGATCTTGTGTTGGAAACAATGGAGATGGTAGTGAATATTCATACCTATATCAATGAATCTCAAATAAAAAAGAATATCTGTGTTGATAATTGAAGGAATTATTTTGAATTTCAAGAGGGAGATCAGGTTTGTTTTTGAAATTATCTCCATGGAAGGGTGTTATAAGATTTGGGATAAAAAGGAAACTAAGCCCTGACTTCATTGGTCCTTTTGAAATTTGGGAGATATTTGGAGCTATGTCTTATCATTGGGCGATTCTACCTAGCCTTTATAAGGTACACACTGTGTTCCATGTCTCATTATTGAGAAAGTACCTGCCATACACAATCCATGTCCTCACTTTTGATAGTATGGAATTGGAACCTGACCTACCTTAATTTAAAATGACTATATAGATTATAGAAACAATAAAACATGTTTTGAGGAACAGATTACTCATATGGTAATCATATATTGTAAAAATCATAAAATTGAAGAGGCGATGTGGGAGCCAGACGAGCTTATGATGAAGAACTACCAAAATATTTTTATGTGTTTTCATTTTCATAATTTCAATGAATAAATTTTTTTAATGAGAGAATAATGTAAAAAAACAATTTTTATAAATAAATTTTTATAACCTATCCATTAAACATAATTTTTATGCTTCTATGATTTGAATTTCTGAAGAATGACATACATGATTACATTCATTAAGATATTTAGAGTCTGATAGGATCAACGTACTTTTTGGTGAATAATAATTTGACCATTAGGAATTGTAATGTTACCCTTATGAATATTATTATTACCCTTATTAATAGTATCCTCACCTATGAAAGTATACATAGAATTTAGGAACTTTATAAATTAAATAGAATATTTGGTAATGATAATAATTAAGTGTTGGAATTTAATGAGTAATAGATATTTAATTACAATTTCATAATTATTTAATTTATTAAAATTAAAATTAATTTTCATAAAATGTATTCCTAAATCAATATTTCATTTTCCTATGAGTTTAGGATAATTTAATGGAACCTTAGTTTATTTTCATAATGTTATAAAATCAGTTTTAGTTTTAAAGACTATATTTTTCGAGTAAATGATGATTTTAAATAAAAATTATAATTTCCCATATTTAGAAACTTATTCAGCTAAAATGAAGTCCATTTTTTAATTATACACATCGAAAAATTGTTATGGTAAATTTTTGTGATTTTTCTAAAGTACATGTTTTTTTGTGAATAGTACAATACAATAATTTATGATAAATGCAAAATATATGATTTATTGAGTGATAGGTGATGTGTGGAATATTTAATCACACACAGTTAAAACTCATATGAAATTTTTAATATTTCTGGTCACAATAACAATAAAATATTTCTTTTCTTGATCATGTTAATAAAATAATGATTAAAATATTAAAAAATAACCCCTCTTATCCACTATAAAAACCACCCCACACTCCCTCTTCTCCACACTTATCTATTCCTGAAGCATCTCAATGTTATTAAAAAATAATCTACCCTAGAATCTACCCATTTTTAGGTGGTCATGGTCCTTCTAGAAGACCACAATCAATCCCCTTAAAGAGATTCTCAAGTTGGAGTATCAAAGAGGTAAATTCCTCTTCTTCAATATTTTTTTTCAAGTTCATTCTTTATTTATTATTATCTCCTTGCCACATATAACCAAATTATAATTATAACTATAGTATTATTTATATAATTTAATTATAAATTGTTAATGGAAGATAAATAATCAATCTAATTACTCCCTCTCTCTCTAAAAAATGAAATCATCATCTGAGAGGTGCCAATTAATAACCTTTGTGGACGATGATCCTCTGTGGACGATGAACCTTCGTTCCTCAATTTATCCATCAAGGTTGGTGATGAAACTATTTTTATAGTTTAAACAAATTTTAAAATATTAATTATCTATTATTTCATGATTCTAGAATCCTCATTTTTACATGACACTAAATAATATTAGAAAAATATTTTTTTGTGACCAAGAAACCACCGTAAAAATTTAAACGATAATCAGTAAATAAATTATCTAATGATTCAACCTCATACCATATATCAAAATGATATATATAACCATTTAAAATTATCTATGTTCATTAATAATATATAAATTCAATCCTAGGGATTTATATCCATTCTACATTAACTTCCCTACTTATAATCAAGTTAACAGATCATGAATATCAAGAAATGAACACTCCAGAATTATAGAATTAAATCTTATAACTCATCAGAAGGGCATAAATAAAATCAATAAAATCATTAAAAAGTATATACATGTTTAATATGTTCTTAATTAATGTATTAATTTTTCAAATTTCATATTCCTGGACCTTAGGTCACATGTCGAACACATTTTGACAAAAGGTAAGGGTTTTCTACAAGAACCTACATTTTCATTTGGGTTATTCTTATTCTCTATGTCCCAAAATAAAAATTTTACCTATTATTATTTAATCCTAATAAATTATGTGTCATATATATATATGTCTACTAATTTTAATTTTTTATTTTATGGGGATTTACATGTTTTAAAAGGATCTTTCAAAAATTATTCCCAATAAACAAGCCTATTTCAAAAGAACTTCTCAAATTATTACCTATTTTGAAATGAAATAAATAATATATTTTAGGACACCATTATTTTTCTAAATTCAAGTATTTTATTTTGGAGAAATTTATTATTTCACTTCTTATTTTATAGAAATATTTTTTCTCCAAGAAATCTATTATTTTCAATGTCAAAAAACTATTTCTATCATGAATTACAAGTTTATTTTATAAGAGTATTTTACTATATTTTATAAATCTTGTTGATTATTATGTTTAGTTGGGATTAATATTTTAAGAAATCATCTACTATTTTTTATTAAATGGTTTATCATTTGTTTGAATGAGGATGTGCATTCTTGATGCCATTTACCATGTTACCAGGAACTGTAAGTGTTTAAATTTAATGATTAGGGAATGTTATTTACATTTAATATGTTAGTTTGAATATGATTTTATATGTTGATTATGATTCAACCTATTCATATGAATAATTTCATGGAATTAGTATATTTTGGGTGGGGCTAGATATAGATCCTCGGTGCATCGATATGTCTCACAAGAAATACAAGTTTGGGTTTTTACCCATTTATGTACGATCTTAGAATGAGGCCTTAAGATAATGGTTATGATGTCCCACATTATTAATTACCTCATTATGAAAACATTAAGTCATATTCTATGTGATTATTTGACTAGTACAATATCCATGGTTATGTTTTATTATTTCATTATTCATTCATCATTTATTCCTCCCTACTATGCTCAAGAATATGTTTACAAGCATGTATTTTATGTTTATCACCATGAATAGTGTTTGTATTTATGATTACAACTATTAAATTACTTACTCATATAGAGAATATGAGCTCACCCCTTTAATATGTTTTATTTTCCCCCAAGATGTAGAGAATTATATTAGGAATGACTTGAAGACATAATCTATGAGTCATGGATGATTCCTATGGAATATATATATTGTATTTCATTTCAATATGCAATGTTGAAGTTATGTGTGTATGTTGTTTTCCAAAACTAATAAAATATTTGTTTATTATGAATTATTCTTCCATTTAATATTCTGATTTATTAAAAGAAGGAATGGACTTTGGGAAATTGGGGTTGGGTCATTACAATTACTGTCTTTAGAGATTACCTTAATATGTGTGGTAGTATTTATAGAAGATATTCTTATATATTAAAATATAATGGAAGATCAATATGATCAATGAAGAATCATACAAGAGACCTTATGGAATGAGAAACTATGTTTCAAATCTATGAAGTGTCAATTTTTGAGTTAAAATGTTTCATTTTTTGTTATATAAGCTCAAAATATTGTAAATCAGTATATCCACTATAATGAATCATAATTTTATCAGTATAATTTCCCATCATATAATTATTCATGTAGTATAAATAAAATATTCCACATTGACAATCAAGAAAAAAAAATATCTTTATAAATTAATAATGTAACATTAGTTATCAAATAATCCAACAAGCATTCCAAATATTATAGTGGTATAATAAATAGAAAAGTGTAGAATAGGAAAATGTTAATTTAGGTAGGCTCTATCGACTTGGATGACATAAATAATTAACAAGGTGTTATAAATGAAACAAATTGTTAATAGAAAAATATTCATTCTATAAATGAATTTATATATATAAACATGAGATAATGTATAAGTGAATGAATAATGAACAAAATAAGAGTTATTTATTTTATGTATTAATCCTCTACAACCATTATAAATATGTCCGTTAAAATAGTTATATGACTATTGTAATATAATATAACCATTATGAATAGTAACCTAACCATTCGAATTATAACCTCACCTATGCAAATCTAATATAATATTTATCTATCATATAGAATTATAATATGATATATTTATATCATGGTGCATCTAAATAAATGTTTTAAAATTTATATATTAATTTTATATAGTTTTATAAAACCTAGATACTGTAATCTCACATATTTAATAAAAAATGATTTAAAATAAATTTTAATTGGATAAAATGGATTTATAAAATTATATTATGTCTTATTTTAATGATAATATGATTTTATGAGATGATAAATAATTTCTTATTAGGTCATAAAATAAATGATAATTTTTAAATTGGTATTTTTTGAATTAATTATTTTTTTATTTTAAATTTTAAATTCTCAGATATTGAAAAAAATTACCATAATCTTGATTCAATTTCATAAATACAATCATTGATAAATTTTGAACATGATTTTTTGAATTTTTTCTAAAATAGTTGATTTTTTGGTGAGTAGTGAAATATGATAGTATAAGGCATTTAACATTACGATCCAAATTCTTGAATTTTTGAGTCATGGGTGATTTAATCACCAGTTAAATTAAACTCAGATTCACTATTTACTCTATATAGTCAGATTAATCAACACTCCGTATAGTCGTGATGCCAAATAAGAAAATAATAAATATAATAATCAAAAGATTCCTCTCCTCCGCTTATAATTACCACCACTCAACACCATTCTCTTTAAACCATATCATCATGATATAATTCAAATAATATATCTCATTTCCCTCCCATAACTCTTCCTCAAGTTATTGTTTTTTTGTCTCACAAAAAACCAATTACAAGTGCCTTAAGGAGGTTCTGAAGGAGATGGCATCCAAGAGGTAAAATAATTCAGCTTCCAATCTTAATTTATTTGATTAATCTACCATCTCATCACACCTTTACAAATTTACAAGATATGTCCAGTATAATATATATAATTTAAATTTATTTTGTTAATGTGATATTCATCATCCAACCTCTTTTCTTCTCCTATTATTTTAAAAATTAAACCATCATTTGTGATATATCATATCACCTCCTTCATGGATAATGAATTTCCCATTCCTTTTAAAACTTTTAAAAAATGTATAAATTTATATATAATAGTTTAAAATGGAAAAAATATGTATTATATAAGGTCTCAGATTATGTAATCAATATATGGCCATTATATTACATAAAATGAAACTAGGTTGTGGGGGTAAGAAAAACATTCAAACTCAAATAAAAATTAATCATTAATGTTTTATCAAGTATATCATCCTCAAAGTGGAAATAAAAATAATATATTAGACAATTTAAACTTTTGGAAGTGAATGAATTCAATTTAATTTTAGGTATGTAGTAGTATTTCCAAATTAAAAGAGTATCCATTAATATACAAAATTTAATCAACCAAGATACTGTGGATGGAATGCTCCCCGAAATGAAAAAATAAAATTATATAACTCTTAAAAGCCCATAAATTATCATGAACTGACCTTAAAAGGTCTGAAACATGACTACTCCATGCTCAAATAATATTTTCCATGGGAGGGTGACCAACACTGAGTAGGAATATCCCAAAAATGGGATAAATTATCCTAAATTGTCTATACACATACACAGATATCCAAACCCACACAATTCTAAAATGTAAAAAAAATTGCAACAACTCATTCATACATATAATATCCCAAAATAGTGTATGATTGTAAAATTATATAAAAAATAAATAGGTTACAAATACAAACCCAACCAAAATATGTAAAAGTCCAACCTACTCCAAGGGAGGGGACTAAGTCGACAACAAACTCCCGGTAAGATTCCACGAGCTGTCAGGCTCCAGATATGATCCAATCACTCCATATCATCATATTAAACTATCTAAAGGGTCATCATATTCATAATACATGGAAGGTTTTGAAAAATACCATATATGGGTGAGAATAAAAATACTCAGTAGGACACCTTGAAAACATTGAACATGAATCACAATGTATAGTCAGATCAATACAAGGTATAAAAATAAATTTACAATAAAAACACCAGGATATACTCTGGAATGACACAACACCGCCAAGTAGTGATAACCAACTACCTACCATAATATTATCATTGAATAAACCCTCATTCTGGGATAATACACTCCACAAGCATTTTTATCTTTAGAGACACTCGATGAAGAGTTATTTGTCATTGTGAACCACCATAGAAAGCTTACCTTCCTATTAAGTCTCTAATAAAAAAAGTGGGTCATGCCCAAAACTAGTTTGGGAAACCATTAACCTAATCGGGATCAACACTCTATATACATGATCATATGACAAAAATACCAAAAACCCAAATAACGAGGCATTTTATATGAAGGATCAACTTCGTACTCAGGGTGGTCATGCAGATTCCACAAACTCAAACTAGGGAACAATGGATAATAGAGGATCAAAATCTATTCTCATGAAGGACCACCATAACTCTATCCATGACATGGCCAATATTGGTGAAAAAAATCCCATTATATGGATGTAATTTCGCATTATCCCCTCAAGTGAAAAGACCTTGGGAACACACTCAACCTATAGTGGTCCAAACTATAAAAATGAAGAGCCGCAATCACTCTTAAAGGGGGTATAAGGTGTGTACCAAGATTACATAGCATGGTAAGTTATCCCAATTCCTTCCCATGTGTAAGAGCATCACATAACATATATTCCCCATATACACACAGTTTAAATGGAGTACATGACGTGTAGAGACACAAGGTTTCCTTCCCATGTATCATAGCCATGTCCATCTACCGAACCCATTTCTGTGTACCTGACCATGTATGCCAAGCTGTGCCCATGTATCGGCCTATTTATTCCAAGTTGTGTCCATGTATAAGTATAGAGAGTGCTATATGGACACATACTTTTCACCCCATGAGAATATACAATCTAATGTACATGATGATTCCCAAGAAAGGGGAAACATGCCATGTGATCGGGGTCACATGTTGTGTGTTCATTAACTCATACTAAAACCCTGTAATCATAGCTAAATTTCCCCACATGGTGTGTAATTTTAGATTACAGACAGTTTTTCTCAAGAATACATTGATTCAATCAGCATCCTCCCGCACATCGCTGAAACATCCTCCCTTTCCAAAACATATAGATCAAGGTTTGTTCAGACCTCAAGATAACTAATCTATAGAAAAATGATATTTAGTATACTCAAAAAATAACTCTACACATCATTTTTCATTTAATGTAGAATATATTTTATGAACATGAAATCAAGTATCAAAAACCATTAGATTCATCATGGTTTCTATTGTCACACCACGATCATGTTGTGTAGATCTCAAATTAGTGATATCAGATCATTGAACCATGAAAAATGTGTGAAAACATCTATTTAATGGTTTATGTGGGACCTCAATCCAAATAAATAATTTCCACAGTGAACGATTAAATAGGTGAGAATATAACCTGAAAAAATTAGAGGAACAATCCTTGATCCATGTTTATGTCAACTTCGATTAATTTTCCTTATAATACCTATGAATTAATTTATAATAAAATGTAACTATCCCAAAAAAGGCCTCACTATAAACCCATCCAATAAATATTCAAGATCAAAAAATGAATCTATTGGTTTACTGATTCATGTTCATCATATGAATCAAGATAGTTGAAAGGAGACAATTCAATAACCACCCTATATCAATTTGGAACAATTGTTGATGAAAATCAAAGCGATGTCATTTTTGTTTCTAAGACACATTGATTCTCTTAGGTTCCATTCATTGATCCCCAATTTGGTCATCATAATCCAACATGACCTCATTCCATGATGTCCAAAGGATCTCCTGGGATTTGCAGTGTTATGCTGCTAAACCTACAAATAATCAACTATATCTTATTTAAATAGGGTAAATTTGGTTTATATATATTGGAGTTAATAAGAAAAAATTTGTAAATAATTTTATTCATTTTAAACCTATGAAATATTTCCCACAAACTACTTTCACTGACATAGATTAAGTGTCACTTGTGGTTAACATCAAGTACTGAACTAAATGGTGCCCTCATGTTTTTGATCTCGGAACTTGTTAAGATGTTATTAAACTTTTTCATGAAATTTTTTAATGCTTGGTATTTAATATATTACAAAAAATATATTCTATGAACCCTGGCCTAAGAATCTCATGTTTCTAATCACCGGGTCATGAAAATAATCCATATGATATCCAAAACTAATACATGGAAAATTTGAGATGTTATATTATACTTACCTTAGTGATTTACATCCTAAAAACACAAAACATGCATTGAAAAATGATATGTGGGTACTGAGACTGAATGTGAGTTTCTTGCTCTAATTTTCTCTCCTAAATATTATCATGGAACTTCCAAACATGGAACACATGAATCGAACATCCATGAATGATCCACTACTTTCTATCATCTTTCACCACTAGGTATTCTGCAAATGTGTCTTCATCCTCAATGTTCATCTCTCCCCAGTTGATGACATGTGATGGGTCATGCATATACCTCCACAGCTGAGACACATGAAAGACATCACATATCAGGTCTAATAGTAGTGATGGATCTATAAATTACTCCAACTTTCCTTATCTACGTAGAATCAATAGGGGACCAATGAATCTCAGAGATAACTTTCATCCATGACCAAATATCCTTACTAATTGTCGAGGTGAGACTCTCAAGAAAACGTGGAAACAATAGTCACACATAGAATGTATTAATCATCAGTACATATAATACTTAAGAAGGCTCTATGTAGTCCTCATACACTACTTGATTATATGAACCTTCACTATATTAGCCTTCCCCATCATCGATCCCATGTGTACAGACTCGGAAAAATCAGTCCAACAAAGTGGTGAACTGCAAGGATTTCTATAAAATGTAATGAATTATGCAATACCAATGGTTTAATGGTTGATGTTATTACATGAAAACACCACCAAGGGTAGGCGATCATCCCAAATATTTCTAAACTCCAACATGAAATATTGATGTATGTCCTCCAATACTTAGATAGTATACTCTACCTGGCTGTTAGTCTTGGGATGAAATTATATGATCAAGCATAATTGAGTACCCAAATCCTCTTATAACCCTCTCAGTAATAGATATGTGAAGTGAAAATAACAGTCATAAAATATAATTGATGGAACTCAATGGAGTTAGACTATCTCATTCATACAGTGACCCCCACAACAATCTACTAAACTCTGCTTTTGGATAGTTAGGATGTTTTATGACATGGTGATTTGGTATCTGATCATCCAAATAGAATAATCACCATTATATGTATGAAAAATTAACATAAATAAGTCTTGGGTTATATCATCACACATCCACTTAGGAACCATTAAGTGTTGAACTCAAACTCAAAACCGACCTTTTTTAATCTCATGATGGGACTGCTCTCCATCCTTTGTCTCAATAGTTGAAAAACGTTCTGGCACCTTTACTACCACACAAAAATTTTCCCCCATATGATTCAAATATTTCAAAGGTTAAATATATATTTTTCAGGTACAATTCTCAAATAATACCTTTCCAACCCAAGGAAACTCTAGAACTTAGTAAAACTCTTGGGTAGATCCTATGAAAGAATTTCCCCATCTTTTTCTGGGACTGCTACTACTCAAACCTTTAGGATGAAATTTATTATAATTTTTACATATCAAATCCAAAAATAACCCTTAAATAGATTCCCATAATTCTGGTTACCATAGAGTATTTCTAGGACTATTCTCATGTGTCTCACTTGATCCTCCTCGGATGCCAAATAACATTGGATCTCATCAATGATGACTAATAAGAACCGGTCTAAGAAGGGAGGTATAGTCTGGTTTTTATCTCCTTGAACATTGATTTGAAGTTATTCTCACCAAATGACATCACTAAGTACACATAGTGACCATAGGTATATATTAATATTTTCTTTGGTATATCCTTATCCCTTCTACAATGGCCCAAAGGCATTCATTTTTATTGATTTTTGATAATCCACCGTTCAAGGGGTGTGGTGTAACCCTTACAAGGCCCGTAGTAATAACAATTACATGGACCATAGGCCATAGAGGAATTCATTTCCCTATGGATTCAAACCTAACATACAACCCACACTAACTACTTGGAACTTATCCTCCCCATCATCTTTATCATGAAACCAGCTCGACACCTTCACATGGATATTTAGCTAAGCTTTCCCATACATTCACCTGCTTGTCTCGATGGCAGGTGCCATACCCTCTCATTCTTTCAATCTGTTTAGCTTCTGCTATGGTGAATGCTCCTTGCTCATCCTTCCTTATAGAGCTTGTTCCTTGTAGGTGCCTGGTTTTCATCTGCAATTAAGGTGGCCTGAAGTCCTTTTGGAGGCCCGAAGGGATTAAGGGGGTCCAAAGGCCTTAAAGGACCCGAGGACCAAATCGGTGGCCCAAAGTCCCAAAAGGGGGCATATTCCCAGATCCTATAATGCCAAACAGTGTCTACTATAGTTCCCTCTACAGTACCTGCTACATTACTTCTACAGCTCCCACTATAGTACCTACTATAGTACTGCTACAATACTACTACACTCCACTAGAGTGACCCAGGAAATTATGCCTCCACTTGGATTTGATCCTGGGTAGCCCAGATGCACTTATGGATCCCTCACCAACCGGGCTAAGGCTCATGTGCTGGTATATCCTTATCCCATACTTTTAGGTTGTAACAGCTTATCCCATGGTCAATATTTCAGAACCATCATTCCCCTCTCAACAGATCAATGAGAATTCCGATCCTTGGTAGTGGATACATATTCTTCACCACAACCTGACTCCAGAACCATTAATCTAAACATATATTGAATCCCCCATGCATATTCATTAGATGAAAAACTGGGTTTTCCTTGGGGAAACATTGGATCTCAAAAATCCCTTCTCATTTATGACCTCCAAATGCATCCTCATCTCTTGAATATCTACAAGATATGTTCAATATACTAGTGTAGATATCAGTGCTATCAAGGGATTAATGTCTAATAATAATTAAATATCATTGTTTGGAGGTAAACTTGGTATGTCATATGGAATGACATCCTCATACTCCTCCCCAACTACTGGAAAATGTTTTCCCAAATAACCCTATACTCCATGATTATTGTTATCCAATTGACGAGAAATTAGATACACTCTCCTATGAATGAGCTCATCCTTCTCATAATAGTCTTTGTTTTCACCCATATAGGAATACCACATTCTGTCCCTTTGAACACATTGCATTCTCCCCCTAAAGCAATGAATATGGGAATGAATTATGGATAGCAAGTCCATTCCTAAGATGATGTCGTAAGGCCTCATTACTACAACAATGAGATCCAAAAAACACTCTAATCCTTGTTTCAATTCACACTATCATTATAAGTGAGAAAAAATTAAGTCACCACCTATAAGAGTATCCAAATATAATGGATGATCCAATGGATCAAAAAAATCTCAATGTCTCGAACCAGATAAGTGGAAAGTAAGGAATAGATAGCACCTATGTCTATCAATAATGCAACATAAGTATAAAATACATAGATCATACCTAATATCATCCATGGAGTCTCATGTTTAAAGGTATCCATAGCATAAAACTAACCTCATCCCTACCCACAAGATCCCTAAGATTTTAGTGGCCTACCAGGGGTGGTGGTTTTAATTAACCAAAACTCTAACCACCTCATGTTGCCCTGCTGAGCCCTCTGCAATGTTTATTGGATTATGGACCAACCTTCTCCTACCTCTCTCTCTATATCAGTATTCCCTTGACTGTCATATGAGCAGTTCTACAACATGTCAAAATTTCTTGAGCCATATGACACCGATCATCATAAGATAAACATCTCCTTTCCCATGAATTATTTGATCCATCCTAACTAGAAAATACTAATATACCTAAGTCTAGGGATCATATACCGAAGCTTCTAACATGATTAGATTCATGTGACTAAAATCAGCCACCTTCTACTGAGGTATCATCTATTGGGTTCCCTATATTAGCTCTCACTACTAGTTCCTTCTATTCCAAAAAAATATAACCAAAAATTCTATATCAATCAATCTAGTATAAGTGAAAATAAAAATAGATACCATGAATTCCCTAATGTCCCAAAGTAATCCCTACTCAATGGTCCTAGAACTAATTAAAAGATCCTATACTATATTCAAAGAGTAATGAGAGAGATCTGTAAACCTCATTCCATTATCTATTACAATCATACATCCCTATTTTTGATATAGAAGCTACTGTATGAGTACTAGTCACAGTGTTTCTAGATAGAACA
Organism: Viscum album; assembly: GCA_963277665.1. Lineage (NCBI taxonomy): Eukaryota > Viridiplantae > Streptophyta > Magnoliopsida > Santalales > Viscaceae > Viscum > Viscum album. Next base: position 1,494,758,706 of record OY728151.1, on the reverse strand, counting down.
CATCCTTGATGAGATTATCGATGTCTGACTAGGAGACAGTTTTATCATCATTTGACAGATTCACCATGCTACACCATGTCATAGAAGATCTATGAATAAGACTTGAAATTATTATTTCAATAAGATCTTCCCACATCCACAGAAGATGGAAAACATGAGTGACATCCATTATCCATTCATCAACCACATGGGGTTCTGGATCCCTTATAGCCTAAGAAGTCTCTACCTATAGAACTATTGAAATGAGCTTAACCTGTATGCATCCTCTTCAAGTACTTCCATCTCTTGCCGATAATCAAAGAGTGATGGTATAGCTGGTAAACCACTTGGAAGTTCTATATCTAGAATAGGACCAAATAATAATTCCAATTTAAAAGGAGGATCATCTTTGGGACCTTACAGTGGAATCAAAGATGGCTCTCTATTTGGAGGCATCTTGAAATTAAAGAAACGTGTACCTTGGTAAAAAGAATATATCTAGGGAGTTGACTCAATAAGTACATGGAAAACAAGACCATTACTATATGAGTCATACAAAAAAAAACATTCCCCATAACCAATGTCTATATGAACCATGTTGGAAGGGAAGTGTTCATTGTTTTTCTATGTGGATTTTTTTTTGTCTAACGCACCGCCACTTGAGTCCCTATCCTAAAAGAAAAATTCCAAATACTAAACACTTTTACCCCAAAACAATATCACTAACACATGTTTTAATCTATAAGAACACTCTGATACCACTCTATCTCAACCCGACCTATTTTCTTATTAATGAAGACTACCCCAAGACCTCCTCCAATAGGTACTGGGATAAAAACCAATGATGAGTAGGAATCTTCCAAAAATGGTAGGAATAATCCGAATGAACCTATGCATACATAGAAATATCCATACCTACACAATTATGATATTTAAATCAACTAAAACAATGAATACATACATCTATAATCCCATAATAGAGTATAATAGTAAAAGTACTAAAAACATAAAAAGGGGCTGAATAAAAGCCCAACCAAATCTTGTAATGTCCAACCTACTCCGCATGTGATTACTAAGTAAAAATAATGCTCTTGGTAAAACACATCAGTATTTTATGATCCAAAAACACTCTACCTTCTCTGTTTCCTCCTAAGACACCGTAAAAAGGGTCTTCATCTTCCTAATAATGAAAAGTGTGGGAAAATACCACAAAAAGGTGGGTATAACAATACTCATAAAGAATCCTAAAAAACAATACACATGAATCACCATATATATCCCTCAAAATAAAATATATAATGATAAATGTATAACTGAAACACCCATTTGTACTTATTAAAGACACCATGCCACCTAGATGTCATAAGAACTATATTACACAAGATTCTCCTCCATGAAATTATCATTATAGGATAATAAACTCATATAGCCATGATATTTTCTGATACACATGGTGAATAGGCCTAGATCACTAGTCTCTATCCATGAAAACATACTGGTCTAAGAAGGCCCTGATTCAAAGATAGAGGGTCACTCCCAGAAATTCTTAGGGACACTAAAAACCCTATCTACATCAACATGGTATGTAGGGGAACATATTATGATGATACCACAAACCCTACCATTATGACCTTCTGGATGAAGGGTAAACGTCTTGCATAGGGAGGTTGTACTAATTCCACAAATAGTAATTTTGGAAAAAATGATAATATAGGATCAAACTCCAGTCTCTTAGAGGTACAACACAATTATATCCAATATTTGGCCTCTAGGGGGATCACAATACAGTGATATGGACGTAATGTAACATTGTACCATCTAGGGAAAAAACTATGGGGAAAGGATCAACCCATACTAGTAAAAACATGAAAAGTAATACCCAAAAATAATCGTGAAGGGTGTACATGGCATGTACCTTGGAGTACACTGTGTGTCCATCTATCCCCATGTCTGCCTATGTGAATGGGCCTCACACAACATGTAGTCTTAAAATAAACAATGTTTAAAAGGATTAAATGGTGCGTAGAGGCTCAAGGTTTCCTTCATGTGTCACTTGGTCGTGTTTGTGTACTGATGTCATGTCCTTATACCATACCATGTACCAAATATTTGTTTATGTACTGATGATGTGTTTGTATACCAACACCTATACACCAATATGTGTCCATGTATAGGTACACAATGTGTCATCTAGACATTTACTTTTTACCGATTGTTTGTGTACTCTATGAAGTACAGAATGAGTCACACCATAGGGTCCACATGCCATGTGAAAAATATCACATGTCAAGTGATCCTTTACTCAGACCAAAACTATAGCATCTCATCCAGGGGTTCCCACATGTCTTATAATTCTGGATTACATGCCATGTTTCTTATGACTTTCCCAGATTCACTGTATGTCATCTCATAGCTTTCTGGAGCCAACACCCTTTCAAGAACCTATCGATCAAGGGTTTTTTGAAACATTTAAATCTCAATCTATGGAAAAATGAGATTTAATATACTAAAAAAACAAATTTTCAAGTCATTCTTCATTATGTGCTATGGAATGGAGAATAACGTGAAATATAGTATCCACAACCATTTGATCCATTGATGCTTCCATCATCACACCCCCATTATGTTGTACAAATTCAAGATATGAAATATCAAATCATTTCTCCTAGAACTAGATGTGCTATGATTGATTGATCAGGATATGCTAAACCCCGATCCAAATGAAGAATCATCTTGATGAAAAAAAAACTAATGGAGAAAATAATAAGAAAAAAATGAACTGAGTAGAACACGATCAATGTGTGTGTCAATTTAAATTCATTTTCAAGATAATAATAACCGTGAAATCAATAATCTGATGTAATTATCCCAAAATAAACCTATAATAAACCCATCATGAAAATATACATGATCCACACATCATTATGTTGATTGATTGATCCATTTTCATCATTGGAATCAATAATGAGGAAAGTAAACAATTAAAACAATTGACATACCTTGATTTGGATAAATCTTTGATGAAGAATGATGCAATGTCATAGTTATTGGTGAAATACTTATATTCTATTCGGTTCTAGACATTAATCCTTAATTCAATCATCATACCAAAATTATATCTTATTCCATGCTCTCTAAAGGCTCTCCAATGATTCGTAGGGTTATGCGACTAACCCTTCAAATTTTCTATATCCATTTATTTAAATAGGTGAGATTAGGTCTCATGGTTACAAAATCTATTTAACAAATTAAATATTTTTAATAAATAATTTAATTCGTTTTAGGATCACAACAACTTTACCAATAACTACCCACACTGACATAGGTTAAGTTAAACATAGTGTAAAAACACGTTCTTATCTCAATGGTGCCCTTGGATTTATGATCTGGGAAACCCATTAAAATTTATTCCATTTTTTTAGAAAAACTATATGTGTTTGTTTTTAATATATTTAATATATTTTAAACATTTATTTTGGGATCACCTAGCCTTAGAATCACATTCCATCTTAGTACCTGGTCTCCAAAATAATCCATATAATATCCAAATAAAAATACACCAAAAATATGTGATGTCAAAAAATATACTTAATAAATTTTCTATAATTATAATATATGTTTAATCAGTTCATAACTAAGTAATTAATTAATATAGTTTGATTATTTATGTCATTAGGTGATAATTTATAATGAATTCCTATATAAAGTATGTGATCTCTCTGAACCACAATTTTCCCATTTGGTAACACATTATTTCTCTATTACGTAATGTATTTATTCATTATTATAATATATATATATATATATCCAAAATAATTTTTATAACATCCATACATATGTATGTGGATCAATTCATATTTGTTTTATGGGGAAATATAAATTTTAAAAGGTTCCCTTCTCAATAAATCTATATTAGAGAACATGGTCTTAGGGAACTTATCAATTTCTTACCTAATTTAATGTACAATAAAAAATCTGTTAAAATCCAGATATATTTTCCAAAATCATTAATTTTATATCTATAAATCATATCACTTCATTTCTATTTTTTGTAAACAATTATTCCTTTATCTTTTTAAAAAATCTCTTTATTCTTTTTCCCAGCCTCTTCATAAGTGGTGATTTACTAAATTTACAAAGTTTCTCGTTATTATGATTTAAAATTATTTGAAATTCATTATTAATTATATATTATGAAGTATTATTATGAATGTTTTGGAATTATTTAATACCTCTATTCTCAGATACCATTATGAAACACATTCTAGTTATTACTAATGACATGATAGCTAAAGATATTTCCTTTCATGGGTAACCCTTATGTTTATTCTATACGTTTGATTATTCCTGTGAAAAATCTATAGTTGAACATGTTATTTTTGATGCTAGTGGATACAACTATAATGAATTTGGTAATTTTTTAGTATTATGATATGTTATGTGTGGTATTAGGGAGAAAACCTAATACCTTATTGGACACTTTTCACCATGTGGCAGAGTCTTGGATATTAGTCATGACTCATTTTTATGTCATGTTAGGTGTTACTATCACATACCTATATTCACATAACCATATTTTTCCATGTTATAAATCTTATTTCTCCATATGTTTATTCATGATATATTTTTTAGTATTATGGTATCATGTTATGTATTATCACTTATGTGTTATGCTTATTTTACATTCTTATTCCCTTACCTAGATTTTTAGCTCATCCATTTTTCATATGTTCTTCCTAGGTTATCCAACTCAGATTTAGGATAAAAAATTCATTTAGGATATCATTATGAGGATTAATAATAATAGTTTTTCTTTCTGTTTTATGTTTTCTAATTATATACCTAGTCTTCTAAAGACACAACAATTTTCTATCCTTGCACTTCATTTAATGGATAATTATGATTAGAATCATGTAATAATATGTGTAAAACACTTGGGATCCTATATACATCAATTACAGAGTATATTTAATGTTTTCAAAGACCATCCCTTGTTATTGAGATCCATAGTTTTCTTGGTTTTAGTTAGATATTATCGATGTTTTTTGGATCATTTCTCATAACTTTCTAATCCATCGAACATGTTAACTAAAAAGGCAACCAAATCCTTCTGAAAAAAGAATGGGGGGAATATTTTAATAAATTAAAGATTATATTAGTCAGAGAAAATTTTAATCAATTAACCAATTGTATAGAAGTATTTATAATATTTATATATTGATCCATGATCTTATTGGGATGCGTTATTTTGAAGAATGACATGGTTATAGAGAATTCATCATGACAATTGTAGAATTATGTGTAATATTACCCAAATCGTAATTTGATGTTTGATATGTTAGTTTTTTCATTAAATATTTGGATTTATTATCCTTAGGTATAAAACATTTATATGTATACCAATAATAAAGGATTAATGTATATATTCACATAGAAAGAGCTGAATATGCACAAAAGAATATGGTCATAGATGATTAATGATTATTGTTGATCAATACATTACCACCTGAGGTATGAAAAAAAAAGTGGATGATGCATTGAGTGAAAAGGACAATTCAAGATAATACATTACAAGGAATAAAAAATGCCAAATTTTTATTATTTATAATGAATGGATCTAAAAAATGGAAGGAAGTGGGAAAATTTAATATTTCTCAATAAAATGTAAATCTATCTATCCAATTGAAGACTACATTGGTGCTGATGTAAGATATCGAGCTATAAATGATAGTTACTATAAGGACCTGGACATATTACATACAAAATCATGAATTTAGTCATGAAAGAACTTCATTTTACATCTAATATCTTTTCAATTTTAGAGGTTTAGAGAATTAGGACAATACATTCATGACATTACACATTATTACAGAGTGGATGCCATAAAAAACAGTTTCCATTTTTTTCAAAATATAAAACATTAAAACATAAAACAAGACTCCTTGAAAATTCTTCAACATTTAACATGGATTCCTTCCTTGTATTACACATACATTAACCTGTGAATTTTTTTTTTAAAAATTGGGATGAGCACAAAAGATCAGTAAGGGATGGAAAAGAAGGAAATATCACATTAGTCCATGAATACTCATAACATTGAAAGCATTTTCAAAAAACATTCTTTTCACCCATATATACTTACTTTTTGTAACATGATATTTAAAAAATATCCACAAAAAACATGAGAATATAAACATAAATGTATCTTTGGGCATTACTTACATAATTTTGTAACCATTCTTGGCTACCTTATAATTTGTAACCCTCACAGCTACCTTACTTTGTGTAACCATCGCAGTTACACTTGGAGTAACCATACGGCTGACCTCTAACTTTCTTATACCCAATTCATTGGAGGGGATATATATCCCACCCTTCATCATAAATAATTCCCAATAACCAAAACATAATCATACAACATGAATAATTCCATAAAAACATTGCTTTGTAATTTTGTAAACCGAATTTAAAAAGAGGATTTTTTTAAAGAAATTCCCTTATAAATATCATAAAATTGAAGAGAGACATAATAGAGTGGATGGAGTATGTATATATACTATAAATACACATAATAATACACAATATAAACAGAACCCATCACAAAAACAATTTAAATAGAACCTAAATAATGAAGTAGAAGGTTAACCCAAAGAATGGAAATTTGGTTAAGAACTCCCTTACCTCGGGTTTTTCATACTTAAAACATGTTTAAAACTCTTTTATAATGGTCAAAAGAGTGTTATTAATATTTTAAAGAAACATGTTAATGTTTATAAAATCTTATATGATCATTTCATAACATCATTTCACCCTTAATTGTTTGTATTTTTCCCCTTGCATTGTTTTTTGGTGAATTCTTTACATGATTTCTATGATTGGTCCATGGTGGAAATTCTTGTCGATTGGAAGTGAAAATAATGAATTGGAATGGAGTAGTACTTACATATATTCAGTAACATAAATTTTTCCATTTATAATTTTTAATTCTTACATGAGGATGATTCATAAGATAGAACATTAATGATGTTCGTTTAGATCATTTTAGTGGTTCTTTCATAATAACAACCTTCTTTTGTCTTATAAATTAGAACCATGAGTAAAAAATAATTCCAGAACCATGGGTGAGTCATGAAACATATATTATAACCTGGTTCAATTATATACCTAGTCTTCTAAAGACACAACAATTTTCTATCCTTGCACTTCATTTAATGGATAATTATGATTAGAATCATGTAATAATATGTGTAAAACACTAGGGATCCTATATACATCAATTATAGAGTATATTTAATGTTTTCAAAGACCATCCCTTGTTATTGAGATCCATAGTTTTCTTGGTTTTAGTTAGATATTATCGATGTTTTTTGGATCATTTCTCATAACTTTCTAATCCATCGAACATGTTAACTAAAAAGGCAACCAAATCCTTCTGAAAAAAGAATGGGGGGAATATTTTAATAAATTAAAGATTATATTAGTCAGAGAAAATTTTAATCAATTAACCAATTGTATAGAAGTATTTATAATATTTATATATTGATCCATGATCTTATTGGGATGTGTTATTTTGAATAATGACATGGTTATAGAGAATTCATCATGACAATTGTAGAATTATGTGTAATATTACCCAAATCGTGATTTGATGTTTGATATGATAGTTTTTTCATTAAATATTTGGATTTATTATCCTTAGGTATAAAACATTTATATATATACCAATAATAAAGGATTAATGTATATATTCACATAGAAAGAGCTGAATATGCACAAAAGAATATGGTCATAGATGATTAATGATTATTGTTGATCAATACATTACCACCTGAGGTATGAAAAAAAAGTGGATGATGCATTGAGTGAAAAGGACAATTCAAGATAATCCATTACAAGGAATAAAAAATGCCAAATTTTTATTATTTATAATGAATGGATCTAAAAAATGGAAGGAAGTGGGAAAATTTAATATTTCTCAATAAAATGTAAATCTATCTATCCAATTGAAGACTACATTGGTGCTGATGTAAGATATCGAGCTATAAATGATAGTTACTATAAGGACCTGGACATATTACATACAAAATCATGAATTTAGTCATTAAAGAACTTCATTTTACATCTAATATCTTTTCAATTTTAGAGGTTTAGAGAATTAGGACAATACATTCATGACATTACACATTATTACAGAGTGGATGCCATAAAAAACAGTTTCCATTTTTTTCAAAATATAAAACATTAAAACATAAAAAAAGACTCCTTGAAAATTCTTCAACATTTAACATGGATTCCTTCCTTGTATTACACATACATTAACCTGTGAAATATTTTTTAAAAAATTGGGATGAGCACAAAAGATCAGTAAGGGATGGAAAAGAAGGAAATATCACATTAGTCCATGAATACTCATAACATTGAAAGCATTTTCAAAAAACATTATTTTCACCCATATATACTTACTTTGTGTAACATGACATTTAAACAATATCCAAAAAAAAACAAGAGAATATTAACATAAATGTATCTTTGGGAATTACTTACATAATTTTGTAACCATTCTTGGCTATCTTATAATTTGTAACCCTCACAGCTACCTTACTTTGTGTAACCATCGCAGTTACATTTGGAGTAACCATACGGCTGACCTCTAACTTTCTTATACCCAATTCATTGGAGGGGATATATATCCCACCCTTCATCATAAATAATTCCCAAGAACCAAAACATAATCATACAATATGAATAATTCCATAAAAACATTGCTTTGTAATTTTGTAAACCGAATTTAAAAAGAGGATTGTTTAAAAGAAATTCCCTTATAAATATCATAAAATTGAAGAGAGACTTAATAGAGTGGATGGAGTATGTATATATACTATAAATACACATAATAATACACAATATAAACAGAACCCATCACAAAAACAATTTAAATAGAACCTAAATAATGAAGTAGAAGGTTAACCCAAAGAATGGAAATTTGGTTAAGAACTCCCTTACCTCGGGTTTTTCATACTTAAAACATGTTTAAAACTCTTTTATAATGGTCAAAAGAGTGTTATTAATATTTTAAAGAAACATGTTAATGTTTATAAAATCTTATATGATCATTTCATAACATCATTTCACCCTTAATTGTTTGTATTTTTCCCCTTGCATTGTTTTTTGGTGAATTCTTTACATGATTTCTATGATTGGTTCATGGTGGACATTCTTGTCGATTGGAAGTGAAAATAATGAATTGTAATGGAGTAGTACTTACATATATTCAGTAACATAAATTTTTCCATTTATAATTTTTAATTCTTACTTAAGGATGATTCATAAGATAGAACATTAATGATGTTCGTTTAGATCATTTTAGTGGTTCTTTCATAATAACAACCTTCTTTTGTCTTATAAATTAGAACCATGAGTAAAAAATAATTCCAGAAACATGGGTGAGTCATGAAACATATATTATAACCTGGTTCAATTATATAAATGGTTTAATGACCATAATTGAAATAATTAATGGAAATTGAAATCACATCATCCACGATGTCGATAATTCGACACAAACAGACAATGTTTTTATTTTATAAATAAGTGGGAGAGGAGAGAAATAATGATGAGTAATTTTACATAAACATGATAATTTCTAGAATATACATGATTTATAGAAATTTCATTCCTCTTGGGTAAGGATATATGAAGAAATAATATGTAAGGAACTCAAAATAAAAGAATAAGTGAGAAATCTCTTACAAAACAATTCAGCAGCCCAACGGCTATGCGAAAGGGTTTTAGAAAACATTAAGAAGAGAGGGGACATGGGTCACCCTTCCAAAAAATGAATCATAATATAGAATAGATCAAGAATAATAAGTAAATAAGAACATGGTATGGAAACTTGAAAGATATACCACATAAAAGAGAACTTGAATGGAAAAAAGAAAGAAATTGAGAATTTTCTTACCTTGTAGAGTAACCCTTAGAACATGAAGTTTTGGACCTTGGGGGTTTGAGGAAACCTTGGGAGTAATAATATAAAGGTAAGGAGGCCAGATCATTGTTTTGGGAGAATTGGTAATGAATTAAATGAAGGGAAGAGTTGGTATTTATAGGAAATGTGAGGGATTATATTAATAATTTTCAAGGGACACCTCATGAGTGGTATTTGCAAAAGAATGAGCTTTCCCATGGTATTTTCCCATGGTATAAGACACTTGGAAAACCTCACATATTATTTAACTATACACAAGTCGACTAGATTTATGACATCATTATTACATCATTAATGATTTCATGAACACACCGAAACTAAAAACTGCATTTTTTACTATTTACTGAAAAATCAACTGTTTCAGAAAAATTCCCAAAATTCACCATAACCATTTATTGACGTGTAGATTTCAAAAATGAATTCCATTTTTGAAAAGAGTTTTCTAAATATTATTAATTTAATTTTTAAATAAAAGTATACTTAATTCAAAAATTAACAATTCTAGTTCGGTAAATACTTCTACATCACAATGAAAAATTAACCTAGATCCTATAATATTAAAGCCTTAATAAAATAAAATAATCATAAAATTTACTATTCATTAGGGTCATATTACTATTCATATTACTATTCATAAGGGTATGTTACTATTCACAAAAAAAAACAAGTTGGTTCTAATAGACTCCAAATATCATATTGAACACAATTATAAATGATAGTTTCTTGAAATCCAAAAGATAGAAGTGGAAAAGTTATGTTTTAAATGATAGTTAAAAATATCTACTTAAAACAAAGTTCCATGAATTTCAATTTATTTTTAGAAAAACTCAGGGTGTTACATTATCCCCACCTTCTGGAAATTGTGTCCTCAAAATTTTATTTACTTATTAAACAACTGAGGGTGTTTTTCCCTCATTTCATTTTCAGACTCCCATGTTTCTTCTTCAACCATGTGGTTTCTCCAAAAAACCTTTATTTGGTGGATTAACTTATTCTTCTATACCTGTTTCCTTCAATCAATAATCTGAACTAGTTTCTCATCATAAGAAAGGTTCTCTTCCAACTGAACTTCTTTTGGGCTCAAGACCTGTGATGAATCTGGAACATACTTTCTCAACATTGAAACATGAAAAACATTGTGTATCTGAAACAAACTCGGAGGAAATTCTAAGCGGTATGCAACTATTCCAAATTTCTCCAAGATTTCAAAAGGACTGATGAACTATAGACTTATCTTTCCTTTATTACCAAAACGCATAAAAATTTTACAAGGAGAGAATTTAACGAAAAAATGGTCACCTACCACGAAAGAGAAGTATTTCCTTCTGTTATCTGCATAACTTTTCTTCCTACTCTGAGCTATCCTCATGTGCTGCTGGATCATCCTCACTTTCTCACCCACTTCATCAACTAATTCTAGCCCCATCAACTTTCTTTCATCGACTTCATCCCAAAATGCTGGAGTCCGACACCGCTTCCCATACGAGGCCTCAAAAGGTTCCATTAGAATACTATAATGAAAACTATTATTATAAGAAAACTCAAATAAAGAAAGATGTTGATCCCAACTTCCCTGATAGTCCATTGAACAAGCTCTAAGCATATCCTCCAAAGTTTGAATCATTCATTTTGAATGCCCATCTGATTGGGGATGAAAAGATGTACTAAAATTTAACTCTGTGCCCAATGACTTCTAAAGTCCCTTTCAAAAGTTATAAGTGAACATGGGATCTTAGTCAGATACAATGGAAACAAGAACTCCATATAACCTAACAATCTCTTTGAGGTACAATCGAGAAAGCTGATCCAAAGAAATTATATCTCAAATTGATATAAAATGTGCAGACTTTGTTATCCGATCAACAATAACCCAAGTAGCATTGTTACCTCGCGAAGTCTTTGGTAACCCCACCACAAAGTCCATGGATACATTCTCCCATTTCCACTATGGCACTTGAAAAGGATGAAGCATCCCCTTTGGTAATTTACTCTCTGCTTTAACCTATTGACATGCCAAGATTTGAATGGTAAAATTAGAAATATCTATTTTCATTCCATCCCACCAATAATACTCTCGATGGTCTCTATAAATCTTAGTACTGCCAGGATGAACAGAAAATGGAAAACTATGAGCTTCACTGAACAAATCTTTCATCAATTGAGAATCACTAGGCACACACAACCTTTTTCCAAATCTTAAAACACAATCTTTATCAAGATTAAATTTTGGCAACTTACCCATTTTGACCAATTCTATATTTTTCTATAGCTCACGGTCTTCCTTTTGCACTTACTTAATTCTGTCTGACAACCAAGACTGCACTGAAACCTGAAACAAAATAGAGGTATTCCCAGCACCAACATCTTCTATGCCAAAATTCTTCAAATCATTAATCAAGGGATCATGTTCCAAACATAACATGGTTCATGATGCATGATGTTTTCGACATAATGAATCTGCTAATTTTTTTGCTTTTCCAGGATGGTAATTGATCATGCAGTCATAATCCTTTAATAGTTCTATCCATATTCTCTACCACATGTTTAATTCCTTCTGAGTGAATATATATTTTAGACTTTTATGGTCAGTATATATTTGGCATTTGGTTCTGTATAGATGATTCCTCCAAATTTTCAAAGCAAAAACCATAGCTTCCAATTCCAAATCATGTGTGGGATAATTTAGCGCATGAGGATTAAGTTGTCTCGAATCATAGGCAATTACTTGATCATTCTGCATCAAAACACAACCAAGGCGCTTCAAAGAAGCATCACTGTAGATGAAAAACTCACCATTTCAGGAAGGTAAGTCCAAAACTGGAGCATTCAGCAATCTCTTCTTTAGTTCCTGAAAACAAACATCACATTTTTTTATCCAAACAAATTTAACCCCTTTCTGTGTTAACTTAGTTATCAAGCTAGATAACCGTGAAAAGTTCTTAACAAACCATTGGTAATAAATTTCTAAGCCAAAAAAACTACGAATCTCTATAACATTTGTGGGTATTGACCATTCATCAACTAATTTTGTTTTGGTAGGATCAACTGTTATTCAATCCTTATTTACAATGTGCCCAAGAAAATAAATCTTTTGCAACCAAAAATCACACTTGTTGAATTTTCCATATAGTTTATTTTCTTTTAAAGTAATAAAAACAACTTTTAGATGTTTTTCATGCTCCTCTTTATTTTTATAAAATACCAGAATGTCATCAATAAATATAACCAAAAACTTATCCAAGAACTCATGAAATACTCTATTAATAAGATTCATGAATACAGTAGGAGAATCAGTTAATACAAATAGCATAACAACAAATTCATAATGCCCATATCTATTACTAAAGGCTGTTTTTGGGATGTCATCATCCTTCACCTTCAGCTAATGGTATCTAGATCTCAAGTCAATCATGGAAAAGTACTGAGCTCCCTAGAGCTGATCAAACAAGTAATCAATATGAGGAAAAAGATACTTGTTTTTAACAGTGATGTTATTCAAAGCTATATAATCAATTCAAAGTCTCATGGAACCATCTTTCTTTTAAAAAAACAGGGGATACCAATGGTGAAGTGCTAGGACGAATGAAGCCTTTGTCAAGAAAATCATGCAACTGATTTTTGAATTCAAGAAGTTATATTGCAACCATACGATATGGGGGTTTTCAAATTGGCTTAGCATCTGGAACTAAGTCAATTGTGAATTTGACTTCTCGATCAGGTATGACACCAAGTAACTCATCAGGAAAACATCAAGGTATTCATTTACAACTGGCATATCCTTAATTTGAATAGTTCCCTTGTTTTCAACAATATGAGAAAGATAAATTTCATTTCTATCTTTCAATAGTTTTCAGCTTCCTGATATGTTATCAATTGTATGGGTTCATTCTTTTATACAAAATGAAACTCTTTCTGAAAAACAAATTCTTTAGCTCTACAATCAATCTTAGCATGATAATCAGAAAGCCAGTCCATCCCCAGAATAACATCAAAATCAACTAAGGGTAAAACAACAAGGTTTGTAGGTAAAGTATTTCCACAGACCACAATAGAATGATTCTTATAATTCATCTTTTCTATAACATTTCCCCCCTGCTGTTTTAACAAAAATTTCGGGTCTCATTTATTGAGTTGATATTTACAATTTACCAGAAACTTTCTCAGAGATGAAAGAATGTGTAGACCCCGTATCAAACAAAACTTTAGAAAAATATGAGTGAAAAAAAAATTACTTGATACAACTTCATTGGATGGACCAACATCTTCTGACGTAGTTTCAAAGGATCTTACTACACCTTTCTGATTGTAGTCTAGCTTCTTTCCATCATTCAGATCTCACTTTGGGAAGGAGTTTTCATAGTGACCCATCTCACCACATTCAAAACACTTTACAGTTTGCTTATCAAGATTATTCTTTGGATCATTTTCATTGAAATATCAGGCCATATGTCCAAACTTCCCACATTTAAAACACTTCCTAGTTTTTCTAATACAATCCCCAGGGTGTTTCATTCCACACTTTTCACAAAATGGAAATTGGATTTTCTTACTATCAGATTTCTTTGGTTGATTCTTACCCATTGCTTGCCAACTGAACCTATTCTTCTCTTTGTTTCTAAAATGCATGTGATCATCAACAAACAACACCCTCCTTCGATTTCAATTCAAGGAATTTCTTCTCCATCCTTAGTCGCACCACATTAGGAAAATATTTTTCATGGAATAGACTTTTAAATTCATCCAAATATAAGGCATAAATATACTCTCTACCCCTAATATTCCTTGACATTGAACACCACTGATTAGATTCCCCTTCAAAATGATAAATGGAAAGACTTACCTTTTGATTTTCTGAACATCCCATAACATCGAATATCTTTTCATGGGCTTTGATCCATCCTTCAGATGCTACTGGGTCAGAAGATCCATTGAATGCAGGAGGATGTTGTCTCATAAAATGTTCCACTACTGTCATGTTCTGTTGTGGTACCTCTATTGGTTCTCTTGCATGGATTCCACCACTATTTATTTCCTATGTTAGCTAATCCATTACTATCACAAACTACTCAGTTCCAATCCCTACCATTCTGGGCTGTAGTTCTTGAAGGATGTCATTCTGTCGGGGCCTCTCCTCTTCAGCATCCATGTTCCTTCTGCGGACAACCATTCTGAACAAACATGTATCAGATGAAGCAACATGGTAATCATTAAATGGTATAACATTTCAAATTAAACATAGAGTGAAAATCATTTATGGTATTCTATTAACATCACCCTAACCCCTAAAGTTATCTAAACCATCCTATGATACCAACTATAAGGACCCGACCTTATTATATACATAATATTGAACATAGTTAAGAAAAAAATTACTTTTACATTGAATATCTTTTCATGTTTAGAGCTTTAGAGAATTAGGACTATACATTCAGGACATTACACATTATTACAGAGTGGATACCATAAAAAAACAGTTTCCATTTTTTCGAAATATAAAACATTAAAACATAAAACAAGACTCCTTAACAATTCTTAAAAATTTAACATGGCTTCCTTCCTTGTATTACACATCCATTAACCTATGAAAAATCATTTAAATACTTGGGATGAGCACAAAATCTCAGTAAGGGATGTAAAATAATGAAAGATCACCGTAGTCCATGAATACTCATAACATGTGAAATAATTTTGAAAATACATTCTTGTCACCCATATATAATTACTTTGTGTAACATGATATTTACACAATATCCACACAAAACATTAGAATATAACCATAAAGGTATCTTGGGGAATTACTTACATAATCTTGTAACCATTCTTGTCTACCTTATAATTTGTAACCCTCACGACTACCTTACATTGTGTAACCATTGTAGTTACACTTAGAGTAACCATACAACCAACCTACAACTTACTCATACCCAATGAATTGGAGGGAGATATAGGACCCACCCTTAATAACAAAATAATTCACAAGAACCAAAACATAATCATACAACATGAATAATTCCACAAAAACATTGCTTTGGAATTTCTTAAACCGAATTTAAAAAGAGATTTTTTTTAAAGAAAAGCCCTTATAAAAATCATACAATTGAAGAGAGACTTAATAGAGTGGATGGAGTATGTGTATATAATGTAAATACACATAATAAAACATAATATAAATAGAAATAATCACATAAACAATTTAAATAGAACATAAATAATAAAGTAGAAGGTTAACCCAATGAATGGAAATCGGGTTAAGAATTCCCTAACCTCGATTTTGTATTACTTACAACTTGTTTAAAACTTTTGTATAATGGTTAAAAGAGTGTTTTTAAAATTTTAAAGAAACATTTTCTTGTTTATAACATCTTATATGGTCATTTCATAACATCATTTCACCCTTAATCTTTAGTATTTCCCCCTTGCACTGTTTTTGGGTGAATTCTTTACATGATTTCTATGATTGGTTCATGGTGGAAATTCTTGTCAATTGGAAGTGAAACTATATAATTGGAATGGAGTAGTACTTACATATATCTAGTAACATAAATTATTCCATTTATCATTTTTAATTCTTACATGAGGAAGATTCATAAGTTAGAACATTAATGATGTTCATTTAGATCATTTTAGTGGTTCTTTGATAATAACAACCTCATTTTGTCTTATAAATTAGAACCATGAGTAAAAAAGAATTCCAGAACCATGGGTGAGTAAAAAAACAAATATTATAACCTGGTTAAACCATATAAATGGATTCATGACCTGACATTAAATAATTAATGGAAATTGAAATCACATTGTCCACGATGTCGATAATTCGACACAAACAGACAATGTTTTTATTCTTTAAATAAGTGGGAGAGGAGAGAAATAATGATGAGTAATTTTACATAAACATGATAAAATGCATAATATACATGATTTATGTAGATTTCATGCCTCTTGGGTAGGGAGATATGAAGAAAGAATAAGGAATGAACTCAAAATAAAAGAATAAGTGAGAAATCTCTTACAAAAACATTTGGCAGCCCAATGACTATGCGACAGTGTTTTAGAAAACAATAAGAAGAGAGAGGACAAGGGTCACCCATACATAAATGAATCATAATACAGAATAGATCAAGAATAATAAGGAAATAAGAACAAGGTATGGAAACATTAAATATATACCACATAAAAGAGAACTTGAATGGAAAAAGAAAGAAATTGAGAATTTTCTTACCTTGTAGAGTAACCCTTAGAACATGACGTTTGGGACCTTGGGGGCTTGAGGAAACCTTGGGAGGTCTAATATGAAGGAAAGGAGGCCAAAGCTTTGTTTACGTAGAATTGGAAATGAATTCAATGAAGGGAAGAGTTGGTATTTATAGGAAAAGTGAGGGATTATTTTAATAATTTTCAAGGGACACCTCATGAGTGGTATTTGCAAAACCATGGGCCTGCCCATGGCATTTTCCCATGGTATAAGACACTTGGGAAACCTCACATGTTATTTAACTATAAAAAAGTATACCAGATTTATTACATCATTATTACATAATTAATGATGTCATTAACACACCGAAACTCAAAACTGTATATGTTTTTACTATTCACTGAAAAATCAACTTTTTCTGAAAAATTCCTAAAATACACCCTAACCATTTATTGATGTGTAGATTTAAAAAATGAATTCAATTTTTTAAAAATAAGTTTCTAAATATTATTAATTTAATTTTTAAATAAAACCATACTGAATTCAAAAATTAACAATTCTAATTTTGTAACTAGTTCTATATCACAGTGAAAAATTAACCTAGATGCTATTATCTTAAAGCCTTAATAAAATAAAATAATAATAAAATTTAGTATTCCTTAGGGTCATATTACTATTAATATTACTATTAATAAGGGTATTTTACTATTCATAAAAAACAAGTTGGTTCCAATAGACTCCAAATAACATACTGAACACAATTATATATGGTAGTTTGTTGAAATTCAAAACAAAGAAGTGGAAAAGTTATGTTTTAAATGCTAGTTTTAAATATATACATAAAACAAAGTTCCATGAATTTCTATTTATTTTTAGAAAAACTTGGTGTGTTATAGTTACAAATATCCTCGAGTAAAATAGTGATAATGACATAATAATAAGGTCACACAACTTTTTATTTTTTCAATCCATACTATATTTCAAAAATAGTTTATTACGGAAATATAATAGTTCTACATTAACTATTTATCTAGGATGTTAGAATCTGTATAGATATTTGAAAGAATATTTCTGCTAGGATGACATGAGGAGAGATATTCTATAGATTGAATCTCATTTTCTTGGTATGTCAGCAAGTTATGGATGAAATAAAAATTTATAAGGGGATATTACATCCATTAACAATACAATAATGGATATAGGAAAAAAACACCGTCAATTATTTTCATTAGAATCATCAAAATTATTAAAGGGAACACTGTTATATGGGTTGTATTTAATCACCTAACTAATTCATCACACATAATTTCTATTATAGAATACTTATTTTTTTATCATAATTATTGGATATTATTCAAGTAAGTGGAATGGTTTTATGGAGTACCACATTCCATTATGTCTGACCAGGAATCAAGGACTGCCTCAATGTTCCAGGGAAGTCTTCAACAAGATCTTGATATAATGTTATGTTTCAAAATTGGAAATCATCCTAACATATATGGTTAGTCAGAAATAAAAATTCAAACCCAATATGATATGTTCATATCTTGTTATTTGGATATCATAAAAGTTTGGGATTTTCATTTTCCTATAGATGAGTTTTCATTCCAGAACAACATTCATTCAAGCATTCATATAGATCCTTACGAAGCTCCTGAATTAAATGAAATATAGAGATACAACATACTCAAATAAAGTTAAAGAAGGAATGATATTGGGAACTGAGATAGCTAAAATAATAGTAGATAAGTTTAGATCAATTTAGAAACACATTGAGGAATCTTAGATTAGGTAATGTAGTTATTTAGATTATCAAAATCATTATCTAGAATTTTATGGTTAGGAAAAGGGTTTTATTTGAATTTATCCATGGAAGAATGTTATCATATTTGGGAATAAAGGTAAAATAAAACCTACGTATATCATTACCATTTAAATTATTTATCATATTATGACCATTACATATTGATCGTTTCTACTACATAACATTACTCAAGTCTATGAGGTGTCCCTTGTATCTCTCCTAAGGTTGTACATGGAAGACCCTTCATATATTCTAAATATAATGTTAAACCATCTAGAGAATGATATTTCTTATAAATTTTTTTTATTTGTCTTGGATCATATAAAAAATATTATATTAAATAATACCACTCACTTGATAAATTTTTAGTGGTAAAATGACAAGTTTGATCCATATATGTGGAAACAGGGGGAAATGAG
This sequence comes from Viscum album, assembly GCA_963277665.1. NCBI lineage: Eukaryota > Viridiplantae > Streptophyta > Magnoliopsida > Santalales > Viscaceae > Viscum > Viscum album. The sequence continues at coordinate 1,494,739,324 of OY728151.1, read as the reverse complement.
GAGGCTGAAAAATCCCCATTTGTTTGAATTGGAGTGATGATTTTTAGGGGAAATTAAATTTAAAGGAGGTATAATGTAACACCCTAAGTATTTAATAATTTTTATTTTTGACTAGATAAATTCCTTTGATATATTGTGTTTGACGCAACACCATGTTAATATTTTTCTATATTCAACACCAGATTAACTTTAGTTACACGTGACACTTAGTTTTAACAAAATAGTTATACATTTTTGTCAAAAAAATTTGTTCTTTAATCCTTAACAATATAGTCTGTCAATTATAAATTATATATATTAATAATAATAACAAATTATGAATAAATAATTTCTTTTGTATATGATGAAATAATGTTGATATATAAATATGAGATTCTTCATAAATTCCTTATATGTTTCAAACATACTATTTTCTCAATGAAAATTTTCATCTTGTGAGAAATAAAAACAAATATTTTTCACACTTTTATAAAATAAATATAAAAATATCAAAACCATTATTAATCAGAATTTCAAAATTATCATAGTATGTTTTATTTATTTTTGTGAAAATAATTCTTTTATGAAATTCCAAAAATAATGATAATAAATTGAAAAAACAAATTTTATTTAAACGTTTTTGATGATTAATTTTATTTAAAAATGTTTTAAATGTATATCTAGTTCAATTTTACAACCATTTTTCCAATTTATGTCACTAAGGCCAATTTCAAATTTATTTTTTATATAAAAACATTTCCATATTTTGAACATTTCCCATCTAAAATAAATCATTCATGTCATGTCTATGAGTTTCTTTTTAAATTATATTTATACAATTATGTGAATATTATTATGAAAATGAATTTTATATTTTGAATCATAGAAATGTTAATTATCTTACAATTTAAACAATATTTTTTGTCAAATGAATATTAAAAAATGTATAAAATATTTACATCGATTAATGTAAAAATGGCTTTACCAGGGGTGGATAAACAAAAAACTATGATTTAAAAATAACCTAAATCATGTCAAAAGCCAATTTTATGGACATATTTTTACCACATCTATTCTATTTTCAAGTATATTCAATTTTTTATCCTTGTTACACGACAAAATGATGGTGTAATTATTCATTTAGTAAATATCTAGTGGGCCACTCACCACAGTTACAAAATCCTAGACCCTTTCTTATCCTATTAACTCCATTAAACCCATATGGTTCAGTAAAGACCTAGAAAAATCAATTCCCAACATATCTTTTCTCATACATGTATCCTTTGATTGTACACAAATTTAACCTAGTAAGTATTCTATTTCAAACCTAATGAAATTTCTTGAAGAATATGTAACATTCATCGACAAGTATTTTTGTTTTTTTTATTTTCGAACTTCTATAAATTATTATTATATCATGATAATATAATAACATTAGTATATTCAGTATAATGATATGTTTTTATGTTAAGGTAATAATATAATACCACCAAAACTTTGATCAAGTGGGATATGAATCATTTTTCATTTGTATGGTCGATTACCACCTTACGGACCAATGTAATTCATTTTTCCACTTCCAACATTCATGGACAGAAATAAGGATGGATTTATTATTTATATATGGTATTTGTGAGTTTATAATTCTTATTCAATAATAATATCATTTATAATATCATAAACTTTATTTTGTGAGAATACCACAACAATGCATGTTTGTATGGCAGACTAACACCTCATGAAGGGATGTGATTCATTCACAAATTACATGGAAGGTAAAAAACGAGAGGTTAAATAGAAATATGTGATTTATATGACATAATAATGATTCTTTATAGACCACATACCATTTAAATTTCATTTTCCAAATTCATAAACTAAATGGAAATAACAGTCATGTGTACATATAACCTACAGACTCTATAAAAGGTGTATTTCACTTTCAATAACTATATATTATGGATTAATATAAATAAATATATAAAGAATATATATAAAATTTGTATCATTCAGAAAATTGTGGACATTAAGAATTCCTGATTAACACATGAGGATTAAAATAACAACAAATCAAATCATATAAGAAAAACAAAGTTGTTATTACCCAATATGTAACATTAACCAAGAATTTTTAATAAAAGAGTAATAAAATATCATAAGAAAATTATTAATGGTATAATAAATTAATTTTTTTTATCTTTAATATATTTATGATAAAAATATATTCATTATATAATAGGTTTGAATGTGTATGACCATTTTCAAGACTTATGGTAATTGATTTCAAGTCTCTCATTTAATTTTGGGAGACATGAAAACTCACAAATCGTTTCATTTGTGTTGCGTATATAAATAACCTTTTACATGTTATATTATTAAATCCAATTCTTTTATGATATGTAAATTTCCATTTTATTGTTTTTCAATATTTGGGACTACGATTCAAATTTTTAATAATGTGTTAAGGGGTTTATTCCCAAATTACCTCTCTTGAGACGTATATTATGTTATAGAAAAATATTCTTTCATGAGGTGTATATATGTCCTCATTAATATATAAATGTTTGAATTTATTTATACTCATGATATATTATGTTCAATTTTATTTAAATCCTTCTTGGTTCATATGATTCAAATATACCAATGTGGTAATAATTTTATGTTTGAATCCCATGGTTCCTAGGGATTATTTATGATTATGTTTCCAATGATAAATTATTATGAAAAATGTTCCATGAAACATATTAATTTTATTCTCCTCTAGTTATTATTTTGATTTTCAAGTAACAATAATTTTTGTAACTCTTTTGTAATTAAAAAAAATGAGAAAATGTTTTTATGAGAATCTTACTTTATTAATCACTTCAGTTGGAAATTTGTTTTCTTCTAAAACCATATTTTTCATAATTTATTTAAATTATTTTTATTATCCTCCTATGTATTTTAAAAGTAACTATCCACCACATATGAATTTTTGAAAAAAAATAAAAATGTATACTCGTGAAATTTTCCAAAAAATCCATGCTTTAATTTTACGTAAAAGAGCATGGAATATTTTTTTTAGATGTACGACATTAACCAAACATCATATTATCATGAATATTATATTATTTTAAGAATCTACTATAAATATTTATGTTAATATTCAAAATGAAATGTTTTTTAAATTGTTTTATGTTTTAATTTTACATATCATTGTAATAAAGATATCTTCCTCTTGAAATGTTTCAATTCATCCATCAAATTAATTCTCTATAAAATATTACCTCAATTGATGTTGCATATTCCTTTCTGCGTATATTATAGAAGTTTAATATTACAAATATTTCTTAAAATGTTTTACTTTTATGATGGAATGATGTTTACAAAACCCATTTCTCTTCCATAGGTTATACCTTAATAAGATTCTTAGCTAGGAATATTCTTTTGTAAAGGTTTCTTCTATTATTAATATAAAATTTATCTCTTTTACATAGGTAATGATATCATTTACCTATTATGAGTTTTTTTCTTATCTTATGATATGATGAGTTTCCTATGATACTGTGGAAAGCATATGCATGTAATTCATTATGTGATGGGTGGTATCTATATCTACCCACAATGTAATGGATAATGATTAATGATCCATTATATCATAGGGTACACATGTGGTTTTCCCATTCCCAAAAAGGAGGGTACATGGGTGGTTAGCCTAAGACCAAAAGCATAGTACACATGTGGTTAACTAAAGCTCGAATTAGGGAACATGTGAGGTCATATCAATCCCTAAATAGGTACCTGTGTGGTTTTCCCAAGCCTTGAATTTATAAATTCCTTGGTGGGTATCCTTGACATAATATTTTCCATGCTTATTTCAATTTCTAATATCTAATTCATATTAAAATGTTAATTTATTATGGCTCATATTCCATGATTTCATTATGATTCATTTTTTCATAACATCCATTCATTATTAAATGACTCATGATTATGTTCATTGATATTAATAGTATGGTTTTATATTTTTATGTGCATGTAATCATGCCATCATGTTAATGTTATGATTATTTATCTCCTTTTGATATCGTTACTAAACATATAAGATCACCCTTTGTTATGTTTCCTTTCCCCAGGTAATTAAGATATGTATTATGTATGACTTATCTAATATGGGTTCCAAACATGGAGATCATAGTGGGATATGATGTGCCTCACATATGAATAAATTAGTTATGTTTTACAGTTTCTAGAGGCACTAAACTATCACATTTCATTGGCATTTTTTTTAATTTTATGAATATTTATAATAAATAATGTAATATATTTCTATGATAATCCTGGGTCACTATATACATAGTGGGTACTTGTTAATGAATCCCAAAACCTAAAATGATGATCTTATCTAATCATCACTAATGAACATCATCCTAGTGAGGCCTATAGTAATCAATTCATTGATATTATGAGTCAAAAAGTAAGATAAAATTTAAATTATTCAGTGTATTGATCAGAATGATAATTAAAAACATACTAATTTAATTTTTTATAGACCATGTATGAAATAATTCAAATTTACACTACTAGATTTTCATATTAAAGAAATTATGATCTCTGATCATATTACTCCAATCATCTTTAGGTGATAGTTTCAATGTATCATGTGTCTCATCCAAATAAATTACACTACATTTTATTTCAAGTACCATAAAATGGTCATTTGATAACTGTAGTGGCTGTTTTCCAAGGGTGGATGCAATTTCAGGAGTTCGATACTCAAATTTGATACCCAATATGTGTAGATCAATGTCTATGCTTTGATATGAGCAGTAGAATGTCTTAGATCCAATCTCAATTAGTATGTGGATTTTATGGATTAACCAATGTAGGCTAATGACCGGAAAGGTAGAGGATGAGTTTCCACAATGGGACCCTTAATTTAAAATCGTGGGATTCTACTGATGTATGAGTGACTAAATAATATCCAATTATTATAAGATAAAACAATGGTTAGGATTAAGATTAATCATAGATAAGGATTGTGGAAATCCCATAAAGTGTGTATAACATTAGAAGAAACATGAGTGAATTACATATATTCTCCCATGATGGATATTTGGATGCATATTAGATCAATAAAATTTATATTAGAAGTTAAATCCCCCTGTAGATCATAGAGTATGTGATTTAGTATAGATTTACTTCACACTGAGGATATTAAAGGGAGACTAAAATTAAATTGTTATACCTGGTATTAATCATGTTTTCTGGGTATTATACATAATCACATATATTAATGTTATAGTCTACATCAATGAGATATTGGAACTGGTAAAATCTAGTTGTTAAGAGGTTATCTTTATAGATTTGGTGATGAAATTTAATTCGAGGAATCTTGATAACGGATTTTTGGATTTTTTTCCACTCAAATACTTTTTATATAATGATTATAGCGATTATGTTTAATTTAGAACCAATATGGGTAAGATGATACATGTATAGAGGGAAATAAAATTAAATATTTCAAGGATTTGGGAGAGATCATTGTATCCAAGGTTTATAATATATTTTAAAATAGTGGTACTTATATAAGAAGTAGCATTGAATTATATTTTATCACTATTAAAAGTTACACTATGTGTCAAAACATTAGAATTTCCCCTCCTACTGGACATTATGATGGGTGATGCACACCTCTTTAGTTTTCATAAAACTGGTCAGGTTTCACCAAACACCATTTCTATTTTATTGGATCAGGTGGTGGTTTCTTCTAACATATTGAGGTTATCAATGAATATCAATGACATGATGTGTTCCTAATATATGGGTGTGTTAGTGATTCTAATATAGTACATATTTGATGGTGAACCCAAGTATTGTTAAGATGTTATTGTTCATTGGACACATTTTTGTAACTCACTATAAAATGTAATTGAGAATAGAATACTCAATTTAGAGGATCCACCAATAGTGGTCAGAAGATTACATTGTAATGTCAAGGGCTCCCAAATTGTCATTTATTACACTAGTGAATCATGAAAAAATTTACATATTTTTACTATAACTGAAAATATCCCATAATCAAGAGCATATGTAATTATATAGGAGAGTGACTATGAAATTTTTACACCATCTGAAGTTGTTAATATTTATGTCTATAATAAAAAATAATATTTTTCCCTATTACCTATAATAACACCAGTTGTTTTTTTGTTACTTTTCATCCCCATGGAGGATAAAATCTCCTTAACACTACTGATTTATATAGGTACTACCCGAAAACTCATGTTTGATGAGGTAGAGGAGAAGTCTGAACCACCAAAATCCTAGATAGGTGAATATTATTATGTATTGATGGTATAATAAGACCATTAGTTTCTTATCAAGATTAAGGATCTTGTAATGACTATGGGATTTGATTAATCACCTATATCAGTGGAACCTATGGATTTTATCCTACCATCCTACATAGATCCAATCCATGTGGATATTTATATATAAGATATCATCCCATTTTTTCAATTGGGTCTATTTTTAAGAGTATTCCCTAATAGAAAAATCCAAATTTGGTTTAAACATGGATGTAGAGAACTAGGACAAAAGTTGATTGTATTGGGAGAAAAATTAGCGATAGATCATAAGTACACCCCTTTTCCTGATGGGTAGTGGTATTATAATACATTTACATATGATAATGAGAATAAATTATATTAGGGTTGAATACCATTCCCTCCTTTCTATATCTCATGAAATTTATATTGAGTGATGTAGAATAGTTTCACATTAATCCAAATTTGGTTGGGATGATTTTGTGACACATAATATGTTTTATACTTAGGAAATTCAATAGTAGATTATAAAGTAAGAGGAGATTAAGTACTAGATATATGTATCTACTTTGATAACTAAAGATAAAATTACTGAACATAAGATTCATATTTTAGTAGATTAGTTTAGAAAATTGACCTGGGATCCACTCAATCGATTATATTGTCTAGAGGCCCACAGAGCATTAAGAATGACTCCCCGTTCAATGATGTATATTGAATAGAAGTTGGGGTATAATTTTTGATAGTTGGAAGTATATATACATTAAATGAAGAAAATTTTAGTAAATATGTTCATAAGGACAAAAAACAATATGTAACCAAACATAGAGAAATAAAAAATTGAAACATGTTAAATAACATGATAAAACCATGCCACTAAATACATTACATATATTTTGAACATGTCTTCCAAAAACAAGTAGGATATCCCATGGATCGATTATATAAGTACACATGAAAATTATAAAATTAAACAACAACCTAAAATGGGGAATCCCCCTTGCCCAACTTTCACTCTTCCTGTATACCTCGGTTCATCAAAGGTCACTATGGTTGAAAACAAATTTAAGATCCCTTACAAAATCTCAAAGATATAAATTATTGATTTGACCTAAGAGGATCGTGCAGAGTATGAGTATGATATGATTATTCCACCCCAAATATGTTCTAAACTTACATATATATTAAAAAAATGTAAAAATAAATAAATAAACATAATCAACTGACATTTGAAATACGATACTCACATCACATTTGATCAAAAACCATAAGGGTGTCTTCACCTACAAAAGAAAATACCAGAATGGAATTATTTAACCATAGTTAGTTATCCTCATAGAAAAATATATCACATCTAAATTTATACAATCATGGAACCACAATCCATTCATTACCACATTCATCACATGTAATATATAAACGACATCAGATATCCTATTCCATTATAATGCCATAAGCCTTACCTACATCTATTACTCAAACCATTTTATGCTTAATATCATGATTTTTTAAAGTAAATCACAAGTCCCTTAAATACCCACTTGAATGAAAATAATCTTCTCAATATAATTAAATATATAGGTTTGGTGATATATTTCCTTCATTAATTAGGTCTCACTGACTAGAATGTATATTGAAATCCTCATTCACAAAATTATGGCCTCACAACATAAATTTGGGATTTCAATGTTATCACATTTTCCAAAAATTATCATCCACACCATCCACAAAGAAAAAAAATCTATAGTGTCCTCCACCAACATTGAGTGGTCAAAATCACACTAGTGAGTGCTTTCCTAGGTACACATGACTCGGTCAGTACTATTGGCCATAAAAAGTGAGTGTAAATTACAAAACAATGCCTATGAAACACTAATCAACAGAACTCCACCTCCACATGTGAACCTCATTACCTAAAATTGGCATGGTAATGAATATAATCATGAATCCATCAAACCATGTCAGATCAATTCTGGTGATTGACATCACCCCAATACCTTGGACAATCCAACATGTTCCCAAAGAACACATAAGATGAATTCAAAATTCATTTAATTTAATAAATAAAAACCTCATTAAAAACCAAATTTGAACCCCAATTCACAAATTCAATTATATTATATGATGAAAACATTTAAAAAACATTCTAATCCCAAATAAAATCAACAAATATTAATAGATAAATAAAGAATTTAATTTAAAGGTAACCACAAACCAATTTTCTTATATATATATAAATATTATTCTCATAGAAGGAATATAATTATGAAGATACTAAAAATAACTTACATTATATTCATACTCCCTCACATACCATAGACTGGATACTCACTCAATATGTATCTGAAGGAAATGAAAAATCATAAAAAGAAGAAAAGAAATATTGACAAATATTTTTGATGGAAATATCCATCGAAATACTGAGATAATAGATTAATAGAATCAAGAGGTCTCAAAAACATAAATATATCTCTCTAACACACCTAATGAGACCCAAAACATATCATTAATGGAGATGTTCCCTGAAATTATTCATTGAGTGATGATGTGAAATGTTTCCCTTATATGAGTGTGATTGAGGAGGAAAAGGTAAAATAAAATGTAAATGATGGTTGTGATTTTTGATAAATTTAGCATCATTAATGAGCTTCATATATAGTCTAAATAGTTTTGATAACTATTTTCAAATTGTGTGCTTCCCATTTCCAAATGGCCCCCCTCATCACACATTTAGTTAAAGGATTTTTCTTATAGTCTACAACCAATGTTACCCTTTTAATTGTTATGATGATACTCACATAGTTTTTTGGAATCCACACATGGTTAGGGAAAATAGTAAAAATATAGGAATATGAACCATGGTTGTGCGACATGGATTTGACTCACCGTGATCCATCCCTATGCCCAGTGTTGTGTCTCCATGGTTTTGGTTTTTGAAGCTCATCACTCTCAATACCAAACAAGAGACATGATTACCTTGATATAATATAACCACATTAGAATTTTTTTTATAAATAAATTTAATTATCAAAATTAAAATATGTAGGAAAATTAAAATGTTGGAAAGTATAGAAAACCTAAATGTTCAAATTTTTTCATAAAATAGACATATTCATAAACTCGAGACATTATAACATACCCACCATAAAAAATATCGTCGATGAGATATTTGTCATTATCCCATGATGGTTTCGAACATACTCATCTCATAAAAATCAATTTGGACATCCCATGTTACTCATTCATAGGTCAATTCCACTCGTGGATCCCCAAAATAATAATTACATACATTTTATATTCCCAATGAAATTTCAAAATACATCAATGATTCCATAAAACATCATCAAAATATCCATGTCCCAATTACCAAAAATCATTAGTCTCATCTCTCATCAATTCTAAATTAATGAATGTGTAACTCATGATACACATATAGTCCAAATCATTGCCGATGATCGAAAGGCCTGCATCACACCAAATACTCAAAATTGATCTTGGATAATATATATATATATATATATATATATATATATAAAACACCAAAAATATATCACGATGACTTCATATTCATAAAAGTAATGAATAATACATAATTCTCATATATTAATGAGTATTAGGTAGTTTAACCATCATAGATTCTCCCTGTACACAAAAAATAAGCCATGGAAAAAATTGGAAGCACACTATAATCATAGAGTACCTCTATTTGTTTTGGATAATGGACTATCTCCAACCATTCTTGATTAGAAACTTGTACTTGGAATTAATCAAGAATTCCTAATTCCTATGCCCCAATGAATTCACATGAGCTACCATCCACTAACACCATTATTGGGTCCCTCTCTCTCATCATTCACCTACATGTGAAACTGAATCCTAGAGTCCTTTTACATATATTTCTTCTTGTCCTAAATTAAATCCACGAGTCTAAATTCATTCCGAACTCAGAGTTGTCTGATAAATTATCTGACATATCCACTCCATACTCCACATCTGTACAAATTTGAATAACTCCTTTGTTGGATGATCAATATTAGTTCAAACATGACCTGAATTCCTACACTAGATGAATAAACTCCAAAAACCACTCCTCAATGGTCTCCCTATGTCTCTGGTCTGACTATTATACTGAGTATCCAAATTTCCTCACACTCCTCAATTAAAATATTAATTTCTAATATCACATGATGTCATCACCTAGTCTAGAAAAGTCATATATGTCATCCCACCTAACCTATCAATACATTATTAACTACATCTAAGAGTTTTTTCAACATATTCATGAGCACCAATGCCTAATAGTATTCCTAAAACAATAAAAAAACTATACCCTTGTATTTTTTTTCACTTTTCATAGATGCTCAAGTAGTGGATAAGTCTCAGTGTCTCCCTATAGGATCCTTGATGGATGTATCCCCTATTGGGGATTCATGGACTCATGGTCTCAATCATCCCTCAATATCTCTCGGAGAAATTCTTGATGAAGCATGTCTTGTAATTACTTTATGTTATTTCCTCATGCTTACCTACATGTTCTTGTGTTCCCCACAAACTATTTTTTGGTCTTATGAGAATATATATAACCAGCTTCACACTCAACCCTAGGAGTGTCTCAGTATTATCAAATATGGTTTTCATAGACTCAATATAGTTTTCTACTTCATTTGTTACACACTTAACATGAAAAAATGTAGGTGTTGATACTATAACATAGTTTTCAAATACACCATGGATATATATTCTTCCAAAGATCCCCTTTCTATAGTCTAAATTACTAGAACCATCCACTTTAGGACATTGTAATCTAGCCACAACCCACATTATTTTATCTACTATGGCTAATCTATCTACCTAAAATCCATTAACATTAGCTCATGGTCATCCTGGTCCTCATGGAAAATATTAGGTGCATGTCCTTGTGAGACCCCATTTCTTCCCTCCTAAAACTTCACTAGAATCCATCTTATTGAATCATAATAAAGACCAAAATCTATAGTAAATAATAACATATATATATTATATTTCACAATTATGGAATTATTTATTCAGAAGAACATCTCACGACCATTACACCTCCCTGCTTCACCCATATATCATGTCAACTGGACTCATGGTCCCTTTTCTACCCATAACAGACTCTGAAATCATATGCCATGTACATCATAAATCACCATCCTATGGTGGATGAGTAGAATTCCATGAAGAAGGTATGTAGGAAGATGTTTTTAATATGTTGTTGAAACCATAAACATATCACCCCATTTCTCTATTCTTACATACCTGTATTAGTGTTATGACCATATATACCATATAAACAAAAAATCATATACAATCTCATTACAAACCACATACATGGTCTTTATGAGTATAATTTTACCAAGATGTTAAGTAGAAAATTGATATATTTCTTGTTGAAAATTTACATAGGGCAAAAATATTTCCCATATTATGGGTCCCAAAAAATATAAAAAGATATATCAAATTCCATATAAACCTAGGATCCAATTGAAATGAATTAATTAACAACCTCCCCTCCCATAATGGACCAAGGGAAAATTTTTCATAAACCAAAATTATCACACCCATGTTAACCACTCAAGGAGGAAATCAATCGACATTAAATATGAAAATCAAGAACATCACCTCTGGAACATGAAATTTATTTCATTTCCCATAATATTGGGGATTCAGGCACCCCAACATGATCTATATACCCATTTGACTAGAAACTCATACCAGGATATCCATAGCCAAAATATCAAACCATATTTTAACAAGATATTTTTACCACTTTTAAAATGAATGAAATCTTTTTCAACATATTACGAACATATTGTGCTGATTCCACTTGTAGCACTCAAACACAAGAGCCACCCAAATGACGCTCTAGGACGGAGGGCTATTGGGCATTAGGTTATCCTACCCTTATTTAATATATTTATGACTAGAATTGGTGGTCTAATTAGTTGATATTGGGGAAAATACACTTTGTCTAGTGATAATGAAAACTAATATAGTCATAAGGATAGAAGTGTGGAAGTATGTAATGAAACACAATGGAAACATTAAATGAACTAGAGGATATAAAAAAGCATAATCATATAGCTAAAAAATTGTATATAATGTATCCATATCATCTATTAATATATAGGATCATGAAATGTCAGATCATATATTAATTCATGTAAAATCCCAAAATAACCTTAAAACTGAAATAGTGGAGACCCATGAACCAGTACCAATCATATCATACACCTTGGAATATCCCATATCACTATTCTCAAGCTAACATGACTAATCCCTTACCTATTTATGATTATATAAAATCTACATATGTCCCAATTATAATGTTCAGGTTATTAGTATGATCATAGTAGTCCACCACCTTCATATTCTAGTCTAACATCAATATATATATCATTTTCGTCATATATAAATAAAAAATTACTACTCACATGTGTAATATATGACCCATTTCACTTTTTCTCAACAACCACACGAGGGAATTTTCTTACTTAATCAAATGCTCAAATGGATCAATATATCCTTGGTATATCATTCTAGGATAACCCTAAGTATTCGTTCACTTCATACCACCTAGATAGAAAATTCAAAATAAAATCCAAGGTATCACATATAAAATATTACCCATGATCCATCAAAACACCAATTATCAAGTCACATGCCCTTGGATTTATGTTATAGAAACCATCATCAGCTTAACATCTTGACATCTCTATGTCAATCACAAGCCCTTCAAACTTACAATTTAATTACCACTATCAGCTTCATATCCCATTGTCCAATGGAATGGTAATATCCAACCATCAATAATTTCATTCCATCAGTCCAAATGTATATGGTGATCATCATCCACAAAAGGATGGTCTAACATAGTAAATTGTGGAATAGTATTGTGGTCACCTTCTCAAATACTAGTGATTAGCACTATCCACAAATCTATAAATTCAACATAGGCCTCCAAAAATATTGAGTGGCCAAAACAACCTCAATGAGTATTTTACTATACAAGAATTACTCTAAAAAAATATCGGCCAAAAATGGTGAGCATAAGTCACCCAAAGTACCACATCCACAACACTCAACAAAACTCCATCACCACATTAATGCTTATTCTATCAAACTTAGAATTGTAATCGCCATCTGCCTCAACCTACAGAATGTTTTTTCCTTAATTTTGGTGATTTGAATCACCCCATAAACCTTAGGACAATCCCAACAATTTACAATGGAATCTATATGATAACATCCTAGTTAAATTAATTTAATCAACCAAAAACTCATTCTAAATATACTTAGTATCCAAATCCAAAAATATAATTCCATTCAAGGATTAACACACTTAAATAACCATTATATAACAATATGGATTCAACCAATAATACAATAAATATAAAACAGTTGTTAAATGGTCACCCAAACAACCCAACATATTAAATTTACATACAAATACAATAGGAAATATATAAATGTTGAAAATTCTAGGAATCACATGAATGACACTCATAGGAACTCATTTTACAAATACAAATATCTCACTTGAGATTTACATGATGAAAATGAAGAATCTGTTAAATACCATATAAATAGGTATAATGAGCTCAGATTAAAAAAATATTAGAAATAGAATGATAAATTAAAATATAGTCTATATGACTCAAATAAATATTTCTAGATATCCTAAACCCCCAATAGTTCATGAATTGGATTTTAAATAGACAAGCTCCCCTAAACCATTTAAGAGAGTGAAGATTGTAGAACGTCCACCGGTTGTTGATGTGAGTGAAGAAGAAAGGGGGAGAAAAAAAATAATGGATGGTGGGGTAGTTTTTTAAATTCACCCCAATTTAAGGATCCACATGGTAAAGCCTCTTGTATGAGGTAACCATTCTTGAGCTATGTAATGAAAATATGAAATGGGATCCCCCATGAATGATTAGGCATGTGGTTTTTCAAATATTTCACAGCTAACGCACCCCTCTACATTTTATCACGTTACTCAGACAAGTTTCTTGCTAACTCACACATTTATTCCAAACCATTATGCAATAGAAAATGGGATACATGGTTCACCACATGGTTGATGTTTTCAATTTTCACTAACCAGTCTCTAACCGTGTGCCTAGTATTATGTATCCCATTTTTTGATTTTCAGTGGTTGTCACTCTTCGTACCATGTTGAACCTCTTAGACACTTACTAAGCCTTAACCCCTTTCAAAAATAATAATAATATATTTTAATTCTCACAATTTATCCCTAAATCACAATTAAAATGTTGGACCATGCACCAATCATAAAAAGTTTATTTTTTCATAGAAATTAAACCTAGTAAAAAATATGAGGTGTTATATTGAGTTAGAGATAACCGATATAATAACACATATTATGGTGTGGAATGCTTATTATGAGTAACACATAGATAATGTCACATTTTTGTTTACACAGTGAGATACAAAATGGAAAGATATGAAGATGTTGTGAAATATTTCTAATTTCTCATGATAGAGGATGAATGATCATGAAGAATTAAAGATCCATGAACTATTTTCGGAAAATGTTTTATGAATAGAAATTCATCATGTGGGATAATAAAAATTATTTTAAAATTAATTAAATTACAAATTATTTAATTATATATATTTAATTTCATGGGATCATAATAATGATATAAAATTAATCAAATCGAATCTTCATTAAATTTTGATTCACACCATATCCAATAATTTTTAAATATATGAAAATTTATATTACACAAGTGTACATAATAAGGCTGGATGGGTCATGGTTAGAATGTCGCATCTAACACTATTATTGAACACTAGATTATTGAATAATAAGGGACGATACAAATACAAATGATCATGTATCCAAATCAGTTTATATAATCCATGATGGTGAAACACCATTGGTTTTACAACAATAATTGAATAATGAGATTTGAATAAACTGAAAATTGTAAATATGATATTTTAAACCAAAGGGTGAAGTGATAGGTTTTTTAAAGTGATTATTAAAAAAATATTTAAAAAGTGAGTTCCATTACTAAATCATTGAGGATTGGTATAAAAAACATTGAATAACTACTGACATAGTTTGAGATTTGTTTCCTATAACATTTAAACAATGGTTATTTCGTATAATATGTGTAAACAGGAAGGGAATTGGAATGTTGATACTAAATAACACATTAAATCCCTGTAATCATGGTGGAACTGGTTTTTAAATAAATAAAATATGATGATTTAAAACTATAGGATGTAAAGTGTGTTTATGGGTGAGTGGGGCATTATCATGATGTGTTTGAGAACTTTAGTATTATTTCATTATGTTATCAACTTAGTGTCTGGGAATACAAAAACAAATCATAGTTATATGAGAAAGTATGATTTCAATTTGAACATAAATTCCAACACAAATGGATACATGATAATATTATTTTTTCATTTCTAATGTAGGGTAGAAATATGGTCACCAATTCATTAATTATTATATTGATTTGGTTAAGTCCAAATAGGGATGGATTTTCTATTGAAACATATTATAATAAATGGGGATACATATTAAATATATGAAACATAGATATAATGAAAGGATGATAGTTTAGATTAATATAATAATTACTAAATGAGTTACCTCTTGATTAAATTCATTCATATTAGGCTATGTTAGTCGATGAATTTTTGAATACACATATTTCAAAATGTCTCCTTAGGGGGAAATCACATGTCTATGTCAATAGGTTATGTGTAATACAGTGAATGGGAAATAAAATATAAAAAAAATTGATAATGAGATATTTTAACTAACACCTTATATAAATTATATTGGAATAATTTATTATAATATTAAAAAGGGTTTAAAAAATTATTTTTCATTGAAATTACGTCTCTATATTCATATAAATCATACATATAATGGAACTGGATAAGAATTTTCATTCCATTATGAGAGATGGGTGGTATAAAATAATACACGAATGTGTAAAAACTCATCACTTTTCCATAATCAATCATTGAAATGGAGACTATGGTTAGGACTAGCGGATAATATCCATGTTTCACTACATATAATATAAAATTTGAATTAAAATACATGTAGTTTTAGAAAATAGAGATTATACAATGATCTAGCACAAACACTATATAAGTTTAAATTTTTTCATTATCTGAGAATTGGTGGATGAAGTGTTCAAATCATAGATTGTGTAAACGGATAAAATAAGATATATTTATTTGAATTGAACGTTAATCAATTCCAATTATTATATATTCATTAATCATTACATAAAATGTGTAACACGAATAAAGGAAAACATAGTACTTTTGGGTGGTGTGGTTGGACAAAAATACTAGCACAATGTGTTGAAGTGGTAAGATACCAACACCACCATAATAGTTATTCCACTTATGTGGGAATCTAACATTTTTATAGATTAATATTTATATATAAGGATGTCAACCATACCATTTATAGTCATATAGCGAGGACTAAGGAATCTCCCCATTTAAGGTCATATGATAAGGATATATCCATAAATTTTATCATCAAGTAGAAAATGAATATTTCCTTTAGATTAAAAACATATTTCTAGGATGGTTCTGATTTAGTTTATCTTTCTAAATAAATTTTGAGTTTCATACATTTTACCTTCATACAACTATTATGATTTCTATCTAGTAAAACATCTTATAAAAACAAATATATCTATATAGTTTCATGTATTACATCCATGAATTTTTTTAATTTTTTTTAACAATATGTGGATAATATCATTCGGTATAGTATAGAATATGAATGGTACTTTTTTATGAAATCATTTATTTTTGGGAGGCGTGATGCACTCTCTAGATATGGTGATTAGTGAATATACCCCATCAATGTAAAATATAATACGGGGGATGACCCATCCCAAACAAGATCCAATATTGGAAACAATTTTCCAAGTATCATTGGTTTCATCGATAAAAAAATAATTTCACAATATATGAACCATAAAAGTTGAGACATCATATTGAATTCCATATAAAATTTATTCTGTTAAACCTATAAAATGTTCATTTCCTATCACTAGTTTTCACCAAGGGATTAAAAATCTCATATATGATCTCATGAATAATTATATTTTTCCAATTGGTCATTAAAGGTTTCTCATATAGATTTTTTTCTGACCATAGTTGGAATCACTACCAATGTTTTACACGCAATAGAATAAGGGGTCCCTAGTTATGATGTTTGAATCATGGTTGAATTTTTCTATTGTGGCTTTGAGATATTTTTAGGGTTTATCTTCATAATAAAATATACAATTCTTAATAAAATTTTATAGAAGATTTAATTAAATGCATTAATCTATCCATTTATCAACACTAGTGTAATTATTTATTTTTAGAGTTTATACGATATGTGTTATACTAATTGTTCCTTATAGAGGTACAAAAATATGTTTTGTTAATTATGAGAATAGTGTTAGGAATCATAAACCAACAAATGATATGGGATGTCATAAAATAAAATGTAAACTAAGTATTTATCTTATTCATGTGAATGAATTAAATCTACCTTGATTAAAATTATGTGGTATTAATAGTAAACATGATCTATGTCACTATTACTAAATGTGAGGAACCTATAACATCATTTACCCATATAGTAAAATTAGAAGAATAGACCATTGTGTGGAGGAATTACTGAGCCTGAGGTATGAATATAGAGTATAACATGAATTTATAAAACCACTTATATTACTGTAATGAATAAAGAACCACCATGAATAACTGATAAATTCCTCATTTTTTTTGATTTAGCATTGGATAATTCATTCATAGTTATGATTCTACATGAATTTAATTGAGTTTGGGATATTATAATGGATTAAGGTCACTCCCCACCATTGAATATATTCGTTCATTTGCCATTTATATTATAGAATAAAATTTTTGGATGTAAATATACATGGATGATCTCTAATAAGAAACATATTCTATGATAGCAGTATTGGGAGGTCAGTCTAGTTTTTGTTATATATTGAGCTTGTTCACCACTTTGTCGTCCCCATAAAGAATGGTGGGAGATATCATCCTATGATTTCTTACATGGATGACGGTGTAATATTTATTTTTATTCCAAATGCATTTGTATGTGTTGTCCAAAACATCTTCTTGATTGTTATGAGATAATAGGATATGATACACCTATGTTTAAAAAGAATACATCACCATTAAAAAGAATGCATTCTCATGAAAAGAGTATATATCCAAATTCTTTTTTTCACAGTAAAAAATTTCATTATTTAAGAAAATTTTAGACTCACAATTCCCAAGAAACTAGGGAACATAGATCTCAAGTTGGAATGTAATACTAGAAATGAATGCTTGATATTCATCCTCATTGTTGGTTCACAACTATTAAATGAGTAATATGTATTTAAAGAGGGACTTGGAGTGGTATATATGAAATAATAAATGTTAAAATATACTAATCCCATGTTTATCCATCCTATACCATCCTGGTAGTTGAGAGGAACCATGAAATTTCATTTAATCTCTTGGATCTATATTATCATTGTAGATAATTACATTATTAGGAAACATGGCATCATTTTTTATCTCCTAAGAGTTTGTTTCAAAAAAAATATTAAATATAAAATACTTTGAAACCCATTTAATAAATAATCTAGATGCTATATTACAATTGGTTTACTACCCATAATTCATATAACCTAGTCAACATTTGATGATTGAGTATATACAACAACAAGTTAAAATATGAGATAAATTATATATCTTGATGCTTCATATAAAGTCACATCATATGAATAGAAAAAACATAAGCAATGAAATTATCATTGATAATGGTATATCTAACCACAAAATCAATCATGATATGTCTATATTTTTATAGTCTATTAAAATTTCCATACTTTTTCTTTGTAACAATGTGGGAATTAATATATTACTATAATGTGGTGATATAGGGGATTCCTAGATTCCCTACGTAGCACTCATCAAACATAGAGGATGAAATAAGAATAAAAATATTTATTTTTCTTCAATTCATAAATCTATATTAAAATGATCAAAAATTTTATTTCAACATCAACATTGAGAAGGAGAAACAAAATTTCACACTATTAGTGTCACATAAACTTTGGTATTCCACACACAGATGAAAAGCACAAAGAACTCATAAATTATATAGTGAGGAATTTTAATAAGATAATTAATTTCAGTTATTCAATTTCTATGTCTCTATACTAATAGAAAAATCCTAGTAAGTTCCTAAAAGTGATCATGAATAAAAACATCATGTTTATTATCCTTATAATTTTGGGAATGGACCTTAGAGAACAGTTCATTTAGATCATCAAGATGATCATGTAGTTTTACCACTTTCACCACAAATTGATCTATATAGAACACCCATATCATGAAAACATTGGTCTCGAATATGTGGTGTATAACCTAGGATTATGTTGACTTAAAATTCTAAAAAAATTACTCACCCCCTAATCAGAGTATGTTCCATAGATTTAAATGATCATAGTGGAATCTCCATATTTAAGGAATATCTATATTTTATTGAATATAAAGTATCCATTCATCATGTTGGTGGCCTAGAAATCGTTTGTTCCATTGGTTAAAAACATGATTACCGTGAATAGTTTTTTTTCATTTGGTATCTAGTGGTTATTATCCATGATGTAAATATAGACTTTGATATTCCCATTATTCATTCTAGATATGATTTTGATGTCCATATAGTTGGTTTGATAGACATTTATGATAAATTTTAGTTGAATTTTTTTCAAACTATTTCCTTGACAATGGAATCATAGTAGTAGTTAATTATTTTGGTTTTCTATATATATTTTAGGTGGTCAGCTAGGTGACCAAGAAGATAGATAGTTATATGGGGTTTTAGTCATAAAATATCCTTTTAATTCCACAAAAAAATGTATTGGTGATTTTTATGGAATGAAATATATGACTCTATATTGTTGTGATGAAAGAATGAAATAATAAAGGTCACCATAGTACTATCTTGGATACCACATTTTCCTTGAATTATATTTGAAACAGTAGTGAAAACTTATTAAATAATAAATGTAGAGGATTCATCCATCTATACCTAATAATTATTTTGAAGTATGAATGGGGAATTAAAATAATAAAATAGAGGCTATTAAAAAGTGGAACTAATTTCTTATTTATGTAATAATTTCCAAAGTATCAGATATCCATGTATCAGCATAGTCATAAAAAAAATTAGAGGGTGATAATACCCATCCCCTTTTGATCATCTCCTATATGTTACACCATCCTTTTTTTGTTTTTTATATAAACTTTATTTTAAATTTGGTTTCCAAAGAACCCAAATAAGTCCCACAATACATGGATATAGGGAATAATTGACAAATATATAATGGTATCTAAGTTAATTAAAGTACTAAACATGATAACCCCTCATATTTTTCTATAATTCACCCACCAATCCCATTTGTATTATCATCCTCGTCATCACCAACCCAACCTATTTAATTCCCTATTAGTAGTTTTCTCTAACCAATGACCTATCACACCAAAAATACTTCCTCAATTACCTATATATATCTATAAAACTCTCTAGTTCCCTTAATACCACCATCTGGAAATCCATTGAGTCCAATGATTCTATAGTAAAAATTATGAAGGCATAGAATATGTTCAAGTGATGCAACTGTGTCATAAAGGCCCATTTACCTAAATTGAAATCCCATTTAAAAATAAAATTATTTGTTAGTAAACATATATTGTACATGCACTGTTGTATTGATTTAGTGCCTCTGTAGTATAAAGTTAAATCACCCCTACCCATAATTGAAGTTGGGTTTGATAAAGAAATATGGGCTGACTTTACCAACTGGGTAAGAAAAAAACTACATGTAATTCACTAATTACATAAATAGGTTGTTCTGTGACCTCTAATTTTTCAATACATCAATAAAATAAATACTAAATAGATAGTGACTAACAATCATTGGATGGAACATTAACATATATTGGTCTATTTATCCTTATTCTTCAGACTCTCATGACACTAATTTGAGAAGTGTCTAATCTAAGATCATTCCTTTTTCTCGATCACGATGAAATGGATTTTGATCTATAAAATATTTATTTCTAGATGGTGCATTATAAATATGAAAATGCGGTTTATGTTATATAAGGTATCTTTTCAAGGTTGTAATCAACTCATTAGTATCATTTATTAGATTACCAGATTGAGCAATGATAATATCTGACTCCATTTTTATTACTATAAATCAATGTAATAGTTTTTACATGACTCATAGTGGTAATATCCACCATAGAGAACCCATAAAAGTCAATTATGGATATTTTATAAACTAGGGTTGTCATTAAGGGTCAGTAATAAGAAAATATAACTGTGTAATTCCTTTTATGGTTTTAAATTTATTGTCATAATATTTGGCTATAAATTTAATACCAGTTTCCAAATAATTAAAGTGCCTTTTTATCATGATATTTTAAGTATTTTTCTATAATAAATTTCAAATCCATAAATTTATTGGTTAAATAAAGGTATATTGATTGGGGAAATACTATATAGTGAAACATAAATTTCATTATGTGTTTGTCCCCACAGGTATTATTCACTAGAAAACAATCATATTAATTCCTTTTTATTTTATTTCAATTTTTAGTGTTGTTAATTTCCTTACATTAATGAATAAAAATCCAACAAGTAAATTAGAATTAGGGTTTACCACTATATGTCATCACATTCCTCAATTTGATATTTGTTGTGGTTATAAACTTTTTATAGTAATTTATAGGGAACTTCAAATAAATAATTAAGGATTCATGAATTTCAATTTAATTTTGTATTTAGTATTGTGTGACAATTAATTGTACTTAAGATGTGATTTAGCATGTTTTACATCTATTCTAGGTTCATACTTATACTCCCACAATGATATTTCCAATTTGGATGTTTGGAGGGCCCTACATTAGGGGGATATGGTTATTTCTTAGAAAACAATTCTGATAGTTATATGGATGATGATCTACCTGGAGGTCAATGAGCTACTTGGAATGTCATGATGTAATAAAATTTAATTTTATAGATGAATCCTTATGCTGGGTTCAAAGAAAAATTTCTCTTAATTTCTTATTAGAATATACAATATTAATAGAGCTTTTTTGACATTAATTTTTTAGAAGTTATGAAGACCTTCCCTTAGCTCATGACCATCATTGAGAGCCTCTATAGGATCTAGTTGGAACAAATAATTTATATGATATGAAATATAGTCTTCTAAATAGATGTTATTAATAGATGAAAAATAGAGTTACCAATAATATGATTCCTCTATCTCTTAAAAATCCATTGACATCTAACATATGTATTGTATATGAAATAAATGAGAATGTGGACATGTTATAGAACTTATAAGGAATACTTATCAATCTTATCATACAGGTGATGACTTTAAAAGTTAAATATTCTATAAAAGATAATGGCATCTCTGAAGAGAATTAAGGTTTACTGTCGCATGGTGACTAAATTTTTCATTTCAATATAATTTCATGAGATCCCAATATCATATTTTATGATATGGAATAAATGATCATCTAAGTACCTCAAATAAAGACCTACCAGACATCCTATACACCTTCACCATAAAATGGGCTAGCTAAAACATATGTTATAGGATACGATGGATTGATCAATTAATATATTTAATTTTATAATATCATTTTATGGAAATAATAATTTAATAATAAATCATTTATGGTCTATGCTAAGTACCTACGGTGTGGTAAATAGTTTATATTTCCGTTCATTTCATCATTAAATAGATTCCTATTTTTTGAAGTCAATGTAATTTATTTTAAGTGAAAAATATTTATAATAAAGTGAATTGATTATAATTCCATGTATAAATAGTTTTCCTTATATCATGATTGATATTTTCCTTATTTATTGAATGAATATGTTGTGAATAATTTCGGACAAAAAATTTCCTTAATGAATTTTTTGTGGGGTTACAAGAAAATTAATCGATTGATGGTATATAGCCTACATTATAGAATATATCTATACTCTTTCATACATTTACATATGTTTGGGATTTCACACTATGATATTTTCTGTATTTTTTCCAAATAAATTTATTCTGTCTAATATATACTATTACACACAACACTGACTTTGAATAAAAAATGTGATACAATTAAAATTTTATTACTTCATATGATAGTTAATACATATAAATTGTAATAGAGACTATAGATAGTATTATCTAAATTAAGAAAATTCATGGTTTACTCTTGTATAAAATGTTAATTTGTTTGTTTCCAATTAATTTTGAAATAAAAGTAAAACTATTTCAAAATAATGAGAATCTTTTTTGAAGAACCATTTTCTTGCACACAAATGCGTTTAACATAAATTAAATTAAAATATTTTCTTTTTCTAAATGATTTTAAATATTTTTTTATTTTATTTATTTAATAAAGTTTTTAATATTCATATTATGTTTTTTTATACAAAATAAATAATAATAAATCCAATTTTATGTTTAAACTGATATTTTAAAAATATTGTTTTGTCTCATTTTGAGAAAATATATTAAAATAAATTTTCACACATTTTGAAAAATAATTATTTAAAACAAATATATTTTTTTAATTGATAAATTAGAATTTATATTTGATTTAATAATTTTATAACTTAATGAAAATATATATTTCTGGATGAATAGTGAAAAAATACATGTTTTTATTAAGAATGGTCATTTATTTTAATGAATTTATAAACAAATTAATCTAAATTAGTTTTAAAAATAAAATTAGTTCAATTATAAATCAATTACTCAAATTTAATTCTTTGAATCAATTTAATATTGATTCTCTATGTAAAAACATCTTAAATATTTGAAAAGTTTATCATTTGAAAACAACTTTTTTCATTGCTTCTGCATGATTAATTTTATATTAAATTTTTTCACTAATGTAAATTGGATTACAAAAATGGATTACCAATTTTTTATATTAAAAATATATTTATTTTTAAATGTATATATTAAATTTTTACCACAATGAATATTATAATTAGAAAAGATTAATTATCATGGTTAAGGTAAAAAAATATTACTGGGGGTTATAAGAAAAATATAATGGGTAAATTATACTCGAAACTCTTCATACAACCATTTTATGGGAATATTTCATCCTTACCACGTATTAGGTACTAAAGTGGCCCATTTTGAAGCCTTTTGTATGAGAAAAATGAGGGAACACATGTTTGTTTTCAAAAATTACAAGTGTTCTACTCACCTCATATATGAATGGAAACCCCTATCCTTTCTTTTTCACACATCCAAACTACATTGGTTAATACAACACATAAAAATAAATTTCTTAAATAATCCCACATCCTAGAGCCCAATTTTTTATCATAAATACAATCAATTGAAGTTTTAGGTTTAATATAATGTGGTTTTCTGAAGATGAGGTATTGATTTTAACAATTCATTTTTGTTTAAGATTTTCATCTAACTCCTTAAAATAATCATAAATTATATTTATATAACAAATTCAATGTCTAAAATATACTAATATGTTATTATGATAATTTAATAACCTATATACATATAGTTTCACACTAAATGGGAAATGAAATCATCATTCATATTTACCACTGGCTACCACCTCATGAACCAGTTTTATTTGTTTTCCATCACCAACTCCTAGGTATGGATGAAATGAATTATTTAATTCTTATAAATGATATTTAATGTATTATTATACATCTATAATTATTATACCACATCTAACATCTTTTATAAAACCCCATTAGATAACAGTAACTTTTCTCTTGTGTATGGATAACTACATCCTCAAAAACATAAGTGATGTTTTTTGTTTTCTTTTTTACTTCGATGGTAATATAGTTAGATTAAATGAATATATATGATATTTTTAAGATAATTATAGCTCTTTAATTTATATATCAAATATTCATTTTTTACATTCCATTTAATGGGGGTTAAAAAACATCTTTCATGTGTATGACATATAGCTGCCTCAAAAGCTATGTGATTGCTTTTTCACTTAATATTTTCATGAAAA
The DNA here is from genome assembly GCA_963277665.1 of Viscum album. NCBI lineage: Eukaryota > Viridiplantae > Streptophyta > Magnoliopsida > Santalales > Viscaceae > Viscum > Viscum album. The sequence goes on along the minus strand of OY728151.1, from coordinate 1,494,713,879 downwards.
ATAATAAGGGAAAATTTATTTAAAATTTAGTATATATCTGAAATAAAAATGACTAAAAAGGTAACATATAATTTAACTTTGTTTATTTTTATCCTTTGAGAAATTGGATATAACGTCCATGTATATGTACACCCTTCTGTCTCTATAAACGATGTACTTCCTATTATATCGATAAAATTTAACAAAATTATTTATTTTACAAAATAAATAATCACCTATATTTTTTAAAAATAATTTTATTCTTAAAAAATATGTGTTTTCAAAAATATTTTTTATTTATTTTGGGGAGAGAATATTATAATTAATTTATGAAACTTGTATAAATTTTATTTAATAAAAATAAAATCTATATTTAGATTATTATATCAAAATTTTCTTTGGGTGAATTTTTTATATTTTCCTCAATAGATTGATATTCCAAAGAATTGAAAATATACTTTTTTTTGTTGGAAAAAATATTTTTATAAGAACTTATAGAGTTAAATATTTATTAAAATGGATTAATAGTAACATGAGATCATTTATATTAATAATAATATATTTATTTTAAATTAAATTATTTTTATAGTTGAATTTATTAGAAGAAAATTACATTTCAAAACATTTTTTTGAAGGAAAACAATCGTTTCATTTTTCATTAATTTTAAAATTTCAATATCCACTTATGTAATTTTAATAATGATTTATGGATTCTATAAATTTAATATAGAGGTCAATATATTTTAAATAGTTTCCTTGTATATCTCATCACTATAAATAGTAATGGTTGTAAATAATTATCACCATTGTAATGGTAAATAAGGTAATTAATATGAAAATAATATCATAAGGACTAAAAAAAGAACCTAAATCTTGACCTTATCTTATTTTATGGATATATCTCATCCATTTACAACCATGTTATGAAAATTTGACAAATTAGTTCCATATTAATTTTTATTATCTTTTTAATTCTAATGTAAAAGAGAATGTCAAAAATGTCAATTACTTGATTTTAATTTCTATAATAATTTTACATAAGGATAATTAAAAAAATTGTTTGGTTATAAAAAATAATTCCAAAAAATATTTATTTTTTAATTCATTTTATCTTTTTATAAATCATTTTTATTGAACAATTACCATAAATTCTTACGCAGTGCTGAGACAGTAATTTATCAATTACTAGATAAATTAAATAAATGATTTAGAAAATAATGAAAATAATATATGTTGGATTAATTTTTGAGTTCCGATAATTTTATATATACATATATAATTCTATGTAGGTTTTAGTGGATTATATTTTTACTACATCAATTTATTTATGTAATTAAATCCAAATTTAAAAAATAATTTCAATAATGAAATTAATGATATTTGATAATAAAAAATATTTGATTTAAAGAAATAAAATTAAAAAACTGGTATATATCTCATAATTAATGGTGTTTGGTTTAAAATATAAACCGTTTTCCAATTTTTTATTCTTTTTTTATAACATTATTTACCCATAAAGGGTAAAACATTAATATTGTGGTAATTGTAAGAAGGGTTAATTGTTGGATAAAACTAAAAGATTAAGGTGAAAATATAAACCATATTTTTAGTAATTTTATTATATTAAATTATTATTACATTGTATAATGTAATAATATAATTATATCAATTTGGATAGATTTTTAAATTAGAATTGAATAAATTATATCCCATGATACTTTAAAAAATACACCGAATTCCCCTTCCCTCACTAATAAAAGGAAAAAATTTCTTTTTATTCTTCACACCACATTGAGAAATCTATATCAGCCAAACCATACACATAAAAATTAAATAAATTCTCAAATGTGTTATACAGGTTATATACCTTAAAAAAGACTTTCCCTATGTCCCTTAAGTAGATATGTAAAGTATGTCTATCGAAGATGAGTTAATTTTCACTATAGTATATTCTTGTTTTGATTCTTTTTCAATATTTTAATTCTTTGTATAACCCATCATAAAATAATAACTATAGTATAAAAATATAAATAGATATTTTATTATGAGTATTTCACAACCATACTGCATCTCTTTTCCATCATATTTAAAGAAATAAAACTTCTTGTGTGTATATATGACTTACCGTTTCTTCATAATGTTGTAGTATATTTTTTCATCACCACATCACATGGATGGTTATAAAGAAAACAATAATGAATATATATGATATTTATTACATAAATATATTTATTTAATTATAATTTCATATCTACCTAATCACCAACTTAAAGGTTGGGAATTGATAATGTCGGTCGTGAGGATATGTTGACTACCACCTCCTTGAAGCGATGTGATTATTTTTTCATTTCCACATTACATGGATGTTAATAAAGATGGAATTAATGAATATATATATTATACATGATATAAAAATTATACTATAAATATTTATAATTATTTAATATTCTTTCAATCCATTGGTGGAAAATTGAAAATAACATTGTTGTATATGTATGAAATAACATCACCATAAAAAGTGTAATTCATTTATCTATAAGTTGAATTAATGAATGTTTATAAATAAATATATAATGAATTCAGATTATTTTTTATATTTAATGAAATTATATAATAATTTGAACCATGATCAATGTACAATGACCAATACTACCATCCCAACACATTCACGAAAAATGAATGAATTATCACTCGAGACATCAATTTTAATAAATAGTTATTAATAAATTGTTTATAAATGGTTATAATTAAATATTATAATTCATTATATATGTTAGTATTAATATAGAATATATTTTTAATAAATAATAATTAATTATATCGCATGATTGAAAAAATATGATGGAATTTTGACAATATGTTTGGGGTTTCAAAAATAAATTTCTATTTAGAAGGTTATACATATAATTAATTTAATATATTATATATTCTTATGTGTTAAATGATGAAATATTTTAATTAATTATTTTTTTTAATTAATTTAATTTAATTATATTTTTACACATATTCACTTCAATTATTGATTCTCAATTCGATGATATTATTTTTTAGGTGTTATCATATCAAATTTACTTCCATAAGACATATGCAATATTTAAAACCTTTTGTTTTCATGGTGTATATAATATACATTGATATCCAACATCATGAATCATTTTATGTTTATGTAATTAAAATATTCATTTTATTATATTGCATTTTTGGGGACAATTATTGAAAAGATACTTTAATGGTTTGGGTTTGTTGCACAATCACATCCTTATATAGGCATATTATTTTTAAATATATTATGGTGTAATTATTTGATCTATCTATGTTAAAATCAGTATTTTACTATCCAATTAATATTTATTTAAATTTAAGGTTTTCTATTGATTTTCAACTCATTATGTACTCATGATACAAAAATAATGTTTTTAAGGAAAACCAAACTTATTTTTCTATTCAGTCTGGAATCATTTTCTTTTGTGTCCATATTTTTCTTAAAATATTTTGTTGAATAGTTTATCAATTATTTACTAAGATATTCATGGAATATTTACCCATGTTTTAATTTTTTTAAATATTTTTTAAAAGGATTCTCATTTTCATTTTCCTAATAATTCAAATTTTGAATTTTTAAAAAATTGGGAAATGAATGTATTTTATTTATATGAAATGAATTAAGTTTTCCACCATAATGAAAACTTGATGATTTTATTCTTACCATAAATTTTTAAATGTATTTATTCAATTAAAATTATTCTCCCCATATAAAAATAGTTTTTAAAGTGATTTTCAATCTGAGCATGTTATTTTTCACAAGAATGTACTTATGGTATTCTTAATGTATTTTTATTCATAAATGATAAACATATGTCATCTGAATTTTGATCCATTGGGGTTATGTTTTAATGATAAAAAAATAATTATTTATCAATATTGTTTATTATGATTTTGCTAAGATAGAATATTGACATTCCTAATAATAGTAATTCAAATAATGAAAGTTATTTATTTTTTATTCATTTTGATTAATTTATATTTTTTCTTCATATGATTAATTATTTATTCTTCTTAGGGTAAGTATAGGGACAAAAATATCATATACCATTTTTCATTGATAATTATATTGATAAACAATAGATTGAAAATTTGGGTGATCTCTTAGTTTTTATATATATATGTCCAGGAAAGATGTTGTGATTGAATTTTTAGAGATAGTAGAATTATGCCTCAATGATAAGCGTTATATTTCTAATATTACTCAATTAATTGTTATAAAGTTTGTAATTTATGTCTATGTGATTATTTTTAAAATACGTCATTAATTTGAAATCTCAAGTTAGTTTTTATATGGAATCATTTTAAAATCATTAAATTTAATGTTTTTTAGGTAAATACATGTCCATATTTATTTAGTCTTGTTTACTCATGATATATTTCACTAAACATAACCATTACTGGTCATATGAAGACACCCTTACTTTTTATCTTTCCCTATGACAGGATCAAAGAATCATTGAATGAGTTCTAGGATACATATTATATAAATTCACTAGGGTTTGAATTTTATATTTTTAAATTTAATGAGAGATTAAGGTTTTTGACTAGTTTTAAAAAATTAATAAACTATTAGTTTCTTAGGATGATATTTATTTTTCTTATACAAATGTAATAAAAAAAATACACTATAGGATATTAGGTTCGTGGAAATTATTGTTATTATTAGAGAAAAATTAGTAGTGTCATTGGAAATTGGATTTAGTAAATACACGATTACTGAATATAAACATGTGATGGAAATTTTAAAATATATCTAATTGTTATATAATATGAAAATAATATTTTTATTTTTGATTTTATGTTCTTTTCCTATAAATAAAATATTTTATGAGTAGTATATGTAGATATGGTTTTGCCACATATATTTTTAATCGGTAGTGGAAATTGTTCATCATTATTAAATAATGATATACCTCTTTCTATAAGGTTTATAAATAGCCCTTACATGACCTAAAGGCATAGTGGATCAAAGGGACATTACATTTTTTGGTGTCATGAAGGTGTTGTGACCCTAAGGGCCCAGGTGGAGATTCCAAAAATCACATCATAATCCCACTCATATTTATACGACACCCCCTTACTACAAACATCTTTTGATAGTCCTATAAAACAATCATGGGTTAAAGATTGTTTTTTATAAACCATTATGATGAATGAGATAATAGATCCCATGTAAACATATTTATTCCTTAGTGATATGGGATAATCTAAATTTTACTTGAGTTATTAAGTCTAATGTTGATCAACTTTTTAAAGGAAGAGATACCAATTTGAGGTTTTATGGGACGATATATTATCTTGTTTAATCATATTTTGGGATACATTTATAGGAGTACACCATTTTGGTTTAGTATATAATTTAGTGAAGATATAATTTGAGGAATAATTATATTTTATTTTATGAAAATATGATTAAATATATTGATATCATTTAAGAGTAATCTGATCATTGATGTTATGGTAATAATATTAACCTAATAATATTCATTTTTTTGAAAACATATATATGAGTCACTTGTTTTTAAAACGTTATTTAATGATTAATGTTATTTTTTGGATGTTCATCATGTTTTTAGTTATTTTATAAGATGTATATTTTTTTTAAAAAGGACAACCAGCAAGTTGGTCAACTACATGACATATCTATAATGACTTTGGGGATGAACCCATAGATAAAGGGAGACAAGGGTGTGGTTTTTAACAATATCTTACATGATTTAATCCTTAGTATGAAGTTTTTTACTGAAAAATTTAATGGATAAATAATATGTCACAACCCTTCCCCCGGGGCCCGTACCTTGACTACCCCAAGCCCGCCTTCCATAGGCCAGGGGCTGGGGAGTAGCACCAAAGGAATAAATCCATAAAACTGGGAAGGCATTGACCTTATAACCTGAAAACACACACAACATAGTACAAGATGGAAGCAAAACACTATGTAAAACTGTATAACAAAAGAGTGATGAAAAGTAAAAGGGGCCGAAAATACAAGCCCAACTGTAAAGTACAAGAAACTAAAAGTACAAGTATTGGAAAAAAAGGAAACAACTTCTAGATCATCCACTGGGAAATCCTACCTGAAGGGTTGGTACAGATAGCCTCTACAGCACTCCAGGTCCGCCTGTCTCCTCCGTGTACTGTCATTCCTTAAGGTCCACCTCTGAGCGCCATCCAGTCCAGGTACTCAGCATCAGTCAGCGCTGTCTGTCGTCTGCATCCAACACAACGAGGTGTGGGCATAGCCTGTGCAAGAGTGAGTATAATGATACTCAGTACGGACCCCAAGACTCTCATGGTATCACAAAATATAACAAGGATAAACCACATGAATGAAATCAACAGATAACCCCACTTAGGTATATGCCCGTACATATACCTAAGTTATTACGTAATCCATCCCAATCCCGAGGAAAACACAAAGCTACTAACTCGGCTCACACAAGAATAAAACTTTTGTAGAGACTTGGAGATGATTATATGTATCCACTAAATCATCTATTATGTCGAACCGATGTTGGATCCTGTTATAAAAATTAGAGCTGTCAAACCCACACAGGATCCATGAACAGTAGTCAGAGCTGTCGAACCCACACAAGATCCAAGAATAGTAGTCAGAGTTGTCGAACCCACAAAGGATCCAGGAACAGTCGTCAGAGCTATCGAACCCACAAAAGATGCTGGAACAACAGTCAGAGCTGTTGAACCCACATAGAATCTAGTAACAGTCATTAGAGAGCAGCCATCCACAGGGTTCTGTCACAATTAATGCTTGATTTGGGAGGGTCTGCTCCTCATGCCAAGTGTCGATACATCAACTTCCACGAAGTCCCAAGTTGATGTATCCAAAAGACCCATCTTTCCAAAATAAACCCAATGCGATAGACGTTGCATCAATCGGACGCCCGGTCTTAGAGTTATTGGAATTTCCGTTCTGAGGGCCTGGTTGGATTTATGTTCGATCCAACCGGGGCGTACACCAACTTTGTCCAAATATTGAGTGGGGTATTCCAAAAGAACCGTATCCTTCCAAGGTTTTCATTTCCATAGATGGTTTTCAATCAGACGTATGTAGCTCATGTTAAGGGAAAAAGAGTGGAAATAGGTCAAACGGGTCCGGGTCCAGTCCGGCCTTGTCGGCCCAACCAGGGTCCGGACTGGGGTTCAACCCGGTCCGGGGGGGCGGGGGGGGGGGGGGGGGGGGGGAGGGCGGCCCGACCCACACTGGGTCCGGCCCGCACAAGGCCCATGGCTGGAGGCCCATGGGGTCCGCCCTAGCCGCGTCCATGGGGAGACCGTGCCCCCTGGATTCCTGAACGACATAGCCATTCTGGGGGTTTCAAAACCAGTGCCACTTGGCACCTGTCCTTGTCATGTGGGACCCATGTGGTGGGGTCCCGCCATTCCTGGCTGGCCAAGCAGCCAGCCACCTCCCTCGTGGAGCAGTTCTGTCGTGCCTCCTTCAGCGATTGGGAGAGCCATCCACCCGTCCTCCATCACCACGACCAAGGCCGCGACCCCCCGTTTTCTCCACCGCGTGGCTTGGATGCACCACACCTTCCCCAGCAACCCAATGGCTCGAGCTGCCGGTTTTCTTCACGGATAGACATGCAATGCCACCGCTGCACCATCGTGGCCCGTCGGCCTCGAGATACTCCTCCGGCAGCGCGGTCGCACCGCCGCTGCCCACGCCGTGGCGTTCGTCGGTTCCATCCGCCGACGCACTATCCATCGGTCACCGGACGAGTTTCGGTGGCCCTATTCTCATTTAGGAAGTTGATGCACACTCATTGGGACATCATCTTCGATCCACATTCATTGTTGATGAAAAATTGCTCAATCTAGACTAATGCCGCGTTTGTCATCAAAATCCACAAAGTAAGGTAGAGGGGTCATGCCGTGTTTGTTTGGCCTACACCCTATGTGTTAGAGAAATATCATGAGGCTTAAATTCTTAATCCTTGAAGTAAAATGAGAAATGTGCAACAATTAACAAGGATTGAACCCCTAACTTTTTTTCGTTGTTCGTTGACGGAGTCGCGGGGAAGAAGACAGTGTTGTCGTCGTTCGTCACGTCTACCACGCACTTTCAATCCAAGCTTGTGTGTTGGTTTGTTGATGACAATGAGGTGGGAAGAATGGTCGAAGATGTCCCACGTTGAAGGGGGTTCTGAGGAAGAAAGTTGAAGATGCTCTACTCTGACATTCTTCATTGGAAAAACTCATTCTTCGTTGGAGAGATCTTTTCTCCCTATGCCCTCTCCTTTCTTCCAAGCTCCACCAAAAGACAAATGCTCACCCAAAATAATGGATTAAGTTAATCTATTATTTAATTGTAGGAAATAAATTAAAAATGGGTGGATTAATTAAATGTGAAGGATTTTGAACACTAATTGTAAGGGGAGTTGAAGAGGCTCCCCTACACTTAATGGAAGGTGGAGGGTTTATCGTAATTAAAGGGGATTTTCAAGGGGGTTTAACCCCGGGTGGTCCCCATCACAACAAACAAGAGGAGGAGGATTAGACCACAGGTGGGCACCACCTCCATAACCTCTCATGGGCGGTTAAGGTGTGGTGGTACCCACCCCCAACATCCAAATGTAGGTTTTAACCAACTAATAAAAATAAAGTTTACAGAACCTTATTTTTATTTAATTCATTCACTAAAAACTGAAAAACTAACTTTTATTCTCGACTAACAGCCGTCGAGGTGAAAGTATCCTTAAGAGAATATCGGCGTTGCGAGTTTATTGGTGCCCTCAGATTTTAATTCTGATCACTGGTTTAGAAATTAAAAAAACCCGCTGGTACGTTTACTGAACATACCCGAAAAAAAAATTCAAAAATAGATTTCGGGCACACTGGGCCTCAGAATCACGCGTCGTCAATTTTTTCAGACTCATCAAATTTACATTTATTTAAGAAAAAATTTTCCACAGAAATTTCAGGTCTTTACAGTCTCCTAACCTTAGGGCATTACGTCCCCATAAGCTACAAGTTGAACTAAGGGAACAAGTGGAGGTACTGAGTATGCATCTGAGCCTCCCACTCACATGTGCTCTCCTGGAGGTTCTCGTGCAACCAGTGAACGCGCACCATAGGTATCGACCGTCCATAAAGGACCCGCTCCTGTTGATCCTGAATCTCCATTGGAACCTCCATAAAAGTCTCCCCTTTGTCGATGTCTAGATATCCATGGTCGATGATGTCAGCAGGATCATGCACGTACTTCCTTAGCTGGGATACATGAAAAATGTCGTGCACCTGGTGCAACTAAGGAGGAAGTGCCAACCGGTAAGCCACCTCAGGTACTCTGCTGAGGACCTAGAAAGGTCCGATGAATATCAGAAATGACTTGCTACTATAGGAAAATATCCGTAGTCCCCATTCAGGTGAGAATCATAGAAAGATGTGGTCGCCATCCTCGAACTCCAAAGGTCTCTGTCTCTTGTCAATATATGTCTTCTGTCTACTCTATGCAGTCTTCATTCGCTCCTGGATGAGCTGCACCTTCTCCGTGATAGCCTGTACCATCTCTGGTCTCACTAGTGCTGACTCCCCATGTTTAGTCTAGCACAAGGGTGGTCTGTAAGGTTGCCTATATGACGTCTCAAAAGGTTTCATCCCAATGGTGGAGTGATAGCTGTTGTTGTATACAAACTCCGCCAAATGTAAGTGATCCTCCCAGCTGTGACCGAAGTCAAAGACACAAGCACGCAACATGTCCACGAGGGTCTGAATGGTCTTCTCTGTCCCATACATTAATTATTTTAAAGTTAAATTCAATTTAATTTCCATTCATGATTTGTTTTAGGGGTATCCCAAGCTTTTATGGAGGAATGATTGAGTTTTCATGAATTGGGCCAAACCGTGAGCACAATTCTAGATTTAAAAATAAATTTTTATTCCTTTATAACTCCTTACCTTTTCAACATTTTTCATCCATTACAATTCTTAATTGTCATCCCCTGACCAATTAACACCACAATATTCATTTGGACCATTTTGGAATCCATAATCTTGGTGTATAAGAGTTTTTATTTAAGGGATTGGGCCTTCCCGAAAGCCCATTTTCCACCTTAAAAATAAATTTTAATTATTTAACATATCTTTCAATATTCACGTTTTTTCAGTGATTCCAACTCCCACCTGAGTCCACGTACCTATGGCGCTCCGCCAGTCTCTCCTCCCATAATTTCGAGCTCAATAGAATCCCGAAATTGGTCGAACCTTCTCTAGATTTCGGAAATCACCTAGATTTGGAGAGGTAAATTGGTCCTTTCATAACTCCTTCTATTTTTACTCTTTTTCCACCATTATAGTTCTTACATGATCTCCTCATCCTTATTTTAACCTCCCTTGAATGGTTGGATGTTTTCAAATTCATATACTAGTGGATTTTGGATCAATTTATTCAAGATTGTTTTGAGTAAGTGTTTCTCCCATCAATTTCTTCCTTCTCCTTAGGTTTTCCTCCCTTTTTAATAATGTTATTAAATGTCAATATGTTAGGGTTCAAAACTATGGTTTGATTTTGTGTCTTTTTGGTTAAATATTGTGGTCTAGGGCTGGATTTATCTTCCATGTGATGCGTCAGTGGTGCGGTTGATGTTTCACACCATGTTTTGAGGGATTTGACACTTTTGGTAGGTGGTTCCATGTGTAAACAATTATTGATGAGTTATCTTTCTGTATTTACTCATTTTTCATATTCCTCATATGTTGGGTGTGGTGATAAAACATTTTATGGTTGATTTGGTTAAGTGTTTAATTTTATAGTTTCATTTTAACTTGAAATTGGGTGTTTTCATGTATTACTCGTGGGGTATTATTTGTGTGAATTTTATAACATATGGAATTGGGTTACTAAATCTTGTTTGGCCTGAAAATTCTGGTTTGGTAATTTATTAGTGTCATGTGGTCCTAAAAAAGGGTTTTTAATAGATTTTATGTGTAAAACATTGTTATACTTTTTGAGAGCATTTTATGAAAACGTGTATTTTCATTTGGATCTTTTGTAGTGTTATTCAAGGTGATTTTATAAAACTTGAAAGTAGTTTTATAAATGTATCTAGGGATTCCAATTATATTTTGTACTTGAATTGGTATGGTTTTTGGTCTTAAATGGGGTTTTGAAATGGGTTTTGTGTGCAATACAAATTTACATCACTTGGGTTCTTTTTATGAAAATTTTCAATGTTTTAGTTGGTTAAAAAAAGTTGGAAAAGGGTTCATATGTACTGTTTGGTAAGTGTGTTCACCTATTATGGGGTTTTAAAAGGTCAAGTGATGTTTTAAGATGTCAAACATTTTTACAATGTTTTGTAAATTTCTGAAATGTTTTATTAAATTGTGATGTTTGAGCGAAACTTGTTTGTGAGATGTTTCACGTACATTTGATGATAAAATGATTTTGATGATAAAATGAGTATTATGAAAGAAGTGAGTGGGATGTTATGAGAGTTTTAATATATTGGAATGGTTTTATAATTTTTTTTATTGTATTTGTTGAAGTGTAAAAGAAATGTGAAAAGTGTTGTGGTCTATTTTGGTGTGAGTCGGATTTCAAAATCAATTTGAATGAAAAGTGGACTTTTGTGACTTGTGTTGTATACATGTGGGATGTTTGGTGAATTTATGATATGGAAATGATATATTTATATGAAAATTACATTCATTTACTTGTTGAACTTGTTGGAGCACAAAGGGAAAACCCGGGTATCTAGGTGGGTGGACGTGTACTAGTATGCTAGTAAATCCATGGGGTTTGGACTCAGTTTCACTTAGCATGATATATGCATTCAAATATAACTAAACAATGATGATTATGATTGGGGAACACTAGGTTATGGGTATGTTCCTTACTAGTGGCTCGTGCAGTAGAATAGATATTTTTGATGGTTACTCTCACCGAGATACGAGGTACCTAGGACCCACAGCTAGCTAGTGCTGAGGGGTTATTTCCCATTGCTTCTGCTCAGTTGATTTTTTGTGCTTACAATCAGCATATGGTATGAGTGTCTGGAAAATTCAGTAGCTTTGGTATTTATTTTAAAAGTGTTTATTCTTTAAATTATCCCACCTCAAAACTGTTTTTATTTAATGTTGCATCTTTTAGAAATTGTAACTAGCATTTCATGTTTTTGAAAACATGCATGCTTATCGTCTTTAAATGTTTATCACATGGAATATATTAGTTGTGGTATCCTATTGGGATTTGATCACACCCTACTTAAACCCTAGGGTGTAATTAGAATTGGTTATTTTTGTTGTCGCATGTTGGGTACAGTTTGTAGTTCCAGTGGTTTGGGTTTCTAGCAGGTCCTTGGTGGTGAAGTCTTATGGATATGGATTGAGGGAGGATCCCCTTTCCATGAGGTATTATTGGGATGTTAACTTTTGGTTTTTACTTTTGTTATAGTCTTTTTTAGTAGTTTTAAAATGTGAAATTCAGTTCTGTTTTTTTGTAAAAGATTGCTTGGATTGAAAAATCCAGATTCATTTTAATGGATTCTTTTGTTGTTTTATGTTTATAAACTCGGGTAAATCATTCCCAATTTTCATTTTATGATACCTAGTTAATTGATACAGCACATGGAGATCAGGAATGACCTTTGTCCCTTGTTGCAGGCCGGGTTGAGTGCCGGTTTTGATGGTGACCAGATTTGGTTCGTGACGCACTCGGTCTGACCATCCATCTAATGACGGAAGACAGTGCTCAGACAAAGTTGCATCCCAAAAGCCTCCTGAAACCCCTTCTGTAGCCAGGAAGTAAATCATTTGTCACAATCAGAGACAATAGTAGAAGGTAATCCATGTAGCCGCATAATCTCCTACACATAGAGGTGTCCCAAACTCTCTACTAAACCCTGCTCTCTGATCGATATGAAGTGGGCCGAATTGGTGAGTTGGTCGACATTCACCCAAATAGAGTCATGAATCTTGGATGTATGTGGAAGAACCATCACTATGTTCATGGATATCCCATCGCACTTCCACTCTGGGACCTTTAATGGATGAACCAATCCTGCTGTTACTTGATGCTCTTCCATCACTTGCTGACAAGTGAGGCACCGAGAGACAAATTCTGCAACTGCCTTCTTCATACCTGGCCACCAGTGCTGTCGTCTGAGGTCTTGGTACATCTCCACCACTCCTGGATGTACCACTAGACCCCCTAATGTGCCACTGGTACCAAGGTATGTTCTCTGAAGAGGATGATGTGCTCCCCACATTCATAAAATCCATCAGGTGCCTACCCTGTGGATATCTGAGCACGTCGTGTCATGTAGTCAGCATCTCCACACTATGCCTCCCTAACTCGCTGATGAAGTGGGGGAGTGACTGTAAGAGACTGTAGGAAGGCTTCTCCATCTCTATCCACAAAGGATATCTATAAATTAGCCAGCTGCTCTGTCTCCTCACCTAGAAGCTATATACCCAATCTCCTACTGAGTGCATATTCTACAACGTTCCCCTTCCCAGGAGTATAGACTATCTCAAAGTCATAGTCCTGAAGGAACTCAAGCCATTGCTGATGTCTTAGGTTCAGATCCTTCTAAGAGAAGATACACCTGATACTCTGGTGGTCAGATTAGACTATGAAACGCTTTCCCATTAGATAGTGCTGCCACATATTCAATGCGAAGACCACTGCTGATAACTCCAGGTCATGGGTAGCATAGTTCTTCTCATGATGTCTCAGTTTCTGAGAACTATATACGATCACTGCTCACTCCTGCATCAAGACACATCCAAGTCCGGCCCCTGATGCGTCGCAGTAAACTACGTACCCTACACCCTCCTCTGAAAGACTCAAGATGGGGGCACTAGTCAGCCTCCGCCTCAGCTCCTGAAAGCTCTGTGGGAATCTGTCCGACCACACAAAGGGTTGACCCTTCTTCATCATGGATGATAGTGGTGATGCAACTCTGGAGATATCTGGCATGAATCTCCTATAGTATTCAGCCAAACCCAGGAAACATCGTACCTCTGTCACACTCCTGTGTGTCTCCCAAGAAAGTACTGCCTCAATCTTCACTGGATCTACTATGACTCTAGCCTCTGAGATGACAAGTCCCAAAAAGTTCCCCTCTCGGATCCAAAACTGGCACTTTGAGAGATTACCAAAATGTTGGTTCTCTCGGAGTGTGTCCAGTACTACCTGAAAATGGTAGGCATGATCCTCCTCAGTAGTCAAGTAGATCAGAATGTTGTTGATGAAGACTATGGAAAAGTGATCGAGGTATAGCTAGAAGATCCTGTTCATGAGCCCCATGAACTCTTCTGGAGAATTGGTTACATCGAATGACATAACCAAGAACTCATAGTGGTCGTACCAACATCTGAAATCCATATTCTGCACATCCTCATCTCTAACTCTGAGCTGGTGATATCCTAAACTGAGTTCTATCTTCGAGAACCACCGTGATCCCTTTAACTGATCAAAGAGGTCATCAATCCTCGGGAGTGGGTACTTTTTCAGCACCATCACCTAGTTCAGGAGATAGTAGTTGAAAAAAATCCTCAAGCTTCCATCTGCCTTCTTGGTGAACAGAATCGGGGCTTCCCCGGGAGAAACATCAGGCCGGATGAATCCCTTCCCCTGCAAGTCCTCTAGCTATACCCGCATCTCGTGAAGCTCCGTGGGAGCCATCTGATACGCTAGTGTAGATATCGGTGTCGTCCCATGGTAATGGTCAATGTAGAAGTCCACCTCTCTACGAGGAGGTAGTCCAAGGACCTCATCAGGGAAAACATCCTCATACTGGTCCACCACTACAAGATAAATTAGACTATCCACATCAACTGCTCCGAGGGTAGGGCAAGCCAAATGATGAGTGATCAGTTGTACTCTCCTCTAGGAAAGTCCATCCTAGGCTGAAAGGGAACCCTTATTGCTGATGAAGGTGAACTTGGTCCCATCCATGCTGACACACAACACTTTGCGCCAAATACAGTGAAATTGAGCATGGATTGTGTATAACCAGTCCATACCCAAGATGAGTTCGTAGGGCCTAGACGCTACTATGAGGAGATCCCAGCCAAAGATCTCATCTCCTAGAGTAATCTCACACTTCCGGCACCAGTGCGTAATCGTCGAGTCTGCTCCCGTAGGTGTCTCTAGCCATTAGGATTGACCCAACGGCTCCGTCAGAATCTCTGATCTCCGAATGAGGGAAGTGGTAATGAAAGAGTGACTAGCATATCTGTCTATAAGAACTGAAGCTATGGTAAAGTAGACATAGACCGTACCTCAAATAATCTATGGAGCACCATGATCGTATGTCTTAGCCTCCTGGAGCTGAGCTCTCCTTTTTCCACCTACTCCCTACAGTCGGGGTGGACCTCCTAGTGGTGGTGGTGGTAATACCTTGTAACATCGTTCACCACTAGCTACACGACTAGATCCTCTGCCGCGTCCTCCTGTGCCCTATGTATCACCTCAATGGAACCTCTACCTCTTCCTGGGAGGTCCCTCTACTATCTGATGATCATTGGAATGGTGGGTCGAAAAGTCATTAACCATGTGACCCTGCCCACCGCATGTGAAACACTACCTGTTCCTTGTATGACTGGATCTGTCTCGTGTGCCATGCACAACCAAACCCGTGTCCTAAGGTCGTCAAATGTATGGCATGGTCCGCTTGAATCGCCGCGACATCTGTATTCTTCCAGCTGCAGAAGACTCCTCTATGTGATGCTCGATGGTGGGTCTCACTGCTGGTGACTGCTCAGGAAAGAAACTCTCTACTAAGAGGGCTTACTCCAACACCCTTTCCTATGTCAGGATGCCGAGGGAGATCATCAAATCCCTGATCTCTCGCCTGAGCCCCTACTCGAAGGTCCAGGCCCTGAAGAATGTGTCTCGCACCATATCTGTGGAGTAGCGCGAGAGGTGAGTGAACCTCACTGAGTACTGTGCCACTGTCATGCTACCCTACTGTAGATGATGTAGCTCCTGTATCCACACATCATGTAGGGTTGCTGGGACAAACTCTGCCCGAAACAGGATCTCGATGTCTTCCTAGAGAAGTGTCGCCTTGTCATGCACCTGGATCATCAGGCTCCACCATCTGCCTCTTGGTTCCTGAAGAAGACTCATATAAAGGATCACCATAAGGTCGGCTGGAATCCCTACCAGTCAAAAAACTCTCACCACAGCCTCCATCCAATCCTCAGCTGCTTGCGTGTCCATCTCACCCCTGAACCTGGGTGGCCTCTGGCGCTAGAACGTGAGCAACTCGCTCAAGCGACGTGCATCGTTTGCTGCTGGGGTTGGTGGCATCGGTGGCCGAACGGGTAGTGGTACTGCTGGTGCCTCCACTATGACAGGGCCCTACACCAAGGCCTCATCGCTTGGTGGACTGCCATCTCGTACAAAGCCTGGAACCCTGGCTGGCTGTCTGCATGGGGCCATCCTGAAAAGAAACAGGTGCACCACGGTGACTACCCCAAGACCGCTGGCTATTTGCGTGGGGCCCTATGATACCAATTTTTCACGACCCATCCCCCGGGGCCCATACCGCGACTACCCCAAGCCCGCCTTCCATAGGCCAGGGGATGGCGACTAGCACCAAAGGCATAAATCCCTAAAAATGGGAAAGATTTGCCTTTATAACCTGAAAACTCACACAAAAGATTACAAGCTGGAAGAGAAAAACTAATTAAAACTGTATAAAAAAAGAGTGCTGAATAGTAAAAGGGGCCATAAATACAAGACCAACTGTACAGTACAAGAAATAAAAATTACAAGTACTGGAAAAAAAGGAAACAGATCCAGGATCATCCGCTGGGAAATCCTACCTGAAGGGTAGCTAAAGAGAGCCTCCACATAACTCCACATCCGTCCTTCTCCTCTGTGTACTGTCACGCCGTAAGGTCCACCTCCGGGCGCCGTCCAGTCCAGGTACAATCAGCCTCAGTCAGTGATGTCTGTCATCTGCATCCAACACAACGAGGTGTGGGAATATCCCATGCAGGGGTGAGTATAACGATACTCAATAGGGAACCCAATACCCTCAAGGTCTCACAAAATCCAATAAGGATAAATCACAATAATGAAATCAAAAGATAACCCGACTTAGGTATATTCCCATATATATACCCATGTTATCAAGTAATCCATCCTAATCATCAGGAAAACACAAAGTTACTAACTCAGATCACACATGTATACAAATATTGTAGAGAGTTAGAGATGATTATTTGTAGCCACTAAATCATCTATTCTTTTGAACCCACGTAGGATCCTAGTACAGAAATTTGAGCTGTCGATCCCACATAGGATCCAGGAACATTAGTCTAAGCTGTCAAACCCAAACAGGATACAGGAACAGTAGTCAGAGCTGTTGAACCCACACAGGATCCACAAATAGTCATCAGAGCTATTGAACCCACAGAGGATACATGAACAGTAGTCAGAGCTGTCGTACCCACACATGATCCTGGAAATGTCATCAGAGAGCAGCCAACCACAGGGTTTTGTCACAAGGTATGCTTGATTCCAAGAGGGTCAGCTACTCAAGACAAGTTTCAATAAATAAAATTCCATGAAGTACCATGTTGATGTATCCAAAAAATCCATCTTTGAAGAAGAAAACCAACGTGACAGACAGTGCGTCATTTGGAAGCCCGGTCTGAGAGTTATTGGCATTTCCGTTCCTATGGCCCGGTTGGATTTACGTTCGATCCAACCAGGATGTACCCCAACTATGTCCAAAACTTTAGTGGGGTATACCAAAAGAACTGTAACCTTCCACAGTTTCCATCTCCACATACGGTTCGTCAATCAGATGCACGCAACTCTAGTTATGGGAAAACGAGTGGAAACCAGTCAAACGGGTTCGGGTCCGATCCCGCCTGGTCGGACTGAGATGGGCCGACCTGGGTCCGGACTGGGGTCCATCTAGGTCCGCAGAGAGGGCGGCCCGACCCACATCAGCGGTCTGGTCTGAGGGGGCGGCCTGGCCTGCGCGGGGTCTGGCCCTCACTGGGTCCAGCCCGCGTAGGGTCCGGTCCGCGTTGGGTTTGGCCCGCGCTGGGTCCGGCCCGCGGTGGGTCCGAAGTAGCTACGTCTATGGGGGAGGCCATTCCCCCTGGATTCCCAAACGGATTAACCATTCGAGGCGGGGGGGGGGGGGGGGGGGGGTTTAAAACCGGTACAACGTGGCACCGCCACCACTGCACTACCGCAAGCTTCTCCTCCGGCCATGCGGTTGCGCTGCCACCGTCCACCCGGTGACGTTCATCAGTTCCATCTGCCGGCGAAATTTCTGTGGGTCACCGGAAGAGTTCCAGTGGTCCAATTCTTGTTACATAAGTATCCTCACACTCCTCGAGACATCGCCTTCGATCCTAAATCATTGTTGACAAAAAAGCACTCAACCCGGACTAATGCCGTTTTTGTCGTCAATATCCACAAAGTAAGGTGGAGGGGTCAACCGTGTTCGTTCAGCCCGCACCCTTCATGTTAGAGTGATAGCATTTGACTTCGATTCTTAATCCATGAAGTAAAACGAAGAACGTGAAACAATTAACAAGGCTTGAACCCATACCTTTGTTTGTTGTTCGTTGACGGAGTCACTGGGAAGAAGACGGTGTTGTCTTCATTCGTCGCGTCTGCAACACACTTCAAATCCAAGCTCATGCATCGGTTTGATGATGACGATGAGGAGGGAAGATTGGTCAAATATGTCGCACATTTAAGGGGTTTCCGAGGAAGAAAGTCGAAGATGCCCCACACCAACGTTCTTCATTGGAAGAACATGTTCTTCATTGGCAATAGATTTTCCCCCTAGGATCTCTCATTTCTTCCAAGTTCTACCAAAATAAAAATGCCAACCCAAAATAATAGATTAAGTTAATCTATTATTTAAGTTTTGGCACTAAATTAAAAATGAGTGAATTAATTAAATGTGATGGATTTGGAACATTAAGTGTTAGGGGAGTTAAAGAGGCTCCCCTACACTTAATGGAAGCTGGAGGGTTTCTCCCCATTAAAGGGGAGTTTTAAGGGGGTTTAACCCTAGGTGGTCCCCACCAAAATAAACAAGAAGAGGAGGTTTAGACCTCAGGTGGTCCCCACCTCCATAACCTCTCATGGGATGTTAAGGTGTGGTGGTCCCCACCTCCAACCTCCACGTGGAGGTTTTAACTAACTAATAAAAATAAAGTTTACACAACCTTATATTTATTTAATTCATTCACTAAAAACCCAAAAACTAAGTTGTATTCTCGACCAACTGCCATCGAGGGGAAACTCTCCTTAAGAAAATATCGGCACTCTGAGTTCAACCGTACACTCAAATTTCAATTCTGAGTAGTGGTTCCAAAGTTATAAAAAACCCGCTCGTACGTTTACTCAACGTACCCAAACAAAACTTCAGAAATTGATTCTGATTACACCGGGCCTCAGAATCACACGCCGTTAATTTTCACAGACTCATAAAATTCCCATGTATTTAAGAAAAAAATTTCCATGGAAATTCCGGGTCGTTATATAATATATTGATTTTAAAAAATGTATTTTATGAAACAATATTTTTTTTTATATTTTGAGGTGATTAATGATTACTTTTTGGTGATGTTTCATTTGTATTAGTTATATATAACTCTTTGATATAAAATATTATTTAAAATAAATTAATCTTTGTGGATAAAAATTTATATTTTATAATTAATAGAATATTTGGACTTTGTATTATTTAGTTATGTAATGATTTGAGTCAATATTTTTCTTTGTAGATTAAGGTGAATATGAATTAATTTTTAGAATTATCTCACCTTAAGAAAAATAGTTTTAGTTTTTGATAATGTCTAAAATTCTGAGGAATATATTGATATCATTTTTTGAAATCAAATGATCCTTTAGATTTGGATTCCATTGTTTAGACATGAAAATTTCCTCCTTAATTCACATCATTTGGTGAAAAAGATGAGATTGTAGTGGGAAAAGATTAATTAATGATATTTTACATTTCAAGTATACATATTTAATTATGATTCATTATAGGTGGTAATATAATTCCTCAACTCTATGAAAATTTTATTAGTTTTTGTACCTCTTAAATTCATTCAAAATGAAGTGATTGAATTTTCCAACCTTACTATCTTATTTTTTTATCAGTAAATTTATCATGATAATTAAATTTCTAGTTATCCACTTTTTCTGTAACACTCTATAATTATTTAAACATTTAATTTTACTATATTTCCATATATTCACCTTCCACTAAGGTTCTCATATTTCGAAATCTAATTATGCATTATTCTATATGTATTTTATATTTCACATTCCGTCTCTATTAACAGATATTTTATTAGCCCTTTATTACTATGTAGGGAAATAAAAAAATGTATTTCAAAATTTAAGAAAAATTATTATAGAGATCGTGTAAAAATTTCATGGCATAAATTTATTAATAAAGGTGGAGAATTTGACACAATGAGATTTTAATAGAACTCTATATTCAATAAAGGATATGAAACACACCAACAAGCCTCAATGAACAACAGAATATGTTTTAAAATATTATAATAGTAATATAGCCATTGAATTAGAGGATATAAAAATTATTAACCATATTTTGTATAATATATATTTTCCTTGTTTAGTAAATACTTATTTATTAATATATATTAAAAAATCCATAAGATTTTGGAAAATTCATTTTATTCTTCAAAAACATATTTTATTTGAATGTACTTTTTGTTTCTAATTATAACAATTTATTATAAATAATTTATAAAAAATAAAAATATCATATAAAGAATTATATATTTTTTCAATCATAATACCAAAATTTTCTTTGGATTATTTTGTTTTATTTTATGAAAGGTTTGATTTTCTATAGAATAGTGTCAAATATTGTTCTTATAGAAAACTATGTTTTTGTTTCAATAGTGGTCATGTTTCATTTTATCCTAAAATAGTTTCACGTTATCATAATTTATATTATTTTATGAATAATCCAATTATGATCATTGGAATTATTTTTATTTATAATGTCATTATTAAAACAATTTTATACCTAAAAAAAGTTTATCTGAATATTTTTTTCATTGCATTTCTTGTTTTAATTTTAAACTAATTTCTTCCACATGATGAAATTGAATCATGAATATTTTTCAATACTTTTAATTAAGAGAAACATTTTTTAAAATAGGACAATAGTTTTTGGTCATTAAGAATAGTAGTTATAGTAATTTATTTTCAACATGATAAAGGTGAATAAGTTAACTATGTTAAAAATAATATGGTAATTTTGAAAGAATGACCATAAAACCATCCTTCTTGTTATATGATGAGTCTAGTTAAAAAATATTCATATTATTTATGAAAAAATTTCAACATGGTTCCATATTATTTTTATTTTGATAATTGTAATATCGAATTAATACATAATTGTGAAATGGCACATTCTTACTTTTATGATATATAGTAATTTCATATATAGATAAATACAACATCAATTCACTTTTAAAAGAAAATTTTAATATTAATGAGTTTTTTTATCATTTTAATTTATTTTATATTTTTATTTATTGAATAATTATATTAAATCTATACACACTATTGACACAATATTTATTGAATGCGTATAAATATAAAAGAAATTATGTTAAAAATATTAATGGAACGAAATATTGGATGAATTATTATATGTTTAAAATTTTATGTATTAATATTTAATTTAAATTATGTTTTAAAATATTATATTTGAAATCCCTATTTTTATTGATGTTCTTAAATTAAAATAAAATTAATAGTGTCAGAAAATGCATTAATGGAATTATAAAATAAATAATATTATGTTAAATTATTTAAACTTTATAAATATAATATATTCCTATAAATTTGTGATATATTGTTTAATATATAAATCATGGTCCATTTTTTGGAATATTTCCTTCTATGGTATCATTTATTACCCCTAAATTTTTGAAATATTTAATATTGCAGTAATTTTAAAGAGGGTTAACATGATCTTAAAACTAAAAGATAAGGGGTAAAATATAACCAAAATATATAAAAATATTATTATATGTTAGTATTTAGAATAATACTCAAATTATCATATAGTTAAATCATATTTGATCCATTTTGGGATAAAAAATATCTTATATTAATTTAATACTTCATGATATTTAAATAATTACCCTCCCCTTATAAAAGACACCTCTTCAATCATTTAAATACATAATTTTAGAATCCTATCTCAAAAAACCCTTCCAAATTAATTTATAAAAATAATTATACTTATTATATAGGGTTGGTAACATCCAATTAACCAATCCTATGTCTCATAAGAGGATATCTAAACAAATTATATCAAAGAAGAGGATATAGTCTTCGATGATTATTTCATGTTATTTTGTTCTTCAACATTCTCTTATTTTGTTGATACCCTCCTAAAATAATAAATCCAGTACCATAAATACACTAATACGTTTTTATGGCTATTTTATAACCATATTCCATTTATTATCGATTCTAAATTTTTTGAAAAAATAGCTTATGTATATATATGGCTTATCGTATCCACATAGCGGTGTAGGTTTTTTCATCACCACTTTACATGGATGATTATAAAGATAGATGAAATGAATATATATGACATCTTATTAAATAAATGTCATTAGTATTATAATATAATATCTATCTTATTTCCTTCTTATCCATTGGACATTGATAATTATGCTCATATATATTTGTTGACTACAACCACCAAAAAGAGATGTTATTCTTTTCACATATCATAACTGAATGGGTGGTAATAAGAAAGGATTTAATAAAAATATATGATATAAATTATATAAAAAAATATCTTAAAAAGGTGATTTTTTTCTTTTTTACATCCTTCAAATATGTGAAAACACGGTTCATGCATACATACGTCCTACCATATACATGAATAATGTAATTAATTTTTTATATCCACCATTTATAAATGATTAAATATATATATATATAAATAATTAATTTATATTTTATTTATTTTAGGATTAAAATTTTGAATTTATAAAACCATGATCACCGTATAATGACCAAAACTACCATACCAAAACATACACGAAAAGTTATGTAGTGATCACAATGAATAGTTATTTTAATAATGAATATTTAGAAAATGAGTGATAGATGGGTATAAGTAAATCGGAAATGGTATGATATATATGAGTATGGTTATATAATATATTTATAATAAATATATTTTTAGGTTATTGGAGGTTCAAAAACATACAATGGATGTCGGGCCACATGGGAAGAGTTTTCATAACTAAATCTCATTCATTGAGTTATACTTCTACCTCATTAACTATGTTATGACATGATTATGTATGAAATAAAATATGATTGTATTATTTTTTAATAATTAATATTTTTTGGTCTTTAAACTTGTTACAAGTAATCACTTACTTTTTTAATTCTCATTTATAATATATAATATTTTTTAGGGTGTCTCATATCACTTTTACTTCTATGAGACATATTATATATTCCCCACTTAGTTCCATTTTATGGTGTATTTATGAACCCATTGATTTTTTATATGATGAATATTTGTATATTATAGTTATTAAATGTATAATTTGATTTTATTTCATTCATGGGGGGTTATTATTCAAATGTTACCACAATGGTAATGGTTTATTTCCAAACCTCATCATTATTTTGGAATGTTTTTTTAAATTTCTAATGGGGTTATTATTGGAAATTTTTATCATAAAGCCAATGAATTTTTATTATCTGCTATTTATTTCTATAACATAAATTATTTCCTTTCATTTTTCACTCTTTATGTAGTTAATATACAAATATAATTTTTCTTAATAGAACCGCGTTTTTTTAAACTCATTTATTAATCTTTTTCTTAGATGTCAATATTTATAGTTAAATTTCATATTTTTAATGTTCCCCATTTCATTATTAATGATATTTTTACCTATTTTTTAATATTTACAATTTTTTAATCGAATTATATTTTCATTTCCTTATTAATTTGATTCTTAAATTCATAAAAAATTATGAAAATAATGTTTTTATAATGAAATGTCATGAATGATGTTTCCTATAACCATAACCATTAAATACAATGATTATTCCCTAAAAGTTGTAAAAGGTTTTACTCAATGAAATTTTCCTTTAATTATATATATATATATATATTTTAATATTTATTTTTCGAAGGGAACAAAATATTTTCCTTAAACAATTTTAATAATCTTTTTATTTTATTTTCATTCATCAATGAGAACAATTTTTTACATGTGTTTGATTATGAAAATATTTAAATGATAAGAACCTTATTATTTATTTGGATGGATTATAATCAATTGTACTTGGTAAAACATTGACATATGGTATTTTAGTTCTCCTACAATGTATAAATATTTGTTTTTTAGGAAGCTTGATTATGTTTTATTCAAAATTGAAATTATAAATTAATTAAATTTGATAAGATACAAGTGGTACCCATTATTACATATCCCCAAAAATCATCTGTAGGTATCATGGGACAAAAGATGTTGGATATTTCTTCTAGGACTTTCTAATTTAAATAGATGTCTTGGAATGATGACATTATGGTATTTTTAGATGTCTTAGTTTAAGGCCTCAATGGTTTTTTAGATATACATCATTATGTGTTTTGTAAATATGAAATCATTTATTAATTCCTATGAAATTAATTTAAATTATATACATGGATATTTTAAAGCCCTGACCCCAGTTACCTAGAGTTGGTGCATTATCACATAACATTTTCATGATAAAAAAAGATCAAGTCTCAAAAGACCGATTGGTTTAGTGGCCTTGGAATCACTAGATACATTCATAAAGTTTACATTAAATCATAAAGTGAAAAAGAATAACAACATCTTGTCTCAATAGACCACACTCATATCCCCTCATACTATCCCTACAGGTCATTCATAAAATACTTCTTCACATCCAAGGAAATATAAAACATAGAAAGGGGTGAGCTCAGATTCCCAGTAAGGATAACAATATAGAGGAAACTTTCATAAATAAGCATAAACATTTAAGGTAATGTATAACTAAAACAAAATCCTTTTAAACTTGAAATTAAGTATAATATGGAAGAAATAAAATGAAATAATTCCATTTACTTATTCACATAGATATTCTACTAGTAGAATAATCACATGCAATATCAATAGCCACTTTTATAATGATGGAATGCATAATCCCATACTATCATAACCACATAGTCAAGGCCTTATGACAAGACTACAAATAATATTTTGTCAAGACCTTGTTCCAAGACACTAGTTTGTCTTAGGAGACCTACCGATGCATCGAGGAGCTATAGAGGGCTCCACCCGTCACTTATTAAGTCCAATGCATTCCTCATATGAATAGGTTTAAACATAACATCAATATTAGTATTAAAACTAGAATATGAAATGTCAATACTTTATCCATAAACCATGAATGGTATAAAAATAACACATCCATAGTTAAACATATCAAAAAACATTCAATACAATATGGAAGTTTTGTATCATAATAAATCAACGTCAAATAAGCTTAAAATCCATCAAAGGATGTTGACAAAGATGAAATAAAATCTATTTGAGAGAAATATCTCTTTTTTTTGAAATCATTTACAAGTAACATAATTATAAAATAAAACATTTACTTTGAAAATATTCTTATAATCTTGTAAGAGAATCTTTGACGATTTATAACGACGGAAAATAGCCGCATCCGCCGTATAAGTTAAAAAAAGACATCCTTACCTTAATTTTGTAGAAAAGGATAAAAAGGACACTGTTTGGAAAAACACAGAAAGATTTCATTATAAACATATTAAAAAAATTCAAACAAGGGTACAAATGACTTTAACCCATATTCTAGTAACTATTAATAATGTTTTGAAATACATTTTTAAGAAACATGGATGTGTATGATAAAGAGGTCCGAGTAGATAATTACGTATAAACAACCTCGGATAATGAAGAGATTGTAAAATAAACCCTTACCTTGTACTTTTCCAAGGTCGAGGGTAGGTTATCCTCCTGTATAATGGTGAAATAATTGTTACTAATTTATACCATAATCATATACATTCATATGATATCATATATGATCTTTTAACATTGTTTTGTTAATAATATCTTAGTATTATCGTCATTTCAGGTGTTAACAAATTCGTTTTCCTTTATATTATTTGTCATGTGAGTCATATTTTTTATGGATGGGATGTATCGTATTCATATCCCGAATGATATCAATTATTTAAATATTTTTTTAATCATCTAATGAAAATTAGTCTTGATTGGATATGATGGGCAATGAATCTCATCGCGTTCATGGAGACGGTAATCCGTATGTATGCACGAGTGACAAGATCCCTATTTTGACATTAAAATAATATATAATTGGATGGAATATAATATATAGAGAATAATTATCATGTTATATTTATTATTTACATAAAATACACATCATTATTATTCCCATCCAAATAATCATGTATTGAATAACAATTACACCACGATGGGGAGACGGTAAGCCATACGTACGCATGTGTGGTGACATGTCATTCAAAGGATGTATAGAATAATGAATTTGGTTGAACCATATTTATAATAACATCACATTATATATAATATAATGGATTTATTATTTTCCAATAGAAATAAAAAAGAATGAAGAAGTGGAAGAAGAAAATAACTTGAAAGAGGTGGTGACATATTTACCTCTTCTTCAGGTTCGTCCTTTTGATTTGATCTAAAGGGCTCCTTAGGTTGGATTTATGAAACAATTAAGGCCTCTAGGATAATTTTAGGATAGTTGAGAGTGTATTTGGTCAGGGTTTGGCCGAGCCAAATGGCTTTGAAGGTGTGAATTAGAGATAAGGGGGAGTTCCCTTTAATAAGAGGGGTGAGGGGCACCATAGGAAAAGTTAGAAATATTATTTTATAATAAATTCATATTAGGTTTCTAATGGATACAAAGTGACTTATTGGTAGTATATGGTGGTTATGGGTCAAAAACAACTCAACTAATAGGTTTTAGATAGGTTTGAGTCACTTTCTTAACCTTATCTTTTAGTTTTAACTCTTAGTTAATTAGTTTGACATTACCATGTCTCTTTGTATTTTTATATTATATAGCTAATAATATTACTATAAACTTCCAATAGAACCCCAAGTGTTTAATTAATGATACAAATATAATTATATAAGTCTCTAGGCCGAACCTTAGATTTTTAGACATATAATATTAATTTATAATATAATATTTGTTTTAAAAACTCCTTTATGTCAACCTTGACACTATTTAATAATTGATTTTTGTTAAAGTATTAAAAAATTTATTAATTCGAAAAAATTTAATTTAAGAAATCCTAACACATCATATTAACCAATAAAATTCGTGGATGTCATCAAAACTTTCAAATTATATTTATTTTAACATTTATAATATCAATTATTTGATTCTTTCATTAATAAGGAAAATACTGCATCATTATTGTGTCATAAATAAATTTAATTATTATATGTTTAAAAATTATAAATAAAATACCATTATGTATGAAATATTTTTATCTTTCTAATTTATATTTATAGTCTAAAATATAACATATATCACACTATATAAAAATTGTTTTTCTAAAAGATATATGCTTATGTCATTTTTGTATTTACTTTAACATAATTAATATAAAGTGTCATTATCACTTACATGTGGTTCCATGGGGTCCAAAGATCGAACCAAAGATTCCCATTGTCAGAAATGTATCAACCAATAGGGTTAGGACATGTTTTAGGGTAATTTAATATTATTATAATATTATTTTTGTATCCTTATTTACTGGATTTACCCTTTAACCATGGTAAATAAAATATTTACCGAAGTAGTTATTCCAAATGTCTAAAAATAAAATTTACCTATTTACCAAATTTGGAAATCCTTATTATAAATATGGAATCCATTTTTATAAATTGAAAACACAAAAGTGGCAGAAATTAATTAAAAATTAATTCCCGATGTCAAAACAAAAATCATTTTTTAAAGAAATAATAACTATCAAAAGATTAACACTTGCTTATGTCTAGTTTAGTTGTGACATTATGTCCGATGAACATCATTGTATTAAATGGTAAAAATATAATATAATTATACTTTAAACTTATTCAAATTCATAATTTACCACTATTAATTATTTTGATTAAAAAAGCTGTTATTAATTAAAATTTATTAATTTTCACTATTCATTAAAATATGAAAGTTATCAGAAAAGTACCAAAAATTGACCCTAATCTAACTTTGATATTCTGAATCCAAAAATGAAGTCCGTTTTGAAATCTAAATTATATAATATTTTAAAAAGTGGGTATTACTATTCATAATAGCTAGTTTGATTGGTTGTGGTGTGTTAGAACTCGAAGTTGCGTACTACACACACTACTGTATTATTCATAGAGAAGCGTACCGTGGAAGCTTGGGGTGTTACATTATCCTCTCCTTCAAATAATTTCATCCAAGAAATTTCTAGAATACTACCACATGAAAAGACTCAGGTGGTTCTTTATCATATGTTCCTTAGGTTACCACGTTGCCTCTTCCATTTTATGGTTTCTCCATAGAACTTTTAAAAGACAAGTCATCCGATTTCTCAGCACTTGTTCTCTCATATCAAGAATCTTGACAGGATCTTCACAATAAGACATACCGGTTTCTAGTTCTAATTCCTCATAGGCGAGTACATGCGTTGGGTAGGCATGTATTTTCTCAATAGTGATATGTGGAACACATCGTGAACTTTGGAGAGACTTGGAGGCATTGCCAAATGGTAAGCTACAAGCCTAATTCGTTCTAGAATTTCAAAAGGTCCGATGTACCTGGAACTCAATTTTCCCTTCTTACCAAAACGTATAACAACATTCCATGGATATGCCTTCAAGAAAACATGATCTCCTACCTGAAATTCCAAATCCTTCCTTCAGTTATCGGTATAGCTCTTCTGCCTACTTTGAGATGCTTTGATGTGGTTTTGGATTACCTTCACCTTTTCCATCATTTCCTCCACTAGTTCTAGGCCTATGAGTTTTTTTTCACCAACATCATCCCAAAAGGTTGTTGTGCGACATCTCTTTCCATATAATGCTGTATATGGTGCCATTCGAATACTTGAATAAAAGCTATTATTATAGGAAAATTATACCATAGGTAAATATTGATCCCACATACCTTGAAAGTCAAGTGAGCATGATCACAACATGTATTCTAAGGTTTGAAGAGTTCGTTCTGATTGTCCATCAGTTTAAGGGTGGTAGGCAGTGCTCAAACAAAGTTTTTTATCCAGGGATTTCTGAAGACTTTTCTAGAATCTTGATTTAAAACGTGGATCACGATTAGAAACAATTGATATGGATACTCCATGAAGTCTCAAAACTTCATTAATATATAGTATTGCTATACTTTCAAGTGGTAAATCCTCCCTTATAGAAATAAAATGTGCTGACTTGGTAAGACGATCAACAATGACCCATATTGCGTCATTCCATCTAGGAGTATTTGGTAGTCCCATGACAAAGTCCATCGTGATATTATCCCATTTCTACTTAGGTATGGGAAGAGGTTTCATGACTCCTCCAGGTTGTTGCCTTCCAGCTTTCACTTGTTGACAAAATATACACATTTATACAAAATCAGCAATCTCCCAATTCATGTTGTCCCAACAAAAATTTTCTTTCAAATATCTATACATCATGGTGCTCCTAGGATGTATAGAGAAATTGGAACTATGAGCATCATCCAACAATTATCTTTTTAGATCAGGTACATTGGGAACACAAAGTCTCTCCCCAAATTTCAAAATTTCATCTCCATACACAAAGTCACTCAATCTCCCATCATTCACAACTTTAATCTTCTTTTGAAACTCTTCATCATCGGTCTGAGAACTCTTTATACTTTCTTGTAAAGATAGTTTGGAAACCATTTGAAAAAGCATTGATGTTTCATCTACCGTGGTTATTCCCATATCCATCTTTACTAGATCCATGTATATAGGATCTTTTTCAACTCTCATCTTGTTCAAAACTCCATGATCCTTTCTACTCAGAGAATTTTCCACCATATTTTCCTTCCCTAGGTGGTAGTGTATCTCACAATCATAATACTTGAGTAATTCAATCCATATCTTTTGCCTCATGTTGAGTTCTTTCCGTGAGAAAATATACTTCAAACTCTTATGATAAGTATAAATCTCACATTTTTCACCATATAGGTATTGTCTCCAAATATTAATTGCAAAGATTATAACTTATTACTAAATATCACGAGTAGGATAGTTTTTCTCATGAATGTTTGGCTGTCGTGATGCATAGGAAATAACTCTATCATTCTGTATAAGGACACAACCAAGTTCTCTCTTCGATGCATCACTATAAATAATGAACCCATCATTTCCTGATGGTAGATTAAATATAGGGGCATTGACTAATATTCTCTTAAGTTATTCAAAACATTATTCACACTCTTTTGTCCAAACAAATATAACCCCTTTACATGTGAGCTTCATTAATGGGTTAGCCAATCGGGAAAAATTCTGGACAAAATGTCGATAATAACCTGCTAAACCAATAAAACTGCATTCCTCAATTATACTCGTTGGTGATGGAAATTATTGTTTTGCTCTTGTCTTATAAGGATAAACATAGATTCCATCCTTGGAGACAATATGGCCAAGAAATGAAATCTCGTGATGCCAGAATTCACACTTTCTAAACTTCCCATATAATTCATGTCTTCTCAGAGTCTTCAATATAATGCGCAAGTGATTTTCATTATCCTCGTATCTTTTTGAGTATAACAAGATATCATCAATAAATACCACTACAATGTCATCAAGATATTCCTTGAAAACTCTGTTCATTAGATCCATGAAAATAGGGGGTGCATTAGTCAGCCCAAAAGGCATTACTGTAAACTCGTAATGCTCGTACCAGGTTCGAAATGCTATCTTAGGAATGTCTTCATTCTTCACACACAACTGATGGTATCCAGATCGAAGGTCAATATTTGAAAAGTATTGAGCTCCAGGAATTTGGTCAAATAAATCATCAATGCGAGGTAGGGGATACATGTTCTTTATTGTTATAGAATTTATCTCCCTATAGTCGATATATAACCTCATAGATCCATATTTTTTTTAACAAAAAGGATAGGGGCTACCCATGGAGAAAAACTAGGGCGAATAAATCCCTTATTACTGAATTCCTCTAGTTGTTTCTTTAGTTCCACTAATTCTACAGTTTCCATTCTATAAGGGGTCTTCGATATGGGCCTTGATTCAGGAATTAAATCAATGGAAAACTCAAATTCTCATTCTGGAGGATGTCCAGGTAAATCCTCTAGAAAAAAATCAACATATTCTTTAAAAATAGGTACATCCTCTATTTGAACATTACATTCCTCACCCAAAGTTATTTCATTCTCTTCCTTCCCAATAATAGAATTTAGTTAAGCAACTGGGGGTGGGTCAAGATAAGAATTAGGTGGTGACGATTCTGCTCTAAAGATAAGGTGTTCCTTATCATCATTATTAAAAATCATAACCTCCTTCTTCTTACAATAAATCATCACATCATGGTATGAAATCCAATCCCTACTGAGGATTACATCAAACACAATAATAGGTATGACGATGAGATCAACATATAAAGAACATTTATATCCTCTAATGGGAACTAATTCACAAAACTTTGTAGCAATGATACTTACCTTAAGAGTTTTAACTGGAAACTTCCTTGTTAAATCAAATTGGAAGTATCTAAATTTCTTAGAAAACTGGGAAGATATGAAACAATGCGATGATATAGAATCAAATAAAGCATTTTCTAAACTTGAGGAAACCATTAAATTACCTGCCACCACGTCTTTCATAGCTTATAACTTAGCAGAAGTGATAGCATAATCTTGGCCTTGATCCCTTGGTCTTTTCTGAGGTAAGTTCCCCTAAAGAATAGGACATCCATTTGCATAATGTCCCATCACCCTAAAATTGTAGCATTGAACATCGTTATATTTTTTCTTCCCCTTGCAATCACGAGCTTGGTAGCCTTTTTCACCACACTTGTAACAGACTCCCATTCCCTTCAAGAAAGTACCAAGGTGTTTATTCCCACATTTATTGTAGGATGGATATAAAACTTTTCCCTTCATCTCCTTATTTCCATTCCTAGAGTGATCAGTATATCTCTTCTTCACTTGCTTTGCTTTAAAGTCATAAAACTTAGAGAAATCATTTTCTGTCTTGATAGTACATGAGACAATATCTTCGTACTATGAGAAGTATCGTAGGACTAATTCTCAATGTAGAAATGGTTTTAACCCATAAAAGAAACGATCAATCTTACTTCTTGGGTTATGTATATAGTATGTAGCATGCCTTGCTAACCTTGTAATGTTAGACTCGTACTTTGCATCATTCTCATCCTCCTTTTACCTCAGACTCGGAAATTGTCATTCCATATCCGCTCGATGGTCATGTGGAAAGTAATTTTTTTTAAGAAAATATCATTAAACTCCCTCCATTCCGTATTTGATACTTCATTATATTCCTTCGTATTTTGAATCAATGACCACCACTAATCAGTATCTCTAGTGAGGCGGTAAACTGTAATAACAACTTTTTCCCTTGCGCTACTTCCGAAGGCGTGGAATATTTTTTCTAAGGAATTTATCCATTGCTCAACTACTATTGGATTTGTACCCCCATTTAATGTTTGTGGTTGTTGTCTAATGAAGCGATATAACATTGATCCTCCATGCTGCAGATCAGGGTGCTCTATACGGGAAAGGTTATTATTAATAACCCGAGTGAGTTTTCCCACTATGGTGATTAGCTGATCAGAACCAGTAGCCTCACCAGCTCCACTATAATTATCTTGAGCAGGTGGGAAATCCCTACATTGAGTGCGTGTGTTGATACAGTTTCCATTCCTTCCACTAGGAACCATTTCTAAACAATGAAATAAACTAGATCAGTTTATGAATCAAAATACATAATTCCATACTTGTAAAACACTTAACATAAATTGAACTATTTATGGATATAATCCATAATAAAAAAAATGTTTTCTTTGAGAAAGTATATAATCATAAACCATTCATAATGGTTTTTAATGAAAATTAGAATTATCCTAAGCATATCCTCTGGGAGTTTCGTAAACAAGAGTGCAGCAAGGCCCATTTTCGTGCACCAGTTCCCCTTCGAGTCTAGATCAATGCGGTGTTTTCGGGTTTTACCCCTAAGCACATCTATGCCAGAGCCACCTCTACCTGCTCGTATCTAGATAGAGATATAATTCTCGGAAAAACTCACAAAATATCTACAATATCAAAATTTTAGGAAGTTCTTATATACTAATCCTTAAGGTCCATCTTAGGTCTATGTGTTCTAATCAGAGTTTATCTAAATCTAGCTTCCAAGGTTTATACTAAACTTACTCTGATACAAATTTTAACGCCTCGACCCTAGTTACCCCGAGTTGATGCATTATTACATAACATTGGCATGATCACAAAAGATCAAGTCTCGAAAGACCGATTATTTTAGTATCCTTGGAATCACTAGATACATTCATAAAGTTTACATTACATCATAAAGTGAAAAACTAAAACAACATCATGTCTCCATAGACCACACTCATATCCCCTCATACTGTCCCTTCAGGTTATTCATAAAATTATTCTTCACATCCTGGAAAAAATAAAACATAGAAAGGGGTGAGCTTAGATGCGAAGTAAGGATAACAGTATAAGGGAAACTTTCATAAATAATCATAAACATTTAAGTCAATGTGTAACTAAAACAAAAGCCTTTTAAACTTGAACTTATGCATAATATGGCAGAAATAAAATTAAATAATTCCATTTACTTATTCACATGAATATTATACTAGTCGAATAATCACATGTAATATCAATAACCACATTCATAATAATGGAATTCATAATCGCAGACTATCATAACAACATAGTCAAGGCCTTGTGCCAAGACTAAAAATAAGATTTGGTCAAGGCCTGGTGTCAAGACACTAGTTGTCTCATGAGACCTACTGATGCATCGAGGAGAAATAGCGGGCTCCACCCGTCACTTACTAAGTCCAATGCATTACTCATATGAACATGTTTAAACATAACATAAACATTCGTATTAAAACTAGCATATGAAATGTCAATACTTTATCCATAAAACATGAATGGTATAAAAATAATACATCCACAGTTAAAAATATCACAAAACCTTCAATACAATATGGATGTTTGCTATCATAATAAATAAACTTCAAATAAGCTTAAAATCCATCAAAGGATGTTGACATAGATGGAATCAAAACTATTTGAGAGAAATATCTCTTTTTATGAAATCATTTTAAAGTCACATAATTAAAAAATAAAACATTTAATTTGAAAATATTCTTATAAGCTTGTAAGGGAAGATTTAACAATTTTATAATGGCAGAAAATAGCTGTACCCACCGTATAAGTTAAAAAAACGACATCCTTACCTTAATTTTGTAGAAAAGGTTAAAAAGAACCTTGTTTGGAAAACGAAGGAATTATTCCTTTATAAAAATGTTATAAAAAGTAAAACAAGGGTATAAATGAATTCAAACCATAGTCTAGTAACTAGTAATTTTTTTTAAATACATTTTTATGAAACATGGATGTGGATGATAAAGAGGTCCCAGAAGATAATTACGTATAAACAACCTCGGACAATGAAGAGATTGTGAAATAAACCCTTACCTTGTAATTTTCCTTGGTTGAGGGTAAGTTATCCTTATGTATAATGGTGAAATAATTGTTATTAATTTATTCATGAATCATATACATTTATATGATATCATATATGATCTTTTAACATTGTTTTGTTAATAATATCTTAGTATTATCGTCGTTTCAGGTGTTAAAAGATTCATTTTCCTTCATATTATTTGTCATGTGAGTCATATTATTTATGAATTGGATGTATCGTATTCATATCCAGAATGATATACAGTCTTTAAAAATTATTTTTAATCATCTAATGAAAATTAGTCTTGAATGGATACAATGGGGAATGAATCTCATCGTGTTTGTGGAGACGGTAATCCATACATACGCACGAGTGACAATATCACACTTTTGATATTATAATAATATATAATTGGATGGTATAAAATATATACAGAGTCATTATAATGTTATATATATTATATATATCAAATACCAATCATTATTATACCCATCCAAATAATCATGTATTGAATAACAATTACACCACGATGTGGAGACGGTAAGCCGTACGTACGCACGTGTGGTGACATGTCATTCAAAGTATGGATAGGATAATGAATTTGGTTGTACCATATTTATAATAACATAACAGTATATATAAGATACTAGATTTATTATTTTATAATATTAATAACAAATAAAGAATAAGTGGAAGAAGAAAAGAACTTGAAAGAGGTGGTGAGATATTTACCTCTTCTTCGGGTTATTCCTTTTGATTAGATCAAAAGGTCTTCGTAGGTTGGTTTTCTGATCAAAATAAGGCCTCTAAGTTTATTTTATGAAAGTTGATAGAGTATTTGGGTAGGTTTTGTCCTAGACAAATGGATTTGAAGTTGTGAATTAGAGATAAGGGGGAGTTCCCTTTTATAAGAGGGGTGAGGGGAACCTTAGGAAAATCTAGAAATATTATTTTATAATAAATTCATATTCAGTTTCAAATGGCTCCAAAGTGACTTATTTCTAGGATAAGTTGGGGATGGGTGGAATGAAACTTTAACAATAGGTTTTAGACAGGTTGGGTCACTTTATTAACCTTATCTTTTAGTTTTAACCCTTAGTTAATTATTTTTACATTTACCATGTCTCTTTGTATTTTATTTTATATGGTTAATAATCTTACAATAAACTTCCAAGAGAACCCCAAATGGTTCATTAATGATACACCTATCATTATATAAGTCTCATGGTAGACTCTTAGATTTTTAGGAATATAATATCAATTTATAATATAATATTTGTTTTAAAAAAACATTTATGTCAATTTTGATACTATTTAATAATTAATTTTTATTAAAGTCT
The DNA here is from genome assembly GCA_963277665.1 of Viscum album. Taxonomy (NCBI): domain Eukaryota; kingdom Viridiplantae; phylum Streptophyta; class Magnoliopsida; order Santalales; family Viscaceae; genus Viscum; species Viscum album. The sequence continues at coordinate 1,494,677,731 of OY728151.1, read as the reverse complement.
TAAAAACTGTATTAATTAAAAAAAATTCATTTAAGAAATTTTAACATGTCATATTAACCAATAAAATTCGTGGATGTCATGAATTATTTAAATTTTATTTATTTTAACATTTATAATAACAATTATTTGGTTCTTTCATTAATAAGGAAAATACTGCTTTATTATTGTGTCATAAATAAATTTAAATATTAAATGATAAAAATTTATAAATAAAATACCATTATTCAGGAAATATTTTTTAGATTTATAATGAATATTTATAGGCCAAAACATAACAAATATAACCCTATGTAATTTTTTTTTGCAAAAAGATATATGCTTATGTCATTTTTGTACTTACTTTAACTTAATTAATATAAAGTGTCATTATCACTTACAAGTGGCTCCATGGGGTCCCAAAATCAACCCAAAGATGAACATGGTTGTAAATGTATCAACAAATAGGGTTAGGACACGTTTTAGGGTAATTTAATATTATTATAATATTATTTTTTATCCTTATTTACCGGATTTACCCTTTAACCATGGTAAATGAAATATTTAGTGAAGTAATTATTTCAAATGTCTAAAAATAAAAGTTACATATTTACACAATTTAGAGCCCATGATTCTAAATATTGAATCCATTTTTTAAATTCAAAACAAAAAAGTGGCTGAAATTAATTTAAAATTAATTCCCGATGTCAAAACAAAAAACACGTTTTTAAGAAATAATAACTATCAAAAGATTGTCACTATCTTATGTCCAATTTAAATGTGAAATTATGTCCAATGTCCAACATTGGATTAAATGGTAAAAATATAATCTAATTATACTTTAAAATCACTCAAATTCATTATTTATCACTATTAATTATTTCTATTAAAAAAGTTATTTTTAATTAAAATTTAGTAATTTTCACTATTCATCAAAATATGAAAGTTATCAGAAAAGAACCAAAAATTCACCTTAAGCTAATTTAGATATTCCAAATAAAAAAATGAAGTCCATTTTGAAAGATAAAATGTATAAAATTTGAAAAAGTGGGTATTACTATTCATAATGGTTAGTTTGATTGGTTGTGGTGTGTTAGAACTCGAGGTTGCATATTACTATTCATTACGGCTAGTTTGATTGGTTTTGGTGTGTTAGAACTCAAGGTTGAGTACCACAAATGATACTGTATTATTCAAAGAGAAGCGTACCATGAAATCTTGGGGTGTTATAGATATGTTTCATTCTATTGTTATTATTATCTTGGAATCATATGAATGACATTTTCTCCGACAATATTATTCTTCATGCTCATGTTATTGATTAAATGAAAAATATTTTCAGTTATATACAATACCAAATTTATTATACCTTATTTAAAATTTATATCTTCTAATTTACATAACCCTTACTGAATATATGATCTCACCATTATTTTTATTACTTTTAAAATTATATGAAGAATGAATCGTTGCATAATTTCAAAGATGCAGAATATTTACATTCACTATGTCTTGTATTTTAAAAAAAAAATGATTTGTGTGATTAAAATACATGTCGTGTTTTAAAAGAGTACTAATCTATTTGGTTCATTTGCGTGATATCACCAGTATTTAGTACCAATAAATTAATGTTACCAATAGATCTGGGCTACTAGGGTTTGGGAATTCACATTAACTCCCATTCGAATTAACATATTGATTGGATTATAAATCAGAGATAAATTATTAAAAATTCATTAAAAATACCTTTCAATTACAAGAAAATTACTGATCTCATTAAGAGTATTTAGTTTTAGAAATTATTAAATAACATTCATCAATGATTGATCCATTGATATGCACTCCAAAGGGATTATATGTCCAAGAAATTAAAATTTCCAAGTCCAAAATTCACACTTTGTAAAATATTTAATCCACATCTACATTTGGATGCTAAAAAAATGCTCATGTGAACATCATTCCCTTCCTCGATCATGGAATATATATTTATAACTTCAATAAAGACATCCTAAAACTAATCATGGTATTCTCAAAAAACTATATTCATAAAATAAATGAAGTCAACCTGGGCATTACAATGATTAAATTACATGACTAGAATTCAATGTCCCCATACCTTTTATGGAAGATTGTCTTGGGTATATCATCACTTTTTACACAAAAATTATAGTGTCTCTATTGATGGTACATTTATGTAAAATATTGACCTCTTTGTAATTTATAAAACAAATCCTCAATATCTAGAAAAATACTTATTCTCGATGGTGATCATATTCAATTTAGAAAAATTAATGAAATGTTTCATTGATAAACACTTATTTTTAACCCACAAAACTCTAACCTACAATGACACACATGGTCAAATGAATACATTATCATGATTCAATTGGAGTTTCTTATTAATGTACTCTAACTGAATTGGGTCCATTATAAAAGGAATATTTGATATAGATATTGAACTATATATGAATTATATTTAATAATAATACTTATAATTTAGGGGAAGACTAGGAATCTATCCTAGAAAGACATCAAAAATATCCCATAAAAATAATATCAACCATGTTGAACTTCTCACCAAGGATATGAGGTAACTACCACCTTTGAATTGGAATTAGGAAACATAAAATGGTTGTTGCTTCCATTTGATATTAATTTTAATCCTCACACAAATAGAAGATCATAGGTTGGTATGAAATATCAAACTTGAATTCCAAAACTCAATAATAGATTTGCGATTTCCATAAATAGATATATTTCAAGCTCAAAATTACATTACATTCTACTAAATGAAGTATATAGTCATTTTTAGAAGCACATTACCAAAACAATCAATCAATGAAGATATATAAACTTGAGATTACATTATCATACTATATAATATTTTTGTTGAAATTATAAATCTAATTATTTTCTTGGTAATTTGATACCCATAAAAATTCATATGATATAAAATAGTGTGTACATTCAAAATAAAATAAGTCATTATAAATTATAGAGTTTATGGTATGTTTACCTTTAACTAATTTTTTATCATAATTGACATCAAAATTATTGATTAAAAATAATTCCATTTTCCCCAGGATTATGTTGCTTCTGATATTGACCAATATCATATTCCATTATATACAATAATTAGTTAGCATAATGAACATACTGATTTCATATTATATAGTTTTTAGTGCATTCTCTAGTAGATTATTTCCATGCATATAATTATGTATCTTTATATCACCACATAGAAATTCGATTTATCAATGATTGTCCTTTTAAAACAAAAATAATGTACAAGTCCCATTAATTGAATTTATTCAATTTTTTTTCAATGTTAATTTATTAAAGGATGACTCATATTCTTCATTCCATTAGATTTTTTTGATAATTTCTAATAAAATATATATTTCATATCATATTAATACCTTGAGATTTATGTTGACCCCAATAACCATTTATAAATTGATAGAATATCAAATGACATCATTATAGCTACTAAATTATCTTAACGATAAATTCCATCATTGAGTTTTAATTATAATATATATAATTGACTAATTGTAAATTTACATAGAATGATAATACCCAAAGTATAGGTCATAGGTCATGTAAAATTTTCATCGTAGTTATTAATGGATTAATCAACCTTCTACATTATCTAAATTAATTCCTTCTCTATTCTTATATGGAAAATCTGAGGAATGTACATGTTTAATAATGTAATTATTGACATAAACAATTTCTTATAATATATTAATTACTATTTATTTATGTTCTTGATATGTCTTTTCCATTTATTTGATTGGCCTTCTGAATGATAAACTACTCAAAAAAAAAATTTCATTATTTAAACACTAACAATAGGAATAAAACATTCTAGTTGAAAAATACATTTCTTAGTAACTAGTGGATCTGAGGACCCACTAAATGAAGGAGGATGTCTTCTATAGAGGCCTCAATAGAAAATTTTACCTCATTTGGTCATTTGGGATCCTAGTGTTATACATGCATAGAGAAATTTATATAGGAATAAGATTTATACTCTTCATTCTGACTCCAATATTATATGGATATTTAAGATGGAAATCATTTAATTATCCATTAAATTAAGAATTAACATGGACACATGGTGTTCTATCCATTAAAAAAATACAAAATTAATATTTTCATCTATAATTATCATATTGTAAAACCATATAATCATTGAAAATCATTAATAGGATTTCTAAACCATGGAACCCACATTTTAACCTATGAAACCATATGTATAACCTAGGTCACCAAGAAACATAATCTATTAAAATCCATCATAATGGTTCATAATGAATTTTTTTATTAACCTATGAATATCACTGAGTGGAGTATAGATAGTTATTTATTCTTAGTCCCACTCATCTTGTACTGATGATGATGAATTTATTACCCAATCCACCACATTTATATTTTTTACCCCTATGTATATCTCTTACACTAATTCATAAATATACTAATATTAAGACAGTGATGTATTTTCAAGGTAAATTCACACTTTATCCATTATTATAACTTAATATGATATAGATATAAGTAGGTTTATCCTAAGGGTTCTTTCTAATATTCAATCATCACAGTTTCCAAAAAAAATTAAAAACAATTCTATTACAAAATGAGTTTTTGAAAACATTTCATGCCTAAATATTACATATTATTGTATGAAAATTCATTAAATGTAATTTTGATCCAAAAAATAAACATAAACAATTAGTGTCCTTTTAAACATGGATATATAAACAAATGGAATATAAAAGTACTATAATGTCTCTTAAGAAGTTATTTACAATTGGAAACCTTCATATACAAATAAAATAAAAGTTTTATCTTATAATATTGTGGAAAATAAATATAAAAATCATAGAAATCAAATGATCAGTTAGGATAATAAATGGATATATCAACGGTCATTTAAAAATAACATGAGTGTAACTATATGAGAAAATGAGCATAAAATTTTTATGTAAAATCAAAAAATTTGTAGAACATAATCATCGGTCCCAGTATATTGATTAATATTTTCATAGGACATGAATTGTACAGAAATTAAAGTACATGATCCATAATACAAATAAATTATCATAGTGTCATTTAATAAAATAGTGGAAAACAATGAAGTGAAATCATAATCATATAAATATTATGTCATGGTTCCCCATTAATATATTATTTATAACATCATATTGGGCTCACCATTGATGTATTTTCATTGGTCATGGGATAAACTCCCATGTACCAATTTTAGGCTTTGGATTTCCTATCGTGTAATCACTTTTTTTCATGGGATAACAACCCGTGTTACCATTAGATTATAATATATAAATATTAACCAATTTTATTAGAGATATTTAATGAAACCACATTTAATATAATCATAATCTAAACATATCTAAGCCAAAAAAAATTTGAATAAAATTTATTATTTTGTTATAACCTAACCTAGAGAAATGAATATTTGTTCCATAAATATTTCATCATTACATTCATAAACCATTCCAAGTAAAAATGTGGGACATATCATTGTATCATATCACCACTAATAAATAAATAACATTAGAATATATTATTGGGATAAAAATTCATTTAAGATAACACTAAAAAGTTCATGAGGAGAATAAAATTTTAATTTTAAAAATAATATTTTTAAAATACAAAAATTTACATAATAATATAGTAACAATTTTCATTAACCTGAACTATGAATTCAATAAATGTATTACTAAAAAAATTGAGAGATCAAGATGGTGGGGAATTTTTTCATATAATCTATATTAATATAATTGATCCTTTCACATTTTTTATAAATTGTCAAATGTGGCTCATTTATGAAACAAAAAAATAATACATTTAAATAAATTATATAAAGTTAAAAATGGGTAAATATTAATTTAATATTCATTGGGAATTGTAAAAAACATTAATGAAAAAACATTAATGGAAATAATGGAATGTTAGAAAAATAATCCTAAATGTGGATAAAAAAGGGTGAGTTTTCCATAATAAATTTCTTAAGAAAAATGATTTATTAACTGAAGAAAAATGAAATTAAAACATCCAAAATCCAGAAATGATATTATGAGAAGAAAATTTATTAGATTTTTTATGGATAAATAATATAATTAAATTTTTTAATATTAATCATTAACAGACCCAATTTGAATGAGATTGAAACACAAAACACTTACCTCAAGATTGAATTTCTTTATAAGTGATATGACATCATATATAATAAATATAATTATATTATACTTCTATACGAGAACCATATATGAACTTATAATATCATATATGATCCATGAGTAGCATTCCAATAGCCATTTATTATTCATTATTAATTAATATCATCATTTTCAGCTATAAATTGTTTCATTTATCCAGAAAGTTTTGGTTTTCTTGTTTTTCTCCTTCTACATTGATCATGGTTACATTATTTCAATACATTTAATGATAATATTAATTTCATATATATCTTATAAAAATATTTATGATCATCCATACAATAATTCAATAGAAAAATGAATTACACTATTCACAGAGATTGTAATCCATACACACACATGATCATTGGTCTCATTTTCCGAAGAAAATTATAAAATAAAGATAAATTATATTTTATCTGAAAATAATCATTATTAAATCATAAATATAATATATTTTTATTAATTCTATCATTATAAACATCCATGAGATGTGGTCATGGAAAATGATTCATATCATATCGTCGAGGTGGTAGTTCACATGTAAACGTGGCTAATACTTTCACTTTCTATTTGATGGGAAATTTGTGGAAATATGTTTTCCATCAATGTTAATAAAATATAAATTTATTTTTTTCATAATATTAATAATTTTATTAGGGATAATATAGTTTTTTATAATTTGGATTAAGAACTAAAATTTAATGTACATGGTTATGAGTTATACCTTTTCATCAAGAAAAATGCTTTGGCTTACACCTTAAGAAATAAAAGAATGGTATTATGATCCCAAATTGATCAAGAAGACATGGTTAGTGATTTTCAGAATATTTTTCATCTATTATTGACTGATAAAGAAGGATATTTATGGGTTGAAAAAACGAGAGTGGGTCCTTTTATAATATGTTGATAGGATTCACCTTGAATTTCTTATAATATTACAACATAATAATGTGATAATCAATCATAAATTTACCAATATGACTCTTTTTTAATAGTATATATGTTAGATTCTAGATATTTCTATAATATAGGTTTTAAAAACGTTTATTTGGAAATATTAACATTATCTCACATATTATCCTTTGGTAAACCCATTTTCATCATAACCATGAAAACATGAAATTAATATTTGTATTATGCATTATGATAAAAAACTAAAGTGTAATAATTAAAATAATAATATATTTTTATTAATAATATGAAATAATTTTTTTCACATTCAATTTCTATAAGTGGTAGAAATTATAACTAAAATAAATATGAAAGTACGAAGAATGCAGTCTTCCCAGTTAAAATGGATTTCTATGTATTAATATTTTTATTATAAAAGTTGATATAATGTGTATTCCAATGAAATTTATTACATTATGATTAATATAATGATCCTAAATAAGTGTTTAAATAAATTACAATAAAAAATACTTTTTAATACTTGAAAATAAGAGATATTTTTATACTGGAACAATTGTTTACTATTCACTACAAAATTAATCCTCTAAAAATATAAAAGTATTTCCCCTTATAATAATTTATATTTGATTAATTGAAAAATGATATAATATTTATAAAATAAATTTTATAATGGAGGAATAAATTAGTAATAATATCTTTGTAAATATTCATTAGAAACAAACCTTCAAGGAAAAATAACTATATAAAAATTGTGAACTTAATTGTTATGAACTAATTTCTACATTTGAATAATACTAAACCTGTATATTTTTTTTTCATATTTTAATTATTCATATTCATACATCGAATTTAAATAAAAGGTTATAATTATAGAAAATGTTGTGGTTCATTTTGACGTAGGGTTGTGTGTAAAGAAAGATATTGTCACGACCTGTCCTCGGGGCCCGTGCCGTGACTACCCCAAGCCCGCCTTCCATAGGCCAGGGGCTGGCAACTAGCACCAAGGCGTAAATCCCAACAAAAAGGGAAGGCATTGCCTTTGAAAAGTAAACAAGCACTACAGAGTAAGCAAGAGGAAAACTAAACACTATGTAAAAACTGTACAAGCTGTGCTGAATGTAAAAGGGGCCGGAAATACAAGCCCAACTGTAAAGTACAACTGAAAGGAAAAACAGCAACTGAAAGGAAAAGCCGCAGCGTCGAGCCATCCTCTGGAAGTCCCACATGAAGGGTGGGTACAGATAGCCTCCACTGCTCCTTGGGTCCACCTGACCGCTCTGAGTACGTCCCGCCCAGTGGTCCACCTCCAGGTACCGTCCTGCTCCGCACGCCTCCACCACGATCAGCGCTGCCCGTCGTCTGTAACCAACACCACAAAGTGCGGGCATAGCCCGTACAGGGGTGAGTATAAGCTACTCAGTAGGGACCCTGAGACCCCCGAAGGTCTCCCGAAATCCAAAAAGGATAATCCACAAAGGAAAGATACAATCACGAAGTAACATCTGACACGGCTTAGGTATATGCCCATACATATACCTAAGTCATCAATTCCCATTCAGCTCCAACGTCCGAGCCCAAGCACAACCCAGTCCACATAGGAAAGAAAACGTAACCCACACAACATAGCACAACACAATCCACAAAGGAGAGTAAACAGTAAATCCACACAGGATAGCTCAACACAATCCACAAAGGAGAGTAAACAGTAAATCCACACAGGATAGCTCAACACAATCCACAAAGGAGAGTAACACAAGGTTCAGCTCACACATGTATACTTTTTCGGATGACAATAAAGATGATCACTGATCCATCTAAGTCGTCAAACCCATGAAGGATCGATAGGTAACTAACTACCACAATGACCCACACAGGATCGGGCCCACACAGGACCTGTAGGCGCTGGCTCACACAGAACCGCTGAGCGCTGACCCACACAGGATCGGACCCACACAGGATCGGGCCCACACAGGACCTGTAGCACTGATCCACGTAGGATCGCTGAGTGTTGTAGTCGTCGCAGTCCACTGAGGATCTCTGCACAGTCGTCGTCGCAGTCCACTGAGGATCTCTGCAGGGTCGTCGCCGCAGTCCACTGAGGATCTCTACATGGTCGTCGCTGTCGAAGTAGCAGTCGTAGCCAGCACTAGGGTTCTCGCACACAACAAGATCGTTCGGGAGGGTCCGCTCCACGAGCCGAGAGGATGATACATCAACTGACACAAAGTCCGAAGTTGATGTATCCGAAAGTTCCGTATCGCCAACAGGAACTCAACATCGCAGACGGCGCGTCAATCGGACGCCCGGTCTGAGATTTATTGGATTTTTCGTCCCAGGGGCCCGGTGGGTTTTTAAGGCAAAACCAACCCGACCGTACTCCACCTGCGTCCAAACCTCGGGCAGAGTATTCCAAAAGATCCGTCTCACATAGAGGAATACAACAAAGCTGACGACACGTCAATCGGACGTCCGTAGCTCAAGATATGAGCGTTTCCACTCCGAGGGCCCGGTTGGTTTCATGTACGAACCAACCCGGCCGAACTCAAAGTATTCCGAAACCTTGAGTGAAATATACCGAAACGACCTTCTCAATCTAAGGATTGCGTTTCCACTGACGGAGAGTCGTTTGGAGGCCCGTAGCTCAAGTTATGGGAGTTTGAACGAAGACTGTCCGAAGACGGGGGGTACGGGCCCGGGCCGACCCGGCCCGACCCCCCCGGGGTCGGCCGAACCAGGTCAACCCGGTCCGGCCCGGCGGGTCGGACCGGCCTGGCTCGGCTCGGCCGAGCGGCGCGGGGGGGACTGCCACCCCCGTGTGACACCCCCGCGACACCCGCTGGGTGTCTTCCTGGAAAGCCGAGCGACGCGGGGGGGGGGGGGGGGGGAGCCTCCGCCCCCGCGTGACAACCCCGCGGCACCCGCGGGGTGTCGCTCGGACACCCGGACTCGACTTCAGCCGCATCCCGCGCGCACCGGACCCGCGCGGCCGTAGGTCCGCGAGCGCCGCCGCCGCGGCGGCGCGCCGGTGGCGCCGCCCCTCCTGGCTGCCAGCGCCGCCGCGCCGGCGACCCGCGCCGCCGGCGGCTTCCGCGGGCCGCCGGAGTTGCTCCGGTGGTCCGATTTTGTTCCCTTTTGCGCCGCTGCTCCTCCCGGGACTCTTTCTTCACTGTGGGATCATCAAACTCCCGTTGCGGCACATTCCGTCGTCGCCCGTCAAATCCGCATAAAAACGAAGAACAACGGAGGGTCGTTGGGCCATGTTCGTTTGGCCCGCACCCTCCGCGTTAGAGATAAACAACAGGAGGAATAAAGTTCAACACATGAACGCATATCCGAAAATAATTTTTAGTGAAATAAAAAACTGTTTTATAAAACGGGTTCCTCAATTTGAATGGAAACAACATGGGAAAAAGAGGCATTTCCAAGAAATAAAACCCCTACCTTGTAGTCGTCGCACGTGAGCGTTCTTCGTGGAATTGCTCGTCGCGAAAGGTGGAGATCGTCACGTCATCGCGGAAGGGCGTCACGTCGTCGCGAAACACGGCGTTGAGTCGGCGAACTCAACGGACTATGAAATAGCAGATTTAATTTAATTAATTAAATCCGTGTTTTTGTAAATAACCACAAAAGAGATTAAAAGAAAAACTGAGGCTCTTACCTCAAGCAGTCGATCGAAGATCTGTCGCGGAGGAAGAGACGTCGCAGAAGAACGTTGCAGGAGGGGAGCGTCGGCGTCGCGGATCACGGCGTCACGTCGTCGATTTCCGGGTTCAGCGTTTTTCGCGTTCTTCGCGTTCTTCGCATTCTTCACGAAGGAGGATGAAGGTTCAAGGATCCTCTCTCAACAAGTAATCCTCCAAAAAGATAGGTTGGTCTTATTTTATTATTATGCCAACAAACAAAAATGGGTAAGTAACGACCCATCAATTCGTTGAATTAATTCAACGAAAGAAACAACTCATTTAATTTATGAAATAAACCGCCCAATTAAATGGTCTGTTAAGAATTTAAGAAAACGCGTCAGTTGAATTTCATAATGACGGGTTTTCGCGGGTGTGTTACTTAGTGGAAAGAAACGGCGGGGCTCGTGCGGGCCCCACCTCACAAATATCCTACCAAGAGGGTAGGATATTTCTGGATAGTATCCTATCCGGTTCAACTCAGTTCAAGCCGCCTTTAAGTGGCTTCAAGTGGCTTCCAAGTGGCTTAAGTGAAATAAAATAAAGTTGTCGCAAAATTATTTTATTTCGTAACTTTAAGCCTGAAAATTAAAAACCACACCCGAGCAAACGCAACTCTGGAAGAGGCGTTTCTAAGCGAATACCGGCACTGCGATTTTATCGGTGCCCTCAGAATTCGATTCCGGGCACCGATTCAAAATTTAGAAAAACCCGCTCGTCCGTTCACTGAACGTACCCGAGCCAAACTTCGGAAAATGATTTCGGGCACACCGGGCCTCGGAATCAGGTGCCGTCAGAAACTGCGCTCTTTTAAAATTCCAAAGAAAATTAAGAAAAAAATTTCCTTGAAATTTACGGGTCTTTACATTACTCCCACCTCAGGGATTTACGTCCCCGTAAAGATACATCATAAACTAGGGAAACTAATGTGGGTACTGAGCATGCATCTGAGCCTCCCGCTCCCATGTGCTCTCCTGGAGGTTCCCGTGTTGCCATCTGATGTGAACAAGAGGAATAGATTGCCCATGTAGGACCCGCTCCTGTCGATCCTCTATCTCCACCGGGACCTCCGCAAAAGTCGCCCCATCATCGACGTCTAGCTCCCCATAGTCAATGATGTGCGTCGGGTCGTGCACGTATCTCCTCAGCTGAGATACGTGGAAGACGTCGTGCACCCGGTGCAACTGAGGTGGTAGAGCCAGGCGATAAGCCACCTCGCCAATCCTGCTGAGGACCTGGAAAGGCCCGATGAAGCGTGGAGACAACTTTCCACCTTGGCCAAATCTCCGCAAACCACGTCGAGGTGAGACCCGCAAGAAGATGTGGTCGCCATCCTCAAACTCTTGTGGCCTCCGCCTCCTGTCAGCATATGACTTCTGCCGGCTCTGTGCTGTCCTCATCCGCTCCTGGATGACCTGGACCTTCTCTGTCGTGGCCCGGACCATCTCTGGTCCCACGAGTGCTGACTCCCTAGGGTCTATCCTGCACAAAGGAGATTTGCAAGGCCTACCGTACAACGCCTCGTATGGTGCCATCCCGATGGTGGAGTGGTAGCTGTTGTTGTACGCGAACCCCACCAAGGGTAAGTGGTCCTCCCAGCTGCGACCAAAGTCGAGGAAACATGCATGGAGCATGTCCTCGAGAGTCTGAATGGTCCTCTCCGTCTGACCATCCGTCTGAGAGTGAAAGGCGGTGCTTAGACGTAGCCGCGTCCCGAACGCCTCCTGAAACCCCTTCCATAGCCGGGAAGTAAAGAGAGCGTCCCGATCGGAGACGATAGTCGATGGCACACCGTGAAGCCGTACAATCTCCTGAACGTAGAGACGCCCCAAGCTCTCCACTGAGCCCTGCTCTCAGATGGGTAAGAAGTGAGCCGACTTGGTGAGTCGGTCGACAATCACCCAGATGGAGTTGTGACCTCTGGAAGTGCGTGGAATTCCAGTCACGAAGTCCATAGATACCCCGTCCCACTTACACTCCGGGACCTCCAAGGGCTGTACCAAGCCTGCTGGTACCTGATGCTCTGCCTTCACCTGCTGGCAAGTGAGACACCGTGAAACGAACTCTGCCACATCCTTCTTCATGCCCGACCACCAGTGCTGTCTCCTGAGATCCTGGTATATATTCGCCACTCCAGGATGTACCGCCAGAGGAGAAGTGTGAAACTCTCTCAGCACCTCCTCTCGTAAAGCGACTGGTACCGAGGTACATCCTCTGAAAAGGACGTCGTGCCCTACTCCAAGGGAGAAATCATCAGGTGCCTGTCCCGAGGATATCTGTGCACGTCATGTCTCACTGTCAGCGTCCCCATGCTGAGACTCTCTGACACACTGTAGAAGTGGAGGAGAGACTGTGAGAGACTTAAGGAAGGCTGCTCCGTCTCTATCCACGAAGGATATCTGCAAAGCGGCTAGCTGCTCTGTCGCCTCCTCAAGTAGCTGGATTCCCGTCCTCTTGTTGAGGGCATCGACTACCACGTTTCCCTTCCCATGAGTATAGAATATCACAAAGTCATAGTATTGGAGGAACTCGAGCCATCGCCGCTGTCTCAGGTTCAGGTCCTTCTGAGAGAAGATGTACCTGAGACTCTGGTGGTCAGAAAAGACTGTAAAGCGCTCGCCCATCAGATAGTGCCGCCATGTCTTCAGAGCGAAGACCACTGCTGCCAACTCCAAGTCATGGGTAGCATAGTTCTGCTCATGCGGCCTCAACTAACGTGATCCATAGGCAATCACGACCCGCTAATGCATCCGGACACACCCGAGTCTGGTTCCTGATGCATCGCAGAAGACTACGTATCCTACTCCATCCTCAGGAAACCTCAAGATAGGTGCGCTGGTCAATCTCTGTCTCATATTCTGAAAGATCTGCTGATAACTGTCTGACCACACAAAGGGTTTCCCCTTCTTCGTCAATGCTGAGAGTGGCGCCGTAACTCTGGATAAGTCTGTCACAAATCTCTGATAGTATCCGGCTAGACCCAAGAAACTCCGCACCTCCATCACGCTCTTGGATGGCTCCCAAGCTAGCACTGCCTCGATCTTCACGGGATCCACTGCAACTCCTGCCTCTAAAATGACATGCCCTAAGAAGTGGACCTCACGTAACCAGAACTAGCACTTAGAGAGCTTTCCATAATGCTGGTTCTCTTGGAGTGTGTCTAGTACAACCCGCCAGTGTTAGGCGTGCTCCTCCTCCGTGGTCGAGTACACCAAAATGTCGTCGATGAAGACCACGACAAATCGATCAAGGTATGGCTGGAAGATCCTATTCATGAGGCTCATGAACACTGCTGGAGCATTGGTTATGCCGAAAGGCATAACCAAGAACTCATAGTGGCCATACCGACACCTGAAGGACGTCTTCTGCACATCCTCGTCTCGAACTCTGAGCTGATGATAGCCTGACCTGAGGTCTATCTTCGAGAACCACTATGCTCCCTTGAGCTGGTCGAAGTGATCATCAATCCTGGGTAGCGGATACTTGTTCCTCACTGTCACCTGGTTCAGGCGACGATAATCGACACACAGTCGCAAGCTCCGGTCCGCCTTATTGGCGAACAAAATCGGGGAAGCCCAGGGTGAAACACTGGGTCGGATGAACCCCTTTCCCTGCAAGTCCTCCAACTGTACCCGTAGCTCTCGAAGCTCGGTGGGGGACATCCGATATGCTAGAGTGGATATCGGGGCTGTCCTGGGGTACAAATCAATATAAAAGTCTACCTCTCTGCGAGGAGGTAGCCCTGAGACGTCGTCGGGAAAGACGTCCGCATACTGATCCACCATTGCAGGAAAACTAGGACTCTGCACGTCAACTGCTCCAAGGATGAGGCTAGCCAACTGATGAGTGATGGGCTGTCCTCTCCTCTGAGGAAGTCCATCCAGTGCAGCAAAGGCTCCCTTCTCTCCGGTGAAGGTGAACCTGCTCCCGTCGGTGCGCACACATCGCACCTTGCGCCTAATGTAGTCAATCTGTGCATGGACCGCATATAATCAATCCACGCCCAAGATGACGTCGTAAGGCCTCGACGCCGCTACAAGAAGATCCCAGCCGAAGCTCTCGCCTCCTAGAGTAAGCTCACACTGCTGGCAACAGTGCGTAATCGTCGAGTCTGCTCCCGTAGGAGTCTCTTTCCGTAAGGATCGAGCCAATGGCTCTGTCGGAATCTATGAGCTCCGAACAGGGGAAATGGCTATGAAAGAGTGACTCGCTCATGTGTCTATAAGAACTGCAGCAAGGGTGGAATAGACACAGATCGTACCTCGAATCATCTCTGGCGCGCCGTGGTCGTAGGCCTCTGCTGCTTGGAGCTGTGCCTGTCTCTGCCCGCCAGCTCCCAGAGGTCGGGGATGGCCTCCTGGTGGTGGTGGTGGCAGAGCCTCAAAGCGTCGCCCACCACCCGATGCTCGGCCAGCTCCTCTGCCTTGTCCGCCTCCTCCCTGCGGACCGCCACGGTCGACCCCCTGCCTCTGACTGGGTGGCCCCTCCACCGTCTGCTGCTCCTCGGTATGACGGGTCGGGCAGTCACGAGCCATGTGGCCCTGCCCGCCGCACGAGTAGCACTGCCTGCCTCTCGGAAGGCTAGCTCCGCGCTGTGTGCCCCGCACTGCTGAGCCAGTGTCCCGAGGTCGTCTTCCGGAAGGCCTGGTCTGCCTGGAACCCTAAGTCATCCGTCGGCTACCCACTGCCGAAGACTCTGCCACCTGCCGCCCTGTGGTAGGTCTCGCTGTAGACTCAGCCAGAAATCTCTCGATCAGAAGGGCTCGCTCTAGCACTCCTGCCTGGGTCGGGATGCTGAGGGAGATCAGCGACGCCCTGATCTCATGTCTCAATCCCTGCTCGAATGTCCGGGCCCGGAAGAAGGGGTCCCGTACCATGTCTGTCGAGTAGCGAGAAAGGTCGGTGAACCTCGCCGCGTACTGGGCGACCGTCAAGCTGCCCTACACGCAGCAGCAGGGCGATGGTGGAGCTTGATGCTCCAGGTACACGATGAGGCCTCCCTCATCTGGACGGACTTCGAGAGCCTCTTCTGCTCAGAGTTCGTCCCGACCACCCTCCGTGCGGTGTGCATTCAGGTACACCTGACCGCTCCGAGTACGTCCCGCCCAGTGGTCCACCTCCAGGTACCGTCCTGCTCCGCACGCCTCCACCACGATCAGCGCTGCCCGTCGTCTGCAACCAACACCACGAAGTGCGGGCATAGCCCGTGCAGGGGTGAGTATAAGCTACTCAGTAGGGACCCCGAGACCCCCGAAGGTCTCCCGAAATCCACAAAGGATAATACACAAAGGAAAGATACAATCACGAAGTAACATCTGACACGACTTAGGTATATGACCATACATATACCTAAGTCATCAATTCTCATTCGGCTCCAACGTCCGAGCCCAAGCACAACCCAGTCCACACAGGAAAGCAAACATAACCCACACAACATAGCACAACACAATCCACAAAGGAGAGTAAACAGTAAATCCACACAGGATAGCTCAACACAATCCACAAAGGAGAGTAAACAGTAAATCCACACAGGATAGCTCAACACAATCCACAAAGGAGAGTAACACAGGGTTCATCTCACACAGGTATACTTCTTTGGATGACGATAAAGATGATCAATGATCCATATAAGTCGTCAGACCCACGAAGGATCGATAGGTAACTAACCCCCGCAATGACCCACACAGGATCGGGCCCACACAGGACCTGTAGGCGCTGGCTCACACAGAACCGCTGAGCGCTGACCCACACAGGATCGGACCCACACAGGATCGGGCCCACACAGGACCTGTAGCACTGATCAATGTAGGATCGCTGAGTGCTGTAGTCGTCGCAGTCCACTGAGGATCTCTGCACGGTCGTCGCCGCATTCCACCGAGGATCTCTGCACGGTCGTCGCTGTCGAAGTAGCAGTCGCAGCCAGCACTAGGGTTCCCGCACACAGTAAGCTCGTTCGGGAGGGTCTGCTCCACGAGCCGAGAGGCTGATACATAAACTGACACAAAGTCCGAACTTGATGTATCCAAAAGTTCCGTATCGCCAACAGGAACTCAACGTCGCAGACGGCGCGTCAATCAGACGCTCGGTCTGAGAGTTATAGGCTTTTTCGTCCTAGGGGCCCGGTTGGTTTTTAAGGCAAAACCAACCCGACCGTACTCCACCTGCGTCCAAACCTCGGGCGGAGTATACCAAAAGATCCGTCTCACATAGAGGAATACAACAAAGCTGACGGCACGTCAATCGGACGTCCGTAGCTCAAGATATGAGCGTTTCCGCTCCGAGGGCCCGGTTGGTTTCGTGTACGAACCAACCCGGACGAACTCAAAGTATTCCGAAACCTTGAGTGCGATATACCGAAACGACCGTCTCGATCCAAGGATCGCGTTGCCGTGGACGGTGAGTCGTTTGGAGGCCCGTAGCTCAAGTTACTGGCGTTTGAACGAAGACCGTCCGAAGACGTGGGGGTAAGGGTCCGGGCCGACCCGGCCCGACCCCCCCTGGGTCGGCCGAACCGGGTCAACCCGGTCCGACCAGGTTGGACCTGGTCCGGCCCGGCCAGGGCGCGACCCGGCCGGTCGGACTGGCCTGGCTCGGCCAGCCCGGCTCGGCTCGGCCGCGCGACGCGGGGGGGAGCCGCCACCCCCGCGTGACACCCCCGCGACACCCGCGGGGTGTCTTCCTGGCAAGCCGAGCGACGCGGGTGGGAGCCGCCGCCCCCGCGTGACAACCCCGCGGCACCCACGGGGTGTTGCTCGGACACCCGGACGCGGCTTCAGCCACGTCCCGCGCGCGCCGGACCCGCGCGGCCGTGGGTCCGCGAGCGCCGCCGCCGCGGCTTCTGCGGGCCACCGGAGTCGCTCCGGTGGTCCGATTTTGTTCCCGTCTGCGCCGCTGCTCCTCCCGGGACTCGTTCTTGACTGCGGGATTTTCAAACTCCCGTTGCGGCACGTTCCGTCGTCGCCCGTCAAATCCACATAAAAACGAAGAACGACAGAGGGTCGTCCAGCCGTGTTCGTTTGGCCCACACCCTCTGCGTCAGAGATAAACAACGGGAGGAATAAAGTTCAACACATGAACGCATATCTGAAATTTTTTTTTAATGAAATAAAAAATTGTTTTATAAAACGGGTTCCTCAATTTGAACGGAAACGACATGGGAAAAAGAGGCATTTCCAAGAAATAAAACCCCTACATTGTAGTCGTCGCGCGTGAGCGTTCTTCGCGGAATTGCTCGTCGCGGAAGGTGGAGATCGTCGCATCGTCGCGGAAGGGCGTCGCGTCGTCACGAAACACGACGTTGAGTTGGTGAACTCAACGGACCATGAAACATCAGATTTAATTTAATTAATTAAATCTATGTTTTGGTAAAGAACCACAAAGGAGATTAAAAGAAAAACTGAGGCTCTTACCTCAAGCAGCCGATCGAAGATCCGTCGTGGAGGAAGAGACGTCGCAGAAGAACGTTCCAGGAAGGGAGCGTCGGCGTCGCGGATCACGGCGTCGCGTCGTCGATTTCCGGGTTCGGCGTTCTTCGCGTTCTTCGCGTTCTTTGTGAAGGAGGATGAAGGTTCAAGGATCCTCTCTCAATGAGTAATCCTCCAAAAAGATAGGTTGGTCTTATTTTATTATTATGCCAACAAACGAAAACAGGTAAGTAACGACCCATCAATTCGTTGAATTAATTCAACAAAAGAAACAGCTCATTTAATTTACAAAATAAACCACCCAATTAAATGGTATGTTAAGAATTTAAGAAAACACATCAGTTGACTTTCATAATGATGGGTTTTCGCGGGTGCGTTACTTAGCGGAAAGAAACGGCGGGGCTCGTGCGGGCCCCACCTCACAAATATCCTACCAAGAGGGTAGGATATTTCTGGATAGTATCCTATCCGGTTCAACTCAATTCAAGCCGCCTTTAAGTGGCTTCAAGTGGCTTCCAAGTGGCTTAAGTGAAATAAAATAAAGTTGTCACAAAATTATTTTATTTCTTAACTTTAAGCCCGAAAATTAAAAACCACTCCCGAGAAAACACAACTCCGGAAGAGGCGTTTCTAAGCGAATACCGGCGCTGCGATTTCATCGGTGCCCTCAGAATTCGATTCTGAGCACCGGTTAAAAATTTAGAAAAACCCGCTCGTCCGTTCAATGAACGTACCCGAGCCAAACTTCAGAAAATGATTCCGGGCACACCGGGCCTCAGAATCAGGTGCCGTCAGAAACTGCGCTCTTGTAAAATTCAAAGAAAATTAAGAAAAAAATTTCCTTGAAATTTACGGGTCTTTACAGATATAGAATACACTATTTTATATCATAAGAGAAAATATATATATATATATTAACTCATGGTGTTACAGAAATTATATACATTTGTGTTGATATGTGATGGTGTAAATGTTCCTGTTTTCTTTTGTAAGGTTCCTCAAGTGTTAAAAATTATATTCTGGGATAAATTTGGATTAATGCTATGTACATTAGTGTAAATTTTATTGTCCATCACTATTACCTAGATGTTAAAGGGTATGAAAATTTAAAATTACCATATGAATAAAGGTTACCATGCAATACATAAGGGTTACGTTACAAATTAGAGGCCTTATATTTAATTTTTAATGTTCATATAAAAGGTTTCTTCGGTGAAATATAATGTGCGACTCTTGAGGGTGACTAAATATGTTATGGAACCTAGATTTTCAATATTATAAGATATAGAATATGAGTTCATGACACCACATGTTTCACCATTAGGGTTTATTGAGGGAGAAAGTGTTGTGTCATTAGGTTTTGGGTATCACCTAGAGGTCCTGACCATGAGAGTATGTGTTTTACACAGATTTAAGGTTTCATTCCATAAGGAACGTGGCCACACTATAAAGGCCTACTACATGAGGGTATTGGTTATAGCTAGGG
Organism: Viscum album; assembly: GCA_963277665.1. Lineage (NCBI taxonomy): Eukaryota > Viridiplantae > Streptophyta > Magnoliopsida > Santalales > Viscaceae > Viscum > Viscum album. The sequence continues at coordinate 1,494,658,029 of OY728151.1, read as the reverse complement.
GATTTATTCAATTCTCTGAACCATTGTTAATGATATGATAATACTTCTTACATTTCCATTTTTAGCCATGGATTGATGACCTTTTTTCATTTTTAAATTATAAACCACACTTTTGTGATTCACCATTTATGGGGTGTTTGAATAAGGAGAGGATACAATCCTTATAATTCATGACAAATTTTTTTACATCATTGATCTAGGGACACTATAGGTGGGTATCTTCATTTTTTAGACATATGGATTCTTTAAAATTTGGTGGTTCATCATTCATTAGGAATCTAGTTAATATAGTATGTTATTACCCTGGGTTTGGGTGAATATTACCCTAGAGGATAGTGGATTCATCCTTTTTATTTGGGCCCTTAAAGGCTATTTATAGAGGATATCAAAATACGACGAATGTTCTAGGTTTCTTATAATTTAATTTATGTTATAATTGTATTAATTATTTAATAATTTAAATTATTTCATTAAATTTTATAGATGAGTTGAAATGAAAAATTTGGGGTTCTGAATGCTATAAGTCACAGTGAATGATGGGTGTTGTGACCAACCCCTTTATAAAGGATTAGGCTAAGTTATATTGACCAATGATTTTGATAATGAATATTGAAACATTTTTTTGGATTCATTATCTTAATTGATATTAATGAGGTGATTTTTTGATTCATTTTATGTTTTTTCATGTTATGTTTGTGTTTTGTGATATGGAGGAAAATTTTAGGAATTTCATATGATTATGACTGTATAACACAAGATTATGGTGTGATTGGTTTTATATAGCCTGAATAGTAAAGGAATTATAATGTTCATTCCCTAAAAAAAATTCAAATACGATGATCCCAATAGAAACATATAGAGTTTTTATAAAAAAATGGGTCATTGTGTCAAAAATTGTTTTCAGTAAACTATTAAATTATATATTAAATGTATGGTATCATTTAAGGATGTATACAGGCTATCTAAATATTTATTATGTTCCTTAAATTATAATACTTATTCCATGGTGGGATTGAAAAGTGATATGTAAAAAATAAGGCTGGCCGACTAACACCCTTAAGATATCGGGATAAAAATGAAGTCGACCATCATTGATCACAAGAATTATGTATAAAACATTAATGTATGTGTGTGAAAAAGAAAAATATGGTGTGAGTCAATAGTAGTTTCAAATAGGATAATGTTTTAGGAACCTGTTGGTGTTTTTCAGGATGATGTTGACATATATTGTAGGTACCTAGGAAAAGATTCAGTACAACAACTAGTTTTTTATATGATGGTGTCTCATCCAAATATTAATTAAAGTCCCTGATTTATATTAAAATAAATGTTTTTATAAATTTTATTTATCACCATGTATATTTAAAGCATGGCACGAACTATGTTATTAAGTATACAAATATGTGTTTCATAGTTCACACCATGATTTGATATATTACCCCATGACATGTCTTATGAATATTCAATTTAATGAATGTTAACTGATTCACTTGATATTTAATACCATGATCTTTAGTGGAGATTCATTTTATTAATATGGAAATATTTTATAAGCCATGAATCCATAGATTACATCATGAATTTTTTAATATGTATTAAAATAATTTGGTCAAAAATGATATCCGGATGGATATTTTTGCATTGGATTTGGTGATTATGTATAAAATAATTAATAATTTGATAGTTTTTTATTAGAATATATTTTCTATATTTATCCATTTTTATCCCTTTTGGGATTCCCTTTGGTGTTCACATTCATTCCTCTAAATTATTTGTAATTCCACTAGACGTAATGACAAATCTATTGATTCTTATCTCTTTTTCATTTTGAATTATTATTTTTACTTTAAAATAACAAATAACTTAATATATTTGTCTATGAATGATGGTTAAATCGACTTTTATGTGTGGATAATTAGTTAATAGGTGTGGGGATGTGAGTTTAAAGATTATTGTGTTAATGAATCATTATTCTCAATCTTGGTGAGTTTCCATGATTAGGAATAGGATTTTGTGCCCATTTAAATCTAATACCTCTCTATGAATATGAACAAAAGGAGTGTATAGTTAGTAACTCAAACCTAGGTATTTAAATCACGTTAGGGTGAAGAGATCATATTTTGATTCCACTTTATGGGTTTCATGTAATTTATATGGGTTCTTAAATCTCTCAAGATGACAAGACATCATTTTAATAGTTAGAGTTATCCATATTGGACATAGGTGGTTAATGATTATTGAATGGAATTTTGGCCAATGAATTAGCTAGTCCAAGAAAATGATGGGTGGTAATTTAGGTTTATAAAAATCCATTAAAATTAGTCATAATAACCTATTTTTTATTTAATATTTTTCTATAAATATATTTTTCTTAATATATTAATCATAACCCAAAAATTACTAATCAAGTTAAAATAATGATTAACCATATCTAATTTGAAATGTTTTCAGCCTCTTCATGCAGTGACCTCATACTTCCAGTATCAACACATTTATATTTACTAGAGGACAAATATCTCATATAATTTTTTAAATTAGATTACCTGTTGAGAAGTAAATAGTATTTATATTAGATTAAATTTATTAAATAATTTTTGTAAAGGCATGGTAACCTTTGGGGAATTTAAGTTCTGTTATTGAAATCCTTCTTCCCTCATTAATCTTATTTTTTATTTTTTATTACTCTATACATGAACATGTTTTTTTCTTATATTTCCAGTCTACTATTGTTTTATCAGAAATATAATCACTTATTTAATGATATTGGAAACTTTTTTACACATGAGATCAATATTATGATATAGATTGAATGGTTAAATTGGTGTCAGTTCAAAATGGCTATGAAATGAAACCCTACTTCTCTAGAATGTTTTAATTGTAATTTTACCCCCATAGGGCATCAATAATTAGGGAAACTTGTTCCCTGAGTGACTAATATCCAATATTTTTTTATCCATTTATTTTGATAACTGGAGTAATGATAGATCTCATATTATAGAGAATAAAATTTATATTAAACCCAACCGCATTTGAATGATAAAAAAAAGGAAAATTCATTGACAAATAGAGATATGATCCACATTAGATCCATTATAATCTTATATGGATATGTGATTATTTATATAATTATGATGATTTATTAGATAAAATTTTGTTTAATAAGTTCCTTTTTCCTTTATGAGACTAATATATAGACTGTTGAGATAGCCATCCCATATGATCAATTTCCTCACTGGGATGAGTTGTCAAATAAATTTCATGATATGTACTTTTCACTTAAATGTACATGGATGTTTTTAGTGACATCGTTATCTTCTCCAAAATCAATAGAGAATAATTTTTAGATGCATGTGATATATTTAAGGAGTTTAAAAGGAATTGTTTTCCCAAAAGTCTAGATGTTGGACTATGAACGCTTTCATTTTGTTATGGATTGGAGTCAGCATCTCAAGTTATGGATGATGCCTCCATAGAGGGAGGTCATTTGATGAAAAAATGGGTGGTTGGAATTGATATTCATGTTTACAGTTTCAATAAATTCCATATTTTTTAAATGTGATTGATTTCCTCTATGGAGTGAAATGCACAATGTTGAAGATACAAGACATATAATTACCCATGTAAAGGAAATGATAGAGAAACTTGATATAGTAAAATTCCTATTGCAGTTAGCATCCCCAATGTAATAAGTAGTGGATATTTAATCATTTGAGTTTTTTGGTGGAAAACACACATATTAGGATTTTTGAGTTATATTTGAGGATATCTTAGCCCTTGATTTTAATTTTAGGAGTTAAAACATTATCTATAATAGGTCATTAATAACTACTCACAACCAATTATAGTTTACCTACAATATATGAAATATCTGGGTCTTTATCATCTATTAATCATCTAATGAATTCAATGATAATTTGATTCTTTTATCACCACTAATATAAGAACATTGTCCACTCTAATCATCCATACCCTCAGTATCAAAGAAAACACACCTCAACAGCAATACCAACAACATTGTCAACAATGAAACTAACCACTATGTAAACATCAATAATATTTTATTATGATGTTTTTATCATTATTATTTGAGAAATAATAACTAAAAAATATGATACATGATATTAAAATGAAATATTTGTGAAGTAATATCTAGATCTACTAGAATAATAGGGGAATCATCACCAAATACATTAGGATCATGTACTAGGAACAATTCATATTAACAAAGAGAGATATATGTGTTGAGGGGATAATTTAAGTCATAGAGAAGTGTAAAAAAATATGTTAAGATGAAATATTTGGATTAAAATAAGGTATAAAAGAATCCAAATAAAGGAGGAATATATGAGAAAGCTAGCGATAAAGATGAAGATGAATTAGATGTGAGAAAATTTGGATGCGGAGAAAAACATAATATTAAGAATGAATTTAACAAGGAATAAAATGGAGTACAATAAGAATAATGAGAATAGAAAAAGAATAAAATTAAATATAATTGGAACTATAATGATCCCATATTGAATTAATGTCGACGATGAGGCAATGGTAAGTCGATTCTTAATACAATAAATATTTTTTTATGTTTATGTAACACAACATTTAAAATCCGATCATGAAATTTATCATCCAAAAATATTCATATGATTTTTTTAAAGAAATTATTATAAAAAATCAGGATATTTGATTTAGGAGTTATCTCTTATAGTGGGGAAGGTTTGGCATTTTCCAAATAAAATATTCACTTATGATTTGAGACCTTGAATGTTTTTTAATTCTATTCCCCATAACATTATTTCATTTTGGGATAAAATTTTAGACATGGGTACATGCATGATCTTGATATTGTTGAGTGTCCAGTGAAGGTTGGAACATTTGAATCTAAATATTATAATAGAAAAATTAATTAAAATAGAGAGATAATTAAATTACCCCTAGGTATTTCGGGATGATTTTCTTATGAAGGATTTAATTTTTATACTCCCATCCAATTTTAGGATTATATAAATTAATGTTTAAGGAGAAATACTTATGTTTTCAAGGTGACCCTTACTTTCAAAAAGGATAGAATTTATCTCCATTAAATAAGGTTGAATTGTATTAATATTTTTTAACGAGAAATTTATATTTCTAACATGATGAGATTTCATTTAATTATATTTTTCAGGTATATTATATTTATTCTATAGTTTTTATTACATGAAACACTGTGTTTTAGTGAACCAACATGAATGTGTTATATCTGATTATTTGGAAATGGTGGGAACATTCGTAAGACTGAACAACAAAACAAATTACTCCTAAAAACAATACCTGATACTAAAAGTTTTATGTGGTATATCTGATATTCTTACTCGCATGTGATGATAATCCGAACTTAGTTTGATCTTGGAGAAGATCTTTTCTCCTTCGAGATGATCAAATAGATCATATATTCGAGTAAGTGGATAATGGTTCTTGAATGACAGTTGGTTATCCATCCATTAATCCTATAAAATATGTATGGTTCGAACCACCATCTTGGTAAAAAGAACAATAAAACCCCAAGAAGATATATTGTTCCATATAAAACCTTTTCCCTCTAAATCCCTTAACTTCTGATAGAGATCTTGAAGGTTGGTTGGTGTTATCCTATACAGAGGAATGGACACTAGAGGTGCTTCTATAACAATCACAACAGTAAACACTACCTCTCATTCATGAGGTAAGACAGAAAAGTCTTCGGGAATGAAATCCCTGAAACGATCCTCTATTGGAGGGAAATAACCTTGTTGAATAGCCTAATTCACCTTGAAGAGAATTTAAATATGGGAATTTACTCTAAATATCCCATGATTCTCTGGTCTAGTTCTACTAGATTAGACATCCCACTCACCCATATGAGGATAAATTCTCCCCGTTAGTGATGTAAAAGATATCAAATGGTGGTAGTAGTCTAAAAAAGTGTGGTAGTGAACCAACTGATCCATCCAGAGTATGAAATTGAATCCCATCATATTGATATGAAAGTGGTTCCATATAAAAAGGTTAACTTCCTAACTCAAGGGGAAAGTCCCTACACTATTGTATACCCTTTGTTTGTACCCCTAATTCCATTTCAATGGTCATTACACCATAGTAATATTATATTTCAAGTCCGAGACATTCCATAATAGATATAGAGAGAAAATAGTTTGAAGAGCCTATATAAAAAAGAATATACTATATTATAGGGTATGAGAATGACACCTTGTACTGTAGATGGTCCCGTAGCCTGATCCACAAGTATCTACTATAGTGCATTCAACTGGACAGATCTTTGTCCTAGGGAAACAGATGGAATAACCTGATCATAATTGTTTTTTTTGGTGCTGATAGTGATTAGGGGTCTTTCTACTACAATAACAAGCTCCTTTTTAGCTAGACCTACTGGTGATATTGAAACTCTACACATGACACGGTGTAAAAGAGATTTCCCCAAAAGGTAGATCTAATGTGGATATTTTTCCACTAGAATCCACTATAAAGGTCATATAGAAATGCTAAATATGACCTATATGGGAACATGCCCGAAAATCCAGTGGGTCTCTATCACAATGAGGCTTTGGGTGCGCCGATCATCCACACTGATGAAAAACTATGGAGCTATCAAAAGAGGCACTCTGGTAGTCACTAACCTTTAAAGAAACCTTGAGGGAGCATTTCTTTGAAATAGATGAACTACTGGCCATACATGACACTTTTACTCTATTCCCAGTACTTTTTCCTTCCCTCGGGTTTTTCTTAGTGATAATATCCTAATCGACTATTGAAGAAATATTTTCCAAGTGAAAGACATTTACCTGAATACAGATGGTGTACTGGTGCCAACCCTCAAAACGTTTAGCACCTGAAATCTCATCACCATCTAGAAGTGATGTGAAGCACTGAAAATCCTTGAAATGTGATGAATAATACCTAACTGAAATAGAACCTTGCTCGAGATACATAAACTCTATGGCTCTATCAGCTTTCAGCATCAGAGGAAATAACAGATCCTAAAATGCAGTCTATAAATAAACACACAACAAGCCCTATTGAAAACCATCATGGGTAATCACATACCACAAATGCTTTCCTGAATCCGGAAACATGTATTTGGAAAGCCTAATCCTCATCTATGGAGGTGTTTCTAGATGCTCAATAATAGTTAGGGTGGATTCTAGAAATGAATCAGTAGCATGTGGACCACCATCCCCTAAACAGATATGAGGATGCTACTATTATAACTCGTGAGTCAGATCAGGAATCATACAAGAAAGCCATGGAGAACTATGCATGGACTACATCATACATAGGAAATTATCAAAAACATGGGCGTTAGTTCCCCAATCAATTACAGTATGATATTCCTCGAGTGTCACTTCTGATGGTAAGACTGGCATCATCGAGACCACCACACTTGGAGAAAGTTTTTCACTGCCTTACCCTCATATGATACAAGGACATCGTGGCATCAGTGTTATAAAAATTCCGTGCACACATCTTAGAAAAATATTGTGTAGAGAGATAACATCACTAGAAGTATATAAACCTTTGAAAACTCACTACCTAAGGCATACTACCCCAACTACCCTCTTAGACGACCATGTATCAGTTATTGTTCAACTATATGTTTAATTTCATTTTACATTTAATTACTAGGTACACTCATTTACCTTTCATAACCATTACATGGTGGGATAATTATGTGCCTCTGATTCATTTTATATGTCAAGTTTCACCTTATAATGGATAACCATTTGGGATGAATCAGTTCCCACATGCCTATCATTAGTAACAACACCCATTTATTTATAGGATAAAGGATCAACTGAGTAAATTACTCATCCCAACCCATGAGATCTCATAAATATCATGAATTGGGATATTAAATCACTCAATAACAATAAATAATAATATAAGAATAAGATAACTATCACAAAACCAATCAACAATCATATTAATATCAAGAAATGAACTGCAGTAAAATGCACCGATATAGCATGGAAATATTCATGATATTCGAATTATATGTTCCTATAATGATGAATGTAACAATTATACATTCTCTCAAATCATTGGTCCATGGATAAAATAAAATACTCGATCAAAGTAATAATCAATAACACTACAAAACATACGCATCAACCAATAGTAAAATATTGTTAACAGTAATAGGAATATGTAAAACAGTAATTATAATTTAGGCAACTTGACTTTTACCCCAAAATGGGTTGGAGATGCACAATCATGGCTTAGAACCAAGTCCCAAGAGTTTATAATCTCTAATATATTATCTCCAAACAACAACGAAACAGAAGAAACTACATCTAATACCACATTGTTATGTCCCAGACCCATGAACCACTTAATGATTTCTGTATTCCTATTGGGCCAAATTGCCTCAAGAGCTTCTCCCTAAACATTATATGCATCCAAATAGCAGTGAAGGCCTAGTGTGTGTTTGTGGGGAGACTATGAAATTATTACCAAAGTGTAGCAGATCATATGAGAGTAAACATTGGTAAATATCCAATGAAATATAAGTAAATAAAAATCAAAATGGAATATAGAGACAACATTAACATTAACTGAAAAAATCATGAATTGAATTAAAAAAATGCTGGTATTTCATTTATCTTGAAAAAAAACATGGATATAATATAATAGGAATAACATGTTCTACAAAATTATAATGAAATCAAAAGACTATCCCATGAATCCTGAGCTTCAGCTCGGTCATCTGCTATAAATCTCTACAGTAAAAAAATAAGAAATCAAGTATTTGAAGACATATGCATCCCTTTTTCAAGACCTAAAACCTTTTAATCTACTCTAGGTACCAAAAAATGGCTATAAATGGTGTGGGATAAATCTCATTGGTCCACCACCAATGGTGTCTATAACATCTAGCCCGTGTAATGGAAATGTAACTGTGTGTAAAAATTAATACATAAAGGAAAGTTTTACAATGTAACAAAATACCCATATACCTACATCATCCCCCAGCTTGTGTCTGAAAATGTTAAAAACTCATTATTTTATGATTTCTAGTCTATAAATAAGTCACATGTTAGCATTTGAAATTCCATGTTATAACATAGAAACCTATAATGAGATTTTATAGGAAAAGGATTCATTGTGTTCCCCAAGGTATCCTAGACCTCATGGGTCACTAACTGAGTTTTAACTGGGTCTAGCTAAGGGTAAGAGTATAATCCAAGGATCATAGTCTAAGGTATTCAGTAATAACATGCCTACCAAATCAAAGTTGATCAACCAAGGTAAAATGGGGATAAGCAGTAACATGGTCTTATGGGATTTAATCATGGAACCTACTTGTAAATAACAGATCCAAGGAGTGTATCCATGGAGTCCAGTAATGATATTTAAGGGATCCTATAGTGTCATACCATGAATCCAAGAATATAATGATCGGTATCTAGGTCGGTCGCAACCTATTAAAGCCGCATCCTTGAATCAGAATGGGGTTCACAAGTGGTCAAGGCATTCTCCGATCAGAATCCAAGGCGATCTCGAGTCAGGACATTCTTATTTATGTATGAGGTCATGTAAAATTTCATTTGGTTAAAGCCTTACCTTTCATTAGTTTGATAAGGTCAAGTAGAATCAAACTTTTAATCAAGTCATTCAGTTTTAACCCATTCCTTTCATTAGTGTGACAAGGCCATGTATCATGTTACCCTTCATTTAATCCATTTAAAAAATATTCCATAGTCAAGGTTTGTTACCATCCATTAATATCTAAGGGGAGATTCATATATGAAACCTACCATTCATTTACATTTAGTCCATGTCATATACTTTGTATACCTTACAATTCACATTTCACATTTTATTTTCATTTTTAAGCCCTTACCATAGGCTGGAAAAGTGGTGAGAAAACATGGTACTTTCCATTATGAAAATCAAAATATAAATCCAAAACATTAATATAGGAAATATATTCCAAAGAATGGTTAATCTATGGCACACCCAAATGGTGTTGGAACCATGTCAAAACACTACATTATAATTATGGAATAACTTTCGACATCGAAATGAGGGATTTTTGGGTGTAACCACTAATGAATAATCACATATTTGGAAATAGAATAACCATATGGGTCTAATTATTATAAAAAATAGAATACTAAATATATAAATGGCTCCCAATGAAATTGTTGGGGCCCATACAACAAATCCAAAATCAACAAACTTGAAGGATAAATTATAGTCAAGACACATTAGGCTTTTATGACTCTAATAATCTGGTATTTCCCCTTGATTTGGCTCATATTAGAGTATCTCTAAGAAAAAGAGAAAAATTCTCATACCCCAATATCTAGGTCAAGAGAAATAGAGAAGAGAAAAGGTTGAAACAGACTTGAGTAATTACCATTTCACATTCAACATATCATACAAAAGCATGATCGAATCCTAGATGAAGGAGATCTCTTGATCCAAAGTTTAGATCTCCATAAATACCAAAATTGATAGTTAAATAGGTTAATACCGCTGGTTTATGTGTTAGGAGGAACATAGAGGGTTAATAGATCATTAAGGGGAAAACCATGAAATTACCCTGGAAAATGGCAGGTGCACAGTTTGTCAGCATGGTTTGAAAAACTAAGCATAAACCTGGCAAGGTTACATGTGTACAAGGGAACGTTGCATGGTTATGACACACGTCTGTGAGTAAACCATGTGAAGTGGTTCTATCCAGAATTATCCATCTACACAGTTAGCGACACCGTGTGCCAATAATGCGCTAACCATGTGACATGGTTTATTTTCCTTAAAAGATGGTTTTTGGGATTCAAACATTCTCTAGATACCCCAAAAATAATTTCTAACTCATTAGGCATCCATATTATACTCAAAGTAACAATTTAGAAAAAAATTTAAAGGATCTATACTTGAGTGAAAAAACCGTGTTCTTAGAAATCTTTACTTTTCTTAGATAGGTCCTTTGATACCACCGTTTAACACTATTTCTTGAGTTCTTTGGTTAAAATATCCTCCAAAATTATTTACTAGTCACTAAATCTTTTAAAAATTTTCAAACATGAGAATGTTTCTAATATATATTAGAAAAGGGATTTAATATTTAATTTTCTAAAGAGGTTAGGAAATTTTATATTTTTATTTACATTATCCCTTGCGGTAGTCATTCTAGAAAAGGAAACCTCGACTTGTATAGTTGAAGTTCCCATATTTAATCATTTGTAGTAGATTTTTTATTGATCTTTTAAAAATCTTAAACATCATTTTCACCTTCTTTTTCTTAGTGTCTATTAATATATTCATGACGGTCTTTGGTTAAATTTACACTCCTCATATTCATTACATTCATAAATATAGGTGATCTACTTCAGCATTTCCCAGTAATACTCAGTTTAGTGTCCCACTAAGTTTCTCAATGTCTTTCCCTAATTTATACCCTATATTTCATAGTATGGAATTTTGGTTTATTGATTATTCCATTTCCAATTTGATCATATCCTCTCTCTCTTATTTTTATTCATGAAACATCTTTATCTCATGCTCTTCTTTTACCAAATGTTCATTTTGTAATATGATCTATCATATACCTCATACCACAAAAATTATTTAAAAGTGATGAAGTACCCCTTTAAAACTCATTAATACCTCCCATGAATCTTTGAGTACCCATGTTATGCTCCTGAATTGTTTCTTTCTTTTCATATTCCAACCCGTTGTTTTATGAATACTCATCCCCCTTCTTTTCAAGAAACTTACTTATATCATGATTTTATATTTAAAAAGGTTAATGTTGTTATATTATCTATAATATACATCTAACAACAAAAATTATTTAAAAGTGATGAATTACCCCTTTAACACTCATTACTCCCTCCTATGAATCATTGGGTACCCGTGTTATCATGTTGAAATTTTGATTTCTTTTTTCTATTCCAAACCACTTTTTTGTGAATAATCATCCCCCATTCATCTAAATGTTATTAACATATATGTATCTATATATTATAGATTTCGGAATTACATGTTTTTTCCCACTATCCTAAGTTGTTGTATTAAATGTGATAAATTATCACCATATGTTGAATGATATATGTGGAAATAATATGCTTGTACATGATATAAATTTGATTGGTGTCCCAAAATTATATTTATCTTTAATACATTAGGTAGTGTTTTATTCTTAAATCCTTCCTTTTATGGTGCATGAGATTCAATCCTAGGAAAAATATGTTTTGTTTTCATGGTGGTCAGAATTTTCTTATGTTTTCAATTTCATTTTAATGTTGTCCCACATTCCTATGTTACCTTTATGTTATCATCACATATCATGCTATGATTTTCATGTTTATGACTCTCACCATTTTTATTTTCTATTTAATATTATATTGACTAACATGTTATTTTTAGTTATGTTATTCTTTGTTTATTCCCTTACTTGGATACATATCTTCACCCAAATATATTTTCATCCCAAGGATATTGAGTGATGGTTTAAAAGAAAAATGGACCTTTAGTAGTTTGTTATGGATTTTTTAAATAATGTATTTTTGTATCCACATATCAATTTGATGTTATGTATACATAATCTCCTAATGTCACCATGTGTCTTGATCCTTTGGGTTTACCTTATCTGTTCCTTTATGTGAATACTCATGAATTGATGTTTATTAAAGTATGTGTTGTCAATGGATACAAATATTGAATTCCATTCTCCAAATATCTTTCCAATAATAGGTAAATTATAATTTCAAATAAAACCCATAGAAATGATGAAAAATTATGTTTCCAATGTGAAAATCAACATTAGTGTATAATGTTTTAATATCAAATTTCAATATGAAATTTTAAAAAATGTCCTAAATTTAATTAATCGATATATAATTGAACTATTATTAAATTATTAAAAAAATATTAAAATTAAATTTCACTAGAAAACACGTTAAAGAAAAATGATGTTTATAATAAAAAGTCTATTTTTAATATTGATAAAATATTAATATTTTCAAGAAAAAATCAAAAATTAACACAAATATAATTTTGACATGCAGATTTCAAAAATAATATTTATTTTTTGAAAATACTTTCTCAAAAAGTGGATGAATGTATTTCATATTTGTTACAAAAATAATGTTTTTTAGAAAAATTCATTTAAAAAAAATATAATTCACTAAAGATTGAATAATATTTTATCATTATTAATTCATTATAGAAACACCATTATACATATTATTTAAAAATTGGTAGAACATATTATTACCACCTAGTTTAGATTCTAGGTTTTAAGAGTTTTGGTTAATATTATCTCATAGTTCGTTAACACTCTGTGTTGGGTGTAATAAAAGATATCAATGAATAAAATTATTTAAAAAATATTTTATAGAATTAATAGTTTCACAAGATCCAATACATAAATTTAATATGGAATTATATTGTTACAATATATGTGACATAAATATTATTCACATTAGATGTCTTTTTTAGAGAACATGTTGTGGGAATGATAACCAAATTAATCAATTGATGGATTAATTAATTAGTTGTCAAATGGATGAAACAAAACTCATCATCTATTTAAACACAATTATGATAAAATAATATGGTTACCCACATAACCCTAATAATTTTAGAGGATATTGGAGGAGAAATTTCATGGCAACAATGGGATCTTGTTTCAAGAATATGTACTCATTGGTGATGTATTATTGATAAGGTTCATGGATCTCACAAATGTTAATGATTCATAATTTGTTATTCATTTCCATTATATCTAATATCATGGAAGGATATTTTTTTTAGAATAATATCCATTTTTGGATTCTCACAATTATTTATTTTTTAATACCTAAAAATCTAATTAATTGAACAATTTTTTATTTAATGTAGATTCATTTTCCCTAGATTTTGGAATTTTCAAATCGTTATTGATCACTGTTTATCCTTCCTCGACATTAATTTTATCTATTATAAGGTCGAGGATAACATGAATAATTTTTGACTTATGTTTACTCAATTTTGTTTAATGTTTTTTTATCTCATCATTATTCAAATGATAACATCATTACATGGATTGAATGATGGTTCAAAAATACCTAGAAATCGATCATTTTTTCCTTTGATATATTTTACAATAGATCCTTTCAATGGGTGTAGTATTAGGATCCAAGGTATCATTGAGGTATGACAATGGTGAAAAAATATTGGACATCAAATCTAGTGTTTCTTATTTAGGGTTTTTCATTATAGTGATGTAAAAAACACATTTCCAAGTGATTTAGTAGCTGAAAAATAGCCTCAAATTATAGATCATGCATGTTTAACCACATATTTGAGTTCAACAACATATTTCATAGAGGAATCAGTGGCGGGGGTATTGAAGGAAAATAATAATGAGATTTTAAGAATTGTTTGAAACACAGAGTTTCACATCAAGTTGTTCAGATGTATATAAACGATGTGGATCCCCTCCGATGGTGGAAAGAGTTTACATCTAGATAATTGTATCACATGATGGGTGACCATTCCCATGTCATGTATGTAACAACTAAATTTTTAATGAATAAATATATTTCAATTAATTTAAATATCAATTATGGATTTCATTTCGTACAAAAAAAATTTATGATTTCATTTTATGTCACACTATTGTGCTACACAAAACACTATCTTATCATGCATTACACATGAAACTAGGTTTTTACATAGCCATGATATATTACTAATATAGTTATTTTAATACGACCTTTATAATAATATCCTTAAAAAAATCATATGAATAATAATAGATAATTTTAAAATATTAATTTTAATTGTTTTATATGAATATATCATATTTAAAATAAAATACATAATTTTAGGTAAATACATTATACATTTAAATTTACAATTTTCACTGAAAAATGATTCTACATCAATTTGTGAATAATATAAAAATTAATTTTTCAAACTTTTATTAATTTAATTTGTTAAAATAAAATTACCACGTAAAGTCATAATATTAAATTCATATTATGCTGGATTTTTGTGACTTTGATGGATATATTTATTTTTTATTAATAAGGAAAAATACTGATTTTTAATAGAAACATGACCATTTACCTAAAATGTTTACAATGTTAACATTATTTAAAATTAGATTGGCAAATAAACATTTCAACTTATATGAATAGAATTTATAATAATTGTTTCCATATTTGGAATCTTCATAATTTTGTATTTATAATAACGTAATCATAATTTTTGACCAAAATGAATTGGGAATATAGTGAAAATTATTTTTTGTTGTTAAGGAAAAAATAGATTTCTATGGGGTAAAACTATTTATATAAGTTAAAAAATAACCTATAAAAATGTTTAAAAACTACTGGATTACCATATATCAAACTTGAATCATATAATTTCCAATAATAGTCCATTTTTTACCCAAATGGAATATGAAAATTTTGGGAGAACTCAATTATTTTAAAGCATATAATCCCTGCCCTATCCCCCACTTATAAAGGCCACCCCATCTACTCTCGAGTTAACACCTTTGTACCACTAAATTTTATACATGAACAATCAAAAAAAGATAAAAAATTAATTCCATAATCCTATATTCCCTATTATTTGCATAAAACCATCCTATAATGGATATTAGGGAAATCCTAGGGGGTTCCTAAAGAAAAGGTTACTTCAATCAGCAACCATTTTAATTTTAATTATTCATCCATAACCATAAATTTGTTTCTTTGTTTATTATATAATATCATAACAATATTACATAAATTTAGATGTATTTATTCTATGAAAATAACATAAAACCATATCCACTTCCATCAAATGGGTTATATAATCACCGTTCGTGTGAATGACGAACCACCACCTCATGTACTGATGTCATTAGTTGTTCCATTACCACCTACCATTATTGGAAATTATGATGGATTTATAGATTATATATTATAAAAATTATATTTATAACGTAATTATTACTTCTTAATTATTATATCACACATTCCTCTATATTCTCAATTTTTTTGGAATATGATAATAGCGTTTGCATGTACACTACATTACCACCTCATGAAGAGATGTGATTTGTAAACAAATTTATTAGAATTTATTAAGTATATGATTAATACTTTTTTGGATATATATTAAATTAAAAAGATTCTAGAGTTATAATATATATCATTTAATTTTATTATTTCCTCCCATCATGATAATGAAAAAACAATTCTCAATGTACATATGGCTTAACGTCTCCATGAATTGAGTATTTTATTTCCTATCACTAAATTTATTGGATTGATTTATATAAATATTTACTTGATATATATGATGTTTATATGATTTGGATTATTATGGATATGATTAATCCATGATAAATGTATGAGGGATAAACAAATAATAACTCAAAACATATAAAAAATAATGATTTATTACCCAAAACACAATTTCAGCATTAAATCATTAAAAACGGTTAATAAAAGATCATAATAAAATAACATATCATTTTATATATATGAATATGGTTATTTAATATATTTATAATAAAAATATATTTATTATAATAGAATGATTAATGAGTATGACAGATGTAAATAATTAAACTATGAGATTTTCGTCTCCCTTTTTTTCTTCCAAAATACACATGTCATATTCACAAACTCCTAAACTTATAAGTTATTCTGAATTTCAATGCATGTATATTATTTGGGTTTTCATTGAAAATACATGGATTTTATATATCCATTTTATGATCTATTTTTAATAGGGTTTATGATTCAAAAGGTATAAAATTGTAAAGGTGATTTCCATCTAACATTTATTTTCTATGGGACACAAGCCATTTTCACTAGATGCCCCTTATATGTTGTGTATATACAACCTATGAATGTATATATTGATGATTATACAAGAAATTATTGGTATTTACATATCCAATTGAGGATATCTCTTTCATGGGTTTATGGTTCAAAAGATTCCAAATTTGTAATGTATTTGTGTCTTAATTTTCAATCTTTAGGACCTATGTAATGGTATATACCTATATTCTTTCATAATGTTCATATAAATACCATATTTCATGTAATATCATGAATTTATTTATCTTAATGATATTTTATGCTACCTTTTATTGTATTCCTCTATGGGAATTATGATTCAATGTTTGGAAAGGTGTAATGATTTTATATTATAATTTCATCCTTTACCGAAATTATTTATTAAATATTCCTGATGATAAAAAATTAAGATAAATCTCTCAAAAAACTCATAGTGATTTTATAATATGGTTATTCAAGATATTTTCATGAAATATTTCCACTTTAAAATATTTATTAATTAAAATAATGGATTAAATATTTACATGAAAATCCTACATTATTTATCTCTTTAGTCATACATTTCTTTTCTATAAAAATGTTTTCTAAAAAAGATATAAAACATGTTTTAATAATTATTTTCCAACGAAAAAGGTTTAATTTAACCATGAAAAGATTTAAATTATTTATAATTCTTCCTCCAAATTATTTCAAGGATATTATCAAATAAAAAAGTTTTCAAAATGTTTTACGCTTTTAAAATAATTATTCATAGAAAAGATATTTTTATTAATAAATGTCCAAAGGAATAATTAATGATTATTTGAAATAAAATGTTACTTTATTTGTGGATAGATAATATATTTTTGGGATGTAATACAATGATAAAATTATTTTCATTTCTCTTAACATTTATGTTTATGATTATAGTTTTTTAATGAAACCTATTTCATATCCAGAAGTAATATTGTGAGAACAAACATATAAAACTCACCTATTTTTCTACAGGATATATATTGCATAAAATATGAAATTATTTTGATTTTTTTTACACATGTTATTTTATAATGAAAAGTTTAAGGAATCCATTTCATTTAAGGGTTCTGATATGATGAATGGTTTATGATCTTTTGGAACACATATGCATGTTTATCATTATGTGATGGTGGTTATGTTATAACCATTGATGGTTGGGGCCTATATATCCATCCATTGAATTGAGTATATATTCACATCTAATGAGATACAATGGGACTGATCAAGGTATGAACAAGATTATGTATGATAGGACTAGAATGCGGCGTGAACTCGGATCACATAGATGGGGACAAATTGAGAGTTAACATGATTCATTATTAGAAATTGATCACTATGAAGATATTGGTAGTGTTCCTTGACTAATATAGAAATATATTTCTATTCTTATGTATAATCCATAAATTCTATGTCTTATTCCAATGTTTCAATCTCATGAAAAGTTTTCTTTGATTACCTTATGATTTACTTGTTATGAACTTCCAATCATCAATCCCGGAGTCGTTACTTTCATATTCTATATACATGGAATATTTTTAAAATTTATTCATCATATTATCATACCATTATTTCTATGTTATGATTATCTGTCTCACTTATGTACCTCTATTTATCATCCTATACAAACCATTCTTATTCTCCCTTTCCCTAGGTCAAGAATAAATGTACAAGGTATTATTTTTCTAAGAAGGGTTATAAATATGAAGAACATATTTAGAGATGGTGTATCCCACTTATGGAATAGGGTTTACCTTTACAAAATTTCCAATGTGATAAAATTTTATGGTCCTAAGTAATTTGTTTTTTTAATGTAATTAATAATCATTAAATGATTTAATATCTATGTATTCTAAACCTGGGTCACCATGGTTGGTATTAGTGGATATTTTTATTTATCATTTAAAAATTAAGATGAGGAAAACATAGTGATATTACTAGGGACATGTCTAAGGATATGTATATGGATTATTCAAGTTATAGGGAAATGTCTAAGAAATATTTTAATTGATACAGAATGATTGGTTTTCTAGAAATACTTCCATGTTTGAATACTATAAGAAGATATGGATTTGGAATAAAAATACCTATGGGTAAAAACACTGAAAACGCTATATTGAAATGGATTTGATATAGAACTATTTCACATATACAAGAAATTTTTTAAAACTGGATTGACACTCCCAGGGGAGATTACTTTTAAAATGAAAAAATATTTATAAGCCATCATCAGATATTTAAATTAAAAATGAATATGGATAGAAACATACGAAAATAAGGTTACATATATTAAATAAGTGTTATTCATTATTTATATATAATATAAGGGATTTATTCAATTATACATGGTTCACCACTTTGAAAACTATATTATCAACTTTTCTTTATGGTTATAGTTAATAGACAGAATATTAAGAAACCAATTTGCTGCTGAGTGTGAATGATTATTCATTGATTTTCATATTTAAAATCCAATTTTTGAGGAAAATGAAATGAAAAATCTCATTTCAATTTTCATATAACATTCTCATGGTATGAATCATGATATAATTAAAAAAGGAATAAAAAAAATTCTATTGAGCCCTTTTGGAGAAAATTTATAGCTTCTTTTATTGGAAATTTCGATCAATTAGATCCTGACTAATGGTTCATTACCTTTGAAAAACTATTTTCCATTCTGTAGTCTAAGAACATGAGGAAATAAATTTGGTTGTCTACCATTTGGAATGTGAATTGTATGAATGGTGGAATCTTATCAAGAATATGATAAAATATGATGAAATTGACTCCATATATTTTGATGAGTTGAGGAACTTATTTTTCAAAAGTACATTCCTATTACTCTTTTTATTAATCTGGAGATTATGTTACATCAAATAAATTAAATTGATGATGAATTTATTTGTTTCAATGTGTAAAAAGTATTGTAAAATTCATGATATTATTCTGGTATGATCATCTATACTGAATGAAAGGTTATTTGATTCTTAAATGGATTAAAATGAACTCTATAAATGAACATAGACATAAGAGACATCTGTAGTTGTGAATATATTGTTTTACATGAAATCAAGGGGGAAATAGAGGATTATTTTATGTATCAATCAAATGGTTTTGAGATGAAAAGGATGATGGAGTACAACATAAAATTTAATAACCTTAGAGGGAGGAAGATCCGCATTCATTTATAATCTAATTCTGTGATGTCAAAATGTTGAAATCACATTTAGTGGATTGTTAAATGCTTTATGTGTGAAAGGGTTGGTCAATGAAAAATTACATATCTAAGTGATGGGATAAAATTATCTATTGATCTGGGTAGATAAAAAGATGCACATAATGATCCTCTCTCACTTAATTTCATCTTGTGTAAGGGTAATGGTGATTATGGTAACATGTTCGCAAACCTGAGGGTTAGTGATGATGATCGACTTCAGCAACCACTTATACATAGGGAAAACTTGAAACATTATGTGATCACTATTTTATATGAGGGGTGTGATAACATCATGGTGAATTTTACACTTACAATGAAATATAGATCTACTAATATATTATTTTACTATAGATAGAAAAATTTATTCATATATAATTACTATAATATTAGTGCCCAGAGCTCCACTGTTGGTGGTCCGGTGGTGAGGGTTTGGGTGGGCTAAGGGATAAGTCATAGGGTCATGTCCATGGGTCTACTATTTACTATTATTTTCATCCTTTCATTGTGTTTCGTGGTGGATAATGTTATTTACCTAATCTGGTGTCCAAATTCTTCCCAAATAATTAGATTTAGAATTAGTATTGAAACCCCCTAGTGGTGCAATGATTTCTTCTCAATTCATGGATTCTTCTCTGGTAGATATTTGTGGGAATGTGCTTTCTATAAATCGTTTCAATAATCCTCTAAATGAATTTGATGACACATTAGGTGTGGAATGGATTTCCATACATAAATCCCATATCCAATGATGATTAAGGGATGTAACATTTTATATTCCAAACAAACCAAATTTAATATCTCAATTATTTTATAATCATGAACATTATATGGAGATAAAATCCATTCTATGGGTCCTAATTCCCCTTCATAAGGGGTGTTTATCTCAAATGGTTGGGAGAATATTGACAATGATGATATGCCTATTTTGGGGGAAGTTTTTCATGACTTTGTGAAAGTGATTCACATCTTTCAACAAAAATAATGTGATGGTTTCTCTATATAACACATACTTGTTTCCAAATCAATATCATAAACTTGTTATTCAATGGATGTTATTGAGTTATATTAATCAATGATTAAAATCATGGAAGACATTGAAAAGGGAATTATTCGGCCATGTTTCTCATCTTTGGTGATGGAAACATCCAAATATTCCCAACATATATAGGGTAAGTGGTCACTTGTAGTACGACTTGGGTTATCGAATCCACAGGGACCAAAGAAGAAACCTTGAGACACTGAGATTGGATACGAGATTGGCTATAAAGTAGCCAACTTTGAGGTAGACATTAATTAGAGAAAAAATGATAAAATTTAAATAAAATACAATTAAAAAACATTATGTAAACTAAACAATTATTAATGGTGGGTTGATCTTCAGGTTTCTCTTGGGATGGATTGGATGAATTTCTTTTCTTAGAAAATTTCATGTCATTTATTCAAGACGTATCCATACGTTGAGATAATTCTACCAAATCATTCACTAGTTTAATACCTACACAATTCCAAGGCCAATAACCAATTCACATTGAGTATCACATTACAATTCACTCAGAAGAAAATAGATCTTACTAGCACTCAAAATGTGTAATCATTAAAGATAGCGAAGATGAAAAATAAAGTATCTCATCAAATAGAAATCCTAAAATAATGAAAAGATTTAAATATTAAGTACATGAAATAAAATTCAATCCATGACCTTGCTAATCCCTTGGATCAACCCTTATGAGTTTAGCACTCCATTGATGCTATTATACTAATGGATTCCAGATGTAGACTTATGGGGGAGAAATTGTAGAAGAATAAAAATATTAAAAGAACGAACACTCCACCGTTGTGTGATTGAATTCACAAGTGCAGTTATGAATAAATTCACACCTTGATTCAATTGTGTCAACATGTGTAAAAAATAAAAGGTAAGTAAGAATAATTAATTCTATTAAAATATTAAATAAGAAAGAAAAAATTACATTAGATAAATTGATGATGCGATTACAAAACAAAAGATGGAAATTACAATAGAAAAAATGCAATGGATGAATGAAAAACATGGATTGAAAGAGAAATATTAGATGGTAATTATCTTCTCCACCAGCTCTTCATATTATAATATTAGGATCCTAATAGACACCAAAAAACAATAAATTCCATCCCCATTAATTTATAGAGTCAAAAGGAGGGTGAGAAAATCAAGGGAATTGGATGTTTCGAAGATGACCGGGAAAAACGTCTATATTCAACCCCCTTATGGAAGTATGAATTTGTAACCGAAGATGGCCGATTCCGGGAGGGTTGTAGGAGCCAAATATCTTCATCCATGTGTCCTATAACCATTCTAAAACTTTTAATCCATTTGGTTTATCCATTTGGATGTTATTCTTTAAATGGTGGGCATACATTATGGTTGTTTAGGTCGGGCCCACCATTTAAATATTAACATCAAATCCCATTATCTCCATGAAAACATCATAATTAGATCTAAATACTGTTTAATTAACTGATCCCCATATTTTATTCTTTATAAATTAAAAATTTGAGCTTCATTGGACTTGTTTTGTGGGCCCCAATTTTGTTTGATGGGCATTTAGCCCATTTTTCATTGTCCAGAAACTTTTTTCATTCATGCCCAAAAATATCCATCTTCCATTGGGATTAATCCATAAATCCTAAAAGATAAAATATTCCAAAAAAGTGATTACTCATATTGAAAAATATCACATTCCAAAAATTATTATAATTTTCTCCAAAAACAAATGAACGATTGGGCCTAGATTTTCATCTTAAACATGAATTGCACATAAGATGAGAAATGAAGTTCAATTTATATAATTCACTAAAAGTGATGTTTATATACTTTTAAAAAATTAATATAAAGATATTAATAATTAAATTTAGCCACTTCCAGTGGCTAATCACACCCCTCAACTTGACTTTTACTAGTCCCGAGGAAAAAGTATCTCAAAAAATATGAAATTCAATTCCATTTTCAAAAGTATTTTAACATGAATTGCTCATAAAAAACCATTACAAAAATTTATGAAACCATTTAAAATTATTTCACACAATATAGGTCCATAAGAATATCCAAAGCCCAAGCTCATTCCTTTATTAAAATTAATCGTCACATTTCATCCGATTTCAATTTAAGCCTTATCATATGTTGTGTATCACAATAGATATGCGGCCAATTTTCTTATTAAAGGGGGCAAATGGTAACACTAGGTGGGAATAAAATTAAATCTTAGGATGAGAATCCAATTTTTGGTGTTTTTTTTTTGTTTTTTTATGTTTCTTTTTTGAGGTTTTTTAACCACAATAGATATGAAATGACTAACTCTCGGCAGGACAACTAAGGAGTCACGATCCCGATTTTTTAGACACCACACATATTGTCAAATCCATGCTCTACAATAGAGATATAAGTCCTAACTCTGGTCAAGACAACTATTGAGTCATGATCTCCATGTGCCTGACGCCACACATTTGGACAAAACATTACTCTACGTGGTCATTTGTTTAATTTATTTTATATTTTTTTGAATACTCAAATTAAACTAAAAGTGACCCTAAACCATATGCTATGATGAAAGGGAACCAAGAACACAAAATTACACCCAAGATTGAATGGATGTGCATTATGGCATTTTAATTAAGAGGATGAAAATTTTAAACTTTAAAAAATCACATAGGAGAATCGCACTTTCCAAAAACAATTCATATGAACTTAAACATGCATTAAAAACATAATCAATCCATTCGAAATCATTTGAAAATAATTTTTCAATTTTCAAAATCTATATTAATTCATTCAAGGATAATTAATTGAATTTTGTTTTTATTTTTTATCATAAAATTACTATTTTTTTGAAATCCCAGATTTTCACTCCCCCCAACATAGAATGAAACTACCATTAGTTTTTAAATAGAAGAGAAAATAAAGATTAGAATAGGTAAGGAAGAGGGGATATGTGATTTGAAATTAAATCATGGAATAAAACCACCAAGTTTTCTATTGATGACCTATACAAAAAATGATCAATTCGGCTTCACATAACATGTATACTCCTTTGGGGTGATTGAAGGTTGGGTTTGAACTCTAGATGACATGCGTTTTATTTTAAAACACAAAAATGGATCAACACCTGAATCTTAAACACATGTGACAACAAATAAAATTGTAAAACCCAAGGGGGTCCCTTAAAAAAAAGCACACAAAAAAATAAAAAAATAAAGATTTCGGTTTGCCTCTCGGAAAGTGCAT
This sequence comes from Viscum album, assembly GCA_963277665.1. NCBI lineage: Eukaryota > Viridiplantae > Streptophyta > Magnoliopsida > Santalales > Viscaceae > Viscum > Viscum album. The sequence continues at coordinate 1,494,633,710 of OY728151.1, read as the reverse complement.
AATTTATAGTCGTTAGCTCGACATAAACCCCCAAAATAATCCAATTACAACTTTCATCATTTTTAGGACCCCATTCTTGTCCACATAAACATGATTTAGATTTTTTTTTATAATTTGATTCATGTTAAATCCCATGGTCAATAATGAGTGTGAAAGTCCAAGGAAATTTGGTAATGGTTGATTGAGTTTCATATGGAGTCCTTCCTATGATTTCAAGGGTCATTACAACTTTTTGGGATTCTTGATGAAAATGGATGATAATTCAATGGTCTTGGTTGTCATAAATTGAGGGATTCATGAGTTGTAAAGGAAGGATCATAACTAAGAGTTCAGTTTGATTGAATTTTCCTAATGAATAATTGAAATTAGAATAAAAAATTGTTTCTTCTCCAAAAAAATTGAAATAATTGGTTGCTTTTGAAAATATGATTCATCCCCAAAATTGTCTATTTGAATTTTGGGAGTGGGTATAGACTCAATACTTATTATCTCTACCAATGGATCAATGATCGATGATTCTAAAAAATTATTATTGGAGCAATATTCTGGACACTCAATCCATGAAGACAAATTTTCCCCTTGTAAATCAAAAAAATTAATTTCCTCCTGATTTAAATACCATTCAACATTTTCTTGATCTTCTTCAGTTATCCCATATCCAAAGGATAGTTCTTTTTTAAATTCATGAATTGATTGGGGGATAAAATATTCTTCTATTGGTAATGAGGAAAGGACCTCCTGAGTGGGAATGGGTTCCTCATAAGTCTCAATTCTTTGTATTTCTAATATCAGGGATGAAACTTATGAATTCATTTTAATAATTTTTTCACACAAATGTTCAATAATTTTTTCAAGATTATCATTGATAGATGTTTGTACATCATGAAATTACTTATGTTTGATATCTTCAATCATCCTCGAGAGGGATGTAAATTAATCCATTAAACAATCAACATCCCATTGATTGTACACCTCATCTGGTGTGGTTTATTCAATCAAGGTTTGGTCAATGAAATTCTCTTTCCGAGGTGATTCCAAATACTTATTTCCTAGTTTATTATCACCTTGGCCTATCAATGGGTATTGTGGAAGATAATCCATTTTAGTTGATGAAAAATTGGTTTTGGGATTCATTGGGAACACAGAAACAAAAAGGGGAATAGAGAGGAGAAATTTGGGTGAGAATAGAGAATTTGGGGTGAGAAAAAAATATGAGTGTCTAAGGTACTTACTTGGGTCCCCGGAAATGGCACCAAAATTTGGTTGTGCCCAAATTTACACAAGTTATATGGTGTAAGCGGTCGCTTGTAGTACATCTTGGGTTATCGAATCCCCAGGGACCGAAGAAGAAATCTTGAGACACTAAGATTGGTTGTGGGATTGGCTATGAAGTGTCCAACTTTGAGGTAGATTTTAATTGGAGAACTAAAGATAAACTTTAAATAACATACAATTTAAAAAATTATGTGAACAAAAATATTATTGATGGTGGGTTGATCTTAGTATTTTTCTTGGGATGGATTGGATGATTTTCTTTTCTTAGAAAATTATATGTCATTAATTCAAGATGTATCCAAGAAATGAGATAATTCATCCAAATCATTCACCAATTAAATCCCTACAAAATTCCAAATATAATCACTAATTCACTTTGAGGATCACTTTACTAAGCACTCAAAATAAATATATTGTACTAGAACTCAAAATGTGTCATTGTTAAAGTTGTAGAAGATGAAAAATAATGTAACTTATCAAATGGAAATCCTAAAATAATGAAAAGATTTAAATATTATGTACATGAAATAACATTAAATCTATGACCATGTTAATCCCTTGGATCAACCCTTAAGATTTTATCCTTCCATTTATTTTATTCTACCAATGAATGTAGGAAGTAGACTTATGGGGGATAAATTTAAGAAGACGAAAAATATTAAAAGAACAAACACTCCACTCTTGTGTGATAGAATTCATAAGTACAGGTTTGAAGAAATTCACACCATGATTCAACAGTGTAAACGTATGTAAAAAATAAAATGTTAATAATAATAATTAATTTTAGTAAAATACTAAACGTGAATGAATAACTTACATTAAAGAAATTGATGGTGCGATTACAAAACAAAAGCATGAAATTACAACTGAATGAAATACAATAGATGAAAGAAAAACAATAATTGAAAGAGTAATATTAAATGATAACTCACATAACCTCCAGCTCCTTTTATAGAAATATTAGGATCCTTAGAGACACGACAAAACAATCAATTCCATCCCCATTAATTTACTGAGTCAAAAGGAGGGTGAAAAAATCAAGGGAATTGGACGTTTCGAAGATGACCAGGAAAATAGTCCAGATTAGACCCCCCTATGGATGTATGAATTTAGAACTAAAGATGGCCAATTCTGAAGGATTATTAGAAGAAAAATATCTTCTTCCATTTGTCCTTTAACATATTTAAAAATTTCAAACCATATGGGAAATTATTTTGGATGTTATGCTCGAAATGGTGGGAAGACTTTATGGGTGATTAGGTCGGGCCAACCATTTAAATATAAACATCAGATCACCTTATCTCCATGAAAACATCCGAATTAGCTCTGACTACAGTTTAATTAAATGATTACCACATTTTTATCTTTCCACTGTAAAAATTTTCACTTCATTGGATGTGGTTTGTGGGCCCCACTTTTGTTTGATGTGCCTTTGGCCCATTATGCTTTGTCCAGAAAATTTCTGCATTCATGCACAAAAATATACATATTCCATTGGGATTCATCCATCAATCCTAAAAGATAAAATATTCCACACAAAGTGATTAATCATATCCCAAAATATCAAATTAAAAAAATGAATATAATGTTCTCCACAAAAATATGAATAATTGGTCCAAGATTTACATTTTAAACATGAATTGCACCTAAGATGAGAAATGAATTTCTATTTATATAATGCACTAAAAATGATCTTTATAGACTTTGGGACAATGAATATAAAGTTATTAATAATGAATATTAGCCACATCCAGTGTCTAATCACCTGAACCTATTAAAATTTTAAAATATAAAGACTAATTGATTAAAATCTAAATTATATATCTATAGATGAAGAAGATCATAAATAAGAATAAATATCTAGTTCGCCATATTGGTCATTTTTTTGATTAATTAACAAAGAATAATACTTTTCAATGATTTATTTTCAATAAAAATAACAACAGTTAGGGGTTAATAATGTGGATAAAACCAATGTGTCATTCCATAAATGTTATGGATACCATGAATATATAGTTATTCCATTTTATATTTCTATTTCCCATATTTTCTTCATGTATTTAATGAAAATAGTATTTTGAGATTACTTTTATCAGTTTTTGGCACTCTTATAGATGATATTCCTATATGCTTAAATTTGAATGGAATAGAATGAAGAAAACATCATAACTATAATAAAGACATTAAATAATGATTACCATTGTGAAGAAAATACAATGATATAATTTTTTCTACAATTGATTTCAAGGTCACATAATCTCAAGAGATAATATGTTACTAGATACATATAAGATAGAGGCTATTGAATTTTGTCCTAGACCAACATTATTGACCAGAATATATAAATTTCTGGGTTTATTTTGATATTATTTATTGTTTCTAGAGACATTACCAAGACTATCTAATCCATTAACCATGTTAACATTGAAAAGATCAAAATTCCACTAGATTGAAAAATGTGAGAAAAATTTTAGGCAAAAAAAGGATTAGTCGGTGCACTTGTTATTACTATAAAACATAGTGGAGAAGGGGTTTTTATCTATAGTGATGCATCCAATATTGTATTGGGACATTTTCTTGTGTAAAATGACTTCTATATAGCTTATTAATAAAGAATATGAATGTTTCATGAGACATATTAGCCAACTCATGATTTTGAGGTAGCTGCATAAATGTTTTCATTAAATATATGGTGGAATTATCTTTATGGTTATATATGTGATATAAATAACAAAAATAAAGGAATAAATTTAATATCCACAAATATGGAGTTAAATTTCTCCCAAAGAAAATGGATAGTATTGATTAATTATTATTTTATACCAATGGATTTCCACCCTAGGAAATTGAATAAGGCGGTGGATTCATTGAGTCGAAAAGAATTATTCTAACTTATAAATTATAAGGATAAAAAAATATCCAATATTTCTCAATTTTAAATGGATGGATCTAGAAATACTAAGGGAAATAGAAATATATTATCTTTCTCTGTGTAATTTTCAACCATCTATCGATGTTATGATTAAAGAAGGTCATAAGGAATATGTAGAAAATCAAATGAATGTTGGAAATGATCATTAGTTTTACACTGATCGGGAAGGAAGGATTAACATCAAACCCCATGTATGTGTTTCTTCCATACCAGACATGAGAAATTAGTTGTTAGAGGAATCTCATAGTTCTTCATTGTCTATTTGTCATGGAAGTGTGATGATTTTAATATATTTTAAAGTGTTCTTATTTTGTTATGGAATGATTAATGATATAAAAATGTTTGTATCAAGGTGCATTGTATGTATTTAGGGTCAGTTTAAAAGACTAAATCCCTTTTTGATGTTGTATTCATTACCCATAAAAGAATAGAAATTAGAGAAAATCAGCATTGATTTTGTCATTAGACACTCCATAATGTCTATAGAAAATAATTATATGTTTTTTATATTAGATAAAAATACTATGTATTGACAAATAATTGATATTATTGAAGAATTATATATGAACCATCATTACAAGATACACATTATGTAAGTGGTAAATTTTCATCACGTAATAAATTAAAAAGTAGACGACCAGGATCTATGTTTTTCCACAAAAAAATTGGTTAAGTGATCAGTAATATCTTGATAATTATTTGAATTTCATCACTTCATACCAACCAAAAATAGATATTCAGTATAAAAGAAAAATAAGAACCCTAGAGGATATGATGGGATATTTTTCTATGTATTTCAAATTTTGTTAGGTTAAACACTGTTATACAGTTTAGTTTTATTACAAAAAAATAATTCACTGATTCATATAGAAGGATACCGATGAATCTCTCTATGGAAATAAATGTTGATACACAACATTACTTAATTATGTTGGATAATGAAAGAATTTTTCACTTGATATATATGAAGAAATGGATAAAATGTTAAAACTATTTACCCACACATCATGGAAGCTCAGGGCTAGTAAAATACATATGTTAATAATCATATTCTTGAACTAGATTTGTAATTTTGTGAGATGTTGTTTCTAATAATTACACAAATGAAGAAATTTATTCAATTTTGGAAGAAATGGAATCTAATACCTATGAATATAATTTAATTGTAGATTATTCACTGTATTGGGATAGTATCATATCTATTTATGATTTCACCCAATCACTACAATGTCTGTGATGCATACCATATATATATCCTAAGGAAGTACATTCCCAATCACTCAAAAATGATAAACTCAATGAAAATACCACATGATAAAGAGATTTATTATGATGAATTATTGTTATAGATTCGGAATTGTATACATAAATTTCATCAAAACAAGATCATATACACAATAAAATTTTTTATAGAGTAGCCATCAGTTTAAGGAAATTAAAAGGGAACTCTAGAATATGATGAGGCATGAGTATCATAATTTTGGGTATCTAATGGATACATTTATATGGAGAAATTCATTTTAAGGTTGGTGGAATGTAGTAACAAAATATTTTGTGAATTATTATTATTTACTAATAAATTAAATTTATTTCTTTGATATAGTTTTACGTACCACCAAGTTATTATTTTTTATATACATCACCATCCTATGATTGTGGTATATAGAAAACTGGATTACCATGTCTTACATGACACCGAGTTTAAAGAAAACCATGATATATTAATAATATATTTCTTTAAATTAATCCTTTATAAAATATATATTAAACATATTTATATGAATAATAAATACTAAATTTTAAAATAAGACTTAAAATGTATTTATATGATGAAAACACATTGATAATAAAACAAATAATTTCTTGTAATGTCTTTATGTGTTAGAAATATAGAATTTTCACAATTTTTTTTTAATCTCTTTTTTGAATAGAAATACAAAATTCCATATAATTTATGAAATTTAATATGATAAAATAAACCTCATTTTTGAATTTAGAATGTCAAAATCTTCTTTGGGTGACTTATTGGGATTTTTGAAAAATATATCATTTTTTTGAGAAAGTTGAGTACTAAGCACTTGAATTTATAAGAATAAAACCACTATAAAATGAAGGAATGAAAATTACATTTATCCTATTGTAAGGTTGTATGAATTTCATCAGAGAGATTTTTTTGAAAAAAATACAGCCCTCCCTACTCAATCCATTATTTGTAAGAGAATAAACAAATAAATTGGCTTCATGAAATACATGCATGATAATGTTTATCATTGATGAAAGTAGATGAAGGTAATCAACCAATTTCACTATTATCTTCCAGGAGAGATGAATCTTTATGTTTCTCACTGCATGAATGGTGGATATGGAATCAGAATCAAACCATATTTTGTTCCTATTATTATTCATTGTAATGTATATGATAATAACAAGACCACTAATTTGGTATTCAAAGGATGAAGATGTGCTTCAAGATCAAAAATTATTTTCCATGAAATCTCTATAAGAGTCATTGAAGACAAGATCAAATATGTATATCCCAAGGTTTACTTGTGGGGAACCGTTATAATTTCATTTTATCCATCTGATAAAAGATGAAATCTAACAAACTGCAAGCATGTTTAGAGGTGGATAGTAGTTACCATTGATCTTTTGTTTCCTCATCACATTCAGATCCTGCACTAAATTGTTATAGTGTTCAGTGCACAACATTTTAGAATTTCGTGCTTCCATCACAAAATCAATGAGGATGAATTTTGCATTGAAGAGAGACTTATCCTGTAAGGATATTTCTCTCCATATCCAAATTTCATATAGAAGTTATACATAGGATTCCTCTAAGAGAATACCATTCTACTTCTACAAGTGTGTATCATGAATTGGAGGAAGATAGTTTCTACAGACATGTGTTCTTTGTGGATTAAATTCTGTGATATAGAAGATAGAATTTCAATGTGAGGTATAAAATTTTGAGATAAGGGAAAGATCATCAAAATCATGATGATGATGATGGAAAAGGACACATCTTAAGAAGATATTGGTACCAAACTTCTCCAGAACTTGAGTCAGGAGTTGGCATTGTCTAGCCAGTGATCATCCTTGATGAATTTGTGAAAGAGAGCCTTAACTCCATTCCATTTCGACGATTCCATGTATCCAATGTTCCCTTTATTTAATTTGTTAAAAAATATTTATTTATGGAAGGCTTTGTAATATGAGATGGTTATGAGATGATTCCAAAATAATTGATCAATTAGCGATTGATTGTAAGGGGATGGGTTATTATAGATGAGGCCCCTAAGGGAATATGGAATGCAACATTGCTTCCATAAGGTTTTAATGATCATTATCTCCAATATACTTCTACTCTATAAAACATTTCTCATCGAAATTTTTATGGATTTAATAACTGAGGCATGCCAAATGAACATCATAAATGAATAAACAATCTTTCAGACAATCAAATGCATGACAATGTAGGCTCTTCTAACCATTTAAAGATATTTACCTTTCCAAGAATTCAATGTTATTCTAACCAGAACAACAATGTTGGTGATGTATGATGCATGGTTTTACCCCAAAACATGGGAAAACTAATATAAATAAACAAAAGAGATACGTTTTTAATTCTAATGTAATTGATCCAATGAATTTTACTATTGGTTGTTATATTATTACCCTTGAAAATAAAGTACTTTCTTTAGCTGACATCCTATCCTGAATAAATTTCATATTGTATAAGTTCCTCCTTGATGTTTTTCATATTCCTCCTATCTACCTAATTAGAAATGAGAATATCATTAGAAAAAATAGGTGATAAGGTTCCAAAATACCCCGTGATGGTATGATGATTTTCAAATCATCCTTTTACACCATATGGAGAAAGAGTATACTTGATAATCAACTATAATGGAAACAATTTCAGTCTGGATAGGGTCTTTATATCTCATTAATCTTGAGAATTTTCATTAAGCCACCAATATCCATTAATTAAAATATATATTTGGGATACTCCATGCATGTTTTGATCATTCTGGTAAATTCCCAAAAATAATTTGGTTTGATATCCGAGAAAGTCTGTTGGCCAGAATATTGGTAATTAGCTAGTGTATTCTGTTGACTATAGAAACCGTCCAGTATTGAATTATTTCACAATCATTTTCCACCATTGTAATGATGGAAATTAATTGGTCACTAAATCACTGAGATAAGGATCCACCCATGAACACATTACAAACCATATTGTAAACATCAACCTAAATGATATCCCTAAATTTTGGGAAAAAATTGTTTTTGATTCCATCTATGGAGAGACTACCTTGTTGAGCCCAAAAATAGCATCATTGACTTCAAATTAAAAATGAATAGATGTTAAGAGAACATTTTTATACACATTAATTAGATTTGGAATAATTACTTCCCTAAGCTCCACATTTCTGGAAGGTCCATTGAATATATTTTCATAAAAGGAAACAATGTGGCCAACACAATATTTCCCACCTTATGAAATTGATCACCATATTTAAAATGAGAAAGAGTATAGTTGAAACTTCTTTTAATTTTTATAATAATAAACAACATGGTGTTTCTATCCCCATAACCAACACAGAGGACCTTGAAATTGTCTTTTTGAATGATTTATTTATCCTTATAATGTTTTTAAGCTGAGAGAAAGTTTCTCTTCATCAAGTGATCCCTCCAGTGAAGTTGTTTTTCCAAATTTCCACATGAATGTAGTGAAGATATTATTACAATGAAAAAATGTCTTCATAAATATGGATGAAAATTTTTCTTCTCTAATCCTTCATAATAGCTTTCATAATTTTCAGTTTTGAAATAAAAATAATGTGGTTAAAAATGTTTGAAGTCCTTGCATTGTAGTCATGAAAAATTCATCAGAAATCCATAATATCATTCCTAGTGTTTTTAAATATGAAAGAGATTTTAAATTTCTTATCCTTTCCATAGAATCGAACCATAATGGGCTGGTGATCCAAATGAAACATATCCAGAGTGACAAAAAGGAAAAATTTCTAGTTCCTCAGCAAGAAATCATTCAAAAAATATCTTTAGATACTTCTATGTCTCACACAATTGATATATCATTTGTACCAAGTTTATTTTACTTCTATGAGGTTTAATTACACTAAATTAGCATCCTCAACAAGGGTGTCGATGACTTAAGTGGAGGATGAGCTGTTAACTAGCCCCATTTTCTCATCTGCATGAAGAATGGAGTTTAAATCCCCAATATTAACCCATGAATCTATGATATAGATAGATATTACATTTATTTTGTCCATAAATATCTCCAATCAAAGTAATTAATTAAAGAAAAATTAGTATTATATAAAATGTTTTTTTCATCCTTTTAATAATAATATGTAATAAGTTGCTCCTCGTCCTGAACAATAGTCAGATTTTCTATTGAATTGTGAACTAGAATATCAAATCTATCATGAATAGTTGGTGTATTGGGGTTTCTAATGAGATAAAATCCATTGATATCAATGAATTTATCATTCTTGGTTAGAATTTTCTTCGAATTAGCCACTCCAATAAAATAATGTTTATACTTACTTGCAATTAGCTGAAGGAAACTTTCAGTTCCATGGTTGGATATTACTTTGAGGTTCTATAATATAATCCTCATTTTGACCCAGATTTGTGGGTGATAAACCCTTTAAATTTTCCTCCATTTTTTTATTTATTTCTAATATTTTGGACATTTTCATTGAATCTGAAAAACACGGGTTTTCTGTAGACCTTTCTACATCACCTGGGTGTTTAAGGTATGTACCACTACACCTCATAGAAGTCTTAATAGAAGTATATCATGAGGAATAGTATATAACCGGCTTCTTTTCTAAAAATAAAAACACTTGAGCTATTCCAAACCGATGATTGGATCCTTATGGACCATTATGATACAATTGAGTGCCCAAAACATTCAGTTAATTCATTACTCCATATACCATATTTATGTCCATCTTCTATTCAAAATCATATGAACCATCACTACAGGACAAAATGGATTCAACAATATCATAAGAGATATGATCAATAAAATATTCGTCTTTTAGAAGAGAGGCGACAATGGAGATAATATCGAACAATATACATAGTGAAATTTCATAACAGGTCACCTCTATAGATAACTTGTTTCCAGTTTTATCTATGAAATTGATGGCCTTAGGTAGTTCATCATATAGAAGATGAGTTTATTATTAGTCCTCCTCTTCATCCAAGTGAGTCCATTAATGGCTTTTACTATGATCATGAACCCATTTCAGACTTTTGTCATATCTTTGATGATGATTCTTAATATTATCCACTAACTTGTTATTTTTACCATTTGACACATCTCTCCAGGTTGTATCACTAGGCGTTGGTGCGACTGGCTTCTTAAACACTGAATAATTTTTTTTATTTCCTACCATCTTGTAGTGGTCATAGAAGTGTTGAAGGTTCCATTATTCAAACTCACCCTCCAATATACGGTTATTCACAATGAGAGAAATTTTATCCAGTGGGGGATATTCCATGTTGACATCCACGAGGACCCTTACATAGAGCCCCATGTCACCATTTATGGTGTATTGGTCAATCATATGCAGATTAATGAAGTAGGTGACTAGGTTATTAAGGATTTTGGGATTCTAGTAAATCCATGGAAGCCCATGTATGTGAGTCCACAACGGAGCATTTTTGAGCTTCTGGATGAAGGTATTGAAGTTGGGATCCCATTATGACATCCAAAAAACACTAGGTTTTATGTTTAGATTCACTATACACCATACAAAATTGATTTCTTATTTTCCATAAATAGTAATATGAAATTATCCTCTTATGAGTAGTATGTGTCTCAATTTAGTGATGTTGCATCATAATGAGAACTTGTTCTTAGGATCTACATATGAACTGAGTATAACGCCTTCCTCATAAGCAAAGCAACCATGTAGTGAAAACATACATTGATCCATCATTTGGTTAATCACTTCTGGATAAGCTACCATTGATATTACAACATCCTCTAATCGAATTATGAATGGATAACCCATGGAGTCACATGAATATCTCATTTTTCTATAAACAACTTACACAAACGAAATACCTTTGTGTTAGGTGATAAATAATCTTCCCCCTCTTCTAGCGTCATTTATAGGGGATTTCAAAGATCACTCCATGTATGGTTTGAATGAAACCTTGAATCAAAGAACATGAATCTGAGAGGAATATTACCATTATCAATTCAAATGATTCGATCTCACGTGCATTCCATTGACCTACATGAAGATATGTTTTTTCCTTTAATTTTTATGTGTATTGAAAAATAATAAATTTTAATTGAAAACATTCATTTCACCTAAATTATTTACATAGAAAAATTATATTGTTAATTTTGTTTTAATTTTCATTAGTTCAACATTACATATATTAAGCTATTTTAGGTAATGGTAATCTATTTCACTTTAAAATAGGGTATATGAACATTGTTAAATTTTGATAATTTTCACTTTAAAAAACCCAATCTCTCATCACATTTTTGAGATTAATATTAAATTTATTTATCCATTTCTATGAATGAAATTCAGAAAAATTTATTGAATATTTAGTATCAAAATAACTTATAATTTATAATAATTTCAACATAATTCTGACCAAATTCAATAGTGAATACATTGAAAATTAATTATCACGTTTATGATAAAAATTGGTTTATTGATGATTAAATTGATATTATAAGGGAAAAGACACCCAATACAAGTGTCTCAAAAACATTTTCGTCCATATATAGACCATAAAACTTATAATGTAAGGTAAATGTCCATTTTTACCCTTATAAAATATGAATAATGTCTGAGAACTCAATTCTTTTCAGAAATACAAAGTGTGTCCTCTCCCGCACTTAAAAAAGACCACCAGCTATCCTCCCTTCTTCAACCCTTCACAACAAATTTGATTGACTTATACCTACAAAAAGAAATTCCAAAATTCCCACCCCTCATCCTATATTCTTTTTCTTTGGGAAAAAATCTATCCTATTATGGGGTTTAGTGAAAACCATTTATCATACCAGATGAATATGTAATAATCATCATTGAAAATTTTAATTTTATTTCTTACTCCACCCCTTAAATTATATTTATATCATTATTATATAACAACGTCACTATATTCTATATATTAATAAAGTTATATGATATGGAAATTATCTATAACCGTCTCTACATTAATATAATGGTCTATGAAAGCTTTATTCTTGGGTAAGACAGACTACCTCCTCATGAAGCATTGTTAATTTTTCCATTATCACATCAAATAAATGGAATTAAAAATTTATCTATTATTTATATAATATATCCATTATATTTATGATGTTATTTGGATTGATTAATTATTATATCACATATACCTTTATATTATCCCTTTCATAGGAATGTGATAATTTAGTTTGTGTGTACGACAAACTACCTTCTCACAAAGTGATGTGATTCATTCACAAGATACATATAGTGTTTTAAGGATTGGATTATTAAAAATTTTGATACATATAATAGATTAAAATTATTTTTTAAGGATAATATATATCATTAATTTTATTTCATTAAACTAAGAATTAATATAAAAAAATAGATTTCAGGCATAAGTATGGCCTACCATCACCATTAACTGTGTATTTTATTTCTCATCACCAATTTTTTTTGGATTGTTATAAATACATATGAACAAAATATATATGAAATTTAAATCATTTTTATCATTATTTAATTTTTTTCAGTGACCAATAAAATAAAAATTCAAAACATATTGAAATAGAGAAGCATTTATTACTTGAAAAGTTATTTTAACATGGAATCATTAAAATATAGGTATTTCACAGTCATAAAAAAATAATATATGGTATGATATATTTTAATATGGTTCTTTAATATATGGGTTATACATATATATATATATATATATCTAGTAGGTGTGAACTAGTGTCATTGAATCCAAGACTTATGGTAAGGGATTTCAATATCACTATTTTACTACCATGATTCAAATGTATTATTTACCACCAATTTATTTTATCTGGTTTTTATACCCAACATGAATTTATATAATTATGATTCTAAAAAAATATTTTACATACCCATTATATTATCTTCCTCTCATGGGGATTATATATTCATTTTTTTCAAATATATAAGTTGATATTCATCTCACTTTTATTTTTTGTGATATTGTATCCTTATCCACCACATGAATATTTTATAAGGTTTATATAATTAAATTTGTTGAATCATATTATTATTATACATAATCCTATTTTTATTAAAAAATATTCATTTGATGGCCTCTCTTCCACGGGGTTATAGTTTAAAGATACCAAACCGATAAATTATTTTTGACTCAATTTTCCATCTTCAAGACGTATGGTATGGTATGCCCCTATATTTGTTCAAAATGGGTATATTAATCCCATTTGAAAGGTAATATAATGAATATATTTATTCCTACGATATTTTAAATTACATTTTATGTTATTTATTTATGGGGCTTGTGACTCAATGTTACTAAAGATTTAATGATTTTATTTCACAATCCTATCAATTATCATGATTGTTTACGATCATGTTCTAGATTATAAAATAATATAATCCATCTCTAATTAAAATAATGAATGTTATTATCTTATAGATATTTATGATATTTTTATGAAATATAATTATTTCCCACTCAATAATACTTAAAATAATTCTGAATATGGGTTTATGTAAATCTAAAATTATAACTCTCATTTTCCAAAATTTCACTTTCATCCAAAACTATATTTTCAAAAACAAATTGGAAATAGTGTTCTAAATAGTTTTTTTCAGAGATGAAATGATATTTTCCATGAAATGTTTTAATTTTTTTAATAAATATTCCTCCATAAATTTTTAAGGTTATTTTAAATGAAAAGGGTCTTTGAAAGGTTTTATTTTATAAAAAATCATTTTTCAAATAAAAGATATGTTTATCATGAAATATCTCAATTATTTATTTTAAATTATATTTAATCAATTATGATATTATTTTAGGTAAATAATTATTAAATTTGGATATTATCCAAGGAGACAATTATTATTCATTCAAGTAATTGTTGTTGTTTATGCTAACAAGATGTTTATTGAACCTGTTTTTCATCTATGGGATATGTTATGATGAAATGTCAATGAAATACATTTCATTTCATGGTTTCTGATATGATTACATTATTGTTCTTTTAGAACCTATATATATATATATATATTATTTTCATTATGTGGAAGTGTTAATGTTATAATAAAAGTCATGTGGGACCTATATCCCTTCTAATGAACAGTGTAAAGATTTTTATCTGGTCCCATAGACATTGTTGGAATGCGGAGTGAACATTATTTATTTAATAAGGTCGGTATTAGGGAGGGAACCAATTTTAGTAAGGAAGGGATAGAAATGGAAGTTAAAATAGTTCGGTAATAGACTATTTCCACTATGATGGTATTGGCAGTGACTATTAACTAATATGGAAATGCTTTTTGTATACTTATGTGAATTGAACAAGATTTTATGTCATATTCCAATGTGATTCCCTCATGAATTATGTTAATAAATTCCCTTATGGTTCATGTCAAATAATCTACACAGATTTATTCTATGAATCCAGATTATGATTATTGATAAACAAGGTATTAGTTTCAAATGTTATACAGGTGTTATCATACCCTTATATTCATGTTATTATAATTTATAACCATTTTTTTTACATTTAAAATTTAGTTGAACTCACCCTTTATTATTTTATACTTTATTATGGTATTGATAAATATATTATATATTATATGTCTAAGAAGTGTTATAATTGTGAATATAATTGTGGGAGATAATTTATATCACTTATGGGAAAATGTTTATGTCTCTTAGATTCCAATGGTAATAATCTATTACAATCCCCATTCCTGTGTTTTTTTAATGTGATGAGTATTCATAAAATATATTGTAATATCTATGTATGTTATGGAAAATTCCTAATAGTGTGACCCTTGATTAGTGACCTTACATGTTTCAATATGTACACAGAAACTAGAACAACCTGGTTATATGAACATGCATTGTGTATATGATCAAAACCATGGTAAATGGGAATGACTGATGTACACTAAAATAATTAGGGTACATAGGAATGACTAGGATACATAGTCATTAGAATGAATATGCTTATTAGATCACGATTAAATTGGCATAATTTTTTTACATAGTTCTTTCCATGTATCGATTTTAGCTCTTATTGAGGCCCTAGATTCCCACAGTATGGTTTTCCTTTTATATTTTGCATGTGCCTTCCTTTTGAGTGTTCTGGAGTTAGTTACCATTATCACATGGACATTCCTTAGTCCATACCCTTTTAGTTTTAGTTTTACACCTAGTCCTAATAATTTTCTATCAGATCCCAACGGTGTATTATAGTATATATCTCTCTTGGTGGACTATAGTTGGATACTCATTAATAAAATTCTCCTTAGTTTGGACCAATTTTCCCATAACCTAAACACTGGGTGTTCTATCCCCTACATAGTGGGTTAACCATGCTAGGGGTAGGTACACCTCCATCGTCCCTAGGTGTGATTCACAATATATGTATCAATGTAATCTCCATTTCTACACATAATTTTTCATTGATTGGACTGAAATGGAATGACCAATTGGATGAGTGTCATCAACGTTAGCAGGAACCAAGGAATGAGTTCTCTTGGTTTATATTTACCTTGAATCCTCAAGTAGACTACTAGGCTGAAAGAGTAGTTATGATCTTACCTTGAGACTTGGTATCTTTCTTATATATATTTTGGATACTCTTATTATCTATCTGTCATTGAATTTACATCGTGGTATTGATATGAATCTCATTGTGGTTTTTTTAGTTACTTTGGGCTTTAATTATGGTAAGTTAATAGGCACCCCAACAAGGTATATACCTTCACTTATCATGGCTCATGTAGGAAAAATGAATTATGATCAACATCTAGGATTAATAAGAGTAGGTAGAGTACATTTGACCTTGATAGACCATATTCAATTCTATATGTTTCATTTGTATAGAAGAACCCTCAATTATTTTATAATTTTCCATATTATAGTTTTGGGGGATTATATTCACCCATTTTCCCACTATTTGTTTTATTAAACCAATGTGGTTTTTGTTGTATGAATTAATATTTGGTTTACACTGTTTTTCCAATCATCATTATATAAATGTTTGGATGTGTGATTCCATATTTAGAATACTCAATCCAACAACTCCCCCATTTTAGTGATAAACCAACTCGATGGTATCACAAGCCACACTCAGTTAGTTTTCTGCCAGTATTGCCATAGTTGTATGGTCCATTAAATAACTAATCTATAGTGAGGATCATGATATATCCATTTTCAATAAATTTAAAAATTATCTACCTTGAAATATGGTTTCATGGGGAGTTATATTTTCTTATTTATTTGGGTGTTCAACCATATATTTATGTTTAGATTAAGGAGTCACATAAGGAAGATGTAGTAATGTAAAAGAATTTAATAAATATTTTGTAGTTTAATATTTATTGTGATGTTAGGATAAAGTTCAAGAACAGAACAAACCTCCTATCAACACTAGAGTTGAATATGGATCTACTAGAGGAATCTCATATCTCATAATTCTTTACTCATATTAGAAGTAGATACATTTATAGATATATGAACGAGTATTTCTAGTGGGAGAGCATGAATAATGCAATTGTATAGTATTTAGTTCTTGTTTTGTTAAAAAAAATTAACGCTATGTGATTTAAGCCTAAGGGGATGTTAGAACCAATACCCAAAAAAAATTCCAAATAAAAAACATCACTATGAATTCATCATAAGACTCCCAACAAAATATTATGTCCATAATTTTATTTATGCCACACTTGATCACATTATATATTAAAAAAAATCATTTCATTCTGGGAATATTACATTCATGATAATATTTCTCGGATTTATATTAATTATCTGTTATGTTTTCATGGAGCACCTTATTCTACTATATCTAATCATGGACTAATGTTTATCAAAATGTTATCTTATAGACTTTACTAAGATCAAGATATAGAGTAGTGATTTTATACTACTTATCATCCATAGATAAATATTCAGTTTTATATGACCATTAAAAACTTTTTGGATATGATAATATCCTATTACCTAGATTTTAATTTTTGTTCTTATCAACACATTCTTCTTTTAAAATTCTATTATAACAGTATCTTTTACTAGAAAATGAATATATCTCATTATGAATTCCTCTACAGATTTATGTGTAGAACTATAATTTTTTGGATGAAGATTGAGAAATAATGGTGTTGTGATATATAAACCTTATAAAATAGGTGAAAATGTTAGAAATATTCCCAATCACATCATATAAACGTAGAGTCGATAGAAGAGTAACTATTTTAATAATCAATTATATATGTAATACAATTTTTATGACAAGGTATTCATGAAACATTTTACATAGAACAAGGCCATGGGATTTTGAAGAAATATAATGTTTATTCTTATATATATCAACACTTTCAATATTACTAATCTGATTTGGATTGTTTTTTATCACATGGCGCTTCAACTGCTCCTCACCCATGTTCAGGATGTGTTCCATGTATCTTTTTAAAGGAAGTATATACCTGACCCTTCCCAAGTATTGAACTTAATTATTGTACCATATGACCATGGAATTTCTTATAAAGAAAATCTAGAAGAAATATTTGATCATAGTAATAAATTTATATTGTACGATACTACTCACATCATAAAAATTTATTGGAGCAAAAAAATTTGATGAAGCCAAATGGTACCCGAGGTTATGATGAAGAATATATATATTCATTTTTTTCTATATGGAATAATTTAATTTGACAAATTCATTTTAATATTTTTAGAATATATCACCATATGATTTTATATATATATACATTTAAATAAAAAATATTAATTAATGAATTTTTTAACACATATCCCGTAGTATTAATGGAATTATGATATATTATGTTTTTATATATATTATGTTATATAGGATGTTATGAATGGGATTTAAAAAAACTATCAAATATATATTTAACTTATTTCAATATTATATATATTGAATAATTTTGTAACATTACAAGACTTGTTAGGCTATTACATTGCGGTTTTTGGGAGTTATAGTTTTTTAGAAGATGCATGAGGAGGTTTCGATGATATTTGATACAATAGAATAACTGAAATATGTTTTTCATGTAATTAAAGTAGAATTAACGATATGAGTTGGTGTTTCATTTCTTTTACATTAATAGGTTCATATCTTGTATTTTTGGAGTAATAATAAGTGAAATAAATTTATAGTATGAATGTGTAAATCATGACCTTAAATAAATTCTGGCTAAGGGGACATGAATTTCTAATGATGTTTGAGATACATTAAATTAATGAAATAAATCATATTTAATTCATGTATTACATAGTCCTATTAAAATTTATATGGTGAATATGTAGTTCACAATATGTAACATGTGATTTCATGCATGTTTAGAATGTTTAGAATGGATAAACATTCTACCACTCAACATTTTTTCGTCTTATATCTAGGAAAACCCTAGATTCCGTTACATAGAATATGGAAACTATCCGTAATTGGTGATCCATGGGTTCCATAGGTGAAGCACTAAAAATACATAGTGATTTATTGAAATTTATTTATGCCTAACCAGATTCTTTCATCTGAGAATTCAAGGTGATGATGTTGTATTGATTTGGGTGTGTTTGGGAAAAGTTTATTATGATCATATTGGATAATATTTTTTTAATCTAGGATTCACATGCATTTGGGATTTTTGGGTGGATTCTCATTCACTGAGTTATGCGTATTGAATCATAAATATTTATTTATTTAGGGGATCCTCATTATCTCCCTATATATGAAAATTTGTGTGTATTGACATACTTTTCCATCTATTGAGCATATATTAATGGAAAGTTTAATAATGATAATGAATTAGGAGTAATGAAATTGATATGAATGAGAAGTAATTTCATTTTTTACTTATTCAATGATATTTTGTATGTGAATACACACTATTTTTGTAAATTTAGATAATCATGGAAATGAAGATCCTTGCATGTGATATAGTTTATATATATGTGTCACCATTATTGTGTTGATTGCTGATATCACCTTAAATGAAAAAGTTAAAATTTAAATATCTAAAACAAATTTTATTCCTTTGAAATTTGGTTTATATGATAAAACACACTCAAAAAACCAATAACTCTAATGTAATACATTGAAATGAATATTGGGAATCCAATATGTTATGTTGTGTGTGGTTGAGAATTTTCGGATTCCTTTTGATACGTGAGGTGATGTTTGGTATTTGTGTGGTTTGTTGAATGATATTAGTGGGTTTTATGATTTTTGATGTTGTTTAGTGGTTGTTTTTGGAAATGGTAGTGATGTTTGGTAGTTGCGTTCTACAGTAGTTAGGATGTAAGGTGGTTGAAGTGTGATTTTGTTATGATGAGGTGACATGACTATTGTGTTGTTGTGGATATGGTTGATGTGTGATGAGTGAGACATTATGTATTTTATTTTATTTTTTCATTCCTAGATTTACAATAAATAAATTAGAATGTTTATATAAAAATACATGGTTTTATAACCGAATAATTTTGGTCCAGTTTTTTAATGCAGTAATTATGATATATATAATCCGAACAATAATTGAATGGGATGTATTAATTTTAATAAATAGGATTGCAAAATGGGTGTTTATTTAAAGTCATAAAATATATATAAGATTATGATTGGTAATTTAAATTGGAAATATATGGATTAGTGTGGCTGTTGTCTCGTCTGTTTCATGTAGTGGTGGAAATGGTTTTGATAATTTACATGTGGTGCAATGTTTAGATGGTTGTGTACACAATATTTATTTTTGTGAAACTATAGTTTTTATAATGTGTGTTATCTATAACAAAAGTATTATATAGTATTTTTTAATGATCCCCAACTGATTTTTATAACCTTATGAACTCTCAAGTATTTTTGAGTTCTGTTTATTTACCCTTATATAATATAGTTGTGATATGTATGGATAACTAAACTCTATACCCTACATTTACTTTTTTTATAAGTGAATATTGGAGTTGTTTTTGTGGATTACCTAATATATATGTGAAGTGATATATAGTGGGGGGTATCTGTGGTTGGAGGAGGGAAAGGGGTTTATGTGTTTCACATTTATTATACCCAACTACTCTAGTTATGTGGCCATATGTGACGTTATTGCCTATGTGTCTTCCATAGAGACGTGATGTGATAAGGATTGATGCTATAATTTGATTCTAGACCATTTTAGGGTAGGATATGTAGTTATGTGTCTCAATACACATTATAGATCGATGTTTCTATGATGTGAAATATATGGATGGGATGGTAGCATATGATTTTCAACATTGGGGAATAATAGTATAAAATCATTGGAGAATTAGTAACATGATAGATTTTCTATTTTTTAAATTGCATTACTATATTTGATTTGTGAATTAGTGAGAGAGGTATAGAAAGGTTGGGATTGGTTATTTGTCATGTTTAGGTGCATGTTGGTTCTATTATTTAATCATAATGGAATTATAATTATATGTTCAAATGTTCACTAGAGAACTTTGGTATGATCCTGTTGAGTATAATTTTATTCTCACCCTAGTTATATAATTTTTTTTTAGTTTTTTGGGATGATATTTTAGGACCAAGAAGGATATTTATATCTTGGGGTTTAAATATGTTATTGGGAAACTCCTTTAGGACTATTAATTTTTTATTTATTAAGAGACTTCTAGTGTATGTGTTTACATTATTCATGATATATAGGATGGTTTTGGGTAAAATATTATTTAATATAATATCATTTCATGGGGGTTTTATCATATTTTCAAATTCTATATTATTATTAGAGGTTTATTCATTCCATAAATTAGATTTCTACAACTTATTTTCTTTTCAACACTATAGTGCATTCTGGAAGAATAATCTTGGGCAATTATCTGTCATCCTTCATTTTACACCAAATAGGGATACCTTTGGATAAAGGGGGTCATGATAGAGTGGTATCAAATGTTATGTTTTGGATATATGGTTATTTTTGGTGTTTAGTTCTCTATGTATTTCATTTTTTAGATATATGGTTCTAGTTGACCTTATAACTTGAAGTGGGACAAGGATACAAACTAATACATGAGATTTTAGGTCCTCCCATGTTCTAAAGAGTGTACATTTAGTTTATAGAATTGACAGGTGAGATGGACCTAAATTAATGTTTGAGGAATATGGGAGGTACATCCATCCTGATTGATTGTATTACTTTTTGAATTTGGTAATTATTGGTTATTAAGTGATGAAATGAAATAATTAAATAAACATATCATAAAATTCCAGGATACTGTGCATTAGGATTCCTCATTAAATTTATGTAAGGGATCATGGCCGTCATCCCCATATTACATAGGTGATTTTGGTTTTGGGAATTAATCTAGTTCAATATTATAGGATGGATCTGAAATTGAGGTATAAGTAATGGAAGAGGTATTTATGCCTCTTTATGTGATAGATTTTGGGGATATATCTGGGGAGAATCTAATATTTGGTGATAGATCACTGGTAGGAGGAGATTGATTTTTTTTATATTATTTCATATCGAGAATAGTAATGGGTACCATTGGAAGTTTCATAGTTGAGAGTAGCTGTGAAATAGTAGTGGAAATTATGTCTTGGTGAATATACGGAAGAACATGTGTGATTGATATAATTTTATTAGGAGTTCTATTCAAAATACATATCATCAACAAATATGTAGTGAGGTAACATGGTTCTATCTCCCTTCACCTTGGGTGGTTGAGTATGTAGGATCATGGGATAATGTTCATGTGCATATTTCATGTTACCCATATGTCTGTTCAAATAAGGAGTAAAGATAATAATTTTTGAAGGATTAATTTTTACAAATCGTCAAGATTCTAGTAACCATATTTATAAATTAAAAATAATTGTCGTTGTAGCATAAATTAGAGGAAATATTGTGTAATTTTTCATTGATTGTTGAGACTTGAGAGATTGGAAAAGTTGATCTTTATGAGTAGAGATTTGCGAACAACATATCAAAAATATAGGTATTAGGGGTTTTGATCAATGGGGAACATGTCAAGGGAAGATATTTTCAGACACATCTATGGAATTTGGTTTCTGAACACATATATAGGGATTATTGTTTTCATTATATGATTTTGGGTAGGGTAATGGACATATATTGGATTAGTTTTTAATTTATCACGGAGGATAGTTTTATATAGTCCTTTGGGTGGATTTTCAGCAAAAGTAGTAGTCGGTGCCAAGTTTGATTCAATGGTAAGGAATGTCATATCCTATTAAACTCCGGACAGAAGATGGTGTTGCATGGTGGAACCCTTGTGATGGTCCCCATACACATGGAACTAGTATAGAGTAAAACCATGGATGTATAGATTATAGAGATAGATGAGCTGGGTGTGATTAGATTCCAGTGTAAGAGGTGGATGTCCCACCATGGCACGATATTATTTTAGGTATTCATAGTTTATCTATTACTCTTGTTTTTTAGGAATTTTATTCATAAGAGTAAACCTATGTTTCTTCTCCAACCATGTTATGTACCTTGTTCCTAGATATACTAGGATTTCTAGAGACCATGGTCTTATCTATGATGGTAGTAGTATATGATTCTTTGTTTGATCTATGTAGGGGATGTATAATGGTGATGGGAAAACATCATCCAGTTGGATATTTCTTAATACTATATATAGAACCATATTATATTATCCTTTTAATGGATTGATTATATTCCATCTATATATTTATCAACTATTTTATGAGTTTTTTTATGATTTGGAGGTCCAACATGTATAATTCATTATTTTGTGTGGTAAGTTGATGTCTAGAAGAGAGGTGGATATTATTATATCTCAATAGAAGATTATGTTAATGTAATAAAATGAAGATGATGTTCCTAGGGTAGTGGGGTAGTCCCTAGATGTTTTCTAATATGAGGTTTTGATGCTACCCATATGTCCTGATGTCATGTTTGGGATATAGTTTTTAACCAAAGAATCTATAATTTTGTTATACCCATAATGAATTTGACCTATGGAGTTGAGATATTTTATGTAATGTATGGATGCTTTGATGCATAGGGTTATCATCTGACCTATGTTTTCTCCATAGGGTGCGCTAGTATTGTATTACAAGAATGATTTTGGTAATCTAGGGATGTTTGTGGACTATCGGATCATTAATCAGGTAATATTCAATAAAACACATCATCATCCCTGGATTAATAATATGATTTCCCATATGAAATTATGTAGTTAATTTTCAATGGTTTCTTTATAGTCTGGATATTAATAGATGAGTGTGAATGATGATGATATCTTTAAAACTATATTTATATTAAGGAATGGGAATGTGGAGTGTGTGTTCATGTTATTCAGTTCCACAAACAGACCAAATTTTTTCATGTTACTCTTGATAATCATATTACATGATTTGTGGTGGAGACCCAATGTCCACCTTCTCCCCCGGGTCTCCCTTCTCGGCCTTTTCTTCGCAAAGGGTTTCCTCCTAAAACCCTTTTTCACGGGTTTGACGGAGACTCCATGCTTCATTGTTCTTCCTTTTCTCTCATCCTCCGGTCTTCCCCTGCTCTTCCTTGATTATTTGGTTTACTTTACCTTTCTATTCCTTTCTCTCCTGGTGACGGTCACCGGTGGACTGACGTTCACTTCCCACCACCCCTATTTCTGCCTGACCCTGCGTATCAGACCTCCACTTTGGGTCTATGTGCAGGTGCTTCAGGCGGTTTGGGCCAGCGATGGTGGTGGCATACGATGTTATTCTTCTCCTCTACTCTTGATGTTCAACCAATCCTGCTAGACCCCCTCTTGGTTGGGATCAACGAGGGTTTTGGAACAACTTGGGACGGTTATGAAGGGGGGTCAATAGCGGTTTTAGTGCATCCTCTCACCAACGTTAGGTTCTCTCACATTTATGGTTCCTTTTCTCTTCCTAGGATTCTTCAGTGGGTTTCTATAACGATGTATTTGTACTTGATTTTGGTTTCCTTTGTTTGTCATGAGTTTTTCATTTGTATTTTGGTGTGATTTTTTTTTCCAGTTCCGCGGTATGCTGTTTGGATTCGTCTTTGGGAGACGAAACCAATGTTCTGTTAGTGATGGAATCAATGCGATGAATTTTTGCGAGATGGAAAGAACACGTCGACCGATCTATTTTGTTACTATTTTGTGAAATGATTTTCCTAAATGATGTTGATTGGGAAAAAGGCTCAGGTATATATTTCAGTTCTATCTGGTGGTGATTCGTCTATGGAAAGGCTATTGTTGTCTTCAGTGTTCGTGGTCTGAATATTTAGTGGTTACTGGCGCTGATCATAGTGATAATGGTGGTCTTTAGTGGAGATAGATGACCGAGTCTTTGGTGTTAGGGTGTGCATGTCGAGGCAATGGCGATAGGTTGAAAATTTGACTGTTTTTTAATTTCAAAATTTGTAATGGTTTTTCTTTGGTGGCATTGTGGAGTTGAGTAGGTGGGCTATGGTGTTTTTAATTTTGATTCTGTTATCTCGGTGGAATTTTTTATAGTTCAAACCTACACATGAAATTTGTTATTAGAAAATGAAAAAATATGGATTGGGGTCATATTTCAGTATTTGTTAGACCGATTCATATCTATTTTCATTAAAGAAATATTATTCTTGTCTCATTCAAAGAAGAAGCATTATGAGATTCTCTGAGAAACCATAAAAGACCCTCGACATCACCAAATAAATGTAAATCATAACATTGTTACTTAGGGATGTGCGAGGTAGGTTTCATTTGGAATGTGGTGTATTAGGTGGGTGTGTTCGTAGACCTGTTGATGATTGAGATAGTTTTTTCATGGGATGAAACTAAGAAAATGATATATGTTAAATGTTTTCATAGAGTGAGTGACTATTATCAGAGGTTTATGTCTGATTTCCCAAAACTTTTTTCCTCCTAATATCTTATACTATGATTTAATAGGCCTTTTTGGGACTAATCAATGTATTAAAACATTTTGGGTACCTTAAGAATAATTTTTACACTAATCTAGTACTTTGACTTCCAATGGAGGATGTGATATTTGAGTTTTCCTATGATGGTTCTCGTATTGTTATGAGATGTGTCTTTATGGATCCTTGGGAACTTATCTATTATATATCTAGGTAGTTATGCCCCCATCATCATAACTATACCACCCCTATTCTAGATCTAGTGGCAGTTCGGTTTGGGATGAATATATGGAGATATTACATCCTCAACAAGGGATTTTTGGTTATCATAGATAAAATGGTCCCTAAATGTGTCTTATCTCATCTATAATTGAATCCATCCTTGTAGAGGTGGATGGAGTTTCATCAATATTATGATATTGATATCTCTCACACCCTGAATCTTAAGAATGTTGATTCCAATGCGCAGAGCTAAAAATCCCAAAGAGATGTAATAATGACCCAGTAATTTTCCATATATTATTAAATGATTTGTAACATAAATAAAAATTAATTACAATGAAATGTTCCTGAGGCACATTGTAATTGGAATACTAGGATTATAATATATCAAAGTGAGACTAAATATTAAGCATTATATTTTATTTTCCATTATCATGTCATAAAAACATTGAATCTCCAAAACTGCATGGACATGGGGAATATATAAAAATGGGTGATCCAAAAAATCAAATTAAGATAATGAATATGAAAAGGAAACATAGAAATATAGTCCATGGTATAACAAAATATCATGAAACAGATGGAGGTTGAGTAATAACATTGAATCATAACATAATTAACATAGTATCATAATGTCATGGAATAAAACAAAATGGGAACAAACCATAAAATATAACATAATCATAAGTCATGGAAAAATATCGGTACAACATCACATGGGGTTAGGCATCACATAATGGATTTGGATCACTACATAATCTGATATATTATTTATCATGAGATTAAAACATCACCCAATGTATTGGAGAGATATATAATTATTGGCACACCAATAAAATTAATATTAGGAACATGAAAATGTGTTCCCTTTATAAATTAATAATAAGGTATTGATATAATAATTTCACATGGAAATTAAATTGGTTGCGTAATCATTCCTCAAATCATAATAAATGAGATTTCATAAAGAATGAAATTGAGAAATAATTATATGGAAGATATTACACATTAAAAGAAAAGAATAATGATATATTTACTCATTTAATAGAAATAAATATGGAATTTAGAATAATTTAATTTCTATATTTAGATTCATAATGGGAGTTAGAGAGATTATGTGACTAGAACACAAAGAAAAGGCTGTCTTATAATGATCATTTATCTTGATCGGGATTCATCATGTCTATTATTTATTATCTTGAATAATAAAATTATGCCAAATATTTACATTCTTAAGAAAATTTTCAAGCATATATTTATATTTTAATTCATTACCATTACATATTGTATTACATTAATTTTTTTGTTCATGTCAGATGCTTTGAAAATGTTCAGATAATATTACCAAAATAGCATTGGAAATTCAACTAAGTTAAAATAAATTATTAATTCATTATTATCTTCATAATAATAATAATAATGATATAATTAAAAAATTTATTGGTAAAGTAATATTTTAAGTTGAATCATGAAGTGTGTTTATGAAAAATGAGCTATGTTATGATAATATAGATGATATGTTGTATGTATACATGAATAATATTTCCCTTTAACAATGATCAAGATGGAATGAATGTAAGTGTTATTTTATCACTATAGAATGATAAAAATCTCATAAATCTCATATTATATAATAAAATATATACATATTCCATCCATGTGATTTATTAATAAAATGAATGAATCACAAAACTTCGTGAGGTGGTAGTTCACCGTATACATGAACGACGGTATCATTTAAATATAAGGTTAGTTTATAAAATATATGATATATAAATTTAACATATTTGTAATATGTCATTATAATCATATATAAATATCAAATACCTCATTATGAATAGTTTTAAGAGGTGATGTTGGAAAACAAATTACATCGGTTCTCGAGGAGGCAGTTTGTCCTACACACGATTGACAGATTCATTTCCAATTTGATTGAAGTGGATATAGATTTAGATTATTACATTGAAATGATAAAATAATAGTATATGGGATATATTAGTTTTATTATATAGTCTATTTTTACTAATATTTTAATGAGGTGGAAGAAGAAAAAATATAAGGATGCACTATTTAGAACATTTCTTCTTCTTCGTTCAACCTATTATAGAATACATTTAATGTCTTTAAAATATTGATTTAGCATCAATCCAATGTTTCTTGGATGATGAGAGGTAAGTAAGAAAGATAATATTTCAGTTTTTTTAATCAATGGGTTTTTTTATATCTGTAAAGGAAATGAGAGGGTTTTCCATTCTATAAGGGTATCATTGTTTCATTATATCACCATTATATTTTAAAATGAAACACAATGCATAATATCATACCAGATACAACACATCGATCTTAAAAAGGAAGAATATTAATATTTTATTTTTATTATTATCACATATCCATTGGAATTGTGAGTGTTAATGTGATCAAATAAATTAGAAAAATATTTTATACACGTGATTTCATTGGATACCAATTAATTAGAAATGAAATGAAGAACCGATTGAATATAAAGGATATGTTATTAATAAAAAAATTATTTATACACATATTTACATATTATCATAATAAATAAAACTAATAACCATTTTTAAAATATATTAATAAAATTTTTATTTTAAATATGCAATAATTTTTTTATTCATCAATTATATTTGATAGGCATAAGAGACCAATTAATCATATTTTTTAAGCGTAAAAAGCATTATTTTCCAAGAAGTTCATTTTACCACAATTTCATTGCTCACCTATTATACATATATAATTTTCACTAATATAAATATATTTTAAAAAAAGAAACCAATTTTTTAAATTAATAAATATCAATTTATCTTAGGGTTAATTTATTGCATTTTGCTGACAGGTTTTAATTTTTGATGAATAGTGATAATATTCCATTTTAATAGGAAAATTGATTTTGCATAAAAATGATTTATATCGTTAAATTACATTATTAATTGGATTTAAAGTATTATTATTTCAAATATGCATCATTTAATCCAATTTAGGTCATTTGAATAATTTTCATATTGAATGTGGATATAAAAACATTTGAATAACTTGAACTTTTCCCATTAAAAACCCAATTTTTTGTATAGTCTAAAGGATTACTTTTAATCTAATTTTGAAAGTTATATGAAGTTAATATTCTAAAATAGAATTCATATTTTGATGAAAAAAGTTCCACATTTTTTTTGGTAAATTTCATGTTAATTTATCAAATGTTATTGTGGTATAATAAATATTTATCATAGCATAACTGAAATGGTGAAATTGGTTAAAGTTAAAAGGAAAAAGCTTAACATAAATAATAATTAGACTACTTATATTCTCAGTAAAATATAAAATCAATGGTCCTAAAAGGATCTCAAACTGATGTTGTATTCATGAGATAATTTTGTAAACACATGTCTCATAATTTTATTTATCCTTCTATATTCTTATGAAATCCTTCATCCATCAAGTTTTGATTACTCTATACTAATTTATATAATAAACTGTTATATTTCAATTATAATTTCTCATATCAATTTAATTTATCATCTTCTATTATTCAAGGAAATGAATATATTTTCCAAATTTCATTATTTTACCATCTCTATGAAGAAATGATTTTATGTTATCCATTTCCACCATCATGGATGGTCACAAGGGAGAAATTATGGTAAAATAAGATTGAAATTGGTATATTATAACCAATTTAATGTTTTTCAACTAATATTTTAACATAATATTAAAGAAAAAACTAGTTCAACATTTTCATAAAAACCAAAAAAAATTACTAATCACTTATTATTAATTTTTTATAAAATAAATCATCCACATGTAAGAAATAAATTATATATAGAGTAATTGTTCTGTAAGATCATTAATACAATTTAATCATACCTATAATGTTGTAATTAAAATTTAAAAATATCATCCATAATTATACAAAAATGAAATAATCATGAAACCAAGACAATACGCACCCAAGGCCATGAAAATTATGAAATGTTATTAATGAGTGGGTTATAAGATGTAATAGAATAATAAAATAAGGTATTATAGAATTTAATTTAGTTCTATAATGAGTTAATAACATTATTAACCCCCTATACATGAGAATAATATATGCACCACTAAAGAGAAGCATGATGTAACGATGTTCTAAACTAACTTTAACATTTGTGAGATATAAACCTTATTATATTTTTTGTGTGTGGTCGATATATAAATCAATTTGATATATGATATCATGAAACTATGTATCTTCTTTATATTCATAGTTTAATTTTATAACTATTACTTTTATGGGGAATATGATATGAATTATTACCACAAGATAAGAGATTTCTATACCAAATTTCCATTGTTTGGATTAAACAACTACTTATTTACTATGTTATGCCAAGATTTTGTGAAAAAAGAAATTAGAATATCTTATTTTTTTTATTGAAACTTGTTTTATTTAAATTTATATATGATACACTTATTGGATTCATTTTATTAACTCCCACATAAATGATATGACATTTATAGGATAATTTCTATTTAAAATTATATTTTTATTTGTCGACCATTGAACAATATTTTTCATCCATGTCCATGTTTTCTATAAAAATTTATGAAAATGTTTATAATATTATCCAACAATATTTTAATGTCACTTACACATATGTTTTAATTTTTAAAATTTTTTGAGGGGTTCTTTTTTCCATTTTATTAAAGAGAATATATTTTATTTATCCAACAAAAATTCAAGAGTAATGGTTTTCAATCTATGCACAATGAACAAAATTTCTCACTTCCATGTAATTTTTTAATATTTTTAAGTCTCCATTAAAATTTAAAAATTTTATTTTCAAATAATTTTTTTTTCATTTATGAGTGCATGATTTTTTAAAGAAATGAAACGTGATTTTTAGAATGGAAAAGTTATTTTCCTCAATAATGTCTCCTTTATACATGATTTTATGTCATGATTATTTATGGTTATTGGGAATTGTTTATGAGTATGGGTGGTTGCATTGTAAATCGATTGTATGTGAGACCGTTATATATTTCCAGTACTTTTGGTAATGAGATAGATTTAACCTGTAGGGTTTCTGTTAAAATATTTATGGAATATACTACCATGGTTATTCCAAATGCAACCATGAAGGTATCTACCTATGTAGTCATGATGGTTATATTAAATTTAATAGTGATATGGAATTTATTCCACTTGTTACTATAATGATTTATGTTTTTCATTTTGTTTTATAGAAAAGATATTATTTCATAAGGTAAGTTATAGATGTTTGGTTTTTTTGGTGAAATTTATATATTTTTTAAAATGTTTTCTAGGGTATATAATTTTTCATGGACTAATGATTTCATTCCTATTTTTCACCACTCAATGTGATTTTTGGGATCATACTTAATTTTAAATGGTTTTCATTGGATTTAGAGGAGAATACACTAAATAGTGAAATCAAGTGGAAAACTATTATTTTTTTACGTGAATAGAAAAAAAATTATTTTGAAAGGGTTATATTTAGTGGAAGAAAATGTATACTAAGTATATGTTCCCATGTGTAATGTATGATATTACAATGTATAGGTGTCCCGAAATTCCTGAAAACACTAAACCTAAATGATATTTGGAAAATTAATGTAATTTATTTTTTTGTAATAACTAGAATATATAATGTTTAAGGCCAACTACATACACATGGTATTAGTGTAGGGTTCAAAAAAGAGATATTACGATGATTTATTAAGAGTCATGGATATCATCATAGGTTTTACTAGTTTATAGATGATTATAAGTTCAATGTCATAGGAACCCCCTTTTTGATTTAAAGTGAATTATTTCTAGGATATTAATGATTTTTTTATAAAATTGTATAATCTATTTATGTATAAAGGATTTGAAGGATAATTTATTATAGATTTGCAATGGGTATAATCAATAAAGGGACTAATTTTCACTTTAATATGTAATAATTCACTGAATATTATCTATTTATTTATTCAATAAAAATAATCCATTGACATATGAAGTCATGGGGGTCCAAAGTGATGATGGATGAGAGAATCAGCCATGAAAATGAGATTATAATCCTTGGGAAGGGATCTAAGACAATAGTATAGGACCCGACTATCTCCAAAGAATCCTTTTTTGGAAAGGCCATCAACAGTGAAATTCACCTCCCTTAATGTATTATTCACCATCATTCCATTATAAATATTCCAAATACATTTCTTAGTGAGGTAATTTATGTCCATATAAGGATTGGTGTTTTGATGAATTTATCCAAAAAGTAAATTCTAGTCGGATTCAATCTCCTCAATGTTGACATTATACCTCACACATAAATTAAGTCCACTAAAAATAGCTTAGGTTTCTACCATTATTTAGTTTCCTTAGACATATTTAGTGATGAACCCAATAATCATAGAACCTCTTAAATCTTGAATGAGGCCACCTCATCTATTTATTACTCGAACACATGACCCTTCCACATTGATTTTTTATCCATTTTTTGGAGGGTTCCACTTGATCCATTTTCCAATAGATATTTTGACACCTATGTTTGGTCCCTAGAGTTGTATGCCTCTACTAGTTTCCCACCTCTCTCTACCCAGAATAAAGAACCTAATCTCCTCTAATAAAGAAATAAGTCTGATCATCAAAAGGGGATGAGAAATATGTTTCCATCCATATCCAATATTTCTCCTTTCCCATAAGACCAAATGAATCGAATAAAAATCCATACCTCGGATCTTCACATAAAATGCCTGACATTTTGAATCCATGAACCATCAATGGAAATAATTCCTGTAAATTTCGTGCTTGAAACCCACAGTTCAATATCTTTAGGAAACGAACCCTTGAAAATAATTCCCTTTCATTACCAATGAGGAGGTTGTAGATAGTTTCAATTCTAGGGTACACACACCCAATTCACCTTGATTTCATATTTATCACTTTTGTTTAGAAATAACAATCCATTGGGATAGCTTGGTAGTGATGTCTCCATACTAGAAAGTACATATTCATCAAAATGTCTACACACCAGAGATATGAAGCCATTAGGTACATCTAATTTTTAGGTCATATAAATCTAAATAAGTCATTTGAGTTAAAGATACCATGAAATGGTTCTGTGAAGATGCATTATCCGGGTTTATCTGTTAGTATAATCCTATCATTCAGATCTTTATATTAATCATTGAGAATTATCTAAATGAGCCTAACTTGAACACTTGTATGATTAAAATAGATCATTATAGTCGGGAAAACTAGAATGTAGAGAGACTAACCATCAAAATTCTCCCTCCAGTACCTGATGTCTCCCCTTTTGACCACTCAAAGATCCTTCCCTTCCAATAGTCCAAGATATTTAATATTTTTCGTGATAGGATATTGAGAATTCATGGGGTCTCATCATATCATCTCCATTATTCATCATATTTTTTCCTCATGTAGAAAACCCCAAGGGAGTTTCCTTCCATAGTCTCAAATTATTGCTTTGATTTCATAACCTGTAAGTAGTCTGACACCTTTATCAGGTTGATCTCGCCTTCTATAATGGGTTTCGCGAACTGATTACATGAGGCCTAGTTGTATTTCCCCTCATGCATGATGTCTTAAATTAATGAAATGATGAATTTATCAAATTTTTCTATGATACACTTCAGATGTTTGATGGGAACAAAAAAATATGAACATTCATAGAGAATAAGATACTATTTGTAAGCATTATTATAACTCTAAATGTCATATTTTTCTCCTAGTCAATTACTCTATTAATAAAAATTTGAACCAGTTTATCAAAGAGATTTTTTATCCCCCCATTAGAAATTGGAGCAACTAGGTACTACATTTGGAGTTTTCTTCTTGATTTCTCTTATTTACTCAAATGAGGTTTACCCTTATACTTGGGAAATCCTTTGTAAAATAGACATTTCTTTTCCTATAATTGATCAATTATCCCATATGGATGCTATTAGTATCCTTGTTATTGTTGGATCCCTCGATTGAATTTTCCTCCCGTTGATGAAGAAGAGAATTTCAATCACATAATTCAAGTGGAACACTCGGTCCATCCATTTTTTATTCTATATAGTTAAATTTTTAAACTAGAAATATCAAACATAATTTTCCTAGAGAGATAATCTTGGGAACGAATGAATAGGTTAGGCAGAAAGGGTCTCCTTTCCTCAAACCATAGGCTGATTTAATGAACCCAAATTAGCACCCCATTAATGAAGCTAGAAATCATGGGGATATAAATCACCGAAAGATCATATCACGACTCCAAGAACTAAATCCAAAGTTCACTTTATGCATTAAAAATAATCTCCACTGTATAAAAACATATGCATTATCCATGTCCACCATAATCACAATGATGGATATAATTTTCTTCTTGTTAATATTTTTCACCATCTGCGTCATAATACCAATCATAACCTGGATGTTTCAATCAATTATGTAGAAATATTTATCACTAGAGATGATATTTTGAATGAACTGGTTGAACATTATGTTGATGATGTTATTCATAATCTTTTATGAGAAGATGCCAAGGAAGATCAGCCTAAACTATATCATGGATGTGGGATCCCTGACATTCGGAATAAGAACCATTTTGGTGGCACTAATCACTATGGTCATGTTCCCACATTGAATGTAATCCTATATCACTTCAACAATCTATCTTTTAAAACCTCTAAATAGAAAACATAAAATGTACCTAAAAATCCATCAGGTCCATGGGGGTTTCATCCTTCAAGTAATGTAATGAATCATTAATTTCCTACTCATCAGGGGTATCCTATAGATCGATGTAGCCACTGACATTAATCATCCTTTCAAAATTGGTGATGAAAATGGAATATCTTAATTATTTAAACCAATTCTCCTCCTCTAATCTCCTTGACCCAGTATGGAGATCCAAAATGTGTTTCATATCCATATTTCCTATCACCTCTACATCATAAGTTTATGAACCATCGTAGATCATGATGTTGATCGATCTGTTGTCCTTCCTCTCTTTCACGAATGTTTTAAAAAATAGTATTTATATCACCTTCATTGATCCAGAGTGACCTAGAATATCTCTATAAAACAATTCAATTTCACTATGAATCTCTATAAAGATGGTTTCCTTTCCAACCCAAACTAAAACATTCCTCAACCCATCTATTAGGGAGGCTCGTTTCACGATTTTTAATATTGCGTTTTAAATCATTAATTTAAAATTTTGTATTTATTCTTCACTTTTTCAACTCTTGAAGTTTCTGCCTATACATTTTTAATCTATCATTGAGGTTAATTGAAACATTTCTCCAAATGTGAATATCCCATGGTCCTTCACGACCTGAAAGAATCCATCAGTTTGCATCCAACTCTTTGAAAAGAAAAAATTCAGTAGAATTTATTCATTATCATTAAGATGAGTTAGAATATGAGGATGATTCGAGAAGATTCAAGGAAGATAAACCATATCAACCTAAGGATAGGATTAGACTACATGAAGAATATTGAGATAACGGTCTAGTCTTCAACATGTTATACTGTTACCCTTCTTTTTGTTTCACCAAGTAAATGGATCACCAAGGAATCCAATGTAAATGAATCCGTTAAGGGACATAAATCTTTAAATTCATTCATGGAACTCAAGTTAACCCACCCCCCATTCTATGTTATGGTTCAGTGATGGTGTTGAAATATCCTCACATGAATCAAGGGAGGATCCCTGAATGGAACAAAGATAGAAGTCCACACTACTCATGTCTTTCATGAACATTTAACTATGTGTATACAAATGTAAATAGAATAGTGATGACATCAGCACCTACCTTCATGTTGATGTGATTATTAAAAATATCATCTATATTAACAATGTCAATGCTTATCGAGATGAAACAAACATGTTTGTTTCCTGGGCCCCCACAAAAAGAGTGTTCATATCCAATCATACTTGAAAATAAGTGTATTTGGTCCTCCCTGTGTTGATGATATAGAATATCCATAATAGAGATATACTATTAATAAGATTTAGATTAAATGAATTCTCATTTTTACTAAGAACTTGGTCCCATGCAGTTCCTTATGTTGACTCTTATCATAAGGTGCTGGAATTCTCAGCCAATCAGCCCAAAGAATTGGATATTGAATGAGTTGAGATGAAGTTAGAGATAGAATCCATAGTGTTTAAGTGAGTCATTCTTTATTGATGTCATTTTCTACAGATTAAAGATCATTTTTCATGTGGGAAAAATGTATTCTTTTATGTCCTTTTTATCACTTCAGGATGATTTCGTTACCACTATTATTAAAAAGGAATGATGAAATTATTTTGACAGCATCTAGGTATTCATTTCACATGGAGGTAACTATATGATTTATCTAACACCTTTTCTTTTCTCCATAAAATTTATTTTTCATGGTACATTTTTCATTTTATTGTAATGTCAAAACATTACCATCTCTCTATAAAAGTGAAATATCCTTCAAAATAGATAAAAATTTTTCTTTTGTAAGTTGAATTAAGGAAGAATTTATGCGTTGAGTTTTAAAATTTGTGAAATTTTTATAAATTTAAAATATTATGGAAATCATGGATCAAAGGATTATTTTTCTATAGTATATTTTCTCTCATAAATATTGAAACATATGATATTTGGAATAGATGCCTATGAAAAGTGGTAAAAATATAATAATTGTTATGTTTATGATAATAAGAAAGAATATTTTAGGGAGAATGAATTTTGTTTTATAATAAATAAGTATAAATTCATTGGAAATATTTCTGGATTTTATGATCTCCTAATTTTAGATAATTATGGATTCTTACTTTATCAGATGAAAAATTATATTTGTAAGATAACCCTGAAGGAAAAAATATATTATGATTATTTTCAAATATTTTTATGAAATTTATAGAATTTTATAGGGATATATAATGAGTAAAAGTCACATGATGGGTTCCAACACGTCACCTTTTTAAAGGACATGAGGATTGAACTACCAAATGAAGGTTGAAAAGGGTGCATTGCATTCCACATTACTACATGATTTCCTAGTTATGATGAATTTTTTTTTCATTATTTAACTATATCATTGATAAATTTTCATTCTATTTTGAAAAATTGTGTTTATAGTATTTATAAAAATGGTATTAGAAGATGATTTTGGGATTAATTTTTATGAGATTCCCCATATTAAGAATTTTATATTATGAAAGTAAATATAATTTTATGGGATTTCACTGGAGTAATACTAGTTGAATTATATGTCACATGAAAATTTTATTTTACTATTGATAATTTTATTTATGGAAATGGTTATATTTCATGGATATTATGTGATTAGAGAAAGTAAATTTTAGAATGAGAATTGCATAGTGATTTATGTTATTTGGAGATATAGTTAAAAATTATATTAAAATATTATGTGTTAAAAAATATTTTTTAATATTATTATATAATATTGTGAAGTATTTTAATGATATATATTTTTTTAATAATATATGTTGAACTTTTGGTATTACTATATAATTTTAGAGACTAAATTAGTTTCTCATAATATAATATTTTACTGTATTTTAGAATTATGTTATCTTGTAATAACCATTTTGGTTTTTTAAATTCATAAGGACTAGAGGAATAGATAATTATTATTTTGTGGATTTTTTAATCAATTTTTATTGATTATAGTGATTAATTTATGAAAAATTAATCTTAAATACTCATATTTTTGAGATAATGATGAGTTTTTAGTGGAATTTGATTATTCGATGAAACTCTACTTTCCATGTATGAATATTACCTTATCATTAGAGTCCATGTAGTAAAATAATTCCTCAAAAAATTGAAAATAATATTAAAACATAAATTTGTATATATTTACTATTCTTACTAAAAAAATAAATGACATTTTATCCCATGATAGATTAATTTTTGGTGATTGGTAACATTCTCATGACAATGTTCTCTCTCACTTAATATTAAAACATTTTAGATAATTTTCTTCTCCACTTCCATGTTTTCACACAAAAAACCCTACTATGTGTTATCTTAGGTGGTAATTATACATTCTTTTACTTATTTTATAGTTTAAGATTCGTTAATCCATTTTACAATGCGGGAATTCCAAGATGGAATTTTTTAAAATTCACACCACTAATTTTTCGATCCCGAGTAAAAATTTCAATAAATAAATTTATCAAAGGGGACTATGTAACTCCATGATATTTTAAAATGAACTATAATGAAAAATATCATACAAGATAAGCCACATCGATCTTATACAAATATATAAATATTATTATTTAAATGTAACTGTTATCACCTAGAAATTATAATGTATGGAATGAATGATATTAAAAACTTTATGAAAATATATCTTACACATTTTTTCATTTGTTACAATTTAATTATAAATCAAATTGTGAAAAAAATGTTATATACATAATGTGTTTTAGTAAACAAATTATAACCATAATGATATTTAATATTAATAAAATTAATTAACCACCATTTTTAAAAGATAATAAAAAAATTTAATGTAATATTATGTATGAATTTTTTTAAATTAATCCAATTTTTTTAGTAGTTTAAGATAAGAATAAATTATATTTGATTAAGTATAAAAAGATCTATTTTTCAAAAATGAAATTTTTTAACTTTTGATGGAGGACCTATATTAAATATAAATTTTACCACTTCTATAAATATATTTGGAAAAAATAAAAATCTATTTTAAAATTGGAATACTAAAAATAGATTACAGTTATTTGTTTGGTATTTCTCATAAAAGTTTCATTTTATGATGAATAATGAAAAATAATGCATTTTAATTGAAAACATATCATTCACCTAAAAATGTATGTAGTTAAATTATAATATAAATGGGTTTTAATGTTTAATTAGAAAATTAGAAATCATTCAATAAAATTTTATACATTCTAATATGTTTCACATTGAAATTGGATATGTTTTTTTTATGGTTTGATCTTCTATCTTTAAAACCCGACTATTTCGTTTTCTCTAAGCTATTGATTTTAAAAATAATTTTTACTATTTTGTGAATATAATATATTAAAATATTTTCTAAATTTGGAATCATAAGGTCCAATTACGTTTTTAATTTAAATTTATATTCTAGTTATAAAATGTTTACTAAGGAAAAAAATTTATTTGTCGCAGTATAAGAAAAATAGAGACAATGGTTAAAGATAAAAGGTAAACTGTAAACATACCTAAAAAATAAAACATCTAATTATTTGGTGAGGTATTTTTAGAAACTAAATTCTATAATAATCATAAATTATGCATATAGTGAATCGAAATTAGTTACACTACAATTTGTTTTCTTTAAATATAAAATAATGATTTTTTCATCACTTAAACCCCCATATCCTAAAGTATAAATAGGATAGATCACCACCAAATTTCAACTCATAAGACTTTTAAATCATAAAATTTCATAAAACACCCCTTTTAATAACTCCCCACACCACATATAAGTGTTTGTGATCTTACAAGAAGTCAAAATTCATTTTCCTCAAGTGTCTCACGAGGTGGTGATATTCAAGAGGAAAATTTATCAAAACACCTCTCTTAATATATTTTCTTCTTCTAATTTTCCATTTCCTACTTCATCAATAAATTAATGATAACTTCATAATAATGAATTAAATGGATTTCTATATTTCTAAGGAAATATATAATATCAATTTATTTTTTCATATTTTTGTATCCCAATAAACTAAAGTATCGTCCAAATTACCTTTGTTTACCATGTCCCTAAATAATGAATTTTCATTTTCCATAACAACCTTCATGGATGTCAGGAAAAGTATCATTATGGTAAATTAAGATTTAAATATTAATTTTAATAACTATATAATGTTCTTGAATAAATATGGACATATAATATTAAATAAAATTAAACTAGTTTATGATGATTGAAAAAACTCCAAAAATGAACTAAACATTTATCATTAATGTGTGATCTAATGAATAATCATTAGTTATTAAATAAATAAATTGAAAAATTAATAATAATATAAGTTAATTAATAGTATTTATTTACAAATATGGATTTTTAATTACATTTCACATGAACATCCATAATTATACACCAACAAACTGGTCATGGAACCATGAAATGAATGCACCCAAAACCAAGAAAATATTGAAATTTTTATTTAATGTTTCATATGATGTAATAAAATAATCACATTTGGTATTATAGATATAAATATTTTTATGGAATGATATAATAACATTATTTAATTATTATTAATGAGGAAATGTATGAACTAATTAACGTAAGAATGAGGTAAGGGTTTTCTCATGTCACATTTACTTCTGTTAGATATATTACTTATTGAAGACATATTTATTTTTTACTGTGTGTTTATATATATAACATTAATATATAATAACATGAAACTCATTATATTAATTTCATTCAATGTTTAATTGGATATGTATTATATTAATTGGGCATTTGATTCAATTCATTAGAATGCAATGTGAGATTTCTTTACCCAATTTCCATTCATTGGATAAAACTTATGCTTCTTGATTATGTAATAATATGATTCTGTGTGAAATTAAAATTTAATATATTGAGCTTTATTTAGAAATTTTTATGTCAATTTATATTTTAGGAACATATTAAAGTCATTTAATTAACTCTAATATCAAAATTATGGTATTTATAAGGGATATTATTTTAAAAATATATTTTGTAGGTTGCCCTTAAAACTATATTTTTCGATCATGTCAATCACTAGTAGAATTTATTCTATTTGCAATGGGATCCCATCGAAAATACTCTTTGGAGATAGAGTCCCGTCTCAAATAGCTCATTGTAGAAAATAGTGTCACAACTAGTATTTTTTGTAACGGTGCCGTCATAATAAAATACTATTTATGATGGGAAGTCATCCAATTGAAAATAGATCTCCATTTAAATACATTATATATATATAAACATGTTGTGATGGGCCTGTCGCAAAAAGTAGTTGGGACGGGCCCGTCGTACTATCAAAAATAGTTCTCTGTTTATATATAATATATATACCTAAACATTTTATGATGGTCCCTTCGTAAATAATTTTTAATATATATATATATATATATAAAATCTATTACTGATGGGAGCCCATCGGAAAAGGCCCCGTCACAAATACATAATAAAAAATTTAATAAAAATATGATTAATGAAGAAAATAATATTATTATTATCAAAATAAAAAAAAATAAAATATATTAAAATTCACAATATTTGCAAAAAATATTAAAAAATTATAAATTATTATCATTATTATTATTAGTAAAATAAAAAAACATTAAAAAATATAATACTAATAATAAATAATAACATATTAAAATATTAAAAAAATTAAATTATGCTAATATTGAAACCAATATAAAAGAAAAAAACTGCAAATAGTTCATATTAAAACCAATTTTGAATTCAAATGTTTTTAAAATAATGAAAAAATCATTGGGGGATAGTCTTCTGGAGGAGTTGGAGGAGATGGAGGAGGAAACTCCATCACTAAACTACGGGAAAGACGACAAATGTACTCCATCTGCTCGTGTTGCTGCTGGTGCCATCAATGCTTCTCCTCCTCTTGAATCTGCTACTGCTACTTCCATCAATGCATATTCTCCCCGTATTGCTGCAGTTGTTGATGTGGACACATCTCTTCCTCTATCTATTGCTGATGTTAATGCATCTCTTCCTCCAGCTTCTGCAAACTCTCTATAAGCTCAGTTTGAGCTCGCTAATTCTCATGATACTGTTATCCAGAAGATGATGCCTCTCCACTAGCTCCTCTCGAGCTATACACTGACATCGCAACAGTACCATAATAAGTCTCATGAGCCAAATGAAACCTGATACCAACTACTCTGCCCTTCATGAAGGCATACTAGGCTGCCTGCATCTACGCTGACTCATCAAAATGGTGGGTAATAGTCTAATTAGTTGTCTCGACCTGAATCTCATCCTGTTTCAGATAGGTTGCAGTCTCATATGACTCCCTTATTTCCAATTTGAAATTTAAATAATGAAAATATTTTATGTAGTTTATTTTCAAACTGAAAATGAAATAATATTGACCACAATATGACGTTGGCGATCACCTCTAATCTCTCCAGTGGCTGGATCACTATACATCCTCCAATAAATGCCATACACCATAATATCAGGATGCTCGACTACCTATATGAATATTAAATAAAATGTGTTTATTTAATGTTGTATAAAATATTTAAAAAAGATACTTACCAGATGCTCTATATGCGTAGTGAATGTACAGTTACCAGCTCGACATGTCACCTCCTGTCTCTCCCAGTTTTTCCAGCCCAATGAATATCTGCTCTAATATCGACCACTCAACCAGTGTGAACACAATCTGTCCCAAAAATGAGATGAAATGTACTCTGGTTGGAGGGATCTACATGAATCATCAAATACCATCAATCGTTCTTTCATAATGGTTATTCTTATCCAATTGGGAAAAACTGATAGAAACACTCATTCATAGACACCTCCCAAGACTCATTGATAGCACTACACATGCTATCATCGATGAGATACCATAAACCCTACAAATATTTTGTAATATCATGTTATTAATTAAATATATTTAAAAATAAATATTATTTATTTATGTACCATCCAATGATTGAACATTCCATGCTTCACATCAGTTGAAATTTATTCCCATGTGATCCATGGCTGAGAAAAATAATTTCATAAGATAGCACTCCCTTGTCCAATAGCTACACACTCAAAACTTTTAAAAGAGAATAAATAATCAATCAATTAGTATATAAATAAATTAATGAAAGATTACTAAAATACACAGGTTACTATACCTCCGCGTCCGTGGATTGAAGCCATGACGTGGACTCTACTCAGAGATATAGTCAAGAATCATCATTTGTGCAAGACCACGCCCCCTCCACATACCCCCTGAACCACCAGTAGGATGAGGGTGAGATGATATTAAATCCTCCTCATCTAAATGATGCTTAACCTCGTGCAACTCATTATGTAGATTAGGGTCCTTATAAAACATGAAATAATTGTTGTTAGTAGATACTGAAAATAAATATTACATATAGATATATATTAGTTATGATTATAACCAGCATTTAACTATGTCAATATTCTCCTTCATCATCATATTCATATCTGAAAATTTCAATGTCTTCATATTCATCATCGGTGTCATGAATATCTTTATGAGTTTCAGTTTTATCATCTCTTTCCATTTCAAATTAATTTGTAACATCATTAATATCATTATTCCCATCGACCCTTAATTGTGGGGTGTCATCATTGATATTCATGTCATTTTCTGAAAAAGATATATTTTGACTAGTCTCTTGAAAATTTTCAATTCCTTTTAATTCATTGTAACCACATTCTATTTGAGTAAAAATATTTTCAAGAGATTTAATTTTTATTATGCTCCATAAATCACCCAGGTCTCTTAAGGTAGCACAATACTTTGCATAATATATTTGATGTTCCTGTTTAGCCAATCAAAATGGTTTATTTACTGTAAGAATAATTTTATATTTAATATTGACGATTCCATGAATCAGATGAACATGAAAGACTCTCTCAGTATCTGACCACTGACATTTAAACATGGTTTTGTAATTTTTCGCTGGATAACACTATTCCTCAATTTCATCTAGCATTCCATAAAAGACATATTCAGTTTCTCTACGATGAGATTCTCTCAAGTAAACTCCATTGTTCATTGGTTTTTTTATTCCCCATATACACGTCTATGAAATAGAAAAATATTCACCACATAAGCATTATAAGATTTAACCATTGTGGATGGTGGGGTACTCAATATACACTGTCTCTTATAAATTTTATTAGCATGTTGAGAAACCTGAAATTTTTGAAAAATATTTATCAATATAATAAATAATAAAATTAATTGATCTGTTAAACCATCAATAATTTATGTTACATGTTTTTGAAACCATTGAGAAAAAAATTAGTGTTCTTTAAGAGCAGCTGCTATAATTTGTGGTAGATTTTTCTTGATATGACTATCATATAACCTAAAAATAAAATAATTTTACTTACTATAACATATATTATAGAATATTTGATAAAATAACTCACAGTACAAATGAAGTCATGTCTTCATAGTTGAGCAAAACATATGTATGAGCTCGGTAATGTTCATCATCAAAAAGCCATCATTCATTAACTCCACAAAATCCAAGGATTGGATGATTAAAAACAAGTAATTTATTGTCTATTTCATCATAAATATTACCCTAATTCCATCCCATGCATTTTTGTTTTGAGGAATATTCAGATTAAAAATAATG
Source organism: Viscum album (assembly GCA_963277665.1). Classification (NCBI taxonomy): domain Eukaryota; kingdom Viridiplantae; phylum Streptophyta; class Magnoliopsida; order Santalales; family Viscaceae; genus Viscum; species Viscum album. The sequence continues at coordinate 1,494,589,784 of OY728151.1, read as the reverse complement.
AGAGTAGAAAAAAGTAATTTCCTCTTTTATAGAAGCTTCAGCAATTGAGCCTTCAACTGATGCTTTATTACAAACTTTTTTCTCCAATTTATACATGAATCTCTCAAATGGGTACATCCATCAAAATTGTACAAGACCTCCACATTTAGCTTCATATGGAAAATGTAATATCAGATCTTTTGTTGAGTCAAAGAAATCTGACAAGATGATTTTTTCAGTTTACATATAATTACAACAAAATATTCTTCCATTTTTTGTAGGGAATCATAGACTGTTGTCTCCTAAAAAATTTCTTGAAAAAAATATGATATGTTTTTTTATCGAATCTCAAATCATAGAATTCAATAAACCTCTTAATCCAATCAGCACAAGTCTTTCCATTATAACATGACAATTGTGACTTTTTAATCTAGTAATATGAACATTCTTAACACATCTGCCCAAATTAGAAGCATAGCCATCTGGAAGTCTCATATCATCAATACACTATCAAAATAATAAGTGAATCTATTTGGATAGTGTATAAGCTACTTTTAGCTTCATTAACCTCTGTGATCTAACATTTTGAAATAGTTCATGTTCTGGTCATCTACAAATTTGGGCAAGATTTAATCATACCTTTATATTGTCATTGGTCTTTCCTCGTTTATCCAATACTGTATGATATAAATAATCAAAACAGTTCTTCTCAATATTCCTGACATTCAACATGTGGTGGAAAGAAAAATAAGAACAATATGGAAGATCCCAAAAATTGATCTGCATATCCAATTATGTTATTTCCCAATTCCATGAATTTTATGTTGGTTTACTGTTGGCCAAAATGTAATTGGAAGTAATGAAAATAAAAATTATTTTAACTTTGTACCTAAGAACACTTTTAGAGGTTCATCCCTTTTAATTTTTCCTCTTCTGAAATGAGATTTGTTCCTCCAAAAAGGATGATCGGTTGGAAGAAATATGCGATGAATGAAAAAATAGAAATTTTTTCCACTGATGAGCATAAAGGCTTTGTTGTCTTTCATACAGTAAGGACTTGATTTTGGACCATGTGTACTCCATCCAGATAACATTCCATATGATGGGAAGTCACTAATCATTCACATCAATTTAGCTTTTAATATGAATTTTTTTTTCAACAACATCATATGTATTAACACTATTACTCAACAATAAATTTAACTCATCAATAAATGGTTTCAAATAAACATCAACATTCTTTTTCAGATCTTCTAGGATTAATAACGTCAAAAAGATATATGTCTCCATCATCAACATCCATGGAGGCAAATTGTACAGTGTTATAAAGACTTTCCAATATGAATACATACTACCATAAGAACTAAACAGATAGAAACCATCAATATAAATACCAAATCGTATGTTCTGGGCTTCTAAAGAAAACTACAAGTGCATTCCGTCAAAATGATTCCACGAATCACCATTAGATGGATAATTCGAACTTTTATCAAGTTAAATCATGGTTTTCTTCCATGACATCATTGAAGATGTGTTCTAAGACATAAATAAACACTACAACCATGGTTTAAGGGGGAAATATTTCAATTGTTTTACAGGAATCGATCCAGACTTCCCCATTTTAGCTTCTTTATACCATAATTTTTCACATGTGGGACAACTATTCAATGACACATTCTCAACATAATATAAGATGCAATCATTTTCAAATTCATTAATCTCTTGATAAATAAGGCCTAGATTACAAATTATCCTCTTTCTCTCATAATAATTTGTAGGAAACACATTTCCTTTAGGTAACAGTGTTTTAACCAAAGAAAATATCTTATCAAAATAGTTTTTTGACATTGCCTTATCTGATTTAATAGCCACAAATTTTGAAACCACTTCTAATTTTTGTATCTTGCAACCAGGATATAATGCATCCTCAATAAACCTCCAGCACTCATAAAATTCAGATGCTACAAACTCCGGAGTTAAATAAATATCATCCTGAGTTTCAGTTTATTGAACAGATGGACCTACAACATTATGTACAGAATTTCAAAACTATGATGCATCTAGAATCAAGTTATTAATATCTTCACTGGAACTTCATTCACCGTGTTGATACACAAAGAATATGCTCAAAAATCGAATCACACGATATTTCCCCCAACCATGTCAAATGTGTCAAACATTCTCAGAGCACATTTTACAAGAACACATAATTATTCCTTCTAAAACAAATTCTGGTTTTGATGTTTCAAATGATAAAAAATCATAAACACCCACAATATATACAGGATTTAAACCACAGCCGTTTGGATTTATGCACTAATTTATCCAAGGGCGATCATCAAATAATGAATGTTCTCAACTTCCTTGTTACATATTTATCTACAAAATATAAAATCATCACTCTTTTTGAATAATTTTAAATTATAAAAACAATATCCCAAAAAATAAGATAAATAATTACAACTACTTCATAATAATTACCATTAATTATAGGCAACAGAATTTCCTGTGTATTGATGACTACTCTTTTGTCTGACGGCTCATTTAATTGAAACATTCTCACATTGAAATCACAGTGAAGAATCTCCTCTGAGGTACGCATATCTATTGTTTTTCATACATGAATGTATAAGCATACCTTTGTGCAGATTATTCATTGTGATTTCAGATTGAGAATGATGCAAGTAAATGACCCAACGAACAAAAGATCCCCCTTTTCATTGATGAACCATCTTCATGCAACTTTCACTACCTGAAAACATTACGAAAAATGTGTTCCTAAGAATTCATATTCAAACTTGTGCATAAGATATTGGATACGCATACGTAGAAGAATACTTCTCATAATGTTTTGATTCGGTGATAGTTTATAGGAGAAGAGTCATCGAGCAAAAGGAGTGTCGTCAATCCACTAGAAATTGTGGCAAGTTATTACAATTTATTAATATTTATTTTATTTCTAATTAATCCTAATTATTCTTAATTAATCTTAATTATTCCTAATTAATCCTAATTAATCCGAATTATTTTTAATTATTGCTAATTGTTATTAATTTTTGCTAATTTTTGCTGTTTATTCCAAATTATTCCAAATTATTGTTAATTATTGCTAATTATTGCTAATTATTTCTAATTATCGCTAATTATCGCTAATTATTGCTAATTATATCTAACTATTGCTAGCTATTGTCAATTAATCCTAATTATTGCTAATTATTGCTATTTATTTCTAATTATTTCCAATTATTGGTAATTATTTCTAATTATTTCTAATTAAAGCTAATTATTCCTAATTATTCTTAATTATTGTTAATTATTTCTAATAACTGCAAATTATTTCTAATTATTCTTAATTATTGCTAATTATTGCTAATTATTGCTAATTATTTCTAATTATTTCTAATTATTGCTATTTTTAGCTATTTATTTTTAATTATTTCTAATTATTTCTAAATATTGCTAAATACTTCTAATTATTGCTAATTATTACTAATTATTACTAATTATTCCTATTTATTACTATTTATTACTAATAATTACCATTTATTACTATTTATTCCTAATTATTAGTAATTATTAGTAATTATTACTAATTATTATGATTTGTTACTAATTATTACTAATTATTACTAATTATTAATAATTTTTACTAATATTTACTAATTATTTCTAATTATTACTAATTCTTATTAATTATAACTAATTATTACTAATTATTACAAATTATTACTAATTATTACTAATTATTAATATTTATTATTATTTGTTACTAATTATTACAATTTATTACAAATTATTATTATTTATTACTATTTATTACTAATTATTACTATTTTTTACTAATTATTACTAATTATTACAAATTAAGAAAAATTATTACTAATTATCACCAATTATTATGAATTAGCACTAATTATCACTAATTATCACAAATTATTACTAATTATTACTAATTATTACTAGTTATAACTATTTATTACTATTAATTACTAATTATTACTAATTATTACTAATTATTACCAATTATTACTATTTATTACTAATTATTACTGTTTATTACTATTTTTTAGTATTTATTACTAATTATTAGTATTTATTACTAATTATTAGAAATTATTACTAATTATTAATATTTTTTGATATTTATTACTGATTATTAGTATTTATTACTGATTAATACTAATTGTTAGTATTTATAACTAATTATTTGTATTTTTGTGCTAATTATTACTAATTATTACTAATTGTTACTAATTATTGTTAATTATTACTTTTTATTACAAATTATTACAAATTATTACTATTTATTATTATTTATTACTATTTATTAGTATTCATTAATAATTATTACTATTCATTACTAATAATTACTAATTATTATTATTTATTACTAATTATTAGTATTTATTAATAATTATAAGCATTCATTACTAATTATTATATATTTATTACCAATTCTTAGTATATATTACTAATTGTAAATATTTAATCCTAATTGTAAATATTTATTACATTTTTCCTAATTATTAATATTTTTTCTAATTATTACTAATTAGCGTTAAATACTATTAATTACTGGAAAATATAGCTACTAATTACTAATTGCCGCTAATTATTTATATAAAATAATAATTATCGTTAATAATTACTAATTATTACTAATTACTATGAATTAATACTATTAATTTCTTTTTATTATTAAAAATAAATATTGATGACAAGACAATTTAAATCTAACTTAATTACAACTAATCAACAATAATTATTATTACTATAACGAAATGAAATAAATACTAAATTAAAAAAAACATAAGTACCATTAAATATGATCTCTTATAATTATTGACGGCTACACAACTTCTTCGTAAAATCTAACTCTGGAAAATTATCACTCTAAAATTAGAGTTTAGAGAAGCATGGAAAGTAGGAATTGAGGGGAAGGAAGGAAAAACGGATGAGGTATATATATGTTAGATTAGTTGCGACGAGACTATTTGCGATAGGTTTCCCTTCACAAATTCTTTCGGCCATATTAATTACTGTCAACAGTTAAAAGGTTATTAACGGCTGGCCCCGTCATTAAAAGTAACCTGCCGATACATTATTTATGAGGAGACAACATCCCGTCGCAAAATAGGGTTTGACGGCCACCTGATATTTGCAAGGGGAGATCACCCGTCGCCTCTAATGATAACCGCCTCCCGGTATTTTTGACGGGAGGTGTCGAACTGTCGGAAATACCCTTTCACGTTGTTAGGCACGCAAACTGCGCCAAACCATGCGTAAGTTTTTGCGACGAGGTGCCTTGTCCCGTCGCAAAGAATTTGTTATTTGCGACGGGTTGATTTTCCTATCGCAAACAACATCTTCGACGGACTATCTGCACTAATTTATGTTAGAGAGATCATCTAATAATAATTGTTGTCTACATCCATGTTCCACATTTTTCAACAAAATATAATATCAGTACTGTTATTGAATAATTTGAAATTAGAAAAAAACTATCACAAAAAAAGAAGATAAATAATTACAACTACTTCTTTATAATTACCATTAATTATGCACGACACAATTTCCAGTAGATTGATGACTACTCTTTTGTCCGACAGTTCATTAACATGCAACTTTCTCACACTGAAATCTCAACGAAGAATCTTCTCGGTGTTACGCATATCCATTATCAGGCGTACGAGAATGTATATGCATACCTCCGAACAGATTCTTCTTTGTGATTTGAGTTTGAGAAAGATGCAAGTAAATGAGCCATCGAACAAAGGAGCATCCATTTCATCGATGAATCATCTTCTTGCAACTGTCACAGCCTGAAAACATTATGAAAAATGTGGTCATACGAATGCATATTAAAACTCATGCATAGGAGATAGGATATGCATATGTTGAAGCATGCATTTCCTAATGTTTTGGTTCGGTGAGAGTTGAAAGGAGAAGAGTCATCGAGCAAAAAGAGTACTGTCAATCCACTGGAAATTGTCCCAAGTTATTACAATTTATTACAATTGATTTTATTCCCAATTAATTTTAATTAGTCCTAATTAATCCTAATTAAACCGAATTAATCCTAATTATTTCTAATTATTTCTAATTATTGCTAAATATTTCTAATTATTGCTAATTATTTCTATTTATTACTAATTATTGCTAATTATTGCTAATTATTGCTAATTATTACTAATTATTTATAATTTTTACAAATTATTTCCAATTAATCCCAATTATTACTAATTATTGTTAATTATTGCTAATTATTGCTAATTATTGCAAATTATTGCTAATTATTCCTAATTATTGCAATTTATTAATATTTATTTATAATTATTCCAAATTATTGCTAATTATTTCTAATTATTTCTAATTATTTCTAATTATTGCTAATTATTACTAATTATTGCTAATTATTGCAAATTCATACTAATTATTTCTAATTATTTCTATTTATTCCTAATTATTACTAATTATTGCTAATTATTGCTAATTATTACAAATTATTTTCAAATTTTTACTATTTTTTACTAATTTTTACTAATTATTACTAATTATTACTATTTATTAGTATTTATTGATATTTATTACTATTTACTACTATTTATTACTATTCACTACTATTTAAAACTATTTATTACTATTTGTTATTATTTATTACTAAATATTTCTAAATATTACTAATTGTAACTAATTGTTACAAATTATTACTAATTATTACTAATTATTACTAATTATTACTATTTATTATTTTTATTTTTATTTATTACTATTTATTAATAATTATTACTAATTATTACTAATTATTAAAAATTATTCCTAATTATTCCTAATTTTTACTAATTATTACTTATTATTTCACATTATTACTAATTATTACTAATTATTAATATTTATTACTACTTATTACTAATTATTAATCTTTATTACTAATTATTAATAATTATTAATAATTATTAATAATTATTATTAATTATTACTAATATTACTAATTATGAATAATTATCACTAATCATCACTAATTATCACTAATAATGACTAATTATTTCTAATTATTACTAATTATTGCTAATTATTACTATCTACTACTCTTTATTACTAATTATTAATAATTATTACTAATTATTACTATTTGTTAATAATTATTACAAATTATCACTAATTATCACTAATTATCAATAATAATTACTAATTATTACTAATTATTTCTAACTATTACTAATTATTAATAATAATTATTATTTATTACTATTTATTACTAATTATTAATATTTATTTACTTATTAGAACTATTTTTTTATTATTATTATAATTTATTACTAATTATTAGTTTTTATTACTAAGTATTAGTATTTATTACTAATTATTAATATTTAATACTATTTATTACTAATTATTAGTATTTATTACTAATTATTACTAATTATTACAATTTATTAATATTTCTTACTATTTATTACTATTTATTTCAAATGATTAAGAATTATTAAGAATTATTATTATTTATTACTATTTATTACTATTTATTAGTATTTATTACTAATTATGAATATTTATTACAAATTATATCTAAATATTATTATCTATTACTAATTATTATTATTTATTAATAATTATTAGTATTTATTACCAATTATTATGTATTTATTAGAAATTATTAGTATTTATTACTAATTGTAAATATTTATTACTAATTGTCAAAATTTATTACTATTTTTTCCCAATTATTACCATTTTTCCAATTATTACTAATTAGTGTTAATTTCTATTAATTACTGCAAAATAGAGCTACTAATTACAAATTAATGCTAATTGTTTATATACATTACTAATTATTGTTAATAATTATTAATTATTAATAATTACTAAGAATTAATACTAATAATTTCATTTTATATTTACAAATAAATACTCATGACAAAACAATTTAAATCTAACTTAATTACTACTAATCAAATATAATTAAAATTAATATAAAGAAATGAAATAAATACTAAACTAAATAAAACATAAATACCTTTTAACGTGATCTCTTATAATTGTAGATGGCATCATAACTTCTTCGTAAAAAAAATTACCTCTAAAAATTATTCACACTAAAACTATAGTTTAAAGAAGCAGAGAAAGTAGGAATTGAGGGGAAGGTAGGAAAAACGAATGGGGTATATATATGTTAGATTAGTTGCGACGAGGCTATTTGCGAGGGGAATCCCGTCGCAACTATCTTTGGCCACATTAATTTTTGTTGGTGGTTAAAAAGTTATTTGCGACGGGTTCGGTCGCTAAAAGTAACATGCCAACACATTATTAGCGACTCGACAATATCCCGTCGCAAATAGGTTGTTACCGCAACCGGGTATTTGCGACTGGTCTCGTCGTAAATACCCTCCGGATGACGTACTAGTTGCGACGGGGGATCCTCCGTCGCAACTAGTGTTTACCACCTCCTGGTATTTGCAACGGGAGGTGTCGAACCGTCGAAAATACCCTTTCGCGTGGTTTTGAGTGCAAACTGTGCGTATGTTTTGGCAACGAGTTGATTTTCCAGTCACAAATAACGACTTCGAAAGACTTTTTTTCGATGGGATCAATTCCCATCACAAATAACTTGTCACAAAAATCATTTTTTCTCGTAGTGAATGTTTGATCAATTTTTTTTAAAAAAAATTATTACTATACTCTTATGTCTATTTATAGACATTTATAGTCATTTTTTTCTTTTTAAATGAATTTTTTAATATATTATTTTTGTCATATTCTAAAAGAGGTTTTGTGTGATATTTGAAAAAAAAACAGAAGTATTTCTATTTTACTTATACAACATGGATATAAAATATTGACGTTAAATAATTTATTTTAAGATTCATATACAAGGTTACAATTCATTTTTATGTAAACTATTCTTATTTATGAGTTATGGGGTTTTTAGAAAAACAAATACTGATTTTAAAATGAAAAATGTATTTTCCTCAAGAATGATTTCTTCGTGGAAGCTATTTATGCCAGCCTTATTATATGGATATTGGGCATTATTAATCAGTACAGATTTTTCCATAAGAATCCTTGGAAGGGTGAGCCCATTATATCTCTAAAATTTATTGGGAAATTAGATGGGGATAATCGGTAAGGTTTCTCCTAAAAGATTTAGGTATTATACTATGATGGGTAATCCAAATTTAACCACGATGTTAACTCCCTATATAGCCCTAATAGCTACTATAAATGAAATAGCGATGCGGAAATGATTCCAAATGTTACCTTTACTATTTATGTTATTTATGATGTTTTATAAGAACATTATCATTTTATGAGGTATGTTAATGATGTTGTGTTTTATGGGTCCAATATACATCTTTGTGAAAATTATTTCATGGATTTGTATTTTTCCCTAGACTAGTGGTTTCATTAATTATTTTTATTTCTGTGACTATGATTTTCATGATCCTCCCAATTTTTTAATCTATTTCATAGGATTTAGAGGTCAATATTGACAAGGATAAGAAAAAGTGGAATACTCTTAGGATTTTACAGAAATAAAAAATAGTTTCTTTTAAAATGGTAACCTTTGGTGGAATAAATGGATACTGAGTATATGTGTCCACCTGTAATGTATAGGATTACTATAAAAGAGATTATCCTAATTCATTAAGACACTAATCCAAAAAGATATTTGGTAAAAATAAATAGATTAATCGTTTTAAAATAACTAGAATATGTAATGTTTAGGGTCAGTTACTTGTAGGAATTCTTCTAAATTCTCACAAATATTCAATAATGGGAAGTGATTCCCAAGCTAAGTAGCTCCATAATGGAAAAATAATGGATTTAATGAGAGAAAAGTCCATTCAAAACCTTTAAAATTCAAATTTTACATTTTTTAAACATATCACCCTCTTTAAATCAAATGTCACTCACCTTTAACCTTATATTTTCTAACAACATTAACAATTTTTTATTATTTTTATATTAAATATAACCAAATATTATGATATAAATATTATATATATAATGACTAAAAATATGGAATAATATTATAAAAATAAATTCATATAAGTATAATATTATTATATAAAAATAAACCAATATACGTGTTGTTAAAAGGATTTACAAAAAGGAACTTTCAAGCATAAAATGATCTTGTAATAATTATATGAGATGGAATATTAAATTAACTAATATAAATTAATATTTATATATATAATATATAAATTGATATTTATATATTATATATATAAATTAAATATAAAATATTCAACATTGGGGTTTATTTAATTAATTAAAATGGATAAATAATATGTTCATTAATACAGTTTTTAGATAATTGTGTTTCAATGCCTAAAAAATCATATAATAAGAACCATTATTAAGAGAATATAAAAATAGTTCATTTTATGAAATATAACTAAATAAATCATATTTTAATTTTAAATAATATTAAATGAATAATTATACATTTAAATTTAAAAATTTGTTAAAATTAAAAAAAACTTTTACCAAAAATTGATTTTTTCACTATACATTGAAAAATTCATATATTACAAAAAATTATTTAAATTCCACCCCATTAAATTTAAATTATATAATTTCAAAAAATATATAAATTTTATAAAATTAAATTCCTATATGTTAAATAAATTATTTATATTATTTTATCTCAAAAATAAATAAACAATATTTTTGAAAGAAAGGTATTTTCTTTTAGAATAAAATATATACATTAAGGTTGAACACTTATTTACTAAGAATATATAAATGAAAAAATATTCAATTATACAATTATATATATTTTAAAAATAATTTAGTAATGTTAATACCACCCAATTTAATGATTATTGAATATCAGTAATGTTTAAATAATAATTTTTTAATATTATATCGTGGTTTTTTTAAACACATTATTTCGTGTAACACAATATATCATATAAATTAAATTTAATCAAAGATAAATATATTCTATGAAATTCAGTTTCTAAATTATATTCACCAAAAAAATAACATCCTCAAAATTTGACCATGTTATCAGTAATCATGGGTTTGACATTTGGAAATTGTACTATAGAAAACCCACATCATAAATGGGTTTTTTAAGGCACCCTCTTAAAAATATGGAAAGGGAAATATGGATTTCCTCACATAACTAGGTTTCAATATATGACAATATTGTTGGAAATTGAACATATTTACATGGAAATAAATTGTAAATAATTAGGGAGAGTGAGAGCGTTCATTGATTACATGAAAATGGATGATCCAGAGAAAGGTCTCAATTAAAAAAAGTCAAATCTGTGACGAATTAAAAGGCCTTTGAATCATTAGATAATAATTTCATAAGATAAATGTTTTTTTTTCAGGAACATTTTCCTAGAGTTTAGGGATACTATTTTCTATTAAGATAGAGAACATCAAAAAATATAAATACATGATATCTTTATATTTCACAAATAAAATTTAATCACTTCATCGGGGTTCAATGATCCTCCACATCACTTACTAATCAATGGAATGAATATCCAATAATTTTTTAATTATTCAAGAACTGAAATTAACTTTTAATCGATCATAGGATCCATATTTGAGAAACAATATATACATACTATATTTATTATTATTATTTTACTATAGTATAAGATAATACCAAAATTTAATATTAATGTATTAAACTCCTAAATTCAATTATAAAAATGAAGGGTTGACATTGATCATTCCTTTAATAAATAACCCACAATCCCAAATAACCTCAACAATCTGAAAAAGAAAAATTTTAAAATAAAACATTATATCATACCCTTCGAGTTATATCTCCAAAATCCTGATAGTATTCATCCAAACTTATACTTTACACTAAATAAATATGTTATATGTATCTCGTAGTAATAAATAATTTCCAAAAATATAGTTAATGACCCAAAATTCCAATACATTTTAAAAAACTCCTCTAAAATGATTCAAAAAATCCACATAATATTTATCAATAGAATTTTTTATTCAAAAAAATATCACAAAAAAATTTACATAACATATCTTTGTGGTAGGCAGTGTACCATTATCACCCTTCAGTTGTGGGTTTGTGTCCAGTGGCCTTACCAAATGCAGTTGGTTTTCACTTTGAATGTTGGTTTTCTTTTTTTAAACCTTTTTAATAAAATTACTATCACATTATCAAATACATTATTAACAATATAGAAATGATTTTAATAATTAAATTAGTTTTTAAACGTTAAAGTCTTCTATATAGTATATTTATTTCCTAAAATCAAATAATATTAACTGAATCTTATTACCTCAACATCAATAACTAATCAAAGATTTTATCTTCCTCAATAAAAGATTTTCTATAACATAGAACCTTAACATAAAATATATATTGTATTTTATTAGGTCCATTAAATTTGTTCATTAAAATCATGAAGGAAAAACTACTTTCGAATAATGAAAATAAAATTCATGTATCTCATAACTAGTTTACCATTAATAAAATTACATTAAATCATTACTCTTGATTTCCAACACCTAAACACTTTAATATTTATTATTTATATATTTTTATAAAATATGACCTTAGGAAATAATCCATTTTAATGTGTATTATCATGTAAAATGTCCAAGTTCCCCACATCTACAACATTAATACATTAATTGTTCATTTTGATTATTTTTATTTCCATATGTATGGTTAAGTAGACTCATAATTTTTATTAGGAAATTATCATCTTTATTCCATCCTTTTTAACAGACAAAGAATATCCTAGTTCATTTATAGCATTTTACATGTTTCCTATTCTTATATCATTAACATGTAATAAATTGAATGTGGTTTTACTTTTCATCATTACTATTTAATCATCCATCAGACCCCATCCTTCACCTCTGTGGTGTGATTGGAAATTCAACTATATTCTAATTCTTAATTACAATTCAAGAGATCTAATTTGGAATGTTCACATGATTTTTCACATTCATTCTAATTATCATAGGCATCTCGTATTGGAAATCATTACATTTTCCATCACATTATTTGTTGGAAGACTTTCTATTTTATCATTTATTAAATAAATCAAATAATACAACAAGATAAGAAATGTTTTAGAGGATTTGAGGAGGGTAGTAAGGAAGTGATTTTTGATGTTATTATCTAAACTCATGCATTATATAAATGTGGATAGAAGATGAGAGGGGGGGTCCCCTTTATTGTGGACGATGAGTGACGATATTTTAATAGCCAAAAAAATTTAATATTTGAAATTAACCTCAAGAAAATTTTCTAAAAAATATATAAAATACTGGATTGTGAGAGATATAACTCAATTAGACAACTCTACCATTGAAAAGAACTATGTCTCAAAGATGTTATCCCATATTCCTTAATGGTAACTCACTTTTACTATTTTATTGTCTTTACCGTGATTACTAATATATAATATTTTACGATTCATTATAAGAAAATATTAATTATGACCTATTTTTTAATATAAATTAAGATTATAAAAAATCCGTAATACAATATATCAAATTCAATACATATAACTTTTAAAATTTCTTTGAAAATTAATCTAACGGAATTGAAAAAAATGGTTTGACAAGAAATGCATTTTTCATTCATAACATGATGATATAAAAACTATATGACTTGTAATAATATTAATATGAATATGAGATAGTACTTATAAGTATATATTGTTTAAATTTCATTCGAATCATTCTTCATATTGGGTTGTTTTAATTCATTTTAGTGGAGAAAATTTATGAACATTAAGATAATTTTCAAAATATATCTTCCAAATTCATAAAATAATTTTATAATAAAATCAATTATAATGATGATTTATGTGTACTTAATTATATTAATGATAATTAAATAATTTTAATTTTATATGATAATCAGATTAAATGAATAATATTACATTTAAATTAATTAATTTATTAAAAATAAATGATATTTTTTTCCAAATATGAGATATTTTCACTATTCACTAAGAAATCATTATATTCCAACAAATATTTAGACTTCACATAAGGTTAATATCAAAATACAGATTTTAGAAATTATTCTAATTTTGTGAAATAATATTTGTTAAATTTATATAAAAAAATTATAATATTTTCTCACAATATGAAAAAACGTTTTTGAAGAAAACCATTTTTTAGAATATTATAACATTATTAATGTTGGGTGAAGATTTATTTCTAAATAATATATAAATTTATATTTAATAGGAAAGTTTTATATATTTCTTAATGTAGTTTATAGTATTTCTATTCTCTAATTTAAGGGCTAGAAAATATTGTACAGGTTAGGAGAATAATATTTTGAAATTAAATTACTTTTTATTTGAACTCACTCTTTCATATGATATAAGAAATCAAAAAAACATTTTAATTCAAGAAAAAAAATATTTTAAATGTATTGGGTGTTATATTCTATATCATTAAATAAATTTCATCCTTAGTTTATTTACTTATAATCATTAACCAAGAGTTATTAATTTGAAAATTCCTTTAATAAAAATTAACATCATAAACGTAGTTAATAAGACATCATCCTAAAAAAGAATAGGGAAATGTGAAGGTAATCACATAACTATGATTCTACATAGGAGGAATTTTTTTAACTGGAAATATAGACATGATAGAAATGAGTAAGTAGATTTGGAGAGTGATAGTAAAAATTGGTCACAGTAATTGAATGTTCAATAGAATGGAAAAAACTACAAAACCATAAATCAATAATGAATTATAATACATTAGATTCATCGAATATGAAGGTAATAGGATAAATTTTTTGTTTCCTGATAATTTTCAAAGATTTGATAGATTCTTTTTATATATTTATAGATAAAACCAAAAAATATACTAACTTGACATATTTTTATTATGTAATACAAATATTATCATTTCATTATGCTTTAATCTATTTTAACTTAAACTATTTTTCAATGGAGGGAATGTCCAATTATTCTTTGATTCCTCAAGAACTAAATTTAACATTTCATGGATCAATAGAACCATAACAAAGTAACTTGATATTCCTCTAATTATTATTAAAAATATGGTTATTATAATTTATGATAACTCCCCTAATTAATACGAATATATTAATCTTGAAAATTCGACAATGAATCAATAGGATTAAAATATATCATTCCATAAATAAATAAACATTAATAATTCTAAAGGTTGGGGATAAGACCCTTTATTAAAATAAGAAAATAGAGAATCATTTTGACTAGTTTAAGGGAAATGACATTTCAATCCCATAGGCTAATGTGATAAAACCAATTACAGACTAGTACAAAACCTATTATAGTGGAACGAAAGCCTATAGGGATAATCCCTTTAAAAAGTAAATGTTAATACAAGATACACCAACCTCCATCAATTCTTTGATTCACGCTGCTATCATCTCAACGGCCATCAAGAACCCTAATGTCACTGCCACCATGCTACGCAGCCAGTTTAAACTAGAGGAAGTCACTACTGCGCCCTACCCATCAAAACCGCCCACCCGCTATCGAAGAATCACCCACAACCAATCTGGACACACTTGTTACCATCTAGGACCACCGTCATAATGTGGAACCGCCGCTCAACCCTCTACACCAATTATGAGTCCCCATATTTTCACTTCTCCATCGTCATCTCCATGAATCTGTTACAACCATTAAAATAACCCTCAAAAATTAAAGCTTAGATCTAGTTTCAGATGCTCCCGAATTCTACCCGCAGACAACCAAAACCTGCCTAGGGCCACCCTCATCCACCTGATATGCACACACAGTGAATGACCAGCCGATGAGACAACACAACTGCCACCACCCAAGCATTGGGAAAAGTTGACGATGCCTCCCACCCAACGAAAATATCATTAATGAGCTAAAAATCCTAAAAATTCATCATTATTGGTCCCTCATTTTATCCCAAATCAAATTAATATTTTCCCTAAAATAGTTTATATAGAATCAATTTCAAACTAACTAGTACATCACATAGTCTAGTGGTAGGAAATGCACCCTTATCACGCTTTTCTTGTGGGTTCCAGCCTTGCAGACATTTGAAATGTGATGGGCTATCACCCATCACACAAATTTTCCATTTTAAAAAAATGTATTTATATAATTCTAATAGAATTCCCAAAAATATGATGAACATGATCGGAATGATAATATTCATCAAATTCATTTTTATCGACTAAAGTCTTCTTTATAACATATTATTTTTTAAAAAATAAAATGAAATTATTTAACTAGAATGTCCCAAACATTAGTAACACATTATATATTTTATTTTCCTCAATAATTCATTCTCTTTATAATATCACATTACTATAAAATCTCATTTCAAGTTCATTTAAAATATTCTTATATTATTTCAATTCCATAATGCAATATACTATAAAATAATACATTGATGTTTCAGGATTATCATATCCAAAATTCCATTAATTAATGTAATTCACGAAAATTACTCTCCCATTGATAAAATTAAACACTTAAATAATTCCACATGAATAATTGTCCGTACATAGTAAATTATGAATTAATTCTGAGTTTACTTCATTCACTGGGGTAATTTTCAATTTCCCCAAATTTATGACATTAAACTATTAATGGGACATAAATAAAATTAATTTCACAATTTCATGTTATAATGATTTTTTTTCATCAGCTATTAGCATCATTATTCATTCTTTTCCATGAATAAAACATCTTTTATTTCTATTAAGAATTTTTCCAGGGTGTATCTCCCAAATTAATGACATTTAAGATACTATGTATTATTTTAGATTTCATATTTGATACATGAACATCCATGAGACGTTATCCATATCTTGTTGGTGTGTTTGGAAATTCATGTATGTTATAGTTGTTTATCATAGCTCAAAGAAATTTTATTTTCCCTTATCCCGAGTTTCCTATATTTCAGTCTCATAAGGTCATCTTATTCATTAAATAATGAATTACATTTCCCATAAAATTTAGTATCGGAAATATTTCTATTATTTTCTTCAATTATCCATACTAAATAAGAAAAATGTTGACAATACATTAACATAAAAAACATAAATATTATAAAATTATAAATAATAACACATAAATTATTAATATATATACACTAATGTGTATCATTGTTTAATCTACATTATCCATTGTAATGATTATTATTAGGTTTCTGAAAATATCAATTTAATCAAGTCTATCTGAATGGTGCATACATAATTTATGAATTTCAAAAACATATCACCTTGAAGTGTCAAAATGGGTTCTTAGTAAGGAAAAATTTGGGGTACCATATTATGATCAAGTCAATCTTGATGTAATTTTTATGAGTTATTACCCCTAGGGACATCTATTAAAAAACAACGTCAACTATTAGTATTCAAACAACAATTTAATTTATTGGAATATACTTTATCTAAACAATATAATAATTTTATTATATTTTTCTACAATTGTTATTATCCTTAAACTAATACCTAGGGTTCACACTAGAGCTTTATCATACAAGTTTCAAAATGTTAACTAAAACATTTCTAGAATAAAAAATATAATGAACCAAGACATTTACATATATTATACCATTATGCTAAACATGAAGATCTATTAATTACAACCCAATAATCTTGAGGAATAGTTTCTTTGGAATAATAGGTTCTTCCAAAATAAAGGTTACACTAAAATAATTTTTTAATTATCTATAGTGATCTCCTAAATCATTTACATCTCTTAAAATTCATGGGATAAACTATGGAATACATATTAAAAAGTGGTCAGCATAAAATCAGAGTAATGAAATAATCATGATAAGGAAACATATGTGTGAGTCAATGGTATAACATAACATCATGAAAGAAAAAGGGAATATGAGTAATCACATTTGAGAATAACATAAATAACTTGGTATTATAAGGTTATGGATTCATTGGAATATTTTTTGAAACATAAAACATGATATAAACATAAATGTCAAGGATAAATATCTAGAAAGGAACACATGGTGGACCAAGTCCCAAAATGGATTAGGTTCAGTCTTCAATCTCATACATGATGTCTAAGGAGACTGAAATATTTACCAACTAATTGGAAGTATATATAATTATAGGCCCCAAAAAACATTCATATCACCAACATGGATATTTTTTCCACATATTAAAATCAATAATAAGTCATGAACATAAGAATCGATGGTGGAAAGATAATAGTTTAAATGATCATTCTTCAAATAATAATAAAATAGACTTCATAAAGAAGTTATTTGAGAATTTATCACAAGGCATATCTTACCCCCATTAATGTAAGGGAAAATCAGTTATGAATCTATGTAAGAGACATATATACACAATTTATAATCATTTACCATTATTAAAGAGAGAGATAATGTGAATTTGATAGATAGAGTTTCCATAACCCAAAGAAAAGGGTTGTTTAGAGAGATCGCTTACAATTAGCACAATTCATCACATGTTTTATTTATCATCCCTAATAATAAACATAATTCATTCATTTAATTTATTAATAAAATTTTTAGAATTATTAATCATTTTAATGAACTCCATTCTATTTCATATTAAATTACTTATTCGTTATTGTTTATGTTATACATTTTAATGATGTTTGTATCATATGCTCAATGTCAATTTGGTAAGATCCCTAAGGTAAATGTTATTATTAATTCATCATTTATAGATTATTAATAATTAGATAGTTATAAAAATATAAATAAATTATAATTTTTTAACAAAAATGATATATTATTATGAGAAATAAAAAATGTTACAATAATGGTGATGGTAGGTCGTACGTACGTCTGAGTAATATTTCAATTTTTTAATGATCATAATTGAAAGGAGATATTTATATTAACATTAAAAAAATAATAATTATATTTTAAATATCAAATTACTTCATTAAATATTCTTAAATATACTATCATTATGATTAGCTAATAAAATAAATAAAACACATCCCTTAGTGAGGATGTAGTCTACTATACTCACAAATGACGTTATAATTTTCCATGGATAATAAGGTAATTAAATATATTATATTTTAAATTTATAGAAATTTTTATTTCTAATTATTATAATATAAAGAGATTAAATCCTTTATTATGAATAATCATAAAAGGTGATGATTGAAAATGAATTACATCGGCTCACACAACAGTAGTTCTCCATACAAAATATCGATGGTTTCAATACCCATTTGGTGGAAGTGGAGAATGATTTTTATTATTAAATTTATATAATAAAATATTACTATATGTGAGATACTAATTATATTATATTATAATTATTGAGTTTGATTTTATAGTATTATAGGTGGAAATAAGAAACAAACACTCAGTTGTATCATTTAAAATTTCTTAGAAAAAAACCTTCATGATTATACTAAATGACTTTATAGATTAACTTTATGATAAAATAATGGATACATGGATTAGGGTATGTAAGTAAGGAAGTTATTTCTTCCCTCTTCTTTAAACTAATTGGTTCAGGAATTGTAGAAATGATAGGATATTTGTTCTCTTGTTTAAGAGAGGAGGAGTTTAATTATTATAAATACTAAAATATTTTCAATAATGGGAAGCCAATCGAAGTAAAAGTAAAAAAAAAATTAAAAATAAATTATTAAAGGAGGTATAAGGACCATACACACACTTATTGTTCAAAATAAATTTTTATCATTTTTTCCACTTTACGTCATTGGTTACTCACTTTTACGAATTTAAAATTTTCACCATTATAACTATTATTTTTAATAATTTTATTATTCATTGTGAAAAAATATATTTATGTTATTTTAGAATATCATTTCATATTTTAGATATAAAATCCATTTTATAAAATTCAATTCAAATAACTGGATGAATTTAATTTTAAATTAAACTAGAGGAATTGTCAAAAAAATATCTTTTAATGAAATATGTTTTTAAAACATTAGATGATCTTCTAATAAATATAAGACATGGAATTGTAATTAAATTAATTTTTATTTATATATATATATAATATTTAAATTCGATTTAAATAATTCATTATAAGGGGTTTTTCCTACTTCATATCGATAATCATTATGCTCTATAAAATAGTTTTAAAAAAATGTGTTTCCAAGCCTCAAAATAAACATATAATATAATAAAGTATAAATTTTATTTTGAAGTATTTAATGTGATGAAAGATAACTATTATATATTTATGTTAATTTTATATAATTTTAATTAATAATGAAACTTTTACACTAAATAATTTATTAAAATTAAATATCAATTTTACTAAAAAATGTTATTTATTACTATTTATAGAAAAACATGTATTTTAAAGAAAAATGTAAATTTTGACCCAATGTTAATATATATATGTTGATTTAAAAAATAGTGATAATTTTATAGAATAATATTTCAAAATTTTCAAAATAATAATAAAAATATATTCAAATAAATAAATTCCATATCATTTATAGTGGAAATATATTTTATATGTAATAATATATATTTTTAATGTTGAGTTATTATTTACTATGATTTTTTTAAAAACATATTTCATGTAAAACCATTATATATAATTCAAAAATTATTTAATATTATTCATAACCACAAACTTAATAGCAATGCTATATCTGTCATATTTTAATAGTAATATTTTAATATTATAATATGGTTCATTGAAAAAATGTGTTTTATTTACATAATACTATCAATTAAGTAAAATTTAAAACATCACAAATATATTCAATATTATTAGATTTTTTTGATGTGGTTATGGTGTCTTTTGATTTTTAGAAAGAGATGTAACATATTTTAACATTGTATCATTCTTTAGAGAAGTGTAGTAGATGATGTTTTATTAATCCGATTATTGTGCATACATATCTGATATTAAATATTGATAAGTCTCAGTTGGGTACACAGAGGTATAGGGGATTCGTGATTGTGTTTCCCCTTGAGATTCTACACAGGGATGGTGAGAGTCTAGTAAGAATTTGGTGTTATTTAATGGGAGCTTGTTTGTTCTATTTTTATCTCAAGGTGGTGTTCTCAATGAGCTCCAAAGATCACCTTTCACTGTGAAAACTAGTGTGAAAAATATATATAATTGATTTATGAGCTATATTTTTCATTTGGAGATGAAGCAGTAATTGGTAAATTTTGTGGCTATGTGTCTTGTTTTTCTGTTGGTGAATGTGGATCACCATGATCAAACAGGTTTGTTTGAGCAACTGGATGTTCCCAATTCAATGTGGTAAGACAAATAAAAGGATTTTTTCCTAGGTCACCTTGGACACATGGATCTTGTTATATAATTTTTTTAATAGAGTACAATCAAAATATGTCAACTCATTTCATGGCGGTCCATTAGTCGAGTTTCATGGATGTTTTGGTAGGGCGGTGTGTATGTTATTTGGATAGAATTCATGCTGTATCGAGGATCATTGTCTCTAATTGATATCCTCAATTTACCTCACAATTATAGAGGGGACTGAATTATGATTTTGTATCTCAGTTTCATCTTTTAACCACTATCGCACCGCAGGCATTTGTGACAAAAAGAATCTTATACATAAAATGGATGATATTTTTCAAAAATTCATCATCGACATTTCAAGATCTATGAAAAAACACCTTCCATTAGTTGAGATTTCCATCAATAATATCATACCTTAATCCATTGTAATGGACCTATTTGAGGAATTATATGAGAGGTTTATTCTTTCATTGTTATATAGGATGTGTAATGGGGAGTATATAGTTATTATACATGATGAACACTAGTGAATGGTAGAGAATATCTAGTTGGTGTAAGAAAGGATTATGGAATCACATGACCCTCATAATTCCTACTACGACAATAGGAATAATCCCTTTGAGTTTAAGGTTGCAGAATATATGTTCTTAAGGGTTTCCCTTCAATTGGGGTAGTGGTGGTTTGGTAGGGGGAATATGATTTATCCATTTGTTTATTATGACTTTTTAGGTGTTATTGGGGATGTTATAAAGGTATAAAATTTGTTGGAAGTTCCAATAAAAAATAGATAGGATGCATGAAATCATCAATGGGTCCCTAATTTATTAGTATCGCCATAATGATTCTTTCTAATTTTACTAGGGAGATTTTGATGATGATGATGAACATGTGTTCAGGGAGTGACCAATAGTGCTCTAGGTTCTCTAAAATCATCTGTTATGAGAGAGATACATTGTCTTTTTTCTCATTTTTTGAATGCATGTAGAATAGAGGACATTATATGGTACTGGGGGATACATATTAATGGATAGGACCAAACGTTGGTTTTCATTTTCCATACTATGTTTTTATTTTTTATTGTATTTTTTGAAAACTAGATTGAAAATGAGATAGTAATTATACCCGTTTGTATTATGTGTGTGTTGTTCCTTTTTTTAATGATGATGTGAAACCCCCTTCTTCATTGAGACACATTATACCATGTTATGTTTTTAGAAAATATAGGTGAGTATATTTCACCCAAATAATAACATATCTAGATGTAGTGGGTGGGGTTTCCATTTTATTTATACGAAATGCACTTTGAAGCTTTGATTGTAGAATTTTCTTACATGGGATTTTTGGAGGTCGATATGGTTGAGTTGATTTTCATGTGGAAAAGAGGCGGATAGTGGTTGGTTCTAGACGGTGTTTTGTTATTCTTTAATAGGTATGGTGATATGGTTATGTTGGTTATTTTACGGATAATGTGGGTTGGAATGATTTACTAGTGGTTGTTTTTGAGGTGTCATGAGATCCATGGGAGCTATATAACAATATAATTTTTAGAACCTCCCTATTATATTGGTTTGGTGTTGGTTCTAATGCAAGTGGATCAATTGAGAGGAGTATAATTTAATTTTTTGTGACTTCTCAACCTATTTGGTTGATGGTTTGGTGAGTTGGAGGTGTTTGGAGAAGTATTATGGAGGGTTATGAGGTGGTTCGTCCTATACAAAAATTGAATAATTTTTTTCCAAACATGAAATGTCAACTCATAATGTGAGTTGGTTTTTTTTGGATTCTGTGTCCTATGATTCACTACTTGTATCATGGGATGATTTATTTTTTAAATGGTAAATTCGGAATTGATGAAAATTCTTTTTGAAGAACCATGAAATTCAAAAGATATGTTTGATATTGGAATTTCATGCCTTAAATCAAATTCATAGATTCTATTTCATGGTCCTATGAGAATTTTCATTAATAATATCTAGTAAACTATGTGAAAAATAAAACTCCTCTTTATAAGTTATAGATTGACAATATATTCCATCATTCTACTATTATTCCTCTACGGTTTGGGAAAAACCAAGATGCCTTTGGAGGTCCCTATATCTCCCTTCCTCCTACATTGATCCTTCCATTATATATTTTGATTAGTTGTAATATATTATGATTAAGTTGTATATGTACTTTGTTTTCCATTGTTTATTCATTTAGAAATTCACAATAGTGAAGTTGTTTTGGTTCAGGCTGTGGGTGGTGATTTGTTTCATGATCCCATTTTATGATCTAGGTTAGTTAATGGTTTCCTTGTACAATTTTGGTTTATGGGTTGTTCTTTCTTCTCCCAATTGGGAACATAAAATCCGAGAGATGCTTTGGATAATGGGATTCTCATTCTCACCCAATATAAGTGCATGTGTGGGGATTTAATGTTTTCCCCTTCAATTGGGTGGATAGTATGAGTCAAATTTATAATGATAATTAATTTTAAAATATGAAATTCATATGGATGGGGAGTAATACCATGTTCCTATGGCCTTGATGATAATATTGGGGATATTACCACTACTTGTTTCAAATACATAAAAACTTAATATTTGAAGACATTGCTCTGATATAGTTGATATCTATGTGTGACCCAGGCTATGTTTCTTATTGATTACACTCTAAATTTAATAGATATGTCTATATATATGGTAATAAATTGGTTTCATATGGAAATATTTTTTGTGGGATAATAAGATTTCTAAATAATGAATTTATGTAATCTAAGAAATTAAATGTAACAAGTGGAAGCCTAGATGTGATGATTTTTGTGGTTTTTCATTTTTTGATTCCTAGTGTGATGTGGGATATTGTTTTGTAGTTTTTTGGTATGGTGGGTGAGATTAGTGGTTTTTGAAATATGGGGAGTTTTTTGGTGGGTTTATTTTGTGGTGGTTATTATGCACTATGCGGCTATTATATAGTGGTTTAGATGGTTGGTTATTTTAATGAGGTTTCTTGGCTAATGTGGTGTTGTGAAAATGGTTTATATGTGATGTGTGAGATGTTATGTGGTTTGGGTATTTTCAATTTCCCCATTAGCAATGGAATAAATTGTGATTCTAAAATGAAGTCATAGTAGTTGGTAACTAAATAAGAATGTTTTTTTTGGTTTTTTTATAATTGAATTAATAAATCATAATGATAATTTTTTAAAATTCTTAATGACATATATCATTAAATTGGAGTTAATAGATACAAAAACAATTTAAATTTGTTGATCATTAATATAAAGTGTTAATGTATGGATTTTTTTGGTGGTTGTGTGGTTTCTTTCATTTAGTGGTGGTAGAAGTTGTGAAAATTCACTTATAGTGTCGTGGTTCTATGGTGGTGAATGATAGTGAAGTTGGTGAGAACATGTATGTTGGGTATTGTGTTATATATATATATATCATTTATTTTACATTATTCCTTTTCATTCCCCAACAGAGTTGGATAACCTTAACAGCACCAAATTTTATCAGTTTCTAGGTGTTATTTCCAATATCTAGGATTTGGTGATATATATTTATAGCCAAACCATATTCCTCTCTCACTCATTAGTAGAATTAATTCTATAAGTTTATGATCAAGATTACCCAATAGCTATGTAATGTGAAATGTGGTGGGTATCATGAATAGTGGGAGGAGGGATTGATGTTTTTTCTTTCACATACACGATACCGCTCTACCCTATTTAGGTGGTGAGAAGTGACGTGATAACCCATGTTTCATAGCGTGGTATATAATATGAGGATTCTATATGCTATTATTATATGATAGACCATATATGGGTCTGGTGGATAGGGATTGTTCCTGACCCACAATAGAGATGGTTGGTCGATTGATGGGATATGTATGGAAGGGATTGGATTATAAGAAATTTGGAAATGAGGCATGATAGTAAAAAATCAATGGGGGAAGAAGCATATGGGTGCTTTTTCTAAGTTTCCACTATTACTTTTTAAATATTCAGCATGATTTTATGAGTGATCCAATGTCATGATGTGATTTCTTAGTTGACCAATTTAGGTACTTGTTTGTTTTTCTATTTATTCACAAGCCTGTTATTATGATCCATTCACATGTGTACTAGTGAACTTGGGTACGATAACACTAATTAAAATTTTATTATCAACATACATATGCTAACTATTTTTCAGGATTCCAAGAGTACATTAGGGTCTTAGTTAGACATTAATATATTATGATTTATAATTTTTTTTGATTTTATTCTTTAGGACTTGTTTTTTGGTATTTATTTGGAGACCTTTATTTTTTTATTGTGTATGCATTGTAGGATTATTTTCTGTTTAAATTTATTTTATATTTTGGTGTATTTTGTGGCGTATTATCCAATATCTCAATTTAATATCCTTATAAGAGACTTAGGACATACATTTGTGATATTTTCATAACCTTGGTACTTTTACTTATCTCAAGACATACAAGGGACTTGATTCAAGGGTCACTATATCACATTATTTTTTTGAGTAGGTGAAACTTTTGAGTTAATTGGACAAGATAAATACATATTAAATGATCATTAAATATGTAAAAAATCATGTATTGAATAGAAGACTTATTTTTTCAATGAAATGATGTTTTGTAGATGTAATGAATCATTATTTAAAATGTATAAATTGATCTCTATTAAAAACTAATTTAATAATTTTTTCTGGAATGTATGAATGGACATCATTCAATTAGTTATTCAATTTTTAGAAATGATTATAAAATTAGTTGATGGTAAAAAAGAGTTATTTTAAATTAAATAGTTTCTATGAGGGTAATGTGTTTCTATCAAAAAGATTAAATAAATAATTAGTGTTTAATGATTTTATTAAA
Source organism: Viscum album (assembly GCA_963277665.1). Taxonomy (NCBI): domain Eukaryota; kingdom Viridiplantae; phylum Streptophyta; class Magnoliopsida; order Santalales; family Viscaceae; genus Viscum; species Viscum album. Next base: position 1,494,563,704 of record OY728151.1, on the reverse strand, counting down.
ATTTAGAGATTATTTATTTATGAAAATAATTTAAAATTCATTTTATAGTTTTTCAATTAATAGAATGTATGTGAATTTATTTCTATGCTTCTTAAGGCATTTGCATTAAAATAGGGGTTCATCACATTTTTTCATATAATTTTATTTTTTAAAAAATATTGAAATTTAATTTGATATAATGGAATCGATATTAGGAATTAAAAAATATTAATTTTATAATTAGGAAACATTCGTTTTTGGCATTAAAGAATTATAAAAATTTTAAACATTAGTTACCATGTTTAAGGATAAAACAGGTATATTGAGGGGCTGGGAAAATAATGAATATGGGTAAAAATATGTGATTAACATGACTAATTCATATTTAATAGAGATATTTTGGACCTATATTTTCTAATAGTTTAATCCTTTTTCATATGGATCAATATTGATAAGAAATTATATTTTTATTATTTAAGTAATTTAAGTAATTTCATGTTTTTGATCTCCCTCACATAAAAAAACAAAACCTCATATCCTTATTAAATAGTTTGGAGAAATATATCATGTCATGACCCGCTCCCCTCAAGGTGTAAGCCTCCTAGGGTGATAATGTGATAAGGGAGATAATGAACCCTGAGTCCAGCCTCCATTATCCCATGGGTTGGTGACTAGCACCGAGGGTATAGTAAACACACAAAAGGGAGACATTACCCTCTAATAGAACACATGAAAAAGAGAGATAAGATAGACACCAACCAACTCCAACTCAGACTGGAATATAAAAGAAACCCCAAGTACACATATTTAATGTCCTACAAAACTACTACAACTAAATGTATTAACTACAAGTACTAATGGAAAGTAAAAAACAGCATCAACCATAAGACCAAATAGCTCTTGCAACCCCAAGCTAGTAGAAACCTACTTGAACTCCAACCTCCTCCAAGTGACCTAAAAAACAGTTTATATATACATAGGGTGAGTATAATAATATACTCATTTGGATCCTCCCTAGATCCTCTCATGAAAATGTAATGAAATCATGCTATAGAATAGTGAACAATAAGTGAAACTAGCTCCTCAACTAAATAAGTATACTATGTTCCCAACCTAACCATGGATATTCTCACAAACTATCACAAACAAAAGTATATAATTTGATAAAGAATATCAAGGGTACCCTTCTACCACTTCCACACTAGTTTTCCACTTTTCTCCAATGTCGCACGTCTAAAGAATCTCTCTCCCAAAAGGCTTCCCACAAACACCTGGGTGTAGCACTACAACATGAACCTATTGTTAGAAAACATCATTGTGCATGTAACCAAAGTAACCAAGTAGTTTATGGGAGCCAAAACATGCACCTCATTCCATTTTAATCATTTTCACTTTACGTTAATTAGTTTTTTAATCATTAATTAACAATTTACAATTTCAACATTATATTTCATTAGAATCACACCCAAATTCCACTGTTTCTTTAAATTTCAACCTCACCACTACGTACGAGAAAGATCCAACCCCATGGGTTAAAATAATTTATTCAATCATTTATTAATAACATTATTACCTACCCATATTACCAGGAATTCAATAAAATAATTCTATGCTACTAAACATAAGGGTGGTCAACATGGTGAGTAGATGAACTACATGTCATGTCTTTACCCCCTATAACAATAGCATATATGAATCCTCCCTCAGGAAGCTAAACACAGAAAGAACGTGGCATACCCCGTGCAACTTCACCAATTTTTGGATAGAGGGTAAGCGAATGAGCTGCCTTGAGTATAAGGGAATGCAAATAAGATAAACAACCAACAAGAATCAGCATGCATCCAAAAATTCACATCCAACCCATTTATACATCCCCGATGTACTCCCCAACACCCACATGCGTAAACCGATGTATCTCACCACTCTAGGCGTCAACTGCTGCCACATTAAATGGGACTCCCTACCCCCACATATCCCAATTTCCATCCTGGCTCACATCACAACACAAGTAGTAGGACAACAAATATCATATCAATTGGGCTCTTGGACCTTAAACAAGGCATCCAACCTTCAAACACAATGATCTCTCACAAATCCAAGCTTAAGGCTCTTGGACATTACATTCTAGAGGGAAACTCAAATCCTATGAGGCATTATCTTTTTATCAAATAACTAGTTCTTAAATCAATCTAGAATTAACCAATTTATTATTTGTAGGTTACAACTATGGGTATCTTAAACAGGAAGCTATCATAACTATTACAAATCAATTAAACATTATTACTGCAACATTTTTACAAACATGAAATTACAATAGAAATGACCAGATTCATTTACATTCCACTTAATCATTGATCATTAATTTACAATTAATACCAGTTTACATTCTTCACTAATTTCCATCAAGAATGAAAAGATAAACAAATAAATCATAGATATCACAGTATCTAGAAAAAAATAAGAGGCAATAGAATATGATCTATATCAATTTATTTATTTGGATCCAATATTTTTTTATTTCAATCCCATTGTGATCCGGTGGTCTAAAACATGCTATCTTTATAGTTTCACATAAAAGAATATAGAAGCAATGAATCCCCTTCCTCAAAAGATTCTTGACATTATTTATATGAGAATGATCTACACAACATATTACAATCCCCTTCCCAGTGAAAACGACAACCACCCAAGGATGTTGTGGCACGACTGCACCAACTGAAACCCATGAAAACTCTATTAGATCATGGAGATCACATGTCATAACAATGAAATGAGGATATAGGGGAAAAGGATCAAAGAACATTCAAGAGATAAGGTAGATCATATGCTCTATTGATGATAGATCGACACTTACTATTTGCACCAAAATAGGGGTGCACATGCAGCATGAAGAAACTCAAGGTGGAACAATCCGAGGATTAATGTTTGATCACACCGCTCCTGTAGAAAGAAGGAAATGTTCGAGCATCTTGCACTAGGGAACAAGAAGGTAGAACAAGGAAGGAATATATCATGAACCTTTAGAGGATTTAAAGGAGTAGTGGAATATGATATGTTGGATTTTCTATTAATAGAGGATCTCATTAAACCACAAGGTTTGACCAAGTTAAGGCATCCCAAGCCTTAGGAAAATTAATATAGGAGTTATGGATTCGAATTGAACTTATATCCCTTAAAACAAGTGCTAGAATGTGTTTTTTATCAATGAAAGTTCATATAGGGGTGAAACTATAGAAATATGGAAACACAATTCACCTACCGGTTCTAGAAAACTATTCAAAGAATGACTCAAAGACACCGATGAAACTATGCACATATGGACTCACTGATACTAATGGAACTGTTCACAAAAGGAATCACTAACACAGAAGACACTGTTCACCGAAGGACTCACCAACACAGATGTCACTATTCATTGAATGAATCACTGACACCGATGGCACTGTTCATAGAATGAATCACCAACATTGATGGTATTGTTCACAGAATCACTCACCGACACCGATGGAACTATTCAAAGAATGAATCATTGACACCGATGAAAATGTTCACAGAATGACTCACCGACACCGATGGGACCGTTCAGAGGATGAATCACCGACACTAATGGCACTGTTCACAGAATGACTCACCGACATCGATGTCACTGTTAACAGAATGACTCACTGACACCGATGGAACTCTTCACAGAACGAATCACCATCACCGATGCAACCATTCACATAATGACTCACTGAAACTGATAGAACTATTCACAAAATAAATCACCAACAATGATGGTACTATTCACATCGGTCTCACCATTGGAACTCTTCACATAAGTCTCCCCAGTGGAACTGTTTTCATCGGTCTCACTACTGGATCAATTCATAGTGGTCTAACCGGTGGAACTGTTCACAGTGGTCTCACTGTTCGAACATTTCACACCAGTCTCACCGATAGAACTGTTCACATTGATCTCACCGATGGAACGGTTCACATCATTCTCACCAATGGAACTGTTCAAATCGGTCACACCGATTGAACTATTCATAGAATTGGATCTTTTTGGAAAAGCATTAGGGATAAGTCACCTTGACCTCCTAGAACACCTCAAACACAAGATTTCCACAAAGGAATGGCCATGAGAAGTCCAGGACATTGCATTAGATACCTCTAAAAACATCATCGTCCTCGATAATAGAAAACCTTCCCAAAAGGAAACAGAAAAGGGGTCCAAACAACCACCCATTGAGATACATCTCAAAAGATATAAATCCACAAGAAAATATAAAAGAAAACCATCTTATAATCAAAAAAGGTCTATAACAATAAAGTGAATGTTTTGACATGAAAATATTTAAACATAAAAAAACTATGGGTATTGAGAACATATTTGCGGCTTAAGATCCTATATACCCTCCTCCACACCACAATGTCACCACCAGACATTAACCAAGGGGATATAATTCCCAAACAACACCTTCTCTTTCTGGTCTTGGAACTTTGTAGGCCTCTCCTCGAAGGTCACATCATTATCAACATTGAACTCTTCCCAATGAATGATGTAAGAGTCATCATGAAGATAACAACAGAGCTGTGACAGATAAAAGACATCAGGTATCTGGGTCATCTGTGGGGGAAGTGCTACTCGTTATTCCACGAATCCAACACGATCCAACACCTCGAAAGTCCCAAAAAACCGGGTAGACGTCTTACTACTACAACCAAAACATCGCTTCTCACAATGGGGAGTCACCTTTAGAAACACATGATCCCCAAAATCAATCTCCAATGGTCTCCTACTTCAGTTGAAGTATGATTTCAGATGATCTTGGGCTTCCTTAATCCTATCAAAAATCACTAGAACCATCTCTGTCATATTTTTCACTAGTTCCGGTTCAAGAATTGATAACTATACGACCCTAGTCCAGGAAAACAGAGAACGAAAAGGTCAGCCATACAAGGCTTCAAACAGAGCTATACCAATGGAGGAGTGGAAACTATTGTTTTAAGCAAACTCCAATAAGTTTAAGTGCCTCACCCATGAACCTCTGAAATCCATGACACAAGATCGCAACATGTCTTCAAGAGTCTTGATGGTCTGTTCTATCTAACCATCTATCTGTAGATGAAAAGTAGTGATAAGGCATAGTTGTGAACCAAAACAATGATGGAGAACTCTCCACACCCTATAGGTAAATTGAGGATCTCAATCAGAAATGATTGGTCACGGGAAACCATGTTGTCTCACCACCTCCTACAGATACTACATTGAGAAAACTTCCACTGATCTTGAATCCTTGATTGTTATAAAGTGGGATGATTTTGTTAAATGATATAATACCTACCAAATGGCGTCATGTCCTCCCTAAGCTCAAGGTAAACTAGTAAAAAAGTTGATTGAGATCTCCACCTACTTCCGTTGAGGAATATCTAATGGCTGGAGTAAACCACCAGGGACACAGTTCTTTCCCTTCACCTTCTGGTAGTCCAAGAATCGAGACACAAACTCCACAACTTCATGATTCATCACAGGACTCCAAAAATTGCTCCTCAATTCCCGGTACATCTTTTTCATTCCAGGGTCCACCTCTAAAGGAAAACTATGGAACTCTCGGAGAATAGTCTCATGCATCACTAAAGAAACAATAATCCTTACCTGATACAACACTCAATGTTTTTCATCCTCATACCAACCATTAGGGGCCTCGCTACAAACAACTCAGTCTCTTCAGACCTCCACCTCAAGATCCCCCAACTGAGACTCCTCTATCTATTGCACCATATATGACTGCACCATCATCTAGAAAGGACATCCTCTTCTCCCAACTTCTCCCATATTGATATTTAATGCTCATTATTCTTCCATAACTCTCCAAGAATCATCAGATTCATTCCCAACATCACTATGAGACTTCCTACTCTGCGCATCAAGTACAATATTCCCATTCCCAAGAGTATACAAGATTTCAAAGTTTTATTCCTATAATAACTCCATCCGCTGACACTGTCATAAGCTTATGTCATGCTGGGACAAAACACACTTCATTCACTTATGATCGGTGAAAACCACAAAGAGATAGCCAATGAGGTAATGTCTCCACAACTTTAGAGAAAACACCACTACCACCAACTCAAGACCATGGGTGGTATAGTTATGTTCATGGAGATGCAACTGCTGATACCCATATGAAATGAACGATCTATTCTACATAAAAACACAACCTAACCCCAGATGCGAAGCATCACAAAATACATCAAACTGAACTCCATCTGATGGAAGGAAAAGAACTGGAGAACATAAAAACTTCTCCTTCCGATACTCAAAAGCCTCATAATGTTTATCATTTCACATGAATGTCTGATCCTTCATGGTCAATGATGTTATAGGATTTTCAACCAAAGAAAATTCCGCTACGAACCTCCTATAGTAGCATGTGGGACCAAGGAAACTTCACACCTCTGCCACTGTCTTGGGGGTTTCCCCAGACACGACTTCTTCTCTCATTGATGGATCCACATTAATCCCTATTAGGACACCACATGACCTATGAAACGAACTTATTGAGCCCAAAAATCACACTTCAACAACATCCCAAACAGTTACTGTTGGCAAATAACTCACAAAACATTGTTCAAATGCTATGTATGTTCCTCCTCAGACATGGAACACCCAAGGATGTCATTGATGAAAGCCGCCAAGAACCTATCCAAGAACTCACAAAACACAATGTTCATCAATCCCTTGAACACAACTGGATAATTAGTCACACCGAATGAAATTACAACAAAATCATAATGCCCATAACGACAACGGAAAATAGTCTTTGGGATATCCCCATTCTTCACATGCATCTGATGATATCCTGACCACAATTCGATCCTTGAGAATCAAATTGAACTCTTATGTTGATCACAAAAATCATTAATCCACAAAAGAGGATAGATATTCTTCACTATCAATTTATTTATGTGATGATAATCAATAGATAACTGAAAACTATTGTCATAATCCTTCACGAAAAAAACCGGTGCACCCCACGGTGACACAATCGGTCGAAAAAAGACACACTATAATAGAACATAAAGATTTATATGTATATCTTGTAACTCATAATTGGTCATATTATATGGATATATAGGGATATGAGACCCTTCTAGATGTATCTCGATCCCAAAATTGATCTCTCGTCAAGGGGGTAATGCTATAACCTATTCTGGAAAGACATCAGGGTACTCTTTTATGACCCTCGTAAACAACAACTATGGAACATCTAAACAACTAATAATTAGCTTTTCCATCAAGGATGATTGGGAAAGAACACGCCTCTTTCCCATCCGAGGGTCTCGCTCGCCAATAAACACAGTTGGCTCTCCATCAGTATCAGAGACCAACACCTACCTCCTGAAGTAATCCACGATATCCTACATCGAATATAACCAATCCATGCAGAGGATGAAATAATATGGTTGTATCCATAAACATAGGAAATCTATCCAAGATTGGTACTACCCCAGCAGTATCTCACAGTCTCTATATACTTCAAACATACTAGATCGACCTCCAACTGGCGTAGTCAACGCCAAGGGCACTGGAAGCCTCTCTATCTCAAGTCCCAAAGCCTGGACAATGGTAGGTGATATTAAAGAGTGTGTCATTCCTGAATCAAACAAGGCATACACCCATGTAAAAAACAAGAAAATGGTACCTCGAATGATGTCTGGCTCGCCTTGTGCTGGAAACGCTAAAACAAGAAGTTTGACATGATCTCCTCCAAAGCCTCTCTGACCCTGATGAAGACCACCACCATCGATGTTATCTACTCTCTGAAGATGGGGGTCATCACGGGGCTATCCTCTGCCTGCCCCAACTGCTCTCTATTAATCTGAAGCTGGTGCAACCTACTGGTTCTTCCTCAGCTAAAATTCCCTCAACAAAGAATGTGGAGAGGATCACCTAGAGTATGATGACTTCTCTGAATGTCCGGGAACTCTCGCTACTGATAACCTCATCCTCTATAAGAAAAACAAGTGATTGATCCCATAGAATAGTGCTGAGAGTTACAGCGTATGGAGAAATGAAATGCTGAGGGATAGGACCTACCCCCGGACGAACGTAAAATCTTCTGACTAGAAAATTGGGAACCCTAAAACACATCTCTGCTTCGTGAGGAATCATGAAGACTCCCCTCTCGAGATGATCTTGTTCAGTCCAATGTTCTCTCGATGACCTCTTCCCTCTCTATAACATCAAGATATGTCTTCAACATAAACTAGGTGACCTAGCGCTGGATCTCTTGATGCAAATCCTCTTCGAAATTCCTCTCACTACTGAAAAAAGGCCTATACCCACGGTTCAAAACCGTGGGTATAGCCTATACCCATGGTTTTGGGAACTGTGGGATGGAACAGCCTCAGTATAGGTCCCCAGCCTATACCCATGGTTTTCCAAAACCGTGGGTATAAGTGTCCTTACACCGTGTCCCTGAAACATAGCCAATTTCCAGAGTGTCAATGACTTTTACCCATAGTTTCAAAATTGTGGGTATAGGTCCTAAAATAATTCAGGCACCGAGTTTTGATCCTACAACCTCTTCGCTGCAAAAATCGCGTCTAACCACTACCCTAACTTCACCTATATGTATATATTTATATATATATATTTAGTTAAATATAGTTATAAAAACCAAGGGTATAGAGGGAAGAACCATGGGTATAGGGTTCCCGCCAAAAAAATTTCCTTCCCGGGAAAACAAAAATTTCCCGCGCAAACAAAAGTCACCTATACCCATGGTTTTTCATAACCATGGGTTTTGGTTTTTTATCCCAGACCTATCCCCACGGTTTTCCCCAAAACCGTGGGTATAGGTGACATTTCAGGTTCTATCCCCACGGTTTTCCAAAACGATGGGGATAGACCCCCCCTATACCCACGGTTTTTCCAAAACCATGGGTATAGGTCCTGAAAAGTCACCTATACCCATGGTTTTACAAAACCGTGGCTATAGCGGGGGTCTATCCCCACGGTTTTTGGTAAAACCGTGGGGATATGTCCATTTTCCAATAGTGTCTCTCTGGCCTCCTCATCCGACAATAGGTTGGATGAAAATTGTAAATCATAAAAAAGATTCGAAAAACCCACACACTGGAGCTCCCCTATCGAAGAGTAAGAGGCTCCTGGTGATTGGACGCCTTCACAGTCGACGAAAGAAGCTCGACTCTAAACATGTCTCATAACTCTTCCCATGACCAAAGACACCCAATTATCTTTTCAATAACAAATCGAAATGAAGGATATCTCGACCTCCTCTAACCAGTCCTCTGTGAGTACATCAGAAATAGATCCCTCATACTATTTTAGACTTTGGCTCTTAAACTTGAGGATTTTCCTCCTCTAAGTGTTGTCGTCGAAAACCTCTACCCTATGATGATCTGATTGCACAACCTGTTGGACATATGTTTTATGAACCTGACGAGGATGTCAACCAAGAGCTATACCTGAAAATTAACAAATTGTTAGAGATCCTAAACCCAGAATATTGAAGACCCAACATCAATTAATTAATTCTTTTCTTTTATTCATTTTGGGTTAACCTATACAAAGGTAGACCCATTAAAACACATGCTCAAATAAGTATGATTCATGATATTTTCCTATGTCTCTACCATATAACTAGTATCAACCTGTTTAGTAGCCATTATAAACATAAAGTCCTATGCATCGGATCACAGGGGGCCCTAAACCCCTATGTCTCAACTGATCTCCAGTGATTACATGACTTGATAAACATGACTGAAACCATTTCCCTACAAACCCATTCAACCTCACTCGTGCTTAACACCAAACTCTATCTTATCCCTCAACTAGACCTATGATACCACTCTGTCACAACCCCAACCCCACACGGTGTTCCCCTCCTCGGTCGACAATGTGAGATGGTAGATAATGACCTCCGAGTCCCGTCTCTAGTAGGCCCAGGGTTGAGGACTATCACCGAAGGTATAATAAAAACATAAATGGGAGGAATTAACCTATATGAGAAAACGTCTGAAAGAGAGAGATAAGACAGACACCTACAAACTACAACTTAGAATCCAATATCAATGAAATCCCATGTACACGTATGTAATGTCATGAGAAACTACAACAAATGAATGGAAAAACTATAATTACAAAAGGAAAGTAAAAAAATAGTAGAAACCACAAGCCCAAACATCTCCTGCAACCCCAAACTAGTAGAAAACATCATGATCTCCAACCTTCTACAAGTGACCTAAAAAATAGTTTATATATACATAGGGTGAGTATAACAGTATACTTATTTGTATCTTCCTCAAAGCCTCTTGTGCAAAAGTAAAGAAAGAATGCTAAAGCACAGTGAACAACAAGTGAAACTAACGCGTCACTTAAACATGTATACTATGTTCCCAGACACACCATTACTACTCTCACCATTTATTTCATTCAAGAGTATATAATATAATAAAGAATATCAAGGGTTCCCTACTACCACTACCCCACTGGTTTTCCACATTGCCCCAACATCGTTTTTCTTAAGAATCTATCTTCAAAAAGGATTTCCTACGACACTTGGGCGTAGTAATAAAACATGCACCTTATGCAACAAAACCACCACATCCATGTAACCAAAGTATCCATATAGTTTCTAGGATCCACAAAATCTTGCATAATGTGTATCATACATCAGGTATTAAACATCAATCCATTATAGCCCATACTCCATGTAAGGATCCTCAAGCCATCATAGCATATTCACGTTACACATATAGTATTCTGTAGGAAACTATATCCAAAATATATGTGTGTGAATAACTAGAAGCCGCTAAAGCCCTCTAAAAACATATATGGGAAAAAATAACCACTATGCCTACTAGCAAAAGTATGTACCATGAGAAGAGAGTGGGGACAAAGGGGGTATTCATCCATCCATCCACCCACTTGAATGTTTTGGAAAACACCCCCAGGACTCAGAATCCCCGAGGTGTCAATTTCCATAACTGATGGGGTGGAGTAGCATATAGAAACATAAAAAGTATATAACATACTATATCTCACAACCACACAATGGGCATAAACTATTCTTAGACTCAATTGTAGTTAATGTCTCTCAGGCTCCCATCTTCCACTTCTATGACTAGGTATCCTATAAGCACACAACCATTTAAAGAGCTTTATTACATTACATCATTCCATTTTTATCAGTGGCACATTGCGTTTATTAATTCATTAAACATTAATAAACCATTAACAATTTCCACATTATATTTCATTAGAATCACACACAAAGTCCACTGTTCCTTTAAATTGCAACCTCAGAATTACATACCAGCAAGCTCTAACCCCATAGGATAACATAATTTATTCAATAATTTATTAACAACATTATTAACATCCCATATTCCCAGGAATTTTAGGAATACATTCTAAGCTACTAAACACAAGGGGGATCAACACAGTGAGTAGATGAACTACCTATCAAGTCTCTGCCGCCTATAGCAAGAGTGTAGACCTATCCGAAGCTAAACATGGAAAGAACGTGGCATACCTCATGCATTTTCACCCCTTTATGGAAGGTGGGTAAGAAAAATAGCTACCTGGAGAAGAGGGGAAAGTAAAGAAGATAAAAAACCAACAAGAATCTATAAGAATCCAAACATTCACATCCAACCCATTTCATCATCCAAGATGTTCTCCCCGACACCCACATGCATAAATTGATGCTTCTCACCACTCTAGGAGTAACCTGTTTCCACAACCAATGGGACTCCCTTCCCCCACATATCACAACAGTCGTCAAGACTCACATCACAACACAAGAAGCAGGAAAACAAACATCATATCAATTGGGATCTTGGCCCTTATACAAGGAATCCATCCTTCAAACACAATGATATCTCATAGCTCCAATTATAAGGATCATCGACTTTACAAGCAAGAGGGAAATGTAGAACCCTATGATGAATTATCTTTTTATCTAATAGTCAGTTCTTTAATCCATCTAGAATTAACCAATTTATTATTTGTATTTTCCAACTATGGGTAACCTAAACATTAAGCTATCATAGCTATCACAAATCAATTAATCATGTTTGCTGTATCAATTTGATTAGCATCAAATAAATACAAGAAGAACTAGATTCATTTACATGTCACTTTATATTTGATAATTAATTTACAATTAATCATAGTTTACGTTATTTACCAATTTCCCTCAAAAATGAAATGCTAAATAAGGAAAGAATAGATATCACACTATATAGATAAAAATAAGAGGAAATATCATAAGATCTATATCAATTTATTTATCCGGTTCAAATATATTGTTATGAAAATTACATTGTGATCCAGTGGGCTTAAACATTATAACTCTATAGTTTCACATAAAATAATAGAGAAGCAATGAATCCCCTAACTGAAGTTGTTATTGACATTATTTATACAAGAACGATCCACAAACAGATTACAATTTCCTCCCTCTTGACAACAACATCCACCCGAGGACGCCGTCGCACAACCTTAACAACCAAACCCATGAAAACTCCATTAAAACATGGAGATCACATTTTATAACATGGAAATGAGCAAAAAAGGAAAAAGGATAAAAAATGAAATAATGAAGGTAGATCATGCATTTTATCGATGATAGATCGACACTTGTTACTAGAACTAAAATAGGGGGTGCACATTTAGTAGGAAGAAACTTTAAGGGGAAACGATACGAGGATTAAGGTTTGATCACACTGATCCTATGGGAAGAAGGAATGGTTCGAGCATCTCTCACCAGTGAACAAGAAGGTATAAAAGGAAGGAATATATCTTGTCCCTTTTGTGGATTTAATGGAGTAGTGGTTTAAGATACGTTGGATTTTCCATTAAAAGTGGATCACATTAAACAAAACTATTTGACAAAGTAAAGGAATATCGATCCTTAGGAAAATTAATATTGGATTTATGAATTCTAATCAGCCTTAAATCCCATAAAATAGGACTTGAATGCATTTTTTGTCAAATAAAATGATTAAAGGGGAAAAGCTGTAGGAAGCTTGAAACAATGTTCACCTATCATTGAGGGAAACATTGTTTACAGAATGACTCACCAACACCAATGAAACTGTTCACAGAATGACTCACCATCACTGATGGAACTGTTCATAGAAGGAATCATTAACACTGATGCCACTGTTAACAGATGGACTCACTGACACCAATTGCCTATTCACAGAATGACTCACCAGCACCGATGGAACTATTCAAAGAATGACTCACCAACACAAATGGAACTGTTCATAGAAAAACTCACCTACACTGATGGAACTGTTTACAGAATGACTCACTGACACCAATGGCACTATTCATAGAATGGCTCACCAAAATAGATGGAACTTTTCATGGAATTACTCACCAACATCGATGTCACTATTCAAATAATGACTCAACAACACTGAGGGGACTGTTCACAAAATGAATCACTGACACCGATGACACTATTCACGGAATGAAACACAGACAATGATGGCACTGTTCACAGAATGCCTCACCGAAACTGATGGCACTGTTCATAGAATGACTCACTGAAACCGATGGAATTGTTCACATTGGTATCACCAATGGAACTGTTTTCATCGGTCTCACGGATATAACCCTTAACAGTGGTCTCATCGGTTGAACTGTTCACATCATCCTCACAAGTGGAACTGTTCACATCAGTCCCACTACTAGAACTGTTCACATCGGTATTATTGGTGAAACTGTTCACATCGGTCTCACTGATGCAACTTTTCACAGAATTGTAATTTTTGGAAATGGTTTGGGGATAAGTCACCTTGGCCTCCCAAAACATCTCAAATGCCAAATTTCAGCAAAGTAATTGACTAGAGAGGTCCAAGACATTACATATATCATCCAAAAGATATTAAAAATCATCCCTTTCTTACATACCTTCATCAAAGATCTTTCTTCATCTCATATGAAAAGTCCACAAGAATTCATTTTGATACTGATAGATGTCTCTCAAATAAGAGGTATAAATATTAACCAAGTTCCTCCAAACATTATTTATTCTTAAATATCCTATAAACATGATGTATATATCATTATTGGATGAATCTGGTATCATATATATATATATATATATATATATATATATATATTAATATTTTATTTTGGTGATGTCTCAACAATTTTCCATCTTTTTCCCATCAAATGTTGAATGAAAGTACCACTTGTGTGTTTTTTTGGTCTACTATCACCAAGTTGAAATATAATTCATTTTCAATCACCACATCACATTGATGGATATACTTATTGATTATAAAGGTTTATATGAAATAAATTATATAGCTATGATTATGTTATTACAAAATATTTTTTGTATATCTTTTCTTCTTTTCCATTGAAAATAAAAACCACATTCATGATTATGTAAAGACTACAATATCCAAGAATTATTTCCATTAATATTCTACCACAAAAATAAATTTTAAGAACCCAAATATTCATTTTTTTCATGGATCCTTATTTCAGGTTGTTTTTGAGGAAAAAGGTATAAATAAGGTTATTCTGAGTAAACGACGTGTACATCCATGTACACACAGTGCACCCAGTTACCGTGTATAGCCATGTACTGGCCATGTATTGGCCATGTACAAGACTGTGTGAGGACCCAGATGATCCGCTTATGTCGGAGACTGTTGAGGCTAATACACGACATTTACTGTTAATGAACATGCCATGTTCTTTTCCTTTTATTTGATAAATCAGAGTAGGTTCGCATCTCATCTTTGAAAACCCCTTCTATTGGTAGTGGTTCATACATGAGTGTGAGGGCATGGACAACAAACTAATAACCCATATTGATTCTCCGTACGAGATTTGATTGAGTCACCATCTGGTTCATTGGAATCCCAAATATCTACGTTGATATAGGCTTATTCAAGGGATGATGTTCAAGTATTTTGATCATGAGACATCGAGGTAGGTGTTTTGTGCCCTTAGTTGTTTTTCTTTGGATTATATATGCTTAATGTTCCGCAAAACCATGTTTGTGGTATTTCTTTATTGAAATTTGACCATTTTTAATACATGATATGGTTGTTTTATTGAATAGGGTTTCTCATATATGCACAAGGTTATGTACCATGTTTCAATTCCTTGTTTTATTAGGATGGAGTTAGATTGATTATGTGAAATTTATGTGGTATTCTTGTGAATTATTATCCATGTAGTGGTTTTAGATTATAAGAGGTCCATTGATATTATACCCACTTTATTTACACAGGACCATGAGAGCCTTGGTGTAGTTGGTTGACCCAGGGGTATTGACCATAAGAAATACCCAGGAGGTCAATTATAATTTATTGATTCCTTGTTGAATCAGGGGTATCAACTGTGAGAGCTTCCCAAGTGCTCATTTATAAATGAATAGTGATATGTTAGACCATGGGGGATTGATCGCGAGATCTTATCAGAGAGTTGTTGTTTATTTAGTTTATGTTATGTTTGACCATAGGGGTTAGACTGTGAGAACATTCCCAAAGGGTCTTTTTTTGAATACTTGAATGATTTTGATGTGTATTCCAAGCCAAAGCACAAGCTTAGACTCATCTTACAAGATTGTTTAGATAGTTTTATGAGACATATGTTTTGTTATGTACATAGATGATGCAGAGCTTAGTCTAAATCCCATGGTTTACATGATTCAGAGGATTTAATAATAAATAAAATTGAATGTAATTGAAAAATATAGGATAGTTTACATTTGAGTACTTTATAGTGTATTACATCATTCCTGCATATTTCCTACTATATTTATTCACTAATAGTTAGGAATAGATCTTTTGGTGGTTGCCTACTAGAATTCATCTGACCACTAATTTGGGTCATGTTGTTTTACCCAAATAGATAGTATGGTTGTAGATATAGATAATGGAAAACACCCTTCTTCATGAGGTACTTGATTGTTATAGGAGTTAGAGACCATGAGACCCAACTGAGGCTTGCGATGTTGCTAATGTTTAATGGGTTCTTTTGTACGTTGGTTTCTATATTATTTTTCTAACATTATGACTTGTTTGGATGCATTCCTTGATACATATTCCATGTATACTACATATATTTATTTTGGCCTCTTTTGAATTTACTTTCAATCTTCCAATGTTTACTTTTGTTGTTATGACGACTTCCACTATTGTTCACTATTTTTTTCCGTTGTGTATACTATTAAATTGAGGACATAGTTTCCCCAATATCACACATTGTCCCTCATAAATAGTCGGTAGAGAATAGAATTTGAGGAATTGTTCTTGGGGTTATGTGACCAACCAGGTTCAATGCATCTTTGGGAAACACCTGGATCTGGGACATTACAATGTGGTATCAGAGGCTAGGTTCTTTTGTACTTTGACTTACTATTTGTATCCTATAGACTTGGATAGTAAGGAATAGGTAGTTGGTAATAAGTTTTTCTTTGGAGGAGCTAACTCGCGTATAGGGAAAATCCAGGTTACCTTGAATATTGCAAATTCTCTGGTTTTTAAATTGTTACAGTTGATTTGATTTCACTGCAGTGTTGGGTGATTCACTTGTTTTGTGATGTTGTGATTTATATCATTGTGGTTATATTTTTGTTGAAACCCAATGATATGAGGGTATTCCATCTCATGCATCATATAGCCACTTTCTATAGATCACAGGTCATACATTATTTTGAAGCCATTTAGGGTGCATTACAGAGTACATGACATTGTGATATATTTTTTCCAAGATATTCATGTTGTTTTGATAGATTTCATTAAATAAATACCTACTATTTTGATAGGGTATTGGTATATGTAATGTTTTATTTGTATGGATGTCATTCTTTGGTCCCTGAGGTGTTATGGACCCTCTTGGATCAGAATTTGGTGGATCATGTTTGAACTTTAAATGAATTCTATTAAGATATGACATAAATAAGGATGCCAAACATTGATTCAAGGGGGTATGTGATCTAACGAATCAGAAAATGGAATTCCATGGACCAATATCAAGTTACATTGGTACCGGAGAAGTAACAGAGGGTTACTATCTGGAAACCTAGACAACATGACATTTCATGTTCTGAAAAAATGACATTTGTTCTTCTGTTCAAGAAGGAAATTTTTTTTAGGTACACTCACTATAATTTTTGAACATTCCATGTGGTTATTTACCTTGTTAATAACTGGGTGAAAATAGTCATGAGATTTCTAGACTCTTAGTAGAATATTTCATGTACTGGGAGTACTCGTCGTGCTATAGTTGACTGTGTATCAGGTCATGTGACTAATGACATGGGTGGATTGAATTCTTGTAGTACCCATCATGTATAGGGTGATAATTCCATATATATATTTACACCTATAGGACCATGTAGTTATATCTGTGTAGAAGAACATGGGTGGGAGGTTATATTCAAGTGCACACCGTGTAGTGGTTCTACACGCCGTGTAAACCTCTTTTGTAAATCATAAATGCCTTCCTTTTCCTATTCTGTTCTACACTTTTATATTGTTTTCCATGATAATTTTGAACTAAGGTGTGTGTGTGACCCTAAAATGTCATGAAACAAAGATGTCCTCTGGTGGTGCTCCATGTATAGGGCGATGATGAGACACTAGAAATGGCAGATCATGGACTACCACCCGATCCTCCCATTGTTCCCATCTTGGCACTAGCTGTTATACCAGACCCTAGTGCTGATGCATAGTTCCATGAAGGCTTTATTAGGGTGATATTGTCTTTTCTAGGGGCACCACTTCCTTCCAAAACTATTTCAGAGTTGACATGGGTGTTCCAATAGTATAATATTCCCACATTTTTAGTAAATGGAGAACCACAAGGTGCAGAGCCATGGTTGGAGGCCATGATTTCTATCTTTGATCATCTGTAGATGCCTCTGGAGAGGATGGTGAAGCTTGCGACATACATACTATGTGATTCTACCATGATATGGTGGTGTGTTATCTCAAAATTGGGACATCATTAGTATATGTCTTGGGAAGTGTTTTAGAGGAACTTATATGATTACTTCTACCCCAAGACATTGAGGGATTACCAGGCCCATGAGTTCATGAATTTAGAGAAGGATGCTATTTCTATGATATATTATTTTTCTCATTTTATAGAGCTTCAGTTATTTGAAACTATTCTGGAGGTGAAAAGTTATCACTAGCTAGGCAGTATGTGTTAGGAATCGGGTATTACATCCAATAGTAGGTTACTTTTTTTAGGATGACTTTGGAGACTGCTATTGTAAATTAGGTACTGATTACCGAGCACAATATGATGGATTTTGTAATGGTGATCTACAGAGGTTCAACATCTAGGGTTAGTACTCTTTTGACCGATAGCAGGAAGCACCGCAGGGAGAATTCATGTGATGTTTCTTCATGTATCTATTTGGTGTGATACTAGTGCCGAAGGAGTGGGAATACCAGACCACATTGCTCAGGGGATCCAGTAGAGTGTCGATCATATGGAAATATTGGTCATATTCAATGTTTTTGTAGGATTTTCTCACCAACAACTAGTGAGAGCGGATATTTTACGAATCCATATGGAAGAGCAGGGCCACCAGCTCCACCCCAATCATGGAATTGGAGCTCATCTATCTGTTTAGGCTAAGGAGGTGTTCAAGGCCATGGTAGTCAAAAGACAGGTCTTTAGTGATAGTAGGGTGGATCCGCTTAGTGTAGTCAGGAAGGGTCACCAGGTCATGATACAAGTTATACTTGTTTTATGGAACATACCTAAAATGGGAAGGATCCACGACCCTCTACGGTTAGAGGTAAGATTCTAGTTCTCTGAGTTTTTTCTTCCAATATTTTCGATACAGGGGCTTCCAATAGGTTTATATCTTTTACCATTGTGGAGATCCTTAGGATATTTATCGTTACTTATATGTCTTAGAGATGATAGGATTCGATGTCATTATTGAAATATAATGGTTGGTCTCCATTCATTCCATTTGTTACTACTATCGCCACAAGATGAGTTTCACATCACCAAATGGTGGGTATTTTCTAAACAAGGGTGAATGGGATGTCTAGGTGAGAAGAGATCGACCAGAGAATCATGGGTTTGGAGGAATTATAGCCCATATTGCATGTTTATCTCTTGATGGCCTGGGGATATCAATGATTAACTTTCCTCTAGTGGTGGATCATTTCATAGATGTATTTTCAGATGAATTTTTAAGTTTACCTCTATAGAGAGACGTAGATTTCTCTACTGAGCATATGCTAGGATAGACATTAGTGTCTATACTCTTTATGATATGGCTACACTAGAGTTATAATAGGTCATGAAATAGTTATAGGAGTTTCATGACAAGGGTTTCATTTGACCCATTACCTATCCTTGGGGGTTTCCTTTCAATTTCATGAAGAAGTAGAATGGTACCCTTATACATTGTGTGGATTATCGGAAGCTAGAATAGTCGATTGTCAAGAATAGATATCCCTTTTCGAGGATTCATGATATCATTGATCATCTCCGAGGAGCCCATGAATCCTCGAATATTGAATTGAGATAATGTTATCACTAGTGGAGCATTTTACAATCAGATATACCTATTACATCATTTTGGAGTAGGTATGGTCTATATGAGTATTTGGTTATGACGTTCAGTCTCATGAATGCATCAATAGTTTTTATGGAACTAATGATCCAATTGGTCCATCCTTACATGGATTCACTTCTTGTAGTCTTCATGGACTACATCTTGGTGTACTATCACAATCAAAATAACCATGCCACCCAACTAGTGATTGTATTGAGTACACTAATGGAGCATCAGTTATATGTTAAGCCCTCAAAATGACACTATTGGATGGATTAGTTTCACTTCTTGTGTCATTTCATCTCAGAGACAAGAGTATTAGTAGACCCATAGAAAGAGAGAGTGGTAGTTTCCTTAGACAATACAAAGAACATATTTGAGGTACATAGTTTTTTAGGGATGGGTTGTTATTATAGATACTTTATTCAGGACTTTTCATGCTTAGAAGTTCCACATATGGGCCTGAATAAGAAGGGTGTGAAGTACTTGTGGACATATTCTTTCGAATCATCATTTCAAGAGAGGAAAGGGTGATAGAAATCATCACTAAAACTGATTTTTACAGAGCTAGGAAAGTGATACACCATTTACTGTGATGAATCTGGTATCGGTCTAAGAGTAGTACATATGCTGGGGGAAGGAGTCGCTGCATATGGGTCTTGGTAGTTGAGACCAAATGAGAGGAACTGCACACCACATGATCTCAAGATAGATGCAATTGTGAATGCTTTGTGCTATTATAGACATTAAATTTTTGGTGAACATTTTGTGGTATACACGGACCACAAAAGCATCAAGTATATCTTTACTCAGCTAGATCTGAATTTGGGATAGCGAAGGTGGGTTGAGGGACTTTTGTATTTTGAATTTTAGCTTGCCTGCACGTATGGGAAAGGCAACACAATGGCTTATGCGTTGAATAGGAGGACTCAGATATAGGTAGTCTTGTAGGACAGCAATGTATGGCAGCTTATGACTCTTTTTACTGAGATGCATTTTAAGATTCATGAAATATATGGGTAGACATTTCATTATTCTATAGTTATTGCCTCTACCATTTTGGATTGAGTGTGAATGAAGTAGCTATTAGATTCCAAAGGTATAGTCCTATGGGAGAGTGTGTCAGGCAAGGACCCTACTCTGGATTGGAACATAGGTGGGGATGATGTTTTGAATTTTCATTGATTCATATGGGTATCAGCAAACATACATAAGGATCTATTGTGAGATTTTCATGCCTCCATATAGGAAGTTTATCATGGTGTCACCAAGATGTATTGAGATCCATATCGCCAGTATTGGCGGCCAGGTATGAAGAGGGATGTTCCTGGTTTTGTTATGGTATTTTCACTTGTCAGTAGGTGAAGGGGGAGAATTTACCTGCATGGATTTTATAGCAGTTAACCATTCTCGAGTGGAAGTGGAATTATTTATCGAGGGATTTTTGATGTGTTTATGAAGGTCGCACAGAGGAAATGATGTTATGTGGGTTATTGTTCATATACTGACAAATGATACACATTTCTTACTAATCAAGGAAACCTTTAGTGTGGATGATCTTGGGAAGTTTTACATCTAAGAGAGTCTAAATTTTTAGGGGGTTACACACTCTATAATTTCAGATAGGGAAGCTCAGTTTACTTCTCGTGTCTGGAAGGAACAATAGATGAATATTGGTACACATGTACTATTTTATATAGAATACCATCATCAGACAAATGGAAAGTCTGAATGCATGATAAATGTTTTGGAGGACATGCTTTGAGCGTGCGTGCTAGATTTAGAGGGCTCTTGGGAGAGAAACATACCCCTAGTGGAGTTTTCTTACTATAATAATTTTGAGACTACGATTCAGATGGAATATTTTGATTTGTTGAATGGTAGGCCATGTTGATCACCCCTATTTTGGTTGTAGGTAGGTGAGACAGCTATGCAGGGACCACTTATTGTACAAGAGACCACTGAACTGGTGGAGTTGATTCAAAATAGGATGGATACTGCACAATCTTGCTAGAAATCTTGTGCAGCTCGACAGAGATGACCTATAGAGTTAATGGTCGGAGATTAGGTTTTCCTACATGTCAGACCGAGGATCATAAAGGGGAGGATTAGGTGATAGGGGAAGCTTTCAATGAGATACACTGGGGTGTTTGATGTTTTGGAGAGAGTCGAGCTGGTTTCCTATCGATTGTAGTTACCTCAGAGGTATTGGCTTATGCACAATGTCTTTCTTGTTTCTCAGCTATGATATTACTTTTTAGAAATGTCTCAAGTTTTTCAACCCAATGAGGTTGAGTTGGAGGTGGATGTATATTTCTAGGAGCACTCTATTCGGATTGTGGATCACAACATGAAGGTTCTCCATTGCTGGTGTGTTCCTTTGGTATGCGTACTATTGCAGTAAGGTGGAGTACAAGATGAGACATTGGAGAGGGAGGCTGACGTATGATTATAGTGGCCGGAGTTGTTCGTAGTTTCTTCTTCACCACCCATGGAATGGATATTCAAGGAAAAATTGGATTAAAGTTGGGAGGTGAGTGAGTAAGAACCCCTATCTTAATTTCTCGTATAGATCTTGATTTCGGGTTGTTTTGTGGAAAAAGGAAGAAATCGGGTTTTTTTAGTACACGTTGTGTACTTACATGAACACACTATGTAGCCGGTTTCTACGTACAAAATCATAATAGAC
The DNA here is from genome assembly GCA_963277665.1 of Viscum album. Taxonomy (NCBI): domain Eukaryota; kingdom Viridiplantae; phylum Streptophyta; class Magnoliopsida; order Santalales; family Viscaceae; genus Viscum; species Viscum album. Next base: position 1,494,541,453 of record OY728151.1, on the reverse strand, counting down.
GTGTAACGTTCATGTACATGGTCATGTTATAACATAGCTTAACTACTTTTTTTGGGGCTGGTTGAGGCTAATACACGATGTGTACATTTAATGAAAATACAGTGTAATTTTATTTTTATTTGATTAATCAGAAAGGGGTCGCGTCTCATACTTAGAAACACCTTCTTTTGGCAGTGGTTCATATAGGACCATGATAGATGGGTTGAAAAACTCTAAACCCCTCTAGATTCTACGACCGGGCTCTGATTGAGACATCATTAGGTGCATTTCAATCCCACCAATCTATGCCTATCTAGGCCAATTAAATGACCAAAGTTCAAGTATATCAATCATGAGACATTGAGGTAGGTGTTGTGTTCCTTTCATTGTTCATCATTGGATTTTATATTCTTAAAGTACTGCATTCCCACTTTTGGGGTAATGTTTAATGTGAATTTAACCCTGTTTAATTCCTTCTATGGTTGTTTTATTTAAATGAGGTTTTCGCGTATTTATAAAATTAGGTACCTTGATTTAATACCTTGTTTTATTAGGATGGAGTAGGTTTGATTATGTGAAATTCATGTGATATGATTGTGAATGATTATCTATGTAGTGGTTTCAGATTACATGACATGCTTTGATATTATACCCACATTATTTACACAAGACCCTGAGAGCCTTGGTGTAGTTGATTGACCTAGGTACTGATCATGGGAGCTACTTAGGATGTCTTTTATAATAAATTGATGCCATGTTGACCTAGTGATATCGACCGTGATAGATTCCCATGAGGTCATTCTTAAATCATTAGTGCTATGTTAGACCAGAAGGGTATAGATCATGAGAGCTTCCTAGAGGGTCGTTATTTATATAATTGATGTTATGTTAGACCAATGGGGTACGACTATGAGAATATTCCCAAAGGGTCATGATTGAATAACTTAATTATTGTGACGAATCTTCGAAGCCAAAACACATGCTTAAACTCATCTTATTTGATTGTTTCAATTTTCTTCTGAGACATCTATTCAGCTACGTATGTAGGGGATACAAGGAATATGATAGATCCCAAGGTTTAAACGATTCAACATATTGAATAGGAAATTTAAATAAATGTGATTTAAAAATTTATGATTGTTTAATTTTGAGTGCTTCATAGTTTTTTACTTCATACCTGCATATTACCTTTATATATATTCACTAATAATCAAGCACAAATATTTTGGTGGTTGCATATTGGGATTCGTCTCACAACCTGTTTGGGGATTTTTTTGTACCCAAATATGATTTTATGATTGTAGGTATAGATAATGGAAAGCGCCATTCTTCTTCAGGTAGTATATTGTAGTATGAGCTGGAGAGCATGGGACCAAGATGAGGCTTGAGATAATGCTAGAGTTTACTTGTTTCTTTTTTTATTTTGATACTTTATTTCTTTAAATAATTGGACAAGTTTGGATGCTTTATTCGATACATACACCATTAATCTTATATATATATATATATTGTCACATCTATTAGATTTACATTCATTATTCCAATTTTTTACTTTTGTATGTATGACTACTTCCGTTATTGATATAATTTCTTTTCTGATGTGTTTACTCTACCAAAGAGGGCATTGTTTCCCCACTATCACACCCTAGGGCCTTGCTTCTAGTTAGTAGCCTCTGACATTTGGGGAAATATTCTTGAGGCGTGTGGCCAAATAGTTACAGGTCACCCTTGGGCGGCACCCAGATCCGAGAAGATACAATTATTTATGATTAAAAATATGTATAATATATATATATATATGTAATATTTATAAAAATATTAAAATTATTTATATCATGTCACCATGATGAGGATGTAAGGACTATAACAAATGAAATATATCATATCTGAAATTTGAATTTGTTATCTCTTGAATTGTTGATTTTAATAATGAATTGTTAATAAAATGCTGAAAAGATGTTATAAGTTAACCATATATGGTATTAAATGTATGAATATTATTCATTAATGAAATTATAAAAAATATAATTTTATTATAAATGATGTTAGAGAACATACAATTCAATTTAATCATGGGGTAAGTGTTTTATGGTATTTTCTCAAATTTCACTAAGATAATTTATAATTACATTTTTCAATGATGAAATTACATGTCGAATATTTTTATAAATATTATGTATTTTTTTATCCAAAATTTATTTCCAGAAATAAAAATCATTCCTTTCATGTTCCCCACCATATGTACATAATGGCCATGAATAACAAGTTTCAGTAAAAATAATTTTTTTTTATTTTTTAGGTAATCTATTTATTTCCAGTCCATAATATCATTAATTATTTGGTAAACAATTATAATTATTTTTTATATATTAATTTATTATTATCCCATGATTCAATTTGTATTAAATGTTTTAAAAGAAATATTATTGTAATGTTTCAAACGTGTTACTTTTTTCCAATGTGGTGAATAATATCTCAGTTTCAATGTATATCGCACAAAAAAAAATTCTCATCAATACAACGCATTGATTTTTTTAACATTATAGGATTCCTCAGTTATTATCAATGTAATTTTTTCCATTAATATTTTGGGGTTATTTATAATATAAATAAGTTATTTCAAAAGTTAAAGGATATTTTCCACATGAAATATTCCTATGATTAGTAAAAATGTGTTCAATCAGTAATTAAATCCTTCAATCTTACATATTCATACCTAATGATATTATCTTATTATACCATAATTGTTATTTATCTACATGATCTATGATTCAAAAGAAGAAATATTGATCAAAACCATTTCATGTTCTATGGGTTATTATATGATGACATGGTTGATTTTATTAGGATCATGTTTAAAATATATGAAAGGATTATGATTATGTGTTGGGTGGGACTTTTTTATCCCTCCAATGATTTTCAAAACAGTTAATTTTTTATGATCTCAAATCGTAAAAACTAGGTATCTAATTCATATAAATGGTATGCATGACATTATTCAATGACCATGTTTGTACATGGATGGTTAGATCAAGCCAAAAAAGTGGTTAATGACTTGGTAGGTATTGTTGACATAATATTTATTTGATTATGTATATGCCACACTTTTTGAAATTATTTTATAACATGATCACTTGACAACTTTATTCACCCACATATCATGATATTAGATTAACTAATGATAATAATCTGACTGACTATAAATATTTATTCCATTCATCTTTATTATAATATATTAATTGTTGGGTATGATTTTCAAATTTTAAGATAAGACTCACATAACTATATACTCATGTAAAAAATTAAAAATTATTACTGATTTATATATATATTTATTAATCTCATTGATAATCAAAGAACATGCTTTATTATGTTTCATCATTACCTATTATATTAATTAATTTTTTATGTATAATATTTCTACTATACATTCTACATTGGAAGATTGTATTCGATGATTATGTAGACCAAATATATAAGAGTTGTTTTTCTATCCATTCTTCTAAAGGAAGATAATCGTTACTATTATTTCATGGGTTTTAATGATACTTAATTAATATTAATCTAAAAATACATAATATTGGTGTATGAAAATCTTGTGTTACCTCATCAAAAAACCTTTTCCTCTTATTTTACATTTCAATGGAAATTATAATAATTCTCATGCATATGTGTGGACTACCACATCAATGGAACAATGTGTTTTATTTTTCATTGAAACCTATTATTATAGGTTTATTACAATTAATTTAATTATGATATATGATATTAATTAATTAATAATTATTATATAATGAAATGAAAATACACACCTTTATAAAAATATATTAGTTTGATAATGAAATATTTTCCAATTCATATATGTGGATTAACACCTCCATGAATAGATTTGATCATTTTATAATTCTTTCCTTTATTTACATGTTCTTAAATTGTATCTAGAATTTAGTAGTTAGAATTATTTTGTGATTAATATTATATATATTATTTCAAAATTTCTCCTTCAATTATGTTTAACCTAGTAATGTTTTTTGGTGATTATTAACTGGTCTTCCTCAAAATATCCATTCTGTATAAAACTTTATTAATAAAAATATAGTATATTGTAATAAATGAAATAAAAACTAGAAAAATAAGGGAAAAAATAAAAATGTTCATATGAAGGTAAGTAATTAATATAAGATCATTATAGAGGAGTTAATGAATATACATGGTAAGCCAGACTCACAGTAATAAATTTTTCTTTTAAATCTTATTTGAATTGATTAAAAAATTTCCATTTCATCTTCCACAATATGATTGGTTTTTTATATTTTTTCAATTACGATAATAATATATTTAAACATATTAATTTTAATTTTAATCTAGTTTAATTTTATTTATTATGGTTTTTTAGGAATACATTTAGATATTTTCTAAATAGTTTATTTATGAATTTTTTTACATAAGTCTGAATGGAATATTTTATTAGTGTTTATGACATGAGCATAATTTTACACTATCATGACTGTTATTCCTTAAGAATAATCAAATACATTTTTTCACTGAATATAAAAATAATATAATTTTATATTTCTTTTACGAATTCATTTTTGTGTTCTCAATGAGAAAGAATTATTATCTGAAATATTAAGTGAATTTTAATGGTGAATTTGTATGTGTTTCCAAAAAGATATTTTATAAGTTTGTTTTATTAAAATATTGGATTTTATTTTTTTATGTTTATTTTATTACTTTTACATTTTTCATGAGGATGGGAGGGGAAATATTTTTCTATAATGAATTTGGAATTGATTTTTTTCTCTTTTGAATATATGTTAAAGTTAACAAAGTCAAATATTCCATTTCTTAGAGTGCATGTATGAGTTATTATAAAAGTTATACAATGATGAATTCAAAAGATGAGTACATGAAAATTTTATTTTATTAAATTGTGAAAGAGTAATTTTAATGTCATAATTTATGACAATGATCTTATGTTTAAAGGAAATCTTATGACCATTTTAAAGTGTCCAAAGTATGTTTTTCCAGAAAATATTTTCATGAGTTCCCAGGTTATACATGAAAAACTGATGGTTCTAAATTTATAATTTAATATTATTATTTTGTGTATTATAAATTTTTTTGGGGTTTTGTTTTATTTCGTACGTAAGAATTTTTTTTAACTCAATGAAGATTATATAAAAATGGGAGCATTTCTTATTAGATTTGAAAATTTTCAAAATGTACTTATGGGTTACATTCTTTTTTATCCCATACTAATATTTTTATTCACATACCATGTTTTGAAATGTTTTTAAAGGTTCTATAGATGGGTAGGATCTATATAATTTTATATCATTTGACTATGGGTTTTCTACATTAAAAAATGAATATATATTGAATCAAAAGATCAATTTTACTAATCTATATTTTGGGTTAAAGTTGATATTGGATGTAATTGTACACATTTTTTATAATGTTTTAGTATAGTCACGAGCCTATCCCCATAATGTGTACCCAACTTCGGCTGAAAATGGGAGACGAAAGATAGTGACAATTTAGTCCCTCCTCCAGTAAGCACTGGGTTGGAGGACAACACCAAAGTTAAAATAAATATGATGATGGGTGGAATTAACCTATAAGAGGACACATAAAAAATAGAGGATATGAATACCACAAAATAACACGTTTTCAGACTCCAATATGAACAAAAAGAAAAAACACACATATTTACTGATAGGAAAGAACTACTACAACAGTCATAAAAAACTACAAGTACTAAAAGAAAATGTAAAAAAGAAGATGAACATGAAGCCCAAATAGCTCTTGAAAACCCCAAGCTCATATTAACCTGCTTGATCTCCATATTGACCATACTAACCTAAAAATAATATTTATTGATACATAGGGTGGTTATAATAGTATACTTTGTATGTTCATCCATGGAGACTCTCATTTAAAAGTTATAGAAGTAATACTAATGCAAAGTGAAGAACATGTTAAACTAACTCCTTACATAAACAAGTATACTATTTTCGTAGCCTCACCATGGTTACTATAACCCTGTATTTAATAAGAGATACTATAATATAATATTGTATATTAGGGGTACCATGTTTCCACTAAACCACTAGTTTCTACTATACCCAATTTCTGCACATCCTGAGCATTTTTATCCAAAAAGGGTAGCCCACAGACACCTGGGTGATGGACCACAACATAAAACTCATGAAACAAACCTACATGTACACATAACAAAATATAACTAGTTTTTTTCCATTAGACAATATATCCCGTAAAACATATATCATAAATCAATTATAAAACTTAATATACCACATCCTATACACTGAGTAGGGAACATCAACACATTACTACATGTAACCACTATATATATATATTAGTCCTTTTGAAACTATAGAATATATATGTGTGAAATAAAAAAAAGTTTTAATAACTCTATATACACATATATGTGTTAAACTAAACACTTTTCATACCTAAAAAAGTTAATACAATGAGAAGAGAGTGGGCCCAATGGGGGTAGTCAACCATCCATCATCCCAAGGGGATATTAGAGAAAACAACCCTAGCTTTGAATCCCCTGAGCATCATTCATCCTAACTAAATGGGTGGATTATCCTATAATAAAACAAAATATAGACTATATAATATAGCTCTCAACCAGACTATTGAAGTAACCTAGTCCCATACTCATCTACTGCTAACTTCTCCAGGAATCCCAGATTCCACTATTAAGAGTTTATATCCTATAAGAACACAAACATTAAATAAAAACATTAAATTATTTTATTTCTTTTCATCAATTAGAAATGACATTAATTAATTATTAAACCATTAATTTAAATTTACCATTACCAAATTACATTTCATTACCATTAAAAAAATATTCTTACCCTCAATGAATAAGCCAACCCAGTCCACAAATTCTATGGATTATCACATCTGAATTGCATCCTAATAAGTTCCAACTCTAGCGGTTAAAAATTTATTAATTTTTTGATAAAATTTCATTCCATATTACCATTTACACTAGGAAAATAATAAACAATTCCAAAAAAAGGTATATAACCGCGAATCTATATCTATCTCAATTAGTGGGGAACAAAAAGGTAGAAAAGAACTAGATATCATTATAACAATAAATTAAAATAAGAAGTGAACATTCATATCAACAGGTAATCCTGAATTCATCCTCTTCCTTTAACACCAGTGTCCTATCTAAAACCCACATGCTCACCATTATGCATTCAACAATAATAATTAACAACTGTTGGAAAGAAAAATGGGCCTCCTCGCACCATATACCATGATATCCATCCAGGATTATCCATCATAGGATCACATCCCAAATAGGCCACCCCTACCCAAATAAAATAAAATCCCTTCAGGATCATCCATCTAAAGCCTCCATTCAATCATAAGGAGCGGGAAACAAACATAGAAACTAAGGTCCTGGACATAATATAAGGCATCTATCCTTCACAATAAATTATCCCTCATATCCCCAAAGCACAAGTCACTCATCCTTTATAAGAATTCAATATACTCAAAACCTAAAAGTAATTATATTTTAAAAAAACTAATTCTTATTAAATATTTGACTAGACTATTCATTATTTATAGGTTCCAATTTTGGGAAAACATACTAGACAGATTGCATATGAAATCGAAATTTAATTAAAACCTTAATTTAAAATTCCTTTAATTCATTTACTACCAAGAATAAACATGCCCTGTAAATTTATCTGATTCCATTGACACATGGAATCTCTATTCAATTTAAGAATTTTTATATAATTTTTATTACAACACACTAGATTTATTAAAGATGACTGTTTAATCTGTTATCCAATTATATAAAAATTAATTATATTTTTACATTCATCAATAATTCAAAATTCTAATCCAATAATTATAGTAACAACATAGATACAACACTATACATAAAAACAAGAGGCAAACAATTATCACGATACAAAATATTAGCATTGTCATGAAATCAATAACAATTCATTAATCAAGTTACAATAATTATTAGGTTATTTTTATTGGTATCCAAGAAGATAAATCATGATCCTTATGTGATCATACATAAATAAAAAAGAATAAATTAATCCCATACCTCTAAAGGCTATCAATGTTATTTACACAAGAATTGACCAATGCTGCAAATCCCAATCACCTAACCCAAAATAACGACATCCATCCAAGGATGTCGTGCCACAAATTTGACAAAAAAACTACCAAAAATCTCCTTTATAAAAATTTAGATCATGTTACATTACATACAATAGTGGAAAAGGAGGAAAAATATTAATGAAACTGCAAGAACTAAGGTATAACATACCTTGGATCAAAGACAATTTGAATTAGGGAAGATAGATATTTTTCCTGACAAAGGAATCCTTAAAACCATGAATATGGGGTTGTTGGGTCTCATGAAATTGGGAGAGAGGTGTTGTAGCCATAGGTTGTGAAAAAATCAAGTGGTTGAAAAAAATTAAAACATATAGAACTTGGTATTTACATGATGGGTAATACCTTTTCATGCTGTGTAATACTTATGTTTTCGTTTCCACCAACATGCACATCATAATTTTATTTTTAAAATGATGATTCATCACACATTACAAAACCCAATTTCACATCATGTAACTTTACACATTAAAATATCTCCCTACTTCCATCTATTATCAGCCAAGTCCCTCAATACATCCTTTGACCCTGCTCAGTTCATATCAGTCATTAGAAACATGGAAAGGATTGATTCATGGGGATCTGCGACCTTGCATTTGATACCACTAAATAAATTCTCATCAACAATAATATAAAACCAAGACATATAAAAAAAGGTTCGTCCAAATAGCCACCCCATGAGGTTCCTCTCAAGTCACATTAACTATATGAGCTCAAACACCTGGCTAAGGAAAAACCTGAAACTAAACAATAAGAAAACCAATCTTGTAACAACTATAACATGGGATATACCTCTCAAAGAGAGTTTCCCACACCATGAATCTAGATAATTCCATATCACACACTATAAAAGGTATAGCACCACAAACAACACTATTACAAGATACGAGTCAAACATCAAATAAATGAGGGTAATAAGAACATATGTACAAGTCATGTTCACATGTACTCTCCTCCACACCACTATTCCACCAAAGACCCAAACCAAAGGGATATCATAAACAAAAAGAACCTTAATAGGGAAATCCTAGATCTCTATATACCGTACCTCAATTTTCACATCAACATCAATATCAATCTCACCCCAACCGATGATGTGAGAGTGTCCATGAAGATAAAGATAGTGATAAAATAAGTTAAAAATGTATTTATCAGGCTCAACTATTGGGGAAGTCCTATATAACATTCCAAAACTCTAATATGATCTACCACCTTGAAAAACAAAAACAACAGGGGACAAAGATTACTCCCATGACCAAACCTTCATTTCCCATGTTAGGGATCCACCTTCAGGAACACATGATCCCCGAAATATAACACCATAGGTCCCATCCTATGACCAACATAGTATTTAAAATTACCAAATTCCTATATCCTATATAGGGGTCCTATGATCTGGTAGTACTAATCACCATGTAGTGTAGAGTCAAATTCCTTATGAAGGTGTGTAGAATGGTGGAAAGGGGCATGAGTCCCTAGTGTCATTCTTGAATGAGGAGGAAGAGAGTAGGAGGAGGCCTAGGATATATAATACATCATTAATTTTAAGTAATCATTTGATTGGTTGGATGAGGAAGAGTCTGAACAGAATATATGGCCGATTGAGGGGCAGGAGATGCAAGTTACAGTGCAAGTGCATTATCATCTTTTATCTGAGGTTGGTTATGAGGAAGAGCTCTCTAGTTATCTCTTAGTGGATTGTGAGGATGAAACTCATGTAAGTGGGCTTTATAGTCTAAGGAAGATGAAAGGTTGTAAGGGGAATAATGATTTAAGAGGATGGATTGTGGTTGAGGGGAAGAAATCCAAAGGACAGATGGACTATTCTCAACTACCAAAGCCAATGGAGATAAGCTTGTCCAGTATGGACAAGGTGATGGCTAATGATACTACAGACCAAGTTTATGGTATTAAGATGAGCATAGTTCTTAAAAAATGAAAACAAATAATTGAGAGTTGAGATCCTATAATAAAAAAGTAGGGGAAGGAATATGGAATGGCGGATGAGGAAAATTGGATGGAAATTCTAGAGCTCGTTATATATTTAATTCGAGAAATGCCCAAAAACTCCATTATGCTCTTGGCCTCAGAGGAGGATAAAAACATAATCTTAGAGAGGGAACTTCAATGGGATTTCGGAAAAAATAAATGGTACTTGATCTACAAAAAAGAAATTCATTTAGCACGCATCTTCAATGAAATAAAAATCAATGCAGAGGAGTACATCCAAATATGGGACAAGCTTGTCAACTAATTTTAAGTCCTAATAAAATATGATATGGATACAAAGGCCAACACCCATCATTAAGGGCTATATCGGGTATGCAATTTCAATATCTTTAGTCTCAATATTAATAACATTTTTATTTCTTACTGTGCCGAATTCTTTTGACATTTTTCTTGTATGCATCCCCACTTTTCCTCAAAATTTATTTTGGTGAAAATAATAATCTTAGTAATTGTATGATATTACATTCCTTTAATCCAATAAAAAATCACCAAAATAATCACTCTTGTTTTCTATACCTATACTATACTAAGAATTGCCAACACTTCAACCCCAATACAACACAATATAGAACAGAACGGTCATCCATAAAAGGATTCAAACCAAACCACACTAATTGTTCAGTAAAAAATATTGTTTTAAGTTAAATCTACCAAGGTCAGGTGCATCATCCATGAACCTCCAAAGTAAAAATTCCAAGAGCACAACATGTCTTAGAGAGTCTATATGGTCGTCTCTATTCAACCATCCATCTATGGAAGAAATTAAATTCTAATAAATACTATAGAACCAAAATCATATTGGATACATCACTACACTCTCGAGGCAACACAAGGGTCTCAATTATAAATGATCATCCTTGGAACCCCATGGTGTCTCACCACCCCTTCTAGATATATCCTTGAAAAAACCTCCCCTGAGCATGACTCCTTAATCACTATAAAGTTGTATGATTTCATCAGATTCTCAATCCACTACCACCCATATAGAGTAATATCCTCTATGATTTTGAGGTAAAATTATAAATATTTACATCGAGATGTCCTCCACCTTCAAATGAGGAACATCTAATGGCTGGAAAAAATGACCAGGAACATAGTGAACATCCTTCTCCTTATCGAAGTCAATTCATCAAGTCCAAAAATCTGATACTTCATCCTTCAACCGAGTCCACACTAACTAACCCCTTAAAACATGATATGTCTCTATCATCCTAGGATGTACCAACCGTAGATAACTACGAAACAATTTTAGAATCATCTCATGCATTTCTAAAGTAATGTAAAACTATTCGGGAAATAACACTCAATATTTTTCATCATCATACAAACCATTAGGGGACACACACAAAATAACTCGATCTCCCCAAACCTTCACCACAAGATCTCACAACTATGATTCTTCTATATGTTCCTTAAGATATGACTACACCATCATCTGGAAAAGAAAAACACTTCCCTAACTCATTTTATATCTAGATGTAATATGTAATGTTCTTCTATTACACTCTATGAATCACCGTATTCAAAAAATGCATCACTACGTGACTTGCATATCATTGAATTTTCAATGGCCATCCCCTATCTAGGTGTACACAAAATATAAAAGTTGCAGTCCTACAAAAATTACATCCACTAACACTGGAGAAATTTCAATAAATGTTGGGAGAAAACAAACCTCTAAATTAAAAAATAGGTAAAGAACACAATATAATCATTTCTAAGTTAATGTCTCAACAACATTATGGAAAACTCGGCTAGTTCTAAATAAAGATCATGAGTGGAATAGTTACATTCATTTTCATGTAACATCCAAGATACATAAGAAATGACCGATCATTTCCACATTAGAACACTACCCATAAATTGAAGAAAAGAATAAAAAATAACCCCAAACTGATCTCCTTCTCTGGAAAAAGAATGATCTCTATCACTAACCAACTTATCCTTTAGATACTCAAAATATGTTTTAAAATTTTTAGTCCATGAGAGTGCTTTCTTCTTTCTAGTTAATGCAGTTAAATTCCACAAAATACATGTGAAATAAGATATAAACCAATTATAATATCGTAAAATACCAAGAAAAATTCGCACATCTATCAATATCATGGGGTCTTCCCAATACACAACTGCTTATATCATCGATAGATCCACACTACTCCCTACTCAGATAAAACATGCCCCAAGAAACGGACTTTTCGATCCCAATACCCAAGCATTGAAAACATTCCTGAAAACTAATCATGACAAAGAAATCCCAAAAAGGCATATAGATGATGTAAATTCACATCATCAAACACTAAGTATATAAATATTTCATCATTTAAAAATTTATCTCATTATTGAGCAAGTTAAATTAAATAACTAGTTTTTCTAGAATTTCGATAGTATAGTTGGAACCCTAGGTCATATCTCGATAGAGCCACATATCATAAATTCATAAATATATTTTTATTAATAAAATTATAGGGGAATGGTATATTGTACAACATTGGGGTTGTTAATTTATGATGTCAACAGAAATATGAAACTTATAAAACAAATCATAAATTAACAGAATTTATTAAGTGTGATTAACCGGGAGAAATATCATGTTGCTCGTACATCATCAATTCAATGGGTAGGATTATGATCTTTTAATACCTAGTTTTCAAAAAATATAAATATATTATTAATTTGTTTACACTAATATAATACATATGATTTAGTTGAAAAAAATGATTCACCAGCTACCACTGATGATTGGCAGATTTGTGTTGGACTTCAAAACTGAAACTCACCAAAGAAACACATTAGGAACTCAATGAGAATTCATGGATACTATTTTATTTATTTTTAAAACCATATCACAAATGTACATGGGAATGATATTTTTATGTGAGTTAAATTGTATAATATTAATCAAACAATCACCACAATTAATAGAGGGAAGAAGAACTGGTGAATTATGTGTGAAACATCACATGAAAGGGTATCTAGAAACATGATCATACGAGTCGATTATGAAATAATAGTACATAAAGAAATAAATGAATAAGAAAATATGATGTAAAACAATATAAAAACCTTTAACTGAAAAAGATTATTCAAATATAGAAATAGTAAGGCCTATATTACATCACATTTTACCATGGGTGATCATAAGGTGTTTAGAACTCCATGGGAGGAGAGAAAGAAAATGATGATGAATTAGAACATACTATGGCCTCAAGAACATAAAAGATATAGTATAGGACTCCTTTGGGACTCCAAAATGAATGAACCTATTCTCCTGGGTTAAAACCTAAATATGGGGGAAAAGGTGTTCTTTTAAAGAAAAAAATGGGAGGTGGTTTTGGGTACCCTAATTTCTGGAAACAAGTTTGCCCATGGTTTTTAGCCATTAGACAATGCTATGTCACTTTTAAAAAAACATAAAAAATGATGTTGGAACTCATATATATATCTATGTCATATTTAGTGGCCATAATATGTATATAATAAGAGATATTTCTAAAATATAGATGAAAACTTTTGACTCCTTTCAGATTCATTTTATTTGATACATTTGTCGGTTTGGACCTCTTAATAGAATAATTGGGCTTGGGTTCCTTCATGAATGTTGCATCCCACAAAATTTTGGATCATATCCAAAAATTTCACCCCAAATACACACTTATATTTTTAATATTGTTTGGTTGAGTCAACTAGCATGTTTGGATTCATGCACAACTTGGGCCACATTTCATGAAAATTATTGTGCATCCTCCAAATCACCTCCACCTAAAATGAATATATCAAATAAATTTGAATTTATATGTGTAAAAGTGATAAATATTAAATTTGTTAATTAATCATGAGTGAAATTTATTATAATAATTGAACTTTATAACAACAAATCAGTTTAACATAGTGGTGTAAGGGTAAAAATTGATAGGAAATCACGATACATTCAATTCCTCAATTAATTTATATAATAACTCATAGAATACAATTTTCATTAACACTAAGAAAAAAATGGAGCACTATTTACGCTGAATGATATCACAACAAAAATTTCATGCCCATGATGAAAATAGAATGCAATATTCAAGATATCCTCATCCTTTACATGCATCTAATGACACCCTGAAAGAAAATCATTCTTTGAGAACAAACATGCAGGCTTCAGTTGATAGAATAAGAAAAACATATGTGGAATATAATAGAAGTTCTTAACTATCACATGGTTTAATCTGAAATAATTGATTCATAACTGAAAACTAAAATCTACCTTCATCACAAAGAGAATTGGTGCACCCTATAGTGACACAGTAGGCCACAAAAGACCACACTGTAACAAAACATCAAGATATATATACATCCCTCATAACCCAAAAGGTGAAATAACCTTTGGATAAACCGAGATAGGAGTCACACCAAGCTATAGTTTGATCCAATACTCGATCTACTATCGAGTGTGTAGTTGTACCATATCCTCTTGAAAGTAATCAGTAATCTATTCTATGATGATAGGAAACACTGATTGTGGAACCTCTGACGACCTCAGCATCAGATCATCTATCAAAGATGATATGGACAAAACGAACCTAAATACCATCCAAGGGTATCACTCACAATCATACATTTTTCCCTCCATCAACATCAAAGAACAGAACTTACATCGTGAAGAAACCGATGATAGCCTACATTGAATACAAATGTTCCATTATAAGGTTGTTTTCTTATGGTTTTATTCATAAACATAATATTTCTCCCCAAGAGAAGTGACTCCCTAGCACTAGCTCAGTGTCTCTACATACATAAAACAAGTCAGATAGAACTCTAACTAGTGTATTTAATACCAAGGGATGTAGAATTATCTATAAAAAAACTCCCAAATCATAGAAAAGGGATGGTGATATGAAGGATTGTGTCACTCTCAGATCAAAAAATGCATGCAGCCAAGTAGAAATAAATGAAAAGGGTGCCTCGAACGAGGTCTGGTTTGCCTATTGCTGGAAATGATAAAGCATGAATATTACCACGACCTTCTCAATAACCTCTCAAACCATGTTTGGAACCATGTACGTGGATGATCTCTAATATCTATGTATGAAGAGCATCTCAATCCCATCCTCTTCCTTCCCTATCTACACGCTAATCATCCCAATCTAAAGCAACTTGCTGTTGTTGCCTCATCTGGAACTACCTCAGTGGAGGATCCTGATGTGGTATAACTAGCACACACCAACTAATAAAAAAGGCTTCAATAATTCACCATTAATGACCTTGAACTACACAAAAATACATGTGTTTTATCCCTTGGAAATGGACTGAGAGCCACTGCCCCTAGAGAAGAGAGAAATTAACGGTATTGAAAAACTATTGGCTAATCTGAAGCTCTTCTATCTTGAAAACCAGGAATACCAGACCAAAAATCTTCTTAATAGGGAATCATAATAACTAAACTCTCATTAAGATCATGTTCTGGATAACTTTTACTTGATGAACTCTTCTCTCACCCGCACCTTGGTATACATCTTCAGAAAAAATCAGGTGACCTATACATAGATCTCAAACAAACTTCCTTCTTGAAATTCCTCACTGTAGAGACCCGAAGCCTGACGTACATTGACATTACATTACATTTGCAGAATACTTAGTACATAACCAAAACACACACACAAGGATCGTAATAGTTTAGTGTCTTTGGAAACTCGGAACGTAATCTTCTAATCGTGGTGAGAGATCTTCAACATCTCCTATAAAGATCTTCCTTTTTTTTACCTAAAACCTTTCATTATATCCTGGGGAAAAGAAAACATAAAAGGGTGAGCTCAAATGCTCAGTAAGGGTAAAAAAAATAAATATCAATCACATCATATTCATAAGAACATAACATTTTGGAAATCATAACCTGCAAAAGAGAGCATAATTTCATAATCATGGGATAAATCATGGCAGTGAAAAAGTAATCCCAATAATCATAACTTAAAACATGAAACTTTGTGGCATACACACATAATCATAGAGAATCATTTCTTGTTAGTCAAGACTAATTTCCAAGACTATCTTAGTGGACAAAGTCCCTTCCTGAATCGAGTAACCCTCGTTTCAGTCCTGTTTCACTGAACCGGTATAACCTACCCTTCCAGCCCTGTCTATCTCATGAGATATAAAATCTTTACCCAATGCATTGGAGGGAGATATAGGTCCCACCCATCTTATAATGAATCCTTTCTTATGTGTGCCACATAATCATAAAACATACATCATCGCATAACACATGTAACAAAAATGGGATTCTTGAAACATCATGACATCATAAATCAATTCATATAAGATAAAGGAATTCATAAAAATAATTCCATCACAACATGAACAAATCAATTTAATAATAGGGATAAAAACAGAACCCTTTATTATCTTAGATGGAAAATAATTTTGATAAAACACTTGAACTCCATTCTTGAGGAAAATATCCTTTCTTCTTCAAAAACATTTTTCCTTTCATAACATGTCATACAACTTTAAAATAAAAGAAGTTGATTAAAAATAAACTTGAAAACTTGTAAAGGAAGCTTCTTGGAAACAATGTTTTAAAAATCCATTCATGCCGTATAAGTTAAAAAAAACATTCTTCGTACTTTTGTCGGAAAAGTCAAAAAGTACCTCGTATGACAAAAGATTCCTTTCATAGATATTACTAAAAACTCACCGAAGGGTAAAAATGGATTTAAACAATTGTAGGTGGATGGAAATAATATTACATATTGATGAAACATGGACGTGGATGATAAAATACACCCCAGTAAATACTAAAGTATAAACAATCTCGGATAAAAATGAGATTGTGATATTTCCCTTACCTTAGGTCCGACTTGCTTTGTATGTGTCCGAACCTCCTGTATAATTATTTAAATAATGTCATTGACTTATTACAGAATCATATTTATTGTTATGATATCATATATGGTTCACTTATGACATTATATTACCCGTTCTTTTGTAAATTCCATGTTAAAGAAGCGTTTTGGGTAAAATCGTTTCATTTATCGTAGGTGTTTTGACTTGTTGTTCTTGACATTATTATTACTTATATCATGATTTACTTACTTCCAGAATATAAAATATGATTTATATATCATATATATTCAGTATATATATATATATATAATAGATAGATAAATGAAATGAAAAACACCGTTCATGGAGACGGTAGTCCGTACGTACGCATGGACGCTGTTTTTCTTTCCCTATTGTCTTGAATGGAAGTAAGTAGATGACATACATATATATATATATACATAAATCCAGTAGCTTTATAATGTCATATATTTCATTATTATTTCTTATATAGACTTTATAATCATTCTTAAATGGTTAACATGGAGAATGAATCTCATCGCGTCGTGGAGACGGTAGTCCGTACGTACGCACGAGCGATGATATCATTTCCATAAATATTGAATTGAATTGGAGTGGATTATACAATATATCAGAATCAATATGATGTTTTAATAACTATGTATAGTTATTCTTTACACCATTATACCCATCCATGTAAGGTGGTGGTGGAAAATAGATTACACCACGGCGTGGAGACGGTATTCCGTACGTACGCACGCGCGGTGATTTCTTTTTCCGTAGGATAGATAGATGGTGAAATAGGGTTGTTTCATAACATATCAGTATATGAGTGATACTTATGTTATTACTTCATAATGAAACAACCTAAGAAGAAGAAGTGGAAGAAGAAATAAAGATGAAAGAATTGGTAACGGTAATTACCTCTTCTTTGAAGCGCCTTTTGGAGACCTCCTCTTAGGGAACTAAAATTGGTCTTTGAGGAAGACCAGAACCTCTAAGATGTTGCTAGGGAAGTGGAGAAGAGATTTTGGCAGGGGTTGGCAGAGCTTGAGTGCTCAAATTGGTGTGAGGAGGAGGGGGAGGAGGTGCCCTTTTATAAGGGAGGAGAGGGGCACCTTAGGAATATCTCAAAATATTATTTTATATTAAAGTAAAAATCGGTTTATAATGGTTCCAAAGGGTCTTATTTCGAAGCTAAAGTGGGGATGGGTCGAAATCCTATCAACCAATAGGATTTAGACAAGTTTAGGTTCTTATTTTAACCTTATCAATTAGATTTAACTCTAAGTTAAATAATTTAACTTTTACCGTGTCTTTTTGTTTTCTTTCACTATATGGTTAATACACTTACTATAACATGCCAAACGAACCCCAAATTGTTTATTATTAATATATATATCCTTATCTAAGTCATTTGGCCGAACCTTAGATTTTTAGGAATAAAATAACAATTAATAATATAATATTTGATTTAAAAACTATTTTGTGTCAATTTTGACACTATTTGATATATGATTTTTGTGAAAGTCATAACAGAATTATATGTTCGAACCAAGTTTATTAAATCAACACTAATATATCATAGTAACCTATAAAATTAGTTTAATTCATAAAAAGTCTCAAATTACATTCATTTGAGTATTTATAACATCAATTATGTTAATATTTCCTTAAAAGGGTAATTACTGCATCATCGTTGTGTCATAAATAAATTAATTTATTTAAAGTTTAAAAATTATAAATAAAATATAATTATATATGAAATATTTTTAGCTTTCTAATGAATATTTATAGTCGAATTTATATTATGTATAACCCCATATTAAAAATGTTTTAGTGAATAAACTTTGATTTTAACTCTTTTAACTCTTCTTTGAATTAAATAATAATAAATGTCCTAATCTAATCCAAGTGGGCCTAAATGATAATATTTTACACTTAAGGTTGTTTTTGGTCGAGATACACTTGTCCAATAGAATTAGGACATGTGTTAGGGTAATATTAATATCATTCTTACCCTTAAT
Source organism: Viscum album (assembly GCA_963277665.1). Taxonomy (NCBI): domain Eukaryota; kingdom Viridiplantae; phylum Streptophyta; class Magnoliopsida; order Santalales; family Viscaceae; genus Viscum; species Viscum album. The sequence continues at coordinate 1,494,522,410 of OY728151.1, read as the reverse complement.
TACCCTAATTACTTTTAACCGTGGTAAATAAAAGTAAAAAGTTACTATTCACCAAAAATTATTTTCATCTCATTGAACCACATTTTACTTACTGACATCAACCGTGTCTCTCGGATTTTTGAAATTCTATTCACAGAAGCGGTAAAATTAAGTTTTATGAAAAATTCAGTTTTTTTAACTACCACTTAGTAGTTTCACTATTCATCAAAAATTGATGTTTTTCAGAACAATGCCAAAATTTCATCCTAAGCTATATTTCATATTCCGAACTCAAAAATGAAGTCTATTTTTCCAAATTCATAACATAGAAGTTGCATTAATTAATTTTATAATTAAATCCCGCTGTTAAAACAAATAGCGTGTTTTTAAGAAACAATATCTATCAAAAGATTGACACTAGTTTATAACTGGTTTAAATGTGAAATTACATCCAATGACCAACATTGTATTAAATTGTAAAAATATATTCTAAATACACTTTAAAACTACTCCAATTAATAATTTATCACTATTAATTATTTCGATTAAAAAAGTTGTTTTTTAATTATAATTTAGTAATTTTCACTATTCATCAGAATATGAAAGTTATCCGAAATGTACCAAAATTTCACCTTAGGCTAAATTCGATACTCCGAATCCAAAAATGAAGTTCATTTTGAAAAATAAGATTTACAGAATTTTAAAAAGTGGTTATTACTATTCATACTGGCTAGTTTTAATAATATTTTAATAGCATATCGTTGTTTAGTGAAACTCGGTATTGCGTATTACACACGTTATCGAGGAAGGTCGCGATTGCGTGTAATGCAAGGCAAGTCAAGGATGAGTGTTGTGCAAGCTCCTTTTGGTGTAGCGTACAACACAAGACATTAAAAAGAATATTTTTTATAAAATCTTGGGCTGTTACATTCTACCCCCCTTAAAATGAATTTCGCCCTCGAAATTCGTCGGGGTTATAAATGGTTTACTATTTGAAAGTTTCTTTAATAGAAACCCACATCGTAAAAAGGAATATCAAAACCAATCTTTAAAAACAAAAGTATGAAACGTAACGGTTACCCAAATAAACTAATCATTGGGTTTCCACATAGGTGAAAATATGGATATGGAAGAGAAATCTAACCATCATGTTCTGATGGAGAGTGGTAGAGAACATGGCTATGGAAAAGCCAATAATCACAAATCCATAAATTTGTGACGATCTAAGGTACCATCCGATTCATCAGGTATAAGATCACTAGGACAACATTTTTGGTTTTCAAGATCATTTCCCTAAAGTTGAAAATTTGAATTGGAATAAATACTTTCTTTATTTTGGTACAATCTCACTATTGTTCGTGCCTAGAACAATTTCCACTTCATCTCTTAAATAAATGAAGTTGAATTTGTTATTCGTGAAGTGTTAGCAGATCATGTGATAGAATGACCGGTCATTCCATCTGTCTCAAACAAAAGGTTAGCAAAAATTATATACATAAGTCGATCTATAGTGAGATTAATCATATATAGTTCCTAAAATGGACTTATACTTCATATATCATACTGCTTAATATAATAAAACTAGTTTCTACTAAACAGGGACTTCCTGTAGGCCAGTGGTAGGCGATAAAGGCCAGTCGCACTTCGGTTGTGGGTTCGATTCCCACAGCCTTGTCCGAAGCGATGGGCTGTCGCCCGTCCTGCAGGTTGTCCTCTTTCTAAAACTATATTACTATAACATCCCATAAATAATATCGAAAAAACTTCTATCCTTAAACAATACTAACTTATGTCCAACATAATCCATTCCAATCTTTAGTCCTATCCATAATACTGCAGTCAATTCTCATAACATAGTGAAAACAATTACTAGAGATTTAATACCATCGTTGATCCCCATATATCATAAGATATATCTTGTTGGACACATTCCAAACATTCAAAGGCCTTAATCTTGTACTCTCTTGAATACCCATTGAACCTTAGTGAAAACTTGAATGCAGTTAAAAGTTAACACTTTCCACATACCAAAATCCTCAAAATTCTATATACTTAAACCATGATATCACTTAGTCCTTATATCAATCATGAGCTCATGAATACTGTTAAAAATTTCATTTTCTCGTTTTCCCTTCATTATGCGCATAATATCTCAATCACTTTGAATACCACATTAGACCAATACATAAATATTCCAATATTCCATGATACAGCATTATTTTGGAATCCCATTACATAAAAACTTAATCATTCCACCACATCGTTGTCATATTCAACATTGCCAATAGTGATCGCATGTGACTTCCCTTTGTCCTTTGCCTTAAGCGGTTGCTCATGTCGATCATCACTAACCCTTGGATTAGGGCATTTATTGGCATAATGTCCCATCTCCTTGCACTTGAAGCATTGAAGTGTTGGTTGTGCGTTCTCTGCAGTGTTTTCTTTATTCACTTCATTAGAATCCCTTTTTCCATTACTTCGACACTCAGCTGCTCGATGACCTTCTTTTCCACACTTAAAACATTTTCTAGTCCCTTTAAGACAATCTCCACCATGCTTCTTTCCACACTTTGTGCATAAGGAAACATTCATCTTCTTTTCACCATTATTCTGAGATTTCTCCTTGAACTCCATCTTTCGTTTCTTGTCAAAACCATGAGATGGATATGTAACACCAACTTCCATTTCTACCTTGATTGCACAACGCACAATTTCTTCATAGCTACTGAAGTCTCTTATAGCTAATGCCCTTCGAAGACTTGGTTTTAAGCCACTGAAAAATCGATCAACTTTACTTTCAGGTTGGATGATAATACCAGATGCATACCTTGCAAGTCTTGTAAAATTCGCTTCGTATATACCAACAGATTCATCATCCTTTTGCTTTAGTTCAAGAAACTCCTTCTCCATCTTCGTTCGAAGAATACGAGGGAAGTACTTACTGAAAAACAAGTTCTTGAACTCGTCCCATTCCATGGAATCAATTTCATCTCTTTGCCTCGTATTCTTGATAAGATTCCACCATTGATCAGCTTCACCTTCCAAACGATATACTGCTAAGATGACTTTATCATGTTCAGAACATTGAAGAACTGAAAATATCTTTTCAGTAGTACTAATCCATTGTTCAGCAACTAATGGATCAGTAGACCCACTGAAAGAAGGCGGACGCTGCCTCATGAAGGATTCAACAGAATTTTGCTCCTTCCTTTGCTCGTTTGGAAGTCCTGCATGATTCATATCTTGAGAAAGTTGTGTGAGCATGGATACAAGATTTTGCATTCCAGCTCCCATATCGTTTGGTTGCTCAGGGGGACAATCATTGCATTGTCCATTGCATTGATCAACACGGTTCCTTCGGGTTCCAGCCATCGTCTAAAACCCCAAAAGAATAGTGTGAGAGGCAAAAATCATGCTAGGGAAAACAACATAATAAAGGGGTAGTACCCTCAATATCTAACATCTTAGGTTAAATTCTAAGATCGTTAGAGCAATTCTAGGACTATAACCTATATGTATACTTAACCTTAGAGACATCCCTAGACATACCTTAGAAATATCTCTAGGGATCTCACTAACGTTTTCGCATCCTAGTTTCCAAAGGTTGACTAAACCTTTCCTCTGATACCAACTGTAGAGACTCGAAGCCTGACGTACATTGACATTACATTACATTTGCAGAATACTTAGTACATAACCAAAACACACACACAAGGATCGTAATAGTTTAGTGTCTTTGGAAACTTGGAACGTAATCTTCTAATCGTGGTGAGAGATCTTCAACATCTCCTATAAAGATCTTCCTTTTTTTTTACCTAAAACCTTTCATTATATCCTGGGGAAAAGAAAACATAAAAGGGTGAGCTCAAATGCTCAGTAAGGGTAAACAAAATAAATATCAATCACATCATATTCATAAGAACATAACATTTTGGAAATCATAACCTGCAAAAGAGAGCATAATTTCATAATCATGGGATAAATCATGGCAGTGAAAAAGTAATCCCAATAATCATAACTTAAAACATGAAACTTTGTGGCATACACACATAATCATAGAGAATCATTTCTTGTTAGTCAAGACTAATTGCCAAGACTATCTTAGTGGACAAAGTCCCTTTCTGAATCGAGTAACCCTCGTTTCAGTCCTGTTTCACTGAACCGGTATAACCTACCCTTCCAGCCCTGTCTATCTCATGAGATATAAAATCTTTACCCAATGCATTGGAGGGAGATATAGGTCCCACCCATCTTATAATGAATCCTTTCTTATGTGTGCCACATAATCATAAAACATACATCATCGCATAACACATGTAACAAAAATGGGATTCTTGAAACATCATGACATCATAAATCAATTCATATAAGATAAAGGAATTCATAAAAATAATTCCATCACAACATGAACAAATCAATTTAATAATAGGGATAAAAACAGAACCCTTTATTATCTTAGATGGAAAATAATTTTGATAAAACACTTGAACTCCATTCTTGAGGAAAATATCCTTTCTTCTTCAAAAACATTTTTCCTTTCATAACATGTCATTCAACTTTAAAATAAAAGAAGTTGATTAAAAATAAACTTGAAAACTTGTAAAGGAAGCTTCTTGGAAACAATGTTTTAAAAATCCATTCATGCCGTATAAGTTAAAAAAAACATTCTTCGTACTTTTGTCGGAAAAGTCAAAAAGTACCTCGTATGACAAAAGATTCCTTTCATAGATATTACTAAAAACTCACCGAAGGGTAAAAATGGATTTAAACAATTGTAGGTGGATGGAAATAATATTACATATTGATGAAACATGGATGTGGATGATAAAATACACCCCAGTAAATACTAAAGTATAAACAATCTCGGATAAAAATGAGATTGTGATATTTCCCTTACCTTAGGTCCGACTTGCTTTGTATGTGTCCGAACCTCCTGTATAATGATTTAAATAATGTCATTGACTTATTACAGAATCATATTTATTGTTATGATATCATATATGGTTCACTTATGACATTATATTACCCGTTCTTTTGTAAATTCCATGTTAAAGAAGCGTTTTGGGTAAAATCGTTTCATTTATCGTAGGTGTTTTGACTTGTTGTTCTTGACATTATTATTACTTATATCATGATTTACTTACTTCCAGAATATAAAATATGATTTATATATCATATATATTCAGTATATATATATATATATATAATAGATAGATAAATGAAATGAAAAACACCGTTCATGGAGACGGTAGTCCGTACGTACGCATGGACGCTGTTTTTCTTTCCCTATTGTCTTGAATGGAAGTAAGTAGATGACATACATATATATATATACATAAATCCAGTAGCTTTATAATGTCATATATTTCATTATTATTTCTTATATAGACTTTATAATCATTCTTAAATGGTTAACATGGAGAATGAATCTCATCGCGTCGTGGAGACGGTAGTCCGTACGTACGCACGAGCGATGATATCATTTCCATAAATATTGAATTGAATTGGAGTGGATTATACAATATATCAGAATCAATATGATGTTTTAATAACTTTGTATAGTTATTCTTTACACCATTATACCCATCCATGTAAGGTGGTGGTGGAAAATAGATTACACCACGGCGTGGAGACGGTATTCCGTACGTACGCACGCGCGGTGATTTCTTTTTCCGTAGGATAGATAGATGGTGAAATAGGGTTGTTTCATAACATATCAGTATATGAGTGATACTGATGTTATTACTTCATAATGAAACAACCTAAGAAGAAGAAGTGGAAGAATAAATAAAGATGAAAGAATTGGTAACGGTAATTACCTCTTCTTTGAAGCGCCTTTTGGAGACCTCCTCTTAGGGAACTAAAATTGGTCTTTGAGGAAGACCAGAACCTCTAAGATGTTTCTAGGGAAGTGGAGAAGAGATTTTGGCAGGGGTTGGCAGAGCTTGAGTTCTCAAATTGGTGTGAGGAGGAGGGGGAGGAGGTGCCCTTTTATAAGGGAGGAGAGGGGCACCTTAGGAATATCTCAAAATATTATTTTATATTAAAGTAAAAATCGGTTTATAATGGTTCCAAAGGGTCTTATTTCGAAGCTAAAGTGGGGATGGGTAGAAATACTATCAACCAATAGGATTTAGACAAGTTTAGGTTCTTATTTTAACCTTATCAATTAGATTTAACTCTAAGTTAAATAATTTAACTTTTACCGTGTCTTTTTGTTTTCTTTCACTATATGGTTAATAAACTTACTATAACATGCCAAACGAACCCCAAATTGTTTATTATTAATATATATATCCTTATCTAAGTCATTTGGCCGAACCTTAGATTTTTAGGAGTAAAATAACAATTAATAATATAATATTTGATTTAAAAACTATTTTGTGTCAATTTTGACACTATTTGATATATGATTTTTGTGAAAGTCATAACAGAATTATATGTTCGAACCAAGTTTATTAAATCAACACTAATATATCATAGTAACCTATAAAATTAGTGTAATTCATAAAAAGTCTCAAATTACATTCATTTGAGTATTTATAACATCAATTATGTTAATATTTCCTTAAAAGGGTAATTACTGCATCATCGTTGTGTCATAAATAAATTAATTTATTTAAAGTTTAAAAATTATAAATAAAATATAATTATATAGGAAATATTTTTAGCTTTCTAATGAATATTTATAGTCGAATTTATATTATGTATAACCCCATATTAAAAATGTTTTAGTGAATAAACTTTGATTTTAACTCTTTTAACTCTTCTTTGAATTAAATAATAATAAATGTCCTAATCTAATCCAAGTGGGCCTAAATGATAATATTTTACACTTAAGGTTGTTTTTGGTCGAGATACACTTGTCCAATAGAATTAGGACATGTGTTAGGGTAATATTAATATCATTCTTACCCTTAATTACCCTATTTACTTTTAACCGTGGTAAATAAAAGTAAAAAGTTACTATTCACCAAAAATTATTTTCATCTCATTGAACCACATTTTACTTACTGACATCAACCGTGTCTCTCGGATTTTTGAAATTCTATTCACAGAAGCGGTAAAATTAAGTTTTATGAAAAATTCAGTTTTTTTAACTACCACTTAGTAGTTTCACTATTCATCAAAAATTGATGTTTTTCAGAACAATGCCAAAATTTCATCCTAAGCTATATTTCATATTCCGAACTCAAAAATGAAGTCTATTTTTCCAAATTCATAACATAGAAGTTGCATTAATTAATTTTATAATTAAATCCCGCTGTTAAAACAAATAGCGTGTTTTTAAGAAACAATATCTATCAAAAGATTGACACTAGTTTATAACTGGTTTAAATGTGAAATTACATCCAATGACCAACATTGTATTAAATTGTAAAAATATATTCTAAATACACTTTAAAACTACTCCAATTAATAATTTATCACTATTAATTATTTCGATTAAAAAAGTTGTTTTTTAATTATAATTTAGTAATTTTCACTATTCATCAGAATATGAAAGTTATCCGAAATGTACCAAAATTTCACCTTAGGCTAAATTCGATACTCCGAATCCAAAAATGAAGTTCATTTTGAAAAATAAGATTTACAGAATTTTAAAAAGTGGTTATTACTATTCATACTGGCTAGTTTTAATAATATTTTAATAGCATATCGTTGTTTAGTGAAACTCGGTATTGCGTATTACACACGTTATCGAGGAAGGTCGCGATTGCGTGTAATGCAAGGCAAGTCAAGGACGAGTGTTGTGAAAGCTCCTTTTGGTGTAGCGTACAACACAAGACATTAAAAAGAATATTTTTTATAAAATCTTGGGCTGTTACACTCACCCTACCCTCTTAATTTGGAAAAAATTATGAATCATATTAAATAAGGATCCTAAAACAGATCTTGAACTCCTTCACATTGGAGATACCCTCTAGTAAGGTAATATGTTCTTAGAAACATACCACCTTTGCAGTCAAAGAAAGAAACTCGTCTATGAAATTCTCTTGAAACTCCTGCCATGAAACTGTCAAATCCTCACAATCTCCCATGAATAATAAACACAACTACTTCATTTCCCCATGTAGAATTTTCATAACCAACGATGCATAGTTCTCCTTTCATACATGGATAGAACTTAAGGATATGTAAACTTTCTCCAAGGGTTATTTTATAACTGCATATGAAACATGAACCTACTAACCCACACAACCTCACATGTTCCTTACCCCATCTTTCCCCTCAACCAGAGGTTCTACTACCACTATAAAAAGATCCCCTCCCTATATGGTGTACCCATCCATGTTTGAGAATGGGGGAAGATTGATAGTGACACCAATGTCTCATCTCTAATAGACCCTAGGTCGGTGACTTGAACAAAGGGTATAAGAAATATGCATATGAGAGGCACTACCCTCTATGAGAATACACGAAAAAGTGAAATATAGGATAGAAACTAACTAAATCCATTCCATAGTCCAATATAAAATAAAATATAATGTGATCCTATGTAATGACATGACTGAACTATAAAAATTATAAAGAAAAACATCGAGTAGATAAAGAAAAGGTAAAGACGGTGATGACCATGATGCCCAAATAAATCCATAAAACCATAAGCTAGTATTAACCAACCTAATCTTCAAATTTCTCTGACTGACCAAAATGAAAATATTTACATATACATTAGGTGAGTATAATATCATACTAAGAAGGATCCTCACTAGAGCCTCCAAGATAAAGGTAATTGAATCTTTCTAAAGTACAATGAACAAAAGTGAGACTAACTCATCACCCAAATAGTTATACTATGTTCCAATCCACACCATGGGTACTCTCACCAAGAATTTAATAAATGATAAAACAATATATCAAATAATTTCAAGGGTACCGTGATACCGCTTCCATGTTGGTTTTTTGCTCTACCCTATCATCAACCATCCTAAGAATATCTCTCCAAAAAGGATAGATCACAAAAAACCATGGTAAAGCACCACAACATGAAACTTATGCAACACACCACTATTTCATTGTCATCAAATGTATACATTTATTTTATTGGAGCCACTGCATATTATATAATGTGTATCATACTACATCTATTATACCTCAAGCCATCTCATCACATACACCACGTAAGGAAAATCAAGACATCACATCCTTTTCATGGTATACCTATAGTAGTCCTTATGAAATTGTATCCAGGATACATGTGTGTGAAATAACCAAAAAGAATTACGTCCCTCTATACACATATATGGGGATTACTAACCATAGTTCATACTAGAACTTGTATCTATGAAGAAAAAAGAGTGGGGGGAATGGGGGCAGTCATCCATCCATCATCCCATCGGGATTTTGGGGAAAAAATCCTCTAGGATCATAATCCCATAGGGTGTCATTCTACCAAACAAACATGGAGGAATAACATGAAAAATGACAAAATCACATGCTATAATATATCTCAGAACCACACTGTGGGATAAACCTAGTATTAGACTCAACTACTAAAAATGTCTATAAGACTACTAGCTTCAACTACTAGGACGAGATATCCTAGAAGCTCACAACTATTAAAGAGCTACATTAAATTATTTTATCCACTTTCTTCCGTTAAAAACTAAATAAATAAATTAATTTACCATTCCTTAACCATTATCATTTACAAATTAAATTTCATAACCATTATATAAATGATCCATACCCTCCAAGCATAACATAAATGAGTCCATGGATTCTCAAGAATTATAACCTCATCATTGAATCTCAGCAGTTCAAAACCCATGGGTTTAACTTTAATTCATTTATTAACAACATTACTTTACATATTACCAGTTACTCCAGGAAAAAATCGTCATCTACAAAATAATGTATACAAAATATCACATAAATCTACCTCAAAATGTGGGGAAAATAAAGAAGATATAAAAACAAACTGGCCATCATCCAAAAAAAAGATTGAAATAAGAATCCAAAAATCATATTAGTGGGTAGTCCCATGTTATACCCATTCTATAATTCTATGTGTCCTCCTTGACAACTGAATGCTTATCCCAATGCATCCCTCCATTACAATAATTACCTACAACCATAACAACCAGGACTCCCCGCCCCATATACAACAGTCCTCCAGGATATTCCCTCAATACCTAGCCATTCAAGGGCCACATTACATTTGGGCCTCCCCACCCCATAAACCACAATATCCCTCAAGGATAAATTATCTCAGTCTCACATCACATCACATGATACATGAAACAAAAATAGCAACTTGAATCTTGGCCCTAAATAAACGATTCCATCCTTCACACACAATGAACCCTCACGACCCAAAAGCCCAAGGAAATGTACCTCTATAAGAATGAAGGAATTATTTTCCAAAAAAAGGAATTATATTTTACAATAAAACTAATTATTATTCCATCTTGAATTATCTGATTTATTATTTATGGGTCCCAATTATGAGAAACCTGGCTAAACAATCAACACAAGCTGTAACAAATTAATTAAAAAATTAATAGAACATGATTTTAATTATTTTACCAATAATAAATAACATGATTAACTCCTTTATTGAATTCCTTTAACACATTAAAGTTCCATTAATTTAAACAATCTTAAAAAATTAAGATTTAAACACACCTGAACCATTAAACATGAATCTTTAAACATTTAACCAATTAATTAACAATTAATTTGACCTTAAATTCTTTATCAATTGCACATATTAATTAATGAATAATATGAAAATCATAGATACAAACTTATCTAGAAAAACTAGAGGCAAAAAATTCTCTCCGTACTAAATAGTAACCTCGCTATGTGATCGATGCATATTATTTAATCTAGTTCAGGTAATTGTTAGGTAAAATTCAATGGACTATATGTGGCTAAATTATGATCAATTCTCTGTCACACAAAAATAAAATAGAAGAAATGAATACCGTACCTAAAAAGGTTATCAATGTTATTTTCAGGAGAATTATCTAACACTATGGATCTAGATCTCCTCTGTCGTAATAGCTACAGCCACCCAAGGACATTGTGCAACAAATCAACCATCAAATAACCAAAAAAAACTCCTTTATAAAGATGGAGATAAAGATCCATCCCAAGGAAAAGACTAATGGGATAGAATTGATCAATTAAACCACATGACAAGGTTTAGAAAAACCCTTGTATTGAAGACATATCAATATTTGTAATGTAGATAATGATCCATAAAAAATGATTCACCAAGAAGTCGAAGACATAGTTGTCTGTTTACGAAGAATTAGGAAAGAGGTGCTTCATCCATATTGTTTAAAAAACCCTTGTCGTTGAATACATTTAAAAAATATAGCATTGGCGATTTCCACAAAATCTAATACCCTTTCATGTAATGTAATCCTCATGTTTTAGTTTCTATTAAAAAACACCATTCCATTTTTTTTAAAACCTCGATTCATTACACATCATTAAACTACTTCCCCATAGTGTAACATTAGATTGTTTGAAATCTCTATATAGAGTCCCATCCTTTTCTTACAATATTATTAAATTATTTAAAAGATAAAAAACATAATAGTATTACACATAGTGTATCCAAAGGTTTAGTGTCTTGGAAAAACTAGGGCAATGCAAAACAATTACAACATCAAGATTTAACATTTATTTAATTTCTTCTTCTATAGATTCTTATTGGAACTTTTACTCACCTTAGTACATGTATCCACCTGAATATATACATAAAAAGGGGTGAGATAAAATCCCAGTAAGAGGATAGATAAGAATAATATAGCATGGTGTGATCATAATCATGACATAGGCAAAATACCATGAACATGAGAGGAGCATAAATAAAAGACTTGAAATGTGGCAATGCATAAAAATTAAACATCACGTCTTAGAGGTTAACTACCACAAATACTTGTGAACCAAGATAGAATCATGTTCACACATAATTTCACATTTACTCATGTGATTCATCACTTTAACCAATGCATTGGAGTGCTATATAATTCTGGGCGCACCCATCACTTTGAAACATTAATATTGCGCTATATAATTCCGGGTGCACCAATCACTTCATAATATTATCATTATCATGCATGCCACATAGAACATATATCAATAATGAACATAACTAAACCATGGTAAGGAATGGATTTCATCTCATAAGAATACATTAATAAGCTTTGGGTTCCCAAAATAAAGAGGGAACAACATACTTGATACAAGAACCATCAACCATGAATGAGAGGTAAAAGTTGAGTTCGTAAAAGAAGAGTTCTTTTGTAAATCATTTGTATTGACATAAAATTCATTTTAAAACATGTATACCCCAGAAAAAAGAAGAAAATTATTAAAAAATGATATTTAAGGAGTGACCATATTAAAAATGGACTGAAAGAGGTAAAACCCAGAGGATGAAAGTTGGGTTCGAGAATTTCCCCTTACCTTGTATCTGAATGCTTCCTTCTCATTAATGTCATGTATAATGAAATTATATTAATTAATTAGAAATATAGAACCATGTGTACATTAATATGTTTCATTATTGTTTTATTAAGTGATTTTATGTGCCTTTGGATGAGTTAAAGAGTTTAAAAACATTGTTCGGGAATGTTTGTTTTTATGGTTTTCTTGAGTGGTTCACTTGTATTCTTAAATTGAAGTTTGGGTAGAACATGGGTAAACATCCAGAATGGATATTACATGTAATTAATGAGATTAAATGAGTTTTAATGATATTATAATGATTCATATTATATCCATGTGGATGAATCATTAGATAAGAATAAAATGATGATTGTTTGGGTTAATTTGGGTGGTTTTTCGATCACAACGAACTTGTTTTAATTTATCACTCAGTCATATGGCCATAAGTTATTTAAAGAACTTTAAATAGGAAATAATACATATAAAAGATTCAGGTTCAACCCTAAAAATGGTTTCATGACCAGATATGAATGTAGAAATGGAAGAAGAAAACATGTGGTTCTTGAAGGTGATAAATTAACACCTCACAAACAACGTTCTCTTTAATAAAATAAATGGAGGAGGAAAAATGAGTTAGATTATATAATATCTAATTACCATAAAATATTTCCAGTATATGTATAATACTGGAGTTAGAATACCATTTGGATGAATATAGGTGGGGAGAGATCAAGAAATGAACTTGAACTAGAAACGAAATTAAAGGAGAAGAGGGAGAGAAATTACCTTTTAAATCCTCATCTTGAGATTCTCCTTAAGAAAGCTAGGAATGGTCTTTTGATGGGACCAGAAGCTCTTGAACGTTGGAGAGGGGCTAGGGAAGATGTTTGGGAAGAGTTTAGAGAGGTATTGGAGCTTGAGAGGTGTGAGGAAATTAGGGTGTGAAGGGTGGATTTTATAGTGGAGGGGAGAGGGGTTTCCTTAATATAAAATTAATTAGTTTATTATTTATTCGCAAGGCAAGTAATAGTGAGTATTCCCGGACCAAAATGGTTATTTTTCATGTTATCCCTAAACAAGTTGGATTACATCAGTAGAACATCACAAATGTCTCTATAATTATCTTATCTAGCATATTTTTGTAAATTACGATATTTCACTATTCCTAAAAAATTCAATTATTTCAAAAAAATCCAAAACAATTACCCAAAATTTTTTTGGAGTTTAGAATAAAAAAATGAAGTAAATTTTTAAAAAATAATTTTGTAAATATTATTAATTTAATATTTAATTAAAATCATTATTTACATAAAAACGTTTTTTAAAAAATTATAACTGATTTCATAGTGCTTTTAAAAATTATTCATATTTTTATAAAATTTTCTAAAAACTATAAGACATTGAATAAATTATTTATGAATACATTTTAGGGAAAAAAATTTCTTTTAAATTAATTAATTAATTATAATTTATTATTTATGACTTTCAAACTACAGATAAGTTTACTAAGGTCAAACTGTCACTTTCTAAGATGTCTAAATTTTATGTAATTATTTATGGGTAAGGTTATTCTTATGTTTGATGATTCAATATTCATAAGGGTCATAATAATATTCATAAGGGTATGTTACTTTTCATAAGGGTATGTTACTATTCACAAAGAATTATTTTTGTTTCATTAGACTCTAAAAATCATCTTGAACACAACCGCGTATGTCAGATTTTCGGAATTCAAAACATAGAAGTGACAAACTTATGTTTAAAGATCACTTATCACTTAGTTGTTCATTATGTTGTATTTTCATGTGATTTTATGACATATTTATAAGAAGGTAATTTCTATTGAAAAACTTTGGGTTGTTAAATTCTTCCCCCCTTAAGAACTTTCGCCACCGAAATTTCAATTTTCACAAACAGGTGAGGGTACATCTCCTTCATTGCTGCTTTTGGTTCCCAATTTACTTCCTAAAAATGATGGTACCTCGACAATACATTGACAAGATGATTTGTCTTGTTGCGTAGAACCTTATCCCTTCGATCTAGAATCTTTAATGGCTACTCTTCATAGGAGATATCATCTTCCAGCTACACCACCTCAGAGTTTAGTACATGTGAGGGGTATGGTATTTACTTCCTCAGTAGTGATACATGAAACACATAATGAAATTGAGCCATATTTAGTAGAAGTGAAAGATGATAGGACACAGCTCATATGCAGTCAAGGATCTCAAAGGGGCCAATATACCTTGGGCTTAGCTTCCCATTCTTCACGAATCACTTGAATCTCTTCCATGGAGATATTTGAAGGAAGACTTTATCTCCAATATCAAAATACAAGTCCCTTCGACGGTTGTCATCATATCTCTTTTTCCGACTTTGAGCAGCTTTGATGTGTTTTTGGATGACTTGAGCCATCTCTGTCATCTCTTGAACAAGATCGGGTCCAAGTATCTTTATTTCTCCAACTTCATCCCAATAGGTTGGAGTTTTACATCGATTTCCATATAGAACTTCATATGGATCCATCAGAATACTCAAGTGGAATATATAGCATATCTTCAAGCGTCTGAATAGTCCTTTTAGACTGTCCATCAGTTTGGGGGTGATAGGCCATGCTGAAATTTAATTCAGTACTCAAAACATGCTGAAGGCTCCTCCAGAATTTATATGTGAACCTTGGATCACGGTCAGAGACAATTTAGAGTGGAACATTGTGCAGTCTCACTATTTCCTTCACATATATCTTTGCAAGTTTTTCAAGTGATAGATCTTCCCGAATAACTATAAAATGGGCATCCTTGGTGAGTTAGTCAACCACAACCCATATCGCATTATTTCCCTTTGATGTCTTCGGGAGACTCATGAAAAATTCCATAGTAACATTTTCCCATTTCCACATGGGTATAGGCAATGGCTGTATCATTCCTTTGTACTTTTGTTGCACAGCATTAACTTTCTGACATACCAAGAACCTTGATATATATTCCTCAATCTCCTTCTTCATGTTATCCCTCCAAATGTTTTCCCGGAGATCACGGTACATCTTGATACTCTGAGGATGGATAGAGAAAGTTGAGCTATGTGCATTGTCCAACAACTCCTTCTTTATCCCAGGTGATGAAGGCACACAAAGTCACATTCCAAACCAAATCACACCATCATTGTCGATATGAAACTCTTGCTGCTTCCCTTCCTTTACAGCAGTCACCCTCTTTTTTATCTCCACATCATCCCTTTGTGCTTCCATAATATTCTCCTGGATAGATGGTTTTAAAATCATTTGGGAAAGGTAGGACGTATTCCCTACCCTTATGATTTCCAAATCCATACATTGCATATCTAAGAAGACAGGGTCTTTCTCAATCTATATCATGGATAGAGTAGTGGGTTATTTTAAGCTTAGAGCATCAACTACCTTGTTCGGCTTTCCAGGATGATAGTGAATAGACCAGTAGTAATCCTTGATTAGATCTAACTATCTCCTTTGACACATGTTGGTCTCCTTTTGCATGAATATATACTTTAGGATCTTGTGGTCGGTGTATATGTCACACTTGTCAGCATAAAGGTAGTGCCACCAGATTTTCAAGGAAAAAATCACGGCTTCGATCTCTAGATCATGCATCGGGTAGTTCTGCTCATGGATCTTCAACTGCCATGAGGCGTAGGCTATCACATTTTTATTTTCCATGAGCACACAACCCAAGCCATTCTTTGAAGAATCACTGTATATCACAAAACATTCTCCACTTTTCAGTAGTGTGAGTACAGGTGCAGTGATCAGCCTTCTCTTTAGCTCTATGATGCATCCCTCACATTCTTCTGTCCAGACATACTTTACCACATTCCTTGTTAACATAGTTAGCGGGCTTAACAATCATGAGAATTTTCTAACAAAACTTTGGTAGTACCCAGCCAATCCAAGAAAACTAAGGATTTCTATGAAACTAGAGGGATTGGACCATTCCTCAATCGCTTTTTTCTTTGAATTATCTATATAAATTCCCTCACTTGTGATCACATGTCCCGAGAACATGACTTGCATCATCCAAAAGTCAGACTTGCTCAAATTGGCGTAGAGCTTCTCCTTTCTCAATGTCGCCAACACAAGTCTTATATGTTCTTAATGCTCCTCCTTGCTCTTTGAGTATATGGGAATATCATCGATAAAAAATACCACAAATTTGTCGAGGTAATGCCTAAAGACTCTATTCATCAAATCCATGAAGATTTCAGGGG
The DNA here is from genome assembly GCA_963277665.1 of Viscum album. Lineage (NCBI taxonomy): Eukaryota > Viridiplantae > Streptophyta > Magnoliopsida > Santalales > Viscaceae > Viscum > Viscum album. The sequence goes on along the minus strand of OY728151.1, from coordinate 1,494,505,781 downwards.
CATTAGTATGTTCGAAGGGCATCACCAAAAACTCATACTACCCATACTTTGTATGGAAGGCCGTCTTCTGAATATCTTCCTTCTTCAACTTTACCTAAGGATATCCAGAATGAAGATCCACCTTTGAAAAGTATTGAGCACTTCTTAACTGATTGTATAGGTCATCAATCCTAGGAAGAGGATACTTGTTCCTTATGGTGATCTTTTTGAGTTCTTGATAATCGATACACAACCGCATTGTTCCATCCTTCTTTTTCACAAAGAGTACCGGTGCACCCCAAGGTGATTCCCTAGGGCATATGGACCCTTTGTCCAGATTCTCTTGCAGCTGCTTCTTTAACTCCTCCAGTTTGATAGGGGATATCCGATAGGGACACTTAGAGATAAGAGTAGCTCCAGGTTGGAGTTCATTTGAAAACTCTACCTCAAGATCCGGAGGAATTATGGGTAACTCTTCAGCAAATACATCATCGTATTCCCAAACGATGGAAATTTCCTCAAGGTTGGCACTTTCCTTCAACGCAACCATTTGGGTTAGGTATGCTTCTTCATAGGGAATCAAAACCCACACCATTAAAAGGGTTTTTTAAAAGAGATTCATGATCTTTCTTGAATTTGTAGAGGAGAATGGGATGGTTCGGAATATGAAAAGATATTTCCTTTTCCCAACAGTTGATATGTGCTCTGTATAATGAGAGCCAATTCCATTCCCATTATAGAATTGAATTTCAGCAAGGGAAGTATTACGAGATTTGCAGGAATAATCTTCTCACATACGCCATCACGAGAAGAGTCAAACACTTGGGTTGCAATGATTGCACAACTTGGTGTTTTTATAGATATCTCTACTTCAAGGTTTCGGGGCTTCGATTCTACAGTTCTAGAAAACATGCAAGATATAAAAGAATGATTAGAACTAGAATCAAATAAGACTTTTTCCATTCTTGAGTGAATTGGAAGTGTACCTTGCATGACTTCATTATCATGCTCCACCTCCACAGTAGTGATTACATAAGCCTTCCCTTGTTCTTTTGTCTTTGGTGGCTGCTGATGCTGATTACCCTCGAGAACTCAAGGTTTAGTGCACTGGTTTTCATAGCGCCCTAGCTCCCTATAGTTGTACCATTGAACCATTAGTGGTTATCTCCTTTCATCGACTAAATTATCCATCCTTTTCATGTCTTTTCGACACTCTTGATCATGGTTTCCTTCTTTCCCACACATAAATCATTTCCCCATCCCTTTGAGGCAGTTCCCATGGTCCAACTTCCCACATTGTTGGCATGTGGGTCATTGCTTTTTCATCACAACATTGTCATTAGATCCACCAGCATGAAACTCCATCTTTCATTTGTTATCACCATAGCCATGGGACCATTCTCCAAACTCCATCTCAATTTTGAGACCACACCGACCAACTTCTTCATAACTCCCAAAGTCTCGAATTTCGAGAGCCTTTAGAATGTGTGGTTTTAATCCACTAAAGAATATTTCAATTTTTCTATCATTGTTGATAACAAAACCCAAAGCGTACCTTGAAAGCCTTGTGAAATTCGCTTCATATGATGAGATAGATTCTCCTTCTTCTTTTGAGCTCTATAAATTCTCTCTCCATCTTCGTATGAAGAGTTCATGGGTAATACTTATTAAGAAACATTATCTTGATGTCTTCCCATTCCATTTCTTCAATTTCCTCCCTTGGCATGGTGTTCTTAATTAAAGCCCACCATTGATCAACTTATCCATCTAGATGATAAATAGATAGGGTCACCTTCTCCGTCTTAGAATAATGAAGAACCAGAAAGATCTTCTCCATGGAGTTAACCCATTATTCCACAACTATTGGATCAGAAGATCCACTAAACGTCGGTGGTCGTTGCCGCATAAAACATTCGATAGCCAGTTCCTCCCTCTTTGGTGAATGAGGAAGTTCCCCATTATTATGGTTACTGTTCATAACCTGAGATAGTTAGGTAAGCATCTCCACAAAGTTCTGTAATGGCTCGGGGTTTTTGGAGTCCATTTCATGGTGAAAATATGATGTTTGGGGTGTTCTGGGTGTTTTGGAAGGCCATCCCAGCTTCTCGGTGAAGCTTAAGACTCCTAACGGTATCCTCGGCCTACAGGTAGCCTTGGCTTACCGATAACTCATCTTACTGGTGGGCTCGACCTACCAGTAGCCTCAGCCTACCGGTAGCTCGGCCTACAGGTGGCTGAGCCTACCGGTGGCCTCGACCTACCGGTCGACCCAGCCTACCGGTGGCTCAGCCTACAGGTAGCCTCGGCCTACTAGTAGCCTCGACCTACAAGTAGATCGGCCTACCGGTGGCTCAGCCTACCGGTGGCCTTGGCCTACCGATAACTCGGCCTACTGGTTTCTCGGCCTACCAGTCGCTCGGCCTACCGGTGACCTCGACCTACCGGTAACTCGGACTATATATAGCTCGGCCGACTGGTTGCCACGGCCTACCGGTGGCTCGGCCCACCGGTGGCCTCAGCCTACCGGTGGCCTCGGCCTACCGATCGCTTGGTCGACTCATAGCTCGGCCTACCAGTGGCTCGGCCTAGCGGTGGCCTCGGCCTACCGGTCGTTTGGACTTCCTGTATCTCAGCCTACCGGTAGCCCTGGCCTACCGGTAGCCATGGCCAACCGGTGGCTTGGTCTACCGGTAGACCTAGCATTCCGGTGAACACCAAGGGTTTTTCAGTGGCGCCTCATGTTTGCGCGAATTGGTATGTATACCATATTTTGACCCATTTAAGCCGGTATTAAAGCCCATTAATGGTATTTAATTAAATTATTGGTGAGGTACGCTTCTTAAATGGAAAACCATGCGTTTTGGTCATGACTTTAACCGCGTTTTCAGAAATTCCTCTACCAAATCCTATGAGGAGTCCTTGGTTAAAGATGTGTGCATCAGTTTTAACTTCCCCAAAGGGCAGGGACCTTTTAAGTTGGATGGGTGGGGTGGCCCAGCTGCGTGGTCAACCCAAGATCCCGCTTCTTCCACATTTTCGAGATTTTCTCCATATCTTAATCGTCATGAGGATGCTGTATATCACCCTTTATAACCTAAAGGATTATCTTCTACCTACATTTCTTTCTCTCTATCACCCTGCGCTGGGAATACCCTTCCTCCAGATGAGTATACCCCCGTGAAGTTTTCCTTGATCGCGTTCTGTGGAGTTCCTGCTACTTCTTTTTTCCAGATTCCACGCGAGGACTTAACGTTGATCCTTGATCACTCAGGTCGGTATTTTTCTCCTTCGTCTCTCCTTTATGTGCATCATGCGAGGTGGGTATGATTTTTCCTCTGTGGAAATTGATGAAACCAAAATTAATGAAGATAATGAAAGGACCTAAAGAAGAAAGGGGGGGGGGGTGTGATCGATGTTCTGCTTTACTCTTTTATATTGTTATGCGTTGTAAATTATACGGGCCTATGCTCATTGAAAATCATGGATGTTGGTGGTCTTTCTCTGTGCACTAATGAACCTCAGTGCTCTTGGATGTTTAAATAAACGTAACATGGAATTAGTTAATTATGTATACTCTGTTAAATAAATTGAAATCACCTGTGATAACTCTCGTAAAGCCCAATGGAATTGAAACTATGGAGTGTGATAAGTATTTTAAATATGAAAATAGCTGCATGGGCTTGTCATGTGTTGGTGGTAGTGGTTTTTTTGTTTCCATTCGCATGCTTAGATTGTTGTGGTGATATGGGTGGGGATGGTATCCCCTGTTATTATACTTTAGCTGGTTGTGAATCTGAGGCTGTGTGGTTGCTCTACGATGACACAAATTCAGGAGGGATCCTCTGTTGTTGGGAAACTATTGACTCATGGATTTTGGGGACATATGGGGTTGTGTCTCTGGTTTTTTTTCCAGCAGTTCGAGGGATATCACTTGATCCCTAGTTGTTGTAACTTAGCTAGAGAACAGGGTGTGAATGCTTAAATTACTTGATGGTTTTCCTTTCTGACTTATTGTTGTTTCATCTATGAATATGCCTATTATTTTCCCAGTAGTGAAGGGATTAACACATATTGAACTATTATGAAACAATAACTTGAATAGGTAATCTAGGAACTGTTTGTTGTGTGCATGTTTTCTAAGGCAACAGTGCTTGGTCACCTGCTTGTATCGTTTCGGGAGCCATAGGTTGGGATGTGTGTTAGAATATATGTGTAACTGTATGTTTTTTGTTTAGTCGCACCCCAACCACATTGGGAACTTAGATTCAGACGCCCCATTTCATGGGGAAGGGTGTTTCCCCCTAGTTACTCATCTTCATGCTCGCTCTTCCCTCGGCTGTGATGGCTGGAGGTGACCTTACACCCAAGATTCTTCGGGTAGGTTTCGATTGGTGTGTTGTTAGCCCAGGAATCTTCAGGAAGATTTGTTTTCCTAGGTGTCTTCGGTATGAGCCCTAGATGTGTGCGGGAAGGGATGGATGGTTTTGAGGCCCAGGTGTGTGTGGGAAGGAAGATCGTGGTAGCGTCAGGACGTTTTCCATTAGGGATGAGCAGCTAGCTAGTGGGGGAAATGGTGGTGCGGGGTACCCAAATGTTTTGTTCTTACTATTTTCTTACTGCTTATGTTATTTGGTGAGCATGGCTGGTGAGGTTGGATGGACAGATTCCTTGATAAATGATGTTTCTTCTGCTTCTTCATGGGACTTTAGGATGTCCACCCACTCGTGCACGATAGATTTAGGTTTTTCTTATGAGTATACTTTGTATGCTCACCCAACGGAGGCCGTGCGACACCTTACTAGTCTGGACGTTGGAGTTTCTCTGGGTTGCTGTTGTTTCCCACATAGCCTTTTTCTTTTCCTGTTGGTTTTGTAATTTCGAGTCCTTGTACTTGTTCAGTTTTATTATTTAAACGTGCATGTAGTTTGGTTTCTTTTACCTTGAGTTTTCTATACTTGGTGGTGTTTGGTGTTGACTCATTTTTTTCTCCCAATCATGGTTAACTAAAAAAAAGGGTAATGCCTCCCATATTGTGAAAATTTTATACCCTTAGTTCTAGTCTCCACTCTGGGGCCTACTGGAGGTGGGACTCAGGGGTCATTACCTCTCCTTCAACTTAATGACGGAAGGGATTGGCAATCTAATGTCCCTTCCCTCTTTTCGGTGAAGGCGGGTCATGATAGAATGGTATTAGAGCCTGGGTTGAGGGATAGGATGGAGTATGGAGTTAGGCACAATGAGGATTGTATGGGATGGTTTGGAAACAATGTTAGGTGATCGTAGTTCGTGAAATAGACCCGGGAGGACTGGCTAGGACATAAGATTTTAGGGCTCTCGTCATCCGATGCAAGGACACCGAGCCTATCAAACTACCAAGTGAGACTACATTTATTGCAGGGTAGAGACCCTAGGGAAGGTACATGCATCATACTGATTGTGTTTTTTAATTTATTTGGGGCACCTTGGGGAGAAAAATTTAATAATAATAATAATAATTCCCTTGCTACTCGGGCTTAGGAATTCTTTGTTTACCTTGCTGCTATGGCACCCGGAAGTTATTCACGAGTGACTCTGGCAGTTGAGGCCTAGAGATTGAGGAAGTTGACCAGAAGAGGGTTGACCGAGATGAGGATGACGACTTGTGGTAGAGGACTCTGTGCTCCTTCCAGTGACAAACCCTTGAGAAGTATGACAACAACGTTTTTGACTCAGTAACAGAGGGATGGATCGAGGAGCTAGCCATCATATTCTCTTTAATCTGTGCTCCGAGGGAGTACTGGGTTCTGTTGGCCATTAGTCAGCTAAGAGGATCAGCACGTCAGTGGTGGACACTTTTCCTAGGAGAGAAGACGGAGGCAGAGGTTACATGGGCTAGTTTCGAGAAGGAATTTTGTGAGGAGTTCCTATCCTCTATGGTGAAGGCTGAGAAGAGACACGAGTTTCTCTCCCTTCAGCAGGGAAGCATGTCAGTGAGGGATCTAAAGATCAAGTTCAGTGATCTCTTGCGCTTTGCCATGGATCTCTTTCCGGATGAGGAGTCTCGGGCAAGATGGTTAGAGGAGGCACTCCGTCCTTCTCTTCAGTACGCTATCACTCCCTTCACTCTTCCGACGTACCTAGCAGTACCAAAGAAGTCTTAGATAGTAGAGAGGATGCACTCGAAGGGAGGCACACAAAGATAAGGGAACCGGCTAAGTTCATCAAAGGGGAAGGTGATCAGCAGCAGGTCTCTAGCGACAGGGCCTTATAGGTTTCAACAAGCAGGGATTCGGCCTCATCAGTTCCAGTCCCGAAATTCTGGCCCTAACCCCTTTTCCACAGGGCCAGGACCGAAGTGTTTCTCTTGTGGAGTTTTCGGGAACATCCAGAGCAGGTGTCCGACTCGAGCTCCACATGGGGGAGGTGGGCAGTTTTAACACCCACCTCACCAGCAACCTTTTTCGGTGAAGCCCTTCCAGCAGCAGCAGCAGGCCACTGGCCCTCTGAGGGATGACCTTGTAGGAGGAGACCGACACCAGGGTGCTCCTCATGGACCTCGACTAGGGCGTGGTCGGGGAGGTGGTCGACAACAGTGACGTAGAGAAGATGGGCGTGGACAGTTTCATTCCATAGAGTTAGTAGCTCCGGCGGGACCAGAGGTCGTTTGAGGTATGATCTGTTAATTCAGCACTCTTCTTTTTGCCTTGTTTGATTCGGGATCTTCACACTCCTTCATTACACCCAAATTAGCCCATGCTCTGGTTCAGGATGCCGAGAGGATTTTTTGTGTCCCTAGTGTTGAGAACACCAGTTGGGAGTCAGACCATCATATCTTACTTTTTCCGGGGATGTAGACTGATGTTGGGACCGCATCAGTCTAGTGGAGACCTTCTTTCATTATAGATGCAACAATACAATGTCATTCTAGGAATCAACTGGTTATTCTCCATGCATGCCATCATCGACTACTATCGGAGATGGATTGAATTCTCCAATGAGGATGGATGGCATGTGGCTTTTGTTGGGGAGCGGAGTTATCAGGAGGGGATTCGACACATGGAGCCACTCCTTTCTATGCTGGATGGGGTGTCAGTGGAGTCGGCAGACACAAGAATGATGTATTTCCCATAGGTCGTAATAGAATTCCCTGATGTCTTTCCCGATGAGGTTGTGACTCAACCCGCTCAATGTGACGTTGAGTATGGGATAGACATACAGCCTGGGGCCTGCCCGATCTCGATGGATTCTTATCGGATGGCACCTTCTGAGTTGCGGGAGTTGCAGATTCAGATTGACGATCCGATAGAGAAGGGCTTTGTTCGACCCAGCGTGTCTCCATGGGGTGCTCCAGTTTTGTTCTTAAAGAAATAATATCGTAGTCTATATAACACCCCAAGCTTTCACGATACTCTTCTCTTTCAATAATGCAATAGCTTGCATTGTATGTAAGTTCGAGATTCTAACACACCCCAACCAATCAAAGTAGTAGTTATGAATAGTAATACCCAATTTTTGAAATTAAATAAATTTTATATTTCAAAATTAACTTCATTTTTTTATTCGGAATATCGAAATTATCCTAAGTTGAATTTTTTGTAATTTTCTGAGAACTTCCAATTTTCTATGAATAGTGAAAAATACTTAAGAACAACTTTTTTAATAAAAATAATTTATAGTGATAAATTATAATATTGAGTGGTTTTAATGTATAATTAGAATATATTTTTACAATTTTATCCAATGGTTTTCATTAGAATTAATTTCACATTTAAATTGGACATAAACAATTGTCAATCTTTTGATATATATATTGTTTCTTAAAAACACGCCATTTGTTGTGACAATGGGAATTAATTATAAAATTAATTAATGCAACATATATGTTTGGAATTTCATAAAATATACATTATTTTTGAATTCGGAATATCAATTATAGCTTAGGGTGAAATTTTGGCATTGTTCTGAAAAACTTCAATTTTTTATGAATAGTGAAACCACTAAGTGGTAGTTAAAAAACTGATTTTTCGTTTAAATGAAACATTACCACTTCTGTGACTTTATTTTCAAAAATTTGACAAACATGGTTTTCATTAGGAAGTAAAATTTGGTTCAATAGGATTAAAATAATTTTTTTGGTGAATAGTAACTTTTAAGTTTAATTAATCGTGATTAAAGGTAATTAGTGAAATTTAAGTTAAAAATGATATTATAAAAATATGAAAATACCTTTACACTTGCCCTACCCCTATTGGATGAGTCATGGGAGACCAAGAAAATCCATGGGTCAACTTGGGGACCCCATGGAGCCACTTTTGTAGGAAAATGACATTAAAAACTTTATATTTAATGTTAAAATAAAAATGTCACAAACATGGGTTCTTTTACTAAAACAATTTTTAAATGGGGTTATGCAAGTAATATTTTTGACTATAAATATTCATTAGAAATATAAAAAGATTTCATACATCATGATACTTTTCTAAAAAAATTTAGACATTAAATAAATTAAAATATTTATGACACAATGATGATGCAGCGATTACCTCATTAATTAACAATTTAAATAAATTAAAAAGATAATGTAAAATATAAGGCTTACACTTGTCAAAAACCTATTGGATGATTATATTTAGAACCCTTATCACATTAGCCTCGAAATATATCATTGTGGGACCTTTATAATCCGAAAAGCATTTCATAATAAAGTAAAATTTTAATCTTTCCAAGAGTGCCCCTTCCCTCCTCTTATAAAATGCCCCCACATATACCACCTTATTCACACCTTCAAGCCATTTGGCTCGGCCAACCTCTGACCAAATACTCTCCCAACTTCCCTATCTTACTCCTAGAAGCCTCACTTTGGGCATAACTCTTTGCAAGGATGCCTTTGGCTCAAATCAAAAAGAGTTACCTGATTTTAAGGTAATGTCTTCTTTTATGTTCTTTTGTTTTATTTTGCTTCTCCAACCCCCTAAACAATTTTTATTCCTTTCCATTATGGGTAAACACAATATTTTAATTTTACGAAGTGCAGACTACCACCCCCTCAAAGTGATTTGAATCGTTAATTCCATATGTGGGATGTATAAAGGATGGATTAAATGGTATTATACATTATATTATACTAGAATTATATTATACCTTTATATAATTATAACTTCATTCCATTAAATATGAAATAGAAATGAAAGTAGAGTTAATGCGTACGTACGACTTACCATCTCCATGAACGATGCATTTCATTTCTTACCACTAAATGTTATGTAATATTATAAATGAATGTATATACTGGATATATATGATGTATATGATTTCTACATCATGAATATAATTATGGATATAATGGATATTTTACCACATGAACAAAGTGTTATTACAAGAAGTTAATTTTTGACTCAAGTTCCTAAGATCGGCAAAACGACCGTTATTAACTTAAATAATTACATAATGTTCATAACATGGTAATAAGTGATATAAAAGGAATAATGAACTTGAAAAAGGTTCTTAAGAAGGTAGAGATTAACTCTAGTTTATTATTCAAGAGGTTATAGAGCGGTCTAGTCAAGTCGGACATGAGGTAAGGGAATTTCTTAACCCAATTTCCATTATTTGGGTTAATCTCCTACTTTCAAAATAATGTCATGATATTATTATGTCCTATCTTGTATTAATAGTTTCTTTATGTGTACATATGGTGAATACACATAATATATCTTTTTCATTTAAAAAAATGATCTTTGTAAGGGACTTCGTCTCAATCTCTATTCATTGAGGCATATTTTTTTTATACACAAATTTCTTTTATATGGTGTATAAAACCCTTTTAATTTTTAGTTTAATCAAAAGGAATCTTTTTATACGAAGCGTTTTACTAAACGACAAAAAGGAATGTTTTTCTTGTTGTACATATGCGGCGACAACGACTTCTCTGCCGCCATGACCATTATTTGAGTTTCGGCTTCCTCCACAGGCCGTCACTTTTTTTAAATGAAAAATAAATACCAAGATTTAATTTTCTTTTATTTTGGTACTGAAAATGGTTTTGAAAGTGTTTTTTATATCAATGTATTGTATTGATATCTTGTGATTGAAATGTGGAAATGTTATGTTTACATTATTCATGTTTTATGTGATATGAATATGTTATGGTTTATGAAATGTTTAAAACTGTTAATATGAGGAATGCATTGGACTTAATAAGTGACAGGTGGAGCCTGGTATAACTCCTCAATGAATTGGTAGGACTCATGAGACAAACTAGTGTCTTGGCACGAGGCCTTGACAAAATCTTATTTATGGTCTTGGCACGAGGCCTTGGCTACGTGGTTATGATAGTATGGCATTATGCATTACATCATTATGAAAATGGTTATTGATATTTCATGTGATTATTCGACTAGTAGAATATCCATGTGAAGAAGTAAATGGAATTATCTCATTTTACTTTTTCCATATTATGTTGAACTTCAAGTTTAAAAGGCTTTTGTTTTAGTTATACATTGCCTTAAATGTTTATGTTTATTGATGAAAGCTTCCTCTATATTGTTATCCTTACTGAACATCTGAGTTCACCCCTTTCAATGTTTTGATATTTTCCAAGATGTGAAGAAGTATTTTATGAATGACCTGCAGGGATAGTCAGAAGAGGATATGAGTGTGGACTTTGAAGACTTTGTTATTGTAGATTTTCACTTTATGATGTAATGTAACAATTATGAATGTATCTAGTGTTTCCAAGGCTACTAAATTAATCGGTCTTTCGAGACTTGATCTTTTGTGATCTTGACAATGTTACACAATAATGCACCGACTCTTGGTAACTGGGGTCGGGGCGTTACAGTTGGTATCAGAGGCAATTTAGTAATAACCTTGGAAGCTAGATTTAGATAAACTCTAATTAGAGCACATAACCATAAGATATACTTTGAGGATTAGTATAGAATAACTTCCTAGAATTTTGTTATTTTAGAGATTTTGTGGGTTGTTCGAGCAATACATCCCTGTCTGGATACGAGCAGGTAGAGGCAGCTCTGGCACAGATGTACCTAGGGGTAAAACCTGAAAACACCACTTTGAGCTAGACTCGAACGAGAACTGGTGCACGACAACATTCCTTGATGCACTCTTGGTTACGACACTCCTGGGGGATATGTATAGGATAATTCTCATTTTCATTACAAACCATTATGAAGGGTTTATGAGTATATAATTCCTCAAAGAAAAAAATTTCTTTTTACAATTATGGATTATATCCATAAATAGTTTAATTTATGTTAAGTGTTTTACAAGTATGGAATTATGTATTTTGATTCATACACTAATCTTGTTTATGACATTGTTTAGAAATGGCGCCTAGTGGAAGGAATGGAAACCATATCAATGCACACACTCCGTGTAGGGATTTCCCTCCTACTCAAGATAATTATTGTGGAGCTGGAGATAAAACTGGTGCTGATCAACTTATTACCATACTGGGAAAACTCACTCTGGTTATGAATATTAACCTTACTCGTATGGAGCACCCTGATCTGCAACGTGGAGGATCAATGTTAGACCACTTCATGATGCAACAACCACCAACATTTAATGGGGGTACAAATCCATTAGTATCTGAGCAATGGATAAACTCCTTAGAGAAAATATTCCACGCCTTGGGGAGTACTGAAAGGGAGAATGTTATCATGGAAGTTTACCGCCTCACTGGAGATTCCGTTCAATGGTGGTCATTGATTCAAAATACAAAGGAAGATGAAGAAGTATCAAGTATGGAATGGAGAGAGTTCAAATATCTTTTCTTAGAAAAATACTTTCCTCGTGACCATTGAGCAGATATGGAAAGGAAATTTCTGAGTCTGAGACAAAAGGAGGATGAGAATGTCGCAAAGTATGAGGCCAACTTTATATGGTCAGTGAGGTATGCTGCAGATTATATACGTAACCCAAGAAGTAAGATTGATCGTTTCTTTTATGGGTTAAAACCATTTTTTTCGTCGAGATTTTGTGTCACAATCCTTCTCATCGTACGAAGATATTGTCTCGTGGGATATCAAGACAGAAAAAGAATTTTCTAAGTCTTATGACAACAAAGTAAAGAAAGAGAAGAAGAGAATGGTGGAACAAGAGACAGATAAAGGGAAAAAGGGAAAGAATGATTTTCCATTCTGTGATAATTGTGGGAAGAATCACCCCGATGCTTGCCTAAAAGGAATGAGAGTTTGTTATAAATGTGGAGAAAAAGGTCACCTGGATCATAATTGCAAGGGAAAGAAAGAGGCTATCAATGTTAAATGCTACAATTGTAGGGAAATGGGGAATTATGAAAATGAATGTCCTAAGAGTCAGGGAAACTTAACTCAAAAAAAGCCAAGGGATCAAGGACAATCTTATGCTGTTACTACAGTTGAAGTGGAATAATTAATGTATTGGTGCTTTTGGACTCAAGGATTATATTCTGGTTATAATAATAATGTGATATATATAAGGATGGTACTGCAGTACTTGTTTTTTCATTAAGGTTTTAATATGATGAAAGTATTCATATTTTTAGTATGTGACAATAAGAGAAACTTTACTTTGTTTGGGTAATCTGATGTTACAATTGATTTTGGAATTTAGAGACCTTTTAGAGAAAGTCTGGACAGAGGTATTTTGGATAACTATACAGGTTGGAATGGATTATGTTGAACCTTGGATAGTATTGTTTAAGGTTAAATCATTTCTGAAGATTTTTTTGGAATATTATAATACTATAGTTTTAAGAAAAGGACAACCTGCAAGTTGGGGGATAATCCATCGCGTCAGACAAAGCTGCAGGAATCGAACCCACAACCATAGTGCGACATGCCTTTATTACCTACCACTAGCATACAGGAAGTCCCTGGTTATTACAAAATAGTTTTCCTAATCTAAATGTTATGTGGTAATATTTGGAACCTTGTACAATTAGGATAAATAGAATATTTTTGAGATCTGTTACCATTTGGAGAGAAAGATGGGTTCGTGGTAAAAATTTATTAAAGAATGAAAGCCTACATGAAAAGTAAGTATATTTCCTTACATTCTTATAAAATCTCTTAAATAAATTAATCAACTTTATAAAAGGTAACTTAAAACAAAAACTTTGTCGGTTAATTTTTCCAACATGGGATTCGATGACCGTTTAACCAATCAAAAGTTTGTGATTTTATTGTGGTTAACTTTCTCCTAATCTTGTTTTCTATAACTCTCCATCAGACCATGATTGTTTTTTTCTCCTCCATATCCATATTTTCATAGAATCCTAGTATGGGCTATCTCAGGTGACCTTTGTACTTCTCTTTCTTTCTTTTAATGTTATATTCTTATAAACCCTATTTCCGATGTGGGTTTTCCACAAAGGTATTTTCTATTTTCAACCTTTTATTTTCAAAGAACCGTTTCAAATTGCGAGGATGCAATTTATTGAAAGATGGGAGAATGTAACACCCCAGGCTTTCACGATACTCTTCTCTTTCAATAATGCAATAGCTTGCATTGTACGCAAGTTTGAGATTCTAACACACCGCGACCAATCAAAGTAGTAGTTAATAATAGTAATACCCACTTTTTGAAATTATATAAATTTTATATTTCAAAATGGACTTCATTTTTGTATTCGGAATATCAAAATTATCCTATGTTGATTTTTTTTGTAATTTTCTGAGAACTTCCAATTTTCTATGAATAGTGAAAAATACTTAAAATCAACTTTTTTAATCACAATAATTTACAGTGATAAATTATAATATTGAGTGGTTTTAAATTATAATTAGAATATGTTTTTAAAATTTTATCCAATGGTGTTCATTAGAATTAATTTCACTTTGAAATTGGACATAAACAATTGTCAATCTTTTGATATATATTGTTTCTTAAAAACACGCTATTTGTTGTGAAAGCAGGAATTAATTATAAAATTAATTAATGAAACATATATGTTTGTAATTTCATAAAATATACATCATTTTTTAATTCAGAATATCAATTATAGCTTAGGGTGAAATTTTGGCATTGTTCTGAAAAACTTCAATTTTTTATGAATAGTGAATCCACTAAGTGGTAGTTAAAAAACTGATTTTTCGTTTAAATGAAACATTACCACTTCTGTGATTTGATTTTCAAAAATAAAACATACATGGTTTTCATTAGGAAATAAAATGTGGTTTAATGTTATTAAAATAATTTTTTTGTGAATAGTAACTTTTATGTTTAATTAATCGCGATTAAAGGTAATTAGTGAAATTTAAGGTAAAAATGATATTATAAAAATATGAAAATACTGTTACACTTGTCCTACCCATATTGGATGAGTCATGGCCGACCAATAAAATCCATGGGTAAACTTGGGGACCCCATGGAGCCACTTTGGTAGGAAAATGACATTAAAAAGTTTTTATTTAATGTTAAAATAAAAATGTCACAAACATGAGTTCTTTTACTAAAACAATTTTTAAATGGGGTTATAAGAGACATATTTTGGACTATAAATATTCATTAGAATGATAAAAATATTTCCTACATCATTATACTTTTTTTAATAATTTTTAGACATTAAATAAATTAAAATATTTATGACACAATGATGATGCAGCGATTACCTCATTAATTAATAATTTAAATAAAATGAAAAGATAATGTAATATCTAAGGCTTAAACTTGTCAAAATATTATTGGATGAGTATACTTCGAACCCTTATCACCTTATCCAAGAAATATATCATTTTGGGGCCTTTAGAATCCGAAAATCATTTCATAATAAAGTAACATTTCAATCTTTCCAAGAGTACCCCTTCCCTCCTCTTATAAAAGGCCCCCACCTCTACCGCCTTATTCACACCGTCAATCCATTTGGATAGGCCAAGCTCTGCCCAAATACTCTTACAACTTCCCTCTATTACTCCTAGAAGCCTCACTTTGGGCAGAACTCTTCTCAAGGAAGCCTTTCGCTCAAATCAAAAAGAGTTACCCGATTTTAAGATAATGTCTTCTTTTGTGTTCTTTTGTTTTATTTTGCTTCTCCAACCCCCTAAACTCTTTTTATTCCTTTCCTTTATAACAAAACCCGTATCTAAAATATACTAGGACGTTTTTATGATATGTATTTGATTTATAGTTACACACACCTTCTTCTAATGGTTAAAGAACATACTATTTCTGTGGGTGGCGAAATACTGCCTCACGAAACGATGATTGTTCAATATTCTTTTAACACCTCTAATGGGGGACATTTTGATGACACTATTTTAATATATGATATATATTATCTTTATGTTTTCCTTATGATTCTGTATTTCTCATTTATGGCATACCTTTAAGATTTCCATTATGGGTAAACACGATATTTTCATTTTAGGAAGTGCGGACTACCGCCCCCTAAAAGTGATTTGAATCGTTAATGCCATATGTGGGATGTATAAAGAATGGAGTAAATGGTATTATACATTATATTATATCTTAATTACATTATACCTTTATATAATTATAACTTCATTCAATTAAATACGAAATAGAAATGAAAGTAGCGTTCATGCGTACGTACGGCTTACCATCTCCATGAACGGTGCATTTCATTTCATACCTCTAAATGTTATGTAATATTATATATTAATGTATATACTAAATATATATTATGTATATGATATCTACATCATGAATATAATTATGGATATAATGTATATTTTACCACATGAACAAAGTGTAATTATAAGAAGTTTATTTTTGACTCAAGTACCTAAGATCGACAAAACCACTGTTATTAACTTAAATAATTACATAATGTTCAAAACATGGTAATAAGTGATATAAAAGGAATAATGAACTTGAAAAAGGTTCTTAATCAGGTAGATATTAACTCTAGTTTATTATTCATGATGTTAAATAGCGGTCGAGTCAAGTCGGACACGAGGTAAGGGAAATTTTTAACCCAATTTCAATTCATTGGGTTATTCTCCTACTTTCAAAATTATGTCATGCTATTATTATATCCTATCTTGTATTTATAGTTTCTTTATGTGTACATATGGTGAATACACATAATATATCTTTTTCATTTAAAAAAATGATCTTTGTAAGGGTCTTCGTCTCAATCTCCATTCATTGAGGCATATTTTGTTTTATACACAAATTTCCTTTATACGGTGTATAAACCCCTTTGACTTTTATGTTTATTCAAAAGGAATATTTTTATACTAAGTGTTTTACTAAATGACAAAAAGGAATGTTTTTATTGTTGTACGTATGCGGCGACAACGACTTCTCCGCCGCCGTGACCATTATTTGAGTTTCAGCTTCCTCTACAAGCAGTAACTTTTTTTAAATGAAAAATAAATACCAAGATTTAATTTTCTTTTATTTTGGTATTGAAACTGGTTTTGAAAGTGTTTTTTATATCAATGTGTTGTATTGATATCTTGTGATTGAAATGTGGAAATGTTATGTTTACTTTATGCATGTTTTATGTGATACGATTATGTTATGGTTTATGATATGTTTAAGCCTGTTCATGTGAGGAATGAATTGGACTTAATAAGTGACTGGTGGAGCCCGCTATAGCTCCTCGATGAATCAGTAGGTCTCATGAGAGAAACTAGTGTCTTGGCATGAGGCCTTGACAAAATCTTATTTGTGGTCTTGGCATGAGGCCTTGGCTACGTGGTTATGATAGTCTGGAATTATGCATTCCATCATTATTAAAATGGTTATTGATATTGCATGTGATTATTAGACCAGTAGAATATCCATGTGAAGAAGTAAATGGAATTATCTCATTTTACTTTTTCCATATTATGTTGAAGTTCAAGTTTAAAAGGCTTTTGTTTTATTTTTACATTTCCTTATATGTTTATGTTTATTGATGAATGCTTCTTCTATATTGTTATCCTTACTGAGCATCTTAGCTCACCCCTTTCAATGTTTTAATATTTTCCAAGATGTGAAGAAGTATTTTATGAATGACCTGCAGGGATAGTCAGAAGAGGATAAGAGTGTGGACTATGGAGACTTTGTTATTGTATATTTTCACTTTATGATGTAATGTAACATTTATGAATGTATCTAGTGTTTACAAGGATACTAAACTAATCTGCCTTTCGAGACTTGATCTTTTGTGATCATGCCAATGTTACGCAATAAAGCACCGACTCCGGGTAAATGGGGTCGGGGCGTTACAGTCTATGACGTTGAATAGACTACCGGAGGTTGAATCAGGTGACGATCAAGAATCTTTACCCCCTCCCGAGGATAGAAGATCTTTTCAACCAGCTGAGGGGATCAGGTTGGTTCTCTAACATTGGTCTGCGGTCTGGATACCACTGGTTAAGAGTGAAGGAAGGTTGTAACACCCATGATTTTTATGAGAAATATTTTGTTTTTAAGTTATATACATCATCGATGGAATATTTCACTACACACAACACTAGCTTGGTTTTCGTTACACGCAATCGTGACCTTCCTCGATAGGTTGCGTTGTACGGAATACCGAGTTTTACAAAACAACGATATGCTATTAAAATATTATATAAACTATCCTTTATGAATAGTAATACCCACTTTTTTGGAAATTTTATAACTTTTATCTTTTAAAATGGGCTTAATTTTTTGTATTGAGAATATCGAAATTATCCTAGGGTAAAATTTGGTATTTTTCTAAAAACATTCAATTTTTGATGAATAGTGAAAACACTCGGTTACCATTTAAAAACCAAATTTTTATTTAAATAATTATTTATTTTATTTGAAATTATTTTTGGACAAAATTGATACATAATACCTATATAATTTCCATGTAATTCTTTCAAGTCATTTTATAATAATTTTAGATATATAAAAATTTAATTGAACTTTTCACCGTCTTTTACCCACCTTCTATGAGAATTTTCAAATGTACATCAAACAAAATTTTACCGCTTATGTGAGTGGAATTTCGAAAATCCGAGAGACATAGTTAATATCAAGGAGTAAAATGTGGTTCAATAAGATAAAAGTAATTTTTGGTGAATTGTAACTTTTTACTTTTTTTTACCACGGTAAAAAGTAAATATGGTAATTAAGGCTAAAAAATGATATTATTATTACCATAACACATGTTCTAATTCTACTAGATAAGTTTAATTCGACCAAAACCAACCTTAGGGATAAAATATTACCCTTTAGGTCTACTTGAATTAGATTAGGACATTTAATATTATTTTATTTAAAGAAGAGTTAAAATTGTCAAAATCAAAGTTTAATAACTAAAACATTTTTAATATAGGGATTTAAATAATATAAATTAGACTATAAACATTCATTATAAAGATAAAAATATTTCATACATAATGGTATTTTATTTATAATATTTATACTTTAAATAATTTAATTTATTTATGACACAATGATGATGCAGTAATTACCTTATTAAGAAAATATTAACATAATTGATATTATAAATACCCAAATAAATGTAATTTGAGACTTTTTAAGAATTACACTAATTTTAAAGGTTAATAGGACATATTAGTATTGATTTAATTAAGTATTTTTGAACTAATCATGCTGTTATGACTTTCAAAAAAATCATGTACCAAATAGTGTCAAAATTGACATAAAATAGTTTTAAAAAAAAATATTATATTATTAATTGTTATTTTATTCTTAAAAATATAAGATTTCTCCAAATTACATAGATAATGTTATATATATATATATTAATAATAAACAACTTGGTGATATTTTGGCTTGTTATAGTATGTTTATTAACCATATAGTGTAAGAAAACAAGAAGACAGGGTAAAAGTTAAATTATTTAACTTAGAGTTAAATCTAAATGATAAGTTTAAAATAGTAATCTAAACTTGTCTAAAATCTATTGGTTGAGAGTATTTTGACCCATTACCACCTTATCTTCGATATAAATCAAATTGTAGCTATTAAAAACCTAATATGACTTTATAATAAAATAATACTTTAAGATTTTCATAAGGTGCCCCTCTCCTCCCTTATAAAAGGGCACCTCCTCCCTCTCCTCCTGACACCACTTTGAGCCTTCAAGCTCGAAAAAAAGATGCAAATTTCCCTTCTCAATTTTCCTATAAACATTATAGAGGTCCTGGTCTTCTTGAAAGACAATATTTAGTTCCCTAAGAGGAGATTAAGAATATGCGCTTCAAAGAAGAGGTAATGTCCGTTACCGATTATTTCAAATTTATTTCTTCTTCTACTTATTCATCATTAGTTGTTTCACTATGAAGTAATAACATCAGTATCACTCATATACTGATATGTTATTATAAATATAAAACAACCCTATTTCACCTTCTATCCATCCTACGGAAAACGAAATCACGGCGCGTGCGTACGTACAGAATACCATCTCCACTCCGTGGTGTAATCTGTTTTCCACCACCACCTTATTTGGATGGGTATAATGGTGTAAAGAATAACTATATATGATTATTGTAAATTGATATTGATTCTGAAATAGTATACATACACTTCAATACAATTCCACGATCATGGGAACAATATCATCGCTCGTGCATACGTACGGCCTACCGTCTCCACGATGTGATGCGACTTGTTATACATGATCTTTATTACATAATGATTATATAAATGAATTTAATGAATAAATATGATATATATTACACTAATAAAATTCTGGAAATGAGGTATCTATAACCTAAAAAGAAGAATAAGAATTTATTCGGCAAAACACGCATAAGAACAAAACGTAATAAACACCCGAATAACAAGTAACAATGAAATATTACTTATAAGAAGCTAAAAATATGATCATATATGAAACCATAACAGTGATTACGATCCTGTAATAAGTCAATAACACTATTTAAATCATTATACAGGAGTTTTGGACACATATGAAGCAAATCGGACCTAAGGTAAGGGAAAATATTGCAATCTCATTTTTATCCGAGATTGTTTGTACTTCATAATTTACTAGGGAATATTTATCATACACATCCATGTTCTCTCAATATTTAATATTATTTATATCCTCCTACAATTGTTTAAATCCAATTTTACACTTCCGTGAATTTTTAGTAAAAGATATGAAAGGAATCTTTTTTCGTTTTTAGTAGGAGGTACTTTTTTACTTTTCCATCCAAAGAACGAGAAAAATGTTTTTTTAACTTATAAGGTATGAATGGATTTTTAGAACATTATTTACATGAAGATACCTTTACAATTTTTCAAGTTTATTTTTAATCAAATTCTTTAGGTTTAAAATTTTATAACATGTTATGAAAGGAAAAATGTTTTTGAATTAGAAGAGATATTTTCCTCAAGAATGGCGTTTAAGTGTTTTATCAAAATTATTTTCCATCTAAGATAATATAGGGTTATGTTTCTATACGTATTTATACATTGATTTGATTATTATGGAATTAATTTTATGAATTCCTTTTATCTTATATGATTTATGATGGCATGATGTTTAAGAATCCCATTTTTATCACTTGGGATATGCTGTGATATATGATTTATGATTTTGTGGCACACATAAGAATGGAATCTTTATGATATGGGTGGGACCTATATCTCTCTCCAATGCATTGGTTAAAGATTTATATCTCATTAGATAGACATGGCTGGAACAGAAGGTTAATCTGGTTCAGTGATAGAGGACTGACACGAGGAGTGAACTCGGTTCAGAAAAGGACTTTGTCCGCTAAGATAGTCTTGGAAATGAGCCTTTACTACTAAGAAATGATTCTATATGATAATGTGTGTGTGCCAAAATGATTCAGGTTTTATGTTATGATTATTGGGATTACATTTCACTACAATGGTTTATCCCATGTTATGAAATTATGATCTATTTTGCAGGTTAAGATTTCCAAAATGTTATGTTATTATGAATATGATGTGATTGATATTTCTTTTGTTTACCCTTACTAAAAATTTGAGCTCATGCTTTTGTATGTTTTCTTTTAATCAGGTCAGGAAGAAAGATATTAAGTAGGATATTCCAAAAAGGGATTCTAGATATGATTAAATAAATGGGAGACAAAGTAGATTCTTTATAAACCAGTTGTTTATGTTTCCAGGTTTCTAAAGACACAATATCTATACGGGCCTATTTTGGTTTTGTTATGTTGTTATAATTATGCTCCAATTATGAAGTAATAACAATGTATTTAATGTATGGGTTGTTATAGTTGGTATCAGAGGAAAGGTATAGTCAAACTTAGGAAAGTAGGATGTGAAAGCCGTAGTAAGAACCCTAAGGATATATCTAAGTATAGAAAAATATTTGTGTTTTATAAATGGCCATGAACAACCTATTATAAGACCTTAAGTTTGAAATTTTATTCAGGATTATGTGGTTTTCCTATTATAATTAGTGTTTCTCACACTATTATTCATGGTTTTAGTCAATGGCTGGAACGCGAGGGAAACGTGTTAATGCGTAATGTGATGGGAAATGCAATGATTGTCCCCCTGATAAACCAAACGTTATGGGAGCTGGAATGAAAAATCTTGTAGCCATTCTCACAAAACATTCTCCAGCTATGAATCATGCAGGACTTCCAAATGGGCAAAGGAAGGAGCAAAATTCTGTTGAATCCTTCATGAGGTAGCGTCCACCCTCATTCAGCGGGTCTAATGATCCATTAGTGACTGAACAATGGATCAGTACCACTGAAAAGATATTCTCAGTTCTTCAATGTTCTGAACATGATAAAGTAATCTTAGTGGTATATCGTTTGGAAGGTGAAGCTGATCAATGGTGGAATCTTATCAAGAATATGATGCCAAGAGGTGAAATTGAACCCATGGATTGGGACGAGTTCAATAACTTATTTTTCAATAAGTACTTCCCTCGTATTCTTTGAACAAATATGGAGAAGGAGTTTCTTGAACTAAATAAAAATGATGATGAATCTGTTGGTACCTACAAAGAAAATTTTACAAGACTTGCAAGGTACGCTTCTGGTATTATTATCCAACATGAGAGTAAGATCGATCGATTCTTTAGTGGCTTAAAACCAAGTCTTTGAAGGGCGTTAGCCATAAGAGACTTCAATAGAAATGAGGAAATCGTTCGATGTGCTCTCAAGGTTGAGATGAAGATTGGAGTAACCCATCAGTTATATGCGTTTGATAAAAAGAGGAAATTGGAATTCAATGGAAAATCTAAAGAGCACACTGAAAAGAAGATGAGTTTTCCCTTATGCTCAAAGTGTGGAAAGAAACAAGGAGGGAGTTTCTTAAATGGACAATTAAATGTTTCAAATGTGGAAAATAAGGTCATCGGGCATTTGAATGCCACAATTATGGGAAGAAGATGTATAGTGATGCGAACAAAGAAAAGGCTACACAGAGTGCACCTCCTACACTTCAATGTTACAAGTGCAAGGTAATGGGGAGTTATGCTAATCAATGCCCTAATCCAAGGGTTGTTGATGATGATCGACGTCAATAAACTCTTAAGGCTAAGGACAAAGGAAACTCACATGCAATTTCTATTAGCGATGTGGAGTACGATAACGAAGTGGTGAAAGGTACACTTACCATCCACTCTAAAGTAGAAACTGTTTTATTTGATTCTGGATCCACCCATTATTTTATTTCTGAAGAATTTTCTTAGGGTATTGCCGTATTACCTCAACAATTAGATGTTGAGTTAGCTGTGACAACCCCTAATGGCACAACAATCGCATCAAAAGTTTACAATTCCTCTCTGATTGATGTTTGTGGGAAATTTCTTCCTGAAAATTTTGTGATCCTTCCTTTAATGGAATTTGATGTGATTCTTGGCATGGATTGCCTTTCTTTATATTGAGCTCATATCAATTTCCAAAGAAGGGAAGTCACATTTCATATTCCAGATCAATCTATGATCATCTATCGATGAAAGGATGAACATAACCTTCCAGTGGAAATTTCTTCTATCTTATGGGTCATGATTCCACTAAATGAAGGTTATTTATCTCAAATGGTTGGTGAAAAACACATGATTAAGAATATTCCCATTGTACAGGAGTTTGATTATGTCTTTACGGAAGAATTTCCTGGTCTTCCACCAAATCGTGAAGTTGAGTTTTCAATAGAACTCATACCGGGTAATTTACCTATTTCAAAGACACCTTATAGAATGGCCCCAATTGAGTTGCAGGAATTGAAGAAGAAACTCCAATAGAATCTTGAAAAGGGATTCATACTCTCCAGTGCATCACCTTGGGGAGAACCTGTTCTGTTTATTAAGAAGAAATATGGATCAATGAGACTCTGCATTGATTATCGAGAACTTAACAATATTACTATCAAGAAAAAATATCCTCTCCCATGCATTGATGAATTATTTGACCAACTATGAGGAGCACAATACTTTTCCAAGATTGATCATCATTTAGGGTATCATCAATTAAGGGTCAAAATGGGGGATATAACAAACACGACTTTCCGTACAAGGTATAGACACAATGAATTTATAGTGATACTATTTGGTCTTACTAATGCCCTGCTATCTTCATTGATCTAATGAATAGAGTCTTTAGAGACTATTTTGATCAATTTGTTGTAGTCTTTATAGACAATATTCATGTCTATTCATAGAGAATGTAAGAACATGAATATATCTTGAGAATTTTATTGAAGACCCTGAGAAAGGAGAATCTTAATGCCAAATTTACAAAGTGTGAATTTTGGCTTCAAAAAGTTTCATTCTTGGGTCACATAATCTCAAAAGAGGGGATATATGTGGATCCAGAAAAAACAGAGGTTATCGAAAGATGTTCGAGACCAACAACAGTAACTGAGATCCGAAGTTTTCTTGGTTTGGCTGGATATTATCGTCGTTTTGTGAAATATTTTTAATGATTATCTAATCCACTCACCAGGTTGACTAGGAAAGGAGTTAAGTTTGTTTGGACATAAGAATGTGAAGAGAATTTCAAGGAGTTAAAAATAAGGTTATCCAGTGCACCTATTCTCACACTACCATGTAGTGGAGAATGGTTTGTGATTTACAGTGATGCATCCATGAAGGGACTGGGGTGTGTTCTCATGCAAAATGATATTGTGATAGCTTATGCCTCACGACAGTTGAAAATACATGAGTAAAATTACCAAACGCATGATTTGGAGTTAGCTGCGGTAATATTTGCATTAATGATTTGGAGGAATTATCATTATGGAGAAAGGTGTGATATTTATACTGATCATAAAAGTTTAAAGTATATTTTCACAAAAAAGGAGCTGAATATGCGCCAAAGTAGATTGTTGGAGCTGATTAATGATTACGACTGCTCAATTAATTACCACCCTAGGAAAGCAAACAAGGCGGTAGATGCATTAAGTCGACAAGACCATGCTAGCTTATCCATGATGAGGATCACAAAAGATCCAATATTTACGAATTTTCAAAGGACAGATCTTTGAATTATAATATAAGGGGAAAAATCGTATCATTCTCGAATAAATGTTCAACCATCTATATATGTGATGATTAAAGAGGAAAGAAAAAAAGATGTAGAGTCACAAAAGAAGGTGAGAAATGTTCCTAAATTCAACCATGATTGTGATGGGATAATAAGGTTCAGGAATCGGGTTGGTGTTCCTCCCATCCCATAATTAAAGAAGGTGCTGCTGGATGATGCTCAAAGTTTTTCATTCTCTATTCACCCTGGAAGCACGAAGATCTATAGGGACCCGAAAGAGTACTTTTGGTGGGATGACATGAAAAGAGATGTTGCTGAATATGTCTCTCGATGCTTGGTTTGTCAACAAGTTAAAGCTGAGAGATAGAATTCTAAGGGGATGTTACAACCATTATCCATCCCCAAATGGAAATGGGAAAACATCACTATGTACTTTTTCACCAGACATCCTAAAACATCCAAAAGAAGTAATGCTATCTGGGTCATAGTTGATCGTCTTATGAAGTCGTTACACTTCATTGGTATTAGAGAGGATTATACTCTTGATCAGCTTATCAGGATATATGCAAAGGAAGTGGTAATATTTCATGGAGTACCACTTTACATTATATCTGATCAAGATCTGAGGTTTAGAGCAATGTTTTGGCGAAGTCCTCAGTATACTCTTGATACAGAGTTGAGTTTTAGCACTGCTTATCATCCTCAGACAGACGGTCAGTCTGAGAGGACAATTCAAACTATAGAAGATATGTTGAGAGCTTGCTCTATGGATTTTGAAGGAGGTTGGGATCAACACCTAACTTTGGTGGAATTTTCTTATAATAATATCTTTCACTCCAGTATTCAGATGGCTCCTTATGAAGCTATCTATTGAAAGAAATGCCGAACTCTAACTTGCTAGGATGAAGTTGGGGAAAGAAAGCTATTAGGACCCAATCTTGTTGATGAGATGACAGAAAAGGTCTGATCTTTTCAACAACACATAAGAGCAGCTTAGAGTCGACAAAAAATTTATGCTGATAACTGAAGAAAAGACCTAGAGTTTTAAGTGGGTGATAAATTGTTCTTACTAATATCTCAATGGAAGAGAGTAATGAGATTTGGAAAGAAGGGAAAGCTGAGCCCTAGGTATATCGGTCCTTTCGAAATACTGGATCTTTTTGGGAAGGTATCTTACCGATTGAAGCTTCCACCAAATCTATCTGTAGTTCATGATTTGTTCCATGTATCGCTCCTGAGAAAGTACATACCCAATCCTTCACATGTACTCAGATCAGAAGTTGTACCGCTAGAGCAAGATCTTTCTTATGAAGAACAACCGATAGAGATTCTGGATTGTAGTGAAAAAGTCCTACGGAACAAGACCACTCGCTTGGTGAATGTTTTATGGAGGAACCACCAATTAGAAGAAGCTACATGGGAGCTTTAGGATATGATGAGGGAGAGTTATCCTCGTCTGTTTGTTACAAAGTGACGAATTTTGAGGGGGAAATTCATTTTAAGGGGGGTAGAATGTCACACCCGACATTTTTATGAGAAATATTTTTTTTATGTTATATACATCATCAAAGGAATCTTCCACTACACAAAACACTGTCTTGGCTTGCTTTACACGCAATCGTGACCTTCTTTGATAGCTTGCGTTGTACGTAATACCGAGTTTCACAAAACAACGATATGCTATTAAAATATTATATAAACTAGCCGTTATAAATAGTAATACCTAATTTTTGGAAATTTTATAAATTTTACCTTTCAAAATGGACTTCATTTTTGGATTTGGAATATCAAAATTATCCTAGGGTGAAATTTTGGTATTTTTATGAAAACTTTCAATTTTTGATGAATAGTGATAACACTGCGTTACTATTTAAATACCGACTATTTATTTAAATAATTATTTATTTTATTTAAATTTATTTTAGGTCAAAATTGATACATAATACCTATATAAGTTCAATGTAATTCATTGGAGTCATTTTGTAATAATTTTAGATATATAAAAATTTTATTGAACTTTTTACCGTCTTTTACCCACGTCCTAGGAGAATTTGCAAATGTACATAAAACTTAATTTTACCGCTTCTATGAGTGGAATTTAGAAAATCTAGGAGACACAGTTAATATAAAGGAGTAAAATTTGGTTCAATAAGAAAAAAATAATTTTTGGTGAATAGTAACTTTTAACTTTTTTTACCACGGTTAAAAGTAAATAGGGTGATTAAGGGTAAAAAGTTATATTATTATTACCCTAACACATGTCCTAATTATACTGGATAAGTATAAATCGACCAAAAACAATCTCAAGGACAAAATATTACCCTTTAGGTCCACATGGATTAGATTAGGACATTTAATATTATTTTATTTAAAGAAGAGTTAAAATAGTTAAAATCAATGTTTAATAACTAAGGCATTTGTAATACAGGGTTATAAATAAGATAAATTAGACTATAAATATTAATTATAAAGATAAAATAATTTCATACATAATGGTATTTTATTAATAATTTTTAGACTTTAAAAATTTTAATTTATTTATGACACAATGATGATGTAGTAATTACCTTTTTAAGGAAATATTACAATAATTGATATTATAAAAACCCAAATAAATGTAATTTGAGTCTTTTTAAGAATTAAACTAATTTTATAGGTTAATATGACACATTAGTATTGATTTAATTAACTTTTTTCGAACTAATCTTGTTGTTATGATTTTCAAAAAAAATCAAGTACCAAATAGAGTCAAAATTGACATAAAATAGTTTTTAAAACAAATATTATATTATTAATAGTTATTTTATTCTTAAAAATTTAAGGTTGGGCAAAATTAATTAGATAAGGTTATATATATTAATAATAAACAACTTGGGGTTCGATTGAATTGTTATAATATGTTTATTAACCATATAATGTAAGAAAACAAGAAGACACGGTAAAAGTTAAATTATTTAACTTAGAGTTAAATCTAAATGATACGGTTAAAATAGTATCCTAAACTTGTCTAAAATCTATTTGTTTAGAGTATTTCGACCCATCCCCACCTTAGCTTCTAAATAAATCAATTTGGAGCTATTAAGAAATGAATATGACTTTATAATAAAATAATACTTCATGTTTTTCCTAAGGTGCCACTCTCCTCCCTTATAAAAGGGAACCTCCTCTCTCTCCACCTCACACCACTTTGAACCTTCAATCTCGGACAAAACCTGCCAATTTTCCTTCTCAACATCCCTAGAAACATCCTAGAGTTCTTGGTCTTCTTCAAATACCTTCATTAGTGCCCTAAGAGGAGGTTAAGAAGAGGCGCTTCAAAGAAGAGGTAATGTCCGTTACCGATTCTTTCAACTTTATTTCTTCTTCTACTTATTCTTCTTTAGTTGTCTCATTATGAAGTAATAAAATCAATATCAATAATATACTGATATGTTATTATAAATATTAAACAACCCTATTTCACCTTCAATCAATCTTATGGAAAATGAAATCACCGCGCGTGCGTATGTACGAAATTCCGTCTCCACGCTGTGGTGTAATCTGTTTCCACCACCACCTTACATGGATGGGTATAATGGTGTAAATAATAACTAAATATGGTTATTTTAAAGTGATATTTATTCTGAAATAGTATTCATACACTTCAATATAATTCCATGATCATGGGAACGATATCATCGCTCGTGCGTACGCACGGCCTACCATGTCCACGATATGATGCGACTCGTTCTACATGATCTTCATTTCATAATGATTATATAAATGAATTGAATGAATAAATATGATATATATTACACTAATAACATTCTGGAATTGAGGTATCTATAACCTAAAAATAAGAATAAGAATTTATTCGGCAAAACACGCATAAGAACAAAAAGCAATAAACACCCGAATAACAAGTAACAATGAAATATTACTAATAAAGAAGATAATAATATGACCATATATGATATCATAACAATGAGTAAAATCCTAAAATAAGTCAATAAAATTATCTAAATCATTATACAGGAGGTTTGGACACGTACGAAGCAAATCAGACCCAAGGTAAGGGAGAATATTGCAATCTCATTTTTATCTGAGATTGTTTATACTTCAGAATTTACTAGGGAATATTTATCATCCACATCCATATTTCCTGAATATGTAATATTATTTATATCCTCCTAAAATTTTTTAAATCCAATTTTACCCTTCGACGAGTTTTTAGTAAAATATATGAAATGAATCTTTTGTCGTTTTTAGTACGAGGTCATTTTTGACTTTTCCGTCCAACGTACAAGAAGAATGTTTTTTTAACTTAGATAGTATGAATGGATTTTTAGAACATTATTTCTATGAATCTTCCTTTACAAGTTTTAATGTTTATTTTTAATCAACTTATTTTAGTTTAAAATTTTATGACATGTTATGAAAGGAAAAATGTTTTTTAAGTAGAAAGGATATTTTCCTCAAGAACGGTGTTCAAGTGTTTTATAAAAATAATTTTCTGTCTAAGATAATATAGGGTTCTGTTTCTTTACATATTTTTACATTGATTTGATTGTTATGGAAATATTTTTATAAAGTCCTTTTATCTTATATGATTTATGATGGCATGATGATTAGGAATTCCATTTTTATTACATGGGATATGCTATGATATATGATTTATTATTTTGTGGCACACATAAGAATGGTATAATTATGAGATGGGTGGGACCTATATCTCCCTCCAATGCATTGGCTAAAGATTTATATCTCATGAGATAGACATGGATCGAATGGTAGGTTAATCAGGTTTAGTGATACAGGACTGAAACGAGGAGTGAACTCGGTTCAGAAATGGACTTTTTCCGCTAAGATAGTCTTGGAAATGAGTCTTGACTACTAAGAAATGTTTCACTATTATTATGTGTGAATTACATAAAGTTTCATGTTTTAAGTTATCATTATTGGGATTACATTTCACTACTATGATTTATCCCATGTTTTGAAATTATGATCTCTTTTGCAAGTTAAAATTTCAAAATGTTATGTTATTATGAATATGATGTGATTGACATTTCTTTTGTTTACCCTTACTGAGCATTTGAGCTCAACCTTTTGTATGTTTTCTTTTCCCCATGTTATGAAGAAGGATATTAAGTAGGATATGCCAAAAATGGATTCTAGATATGATGAAATAAATGGGAGACAATTTATATTCATTATGAACCAGTTGTTTATGTTTCCCGGTTACTAAAGACAATATACCTATACGGTCCTATTTTGGTTTTTTATGTTGTAATATGTATGCTAAAATTATGAAGTAATAACAATGTATGTAATGTATGGGTCGTTATAAAGGTGATATCTCAAAGACGGATTTCAGGTGCAGATATGGCCACTTTGAGTTCGTGGTCATGCTGTTTGGCGTTACAAACGCACCAGCTATGTTCATGAACCTCATGAACTCTGTCTTCCGATAGTTTCTAGACCAGTTCATTATGGTGTTCATCGACGACATCCTTATCTACTCAAGATCAGAGGAAGAGCATGTTGAGCATCTTAGGGATGTTTTTGGAGTCCTTCAACACCACCATCTTTATGGGAAACTATCTAAGTCCAAGTTATTAACGCAAGCGGTACATTTCCATGGACACGTATTGTCTCAGAAGGGAATAGAAGTAGACCCGTTGAAGGTCGAGGTAGTCATTTCATCGGCAACACCAAATAATGTGGTGGAAGTTCGTAGTTTCCTGGGTTTGGAAGTCTCTTAACGGAGGTTTGTGACCAATATCTCTCAAGTTGCAGCTCTGTTGAGAGCATTGATTAGGAAGGAAATGACCTTCGTGTGGAGCGGCCAGTGTGAGATAGCTTTTGGATACCTAAAAGAGAAGCTATTTAGTAAGCCCGTGCTCAGATTACTAGAGGAAGGGGTGTTGTTTGACGTGTTCTATGATGCTTCTGGCCTTGGGATGGGATGTGTGCTGATGCAGCAGCAAGGAGTGACATCTTATGGTTCTAGGCAGTTATTTCCTCATTAATGTAACTACGCCACCCATGATCTAAAGCTTGCGGCCGTGGTGTTCGCATTGAAGTTGTGGCAGCATCATCTCATCGGAGAGCACTTTGTGGTCTTTTCAAATCACAAGAGCTTGTGTTATGTCTTTTCCCAGTGAGATCTGAACTTGCGGCATCAGAGACGGGTTGAGTTCCTCCAAGATTACGACTTCGAGATCTCTTATATTGAGGTCAAGGGAAATGTTGTGGCTGATTCCCTCAGTAGGAAATCGCATAAGGAAGTAGTTTGGGAATCTGTAGATGCTTGGAGAGTGATGAAAGAGTTAGCGGCCTTACATTTGGATTCAAGGGTGGAAGGTGGAAGTGGCTGTCTGTTTCAGATGAATGTAGTTTACTCTTTAGTGGTGCAGGTGGAAGAGTCTCAGTGGGGGGACATGGAGGTGGATGTGATTCGAGATCGTGTTTATTAGGGAAATTCTCCCGAGGGATGGCCGGAAGATGGTCAGCATCAGATGCCTTTCTGTGGAAGGCTTTTTGTTCCGGAGATGATGCATAAAGGTGTTACCTGTGAGTTCCATGGATTATATTTAGCAGTAAATCCTGGGGTCTCAATGATGTACCAAGGCCTGAGGGGACAATTTTGGGGGCCCAGGGTAAAGTGGGCGGTGGCAGAGTTTGTGGCTAAGTTCCTGGTGTGTCAGAAAGTGAACGCTAAACACCATTTTCCTAGAGGGTTTTTATAGCCTTTAGATGTTCCCGAGTGGAAGTAGGATGACATCTCGATGGACTTCATCACAGGGCTACCCAGGGCTCAGGGATGCTATGATGCCATCTGGGTAGTGGTGTATCGGTTGACAAAATCAGCACACTTCTTAGAGATTCAGGAGTCGAGCCCAGTGAGCACCTTAGCCCAGAGTTACGTCGATGAGGTAGTGCGGTTTCACGAGATTACGAGATTTATTGTCTCCGATAGAGAAACGCGTATTACCTCACAAGTTTGGAGGGAATTAAAGAATGCCTTTGGCACCCAGCTACGCCTTAGCACTACTTTCCACCCTCAGACAGATGGACAAACAAAACAAACGTTCCAGACGTTGGAAGACATGCTGCGGGCATGTGTTCTGGATTTTGTGGCATCATGGGTACAACACTTTCCTCTGGTGGAGTTTTCTTATAACAGTAGCTTCCACTCCACTATTGGTACAACACTGTTTGAGGCCTTGTATGGAAGGCCGTGTTGATCACCTGTTTACTGGACAGAGATTGGGGAAGCAGCTATTCTTGAGCCAGAAGTGGTGCAGGACACCAGTGAGAAGGTTCAGCTCGTGCGTGAGAGGATGAAGGAAACCAAGGACCGGCAGAAGTATTATGCCAATCGTAGGAGGAGGCCCTTGGAGTTCAAGGTTGGGAATCATGTTTTCTCTAAGGTTTTGCCTCGACATGGGCAGCGAAGGTTCGGGAAGGGGAGTAAGCTCTTCCCTAGGTTCATCAGACCTTTCAAGGTGTTGTGAGGAGTTGGTGAGGTGGCGTTTCAGCTAGGGTTGCCACCTAAGTTAGAGAAAGTTCAAAGAGTCTTTCATGTCTCCCAGCATCGTCGATATCTACATGACGACTCCCACGTCATCGACTGGGGAGAGTTAGATATTTAAGATGATGCGACCTTCATAGAACAAACGATCAAGATCGAGGATCATAAGGAGAAGATGCTTTGTGGAAGAACCATCCCCTTGGTTCACGTGTTGTGGGGGTATGTTGGCCTGGAGGAGAGCACTTGGGAGTGGGAGGTCTAGTTATGCGTTCAGTACCCATTTCAGTTTTGACTTCCATATTGTTGATGTTGTTCTGAGTTTTGTTGAGATGTTTCACCTTGTGCTTTAATATATGAAATTCTTGTTCTGCTTGTTTTAACACTGAATGTGTGATGATGGGGAAACCTGACTGCTAATCAAGGTGCATTAATGTGGATGCGACTAAACCCGTGCGGGCGAGTCAGTACCACCCAAAGCGGATAATATCCTGACATGTATGAAGGTAATCCCTAACTCAGGTGTTGGACAATGTGATCCTTGTGCTGGTTGTGAATGTTTGTGGTTGATAACTCTTGGGGGAATATTCCTGGACGTAGGGGGGTTCTGTTACAGCTTTCAAACAACTCAGGGGTTTTCCCCTGAGATGTATTTTTAGAGGGAGGTTGTTTGGACCCCACTTTTCTAATTTCTGGTTTGTTCTTATATTCTCGGGGATGATAATAGTTTGAGAAGTATCTGATGTAACGGCCCGGGTTTTGGGGTCCATTACATAGTGAAAATCTGATGTGAATAGTTTGAGAAGTATCTAATGTAATGGCTCAGGGTTTTAGGGTCCATTACATGTTGAAAATATGAGGTTTGGGGTGTACTGGGTGCTCTGGAAGGCCATCCAAGCTTCTCGGTGAAGCTTAAGACTCCTAACAGTAGCCTCGGCCTACCGGTAGCTCGGCCTACCGGTTTCCTCAGCCTACCGGTAGCCTCGGCCTACCGGTAGCTCAGTCTACTGGTGGTTCGGCCTACTGGTGGCCTCATCCTACCGATAGCTTGATCTACCCGTGGCTTGGCCTACCGGTGGCCTCTGTCTACCGATATCTTAGCCTGCCGGTAGCTCGACCTGCAGATCGCTTGCCCTACTGGTAGCTCGGCCTACCTGTAGCACCGGCGTACCGGTGGCTCGGCCAATAGGTGGCCTCGGTCTACCGGTAGATCGGCCTACCGGTTGCTCGAACTACCGTTAGCCACATCTTACCGGGGGCTCGGCCTACCAGTGGCTCGGCCTACTGGTGGCCTCAGCCTACAAGTATCGTAGCCTATCTATAGATCGTCCTACTGGTCACCCCGGCCTACCGGTAGCCTCGACCAACCGGTAGCATGGTATCCCGGTAGACTTAGCCTACCGGTGACCTCCACGGGTTTTTTCAGTGGCACCTCTTGTTTGCACGAATTGGGCTGTAAAACATGTTTTGACCACATTAAGCCTGTTCTAAAGACCATTAATGGTATTTAATTAAATGACTGGTGAGGTAACCTCCTTAAATGGAAAACCATTCGTTTTGGTCATTCCTTTAACCGTGTTTTCTGAAACACCTCTACCACATCCTGTGAGGAGTCCTTGGTTAAGGAGGTGTGCGTCGGTTTTAACCACCCCGAAGGGCGGGGACGTTTTAAGTTGGAAGTGTGGGGTGG
The DNA here is from genome assembly GCA_963277665.1 of Viscum album. NCBI lineage: Eukaryota > Viridiplantae > Streptophyta > Magnoliopsida > Santalales > Viscaceae > Viscum > Viscum album. Next base: position 1,494,472,219 of record OY728151.1, on the reverse strand, counting down.
CCCAGCTACGTGGTCAACCCCAGATCCCGCTTCTTCTGCGGTTTCGAGTTTTTCTCCATATCTTAAATGTCCCGGGGATGCTGTATCTCAGCCCTTATAACGTAAACGCTTCTCTTCTCCCTAGGTTTCTTTTTCCCAATCACCATGCACTTGGAATACCCTTCCTCCAAACGAGTATACCCCCTCATAGTTTTCCTTGATCGCATTCCATGGAGTTCCTACTACTCCTGTTTTTCAGTTTCCATGCGAGGACTTAACGTCGTTCCTTGATCACTCAGGTAGGGATTTTTCCCCTTGGTATCTCCTTTTTGTGCATCATGCATAGTGGGTATGCTTTTTTCTATGGGGAAATTGATGAATCCCAACATAATTAAGATAATGAACGAAACTAAAGATGTTCTTCTATACTCTTTTATGTCATTATGTGTTGTAAATTATATGGGTCTATGCTCACTAGAAATCATGGCCGTTGGTGGTCTTTTTTTGTGCACTAATAAACCTCAGTGCTCCTGGATGTTTAAATAAACCTAACATGGAATTAGTTAATTACGTATACTCGGTTAAATAAATAGAAAGCACCTTTGATAACTCTGGTTAAAGACCGGTGGAATTGAATCCATGGAGTGTGTTAAATCATTTAAATATGAAAATACCTGCAAGGGTCTGTCTTGTGTTGGTGGTAGTGGTTTGGTTGTTTCCATTCACAGGATTAGATTGCTGAGGTGATATGGGTGGGGATGGGATCCCCTGTTGTTATAATTTTACTGGTTGTGAATCTGAGGCTGTGTGGTTGCTCTGATATGACACAAATTTTGGTGGGATCCTTTGTTGTTGGGAAACCATTGGATCCTGAATTTTGGGGACATGGGGATGTGTCTCGGGGTTTGTTTTGTTTCCAGTACTTCGAGGGATCTCACTTGATCCCTAGTTTTTGTGACTTTACAAGAGAACCGAGTGTGAATGCTTGATTTTCCTGATGGTTTTCCTTTCTTCTTTATCGTTGTTCCATCTGTCAATGTGCAAGTTAGTTTCCCAGTATTGAAGGTATTAACTCATACTAAACTGTTATAAAATAATAATTTGAATAGGGAAATGGGGAACTATTTTTTGTGTTCCTGTTTTCTGAGGCAGCAGTGCTTGGGCACCTGCTTGTGTCAGTTTGGGAGCCATAGGTTGGGCTGTGTGTTGGAATATATGTGTAACTGTATGCTCTGTGTTTAGTATCACCCCACACACATTGGGAACTTAGTTTCAGACAACCAATTTCATGTGGAAGGGTGTTTCCCCCTAGTTCTCTCATTCCTGATCCCTCTTCCCTCGGTAGTGATGGCTGGAGGCGACCTTACACCCATGATTCTTTGGGTAGGTTTCGATTGGTTTGTTGTTAGTCCCAGACACTTCATGAAGGTTTGTTTTACCAGGTTTCTTTGGGATGAGGCCCAGGTTTGTGCAGGCATGGATGAATGGATGTGAGGCCCAGGTGTGTGCGGGCAGGAAGAGCATGGTTGCGTCAGGACGTTTGCCGTTAGGTATGAGCAGCTAGCTTGTGGGGGAAACAATGGTGCGGGGTACCCAAATGTTTTTTTCTTACTATTATCTTACTGCTTGTGTTATTTGGTGAGCATGGCCGGTGAGGTGGGATTGATAGATTCCTTGATAAATGATGATTCTTCTGCTTCTCACAGGACTTCAGGACGTCCACCCACTCGTGCACGAGAGATTTAGGTTTTCATTTTGAGTATACTTTGTATGCTCACCCTACGTTTACTTTCAGGTTTCCAGGATGACATCAGAGGTTGTGTGGGACCTTACTAGTTTGGACGTTTGAGTTGCTGTGGGTTTCTGTCGTTTTCCGTTTAGCCTTTTTCTTTTCCTATTGGTTTTGTACTTTGGAGTCCTTTTACTTGTTCAGTTTTATTATTTAAACATCCATGTAGTTTGGTTTTTTTGTCCTAATTTTTCTATACATGGTGGTGTTTTATGTTGACTCATTTTTTTCTCCCAATCTTGGTGAACTAAAAAAACGGTAATGCCTCCCATATTGTGAAAATGTTATAACCTTGGTGCTGGTCTCCATTCCAAGTCCTACTGGAGGCGGGACTAAGGGGTCATTATCACTCCTTAAACAAAAAGAAATAAGGGCTTGACAATCTATTGTCCCTTCCCTGTTTTCAGTGAAGGCGGGTCGTGACATGTTCCGAAGTCCACCTCCCAAATCATTGGGGATGTCATTCGGGAAATCATTGCATTGGCCCTCACACGAGTTTTGGCCTGATTTCTCCTGGTTCCCACCATTTTCTAAAATAAAAAGGTTAGAACAAAACATAAGCAAACAAGTCATGAATAACTTATTCATTTAAACAATTTATACCAAAAACATAACATATGGGATACCTATGTAAATATTATTGTGTGCATATTTGTACATAGTCTTATGCTAGAGGTTTTCTATAGGGTTCACTAATCCTAATTCCAAAATTAACTAAACATTTCCTCTGATACCAAATATAGAGACCTGGACTTTTCTTACATTAATATTACATCATTTTAATGATAAACAACATAATAGTATTACACATAGAGGATCCAAAGGTTTAGTGTCTTGGGAAAACTAGGACCATACAAAACTATTACAACATCCAGCATAAACATTTATTTAATTGCTTCTTTTCTAGATTCTTATTGGCACTTGTCCTATCCTTAGTATATGTAGCAAACTGAGGATATACATAAAATGGGTGAGATAAAATCCCATTAAGAGGATAGATAATAAGAATATAGCATGTGGTGAGCATAATCATGACATTGGGAAAAGATCATGAACATGAGAGGAGCATAAATAAAAGACTTGAAATGTGGAAATTACTAAAACTGAAACATCATGTATTAGTGGTTAACTAACTCACATACTTTTGAAACAAGCTAGAATATTTTTCACACATCATTTCACAATTACTCACTAGATTAATCACTTAACCCAATGCATTAGAGCACTATATAATATGGGTTCACCCATCACTTTGAAACATTCATATTGCGCTATATAATTATGGGCGCACCCATCACCTCATAATATTATCATTATCATGATTTCCACATAGAAAATATATCAATAATGAGCATAACTAAACCATGTTATGTAATGGTTTTCATCTCATAAGAATACATTCATATTCTTTGGGTTCCCAAAATAAATAGGGAACACCATACTTGATACAAGAACCATCAACCATGAATGAGAGGTAAAAGTTGAGTTCTTAAAAGAAGAGTTACATTGGAAAACATTTTTATTGACATAAACATAATTAGAAAACATGTATATCCCATAAATGTAAATAAAATGATGAAAAATTATCTTTAAGGAGTAAACATATCAAAATTGGAGTGAAAGAGGTAAAACCCGAAGGATGAAAGTTGGGTTTGAGAATTTCCCCTTACCTTGTATCCGAATGATTCGTTCTCTTTAATGTCCTGTATAATGAAATTATATTCATTAACTAGACATCCAGAACCATGTTTACATTAATATTCTTCATTATGGTTTCATTAAGTGATTTTATGATCCTTGGGATGAGTTATAGAGTTTAGAAACATTGTTCGAGAATGTTTGTTTTTATGGTTTTCTTGAGTGGTTCACTTGTATTCTTAAATTGAAGTATGGGTTGAACATGGGTAAACATACAAAACTGATATTACATGTTATTAATGAGATTAAAGGAGTTTTAATTATATTATAATGAATCATATTATATCCATGTAGATGAATCATTAGATAAGAATTAAATGATGATTGTTTGGGTTATTTTGGGCCATTTTTCGATCACAATGAACTTGTATTAATTTATCACTGAATAATATGGCTATATGTTATTTACAGAAAATTAAATAGGAAATAATACATATAAAATATTGTGGTTCAACCATAAAAATGGTTTCATGACCAGATCTGAAGGTATAAATGTAAGAAGAAAACATGTCGTTTTTGAAGGTGATAAATTAACACCTCACGAACAACATTCTCTTTAATAAAATAAAAGGAAGAGGGAAAAGGGGTTGTATGATATAATATCACATTTCCATCATAAAATTACAGTTTATGTATAATAATTGAGTTACAATACCATTTGGATGAATATAGGTGGGGAGAGATCAAGAAATGAACTTGAACTTGAAGGAAAATTAATGGAGAAGAGGGAGAGAAATTACCTATTAAATCCTCCTCATGAGATTATACTTAAGGAAGCTAGGAATGGTCTTTTGATGAGAACAATATCTCCTGAACGTGGGATAGGGGATAGGGAAGATGTTTGGGCTGAGTTTAGAGAAGTCTTCACGATTTAGAGGTGTGAGGAAATATTGGTGTGATGGGTGGATTTTATAGTGGAGGGGAGAGGGGTTTTCTTAATATAAAATTCATTTGTTTATTATTTCATCACAAGACAAGGAATAGTTAGTATTACATGACCAGGAAAAGTAATTTTATCATGTGATCCCGAACCAAGTGGTCTTACATCATCATAACATCACACATGACTCTATAATTAGCTTATTTAGCTTATTTTTGTAAATTACGGTATTTCACTATTCATCAAAAAATTCAAGTATTTCAGAAAAATACCAAAATTTACCCAAACCATTTTTAGATGTTTGGAATCCAAAAATAAATTCCATTTTTTTCAGAATAATTTTCTAAATATTAATAATATAAAATTTAATTAAAATCATATTTTACTTAAAAAATAGTTTTTAAAAAAATCAAAAACTGCTTTTATAGTGCTTTCAAAAATTACGTAGGGTCCTATAAAATTATCTACAAACAATAATACATTGATTAAATAATTTATGAATACCTTTTCGGGAAATAAAATATCTTTTAAATTAATTAATTAATTAAAATTAATTATTTATGACTTATAAAATACCAAAACGCTTACTAAAGTCAAATCGTCACTTTCTAAGATGTCTAAATTTTATTTAATTATTCAAGGGTAAGGTTTCTATTATGTTGGATGATTTAATATTCATAAATTTCATAATACTATTCATAAGGGTTTGTTACTAATCACAAGGGTAATTTACTATTCACTGAAAATTATTTTTGTTTCATTAGACTCCAAAAATCTTCTTCAACACAATCGTGTTTGTTAGATTTTTGAAATTCAAAACATAGAAGTGACAAACTTATGATTAAACGTCACCTATCACTTAGTAGTTCATTATGTTGTGTTTTCATGAGATTTTATGACATATTTATGAGAAAGGAATTTCCATTGAAAAAATTCTGGTTGTTGTACTCTATACTTCTAACTTTTAAAAACTGAGTCCCTCCAGACTTCCTTCACCCCTCCTCAAAGCACCTCTATCATCAGAAACATACAAATGGTCAATTCATGTGGATCTAATCCCTTATAGATATGTAATATTTATTCCAAATTCTCTAAAACAATAAAACTGAAACATAACATGAATGAAAGAAAATTCATTATTTTATATCAACCTCATTATTATCCACTGATTAAGGATTGAATCAATATATTTTGTATCATATAATGGTTTATAAATATTTCAATATTTGGAGCCTGTTATTAAAAATATATGAGTGGTTTTAATCCCTTGAATATATTATCATAAGAAAACACTGAGGTTTTAAATGTGTTTTCATATATTATTTTACTTTTTTAACATGGTATTTAATAGTGGTTACATTGAACTTGATTTGGATTGGAATAAATTGAATAATATACTTCCATTTAAATATCCTAAAACTGTTGTAATTAGAAAAAAATAATTTTTAGATTTGTCAAGATAGGAAAAACTTGTTGTTAAAGTTGGTACTCATGTTATTGAGTGACCAACATCTACACAAGTGAACATTCAAATAGTGGATCAATTCATAAAATAATACCCTTTGTAAATTAGTGGGTCTTGAAATCCCATGGTCAAAAAAGGATGGATCAATTCAATTGAAAATATACCTTGATCTTTTTATTTTTTCTAAAGATAAAAAATTTAATTCTTTCAATTAATCACATTGTAGGTGAATACGAACTATTGTTATATCTAATTATTAATAACATTGAAAAATATTAGATTTATGATATGGAGTGGAATATATTTAAATATATTTCTTATGAGAAGTATTTTTCTATGGTTGTTCGACATATGATGAAAATTTTATTTTGGAACAATTTAAAATGGGGGAGGACTCTATTGATACATATGAATAAAATTTTCCGATGATTTGTTGCTATACACTAAATTAATTTATGAATAACGACATTTATATTGGAATTTTTTTCTCAGGATTGAATCCTATTTTTTGAAGATAAATTGACCCTTGCGAAATAAAAAGTAACAAAATTCATGTAACGAGTACTGAGATGGTCAATCTACTTTTTTATTACTTTTACAATAAAAAATATAAGTTCTAGTATTGGTCGAATGAAAATAAAAATATCGAATCACTGAAATATAAAGTTAATAGGTATAAATGTTTCTCTTATGATATGTGTGGTACGAATCATACTAGTGATTTTCATATGAAATATGAATTTTTTATTTTCTATGTCAGGACATTTGTATATTGATTAGAAAAGTGAATCACCGTAAAGGTCAGAACAAATAAGATAAGAAAAAAATTATATGAATTTAATTGAATAATATGATCCATTATGATATTTTGTGTCCAACGAAGATAATTAATCATGAGAATCATCACGAATCTAATCCAAATGTTGTGGAAATATCATTCATGACTACCTTAAAAAATGCATCACTATTAAATAATTTGGTGGAAGGTACATTATTTTTTGATAGATTATATCTAAGAATTATTTGATTTGGGGTATACAAATTATTTCATTTCTACCAAATTCTCCAGTCAAATGGATATATTACAACACAAAAAGACAATTAAATTTTATAAAAATCTATAGTGTAATTGTTAATGGAAAAAATATTTATGGAAATATTTACAGTGATTATTTATAGAACGATTCTTTCTACAAATATTTATTTCATTACCATAGGGGAGTTTACTATAATTACAGTTTTTGATTGGTTATTAGTTTATCATGCTAAAATATATTGTAGTGATAATGATTTTAAATTGTATTATTACAGTGATTTTTAATTTATATACCAGAATGAGTTCATGTATATGATTTCATATTATGAATCTATGAAACTGATTATATATATTTACTAAAACATATTATTCTCAAATTTTCTAAAAGGTTGATGCTGATCTATTTATGATTTCTAGTATTAAATGAATATATGGTTGTATTTCATGATTATATTTCTTGTATTTTTATTTATAGGAGGTTGAATTCATTATTTACATATTACTAAACATATGAAATTTTCAAAACACCATTATCTAATTACTTAATTAGAGTTTGAGGTTGGTTGTATGAGGTTTTCCATTTTATATTATGAAGTTGAAAAAATTACATATAATAATAAGTATCCATTTTCACATTTATATCACTTGCTCGATCAACACTAGGAAGTGATATAATTTTTAATGATTGATGCCATGTCTCGATATCATTTGTAGAATGTGATATATAAGCGCTTTACAAAGTTTTTTTCATATTATATAGGGGAATTAATATTTTGTTGTTATTGCCTATGGATTAAAAAATGGCCATGTTTTATTCACGGCTTTTATGTATAGTGTTTTCTTGTGTATTTGGATAAATATTTTAATGATTTTATTGAAACAATTATGTTTGATTAAAAGATTATGAATAATATTAGAAACATCCAACGATTGTTTTACAAATATTTATAGAAAATGTGTGTTATCGAAAATTTATAAATATTTAATTTTGATTACATTACTTTGACCTATTTATTCTAAATATGGAATAATTATTGATATGTATAATACTGATGCATATTAATAATTTAATGAATTGATAAGTTTTAATAAAAATTGATGTATCCTTGGATTACTAGTTTTTTTAGATGGAATTTTAAAATTTTTCTTGTTTATAAATCCCACTATATAATCTACAATAAAAAGGAGTAAAATTTATCTGAAAAAAGGAATGTGATAAATGTTTGAAAGAATTTAAAATATCATTGGTTTCCACTAGTGTCTCATCCATTTCTCTATGTATTAGTGAGGATGTTATTTACAATATTTTTTATTTTAAAGGACTTGGTTTTTGATTATTTTAGGAAGACTATGTAATTTTATTTGCATCTTGATATTTTAAAATATAAGAACATAATTTATACACACATGAACATGATCTTTCTCGATTATTTATTTCTATTAAAATATGGACACATGTTTTATATTGTGTAAAATAATAAATATACATTGATCATAAAATTCTAAAATATATTTTTACACAAAAAGAGATTAACAAAAGGTAGTAAATATTGATGAAAAAAATAAAGTATCATGATTGCTTGATTCATTATAGTCCATATAAATAATACATTTTTTTGTATTAATTATCTCTAAAATATAATGTGTCATCAATAATTTTATTTTCGTAACATGGTCATACAGTCCATGATTGTATGAATATTTCTGCATAAATTTTGTATGCTTGAACTCCTCATATTTTTGTTATCTGTCAGTGAAATCATCTTTTTATAACCATATTAAGCATTAATAAAATAGAGGACATAGTTTATATGAATTCATAGATTTTGTTAAGAAGGGTATGTTTCGTGAATTTAATATTGCAATTGAAGTTGTTTTTAGATTTTAAATGTGGTTTTATGGGACATGTGATCACCATTTGAAGAAGGAAATGTTTGGTGATGAAACCAATTATCCATATAATTTTTAGCTTCACAACACTAAGATGTAATGAAACCTTCATGGAATTTATTATTTCAGAGGAATGAAAAATGGTATCAATAATATTAAAGCCAAAAGTTTTTCTCCCATTTACTTTTTAATGATTGGTGGAAACTATAAAATGTAATTATTTATATTTTTAAAATTCTATAGTGAAAATATGATAATATATTAATGAATTTAATGGTAGTATTACAATATAATGATTTATATAACAATTAGGATGGTTTTATTTTTTATCAACTAACAATATCCACAAATTTTCATACTATTTGATTTATTTTAAATATGGAATATCATTTACGATTATACCACAATTTTATAGTCAAATTACATGGAGTTTCCATCCCTATTGTAACTACCTATAATCCTTGATTTACCTAAAATTCTTTGATAGGACATTAAATTTCATTTAGATCTGAATTGAATTTAGGAAATTAGATTATGTGGTTCTAGATATATTATCAGATTACTATTGAAAATTTTATTAGTATCATTCTAATATAGAATTTTATCATAATGAAAATTTTCATTAATGTATACTAATAACACATTTTGAGGCATTACATGTAATGAAGTATCAAAATATAAAATATTTGGATGATTGTTTTATAAGAATGTTGTTTAGACCAAAACTAGTTGATGAAATGGTATTCAATATTAATATGATTCAGTAGAACAAGAGGCCAGATCATAGTAGTAAACATAGACATATAGATAACTGGAGGAAATACATTTCATTTGTTCTAGAAAATATTGTCAATAAAAAAATATTCTTTTAAAGATGTTATGTCTTTCAAAAAAATGGAATGTTATTCCCACATCCTATTGGTATATATGATTTTTTTTAAAAATATGGACCAATTAATTATAGAATATACTTTTAAATAATATTATCTCTTGTACATGATGCATTTGATGATTAATTTTTTTGAAGAATGTAATTGATTATTATCATGTACCATTGCCTTTGGTTTTACATTTAGAAGTAAATATTTCTTATAAACAAAAGATAAAGTTAATTATAGAACTCATAGATTAGTTGTTACTAAATAAAAAAACATTACTAATGTTTATAAAAGAACAACATGATTTGGGAGACAATATTAGATGTTGATTATTATATGAAGGATATGTATTCAAACCTATTAAAATGATGAATAGAAATTCCATTAAGTAATTAATTTTAGTAGAGAAGAATGATCCAACCAATGTAATGTTAATAATAAATCTATATCATGTATTAGTAATATTAATGGTTATATTTCATAAATTCACAATATTATAATAATTTTATATGGTTTAATAAATTGAAAAAGGAATATTTTTCTTATAAATAAAGTGTTTTACATGTATTATAAGGAATTATTTTAATGTTAAAATTTCAAATTTTAGAAATTTAATCTGATAAAACGGTATTATATTTTTAGATAATCTTATATAATACATATTGTAGTAATTTTTTGAGATATTTCATAAAAAAATTGTTTGTTAATATTGAAAAATACTGATTTTTATTAGGACTTCTATATCTTTTAAATTATTTAAAAGGTTTCATTCATTTATGTATTGGTTTTAATGTAATATTTAACTCATATGAAATAAAATAATTTATTTAATTTCATATGATTGATAAAAATTATATCCAAAAAAGTAAATAAAGAAGATAATATTTTAACCATTTATTAGAAACAAAGTAAAAAATAACATGAGGAGACTTTCAGGGTCACACAAAGGGAAATTAACTCATCTGTCAAACAATAATGTAAATTATCATAGTTTGTGATGTAATTTCCTTAATCAAATTCATCAACAATTTCTCAATATGATTAAGACATAATATGGTTGAAGATATTATGAATTCCTACATTGGGTATGTTCGATAGATTAGAATAATCTATGGTAGACAAAGTTCATTGTGTTCTATAATATAACATACTTTGTTTTCTCTTCAAAGGGGTAGGAGTGAGGCCCTCAATTTTTTACACCATTTCCTTTCCCGTTATATGTATATCCTTAAATGATGTATGACTACCACTACATGTTTCCTTTAGGGGGTGTAGTAATTGAAATCATCATCCTGTGTGTCTGAAAGAATAGAACCCACTAGATTAATGCATCCTTATTGAAAATAAGACTATGAATAATTATACTCTAAGGCACCCTGATGGGTTCAGAATTTTTTTATGGAATCACCAACCAAATCATTAACAGATGTATCCTCTTGTACATTCCCATTAATGACATGAAACGTACATGTCTACATCACTATCCTACCTCAGTGTAGTCTTGTGTAAAAAATAACATTCATGTTTGGATTTGGATTTTTAGCGATAACACGAGACTTACGACCATGATTCATCTTTTAGGAGGAGGCCTACACCTTCAAAACATTAGGAAAAACCTTAGAAACATGTTTCTTCAGAGATCCATTTCTGAATCCATATGCATTATTTTTCACAAGGTTCCTCTCCAATTTCATCATAAAAGATGTCTAAGGATTCCCTATTAGAGTGAAAAAGGAATAAACCACATTTTTACAGGATGGTTCTTTATCATGACCAATTATTTAACAGTCAAAACAAAAATGGGTAAGTCTTTCATACTGCATCTTTAGACGGATGTCAACATCCAAAGTTGATAGAATGATATTATAAATTACGTATGTTTTTATGAAATTTCCTCCAATTATAAAATTGGAATCATGATTTTTTTCCCATATTAGGAATCATGATTATTATATTAAATAAAGTTGTAAATAGCATTCTTTAGGTAATAATGAATTGTAATAATGGAAAAACATTATCACCACAATAAAATGGAATAATATGATCTTTAAGGTTAAAATAACTCATATAGTCAAATAATAAAATATTAATTCTTATTGGATGAGATTATTTCAACTATAATAATATATTATTCAAACTATAATGATATGGGAAAAATTTCCATCGAATGATAATATATATTATTTTAATCCGTTCAAAATTCCAGTGTGTTCAACTCCACTCTCTTTTAAAAGGGCACCCCTTATAATCTCATCTTCAAAAATATTGAGACGTCTTTCAAAACCAATCCCAGAAAAAAACCCTTCCTAAAATCCATCCACATTTTCAAGAGGTCTTGGATTCAACCAAAGGCCTAGCTATATGGACTAATTTGTAATACAAATGACATTTTATCAAGAAGATATATATCTTTTTACCGAGGGTTGTCATATATATTTATTCTTACACACAATTAAAATCATATTTAATAATATGGATATATTATAATTAATGTATTTACGATACCTAAATTTTAGTATGTTAATTTTATAGTCATTTTTTCATCTTACATTCTAGGCTATGGGAAATTAAGACATCGACCGTACGAATGTGTAAACAACCACCCCCATGAAGCAATGTATTTCATTTTTCATCAACAACATAATAGTTTGGTTATTATAATGGATTTAATGCAAATATGTGATATTTATCACAAAATTTAATTCTAGAAATATAATGTACTACTTAAAATTATAACCTTCTTTCTTTTTCAAATTTATAACATTGATCATACGTATTATTGGATTACCACATCTGTATAGTGATTTCATTAATTTTTCAGTTTCACAATTCATTAATGTTTATAAAAATGTATTTAATGTAAAAAAAAGATGATAATTTTATGATATATATTGGGTATATTATTTAAAATAAATCTCATTGACCCTGGTTAACTTATCAATTTTTTGGGCATATGAACAAAATATGTTCAAAATATATTATTTTCAGTTAGAATATTTTGTAACTATATAATAACTAGTAATAAATGATAGAAATGAATAAAAATTATTTTAAAAAAATCATTCAAAATTTATATTACTAATATATTTTTTATACAAGAGATAAGGTATGTATGTCAAAAATCAGACTCGATCTGGGGGATTTTTTATTAAAATATTAATTTAAAAAATGTAATGTTTTATCATTTATTTTTCTTTCATACATATTTTTTATGTAATATTCATGTACATTTATAATACATTGAAATTCATTCCAAATTTCTTTTTAGATCATGATTAAATTTTTTTTATGAATATTTTAAATGAATAAATTTAACCATTTTCTAGAAAATGCGATTTTTGACATTTTTATTAAAATATTAAATAAATATTTTTTTGAACATATAAGTAATGAGAAGAACTTCCCTACTTTAGAACAATTATTATTTAATATGAATTATAAAAAACTATTTTATGGTTTCCCAAAATAATATCCCAATTCAATTTTTATTTTATGAGTTTTTTATGGAAATGAAACATTATATATGTATTTTGTATGATTTAGACCCTATAAACTATTCATGAATATAGTTGGTAATTTTATATATCATTAATCCATGGGTTATTGATTTTAATATTTGGGGTATATATTTTTAAATTAAATAGTTTTGTTATTCATTTTCTATGTTTTCTTCTAAGAGTGAATATAAGATTGAAATTAATATGATGTCTTAGGGTATCTACATGTCTATTATATTCATGAAAATGATCTTATATATATTTCTTTTTAATTCAGAATTTTATCTGATGAAAATATTTTTAATGTACTGATATTGACCCTTTTTAAGGGTGACAATTATTTTATTCTAGAAACTATTTTAATGAGAACCAATTTATTACATGAATCCCTATAGAATATAAATTTTATGTTAATATATTCATCATAGATGATCTATGAAAATATTTTGTCAGTAAATATTATTTACCAAGTATGAAAATGAATGTTTTATCACATAGTTTATTATGTAAATATGGAAAATTTTCTTTTTTTATTTTATGATTTATAAATTGGACTATTGCGATTATTTCAATATATATCTTTTACTTATAATTTTTTTCTAATAACATGTATTGAAATGTTATTATAAATGCCTAAGGATAATTATAATCAATAAAAAGGCCTATATTTCTAACATTATGATTCATATTTAAATAACGGAATGAGTTTTGAATGAAACTATATTTAATATTTATGATTAATTTTTTTTATTAAAAATTAATATAGAGTGAAGGAAACCAATTTTTATGGAAATTTTATGGTGAGTTATAATATATATTAATAATATTAAATTTTATAACTAAATGATCATTTTAATTAAATAATATTTCAATATTTTTAATTAATATCCTAATTGGGTGTTCATTAGGGAATTTGACATTATATCAATGGAAACATAACCGATAAAAAATGATGATCATAAGTTATAAAAAGATAACCATTTGGGTATGATTCATAATCGATATCCATGATTATAAAAAATATCTAGATAAAACATGAATAATAAGACATGTTAAATAATGTAATTTTTTTTAAAAACATATGAATCTTTAAAAATATGATGATATGAATAATGACATAGGTGATGAAAAATAAATACCTTTTTAACATAGATCAAGCTACACTCACATGATTCCCTTTATGGTTCAAGCTTCTATCGCATCTTTCCAATGGTGGGTTGAGATTCACTCAGCTATTTTCCATTAGGGATCAGGATTCACTCACCTATTTCCCTTGGTGGACCAAGTTTCAAAAAATTATTTCCCTTGGTGGACCATATTATTAGAACATGTTATCAATTATATCATGATATAAAAAGATTTATCAAATTCACCAGTGTGATATATATCTCAAAACTATTATATAATGAAGAAACATATATATTTGTGTCTTAATATATCATTCATTGATCATATCTTGAAACTTAATATGTGAGGATTGGATTCATTCATGACATTATAAATAACCCTATGAAAGAAAAATGGGTTACTCAAAATTTCTATATAGAATAAAAAAATATCTCAAGAATTCAAACCATTTATACAAACCCAAAAATCACTAAAAATGAGTATTTTATAATAACATGTATATGGTTATTAATAAAAACATATATAGGAAATTATACCATTAGCGATTTTGATGAAATTTTGTTGAAATTATAAAATAGTTTTTAGAAAAAGATTTTATATTTGTAATAAATGATGATTTTAAGGTAAATTTGAAAATTCATTTTCAAGAAGTTTTCTTTTTTAAAAAATGAAAATAACTCAATATAAAAATATATATTTAGAAGTACGTATCAGTAATGAAGCCTTGATATGACATAATGGTTTCAATAAGTTTAAGTGAAGTCATTTAGAATAGTTTTTATTTTTTAAACAAAATATTAAATAATGTTGCCATGAATATGTAATAATGGTATATAAAAGATGAAGTGAATTAATTTTTAAATCTTTTAAAACTAAAAAATCATATTTAATAAATAATCATTTAATCATAAATAATGGTTTCAAAAGGATATAGTGAATAAATTTTTTAAAATGTTTAATTTTTTGAAAAGTATATTCCATAAATGAGTGTTAATAATGAATTAAATGTTTCAAAATTTGATTTGAATGAATTCAAAAAAGTAAATTTTAAAAATAATCTTAAATAATTGACCATTGAAATTAAATAATTGTTATCAAAAGAAACAATTAGTGTAATAACAAATATTTTATTTTAAAATGATGGAATGTATTCAGAAATACCATCATTAAAACACAACATCAAAAAATGGAAAAAACATTCATTTGACAAGATGATAATGGAAATATTAAAATAAATTGATATATAAAATAATATTGCTTCCAAAAATATAGGAGAAATTTTATGGTAAATTAAAATATGATCATAGATGGGGAAACAATCATTAAGGTGAACATGAATTACTCAAAATACTAAAATAATTTTTGAGGATGTATCTCATCAAGTTAAAAATTATTGAATTAAAAAATATTTCTCTCCATATAGATATATAATATACTATGAAATAAAATCATATGGGTGAATTATACAAAAATTTTATAAATAAGAGTAATAATAAGCATTTATCACATCAAAGGGAGTTGAGTTATCATTGAGCCTTTTAACATTTATGTCGTTTGTATCAAAATCCATTTTTTGAAGTAAATTTATATATATATTATAAAATACCATGAATAACATGAATATCATAAAATAAATTCATTAGGTGTTAATTAAACCATATAAAACATGTCATTGTGTGAAATAAGAGATTTGTCTCATGAAAGTATATTTTCGGTAAATAACACCATAAAACAATTCCTAGTATCCTCTAATGAAATTGAACCTCTTATAAAAAAATTATATTAGTAACATGTTTCAAAAAATAATTCATATATATATTCATTTTATAATATTTATTTTTCATTATTTCATATGTATACTATTTATTCATTATCAATTTTTGATATCAAGAGTGTGTAATCATTATTGTTTTGAAGTATTTTCATAATTTTTTTAATTCACTATTATCTGAACATTCTAAATTAGGAGATCATTAATTGTAGTTTAACTAAGGTTACATTATATTTTTAATGGTTAAATTTCATTCTTTTATAGTTTTATTCTTGGTTATCTAATTTGAATTTAGTAACAATTTTTTTTATTAATATTATAAAAAAAAAGTTTGTATATAAACTATGGATTTTAATATTAAATCTGATATTATAAAACAAATATAAATTAATTATTTAACTATTTATATATTATATCATATGAAGATAGGTGATCATAGTCATCAAATATATTATTTTATATCATTCTTATAATAGGTTGTTAGATCATCACAAACATGAGAATACCATAGTTAAAGATCATTATGATTAGGAAATGTATCTCATTTGGTGTAAAATCATTACTATATTAACAAAATGATTCTATACTGATATTTAAAGTAATTGAATCTTATTTATGAGATTTTACTAAATAATAAATAATTTGAATGAAAAATGAGATACATTACATTGTTGATGTCTAGTCCATATGCAGAGAAATGATGTTTTAATGTTTATTATGATAATATGGAAATCTTGAAGAATAAATATTTCCATAAAATAGAAAAAGTTATTATAATTATTATAATTACATAATTATATAGGTATAAGACCTCGGCCTTAAAACATTACTTAATATTGAATTAAATTGAATAATTCACATTGAGGATCTTTTCAAGATTAGAGTTTTAGAGAATTAGGATATAACTATTACATCTCAATGATTACAAAGTAGGCACATCTACTCAGTTTCCATTTTGTTCAAAAAATAAAAACTCTTAAACAAAATAGTCATGTCTGGTTCCTTGTTTTAGACATCATAACATTTCCTTGATCCCATCCTTGACCCCATTCAACTTTATGTCCTGTGAAAAACATTTCAAAAACTTGGGATGAGCATAAAAAGCACAGTAAGGGTTATAACAATATGGAGAGAAAACATTAGTCCATGAATACATAAGAATCAACGAAATCATACTTTACTCATAAAACAAAAGAAATTTAACATACCTCATGAAATCATAATATTTATGCATAACATAATAGAAATCATAACACATAAAGGTAACTTGAGGAATTCATAACATTATTATGTAGGGAGTAACCCTCATGGTTAAGTTTGAAATACCCACCACAGTATATTCCCTAAATATCTTTGTAGAAACCTTATTGTTTAACTCCTTCACATTACCCAATGTACTGGAGAGCTATCATAGGCTCACCCGCCCTTAGTTTATCACAGCACCACCCGATTTCATAAACAATGCCCATGAACCATAACATAATCGTATCACATAAAACATGCATAAAGGAAACATAACATTTCCACATTTCAATAACAAGATATCTATAACACATTGATATAATAAAAAAATTATCAAAACCATTTTCAATACCAAAATGAATGAAAAGTAAAACATGGTATTTATTTTTCATTTTAAAAAAATGTATGGCCTGTAGAGGAAGCCGAAACTCAAATAATGATCAGGGCGACACAGAAGTCATTGTCGCCACATACGTACGACAAAATCATTCCCTATTGTCATTTAGTAAAACACTTCTTATAAAAATATTCTTTTTTAATAAAAGTAGAAGTCAAAAGGGTTTATACACCATTAAAAAGAAAGTTGTGTGTAATACAAAATATGCCTCAATGAAAGGAGATTGAGACGAAGTCCTATACAAAGACGATATCCTTAGATTAAGGATAAATCAATTACATAAATATGATTGAAAAACATAAATATACCCAATATAAGTGGAAATTAAGTGTAAAAAATAATATTTCATCCACACATATTCATAACATGACATAATCAATAAGTAGAGGTTTAACCCAAATAATTGAAATTGGGTTAAGAAGTTCCCTTACAGAAATCTGACAGCCTAACGACGTCACTTTAAAATTCAGAAAATGAGATGATGAGAGAAAAAAAGGGTATATCATCACTTTGACATAAAATTTACAATAATAAGGATATATTATAACATATCCCAACATAATAAGATGTAAATTAAAATACCTAACAAAAAGAAGTCTTTTAAAAAGAGGAGGGTGAAAGGTTCACTTACCGACTTGGGTAACTTTCGAAACGTACACCCAATGAAATAAAGACTATACAACCGTGATGTAAATACTCATAAATGAATGTATATTACAAAAGGAGTAGAATAACGAGAAGTACATACACCCCTTAAAGGAAATGGTGGCAAATGTAGCATAAATATCACATGAATAAAAGTTAGATGAAAAATCCCTTACGAAAACTCAGCAGCCTAACGGCGCCACTTAAAACTAAAAAAACGGATTGATGAAATAAAATAGGGCCTCTCATCATATAAAATGTACAGTAAGAGGAATATAAAAGAAAATCCCCCAACATAAGAAATAGGATCTTAGAATAAGTGACATAAAAGAGAGTACTTAAAAGAAAGAGAGAGGTAGGATCCCTTACCTCAAGTCCGACTTGTCATGTTCATTTAATTATATTCCTGAATAATAAACTTTGGTCAATTTATAATTTCTTAAGGACAAAAATTAAATTTTATTATTAAATTAATATCATATATTATCATGTTATAATAATTAGTTAATTATGTGTGTTCATATCATACGTTTTGTAGATGTTCAGTACATGAGTAAAAAATGATCTTGTTTGAAAAGAATTGTCAATGTAGTTGTAAGTACATCATATCCAGAATAACATTAATGATGTAAATATCATATATATCAAGTATATATTTGTTTTATACTTATTACATAATATTTGGAGATAAAAATAAATGAAATGCACTGTTCATGGAGACGGTAGTCCGTACGTACGCATGAACGCTACTTACCCACACCTCTCAAGCAATAGTCTCGGCCAAACTCTGGTCATTCTATCTCTCCACATCCCTCTCCTCATCCTATAATACTTAACTTAGGTAGAAAGCTCTTCAAGAAACCCTTTTCCTTCAAACCAAATGGTGTTACCCGATTTAAAGGTAATGTCCTCTCTAAACGTTAATCAACCTTTTAATGAATATTAGAATATTTAAGCTTAAAATTGGATTCATTCGCATTTTAAGCCTCTAGCATTTATTAGATAAAAGTAAAAATATTTGACAAAAATATAAAATCATGTTGTAGTTAGTTCGGTTCATTCCCACAATTAAAACGTCTTGGCGTTAACTACCATTTAAAATAATATTATTTTATTATTAGAGTGCAACGTAATATTTCCAAGAAACTCGTTGTTGCGTATTGGGTACGCCATCAAGCATAGCGTTCCCTTTAAATTAATATTAACATTTTATTCAAAAATATGGATTAATATAAAAATGTAATATTCTTTATTTACCTGGGTTGTTACATCCTTCCCCCCTTTTGGGAATTGCGTCCTTGCAATTTTAAAATTGGGCTCGGAAACATCATTAAAAGTCCCACATCGGAACAAGAGTCGGTAAAACTATCACTTTAAAATAATGAAAGCTATGTAAAAAGGTCACATGAGTTAACCCATACTACGATTCCATGAAAACATGGATATGGAAGAAAACACAAAGGGTCATGTTCTGATGGAGAGTGATATAAAGCATGTTTAGGAGAAAGTTAGCCACGAGAAAATAACAAACTTGTGATGGGTTAAACGGTATTTGATTCCCCAGTCGGAAAAATTAACAGACAACATTTTTGTTTTAAATTAATTTTAATTGAGGAATTTATTTATGTTCTTAACTAAAACATAAGGAAACATACTTAGTTGTCATTTTGACTTTTAACTTTTACTAGATTTCTTACACAAAACTCATATTTTCTCCAAAAGACGATTATTTAGGAAGACTTGTTCACATTAAGAGCACTATAATCAACTTCTAGAGAATCACCTAATCCACAAAAGAGAACTATATACATACCATGTATTTAGATCAAAACCAAAACCTAAACCTAAAATGTTAGTACAAGATCAGATAATACCCAAAAAAGATAATCTTTTATTAAAAAAAATCTATTCTTAATCTCCAAAATTTGTCAAACAATACCCAAAGTTCAACAAAGACAATTCAATAAACAAATATCCATAAAATTATTCAATGTAATCAAAACTAAGATAGAAACCCAAATGTCTAAAGGCTTTAATCACATAGTCTTCCAAGATAAACCTTAACATTTATCTCCAATCATTAGTTACTCTTAATGTCTCATACTAAAAAGTAATTAACCTAATCACATATCCTCCATGATAGGTTAATAATATCTATAGATAACCCAAAATAAACTTATTCTATATTCATAAGATTATCTATCAAAAAAGAATTAGTAAAACTAACTAGGGACTTCACGTAGTCCAGTGGTAGGTGATAAACACCAGTCGCACTTTCGTTGTGTGTTCGATTCCCGCAGCTTCGTCCCACACAACAGGTTGTCACACGGTCTACGTGTTTTCCTTTTTCCAAAACTACATAATTCTTATAACATTCCCAAAAAGAGATAAAATCTTCAAAAATAACCATAACATAATTTACCCTCAATTTTATCTCATGCCTTTCATATTCCATCATATCATGTAGTAACCCATAATTACCTCAAAAGTAAGGATCATATAAACCATAATGGTAACCTTTATAATTATTACCTGAACTTCCACATCGTGTTTGTTCTCTAGTACATGAAGCATTAGAGAGATCACCCAGGTTCAAGTGGTTGATCATGACTCCTAATAGTTGGTTTAGAATAACAATGTGATTTCTCATTGAATCCCCCATTTCATCCAGTCTCTTAATCAGAGAACCACCACAGTTTCCTTCAAACCCATTGTCACTTTCGTGCTTGCTAGATCCATTCATTTACTAAAACCACAAAGGTCAGTGTGAGTATATCAAAAAAATCATCATGTGCTAAAGAGGAAGATAAACAGTAAGATATAATTATCGAAGTTATCTCAAACTCATTCCAACTTTCATAAATAACAATGACTCTATCTAATATAATAACCATTTTGGTTATACACAACATGTCACTTATGCTTAAACAACACTCTATCCTCTAAAGTTATCTAAACCGACCTCTGATACCAACTATAAGACCACGACCTTAAAACATTACATAATATTGAATTAAATTGAATAATTCACAATGAGGATCTTTTCAGGTTTTGAGTTTTAGATAATTAGGACATAACTATTACATCTCAAAGATTACAAAGTAGGCACATCTACAAAGTTTCCATTTTTTTCAAAAAATAAATACTCTTGACCAAAAGAGTCTTGTCTAGTTCCTTTTTTTAGACAGAATAACATTTCCTTGATCCCATACCTGACCCTATTTCACTTTATGCCTTATGAAAAACATTTGAAAAACTTGGTATGAGCATAAAAAGCTCAGTAAGGGTTATAACAATACGGAGAGAAATTTTTTTTCCATGTATACATAAGAATCAACGAAATAATAATTTACTCATAAAACATAAACAATTTAACATACCTCATGAAATAATAAAATTAATGCATAACTCAATATAAATCATAAGACATAAAGATAACTTGAGGCATTCATAACATTCTTACGTATGGAGTAACCCTCATGGTTACATTTGGTATACCCACCATAGTATATTACATAAATCTATTCAGAGAAACCATAGCGTTTAACTCCTTCGCATTACCCAATGCATTGGAGAGCTATCACGGGATCACAATCCCTTAGTTTACAATGGAACCACCTGATTTGATAAACAATTCTCAAGAACAATATCATAATCGTATCACATAAAACATGCAGAAATGAAACATAACATTTCCACATTTCAATCGCAAGATATCAATAACACATTGATATAATAAAAACATTATCAAAAATATTTTCAATACAAAATGAAATAAAATTAAATCATGGTATTTTTTTTTCATTTAAAAAAATGTTATGGCTTGTAGAGGAAGCCTAAAATCAAATAATGGTCACGGCGGCGGAGAAGTTGTTTTCGCCGCATACGTACGACAAAAACATTCCCTTTTGTCGTTTAATAAAACACTTCGTATAAAAAATTCCTTTTTAATAAAAGTAAAAGTCAAAGGGGTTTATACACCGTATAAAATAAAGTTGTGTATAAAACAAAATATGCCTCAATGAAAGGAGATTGAGACGAAGTCCCACACAAAGATTGTATCCTTAGATTAAAGATAAATCAATTACATAAATATGCATGACAAACATAAATACACCGAATATAAGTGGATATTAAGTGTAAAAAAATCATAGGTCATCCACACATATTCATAGCACGACATAATCAATAAGTAGAGGTTTTACCCAAAGAATTGAAATTGGGTTAAGAAGTTCCCTTACAGAAATCCGACAGCCTAACGACGTCACTTTAAAATTCAGGAAATGAGATTATGAGAGATAAAAAGGGTATCTCATCACTTTGACATAACATTTAAAACAATAAGGATATATAAGAACATATCCCAACATAATAATATGTAAATTAAAAAACCTAAAAAAAAGAAGTCTTTTAAAAAGAGGAGGGTGAAAGGTTCCCTTACTGACTTGGGTAACTTTCGAAACGTACACCCCATGAAAGAAGGACTATACAACCATGATGTAAATCCACATAAACGAATGTATATTAAAAAAAGTGTATAATAATGGGAAGTACATACAACACTCAAAGTAATTGGTGGAAAATGTAGCATAAATCTTACAGGAATAAAAGTGAGATGACAAATCCCTTACGAAAACTCGGCAGCCTAACGACGCCACTTGAAACTAAAAAAATGGATTGATAAAATAAAATAGGGTCTCTCATCATATAAAATGTACATTAGGTGGAATATAAAAGAACACCCTCCATCATAAGAAAGAGGATCTTAGAAGAAGTGACATAAAAGAGAGTACATAAAAAGAAAGAGAGAGGTAGGATCCCTTACCTCAAGTCCGACTTGTCTTATTCATTTATTTATATTATTGAATAATAAACTTTGGTCAATTTATAATTTCTTGAGGACATAATTTAATGCTTATTATTAAATTAATATCATATATTATCTTGTTATAATAATTAGTTAATTACGTGAGTTCATATCATACATTTTGTCGATGTTCGGTACATGAGTCAAAAATGATCTTGTTTGAAAATCAATGTCAATGTAGTTGTAAGTAAATCATATCCAGAATAGTATTAATGATGTAAATATCATATATATCTAGTATATAATCGTTTTATACATATTACATAATATTTGGAGATAAAATGAAATGAAATGCACCGTTCATGGAGACGGTAGGCCGTACGTACGCATGAACGCTACTTTCATTGCTTTGGCTCATTAATGGAATTAAAAATAGATGAGAGATATATATATTTTATAATTCCAGTATAATATATATTTTATACGGGTCAAATATGTTCATTAATTTAATTCATTATAAATTCCATGTATTGAATGAACAAGTCACATCACTTTAGTGGGCGGTAGTCCACATTTCCTCAAATGAAATTATTGCATTTTAACAACATGAAAAGCCTAAAGGTATGTTTTAAATATAAAATACAGAAGAATAGAGAGGACATGAATATAATATATATATCATGTATAAAAATAGTTCCATCATAATGTCCACCATGATAGGTGTTAGGAGATGATAGAGCAATCATTGTTTCGTGAGGCAGTAATTCGCCATCCACGGAAACAATATGTTCTTTAACCATTAGACAGAGGTGTGTGTTAGTGTAGCTCGAATAATTCTAAAAAAAATCCTAGTATGTTTACGATACTGGTGTTGTTACAAAATAAAGGAATAAAAAAAGTATAGGGGGTTGGAGAAGCGAAATAAAACAAAAGAACACTAGAGAGGACATTACCTTTAAATCGGGTAACTCCCTTTGGTTTGAACCAAAAGGGTTTTTTGAAGAGCTTTCTGCCTAAGGTAAGGAATCTAGGATGAGGATAGGGATGTGGAGAGATAGAATGATCAGATTTTGGCCTAGAATATGGCTTGAGAGGTGTGGGTAAGGAGCTATTGTTGGTGGCATTTTATAAGAGGCAGGAGGGGCACTCTTGGAATTGAAAGAAATATTACATTATATTAAAATTATTTTCGAATTTTAAAGGTCCCAAATTGATATATTTCTAGGATAAGGAGATAAGATTTCTATATATACTCATGCAATTGGTTTTAGACAAGTGTATGTATTATATTCTACATTATCTTTTAATTTTATTTAAATCATTCATTAATGAGATAATAACTACATCATCATGGTGTCATAAATAAATTAATTTATTTAAAGTCTAAAAATTATAAAGAAAATACTATTATGTAGTAAATATTTTTTGATTTACAATGAATATTTATTGTAAAATATATGACTTGTATAACCCCATGTAAAAATTATTTTAGTAAAATAATACATGTTTTTGACATTTTTATTTTAACTTTAAATAAAAAGTTATTAATGTCATTTTCCTACCAAAGTGGATCCATGGGGTCCCCAAGTTTATCCATGGATTTATTTAGTCGGACATGACTCATAAAATAAGGGTAGGACTTGTTTCAAGGTCATTTCATATTATTATAACATTATCTTTACCTTAAATTAGACTAATTACCTTTAATTGCAATTAAGAAAACTTAAAAGTTACTATTCAGCAAAAAATTATTTTAATATCATTGAACCACATTTTAAATCTTAATTATAAACATGTTTTTTAGATATTTTAAATTCAAATCACAGAAGTGGTAAAGTTTAATTTAAACAAAAAATCAGTTTTTTTAACCACCACTTTGTGGTTTCACTATTCATCAAAAATTGATGTTATTCAGAAAAATACCAAAAATTCATCCTAAGCTATATTTGATATTCCGAATTCAAAAATGTTGTCTATTTTACAAAATTCCAAACATTTAAGTTGAATTAGTTAATTTAATAATTAAATCCCACTGTTTAAACAAATAGCGTGTTTTTATGAAACAATATCTATTAAAAGACTGACACTAGTTTAAGTCCAATTTCAATGTAAAATTAATTCCAATGACCACCATTGGATTAAATGGTAAAAATATATTTTAAATACATATTAAACCCAATTAAAAATATAATCTATCCATATAAATAAATTTGATTAACATGAGGTTTTGAATTAAAATACAACATTTTGACTAAAAATGATCTTTATTGGAAAAAATAACAAAAATTTACACAAAGTAAATTTTTATTTCCATATTATAAAGAACTTTTCTATTTGGTCCAATATAACATATAAAATTGTCAACAAGTGGATTTAAAAAGGGTTCACCATCAAAAGGCATATAATCGACCTTTTAATGAATATTAGAATATTTACGCTTAAAATTGGATTCATTCGCATTTTAAGCCTCTAACATTTATTGGATAAAAGTAAAAATATTTGACAAACATATAAAATCATTTTGTAGTTAGTTCTATTCATTCCATCCATTACAATGTCTAGGAATTAACTACTATTTAAAATAATACTATTTTATTATTAGAGTGCAATGTAAGATTTTCAAGAAACTCGTTGTTGCGTATTGGGTACGCCATCAAGAATAGTGCTCCCTTTAAATTAATATTAACATTTTGATCAAAAAATTGGATAAATATAAAAATTTCATATTCTTTATTTACCTGGGGTGTTACATCCTTCCCCCATTTTGGAATTGCGTTCTTGTAATTTTAAAATTGGGCTCGGAAACTTTACTGAATTTCTCACATCGGAACAAGAGTCAGTAAAACTATCACTTTAAAATAAAGAGAGCGGAGTACAAAGGTCACACGAGTTAACCCATTCTAGGATTCCATGAAAACATGGATTTGGAAGAGAAAACCAAAGGGTCATGTTCTGATGGAGAGTGATAGAAAATATGTTTACGAGAATGTTAACCACCAGAAAATCAAAAACTTGTGATGGGTTAAACGGTATTTGACTCCCCAGTCGGAAAAATTAACAGACAACATTTTTGTTTTAAATTACTTTTTATTGAGGAATTAATTTATTTGATTAACTAAAACATAAGGAAACATAATTAGTTGTCATTTTGACTTTCAATTTTTACTAGATTTCTTACACAAACTCATATTTTCTCCAAAAGATGGGTATTTAGGTAGACTTGTTCACGTTAAGAGTACTATAATCAACTTCTATAGATTCACTTAATCCAATAAAGAGAACTATATACTTCCCATGTATTTAAACCAAAACCAAAACCAAAAAGGTTAGTTCGAGATCAAATAATACCCAAAAATAATTATCCTTTATAAAAAAAATCTATTCTTAATCTCCAAATTTTTCAAACAATACCCAAAGTTCAACAAAGACCTTTCAATAAACATCTATCCATAAAATTCTTCATAGTAATAAAAACTAAGATTGAAACCCAAATCTCTAAAGGATTTAATCACATAGTCTTCCAAGATAAACCTTAAAATTTATCTCCAATCATCCGTTACTCTTAAAGTCTCATTCTGAAAAGTAATTACCCTAATCACCAATCCTCCATGATAGGTTAATAATTTCCATAGATAACCCCAAATAAACTTATTCTATATTCATAAGATCATCTAACTAAAAAGTATTATTCAAACTAACCAGGGACATCACGTAGTCCTGTGGTAGGCGATAAACACCAGTCACACTTTGGTTGTGTGTATGATTTCCACAGCTTCATCCGACGCGACATATTGTCACACGGTCTACGTGTTGTCATTTTTCCAAAACTACATAATTCATATAACATTCCTAGAAAGCGATAAAATCTTCAAAAATAACCATAAAATTATTTAACCTCAAGTTTATCTCATGCCTTTCATATTCCATCATATCATGTAGTAACCCATAATTACCTCAAAATTAAGGATCAAATAAACCATAATGGTTATCTCTATAATTATAACCTGAACCTCTACATCGAGTTGGTTCCCTAAAAAATTATTCATTAGAGAAATCACCAAGGTTAAAGTGGTTGATCATGACTCCAAATAGTTGGTTTAGAATAACCATGAGATTTCTCATTGAATCCCCCATTTCATCCAGTCTCTTAATCAGAGAACCACCACAGTTTCTACAAACCCATTGTCACTTTGGTTCTTGCTAGATCCATCCATTTACTAAAACTAAAAAGTTCAGTGTGAGTATATCAACAAAATCATCATGTCCTAAAGAGGAAGATAAACACTAAGATATAACTATCCATGTTATCTCAAACTCATTCTAGCTTTTATAAATAAAAATGACTATATCTAATATAATAACCATTGTGGTTATTCAGAACTTGTCACTTATGATTAAACAACACTCTAACCTATAAAGTTATCTAAACCGACCTCTGATACCAACTATAATGCCTGACCTTAAACCATTACATAATACTGAATTAAATTGAATAATTCAATTTTTGGATATTTTGAGGTTTAGAGTTTTAGATAATTAGGACATAACTATTACATCTGAATGATTACAAAGTAGGCACATCTACTTAGTTTCCGTTTTTTTCAAAAAATAAAAACTCTTGAAGAAAAGAGTCATGTATAGTTCCTTGTTTTAGATAGAATAACATTTCCTTGACCCCATCCTTGACCCTATTCCACTTTATGACCTTTGAAAAACATTTAAAAAACTTGGGATGAGCATAAAAAGCTCAGTAAGGGTTATAACAATACAGAGAGAAAACATTAGTCCATGTATACATAAGAATCAAAAAAATCATACATTACTCATAAATAATATTAAATTTAACATTCCTCATGAAATAATAAGATTTAGGCATAACTCAATATAAATCATAAGACATAAAGGTAACTTGAGTCATTCATAACATTCTTATGTAGGGAGTAACCCTCATGGTTACGTTTGAAATACCCACCAAAGTATATTCCCTAAATCTCTTTTGAGAAACCTTAGCATTTAACTCCTTCACCTTACCCAATGAATTTGAGAGCTATAACGAGCTTATTGGCCCTCATTTTATCATGTAACCACTCGATTTCATAAACAATGCCCAAGAACCCTAACATAATTGTATCACATAAAACATGTATAAAGGAAACATAACATTTTCACATTTCAATCACAAAAAATCAATAACAAATTGATATAATAAAAAAATTATCAAAACCATATTCAATACCAAAATTAACGAAAATTAAAACATGGTATTTATTTTTCATTAAAATAAAAGTTATGGCTTGTAGAGGAAGCTGAAACTTAAATAATGGTCACGGCAGAGGGGAAGTCGTTGTCGCCGCTACGTACAACAAAAACATTCCCTTTTGTCATTTAGCAAAACTCTTCATATAAAAATATTCCTTTTGAATAAAAGTAAACGTCAAAGGGGTTTATACACCGTATAAAATAATGTTGTGTATAAAACAAAATATTCCTCAATGAAAGGAGATTGAGACAAAGTCCCATACAAAGACGATATCCTTAGATTAAGGAAAAATCAATTACATAAATATGTGTGAAAAACTTAATAGACCCAATATAAGTGGATATTAAGTGTAAAACAATCAGAGGTCATCCACACATATTCATAGAACGAAAAAATCAATAAGTAGAGGTTTAACCCAAAGAATTGAAATTGGGTTAAGAAGTTCCCTTATAGAAATCCGACAGCCTAACGACATCACTTTAAAATTCATAAAATGAGATGATGAGAGATAAAAAGGGTCTCTCATCACTGTGACATAACATTTACAACAATAAGATTATATAAGAACATATCACAACATAATAAGATGTAAATTAAAAGACCTAAAAAAAGAAGTCTTTTAAAAAGTGGAGGGTGAAAGGTTCCCTTACCGACTTGGGTAACATTCAAAACATACACCCCATGAAAGAAGGACTATAAACCTTGATGTAAATGCTCATAAAAGAATGTATATTACAAAAAGAGTAGAATAATGGGCATTACATAAACCAATCAAAGGAAATGGTGGCAAATGTAGCATAAATCTAATAGTAATAAAAGTGAGATGAAAAATCACTTACGAAAACTCGGCAGCCTAACAGCGCCACTTAAAACTAAAAAATGGATTGATGAAATAAAATAGGGTCTCTCATCATATAAAATGTACAGTAATAGGAATATAAAAGAACATCCCCCAACATAAGAAAGAGGAGCTTAGAAGAAGTGACATAAAAGAGAGTACTTAAAAAGAAAGGGAGAGGTAGGATCCCTTACCTCAAGTCCGACTTGTCTTGTTCATTTCTTTATATTCCTGAATAATAAGCTTTGGTCAATTTATAATTTCTTAAGGACATAATTTAATGTTTATTATTCAATTAATATAATATATTATCATGTTATAATAATTAGTTAATTATGTCAGTTCATATCATACGTTTTGTCGATGTTAGGTACATGAGTCAAAAATGATCTTGTTTGAAATGCATTGTAAATGTAGTTGTAAGTCAATCATATCCAAAATAGTATTAATGATGTAAATATAATATATATCCAGTAAATATTCGTTTTATACTTATTAAATAATATTTTGAGATAAAAAGAAATGATAAAAAGAAATGAAATGCATAGTTCATGGAGACGGTAGGCCGCACGTACACATGAACGCTACTTTCATTTCTTTGGCTCATTAACGGAATTAAAACTAGATAAGAGATATATATATATTATAATTCCAGTATAATATATATGTTATATGGTTCACATAAGTTCATTAATTTCATTCTTTATACATTCCATGTATTGCATGAATGAGTCACATCACTTGAGGGGGTGGTAGTCCACACTTTCTCAAATGAAATTATCGCATTTTCACAACATGAAATGCATAAAGGTATGTTTTAAATATAAAATACAGAATAATATATAGGACATAAATAATATATATATATCATATATAAAAATAGTTCCATCATAATGGACACCATGAGAGGTGGTAGGAGAAGATAGAACAATCATTGTTTCATGAGGCAGTAATTCTCCATCCACGGAAACCGTATGTTCTTTAACCATTAGTTGGATGTGTGTGTAAGTGTAGCTCTAATACTTATCATAAAAACATCCTAGTATGTTTAATATACTGTTGTTCTTACAAAAGAAAGGAATATAAATAGTTTAGGGGGTTGGAGAAGAAATATAAAACAAAAGAACATTAGAGAGGACATTACCTTTAAATCGGGTAACTCCATTTGGTTTGAACCAAAAGGGTTTCTTGAAGATCTTTCTGCCTAAGGTAAGGCTTATATGATTAGGAGAGAGATTTATAGAGATATAATTATCAGAGTTTGGCCGAGCCTATGGCTTGAGAGGTGTGGATAAGGAGGTAGAGTTGGGGGCCTTTTATAAGATGGAGGAGGGGAACTCTTTGAAAGTAAAGAAATGTTACTTTATATTAAAATGATTTTCGGATTTTAAAGGTCCCACATTGATATATTTATAGTATAAGGTGATAAGGGTTCGAAATATACTCATAAAATATGTTTTAGACAAGTTTAAGTCTTAGATTTTACATTATCGTGTCATTTTATTTAAATCGTTCATTAATGAGATAATCACTCCATCTTCATGGTGTCATAAATAAATTAATTTATTTAAGGTATAAAAATGATAAAAAAATACTATCATGTTGGAAATATTTTTATATTTCCAATGAATATTTATAGTAAAAAATATGACTTGTATAACCCCAGGTAAAAATTATTTTAGTACAAAAATAAATGTTTGTGACATTTTTATTTTGACTTTAAATAAAAGGTTATTAATGTCATTTTCCTACCAAAGTGGCTCCATGGGATCCCAAAGTTGACCCATTGATTGTCTTGGTCGAAAATGACTCATCCAATAAGGGTAGGAAATGTGTAATGGTCATTTCATATTATTATAACATTATCTTTACCTTAAATTACACTAATTACCTTTAATCGTGATTAATAAAACATAAAAGTTACTATTTATCAAAAAAATTATTTTAATATCATTGAAACACATTTTACATATTAATGATAACCATGTATGTCGGATTTTTGAAATTAAAATCACAGAAGTGGTAAAGTTTCATTTAAACGAAAAATTAGTTTTTTAACTACCACTAAGTGGTTTCATTGTTCATCAAAATTGATGTTTTTCAGAAAAATACCAAAAATTCACCCTAAGCTATATTTGGTATTCCGAATTCAAAAATGATGTCTATTTTACAAAATTAAAAACATATAAGTTTCATTAATTAATTTAATAATTAATTCCCGCTGTCTAATTAAGTAGTGTGTTTTTAAGATACAATATCTATTAAAACATTGACACTAGTTTAAGTCAAATTTGAAAGTGAAATTAATTCCAATTACCACCACTGGATTAAATGGTAAAAATATATTTTATCTAAACTTTAAACCCAATTAAAAAGATAATCTATCCATATAAATAAATTATATTGAAAGGAGGTTTTGAATTAAATACAACATTTTCACTAAAAATGATATTTATCGGAAAAAATAACAAAAATTTACACAAAGTAAATTTTGACATCCAGATTCTAAAGAAGGATTTTATTTGGTCCAATATAAAATATAAAATTGTCAACAAGTGTATTTAAAAAGGGTTCTCCTCAAAAGGTGGTTAATCGACATTTTAATTAATATTATAATATTTACGCTAAAAATTGGATTCATTAGCATTTTAAGCCTCTAACATTTATTGGAAAAAGTAAAAATATTTAACAAACATATAAAATAATTTTTTAGTTAGTTCTGTTCATTCCTGCCATTACAACGTCTAGGCGTTAACTACAATTTAAAATAATATTATTTTATTATTAGAGTGTAACGTATGATTTCCAAGAAACTCGTTGTTGCGTATTTGGTACGCCATCAATCATAGCGTTCCCTTTAAATTAATATTAACATTTTATTCACAAATATGGATAAATATAAAAACTTCATATTATTTATTTACCTGGGGTGTTACATCCTTCCCCCTTTTTCAGAATTGCATCCTCGCAATTTTAAAATTAGGCTCAGAAACATCATTGAAAGCACCACATCGGAACAAGAGTCAGTAAAACTGTCACTTTAAAATATAGAAAGCTATGTAAAAAGGTCACACGAGTTAACCCATACTAGGATTCCATGAAAACATGGTTATAGAATTACAAAAAAGGGTCATGTTCTGATGGAGAGTGATAGAAAACTTGTTTAGGAGAAAATTAACCACCAAAAAATCACAAACTTGTGATGGGTTAAACGGTATTTGATTCCCCAGTTGGAAAAATTAACAGACAACATTTTTGTTTTAAATTACTTTTCACTGAAAAATTTATTTATGTGCTTAAATAAAAAATAAGGGAACATACTTAGTTGTCATGTTGACTTTCAACTTTTACTAGATTTCTTACACAAACTCAAATTTTCTCCAAAAGACGAGTATTTTGGAAGACTTGTTCACATTAAGAGCACTATAATAAACTTCTAGAAAATCACCTAATCCATAAAAGAGAACTATATACTTCCCATGTATTTAGACCAAAACCAAAACCAAAACCAAAAAGGTTAGTACAAGATCAGATAATACCCAAAAAAGATAATCCTTTATAAAAAAATCTATTCTTAATCACCAAAATTTTTCAAACAATACCCAGAGTTCAACAAAACCTTTCAATAAACATCTATCCATAAAATTCTTCAATGTAATAAAAACAAATATCGAAACCCAAATTTTTGAAGTATTTAATCACATAGTCTTCCAAGATAAACCTTAACATTTATCTCCAATCATCAGTTACTCTTAAAGTCTCATACTGAAAAGTAATTAACCTACTCACATATCCTCCATGATAGGTTAATAATTTCCATATATAACCCAAAATAAACTTATTCTAGATTCATAAGGTCTCATAACTAAAAAGAATTAGTCAAAATAACCAGGGACATCACGTAGTCCAGTGGTAGGCGATAAACACCAGTCACACTTTGGTTGGGTGTTCGATTCCCACAGCTTTGTCCGACGTGACAGGTTGTCACACAGTCTACGTGTTGTCCTTTTTCCAAATCTACTCAATTCTTATAACATTCCCAAAAAGTGATTAAATATTCAAAAATAACTATAACATAATTTTACCTCAAGTTTATCTCATGCCTTTCATATTCCATCATATCATGTAATAACCCATAATTACCTCAAAAGTAAGGATCATATAAACCAGAATGGTTACCTTTATTATTATTACCTAAACTTCCAAATGGACTTGGTTCTCTCATACATTATGCATTAGAGAAACCACCAAGGTTAAATTGGTTTACCATGACTCCTGATAGTTGGTTTAGAATAACCACAAGATTTATCATTTAATCCCCCATTTCATCCAGTATCTTAATCAGCGAACCACCACTGTTTCCTTCAATCCCATTGTCACTTTGGTGCCTGCTAGATCCATCCATTTACTAAAACCAAAAAGGTCAGTGTGAGTATATCAACAAAATCATCATGTACTAAAGAGGAAGATAAACACTAAGATATAATTATCCATGTTAACTCAAACTCATTCCAACATTCATAAATAACAATGACTTTGTCTAATATAATAACCATTGTGGTTATACACAACTTGTCACTTATGATTAAATAACACTCTAACGTCTAAAGTTATCTAAACCGGTCTATGATACCAACTATAAGGCCTCGACATTAAAAAATTACATAATATTGTATTAAATTTAATAATTCACTTTGAGGATCTTTTTAGGTTTAGAGTTTTAGAGAATTGGGACATAACTATTACATCTCAAAGATTACAAAGTAGGCACATCTACTCAGTTTCTATTTTTAAAGAAAAATAAAAACTTCTGAACAAAAGAGTCATGTCTAGTTCATTGTTTTAGACATCATAACATTTCTTTGACCCCATCCTTGACCCTATTCCACTTTATGTCCTGTTAAAAACATTTCAAAAACATGGGATGAGCATAAAAAACACATTAAGGGTTATAACAATACGGAGAGAAAACATTAGTCCATATATATATTAGAATCAACGAAATCATACTTTACTCCTTAAAAATAATCAATTTAACATACCTCATGAAATAATAAGATTTATGCATAAATAAATAGAAATAATAAGACATAAAGGTAACTTGAGGCATTCATAACATTCTTACGTAGGGATTAACCCTCATGGTTACGTTTGGAATACCCACCATAGTATATTCCCAAAATCTATTTGGAGAAACCTTAGAGATTAAATCCTTCGCGTTACCCAATGCATTGGAGAGCTATCACTGGCTCACCTGCCCTTAGTTTATCATGGAACCACCCGATTTCATAAACAATCCCCAAGAACCATAACATAATCATATCACATAAAACATGCATAAAGGAAACATAACATTAACACATTTCAATCACATGATATCAACAACACATTGATATAATAAAAAAAATTTCAAAACCATTTTCAATACCAAAATGAATGAAAAGTAAAACATGGTATTTATTTTTCATTTAAAAACAAGTTATGGCTTGTAAAGAAATCTGAAACTCAAATAATGGTCACAGTGGCAGAGAAGTCATTGTCGCCGCATACGTACGGCAAAAACACTCCGTTTTGTCATTTAGTAAAACTCTTAGTATAAAAAGATTCCTTTTGAATAAAAGTAAAAGTCAAAGGGGTTTATACACATTATAAAAGTAACTTGTGTATAAAACAAAATATGCCTCAATGAAAGGAGATTAAGACGAAGTCCCATACAAAGACGATATCCTTAGATTAAGGATAAATCAATTACATAAATATGTGTGAAAAACATAAATACACCAAATATAAGTGGATATTAAGTGTAAAAAAATAAGAGGTCATCCACACATATTAATATCATGACATAATCAATAAGTATAGGTTTAACCCAAATAATTGAAATTGGGTTAAGAAGTTCCCTTACAGAAATCCTACAGCCTAACGGCGTCAGTTTAAAATTCAGAAAATGAGATGATGAGAGATAAAAAGGGTATATCATAACTTTTACATAAAAATTACAACAATAAATATATATAATAACATATCCCAACATAATAATATGTAAATTAAAATACCTAACAAAAATAATTTATTTAAAAAGAGGAGGGTGAAAGGTTCCCTTACCGACTTCGGAAAATTTCGAAACGTACACCCCATGAAAGAAGGACTATACAAATTTTATGTAAATACTCATAAACGAATGTATATTACAAATATATTAGAATAATATGTAGTACATAAACCACTCAAAGTAAATGGTGGAAAATATATCATAAATCTCACAGGAATAAAAGTGAGATGAAAAATCCGTTATGAAAACTTGGCAGCCTAACGACACCACTTAAAACTAAAAAAATGGATTCATGAAATAAAATAGGGTCTATCATCATATAAAATGTACAGTAATAGGAATATAAAATAACATCCCCAAACATAATAAATAGGATCATAGTATAAGTGACATAAAAGAGAGTACTTAAAAATAAAGAGAGAGGTAGGATCCCTTACCTCAAGTCTGACTTGTCTTGTTTATTTCTTTATATTCTTGAATAATAAACTTTGGTAAATTTATAATTGCATAAGGAAATAATTTAAAGTTTATTATTCAATTAATATCATATATTATTATTTTATAAAAATTTGTTAATTATGTGAGTTCATATCATACGTTTTGTCGATGTTCAGTACATGAGTAAAAAATGATCTTTTTCGAAATGCATTGTAAATGTAGTTGTAAGTACATCATATAAAGAATAGTATTAATGATGTAAATATCATATATATCCAGTATATATTCATTTTATACTTATTCCATAATATTTGGAGATACAAATAAATGAAATACACCGTTCATGGAGACGGTAGGCCGCACGTACGCATTAACGCTACTTTCATTGCTTTGGCTGGTTAATGGAATTAAAACTAGTTGCGAGAAATATATATGTATTATAATTAAATTATAATATATATGTTATATGGGTCACATAAGTTCATTAATTTCATTCTTTATACTTTCCATGTATTGCATGAATGAGTCACATCACTTGAGGAGGCGGTAGTCCACAGTTTCTCAAATGAAGTTATCACATTTGCACAACA
Organism: Viscum album; assembly: GCA_963277665.1. Lineage (NCBI taxonomy): Eukaryota > Viridiplantae > Streptophyta > Magnoliopsida > Santalales > Viscaceae > Viscum > Viscum album. The sequence goes on along the minus strand of OY728151.1, from coordinate 1,494,435,939 downwards.
TGAAAAGAATAAAGGTATGTTTTAAATATAGAATACAGAAGCATATAGAGGAAATAAATATAATATATATATCATATATATAAAAATAGGGACATCATATTGGCCACCATGAGAGGTGGTAGGAGAATATAGAACAATCATCGTTTCGTGAGGTCGTAATTCGCCATCCACGAAAACAGTATGTTCTTTAACCATTAGAAGGAGGTGTGTGTAATTTTAGCTCGAATACTTCTCATAAAAGTATCCTTGTATGTTTAAGATACTGGTTTTGTTACAAAAGAAAGGAATAAAAAGTTTTTAGGGGGTTGGAGAAGAAAAATAAAACAAATGAACATTAGAGAGGACATTACCTTTAAATGGCGTAACTCCCTTTGGTTTGAACCAAAAGGGTTTCTTGAAGAGCTTTCTGCCTAAGGTAAGGCTTCTAGGATGAGGAGAGGGATGTGAAGAGATATAATGATCATAGTTTGGCCGAGCCTATGGCTTGAGAGGTGTGGGTAAGGTGGTAGAGGTGGGGGCCTTTTATAAGAGGGTGGAGGGGCACTCTTGGAAAGTAAAGAAATGTTACTTTATATTAAAATGTGTTTCATATTTTAAAGGACCCAAATTGATATATTTCTAGGATAAGGTGGTAAGGGTTCGAAATATACTCATCCAACAGGTTTTAGGAAAGTTTAAGTCTTAGATTTTACATTATCTTTTCATTTTATTTAAATCGTTCATTAATGAGATAATCGCTGCATCATAATGGTGTCATAAATAAATTAATTTATTTAAGGTATAAAAATTATAAAAAAAATACTATGATGTAGGAAGTATTTTTAGATTTATAATGAATATTTATAGTAAAAAATATGACTTGTATTACCCCATGTAAAAATTATTTTTGTAAAAAAATACAGGTTTGTGACATTTTTATTTTAGCTTTAAATAAAAAGTTATTAATGTCATTTTCCTACCAATGTGGCTCCATGAGATACCCAAGTTGACCCATGGATTTTCTTGGTCTTACATGACTCATCCAATAAGGGTAGGAAATGTGTGAAGTTAATTTCATATTATTATAAAATTATCTTTACCTTAAATTACACTAATGACCATTAATCACGATTAATAAAACTTAAAATTTACTATTCACCGAAAAATTATTTTAATCTCATTGAACCACATTTTACATCCTAATGATAACCATATATGTCGGATTTTTGAAATTCAAATATCAGAAGTGGTAAAGTTTCATTTAAATGAAAAATCAGTTTTTTTAACTACCACTTAATGGTTTCACTATTCATTAAAAATTTAAGTTTTTCAGAAAAATACCAAAAATTCACACTAAGCTATATTTGATATTCCGAATTCATAAATTATGTATATTTTAAAAAATTACAAACATATAAGTAGCATTAATTAATTTGAAAATTAATTCCCGATGTCTAAACAAATAGCGTGTTTTTAAGAATCAATATCTATTAAAAGATTGACACTAGTTTAAGTCCAATTTCAAAGTTAAATTAGTCCCAATGACCACCATTGGATGAAATGGTAAAAATATATTTTAGAAAAACATTAAACCCAATTAAAATGATAATATATCCATATAAATAAATTATATTAAAAGGAGGTTTTTAATTAAAATACATCAATTTCACTAAAAATGATCTTTATCGGAAAAAAGAACAAAAATTTACACAAAGTAAATTTTGATGCCTAGATTCTAAAGAAGGATTTTATTTTGTCCAATATATCATATAAAATTTTCAACAAGTGTATTTAAAAAGGTTTCTCCATCAAAAGGCGGTTAATCGACCTTTTAATGAATATTAGAATATTTACGCTTAAAATTGGATTCATTCGCATTTTAAGCCTCTAACATTTATTGGATAAAAGTAAAAATATTTAAAAAACATATATAATAATTTTGTAGTTAGTTCTGTTCATTCCCTCCATTACAAATTCTAGGCATTAACTACCATTTAAAATAATATTAATTTATTATTAGAGTGCAACGTAAGATTTCCAAGAAACTCGTTGTTGCATATTGTGTACGCCATCGAGCATAGAGTTCCCTCTAAATTAATATTAACATTTTATTCACAAATATTGGTAAATATAAAAATGTCATATTATTTATTTTCCTAGGGTGTTACAATAGGATTGAAAAAATTATATTTAGTTAATTGAAATAGAATATAAAATATGTTAGGGAAAAATAGTACTCATGATGAGGGATTGGAGTTTTTTGTTAGAGGACTCATTTGAAATAGAGGGCATACACCAAAATCTTGTGACCAGATGATAAATGGTGTTGAAAATTATTCTAGATGAATGTTTAGGGGAATATTTAAAATAGGAAAAAAAATTTAATGAGTTCTCTTGATGGGGTTTTGAGATACCTCATCTATAATTGTTGAGAAAGATATTTTTTTAAATGTTACAACTTTGTATAAAGTGATAGAAAATTTAGTGTGTTAAGAATAATGAAAAATTAAAAATAATTGACTTTTAGATGAAATTAGGTCTATCATATGCACTAAATGTATTTTTTATATGTGTATTATACTTTATAAGCCCATTACACTCACAAATATCCTTATTCATGATGAGGGAAGGGGATATCAAGATTTCAAGATCATTATTCCTCAAGAAGAAGGAGAGATAATGATCCATCAGTCCTGCCTCTAATAAGCCATGGGGGTGACCAACACTAAGGGTATGGAAATATCACAAAAAAGGGAGGAATTACCCTATTTATATTAACCAAGATCGAGAGATTAGATATATCAACCTCAAACAAATCCAAGATGCACACACACACACACACAGATATATATATATATATATATAAGGAAACCAAAATCCATCCCACATGCATGTTTAAAGTAAAACTACTATAAATACATATAAAAAAGCTAATGTATGTACTAAAAGAAAAGACGAGTGACAACAACACAACCACCCCAAATATTTTAGTAAGTAAGATCCATCACAATCAACGTAATCTCCATGGAAACATGAATATAGTTTCATATATGTTTAGTGATCATACAATTATACTTAATAGGAAAATAAAATGTCACCCACACACAAGTGGGAGAGGAATACTAACTCCCCTATCAGAAAATAATAGAAACCAACAACACTTATCGAGGAATACTAGCCACCCAGGCTCACCAAGGCACACTCACTAAATAGTGAAAATCGTGTAATGTAATATAACAAGAACATTAATATTTGGGTACCCCACACCAATTCCCATAGGTTAACTACAAATACACAATGGATAACTTCCTGACACTACCTTCCTCTTCCCCAAGACCCACTGTCACAACTTTTCCATGCACACCTAGGCCACAATCCATACCAGATTCATGCACGCATACACCTATGCCAAAAACCACACCACAAACCTTCAAATAGAAACATGGGACTCACAAATACCACACCCTACCCAAAAAAACCCTTTACACATCATAATGAAAACTGGGAAGGCCAACAAAACTCATCCTGAAGACACCTAGGAAGCACACCTCTCACACAACCAATAACATAAATCCAGTAACAAACCTCAATCCATTATATCATTCCCTAAGAGTCTTGTGTGATAAATTACTAGGGGAGGGAGTAGATAAGATTCAATAATTATCCATTAATCCTCTGACCCTAATGTTATGAAAGACACCCTCCCCCATCACAATGGGGGTGTTCGACACATAGTTCTCAACATAGGTGGGGTGTATATTGAAAACATAATTCACTACAAGTGTATACATATAGGTAAAAAAACACTCATCCCATCCTATGGGATTCCGAACATAAAACCATCCCACTAAAGACTACCTTTTATCCTACACCTATATGCTCTTACCACATCAAATGATAGTCATATTCGTAATCCAAAAAATGAACAATGCTTCACTACATGACACAACTCGAAACATACCCCCATAATATTAATTTAACTAGTTGGTATTCTGAAGTATCAATTCATTCATGTATTTATTCCATTACTTCCAAGGATACTACCAATAATAGAACACGAAAATGCCACACATTCATCAAAAGAATAGTAGAATGAAGGACCATGTTGAAACAACCCACCGCACACACCCCTTTCCTAAACACCCATTCAACCATTTCCACTATCATTATTCATTATCATGAAGCCATGCCATTCCTCTCGACAATAAAAACCCAATCACACCTCATCACAATAAAAATCAGAAACCCAACTGCAAAACAACACCACAACCATCACACCCAAAACAAGAACATGAAACTACACTGTCCTACAGCATCACTGCCCTACCACTGCCCTGATGCAGTCCCACTGAATTACCAGTTCAATAATTCAATAATTAATCAATATATCAGCATGAAATACCATAAATCCACTCGTACTACCCCATACTCATAACCACACTCCCATCCACAACACCAAACCAACAAAACAGAAACAAGGGAGTACATAACGATACACAATACAAATCCACACCAATAAGTCAAAGTTTATTACGATTTATCAGTACTTGTGATTTAATTCCACTTGATAAAACAAGGGAGATCCCAATATATGTTTTATCCTAGGGAATCCATATAATTTACCGAATATACATGATTACCCAGATTCCAATTCTTACAGTAGAGATTCATAAAGAATATATGTGTGCAAATAGATACCACCAACGACCATTATTTTTAGGAGAATAAAACCCATAAAATTATCAACATAGATCAAAGATAACGTATAAAACATAGCGACCATCATCCCAATAATTTAAACCCACTTAATTATTATTTCTTATTTTCATTGTTAAATTGGTTTTAATCTTATTAACAAATGACCATGAGTACAAACTCCTCTTATGATGTAAAAAATAAATCGAGATGAAGGAATCCAAACTTGTAATAACAGATGATCAACAATACTTGCTTCCACCAAAACAGGTGTTCACGAGTGTAGCATGAAGGACACCAAGGGAAAACTGAGAAGACCACTATAAAACAAGTGCATGACTCCATTGGGATGAAAGGTTCTATGTGCACTGATAGAAAATAGAAACACACTGGGAAGAGAGGATATCGACTTAGAAAAGTCGAATCCTATATCAATGGAAAGGACATGGTTTAAAAGGCCATTAAAGTTGGTTCATGGTCAAGACCAAAATGTTTGGATATTCCAAATCTCGTGAGAATTAGGATATTAAATATAAAATTAATACCTTCTGAAATGTCCTTATATAAGCCTAAATATGGCCTTAAACTTGATTTATGTCATATAAAACATAATAGGGGTGAAACTGCAAAAAACTTGGGAAAACATGAAATGAATTAGTGAAGGGTGAGTCACCGACGCGATTCCCCGATAGTGACTCACTGAAAATAAGTCACCAACATTGAATCAATGAAAAAATGTCACCGACACGACCCATCGACATCGAGTCACTAACAAGACCCACCGACGCTTGGCTACTAACGTTAACTACTAATGCCTGACTCACCGATGAAAAAACTACATATTTTGAAAACTATTTAAATAAGTCATAGTTTCATCCTTGAACACCCGAAACACTGTATTTTGAAAATGTAATGGACCGTGGAGGTCTATGGAATTACGTTAGATACCTATCAAACTATTCATTCCCATGATAATTTATATCCTAGGTTTAAATAATGATGGGCTTCAAACAACAACATCATAAGAATCCTCACGATGATAAACAACATTGTGTTGTTAGACATCTAGAGTGAAACCTCAACATTAAATAACACATACCCAACATATTCTAACCCAAACACCAACTAGATTGCCCATACAATAACCAATTTTCTGGACACATGAATTAGTGAATTTCTATATCGGTGTCAAGAACCTATCTGCTCTCGGCAGCACTGAATCACCTTCATGGTTTTAATTGAATCTCAATTAATGCATTTCAGATAGAAATCCAGTATTCCTCATTTCACATGTTTGGAATTAATCAAACAATATGGAATAAGGAAACAACCCATCTTATAGAAAACAAGTTTCATGTATTACATCATAATAAAGACCACAGGTAAAACTGAAAAATTATTTGGGTACCAGGAACACATATGTGTCCCTAGATCCCAAGTACACTCCTCTAGGCCTCCATACCTATAGAAAATTCAAGATAAAGGAATGGTCCATCCACCCAGAGCTATCTCTGGAAAATCCTGGATCTCTATCAGCTACTCCATGTACATCATGAATTATCCAATATCCAACTATCCCCAGGTGATGACATGGGTGCAATTGGGAAGATACTGACGAATCTAGGGGCATTATATACATTGTGGATTATCCTCCACCACAGTGTCAACACCAACCGATATGCCTCCTTTACAACTCTCCCTAACACCTCAATGTTTTTGATGATCCTCAGAGAAAGAATACTCCCTTTATCAAACCTCATCTACCCACATTAAGGGGAAACATTCAAGAACACATAGTCCCAAACCTCAAACTCTAAGGAAATTATCCTGAAATAGGCATACGAATTATATCAGTCATGTGCTAATTTCATCATCTCATGGACTATCTAAACATTCTACGTCATACCAATTACCATGTCTAGACCATGAACACCTTCCTCCCCAACATTGATCTAGCACATGGGTGAAGGAAATAGTCTTCTTTATAAAGACTCTAACAGATCCATGATGTTATAAGAGTGATAAATATTGTTCTAATAAAACTCTAAAAATGGAAATTTTCATACCCATTATATGAAAAGGTCCATAAGAAAAGCTCGCAATAGGCCCCCCAATGTCTGAATGGTCCTGTATATCTTCCCATCTGTCTGAGGGTGGAAATTAGTGATGGGGGGTAACTTATTTCCAAAAAATGGGTGCAATCCCCTCTAGACTCGTGATGTGAATCCCGTATCCCTATATGAGATGATGGATCATATAACTCCTTGCAGCCACACCATCACGTCTACATTACATCTTGATAAGGTAACTACTATTGCTGACTCCTTAGTCACTATGAATTGACGTGACTTCATCAGAAGATCCCCTAATACCCAGATTACATTGCATCCTCCCTGATCCATGGGTAACCCATTGATGATATCTATGGAGATGTCATAACACTTCCACTTGGGGATATCTAAGGGCTGTAACAATCCATCGTGATCATAGTGGTCAGCCTTCACGTACTAGCACACTAGGAACCCTTCCACAAACACTACCACTTCCTAATTCATCCCAGGCCACCAGAACTATTCCATTAAGCCACGTTAAATAATAGGAAATCCTATGTCTACCAATTGAGGTGAGCTATGAAACTCAAGAAGAACTCCCTAGTCCATTTCCACTAGAACATACAGATTCCCATGAAACATTATCTAATTCTGACCATCCTCCAGCCATTCCATCAGAGTATCTCCCTAGTCAATGTGATCAAAAATCACCTCATCCTACGAGATTCCCCATTAAAACTCCTCCACCTACTACCTCATATATTACAACACCTTCATCTAAAAAATTAATCCTCTTCCACCATCAAATATTTCATCTATTTTAATGGTGGCCAAATCCCCCATTACCTTACAATCATCCACTGATTCCTAAACTAGCACTTTAAGTGACTTCCTGCTCAAGGAATTGACCACAACATTTCCCTTACCATTGGTGTAATATATCTCCAAATCATAATCCTAGAGAAACTCCATCCACCTCTACCATCCCATGTTCATATCTCTCTAGGAAAAGATATAACTCAATTACTTATAGTCCATAAAGTACCCAATGGGATCTCTAATGATGTAATTGTACCAAAACTATAGTGGGACCATGAAAGCCACAAGATCCGGATCATGGGTAGCATAGTTACGTTCATGGGAAAACAATTATCTAGACCCAAAAGTGATCACTCCCGGTTGATTCATCATCAACCATCCAAAACCTAGGCAGGAAGCATCACAAAACACATTGAACATCAACCCTTCCTCTGGTAACATGAGCATTATAGAACTGTACAACATCCCATTAAATAGTTGAAAGCTGTATGACACTACTCACTCCACACAAAAGCCTATGGGTTTTGGGTTAGAGATGTCAATGGAGCTACTACTACAGAGAAATAGGGATAAAATATCTACTATTTTCCTACCAGACCAGCAAAGCTAAAAACCTCATCTAAATTCTTGGGTTCTTCCAAATATATAACTACCTAGACCATTGAAAGGTCCACTACTGCACCTTTCTGAGACAAAAAATGCCCAAGGATGTGGACCTCCTGGGTCCAAAAATGTCACATGGAAAGATTTTTGTAGATCTAGTCATGTCAAAGGTAATGTAGGACAATCCTAAGATGCTCAGTATGCTCCTCCATTGACTTCGAGTTGATCTGGATGTCACTAATGAAAAATATGACGAATCGGTCCTGAAACAAACAAATAATATATTTAATATTTCCCATTAACACAATTGGTGCATTCGTAACACATAATGAGATAACCAAAAACTTGAAGAGCCCATACCATCACCTGAAAGAAGTCTTTTGGATGTCACCCTCCATTGCCCTCAATTGGTGATATCTAGATTGCTGATCAATCTTAGAAAACCAACTTTATCCCCTTAGCTGCCTGAAAATTTCCTCTATCCTCAAGAGAGGGTAATGGTTCATGATCATTACATGATTCAACCTCAGGTAGTTTAATCAAAGCCACACACCATAATCTTCCTTCTTCAAAGACATGACCGAATAATCCCAAGATGAAACACTAGTCCAGATAAATCCCATCTTTATCAAATCGTCAATCTGGATATGAAAAATACATAGCTCATAAGGTGAAATCAGATAAGGATCCATCAAAATTAGACTACCAATGGATTTAAGTCTATCCCAAACTTAACATGATGATGAGGGGGTAGAGTTTCATCCTCATCAGGGGAAAACACTCATGAATTTCCCAATATATCTTGGAACTCCCACCATTTTTTCATACACTACTCATAGTACATGAGGACAATGAACATGTTCTATTACTGAATGGTAAACAAATAATTCTTTATTCTGATTTGTATTTATTTTTTTAGGATTCATTTTAACTTATTGTTTAAATTAAATCCCTAAAAAACAACTAATAACAAACAAGAACACACGTCATTATTATGCATGTAACATTCCTAGGGTATCTACTCTAAAAATGATGTAGCCTCAGTTGCTGATTTGGTAATCTCATAGTACTTGAATATAATCAAGGGGGACCTAAATTCATATTCCCTTATTGGACTTCCTTGGCATATGACATGCACCATGATAATCTAAAATGTTTTCCCTACCAACCCATGCAATCCTCACTATTCATAACACTAAATTCCATCCTATCTCTCAACCACAATCTTTGATACATTTCTATCATAATCCACCATCATCAAGATGAGTGAAGGGACAAAAAGATGTTGATACCTTGATTCCTCAAGATTAAGGAGGGATAATAACCCCAATGTCTCACCTCCAATATTCCCAAGGGTGGAGACCGGCTATAAGGGTATATAAATGTCACCAAAATGGGAGGCATTAACCTTTTTATAGTAACCATGATTGGGAAATAAGATGTATCAACCTCAAAATACTCCAAGACACCTATATGTAAGGAATCCATAATTCATCCCACACACATGTTAAAGGTAAAACTGCTAGAAATACATGTAAAATTCAGTTGTAATTACTAAAATAAAAGCTTAGAATCAACACAGTAACCACCCCAATGTATGATCTAGTAAGGTCCAGCACCATACAATTAATATCCCTAGAAACCTAAAAAGAGTTTTATATACATACAGTGAGCATAAAATTATACATAGTAGCAGAACCCAAATTCACTCGTGCATAAGTGGGAGAAGAATCCTATTTCCCTTCTATGAAAATAGTAGAAAACAACCGCACTTATCGAGGAATACTAAACCCCCAACCTCACTAGGGTACACTCACAAAATAACACAAATCAAGTAATGTAATATAATAAGAACATCAATATAAGAGTACCCCGCACCATTTCCCACATGTTAACTGCTCATTCCCAATTAATAACATCCTGATGCTACCATTCTCTTCCACAATCCCTAGTGTCCCCACTTTCCTTTACACACATGGGCCACAAACCACACCACATTCCAGCCCGCAGACACATGGCACTCAAACCGCATTGAAATCATGCCTACTTAAACATCGGACTCATTCATATCACACCCTACCCGAAATTACATGTTCCTCATCCCAATGACACATGGGAAGGACAACACAACTCGTACCGAAGACACCTAGGAGGCACACCTCTCGCACAACCAGTACCATATATCCAGTAACAAAACTCAAGGCATTAAAACCTTCTCGATGAGTCATGGATAATAAATTAATAGAAGAGGGAGAACATAAGAGCCAATAACCATCCATTCATCCTCCCACCAGGAAGTCGGGAAAGACACCCTCCCCCATAACAATGGAAGGGTTCGACACATAGTGCTTAATGGAAATGGGGTGTATATAGAAAACTTAAGGTACTACATGTTTATATATATATATAAAAAACTAAAAACATATTATGGGATTCCAAACAACCAACCATCCCACAAAAATTACCTTTTCTATTACCCCTACATTCCCTTGACACTACAAATGATGGTCACATTCATATGCCAATAATTGAATGATGCTACACTACGATCAAAAACATAAAACATACCAAAAGAAAATTCATTTAAATATTTTGTATTCTTAATAGTCAATTCATTCATGTATTTTTCCATTACTAACATGGAAACTTTGAATCACATCACATGAAATGCCACACAGTCATCCAATACATACCAAGAAGAAAGGCCAAGGTGAAACATCCCACTATACACTCACCTTTCTTAATCAACCATTCAACCGCTCCCACAATATTTCTTCAAAGTCATTCTGCCATGTCCTTACTCACAACCACAAGAACCCCATCATAACTGATCATAATCACACTCGGTATCCCTGTTTCACAACAACATCACACCCTTCACAGCCATAAAATGAAAATGACACCACCTAGTCCTACAATGACACTTCACAACCACTTATTAGATTCAATCCAAATGCATAACAAGTTCATGCATTCACCAATCAATCACTCTATTAGCCTGAGATACCATAACAGCACCCAAACCAGCCTATAATCCTAACCACACTCCCAGCCACATTATCAGACCAATAGCTCTGACATAGGGCCAAACAGAACCATACAAAACACACAACCCCACCAACAATGAAATTTTTATTCATATTTAGTAGCACTCATGATTTAATTCCACCTGATAAAATCGGGTTGATCAAATAACAAGATTTATCATGGGAATCCATATAATTAACTGAATATACATTGTTAACCAGATTCCAATTTTTAATGAAGTGATTCACAAAGAATACAGGTGCGTAAACATAGACTACCAATGACCATGATTTTTAGGAGAATGAAACCCATAAAATTCAAAACAAGGATCAAAGAAAACATATAATACAAAGAAATCACCATCCCCATATATAGATCTCCCTTTATTTATTTATTTTTATTTTATTCGTTAAATTGGTTTCAACCATATTAACAAAGAAACATGAGTACACCCACCCCGAATGATGCAAAAAAATAAAGAGAGACAAAGGAATCCCATGTTGGAATAACAGATAATCAACAATTCCTTCTCAATCCATAATAGGGGTTTCATGAGTAGTACAAAGGACTCTAGGGGAAAAAGAATAGACTGCTACAATATAGGTACTTGACCCCTCTAGGAAGAAAGGTTCTTGGCGCATCCAATGAAAATTAAACCACATGGGGTATATAGGATCTTGGATTAGAAAATCCATATCCTATATCAATGAACAAGAGACGGTTTCAAATTCCATTAATGTCAGATCATGTTCAAGACCATGTGGTGTGACTATTTCAAAACTCGAGACAATTATTATATTAAAGATATAATTTATATTATTTCAAGGATCCTTAAAAACACACAAACAAGTCTTAAACTCTATTCATGTTAAATAAAACCTATGTGGGGAAAAACTAGAAAACTGGGAAAAACTAAAAATGACTCACCGACGGTGAATTGATAATAGTGTGTCTCCGATAGTGACCCTCTGACAGCGAGTCACTAACATGCCCCACTAACAGTAAGTCACTAGTGTGACCACCAGAAATGAGTCACCGATTCCCGACCTACTGACAATCGACCAACCGATGCCCGACCTACCGACGCCTGACCTACCAATGCCTGACCTACCGACACCCGACCTACTGATGCCTCGACCTACCAATATCCAAACCTAAAGAATCCAGACCTTCTGATGCCCTGATTCACTAATAGTGAGATACTGATGCCTACCTATTTGCAGTGAGCTACTGACGCATGCTACTGACGCTTGACTCACCGATGGAAGAACATGAAATTTGGAAAACTCTAGTGATGAGACACCATTTCCTCCAAGAACACCACAAACACTAGATTTTGATTATTTTATGGAATATGGAGTCCTGGGCCATTACAATTACTCCTAGAATTTTCACTTTTCAATTTTTGGTTTTATAAGATTTAAGGAATTTTTCATAATTAATATAAATTTAAGGAATAAAAATAAAATAAAAAATATTTAGTAATTATTACCAAATTATTCAAAATATGAAATTAATATTATTTGATTTTTTTATATAAAAATAAATTCTAAATGTAGAACATTTAACATATAATCTTCCTTTTATTAAAATAGTCTATTTTTTAATTTAAATTTTTATTTTGGATGAAATTATCAGTGTATTTGATTTTTAGATATAATTTTATTTAACATAAATCAAATAAACTTAATCTTTTAATTAAAAAAATACGAAAACATCTTTTAAAAATATGATATTTAATTCAAAGAAAAGTCATAAACAATTTCATTTATTGGAATATATTAATTATGATTAAAAAAATTGATTTTATTAAATCATTATTATATTTAAAAATATATAGATTTCAGAATAAAATAATAATTGTTCATGAAAATTGTGTTATAAATTTTTAATGTCACATTAATATTAAATTATAGTATAAATGATATGATTTTCGTAAAAACTAAACATTTCACTATTCCAGTACAAATCAATTACTCTGGAAAAATATCAAAAAAACCCGCCTTTGAATATATTAATATGTGGAATTCAATAATGAAGTTCATGATTTAAATTTTAAATTTTTATTACATAAATTTTATTTTAATTTAAAAATAAAAAATTTAAATTATAATATCTTTTTTTGAAAAATTTCATTTGTAAACATTAATTTATTTTTATTATTTATCATATATGTTTCTGATTTCAATAAAATATTTATATTAATAAATTTTAGTATAATATAATTATAATAATAATCATTTAAATGATTTTGATTTAATATATTAACACATTAAAATGATATTTGAGGTTGAATTTTTTTTGGATAATATTAGATCATTTAAATTAGTGATACAATAATCATAATAACGGTTTATTGATTAATATATTTCTTTTTAATAGTAATTTTATTCATCATATAATTTCAATCTAATTTACATCTAATATTTCACAAGTCATTTTTATTGTTGTTTTCTTTTAAATCATGCTATTTGAAAAATATTTAAAAAAAAATACATATACCATAAAATATTGATAAGTTTCCTAACCCTTATATAAATTGCATCCTGAAAATTTTATTCGTCAAAATTAAATGGAAATTAGATAAGGATATTTAATAAAAAACACAAGATTAAATTTCAAATTATGTGTCTACCATATTATTTTTGGCGCAACAATGAAAGTAATTTTTCCCTCATTTTAGGCATATAATAAATTTTCAACCATTTTTTCCAAATATGATTATATATATGGTTTTTATTCATATGATTTTATAATGAAACAAATTTATAAAATGATGATCACTTAGTACTCTAATTCCATTACAAAATTAGAAGGATCAATGGAGTATCATGTCATATCCATGTGTTGAAACAACGCACCATAAGGTGCCTATGTTCTCTAAATCAATGTTCCTATTCATATAGGTGATATCCTTATTAAAATGATTATAATGAAAGAAAAATATTTTTATTTTATTTTTTTATTTTGAACATATATTTTTGAAATGTCATTCTAGAATTGTTTTCTATAAAACCATTATATATGATATTAGTGTAATGATTAAAAAAATGGTTGGTTTCTGAAATATATAAAAATTATATAATATTTATTATAGTGTAGATATATTATTATTTTAGATCACCCTCCTCTATAGATTTATAAATGATTTTAAGACTAATTTTTCTCTTTTTCACTTTCAAATGTGGATAACAACTACTGTGGTAAGTCCAAATTTGATCAATATGAGAAAATTGCATCCTTGAAACATGAAAAAATAAATTGAAATAATGATCAATATATCAATGATTTAGGGGAGAGTTGGATATGTTTTAATGTAACATGAATGCGATCTCAATTCAAGAAAATGTGGCAGTCTCACACAAAATAGATTTTTTAACAATTATTGTAATTGAATCATTCTTGATAGATAATATATATATATAATATTTCCTTTATTTCATATTTTTAATAGATTATTTGTTATATAGGAAAAATTAGTACATGAAATTAACTATGTAACCCATGATTATAATTTAATTATATTCCTCATATTTAAAGAAAATAAATAAATTAAAAATAATTATTCATGAGTAGTAAATAATATATAAATGTAGATTGAGTAAAAAGTGTATAAATTATCAAATTTCCATCTTACGAATCTAAGGAATTTTTTTTTTTTAAAAAGTTACTTTATGTTCAACATATATCACTCTTTTTTCAATATAGGTTTCATTAGGTTATATTCTATCATATTACATAACCTAATTCTATAGATAAGAAATCCATTATAATGTGTTAAAAATAGAATGTGGTTAACCAATAAATATCATCATGGAGTGGTGAAAAAATGTGTAGTCAAAGTATCACTAATCATACAAAAGGATGAATATTTAGTTGGAAACCATACAACCTTTTTTAGTGATATTACCCTAAAGAGAATATATTCCACAACCTCATCCTTTTTCAAATATCATGAATGGAGTGTAATTACTAGCAAAACCATATAATATCATATTTATAGATTCATTATGATTTTTTAAAATTCATAGATTTTTATATGGAATTCATTAATGTTATCTTATAATTTTCCCACAAAATAACTCATCTAATCCTAAAAAATAATTAAACTTTTCTATGATTCATTTTGAGGTTCTTTAAACCCACAATCCAAGATCTGATGCTAAAAAAACATATTTATAGAGTATTTTTTTATAGAAAGTGAGATGACACCATATTTATTTTATTAAATTACCATAAATTAATCATTACAACAAATAATAAAATTCCACTCCTGGTTGCATAATTTTTTTTCACATCCAAGAATAAAAATTTTATTCAGAGAAGAAAGAAAAAGGGTACAACACAATACCAGTTGTATAATTTTATGCCACTCCCGGTTGTATATGGTTTAGTGTTTTTTAGGGTCATCTACATAGGAATCTTTTTATTGAAAATTGTGAAAATTTTATATAATTTAGTCACAAAATAATGCATTAATGATATTTATTATGATATAATCATATTCAAAACATTGGGAATGGAGTCAAACGAATTTGGGTAGCTTAGATTCCCAGTGATTAAAATTAATATGTAACAAAAGATGAACATAAGTGAGAAAAAATGACCACGTAATCAGGATTTCATAATGATGATCATTGCACATTTTTTTAGTAAAAATTATTAGTATATTCATGGAGAATAATATAGTAGAAATAATTACATAATTAATATTAAAAATAATAATGTGGGAAAGACCTAAACATGGGAATCAAAACATAGTGGATCATGTATCAAAATATCTTTACCTCAGAAAAATATTCTTATGTAACATATTTACTATAGTTGATCATTATTCACCAATAATGACACCCTCCCCCCAATGTGTACCCCTCCTAGGACATCAATTGGAGAATATAGAAATGGACCCCTGAGTATCACTACCAGTAGGCCCCGGGTTGGAAACTAGAACTAAGTGTATAGTTAACACAAAGATGGGAGGAATTACCCTCTAAAAGAAGATATACAAAATAGATAGATAATAAAGACACCAACAAACTCTTACTCAAACTAACATATAAAGGAATATTCAAAATGTACATATGAATTTCCATTACAAAACTACTATTACTGATATAGGAAAACTGCATGTTCTAAAAAATGGTAATGACAGTAGAAACCATAAAGCCTAAATAGCTACCGCAAAACCTCAAGCTAGTTGAAACCAACCAGATATCAAACATTCTCCAACTAACCTAAAAAATAGTATATATATACATAGGGTTAGTATAATTTTGTGATCAGTTGTATCCTCCACAAATCCTCTTTTTTAGTGATAATGAAATTTGTCTAGGGCATAGTAAATCAACAAGTGGATCTAACTCATCACCTAAACAAGATTAATGAGTTCTCAACCTAAACCTTGATACTCTAACCCAATATTGCATACAATTGTATATAATATAATAATGAATATTGAGTTTTCCCCACTTACACTTCCCCACTTGTTTTCCCCACTAACCCAATGTCGCATGTCCTAAGATACCCTTTCTAAAAGGCTATCTTACAGACACCTGGGTTGTGCACCACAACATGCACCTCGTGCATCGCATCCATGTTACCAAATGTATCCAGGTTGTTTTTGAGAGTCACAAAAACCAATATAATATGTATCATACATCAGGTATTATTCCTCAATCCATTATATCTCATAAAATGAGTGAGGAACATCAAGACTTCACAACTAATACAGATTATGCACATTGTATTCTTTTGAAAACTATATCTAGAATGAATATCAATGAAATAACTACAATCCCTTATAGAACACTACCAACATATATGGGGGAAAGTAACTAATTTTCATACTAGAAAAAGTAACTAATAAGAGAAGAGATCAATATGAAATGGTGTAGTCAGCCATCCATCCTCCTACCAAGATGTTGGGAAAAACACCCCACCCCCTAGGGCTCAAAATCCCCAGGGTGTCTGTTGAACTAAAAAATAGGGTGGAGTAGAGTATAGAAACAAAAAAGTGTATGATATAATATTTCTCACAACCAGACTATGGGAATAACCTAACCTTTGATTCATCTGTAACTAACGCCTCTCATACTCTCGAATGCCACTGCTAAGACTCGATATCCTATAAGCAGAAAACCATTTCATATCTACATTATTTTATTTTATTTATTTAAAACTGTTGAAACTTTTGTTAATAAATTATTTACAATTAATTAACCATTAATAATTTCCAAATGTTATTTCACTATCATCAAAATAATAGTCCATTCCCTCCTGACATAAATGACCTAAGTTCATGAGTTCTCAGAATTATAACATCAACGTGCATCCCAGAAATCTAAAACCATAGGGGTTAAAATTTAAGTCATTCATTAACATCATCACATTCTATTTTACTATGTACAAAATGAAATCATCCTATACATGAAAAGAATGAAATAATTTAATAACATACATCTATCTCAAGTAGTGCAGAGTGTAACAAACATAAACAATCAACATTGTTGTCATCCAAATAACATATTCAGAGAAATAATGCTTTCATATCAATGCGTAAGCCCATATTAATCCCATTATATCACCTCTAGTGCCATCCCCAAAACCCTTATGCATATACTATTGCATATCACCACTCTAGGAGTCATCTACTACAATAATAACATGGCTTCCATTCCCCACATACCCCAACATCCCTCTATGCTCACCAATGTCATTCTCACATCTCATCCAAATCCCCCGCCCCACAAACCACAACATACCTCTACGCTCAACCTTTTAGGCTTACATCACATCAAAAGAATAATGAAACAAACACGAAACTAGGATGTTGAAACTAAAACAAGGTATTCATCCTTCAAACAAAAAGTTATATCAAGGATACATAGAAAAAGGAACTAAACCATTACAATCATATGGGAAAGTCATCCCTATGAAGGAATTTTTGTTTTTGGCACAAATAGTTCTTATTCCATCATGAATTAACTGATTAATTATTCATAGCTTCCAAATATGTACAACATAATAAATAAGATATAAAAATATATAAAAAATTAGGTAAAAAATTAATTTAACATGTCATTAATTATTCTATCAATAAGAAATATCGTGCTTCAGGTTCATTAGCCATTTAGATTAAACATGCATACTTGAATCAATTTGATAATTATCAAATTACAACAACAACCTGATTCATTAAACATTCATCTTTCATTATTTTAGCCAATTAATAATAATTTTATTATGTATTTACCTTATTTACCAATTTCCTTCAAGAAAAACATGCTAAAACATGTAAGGAATAAACATCACAACTATTTAGAAAATAAAGAGGCAAACCATTATCATGATAAAGGGTAGCAACATTGTTATATGTTCAATACCAACTCATTGGTATGGTTCAACTAATTATTAGCTTAATTTCATTATGATCCAAGGGGATAAATCATACCCACTCTATGATTTCATGTAAAAAATAAAGAACCAATCAATACCCTTAATAAAAAAGTTTCTAGTGTTATTTGAATGTGAACAGACCAAAGAAATAGATCTCATTAACCTTTCCAACATAAATTGAATAAACCCAAGGTCATCATGGAATAAGAACACTCACCAATAACCCAAAAAAATCTATTAGAAACATGGATTTCAAGCTCTATTACATAGTAAAGTGGAATGTGAGAAAACAGGTCAAGGAAACCAAAAGAACAGTGTTAGAACATTCCTTGGATTGAAGATAGATATAAAAAGATTGAAGGATTGAAGCTAGGTATCAATCCATGACAAAGGAATCCCAAAAAATTTGATTAGGTGGATTTTGGAGCACTTAGAATGGGAGTGATATCTACTGCAGCCATATGATTATGAATAACTTGAGCTGCTATAATATCTTAAGACATATCTGAAATTGGGAATTGTGTGACGTGTAATCCCATTTCACATCGTGTAATTCTCATGGCTCAGCTTCCACTGTAAAATGCGTCACCTCATATTTTTTTATTTATTTTCGAAATACTGATATATTTAACAGTATGAAACCCTCTTTCACATCATGTAGATATTCATGACCATAAATCCTCCCATATTTCCATATCTTAGTGGTCAATCTCTTCCAGACTTCCAACGATCCTTCTCCGACCACCTCAGTGTTTAGAAACACACATAGGGCCAATCCACCTGTATCCATACACTTACATTATATACCTATCAAAACATTCTCTTCCATGAGAATCAAAAAACAACCAAGATAAGAAATAGAAACAGAGTCAACCAAATAGCCATCATGAGAGATACCTCTCAAAGATCTTCCCACAAATGTAGCTCAACCACCCCATCCAAACAAATGGGTCTCGACACATAGAGTATATGAACTACTCATTGTGTAATCACCACCTATAGCATAAGAGTAGAGCAATGTAACCACGTGAAGTTAAAAACAAAAACAATGTGGCATACGTAATGCATCTTCACATCCCATGCATATAGAGTGATCCAGAACAAGTAAGTAAATAGGGGGATATTTTATAAATGGGAAAAAAGGTCTACAACCACAATACGAATAGTGTTATAAGAGAATAGATAAAAACCAAATAGCATGGGGTACTTGGTGCATATATGTGCCATACATTCCAAAGTATACTCTACCATGCCACCATGTTGACACAAGACAAGAACCATGGGGATAGCACGCCCATGTAGAAACATCTCTTGACAGTCCTTGATAATTATAGGAAACTCCACAAAGGTTGCATCATCATCAACAATGATATCTACCCACTCGATGACATGAGATTCATCATGAAGATAATGATATATCTACAACATGTGAAAAACATAGTGTATTTGGCTCATCTATGGGGGAAGCATAATCTAATTCACCACGGCTCCAACATGAGACAAAGCCTTAAAAGGCCCAACAAACTAGGGAGAATGTTTACACCCACAACCAAACCATCACTTACCATGATGGTGAATCACCTTCAGGAATATATAATCTCCAAAATCGAACTCTATAGGTCTCCTCCTGCAATCATTATAGGATTTCTAATGACCCTGAATTATATTCACCATCTCTCAAAACACATAATACTTCTCTATTGAATTCTATACTAGATGTTTCATGAGAAATACTGACTCTCTGACCTTAGTCCATCATAATAGAGAATGGATTGCTCATCTATATAATTCTTCAAATTCTTCCATACTGATTATAGAGTAATTTTTTTAATAAAACTCTATTAAGGGAAGGTACCTCATTCACAATACTCCAAAATATAGGACATAAGAGTGAAAAATGTATTCACGATTCTTGACGGTCTTCTCTATCTGACCATCCATTTAATGATGATAATAAGTTCTAAGGAATATCTAAGAACTTGAAACATGCGGGAGACCTATTCGAGCATTGAAGGTAAAATTATGACCTCAATTGGAAATGAATATCATCAGGACCTCATGGATTCTCACCAAAACCTCCAAATACTTCCACAACAAAACCCAAACTTAAATTGACTACATGATCACTATAAAGTGGTATTTTTTTAAAACAATCTACTAACACTCATATAGTGTGATTTACTCCTGATGATTGTGGGAAATTGGTATCAATGACCATCGTGATGTCATCCCACTTTCAGTAAGGAACATTTAGTATATGGTGAAATGAACTAAGAAAATGGTACTCAACCTTCACCTTCTGGAAGGCTAAACATCGAGACACAAACTCTACTACTATACACATCAAACCATACCACCAAAATTGACCCCTCAGAGATCAATAACACTTTTTCATGAAATGATATTCCTAAATGGTTAAACTATAGAACTCTTAGAGAACCATCTCACACATATCCATAGGAATGAAGAGACTTACCTGAAACTACACCCAATTTTGTTCATCCTCAGACCAATCATCCAGGGACTCACCACAAAACAAAATCTGTCTATATGGACCTCCACCTCCAGATCCCTTACTAGGATTCCTCCACTTGATAAACCAGATATGATCATACCATAATCGGAAAAGTACAACCACTATAGCTGAATTATCACATATATAGATGTAATGTTTCAATCTCTTCCATCACCCTCCATGAATAATCAGATTCTTTCAATTCTTTACTATGTGACATCCTTATCAATGCATCAATGAAAACATTACAATTCCCATGAATATCTGAAATTTAGAAGTCATAATCTTGTATGAACTCATTCCACCAATTCTAGTGCAAGTTAATTTTACATAGGGATAAAAGAAACCTCAGAAACTTATGATTAGTGAAGACCACAAAATTCACATCGATGGGGTAATTCCATCACAAATTCATGGAAAACACCACCACCGAAAACTTGAGATCGTGGGTGGAGTAGTTATAATCATGATGACACAACTTCCAATACCCATAAGAAATAACGGATATCCTCTTGCAGTATAACATATCCTAACCAAATATGAGAGGCGTCACATAAATCCTCGAACTGAACTTATTTTGTTGGTAGAAAATGAAATTATTCACTAACCAATATCTCCACCAGATACCTAAAAGTTGTCTGACATAGATCAGTCCACAGGAACACTTGATTTTTTCTAGTCAACACTATTAGAGAAGTCACAAACCGTAATAAATCAGCTATGAACCTCCTATAAAATCCTACAATACTATGGAAACTCATCACCTCTTCCACTCTCTTGGGATCTTCCCAAGAAACAACTACTTCTATCTTTGATGGACCCGTAGATACTCCCAACTAGGAAACAACATTACGTAATAAAAAGACTTATAGAGCCTATAAATCACACATCAGAAACATCCCGAAAAACATCTCATAATGGGGTACTCCCACAATGGAAAACCGAAGATCTATATTCTCCTCATCAAACACGGAATAAAAAATGATGTCATCAATAAAAAACACCAAGAAAATATCAAAGAACTCATGAAATATAGAATTATTTAACCCCATGAACACAAAGAGAGTGTTTTTTACACCGAACATAGTCACAAAAAACATTTAATTCCCATGCTAACAATTGAAATCAGTCTATTGGATGTACTCATCTTTTACATCCATCAAATGATATGACAACCATAAATCGATCTTAGAGAACCGTTTTAAAAGATGTATTTGATAAAATAAATCATAAATCCATGTAATATTATATTGGTTCCTCACTTCCACTTGGTTCAAGTGATGATAATCAATACAAAACCACACACATCCATCATCCTTCATCATGAAGAAAATTGGTGTAGGCCACTGTGACACACTTGAAAAAACAAAACTACACTACAACAAACCATCATTATTTAAAAAAGATCTAGAAAACATAGAATGTTTGATCCTATATAGAGAAATCATTATTGGAGACATTCCTAGATATAGTTCGATCCTGAACATGATCTATCATTGAGGGGGTAATGCTAAAACCTCCTCTAGAAAGACTTCTGGGTACTCTTCAAAAACCCTGGGAAAAATTCTCTACATCCCCTTTGATGAACATAGAATCATCTCATCCATCATAGAGGACATGGAAGGAACATGCCTATCACCCAGCTGTGGGATTCTCTTTCAAAAATAAGACTATTATCTCACCATCAACATCAAATAACACAACCAAAATCATGATGCAATCCATGATATATTATACCTAATAAAACCAATTCATGTCTAGGATGATTAAATATGGTTATATATGTAAACATAGGGAATCTCCCCAAGATATTTTCTTCCCTAGTACTAGCTCAAAATATATATATATATCAAACAAATAATCTCGAACACTAATAGGAATAGGCAACACCAAGGGAATTGGAATCCTCCATACATAAATTCAAAAAACATGAACTAGAGATGGTGATTTGATGTGCATGTTTCTCTGGGATCAGTCGAGGCATGCCCCCCAAGTAGGAAAAAAGAAAAGGGTACCTCAAATGACATCTGGAATGCCCAGTGCTTGTAATGATAAAGAATGAACTGATCCACAACCTACACAATGGATGCTGCTGATGACTAGCTCCATAGTTATTATATACTCTCTGAGGATGAGGATCATCTATGGCTATCCTCTCACTACCCTATCTATTCTCTATTGATCCAAAAATAGTGAAACCTAATACTGATACCACTACTAGATCTATCTTAGTAGAAGAATGTGAAGAAAAACAACTCTTGCATGCTGAGTACTCAAAAGGCGAGGTACTCTCGAAACTGATGACCTCTTCCAACATAGAAAAAAATTCCTCTGATCCATTGGAATAGGAAAAAGAGAAACTTCATCCAGAGAAACAAGAGATTCAGGGCTCAGAAATACACTCAAATGATCGGAATCCCTTCACTCCAAAAAATTGGGAACTATGGACCACAACATTTCTTTATAAGTCATCATGAAGTACCCCCTATCATGATGATATAGTTTTGATTAACATTCTCTAGAGGACCACTAATATTTCAATAACCTCAGGATACATCATAATCATAAAATGGTTGACCTATTACATGATCTCTAGACACGAATCCTCTTATATAAGACTCTCCATGACCTCCTCATTTGAAAATCGTTTTGATGCATATCATAGAAGGTTCCTAAAATAGATCATGAACTCTCATACACTGGATCTCCCCTTCTATTTGGTTAAGAAAAGCATGGTGACTGGATGCCTTCACCGGCAAAGAAAGAAAATCTACCTTGATCTATTCTCAGAACTCCTCCCATGAGACTTCCAACTACTGATGGTCTCCAAGGAATAAGAACCACCACTTCCTTGCTACCCCAGGTAGAATCGTTTCAACCAATGATACCCAATAATCCTTCTAAGACTGAATAAAACTAAATTCTATCTCAACCACCTACAACAACTCATTCATGACTATATCTGAAATGGAGACCCCATATATCTATAGACTCATGTTTTGAAACACATGGAGTTTCCTCCTCCAAGTGTCATCTTGGTCAACCTGTACATTATGATGATCTATGGGTGCATCCAATATAACATCTTCTGTTGAAACCTGTGGATGACGATAACCTATTTCCAATTATAAAAAATAAAAAAAATAGTTTTTGAACTTAATCCTAATCATTATGATAACTAATCATTAATTAAATAATATATTTTAATCATTTTAGGCTAACCCATCCCCTATTGCACCCATTCAAACATAGGCTCATAAGATAATGATGCATGATCATTTCCTTAGTCTCTACCCTTTAACTAGTTTAAACTCAATTAGTAGCCAATTTATGCATAATGTTCTACGCATAGGACCATTGGGGGACCTAAATACCCATTTATAATCAAGTCTCCCATGTAAATAATACTTTAGAAACATAGCTGATACAATTTCCCTACCATACAATGAAACTTCACCTGAGCCTAACTATAAAATCCATACTATCACTCAACCAGAGCTCTCATACCACTATGTCATGATAGCCTCCCCATAAAATGTACACATCCTTGGCCAGAAATTGGAGAAGAAATGTTGTTTCACAACAGTCATACCACAAGTAGGCCCCTATTTAGAGACTAACTCCTAGGGTATAGTAAGATCTCTAATGGGAAGAATTTCCCTATAAGATAAGACACAAAAATGAAAGGGATAATCCAAACACCAACCAAATCCTTCTTATCCAACAATATAAAATAAAATTCTAGATGTACATATGAAATTTCATGGAAGAACTACTACAACCGAAATGGGAAAACTAGATGTACCAAAAGAATGGTAAATATTATTGTGACCAAGAATCCCAAATCTATCCTTTAAAACCCTAGGCTAATAATATCTGGAATGTTCTCCAAACTATTCCAAATGACCTAAAAAAATGTTCATATAAATGTAGGGCGAGAATAATAGTATAATCCATAGAATCATCCAAAGATCATCTCATGAAATAGATAAATAAACAGTGCTAAAGAATAGTGAATCAATAAATAAAACTAAATCATCACCTAAATAGGTATACCACCTTCCCTAACTCACCATGGATATTCTCACTAAGTATCACAGTTATGTGTACATAATATAATAAATAATATCAAGTGTACTCCACTACCACTTCCCCATTGTGTTTTTGAATTTTCCCCACATCGCACGTCCTGATAATCTCTCACAAAATAGGCTATCCCTCACACACCAAGTTAATGCACCACAACATACACCTGGTGCATTACACCACCACATCTATATAACCAAAAGTGACCAAGAATTTTTTAGGATCCACCACAACACATAAAATGTGTATTATACATCATGACATATATATAAATCCATCACAACCCATACACTATGTAGGGAACCTCAAGCCATCACCACCTATACATGTTATGCCTATAGTATTCCGTATAAGATATTAACCAAAATACATGTTTGTGAAATAACCAAAAGACATTATAGACCTCTATACATATATATGTGGGAAATCATCCTCTGTGAATACCAGAACAAGTAACTACCAATAAAAGAATGTGGGGTCAATGGGGGTATTCAATCATCCATCCTCCAACTGGGACATTTGGGAAAATACCCCCCACCACAAAGGCTCAGAATCCCTGGGGGTGTACGTTTTCCTAACCACCATGGGGGAGTAGATTGTATAAAAAATGAATTTGATATAATATATCTCACTACCCCAATATAGGCATAACCTAGTGTTATACACAACTACAACTAACGTCTCTTGGAATCAAATCTTCCACCTCTAAGATAAGATATCCTATAACTACACAACCATTTACGAGATACATTATAATATTTTATCCATTTCCATTAGTTCTAATTAATGATAATTAAATATTTAAAAACAAGTTAACTAATAAAAATTTCCAAACTATATTTCCTTATAATCACAATAATGTTTCATTCCCTCTATGAAAAAGAAAAACAAGATCACGAATTCTCAGAATAATAACATCAATATTGCATACCAGCAAGATCTAAACCTATGTGTTTGATTTTTATTCATTTATTAACATAAATAAGTTCCATATTACTAGGTACTCTATGAAATCATCCTAATATACCAAACAAGGCATGATACCATGAAAACCCATAAGTTTCACATTTTGTTGAATGTAAATCACATAAACAAGAAACCTAGAATCATCCAAAAAACATATTAAAAAAACATCATGATTTTGTAAGAATAGGTAATACTAGAATCAACCCATTCTCTCACCATTGATACCATCACAAACACCCACAAACAAAAACCATTGAATCTCTCTACTTTAGGTATGGACTTATTCCACAAAAACAAGGCCTCCCTTCCCCACATACAACAATAACTGTCTAATATCCATCATTCTTGGATCACATCACATTCAAGCCTCCCATACCCACAAACCACAACATCCAACTGGATCAACCATCCCAAGCCCATGTCTCATCACAAGAAGTAGGGAACAAACAAGCATCTAGTATAGTGGAAATAAAACAAGGCATTTATCTTTCATACACAACAAACTCTCAGGACTCCAAATCACAAGGAACTCAGACTTTGTAAAAATGTGGGAAAATTATGCCCTTTAAGTCATTATAGTTATTATCATTTATCATAAATCTCTTTCTTATTCCATATTGTATTTTGTGATTCATTATTCATAGGTTCAGACAATGGAAAACCTATGCAACAAGCTATCAAAAAATATATAAAAAATTAATTGAACATGAATTTAATTATTTTATCAAAAATAATTATCATGATTCGTGTTCATTATCTTATTCAATTATAAATTTGTACTTTAATCATTTATATAGTCATCCAATTACAATAAAAACAACTAGATTCGTTAAAAATGCCTCCTTAATTACTTTAGACAATTAATTATAAATTAATTTTAGCTTTACTTTCTTTACCAATATCTTTATAGAACAACATGATAAAAATTGAAAGGAATATATATCACACTATCTAAAAATTAAAGAGGAAAACCGTTATCATCGTACAAAGCAGCAACATTGCTATGTGATCGATTCCAATTCATTAATCCATTCCAAATAATTATTAGGTTAATTTCATTGTGATCCATGGGTATAAATAATTCAAGATATATGATTTTACATAAATAAATAGATAGGAAATGAATCTCTAAACTCAAAAGGGTGTAAAGATTCTTTGAACGAGAATAGAGAAACACAATAGATCTGATCACCTCTCCCTCTAGAACTGCATCCACCCAAAGTTGTTTCAACACAACCACAACAACCAAAAACGAATAAAACTACTTTATAAACTTGGAGATCTAGTGTTATATCATGGAAAATAGGAATGAGAGGAGAATGATAGAATAAACCACAATAAAAATGGTATAAAAAACATTAGGATGAAGACTGATCGCTACAGATCGAAGGAGGGAAACTAATAATCAATATGTGATGATGGAATACCCAAAATGTCGAAGAGGGATACGTCTAGTCTTCTTAAATTGGAGGGAGTTACACTATTACCATAGGGTTAAGAACAACCTGAGTAGCTGAAAAAACATAATACAGAACTGTAATAGAGAATTACACGACATGTAATCCCATTTCATATTGTGCAATTATTAATATTGTGTTTTAGTCAAAAATTATTTTCCCTCTTTTTTTGTTTATTATTCAAACCCCGATATACTAAACCACATTAAAACCAATTTCATATCATGTAACTTTTTATGATGTGAAATCCTCTTAAGCTTTTACCTCTTAGAAATTGATATCCTACCGACATCCTCCGAGCCTCCTTTGAAAACCTCAATCATCTAAGATGCACATTGGGTCGATCCACGTAGATATAGGACCATAAAAAACACAATTGTATTACTTTTTGGAAAATTATTCACTAACTAGTTACACATGATGTATCATTATTTACCAACCTATATCTCATTTTGGATCATTATTCACTCACTTGTTTCCCTTGGTGAATTGACTCACCAAAACTTATTTCCAAGTTCCTAATGAGATATAATTATTTACCCAATGCGATGGAAGGATCAATAGTCACATCAACACTAAATGATAAACCATAAATATATTTTCCATGAAATATCAACAATTCAACATATCATGAAAATCCATGATACAAAATTGGTATCATTCATCACATCATAAATTCCCATGGAAAAAATAGTTTTTACAACATTTCATGATGGTATCAAAAACATTAATCTCTTGATTAATAATAGATTATACCCACAACTCAATAACACCAAAATATTATTTTAAAACAATATTTATATATGGAATAATGAAAAAAATATATTTTATTAAAATGACATATTTATACAAAAAATAAAATAAAAATAATAAACTATTTATAAAAAATGATTTTATCTATGGTGATGATTATGATGTTAAGGTCACTTATGATAAATTTACAATAATTAATATCATAATTATATATTTGGAATTAAAAATAAATAATAAATAATTTAAAATAAATAACTATTTCAAAAATGATATCGTAAAAATTTTATAAACATTTACTTTCCTAATACAAATTCAATAATGTATCCTTCAAAAACATAGAGATGTTTTAGAAAGGTGAAGAGAAAATTTTGTAGAGAAAATTAATTTTAAAAAACATATTAAATAAATAATCCTTGAAAAGTTTGAAAATTTTTCATCAAGGTGATGTGAATAAATTTTGAAATTATTTTATTTCAAAAAAAAATTTAATGAAGGATCATTGAAATGGTTATAACGGTTTTAATCTATGCAATAAATTCTATGGAAAAAACACATTCTAATAAAACAAAATAATTAATTATTATATGAAATGAAATAAATGTTATTATATGATATGTGGTGTGTAATATTAAACATTCTATATTGACATTATGTAATAATATTTTTAAATTCCTTTTTTGAAAACCTACATAAAAATAGTAAAAACATTATTTTGAATAGAGGATAAAAAAATATAAAAATCAAATGAGATGACACATAATTGGTCTTCCAAATACAATGGATAGAATTTATGAGAATGGAAAATATAGACTTATAGGTGAAATCATCATTAAAGGGGATGGTAATTATGCTCAAAAATGATATTAATTATTAGAAATTTATCCATTAATATAATGATCATTGAATTAAAAGATAATTCTACTTAGTGAGGAAGTGAAATTTCCATGAAATAAAACCATATTTTGAATGTATCCATAAATAGAATAATGAAGTTCAAGAAGATACATTGTATCTCAATAGACATGGTTGAGCTAAATATTACCCTTATATGATAGGTATAATCTCAATTATAATATACTTAACTATAGAACATGGTATTTCTATACAAAATATGATGAACTCAACTTCCACTAAGTACATTTATTTAATTAATATTATGTAAATAGATTTTTCAATATATAGGACCAGAAAAAAACAAAACATGAAAAACTGTATATCCATTTTGATGTATACATTATGTTTTCGGGTATGGATATTGTTAACAACTATATGAAATATATTTATAAATAATGATCATTATATTTAGTGTACGTATATAATTAAAACTATTAACTTATGGTAAAAAATGTTTGTTTTCTAAAACAATTTTTTACTAACATTAATTTATGAAAATAGATATATTATAGAAAATCATTACTCTTGATATAAATAATATATATTTTCATATAAATAATATTTTAACATAAAAAATTTAGTTATTAATAGTAAATAATAATAATATTGGTTAATATATTGAGAAGTTATTTTCCTATAAAAATTATTTGTGATTATATTTTATAATTTTATATATCTTAAATGACACAACCTAACCACACATCATTTTAATTTTAATATTTTAACAGACTTAGATCTTTTTGGTTATGGTTTGGGCTGATCCCTAATTTAAATTTTGAATTTTGTTATTTTGGGAAAGTTTTTCACCTACACACGGTTTGGGAAATGACGTGGGAACCATGGGGCTCGATTCTAGGAACCATGAAGAGGCATACACCATAGTTGGAACATGGTTTGGTAACTTCTCACATAGCTCGTGTGTGTTCCCCTTCATTCCAATACGGTGCAGACAGTTGGAGCATGGTTCGAACGATTGTGAGGCCAAACAATGTGACCCTCCCTATGGTTAAAAATAATAGAATTAAATGAATAATAAAATGAAAATGAAATAAAAAGTAAATTTATAATAATAATAATAATATTTTAAATATGATTATTATTATTATGTTAATTATTAAGATTATTATCAATGTTATAATAATTATTATTGTTATTATTGTTATATTAGTTTTCTAATTTCTATTTAATTTTTTTATAATCCCTAATCGATTTTCACTTCTCCCTTCACCCTTTTACACATACTGCGCCACCCCATACCCTATCCCAATTCAAAACCCCCACTAGCTCACCCTCCCTTCAGAGGCCCCCCCTCACATGGAACCTTCTTCCATTAGTAGTACACCCCTATACAGTGAACCTTCTTGTGTGGCCTTCGTACTCACGCGCGACCACCACGGTCTGAACCCTCTACTAAACAGATCTTCCCTTCAACCGTCGAGCCATCTGGTTCTTCTTGGGTTTCTGCTCAAATATCCTTGGTAAGGGTTCCTCTCCCATTATCATTCATTTTTTGGTGATTTTCAGATTTTTGTTGCCAACCCATTTGACCGAAACCCTAGTTGAGGGTTTGATACATTTTTTCGTAATTTATCTGATTTTAGGGATTGGAAGGAGTATCTCAAGACCTAGTAGTCCTTGTTTCGGTAACCATCGCTGAAGGTGAGATGGTTTAGGTTGATTCTCTCTTCCAATATCATTTTGGGGTAATATTCTAAACCTTCTGTTTCTTTTCGCCATCTATATTAGGATCTTATGGTGTTTTTGAGTCCCTGGGAATTTATATAGGGTATTGTTGTAAAATTCCAAGGTCACACATTCTTATTACCAGGTATACATATATATATATATACGTATATATATATATATATATATATATATTCTGTGTGTATGTTCCCTCATGGATTGGGGATCACATTCACTAGTTTAATGATATATATATATATATATATTTATATATATATATACATATATATGAGTAGAAGTGTGTTTATGTGAGAGGGTTGATATCTTAGTTAGAAAAAGTTTTCCTTGCCATTCTTTCAGGTAGGATATCTATACGTTGAATTTTAAATATAATAATAAATTATTTCATTAAATTTTGACCTAGTTTTTATATTAATTATTAACATATAATTTTTAGTTAAATTTTATACCTTCAATTCTAGTGGTTTATTTGTTATAATTTTTTACAATAAATGAATTGATTGCATTTTTCACATCAATTTCTCGATGAAATTACCCATTTTCCTTTATAAATGTGTTCTAGATTTACAATGGCGACTTTGGATTCTGAAATGTGTGTCTAAATGGATTTTTGGTTTTGAAAGTTGTTTGTGTTGTTTTTTTGAAAATGGGTTGCTTTCGGATAGTTGGTTGAGGACCGTTTGGTACTTTTAAAAAATGATTTACTTTGAAAAACCTATTTTGGATTCACCTCTTGCCTTGTTAGATATTGATGGGAATAGGTGGTCCTCATATGGGACTTCCCTCATGTGTTTATTATTAAAGTTAAGAGGGGGAAATATGTTGGAGTGATTTTGTGGTGACTGTTGTGTGTTTTTCCTATGTGTGATGCATGTATATATGATGTATTTCTACATTAACATTGTGGATCAACCCCTTTTTGTCTCAACATGGGAACCTAGCATAACAAGTGAATTTTCGATAAACAATTACTACAATAGTTTATTTTATGCTCTAGCTAGTTGACAATAGAAGGGGATATTATATTATTATTATTATGAGATTGTGCCCCTTGGTCAGGAAAGGTATGGATATAATTGAGTGTTTGTGAATTTTGATGTCATGAGGTATGGAATGAATTCAAGACTAGTCACATGTATAGTATGTTCTATATTATTCATGTGATACTAGGTTCTCCAATGTACTTTTGAACTTATTTGTCTGTGGTGGATGATTTTGTTGTCTTGTTTGGCGAGTTATTTAGATGCTTTATATTCCATTATGCTTGTTGTGTGGTTGTTGTTCATGAATCATTGTGTTGTGAAACTTCTTGAAGAAAGTGATGGGTCGTTATGTAATTATTTATGGAAAATAATGTAATTATTTTTTTTCTATATTATTCATTTTCTAAGTGAAAGAAAACTTTATTTCTCTCTAAAATTTTAATGTCTGTTTCATGAAGTGGAACCATGTTTTAAATCAAAAAAGGGAAATGGATCGTGATTTAATATAAAGGGGAAAATGTGTGAAAACCTAGTTTTCTACATTGTATTTAAAACATGATTTTGATGGATCATTTATTTTATTGAAATTCAAAAAAGTATAGATTTTTTGGGCAAACCTACTATGTTTTAATACTCATGCCTATAGTTTTATATTAACTTTTTTCTTTGGGTTCTGCATATTTATTGGATTAGGATGTTGTAGTGTGACATTGGTTTGAGGTTAGTGGTGACCTATAGGGTCACATGGAGGTATGTA
This sequence comes from Viscum album, assembly GCA_963277665.1. Classification (NCBI taxonomy): domain Eukaryota; kingdom Viridiplantae; phylum Streptophyta; class Magnoliopsida; order Santalales; family Viscaceae; genus Viscum; species Viscum album. The sequence goes on along the minus strand of OY728151.1, from coordinate 1,494,403,255 downwards.
TATTTTTATTTTCTCTCAACTATTAGTTTTATTTTCAGTTTTTCGATTTTTTTAATTTATTTGTCTTTCATTTATGGAAAAAATAATTCTTATATATTTAATTTTTATGCTTCACACTAATTTCTATCCCATGAGGATCGGGTATTCCCTTTGGTCCATGCTGCAGGCCAGCTCATATGATCGATTTTGGATCAAATCGGGCTAGTTTGTGATAGAAAAAATAAAAATTTTTAGATTTTTTATTTGGAAAAATTAACATCATTTTTTCATTTGAATTTCAAAATAACATAAATAAATTTTTCGTAAATTTTAGAAATACTTCTAATTTAGAGGAATAATAAAAAATATTCATTTGAAATAAGCCATCACATTGAAGACCTTATTATAATATAATAAATATTTAGAAGTTTTTAAGTATTTTTTACAAAATATTTATTTTCATATATATAAATAAATAATTTTAATATAATTTTTTTAATTTATAGGATGGATTTTTATAATTGGGAAAACATAAAAGATATTTCATTCTAATTTTTTTGTATTCACCTATGTTAAATTTAATTCATTTGTTGTATTAATTAATTTCACGACCCATCCCCTGGGGCCTCTACCATGACTACCCTGAACCCACCATCCATAGGTCATGGGCTGGTGATTAGGACCTGAAAAAAATATTCCAAAAAGGTAAGGCATTACCTTTTATCCTATAGACACACACACCCAACCACATCCCAACACAATGAAAGGGGGAAACAAGTATGCCACTAAAACAAAGCTGAGTGCAAGTGCAAGTGAAAGTATATGGGCTAGAATACAAACCCAATAATGAACTTAAAATAGTAAAGTAAAAAAATGAAACTCTGATGGCCATATATGGAAAAACCCACCAGATTGTGAGAGTAGTGAAGCTACTGGAAGTCGAAATAGTATGTATTGCCTGCCTAATCCTACTAGGCCCCACCAGGTCCCAGGACACTAGATCCACTATCGTAGAGTTCATCACTCCCACATAGAGTAATCCCAAAGGGCTGTCACGTCGTAAGAGTCCCAACGCAACAGATGACACATTAATTGGATGCCCGGTCTGTATGTTATGGGGTTTTTAGTAAAAAATGGTCTATTTGGATTCGAGTATGATCCAAATTGGATATACTCTAGATTATTTCAAAAATTAGTAAGAGTATATAAAAAAGACCGCCCCATCGTAAGGGTCCCAACACCACTGACGACGCGTTAAGCAGATGTGCGGTTTGAGAGATACATGTGTTTTAGTAAACATGGGGCCAATTGTGTTGAGGCCCAGTCCAAACCTGTCGGACTGACCCGACCAATTCGGCATAGGGGTTCTAGATACCCCGGTTCAATTAGACAAACTCGACCCAACCTAGTTCTGGTCGGGGTTGGTCTGGTCCGGCATGGCTTGTGGGCCAGGACCAATGGGCCTCCCTAGACTGAGCCCAGTTTATCTCAGGGTCCGACCTGTCGGGTCGCCCGAAAACCTGGTCTCCTTCAGAACAGCCCGAAGGGAATGGGTTTGGCCTAAAGGACATGGGTCTTGACCGCCAATCTGGGTCTGGCCCAACCCACTAGCTAGGGCATGACCCACCCTCCGATGTCCGAGGGCACTACGGATGGTGGGGCACTATCTAGCCAGGAAGCAGAAGCTGCACTGCATCCGGCCCCCACAATCCCCGTGGACACAGGGCCTCCTCCATGTGTGTTTAAAGGAACACAACTTTCTAGGTACCCTGATGGCCTAGAGGCATGACCTCCCTCCACATGACGCCCGCCTACACTGCACCTCCCGTCGCGGTGCCCGGTTGGTCACATCCTCCTGCCGCCGATGCGCGCCAATGAACACACCACCACCCTCCACCCATGGATGCCACTGGCCATCACCGTTGTGTCGACAGATTTCGTGACGGACCACCAGACATGATTCAGTAGTCCATTCATTGTACCTCCTATTCCAAAATCCTCCCGGAAAATTCTTCATCACCGTGAAGGTCCTAAAATCATATTTCCACCACATCAGAAAATCCATTCAAAAAGATCACACTTGCGGAGGGGTCTGGTATTTTGTTTGTGTCGGACCACACCCTCCGCATTAAACGTATTAAATCAGGGGAGGCTCCTGGTAGATGTTCCATCATATCAAGAAATGTTGAAACCTGAATAATTAAATTAAATATGGTTACCCTGCTGCATAAACGCACGAATCATAGATCGACTTTTTCATGGGTTAATCATCATTCTCTATTTCTAGAAAAGAACTGGGGAGAACATCAAATTTAATCAACCCCTACCTCATTGATGTTTGTTGCCTAATCCTTCATCATTGACGTTTCAAGATGTTGAATTCTCTTCTGGATTCATTCATTGAGGCATGTTGAAGGAAATGAAGTCTCTATGGCATTCTTTATTCTTCGTTGGAGAGGAAAACTGCCAGAAGAACATCAGATAATAACTATAGTTTAATTCCCCATTCTCCCAGATGTAGGTTTAATAAAAAGAATAACGTCGCAACATTTCTGTTATGCTGCGACATTGCGTCGTCACATCGTTTCATTTGTGAAACAATGTCACTGTTACGCTGACATTATTGCATCATTATACTGTGTGATACAATCCATTAATGATCTATATTAAAGAGAAAAATCACCACCGGGTTGATGCCCCACAACATCTTCATCATCCACCCAAAAGAGAAAAAATAAATGAAATTATACTTTTATGTTATTTTATTTTTTTTCGTGATAAGTCTGTAAAATAACTTTTCCTCTAGGCCCTTTCCAACAATTGTTAGGTAAAATATAGAGAACTCATGGCAATCCAAGATTAGTGGTGCCCTTAGATTTTCGATCCTAGCGCTAGTTCAAAAGTTAGAAAAACCCATTCACAAGATAAATTAAATGAATCATAAAGAAGATCAAAATTAACATTTACACTCAACCTATTCTGGTCAAGGTTAGGATCCTCATAATGGGAACACACCCCCACAAGCTCAAAGGTAATCTCAGATTTTCAATCTGAGTTACTGTTTTGGGGTTATAAGGATTTGACCATAAAATAATTGTTACTTAATTATTTTATTTATGGACAAAAACTATGTTCCAATTTTGGCCCACGCCTGAAAAATTTAGTATCTTCCTAAGAAAATAATACCCTCACGTGTTCAACAGCGGTCTCATATTTTTAATCTATGTCACCCTTCTTTAGTTATTAGTATTTCAAAAATAAAATAAAATAATTTTATAATTTTTTACGATTATTCCATTTTCAGGTTTTCTCACTAGAGGCATGTTCTGAATAAACATAAGTCATGCTTAGGGTAGACCTTCCATCCTAAACTCAACGGTTCCCTTATATTTATGATCTAAGAACTAGTTCAAGGGATATTACTCTTTTTTCAAGAAAACCGCTCACATATTCTATTAAAAGTTTAATATTTTTCGATGGATCATTCTGTGAAATCCGGGCCTTGGAATCACATTACTTCTTAGTGATTTGTATCGAAATAATTCCATATAAAAAAATTACATCGAAATTCTAGGACATTACATTCTCCCCACTGTAGGGATGTACGTCCCCAAAATCCAAAACAAAGGAAAATCAATATATGGGGGTACTGTGTATGAATCCAAGCCTCCCACTTTCAGGTTCTCTCCTAGAGGTTATCATGCTACCACTGAATGCACATTTAAGGAATCGACCATCCATGAATGACCTTCTCTTATATATCATCTATCTTAACCGAGAACATCACAAATGTCACCCCATCTTTAATGTCGTGCTTTCGCTAGTTGATGATGTTCGATGGATCATTCACATACCTCCTAAACTGTGACAAGTGAAAAACATAGTGCACCTAGTGTGTCTATGGGAAAATAGATAGGTGGTACCCCACCACTCCAACTCTACTATGAAACTGAAATGGTTTGGTAAATATCGAAGGTAAGTTACCATTCCGGAAAAATCTTCGTGATCCCCATCAGGGTGGACCCCGAAGGAAAACATGCTATCCCTCCTCGATCTTCATGGGACTTCATGTCCTATAGGAATATGATTTTTTAGGCTTTCTGTAGTCCTCATCCACTCTAGGATGATCAAATCCTTCTCAGTGGTAGCCCGTACCAACTCTGTACCCATGAGTGCTGACTCATCTGGGTCTTTCCATCATAGATGTGATCTGCATGGCTACCCGTAGAAGGCCTCAAACAGTGCCATGAAAATGTTGGAGTGATAGCTATTAATGTAAGAAAAACTCCACCAATGGTAGGTTGTTCCCCCTAACTGTGACCAAAATCCGAGACACAAGCACAAGGCATGTCCTCCAAGGTCTATATAGACCAATACATTTGAACTTCTATCTGGGGGTAAAAATCTATGCTCAAGAATGCAGAAACCTAATGCTCAGATTTCACTTACTGACAAGTGAAGCATTGTGTACCGACCTCTTCCACCACTTTCATCATCCATGGAAACCAGTTCGGACATCAGAGGTCCTAGTAAATCTTCAATACACTAGGATGTACAACCAAAGGGGATGTATGGAATTCCGTCAACAACTCCTCCAGAAACATCATTGGTACCATTGTACATCCTGTAAAAAGGATAATTTTCGGCCCACTTATCAAAAATACCTCTGGAGGTTGTCCTAAGGATATATGAGCACATCAAGCCTCGCAGCCAACATCCACAAGCTGTGCCTCCCTTACGTGCCGAAAGAGTGGGGGAGTGATAGGAATAGACTGGAGGAAATATGTTCCATCAATATGCCTGAAGGATATTGGAATTGTGGCTTGATACATCGTCACCTCACTTAGTAGCTACAAACCATACCACATGCTAAGAGTGTATAACACTACGTCCCCCTTCCCTGGTGTGTAGACTATCTCAAAGTCACAGTCCTAGAGAAACTCCATCCATCACCACTATCTCAACCTCTAAAAAGACTACGGGCACCTTTCTATCCATGAAAAATTCTACCCCTTTAACTAATTGATGTGCCCATCAACCCTTTGGTTGTGGGTAGTTTCTCTCCATGAACACTTGGTTGAGGTGTTGGTAATCCACACTTGACTTCTAACACCAGGTCTTTCTAACCCATCATCTGAATGACCCCCACATATGCCTCTAGTTTTCAATGATCTATGAAAGCCCTTAGATATAATAATGGTGATATAAGTGAAATATCGGTGTGTAAAATGATATAGAAGTCCATCCCCCTGTGAGGATGATATCCTAGAAACATATTTTGAAAGGATGTTCCTACACTCTTCCACTACTATTGGGAACTGAAAATTCAAAACACCTATTTCCAAGAGGGTAAGGCCGGTTGTCTCAAGAGTGAATGGTTTCAACCTCTAATGAATGAGTTTATCCCATGCTACTTGGGGTTCCTTATTCGCCATCCAAGGAAAACCACATTCCAACACTACAGATATACCACATTCTTTTTCCTAAAGAAGTCAATCTGAGCATGAATTGTGGATGAACTATCCATACGTAGACTAACATCATAAGGAATCAATGCTAACCCCAAGAGGTTCCAACAAAAACTCTCACCTCAAGGGTTAGATAAAACCATCAATTTAAGTGTGATTACTGAGTCTCCTGTCATAGGTATCACCAAAAATAAGGATCAAGTCAATGGTATAACTGGAAACTCGACGTGTTGAACAATGTTTGTGACAAGAATGAATGATATATACATATTTCTATTAATATGACAACAATTTGTAGACATAGAAAGTACCACAAATCATTCCTAAATCCCTTAGGTCATACTCCTTGACCGCATGTAGCTACTCCCTTCCACTGTCCTCTAGCTCACTCAGCAATGTGGGGACCACATTGGGGTGCTGGTTGTAACATGTCAAAATTTATACCAACACCTAATGCTCTCCTAGATCCTCTTACACATCTTCTGCCCTGCAGATTCATCTATCTCTATCACATCCTCTTCCCAAAAAAATTTACACATCCCTGTCTTTGATACTGATGCCAATTTTTTTCTTTCCCACTTTTGACATTCACAGGCTATATCTATTCAGCCAGAAAAAAATTCAACCACAAAGGATCCCTCTAGCACCCTAACATAAGTAGAAATACACAGAGGAATAGGGATAGCTCAAATGTACCTAAAAACATCTCACTCCGAGGTCTAAGCCCTGAAGCACAGGTCGTATCGTATTCATCAAGTACCTATAATTGTCGATACATCTCAACAAATACTCATCTACCAACATGTTATTCTAATGAATCTATAGAAGCTCTTGGGAACACATACCCCATATTTTTTTTATGGAAGTATACCCCTTCTCCGAGGATGGTTCTCAATCCCTTTCCATGGAAAAGTCACGTCATCATTAGATCTGGGTAATATAAGCCATGTCATCACCCTGTTGAGCCATGTAGAAGGGGAACTGCCAGGTCCACCATCTTATCTAATGGTTCCCTAGCTATATGGAAGCTACGTCAACAACTAAATCCAGTCTTTAGCCTTTTTTGAGTTGGTCATTCCTCGTAACATGAGGGGTATCTATCACTGAAACACATGTAAGTCACTGAGCCTATATGTGTCCTCTACCGGTAGCACCAGATGTAACTGCCTAACAATTGGTAGTGGTATTACTGGGACACCGCCTGATGGTACCCTGTCAAACAACAATCCCTATACGAAAGCCTCATCACTATGTGGTTCATCCCCATGGTCACACATTGTAATCCTGGCAGGCTGCCTATGTAGAGGCATCTTGAAAGAGAGTCAAGATGAACCGTGGTAAAATGTTCATACCTGGTGAGTTGACTCAAAAGATTTCAAGAGAAAAACATTTTCTAAGAACATGAAACTAGTGTTTTTGTGTAATGAGTAGCAAAAAATAACTCAGGGTCCTAGTTTATGGATACGTCGGCCGCCACACTAACACTAGACTCCGTAGACTAAAATTGGATCTCAAGACACTTAAAACTATTTCTCCCATTGAATCAATCGACTCTTAGTTCTTCTAGTAGAACTGAACAGCTTTTGATACCAATTTGTCATGACCCATCCCCCAGGACCTGTACCGTGACTACCCCAATCCCACCTTCCATATTCCAGGGGATAGTGACTAACCCCAGAAAGTAATATCCCAAAATGGGAAGGCATTGCCTTGAATCATGTACACACACACACACACACCCAATTACATCCCAACACTCTATAAGGAGAAAACAAGTATACAACTAAAACAAAGCTGAGTTAATGTACAAGTGTAGGTAACTGGTCTAGAATACAAACACAAAAAGGAACTGAAAACAATAAAGTAAAAAAAAAGAATATCTTATGGTTATTCATGGAAAACCCCACCCCATCATGAGAGTAGTGAAGATACCAGTAGCTAAAGTAGTATGCCCTTCCAGCCCGGTCTTACTATGCCCCACCTGGTCCTAGGACACTAGGTCCACCATCTTAGAATCAGTGAGACCCACATAGAGTACCCCAAAGGACTGTCTCATCATAAGGGTACCAACACAACATATGACGCATCGATCATATTCCTGGTCTCTAATTTATGGGCCTCTTAGTGAAAAGGGCCAGGTTGATTCGAGTCCAATCAAACCCATCCCTACACAAAATTCTATAAAAACATAGGATGAGTATATTAGAAGGACCTCCCCATCGTAAGGGTCCCAAAACCAATGACATTACAAAAATCGAATGTGAGGTCTGGGAGATAAATGTGTTTTAGTAAATAGGGGGCTGAATGTGTCTAGCCCCGGTCCGACCCAGTCAGACTAACCCGACCAACCCTACATGGGGGTTCCGTAAACCTCAGTTATATTCAACAGACTCGACCCAACTCGGTTAGGGTCAAGGATGATATGGTCTTGCCTGGAAAGTGGTCTTGGTACAATGGGCCTCGCTGGACCCGGCATGGTTATGCTGAGGGTCTAGCCCACTAAGTCGCCTGATGACCCAATCTCATCCCACTTGGACCATTGGCTGGGGTGCATCTTGACTGTGAAAGACCTACCATGTGGAGTGTCTAGTGTGGAACTATCCCACCAGGACACGACAACCGTACCAAATCCATCCCTCACTGGACCCGTGGACGCGGGGCCTCCTCCAGCCATGGTCGACGGACCATGACTCGCGAGCTTCCGGGACGGCCTGGACGCGGGTCGTCCCTCTGTATGGTGCCCAACTAGCACCAGAACTCCCACTTACATGGCCAGTTGGCTACAACATCCTACTTCCACAACGCACCGTTGTTCATACTGCCACCCTCCACCGGTGGCCACCGCCGGTGGTCCGTTCTTCGCACAGCCTATGCCAAATGCCTCCGAGAAAAGACCTCTTCACTGAAAAGGTCTCGAAATCATCTTTCCTACACTTCGAACAATCTGTTCACAAAGAGCGCACCTACAGATTGGTCTGGTCCTTTGATCGGGTTGTCCTGCGCCCTCAACATTAGAGGTTATTTAATCCAGGGAGGCTCGAGGGAGGTGTTTAATCATATCAAATTATGTTGAAACCTAGATAGATAAATTAAAAAATATAGTTACCCTCCAGTATAAATGCACAAATCACGTATCAACCTGGTCGTGGAATGATCTGCATTCAACATTTCTATAAAATAATGGCGATGAACATCAAATTTAAACAACACCTACCTCGTTGATGTTTGATTCTGAAATTGTCATCCTTGATGTTTCACGATGTGGAACTCACTTCCGGATCCATTTTTTGAGGAACTTAGAATGCGATGAAGTCTCGCCAGTGTTCTTTGTTCTTCGTTGGAGAGGAAAAATGCTTGTAGTTTTTCTGGGAATCCATGTATTTTAATTCCCCTTTCTCCCATGTGTAGGTTTAATAAAAAGAATCGCGTCGCATCATTTTTGTTATTCTGTGACGTTGTGTCATCATGTTGATTCATTCATGAAACAACATCACTGTTATAGTTACTTTATTACATCATTACTCTACGTGATACATGCCACTAATGAGCTTCATTAATTCACAACTTTTCCACTTGGTCACTACACCACTGCATCATTGTCCGCCACCCAAAAGAGAGAAAAGAAATAAAATAATTGTTTTAAGTTATGTTATTATTTTTCTAAAAAATTAAAAAAAATAACTTTTTATCTCGACCCTTACAGGCCAAAGTTACGTTATTTGTAGGTGAATCTATACATTCTGAGTTCAACGGTGCACTTGGATTTTTTATCCGAGCACCGGTTCAAATGTCATAAAAACCCACTCACACGTTCATTTAAATGAAACTTAAAAAAATTCAAAATTTAACTTTCACCATCGACTCACGCTCATCAAGGATAGGCTCCACATAAGAGGAACACACCCTTATGGGCTCAACAATACTCTCATATTTTCAATCTGGTTTACCCTTTTGGAGTTATGAGGATTTCAAAATAAAATAAATATTAATTAATTATTTTATTTACATCCAAAAACTAACTTTCACTTGACCCGCAATAGCCAATGTTAGGATCTTCTTATTGAAATAATAACCTCATAAGTTCAACGGTGGTCACCGTTTTTTAATCCGAGTCACCATTATTGAGTTATATGCATTTGAAAAATAAAATAATTTAGTTATTTTATTTATGGTTATTCCATTTTAGTATTTTCTTAGTATAAGCTAGAGTTGACTAAACATAAGTCGCACCTAGGGTAAACCCGCCATATTGAACACAACAGTGCCCTCATATTTCTGATATGGGCACCCATTTACGATTTATTACAAATTTTCAAGAAAATTGCTTAGGCGTGTTATTTAAAGCTCATTATTTTTGAGAGATCATTCTGGGAACTCTGAGACTCGGAATCACATGCCTTATTAGTTCCCAGTCTCGAAACAATTCCATATAAAAAAATTTACACCGAAATTTTTGGACATTACAATTAAATATAATAAAAATGATTTCATATTATATCTCAACACTATCATATTATGAAATAGGACAAATTTAATTTTTGGTCATACAAGTATGACTACATTTATTATTATAATTGACTATGATAATAGTAAATGTCTTATTTTCAATTATTATTTTCTTAACATTACATTGTTTTTATCAACTAAAATAAATATATATATTCTCAATAATTATTATAATATAATTTTTATATCTATCTATAAATATATTAACACTAATTAATTTTTTAATTGATAATAAATTCGGTTAGGAATAACTAATTGGGAAAATTTCATTATCCTATAAAAAATATTTATTCAATATACAGAAGGGTTTAAATTAAAAATTACATTTATGTTATTTATAAATTGAATATTTTAAATGAATATTATATTTACATTAAAAAATGTAATTTTTTTAGTAGGTGTTACATTATACATTGAAATAAATTATAAATCATGAATTTAAAAACCAGTTACCAAGGTCAATATCAAAAGTTTAAAAATGTAAAAACATATTATAATTGAAATGGAAGATGATTACTATTTTTTGTAATTAATTATTTTAGGTTTTTTAAACCTTAAATGATGATAAAATAAATTATTATGATCTATCGGAGGAATTCAAAAAGGAATTGTTTAATGATATCATAGAAGGCGTTAGGGTATTCTCCAATGTTCCCTTATCTTCAGTTATAAAATGGGATCAAATAAATCCCTTCAATGATATTATTCCCATTATAATTTACATTGAGCCTATCCCTATACATCCTCAAATACAAGTAATATTTTCATCTTTAATCCCATAATTGCAACATGATATCATAAGTACTTTATTAACAAGGAGATCAATAATTGAATATTGAGACTTTAACATTTGTATTCGTTTCTTCTTAATATTATCTTCTTAAACATCCTCTCGCAAAACTCATATATCCAAAGAAATATAATAAAATCTATATAATTACTAGTCTAATATTTTAATATATTAATGGAATAATGGGTTTTTATTCCTCTCTATCCACTAAGGAATATTTTTTAGTGAGTTTTTGTAGACTACCACCTATATAAATAAACATATGATATATTTATAACAACATATCATCCATTGTTTTAATGAATGGATTGATGATAAAATATGATATTTATAACATAAAATGGTTTATTAAATATATAGTTATCCTATAATTTAATTACCGCTCACTATGAGAAATTAAAATTCTAAATGAGTATTGTGCAGACTACCACCTCCCCGAAGTATCGTTTTCCATTTTAAATCATCATTTTCATTATTATTTTAGAAAATGTGAAATTTTATTCACCAAAATAATGAATTTTAATAAAATATTTATTCTTATGTTTTTATTACATTATAAAATTTATTAACCATACTCAACCATCGAGATGTATTGTGACCATGTCTAATTTGGTTTAAACATATACATGAATAATTTAATAAAATGTTATCATGAATGAATTTGGGAACATTGATAGTATTATTAATATAAAATAATAATCCCTTAATGACTATTTTCACATTTTATAATGGTTTTATTATGTATTTAACTTATTAGTAAAATATTGTTTTCGATATCCAGGAAAATATAAATAAACAAACACTAATTCATTTTTTACAAAATAATAAGAAAAAACAAAATATAATATAAATATAATATAATAATAAATGATTCCAATTAAAAAATATTTACTAAAAATTTTATAATATTTATATAAAAAATGAATTTTATTATTCAAGATGTTAAGGAGATGCCTAGAATAAATCAGGAAAATGATAAGTGTTACAATATCAATCACTCTTTATTCAGGAATACTATATTAATATGGAAGGAAATTAATTTTATGGTTTAAATACTAATACATCGATGAATAATATCTTAAATAATGGATTTTTATAGATACATTACTTCCTACCATGATGCTCAATATTTTTGGGAATTTTTGAAGCCTTTATTAAAATATAAGTGTTTTTTATAACTGAATCTGCATTGATGAGTTATAATGCTTCTCATTGAGTTTCTTCATTCATTTTAAATAGTACATAGAATAAATATATTAGTAGATTAGATTTTGTTCAAATTTGACTTATTGATGAGTCATATTCCCTCTTGAAATGATATTATGATATGATTGATTTGAAACCACTTAAATAATAGTTTCCCCCCTATGTCCAAAACATCCATTACTTCTAATGTTATTTTTATATGGAATCCTAGTAATGTGTTATCTCACATGATTTTCAAATTTAATAAATTATAATTTCATAGAATTATTAATCATCCTTATTAAGATGTGTGATTTTAACAATAGTTTCACAAAACATAAAAGGGATCTCATGAGAACCCCCTTATTACATTTTCTTGTGCATTATCGTTCATTTTAATTGTTCTATATATTTTATTATATTATATATAATTATTATGTTAACCATATTATAATTAAATATATATATATATATTAATAAAACAATATTTTTTTGGGGATAATAAATTTATTACATTCCAAATAAAATTCCATCATTGATGTTATCCTGAAGTATGTGAACTCTGGGATTTATTATTTAATCACAGGTGTCACAAATATTAAACTTTTTTCATGATGAATTTATTTTATAAATACCTCATTATTTTATAGAAAACAATCCATGTAAAATTTTGGTAAAAATGGAAATTATAATATATTTACATCTATAAAATATCCTAATATTATTTCGAAAAGAATCTTGTATGTGCTTCATTTTTATTTATAAACCTCTATAATCCTTCTCAAAATTATTACTAAATTGGAACTAAATACTCAAGAAGAATTTTTATTTGTTAAAATAATATCATCCAAAATGATTTGGATCATTTTATATTAGGATTCTTTATTATATAGCCATTGATTATACTTTAAGATAAAATTATTAAATAAACATCATTATAATGGGTTATATCATACTTATTCTTTGTTTAGGGATTATTTTCCACATTTTAAAAAACATTTGAATGTAAATATAATTATTTTCATTATATAACTATTGGGAATGAAATTATATAGCCTTTCAATTCACTGGGTAAATGTTTATATCTCATGGGATGTTATGAATGTGATTATAGAGGGAACCTAATCAACCATTAGGCATTTTACACAATTATTATTGGAATGGGGAGTCAACCCAATCCACCATGAGACTTTATTTACTATTTATATGAAAATTAGGTGTCATCGCAGTGCAAAATCAGGATTTTCCACTATATATAATGTATTTTGTTGTCAACCTAATCCACCTTTGGTATTTACCACTATTAAAGTCTTGGTAGTGATACAAGGAACTCACTAATGGTGTCATGGTTATGGTTTTTGACACATATTAATTATTAAACTGTCTTATGATATCTTTTCATTATACCATGTTTATATGAATACTGCACACTCTTATTCAATGGTATATGTTTCACCTTTTTTCATTTCACATCCTTAGTTAGTCATTTATGGAAATATCATATTTTTAATTGCTCATTCAATAATAAATTTATCTATTCATTTATTTTTTCATATGTATGATATCTAACACTTGGTAACATGTTAATACTTTATCCCTTTTTTGAATTTTATATAACACCTTTCAGATGATCCCTTCCCTCATGATGAAGATATGTATAACTTTTGAGATGACTAGATGGGGGTATACTGGAGTTTGTTTGTGGATTATTTTTAATTTGATTTCTATGATATGATTCATATGTAACTGGTCCTCAAATCCACTAAACCTAAATTTTCTCTTAGCTATGTGATATTATTTAATGATGCAATTGTTTAATTTTGTAAAATATCTAAAATAAAGATATTTAATGCTCATGTTATCATAAAAAACACATGAATGACATGAATATTGTAATTTTTTTTGTAAGTATTAAAAACCTATAAAAAATATGTTATGGTGTATAATAAAAAATATGTCTCAAAAAATTAAATTTTAAATAAATAAAACTTTACATAAATTCCTAACTGCAACTATAGTACATAATTCTCTTGTCTATAAATTATAATTATATTAATAATGCATCTCATAACATTAGTAAAATTTTATAAAACATTTATTATCATTCATAACTATTCTATATATGTATATTTTTCAGTTATTATCTATTTTGATATCAACTTCCAGTAATCATGATTGTTTTACACTAATTTCATAATATACATTTATTTATTTATAACTCTCCCAACGATCACCATTATCATATCATAAATGGAAAAATAAATTATTTTTTATGATAAATTATAATTTTATAAATTCATTCAACTTTTTTTAGTAATGATTCATATATGTCAAATTGTGGAAATATATATATATATATATATATATATATATATTGTCTATACCATACAATTTGTGGTATTATTATTAATGAGTTAAATATTAATGTTATTATAAAACAGAAAAAAATACATTATGTAAGTATTTATATAATATATTACTAAAAATTATGTTCTAATATTCATCAATTATATTATTTTATAAAACTATACATGTTAGTGGGTAGACCGACCCAAACAAGAACAATATATAATTAATGGATGAATATTTTTAAGAAAATTGTTATTTTAAAATTATATGAATGTAAAAAAACATAATTATACTACATAGATACCTTCATGTAGATAAATAAGAATATACGAAATTATAATAAATAATTATTAATCTAGATGAATAATAAGATATGTTACTTCATTGATGTTGTAGTGTAGACAAGCATAAATGACATTTTGTTTTGTTTACGGAAAAGGGTCTTGATGGTTAAGAGATATTCCCATTGAATAATTATATTTAATATAAGATCAATAATAATTTTGATATATGTAAATTATAATATTAAATTTTTAGGTGTAAGATATATATGATTAAACATTTTGGAAAATTACTACTCTTGTTGAGGGATTTGAGTTTGTTGTTAGAGTAATATATTGAAAGTGAGGACATAGGGAAAAAAATTAGGACATGAAGCTAAATGAAGTGAAAAATTAGTATAGGGGAAGTAAAAAATGGCGTCTTTAATGGGGAATTGAAATTTGTGAGTGGTATTGAATAGGTAGGGAGAGACCCCTTTAATATATTTGGAGAATGAAATATTTTAAATATTTAAACTTACTAAAAAGATAGTATATGTTTTAAGAGATAATAATACTAAAATTTGTAAAATTGTAGTTTGGGTTGTAATATAATGATTAGAATCCATCTAAAATGTATCTTAACATTTTTGTAAAGATACTTTTATGAACATTACTCATTGAATTTTCACATTTACCACTTTTGGTTTTTGCGTGATAAGTAGTTTCACATAAGTAATATAACATGAATGAAAAAAATAAAATGGAAATTATTACATTTTTTTAAATACTAATTCTAATTAAAATATCCACTTTATTAGATACTCTTTTTAGTAATATAAATAAATTCAAACAATAGTACTTTTAATATCCTAAAACATAATTTTGGAATAAGTGTATTTTTGAGCATAAAATTTATGTGTATCATAAAAGTACCTATTTTTATTATTTTAATGATATTATTGGTCCATTATAAAAATATTATTTTTTAAAAAATTAATCCTACCATAAACTTCTCATAAATAAATATAAATAAACAATAAACATAATTTTGATTATTTGTTTGGAAAATATTAAATTTATTATTAAGAATAGGTTTTATAAATTCACAATTTTATAGATAAATAAATATTGTTTTACGCCTGTATAAATAGTAAATTATGAAAAATATTTTATTTGTTTTTATTTTAGAGATACTTCTTGAGTCATCGTTAAATGAAACAATTTGCTAAATAAAATATATTTCATATTCACCAAAAATAAAATTATTTTATAAAAATAAAAATAATTGGACATAGGATAATATTTATATATTAGACTAAATAATGATGTTAATATTTTGAAATTAACTTTATTGAATTTATAAATTTCACTTTTAAATGAATATTAAACATATAAATGGGAATATTTTTTAATGGAAAACATTTTTTTAAACAATATGTGTTATTAATTATATTTCATATAAATTTATAGGTTAAATAATTTTATTATGTTTGTTCATATATTTTAATTTTTTATATTTTGATAATAATTATTAATTTTCAATGGGACGTAGTTTTAAATAACGTACACCCGCTAGCTGCATCTCATGGTCTTGGAGTCAAGAGTTTGACACCATCCCAAATAACATTATCCCCCATATATTTTTGTGGTGTTATATTGTATCACATGTGGGGAGGAGAATTTACTAATGGAATAACGAAGAAGTTTCGTTGGGTGGGGATGATATTTAGAGGAAAATGAATTCATAGTTGGTGAAATACAGTGGCAATATGATTGACTAAATTAGTGATGGTAATTGATGACTTATGGTGGCATTAATGAACATTGAAAATGATGACCTACACCTGTGGGAACCGTTGGTTTCTACTGACCATAAAAGGAAGAAAATGGGATAATGTTGGATAATTCATGTGGGATCTATAGTTGCAGGAGGTGATGTTGCTTAATAGGGAGAATTAACCACATTGAGAAATAATATGGGTAGTTATACCTATTGGACTATGGATTGTTGACATATTTTTAGGTGAATTAATTCATAATGGGACTACAGGACATGTCATGAGATTACTCTTCCAAGAAATTAAGAGGAGTTTGTTTTATTTAATAAAAAAGGGGGCCTCCCTAGAAACTGTAAAAAAATAAACCTTTATAATTACTCAAACTATTTATTATCATTGTAATTAGATATGTCAGAAAAATATTTGTGTTTTACAAATAAATTATATTTATAATTTTTACAGTGCACATGAGCCTTAGCCCGGTTGGAAAGGTCAGTGTTGGTGCATCCAAGCGACCAGGGATAGAATCCAGGCAGAGGCAGAATTTCATGGTTACTATAGCAGTACTGAGGCAGTACTGTAGCATTACTATAGCAGTAATATAGCATGTACTATAGCAGTACTGTAGCGGTAACTGTAGCAAGCACTGGTTGATACTGTAGCAGCCAAAAATATGCCCACGTTTGGGCCTTAGGGCCTCCGATATGGTCCCCGAGTCCTTCATAGGCCTTTGGGAACCCAGGACTTCGGGTCAGTTGGGCCTTCGGGCCACCTCAAAGCCTTCGGTCCACCTTTTTGCAGATGAAAACTAGACAAACCTACAAGGAACAAGCTCTATAAGGAGGATGAGCAAGGAGCATTCACCACAGTAGAAGCTAAACGGATTGCAAGAATGAGAGGGTGTGGAACCTGCCATCAGGACAAGCTGGTGCATGCATGGGAATGCCTAGCCGAACATGAATGCGAAGGTGGAGAGCTGATTTCACGACAAAGACGCTGGGGAGGAGCAGTTCCAAGTTGTTTGTCTGGGTTGTATGTAATGCTTGTGCCCACGTGAAATGAATTCCTCTATGGCCTACAGCCATGTAATCATCCGGCTATGAGCATTGTAGGGTTCCCCCTCATCCCTTGAAAGGTGTATTATCAAAAATCAGTAAAAATCAAGGCCTTCGGGCCATTGGAGGACAGTAAATGTAAAAAAAATTATTAGATAACAAAATTTTAATTTTGTAAAGTTTCCATCCATCTTATATTTTTTAAATATTATTCATTAATTATGGAACACCTCATTTTGGTTTGTTTCTATATATAAAGATATATATTGAAATAAGTATTTATTAATGGAATTGTATTAAAAAAGTTTGTGGTTTCATTTTAGTATCCTCTATCTCTACATTGTTAATAAATAATATAGGTAAATGAATCTATAAACTACTGGAAATGATAATTCAACATGCTCAAGTGATCCATGGTCATTTTTACATTTTTAATTACATAATTCATGTTCAACCATTTATATAATCACATATTTCTACATTGATGATACAATATATAAAAAAATGAACATTGGATTATGAATGAATATAAAAATAATTTTTTCATTGATAATGAATAAAGTAAAAATTTATCTATCATCCTCAAAAAAACATGAAATGGTTAAGAGGGGAAAATGTGTTAATGTGGTAACATTATCTATTTTGGAGATCAAAATCTACATATTTTACACCAAAAAACTCAAGAAATGTTTTTTTCATTACAAATAGTGGTATTATGTTTTTCTCAAAAGTAATTAATTTTTATATAGAAAATTATAAAAAACCCATTTCTCTATCAGTAACAAATTTTGGAGATATTTAGTATATATGAGAGACTTATTATAAAAAACTATGAGTACCAATATTTAAGTGTAACTGGGTTGAGAGTAATTTTTTTGTGAAACATGATATGTAGGGACATACACATTTTTATATGAAAAAAATTTATTTGTAAATATTTGTCATGTATCGAGGAAATAACTTTAAGACAATTATTTTATTTTATTTTTCCTCAAAGAATGATCAGTGGATTATATTTTTTATTGTAAAACATTCATTTGGTTGCTGAAAATATTGATTATTTTTAAGATTTTTATAATATTTATTTAACTACTATATGATAATATATGGATAATAATCACTATGATAGAGATTTATTTCATGCCAATAATATGATCTCATGGAAGGGATATTAGAAGACACACTATTACACAATGAATTATTCAAGTAAATATTTATTTTTAAAATATTTATACTAAAAATACTTGTAAACTCGTAATATTTGATATTAATATTTATAGATATTTAAATTTTTTAAAAAAAAATTAAATTTTATTTTGATTAGTTTATGTAAAGAAATTTGGATTACACAATGTAATTTTTTTATTTATAATGAAATTCAAAAATGATTAAAAAATTTTAACCTCAATATTTGAATCAATATATGATGCTCATTTATTCTATTTTGAATTAATTCTTGAATTTTTCAATTTTAGTTACATATTGTGTTATTGAGGAATCCCGACATCAATATTTTTCCATGTCCACTTCTTTATATTAATTGTTTTCAAATATCTATTTTCAATTAAATATTCAAGAAAAATTATAGATAAAAATTTATTTATAATAGTAAAAATTATATTTTTGTAAACTAAAAAACATTAACTTATAATAAAATTATGGGTAATAGATTTTTATTTACATAATAAATATATTTAAATTATCTATGCCAAGGACGGGTAATATTTAGCATGGAATGTGTATATTTTTCATATTCGATTTTATAAAAATAAATTTTTTATTTAATGAAAATATTTTTTGGTTTCTCCTATTTTAATTATAAAAATAATATAGTGCAACTTATGGAATAATCTCATCATTCTTGAGAGAATATTAAACCCATAGCGTGAATACATGGGATTAATTTTTCACTAAAACATTCACATTATTTTGGGATGTAGAGATTGAGAAATGAATTTTATGGTCATATTAATCTCGCACTCCCATATAAAATGCTGTTTTGGATTTAAATAGCCCTGAAAATATATTATAGAATCTATATTTTATATCATGATAAGAAGATCATTGAAAATTTCATGGAAGAATAGTTTGTGTGTATCCATAATAATATAATTTCCCTTATGCATAATTATTTTCTCAATTTTTCAAGAATTATATTAAAGATCATACTTTGTGTTTGTGTTTTTCCTATAAATGAGTTATTATGTTTTGAATCAAAAAATTTATATATAGATCCAAGAAGGAGAATAAATTGCATATTTATTGATTTTCTCAATAGTGTTTCTAAATATTAATTTAAGGTTCCAAGGAAAATTTATTGAATAAAATATTAATTACAAAATGATATTCATATTTCGAATTAATAATATTTTATGTTTTTTCACTTTTTATAGGCAATGAATAATCTTAGAATATTTTTTCATTTTTGGATAAAAAATATTTGATTAAGTTAAGGCATTAAATAAGATACATTCTTTGATGTTCATATTTCACATGATCATATTTTTGATGAATTGGTGATGCATATTAATTTACTTGAATTGAATATCATTTTAGAATAATTATCCATGATTAGTGTGTTTATTGTTGAATGAAAATTAATTCAAAAAAGGATAGTTCAATTTTTTATAGTATGAACATTGTCTACAACAGTGATGAATTAAAATTATCCATCAAATTTTGGGTTTTGATTTTATAAGAAGTCTATTGTGATGTGAAAATAAATCCATTAAATAATTATGTATTTTTTTTCATGTAGACTATCTAATAAGTTTTAGTTTCTAGCATGATAATTTATTGGATACTGGATAAATTTTTTTAAAGAGTTTTCTAAAAAAATTATCCTTCCTATAGAAGCAAAGGACCCCATCAACCTCATGCATAGGAGACAAGTGGTCAACCTAGTTAGTGATGGTCAAACTACCCACCTCATGTGGAATATATCAAGCACAAAGCATCCACGAGAAGTCATCAAATTTTGGGCGCATTGTTTCTACAAGGGATGTACCTGGAACTCGTGTGGTGATCATGGATCATGCAATGGTTGGGTATAATTCATGTGTGTGTGTCTAGTGTTAGAGGTTATGAACATCATTCATGGATATAGATTTTGATGGTACATGATGATAGATAAGGATGTGAAAAACCCAAGAGATGTCTGATGTGGGATCCTATGAAGCATGTTACATTTTCTTCATTAAAATTTTTACACATAAAAGTAGAAAAACATGATTAAATGAATATCTATCATTAAATAACTTTAAAATATCATCATCAACCTCTCTACCATTTATGTTTTCTCTTATCTGGTGTTTTTACAAAATGTGATGGAGTTCCTAATCACAATTCCATTAATATTTTGTTTCCCACAACACATCTTCACTCTATGTTATGGAAGGCCTAAATTTTTGAGAATTGTTGATTTCATGTTTATCTAATTATTTAGTATAGTATGCCATAATACATGATCATGTTGTATAAAATGAAGTTTGTGGCTCTTTAGTGATTTTGTAAATTTCTAGGGTGTTCTGCCATAGGGAGAATGGACACATCATGGTAGAAATATTTTAAGGATAAGTAAAATGACTACAATATGGATGAAGTGATATGCTTCATGTTTTATGGTTGCACCGTATTTTTTTTATGAACAAGTATATTGTAATGTGATTTTTTATAGTTTCTATGACACATTTGGGACATGCATTCAAACATAGATGTTATATTCATGGAATATAGAAATTTCTACGGTGCCATGATTCATGAAGTTATTTATACAAGTTGGAATCCTTGATTTTTTTAATTGAGGCAATTTAAATGATAATCAAATATTGGATTATATCTATGGTAAGAGATCCTAGTTCTTTTAGATTTTTATGATGATAGTTTTCCTTTCATGAGAAGAATCCACATGAATAAATACATCATCTTATGTTTTTGAAACCGAGATGCACTATGAATTAAGTTGATTTGGGAAGATCCAAAAATCATGGAAAATATTCCCAAATATTGAATATAAAAATGAATTATACTGAGAATAAAAAAGTGGTTCGGCACTATGATTCTAGATATAAAAATATATTTCTTTTGGAAAGATATCCGATATTCAACACCTTCTACATATTATGATATATAAATTAAATGGATAAAACGAAATACTAGTTATATATATTGATATATCATTCTATTAAATTATGAAGAATGATAAAAATGATGTATATAGAATAAAATATCTTCCTATATTTTTTATGTCTTTTGAATTAGAGGCATCCATCTAGATTGAAACTTTATCAGAGAAAAATGCATCTGACTTATGTATTCATGGAATCCCTAATGATTTCAATTGTTTTAGGATGTAGACCAGATCTACTAATATCTATATGAGTTGGAAATTTAATATATTTTATGATCATATAAGGATGAGATAGATTAAATCCTACATCTGTGGGACCAATAATAGATTTCACTATAGTTCCTTGGTTCTAGTAGAATGATTACAAGGTGATATCCTTTCTCAATATTAATTTGATAATAAAAAGGATTTTTTGAATGGGAAAATATCCACCATACCAAGAGCATTATTTCTTGATGTATACTATCCTTTTTTTAGAAATGGGTTCCACTTTTCTTTATTATTTTATTTTCATGTTTGTTACCAAAAATAATAACAAAAATGGAATCAATCACTGAATAAGTGACAAAGGTATAAGAGTTGATAAAAATATGAAGATGATAAATAATAACATAACAACGATTCAATTTTACCAAATTATTAGTGTTTTCATCCCAAATTGATCATTTTAATTGGTAAAAGAGTTACATGTCACATATCTAACAGGATTATCTAAATAGATGCTTATTGATGATTTGAAATTCCATTTATGTTCAAAATGTGCTGAAGAGTTATATGAGTTGTATCAATATGGGAACTGAATTTATTAAAATCCATGAAATTTTATAGTAGAATAATGAAATAATTTCGTAAGAGTAATATTTTATCCATCTTATGTAAAGAGTAAGAATAAGATATTTCCTATTCTTTTCTTATACCCACATAGATTATAATAGTTTGGTATTTAAAACTACTATTAAGGAAATTAAAAACAATTCAACATGATAATATGATGAAGAGTGACATTATGTTTTTTTCAAGACAGATGAATAGTCAGACTTAGAGAAAAGTGGAAATGATTGAAATACATGGTCACTAGATAATTTATAGAGAAAGGTAACCCATCGTGAGGAAGAAGCTGAAATAAGAGAAATACTAATGACATTAATGTTTATATTTTTTGTTCTTACCAAATTATTCATTAATAATGGTTCTAGAATGAAGGATCTTGATAAAGTATTATCTATAGTTTATAATTATTGGGTTGAGGAAATCATAATGAAATATTAATACCATTATTGGATTGAATATAAGTTTCCTATATTAAATGGACACCAGA
Source organism: Viscum album (assembly GCA_963277665.1). Taxonomy (NCBI): domain Eukaryota; kingdom Viridiplantae; phylum Streptophyta; class Magnoliopsida; order Santalales; family Viscaceae; genus Viscum; species Viscum album. The sequence goes on along the minus strand of OY728151.1, from coordinate 1,494,380,435 downwards.
AGAACATAATTTTTTTCAACACATATCAACATGAAATTGAAATGAGTAAGATGAAATAACGTGACACATGAGTACATGAGATGAAGAAAATAATGATGATGAAGTTCTAAAGGTCACAGAATAGTGATAAAGATGAGTTAAGTTAGTAGATGAAGATGAATTCATTGTAAAAATGATATTTCTAGAAATTTATGTTATTGTGAAATCATTGAAAATTCGTTATCTGATTATTCATAGAATGATGAGTGAATAGATTTTATTAGATGATATATAACCACAAAAATATTGAAGTATTATTCTTATCCTTAAGGAACTTAGTATTATGGAATTAAAATATTAGAATCATTTAATGTTTAGTATAATATAGTATCTAAAAAATATGTACCATTCATACTTGTAATTGCAATATTTCTAAATAAGTTTCTATAGACAATGTAGAATTGAAATCATAATGAGAAAAAATAAGGTTAGGAGAAAATTCTGAGAAACACACAATTACACCTGGGGTGGATGAAAGAAGGTGTATAAGGTGTTAATCGCCCAAAAATACCCATTTAGTGAATATTAAAGAAAAAATAAATCACACATTATATTTCATTAATATTATTCAAAATGAAAAATATAAATATTTATGGGGAATTTTTTATACTACTACAAGGTTTGAAAAAAGGATATTTACTATTATCATAAATTTTCAACATAGTAAGATTAATGATAGCATATAAAATGGGGGATAGAAAATGTAGAGAAGAAAAAACCATAAGATAAAGTGAAGAGTACCCCCCTAATAAAATACATTTAATGTTTGTATGACCTCTTTGGTATATTCATTTATAGTTCTCAAAATAGAGAGGTATGAATGTCAAAAAAAATAAATAATTACAAAAAAATCATATGTAGAGACTATAAAATCCTTAATATAATGTCCTGTGTTTTTTAACTAGGTTAAAATAAGAATGTTTTCGAAAATTTTCATTTATTGGATCTATTAGTTTTTAAAACCAGCCCTTGGGATGATGTTTCACGAGTTAGGATTGTTTAAAGTGTTGATAAAGGGTGTTGGTAATGGCTTGAAGAGATTCTCAGGTGTATCAATGGGTTTTAGGAGCACAAGACCCAGAAAATTAGTTTTCCAAAAAATTGGGGTTGTATAGGTGTTTGCATGGGTTTCACAAATTTAGTCAAACAATGCAGGTCAAACCATGAAACATACTGAATGGAAGATAGTGTTATTTTCATGGGCTATGCATGGTTAATCAAAACCATGTGGTCTGATTGTGTGTGTTAAATCAGGTTTTCATTAGTAGATGAACGGTCTGCGTATGGTCAATCAGACCATGTGAGTTCAACCATACTCCTTACCCATTTGTTGAGTTTTGGGTTAATTAATTTCATTAAATTCTATGTAAAAGTTTTTTAATCCAATGTTGTGAAATGTGTGTTTTATTTAATTAAATTCATGGTTAAGATAAATTTAATTACTTGAAGAGAAATTAGGGTTTTAATTAAATAAATTCAATTGAGATAATTTAATTAAGTTGTGATGGGTTGGAGTTTTTATTTAATTATATCCATTGAATGGAATTTAATTAAATGAGGATTTTGAATGGAGAATTAATTTATTTAAATTTTATTGAAGAGAATTTCATTTAATGGTTTTGATTGGTGGAATTTATTTAATTAAATTATTTTTAGAGAATTTAATTAAATGAAAATGATTTGGAGAATTTATTTAATTAAATTCTGTTGAATGAAATTTATTTAAGTGAGGTTTAAATGAGGTGTATATGGGGAGGTTGGGGGTTTTAGAAGAAACATTTTAATTAAATGATAATAATAATAATATGAGTGTTACAATCATTACAATTATTATATTAATTATTATAATTATTAGAAGGGAAATAAATATGGTGAGGCACAGACACTGTTTGAGGTTCCCCCCTCTCAGCTCCCCCATGGGTGACACACCACCCATCCTCCCGGCTCCCTCTCCATGCACCAAATCGTGGTGGTCTCTTCATTGATTTTGTCTGTCTCAAAAACGTAAGAATTTTTCCATGAAGTTTGTTATTCACATCAGTAGTTTTGGATATTTATTGCTCATTCCATTTTAGAATGGAACCATAATTTCTAGAATTGATTAGGTTTCTTTATTTATTCCAATTCTAGGTGGTGCAGATGATGTCTCAAGACCCATTGGTTATTATTCTGAAGACCTCCGATGAAGGTGGAGTGATTTGGCTTGATTTGGTTCGATAGCATCATATTTCGGTTAGGATATATACTTAAAAATAGCTTTCATACCACTTGAATTATGTTCTTATTGTGTATTTGTGTGGGGGTTGATTAATTTTGTGTGTGTTGATCCCTACTGCACTAATCTTAGGTATTAGTTACTGTTCTTATGTCGATTTAATTAATTCTGAGTGCATGCATGTTGTTGTGGAGGTGTGTGTGTGTGAGTATATGACAGTTTAAGTTAGAAAGCATTGGCTCAGCCAATTCATGAGGTAGGGTCCTCTACATTTCTTAATTAATAAAACACAGTATTTTTTTAATGATATGATGTTGATTAATTTGACTACAAATTCTGAATAGAGTTTTCTTTTGTATAATTTTTTTTGTTAGATTATAAAATCCCGTTTTTGAAATAAAATTCTTCTAATGGAGGTCCACTACCATCAAGATAAAAACATAATAATCAGATAGATATGGTCGTTTAGCTTTCTGATACATGAATTTCAATTACTTCCCTGACATGTTGATGCACTTGGTCTAAGTGGTAATTATTATTTTTGGGCGGGTTAATATGAGATAATTAATTTGGAAATTATCATAGGAAAATATTTATACAATTAATTGTGAATTAATAGTGAGATTTGAAATTGTAATTTGGATAATTAATCCGAGAATTAATTTTGTGATATTGAAATAGTTGCATTAGAGAAAATTAACTTGTGAATTAATTATGTAACATTGAAAAACTTTCCATGAGATAATTAATTTGGGATGTAATTATGCTATATTGAAATGGTTGCCTTGATATAATTAATTTATGAATTAATTATGTGATATTGAAATGATTTCCTTTAGAAAATTCATTTGTGAACTAATTATGTGATATTGAAATAGTTTCCTTTAGATAATTAATTTTTGAATAAATTATATGATATTGATATGGTTACCATGAGATAATTAACTTTTGAAATAATTATGAGATATTGAAATGGTTTCCTTGAGATAATTAATAGGGAAATTAATTATTTGATATTGAAATTGTTGCATAATAGACAATTAATTATTGATTTAATTATGTGATATTGAAATGATTTCGTGGAGATATTTAACTGTGAATAAATTTTGGGCTTTGAGTATTGTAATTGAGATAATTAATCGGTGGATTAATTACAAAATATATTAAATCAATTATGTTGAGATAATTAATTTTGAATTAATTATATGCATTAAGATTGTTAAATAGATAATTAATTATGGGATTAATTATGAGATATTGAAATGGATAAGTGGAAATAATTATTGGTGAACTAATTATGTGCCTTTGATATTATGATATATATATTTAATTTTGGAATTTATTATGGAGATTTTAGATTTTAAATTAGATAATTAATTATGGAAAATTAATCATTAGATATGATTTGTGTTGTCATTAATTAATTGATGAATTAATTAATGGGATTTTTGTACCTAGTTAATTTTGAGTTTTGTAATGGATTTTAGTATGGCCAATGAGATGAAAGGGAGGCCCTTACATCATTTTTTTATTAGAATGTTATGCCCATGTTAATGTTTTAATTTAAATACTTAATATGGTTTTACATAAGTATAAATGTGAATATTATTGATTATATGTAATTGAAATTGGATATTGAAATACATGATAGGTCAAATGCTTCATGCATTATATATTGGGAATGGTTACACCTTGTATAGGTAAGGGAGCCAAGGAAATGTGAGAGATAATGGTGAGAATTAATATTTTAGTTTTTGTGATGATCCTCTAGAGATCGTGAGAGCTCGTGGAGTTGTGCTTGGGGATAGACCATGTATTATACTCTTGGTGATGGATATATGTGTGTAATGTCCCGATCAATCCAACATCATTTTCCAAAGGACTATGAGAGACTGGGGTAGAAAGACCCTATGAGCATCGATTTTGATTTCCATGAGACCATGAGAGCCCTTGGAGTTTGGACAAGGGGAAAGACCATGAGTGGTTCCCCAAGTAATTAATGTATGGGAATTACATCACGGTCCAACGAGAAATAGTATCCACGGTATATGACTATTTGGAGTTGGTAAACACTTGGTACATATTAGAGAATACTAATCATTTCTATATATATATATATAATCTTTTATAATATATATACATAATTCAATTTATCATAGAAACTAGCCATGCGCTAAATCATGAATCACCATTAGGATTCCCTTAACAACCAAGATGAGTTATTTGTTATTTGTTCAATTATATTATTTCTTTGATATACTTTCACACTATATCATTTAGTTTCATTTTTTAGATTGCTCTAGTCACTAGTGGTACCGACATACTGATATTTATATCTCCCACCCTATTCAGGCTGCTATAGCACAGGGGTAAATGAGTAGACTCTACTTGTTTACAAAACTATGGGCTCTTGACTGTGTTGTTTCCGTGTACATGGGAGTTAGTAGCAAAGGAATGAGTGGGAAATCTAGATTCTCATTGAGATCTTCCTTAGGCCTTTGGGTCTTTTAATTATTTTCTATACTAATATGTAAATAATAATGATTTGATTACTACTCTTAGATATGAACCATAATGAAAAGCATATATTTTTTAAATTAGCATTGGACATTATTTTATTGAGTTTATATTACAATTGACATCTACTACATTAGTTATTGCTTTCAGATTATTCCTATATTTTCATCTATCTGTATATTTTTATACAACTTTTAAAACTCTATTATGAGGGTATAGTATCTCCACTAACAATCCTTATACCCTTGCTATTAGTCGGTAGCCTCTAGCATATGAGGAGGCACGCAAGAGGTTATATGGCGAATAGTATGGCTGCCGGTTCGATGGTAAGACAGTTCTTGACATTAAAATTGGTATTAAAGGCCGATTATACTTTTTTTTCCATTTTTATTTCTATTTAGGGTAGGCAGATAGGAGACTAGAATTGTTTCGGTGCTCGGTTTATAGTCTTGCTTGTGGCTGATCACCCTATGTATGAGGAATGACTAATTGGTTAGGGATGGGAATTAATATTTATTCTATTCAAGGATACAATTGATATTATTTTTCCTTGAGTTTATGGTGTATTCTATTGACTATATATTTATTTTAAGAATATTTTAAATTTTCAATGGCCTGATATGGAATTGATGTTTCATTACATGAATCAACATAGTCACTTAGAGATTCACATATCATACATATAACACACCATGTAGTTTCATTAGTAGGATGCTTACTAATTTTGATTGAGCGCCTTTGGAGGAATTCCATGTTTTTATTTTCTTTAACATGCCTCTTTAGATAGCATGTTTTAGTTATATATTTAACATTCATTGGGGGTTATCTGCCATGATGCCTTCGATTTTATCATGTTTTGTTGTTGTTCCATACAATTGTGTTATATCAGGTTTCTATGTTATTTTTTAGTGATATTCTAGATATGTTTTGATACTTCAATGTATACAAGGGTGAAAATTGATTGGTTTCATTTACACTAGGATACATTTTCAGTTATAAGGTGTATAGTAACCTTACAACTGTAAAAAGGATAACTTGGGTGTTTGAACCATTTGAAAAAATGGGTTTCTAAAGTTAAAATGTTAAGTGGAATTTGAATTGATTAAATGAGAGCCCAATGCCACCTGTAAAATTTATTGATGCTTTACAGATTGGTATATGTCATGTGATTTCACTTTTGGGGTTTCATTTTGAATAACCTAGATTGCGTAGATGGGAACCTCAGAAGTTTTCTTCTGAGTAAAATGAATATAAATGCTAAATTTACTATTTATGATGAAATGAAAATGAATGGTAATTGTTTAAATAGGATTTTTGTTATAGATTTCTTGTTTTCCCATTAGATTTTGATTGAAACCCACATTAGTTTTCGTGAAATAGTACATCTGTGTTTGTAAAGAAATTCATCAAATGTTTAAAATTTTGAAATGAATAATGTTTTGGAAAAAATTAAAAATGGTGATTTTGAGACTAATGAGTTTTATTTTCTGTGACCAAGAGATATTGTTGGCGTGTATGCTTCATAAGGGACTAGCCCATGGCTGGTAGGACCCTTAGAAATTGAGATTCTTTGTTTAAGCTGTGAGTGTTTTGATGTTGTTATAGTTAATGTGTCATTGTCCTTAGTAGAACATTTGCGTTTAAAGAATGACAACCTTGTTTTTAGTTTTGTTCATTATATCTTGAATCTTGATGTGGGAATAACCATTGGGGAATTCAGGGTTCAACAGGTTATCCATGCCTTTGGCATGATCATCCATTAAAGATGTCCATGGGTTAACTTCATAGTAGAATTTTTGGGGAATTAAGGTAATATTATCCCATTACACATGATATGTTTTGGGACTATGGTGTTTTGACACACCAGTAGGTTTAAAATTTTCATATTTCATGTGAGATGTTGGTGTGGTGATCGTGGTTTGTGGAACATTACACGTGCATTTGTGGTGTTTATGATGTAATGCCCATGTGAATGACTGGTCTTTTCATTTGATAACATGGACACACCAATGATGGGTAGTGTCCCATTAGTTTTTCTGTACGTGTTAGAGATGGAACGGAAGCATGAACTTGATGAGTTTGTCGGTGTGTGAAAACCATTGGAAACTCCATTTGTTTTGGAATAATTTCAGAGTTATGATTTGACTGAACAATGATTCCTTGTGTGGAATAGGCATCAAGTTTTGTTCAATGATGTGTAGGCAGGTGAAGCTGAGCCTTTTGGTAAAGAGTCTACCGATATTAGCTTTACAGATATTTTTGTGCCATGGGTTTACTCTTAGTGATCTCTTCTAAATGAGATGAGCATGTACCCTATCATGGGCTAGTCCTGGATACACTCAGAGAGCATCGGTCTTACGCTATGATATCATTTAAAAAGTCATTTGGCTTCGTATAGTTGTTGTTATATAGGTTGTACGTGGGATGTGTGGTTCATTGGGTTATTAATTTATTAGTGTTTAGGACCGACTGTTTTAAAATATCCAAGTGATGGATTCTATTGGGGAGGTCAACAAAATTCATGTGTGGGCCTTAGATTACATGTGGGTAGTGATGGAATCATTTTAAAGGCATGTTTTCAATTTAATTGTGTGTGTAGGTTATATGGGTTTGTGTTGAAATTCATGAAAGGAGCCTTGGATTTTGAGTTTGACGGAAAAATGTTAAAAATATTGGTGGAAATCATGATTGAGTGGATGGTTAAAGAGATAAAGATGAGATTATGTCTCCAGTTTTGTGTGCTCGATTAAACACTATTCTGATGTTTTGGGTTTGTTTTTGAGAATTGGATCAGATTTTTAAGGGTTAAGACATTAAGCTTGTGTTTTCTTTAAAGGTTTGTTTGGTGGATAGAAACACAACATGATCATTCAAATAAGACGTTATAACATTGGTTTTTTGGTTTATGTTGCAGTAGTTCCTGATGGATTCTCATGGATGTGAAGATTTTAAGGTGGGGGGTTAGTGGTTTATCAATTAATCATTTCAATTAAATGATAAAAATAATAATATGAGTGTTATTATTATTATAATTATATGAAGTGAAATAAATTGGGAGAGGCTCACATCTTGGGTGAGGCACGACCCACCCCTGTGGCTGTCCTATGGATGGCGCACCACCCATCGTCTCAGATCTGTCTCTGCGTGCTGGATTGTGGTGGTCTCTTTATAAAAGATGTATGTCTTAGTGAGGTAATTATTTCTCCATGAATCTCTTTTTTCTCATTGGCTATTTTGGCTCTTCGTCTCCTGGCCTCCGTTAGGCCGAAACCCAAATGTCTAGTATTGAATCAGTTTCAATCTTTTCATTTGATTCTTGGTGGGGATGATGTTGTATTGGGACCCATTGTTCCATATTCTAATGCCTGCCATCAATGGTGAAGCGATTTGGTTTGATTTGGTTCACTACCATCATACTTTGGTAAGCCTATAAACCTAATAATTGGGTTATCACTCCTTGAACTATTTTCTTAAGGTGTATTTGTGTTTTGGTTTATTAATTTACTTTTTGTTGGTCTCTTCCGCAATAATCATGGGTTCTGGTTGTTGTTGTCTAGGTGATGCAATTAATTCTGATTGCACATATTCTTTTTTTGAGGCGTGTGTGCATAATTAGATGAAAATTTAAGTTAGAAATCCTTGGCTCAGAAAATTCCTTGAGTAAGGGTCCTCAACATTTCTTAATTAATAAAATTCAGTAGTTGTATAATTACTACTTTTGATAAATTTTACTGTAAATGCATAGTGGAATTTTTACTGAAATAAAATGTTTTCTTAGATTAAAAAATCAAATTTTTGTAATAAAACCCCTCCAATGAAGGTGGGTTTCCTTCATGTTAAAAAAACGATTAAAATCGATATGTTCATTTGGATTGATGATATTTTTTTAAATTAACACCCTTACATTTTGACGCACTTGGGTGAAGTGGTAATTACATGTTTTGTGAGGGTTAAGTTGAGATAACTATTTATAATTTAATGAGTGTAAAACATTGACACAATTAATTTTGAATTAATTGTGAGCATTGAAATTGTAATTTAGATAACTAATTAGTGAATTCATTATGTGATATTGAAACGGTTTAATTGGAGATAACTAATTTTTGAATTAATTATGTGATATTGAAAAAGTTACCTTGAGATTATTAATTATTGAATCAATTATGTGACATCTAAAATATATTCTTCAGAAAACTATTCTGTGAATTAATTTTGTGATATTGAAATGGTTACCATGAGATAATTAATTTGGGAATTAATTTTGATATATGGGAATGATTACCTTGATAAAATTAATTTTTGAATTAATTATGAGATATTGAAACAGTTTACATGAGATAATTAATTTGTGAATTAATTATGTGATAATGAAATGGTTTCCTTGAGATATTTAATTGTGAATTAATTTTGTTCTTTGAGTTTTTTAATAAAGCTATTTAATCAGGTGATTAATTATGATATATATTAAATTGGTTAAGTTGAGATAATTAATTCTAAATTAATTATATGTTTTGAGATTGTAATATAGATAAATAATCGGGGGATTAATTATGAGATAGTGAATTTTCTAATTTGAGATTATTAATTATAAATTAATTATATGTCTTAGGTATTGTGATCTTTATATTTAATTGTAAAATTGATTATGCAGAGTTGATATTTTTAATAAGATAATTAATTACGTAAAATTCATTATGAGATATGATTTTTTTGTTGATTAATTAATAGCTGAATTAACTAATGGAATTTTTGTACTGAGTTAATTTTTGAGTTAGCTAATGTATTTGAATATGGACAACGAGATGAATGAGACTTCATTTCCTCATGTTTCTGAGTTGAATGTGAATACCATGTTAATCTTTTAATTGAAATACATTAGGTGGTTTTCCTTAAGTATAATTACGAATATTTTTGAATAGATATAATTGATAGCCACTAATGAAATGCATGATAGTTTAAATGATTTGTGTATTATCTGTGGTCAATATTTACCCCTTGTACAGGTAGGGGAGACAATGGACTTTGAGAGCCCTTGGGGAGAAAGAATCTATTAGTTTTTGTGATGATCCTCTAGAGATAGTGAGACATCATGGGGTTCAACCAAGGGATAGACTTTGTGCACTAATCTAGGTGATGGATGTCTGTGTGTTATGATCTAATATATCCAACAAAGTTTTCCAAAAGACCATGAGATCTTGGGGTAGGATGACCTTCTAATATTCCATATTTATTTTCATGAGACGGTGAGAGCTCTTGGAGTATAGACCGGGGGCAAGACTAAGAGTGATTCCCCTGGTAATGAATGTATGAGCATTATGTTCTTGTCATGCCAGAAATAGTATCTAGGGTATATGTCCATTTGGTGTTGGTACGTGCGTGGTTCATATAGGAGTATGATAAGAATATCTATCTGTTTATATATACATATACCCTATTAATATATATATATATATACATCATTGGCATGATCAGATAAACTTAACGTGGGATGGCGTAGGTATCACCGTCAAGTGTCCCTTAGGATCCTAGACAAGTTGTTGGTTATTTATTGAATTCTGTTACTGCTTCGATATAATTACATGTTGTTTCATTTTATTTAATTTTCTTGATATAGCTAGACACCAATGGTTTTAGACTAGTGATATTTTTATCTCACACCCTATTTGGGCCACCATTGCACTGGGGTACCCGATAAGACTCTACATGTGTGTAGGAATATGTTCTCTTGATTTTGTTGTTTCCATGTACTGATGAAGCTTGAATTTTCAAATATTATATACTCTATTTCAATTTTCTAAATCCCACCAAAGTGTTACTTTATGGTAAATTGTCACATTTTTATGTTTTAGTGGTATTTTGAGCTCAATTGCAATAATGGCTTAATTTTGGTGTTTAACTGTTTTATTTGTCTTCATTATTTAGGCCATATCATTATCTACACTGAACCAAATTGTGAAATAAATTTTATGTAGGATTACTTACATCATTTTCCTAATTTCATCATTCTGGAGGCCCAGCTCAATCAATAATTTGGAGGCCCAAAATCAGCTCAAAATCCGGACCTCATAATTTGTGCACAGATTTGGAATGTTTTAAAGATGAGCTTGTATCTCGAAGTATACCAGTTATATGGAGATGAAATTCAACAAGGAGATGGAAGAGGAACTAATTCACATCTTTCATTAATGATTCGACGTCTTAATCAGCTGATTACAAGGTCGTAATGGCATTGGAAGATGTAAATGTTGAAGACGAAGAGTCACCTAGACAAATTTAATTTTCCGCACCAAAATAGTCATAAATCCTTCATACGTGGACCAATTTGTCTGAAAATATATGGGGAGACGCAGAAGACTATTTGGAACAACTTTCAAGAAGGACCCATTTCCCCATTCTTCTATTTAGTGGGACTAAAATTCGATGTAATACGGAGGCCAGAATTGAGTCGAGATTTCATCAACCATTTTCCCTATAAATTTGTATCTCTTCTCCTTTTTACAAAGGATATCCATTTCAAGGGGGAAAGGTTGAGTTTTATTTTTGTAATTGTTATTTTTATTTATAATATATATTAGTGTAGCTTTCATATTCTTCTGTGTATTTCTTCTTTTCTTTCATTTCTTTTATTTTATGTGTTTCTCCCACCGTGCTTCTTTCTAACTCCATGCTTGTGGAGAGCTAACCCTCAATTTTGTTCAAGGGGGGAAGTGGTTGTATTTGAGTTATTTGTGCTTTATTGATTTATCATGATTTATTCTAAGGATTCAGTAGTGGTTAAATGATTTTGGTTAGCGGTCTCCAGAATTTCTCTACTATTGTCTTCTTCCTCCTCTTTTATTATTTTTGTTTCCCATCAATTTCCAATTCATTCAAATGGTGGAGTTTGGATTGGGAATTGATGTGGAAGAGATTAATCCTATATGAAGAGATCTCGTTGTAGGGTAATACATTCCAAACGAGAGGGTGTGGAGTGATAGGTCTTGATCTCCACATTGAATAATTCATTGATAAATATTTTGAATAACAGTGATAATTCCACAATGAAACCCTAAAAACAATGGTTTTCTTTTACTAACTTCTTTGTGTCATTTTATCCTTTTCTTTGTGTTTTATATTTTCATATATTTATATATTTATATTATATTTATATATTGTGTCTTTCAATTCCCCCCATTTATATTTGTATCATATTTTATATTAGTTAGTTTATAATAGTGACAATAGGAAAATAGTGTGTGTTAGAAGCCCCATTGTGATCGACCCTAGGGTGTTCCACTACGGTACTTTTTTATGTAAATAAGAATTTAATTAAATTTTGGTTTGTGAAAAACCACTCTCATCAATTTTTTGTTGTTTCCAGGGAGGTCAAGTGCTTTCACAATCTATTTTTCATAAAAACCAAAAAAATTATAAATTTCAAAAACTAAAAAAAATTGTTTCATTGAATATCAATATTTTTGGTCGAGATGGATTATTTTGGGAATTTTAATATTAATTTCCAAGTACTGAATTTTCTAGCAGGGAAGAGTCTCTTATTCTGCAGATGGAAGAAGATTATGTGATGATTCAAAATAGTTTCAAAATCCTTGAACAACCAAGAAAGATGGTAGCATCGCTGGCGGTCGAAGTTGTAGAAGTTAAAACTCTACGACTGGAACGACAACAACAAAATAACCAAGATAAAGAAGAAAAGGTAAATTTTGTTCCACCTACATTTGAAGTTGACTAACCCAAGGAAGACTTGAAGATTAAATTTGAAGATACAATAGTCTCTCCTTGGTCATTTCTTGATGAGGTTCCTGAAGAGGAAAACCCAGCTGATACAACTGTGGGAGATTAACATGATTCAGATGAACATTGATTAGATTTTGTTGAAGATCATAAGGTATGTTATCGTCCAATATTTTTAAAATATGAATCAGCACCTCTATACCCCTCTCTTTCTTTGTAAGAAGATGAAGAAGTCCCTGTTGAAAAAGAATTCCCAGTGTCCCTTCCTAAAGAGATCGTTTTTCCAGCTGAACTAGACGAAAGGGAATATTTTTATATTTATTCTTCATGTTTTAATATTATTCTAGTGGAATTATTTTCTGACTTCCCTTATGATTTTTTTGAAACAGAATCACATGAGAAAGCCCTGGATGTTGAAGTCGAATTGGCCAAAGAAGTCATGGCTGAAGTTGAGGACCCATTATTTATTCTTCCCCCATCTTATAAGTTGTACCACATAGAATAGTGGGAGGAACGGATGTACTCATTATGTGGGTTCCTCCAAGACATGTATCAGTTAAGGATCATTGGGAGAAATATGTTCTAGTGGTTTTTTGTGCAAGAAACCCTATCCACCATCAGATTGGGGTTAAACTGCTGTAACTGCTGGACTAGGGGAAGTAAAAACCTATCACCCGCTTGGGGGTCAAACCAAGAATTATCCTCTTTCTTCTCCTTCCTCTTTGTTTTTATTTATTTTTCTCATATTTTCTTTATTTCATGCTTTTTATTTCAAGTGGTAGTAGCTAGTATCTTAACTCAAGGCTTCCACTATAAAATAAAGTCAGCTAGTATCTTTCCTTCCCTTTATTTTCCCTCCATTATCATTATTTTGTTGAGCTGCAATGGGGGGTAGTGAAATCTAGGTGTGGGAGGAGTGTATACCTGATTATATGTTTTGTGTGCTATATTTTTATTTTTATTTTTCTTCTTTTTAGGATTATTGAGCTTTAATAAATATTCTGGTCATTTTTCACACATCAGTTGATTTTGAGAATGTTGAGATGATTTTTGATAAAATGGAATTTATATGATTGTTGATGTGAGATACTGTTTTCTTGAATTGGATTTTCTAGAATTTTTATGATTTTGAACAATTTTTGAAATTCATGTCCATTTAACACTGAATCAAATATATTTTATTCTCCTGTGAGGTATTCTGAACCATTTTTGAAGTACTCTTTCTAATACCTACACTTTCATGAGAGAATCTTGGATTTTGTGTGAGAACCAGAACTTGTGATTTTTTCTCTTTTGATGCTTTGGATTTCATGGAATGTTTTTGATATGATTGAGGCATTTTTTGGCTATCCATATTATATCTTGAGACCTACCTTTACATGTTTCCTTCATTGGCCCTTATATTCCATGAATTGCCTTATAGGATTAAGCCACATTACAAGCCGAATTTTCCATACCTACCCGCACTCTTGGTATTTTGCGTGGATATTTCAAGTTTGAGTATTGGGGAAGGGCCTTCCGTGTGCGTTCTTTGGGATGTGTTTCATTAATGGGGGATGTGAGGTGTGTGTCAACATTTTGGGCAGTGGATGATAAATATCAAATTGGGAATGATTACTCCTTTCAATGTTCTATATTGGTTTTATCTGGTTCTCCTTCAAAAAAAATAAAAAAATAGAAAAAAATGGAGATGGTTTTGAATTTATCATTGTACTTACTTTTATGACTCATGTACCTATCTAAATTCAAGGTCATGATGGTTATTCATTCATTGTATTCAATTTTATTCTCATTCTCCCTGAAAAAAAATCATAAAAAAATAAATTTGTGCCTTTCTGGAGCTTTATGAAAAAATGAAAAAAAAGAAACAAAGTGGGAGAATTTGGATTCAATAATTCATTGGATTCATTTCATGGTCCATGTCCCATGTCATAAAAAAGGTTTGGTGTTGTGTTTCACACTGTTAAGTGGATTTAGTGAGGTTCATCTTGTGTTTTCACTTGATTATTCATGCATTGTACTTAAGAGTCCAACCTCATCTTTCTTACCCTAAATTTTTCAATCATTTTCCCACCAACCCTAAGCCACAGAATTAACCTAGAAAATGTCCAAAAGATTGAATTTATTTTCATGGTTCACGCTGTGGAGAGATGAGAATTGTCACATGCCTATGGTGATACATGCACATTCCAAGTATGAGCATAACTCCAGATTTAATTTTTCTTGAGTGAAGAGTGACACAAATATCAAGCTGAAGTAGGTTGTGATTGGCCCATGGATGGATTTCTGAGGTTGAAAAAATTTAAATGTGAGGAATGAAAATTATTGGGAATTCTTTTTCATACAGGATACATGATGTAATTTTATTTTGGAAGAGATCATTGACATGTTCTCATTTTTTTATTTTTGTGTGAATTTTGATTTGAATATATGATGATTTCTCAGGAGTGAAATGATTAAGTGTGGGGGAATGATGAAGCTTGAGTTTTTACATATTATATACTGTAATTAAATGTTCTAAAGCCCTCCAATGTGTAATTTTATGGGCCATTGTCACATTTTTATGTTTTAGTGGTATTTTTAGCTCAAATGCAATAATGGATTAATTTTGGTGTTTGACTGTTTTATTTGTCTTCATTATTTCGGCCATACCATTTTCTAGACTGACCCAAATTGTGAAATTGGTTTTATGTAGGTTTAATTAAATAATTGGTTGAATTTCATCCTTCTAGAGGCCCAGCTCAATCAATAATTTGGAGGCCCAAAATCAGCTCACAATCTGGACCTCGTAATTTGTGCACATATTTGGAATGTTTTAAAGATGAACTTGTATCTCGAAGTATACTGGTTATATGGATCTGAAATTCCACAAGGATATGGAAGATAAATTAGGTCAAATCTTTAATTAATGATGCCATGTATGAATCGGCTGATTACAAGTTAGTAATGGAATTGGAAGTTGGAAATGTGGAAGACGAAGTGTCACCTGGACAAATTTAATTTGCCGCACCAAAACAGTCATAACTTCTTCATACGTGGACCAATTAGGCTAACAATTTGTGGGGGGATGCAGAAGACTATTTTTAAGAACTTTGAAGAAGTATCCATTCCCCATTCTTCCATTTAATGTGCCTAAAAGTAGGTGTAATCCAAAGGTCAGAATTGGGTCGAGATTTCATCAACCATTTTACCTATAAATTTGCACCTCTTCTCCCCTTTACAATGGATAGCCATTTAAAGGGGGAAAGGTTGAGTTTTATTTCTGTAATTGTTATTTTTATTTATAATATATATTAGTGTACCTTTCTTATTCTTATATGTATTTCTTATTTTCTTTCATTTCTTTTATTTTATGTGTTTCTCCCATAGTGCTTCATTCTAACTCCAGGCTTCTGGAGAGCTAACCCCCACTGTTGTTCAAGGGGGGAAGTGGTGGTATTTATGTTTTGTGCTTTATTGATTTATAATGATTTATTCTAAGGATTCTGTTGTTAAATAATTGTTGTGAGCGGTCACCCCACTTTCTCTACTATTGTCTTCTTCTTCTTCGTTTATTAGTTTTCCATCCCATCAATTTCCAATTCATTCAAACAATGGAGTTTGGATTGAGAATTTATGTGGAAGATATTACTCCTGCATGAAGAGGTATCAGTTTAGGGTAATACATTCCAAAGGAGAGGGTGTGGAGTGATAGGTCTTGATCTCCACATTGAATAATTCATTGATAAATATTTTGAATAATCGTGATACTTCCACAATGAAACCCTAAGAACAATGGTTTTATTTTACTAACTTTTTTGTGTCATTAATTCCTTTTCTTTGTGTTTTATATTTTCATATATTTATATATTTCAATTATATTTATATATTGTGTGTTTCAATTCCCCCCCCCATTTATATTTGTATCATATTTTATATTAGTTAGTTTATAATAGTGACAATAGGAAAATAGTGCGTGTTAGCGGACTCCTTGTGATCGACCCTAGGGTGTGCCACTATGGTACATTTTTAGGTAAATAAGAATTTAATTGAATTGTGGTTCGCGACAAACCACTCTCATCATGTACCTTTGATTTAGGAGCAAAGGACCAAGAAGGAACTCAGGATTCTCATGGAGATCACCCTTGGTGCTTAGGGTCTTTCATTATTTTCTGTACTGAGATGTAATCCTTACTGTTTTGTATACTACTTTTGGATATATACCACTATGACATGCATACAGTGTATAAATTATAATTGGCCATTTTCTTTATACAGTTGATATTACAATTGAATTTTGTTGCATTATTTATTTATTAATACTTATTCCTCTATTGTAATCTATTTATATAATGTTATAGTACCTTAAAAACACTGATATGAGGGCATAATCCCCCACTGATAATCCTTACACCCATTTCACTAGTTGGTAGACTCTAGAGTACGTGGATGCACACTTCAAGTCATGTGGAAACTAGTCCAAAAACTGGTTTGATGGTAAGACAGGATGAGATGTTCCACTTATGAATTATTCAAGAGGAAATATCTATAGATAATATTCCCAATAATTAATTAAAGTATAATAGAATGGTAATACGTGTAGAAATATAATCACGAATTACAAAAAACCAAAGAATATCATAATGGTTGCTACATAAAAGTGAATAAGTTGACTAATTTCTAGAAGAATATATCTCAAAATGTATCACTTTATTTGGGCCATCAATATCAAAATGAGTGGAAGAAATCTTGAGAATAAAATGTGAAGTCAATTAAAATGAAAAAAATAAATTGACTAAAGTTCCATAAAGAACACATGAGAATCCATGTGAATTTAAATGAATCATGTGAATAATCCAAATGAAAAAATGGATATTTTCTTAATAGATGTTTAAATATAAATAAATATTAAATAATATCATGAGATGAAAAATCACAATGAAATGATTAAGAGTCCAAATCATGATGTTTAATTTCATGAGATATTATTAAAAAACGATAACTTAAAAAATTCCTATGTATAGTGTAGAAGGTGAATGAAGGATAGAATGATTTTTAATGTGTGTTTTTTTAAAATCTAGATTAAGTTGAAATATTGAAAAATAATTGTAATGAACTTAGTGATGAGTATGGTTTGGTTTTCACTGGAAAAATAAATGTTGTATAGAATGTTTCTCAAATTGAAACTAAAGATGACATGCTATGGATATAAGGAACCAGACTTATTATATTACATAATCTTGAATTTAGTCAAAAAACCACTTCCTGTAATATTGCATTTATTTTCATGTTTAGATATTTAGAGAAAAGGGACATAACACATTCATGGAATTACACATTAATACAGAGTGGACACCATAAACACAATACTAACTTCTTCCAAAATATAAAATATTTCAAATCAAACATGATTTCATTGATAATTCTTCAAAAATTTATCTTAGATTCCTTCTTCTTCTTACAAATCCATATAAACTATGGAAATAATTCAAAAACTTTGGAAGAGAACAAAAATATTAGTAAGGGTTATAAAAAAAATGAAAGAACATATTAGTCCATGAATACTAATAATGTGTCAAATAATATTTGAAAGACATACCTTTCACCCATATATGCTTACTATGTGAAACATGAGATTTCCAAAAGACCCTGACAAAACATAAGAACATAAATATAACCATATAGGTATCTTGGGGTATTACATACATAATCTTGTAACCCACTTGGCTACCTTATAATTTGTAACCCTCACGGCTACAATACAATTTGTGTAACCATCGCAGTTACACATGGAGTAACCATACGACCAACCTCCAATATACAAATACCGAATAAATTGGATGTAAATAGAGGTCCCAAAATTCATCATAAATAATTCACAATAACCAAAACATAATCATACAACATGAATAACTCAATAAAAACATTTCTTTCGAATTTCGTAAAACAAAATTTTAGAAGAGGATTATTAATTGAAATGTCACTTACAAATTTCATATATTTGACGTAAGAATCAAAATAACTGAAGGAAAATGTTTATACACTATAATAACATATATTAAAACATAATATAAACACAAAATCATCACAACAATTATCTTTAAAATGAACAATTAATGAAGTAGAATGATTACACAATGAATGAAAATACGGTTAAGAATAATTTTACTTTGGGGTTGTCTTACATCAATATTGTTTAATAATAATTTATAATGGTTAAAAGAGTGTTATTAATATCATAAAGAAACATATACATCTTTAAAATACCTTATATTATCATTTCATTACATCATCTCACCCATTAATTGTTATAATTTTGTTCCGTTCAGTTTTTTGAGTGAATTCCTTACATGATTTCCATGATCCGTTTATGATCGATAATCTTGAATATTGGAAGTGAAACTCTAGAATTCTAATGAAATGGTATCTAAATATTTCCTGAACAAAAAACTATATAATTTATCATTTTGGGTTCTAACATGAGGATGATTTATAATTTATAACATTATTGATATTTGTTTATGTCATTTTAGTGATTCTTCGATCGTAATGGCCTCATTTGTTATATAAATTAAATACATGTGTAATAAATGATTCCATGACCTTATATAAAATATAATAAATAAATTATAATCTATTTCAACCATTAAATGATTCCATGACCTGTCTTGAAGGATGTAAAATAAATTGAAATCACATAGTCCACGATGTCTGTAATTCGACACATCACAAACGATGTTTTAATTTATTAGACATGTGAGAGAGGAGAAGTAATGTAATGGTGTGTATTCCATAAACATGAAGAAATACATAATATTTAAGATTCTATATCATTCACTAATTTTGGATAAGGGGATGTGAGGAAAGAAAAATAAAATAATTGAAGATTAAAATAAATGAAAATTTGAGAAATCCCTTTAAAAAATTTCGCCGCCTAACGATGCCACTTAAAATTTCATAAAATATTTTGACGAGAGAAAATTTGTCTCTCATAATTGTTACATATTATGGTAATTAAGGTGATATGTAATGAAATATCCCAACGTAAGCCAATGAAAATTAAAAAGAATAATGTAAAATGAATGAAAATAAAGAAAACAAAAGCGGATTTTACATCTTGATCTCTTCTCCTTTGGATCCTTTTTAAGGCCTTTGGTTTTGGTCTGTTGGTGAGAAAAAAATCTCTAGGATGTGGGGAAGATCCTTGGGAGGTGTATTGGTCAGAAATTAGGTAATTTTCATGTCTAGAGGGGTGTGGGGGGAAAAGGGTAATTAGGGTGGTATTTATAGTGGAGGAGTGTAGATATTTTACATTATTTAAATCATTATTATAATATTTTTTCTCAAGACTGTGAAAAATCATAATTCATGTGACCGAAAATAGTAATAATGGCATATGAGTTCTAACCATGTGGTCTTACATCACTTATATTGTCAATATAGTGTATTTAACTGATAATTTTTATATACTGTATTTTAATGTATTTCATTATTCATAAAAAATTCATGAATTTCAAAAAAATACTAAAAACACACCCTAAACATTTTTAATGAGTATAATTTAATAATGAACACCATTTTTTAAAATAAATTTATAAATATTATTAATTTAATTTTTAAATATAATCATACTTATATTAGAAATTACCAATTTTAATTATATAACTACTTTTATATCACATTGAATAACTAACCAAGATTTCATTATCTTAAAGCCTTAATATGATAAAATATTAATACAATTTACTATTCATTAGGGTCATATTACTATTCATATTACTATTCAAAAGGGTATGTTACTATTCATCAAATAAACAAGTTGGTTCCATCAGACTCCAAATAACTAACTTAACACAATTGTAGATGACTGTTTTATGAAATTCAAAATAAAGAAGAATTAAAATTATGTTTAACAGCTAGTAATAAATATATAATTAAAACAATGTTTCATGCATTTCATTTTATTTTTATAAAACTTGGTGGTGTTACATTATCCCCACCTTCTGGAATTTGTGTCCTCATAATTTTATTTACTTGTTAATCAAGTGTGGGTATTTTTTCCGCAATGCATTTTAAGACTTCCATGTTGCCTATTCAAACAAGTGGTTTCTCCAAAAAATCCTTACATGGTGGATTACATTATTCCACAATACTTTTTCCCTTTGGTCAAAAATATGAACTAGTTTCGCTTCATAGGAAAGGTTCTCTTATAGGTGAACTATTTCCAGGCTCAAGACATGAGATGAATCTAGCACATACTTTCTCAACATCGATAATGAAAAACATTATTCACCTTAGAGGAACTCGAAGGAAGAGCTACTCAGTATGCCACTGGTCCAACTTTCTCTTGGATTTCAAAAGGACCAATGAAAAATGGACTTAGAATTCCATTCACAAAAAAATGCATCACACTTTTCCACAGATAGATTTTAAGGAAATCATGGTCACCTACCTCGAAAGAGAAGTCTTTCCTTCTGTTATCTGCATAAATTTTATGCCTACTCTGAGTTTTCCTCATGTGTTAATAGTTCATCTTCACTTTCTCATCCACTTCCTCTAGTAATTCACACCCCATCGAAATTCTTTCACCGACTTTATCCCAAAACACTGGAGTCTGACACTGTTTCCCAATCAATGCCTCAAAAGGTGAAACATGTATACTAGAATAAAAACATTTATTATAAGAAAACACAACTAATGAATGATCTTGATCCCAAATTGACAATTAGTCCGTTGAACAAGCTCGAAGCATATCCTTTATAGTCTGAATTATTTTTTTTTGACTGCACATATGATTTAAGATGAAAAGATGTACTGAAATTTAATTATGTGACCAATGACTTCTGAAATACCTTCCCAAAATTAGAAGCAAACTTGGGATCCCAATCACATACAATAGAAATAGGAACTCCATGTAACCTAAAAATATGTTTGTGGTAGAGTAGATAAATCTGATCTAAAGGTATTGTATCTTGAATAGGATGAAAATGTGAAGATTTATTCAATCAGTCATTAATAAACCAAATCACATTTTTACCTCGAAAAGTGTTAGGTGTTCCAAAAAAATGTCCATGGATACATTCTCTCATTCCACTCCAGCACTAGAAAAGGATGAAGCATCACCTTTTGAAACTATCTCTCTACTTTAACCAGTTGACATGTCAAACTTTTCATAGTACAATCAACAATATCCCTTTTAATTCTTTCACATTAGTAATAATCCTGAAGGTCCCTGTACAT
Organism: Viscum album; assembly: GCA_963277665.1. Classification (NCBI taxonomy): domain Eukaryota; kingdom Viridiplantae; phylum Streptophyta; class Magnoliopsida; order Santalales; family Viscaceae; genus Viscum; species Viscum album. The sequence continues at coordinate 1,494,358,714 of OY728151.1, read as the reverse complement.
CTTAGTACAGCCAGGATGAACTGAAAATGGATAAATATGGGTTTCACACAAAAAGTATTTCTTTAAATAGGAATTGCAAGGCACACACAACCTTTTACAAAATCATAAAACCCAATATTAATCAAGGATTAATTCTGGAAACTTACCCATTTTTACAAATTCTACCTTTTTCTTGTAGCTCACGGTCTTCCGTCTGCACATTCTTAATTTTATCAGGTAACGATTAATTCACTGAAACCTAAAAAAATAGAAGTATTTCTTGCACTAGCAACTTCTAACGAAAAATTCATCAAATCATTAATCGAGGTATCATGTTCCAACCATAACATGGTTAATGTTTCCTGATTTTTTCGACTCAAGGTATATTCCACATTGTTTGATTTTCCCCGATAGTAATTTATTGTGTAATCAAAATCCTTTATGAGTTAAAGCTATATTCTCTACCTCATGTTTAATTCCATCTAAGTGAATATATAATTCAGACCTTTATTTTAATAATATATTTGACATTTGGCTCCTTATAAGTGATGCCTCCAAATTTTTAATGCAAAAACCCACAGCGGCCAATTCATAATCATGTGTGGGAAAATTGAACTCATTTTTTTTTGAGTTGTCTTGAAGCATAAAAAATTACCTAGTCATTATGCATGAAAACACATCCAAGTACCTTCAATGAAGCATCACTATAGATGAAAAAATCACCATTTTGGGAAGGAATGATAAAAAATAAAGCATTCACCAATCTATTCATCAGTTCCTAAAAAAACATCAAATTATTCGATCCAAATAAAGTTAACCCCTTTTTATGTTAACTTGGTTAGTCGGCTAGATAAAGATGTAAATTTCTTAAAAAACTGTCAGTAGTAACCTTCTAATCCAATAAAACTAAGAATCTCTGTAACATTTTTTGATCATGGACATTAATTAACCACCATTGTTTTGATAGGATCAACTGTTATTCCTCCTTATATACAATATTCCCAAGAAAAGAAATTTGTTGCAACCAAAAATCACACATTCTGAATTTTCCTTATAGTTTCATTTCCTTTATGGGTTTCAAAACAACCCTTCGATGCTTTTCATGCTCCTCTTTACTCTTCGATAATATAATAATGTCATCAATAAACACAACCAAAAATTTATCCAAGAACTCATGAAATATTCTATTCATAAGATCCATGAATATAGAAGGTGAATTAGTTTACCAAAATGGCATACCAGAAAATTCATAATTCCCATATCTAGTACGAAAATTTGTTTTTGGGATGTCATCCTCCTTCACCTTTAGATGGTGGTATCTATATCTCATGTTAATCTTCGAAAAGTACTAAGTTCCTTTGAGCTGATCAAATAATTCATCAATATGAGGAAAAGGAAATGTGTTTTTAATAGTGATGTAATTAAAAGATCTATTATCAATGCACAGTCTCATGGACCATCTTTTTTTTTAACGAACAAAATTGGGTCACCCCATGGTGAAGTGATAGGATGAATGAAGCCTTTATTAAGAAAATCCTGAAACTAATTTTTGAATTCAAGAAGTTCTTTTTTCTGCTATATGATATGGGGGTTTTGAAATTGGATTAGAATCAATAGCTAAGTAAACATTGAATTCGACTTCCGGATTAGGTATGACATTGGGTAACTAATCATGAAAAACATCAAGGTATTCATTTACCACTAACAAATCATAAATTTGAACAGTTCCCTTTTTTAAACAATATGATCATGTTAACTTTTTCTTCCATATTTCAATAGTTTCATATATTCTAGATATGTTATCAATTTTATGGGATCATTATTGTATAAAAACTGAAACTCATTCTAAAAAAACTTCATTAGCTCTATAGTAAATCTTAGTATGATAAAAAGTAATCCAATCCATTCCTAGAATAACATAAAACTCCGTTAAGGAAAAACATCATGTCTTTTGGGTAAATTCCTTCCATACACCATAATAAAAAGATTTATATAATTCCTCTTTGACACAATATTTTTCATAGGTGTTTTTAAAACATTTTCTGGTCTCATTTTTTGAGGTGCTATTTCTAATTTAATAACAAATTTCTCAAAAATGAAGGAATGTGTAGGCCAAATATCAAACAAAACTTTAGAAAAATTTGAGTAAAAAAATAAAGTACATGATAAAACTTCATTGGATGGCCCGAAATCTGTTGATGTAGTCACAAAAGACCTCACTACACCTTTTTTTCTTATATTATGGCTTATTTGCGTCATTTGGATTACTCTTTGTGCATGCATATGCATAATGAGCCATATCACCACATTTAAAACACTTAACAGTTTGCATATCAGGGTCAGTCTTAGGATCATTTTCATTAAAATCTCGTCCCATATGTCCAAACTTACCACATTGAATACACTCCCTAGTTTTGGCAAGGTATTCCATAGGGTGCTTCATTCCTCAGATTTCACAAACTAGAAACTGGATTTTCTAACCATCAGTTTTAATTGGTTGATTCTTACCCATCGCTTGCTATCAGGACCTCTTATTATCATTTCTTAAAAAATTGACAAGATCATTTGAAAACTCCATATATACCATCTCAGAACATCGAAAAAGTTTCTCATAACTTTTGAATTTATGGGAGGCCAATTCCCTTTGATACATTGGCTTCAGTCCTGAGTAATAGTGGTTGATTATCCTATAAAGATCCATAATAATATTGGGAGAATACCATTCTAGTCATATGAAGTTTTATTTATACAGATCCACTGAATAATTATCCTTTTAATTCAACTCAAGGAATTAATTCTGCATTACTATGTTGCATGACCTTAGGAAATTAATTTTCAAGGAAAAGACTTTTAAATTAATTCCACTCAAAGGCATCATCATCCTCTCTATACCTCCTGTTGTTTACCATTGACCACCACAGATCAACTTCACCTTCAAAATGATAAATGGAAAGACTTCAATTTTTTTATCTGAACAACCCATTACAACAAATATCTTTTCAAGGGACTTAATTCTTCCTTCATCCGCTATTGGGTCAGGAGATCCATTGAAAGAAGGAGGGTGTTGTCTCATAAAATGTTCCACTATTGTTATGTTATATTGGGGAGCCTCTTGTCATTATATTTCATGGATTCCACCACCATTTATTTCCTACGTCAGTTGATCCATTACATTCACAAACTGCTTGGTTCCATTCCCTACCATTCTGGGCTTCATATTCAGAAGGATATCATTTTGTCAGTGCATCTCCTCTTAAGTTTCCTTGTTTATTCTGTGAATAACCATTCTAAAAAAACATGTACTAGTTGAAGAAACATTGTAATATTTAAATTATATAATATTTTAAATAGACCATAGAGTCAAAATCTTTTATGGTATTCTAATAACATCAACATAACCCCTAAAGTTATAGAAACCATCATCTGATACCAGTTATAAGGACTCGACCTTTTTAGATTACATAATTTGGAAATTAGCCAAGAAAGAACTTACTTTAACATTGAGGATATTTCGATTATTAGTGGTTTAGAGAAAAGGGAAACAAAACATTCATTACATTAAAAATTAATACAGAGTGTTTACCATAAAAATAGTACTTATTTCTTCAAAAATATAAAACATTTAGAGTAAAACATGTTTTCTTTGAAAATCATTAAAAAATTTAACATTGATTTATTATTTGTATTACAAATACTTATAACCTATGAAAATAATTTAAAAACTTGTGATGGAAAGAAACACCTCAGTAATGGATAAAAAAATGAAAGAACACATTAGTCCATGAATAATTGTGACGTATGAAATAATTTTCAAAAGAAATACTTGTCACCCATATATGCTTACTTTGTCAATCATGAGATTTCAAAAAAAGGCCCAAAAAAATAAAAAACTAAATTGAACCATAATTGTATATTAGGGCATTCCTTAAATAATTTTGTAATGCTCTTGTCGACCTTGTAATTCGTAACCCTCACGACTATATTACAATTTGTGTAACCATCATAGTTACAAGTGGAGTAACCATAAGGACGACCTACAACCTACACACAACAAATGCATTAGAAGGAAATATAGGTCCCCCCTTCATCATCAAAAATTCCCATGAACCAAAACATAATCACAAATAATGAATAATTCTATAAAAACATTTCTTTGGAATTTCATAAAATAGAATTTTAGAAGCGGATTTTTAAAATAAATGCCACTTAAAAATATCATATAATTTATGTGAGAATCAATAGAACAAAAGGATAATGTTTATAAACTGTAATAACATATATTAAAACATAATATAAACAAAAACTAAACACAATAATGATTTAAAAACGACACAACTAATGAAGTAGAATGTTAACCCAAAGAATGGAAATCGGGTTAAGAATTACATTACCTCGGTTTTGTCTTACATAAAACTTGTTTAAACATCCTTTGAAAAGGTTAAAAGTGTGTTATTAATATATTAAAAAAACATAACCATCATTATAATAACTTATATTATCATTTCATTACATCATTAACCCATTAATTGTTAGAATTTTGTTCCTTGTAATGTTTTGTGTTCGTTCTTTACAGGATTTCCATGATCGGTTCATGATGGATATTCTAATCGATTGGATGTGAAACACCATAATTGGAAATAAATGGTATTTAAATATTTCTAAAACCATAAAATATTCCACTTATCATTTATTATTCATACATGAGGTTCATTCATAAGTTATAACATTTCTGATATTTGTTTAGGTCATTTTAGAGAATCTTTGATCGTAATGAACAAATGTGTTTTATAAATTAATAACACCTGTTTTAAATGATTATAGACCATTACATTAAATATAATAGATAAATTATAATCTTTTTCAACCATTAAAATGGTTTCAATACCAGTATTTAAGGATGTGAAAGAAATTGAAATCACATTGTCCACGATGTCGGTAATTGGACAGAACATAGAAGGTGTTTTAATTTCTTTAATAAGTGGGAGAGGAGACGAAATGTAATGGTCAGTATTCCATAAAACTGATAAAATCCATAACATATAAGATACTGGATCATTAGTTCCTTTTGGGTAATGTGATGTGAGTAATGAAAAAGAAAATAAAGGAAACATGAAATAAAAGAAAAGTTGAGAAATCTCTTACGAAAATTTGGAAACCTAACAGAATCACAAAAAATTTCATGAAAAATTTTGAAGAGAGAAAATGGGTATCTAATTATTATTACATTATATGGTAATTAAAAGGATATGGAAGCACATGAGCCTCAACCCAGTCGACGATGACTCATTAAGTGCATCAAGGAGACCCCGGATCAAATCTAGGAGGAGGCTAATTTCTGGTACTGTAGCAGAAACAGTGTAGACTGTAGCATGTACTGTAGTGGGAACTATAGCAGGCACTGTTTAGCACTGTAGAATCAAGGAATATTCCACTTTTTGGGACTTCAGGCCAACGATTTGGTCCCTGTGTTCTTTAAGGCCTTCGGGCCACCCAGGCCTTCGTGTCACTAAGGCCATCGGGCTACCTCAAGGACTTCGGACACCGTAAGTGCAGTGGAAAACCAGACAACTTAAAAGGGAAAAACTTTAGAAGGAGGTGCAAGGAGTTTTCACCATAATCGAAGCTAAACGGATTGCAAGAATGAGAGGGTATGACACCTACCATAGGGACAATCCTGTGCATGCATGGGAAAGCCTTTTCGAATAGCCATGTGAAGGTGGAGTGCTGATTTCACGATGAAGATGCTGGGGATGAGCAGTTCCAAGTAGTTAGTCTGAGTTGTATGTAATTTTTGAAACCTACGAGCAATGAATTCCTCTAACGCCTACGGTCCATGAAATATTTATTCCTTCATGCCTTGTAAGGGATCAAACTCACCCCTTGAAAGGTGGATAATCAAAATAAATAAAAAATGAAGGCCTTCAATCCATTGGAGGGGGGATATGAAAGGTTATATACCAACATTAGAAAATGGAATTTGAAAATAATAACATAAAATGAAAGAAAAGAATGAAAACGAAAGAGGATGTTTAACTCTTGATCTCTTATCCTTGAGATCCCGCTTATGACCTTTGGTTTTAGATTTTTTGTGAGACCCAAAGCTCTACAACATGGGGAAGAGGATTGTTAGGTGTATTGGGTAGAACATTGGTATGTATCTAGGCTTGAGAGGTGTGGGAGTATTAGGAGAGTGAGGGTTGTATTTATAGTGGAGGAGAGATGTTATTTTATATTATTTAAATCACCATTAAAATATGTTTTCTCAAGACTATGAATAATCATAATTAATGTGACCCCAAATAGTAATAATGACATGTGACTTCAAACCATGTGGAATTACATCACTTATAATGTCATAAATAGTGTATTTAACTGATAATTTTATAAAAAGTATTTTATAGTATTTCACTATTCATAAACAATTCCAGAATTTCAAAAAAATATAAAAATCTAACCGTAATTTTTTTTTGACTTGTAGATTTAATAAATGAATGCTATTTTTTGAAAATTTTTTTCTAAATATTATTAATTTAATTTTTAAATATAATCATACTTAATTCAGAAATTACCAATTTTAATTCTATAATTGATTTTATATCACATTGAAAAATTAACAAGATTTAATTATCTTAAAGCCTTAAGAGAATAAAATAATAATAAAATTTACTATTTATTAGGTTCATGTTACTATCCATAGAATATTCATAAGGGTATGTTACTATTCACCGACAAACAAGTTGGTTCTATCAGACTCAAAATAACATAGTGAACATAATTATAGTTGACAGTTTTTTGAAATTCAAAACATAGAAGTAGAAAAATTATGTTTAAAGGATAGTTATAAATATATAATTAAAACAATGTTTCATATATATAAATTTATTTTTAGAAATCCAAGACGGTTACATTATACCCACCTTTTGAAGATTTTGTCCTAATAATTTTATTTAATTATTAAACAAGTCAGGGTATTTTTCCCTCATAGCATTGTCAGACTCCCATGATGCTTCTTCAACCATGTGGTTTCTCCCCAAAACCATTACCTAATAGATTACCTTATTCCACAATACCTATTCCATTTGATCTAGAATCTGAACTAGTTTCTCTTCATAGGAAGTTTTCTCTTCTAGATGAACTGTTTCTAGGATCAAGACATGAGATGAATTAGAAACATACATTCTCAACATCGAAACATGACAAACATTATGTACCTGAGACAAACTCATAGTCAAATATTTTCAGTATGCCACTGGTCCAACTTTCTCCAGGATTTAAAAAGGACCGATGAACGGAGGACTTCACCTTACTTTCTTACCCAAACACATCACACATTTCCAAGGAGATATTTAAAGGAAAACATGGTCACCTACAATGAAATAGAAGTCTTTCCTTCTGTTATCTACATATCTTTTCTTCCTGCTCTGAGCTTTCCTCATGTGTTTCAAGATCATATTCACTTTCTTATCCACTTCCTCTACTAATTTCGACCCCATCATCTTTATTTCACCGACTTCCTCCCACAACATTGGAGTTTGACACCGCTTCCCATACAATTCCTTAAAAGGTTCAATATTTATAATGGAATGAAAACTATTATTAAAGTAAAACTCAAATAAAGAAAGATTCTAATCCCAACATCCTTGGTAGTCCAATGAATAATCTTGAAGCATATCCTACAATGTCATTATTTTTTGTTCTTACTGCCCATCTGATTGAGCATGAAAAGCTATATTGAAATTTAATTCTGTTCCCAAATACTTCTGAAGGCCCATCCAAAAATTAAAAGTGAACCTAGGATCTCAGAAAGATAAAATAGAAAGAGGAACTCAATTTAACCTAAAAATAACTTTGTCGTACAATCAAGAAAGAAGATCCAAAGACATTGTATCTTGAATAGGGAAGAAATGTGCAGATTTAGTCGGTCGAACAACAATAACCCAAATCGCATTGTTACATTGAGAAGTATTATGCAGTACCACCAAAAATTCTATGAATACATTCTCCCATTTTCACTCTGGAATTGGAAAAGCTTGAAGCAACCCCAATGGTAACTGCCGCACTGCCTTATCCTGTTGACATGTCAAACATTTCATGGTAAAATAAGAAATAAACCATTTCATTCCATCCCACTAGTAATAATCCCGAAGGTCGTTTTACATCTTAGTATTATGAGGATGAACTGAAAATGGAGAACTATGAGCTTCACACATCTAATATTTCTTCAACTGGGTATCACAAGGAATACAAATCCTTTTTCAAAATCTTAAAACACAATCTTTATCAAGGATAAATTCTGGAAGCTTACCCATTTTAACCAATTAAACATTTTTCTATAGATCATAGTCTTCTTTTTGTAGTTTCTTAATTCAATTAGATAATGAAAAATTCACTAAAACCTATAGAAAAATAGATGTACTTTTTGTACCAACAATATATATACCAAAATTCATCAAATCATTAATCAAGGGATCATGCTCCAAACATAACATTGTTAGCGATGCATGATGTTTTCAACTCAAGGCATCAAATACTTTGTTTTATTTTCCCGTATAGTAATTGATCGTGAAATCATAATCCATTATGAGTTCAATCCATATTCTCTTCCTCATGTTTAATTCCTTTTGAGTTATTATATATTCTTTAGACTTTTATGGTCAGTAGATATTTTAAATTGGGCTTTGTATAAGTGATTCCTCCAAATATTTAAAGAGAAAACAAGAGATTCCGATTCAAAATCATTTGGGGGATAATTTAACTCATGGGGTTTTAGTTTTCTAGAAGAATAAGAAATTACTTGATCATTCTACATCAAAAAACAACCAATTCCCTTGAACGAAGCATCACTTTAGATGACAAAATCACTATTTCTAAAGGGAAAGGCCAAAACCGGAGCATTCTACAATCTCTTCTTTAGTTCCTAAAAACAAACATCACATTCTTCTATCTAAATAAATTTATCCATTTTCAAGTTAACTTGGTTAGAAAGATAGATAATCATTAAATGTTTTTAACAAACTATCAGTGAAAATTTTCTAGTCCAATAAAACTACGAATCTCTGTAATATTTTTGGATCTTGGACATTCATCAACATCCGTTGTTTTGATAGGATCATCTATTATTCCATACTTATATACAGTGTTCCCTAGAAAATAAATTTGATGAAACCAAAAATCACACTTTCTGAATTTTCCATACAAATTATTTTCCTTTAAGGTTTTCAAAACAACCATTAGATTCTTTTCATCCTCCTATTTACTATTATAAAATTCCATAATGTCATCAATAAATAGAACCAAAAATATATCCAAGAACACGTCAAATATTTTATTCCTAAGATCCTTGAATACATCAGGTGAATGGGTTAACCATACCCATATAAGAAAAATTCATAATCCCATATCTAGAATGAAAAGGTATTTTTGGGATGTCATCCTCCTTCACCTTCAGCTGATGGTATCTAGATCTGAAGTCAATCTTGGAAAAGTACTAATCTCCCTGGATCTGATCAAACAAGTCATCAAGATGAGGAAAAAGATACGTGTTTTTAATAGAGATGTTATTCAAATCTCTATAATCAATTCATAGTCTCATTAAACCATATTTCTTTTTAGCATTCAAAACAAGTGCAACCCATAGTGGAGTTCTAGGATGAATGAAGCCTTTATTAAGAAAATCATACAACAGATGTTCCAATTCATGAAGTACTATTTGAGCCATAGGATATTGGGGTTTTGAAATTGGATTAGCATTAGTAACTAAGTGAATTTGTAATTTAACTTCCTGATCAGGTATGACACTGAGTAACTCATCATAAAAAACATCATGGTATTTATTTACCACTGAAACGTCATTAATCTAAATAGTTCCCTTATTTTCAATAATATTAGAAAGATGTCCTTTGTTTACATCTTTTAATAGTTTCTCTTCTTTCTAATATGTTATCAATTTTATGGGTTTGTTCTTCTATATGAACTGAAAATATTTGGGGAAAACAAATTCTTTAGGTCATTAATCAATCTTAGTATGATAAAAAGAAAGAAAATCTATTCCCAGAATAACATCAAAATCGACTGAGGGAAAAAAACAATGCATTTAGGTAAATTAGTTCCATAGACCACAATATAAAGATTCTAATAATTCTTCTTTTTAATAATATTTCCCCCATGGGTTTAAAAAAACAAGTCCATTTCTCTTTTTTCAGGTGATATTTTCAATTTAATTGAAAAATTATAAACAATGAATGAATGTGTAGACCCTGTATCGAACAAAACATTAGAAACATATGAGTAGTAAAACAAATTAATAGATATAACTTCATTTGAAGGCCCAAAATATTATGACGTAGTTGCAAAAGATCTCACTACACCTTCCTACTTATAGTCAGGCTTCTTTGAATCATTTGGATCTCTCTTTGGGAAGGCATTTTATTATTGACCCATCTCAAAACATTTAAAACACTTAACAGTTCTCTTATTAGGGTTTGTCTTAGGATAATTTTAATTAAAATCTCAAGCCATATGTCCAATCTTAACACATATAAAACACTTTCCTGTTTTGGTAAGGCATTCCCAAGAGTGCCTTTTCCACACTTTTCACAAACTGGAAACTGTATTTTCTTACCACCAGATTTCTTTTGTTCATTCGAACCCATAACTTGTTATCTTGACCTTTTATTATCCTTTTTCCAAAATCCACATGATCATCCGCAATGTCTATATCTAACCTCTCATCACATCAGAGAAGCTTCACATTAAATTTGAATTCACGGGAGGCCAATTCCCTTCGATACCTTGGCTTTTATCCATAGTAAAAGCTGTTGATTTAGCTATCATGATCTAGAATAAAATTTTTAGTATACATCTCCAATCAGGTGAAGTACTCTTCATACATAGAAAAATAATCTTTCTCCTTTTACTTCAACTCAAATAATTTATTCTCCATCATAAGTTGCACCCCCTTAGGAAATTTTTTTCAAGGAAAGGACTTTAAAATTCATTCTACTCTAATCCTTCAAAATCGACTCTATCCCTGATATTTTTTACCATTGATCACCACTAATCATATTCAATATCAAAATGATAAATGGAAGGACTTACCTTTGGATTATCTGAACTAACCATTACATAAAATATATTTTCAAGGGCCTTATTTCATCCTTCGGTTTCTATTGGGTCAGAAGATCCGTTGAAAGTAGGAGGGTGTTGTATTATAAAATGTTCCACTATTATCATGTTCCGTTATGGTGATTGTAGTCATTATATTTCATGGATGCCATCTACATTTATTTCCTACATCAAATAATCCATTACTATCACAAACTGCTTTGTTCCAATCCCTACCATTATGAGCTATAGATTTGGAAGGATATCATTCTCTTGGTGCCTCTCCTCTACATATTCCATGTTTCTTCTGTGAAAAATAATTCTGAACAAACATCTATTAGTCTAAGTAATATGGTAATCTTTAAATGATATAATATTTCAAATCAATCATTGAGTGAAAATCATTTATGGTATTCTACTAACATCACCATTACCCCTAAATTTATCTAAACCAACCTCTGATAAAAACTATATGTACCCTACCTTATTATATTACATAATCATGAATTTAGTGAAAAAAACAACTTCCTTTCACATTGAAGACATTTTATGGTTTAGATATTTTGAGTAAAAGGATATAGAAATTCATGACATTACACATTAATATAGAGTTCATACCATAAAAATTCTACTCATTTCATTCAAAATATAAAACATTTCAAATAAAACATGATTTGTTTTTTGAGATTTATTAAAACATTTAACTTGGGTTCATTCTTTGTCTTACACATCCTTATAACTTGTTAAAATAATTTAAAAACATTATACGAGCACAAAAATCTCAGTAAGGGGTAAAAAAATAAAGGACGCATTAGTCTATTAATACTTGTAACGTATGAAAGAATTTTCAAAAGACATACTTGTCACCCATATATGCTTACATTGTGAATCATGAGATCTCCAAAACATCCCCACAAAACATAACTACATAAATTTACCCATAATGGTATCTTGGGGAATTACTTACATAATCTTGTAACCCTGTCAACTACCTTATTATTTGTAACCCTCACAATTACCTTACAATGTGTTTAACCATTGTAGTTACACTTCGAGTAACCATTCGACCGACCTCCAACATACACATAGTAAATGCATTGAAGGGAAATATATTTCCCAACCTTTATCATAAAAATTTACCAAGAAATAGAACACAATCATAAAAAAATAAGAAATCAATAAAAAATATTGCATTGGAATTTCATAAAATAGTCATTTATAAGAGGATTTTTAAAAGAAATTTACTTAAAAATATCATACAATTGATATGAGAATCAATATAAAATATGAAAAAATTGTATAAACTATAAGAACATATGTTAATACAAAATATAAACAAAACATCATCACAAAAATGATCTTAAACCCACATAATTAATTAATTATAATGATAACCCAAAGAATGGGAATCAGATTAATAATTCCCTTACCCCATGTTTGTCTCACTTCAAAAAAATTTAAACCTCATGTATAATGGTAAAAAGAGAGTAATTGATATATTACAGAAACATATCTATATTTATAATACCATATATTATTATTTAATTACATCATTTCACTATTTAATTTTTATTATTTTGTTCCTTGCATTGTTTTTGGTGCGTTCTTAACATGATTCCGATGATAAGTTCATGATGGACATTCTTTTCAATTGGATGTGAAACTCCAGAATTGATATAAAATGGTATTTTCATATTTCATGAAACATAAATTAAAACATTTATCATTTTTTATTTTGGCATGAGGATGATTTATAAGTTAGAACATTATTGTAATTTAATTACGTCATATTGGCGATTCTTTGATCGTAATGAACTCATTTGTTTTATAAATTAATAAGATGTGCATAAAATGAATCCAGAACCATACATAAAATATAATACATAACTTAAAATCTCTTTAAACAATTAAATTGGCATTATGAACAGTCTTGAAGGATGTAAAATAAATTGAAATCACATCAACAACGATGTCGGTAATTCGACACATCACAGACAATGTTTTAATTTCTTGAATAAGTGAGAGAGGAGATGAAAGGAAATGGTGAGTATTCTATAAACATAATGAAAAAATATTTATGATACTGGATCATTCATTGATTTTGGATAATTTTAGGTGAGGAAAGAAAAATAAAATAAAGGAATCTTGAAATAAAAGAAAAGTTGAGAAATCCATTAAGAAAATTTTGGTAGTCTAACAGCGTTGCATAAAATTTCATAAAATATTTTGATGGAAGAAACATGGTATCTCATCAATCATAAATAATATGGGATTTACGGGGATATTTAATTTAATATACCAACTTAATGTAAAGTTAATTATACATAATAACATAAAATGAATGAAAATAAATCAAACAAAAGGGGATGTTTACCTCTTGATGTCTTTTCCTTGATTTTCTTCATAAGGCCACTGGTTTTGGCCTTTTGGTGAGACCAGTAGCTCTAGGACGTGAGGAAGAGCCCTGGAATTTTTATTGGGAAAACCAAAGCTAAGGATAAAGGCTTGATAGGTGTGGGAGGAAGAGGGGAATGAGGGTGATTTTTAATGTGGAGGGGAGGAGGTATTTTACATCAATTAAATCATTATTATAATATTTGTTTCTCAAGACTATGAATAATAATAATTAATGTGATGAAAAACAATAATAATGGAATGTTAGTTTCAACAAATTGGTCTTACATAACTTATTATATCATAAATTGTGTATTTGGCTTATAATTTGAATATATGGTATTTTACCATATTTTTCTATTCATAAAAAATAGATGAATTTTAGAAAATTCCCAAAAATTCACCATATCCATTTTTTGATGCTTAGAATACAAAAGTAACTCCATTATTTGAAAAGAAATTTCTAAATTTTTTTAATTTAATTTTATAATAAAATCATTCCTAATTCGTCAATTATAAATTTTCACTCTTTAACTGCTTGTATATTACATTGAAAAAGTAACCAAGATGTTATTATCCTATAGCCTTAAGAAAATAAAATAATAATACAATTTAATATTCATTAGGGCCATATTACTATTCATATTACTATTCATAATGGTATGTTACTATTCACCAACACAACAACTTTGTTCCATCAGACTCTAAATAACTTACCGAACACAATTCTAGATGACTTTTTTTTTGAAATTCAAAACCTAGAAGCATCAAAATTATGTTTAAAGGATAGTTATAAATATATAATTAAAACAATGTTTCATTCATTTCAATTTATTTTTAAAAAACTATGGGGTGTTACAGTTGAAAACCTCAATAAATATAGAAAACTCATTCTAAATAACTCAGAATTAAATTAGGATGAAAATATATATGTCTCATTGTTTAGAAATTGTTATCGACCATTCATCTCTCACTAGAATGAATTTATGTTCCACTTTGTTTCCTGAATAAAATATATTGTTTTTATATACTAATTATTTAGTGAATTTAATTTGATTTTCATTTTGAAATAGAAAATGGAAAAAATGTAAGAAAAAATAAACCCCCTATATGAGAAAAATTTTCCTCTCTCTACAATCTATCAACCTGTTTACATGATATTGAGTAAAGAAATATATCTCCAATGAAAATGTTATGAAGTGGAGATTCCATTAATGGTGAATTTGTTGAGATGTTTCCTGAAATAATTAATAACAAATTTTTTTGGAAGTTTAAAATGAGATCACCATGAAAACATGAAATATTAAGTACAAGTGTCCTAGAAGGAACTATATGAGGTTTATCTATCTACTATTACCATAAAGTCTAGTATTTGTAAAAATATATATATGTAAACCTTTAGGTAGATGATCACAAAACCATAGCTAGTAAAAAATTGATGTATTAATCCATGTATGATTTCTAAATTAGGACCCAAATTAGAATATATTACAGAATAAATCATTGATGAACTTGATGAATATAGATTCAACATTGTATAGTAATCCCATATAAAAGTGATATGAAAATTTGTTATTATAAATTACATCCTTTAATGAAGATCATCAATGGTGATGAGGTGAATAATTTCATATATAGAAAACCATAATAAAAATTCGGTCATGGGGTCCACTCAAACAAAAGAATCACGAAATTAATTACTGAAGAGATTCACCATCATTAATATACTAAGGATTGTTTCCCATAATTGGATGATATATATATATCTACATATATATTTTCATGAATTATTTATCCCATGAAAATCTAGATATTCTGGATGGACTATTCATGAAAATTTCACAGAATAACTATATGATATTTATCTATCATCATTGAAAAATATTAGAATATAAAACAATGGGGGAGAAAATGACATTTGAAAATGAAATAATAAATTAGATGTTGAATATTTTAAATGGGTTTTATCAAATCCTTCTATTTATAATTGAATGTTTTTAATTTTTTGAGGTGATAATAATAGTTTTTGGGAGATATTTTCTATTGGTATTTGTCATTTTTATCAAAAAGTAATATAATTTCGTAGTATTTGATGGATATTTTATGTTCTCACTTCAGCTGCTATCATATTATAAATTAATATTATATAACATTGATCTCTAAATTGGACACTTTTATTATCTACACAAGGTTATCCCTAGTATATATAGAGTATAATAATTTATAAAACATTTCATGAGATTGAAATGATACCATAATATCTTAGGAACCTTTCATTTTTATTAATAATTATATTAGAAGAATATAAAAATACTACAGATAAATATAGATATGAGAAAAAAATTTCAAAAATATATTAACATATTCACATGGATTTTTTTTTCATTAAACGAATATATGATGGGGAATATTGAAGATTATATATTGTGATTGAGTTGTATTTGTTGTTAATGGGTTAGTATGTGTTGAGGAACTTTATGTGAATATGTCATTAATAAGAAAATATCGTGGATGTTTATGTATGTTCCCAACCATGTTTAGGGAATATATAATTTGTATTAAAAAAATGAACTAAATGGTGAATTACACAGATAAACACAACGGTTGAATAATCAAGATTTGATTTCATTTTTAAAATTTTTACATCTAATTATTTGTCATTGGGGTATCTATATATTTTTCTAATAAATAATTTATAATATGATGATTTGAATAACATATATCCATGGAAGTTTCATGACCATGTTTTGATAATTTGGATGATGTGGTTATTATTGGCGAATTATTATAGTGTCAGTTTTTGGAATTATATTTGATTCAAGAAAAACTACCCATGTAATTTTTTTTGATGAATAAAAAATTATAAATTATCAAGGTCTTGTGATAGTGTTTTGTATAATATAGTTGTCGATTAATATAATGAATGAAGATGATGTTTCCAATATTCGATTGTGGATAGGTAAATCAGATGAAGTAGATTTGAAAATAAGTCCATAAAAACTAATTTCTATTTTGCATAAGTAATATCCATGATATTTAAATTTTTTCATGATGAAATACTAGGGATTTGACTCTATTTTAAAAAGAGTTATTAAAAACAATTCCCAAACAATGGTATACAAGGACCATATAAACAAAATATTTGAGTGAAAATGGGTCAACCAAGTGGGATATGGTCAATCATTCCACCTTTGGAGGAATAGAAGGAGTACATAGTGAATTTGGATAAATATTAGCATTACGAGTCCATAGATCAATCATAAAACACATATAGAATTTATTTGGTACACATTTCCAATATACGAGTGTGGAATAAACCTTGATGTTGAGTGTCTGTTGTGTTGTGCATGTCAAACACTTTATTTGATTGACATGATAAAGGAATGGAGTTATATATATGTAATCTCAAACTAGAGTGAATCATTATAACTTATCCTGTGAAACCTGGTAATATTATCTACTAAAAGAATTATAATTAAAATGGTAATCACTTAATTAAATTAATCCCTTCCATTCAATCACATCACACAATCATACTCAACCTTCTAACATGTGTGGTTTTATATTCACTAGTGTCTCTATGCCACGTAATGGAGTTCCTTTCATTAGTTTCATGGATTATGAGTTTACCATTTCACAAATTCACTCTACCTTGTATAATTAAAATGTTTATACATAGTGTTTTTTAGAAAATACTATTCTGTTGATGTATTTTCATTAATACAATATGTTACATTGTAAGATGAAATTTAAGGCATCCTGGTCCTTTAGGAAATTTTATATGTGATATTCCTGGGAGAGAATGGTTATTCAAAGGTATCCAAATGTGAAGGTAAAGAGAAATTCCTACACAATGGAAGAAGAGTTATGTTGTAAGGTTATTATTGAAACATTATAAATAATTTTTGATGTGGTATTCTATTAGGGGTGATTTGTGATGGTTTTTTCATTCCATAGAGACATATATTTCACCACACATGGTATCTTCATTTAATATGGAAACTATTTTGTCTCCAGTATTATTAGAGTGGTTTAAATAGAATTAAAAACATCATTTTTTTTAAAATTTCAAAATATTTCCTATTATTATAATAGGAACTGTGACTGAACATAAATTGAGGGTAATTTAATGGGAATCAAAATAAGGCTGGTATCATTGTTATGTGATCTTCATATTTTGGATATTTCATATCATGTAGTTACCTGAATGATGATATTTTGTTTGAGTGAATTCATATTTATATGGTTAGGAGATAATGATATGGATTGAATTGTGTATATATATATAGATCTGAATATTGACGATAATATTAATGAATAATAAATATAATATTTGATTAATGAGAATAAAAAAATTGGTCCAAAACACTGATCCATGATAGAATAAATTATTTTATAATTAAGGATATCATATTTACATCATCTTCTATAGATTCTCATATATTGAATGGAAATATATAATTAGAAACTTCTTGAAGCATATATGGATACCAGTTTATCCAATAAAGAAGAAGGAGAATAAATGAGTATATAACAAACAATTTATTCCCATATTTTATGACCTAAAAATTTGATCATGACATTTGGATTGCTTCATATTCTAAGATATAAATTTGGATTATACATTCAAGGAAGTATATATGATTATTTTAGATTAAGGAAGTATAACTAATCAGTTAATTTCTATTTGATAGGATATTTTCTATATTTAATGTCAACTCTAAGAATAATTCTCTCTCATGCATTATCTATGTAATCACTCACTGAAATTGTGATAGAGGTATATGAAGGGGTAAAATTATCAATTTAATAATATGAAATCCCACAGTGATCGCCTCTCTTAGTGTGACCATTCTTAAGAGATATTAATAAATATATTTAATTAACAGTATTTATTTTATTCAATTATAGATTATTTTTAAATTTCAAATAATTAAGTATATTTTGAATTGGCGATGTTCTTTTTCTCTAGTTAGACAAATATAACTTAAAATAAGATCGGTTTCACATTATTATTATTTTGTAAATTATTGAATACAAACCCATGCCTCAAATATATGTTTATACATGAAGATCGTTTTGAGATGTTTTTATCTATCTGGTAATATGAATTGGTTTATATGGGATAATAATTGATTATAATACATATTAATAAAATTAAATATTAATTACCATACAAATTATGGACCTACACCAGATGATCTCACTAAAATACCCAATTGTATAATATATACCATTATACGTTATCCAATGGAGGATATAAATTTTTGTAGGACTAGATTATTGTTGAATATTTTGAAGAAATTTGATTTATTTCCAATATTTTCTTCAATGTTATTCATTCTAGACAGCCATCTCACATCACAAGAAAAACAATTAAATGGACAAGGATGTAAAAGTGGATGATTCATATGGATCAATAAAGAGTATTATATGATAATATTTTATGAATATTAATATAATATTCTTAAATATTAATGTTTTTAAAATCAACAGATATATTATTGAATTTTTAAATATCATATATCTATTCCCGTTAGGAGAAAATGAAAGAGGGGGAAATTATGCATAATGGAAGGATATGAATTCTTGGCATTACATTACGTGATAAATAACAGTCATGAATGATTAGTTTATGTGACGTGTGAATTATCATTAGAAAAGTTTTGATCCAACCTAATACAATATTGAGGGTTGTATAATATAGTGGAGGAAAATCATTATTAAAGGGTGAAGTCTAAGACCTGACTTGGTCGATCGTTAAGGTAATCAATTCTTCATTATAGTCTATGATTTTTGAAATGGAGAAACATATGTATAACCCAAGAATCTCCATCTAGATTATCCATCCTATCAAGATCCTATATATCTTCATTTATATATGACAATATATTGTGAGTTCAATATTATGGAACTTATATTTCATACTGTAGCATACAATATCATAAATAATCTACTGGATCACACACATCACCATATTATACAGTAAAATTCATTAAATTATCAATTCGTAATGTTATTAATCAAACTACTCCACTTTCATTTATAATCAAATATGTCATCATATTTTATTAGATGACGAGTCATTATTTACTCAGGCCAACTAGTTTATTTTTCATCTTAAATAAGATATATGAGTTCATAAAATTTTTAGGTTCTTTTAATTTTTAATATATAATATTATTCCATTAATTTGTCTTATATATGAATAACTGAAATATAAGTATCCACTGAAAATGAAACAACTATTTTTAGAGCCCACACGTTCAAGCACCTATAAGATATCGTAATATTTAACATAATTAGTAATAAATTAATTTTCATTAGTTAATTATTATAAACATCAAGTTAGTTGTTAAATATATGGGAAATTAAATGTTATATTAATCTATTAAAAAGGAATAATGGGTGTTCTTATCAGTGATGATCTTTTTGTACCTACAAGCTAGTTATTATCCATGTAGGTAAATTTAAATTTAAATTTTCATTTACATAAATTAATAAATCATATAATAAATTAATTTAATAATTCACTACATAAATTCATACACACTATTTATAGAAAATATTATAGAACTTCTATTTATGGATTTATTGATACATAAATAATTTTAAGGACTTTATAATATATGAGGAATAACATTATAGTGAAATATATTGAAAAATAATTCGAAAAGATGATGATTCTGTACAAGTTTATTCAATTCATTAGAGGGTCATAGAACATATATAGTTATGAACGGATATTAAATATGATATCATTCAAGATAAAATTTCTATGTTTTAGTTATCATTGAATGATCTTCATATAATACCCACACGAAAGGGAATCACATTGGTTATTCTATTTTATTGGCGAAGTTTGTGATAGTAATTGAGATATATTGAATTTATAAGTTTCCTACCATTTTATTGTTCTATTAATATACACTATTTATATTACATGTTTTATAGTAACAAATATATAAAAATAGGTTTGTTCATAAAAATTATTTAATAGAAAACAGTTATTGATAAATGCCCCAAATGAAAATAATTACATGCAATTGTAGTAGATACATTTATTGAATTATTAATAATTATTTAAAAATTATATATATCATTTAATTTATTTTTAATGTAAAAATTCATAATTGTTATATTATAATAAAAATAACCTATTGAATGTGTATATCATGTTTCATGATTCATTCTTGAGACTGTCAATACTAAAATATTAACAAATTATATGAATTTAAATTCCAATATATATCTATTATAATTTATAAAAGAGATATTTTTATGATTAAATATATAATAATTTATTTATTATTATTTTATGATGTTGATATCTATTTCACATATAAATTAAAAAAATTGGATTTAGATACTAATTTTTTTATGAATTATTCAATTATATATTAAAATGTAAATTTTATATAATTTATAGATGTTTTGTAATTATTTATGTGATGTTTTTAATTTTTTATTATTGGACTCTTTTTTTGATAAGACAAACTGATAGTATTTTTTGATAGTCATTAACTATTTTAATTCACTAATATTTGAAAAATAATAATCCCATTCCGAACATATTAATTTCAATAACTTTCATTGAGAGAAAATATTCAAGTCAAACGTTTTTGAAAACATATATCAAATGTGTCTTTTGATATACATTATTTTACACAACTGAGGTGGAATAACCTACATATGGAATTTTTAACATTATATATATATATAAATTATTTTTATAAAAAACATTGAAGACTTCTATTGATATTTTTTTTACATAACCAATATAAAAATTGTTCTTTGATTCTAGTTACACATGAAAATAAATATGAATAATATTTTACTTGATACACGTTTCATAATTTTCATGTTATATTTTAATGATAATATTTTTTAAATTATTATTATTTATTTATTTTTTATATTATATTTTGAAAAATTAACTATAATAGTAGCTAAAATAATTTTTACATTCAAATTATATTAAATATTAAATATAATAAATTTTAAAATATATTTTTCATGAAATTAAAGTTTTTAGAATTATTATTTTTCTCATTTAATAACATAAAAATTCTAATTAAAAACATGATTTTATTCCTTTTAATTATAATTATATGAAATAGAATATCTTTAATTTAATTTTTATATAATGATATTATTATTTTCATTGGTGAAATTATTTTATTTCACAGATAACATGTAATACATTTTTGAATGATTTACAATTTCCTTTTCAAATTTATATCAAATTTCACTAAACTCTATACTTATATATTTATCATACATAGAACTATACCTTATGGTATAATTTATAGAATAATATATTGTAAAAATTTTAGTAACATAAAAATGGGTCATCTTAATAAATAACAAAGAGGATAATATATTACATAAGAATATGCATCCAATAAATAAAAGTTTACTATTTTATTCTCACTAATTAGTTTATCACTTGAATTAGATTCTTAAATTCAACTCCAACAATAATAAAAGATCAGTTTGATTATATATTGAAATAGATATTATCATTTATCAATGGGAATAATCCATGGTTGGTATTATATAATGTGACCCTTATTTCTACACTCTTATCATGATAACTTAGAAATAAAATTACATTAAATAGTATTACCATTTCGCTTGAAATTTTTTTATATTTATTCTTCCGCCCTCCCTTAGAATTCTCAATTATCCCAGCTAGTCATTAAATAAATTAATCAATTCCATTTGACACATAAAATTTTTTAATACATGAGGAACATTCATTGAAATTAAATGATTCAGAAGAATCTTGTTTAGAAAAATTGAAAAGTAAATTACTCTTATATTTCATATCCTTATCTATAAATTTATATCCAGAAACAATTCATATTATATTAGAGATCAATTTATCTTATCCATGGTATATTAAAAAATTTGTGCATTCATCTATAGAATTATTCATACAGTACCACATTTTAGGAATGTCTTGAAGAATCCATTCGATTAGAAAGTAATTTCTCCTCACCACTCTAAAGAAAATGAAAATTTTCAATAGTTTTTTAAATAGATTTTTATCTAACTAATGATCTATGAGATGATCAATATGAAATAATGAAACTATGGAATATAAATTACTAACATGGTTCTATGAGGTTTCACTAAATCCATAGTGAGTAAAATTTAATGTCATCTAAATGTTAGAAATAAATTTACAAGATGAAATATGGAAATAAAAACATATACCTAATGAATAATAAATTAAATTCATGAAAATTTAATTCAAAAAATTTATAGTATCATAATTACCTTATAAATTTTAAAATTAATCTATAGTTAAATTTTAATTTCTATCCTTTATCTCCTAATAATCACTACTAGTTTTTTAAAAAATACAAATAATTGATAAATAAGATATCTATAATCACTAATATTAAATTGGAATGGTTTAACTAGTTTTAAGAGAACCATTTATTTACTTTTAATATTTGTAAAAATGGTCTCATATAATTTTTATGGAAGACCTGAGTATTTAAAATTATATATTCCTTCATGAAATAATACGTTCTATAACATGATATACACAAAACTATTAACAAATTCAATCCCCAAAACTATATAGAAATATTAAATTATATTCATTTAATTGGTGGGTATAAATAGATTTAGCCAAAGTATGAAAAATATATATAAATAAATATATAAGTTCTTATATATTCTTAGTCATTGAAAAATTAAATTATTATAAAAAATAACTTATAATATTAATTTATTATTTAAAATGTATCCATTGTACAAAATATGTTTTTTGGGGTTTTTATGAAACTAAAATAGATATTGATAAAATATAATCATTATTTGAAAACTATATAAATGCTATCACTGTGAGTATTTTGTTGGAAATATGAATAAGGGAAGTTAGTATTATTAAAAAGTTTCATTCCAATGAAACATATATTTTTTATATAACTATATTTTTAATGATATAATCTGAACATTTAGAATTTTAATTTAGGGGAAAAAATAATTTTTTCATTCATTATTTCAATAATACCATAATATGATTTTTTTATTTTTATAACATAGATGAATTTTAGGAGAATATTTAAGAATACATTTTTAACCAAAACGATCAATACTATGAATTTATAATTATAAATGAAATATATAAGTTTAAAAGGTATTTTTATTATTGAAATAAATATATTATTATATAGAATATTTTTATTTAAACAATAATCTTAATTTTAACATTTTAGGGATATAAGTAATAAATTTCAATAAAAATAGCTTTTTTTCATTACGTGTAATTAAATATTAGTTTAGTAAAAAACCCGATTTATTGTTTTCAAATATATTATAATTTATTTAAAATCATATAATTTATTTCTTCAATTTCAATTTTATTTTTATTTTTATACTAAATATAAATTTTAGGGTTAAAATCAATTTCTCTAAAAATATGGTTTTAATCATTAAAAGATAAAATGTTGAAAATTTATTTTCATAGACATTGAAATTTTACCTAATAAAAGTTTTTTCAAAATTTAAATTATTAAGTCAAAATTATCTATTGATTTCCATAATATTTTTAGGACTTAAATGAAAATTTAATGGATAAAAACTATTACTAAGTAAAAACTAAAAGATTGTAAAATGAAAAATAAATTAGAGTAAAGTACATAGAAATTTGTATAAATTATGCGCAAAAATAAAGGTATTAGGGACGAATAACCATATATCATACCTAAATTCATTATTTTCCATTTTTTGTATTATTCTTGACTTTTGAAACTATTCTCTTTTTGTACTAAGGTGAAATATTTATAACAATGTCATTTTGAACTCTAATAAAAGAACCTGAATAATTCCACTCTAAGAAAACTAGGAGAAACCAATTTATACAATAAACTACTATATTTTATAATCCAAAAATATTCATATTAATTTTAATTGTTCATTTATTCCATATATATTTTCTTCAACCCTCTATTTTTGTGGATTCCACCAAGGGAAATCCCAAGTCTTTGACTTGAGTAATTTTTTCTAACTACTTTTTATATTATTAATACATTAAGAAATTTTATATTATAATTGGTATATAAATAAATCACAATTTTTTAAATAATTAATTTTATTATTCTAATTGAATAAATAAAATTTAATTTTACAATTTTTAATTTGGAAAAAATATATTTTCCTTTGTACAATGTGAAACAACCGGTCAAACCAAGTGTCGACTTCTATTTTTCGCCACATACTCTCTACTACTAATTTATAACATTTAAATTTAAGATTAAAAGTTATATATATAACATTATTATTACTATAAATATTCAAATTATAGTATCTCCTCTTTGCCTCTCATTCTTTGAGGAATGAAAATGTTATACATGTGTTTTTGTAACTTCTACCTCCATGAAGTAACAAATCTCATTTCAATCTACTGTTATTACTATTTGTTATAACATTTTTAAATAGGTTAACCAACAAAAAGTTATATAAATAACATCATTAATCTTATATAATAATTATATTTTAAAAAACAGTGACCACATTCAAAATCATAATCATTAATTAATTATGGTTGGTTAATGTCTTGGTTGGTCTAACCACCTACTTGAAAGAAAATATAAAATATTATCATGGATAAATATTAGAACACAATAATTTATATTATATGATATAAATAGTCAAATGAGTTTTTCATTTTCATTTTGGAATGTTAATACTAATAATAAAATGATTAATTAAGATTCCACCAATAATAATTAGGTTCCTCTTAAGATGTATGGGTTTTTTCATTTTTTTTCATTCCCTTTGAGTTTTTTTGAGACAACAAGGAAAAATGGAAAAATGTTTAGTTTTAGTATAACACGCCATGAAATCCAATGTACACGCCATGTGCTCTGGCAGTGTAGGATGGGGATACATGGTGGGTTATTTTTTTGGCTAGTAGGAGAAGAAAAATCCACCACAGGTCGTGTAGTCATGTCAGCAAGGTCGGTGCGGGACATGTAAAGTAAGTCTGTGAATTTATGAATAGTAAAATGATATGCATTCCGTGCATTCGAACATACACACTGTGTACTAGTGAAATTAATCTTAAATGGGTAGTATCCTCATTTTTTCATCATCTGGAAAGAAGTGCCACCCAGTGAAGAAGAAGAAGCCATGAGATCGATTCCTTCTACCATTTAGTCATTTGTAACCCGATTCAAGTTCCGTCAGTCACGTTAGAACCCAATCTGTATGTGATTTCAACTTATTTAGCCATTTTTGGTGGTTTATTCTCTTTATATAGTTATTTAAGGTTGAATTATATACCTATATTCTTAGATCAATGCCATTCTAACTAGATTTGAGGGCCGATGTCAGGGCATATCGCTCGTACAACTTCGGGGTAGGTGGTCTTGTGCCTTCTGTTAAATTTAATGTTGATTATATGTTTCAAAATGATATGAAACAATTTTTAGGTATATTTTTACTCTTTAACTGAAACCTGTTGATACATAATTCTGTTTAGGTATTTTATTATATGAAATTAAAGCATGTGATAGCTGATTGTTTGATTTAGAAACACCCCATTGGTGAATTTTTCATATTGTTATCCATTCAGAAATAATTCCTTCGAGGCATGTGAATATTTTCCCTTTTAGGAGTGTTTTAGAATTATATATTTTTATATGGAATTACCACGGGAGTTGTTGTTATTAAAACAATGTAGTATCTTAATTTACATGTGTAAGCTGCTAGGTGAATTACCCATGTGAGTGGATATGTTTAAATCCATGTGATAGTTTAATTCACATTTGTTTCTTTTGAAATAAAATGATAAATGACTAAATGATGTAATTATCAATGAGAAAGCTAGAGTCTCCTTTAAAGGACAAGGTCAGTCTAATGTGACTCATTACATCTTTTTTAAATTAGGTGTAACATTGTCTATGTTAAAAGGCAATGGATGGACTCAAGAGGTTATTTACATAGAGGTAATGAGAAAGCCACAGTCTTGGTGGCCAGGTTCACTGATATTTCATTATAAATGTCGAGTGAACTTTGGATCCATTTAGGGATACCTAGGAAGGGATATACTAGAAATGAAAAAATGATTAAATTATGAAATGATGACATTATTAAATGGGATATGGTTATGTCCCAAGTTGATGATTACTTTGGTATGGGGGGTTGACTAGCCTAGGTCAGTCTTCAAGACCTTTGTAAAGTTCACAGAACCTGTTTAATGCAATGGATTTACTTATGAGGCATCTACCAAGCCAAATTAGAAGTTTGGATTCAGTATTCACTTATTTATCTAGATGATCATCTCATACATCTGTTGTGGTTACTTCTACATGGGCGATTGAGAGGCTATGTTTGGATCTCGAGATATTTGTACATAAATGAAACTGAACCACTAAATATATTAACATAGTAAATGGATAGTTTACTTGAGAACGTCCTTATTACTGTTTTACCTTATTGTTGTTTCATATATTAACTAACTATTAGGCACAGATCATTGGTGGTTTCCTACTAGGATTAGTATCACACACTTTTATAGGTCATGGTTTTGGGCCCAAATAGATTATATGATTGTAGGTGTGGACAAGGGAAAGATCCCTTATACTAGTACATGATTTATGCATAGTAGTAGGAGAGCATGGGACAAAGATGATGTTTGTGATGCTTCTTGGTTTTATTTTTGTTTTGTACATGTATTGTATTTATATCTTATTACACTGTATTCTGTGTAGGATGTTTTCTTAGAACATGTTACATTATTTATCACTTGGAATTATTTGACTCCTGGTTAACTTTATCATTCAAATTTTAGTTGATTACATTAGTTTCATACTGTTTATTGCTTCTACTGTTGTTACTATTTATTATGTTGTGTCACACTCTTCCAATGAGGGCGTAGTTTCCACACTATCACACGCTTGGAACATGATTCTAGTCTAAAGCCTCTAGTGCTTAGGGAAATGTGCCTGAGTCCATGTGACCAACCAGGCACGTGGCACCAATTTAGTGGCTTCTAGATCCGGGACGTTACAATGGGGTATCAAAGTTGTTTTTTCCTACTTTTTCTTACTGTTTAGAGCCAATAGATAGTGATATGATGGAATGGGTTTTTTGATTATCCATGCTCAGAAGTAGCTACCCCACATATAGGGAAAAGAGAAATTTCCCCGAACTGACTTGTGATTTTTAGAATTTTCACTATTATAGTCCATTGGATTTCACCGTTGGGTGACACATTTGATTTCTTCTATTACTATTGATACAACTGTGTGTTCCATTTTAGTTGAAACCTAATGAGATGAGGGTATTCCATCTCATTCTTTATATAGGAACTTGTTAGAATCACATGCCACACATTATGTTATGCCATCTAGGATGAATTAGTTATCACATGATGTTGTGATAGATGATGTGATAGCAATTCCTGTTGTTGTGATGGGTGTATTTGTACGTGCTATGGATTGGATTTAACGGATTCCAGAATTTGGATCCTGAGGTGTATTGGACCTATTGGACTAGAATTTGGTGGGTCATAAATTAAATTTTATCAATAATTGTACAATGACACGTTCTATTTGGGATAAAAACATTGATTCATGGGGAGTATGTTCCCTCACAGTTTGGAACATGGTGTCCCACTGGTTGGTTTTTCTACATAACATGGGTTTTCTAGGCAATCTGGAGTTTCTAGGCTGAAAACCCCAGTATACATGGCATGTATTGTAACCTAACACACTGTTTGTTCTTCCTTTTTGGGGAAGAAATTGTTCCAAAATTTATGAAGAACACACCATTTATTTCATGTACACTTCATGTAGTCCTTGACCGTGTAACCTTCCATGTGAGGAGGGAACAAAAGTTTTTGACCTTTGCGTAGGAAACACCATGTAATCTGAGTACATGCCCTATAGAAGTTGACTGTGTATCCGGTCGTGGGAGTAATGACATGAGTGGATGAAAATTTTGATGTAGACACCATGTCTGGGTAGAACACGCCACGTTGTCTTACACGGGTAGAACCGTGTAGTTCTAGCCATTTAGAAGTACCTGGGTAGGAAGGCAACCCAAGTACATGTTGTGTCTCTTGGGGAACACACCGTGCACATATGGTGTTACGTAACCATTTTGGGGTGAACTACACACCCATGTAAAGGCCTAGGAGGACAGACCATGTAAGGGATAATACACATAGTGTACTCCTATTTTGAAAAAAAAACTTTTGAGTTTTTCATAAACTATTTCATCCATACACTTCAGAGTAACAATGCCTTTTTTGTTAAGTTGGTATATAAGCATGTGTGATGAAATTTTTAGATTCACAATGTTGTGACAACCCCAAGCTTTATGCTAGGAGAGAAGAACATATCATACTTCAGAAAGGTGGGCCATAGGCTACTGAGGGATCCTCCAATTAAGGCAGCTGCAAAACCTGATGTTATATCAGACGCGGCTGCAGACACACAATTCTGAGAAGATTCTTTGAGATTCATGAAGTCCTTCCAAGGAGCACCACATTATTCCACATATATAGAAGAGCTAACACCTATATTCTTGTAGCAGCATCCACCAACTTTTTAGGGGATAGTGGATCACATTCTGTGGAATTCTGGATAGAATTAGTGCTAACTATCTTCGATCATCTAGAGATGACTTGTTAGAGGAGCCTCAAGCTCGTGACTTATATGAAACATGATTCTGCAAAGATATGGTGGGATGTTATCACTCAAGAAGGGGATCGTGGGATATGACATAGGAAGCCTTTTATATGGACTTATATGACTATTATTTTTCAGAAATTCTAAGGGCCAATCGAGATTGGGAGCTCATTCACCTGGATCAGTGCACACTGTTAGTTATGGAATATTCTACCCAATTTACTATGCTTATGCGATATACACATATTTTGATGGGTGATGACCAGTCAAAAGCTAAATGATTCGAGGATAGTCTCAGGTTTTACATGATCATAGTTCAATTTCTTCAAGTTTCCTTCTATTTATAATATTGTGAATCAAGTGCTGATCACTGAGTGAAACCTATGGGAATATAAGGATGTGAGATAGGGAAGTTTAGCACTGAGATCTGGTACTGTCTCAACCGGAATCATGAGCTGTCATATTTATTTTTCTCACACAAATCCGAGTAGTCAGGATGTATATTTTGGTGGCCAGGTGAGGTACTATAAGTGTGGCTGTTGTGGGCACCCTTGAACATAGTTCTCGAAGGACCTAATTGAGTACCAAGCTTGCAGAAAGATGAGTTATCTACAATAATTTTACCTGAAACTTCCACTAGTATCTAATTTGAGAGGTTCTGTATAGAATCCCTATGAAAGAGCAGGGTCAGTAGCTTATCACATGTATGGAAACTGGAATACGTTGGGGGTGTGCAGGCCAAGGCAGTGAGCATGACCATGGTATCCATAACCTAGGATCTCAGTGACAGTAATGCGGGTTGCTTAGTGCTGCCAGAATGTGTCATAGGGCCACAGTATAGGTTAAACATATTCAGGGAAATAGACCCCAAATGAGTAGGATTCCAAACCTTATACTATAAGAGGTCCTATTTTAGTCTCCTCTATTTTATCTTCTCCAAATTTTGATTCTGGTGAAACACATAGTTTTATATCAACTACCTATGTGGAAAGCCTTGGGCTATGTGTTTCTAATACTTCTGATGTTATGAATATATACACTTAGTTGGGTATTAGAATGGTAGGTGTGAATCAGTGTATAGAGTTCCCCATTGAGATTGGTGGGTTTCACATTCTATGGAATCTCTATGTCTTGGAGATGATAATATTTTCCGTCATTCTCGGAATAGACTGGTTGGTTTATTTTTGAGCCTTTGTTGATTTTTGATCACCGTAGGGTGAGTTTTTAATCACCATAGGGTTGAGTGTTTCTACCTAAAGGTGAATGGGATGTCCAGGCGAGCTGAGTTATACCCGAGCTTTGTAGGATGGGCGTAATGACAGCCAACATGGTGATTTTATTTTTGGATGATTATGAAACAGGTCTGGAAGATTTTCTTCTAGTGGTTGAACATTTCAGATACATTTTACTGGATGACTTCTCAGACTTACTTTAGGTTAGATAGGTGGATTTCACTATCGAGCTAGTTCTAGAAGCTGCACCATTATCCATTCCCCCTTACAAGATGGCTATGATGGAGTTGGAAGCGCTCAAGAGGATGTTGGAAGATCTTGGAGCTAAGGGTTTTATCTGACCTACTACATCATATATGTCTTCAATGACCCTTGTCGTGAAAAAGTCAGATGGTACCCTCAAGCTTTGTATGGAATATCGAAAAATGGACTAGTAGATGGTTAAAAATTCGTGTCCCTTACCCCATATCAATGACCTGTTGATTAGATTTGAGTATCTCAAGTGTTCTAAAAGATTGAAATGAGGTCAGGATATCACCAGGCACGTGTTCGACCTTCATACATACCTCGTACAACCTTTCATATAAGGTATGGTCTCTATTAGTACATGGTTATGCCATTCAGTCTCACGAACACACCCGTAGTTTTCATCGTACTGATGAACTGAGTGTTCCATCTTTAAATAGATTCCTTTTTGATGGTTTTCATGGATGATATCTTGGTGTATTCTCAAAATCGACCCAACCACGAAAAACACCTTGAGATAATTTTGAATACAGTGAGAGAGAATCAATTATATGATTTTCTCTCAAAATTACACTTCTGTATGGGTTAGATTCACTTGCTGGGTCACTTCATCTCAAAGACAACCGTATTAGTAGACCCATAGAGGGTGATAATTGTATTTACCTAGGAGCTGCCGAAGAATGTTTTTGACATAAAAAGATTTATGGGGATAACTTGTTACTACATGAGTTTTAAACATTACTTCTCACATATAACAGTGTTGATGACATGTATGACTAATAAATGCGTGATGTTCGAGTGGTCAGATTCTTATGACATAGGCTTTTAGGAGTTGAAGGTACAATTTAATTCATCATTGATACTGATATTTATCGAGCTAAGCAAGGGTTACACTGTGTACTGTGATGCATCAGGTATTGTGTTGGGAGTAGTGCTTAAGTAGGGAGATCGAGTAGTTTTTTATGGGTCTCAGTAGTTGAGGCCACATGTGAGAAATTACCCAACACATGATCTCAATTTGGCTACAGTTTTTTATTCTTTGTACTATTAGAGACATTGTTTATTGGGAGAGCGTTTTGTAGTGTAAACATAACACAAAATTCTCAAATAAATATCCACTCAGCATGATTTGAATATGAGAAATTAATGGTGGGTGGAATACATTGAGTCTATTGACTTTGAGCTTTCCTATATGTCTAGAAAGGGAAATTCTGTGACTGACACACTGAGAAAGAGGACTCATATACAAGATACGCATGAGGCCAATGGTTAGTGGTAGCTTATGGATTTGTTCTCGGAAATTAATTTAGATGTGAAAAATAGTTAGGGGAAAAAATACACTTCATCTTTAGATATTACCTCTACCCTACTAGAATGAGTGACGATGAGAAAACTATCATATTCTGATATCGTAGTTCAACGAGAGAGTGAGGTCGGTGAGGACCCTCCTCCTAGATGGATGATAGGCGAGGATGAAGTTATATGTGTCCATGGATGTTTGTGGGTTATAGGGGATATACATGAGGAGCTAATGAATGATTTTCATGATTCATATTGGGTAGTGAATCTAGACGTCATGAAGATGTACCATGACTTGCGTCATCAGTACTGGTGGCCGAGTATAAAGCAGGAGGTATCTGGTTTTGTTACAAGTTTTTGGACCAGTCAGTAGGGGAAGGGGAACATCATTGTCTATTTAGAAATTTACAGCATATATCTATTCCTGAGTGGAAATGGGATGATGTCACGATGGATTTTGTGAGGGGGTTACTAAGGTCTCCTAGTGGCAATGATTTTGTGTGAGTTGTAGTTGAGAGGATTGTTAAGGTTGCTCACTTCTAGCCAATCAAAGAGACCTTTGGAGTTGATGAGCTTGAAAAGCTATATATTTGAGAGGTGGAGTGAATTCATGGGGTTCCTCATTCTATCATTTCCGATAGGGATTCTATATTAACATCATAATTCTGGTAGAGTTTTTAGAGGGTGCATGGTACACTTGTTCTTCTCAGCGAAACATACCACCCTCATACCGATGGCTAGTCAGAGCCTGTGATACAGGTTCTAGAGGACATGTTGTGTGCTTGTGTCATAGACATTGTGGGATATTTGGAGAAGAATATAACCCTGGTTGAGTTCACATATAATAATAGCTTCCAAACTACTATTCAGATGGCACTATATGAGGCTATGTACGGTGGGCCATGTCGATCACCCCTGTGTTGGTTGTCGGTACGAGAGGATACTATGATGGGACCACGTCTTGTCTTGGTGACTACTGAGTAGGATCCATTGATTTAGATAAGGAAGGATACTCCATAGTCTCGTTAGAAATCTTATGTCGATCCCTGTAGAAACCCCATGGAGTTTGAGGTTTAGGATCAAGTTTTCCTACAAGTCGCACCGAGATCGGGACATAAGAGGATCAGGAGACTGGGTAAGATTTGACAGCAATATTTCAGACCATTTGAGATTTTGCAATGAGTTGGGTCAGTTGACTATCATATATTGTTTCTTTAGAGGTACTGATTCATGCATGACATATTCCACGTATCTCAGCTGTGCAGCTATCACTCAAACCCATCTCACGTTTTTCATCTCTAGGAGGTTGAGCATTAGGTTGATTCATTATTTTAGGATCATCCAAATCATATAATTTATATGATCACAAACATTCTTTGATGGTGATTACTTCATCTCATATGGGTGGTATGGAAGCACGACCATGTATATGATGAGACTTGGGAGAGGGAGGCTGATGTACATGCTCAGTGGTCAGATTTATTCTCAAATATTCCATCATGACCCTTTAAGGGAAACTTGGGGGAAATTTCTTTAAGGGGGAAGTTTCTATGAACTCAGTTGTTCTTATGAGGTATGTTTTTTTACTTTTAGTTGTTTTTGAGAAAAAAAAGAAAACTCAAAAAATGATATGTTTTAGTAGAACACAGTATGTAATACTATGTACACACCATGTGGTCTATCGATGCAAGATGTGGAGACACATTGTGTTCTTTTATTGTCTAGAAAGAGAATAATAATCCACACACTCTGTGTACTTCCTAGAACATGCCATGTAGTCATGATGGAAAGGTCAGTGCGGGATGTGTAATATAAGTTGGTGAATTTATGAACATTAATATGATATACATGCCATGTATACTAACATACACACTGTGTACTACTAAAATTATGCTTAAAATGGGTACTAGATTCATTTTCTCTTCTTTTGGAAAGAAGAGCCACCAGGTGAAGAATAAAGAGCTGCGAGATCGATTCCATCCACAATTTCATCATCCGGAACACGATTCATGTGATGTCAGTCACGTTAGAACCCAATAGGTAAGGGATGTCTTCCTCTAGAGACATACTAGTGATTTTGTTTCTTTATAGAGTTATTTAAGGTTGAATTA
Organism: Viscum album; assembly: GCA_963277665.1. Taxonomy (NCBI): domain Eukaryota; kingdom Viridiplantae; phylum Streptophyta; class Magnoliopsida; order Santalales; family Viscaceae; genus Viscum; species Viscum album. The sequence continues at coordinate 1,494,324,694 of OY728151.1, read as the reverse complement.
TTTACATATTTTCTAATATCTACACTGTTATCGGCTGATTTGAGGGACAATGTCAGGGTATATTGCTCGTACGACATCGAGGTTCGTGGTCTTGTGCCGTTAGTTAAATGTCAAGTTGATTACATGTTTCAAAATGATATGGGACCATTTTTTGGTATTTTTTTCACTATAATTGAAACTTATTGATACCTAATAATGATTAGTTATTTGATTATTTGAAATTAAAGCATGTGATTGTTTATTGTTTGAATTTGGGTCACCCCATGGGTGTGTTTCCCCGTTGTTAGCCATTCCGAAAGAACCCCTTTAGACTTGTGAATATATTCTGTTTTAGGGGTTGATTAGAATGATATATTGTTATAACAATTCCCATTTGGGTTTTTTGTTAAATCCATGTAATTGATTAATTTTCATGTGTTTTCTACTATGAGAATTTCCCATGTGAGTTTATATATTTAAATCCATGTGATAGTTTAATTCACATGTGTTTCTTTTTAAATAAAATGTTAGATGATTAACAGAGTTAACTAGCAATGAGGGAGACAGTGTCTCGGTTAAAGGACAAGGTTGGGCTCATATGACTCATTACATCTTATTTACCTTGGGTGAACCACTGTCTCAGTTTAAAGGTGATGGATAGACTCAAGAGGTTATTTACATAAATTTCGTGAGTGATCCATAGTCTGGGTGGTTGGGCTCATTGAGTCTTATTTATAAATGATGATAAAACCTTGGATCCATTTAGGATACCTAGGATGGGCTATACTGGCAACAGAACAAATGATTAAATGCTAAAATGATGATATTCTTAAATGAAAAATCGTTATGTCACGAGTTGATGGTTTCATTGGTACAGTGGGTTGACGGTCCTTGTCTGAACATCAGGCCCATTGTAAAGATCACAGAACAGACTAAATGAAATGATGTTACTTATCACGAATCTTCTATACCAAATAACAAGGTTGGATTCAGACTTCACTTATTTATCAAGATGATCTTATGAGAATATTTTGTAGTTACTTCTATATGGGGGATTTACTGGATATGGATAGATCTCAAGATAGTTGTACATAAATGAAACTGAACTTCTAAAGACATAAAAAGATTAAATGGATAGTTTAAATGAGAACCTCACAGCAGTTATTTTCACTTACAGCTGTTGCATATATTCACTGACTGCTAGGCACATATCCCTGGTGGTTGCCTACTGGGATTAGTCTCGCACCCTATTTGGGTCATGATTCTAGGAGAAAAAAATATTATATTATTTTAGGTTTTGATAAGGGAAAGAACCCTTAAACAGTTAGTTGATTGCTACTTAGAAGTAGGAGAGCATGAGACCATGCCAAGGCTTGCAATGCTTCTGAGTTGTATTTCTATTTTTTTACTTGTAATGTTTTTGTCTCTGATTACAGTGTATCATGTATTGGTTATTTTCATAGAACATGTGTCATGCTATGTCCATTCGTATTATATGCCTCATTGTTAGCTTCATCTTTCAGTCCCCAGTTGTTTACTTCAATTGCATGCTATTTATTTCTTTCACTGTTGTTAATATTTATTCTTCCATGTTACACTCAACCAATGAGGTCATCGTTTACCCACTATCACAATCTATGGAATTTCTATAAGTTCAAATCCTATGAATTTTGGGGAAATGTGATTGAGGCCACGTGGCCAACTGGGTACAGGGCACCAGTTGAGTGGCTTCCAGATCCCGGACGTTACACCGCAATCATCTGGTAAAAATCAACAAGAAATGGTTATTCCCAATTTCACCTATATGAACCATAACCAAAAGTACCATATAACGAAATTAAATAAATATAAATAATTATAATACATCCATTATATTACCTTCTATGAAATATCATTAATGATTTTTGGGATATATGATGAACAACTAAACCGTTATAAAATTAGGTCAAATTTATCAAGGCTACTCTAACCATATATTGAAAATATATAATAACTAACTAGTATTAATATCGAAAAAAATTAAAATTAAATATATAAAAAGTTTATAGATATAAATATGTTTCTAAAATATATTAATAAGATAGTATCTTTCTTGATACATGATATTCAATAACATTAATGGTAGTAAAAAATTTATATATGTGTTCCATCTATCAATTTTCAATTCCTATAAGCTTGATTATGTAAAACACAATGTATTATATTTCATGGGTTATTCACTAACCATTTTATATATTTTATCACTATTTTATCATTATTCATGGTTTTTATTGTTTCATTGTAATGTATATCCTTCATGTGGATTTGACTGAAATTATTATAAGGTTTAAAGGGTTAATGCTAACTAATTTTTTTTTCTATTGAGTTAAAAAAATTACTATTAAACAATATTGTTACATATTATATTTACTCTAAAAATGTTATAATATGTGTGTTATTTAATTATTATTTAATTTTGTGAACCAATTATTCCCTACAACATCATTATAAATTGAATCATACCATAATGATTTTGTTATAAGGGGTTTGTTGTCTAAATTCTCTTCCCCATGAGACATATTTCTTATTATACAATTTTTTTCATTATTGTAGTCTATATTATACAACATTATTTAATTTTTTATCATTATTTTATCACCATTGATGTACGTTTGGGTTTCTTTTGAAATTTTATTCTTAATAGGGGGTTGGTTTGAATGTTAATAAAGAAATATGTATTAGTTGTATCAATTTTCAATTCCATGAGAAATTATTTGATATTATGAAGCTTATTTTTAATATAAATTGTATTAAATTCCCTATATCCTTCATTTATAATGATGATATTGCATTTAATTGTATTTTTATTTTTCAGTGTCCCTCTCATCTTCTAATTAATTTTACAATACCATTACCATAAGGGTGTTGGCATCTTAATTTTGTTTCTCTATGTTATGATTTAAATTACAATTTTTTTACTTTATTTGGTGTATATATTTTAAATGTATTAATTTCTAATCACAGTCATTCAATTTTTTGGGGATTCTAATCATAAGAAATATATCACTACTTTTTCGTTCGAAATCATCCTCTATTATATGTATATCATGTTATCCCATTACATTCATATGTTAATACCATAATTTTAATTAAATTTTTTGAATGGAATTCAAATATATTTACATATATCTATTTATATAAGAAATTATTTATATAACCATATACCCATCATTGTACATGGTGTTAGTTTTAGGATCACTTTCATAGAATTCTATTCCATTAATTGATTAGGGAAATATTGAAATCCTGTATTCTTTTTATTTCAGTACCATAATTTATTTATTATGAAATCATATTGGTTATTTATTATATAGATTATTAATTCCATAATATTTTTGAATTAATTATACATAATTTGGGATTGGTAGATTAATATATAGATATCACCTAAACACATTGACATGTCTCATGAGATAAACTACTACAGATATTTTCCTATATTCCTTCCCAGGAAAACATATTTCCTAGACATAGGGCCTTGAAAGTAATATCATTGTGTTTATCATCAAGATTTCTTATCAAAGAAAATATAATAAATATCTAAAATTATAAATTTCATATATACATAACTAGTTTTTATTATCCATGTAATCATTTCTATTCTATTATTATACAATAATAAATTATTTTTCAGTTTCATTCTATTAGGTAATTATTTTTTCTACATTCAAAGTATATTATTTATTCACATCATATGTTCACTTAGGATATTTGGTTTTCACCACTCAGGTTTATCCTAATTGAAAATTCACCTCGTCCCTTATTATGTTTCAATTTCCTAATGTTGTTATAAAATATATTAGACAAAACATGTCTTATAGAATATATTTTGTATAGATTTTATGAGATAAAATGAAGAATTATTATAAATTATATAGATTTTTAAATTTTTGAAAATTATTAAATTAGTTAATAAGTGAATGGGATTAGTTATTAAATATTTTCCTGAATTTTTATAACTATATAAACATAGAAGGTAATTGGAATGTATGTAATGGATTATTTATTTATAGTGATGTGACTACGGGATATTTATGTATGAGAATATACATTTGATATCAAGGATAGATTACAATTTTTGTATTATCAAAACTGAATTTCGGACTCCATGTATGGGTTTGTAAAATTTGGTATTAGAGTAGTGTATAAAACTATTAATTTTTATAATGTTTAATGAGGATAAATTATTGGAAGATAAGTTGAGTTTTTCATAATGTTTAAGGAATTGATAACCCTTTAGGTTAGTTGAACTATTATTGAGTATATTATAATTTGTATCAATTGGTATGAGAGAACATCATCAAAAACAATATAAATACATAGAAGGGATATGTATATATATAAGACATCATCCATCTATTTTATTAAAATATATATTGTGTTTTTTTACTAGAAAATTAATTTCATTCTTGAAACTAGAATGTGTATAAAATTGTATCACATATGGAAATATTGGTAAACATGATGATCAAGGAAACTTTAGTATTGAATCATCCATCCCTTTATTGCATGAAGAGTGGGAATAAGATTGAACACTCTGATAAGTGAACCCAAAGGATATTTAATGTGTAATTAACAAATTTTTATAATTCCTTACAATGGATTTATTATTTTAATGGTTTGAAATATTAATGAACCAAACATATAATTTCCTAGATAGAACATATATATTTTTAGGTTGACCAAAAATCTAATCTATTTTTATTATAAGGAAATGTTAGGCTGAGGTATTTCTTTTGATAATTATAAAATAATAATTCTCTTATGGAATCCATAACTCATGGTTATAAAATTTTGGATTTAGTAGTGGTTTAATCCTAAAGGTATCAATTAAATGATGGGTTTTATAGAGAATATATATATTTTACCAAGTAGAATCCATTTGAGATTGATTTTGATTTTAAAAATTAGGTGATTAAGCTAAAATAGTTATCATGTAAAATTATTTATAACATAAACATTTTTGATTCATCAAACACATCAATGAAGTGAATGACAATGTCTCATGGATGATTACATGATGATGTTAATGAAAGAAATGAGATTTAACCTCCATCATGGAAATAATATGGTTAGAATCAATCAGGGGAATGTTTTTACTGAAACATATTATATATTCCCATGTATTTTTTTGAAATTATTTGGATTGATTTTGAGACCAAGAACTTAGACGACATGTGATTCCAAGGAACGGTTTTCCCGAAACTTGTTTTTGAAAAATATTAAACTTTTAGTAGTCTGTGTGTGTAGTTTTCTTGAAAATGCTGACTATCTATTAGTATGGTTCTAGAATTAGAAATTTTATAGCACCGTTGAGCATAGAATGAAGTTTTTACCTTATTTGTGACTTAACTTCGGTTGGCAGACATCAATTTTGAAAAAGTTATTGAAAAACATAAGGGGTGTAGAATAGCTTAAAAAATATTATTTCATTCAACATAGTGACAATTTTGATTTATTAATCTATTTTTTGGAATTTAGGGTTATAACCATAACCCTATTATTCCTTTGAGACATGGAGAAAGCTCATTCTCAAATAAAATGTAATAGATTGTTGATAAATGGTCAACACACAACCGATTAGAAGGAATATCTCCAACGATGAAGATGAAGAAAAAATACTTCATTAGAGACTAATCCAAAATGATGTAGGATGGTTTTATATTTTTTCTCATTCCCCATTCCTTATTTTCAAATTGAATATGGCTCAATCCAAAAATAGTTTGATCCTTGGTTTGATCGTTGTGGGATGGTTATAATTGTGGGGATTTTTTCTAGGGGTTTTTCAAGAATTTGTTCTTTCATCTCATGTCATAACTTGAATGAATTGAGGATGACACAAGCAAGGAAAATGTCTGTTCCTCAGGGTGTTCATGTGATATTCTCTACAAATTCTTATAATTCTCCACCATTGGATCCACACGGCCTTAGATCAACATTCTGGGAGACTTTGAAGATGATTGGATACCCAAACTGGAAGTAGACTACTGGAAGGGGTCTGATTTGGGTAGACCGGGACCTGAGGAACTAATATCTATGACCGTTTCCAGATTGGGGAATCAAAGGAAGATCAGAATCTTGCAGAAGTGGAAGTGAAGGTGACTGGTGGAGGCAAAGACAATGAGCGTCACACGGCGGGGTAGTAGTGTGGTATCATGTGACATGGTAGGGCTCTGCCTGTAGCGACGATAGTCTCTGAGGAGACAATATAAGAGGAAGTGTCAATATAGGCCTCATACAAATTCCCTGGAGGCCCATATGCATGCCGACGAGACCGAGCAGCGGACCGGTCCCATCATTCTTGGTCAGGGCCATTAATCTAGGTTAAACCTAGAGGGTCAAGTCTGACACAATGGGTTGGGAAGAACCCTGGGTGGACGGATTTGGAAATGTTCGATCGTGGTGGTCAAACTTGATCCATGGCCGACTGTAGTAGTATACCACATTATCCATAGATTGGAATTTAGGAGCATTCAAACATGAAGGTCTATTTCCATGGTATGTGGACTAGTCGTGCTTTCGGTCCCCGACCCACTGACCTCCCATTTTGAATTTCCAAATGGTCTTAACTATCAACCGATACATCAGTTTGATAAGCCGTCTGTGGAGTTGGGACCCTAATTATGAGACCATTATTTTAAGATAATATGGTGATTTTTTAGATTGATCTAATATAGGATAAGAGTTGTTCTATTGTCCTTTCCTCAATGGTTCAGTATTTCATTACATCCACATTACTGGAATATGGTCCCTTCTAGAGGTTGAGTCTGAGATAGGGATATGGTATCTATCCTCTAGACTGGAGAGATCCTCTATCACCCATAGTGTAGTTTTGGGGGAATCAAAATATCCTCTGATATCAGGTTGTTTGTCCCCCATTTATGGATCCATGTTATTAGGGTTATTAGTATTCCCTTAGTGTGATCCCCTATGTTTGGAGCTACATGAGAAGGGTTAGTGGAATTCTATGGGTAGGATCTCCGCCATTATGGATTGATCCAGATTGGGTTAGTGGTATTGTAATCCTAGGATCCCCTATATGTGTATCATAGTCTCCCCTGACTAATACATCCTCATTTGGGAAGGGCCCCAATGATCTATACCTCTTCATGAGTGTCTCTGATGATATCATGGCTCGAGGAGTGAGTTCTCTTGGAATGAGCATGTTTGAGCAGAATCCTGTGGTACATAATTGGTTGTGTATTACCTCTAGTCCTCGTTTCGTGGAATGATTATATCTATATATTCTTGTTTTATGTTGTTTTTAAATATACATGTGTGTAGTTGACTAATATTTATTTTTTTCATTTTTGGTATTTCCTTTGTGGAATTTACTTGGTGCAATTTCATTTTTGGAGTTTCCCTTATGTTATTTTCTTTATGGTTCTAGGGTGTCCTTCTAATTATTATTGTACTCACCCATACAAGAGATTTTATAATGATTTTTATGTCTGATGAATTTGATCAAACAGTTAACGATGTCCTATGTTGACCAGGACTAGGTCGTTCTTAGCAAGGCCAGATAGATGCGGCGTGTTCCTGCGGTTCAGATAGAAGACCCAATACCTCTTTTCATATAGGTGCAAATCATGGTTAAAGACTCTTTTTGGTGGTATTTTATTTGTCTTTGTTTACCATCCTATACGTTCATTTTTTACTTTAGTTTTAGGATATATTGGTTTTCATCCATGGGTCAGTAAGGTTTTTTACCTTTCAACATTTTTTCCTTGGATATGTTTGCATGTGTACAGGTACATTTGGATAATTTCTCCCATTTGTGTGATATTCATACTCGATGAAAGCAACTAGCCTCTGTCCTATTAGAGGAATGAATTGAGTAGTCATGGAATTGGAACCTCGAGAATAGGTCATGACATAGTGGTATCAATGGAAGATGGTTTTAATTTAAGACTTTGAGTCTATGAGATTCGTTTTGGAAGAATATGTTGACTTTTTGGAGATTGAAGTTTAGGCTAGAGACTCTAATGTTGGTGCAGAGACTGACGTATGTGAACACCATGACAATGATTTCCTACTACTTAACATGGTATATGAAAACATAGGTTTCAGGGAAAAAATACTACATGGGAAAATATGAGACATTAAATTCTCCTCACCTTGTGGCTTTACATCGCCAAAAGACAAAATAAGGGTAACTCTAACTAATGAGGGTAATGAGGAAGAATCTGTGCCTCCAGATCCCATGTTATCTCATATAGATTCCCATGATTCCCATGGAAATGCACAAAATGAATCGACCACCCAATACATATCTTCTCATGTTGATCCTCAATCTCCGCCGAGTAATTAGTAAAAGTCACCCCATCTTAGATGTCCATCTCACCCAAATGATAATGTGTGATATGTCATGTACCAACACCCTCAGATGTGACATGTGGACGCCATCGTGTCCCTTATCTAATGGAAGGGGTTGATAAAAGAGGTATCTCACATAAAAAAATATACAAAGTATCAGAAATGGTCGGATAAACATCAGAGATAGCTCTCCACCATGGCCAAATCTACATACTCTGTGTTGAGGTGAGATTCAAAGGTACACGTGGTCTCCTTCCCCGTACTCTAGAGGCCTCCGTCGCCTATTAGTATAATACTTGGGATGGATCTATTCTATCTTCATGTACTCCTAGACTGACTTAGGAGATACAACACTCATATTAAAAAAGTGGGTGAAAACTACATTTGATATTATTTAGATCATTTAGATGATCATGAAAACATTATATAACCTTCATAAGTCTTATGTTGATAGGAGATAGAGGCCTATGGAGTTCGAGGAAGGATACCAAAAATTCCATTGGATCTCAACTCAATGTGGATTACAGAGAATTTTCCCATGCCACAAGATATCTTTTAATTTTATTTTACCTTTTTTGATACTAAGTAGATTTGGTGAGGTGGCATTTCCATTGGATCTACCTCCATAGTGAAAGTTGGTACAAAATGTATTTCATGTGTTGCAACTAATGAGGTCATCGCATGACCCATCACACTTCATCAACTTGTGAGAGATGGAAATCAAGGATGGGGTGAATTTTTCTAAGAACCCAGCGAAGATCAAGGATTGGAATGAGAGGATAATTTTTGTATGTATATTGATTTGGGGTGTGTTCAGGGGAAACACATGAATCTACATGATCTCACATGGGAGTGAGAGGCCTAGATTCATTCTTAGTACCCTCATTTGTGTGAGTAGCCTTTGTTTTGGATTTATGGAATGTAAATCCCCATGGTGGGGAGAATATAACGTCTCATTTATCCCCATGTATTATTTTGAGAAATTATATGTATTGATTTCAAGACCAGGGGATGAGATGGTGTGTGATTCCAGGGAAAAGTTTTCTCAGAATTGTTTTTTGAAATATATTATACTTTTATAGAATACATACATTATTTTCATGGAAAATTATAATAACTCTAAAATGGGTTCCTGGATTAGAAATTATAGGTAACTATTATTTTTATAATAGCTATTTCCCCATGGTTCTAAGTAATATTGCTCGACGAAGGACAAATGAAGAAAAAATTATGGTGGGACATAACAGAGATAAATTAATGTACAAAAATTATTTAATTGAATGAAGTGAATCCTTAATTTTGTTAAGAACGTTTCATGAATTCAATGTTACCACTATAAACCTGGAATTTATTTAAGATGTAGAGAAGGAGAACACTTCTATAACTTGTGATGGATCATGGATTGATGATCAAAATGTAGCTAATTCCAATAAATCTCAATAATGATGATGATGTAATGATCCTTTATCAGCGACTTATCCAAATTTAGGTAGGGAATTTATATCTTTGATATCTTTCCCACTTCATGATTTTCACAATGAGTGTGGTTCAATCTACAAACATATTGATCCATAGTTCAATCGCTATTGGATAGTTATAGTTGTGGGAAATATTCATTTGGATTTTTCATGAATTGGTTCTTCTGTCTCCAATTCTAATGAAAATGAATTTATTTCAACATGAACAAGGATTAGGTTAATTAATTTGAGTGTAATTGTGACTTTGTTTCTCCTTGTTGTAGGCATTCATCATCATTGGTTCCTAATGGCCGAGTCTCGACTTTCCAGGAGACTCCAAACACTATTAGACCCACTAATTAGAGGTATAACGAAAAAAATTCCATATCAATGTAGATAATGACCAAAGGAACCAAGATCTAGGATCATTTTAAGATTTGGACAATAGAAGAAGATTGCAGGCTTGCATATGTGGAGGATGTGGCACCAGCAACATTGGGTGGAGGATCCATGTGGACGTGGCAAGGTAGTGGCGGGAGTAGATCTAGTCAGGAAGGCTGCATACGGTAGCCAAGGTGGCCCACATGCAAGTGGGATTTTACTGGGAAGACAGGTTGGGCCAGAAGGCCCATGTTCTAGGAGGCCAAGAAGAGCAGCAGGCCAGAACCATTAGTCCATGTTGGACACATCAGGCTGGTTCAGACCTAGAAGGTCAGGTCATACCCTAGTCGGAGTTAGGGTGGCCGGACCATGCCAAAGTCAACCCCCCTGCCACATGTCCACGATATCTGGGCATGAGGTCAAATGTGGGGGACACGAGGTGGATTGTCCATGGTTAACCACCACATTCTACCACTGTGGTTAGTGGAATGGGAATGTAGTCTTTTCACTGAACTAGTGACCTCAATCTTTTAATTTTCAAATGTCCAAAACATTAAAATTGTCAATTTATTTGATGAGATTTCTACACCGTTGTGACACATAATATGATAAGGTACTTTTGGGATAATGTGGTGAGTTTTTATCATATACTAGTATAGTTTGAGAGAGTTCCCATGGTTCTTCCTTGAGGGTTCAGTACAAGAATACTCCCACATTTCTAGATGGTATTCACCCCAAGAGCATGAGTCCTAGATAAAGTAATCGTATCCCTCACCGGGATTGGATAAATACATTATCACTCATAGTGGAGTTCTTAGGGAATCAATATAATCTCCAAGAGTAGGGAATTAGTCCACCATATATAGTGCCACAACTATAGGGTTTGATCTATTCATTGGACAGGATCCCCTACGTTACGTGCCACATCAGTAGGGTTAGTGGTATTCTATGGTAAGGATCCCTTACATTGTGTATTGATCATGACTAGGTTAGTTATATTCTCTGGACAAGACCCACTATATGTGCATCATAGTATTACATGACAAATAAGTCCCCATTTGGAAATGGACCAAATGATCTACACCTTTTAATGAGTGTCTCCAATGATATCATGGCCTATGGAGTGAGGTCTACATAATGATTATGCTTCGAGCATAATTTTGTGTTAGGTAATTGGTTGTGGTGTTACCTCGTGTTTCATTTGTGGTATTTAGTTTCTTGTATTTCTTTGGTGGTATTTACTTTGTGGTATTTCCTTTAGGGTATTACTTTTATGGTATTATATTTTTGGTTTTGGGGGATCCTAGTGTGTATTATTATACTCACCCCTTCATTGGATTTTTTATATGTGTCGTGTCTTGTGTAGACAATCAACACTTTGAAGGAGTCCTAAGTGGACTAGGACCAGGCAGTGCTTAACAAGTCCAAGAAAAATGAGGCGTGTTCCTTTGGTTGAGATAGAATCACTAGTAAATGTTTTCATATAGGTTGCACTCATGGTTACAAACTATTTTTGGTGGTCTTGTATTTGGCCTTGTTTACCTTTTAGTACATTAACCGTTTTAATCTGGTTGTGGGATATAGTGGTTTGGATTCAAAATTTACATAGTATTTTTCCTTTTCAATATTAATTACATGGATATGTGTGTGTAAATATATATACATTAGTCTAGTGCATCCCTTTTTTGGGATATACATACTCATTGCTAGTCACCATCCCAAGGCCTATTTTAGGAGTGCATGGAGTAGTCACGACACATGCCCCACTAGGACTGGTCATTACATTAACAGAAATGATAGATGATTTAATTTAGGAATATGAATAAATATAGAACATAATAATATATGAAATGTGATGATACCAATTTACATGATGAATGGAAATAAATTTATCTATAGGTACCAGTAATAGTTAAATGCCTTAGGTGTATGGAACATGTACATTATCCAAGTGGACTCCACAATCCAAGGGCAAACAAGTTGATAACCACCAAAAACTTATATTTTATTGAAAAACATATTCCACCCAAACTATGGATGTGGGTTCATAAAATGATATTGAATAATAAATTGTGATAAGCCACTCAATAACATTGAATTTTATATTCATTCCATCTTCCTCCATACTGTGAACAATGAATTTCAAACATAATGATTAGAATATTGGAGTATTAATAATCTTATTTGTAGTCATTTAATAATATATGAAAATTATATAACTCCTATCGAATAGATTATTAGATGAATGTAAATTCTATAAATCATGTTATCCTTATTTTAGTATAACGTGATATAAAATTATACACAGATTTTATCCCCTCACCTAGAGGCTATGATAATTTCAAATAAATTAAAATTAAATAATAAAATAAAACCACAAACGCCTTTTATGGCTAAGTCTAAAATTTGTTCGAAAAACCTTACTCCCATATATTGAGATATTAAATAAAAAATCCTAATGAATATATCAACATTTGATATAATATTATTATGATGGTAAAATGAGTTTACTAGTCATACCAATGATTGAAAGGATTAATTCATAAAATAAATTAGATATTAAATACTGTTTATATTTTATATTCCCATAACTATTTCATTAGTCTTGAATAATTATAATTTGAATGGTACAATTTATTTATTTGGAGTGAATTTAACCCACCAAAATGTTACTTTATATATTTATTTATGACCTAATATGTTATAATCATTTGATATATTCAATAATACTGTGAGGAACTATTGAAAAATATATAATAACAATAATTAATCTCTTTAATAAGAGGATACAAATTATTTTTAATTTAGTTATGAAATTTTAAAAGAAACAAAAACAAATCTCATTATCATTGATATATTTTTGATAAGATTATTTAACATATATAAATATCTAATTAGACTAATTTTCTATTTTAAGAGTAATATTTATATGAATTTTTTTTCTACTTTTAAATGAAACTAAATATATTATGGATAAGTTTTTTGTGAATATATTTAGAAATTTTTTATTAATAATGGATAGTAAGGAACAATAATAATTTATATTATTTGAAAAAATATAGTTTCCCAATGAAATAAGTTTTGATTATATTTTTATGATACCTAAAACTTTATTTTATCATGTTCTATATTTTTAATTTCAAAAAAATATACTAATATTTGGATTCATCATGTCAATGTTATCTTATGATAAATTTTTAAATAAATCTAAAATAAATTATTTTTAAGTGGAGACTGAAAAAATAGATTTTATCAAAAATAGAAATTCCATGAATTTACAATTATATAAAAATTTCCATGAATTAAATAAAACCATTGAATTGATAGACTATTAATGAAATTTTTAAATCTACATATTTTTAATCTTTATTCTAAATTTTAAGAGGTTAGGAAAATATGTAATATTTTCCAATAAACACAATTTAACATTACATTTAAATAAATATAATTTTAAAAAAATATAGAGTTTAATTTTATTTATAGACAATTTTTTTATAGGTTTCATGATTAACTAATATTTATATTAATAATAAAAAACTATGATAATTTAATTTGAGAATTATATTTTAATCATAAATGTGAACTATTTATAATAATGGGGTTTTACTCGTCAAAATCACTAATGTAAAAAAATTGAACATCCTACCCAAATATATTTTAATTGATAAATTAGATTTCATATTTTTAATCATTATGATGTAAATATATAGTTTTTTATGTTTTATTTTTAGGTATAAATTTTGAATGTAAATACTTTCAACCACTATAAACCAAAAAAATGATTAATGTGGAAATTCTATGTGTAAATAATGTTGAAACAAGACCAAAGTTTTGGAAATTTTTTTTATTAATTTTATAACATATATCATCCACTATTTAATAATTTCTATTTTTAGAGTTTTAATGAAAATTTAAACTCATGATCTCATTATATTTAGTAAAAATAATTAAAAAAATTGAAATACTCCCTCCTTATAAATTGGTAATATCATAACCTCTTCAATTTAAATTGTTGAATTATATTTCCGAATGAAATTATTATAATTTTTATTCCATTATAATCTGGTTCCTTTTCATTGATCGTACTGATTGGACTGATTGGCGATATGTTATACACTGAGAGGGGATGGGGTATTTAACTATAATGACCAAGAATTATATCAATGGGATTTCAATTCCTATTATTATTTCATATAGTATAAATTAAATAAAATAACATATAGAACACAATACAAACACTATAAATGACCAATTAATGAAATAAGAGTTATTAATAGAATTTACATAACATATACAATTGAAATAGAAAAATGACTGTAGGAATAATATATTACCCTAATGAATAGTAACGAATTCAAATAAATAAAAACATCTTCCATGAAAGTATAAATATAATTTTGGCATTATATAAATTAGAACATGGGATAATTAAATCATTATTTATGTAAATAAATATTTAAAAAAAATAATTGATTGTTTGTATTTTTGAGAGTTTTAAATATTAAATACATTTTTATAATTAATAAAATGATTTATAATAAAATTAATTTTCGAAAAATGTATTCAAAAATTATTATTTTGTTTTCTTATGATTTTTGTATAATTTAATGATAACTTAGTTAATTTTTATGAGTATTATAAAATCCTTTATGATTTTGAAAACGATATTTATCGAGTAAATGTTGATTTTAAAAAAATTAAATTTCTATTTTCTAGGAAATTATTTTCATAAAATGGAGTTCATTTTTTGAAATCCAAATTTCTAAAAATTTATTTGGTGAATTTTGTGGGATATTTTTCAAATACTATAATTTTTTGGTAATAGTAAAATAATGTAATTTATGGTATAAATACATTATATAATATATACACTATTCCTTAAATAATGGTTGATGTAAGCACAATAATATATATCATAACTTCTATATTTAATTTTTTTTATGATAATCCTCAAAATATTCATTCTCGATCCAAAATAATAAGAAAATGGACACGATATTAAAAAAACCACCACTCTCCCCCACTATACATACCAACTGCATCAACGCCTTACCTCAACACATTCCATTCATTGAGAAATGAAAAATTTCCACCCAATTATCTTCAAAATACTATTCCACATGTCTAGAAGCTCATGTTATCATCAAAATTACGAATCATTTTCCCTAAGGAAATTCTCAAGGTGGTGAAAAACAAGTGCTAAAATCCATTATATTTTTCTTTTAATTTCTTTTAATTTTTTTTAATTTAATTTTCTCTTCTCACCTACCATAATAAATATATCATGACCAATCCATTGAAATACATATAATGGAATTTTATTATTATAATACCACAATCCATCATAATTCCCCTTATACTCTCCCTTTTATTCTAAAAATGGTAACATTGTTTGTTGTATGCTTTTTCAACGCCATCAAGGATAATAAGTTTTCATTTTCCTTCACCTTCTTGAAGAAATTAAAAAAACCATTTTAATTGTTGAATAAGTTTGTGAAATTTTTATTATAACCATTTTTTAATTTTTATATGTTTTATATTTACATAATAATAAATTTTAAAACCATATGATGTCATTTTAATCTAAAACAACTTAAAATAAATCTAGACAAATATCATTGACACTTTATATAATGATCATCCTCATAACTGGGGAAAAACAAAAAAAACATCATCATTTTGATTAATAACATATAATTACAATTTTATATAATTTAACCCTTTTATATTTAGATAGACATGCTTGACATACATGGATATTATATAATTTTAGATGAATATTCAGTACATTAAAAAAATATATGCATGAGGACCATAATAGGTTAGTGTCTTTGGAAACTCAAAAACAAAATATTCTATCCTCGTGAATGACATTCAACATATCTAACAAATATGTCCACCTTTAGTAATTATACATAAAAACCGTCCTACAATCGTAGGGGATGTAAACATAAGAATGGGATGAGCTTAGATTCTCAGTCAGGGTAAAAAAAGAAAATTCATAATTAAAAAATAAAAAAGGGTATAGAACATGAACACAACATTTAGATATCATTCCGTATATATTAGAGAACATAATAAAGAATGGATGTTCATAAGACTTGAATCGTAAGGAAATAAAGAACATAGGCCAAGGTAGAATAACATAGGAAAATACATGGAATTTGTTGCATGCATGTTGGTTTATAACATTAAAATCATTTATAAGTATAAATAGGTTCACTCATTATGTTTAGGACATGAAAAAGCCCCCATAATCTACTTGTTGATATAAAACCATGCCCATACATAACATTGTGATCATGTATAACCTTATGGATGTGAAACCACATCCATGCATAACATTGTGAATGTGTAATCAGGTGCACCCATTACAAAATGGACATGAAACCAGGTCCATGCATAACATTGTGAACATTTAATCAGGTTCACGTATAAAATTGTGAACATTTAATTTGGTACATGTATAATGTAGGAAACATGTAATGAAGTTCACACAGACACTTATGGACATAAAACTAGGTCCATGAATAATATTGTAAATGCGTAATAAGGTTCACTAAAAACATTGTGAACATGTAATCAGGATCAGGATTACACATATATACATGAAACTAGGTCCATTAATAACATTGTGAATAGGTAATCATGTTCACACATTAAATTTATACTCACGAGTCATCTATCACCACCCAATTTATTGGAGGCAGATATAAGTCCCACCATTTTTAGAATAAAATCATTCATACATGTTCCACATGATAATAAAACATTCATCATATCATGAACCAAAAAATGAAAATGTTTTATAAACATCAAATCAAAACCCATGAAATGAAATGGCTTTCATTAACAATTCATCACATGAAAACCTATAGAATAGAGATAGGTTTCATTACCATTTCATCAAAGCATAACCAATGAATAGAAGCGGGTTTCATAAACATGTAACCCGTGAATGTGACATGGGTATCACAAAGACCATGACATTAAGAGTAACCCATTAATAGAAAGGATATGAATGTAACATTTATATAATTTCCTATAAGGGAATGTGTAACATTAATATATGTCATCATAGATGGAAAATAATATTGAAATATTTTTCAATAACATTCCTCGAGGAAAATATCATTCCTTATTTAAAAACATCTTTTCATAAAATGAAAAGTTTTTTAAAATAATTTTAAATAAAAATATATTTTAAATCATATTATTTAATCATTGAAAAGATTAAAACATTTTTAAAATAAGTTTTCCTTAATAATTATCATCAATAATATTTTTGAAAACTTTTTTCAAAACAATTTAAAAAATATAGTTTTTTTAATAAAATAGATTTCTGACTGAGGAGAGAGATGATCATGATTTACATAACCACATATTCTTATGTACCAAAGGGTGGAAAAAGGGTACAAAAACATGATGATATATTGAGAAAAGAGATTATAATAAAGATCATGAGCGTTCCTGAGATATTTTTCAAATGATTTCAACAATGGAATCATAACATAGGCTTTCTCAAAAAGTAATGAGATAACATCAATAAACACTTATAACTTTGTAACATGGGATCATATAGTCCATTTAAGAAAATGATATTACATGTAAAATAATATTTCATAAAAATAATTTTATTCATGATATTACGTGAAAATGAAAGTATATACACCTCGATAAAGTTTCTCTTTGCCTAACCAGAGATTTGTCTCAAGGAGGGCTAATTGAGACAAAACATTTTACTATTTTGGTATCTTTTGAAACTTAAAACCCCTGAAAGGTGGATCAAAATACAGACATGTGAATATACATAAATTTTACTATAAGGTATATGGAATAAAATTAGTTGAGGGCACAATTTATTGGGTACTATAGCATTATTGTTCCAGGAACATTAGCATGTACTGTTTTGCACTATAGCAGTTGGGACTGTTCCCCCGTTTTGGCCTTCGGGAAACCATTTTGGTCCCTAAGTCCTTTAGGGCCGTTGGGCCACCAAGTCCTTCAGGTCATTAAGTCCTTTTGTCCATCTCAAGGCCTTTGGGCCACCTTAAGTGTAGATGAAAACCAGACAACCTACAAGGAACAAGCTCTAGAAGGAGGATGGGAAAGGAGATTTCCCAATAGCAGAAGCTAACAGATCGCAATAATGATAGGGTATGGAACCTACCATTGGGAAAAGACTGTGCATGCAGGGGAAAGCCTAGGTGAACAGCCATGAAAAGGTGTAATAATGATATCATGATAAAGATGCTGTGGAGGAGCAGATCAACGTAGTTAGTCTGGGTTGTATGTAGTGTTTGAAGCCTACGGGCCATGTAATACATACGCCTACGGGCCTTGTAAGGGTTACAGCTCACCCTTGAAAGGTGTATTATCCAAATAAATAAAAATGAATCCCTTCAAGCCATTGTATTGATAATGACCTTATATTACCCATTTCATAATGATCTGTTGTTAGCGTTTCACTTTGAGTAATATTCCTTTATTCTTCGTATTCGTCTTAATTTGTTATATTGATGATTATTATACTTATATAAAGATTAAAAAATTTAAATCATGATATAAATATCATTTATATAAATTATATTTATATCATTATAATTTTTATCAGAAGGAATTATATAATGGAATATACCGTTCATGGATACGGTAATCCATATGTATCTATAAACGATGTTCCCATTTTTATTATCGTACTGAAAGAAAGTAGGTAAAAGACATATCTATATACATTTATATGTATATATATTAAATTAATCAATTATAATTAATATATCATATATATCACATAATTTCATTCAATCCATCTTTAAAAAATTTCATGCGGTGTGTGAACGAATCATATCACTTTGAGGGTGAAGTAGTCCACACTTCCCCAAACGAGATTATTATATAAAAAACAAATAGAAATAAAAATTGTAAGATTTTTTAAAAGTAATAAATTATAATAATGAAATAATATGTATTATAATTAATATATATAAGTATATTTTCCATTATAATGGCCACCATTATTGGTGGTAAAGGAGAAATGAACAATCTTCTTTTCATGAGGCTGTGGTTTGTTGTACACAGGAACAATTTGTTTGATACCCATTATATGAAGGTGTGTGTAAGTGTAGGTATAAATATTTGAATAAATACATTCTATTATTTTTAGGATACTTGTTTTTTCACATAATAATGTAATAAAGATAGGTGAGGGGGGAATAAGTAAAATAAGGGAATGGAGCTTGAGAGAAGATGATACCTCTTAATCAAGTAACTCCTTTTGGTTTGTGCCGAAACTCTTCCATGAGAGGATTTCGTCCAAAATAGAGTATTCAAGGTAGAGGGGTGGGGTAGATTATTTTATCAGATTTTGGGTGAACCAATGGGCTTGATATGTGTTATGAAGTGATAGAGTGCTTTCTTTTTTATAGTGGTGGGGGTGCGACACTCTTGTAAATACCAAAAGGTATTAATTAATTATTGGTATACCCACCCTAATGTGCCTCAAAAATGGAAAAATAATGCTTTATAGATTTATCATGATAAATAAAAACCTACACCATGTAAAATTACATGAATTTTAATAATTTGGCTCCTTATCTTCTATGTTTCCCCAATTATATCTTTTTGGTTTTTATTATGGAATCTAGTTTTCTATTCTCATGAATTTCAACATTATGAAGAAAATAAAGTGAGTCTTATTATAAAATATATATAAAAATAATTATTACTATGATATCTAATTTCTAAAATAGAAATCATTTTTTTTGAAATTAATTTTAAAACAAGTGCTCGTGACACACTAAAACACTGTTTAAACACCGACTGTATTAACAACATTTTTACAATATATGGGTAAATAATGTAATAACCAAAAAAATATTATAAAATTAATATACCATATAAAATAATTATTAACAAATAAAAATATCTTGAATGGATATATTATTTTTATTAAATTTAATTCATTTGATAAAATTTCATTTATTGTAAAATAATAATAATGTCAATTTTGACAATATTTATTTAATGTTAAATTTAAAATATCATTTTAAAATTGGAATTAAAATATATTTTGATTAAATATGTGTAACATGATATATTAATCTAAAAAATAAAGGCAATAATTCAATCAATTATCCTGACTTTTAATATTTATAGTATCATTTTTTTGTTAATTATTAACTAAATAATCACTACATTGGTGTTTCTTATGAATTTTAAGTAACTAAATCATCTATAAAATTTATTTATAAATTATTATGATATAATAACCCATTTATCATTAAAAATTTTATGTATAATAGAAAATATAATGTTTTTACATATCCCAATGATTTATAAATGTTAAAGGTTAGGAATGTTCATTTTTTTCCTTTTTCCTTAAATAACATTTTTATAGGGATCTACAATTTAATAATATTATAATAACTAATAAATTTATAACCATGTGGGTATATGTGATAAATATTTTCATTCAATGGATTTTGGACAAGTTTCCATGTCATTTTGGTCTTTTTTATTATGGTATAGTCCCGTATTAAGCTTAATCATACCTTAATCATCGTAATTAATTATAATCAATTCACCAGTCATTTTGGTCCAAATTTAAGCTGATATTATTTGAACACAAATATCATACTAATTAAAACTATGTATATTTGATTTTAAAAATTATAACCAATTATGATTGAAAATTATGATTAATTATAATCCCATAGATGGGACAGAATATCAGGTTTGAAATGTAGAAAAAACGTTTATAGGTTTGTTATGTTTTTTATATTCAATTCCAAATAAAGTTGATTCTAATAAACTATATTGTGTAAATATATTTGTAATAGATCTAATTTGAATATAAAAAAATATAAAATATAAAATATCATTAATAATTATTTAAACAAAATTGATGGTTTTAACTAAAGTGCTGTACTTATCAAAATTTATAAAAAAATGAAGTTTCTCAAAAAAATTCTGCAATAATCACCGTAGTATAATTTCGATGTTTAGAAATAAAGTTGATGTTTATTTAAAAAAAATATGCATAAAAGTGTCATAATTGAGTTTTAAAATAGGTTTTCCCTTAATATAATGTAAAACATGGTCTTGTGTGTACTATAATGTAACTCAGCGTTGCATGTACCAGAAGCTATGCTAAGTTTTGTGTGTAGAGAAATATTAAAATGGTGTCACATATATTGCAAGACAAAGATAAAATAATATATTTTTAATGTTTAAAAATATAAAAAAGAAGAAATATATTGAAAAAAAATTCAAAAAATATTGTGGTTTTACACAACATGAACTCCATTACTTATAAATAAGAAGACCATCACCAAAATGAAGAAAATGAATACTCCCAAATACTGAAATTAAACTCTATAACTCAAAAGTAAACCCATAAATGAACTTAAGGAAACTATATTGAATCATATAAATTTTAATAAGGTTATTAATTAACTAGGTAATGTATTTTATATGATTATCCATGACCTATCATTCATGTTCGGAACATATTCAGAGGAAAGGTAAGAGATTCTACCCGAAACATGATTTTTCATTTGGATAATTCTTTCACAATCATTAAACTAATGTAATAATTTATTAAATTTTAATAAATCTTATATAATATACTTTTATTTTCCAAATGAATATTATCATATCATTTTAGCTTTATTTTATGGTAAATACATGTTTTATAAGGTTCCCCTCTCAAATCATCCTGATTAGAAAACCCGATTAATGCGAACTCCCCGATTTCATACGCATTTTCAAGTACCATACCTAATCTATTTTAAGAATAAATTATTTTTCATAATTAACTTTGTTTTACATGAAAAACTACAATTTTTATTTATTGTGTAATATATACAATTATTAATCATACAAATGATTTTTTCCAAAAAAACTCTTCTTTACAATGTAAAACGAGTATTTTTCTCTAGAATTTCTCACAGATTTTATTTGAGTATTTTTATTAATAAAAATTTATTTTGAATTTTATGATTTATAGAGATTTATACCTTATAATTATCATTAAATTTAGTTTATTAAATGGTTTATTATCATTTTGACTATGTGTGTGATATATTGATACCATTTATCATACTACTTAGAATGGTTAGTGAATATGTTTACAGATTAGGGAATGTTATTTAAATTTAATATGTATATGTTATTTATGTTTAACCCATTAATATGAGGAATTAATTGTACATAGTATGTGATGGGTGGGGCCCTCTTTATCCCCTCGATTCATTGATAAGCCTCATGATACAATCTTGACAAGGTTTTCACCCATTATGTTTAGTGTCATTGAAAAGGAATTGATTGTATCTTTACATAGTCTGACATTATTCATTACCTCATTATAAAACTAGTAATCAATTAACCGTGTGATTACATGAATAGTAAAATATCCATGGTTATTCATAATTATGTAATTATTTAGTAACATATTATTACATCCATTTTTTGGTCAATATTATTCTTTAATTACATGTATTTTTAGTTATTCACCGAGACATATTATTTATATTATGATAGATTCTGTTGTGTTTCCTATGCTTACTAATCATCTCAGGTCACCCCATTATTTAGTTTTAATTTTCCTTGAATTTGAATATGTATATTATTAATGACATTAAGAGTTAACCCTTGAGTTTATATTTGTTCCCAATAGATTCACTATGTTGTTTTTTCTTTCATGATGTAATAAAAAATCCATGTATATATTCAAGATTCCAAAAAATCTAAGTTGATATATCCATTAGGAATCATCTGTTGTATATATTTAAATTTCATAAAGTATTTCATTGACACAAGTTTACTAGGGTTGTTCTCCTTATAGTTGGTATTACAGATAGTTTAGTACAATACATGGTAGCTAGATTTAGAAAAAAAATAGATTAGGGAACAGAAACCTAGAATATACATCAATGATAAGAATAGAAGAAATCCTAGAATTTTGGTATTGTATATATTATGTGGATATTTGAAAAAATAAATCCCTATATTTATACTATAGTGGATTTGGTTCTAGGATAGATGTACCTTGGGGTAAGAACTCAGACAAGGTGTCCTGGGGTTGGCTCAAGGTAACCTAGTACATGAAAATGATCCTTAATACACACCAAGTTCGACACAGATATGGGAAATGATTTAGATAATTCACTTTTTCATTTAAAACCATTTTGAATTATTTTAATGCAAATATGCTTCCAAATAAACCATGTTTATGATTATAAAATTATCTATGCATAAAATATCATTTAACATAATGTTTTTCGATTTTAGATATTATATATTAAGATTCATAACCAAATATTGTGTATGACCTTATTTAGAAATAGATCCTAGTTAAAGGAATAAAATCTGTTTCAAAATGAATATCCCAAGATGGGATTCCCATATTAATCTAGATAATTAATTAGTTACTAGAGATGGGATGGGTGGTAAGAAACTTATAACTACACTATGATAGCTAAGTCAGGCTATGAATAATATCCTAACCAAAATGGAGTATCTAGATCCACAATGTGGAGGAGCAATGTTACAATGATTTATGAAACAATATCCTCCCTCATTCAATGTGTATAAAAACCCATTTGTACCATAGTAGTGGATAAGTTCTGTGGAGATGATATTTCTCTCCTTTGGATGTAATGAAAGGGAGACGGATAACATGCCAATTTATCATCTCTCAGGAGATGCAGATCATTGGAGGTTATAAATTGCAAACACATAAAAGGAGGAATAACTCCCAAATATGAAATATAGTGATTTTAAGGAAATTTTATTGGAAAAAAATTTCACTCTGGAACAACGAGCAAATATGGGGATGAAATTATTGTGTCTGAGATAGAAAGTTGTTGGAAATATTTCAATGTATGAATCTAAAATTGAAATTAAAATATTGCATACTTTGGATTACATATGTAATCAATGGAACAATACTGGTCAATTGATTTTTGGTTTAATTTCATTCCTTGAAAGGTCCATGGTCTCCTAAAATTTCTCATCATATGAAGATATAGTCTCATATTCTATCATGATAGAAGAAAAATTCTCTATTTCAAATTAATTTAAAGGAAAGAAAGAGAAGAAGAGGGTTTATGAAAACTATAGAAAATGAAATAAGGAAAAGGGTATATAGGTAAGAGTTGAATTACCATAATGCGATAATTATGAGAAGAAACGCCCCAATACATTTGTGACACGTATTGGATTTTGATATAAGAGTGTAGTAAAAGGCAACCAGGAATATGATTGCAAGGGAATGAAACAGCCTACCAATTTTCAATTCTATAATTTCAATTATATGTGATATTATTAAAATTATTTTCCTAAGCATCAACGAAAAATTCCCCAATTAAGTCCAAGGGAGAAAGGACATGATTATGCAGTCATAATTTTTGAGGTTTATGTTCCTGATGATTTGATGATAGTTACATTAGTTATTTCCTTAAACATAGCCAATGATTTATTTGATTCCAAACCATCAAATTCTTTTATAAGATCGTTATTTTACCTAAAAATTATTCTTTTCCCATTTGATTTAATAATAGATCATTCCATCCAAAATCATAAGGGTAGTATCATTAAATAAAGTGTTAGTTTGCACCCTTTAAAAAAATTAACATGAATTATTTGATGAACATATTATCAGACCTATAATTGACTATAAAGTTATCCTTGTTATGGAATGGATTTCTAAATATGTTTAGAATATCTTTTAAAATAATAAATAAATTACTATCAGTGAAGATGATGTATAATCCCTTATTCTTAAAGAAAAAACCACATCATATGAGTTATATTTACATCCACCACTTGTAGTAATTCAAAATAAATCACATGGTGAGGAAGAGAAACATAATCTATTAATGGGTAACAAAATCATCAAATTGAAGATGTACTAATTGTTTAAGTATCTATTAATATATTTCTAGAGGATTTACCATGAATTATTATAGAGTGGGAATTTGAGTTTTCTATTGATTTAATTCATGGTGGAAGACATATATCAAAAAATCCTTAAAAATGACAACTATTAAATTAGTATAATGGAACAAAAAATAAGAGAAATATAGTGGTAAAGTATTTCTTTTCCCTTGTGTTTCCCCATGGGGAGCCCCTGTTCTCATTGTCCAAAAGAAATATTGATCCATGATTCTATACAATTATTATATAGAACTCAATCCAATCACGCTAATAGAAAAGCATACTCTGCATTACATTTATGCTTTTTTGATAAGATCCATGGAGATAAATAGTATTCAATGATATACCTTCGATCTGGATATCATTAGTTTTCTGTGAAGAAGGGATACATTCCAACGAAAATATTTTCACTTTGTA
Organism: Viscum album; assembly: GCA_963277665.1. NCBI lineage: Eukaryota > Viridiplantae > Streptophyta > Magnoliopsida > Santalales > Viscaceae > Viscum > Viscum album. Next base: position 1,494,299,168 of record OY728151.1, on the reverse strand, counting down.
TGGACATTATGATTTTATAATAATTCTACTTGGATGGACTAATGCACCCTCATTTTTCCTAGGTCTGATGAACAATTTTTTCATCGAATATCTTGTTGAGTTTTTTTTTGTAATTTTTTGATGATATATTGGTATACTAAAAATTAAATAAAGACCATTATAATAACTAATGGATTGTTCTAAATATTCATATAATATTTGAATTATATTGGATGTTTAAAATGTGTAAATTTTGTAATTAATCATTTTATTTTCTTAGAAATATTTTCTCAAATGGTGAAATAATTGTTGATCCTATGAAGACAAAGGAAGTTGAAGAATGGCCTTCACCAAGGAACATAAATGAGGTACAATGATTTTGAGGTTTAGTAGTTTATTAATGGAATTTCATTCATATAATATTTCAATTAGATAACCCATTAACCTAGCATACTCATAAAGAGGTTATTTTAATATGTACAGAAGATTTTGAATATTGTTATGAAGAATTGAAGTTGAGATTAGTGAATGATTTGATCCCGAGTCAACCATCAGAAAGTAGTGATTTAGTGATTTATTGTGATCCATAAAATATATGACCTGGTTATATTCTTAAACGATATGATATAGTTATTAACTATGAGTCAATACAGTTTAAAATCATTAATAGAACTATCTAACTCATGATCCAGAGATAGAAGAGATAAACATTTCTTTGGAAATATTGAAACTCTACCTCTATTATTAATGATGTGAGATATATACAGAATATAAGATCCTAAAATATATCTTCTTGGAGAAATAACCCAAAATGAGGCCATGTAAATTGACTGATCTACTTACGTAATATGGGTTTTCAATGCACTATCACATAAGAAAAGAAAACAAGGTAGCTGATGTAATGAGTAGAATATATCATAGATTTCTTAAAAAAATATGGATTTAAGGGGATCCTATTTTCATGGATCATGAAAAGATGGATAATGGAATTATCATGGAAGGTGAAACATCATTACTTTTTAAATTGAATGTCGAACCATATTTATTTGATCAGATTAAATTTTCTCTATATGATGATTAGATTATTCAAAAAAATCAATGCTATGAATGATAGGATATTGGAATAACTCATGTATTAGGATATAATTCTTAAATGTAGGAATAAAATGTGTATTCCCTCCATACCCAATATAAAAAGGGAGTTATTGGATGCTTTATATATATATCAAAATTCACTATACAAACTAGTATCACTAAGATGTATACATATTTTAATGAACATTTATAGTGGGATAAAATGAAGCGTGAAATTGATTGTCATGTTTCAAGATGTTTTTTTGTCAACATGTAAAATCTAAAAGACAACATCATAGAGGAGTCATGAAACCACTTATTATTCCAACATGGAAATGGTATGACATCACTATGGGTTTTTTCAGTAGTTCAAAAAAATACAAGAATTAATGATGTAATATTGGTACTTGTGGATGGACTTAAAAAATACGGCCATTTCATATCTATAAGGGAGTATTTTTCACCAGAGCACATTAGATGATGATATATTAATATGGTTGTAGTACATCAAGGAGAACCTATATCAATTGTATCTGATCTTGATCTAGGATTTACATCTAAATTCTTGAAATTTCTTTAGAATGCTTTGGATATTTAATTTCATTTGTGATTGTTTTATCCTCTTCAAATTAACGGGAAGTCAGAAAGAATGATCCAAACATTAGAAGACAGGTTTAGATGATGTTCACATGATTTCAAAGATATACGGGATTAGTTTTTACCTCTAGTAGAGTTTCCTTATAATAATAGATTCCATTCCAGTATTCAATTTTCACCATATGAAGCATTGTATGTAAATAGATGTCAAACAAAATCTTGTTGGGATTAAGATAGTGAATGGAATTTTATGTGTTTAGAGGATATAGAGGATGTAATAGAAAATGTAAATACTATTCAAACCCATATCAAAGAATATCAATGTCGAAAAAGTTCATTTTTGATAATCGAAGGAAGGATTTGTAATTTCAAGTGGGAGTTCATGTTTTTTTGAATGTATCTCCCTGAGAGGTTGTCATAAAATTTGGGAATGAAAGGAAACTGAGCCCCATGTACATTTATCCTTTTGAAATTATGGAGAGAATTTTATCGGTGTCTTGTCATTTGGAGACACTACCTAATAATTCTAATGTACATAATGTGTTCAACATCTCATTGTATAGAAATTACATGCCAAACCCAATTCATGTCTTCACTTATAATGGAATTGGTTTAGAACCTGATTTATCATACTGTAAAGATAATATCTAGATTATAGATAATAAAGAACAAGTGTTGAAAAATTGGATGACTCGGCTGGTAATGGTACACTGGAAAAACAATAAAATTGAAGAAGTTTCATGTGATCCTGAGGAACATATGATGATGAAATAACCAAATCTTTTTTGAGGTGAAATTATTGAAATTTTGTGGATGAATCTTTTATAAGAGAAGATAATGTAACGAACTAAAATTAGATCAATGGGATTTCCCTTCCTATGTTTCTTTTATATAGTATAAATCACATAAAATCACTTATAGAATAAAATATAATCATTAAAAATGATTAATTAATGAAATAAGAGGTATTTCTAGAACTTTGGAACCTATTGTGGGGAAATAGTTACATGACCCTAGGAATAGTATATGAGCCTTATGAATAGTAAGTCTTCCATGTAAATAGTAACATCACCCATGAATGTAGAAATTAAATTTAATCATATTAAAAATGAACGTATGATATAGTTAGATCATAGAATTTGTAAATGAATATTTTAATAATTATTAATTAAGTGATGGTTTTTTGTGTCACAAGTATTTATTTATAATTTTATAAATAATAAAAATATTTAAAAGAAAATTAATTTTCACAAAATGTATTCCTAAATCAATATTTTAACATATTTTGATTTTAGTATAATTTAATGATACCAAAGTTATTTTTTCATAATGTTTAAAAAATCTTTTATAATTATAGAGAAAATATTTTTTCATTAAATGATTATTTTAAATAAAAATAAATTTTATAATAATTAGAAACGTATTATCATAAAAATATGTTCATTTTATTATTTCAACACATCTAAAAATGGTTAGGGTGAAATTTTGTTATATTTCTAAAATACTTGAATTTATGGTGAATAGTAAAATATAGAAATTTACAGTATAAATACATTATTAGTTAAGTACACTATCTCATGTATCATAGATGATTTAAGAATCGTAATATCGAACATTAATTTTTTATTTTAATATATTATATTGTAATTATAAAATTATTCATTGTTTTGAGTCAAAATAATAGACAAATTAGTAAAATATTTAAAAGGACCCCTCTCCTCTAACACAAATACCACCCTCAACACCCCTTTTCCTCACAACATCCATGATTTGAGCCATTAAAAATTTATACCCAATGATCTTCCCATGAGAACCCACCATTTCCACAATCTCTTTTTCTTATCATGACCCAAACCATTTCACTATGTTGGTTCTCAATGTGGAGTAAATCATGTTGTAAAAACCACATTCATTTTAATTTAATTTATTTTAATGTTATTTTCTTTTCTTATTATATCCGCAACTACCATTATCAAAATATAAGGAATAATAAAATAATTTACATATAATTAAAGGATATTATTTTAATTTAACAATCCAACATCAATTTCATTCGACACTCCCTTTTATTCTGAAAATGGGAATGTTGTTCATGAGGTGTTGCTTCATCGTCTTCAATGATGAAAAGTTTTCATTTTCCTTCACCATCATAAATGATGTTCATAAAACAATTTTAATGTTACAAAAAGGTTGTAAAATTTATATTAGATCCCATTTTATGTTCTATATGTTAAAATTTTACATCATACTAAATGATAAAACAAAACGAGTTCATTCTGATATAAATCCGCTTAAATTTATCTATACAATTATCATTAACATTTTATCAAATGATTCATTATAATATCTAGAAAAAAAAATTATATAAAAACAATTACCCTTAGTTATATTCATTAATAACTTATAATTCCAATTATGAATTATTATTCCCATTTTACTTGAACTCTATTTCATATAAACAAGAGAACCAATCATTGAAACCATGAAAACTAATGCACCCTGATGATAAAATTAGACCCTAAAACTCATTAATAAGGCCATAAATGAACTTAGTAAAAATAAAATGAATAAATAAAATGAATATAGGGATATAAATTAATAAAATCGTGTATTTAATTTGATTATATAGGACATTTAAGTCATGTTTAAAATACATTCATACACTAGGTACATGATTCTACCCAGACCATCATTTTTTTCTTTGGGTTAGTATTTCACAAACATTAGACCAATAAAATGCTTATTTTTTTTGTGTAATTCTTATATATTCTGCTTATATTTTCCAATCTCAAATATCCATATCATTATATCATTATTTTTCAGGAAATACATGTTTTAAAAAGTTCAATTCTCAATACTTCCTAATAAGAAAACATGAATAATGGGAACTTCATGATATCATACCCATTTTCAAGTACCATCAATAATATATTTTAAGAGACCATTTTTTTCATAAATAAATAATTTTAACCTGAAAACTATATATTTTTCATTTTTTTATAAAACCAATAATGAAAAATTTATTTTATTTTCCCAAAATAACTTTTCATTGCAATGTAAATGGGTATTTCTGTCAAAAATTCCATGATGAATTTATTAGAGTATTTTAATTTATTTCAACAAATATTTTTAATTTTAGGATTTATTAAAATTTAACACTTATATATATAATGTGTCATATTTAATAAAATTCTTTATGATTAGGTTTACTATAGATGTTCTATCATGATACCATTCACCGTACTACTTAGAAAGGTTGGTTATTAAGTATACATATTGGGGAACAATATTCAAATTTATTTTGTATATGTAGTTTATGTTTAACCCCATTAATATTAAAAATTAATTTGACTTAGTAAGTGATGTATGGGTCCCTCTATAGAAAATCTACGGATCTATAGCTCTCAAGATACAAACTAAACTGGGTTTTTAACAATTATGTATGGTGTCTTGAACGAGGCATTGGCAGTATGATTATGATGTATGTCATTATAAATTCCATCAATATGAAAATATTAACTGAAATTAAATGTGATTATTCTACAAGTATAATATCAATTGTTATGTTTTATTATGGCATTATTTAATCTTATTTTATTATAAACATTGTATGCTAATGACTATGTTTTAATGACATGTTTTTAAGTAATTCATCCTGCCTTAATGTTTTGTATATTAATAGCTATGGTTGTATTGAATACCCTTATTGAGTATCTGATATCACCCATTTATTATGTTTTATTACTCACTAGGATGAGAAAGTGTATATTATCAATGGAACTCATTGATAATAATGATGCTTATGGTTGTTTCCAATGGATTTAATTGATTTTTTTCCTTTAAATATTTAATGAATAATTCATGTATGCATTATGGATTCCAAAACTACTAAAATAATTGATCCCATAGGATCCGTGTCTATTATCTATGCCAATTTAATAAATTAAGGCACCGACTCCAAGATATATGGGACGAGGTCATTATAGTAACACCCTAACTTTTATGATTTTTATTAAATAAACATATATTATATTATGGATTGGGATTAATAAATCACCATGTAAATATTTCATTATAGGAAACACCAAGATAATCTTTTGATACACACAATAGTGGCTTATTATGCATTACACGTGACACCGAGTTTTAAAAAATAAATATATATTACAAATAGTTTTATTTATAATTGAAATTTATGAAAAATATATAAAAAACTAGTGATATTAATAGTAATATATAATTTTTAAATAATAATAATATTTTTTAAAATAATTAAAACATATTGATAAAAAATCATTGTTTTTTATAAAGTCTCATTATTTTTCAAAAATATTATTTTCTGAAGATATTATTTTTTCCTTTTTTTAAATAATGAAATAGAATTTCTTAAATTTTAGAAATTTAATTTCATAAAAAACATAATTTTTTATTTAATAATTTCAAAATTATATTATGGTGACTTTTTTTATTTTTATAAAGAAAATTATTTTAGGATTAATAGTAGAAAATAATTAATTTTAATTGAATACTATATTTTCATAAAATTTATTTCAAAAATATATTATATTTCAAATTTCATTGAATTTATATATAGTATTACAATATATATTTTAATAATGTTCAGTTAATTTGAATAAATTTCACCTTATAATGAGGTATAAAAACATTTTAAACAGTTGATCATTTTCACTTTAAAAACCCCTTTTCTAATCATGTCTATGAGATTAATATTAAATTGATTGTTGCCTAATAATTTAATGGAAATTTGAAAAATGGATTATATATTTTTATTATAGTTATTTATAATTTTTAATATTGTCAAAATAATATTTGACCAAAATGATGACTTAATGTATTAAACATTAATTAATGTAGTTAAGGTAAGAATAAGTTTCCTGGGTGGGTAAACTAATTAATATATGGGAAGAATAACCCATAAATATATAAAAACTATTGGATCGAAATATTATGACAACTAATCATATAATTTTCTATAATGCATCGTTTTGGGCCTCTTTCAAGATTACAAATGTTGGAGAACTCATTTTTTTAAAAATATTTCTTGAGCATCCCCTCCCCCACTAAAGGAAGGCCACCCACACTCCTCCCTTATAACACATTCACACCAAAATTATTTTGCCAATACTATACCAAGACACTTTCCAACATCCCTACACTAATTCTAGATACCTAATTTTAGAGATAATTTCATCCTAAGAATGATTTTATTGCAAACATAAGGAGGATTAACAAATAAGAGGCAACAATCATCATAATGGAATTTTATTTTATTTATTCCTCTACCCCATATGTTATTTTTATATCATAATCATATAATAAAAATAATATTTTACATATACTAATATTTTTTTATGTCATGATCATTATCTACAACAATCTCTAGATCCATAAAATTGGTTATGCAATCATTGTTCATTTGTGTAGAGGACAACTACCACACAAACTGATGTCAATAAATTTTCTATTACCACCTATATAGTGTGGTCATAATGATGTAGTTTTTTATATATGGTATTTTTTATTTTATCATTGTTAATGAATTGTGATATCACACATACCTTCACGCTCTCCATATGGTGTGAATATTATAACGTCACTAGACTGTATGGCGGACTACTGTGTCATGAAAAGATGGAATTAGATTAACATTCAATTGGAATTGTTGGGCAAAAATCCCTCAAGGTATCATTGAAGCATTTTTGAGGTGATTGTGTTTGTTGACAAAGCAGGTTTCCATGGAGAATTGTCGAGTTCCCAAGAAGTTGTTGACATTCCATGTTGACAAAGAACTATGACAAAGGAAAGGACGATCTGGAGGCGGTACAAAAGAGAAGTACAAGGTGGCGCCGTTTCCCAGTGTTTGCCAAATTAATGGGCCTGAAAATCGCCAATGGAAAATGGAGTGATATGTTGTTGGCGAAGGTTGAGGAGAGAGAAATGAAGGAGGTGTGCGGAAAAATTAAGCGTGGCGTGCAAAACTAGAGGGTTGCACGAAATCTTGAAGTGTGGCGCGCAAAACAGCGGGTTGCGCGAAATTGTATTTCGCGCAAACGATGTTTCAAGGCCGAAAGCTTGAAAATCGGTAAAGGCATGAGGCGCGCGAAATTTTGGAGGCGTGCGCGGAAAATTGAAGTGGTGCGCGAAATAGCGGATGAAGTATTTCACGCAAGAGGTGTTACGAGGTCCGAAGCTCGTAAAATGGCAAAGGCATGAGGTGCGCGAAATTATGGAGCAGTGCGCGGAAAATGTTTGTGCGCGGAAGATCAAAGCGGATTACGCGCTCAAGGAGGGTTTTTCGCGCGGGGTCGATTTTGCCTATAAATATGAAGTGACCCTCCTCCATTGAGAGAGTTCAAGACATAGAAAATACCCGAGCTCTGGTGCGCGAAATTGAAGTTAGAAAGGGTGTTGCGCGTAAACTTAATCGTTTGCGCGTAAAGTCAGCAATTGCGCAGAAAGTTTGTGTTGGCGCGTAAAAGGAAGGTTGCGCGAAAAGTGGATTTAGCGCAAAGGCAGTGAATTGCGCGCAAGGAAGTTTCCAGGCTGCGCATAAAATTTGGAGGTTGCGCGAAAAAGGAATTTCGCGCAAATCATAGAAATTGCGCGCAAGACACCGTAAGGGTTGCGCGTAAAAATTGAGGTTGCCCGGTACATCCGGTGCAAAGTGAGATTCATCTGCAGGTGAAAGTTGGACTTCAACAGAGCATCTACATACAGAGGAAGATTCATTCATTCATGGAAATGAGGAGACCTACAGGTCTATAAACTGTGAGTGAATCCCTTCCAAGAAGAGTGAGCTTAGGAAGAGGAAGAAGGTGATCCTCTCCACCGGCAGTGAGCCAGAGAGAGAGAAACAGGGAGTGACCCTTGGGAAAGCAGTGAGCTGACCCTAAACCTTGTATAGGCAGTGAGCCTGGGCATAGAAGTGATCTAGCCCGAACATTGTAATCCACAGCTAGTGAAGCCTAGTGGAATTTGGTACGAACCGGCAACTTGTCGGCGTATGCTCCTTGGACGTAGCCCTTAGCGGTGAACCAAGTAAAAATCTCTGTGTCTGCCTGCTTACTTTCCTGCATTGAATTCAAAGCATCATCATCAGGTAAAAGAGACAAGTGATCACATTAACCACACAAGTGCAAACAAAGTGACCCTTGTAACAAAGAGGTCAAGATCCAGTGGGGCAGAAAGAACTTTGAAAAAGAATATCCATACCCTGATTCACCCCCCCCCCTCTCAGGGTATATAGGCCCCTATTGGCCCTAACAATTGGTATCAGAGGGAAGGTTGTTGTTATCAGATTTGTTTGCTCCAACTTGGTGTAGTCGATCTGTGTGCATAAAGAATCAGTCTTCTCTTATCTCAATCAGCCATGGCAAAGGGAAAAACATCCAAGAACAAGCAGAAGTCAGGTGGTACTCCTCAGTGTGGAAGTGTATATGGAAAATGTGTGATTCAACTAAAGGAATCAAACAACTTGCTGAAGGAAGGCTTGGATGAATCAGAAAGGGAAAAGATTGATTCACTAAATCATGATGTTGGAATGAGTAAAGTACATGAGCATCAAAGTGATACTGAAACAGAAGAAGAAATTGAAGGGAGAATAGATATGCGAGCTGAGTTAGAGGCTGCTCTTGAAGAGATAGATGATTGGAGAGCCAAAACCAAGAATGCTAACAAAGTTTTTCGCGATGCCAAACTCTATATGCAGCAGCAGGAAGAAGAGAAGTCTGAGTTGATAAATAAAATTGAGAAACTCAAGTTATCAGCACCAGAGAAATCAGAATCAGTTAGTGAGTATAAGCTTAAGATTGAAGAATAGAAAAGGGAGATCGATGGCTTGAATAGAAAAGTGAAAGATCAATTCAAAAGCATCGAAGAACCGAATATTCCAAGTGACGTTGGAAACACTGAAGAAGCCAAATCTAAAGATATCCGGATCAAGGGATTGGAGATTGAGGTCAACAAGCTAAAATGTTTAAATCAAAGGCTTATTGATATAGTTACTGACCTAACAGAGAAGAATGATTCACGTGCTGAAGAGCTGCAGAAGATGGCCAGAATGAAAGGAAAACAAAAGGCTGGTGATTATGAAGAGAGTCAAATGTCAGATGAAGCACAGAATCTTAAAGCCAGAAATAATGATCTAGCAGCACAGTTGTCTGCAGAAGTTCAGAAAAATCAAAGGCTACAACAAGAGAATGCATGTTGCTCTGACTCTGAAAAATTGAAGGTAAAGGAGAAAAATGACATGGTTGATAAGCTGAAGCATGAACTGAAAGATGAGGTAAGTAGAGGGAAGCTTCTCAAGGAAAAACATGATATCCAACTTGAATCAAGGTATATGAAGACTCAAAAGTTGTTAGAAGAGCTCGAATCAGTCAAGCAGGAAATAGAGAAGTCTAAATCCAAAGATAAGCCCAAGTTGAAGGATGCACTGCACTTGCTATTTGATCATCCTTCGACAAGTGATGATAAAATGAAGAACAGATATGCTGTTTCTGAAGAGAAACAACATAATATTTTCTCATCTCAAAGACCAGCAAGTTTTGGAAATGCTGGCATTGGATATGATAATTCCACTCCTATGGATGATAAGAAAAATGCAGTGAAAATTTACAAAGGTAAGAAAAATCCTGTAGGTGCTGGAGATAGGCCTATGAGGATAGTTTCAAGGAGTGATGATGTGTGCTATTTCTGCGGAGTTCATGGCCACACATCAAGCTTCTGTACAGAGGCTCTGGAGTACATTTCAGGCTGTGAAAAGAGAGACATTAATAAATCTGAGAACAGGAAGAAGCATCATGAGAAATTAGAAAGAAGAGCTTCTCAGAGGAAAGCATATATTAGATGCTATTACTGCGGAAGAATGGGACACACCATGAGCATGTGTCAGGAAGCTCAGGAGAACAATATCAGAGGAAGAACTCAAGGTGCATCAACATCTCAGCAGAGAGATGATGAAATGAGGTTTGCCTTTGAGGTAAAATGTTTTATATGTTCTCACTATGGGCACATGGCGAGACATTGCAGTAAGAAGAAAGCAGGAAAGGGAAAGGAACAAGAAAAGAGATCTCCACCATAGGAAGTGTACAAGAAAGAAGCCTATACTGGGAGACAAAGTGGTAAGGAGAAGAATAGGCTTCGAGCCTCAGGGAAATCACGTGGAGCTGAACGAAAGGTGTATCAGTCACCTCCTATGTCATACTCACAACAGCTCTCAAGGAGAGAATGTGAGCAAACCTGGAAGATTAAGGGGAGATCTACTCCAGTGGTGATAAAGAAGAATGGACGTTCAATGGAGGACCCACCACCAATGAAAAATAGGGCGGTGACTCATAAATCTGATAAAAGGCAGATAAGAAAAGAATGCATCAAAAAATCCACATGTCGTGTTTTGAAACGAGAAGTGGAAGAAAAAGGCAGATCCCTACAATGGACAAAGAAGACAGGGAAGATGACAAGAAAGGAGATTCCTGCACCGAGAAACAATCAAGGGAAATGGAATTTCGGTAGAACATCAAAGATCGAAATGTGTACCAGTTGGTCTAAACCCCAGATTGTGAGAAAGGCCAAGTCTGCAGAATCTTCATATCAGAAAAATGCTCAAAATGTGAGCAAAGAATGCCTAGTCATATGGCCAGAACAGTTGAAGTTGGTCAGGCAGTTGGAGGAAGCAAGAAAGGAGTGTGATGCGCTCCAAGAAAGAATCAAAGGGTTGACCCATCAGGATCAACCATCATCCTCATGTTGAGGATTATAGAAGAAACCCCTCTCCCTATATATTTAAATGCTATTAACTAATGATTCATGTGTTTCAGGTTTTAGGGAGATACGATCCATGGGGCAGTGGCATCTAAGGATGCGAAGTGGAGAAGTGATTTGCTCTAGAATTTCAATTGATTCAAATCAGGTACTAGAGTTGATGAAGAAAGGGAGCAACAGAGCACAATAGGAAGTGATTGTGTTATTAACTTTATCTCTTGTTTCCTACACCGAGTTTCAACTCCGTAGGCATAGAGATTTTGTTAATGGATCAAATTTGAGTGGAAGATGAGAACAAATGATGCAGGAGGAAAAGACGTGTTATGGGTCTAAACTGTTGGGCCTAACAACTGGAAGAGTTGCATAACACAGGGGGAGCATTCTATATCCAAATCAGATTCAAGAGCCATCAAAGAAATAATTGGATGACCCAGCTCAAGAGTTGTCTATTGTCTATCGAGAGAAGACATACTATGAGAGAAGCAGCAGTGATCAAGCATTTCATGCTTATTTATTTTGATCTAACATTGTGGTATCAGCTGACTGTTGTTCAGGATACCAAGAAGCTGCGAAAAGTAGCTGAAAGAAATGAAGCCACTGAAAAATGAGTTAGTGAACAATTTCCTGACGAAAGTGTTGAGGAAGAAAGCAACACAGGGGGAGAAGAATTGGCTGAGGGTGACTCAGAATAAGATACTGATGATGAGTACAAGGGTGTAAAATCCTTATCTGCACAAAATACAAAGAATCGAGCTGAAATTGACAGGCAGACTATCATCAGTGATCAGTGAGATCCAGTTCAGACAAAGAGAATGAAATCACTACAACAGACATCATTACTATCTCAGGTTGAGTCGAAATGCTTTGCTGATGCAGCTGAAGATGAAAACTGGGATCATGCCATGAATGAAGAGATAGGTCAGAATTGAGAAGAATCAGACCTGGGAAATTGTTTCGAGGCCAGATGATAAAAACGTCATCAGGACAAAATGGGTCTATTTAGACAAGATGAACGAAGATGACACAATGATTCGAAACAAAGCACGACTGGTGTGCAAAGCATACACCCCAAGAGAATGGTACTGAAGGCTATATCAGTATTTGAAGAAGATTGGTTTTCAGTGTGGGGGATTTGATTACAATCTTTATTTCAACAACAATAGTAATCAAAGGATGGTGAGGCTGGTCAAGGAAGAAGACATAATATTTGGAAGATCAGATGAAGCATAGTTACACAAGGCAGGAATAGAACATTCATTTCTGAATCCGAGTATGCCAAGGATGCTTTGGAATGATTTGGAATGGAAAATTCCAAGGAGATGAAGACTCCGGTTTCTACCCGGATGAAATCATCTAAAGATGACAGTGGCAGGGCAGTTAATATCACAGAATACAGGCAAATCATTGGAAGTCTATTGTACTTAACCGCAACAAGGCCTGATATTGTTTTCGCCACATGCCAAGCAGTGAGATATCAGAGTAATCCCAAGGAAAGTCACATGCTTGCAGTGAAAAGAATACTTCGGTATATGAAGGGCACGGTGGACTTCGGCTTGACCTACAACGACAAATCTCAGACAGAGTTATTGGGATATACTGATGTAGACAGGGCCGGTTCAGCAGATGATAGAAAATCAACGTCAGGTGGTGCATTTTATCTTGGCGGACTATGTATTGCTTGGTTAAGCAAGAAGCAGGATTGCATTTCATTAAGCACCGCAGAAGCTGAGTCTATTGCGGCCACTCAAGCATGCACACAGTTATTGTGGATGAAGCAGCAGCTTGAATATATGGGAGTTGAAGTGAAGTCTCCGATCGGAATCCAGTGCGATAACTCAAGTGCTATCAATCTCAGAAAAAATCCCGTCCATCACTCTAAGACAAAGCACATTGAGATAAAGTATCATGTTATCAAGGAGAAAGTTGAGCAGGGGATCGTGAAGTTGGAGTATGTGCCTACAGAACTACAGGTTGCAGACATTCTGACAAAGGCCTTACCTAAGGAAGCATTTGAAAGGAATTGACTGGCTCTGGGAGTTCAGTCTATTCCCCACACTTGAAATAGTGTGGATATGGGACCCCCACCCCTCTCCCCGAGGTATGGTGTGTTTTTCCCTAATACGATGATATGTGTTCTCTACTATGTTACAGACTACAAAGGCGTGACCTTTGGGTTCGTTGACAAAGGGGGAGAAAAGTGCTTGACAAGTGCTTGACAAAGGGGGAGAAAAGTGTTAGTTCAAGAGAGAAAATAGTGCGGAGATTTGATAAATCATAATTGATACGGGGAGAAGCTGACAGGTGGAGCAGCCAGAAAGGGGGAGCAATGAGAAAGGGGGAGAGATTTTTAAAATCTGACGATGCTAGAAGTGATCGTTCAAAGCATAGAAATCACGACAGCTGAGGATCGTGATAAAAGCAGAACAGTGGTGTTGGAATGGTGTGAGACGGTGTCCAGCTATCAACAAGTGGTATCAACTTAAGAATTCAACAATTGGTATCAGTGTGGTTCAGCAACTGGTTTTATATTAAGAAGTGGTATCAGGGTGGAATTGACAATTGGGGTCTGACATGAAGTGATTCATTGATGAACTTTTCATACTACTCTTGTTTCTCACACCGAGCATTGCTCATGTGGGCTTAGAGTACGTGTTAAGTGAATCCTTGAACTCTATCATAATCGCAAGAGGCGAATGGTGGTAGAAGCTGGAAGAAGACTCAGTGAGGTATCAAAGTGCAGAAAATGTTTCTGAGCAGAGTTGTGGAGAGTTGTCAACAAACCCAAAGGGGGAGATTGTTGGGCAAAAATCCCTCAAGGTATCATTGAAGCATTTTTGAGGTGATTGTGTTTGTTGACAAAGCAGGTTTCCATGGAGAATTGTCGAGTTCCCAAGAAGTTGTTGACATTCCATGTTGACAAAGAACTATGACAAAGGAAAGGACGATCTGGAGGCGGTACAAAAGAGAAGTACAAGGTGGCGCCGTTTCCCAGTGTTTGCTAAATTAATGGGCCTGAAAATCGCCAATGGAAAATGGAGTGATATGTTGTTGGCGAAGGTTGAGGAGAGAGAAATGAAGGAGGTGTGCGGAAAAATTAAGCGTGGCGCGCAAAACTAGAGGGTTGCGCGAAATCTTGAAGTGTGGCGCGCAAAACAGCGGGTTGCGCGAAATTGTATTTCGCGCAAACGATGTTTCAAGGCCGAAAGCTTGAAAATCGGTAAAGGCATGAGGCGCGCGAAATTTTGGAGGCGTGCGCGGAAAATTGAAGTGGTGCGCGAAATAGCGGATGAAGTATTTCGCGCAAGAGGTGTTACGAGGTCCGAAGCTCGTAAAATGGCAAAGGCATGAGGTGCGCGAAATTAAGGAGCAGTGCGCGGAAAATGTTTGTGCGCGGAAGATCAAAGCGGATTACGCGCTCAAGGAGGGTTTTTCGCGCGGGGTCGATTTTGCCTATAAATATGAAGTGACCCTCCTCCATTGAGAGAGTTCAAGACATAGAAAATACCCGAGCTCTGGTGCGCGAAATTGAAGTTAGAAAGGGTGTTGCGCGTAAACTTAATCGTTTGCGCGTAAAGTCAGCAATTGCGCAGAAAGTTTGTGTTGGCGCGTAAAAGTAAGGTTGCGCGAAAAGTGGATTTAGCGCAAAGGCAGTGAATTGCGCGCAAGGCAGTTTCCAGCCTGCGCGTAAAATTTGGAGGTTGCGCGAAAAAGGAATTTCGCGCAAATCATAGAAATTGCGCGCAAGAGACCGTAAGGGTTGCGCGTAAAAATTGAGGTTGCCCGGTACATCCGGTGCAAAGTGAGATTCATCTGCGGGTGAAAGTTGGACTTCAACAGAGCATCTACATACAGAGGAAGATGCATTCATTCATGGAAATGAGGAGACCTACAGGTCTATAAACTGTGAGTGAATCCCTTCCAAGAGCAGTGAGCTTAGGAAGAGGAAGAAGGTGATCCTCTCCACCGGCAGTGAGCTAGAGAGAGAGAAACAGGGAGTGACCCTTGGGAAAGCAGTGAGCTGACCCTAAACCTTGTATAGGCAGTGAGCCTGGGCATAGAAGTGATCTAGCCCGAACATTGTAATCCACAGCTAGTGAAGCCTAGTGGAATTTGGTACGAACCGGCAACTTGTCGGCGTATGCTCCTTGGACGTAGCCCTTAGCGGTGAACCAAGTAAAAATCTATGTGTCTGCCTGCTTACTTTCCTGCATTGCATTCAAAGCATCATCATCAGGTAAAAGAGACAAGTGATCACATTAACCACACAAGTGCAAACAAAGTGACCCTTGTAACAAAGAGGTCAAGATCCAGTGGGGCAGAAAGAACTTTGAAAAAGAATATCCATACCCTGATTCACCCCCCCCCTCTCAGGGTATATAGGCCCCTATTGGCCCTAACAGGAATGTATTTTAAATTTGATTAAAAAACATATGTTATATATATATAAATATTAAATATCTATAATTGTGTAATTTTAATATATATAATTTATTTTTATTTCATTCAATCTAAAAAATTATATAAATAGAATTCAGGCTTACATATGGCCTACCGTCTCCATGAATACTGTATTTTATTTCCTCAAAATAAATAATATGGATTAATATAAATAAATAAATACATATTATATATTATATATATATCCTGGTTAATAATTCTAATAATATGGAACCATGCTAAAAATAAGGTGAACAAAGACATAACAAGGTAAAACATATATTAAAAACAAAGTGGTTATTACCCAAAATGGCACTATATCATTGTATTATTAATAAATTGGTAACAAATGGTTATATAAAATAATATATGGTATTTTATATATAAATATATTTCGTTACTAGGTTTATAATAAACATATATTTATTACACAGGATCTCTAAATGTGTGTGATGAATGTTTTGTCTTATAGTATGGGATATTTTTCAAAATTTTCTATCAATGAGATATATGTTATGTTAGGAACCTATGTAATTTGAAGATAATTAAATGTATAACATTTGGGATTTAATATCATGGATTTATTAGTCATCATGATATTTTAATTTCACTTTATGTTATTTATTTATGTGGATTATTTTTCAATGTTACCATGATTGTTCTGATTCAATGTTAAAATCTCATCATTTTATAGGAATAGTTAGAATTAAGTCTCCAATATTGAAATATCTATATCTTACTCTCAGTAATGTCATGAATTTTCTTATAACATGGTTATTCATGATATTAACAGTCCATGTTTTCCCCTCATTTTTATTTATTCTAATTGATAATTTTTTAACAAAAACCCTTCCTTATTTTTCTCGTCGGTCGAAAATATGATTTCTACCAAATTTTTTTTTCTAAAATTGTTTTCAAAACCATTTTATTATTCATGATTGAATTCTATAATATATTTCTTCCAACATATTAATTTTCACAATTTTTTGACATTAATCATAATGTTGTTTTCCAAAACATTTTTCTTTTAAATTTTTCTGAAAATGTTTAAATATTCATTATATTTAACATGAACGGAATGAAAAATATTTTACAACTATCATGAATATTTAGTGATTTCAAGCACCCATCACATGTTTTAAACTTTTGTTTCGATGATAATTAATTCCATAATGTTTTTGAAAATTTATATTTTAGATAGTTGGTTTCAATGATTAATATATTTGAAAGTGTTTTATGTTTTAAATTTATATTTTGAAAGTAAAAATTATATTTTACTCAATAAAAGATTGAAATAGTCTATCAAAATAATTTTCCACTTATGATTTAATCCATTTATGTAACCAAATAATTATTGGGATATGGCGCAAGGACACCATTTATGTTCATTATTCTAATATAATATGTTTATGATGGCATGGTTTTTATGAAACCCATTTATCTTTAATTGGAAATACCATTTATTAAATACCTATGAAATACACTGATTATCAATGGTTAGTCTATGATAAATGATTATGCAATATATCTATTTTTCATAGTTTATGATTTGAAAAAAAATTACGATATCCATTTCATTTTTTGGGTTATAATATGATGATTTTTTATTATTTTGGGGGAAACAAATGTATCATTTCATTATCTGATTAGTGGGAACTCTATCTCATTCCAAGAAATTTATTAAATATTTTTATCTCATGTGATAGACATGACTGGAATAATAAGTCAGAAAATATTTGAAGGATAGTGTTGTAACCTAGAGTGAACCCAGTTTAGTAAGACAAGGATTTAAAGGGGAGTGAAACTAGTTTATTGTGGGATGTTGTGAAATATAATAGTCTTCTGAGGGAACCTTGACTAAAAGGGAAATGATTTTCTAAGATAATGTTTATCTATAAAATCCAAGTATTATAAAAACATTATTATCTCAAGGATCATATTGTTTGATTATATGTTTATTCATTTCTTATGAACTAAATATCTTTATTCAATAACCCATTAAATGTATTTTTGATATGTAGGATATTATTTTCACATGTTATTGTCACGTTCCTATACACATATGCTTATTTTATTCTTATGTATCTCTCATGTATACCCTTACTGAGCATATAATATCACCCTTTATTATTTTTTCTTTCCACATGCTATGAATATGAGTATTTTGTATTATAAGTCTTTGAATGTTACTATTTGTGAAGAATATACTAAGATATTATGTACCATACTTATAGACCAATGTTTAGGTTTTTATTTATCTAAAGGAACTAATCTATAAATTTCCTCAGGCATGTATTTTTTTTTGTTTTAATGAATATTCATCTAAAATAATGTAATGCCTAAATAAAAAAATCATGGTGATCTATGTTTTGTATCTGATGATCAGTTTAGTTACCCTTTATAAACAAGGATGATAAACCATTAGTGTGGTCCCTAAGGACTTGTTTATCTATAAGTATAAGGATGATTCAATGTATTTGAATGTTTTATTAATTTTTGGTATCAGATTTTCTGAGTGATTTCTATGAAATAAATCTATGTTTAGATACCACAATTGTATTTGTAACTAACATAGATGTTCCTAGTTTTGACAACACCTTCTATATCATATTGATTTACACTTTTTCCTGAACTAGTGGATAAATTCATTCCATACTGCAAACCTGTATTGACAATTTTTGGGTGCATGGATTTAAAATTCAAAAACTCTTTATAATCCATCCTGATGAATTAATATTTTATATGAATAAATATAACCTAGGATGAATCTAATGTTTCTTAGTTTAATGAATAAGGTTTTATGATATTGGCATCTTATATATAATTTTTGTTTTCATGATTTTTTTGTTCCCCAAATTGAACATTATTTCATAAATTATTATTTTTTGGTTTTTTAAATTTATTAAACCCAATGGAACCTTAAAAATGATGAGTAAGCATGAAAACATAATGATTTTCATCATAATAATCTAATTATTATGGGTTTTTGAATGAAAAAATAAATTTATTTTCTTAGAAAACATTTTAAATAAATGAATTATACTGGAAAAAAATGAATAATGGAGGTAAGAACATTATTCTTAGTCCCATATAAGAAAATTTAATTCTTCTTTTAGTGGATCCACTGATCCACTAGATCATTAACAAAATATCGGGACCACTAAAAATATGTTTTTGTTTTTTTATGTATTTTAAAAATAATAATTCGTTTTAGATTTTGATTGTACAGAAGGTGGAGCAAACTAATAGAGGGATATTATAAATAATATTACTTGACATGATTCAATTGAGTACATGTATTGGGATGAGTTTAATATCATTATTTTAACTAAGATCTTTCCTTTTGTTGTACAAACAATGGTTGAGGAGTTACATGACTTAAATTAAAAGGATGATGAATTTATTCTTACCAATGAGAAATATTTCACAAGACTTGTGAGGTATTCTTTAAATAGTATCATCCTACCTGCTTAGTAGTTTAATTGATTCTTCAGTGTCTTACATCCATGTTTATGAAGGTAGTTTTCCAAAATGGATATAACAATTTATGAAAAGAATATTTTCAATTATATTGAGGTGGAATGGTGTTTAAATATTGAAAAAAATATTATGGTTTTATAACAAAAGGAATATAGAGTTCCATGGAATATTTTACAACCAATAATAACAGAAGATGATAATTTCTGTATGCTCAATTTTTGGTCAGAATCATTGAATAAATTTGATTAGGGGGGATAGTGAATGATTTATGTGTGTGAGGGATGTTCATGAGAATATTGATTTTTGATGTTGGGGAAATGGTTGAGCTAAAATTTGAATAGATAATATGTAGTATAGAACAAATATCCCACACATCCATGATTCAGAAGGAAGGATAATGAGAATTAAACTCAATCATTCACAAACCCTAGTTCTAATTATTTTTATACATTTAAGAAACCTCTTAATATTATGGAAAAGGGGATTTCTCAAGCCATTACTATTTCAGATTGAGGATGTGATAAAAACATATTTAAATGTATACATATCATCAACTCTAGAACAACTAAAGACTTATTTTACTATGGAACTCTTGATAAATTTTTATATAAAATTTTTTATAAGGGTATTCTTTTTAAAATAGAGAATTAAATGTAATATTTTCAATGAAATAACCTAACTATACAATGATCAAATCTATAGTGTGTGATTACTCTTCATTAATTGATGGTGGGAATGTGCTTCGTGAAAATAATTTCATTCTTATTGGTGTTTAATTTAATTTCTTTCAATGAACAAATGGGATTTAAATACAAAAATTCAACATGAATTGTCAAGGAATAAAAGTCATGTTTGATATTCCAAACCAAAAAAATGATCATATATCTATGTAATGATATTTATGAACATCCTATGGTCATCATATCCTATGTATGACACATAATTCTCATTAAATTAGGTGTTTATCTTAGATGGTTGGTGATAAACTCAACATCATTAATATGAAATTTTTTCGAGAAATTAATGTGGTATTTATGGAATATTTTTATAAAGAATACACAATATCATGATGTTATGTTTTCAATATAACTCATTCTAGGTGCCAAAATAATTTTATAGACTCCCTATAGAATGGCCATGATTGGGATCATGGAATTTTAGAAGGATATTGATGAAAAAAATGGAATGGGATTCATTTGGCCATGTTTTTCACCTTTGGGTGAAACATTTATATTTGTTAAAAAGAAATATGGATCAATGTGAATCTGCATTAGTTTCCAGGACTGGGAGAAGATCACAATTAAGAATAAGTATCCTCTTCCCCATTTTAATGACATGTCTTGTTAGCTTCATGGAGCATAATACTTTATAAATATTGACCATCATTCTGGATTTCATTAGTTATCTGTCAATAAGGAAGAAGTGCTAAAGATAACATTACCTAAATGGAATTTCAACTATGGTTCTATAGTGATTCGGTTCGATCTCACTGATGCACCAAATATCCTCATGGATTTAAGGAATACCGCCTTTAGAGATTACAATGATCATTCATTGGTAGACAATATTGATGATATTCATATCTATTCAAAGACAAAAGAATTCCTTAATGATCAGAAGATAATTTTAATTAAGGATATATTTAAGGATTAACTATATGAAAATTTTAAAATTGTGCATTTTTTCTACAAATGGTTTCATTTTTAGGTCACATAATCTCATTATAGGTTATATTAATATTTCCTGAAAATAAATAGGAAATTATCAGTTGCCCCATAATAACCACAATGACTAAGATTATAATTTTAATTATATTATCTAGATATTATAGACTATTTGTAAATATTTGTTCATGAAATTATAATCCAATGACAAGGATAACTCAAAAAGGAGACATATCCCACTATATAGATTAATATATGTAAAGTTTCAATAAACTAGGGAGAATATTAATCAGTTCACCTATTCAAACATTATCTTATAGTGCATAAGGTATTTTAATCTACAGTGATGCATCCAAGAATGTACTATCTTGTGGTATTATGAATAATTACATGGTTATATTTTACGGATCATAGAAATTGAATTTTCATAAGAGAAATTAACTATATCTTGATTCCGGGTTAGATGTGGTAATTTTTTAATTAATGTTATGAAGGAATTAACATTATATAGAATACTGTGATATATAAAATTATCATAAAATTATAAATTATATATTCCTGTAGATGTATTCAAATATGAACTATATAATATGCTTAGTGCTGATTAATGATTATGATTGCTCAATTTATTACAACACTGGGAAAGTGAGCAACGTGGCTGATGCCTTTTGTTGATGTAATATTGATAGATTTTACATGATGAGTATCATAAAAGATCCAATATTTATAGATTTTGAAAGGATGGATCTCGAAATCCAAATGGAAGGGGAAGAAATTATCCTTCTCAATTGAATGTTAAACTATCTATCTAATTAATGATTAAAGATGTAAATATAAAAGATGTAAGGATATAAAAGTAGTTTATAAATGTTCCTATGTTTAAGATTGCCATTATGGAATGATAATTTTTAAGAACTGTGTATGTGTTTCATCCTTAACAATCCTGAAGAAGCATTTGTTTTAGGAAGCTCATAGTTCTTCATTCTATATTTATCTCGGAATTATACACATGTATTGATAGTTAAAATAATACTTATTTTTGAATAGAATTAAGAGAGACATCACAAAGTTCATATCATGGTTCTTGGTATTCCATCATGTTAATGTTGAAATAAAAAATTTTATGTTGGTAATCCGTCAATTAACCATACTAGATTGGAAATTAAATTAAAAAAACTCAGGATTTTGTCATTGGAATCTTCAAAACATATAAACAAAAATGTTCTATATGGGTATTATATCATTAGAAAACTATGTTGGAATAATTAATTTTTATAAGAGAAAAGTTATCTTTGGATCACCATTGCTTAATATATATATATATATATATATATATTAAGTAAATATTTAAGGATTCATGGAATTCAACGTTTCATTGTATCAAATTGAGATCTATGTTTTTCCCCAATTTTATGGAGAATTAAGCATCATTAACATGATATTGTTTTTAGTTTCTACATTGCATATCTTCCATTGATAGCGGGTTAGAATAAAAGAACAACATAAACCACAGAGAATATGTTGATATATTTTTCATGAATTTCAATGGTTGTTGGGATTAACACCTAAAAAATATTGATTTTTCATAAAATAATATCCTTCTACCAGAAATTTAAATTTCTTTATATAGTACATTATATATAATTAAATTTATAGATCCACCATGATAGAATAAATCTTTTTAATGAAAACTAGTGTGACCTGTGATAATTTATGAAAATGATGAGAATGTTACAGCCATTAAGCAACACATCAAGCCAGTTAATAGTTGGATAAAGAGTATATATAGTAATCACAAGTGTGACAATTAATTTTATATTGGTGATAAGGTGGTTCTAATAATTTATCCACTGAATATGTCTATGAGATTCATGAATAATTTCAAACTAAGACAAAGCTATATCAGTCCCATTGAAAGTCATAATCACATTAGATAGGTATCAAATCTCATACAATATATTCCAAATCTATCTCATTTATATAAGGTATTTCATCTGTCTCTTCTGAGGATATCTGTACATGACCCTTTACATTTACTAAACAAATATGTCATGCTGCTGGAGAAAGAAAATATTTTTGAAGAACAAATAATGGAGATTAAAGGCTATAAAAATTATGTTTTAGGAATGAAGGCCTCATATCATGTCATTGTTTTTGGGAGAATGCACCGTCTTTAAGAAGATACATGAGTACATATTGTTTGGCGAGGAAAATTTTTCCAACTTTTTGTATCAATGTGAAAAATTTAAAAGGAAGAATTCATTTTAGGGGGGGTATAAAATGAAACCCTGATTTTTTTTGTGAATTATTATTTTTTATAATTTATTTATTTCTTTTAAGACTTTCATTACAAAAAAACTAATTTATTTATATGGAACAAAATATTAGTCTTTCACTTCATGAAACCATGTCTTATCTTTAATTAAATGCACACTAAATTTTCAAAAAACCATAATATAATACTAATATAGTTCTTTACAGATTACCATTATAATTGAGTCTTTAAAAATTTTCAAATTAATATTCATAAATACATTTCAAATAATAATTGTTATATTTTTATATGAAGAAATCAGTCTGATAATTAAATTCTGAATTTTCAACCAAGCCTTAATATGTTTATAAATAACTTTTTATTTCTGAAAATCTTTTTTATTCATTTTTTAATGAATAATAAATTTATTTTTCACCCTTTTAGAAAATTAATTTAATAATAAAAAATTTATTTTTTCAATTCAAAATGTTAAAAAATTGTATAGTTATTGTGTAGTGATTTTTATGAAAATTTTATTTTTATTAATTGAATAATGAAACATAATGAATAATAATTGAAAAGTATCTTTTCAAATAATTTATTTACATTTATAAATAATATTATCAATTTTGTTTAGGTATAATTAGTTCTAAAATACATATATTACTCTAATGATTTTCATTGGATTAATTTCACATTAATATTGAATATAAAAGCTTTGTAATCTTTCGATCATTTTCACAATAACAACATGTTATCTATTAACATTTTAAGGATTAATAGTAATTTTTTTTAAACTTATGTGAGTGGAATTTAGAAAAATGGATTTCATATTTGTAATTATAATAAATTTTCAATTCTAATAGTGTCATGAAATTTTTTGATAAAATTAAATTAATGAATGCATTAAAATTTAATTATAGTGGTTTAGGTTAAATTGGGTTTACCGAGGGATAAACTAATTAGATAATGGTAAAAATAACCTATAAACATTTAGAAATCATTATTTATAGATATATATCAATGATTCTGTCTATAAGGCCCTATAATGTTCCATTTTGGACCCTTGTGTCCAATTAAAATCACTAGGGCACACAATTAATTTAAAAAATAACAAGTGTGTCCTCTCCCAATAATTAAAAGGATTCCCACACTCCTCCTATAATCACATTTCACAACTCTTTAGATCATATAGTAAATTACTAAATAATATCCCAACATTTCTACCATCATCCAAGAATCCTTATTTTGGTAAAATTCGTCCTATGGAGGCATTTATTGAAAAACTATATATGATACCCAAAAAAGAGGTAATATTCATCATTGATTGCTTTTATTATATTTCTTACTCTATTGACATAAATTCCTATTTTATAATGATTATATATTAACCCTAGTTACAACCATATACTGAGAAATTTTTTTTAATTGTAATTACCAAAATCTATCACAACATCCATCAAATTAGTTTCAAAATCATCATTTGTGTGAACTGTAGAAAACCACCTCACAAACCTATATTATTAATTTTTATAGTAACATCTAAAATTTCCCAACATAATGACTGATTTATTATTTTTTATATAAATATTATTTAATTATGATTTTGTATTTGTTATAGCACATAGACTATCATGATCAATATTTTTTGGGAGTATGATAACATCACTCATGTGTATGGAGGACTATCGCCTCATGAAGTGATGTTAT
The DNA here is from genome assembly GCA_963277665.1 of Viscum album. NCBI lineage: Eukaryota > Viridiplantae > Streptophyta > Magnoliopsida > Santalales > Viscaceae > Viscum > Viscum album. The sequence goes on along the minus strand of OY728151.1, from coordinate 1,494,274,190 downwards.
TCATCCACGCATTACATTGAATGTATTATAGATATATTAAAAAAAATAATTATTGATATATATATTAAAAAACCATGATTACTGAATAATAATTTGTATTATATAAATTTCATTCATTCAAACCAACATAAAATATAACCAATAAAATAGTGTTCATTTGAACATATGGCTTACTGTCTCTGAGAAACATTTTTTACATTTAAAATAAATAAATTTTATGGACTATGAAAACAAATATATACTAAATATAAATTTTATTTATATCATGGTATTCATTATGGTGATGACTACATCACAATTAAATGATGATTACCAAAAGTGAAACAAATCAAAATTTTTATTATAAACAGAGCAATTATTACGTGGAACATACATTAACATATAATTTTTAATAAACAAGTTATAAAAGGTTGTAATTAAATCATATATAGTTATATATAAATATATTAATATGGTTATTTAATTATTTTATAATAAACATATTTTATCATACAATAGGTCTTAATGTGTGTGACATTAGTAAGACTTCAGGTACATGATTTTTGACTTCAATTTCCTTCTTTTTTATACACATTATATTATGAAACTATATTGTATGATGAGGAACATAAAATCCAATTTTAAATATAATATCACTAATCTAATCATAGTTGTGATATTTTAGGTTTAATTATATTGTATTCCTTTATTGGGATTATGATTTAATGTTATAATGATTGAAATTAGTTTATTTTTCAATTTTATCAATTACCCTGATTTTTTAAGATTATTTATCTAATAATGAAATATAATTATTTTCAAATCATTAAAATCTGAATTTTTCATCACCAATAGTTATTCTTCATATTTATATTACCGTTATTCCATTGTCTGGTATGTGGAAGAATTTAGAAATTTTTTAATTAAACCAAATTTATTGGAACTCTTTGATTAGGAACCCAATCTTATTAAAACCCATGTTTTATAATAATGTACTAAAAAAATGTTTCATTATTATCCTATGATTTTTTAAAGTCATTTTTACCAAGTTTTTAGTTTTTAATTTCTATTAAATGAATCATCATGTTTTCTTCCAAACCAATTTTCATTTTGATTTTCTCAAATATGTAATATGAATATTTCCTTCTAACATGCTTGATGTGAAAATTATTTTCCTTCTATCAAAACTGGTCAATGATTTAAACAAATAATTTCAATATTTCAATTTGATTTTCAATTAATGATTCTTCCTTAATATTTGGGATTTTTTCATATGAAAAATAAATTTATTGAATGTGAATTGAATTTTATATAGGATTTATATTTTAAAAATACTTCTTCAAAGAAGAAGTGATGTTTCCTCAAGAAATTTTTTAAATTATCTTTACAAAAAATTCAATCTATGAAACAATAAAATTATGTAACATGCGGATTAATGGTGATGTGAATAAAATATTCCATTCTTTTTCTTTCATTAAACTGATTATGTTATTTATTACATATTGTTTATGAAACTCATTTATCATCCATGAGTTGTACCCTGATAAAATTCTTTTGAAACCAATCACTATAACATAGGTTATATTATGATTTAATGATTTTGATACCCATTTAATTTAATGGATTATGATATGATGAATTTTTGTGTCTTATTGGTCACATATATATGTTTTCATTTTGTGATGGGTGGGACCTATATCACCCTCAAAATCAATGTGTAATGATTTTGATCTCATGGAATTGATATGACTATAATGGTATGTAGTTCATATTTAATATGACATTGATGAAATGGGGAGTGTAACTTGTTCAGAATAAAACTTCATATACAATTATAGTCTTGGTAGTGAACCTTTTATAATATTATAATGATTTTATATTCTTATATGTATGTCAAAAATTTAGTTTTAATTCTATGGTTGTACACTAGTGGATCATGTCATTTGATTATTTCTTGATTCATATCATATTAACTACCAATACTTATTCCATGAATCATGATTATGACCAATAATCTATCGGGTATGACATCTAAATGTTATTCTCAAGTTACAATGCACTTATGTTCCCTATATTCTTAAATATCTCCCTTACTTACCCTTACTCGGAATCTTAGCTCAGCCTTTATTATTCTTACTCACCCTTATTATTATGATATGTGTTATTTATGATATGTTCATGAAGGTTTCTAGTTGTTATGAGTGAAGTGGGAGATGATTAAACTCACTAATGTAATTTTTTTTTCTTTCCTTTATACAAATGCTACAATGTTATTAATGTGATTATTCTATTATATGATCTATATGCCATTGTTATTTGTTCTTCCACCAGAAACCACTCAACATAACAACCACAAAAGAAAAATATATTTAAAAGGATCACACTCATTAAATTGTATATAGTCCATAGAATAATATAGAATTCAACAAGATTATATTATCTATTTGTATCAATTTGTGAATATAGTTTGGATGCTCTTACCCTTATAATATTTTTTTCTGTATCTCATACTATAAAAATTCCATTTACATAATTATACTAACACAATAATATTTAATAATTTTTAGAGACAAAGACTATATAGTCTTCTTTAGAACTATTATACAACTATTGATGCACCACTTCCCCTTTTCTTCATTGTCATCTTTCACCAACACATCATCATACAAGTCATATTCTATATTATTCTTTGTAGCACATGACTACCTACAATTTTATAGAAAGAATAAAATTTCACTTGCTATCTTGAGCTGATTTCAAGACTTCTTCAATATCTTATTATTTACTAAATTATGTATTTATACCATACAGTACTTATTATCCTTCATTCTTCTTCAACATATATGAATAACAAAACTTCACTGAATTTATTTACATTATGTGACACATATAAATTCTAAAAAATATAATTTTTAGAACTACCTTCATTTATGTTTCATTGATTGTAAAGACCATGAAATTTCAAGGAATTTTTTTTCTTGATTTTCTTTGGAATTTTACAAGAACGCAGTTTCTGACGGCACCTGATTCCGAGGCCCGGTGTGCCCTGAATCATTTTACGAAGTTTAGCTCGGGTACGTTCAGTGAACGAACGAGCGGGTTTTCCTAACTTTTGAACCGGCACACGGAAACGAAATCTGAGGACACCGATGGAATCATAGCACCAGTAATTGCTTAGGAACACCTTTTTCGGAGTTGCGTTTGCTCGGATGTGGTTACTAAATTTAGGGTTAAGTAATTGTATAAAATAAAATGGGGCAACACATTTATTTTATTTAAAGTTGTTTAACCTAAGCTAAGTGGTTGAAGTGGGACCCACTATATCCTACTCCACAAGGTATAATATTTGTGGGGTGGGGCCCACACGAGCCCCACCTTTACAACTTCCATGAAACCCCCCACCTATAATTAGGTAACGCATCCCCCCCCCCCTCTTTAAATGTAAGTCAACTCTTGTGTTTAAACTGAATATTAAATGCCTAATTAATTGGGCGGTTTAAACTCCCCAATTAATTCAATTAATTGAATGATTCGTTTTTTAATTTCAAAAAGTTTGGTGTGAGAAATAAAATAATACAAACACATATTTTGTTAGAGTTGTTGGGTTGTGAGAGGCTTGGGAGAAATCACTCAAAACCTTGAAGCACTCCTTCCTCGACGAACAACACGAAGAACGCGAAGAACGCCGACCTCCGACGAAGATCGACAAGAACGCCGGATCCTCAGATATCGATGACGCGACACCGACTAATATTTTCTCCACAACACGATGATCCCCCTTCCGCGACGCCTTCTTCCGCGACGTGAAATTCCGCGACCATCCTTTGTTCAACTACGCTCGAGGTAGGGATTTTATTTGTGATTGTTAGTGAACCCATGTTTACTTCCTTCTAAATCAAAGAATGCAGATCAACTAAAAATTAAGTTGATCCGCGAAGATTATGTTTGCGGACTGAGAATTCTTGATTGCGGGGAAAACTGTTGGGGTTCATTACTTTTGTTCGTGAAAAATCCTTGTTCGTTCTTCATCTTTTGGGTTTCTTGTTATCAACTTAACAGGAGGTGGTCGGACAACATGAACATGGTCAAATCTCCTCCCCCTTTGTTGTTTTGTTCGTTGCGGCATGAACAAAGGTGGCGCGGTGCAATGGCACTGCGCGGAAATAAGACAGATCGCGACGAAGAAGCGTGGCACCGTCGCTCGGTGGCATTGAGGCCGAACGAAACCGCGGCCGGAGTCGGGGGCCGCAGAGGCGATTCAAAGACTCCACTGGTTGATCGTTGTGCGTGGATTGACGAGCGATGACAAACGGGGCCGCAAGGTCAATTTGAAACCTCCGCAGTGAAGGTCGGGTCCCGGGAGGACCGTTGGCGAAAGAGGCGAGAAAAACGGACCACCGGAGCGCGTCCTGTGGTCCGCGGAAAATCCTGTCGGCACGCCACGCCGGCACGGCGGCGCCGACGGCCGGCAGGAGGCGGCGGCACCCGGCTCGCCGCCGAGAAGGGCCGACGCGGTTTCAGCCGTGGCGGTAGGCGGCTGGTTCCGCGGTTGTGCGGGACCATGGACGACGCGGCACCGGGCCGCGTCTCTGGAAGGGAGCAGCCCCCACGCGGAGGCCGCATCTTCTTTAACGGGGGCAACCGCACCCCCTGTTCCAATCAGCCAGAAAGCCGAGCGGCCACGCGGCTGCGCCAGCGCGGCAGACCAACCGGCCAGGCCGCGCCCTATTGGGCTGGACCTGGACCCGGTTCGGGCCGACCGAGGGGGTCTCGGGCCGGGTAGGACCGGGCCCAAACCCCTATTTTCGGGTAGTTTTCATTCAAACTCCCATATCATGGTCCATGGACCTCTGATCGACACACCGTCAGCTGCGATGTGATCCGTGGATCGAGACGGTGGTTTTGGTATATTAAATTTAGGGTTTTGGAGAACTTTGAGTACAACCAGATTGGTTCAGATATGAAACCAACCGGGCCCTCAGAGCGGAAACGCTTATATCTTAAGATTCGGACGTCCGATTGACGTGCCGTCGACTTTGTTGGATTTCTCTTGATGAGACTGGACATTTGGCATACTTCTCCTGAGTTTTGGTCGCAGTTGGATAGTGGCCGGGTTGGATTGTACCCGAAATCCAACCGGGCCCCTGGAACAGAAAAGCTGATAACTTCCAGACCGGACGTCCATTTGACGAACCGTCAGCAGTGTTGGTTATCACGTTGATAAACAGTCCCTATTAGTATACCCTATGAGTGCTCGGGGTACAGTCAAGATACGGCCGGGTTGGTTCGCACAGGAAACCAACCGGGCCCCTGTGATGAAAAGGCTAGTAACTCACAGACCGGGCATCCGACTGACGCGTCATCTGTTGCGTTGAGACACCTATGACGCGGCGGTCCATTGAGATACTTATTCTTAGATCATTGTAATAATTGGAGTATCGACTATTAGCTCATGGTGCGGACCCTCCCGATGACGAGCTAGCAGAGTGTAGCGACCTAGTAGTTGGTTGAGACTTGACGACTGCTGATCTATTGTCTCGGTGTGTTTCAGATAGCCCAGTGGGGAGCTCTTGGTTGTAGCAGCAGACCCACGGTGGAGGAGCACTTGGTTGTAGCGGGAGACCCGCGGTACTCAACAGAAGGAGTACCTCTGGAGGCTATGAGGGGGAGCGCTTGGTTGTAGCGGTAGACCCACAGTGGAGGAGCGCTTGGTTGTAGCGGCAGACCCGCGGTACTCAACAGAAGGAGTACCTATGGAGGCTATGAGGGGGAGCGCTTGGTTGTAGCAGCAGAACCATGGTGGGATGCGCTTGGTTGTAGTGGCAGGCCCACAATACTCGATAGGTGGAGTACTATAAGAGTCCATGGTTAGTGGGGCGCGCTTGGTTGTAGCGGCAGGCCCACAGTACTCGACAGGTGGAGTACTATAGCAGTCCAAGGTTAGTGGGGCATGCTTGGTTGTAGCGGCAGGCCCACTGTACTCGACAGAGGAGGACTTCTTCAGTAGCCGTGGTTTCGACTTCAAGATTAAATACTAGTTTGAGCTGAGTCTATAATCTTTGTGTTTCCTCATGATTGAGATGGGTTACTTGTTAACTTGGTTATATGTATTGGCATATACCTAAGTAAAGTTTTTCTGTTGAGATCTTATTTGTGGTTATCCTTGTTGGATTTAGTGAGACCTTGAGGGTCTCGGGGTTCCTACTGAGTATTGCTATACTCATCCCTGTATGGGCTATGCCCGCACCTCATTGTGTTGGTTGCAGACGACGGGCAGCGCATACAGAGGCCGAGTTTTTGAGGACTGGATGGTACCCGGAGGAGGACCTGACGACGAGACAATATCCGGTGGTGGACGTCACATAGAGGTGACACTCAGAGGAGGTTGACAGGCAAGAGCGTTGTGGTGGCTATCTGTACCTACCCTTTAGGTAGGATCCGTGGTGGACGATCTAGGAGTTGCGCTATCTGTACCTACCATTCAGGTAGGATCCTTGGTGGACGATCCAGGTGCTGCTTGTCACCTTCGGTCTGTTTTATCTTTTTCCTTGTACTATACAGTTGGGTTTGTATTTCTGGCCCCTTTACTTTCATCACAGCTTGTTTTAGTTTTACTTAGTGTTTTACTTCCGCTTGTACTCAGTGATGTTTTGTTTACTTTAATAAATGCAATTCCTTCCCAGTTATCGGTATTTACGCCTTTGGTGCTAGTCTCCAGCCCCTGGCCTATGGAAGGCGGGCTTGGGGTAGTCACGGCACGGGCCCCAAGGATAGGTCGTGACAAATTGGTATCAAAGGGGTACAGTTCTACCGCAGAACTCAGGACTATGATCCTTCTTATATGTGAAGAAAAAGTCGTAAGGGTATTGAGTGTGGTTATCAGTCCAGGGAGTCCAATGTTGGTGTGGCGGCCGACGTATCCGTACCCCAGGACCCTGACTTCTGATTTCCGACTCGATACACGAAAACATTGATTGCATGTGTGAGTGAAAAGTTTACTTTGTGATTACTTTGTGTCAGCTTGCCAGGTATACAGTATTAACCGTGGCGCACCTGTTTCTTTTTAGGATGGCCCCACGATGGCAGCGATCTAGGGTTCCGAGCGTTGTGTGGGACGATATCCCACCGAGCGACGAGTCCTCGGTACAAGGCCCTTTGATAGAAGAGGCACCGGTGGTATCTTTACCTGCCGAGCCACCGATGCTACCAGCCCCAGCTGCTGACGATGCACACCGCCTTAGTGCACTGCATGAGTTTCAGCATCAGCGACCGCCTAGGTTCCGTGGGGAGACGGACCCTCAGGCAGCCGAGGATTGTTGGAGGTAGTTGTTCGAGTTTTCCGTTTGGTAGGGACAGTAGCTGACCTTATGGTGGTCCTTGTAGTGAGCCTCTTGCACGCAGATGCAGGAAGATGGTGGAGCTTGATGCTCTAGGTGAACGACGAGGCATCTCTCCTTTGGACGGACTTTGAGGGCCTTTTCCGCTCAGAGTTCTTCCCAGCCACCCTCCGTGCGGTGCGCATCCAACAGCTACTACAGCTACAGCAGGGCAGCATGACAGTATCCCAGTACACGGCGAGGTTTACCGATCTCTCGAGCTATTCCACAAACATGGTACGAGTCCCATTCTTCAGGGCCCAAACCATTGAGTAGGGGCTTAGGTGAGAGATCATTGCTTTAGTTGTTTCTCACAACATTCCGAAACCGGCAGGGTTATTGGAGTGATCCCTCTTAGTGGAGAGTTTTCATGATGAGCAGTCTCCAGCAGAATGACCCACAACTAGCCGGCATGCGAAAGAGTCTTCTACAACGCGCAGTAGATAGATGGCGCAGAGGTCCAAGAGGACTAGACCTACTGGTGGTCAACTGCATGATAGAGGAGCGTTTGTGTGAGGCACTAGGGGTGGAGAATGACTTACCATGCACGAACAGGGTTACTCCTGTGGCGGGGTTGGTCACATGGCTCGTGACTGTCCGACATGCCATACAGATGACCAGAAGATGAACGAAGGACCTCCTAGGCAGAAGCAGAGGTTCGATCAAGGCAGACCGCTTAGAGCAGGAGACTGTGGCAGGGGAGCTGGCCGTGCAGTTGGAGGTGTACGATGCTTCGAGGTGTTTCCACCACCACCACCAGGAGGTCCACCCCGACCGTAGGGAACAGGTGGACGTGGGAGAGCTCAGCTTCAGGCAGATGAGACCTACGATCATGCAGCTCCAAGAGCAGATGGACAGGAGCGGGACTAGCTCCAGACCTGGAGAATTTTTTTCATTTTTCTTCTAGCTTGGCTAATATTTTATTGTAGATGATTTGTGTCTTTTTACTTTGAGCTGCAGTAATAAAAAGACACCTTTCTTGTGGCGTTTACCTTCCTGTCCTATATTTACGTTGTTACTAAGAGGTCCCGTTATAAAAACCGTTGACTTGACCCTCACTTTGAGATATCTACTGGAGGAGACCCAGTGACCACACACTAATGCCGATAGTGTGACTCAACCCTTGGAGGTGAGATTAACAGTTGGATCTCTTGGTAGTAGCGTCGAGGCCTTACGACGTCATCCTTGGTATTGATTAGTATAATCCATTTCGGGATTGACTGTATTAGGAGAAGAACGTGGTTCATCCAGGGGATGAGACCAGATTTTTCTTATTGGAAAAGAAGATATCCCAGCAGCTCTTGTATGACCGGAAAGATCCAAGTCATCCAAGAGCGGATTAGGACAGCTCAGAGTCGGAAAAAGTCTTGTGCTGACAGGAGGAGAAGACTACTAGAGTTCGAGGACGGCGACCACGTTTCCCCTACGGGTCACAACTCGACGTGAGTTACGGAGATGTGGTCGAGGAATCATGTTATCTCCGAGCTTAAACGGACCCTTCTAGGTCCTCAGAAGGGTAGGTGAGGTGGTTTACCACTTGACCCACCCACCTCAGTTGCACCAGGTGCACGATGACTCCCACGTATCTCAACTGAGGGGATACGAGCTCGACCCTTCGCTTTTCATCGACCATGAGGAATGACAGGAGCGAATCCTACGAGGACGGTCGATTCCTCAAGTGTGCTTTCACTAGAAATACGGGAACCTCTAGGTGAGCACATGGGAGCGGAAGGCTCAGATGCGTGCTCAGTACCGCTTTTGTATCCCTAGTTTGTGTTAAATATTTACAGGGACGTAAATCCCTAAGGTGGGAGTAATGTAAAGACCCAGAAATTTCAAGGAATTTTTTTCTTGATTTTCTTTGTAATTTTACAAGAACACAGTTTCTGACAGCACCTGATTCTGAGGCCCGGTGTGCCCAGAATCACTTTCTGAAGTTTAGCTCGGGTATGTTCAGTGAACGAACGAGCGGGTTTTCCAAACTTTTGAACTGGTGCTCGGAAATGAAATCCGAGGACACCGATGGAATCGCAGCGCTGATAATTTCTTAGGAACACCTTTTCCGGAGTTGCGTTTTCTCGGCTGTGGTTACTAAATTTTGGGTTAAGTAAATGAATAAAATAAAATGGGGCAACCAATTTATTTTATTTAATGTTTTTTAACCTAAGCTAAGTGGTTGAAGTGGGACCCACTATATCCTACTCCACTAGGTAGGATATTTTTGGGGTGGGGCCCAAAAGAGCCCCACCTTTACAACTTCCATGAAACCCCCACCTTTAAGTAGGTAACGCACCCGCACCCCCTTTAAATGTAAGTCAACTCTTGTGTTTAAACTGAATATTAAAAGACTAATTAATTGGGCAGTTTAAACTCCCCAATTAATTCAATTAATTGATTGATTCGTTTTTGAATTTCAAAACGTTTGGTGTGAGAAAATAAAATAAGTCAAACACTTATTTTGTTATATTTGTTGGGTTGTGAGAGGCTTGGGATAAATCACTCAAAGCCTTTAAGCACTCCTTCCTCGATGAAGAACGCGGAGAACGTGAAGAACGCCGACCTCCGACAAAGGTCGACAAGAACGCCGGATCCTCGGATATCGACGATTCGACACCGACGAATCTTTTCTCCGCGACGCGACGATCCCCCTTCCACGACGCCTTCTTCCGTGACGTGCAATTCCGCGATGGGCCTTCGTTCAACTATGCTCAAGGTAGGGATTTTATTTGTGATTTTTAGTGAACCCATATTTACTACCTTCTAAATCAAAGAACACAGATCAACTAAATATTAAGTTGTTCCGTGAAGATTATGTTTGTGGGTTGAGAAATCTTGATTGGGGGGAAAAATGTTGGGGTTGATTACTTTTGTTTGTTAAAATTACATGGTCATTCTTCGTCTTTTGGTCCGCTTGTTATCAACTTAACGAGATGAGGTCAGACCGCACGACGACGCTCAATGCTCCTCCCCCTTTTTTGTTTTGTTCATTGCGGCCCAAACAAAGGTGGTGCGGTGCAACAGAACTGCGCGGAAACAATAAAGAACGCGACGAAGAAGCGCGGCACCGTCGCGCCACGCTGTTGAGGCTAAACGAAACCACTGCCGGAGTCAGGGCTGCAGAGGCGATTCGAAGACTCCACTGGTTGATCATTGTGCATGGATTGACGGGAGATGAAAAACGGGACCGCAAGGTCAATTTGAAGCCTCTGCAGTGAAGGTCGGGTCCCAGGAGGACCGTTGGCGAAGGCGACAAGAAATACGGACCACCGGAGCACGTTCGGTGGTCCGCGGAAAATCCTGCCAGCGCGCCACGCCGACGCCGGCGGTCGGAGGCAGCGGCCGGCACCGACCGGTAACCAGGAGGCGGCCGCGCCCGGCTCACCGTCGGGAAGGGCCGCCGCAGCTGAAGCTGCGGTGGCAGGCGGCTGGCCCTGCGGTTGCGCGGGACCAAGAACGATGCAGTGCCGGGCCGCATCGCTGGCAGGGAGCGACCCCCCAAGTGGGGGTTGTGGCTTCTTTCACGGGGGGCAACTGCACCCTCGTATTTCGCTCAGCTAGACAGCCGAGCAGCCACGCAGTCGCGCCAGCGTGGCCGGCCAACCGGGCAGGCCGCCCATGCTGGGCCGGGCTGGGCCGCGCCCTATTGGGACGAACCCAGACCCGGTTCGGGTCGACCCGGTTTGGGGCGACCCAGGGGGTCTCGGGCCGGGTCGGACCGCACCCGAACCCCCTATTTTCGGGCAGTTTCTGTTCAAATGCCCCTATCGTGGGCCACAGACCTCCGATCGACGCACCGTCAGCTGGGATGCGATCCTTGGATCGAGATGGTTGTTTCGGTATATTACATTCAGGGTTTAGGAGAACTTTGAGTGCGACCGGGTTGGTTCAGATATGAAAGCAATAGGGCCCTCGGAGCGGAAACACTTATATATTGAGTTCCGGACGTCCGATTGACGTGCCGTCTACTTTGTTGGATTCCTATTGATGAAACGGAACTTTTGGAATACTTCTCCTGAGTTTTGGTTGTAGTTGGATAGTGGCTGGGTTGGATTGTACCCGAAATCCAACCGGGCGCCTTGAACGGAAAATCTGATAACTTTCAGACCGGACGTCCGTTTGACGAACCATTAGCGGTGTTGGTGATCACGTTGATAAATGGTCCCTATGAGTATACCATATGAGAGTTTGGGGTACAGTCGAGATACGGCCGGGTTGGTTTGCACACGAAACCAACCGGGCCCATGGGACGAAAAGGCTAGTAACTCACAGACCGGGTGTCCGACTGACGCACCGTCTGTTGCGTTGAGAACCCGATGACGAGGTGGTCCTTTGATATACTTCTTCATGGAGCTTTGTGATACTTGGAGTATCGACCTGCAGCTCGTGGAGCGGACCCTCCTAGTGACGAGTTAGCAGAGTGCAGAGACCTAGTAGCTGGCTGAGACTTGACGACTACTGATCTATCGTCTCGGTGTGTTTCAGATAGCCCATTGGGGAGTGCTTGGTTGTACCGGCAGACCCACAGTGGAGTATCTCTTGGTTGTAGCGGCATACCCACGGTACTCAACAGAAGGAGTTCCTCTGGAGGCTATGAGGGGGAGCGCTTGGTTGTAGCGGTAGACCCACAGCGGAGGAGCACTTGGTTGTAGCAGCAGACCCGCGATACTCAACAGAAGGAGTACCTCTGGAGGCTATGAGGGGGAGCGCTTGGTTGTAGCTGCAGACACGTGGTGGGAAGTGCTTGGTTGTAGCGGCATGCCCATAGTGCTCGATAGGTGGAGTACTACAACAGTCCAAGGTTAGTGGGGTGTGCTTGGTTGTAACGACAGGCCCATAGTACTTGAAAGGCGGAGTACTACAGCAGTCCAAGGTTAGTGGGGCACACTTGGTTGTAGCGGCAGGCCCACTATACTCGACAGAGGAGGAGTTCACCAGCAGCTGTGGTTTCAACTTCATGATTAAATCCTGGTTTGAGCTGAGTATATAATCTTTGTGTTTCCTCATGATTGAGATGAGTTACATGATAACTTGTGTATATGTATGGGCATATACCTAAGTAGTGGTTATCTGTTGCGATCTTCTTTGTGGTTATCCTTGTTGTATTTAGTGAGACCATGAGGGTCTCGGGGTCCCTACTGAGTATCGTTATACTCACTCCTACACGGGCTATGCCGGCACCTCGTTGTGTTGGTTGCATACGACAGGAAGCGCAGATAGAGGCTGAGTGTTTGAGCACTGGACGGTACCCGGAGGCGGACCTCACGATCAGACAGTATCCAGTGGTGGACTTCACGACAAGGAGACACTCGAAGGAGGTTGATGGGTGAGAGCATTGTGGAGGCTATCTGTACCTACCCTTTAGGTAGGATCTATGGTGGACGATCTAGGAGCTGCGCTATCTGTACCTACCCTACAGGTAGGATCCCTGGTGGGCGATCGAGGAGCTTCTTGTCACCTTCCGACTGTTTTATCTTTTTCCTGGTACTTTACAGTTGGGATTTTATTTCCATCCCCTTTACTTTCAGAACAGCTTATTTCAGTTTTACTTAATGTTTTACTTCCTCTTGTACTCTGTGGTGTTTTGTTTACTTTTATAAAGGCAATGCCTTCCCAGTTATTTGGATTTATTCCTTTTGTTCTAGTCGCCAGCCCCTGGCCGATGGAAGGTGGGTTTTGTGTAGTCACAGCACGGGCCCCGAGGACGGGTCGTGACATTGATATACTGTTTATACAACCTAGAGTTTCCCTATAAATTTTATTCTTCTCTGATATTCAATGAATTTACATGTCTTCACAATAACATTTATGGATTTATAAATATCTCTTTCAAATAATGTAATCCTTTTCATAATAAATAGACTATTTTAAAAATCATATAATACACTTAAAATCCCCCCTAAAACCTCTAAAAACAACATTCAAAGTCTCCATAATAGTAGAAGAATATAAATTCTTCATGTTCAAAAACTGTTATTTCTTATTATATAATGAACTGATTAATAATTAATCAATTTCATTATTTCTATATCTTCTTTATTTCATTGGATTATGTCAGGTATAAACATTGAGAGCCTGATTTTTTCAATGTTGATGATACATTGAAGAATCAACTAATTTATATCTATCTTAAGATTTCTATATCTTATCAACATGAATCACACCAGGCATTGCTCCAAATAATCTAGTTTTTTTCTAAAAAATAATGTACCTTGTCAATGGAACATTATAAATTATGTTTTTGGATTTGTATTCCACATATCAAAGACTACAACCTTTTCCCATGAAATGGTGAATCCTGGGTCGGCCTCCTATAAATTGATAATCATCAACCTAGTAGAACAACATCACTAATGCTTCCAAACCATGACATAGTTCATAAATTCCAAACATTTTCCTCAATAGGTCTTGAATGATTATAAGTACCGTAGTCAAGCTAGCTATGATAGATTTCAATTTCACATGTTGAACATTGTCACATGCACCTTAGGGTGGAATCCTTCCTATAAATATTTTGGATAGGTGTATTGAAGTGCCACCATGGGGACCACCACAGGTGTGGTCCCATTCTATTTTCTAAATTTTTATATACATCTCTTTAGAAGACACTTTTTTAAATTTTTGGTTTCCCCTATAATTATTCTCTATCTCCCCTAGGACCACATCTACATTGTGGCCTTTCCTGTGTTGGAAATTTTCCACATCAACCATCCCTCTACTATTGTCATGGTCTTCCTGGATTAGACCCATTTCTGGAAAGATCCTTCATCACTTCATTAACCTTCTGTAAACCTTATGCGATCCTAAAAAATCATAAAAATCCAAAAATAATGATAAAAAATGTTTATAAATATAAATTAATAATATCTTATAAGTTGTTAAAAAATATACAAATTACCTAAATATTTAGGGATAAAACCTATATTGATAATTTCATCATAGAGATATTAAGATCATCTACATAAAACTCCAAATATTTTGTGGAATGTATCATATAATAATGAATCAATAAGAAATAAAAACACATGCATTGTAATTATTCTATAATAGTAGGATCTTCATCATTCATACTCATTACATGATAATCAACAAATATATTTAACTAATAAATTCCATGGTTAACGTGTTGATATAAACGAATGATCAATATTCATAGAAAATTTTATTGTATATCATAATTTCACATATATAATTATCTATTTGAATGTTATAATGTTGTCAATTTCATCTATTAAGGGTAATTTTTTATTTTTTATGATTTATAGATGTTTTGATCTAATTTTTGAAAATTAAATAATTTTGAAAATTAAAATTTTTTATATTAGATTAATATATCATCCATAAATTATTATAAACCAATTTTTTTTATGTTTATAATTTCAGTTCATCAAAAATCACGTGATACAATACATTCAACATTAAAATAATAATAATCCAATGTTATGAAGACTAAATAAATCTCAAAATTCTTTCCTTGGAATTTGTGCCTATATTGAATGCATTTTTTAGAGGGGACCATATTTATCAAATGGGAAACCGATGGTAGCTAATCATTCTCATATAGACCTAGAATATGATGAGGAAAAATTTATTTGACTATCACCATGTAATATATTTCCATTCTCAAGTCCATATATGAAAATTATATTGAATAATGGGAATACGAAAAACCTTCTAATAAAAAATTATCTTTTCTAATGATTTTATCATGACATTGAATAAGATTATTCCAAAAGGTAGAAATTTGGATGATACAAGGGGAAGAAAGAAATTAAAAATAGTTTATAAGAACAAAATATTAATTTTGGAAATTTATTATTCTCACCAAGAATAATGTTTAAAATAAAGGAATTATAGACAGAATTATAAACTCCCCTCACTATAAAAACACATAATCGTCTCCTTTAGAAAGGGTTAGAAATAGTAGTTACAAATTTTTTATTTCTAGAAAGGATTTATAATGATAAAATAGTTTTATTTATTAAACATACATATTATTTTGGTTTTATCCACCACTTTGGATTCTCGTTATATTTTCTTTTATATTTTCCAATTATAAAACAACATCTAATCTATAATAAAAAGGAGAACTATACATATTTTTTTATGCGGGAGTCGCGAGGTGTTTTGTTTTTTAATATTGAATTTTATATATTTTTTATATTTGGATAATTTTATATGAGCCAAAATACTTTGTGATGATGGTTTTCCACCACATTATCTACTATTGATTTCTTCTTCATAATTAATATTTATTCATCAAAATTATTTTTATTGTCCTTTTTATGGGATGTATTATCATTACATCAATGATCTGAGTGATTATTGTCCTGCATGTATAGGTTGAGTGTTGGATAAAGGCATTTTAATTAGATGTTGTTAAGTTATATGGTTGATCTAGACATTGATTAGAATATTGAGAATAAATATATTAAAGAACAGTGATAACATTATTGTGAACACCAAAGAACCACGACATCATTATTCTTCATAAAACTATTTTTGTTTTTTAGTTTATTTTTTTTTCAATTTTGTTTTAATTGTCACTTATATATTTATATTATATTATTTTTCAACCACCCTTATTTAAATTATTTTATTATTTAATATTATATAATTTTTTATATAATTAATTAAAAAAGAAAAAAGGTGTGTGTGAGGATCTATCTTGAGAGACGAAACCCAGGTTTCAAAATATGTTACATAATGAAAAAAATTTATTTTAATATATATGTGAAATTATACTCTCATTAATTTATAATTATTTCCGGGGAGTCTAAGTGCATGGAAAATAAAATTTTAAAAAATAAAATAAAATATATTTCAAACCCCAAAAAGACAGAACATCATTGAACATAAATAATTTCTTATGGAATATCTATTTTATTTTTTATTTAATAATCCATAAACCTATATTTATGAGAATATGATGGATGAATTAAGAAGTATTAAATTTAAAAAAAATTATTGAACTGTTGAGGAATGAATTGGAAATTATTTCATATTCCTTAATGAAATTATATTCGTGAGAAAAGAATTTAGAAGAAATCAAGGATTGTTTTTATATCATTTTTAATTGATGAACCATGTGTTTATGAAAATACTAATGAAATATTCTCAAAATTACTAGTACCCTTACCATTAGACACCAATGATCAATACATTCATACTAATGTGTATAATGGAGATCAAGATGAATTTGATGAATATTTTCCCAAATTGTACATGTTCAAAATGAATGGGATTATCATATTTTCCAACAAAAAATAAGCTCATATTATCCAATATATGGATTTAGATTTATAGTACATCAATGTGGTGATATTAGAATAAAAACGGGATGATACTGTCTACTAGGCTTCATCAATAAGAATCCTATTCATACTTCATCTAAGAGAATAAGAATAATTAATAATAGAGCTTAATCAGGTGGATAATATTATCTTGAAAATAATTTATTCTAATATTATTTAAAATTAAATTATTATAACATAAATATACATTTGTTTTTAGACATTTATAACACATGGATGTCCACATATGATGTTATAGATGATGTTTCAAATACTGAGACCAATATAATAGTGGTCTTGTATAATGTTATCTTGTTTTTTGTTGAAATTCATAATGATATCATTTTTTGATCAATGTTTTCATGTATTAATCATATTCTAGTGGATTTATTTTCATAACCATCATTTAATAATTTTTTAGATATATCACCACTTTGATAAATCCCACGATGTTGTGTTTAATGAAGCCATATAATTTGTGGTGGTAAACAATGAGGACTCATTATTTATATTTCACCCATCTAGAAATATGTATTACGTAGCTATGGGGATGGAATTTATTTAATCAACCCATGAAGCCCTATAATTCCATGGTTAATTTGAGTACTTTGGAATGAAAAAATTGGATGAACAAATAAAACAATAAAAATCCTCCAACTGGAATTTGGTGTCCACTGGAACAATAAACTGAAGCCATTCAAGAACCAATACCCATATAAATGGTCCAAACCAAGTCATATAGTCTATTATAAATCTCATTGATTTTAAATTTATTAATTTTCCCAAAAATAATAGAAAGAAGTGGCAGAATAATGGTTCATAGCTCAAGGATTCCCCCAGAAAATAATTTCATGATGTATAATTCCTTCTATTTTTATTTTATATAGTTAATATTTATTGAGTACAAATTAAAGTTAGAGAGATTTGTGTGAGCGTAGAGTTCCTCTTTCTTAAGTCACTTTTTTCTATTTCATTTTTAATGAAACTTTACCATCAATGAATATTTATTTTTATTTTTCATTGTTGAATAACTTTTTTAGTGTTTTCTTGAATATATTGGAAAATAATTCTAAATTATTCTCTATGTTGTATCATTTTAATAGATTTCCCTTTTCAACCATTTTTGTGATTTTTTGTAGTTCTTGAATTACATGCCCATGAAACACTACCAACAATTATTATTTCATCTCATATAATGTTTTATTATGAAATATTTTGATATATTTTATATATTAACAAAAAATTATGAGATAATCATATAATTTATTTGAAAACACCAATTTGTTAATGTGTACTTTCAAAGCATTAAATTTGAAAAAATGATTATAATGTGAAATATCATTTTTTGTAAATACATATTATAACGAAATACTAAGAATTAAATTTACTCCTTTCCTTCCATTAGATGTAATAAATATCAATTTAGGTTTAATAAACACAACAAGTATAGTATTCCATAACTACCTTCACTCTCAATATTTTACATTGAATATTTCATGATTGAGTGTGGGGGAATGTATATTTATGTTTTTTCAATGGGCTTAAACCCATTATTTAGTGTCAGAAGTGTTTTAAATTATTCAAGGAATGTTAAGAATGGGAATGAGTCACATACATATCATTTCTATATTTATCAATATTTTCATAGCCAAAAAAATGAATGAAAAAAGTGAAAAAAGTGAAAATGAAAAAACAAATATTGAAATATTAATTATTTGTAATTTTATAAAACATTTCACTCTAAACAAATTATTAAATGAATTATTTATATTTTTTATACACATATAATCCTCTCTGGTAATTGAGAAAATGAAAACAAATAACCAAATAAAACATGAAAGTGGGAGGCTTTTGATGAATTCATTCATTACATTGAATGATTTTATCATGGATCATGTGAATGGGTGATTAGAGTATATTTTTAAGGTAATTGAGTGGGGTATAATTACTAAATTTCATATCAAAATACATGAATTTTTATTTAAGATATTAATATCCTCTTTTTATTTTTATATAATATATATTTTTACCCGCAAAACCCTGGCCGTAGAATTGACCATTAAAAGAACCCATGATTAATAACATTTTTATGCATCATGGGTTATATAGAATATAATTTTTAAAATAAAATGGTGAATCATAAACTATCCCTGAATGTGTATAACAACGGATTTAATATCTCTTAATTTAAGAGATGCATCAAATTATACATTTGGTAATGTGTGATTTTCTATGGATAGATTTTTGATCATGAATAAATTAAAATTATTGAGATATAAATAAAGTGATTTTTTTTCATATATGATCCATGATGAAATTCCATTCTCGAGAAGAACATCCACGTTATATAATTTTTTATTTAGTTATGAATTTTTGTTCTGACATTTGATGATTTCCTTAATATTAAATATTTATGTGAGAGGGATTGATGTAACACATAATTAATAATATAATATTCAATAACTAAATTCTATAACTGAATAAATCTCACATTTTCTGTGTAATTGTAATTTTTTTTGATTTAATAATATTTTTATCATAATTGTGAAAATATGTTACATTAGGAATTTAAATATTATTATATCTTACATGTATTTCAGTCATAATTACATCATTAATAATACATATTTATTCATTCATTTTTATCAGGTTTTGAACATTATAGTCTAAATTTCATTCAATAGTAATCAAATTAAAATAAAATTTTATGATTATGAAATAAATCTAACAATTCAGACCTTAGAATCTATTCATAATTTAAATGAATTTTCTATATGGTTCAATATCTCATTAATGTGTAGAAAAATGGTTTTTAATAGTCACCTAGATCCCTATAAGAGGATAACTGATATTTCATATAAAATGTGGACTATATATTCATCCATAATAAATCCCATAAATGCATGTGAAATTAAATCGAGGGAATACAAAAAGACATAGAGTAGAATAATAGTTTCTTCAATGATTTCTTCATAAATTTGGCTAATCATTTCAAAATAAGCTCAAATATGGTGGGTGGTCTGGGCCGATATAAATGAAAAACATCTTATAACACCATATTAAAATATTACACCATTTACTATTCCCACCTTGTGGAAACTTTAAAAGGATAAAATTAATGCTAATTTTTTCCACTCCCCTTGAAAATAAAAATGTATCTCCAACCTCATTTTAAAGGGTTAGAATATTTGGTTAGCCATTAATTTGTAGCGACATAGGATTTTTATTGTGGAAATAGTGTGGTATATTAACAATGATTTTTATATTGTTTGTATTCCACTCTTTACCTTCTCATTCTATTTTCAATGTGTTCCTCCCATTATCCTATTAATCTCTATGAAAATAGAGAACTAAGCATACCAATTTTTTGATGGGGGAGGGTATTGAATGTTTTGAGTTCATTGTGATTAAATGTATTATATTTATTTTAATCTATAAATTTCTATAGTTTTGAAATCAGTTTTGGTGATGTTTTCACCCCTCTATCTTTATTATTGAATTTTTCTTTGAATTTAAATATTATTCCTCTAATAATTCGTCAAAATTATACATATTAAGTGTTCATTATTTGTGGTGTTGATTTGAATGAATATCATCCGACTTGGAGTGGGTTGGAAGGTGATATTAAAATTTTAATGAGAGTGTAATAAGTGAAAAGATTGATCTCATTGTTGAGTATAATATTAAGAATTAATATTTTAATGAAGAATTATAGCTTTAATGTAAATTCCTACGAACAATGTATTCATTCATATATATGGAAATAGTATGGTTTTCATATCCTAGTGTTTTGAATTTCTATTTTCTATTTTATTTATATAATTATATTGTATGAATTTTTAACACCACAATAATTATATAATTTTATTATTTATTATTATATATTTCATTTTTTTACATAGTTATAATTGAAAAATTATTATTTTTGGGATGAATCCTTAAGAGATTAACCATACTGTTCTAACTATGCTATATTCTTTGGTAAAAAAATTTCTTCATGAGGGTTCCTCAAAAAATACCTATAGTATATTGTCATTGAAAATAAATATGACATGCATAATAAAAAATAATTAAAGAAACACATAGAATGATGGATTAAAAGACTCCGCCTATTTTTTTATTATTTGTGCCACCTTACAATTATATTTTAATATGTTTGAATTTTGTTCTACTTCTCATAATTCATTTCATTTATCTCATTGATCTCATTTGGATGTACTTATCAACTATTATTTGATTTCCCCCCTTCCACATGTATATTTTCAATGTAATTTCTCTCCAACATATCTATAATAAATAAAATGTATAAGTTAAATTGAATAAATTTATATATAGAATATTTTTTTTAACCATTCAACGTTACATTTATTAGTCCATTATTTGTGTAGAAAACAACATGAATTGATTTAGATATATATCTTTTCCGTAACCATTTTAACATGTTACTTAAAAAAATAAAAAAATAAAGAAAGTATATTCAATATATTTTAAAAATATATTATTTCTGAGACAAAATATAAATAATAATTTATATACATTCTCTTAAAATATATGTTAATCATAAATTTACTACATCAATTGAATATAAATAATAGATTACTCGAAAAATATCTATATTAAAAAAATCCATGGAAATTCTTCAAATTTCAATTATTTAAAATGGTTTAAAATTAACTATATTTATTTTAGAATATAATATTAATAATTAAATATGGTATATTTAAAAAAAATACATTTATAATAACACCATCTTCAAGAACATTCTTCAATCTTAATTTTTTATGAGATAATATTTTCTTGTAGATTCATCAATATTTTTATCTAATCTCCCAATCAAATGGGATACTCCACAAAATCATCATAAGGGTGAATCACATAAATAATGGATTCCAAAATGTTAAAATATAGAGAATAAACCAAACATGAATTCCTTATGCGTCATTCCAGAATTGAAAATCTATGTGCCATTATCAGGGATCTTATTTTGTTAATGTACACTCTTGTGAATAGATTGTGAACTCTAGGATGGTGATTTCATTTAATATTCTATATATAAATGAAAATTTCACTTTTTTCCTAGGTTTTAATCTAAGATCATCATCAAAATTCAATTTCCTATTTTTTAAGTGACTATTCTTAATGTAAAACATAAAATTTTATAAAAACATTTGAGGGGTACTAATTGGGTATCCCATTCACATCCCTCATTGTTATTTCTGAAATATATAAAATTTAATAAGTTATATCTACATACTCTGAAAAATTTAATAACAATGAAAAAATTTTCAAACCATTTTCTTTATTTCCAAAATTTATTATATTTTCAAATCTTACATTTAATTATGATTTAAATGTATGTAGCAAGAATCTTATCACTTCTTGCGTATCATTATTTGAGATACTTCTTGTCTCTTTATCCATCAAATCTTATGCATATCTTAATTAAATCTTCACTCTCATTGAGGATTATTTTTGTAATGGGTTTATGGTGAAATATCATTTATAAATTTTTCTATAATTATTTCATAACACATATATAAATTATTCAGAACATGGGTTTTCATTTGATTAAAACCACACATTAAATTGAGTATCAATATTGGGAATTTTTATCTTTCTTGTATAAAATTAATCTCTTTATTATAATGTTATCTTAATTTCAATTTGTAATATTTTAATCAAAAAACTACAATTAATTTCGTAACATTGATGGTTATATTGGGTTATCCACATGGAAATATTTGGATGCTATTCACTATGTAGAGACCCGTATCTTGATGTACATTGACATTACATTACTTTTGCGGAATACTTAGTACCTTACAAAAACACACACACAAGGACCGTAATAGTTTAGTGTCTTTGGAAACTCGGACTATAATCTTCTAATCGTGGTGAAAGATCTTCAATATCTCCCATAAAGTTCTTCCCTTTTTTTTTACCTAAAACCTTTCTTTATATCCTAGGGAAAAGAAAACATAAAAGGGTGAGCTCAAATGCTCAGTAAGGGTATACAAAAGAAAAATCAATCACATCATATTCATAAGAACATAACTTTTTGGAAATCTTAACCTGCAAAAGAGAGTATAATATCTTAACATGGAACAAATCATAGAAGTGAAAATGAGATCCCCATAATCATAACATAAAACATGAAACTTTGTGGCATGCACACATAATCATGGAAAATCATTTCTTGTTAGTCATGACTCATTGCCAAGACTATCTTAGTGGACAAAGTCCCTTTCTGAACCGAGTTCACTCCTCGTTTCTGTCCTGTATCACTGAACCGAAATAACCTTCCGTTCCAGCCATGTCTATCTCATGAGATATAAAATCTTTACCCAATGCATTGGAGGGAGATATAGGTCCCACCCATCTTATAATGAATCCTTTCTTATGTGTGCCACATAATCGTAAAACATACATCATCGCATAACACATGTAACAAAAATGGGATTCTTGAAACATCATGACATCATAAATCAATTCATATAAGATAAAGGAATTCATAAACATAATTCCATCACAACATAGTCAAATCAATGTAAAAATATGGATAGAAACATAACCCTTTATTATCTTAGATGGAAAATAATTTTGATAAAACACTTGAATTGAATTCTTGAGGAAAATATCCTTTCTTCTTCAAAATCAATTTCTTTTCACAAAACATCATGCAATTTTAAAAGAAAGAGATTTTATTGAAAATACTCATGAAATCTTTTAGAGGAAGCTTCATGAAAATAAGGCTTTATAAAACAGTAGAAATCCGTTTGTGCCGTATAAGTTAAAAAAAAACATTCTTTCGTACTTTTGTCGGAAAAGTCAAAAAGTACCTCGTACGAAAAAGAATGACAAAAGATTCCTTTCATATTCTTTACTAAAAACTCACCGAAGGGTCAAATTGGATTTAAACTATTTTAAGTGGATGGAAACAATATTAAATATTGATGAAACATGGATGTGGATGATAAAATACACCCCAGTAAATACTTACGAATAAACAATCTCGGATAAAAATGAGATTGTGATATTTCCCTTACCTTAGGTCCGACTTGCTTTGTAAGTGTCCGAACCTCCTGTATAATGATTTAAATCATGTTATTGACTTATTACAGAATCATATTAATTGTTATGATATCATATATGGTTCACTTATTATATTACCCGTTCTTTTGTAAATTCCATGTTAAAGAAGCGTTTTGGGTAAAATCGTTTCATTTATCGTAGGTGTTTTGACTTGTTGTTCTTGACATCATTATTACTTATATCATGATTTACTCACTTCCATAATATAAAATATGATTTATATATCATATATATTCAGTATATATATATTTATAATAGGTAGATAAATAAAATGAAAAACACCGTTCATGGAGACGGTAGTCCGTACGTACGCATGAACGCTGTTTTCCTTTCCTTATTGTCTTGAAATGGAAGTAAGTAGATGACATACATATGTATATATATACATAAATCCAGTAGCTTTATAATTTCATATATTTCATTATTATTTCTTATATATACATTATAATCATTCTTAAATGGTTAACATGGAGAATGAATCTCATCGCGTCGTGGAGACGGTAGTCCGTACGTACGCACGAGCGATGATATCATTTCTATAAATATTGAATTGAATTGGAGTGGATTATACAATATATCAGAATCAATATGATGTTTTAATAACTATGTATAGTTATTCTTTACACCATTATACACATCCATGTAAGGTGGTGGTGGAAAATAGATTACACCACGGCGTGGAGACGGTATTCCGTACGTACGCACTCGTGGTGATTTCTTTTTACATAGGATGGATAGACGGTGAAATAGGGTTGTCTCATACTTATAATAACATATCAGTATATGAGTGATACTGATGTTATTACTTCATAATGAAACAACCTAAGAAGAAGAAGTGGAAGAAGAAATAAAGATGAAATAATTGGTAACGGTAATTACCTCTTCTTTGAAGTGCCTCTTTGAGACCTCCTCTTAGGGCACTAGAATTGGTCTTTGAGGAAGACCAGAACCTATAGGATGTTGCTAGGGAAGTGGAGAAGGGATTTTGGCAGGGGTTGGCCGAGCTTGAGTGCTCAAATTGGTGTGAGGAGGAGGGGGAGGAGGTGTCCTTTTATAGGGGAGGAGAGGGGCACCTTAGGAATATCTCAAAATATTATTTTATATTAAAGTCAAAATCGGTTTATAATGGTTCCAAAGGGTCTTATTTCGAAGCTAAAGTGGGGATGGGTCGAAATCCTCTCATCAAATAGAATTTAGACAAGTTTAGGTTCCTATTTTAACCTTATCATTTAGATTTAACATTAAGTTAAATAATTTTACTTTTACCGTGTCTTCTTGTGTTCTTATACTATAAGGTTACTAAACTTACTATATCAAGCCAAAAGAACCCCAAATTGTTTATTATTAATACATATATCCTTATCTAAGTCATTTGGCCGAACCTTAGATTTTTAGGAATAAAATAACAATTAATAATATAATATTTGATTTAAAAACTATTTTGTGTCAATTTTGACACTATTTGATATATGATTTTTGTGAAAGTCATAACAGAATTATATGTTCGAACAAAGTTTATTAAATCAACACTAATATATCATAGTAACCTTGAAAATTAGTGGAATTCATAAAAATTTTCAAATTACATTTATTTTGGTGTTTATAACATCAATTATGTCAATATTTCATTAATAAGATAATTACTGCATCATCGTTGTGTCTTAAATAAATTAAATTATTTGATGTCTAAAAATTACAAATAAAATACCATCATGTAGTAAATCTTTTTAGCTTTCTAATGAATATTTATAGTCGAATTTAGCTTATGTATAACCCCATATTAAAAATGATTTACTTATTAAACTTTGATTTTAACTATTTTAACCCTTCTTTAAATAAATTAATAATAAATGTCCTAATCTAATCCAAGTGGGCCTAAATGGTCATATTTTATTCCTATGTTTGTTTTTGGTCGAATTACACTTGTCCAATAGAATTAGGACATGTGTTAGGGTAATAGTAATATCATATTTACCCTTAGTTACCCTATTTACTATTAACCGCGGTAAAAAAGTAAAAAGTTACTATTCACCAAAAAATTATTTTCATCTCATTGAACCACATTTTAGTCCTTGATATTAACCGTGTCTCTCGGATTTTCGAAATTCCATTCACAGAAGCGGTAAAATTAAGTTTTATGCAAAATTCCATTTTTAACCTACCACTTAGTGGTTTCACTATTCATCAAAAATTGAAAGTTTTCAGAAAAATGCCAAAATTTCATCCTAAGCTATATTTCATATTCCGAATTCAAAAATGAAGTCTATTTTACCAAATTCATAACATAGAAGTTGCATTAATTAATTTTATAATTAAATCCCGCTGTTAAAACAAATAGCGTGTTTTTAAGAAACAATATCTATCAAAAGATTGACACTTGTTTATGTCTGGTTTAAATGTGAAATTACATCCAATGACCAACATTGTATTAAATTGTAAAAATATATTCTAAATATACTTTAAAACCACTCAAATTAATAATTTATCACTATTAATTATTTCGATTAAAAAAGTTGTTTTTAATTATAATTTAGTAATTTTCACTATTCATTAGAATATGAAAGTTATCCGAAAAGTACCAAAATTTCACCTTAGGCTAAATTCGATACTCCGAATCCAAAAATGAATTCCATTTTGAAAAATAAAATTTACAAAATTTCAAAAAGTGGTTATTACTATTCATAACGGCTAGTTTTAATAATATTTTAATATCATATCGTTGTTTCGTGAAACTCAGTATTGCGTACTACACACGCTATCGAGGAAGGTCGTGATTGCGTGTAACGGAAGGAAAGTCAAGGATGCGTATTGTGAAAGCTTCTTTTGTTGTAGCGTACAACACAAGATATTAATGAAATTAAAAAGAATATTTTTCATAAAATCTTGGGGCGTTACATTCTACCCCCCTTAAAATGAATTTCGCCCTCGAAATTCGTCGGGGTTATAAATGGTTTACTATTCAAAATTTTCTTTGATAGAAACCCACATCATAAAAAGGAATACCAAAACATGGATTTAAAAACTAAAGTATGAAATGTAACGATTACCCAAATATACTAATCACTGGGTTTCCACATAGGTGAAAATATGGATATGGAAGAAAAATCTAACCATCATGTTCTGATGGAGAGTGGTAGAGAACATGGCTATGGAAAAGCCAGTAATCACAAATCCATAGATTTGTGATGATATAAGGTACCATCTGATTCATCAGGTATAAGATCACTAGGACAACATTTTTGGTTTTCAAGATCATTTCCCTAAAGTTGAAAATTTGCTTAGAATAAATACTTACTTTATTTTGGTAAAATCTCACTTTTGTTCGTGCCTTGAACAATTTCTACTTCATCTCTTAAATAAATGAAGTTGAATTTTTTATTCGTGATGTGTTAGCAGATCATGTGATAGAATGACAGGTCATTCCATCTGTCTCAAACAAAAGGTTAGCAAAACATATATACATAAGTCGATCTATAGTGAGATTAATCATATATGGTTCCTAAAATGGACTTATACTTCATATATCATACTGCTTAATATAATAAAACTAGTTTCTACTAAACAGGGACTTCCTGTAGGTCAGTGGTAGGCGATAAAGGCCAGTCGCACTTCGGTTGTGGGTTCGATTCCCACAGCCTTGTCCGAAGCGATGGGCTGTCGCCCGTCCTGCAGGTTGTCCTTTTTCCAAAACTACTATAACATCCCATCAATAATAAAAAAAAATTTCTATCCTTAAACAATACTAACTTACGTCCAACACAATCCATTCCAAACTTTAGGCTTATCCATAATACTGCAGTCCACTCTCATAACATAGTGAAAACAATTACCAGAGATTTAATATCATCGTTGATCCCCATATATCATAAGATATGTTTTTTTTTGGTCACATTCCAAACATTCAAAGTCCTTAATCATGTATACTCTTGAATACCCATTGAACCTTAGTGAAAACTTGAATGCAGTTAAAAGTTAACACTTTACACATACCAAAATCCTCAAAATTATTTATACTCAAACCATGATATCACTTAGTCCTTATATCAATCATGAGCTCATGAATACTATTAAACATTTCATTTTCTCGTCTTCATTATGTGCATATCATCTTATTTCCAAAAAAAATATCTCAATCACTTTGAATACCACATCAATAAATATTGCAATACTCAATGATACAACATTATTTTGGAATCCCATTACATAAACACTTAATCATTCCACCACATCGTTGTCATATTCAACATTGCCAATAGTGATCGCATGTGATTTCCCTTTGTCCTTTGCCTTCAGTGGTTGCTCATGTTGATCATCACTAACCCTTGGATTAGGGCAACTATTAGCATAATGCCCCATTTCCTTGCACTTGAAGCATTGAAGTGTTGGCGGTGCGTTCTCTGTAGTGTTTGCTTTATCATTAGAAACCCTTTTTCCATTACTTCGACACTCAGCTGCTCGATGACCTTCTTTTCCACACTTAAAACATTTTCTAGTCCCTTTTAGACAATCTCCACCATGCTTCTTTCCACACTTTGTGCATAAGGAAACATTCATCTTCTTTTCACCATTATTCTGAGATTTCTCCTTGAACTCCATCTTTCGTTTCTTGTCAAAACCATGAGATGGATATGTAACACCAACTTCCATTTCTACCTTGATAGCACAACGCACAATTTCTTCATAGCTACTGAAGTCTCTTATAGCTAATGCCCTTCGAAGACTTGGTTTTAAGCCACTGAAAAATCGATCAACTTTACTTTCAGGTTGGATGATAATTCCAGAAGCATACCTTGCAAGTCTTGTAAAATTTGCTTCATAGGTACCAACAGATTCATCGTCCCTTTTCTTCAGTTCAAGAAACTCTTTCTCCATCTTTGTTCGAAGAATACGAGGGAAGGACTTATTGAAAAATAAGTTCTTGAACTCGTCCCATTCCATAGACTCAATTTCATCCCTTTGCCTTGTATTCTTAATAAGATTCCACCATTGATCAGCATCTCCTTCCAAACGATACACTGCTAGGATAACTTTATCATGTTCAGAACATTGAAGAACTGAAAATATCTTTTCAGTAGTACTAATCCATTGTTCAGCAACTAATGGATCAGTAGACCCACTGAAAGAAGGTGGACGTTGCCTCATGAAGGATTCAACAGAATGTTGCTCCTTCCTTTGCTCGTTTGGATGTCCTGCATGATTCATAGCTTGAGAAAGTTGTGTGAGCATGGCTACAAGATTTTTCATTCCAGCTCCCATATCGTTTGGTTGCTCAGGGGTACAATCATTGCATTGCTCATCACATTCCGCATTAACACGGTTCCTTCGGGTTCCAGCCATCGTCTAAAACCCCAAAAGAATTGTGTGAGAGGCAAAGATCATGCTAGGGAAAACAACATAATAAAGGGTTACTACCCTCAATATCTAACATCTTAGGTTAAATTCGAAGATCGTTAGTTCAATTCTAGGACTATAAACTATACGTATACTTAACCTTAGAGACATACCTAGACATACCTTAGAAATATCTCTAGGGATCTCACTAACGTTTTCGAATCCTAGTTTCCAAAGGTTGACTAAACCTTTCCTCTGATACCAACTGTAGAGACCCGAAGATTATCGTACATTGACATTACATTACTTTTGCGGAATACTTAGTACCTTACAAAAACACACACACAAGGACCGTAATAGTTTAGTGTCTTTGGAAACTCGGACTATAATCTTCTAATCGTGGTGAAAGATCTTCAATATCTCCCATAAAGTTCTTCCCTTTTTTTTTACCTAAAACCTTTCTTTATATCCTGGGGAAAAGAAAACATAAAAGGGTGAGCTCAAATGCTCAGTAAGGGAATACAAAAGAAAAATCAATCACATCATATTCATAAGAACATAACTTTTTGGAAATCTTAACCTGCAAAAGAGAGTATAATATCTTAACATGGAACAAATCATAGAAGTGAAAATGAGATCCCCATAATCATAACATAAAACTTGAAACTTTGTGGCATGCACACATAATCATGGAAAATCATTTCTTGTTAGTCATGACTCATTGCCAAGACTATCTTAGTGGACAAATTCCCTTTCTGAACCGTGTTCACTCCTCGTTTCAGTCCTGTATCACTGAACCGAAATAACCTTCCGTTCCAGCCATGTCTATCTCATGAGATATAAAATCTTTACCCAATGCATTGGAGGGAGATATAGGTCCCACCCATATTATAATGAATCCTTTCTTATGTGTGCCACATAATCGTAAAACATACATCATCGCATAACACATGTAACAAAAATGAGATTCTTGAAACATCATGACATCATAAATCAATTCATATAAGACAAAGGAATTCATAAACATAATTCCATCACAACATAGTCAAATCAATGTAAAAATATGGATAGAAACAGAACCCTTTATTATCTTAGATGGAAAATAATTTTGATAAAACACTTGAATTGAATTCTTGAGGAAAATATCCTTTCTTCTTCAAAATCAATTTCTTTTCACAAAACATCATGCAATTTTAAAAGAAAGAGATTTTATTGAAAATAGTCATGAAATATTTTAGAGGAAGCTTCATGAAAATAAGGCTTTATAAAACAGTAGAAATCCGTTCGTGCCGTATAAGTTAAAAAAAAACATTCTTTCGTACTTTTGTCGGAAAAGTCAAAAAGTACCTCGTACGAAAAAGAATGACAAAAGATTCCTTTCATATTCTTTACTAAAAACTCACCGAAGGGTCAAATTGGATTTAAACTATTTTAAGTGGATGGAAACAATATTACATATTGATGAAACATGGATGTGGATGATAAAATACACCCCAGTAAATACTTACGAATAAACAATCTCGGATAAAAATGAGATTGTGATATTTCCCTTACCTTAGGTCCGACTTGCTTTGTAAGTGTCCGAACCTCCTGTATAATGATTTAAATCATGTTATTGACTTATTAAAGAATCATATTAATTGTTATGATATCATATATGGTTCACTTATTATATTACCCATTCTTTTGTAAATTCCATGTTAAAGAAGCGTTTTGGGTAAAATCGTTTCATTTATCGTAGGTGTTTTGACTTGTTGTTCTTGACATCATTATTACTTATATCATGATTTACTCACTTCCAGAATATAAAATATGATTTATATATCATATGTATTCAGTATATATATATATATAATAGGTAGATAAATAAAATGAAAAACACCGTTCATGGAGACGGTAGTCCGTACGTACGCATGAACGCTGTTTTCCTTTCCTTATTGTCTTGAAATGGAAGTAAGTAGATGACATACATATGTATATATATACATAAATCTAGTAGCTTTATAATTTCATATATTTCATTATTATTTCTTATATATACATTATAATCATTCTTAAATGGTTAACATGGAGAATGAATCTCATCGCGTCGTGGAGACGGTAGTCCGTACGTAGGCACGAGCGATGATATCATTTCTATAAATATTGAATTGAATTGGAGTGGATCATACAATATATCAGAATCAATATGATGTTTTAATAACTATGTATAGTTATTCTTTACACCATTATACACATCCATGTAAGGTGGTGGTGGAAAATAGATTACACCACGGCGTGGAGACGGTATTCCGTACGTACGCACGCGTGGTGATTTCTTTTTCCATAGGATGGATAGATGGTGAAATAGGGTTGTTTCATACTTGTAATAACATATCAGTATATGAGTGATACTGATGTTATTACTTCATAATGAAACAACCTAAGAAGAAGAAGTGGAAGAAGAAATAAAGATGAAATAATTGGTAACGGTAATTACCTCTTCTTTGAAGTGCCTCTTTGAGACCTCCTCTTAGGGCACTAGAATTGGTCTTTGAGGAAGACCAGAACCTATAGGATGTTGCTAGGGAAGTGGAGAAGGGATTTTGGCAGGGGTTGGCCGAGCTTGAGTGCTCAAATTGGTGTGAGGAGGAGGGGGAGGAGGTGTCCTTTTATAGGGGAGGAGAGGGGCACCTTAGGAATATCTCAAAATATTATTTTATATTAAAGTCAAAATCGGTTTATAATGGTTCCAAAGGGTCTTATTTCGAAGCTAAAGTGGGGATGGGTCGAAATCCTCTCATCAAATAGAATTTAGACAAGTTTAGGTTCCTATTTTAACCTTATCATTTAGATTTAACATTAAGTTAAATAATTTTACTTTTACCGTGTCTTCTTGTGTTCTTATACTATAAGGTTAATAAAATTACTATATCAAGCCAAAAGAACCCCAAATTTTTTATTATTAATACATATATCCTTATCTAAGTCATTTGGCCGAACCTTAGATTTTTAGGAATAAAATAACAATTAATAATATAATATTTGATTTAAAAACTATTTTGTGTCAATTTTGACACTATTTGATATATGATTTTTGTGAAAGTCATAACAGAATTATATGTTCGAACAAAGTTGATTAAATCAACACTAATATATCATAGTAACCTTGAAAATTAGTGGAATTCATAAAAATTTTCAAATTACATTTATTTTGGTGTTTATAACATCAATTATGTCAATATTTCATTAATAAGATAATTACTGCATCATCGTTGTGTCTTAAATAAATTAAATTATTTGATGTCTAAAAATTACAAATAAAATACCATAATGTAGGAAATCTTTTTATCTTTCTAATGAATATTTATAGTCGAATTTAGCTTATGTATAACCCCATATTAAAAATGATTTACTTATTAAACTTTGATTTTAACTATTTTAACCCTTCTTTAAATAAATTAATAATAAATGTCCTAATCTAATCCAAGTGGGCCTAAATGGTCATATTTTATTCCTATGTTTGTTTTTGGTCGAATTACACTTGTCCAATAGAATTAGGACATGTGTTAGGGTAATAGTAATATCATATTTACCCTTAGTTACCCTATTTACTATTAACCGCGGTAAAAAAGTAAAAAGTTACTATTCACCAAAAAATTATTTTCATCTCATTGAACCACATTTTAGTCCTTGATATTAACCGTGTCTCTCGGATTTTCGAAATTCCATTCACAGAAGCGGTAAAATTAAGTTTTATGCAAAATTCCGTTTTTAACCTACCACTTAGTGGTTTCACTATTCATCAAAAATTGAAAGTTTTCAGAAAAATGCCAAAATTTCATCCTAAGCTATATTTCATATTCCGAATTCAAAAATGAAGTCTATTTTACCAAATTCATAACATAGAAGTTGCATTAATTAATTTTATAATTAAATCCCACTGTTAAAACAAATAGCGTGTTTTTAAGAAACAATATCTATCAAAAGATTGACACTTGTTTATGTCTGGTTTAAATGTGAAATTACATCCAATGACCAACATTGTATTAGATTGTAAAAATATATTCTAAATATACTTTAAAACCACTAAAATTAATAATTTATCACTATTAATTATTTCGATTAAAAAAGTTGTTTTTAATTATAATTTAGTAATTTTCACTATTCATTAGAATATGAAAGTTATCCGAAAAGTACGAAAATTTCACCTTAGGCTAAATTCGATACTCCGAATCGAAAAATGAATTCCATTTTGAAAAATAAAATTTACAAAATTTCAAAAAGTGGTTATTACTATTCATAACTGCTAGTTTTAATAATATTTTAATAGCATATCGTTGTTTCGTGAAACTCAGTATTGCGTACTACACACGATATCGAGGAAGGTCGCGATTGCGTGTAACGGAAGGAAAGTCAAGGATGCGTATTGTGAAAGCTTCTTTTGTTGTAGCGTACAACACAAGACATTAATGAAATTAAAAAGAATATTTTTCATAAAATCTTGGGGCGTTACACACTATACCAATCACATGAGACATTTCAATCTTCTTAGTCCTCCAAGACCGTCCATGAATATAATAATTCACTTATTTTTATCAAATATTGAATTCCCTTTATTTTCTAACTCATATAGTATATTATTCCTTGTCACTTTTGATACATGTTGAGATGAAAATGAATCAATTTTTTACTATAATTATTATAAACACAATGGTATTTTAAATGATTCTCAGATCAATTTGATATGAAAAAATAATTCTTAATTTTGGGTTATTTTATATCGATTTATTTATTCCCCTTGAATTGGGGTTTTGATTCTAGTTATTATTCCATTTATTATACCCCAACCCAATTCCAATCTTCCAAATCTATTGTAGTGCAAAAAAATTCCATCACAACATAATATTTTCATCAAAACTACATTATTTTATACAATTTATAGATTTGTGACCATGTAATATTATTCATTACTCATGGATTTCTGTTATGAAATATGGTAAATATCTTACTTACTCATTATTATATCTAATGTAATCATTGTGGTGGGCATACTATCACTTTTTCACCTCTATATTTTTATAAGATTCTTTCTAACAGTTTATTGTTCCTAGAATAAGATTCAGCATAATGATAACATAGTGATATAGATGTCTCTTATTATTTTATCACTCCTGAGATTAATTGTCAAATTATTTCAACATATTCTTATTAAAAAAGATATGTATTTAAACATTATATACCTTTATTGAGAAATTTGGGATAATATATGTACAGTTCATTTATTTTGAATATAGTATAAGTGACACTTCATAATAGGCCAAATAGATTTCTAAATAAATTTTTATATTGATTGAGTAGATATGATATTTAGAAAATGAAATTATACGTTTAATGTAAATATTAATACTTTAATATTATAAATTATAAATTATACACTTTTCATGTTGCAATGTACAAAATTCCCTGAAATTCTAGGATTAAACATCTTATTTCACATCTTTTACATTAATGTCGTTTTTTATAATTTCTTCCAATGAATGGATCTACTTCTCAAACATTTTGTTGGATTCAATATTCAAATTTATTTTGTCAAGTCACTCTTCATATTTCGAATATCTCTCTACAAGATCCTCATAATCTTATTATTTTATAACAACATATGTTGAGGTATTATTAAAAGTAAGAGATATTTCATTCAAATCATTATATCTGTAATTTTGTTTCATATTCAAAATGAGTAACTTCTTCTAGAAAACAATAAAACAAATTATAGATAAAAAAACTATTTTATTGGTAAATAAATATATAATATCTTTTATTGCATAAATATATTACTTCATTGATATATGATAACATCGACTCGATTACTTGTATTTTGGATACTCTGATCTATAGTTTTTAAATGCCTCTGGATAAATTTTCTTCTATTTAACTAACAAAGCTTGTAATAATTTCCATATTCTCAGTTTTAATTTAAACCACGTATTATTTCATTTAAAAGAATGATTTGTATTCCATTCATGGAGAAGTTGATTGTTCTTACTTTTTGGACATGAGGTATATCATCCACTTAGTCTTCATCTATTTATTTAACATCTTAGTAAATTTATTTATAGAAACTATGTTCCAATTTTATATATATTGAACTTCTATAAAACATCGATTAATAATGACTATTGGGAAGATACATAATTTTTTTAAGAGAATAACATGAACTAGAGAATCAAATACATGTTAGGATTCCATTCATACAAAAAGATAATAACATTTGGGAATGGATAAAATAATAGAGGGGAGGGTGGTTAATTAGTATAGGATTTCAAATTATCACCTTTTCAAACCCTTCTTCTCACATTTAGATATTTCATTAACATGTGATGATCATCATATTTTCTATCTCTTATCATTCTATTTTCTATATAAAGAAGCACCATCAAACACATACAGACAAAAACCATGGTTTACAACATTCACCTTTCAAAATGAATAGTTTATCCTTGGTATGATGTGAATTTCATTGATATCCAAAAATCCACTAGTACCATTATATCTATATAATTGGGAATAGATTATCCATATACTAATGTTTGATGCATCCATCACTCTATAGAACTCCTAATAAATTTTTAATACCATAATGATAGTTCCAAACTAATAGGTAGGAAAAAAAAGATACATATTCATATATTTTATATAATAAATTATACAATTCATTCCTTATAATCCCCATTCTATCACCATCAAAATAGTATTCATAGAAATCTTATATTTCATTCTTCATACCAGAAAAACCATTCCTCTTTCACAACATCAATAATTTTTCATTGCTTATCTTCTACTTATTTCAAGAATTCTTGTTTATATTCACTACTAACGATATTTTCATAAAACACCTATTTATCTAATTAATTGTTCTAATAAATTTTTGAATTAAATTACTATGAAAAACATATTCACTATATTTGAATCACATAAATTAAACAACAAGAACATTGTATGGTATCTCTTTTTAAATATTTCTCAGATATAAAATTTATTTTACATGAATGATCTCTTAAATTTAATTTTCTCAGAATTTAAATAAAGTTTGTGATCATCTCAATAACATTTCTTGATATCTGAACATCCATTTTGAAAAATGGATACCTTAACCAAATATTTCGACACCTATCACCATAATATTAGTCCATTCAAATTTACTTGAAAATTTCTAATACATTTATCTAATATTATCATAACCAAATACCACCATAACAACTTCATGGAAAAAAAATTCTTCTCATGTTAATTATGAATTAATTCAAAAATAAATAATCTGAGTAATATTTCATGGTCCAACAATATTTTTTTTATATTGTGGTGTAAAACTGAGACTCTAGATTTATTAATCATTGATGACCCATTAAAAAATTACCTGATTAATCTCTCCGAAGATCTATATGTCACCCATTACCATGCCTTTCAAAACACACCGATGAAAAAAAATCTATCAGTTTTACCTCCAAAACACAAATCACTATTTCCATGGTCATCTATAGATTACATTTTTTGTTTGTACTTATTACTTTCAACTATGACCTCCATCAACTAGGTAATTGGACATAAATAATTTCCTCTACTAAAGTGTGAATATTGAATTTAGAAAAAAAATCACCAGATGAATGACACAATGACATGGTTCATAGAATATGGTTTTCCCTCAACATGACAAGAACTATGGCATGCACCTTGGTCATGCTGGGTATGTTTTCTTTTATATTAACATATCTAAAATGGTTAGTTTTTCCATGGGTGTGGCATTATTTCTCTACCCTCTTTTGATATGTTAAATGAAATTTCATCCTATGGACCACCATGGGCATGGATAACATCTTGTTTCCCTTTATATGCATACTATTCATCATCATGCTATATTTTATGGGTTTGGTAGGACATATACTTCTTCTCAATCTACACAACTACCACCACTAGGCCACAACCATTCCCATATTGCGGAATAAACACATAAAAACATGATCCACTAGGGGTGTGATCTTCCATTATTGGACCTCCATTATACCAATAGCCTTAATAACTTCATGAACCATCCATAAAACATTGAATTACAATCAAATATTATTAAAGGTCTGTATCATGATAAAAAATCATGATATAAACCAATGAAGAATATATTACCAGGATTTGCATGATGTTTACATCATAAAACCATCTAGGGAGAATCATTCACAAATTACTTCACCGTATAGATATTATGATCATATCCATGGGGCCCCAAATATTATATGACACATGTCATGTAAGAATTAATTACAAAACAATAAACAAAAAAAATTAAATTCTAATTACACTAAAAAAATTATATCATTTTCATTCATAATCAATAAATAATAATTATAAAATAAATCGAAATTATAAGATAAAATAATTACTTTTATAATTATAATTAAATAATAGTATTTTTTATATTAATATTCATTATAATAATATTATACCTTTTTTATGTCAAAAGGGAAAATGTTTTTTTATTAAAAAGTTTGGTTTAAATACATTGTATATTTATATTGAAAATATTGATATAAAATTTACATAAATGTAATTTAAAAAAATGGGATTTTTTAACTCACCAACTCAAAAATTGTCACGATGAATCTATGATAATTTTTTTAATTGTTTTAATTATAAAATAATGAAGAGAAGTAATTTATTTTTTATTAAAAACTACATTTTACATCCAAGTATTATAAAAAGTCATATATTTAATGAAAATATTTTCAATGAAAAAATTATTCACTTATATTCTAAAAAGTGAAATGATAGTATTTATAAAAAACGGTATACAATAAATTGTTATAATAGAATTTTATTAATTAAAATATATTTTTATGAAATAGTGGTATGCATCATGTTTTGTAGGTTCAATTTTAAACTATATTATTCCAAATATATGAGATCATCATTATAAAATAGTTTCTATATTTTAATTTGAATAATTGTTATTACTTAATATCTGAAATATAATTTTCTTCTATAATCAACAATAAGAATATTACTTTTTTACCATGTTTAGGTTTAAAACTCATTTACAGTGGGATAATCTAAAGTGATAAATGTTAAATTGGAATAAAATTTTTCTAAATTACATAGGATATCCATATATAGAACCTATATTATATATAATTAATAAATGTTCTCTTTTGGAGGAATATTTTTTGATTTATTAATAATTATATAGTAATAATTTTAAAAATCCAATGTGTCTTCTCACTCTCACATATATGTAGACACCCCACTCCTCTCAAATAAATAATTCAATTAAATTTTGTATTGGAGACTCCCAAATAGGATACCTTTCAAATATCACATCCCACATTATATAGTTACATGTTTTATCATAAAACATTCTTATGATGCATTTGAGTACCAATAAAACTACGTTGTTTAGGGAAGTGGTACAGTTATTTACGAATTTTTTTCATTCCTTTCATCTTCCACCTCAAAATATTTTTCCTAAAATATGGTGAAATAATAGGAAAATTATATTCTACATACATATTTATTTATTTTAAATAAATGACGTCTATTCATCTCCTCTTCTGTTGCCTACGATAGACTACCACCCCATAATCTATGTAATACATTTTTAGTCAACGCCTCTAACTAGAAGTTATAATAATGTATAATATATATATATATATATTATGTTATTGATATTTTTTACATTAAATGTAGATAATATCACATATAAATTTATATATTTTAATCCTTTTAAAAAATTTAGCGTCATGCATAATTATATATGGATTACCATGACCATAATGTGATGAGATACGTTTCAATTCAATATATCTCATTTATAATATATATAAGTGTATTTAAAATTATTATATGATTATTATGAAATAATAATCATTATGGAATGTCAAAATAATAATTTCTTTCATTCCTTCATTATTTAGGGAAAATGAATGTGTCCCTAATACGCCCGTATGACGTACCATTTCCATGATTGTAATGTAATTAATTTTTCATAACCATCATTCATCACTGATTAGAATATTATAATTCATATAAAAAATAATAGATATTCCAAAATTATTTGTACAGAGGTGATGTAATAATGAATTCTTTGACCACAGTCAGCAGTAATGTCATCTTCATCATATGAGCCTAATATCATAAAGATGTCAGACATTAGCTTAAATGATTAGGAAATTCAATATAACATTAAAATAAATAAATTAAATGGATTAGTAGTAAATAAAATGTTTAATAAGACAATACATCCTAAACGTATGTTTATTATTTTGAAGGAAAATTAATTTAATTGGCATATTAGACTCATGGAAAGTGGCACATTAATTTATAACCTCATTTTAAAATTTTCAATGATTTATATTTTAATTATTTATCATCCTTGTACATATTGATAAAATTATTATATGGATTTATTTACTTTGATATAAAATAATTATAATGTAGTTGTTTTTTCATTTTAACTTTTTTTTTAAAATGATTTCAATAGTAATTTTTTTGTATTTTATATTTAATATTTTGAATTTCATTAAAAAACATGAAGAAATATACTATAACAACATATTCATTTTTTATTAAAAAAAATTCCCCAATCATAAACATAGTTTTTTATTTATTTACAAGATTCCATGTTTTCATTATGGAAAAACACTTCATTAATTTTATCTAGGTTTTTAAGTTTTCAAAATGGGGTTTTAAAATTATTTGGTATTTCAATATATGAATTTATTTTTTATATGGGATGAAATGATATTTTAATTAATTGTGTGAAGAAAATGTTTTATAATAAAATTTTTATTTAATATTATTTTTATTGAGATTTAAAGGTGAATATTGGTAATTCGAATACATTTTATACAACTGGTGATCTGGATACAATATATATGATAAATGAGAATGATATAAACTACATGATGGGTGATCCTAATATGGATTTTACAATGGATAGTCCTGATATGTCATTCCAATTGATTTTTTAATGTAAATTTACATGAAAATAAATACTGAGGTAGTTAATAGGAGAGGATTTAGCTACGTGATTATCCATTTTCTAGTTATATGTGTCATAAATGGTGAATATAATTCTACATGTTTACTAAAAGGTTTTAAAATTTACGGATATATATTTTAAATATTTTCTATGAGAAAAAAATTTATATTTATATTTATATTTTGGATATCATTTATTTCATAAAATAAATCTCTATTTTGTTAATGCATAAATTTCGATGATTTTTCATTTTTTTAATGGAAATAAATGATTATTTTATTATATAACCCTTAGTGGGTTTTCAGTAAAAAATATAATGTTGGAGATTATTTTTCAATGTTTATAAGGATGATTAAAAATTTTCCTGATAGGAATACATAATTCATTTTAAATGTATTATATTGTAGTATAATTTTTTATAACTAGATACTTAAAATGTTTTATTTTTGGTTTTTTATGTAATATTTATGGCTTAGTTTCATAAAAATCTAAACCTAAATGATCTTTGGTAATGAAATAATATAAATTCTAGTATAAATATTATAGTTAAGGTAATATTAATGGTTTGTTAATCATAGTGTGTATTAGAGAAAAATTTAAGATAACCTCATATAGGAAATGTTTATTCAAGATGTTTTTCAATAGATGAAATATAGAAGTATATGTTAGATTTCATAAGGAAGATAATTCCCTTATAAATAGGTATCCATGAATGATTTGAAAAAAAATTGGACAAATTATTATCATTATGGATTAGTTGACAACGACTCTAAACGGTGGTGGAATCTTTATAAGAAAGAAAAAAAAGTACCGACATGGAATATATCTATAGACAAGAATTTTTTGAAACACTTAGAGACATAGTTTGGTTAAAATTTATAACTATCAGTAGCAAATAGATGGATCAATGATTTTGAAAATTTGTTCAAATTCATGGGATTTTCAGAAGGTCAGAAATTGCAACTCTTCATTTTTTTATTTAAAAGGTGAGGCTGATCGATGTTGGTTATTTGTTAAGAATACTAAGTATAATGAATAACTTTATACTCTATAATAGAAAACATTTTTGAATATATTCCTATAAGTGTTTTTCCATAAGGATTCTCATATCTAGACAAGAAAACCTATTCCTAGAATAGGGGAAAGAAAATGATTTTGTAGATGCATATGATGAAAATTGTATAATGTTACAGAGATATGTATTCAATATTATTCAATACATTGATAGTAAAACTAATAGACATAATACAGGATTGAAACCACTTTAATGAAGATTATTTTCACTATTAGAATTAAATATTTATAATAATATTTCTTTTTTGTTCTATTTATGTAGAGATGGTGTTTTCATAAACATATATTCCGTGATTTCACATGTGTAATATATTGTTAAGGAGGAAATAAATGGAGAATAATTCATCTAAAAAATATATTGGTATCCATAAAATATTACATGTGGGGTATAAAAACATTTTAGTGACATTGGAACATGATATATAATGTGTTATGGGG
Source organism: Viscum album (assembly GCA_963277665.1). Lineage (NCBI taxonomy): Eukaryota > Viridiplantae > Streptophyta > Magnoliopsida > Santalales > Viscaceae > Viscum > Viscum album. Next base: position 1,494,232,605 of record OY728151.1, on the reverse strand, counting down.
TTGGTATGATTGATCATAGGGAATATTAACAGAATGAAATTACTCCTGAATAATCCATGATTGGTGTAAAAAATACCCAAAAAATAGTGGTATATTTTTTATTTAAACGATTTAGGATATTATGTTATTATGTGTGTAAATATAGTTTCTCAAGGTGGAAATAATCATGAATGAAAAGAAAAGTGTTTAGATAAATCATTTTCCACTACTAAAATTGATGTTGGAATATATATTGATGTGAAAATACCTATGTTTTGTTATTATTACAATTATTACAATAACCTATTTTTCCTTGGATCTTAACAGTACTGCAATTATTTTAAATATTCCTTGAAAATATTAAGTTTAAAATAAGAAAATAAGGTATATGTTTTGGTGAAAAATATGAGTGATAGTATTAAGGAATTCAAGATTCATAAGAACTATCCAATTTTTATTGGTGTGATAGACTTTCCTATAAATTGTAACAATCTACCAATAATATAATTTGATATTATTTAGGTAAGTAATGGATTTGTCATTAACATATAAAGATAAATTGTTAAGGTAATAAATATATATTAAATGGTTTAATACCTTTGATAATATATCATGAATGTAGGAAATATTTTAGATATGATAGTGAATATTATATAGAATGCATTTTTGAAAAGAAATAAATTTAAAAAATTCTTTATGTGCCCATACTAAAGGAATATATTGAAGTATTTTATGATTATTTTTCTTTTTTATTCAAAATCAGGATGTTGTGTTTTCTCTTATATCTGTTAATTATGATAATCCCATTTCAAAACCCTCATATAGAAAGTCAAAATTATAAAAATTGGAATTATAATGATAGTTGCATAACTTAAGGGGATAATGGTTTCATTCATATGATATCATCAACATGGTGTTTTATTATGGTTTTAATAAAAATAAAGATGGTTAAATTAGATATTTGATTGACCATAGTGGATTGAATAAGATCAATGTTGTGAATAATTAACCTTTACCTCATACCAATTTTGTTTGATCATATTCATGGGAATATTGTTATGAAAAGATTGATATTTTTTTAGGATACCATATTTTTATAGAGAAAGTGTCATGCATTCTAATTATTTTATTTTATACTTGATATGGGAATCATTAGTGTGTTGTTATGTCCTTTGGGTTGAATAATATCCTAGTTGTTTTCATGGATAATATGAATATATTTTTCCATGACTATCTAGATAATTCTTTTTTGTTTTTATGATGTATTGGAATAATTTGTAAACCATGAGAGTATTTAAAGAATACAATCGATTTTTATTGAAATCATAAAATAAAATAATATATAGGGAAAATTTAGATGGTATATATTTTAGTTTAAAAAATTTATTTCATTGGGTATACTATTTATATCAATGGATTAAATATTGAAACTGTTAAAAATAATGTTATTAATAAATATGAAAGAACTAATTATGTCATTCTGATTCATAGTTTTCCTAGATTAGTGTGTTATTACTACCCATTTGTAGAAAACATTCTTAGTAATCTATCCCACTTAAATAGATAACTAGGAAAATATATTATTTAATCAGCTAAAAAAATGTGATAATAGATTTTGTGAACAAAAAATTATACTGTTGAATGATCTTGTTTTGAAACTCTCTAATAGAAATGGTGAATTTTTCAGTTTCTCTTATTTTTCATTGAAGGGACTTGGTAGTTTTTTAATATATAATGATCAGGTAATTTCATTTTCATTAAGTAATGAGTTAAAGTATCCTATAAATAATCTCAAATTAACTTTTTTTCATGTATTACAATAAATTTAATGTAATTATTTATATTTATTAAAATGGTAAATGCATTTTTATTATAAAATTTAAATGTATATAGATTATTTTTGATGAACAAAAATATTTCCTTGAGAATCATAGTTTTCATGGATTACCATGTTAGTACAATTATTTTGTATAAATATTTTCTAGGTTTTCTAGCCCACTCATTGAGATATCCTAAAAAATTACTGAATTCATTGAGAAAAAATAGTTTTATTTCTTTTTCCATGAACTAAAAAGAAAACTGTTGAATGATTTGGTTTTATTAGTATCTAGTAAAAATTGTTAAATTATCTTCTAAAGTGAGTCTTCAATGATGGGCTTGGTTTGGTTTTAATATAGATTTATCATGTAATTTCATATTCTTTACACAAACTAAAACCTAACGAGTTACCTTATCCTTCACATGATATGGAAGTAACATTTTTTATGATATTAAAAAAGAAAATTGTATCATTTTTATGAAGTTCTGAGTGAAATATATACCGATTAAAAAAATAAATGTATATAATTAATCCAAAAGAGTTGAACGTGAGGAAAAAACCTAGGCTAATAATGATTAAGGATTATGATTATGTAATTTATTATCATAGTATAAAAAATGAATTGGTCTATGCATTGACATGGAAATACAATGTTAAAATAATCCTATTATTATAGTAATGTAACACCTTGGTTTATTATTTTATGACATTTGAAAAAAATATCATTCAAATATTTTCTCTTAAAAGTTTTAGGATTCATTATAATTTTATTTTTCATAATTAAAAATGTTAAATTAAATTTAGAATAATTTTTTATAAGAAAAAGATTTGTTTTTTAATATGGTAATGGTTCTTGGAATCAAATTCAATAACGAATATATTATCAGGTTCATAAAGAGATTATATATTCCTTGTGTTCCCAATTTTTTATAGAATGGTAGAATTAAACTCATAAATCAAAATTCTGCATTCATCCATAATAATAATGATATAAATATAATATAAAATTTATTTATTGTTGGATGGAATAAGAAGGTATATTAATTTAATTTCTATTTCTTGTTTTACTTTTTAATAGGTTATATAGAATGGAAATTACTAAAGGGGATTATAATCTTTGCCAATTCCATAATGGAAATGGGAAAATATATCCATGGATTTCATGGTGGTATTTACAAACATATATCAAAGTAAAAAATTGATTGGGTTTGTTGTTGATCGACTAAATAAATATTCACATTTCCTTGCAAATCAACATACAATATATTTAGAGAAGATTTCCTGACTATTTCTAAATACTTATTATTATTAAATTGAGTCCTATATCCATAATATCTAACCATGATTCCAATTTCAATTTCAATTTTTGGAATGGAAATCATATGTCATAAGACACTAAATTATATTACATAAAAACATTTTATCCACAATATAATAAGTAGTCCGAGATAATTATTCATACCGTAGATGAAATTTTTAGTTATTTTTCAACGAATTACCTGGTATTTTGGGACAAAAATAATTCATTATTTTCTTTTAATTGAATATTTAAATCTAATATAATAAGGACACCATTAATTCATTATATAGAAATTGATTTTAGACTCCATCTAAATATTTTTAATTTTTTGATATTAAAATTCTTGGAGAAGAGTATATGGAGGAAAAGTTTTATAATATGAAGATGATTCAGTGAAAATGAGGAACACTCATTGTTTTTAGGAGTCATATGATGATTTCTAGAGAAATATTTTATATCATGGTAGGTGATCAGGGTTTCGTTAATGTATCTCATTTGAAAAAAAAATTTAACCATTTGAAAAATAAATGACGCTTGGTTTTTGTTTTAATAAATAATATGAGATATTAGATAATGATGGATTAGAAAACTATCGTATGACCATACCTATGATTTTATCATAGTTACATGATTTACATCATGTTTAATTTTTCGTAAGATATGTACCAGGTGCATCTCATGCATTAATATTTGATGTTGATGAGCATGACAGAAACATTTCATACATGAATCAAAGTGTGAAAATTCTTGAACATAAATAGAATGTGTGATAGAGTAAGGTAATTCATCTTTTTAGTTTTTTATGGAGAGAAATATATGGTTGAAGAAGAAACATGGTAATAAGAAAGTGATATAATGGAAAAATATTCCCATTTGTTTATGTAAGAATTGAAATTTCTATGTTGCAATTTTGAAAAGGGGGAATAATGTGAAAACCATAGGAATGTTATGATAAATAATTATATGATGTAATTTAAAAAGTTTTATTTATAAATTTTTTATATTATAATTTAATAGAAAATAGCCTTATTTATGAAATAAAAATAAAAATATTGTATTTAGACTAATATTTGAGAATATTTTTAAATTTTTTTTGTTCATTTAATTGAAAAAAATTATAGATTTTTATTAGAAAACTTCATTTCATTAAATGAATTCCCAAAAATGAATTTTGTTTGAAAATGGTATAAATATAAAATTATTTCATTTATAATGTTAATTATCCATTTTTTGTTGTATTCATCATCATTATACTTGATTTTGGTATAAAATCTATTTTATATGTAAAAAATATATTTTATAAGAATAATTTTTTTAATGTTGTTATATATATTTAGTTTTAATTTAAATTATTCCACTATGTTGATATTAATTTGATATAACTTAATTAATATTCCAAAAAAAAATTATTTTACTTTTTCATACTAAATTCAAAAAACTATAAATTTTTTTCTCTACTATTAAAGTTAAAACATGTTTTATCGAGGTTTAACTAAATATATTATGGTTGAGATATCCTAAAAATTTTATGAATTATAATTTATGGCCATATTTGTTTTCAATATCATTTAATTTTCACTAATATTCCATTTTTACATAATTTCTTAACTAATATAAAATGTTGTTACACTTTTTATAATTCCACGTGTATCCTCTCCCGCACATATAAAAGGACACACCTCTCTTCTCCCAACCACAAATCAATATACTTTTTAATGGAAAAAACATTCCCAAATACATTCATAAAATCAATAACCTTGTTATATAGTCTTTTTTTGGACTATGACTCTTTCCTATAAAGGAATTATGTAAATTTAATGTGGTTTTATGAAGAATATGTATTGTTCCAAAATATGGTGTTTTATTTAATTTATTATTACTCCTCCTTCAAATAAAATAAAAACTTATTGAAATTTTATGAAAAATATATCCCATATCATTTGATGTATTTATGATAAGTTTTTAAACCTATAACCATGTAATAATCATATAAAATGGTATAAAAATTATTTGAGTGGGTGTGTGGCGGTCTACCTCCACATAAAGAAATTTTATTTGTTTTCCATCATCTCATCTCAAGTATTGTTGTAATTATGGATTTGAGGTACATATATTAATATTAAATTAATTATGTAATTAATTCATGGAAATATTATATATCATATCATTTTCTTACCTTTCCAAATATTTAAAAATGATAATGTCGTTCATGCGTACATCTCGATTACCACATCCATAAAGTAATGTGATTCATTTTTATTTACTGATTAGAATAGATGGTATATATTATTTTATTTAAATATAAAATATTTTAATTATGATATAATTATAAATCTACAAATGTAATATTATACATACCATCTTTCCTTCTTGGTTATTGAAAAATGAAAGTGAAAATTTTGTATAAGTATTCCCTACAATCTCCATGATTGTAACAGAAGTCATTTTTTGTAAAAATATTTCTAAGTTTGTTTTAGATGTATAATTGATGTAGGAATATAATAATTATTTCTTGTTAATTAATCTATAGATGATGTAATAATGGCCAAATTTTCCATACTAAATCAAATGAGTTCATTTTGGATGTACGAATCGAAGATCTTCAAAAGAGATGACAAGAAATTAAATGATTATGTAACTGAATATAACATGGAAATAAATAAATAATAATAATAATAAAAATTAAAATGGTTCTTAAGAATATATTTAATTAAAATATGTTTTTGATTTGTCTAATAATGAATGTTTCTTAGAATTCAGACTCAACGAATGGGTCACTTTAACATGAAATCTCATTTCCTATGTTTTTATGATTAATTTTGTAAATATTTCTTCCCATGTACATATTCATTAAATTATAGTTTGGATGTATTTATATGAGTATAAAATAATTATAAATTTAATTGTATGTTTCTTTTATCTTCCCATGGTATTAAAAAAACTATTATTAATATATTTTATATGTAATTTTTTTAAATTCTTTTCAAATAAGAAATGTAACATTTTATTTTAATGGAAAATGTTTCAATGCTCTTTTGTACCACCATAATCAATATTTTGTATTTTTTATCATTTAAAAGATACATTATTTCTTCAAAGAAATCCCTTATTCTTTTTTTGATGGATATATTATTTATGAAAATGGTTTTTTAAAATTTAAGGACATTTCGATATTAGAAAATGATTTTCACATAGGTTCATGTTAAAGTTTAAATGGTATTAAGATGAAATGATGAAAATTTTTGATTTTTTATTCTTTATTTGGAACATTGTAATTATATATGTTTGGGGGTGAGCCTGATATAATGTTTATGATTTGTGATCCCAACAAGTCTTATATGAAAACTATGTTTGATAGAGATTTTATGATGGGTTACATTGATTGTTCATATTTGATGTGTGAGCCTGATATATCCCACCTATTAATTGTGTATTATTTATTTTCCTCAAATAAAAAAATGGATTGAGTTAATTAGGTTGGTTTCTCTAAATTAATATTCAATTCTACTATTATTTTTTATCTTGGTTATGAAAATTATGTTCTCTCTTTTCTGAAAGGGTGTCTATTAAATTGATATGTGATTTATGGTTTTCATTCAGAAAACAGTGTTTATTTTTTCATTTGTATTTTTTTTAATTAAATTTTTCAATGAATATTCAGATAAATGTAAAACATGTATTAGTTTCATTTTATTTAGTGGAATAATGGGTTTCATTATTTTATGTGTGTCACTATGATTTTATTTCCCATATAAGAATTTACATTTTATTAATAGTGTATAAAAATGAATAAAATCAAATAAGATGTTATGTTAAAACGTTTTATTATTTTTATGTAAACATATTTTAAATTTTAAAATCTCTATTTCATGGGAAAAGGATATTGATTAGATGTGTCCAATTTTTGATGTATTAGAGTATTACATATAATTTATTTGGTAATTAATGTAATATAAATGAATAATGGATATTTAGGAATGACATAAACTGAGTTATAGGTTAAAGTCACTAGATTATAGAATTTTAAATGATAGGTCAATATATTAGTCATCAAGATTCTTATTCACATAACCTCATTCTTCAATATATTGAAAAAAATGTGTTATCCTTTTTTATTGACAATATAATTGAAAATAAAAACAACAAAATAAAATAATTGAAAATAAGTACTACAAAAAATTGTCCCTAACACTACAGATCACAAGGGAGTTTTATAAGACCTTAATTTCCAAGTAGTCTTATATTGGAAAGACTAATTACTAATCAATAATTATTTTTCAAAAAATTATATTCTTTTCATTATTATGATCCTAAATATAGAATTATAATTACAAAATATAAAATTATTGTTATCATTGTCGGATTTGGTGGCCTAGAACGAACTATTATGTACTTTATTCATTAAAAAATACCTTATCACATCTTGATTATTCTTCTGCATGATAATGCATGAGATAATTTCCTAAGGATAGTTGTTGAAAATTAATCTCATATAGGATACTTGCTATGACGGGAACCCGAATGTGCCATAACACAATTCATGTATATATGTTCTGTTGTCAGATGATGTTATTTGAGGGACACAAATAATATAGACAATTAGGGGTGAGGGTTTATAAAACATCGAGGCACCTTCTCTTGGTGTGCTCCCTAGATAATATCTACGAGGATATTATGAGAATGAGACCCTCCAGTAGGAAATCCACATTTCATGGTGTCATTGGAAATTCCTATCTATTGATGTGTTTATTGGTCCTTGGACATTAATATCATTATAAATGGGTTTTACAACTCACTCACATATATGTATTGACAAAAACTGTGACGAAACACTATTTGTAGTGAGGTAGGATTGTTTGGTGTGTCACGAGTAATACTGCATTAATAGATAATGCGAGAAAGGATTTTTTCCATCTATTTCATAATGGAAGTGGATATCTCAGGACCTTTGATGGAATTTATATAGCATTAATAAGTCCATTTCCATGGTGAGAAATGGGAATTTTCAATTTCGGAAAGACAAAGAAAGAATAATCTAGTACACGGGTTGATAGCACTAGCATGCAACCCACATTATTTTAGATATCGATACAAAGGGTTTAAATTAAACGGTAAGGGTTCGTAGGAGGTGACACGTCTCTGCAGTGTTAAATTGTTTCTCTATGGGTGCCTTGGCATGTTTCTAGATGCTATCATTGGACTTTAGGCAGGCTCCGCCAAATGCCACTAAGAAAGAGGTCTAGAGGGACACACACTAAGTGTGTCTATGTATCTCAGTTAAATATTAATTTAACAAGCTGAATAAATATTATTCCCAGTTGTGGTTTAATAATTATACATGGATGCATAATCACATTTATTTAGACACTAGTTATTCAAGAGAATATGTTTTGGGAGAAATAATATATTTATTAGCGAGTAATGTTTTGATATTTATTTGACTAATAAATTACCATTATTCAAGGTCTAATTAATGTAGTGGAGGAAATAAAGAAAAAAGTAAAAAATAAATTTACATGCCTTGTACATTAAATATACACACTATGTATATTAAATATACATGCCATGAATTTTTTCTGGGAATTTATGAGAAATATTATTATTTATTTACCTAATTATTATTAGGTTTAAATCACTCGACACATGTTAAGTAATAATAATAGTAAAATGTTATTAATAAACATGGGGTATTAGTAAGAATTAAATGAAATTAATAAATGATTTTGGGTAATTAATTTATTTTATTATTCAGTGTAACTAAAATCCAAATTATATATTTCTCATTAGCATATCCATTTTTTGGGGGGTTCTCCACAATGGACTTGAAATTACCTTAAGCCAAGAGAGAATTCTTTTCCAATAAGAATGGTCTCAAGCTTGGAGAGGGAGATCCACCTCTACTGGATCATAGTGATCGAAGGTGGACATCGCAAGCGAAGGATCTTCTATAATACCACTTGGAGATCCCTTCGGAGATGTCTCTATATATTTGGAGGACGTGTGGATCACTGCTAGTGGAATCCTACACTTGTATTATACGATGCAATGACTGATCACATCAGATCTTGACCGAAAACATCAACGGAAAATAATTCCATCAAGGTAATTCTTTTCAATTAATTAAATTAACTATAAGAAACATATGATGATCCTCCATATGGTTCTGGGACTCCCATCATTTCTTCCAATCATCGTTCTATTCTGAAGATCCGGTTTTTTATTATCGCGAAGAATCTCAGATTGATCATTGTTAATCGAAAAATTAATGTTGGGTACACCCTCCAACATTCTTCCACTGCACCCAGAACCTACAAGAGGTATCAAAGGGGTTATATCATTGATTATAATTGTTTAGTTTTTTTCATTTATAATTTATGCATTTAATAATTTAGTTATTTCAATTCAAGATTAGTCATTCTACAAATTTGAATCTCGAGATCTATTCTTCCTCCCTCATTTCTCATTCACATTACAGAAACAAATTTTTCTTTTAATTTGGATTAAAATAAAATATAGGATCACATTTGGTGGTGCCAAATGTTCCTAGTTATACCACACTAGAATATACGACATGTATTGGTCAGTACACGTTGTGTAGTATATGTTCAATTCATCGGACTGGTTCGCCAAATCAGGCTATGTGATGGAGTATTTCTACGTCCTAAATGACTCCATGTGTTGAACTAGAACATGTGGGACACGATTTCCATATTACACGCTGTTTGGTCCACTAAACATGATAACTATTCCATTTGGGTTAGGGTTGGACCGTGTACCCTATACACGGCTTGCCCGGCTGGAAACCGTGTAACACGGATCTATACTGCTTGTGTCCCACTGAACGCACTGTGCACTCCAAATATTTCCGAAGTACAACTACATGCCATGTCCCTGAGTGTGTACTTCGGATGGATGGTGAAAAAAAGTACACACCGTGTAGTCATAACTACACGCCGTGTACTCATCCAAATTACACAGATTATTAAAATTTACTATTATATTATACAAAACCATTAGAATGTTACCATAGTGCAGGCGTAAAACTGTGGCACAAAACATGATAGGTTTTTTATATATATTTTTTTAAATTAACATCTGTGTAATTTTCATTTCTACACATTGGGTAGTTATGAATGAGAATTCATCGATTTGACTCCAAGGTACAAGTTACTTAAAAAGATAATTTTAAATTAATTTTTTTTTAAATTATGATGGATGAGAATCTCAAGGTAATTCAGAAAAATGGTGTAGGATAAAAGGATTGATTAATTAAAGATAATTAATTAATTCAGTCATTATTTATCATAAAAAATAATGATTAATGAATTGAATGATAGTTTTATTTTTGGATAAATATCATTTCTCGTATGGATGATCATGATATTGACCAAGACCATTGTATGTCAATGGTTTGTTTTATCAATTTATTTAAATTTGTGGGCATGCGAGCTTTCTCCTCATTAATATGTAGGGCCTGCACTCCCAAGGATTCTTTTATTTAAACACCTTTTTACCCCTAACCTGCATGTGAGACAAATTCATATGTAATGGATGGAGCTCCCAAGCTAGTGGAGGCAGCTCATGTCAGGAGCCAATGTGAAACCAATCCAAGGAGATACAAATGTGGATAGGTAGAAATATGTAAACACAAAACTGAAAGGTGGAAGGTGTTTCTCACCTAGGACATGGGATAGTTTAACCATAGCTAGATAAACTAAAAAATAGAACAAGCACATGATCATACCATTTATTTTTTTTCTATCAGTTTCATAGTTTATTTATTCTATGTGTGTTTTCAAGATCACACAATTAATGAATTAAACCACCATGCAAGATGAAACTAAAATAAGATCGTATTATGCGTAAATATTATCTTAAGACATGGGTAATAACTTCTTCATATCCCACATAATATTGAAAATCATTTAATCAATGAAAATAAATGGGAAATTTACGTATAAGGATAAAATCCCTAAAAAAACAATTAAGTCGGTATAGCCTTCCTCAATCATGGTTATAATCAAACCACAATTCTAAGTGATTGACCAACACTAGTTTGGGTGATTTCAATTATCAAGGAATTCTAATTCATGGTTCTAGGTTGAATTGATGTGGTTCACATCAAGTGCTGACTGCCATAGCATGACATAGTGTGACCAAGAGTTAAAGTTTGAGGAAATCCAAAAATAAATGGGTTTCAGGATTGGGAAGTCCACTCAGTGGTTCAAGGAGCTGCGAGTTAAAACAGTTGGAATTTAGAATGACTACATAAACCCCTTCTATTTGTTTGACCAACCCTAGTTGGAGTAAAGATAATGTAAATATGGATCCTTGCCACTATAATATTCATGCAACATAATATTCCCTAGAGAATGGTGGGGGCTGTTGGATTCCGATAAAATAGTGGGAGACTAATAAGTATTAATTTATTTATTTGTCTCAGTTTCATCATACTAAAGTAATAAAACTTTACTCTTATTCAATTGTATAAATGATAAGAAAAATTACGTCAAACATATCATTTCAAACCATACTTGAGAAGGAAAACCTTCTCAATGACACCAATTTCTAGGAGTGGCAGAGGCGATTACACGTCATCCATCGCCATGAGGCGAAATTGTATTTGCTGGAAGAGCCCATTCTAGTTGGTCATGGAAAAGAGGACAGTGATGATGAACTATATCTCTATATGAATCCTATGGATGATTCCACATATGTCTAATGTTTCATGCTATCAGCCATGTCTAATGAGCTCCTGAAGAAACAAGAAAACATGGACGCGTATAGAATGATGTCTCACCTTAAGGATCTCTATCAAGAGAATGAGAGATAAGAGATATATGAGATCTTCAATTTTTTTTACATGTAATCTTGGAGATTCTGTGTCAACTGGGCCTCATATAGTAAATTGTTTTGGATATATTTTATTCTTGGACATATTAGGGATTAAGTTCTCGGATGAGTTACCTACAGATCTCATCCAATAATCCTTTCCTAAGCACTTCTCTAGCTTTATTATCAACAACAACATGAGAAACAATGAGAAGAGACTATCGGAACTTATGAACATAATTCCCCTGGTAGATAAGGACATGGGGCATGACAAACCCACAATCTTTATGGTGAATAAAAAAAGGAATAACACGGAAATGGGGACAAGGACTTATAAACAGTTTGAATCCCCAGAGAACCATACCTCTAAGAAGGGGAAGATCCAGAGGTAGGGCATGGAATGAGAGACGATATGTTTTTCATGTGTCAAGCAAGGCCACTAGAAGGGAAACAACACCCAGAAGCCCGGGGATGCTAATGGTGTGTACATTATCGAGTGTAATCTTTCCATTTCTACCCATTTGGTATTAGATATAGCTTTTGGGGCTCACAAATGTATTCAAATGCAGGAACCAAGTAGATTTTGAAATATTTACAGATTAGAGGGGGATCATTGAGCTGCCAATGGTTTGGGGATGGCTGCATTGGCCATTGGTTATTACCAACTCTCATTGCCAATAATGATGATTTTGGTTTTACATAAGTATTATTATGTCCCTAGTGTTAGAAAAATCATAATTTCATTATCAATTTTGGATATGGATGAATTTATTTTCAAGATTCGAAATAACGGTTCTTTCTTTTATAAGAAAAACGTATGTTATGGTATGGTGCATTTAAATAATGTTTTGTATGATTTAAATTATTAAAACAAAGTATTAGCAATTGTTAACGAAACAAACTCACATGACTTATACATCACCGAGTTGTGGCGGCAATGTCTCGGTCATGTAAACGAGAAGCACTTGAAAATGATCTGCCAATATGGATACTTATACTCTACTAAAATAAAACCACATGATAGACATCACATTTGTTTACAAGGTAAAATGACCAAGCCTCTATTCAGTGGACATATTGAATGTCCCACAGAGCTTCTAGGATTGGTGCACAGGTATTTGTGTGGACCACTTCCAATAGAATCAGAGGTGGATATTCTTACTTCATTACTTTTACTGATGATTTGAGTAGATATGGACATGTCTACATAATGAGGAATAAGTTAGTTTCCTACAAAAAATTTACATAATTCATGAATGAAGTAGAGAATCATATTGGAAATAAGATAAAGAAACATCGATTAGATCTAGGAGGAGAATATCTGAAAAAAGAATTCATCGATATTCTATGGGAGTCTGGGATTCTATCTCAACTCACTCCTCGTTATACACCTCAGAGGAATAGTGTTCAGGAAAGGAGTAACCACACCTTATTGTACATGGATAGGTTGATGATGAGTCATATAGATCTTCCATTATCTTTTTGGGGATATCCATTACAAAATACATCATACATATTAAACTGAGTACCAACTAAAGTGGCGAATGGAATTCCCACTAAGTTATGGAATGGAAGGAAATAAATTTTATTTCACACATGTGTATGGGGATGTGAGGTGCTTGTTAAAGCCTTATTAAACAACAAACTAGAACCCTGGGGAACGAGATGTATCTATATAGGATACCCTAAGGAATCGAAATGATATTACCTATATAACCATTCAGACAAGAAAATGATTGTCACTAGAAACACCATCAATATTTATAGGGAAAAGATCCTCAAAAAGGATAGTGGGAACAAGATTGTCTTCAATGAAGATGATACTCAACATACAAAATAGTTGGTACACGAACAGGTTCCACATGTCCCTCTGGAAGAGGTTCTCGAAACACAAGTACTGCGTAAGAGATCAAAAGAGGAAAGGGAACAAAAATGATTTGGTTTCCAAGTCCCCGAGGATAGTGAATCATTATTGTTGGACAATTAAGAACCTCTATCCTACAGGGAATTAGTAGAAAGATAATAATATGCATGATTTCTAGAAGATATGAATTCTGAGATGGATTTCATGTATCAGAACCATGTTTGGGTTCTGGTTGATGAGCCAATTGATGTAAATCCTATTGGATGACAATGACTATTCAAGAGAAAGTTGGACATGGAAGGTCAAGTTATCACCTACAAAGAAAGGCTAGTGGGTAAAGGATTTAGACAATGTTATGTAATTGGAAATGATGAAACCTTCTCACTAGTTTCCATGTTTAAATCCATAAGAATCATACTTTCCATAACAACTTACCATGACTACGAGATTTGGCAGATGGATGTCAAAAACATTGTTCCTTAACGAGAATCTTCAGGAAGCTGTCTATATGACACAACCCAATGTGTTAGGGACACTAGGTGAAGCCAAACAGGTTTACAAGTTGCAAAAATCCATTAATGGATTAATTCAAGCATCCATGTCATGGAACATTCAATTTGATGAATCCATAAAGGAGTTTGGGGTCATAAAGATTGAATGTCAGCCATGTCATTATAAGAGGTTTAATGGGAATGTTATCGTTATTCTAGAAGTATATGTTGCCAATATATTGCTTATTGGAAAGGATATACCCATCTTATAGTCGGTTAAGGATTGGTTGAACAAGTGTTTCTCTAGGAAGGACTTGGGTGAAGCAACCCACATTCTAGGGATCAAGGTCATTCGTGATAGATCCAAGAGGATTCATGGACTATGTCAGGGTACATACATTGACTATATACTAATTATATTTATTATGGATCAATCCAAGATGGGATTGGTTCCAGTTTCACATGGCCTACAAGTTTCTAAGAAAATTTGACCTCAGACACAAGAGGAGAAATATTGAATGAGTAATATCCTCTACTTTTTGGCTATATGATACATCTTGTATGATATGTTATGCACCAGGCTTGATGTTGCCTATGCACTGAGCATGGAACACAGATATCAAGAAGATCCATGAGAACAACATTGGACTGCTATTAGGACTATCCTTAATTATCTGAGATGAACTAGGGATATGTTCCTAGTGTGTGGAGGAGATGAGGAGCTTGTCATCAGAGGGTATGCTGATGCTGGTTTTCATACAAATCAGAACGATCTGGTGTCGCAATCTGGATATGTTTTCTGTCTCAATGGAGGATCTGTGAGCTGGAAGAGTTCAAGGAAACCAGTTGTCACTGATTCTATAATGAAGTTCAAATATATAGAATCTTTTGATGGAGCCAAGGAAGCCCTCTGGATTCACAAATTTTTACAGGTACTTGATGTGGTGCCTAGAATTATTTATCATATCACGTTGTATTGTGATAATACTACAGTGGTGGCTCTTGAAAGGAAACAAGGTCACATCCATGGACAATGTACATATTCCGAAAGTATCACCTCTTGAGGGATTTCTATCAAAGGGTTGAATTTGTAGTGATCAGCGTGTCCACAGAAGAGAACGTGGTGGACCCCATGACTAAAGGCCTATCTTAGTAGAAGAATCTATATAGTTTGAGAGATATACGGTTAATGTTTGTTATCAGTTGGCTCTAGTCCAAGTGGGAGTCTGTTGGAGTAGGTGGAGTAGAACTAAATACTTTTTATTTTATTCATTAATAAATACCTTATTAAATATTTATTGTTCTTCTACATGACAATGCACATAATAATGTCCTAAGTATAGTTGTTTCATAAAAAGGTCATAGCGGATCCCTGTTATAATGAGAACCCAAAAGTTCCATACCACTGTTCTTGAATATATGTTGTGTGGTTGGATGATGTTATTTGAGGGTCATAAGTAATACAGGACATTAGGGGTGAGGACACATAAAACATTGAGGCATCTTCTCATGGTTTCCACCCATGGTAATATCTTGGAGGATATTATGAGAATGAGACCCACCTATAAGAAATCAACATTTTAGGGAGTCATTGGATGTTCCTATCTACAGATGTGTGTATTTGTCCTTCGACATTAAGATTATTATTAATGGATATTACAACTTGTTCACTTAGATATATTGATGAAAACTGTGATGACACACAATTCGTAGCGAGGTAGGTCATGTTTGGTGCATCACAAGTAATACCACATTAATAGATAATGCGAGAACGGATTTGTCACTTATGTTCCATAACGGAAGTAGATATCTCAGGCCCTCTTATGGAGTTGATATATCCTAAATAAATCCATAGTAATGGTGAGGAAAATGCATGTTAAATTCCAAAAAGTCAAAGAATGAATAATTGAGTACATGGGTTGATGGCACTAGCATGAATCCCACTTGATTTCAGATATCAAGATAAAGGGATTAAATTACACAGTAAGAATTCTTAAGAGGTAACACGTCCCTATAGAATTTTCTTATTTCTCTATGGGTTCCTTGGAATCTAGCTAGATTCTAACCTTGTAATTTAGGCATGCTAATCCTAATTCCACTGAGAAAGAGTCTTAGAGGTTCACACACTAAGTGTGTCCATGTATCTCAGTTAAATATGAATTTAACAAGTTGAATAATGATTATTCCCTACTGTGGTTTAATAATTATTCAAGGATACCAAATCACATTTATTTTAACAATAGTTATTCAAGAAAATATATTTTAGGAGAAATAATATATTTATTAGTGAGTAATGCAGTGATATTTATATGAGAAATAAATATCCATTATTTGAGGTCTAATAAATGTGGTGGAGAATATAATGAAAAATGGGAAAATATAAAAGTACACGCTGTGTATATTAAATATACATGCCATATAATTTTCCTGGGAATTTATGAGAAATATTATTATTTATTTAACTAAATAATACTAGGTTTAATTCACTATGCACATGTCAAGTAATAATAATAGTCAGCTATTATTATTATACATGGGGTGTTACTAAGAATTAAATGAAATGAATAAATGCTTCAGGTAATTAATTAATTCTATTATTATATGTAATTAAAATCCAAATTATATATTTCTCATTAGCCTAGACATTTTTTGGGGGTTGTGCACAATGAATTTGAAAATCCCTCAAGAAAAGAGAGTATTCATTTCCACTATGAATGCTCTCAAGCTACGAGAGAGAGATCCACCTCCACCAGATCCATGCAATCAAAGGTGGACATTGCAAGCAATGGATCTTCCATGATAGAACCTGGAGACCCATTCGGCGATGTCCAGAGATACGTGGTGCACATGTGGATCATTGCTAATGGAATCCTACACTTGGATTCTACGACGTAGTGATGGATCACATAATATCATAATCAGAAACATCAGTGGAGAAAGAATTCGATCAAGGTAATTCTATTCAATTAATTAAATTAATTATAACAACATATAATGATCCTATATAAGGTTTCATGACTCCATTACATTCTTCCTTTTTTCGTTATATTCGGGAGATCTGATGTTTTATTATCGTGAAAAATCCCAGATAGATCGTTTTCAATAGAAAAATTAAAGTTGGTTACACCCTCAAATGCAATTTCTCTATGCCCGAAACCTACAATATTTATAATGAATTTTATTATTATTAGTGAATAAATATTATCCCCTATTCATTATTTCTATTATGAAATAGAGTCTTTCATTCACGTATTATCAAGACTACGATCTCAAAGAGGCTATTCCAATAGGTTTTCACAATAATATTATATATATATATTAGTTCTTTCATATGAATAAGAAATAGGAAAAATGTTATATTTTTATTATAATTTTAATTATAAGGATAAAATTACTAATCCACCTTCTTTCACTCTCATTATTCTGATAATGAAAACATTTATCATGTGTTGTGCGGAATGCAGCCTCCTTAAAGTTAAATATATTTTTTTATAATTTTATTGTTATTAATTAATACTTTTTAAAATATGATTCACCACCATAAAAATTTGTACATAAATTATTTATTACAATCTAATAATGATACTATTCCTAAAATAAACCACATTAAAAATAATAATCCTACATTAGTTGTTGTTAGTTTGTGTTTGGATTGGTGTAACCTGCTAAATAATAAATAATATAAATTATTATAATGGATGAATATGAGATTATAATAAAAAAATATTATATAAATATTCAAGATAAGATATATTTTATTCTATACAATGGAACAATTATTAATAATCATATTAATTAAAATACTGTAGTTTAGTTGTCCAAAATCATCAGAAAATTTTTCATGCTAATTTATTCTATAAGAACTATAAAAAATTACCTTATAATGTAATTATAACATTATAAAAAAATTTAAATCGTCAATTTCAGTTCCTTTTTCAATCATGGAATTATGAAATTTCTGTGTGTAATTAATAAAAATTAAGTAGTTTCAAATGTAGCTTAAAATGATCCAGATTACATACACATGAACTAAATATTTCATAATAGCCAACCCATATAAAAGAAGATAATAAATATACATTAACATTATAAAGGATAATAAATACAAATATGGTTTTAAAACAGAATATTGAAAATTTTAATCATGTTATATATGTGACTCAATATTTATAGTGGATGTTCGGAATTATTCTAATGGTTTATTGTTTGATGTTTCAATTATTGGAGAAAATATTATTCTATACACATTGTTTCATATTATATGGTGTATATAATAAAACATTGACATTTTATATCTCGTTATGACATTATTAATGGAATTTAGTGTTCCATTTCAAATCATGTATTTCAAGAATATGTTTACCAAAAGATTAGAGGGATATAAGGATTTGTGCTGAATCAATTTTATTAAATTAGTATAAAATTTAATAATTAAACTATATTGTTAAATTTTTCATTTATTATAACTAATGAGTAAAATACATATCATTCTGTGGGACATTTCTAGGTTTTTATGTTTCTTTCTTACAACCTCATTATCCAAATATTCGTACATGAATGATTATGTTTCTTAAAATGGGTTTCCGGTGATAGTGTTCACTTTATTCAAAGTTATTTCATATTATAAGCCATTTTTTATTTTTTATGGTGAATTTAGTTTGCATTTAATATTATATATCATAATCCTATCATTGTTAATTTTATTAAATGTTTAATTTGTTATTCTATTCTATAATGGGTTTTGATTTAAATGTTTCTAAATTCAGAAGTCTTATAACTTTATATTTTTAATTCCATGATACATTATTGATATTATGATCCATATTTTCAATTACATTATATATTGGCATAATTATTTCAATATAGAATAATAAATATTATCTATTCCATTATATTTAAATATCATAATATATCTTTATGTTTTTATTGATAATTATGTTACCATTACCATGGTGGTGTTTACATCTCAATCTAGTCCAATTCAGATTGGATTCATATTCATCACTTATTTCCATTATTGTTGTATATTTTAGAAATATATTACATTGTAAATAACCACAATCTTTTTTGGGTACTATACTAGAGGAAATCTATCAATACATTTGTCATTCTGAATAATTCTATTGTGAATTAGATATTTTCATCCAACGCCTTTCCTTTGTTAACACCCAATTTTTTATTACATTTTTTATAGCGAATTCATTTAGATATCCATTCATAAACTTTTTGGGTAAATTATAAACATAATTATAAGCCAATTACTCTCTTTGGAGTTACTTTGAGGGATTCTTACATAAAAAGAAACACAATTTATTGATTGTGGAAATATTGATAACACTTATACTTGTTATCTCAATATGAATGTTTATTGATTAAATGATCTTGTTTGTTATAAACATTATATACTATTCAATCCTTCATATGGTTAATGAATTAGAGAATATTAGTGATGGTTTTTTCCCGATATATATGGCCCATCAATGCATCAATAGGTATAATGAGAGAAGCTTTCTTGGGTATTTTAGTGTATGCTTGCACAGAAGAACATATTTCCTAAAAATAGGGAATTGATTATAAGATCATGATGTATAAGAGAATATTGTTTTTGATCATGATTTTTTGGATTGAGGATTTGAATTATCCCTCACACAGTGTAAATTTCATCTATAAGAAAGATGTTATTGTTATCCACATGATCATTCAAATCTCATTATTATCCATCGACATATTATTATTTCAATTTCATTTGATTATGGAATTATTTATTATAATCTAAAACTATTATTTTATTAAATTACTTATTTATCCCATTTATTATCATTTAATATCATAACATATATTTACCCTTATATTAAAATAGAGTTGGAACATTTTACGTTTTTAATTCACTAGGTTATGATAAAATGTATTTCATAAGAAATATCTAATAGAATAGATTTTGTGAAATATTATTAGGAGGTATTGATGAATTAATATATAATATATTGTTTCTTATATAGTAAAAAATTCATTCATTCCTTGATAAGGATATATAATTTATATGTTTATAAATTTTATATAATACACTATAAATTTAAAACAAAAATATCATGAGATTTTATATATTTGATAATTTTTATAAATTCATATTATTATGAGATAGTTATGTTAGAGAATATATAATTTATATTTAATATTGTATTTAATATATGTATTGTCAAAACCATATCTAGGAGTGCGTATAAGAGGTCATCCTAATTGGTATTAGTGTAGTGTTAGAAAACATCAATGGTTAGGGTATTAGTTGTATATAATTCAAGGTTAAACAAGTTATAGTTGACATAATATAAAAAATATACCTAATAAATTATGATAAATGAATAAATATCCAATATTTAATGAATTTTTCGGATTTATCTTTGATAACATAATTGAAACCCATATGGATAATTACAACCTATAAGTTTATGTATAAGATGACATCTAGATCTTTTGATATATTGTGGATATTTTGATTATCCTATTAATTAATTCAATTTCAATATAATAGAATGGGGTTTTGGTTGTGGAATAATTTCTCTTAAGGGTATTCACCATGAAAAATGATTGATGTGTATTGACTCAATAGTAACTATAACAATCAATTAGCATGCCTAAGGTTGTGTGAGGATATTATTTTTGGAATCATTTTAGTTTTTCATGAAATTATTAAGGATCTATTGTATCAAAGAATTATGTAAACGAATATTTTTGAACACAAACTAAAGGAACCTAGATTTAAATAGGATTGAATTACATTGACCATATAGAAAATGTAATAATTTTAATGAGAAAGTCACAGTATTGATGAATTTTTAGTCTAATTATAATAAAATACTTCTTTTATGGTATACACTAATCAATATTAATCCCATTGGTTCATAATAATTTCCAAATACTAATGGAATCATGTTTTCCTTGGGTTTCATAGTGAATGAAAATATTGTTCCAATACGTAATCATACAAGATAGGAACTGATGAAATAAAATATATTATTATGATAAAAATATTTAATAATTCTAACTATCAACATGAACTTAGTTTATTTTTCAAAAACATAAAAGAATATATGGATTAACACACATATTAATTCAACTGATGTGTATGATGAAGAAAATTAACTTAATTATTCTTCTTGTAAAAATGTGGTAAAAACCCAAGGGTGATATCCTGATAGAACTAATATATGTTTTATGTGGGGAAATGAAGGTCACATGGAAACCTGTTACAAATGAAAATGGAATATCATAGTTGGAATAGTGAATGAAAAAAGATTTTTTCTTCAGGTACTCTAAATAGTTAAATACCTTTTTTTTGTGAAGGTAGAGGTTATCAATGTGAATAAACTAATCCAAGTGATAACAATGATTATTGGAACAAGAAACACACAACATAATTGAAATCCTTGGACTAAAAAATGGGATTGGGTTCTGATACAATATGGACTGATAAAAACATGTCACACACTCATGAACTATGAGTTCAGTATACATATCATGATCCTCAATAGTAAGCACATATAATCTCCACATGATGACATAATATATAATTATTAATAAAATATTTATAGTGTTATAATTTTTTATCCTAAAAAATATAACTCATTTCTTGTTAATAATTATAGGAATGTACTTTATTTTTTTTATCCTTTCCTAGTAAAATAAGATGTGACATTATTCATTGATTGGAACTCATAATATTAGGGATATGGAAATTTATAATATAGGGAAATAAAAAATTAAAATCATGTCAAGATAAACAATTAATGGTTATTATGTGTAAAATTCATAGATTTTAAAAGGAAACAATTGGTTCAATAATGTATGTGATACACCAAAATGGGCTTAATCGAAATAATAAATATTATTATTTAAATGTTACTATTATAACCATACACAAGAAAGTTTGGAATTAAAGTAATTAAAAAAATTATTAAAATAGGATACAAAAATGAATGTATATTTAATTTTATGATCACTTCTTATTTTTAAATTAATATAAAAACCATTTTAAAGTAAAATTAATTGTTTTTCTAAAACACTTTTTAAATGTGAATAATTATGTTTGTTAAATAATAAAATCAGCCCGGTTAGATTCCATAAATTAATTATATATATATATAACATATTTAATATAGTGTTTCACATTATTATAATATTTTTTCAAGACACGATGAAGGAAATAATCCAATTTTGTGCAAAAAAAGAATTATTTTTCAAAAATTTCAGTTTTGGAACCTTTTGATTGTATGCTTGTTTTAAATTGATTTTTT
This sequence comes from Viscum album, assembly GCA_963277665.1. NCBI lineage: Eukaryota > Viridiplantae > Streptophyta > Magnoliopsida > Santalales > Viscaceae > Viscum > Viscum album. The sequence goes on along the minus strand of OY728151.1, from coordinate 1,494,210,029 downwards.
GATCTTTTTTAAATTATATTTTATAAAATAAACATCTTATATGTAATAAAAAGATAAAAAGTAAATTTGGTTGAATCTTTGGTATATTTATGAACATTTAATCATTTGAAAAATAATGAAAGATAGATCATTCTAATTAGAAATAAAACATTTTCATCATAATAAATTGGTGTAATAAAATATAATTTTTATTGTAATTAAAGTTTAATTAGATTAAATTATAAATATCTAAGCCCATTTATGAAATTTAAATCAAATTCACATTAAATTGGATATAAAAACATTATTATATTTTTAATAGATTCACATTCAGAATGTTTTTCCTCACACCTGTCATTATGATAAATTTTAAATAATTTTTACCCAAATATGTGATTTTATTTTTTTTAAAATGGATTCAATATTTTAAATGAATATTTAATAAAATTAAATAGGTTCCTTTTAATTTTTCAAAAAATATTAATAATAAATTTGGAAATGAAATTACAATGGTTAATGGTAAATCGGGAAATTAGGGTTAAAAATAATATTATATATTTTGTAAAATTAACCTAACACTTGTCAAAATTCAATTGAATGAGTTATTATCAACTAAAATCATCCATGTGATGACTTTATGAGATCATGGAACAACATGAATGATTTCAATATATTTGATGTATTTTATTTTACCCAAAGAAAATTTTGTCACCTTTTTTGACAAGTGATATATTTTTAATATGGGGTAAATAAAGGATATTTTATACTATAAACTATATTTTGAAAATATAATTTGAATCCTAATTTTTTATTTTTTTGATTGATATCAGGAAATAATTAAACTAATGTCTTTCACAATGATGATTCAGTAATTGTTTAATTAATGGAATTATAAAATAAATTATTTAACAATATTAAAATAAACGTAATTTCAAAGATTAAATGTCATCAACAAATTTCATTGATGAGGTTGAAATATTAAGGATATTATATATATATAATTTATTGAATTTATAATTTTTTGTATTTTTATAAAACAATATAAGGAATTTTGTGAAAATTTACATTAATGATATTTAAAAATAAATACTCTTTTATTAAATGATATGAAATACCAAAAAAATGTAAATTCCCCCATTGGATTTGCATAATTCATATAATTTCATTCCTGAAGTTTTAAAGTTCTTTTTATATTTTATAGTTACTATATTAACCTTTAATTTTCAATAACATATGTTGTTATTGTAGGAGTTAAATGGTTTAAATAAGTTTTAAAAGAAAAAGTTATGGGTATGAATGTTACATGAACTTATCTATAATTTAATGGATGAAGATAAGTTTACCCTTATCACTTTAATAAATACGTGTCGATGTATAATTATCACTTTCCAATGAAAATAACATATGTATATATATATATATATATATCATTTAAGACAAATATAGTAATAAAATGTAATTCTCACTGTATTTAATAACTTTTATGTGTTCTTCACATGATTTTCGTGAATGTGTACAGAGATTCAGACATGGTGGATGATTATTTGTCATGGTGGGTTACCCTTGATGTATAGTTACCCAAGATTATCATAAATTGATATTACATCATTTTAGATTAATATTCAGTACATTACAAAAATAAATGACCTAGGATAGCAATCATTTAATGTCTTTGGGAACATGGAATAAAAATTATTATATCATGTTGAATGATCTTTAACATCACCCATACTGATATCCACATTTATTCCTTCTACCAAAATATTCTAAACATATGATTGGGAATGTAAACATAAAAATGTGGTGAGGTTAGATGATGATTAAGATTAAAGAATGGAAATTCATAAGAATAACATGAACAAAATGGTATAGAACCTCATCACATCATTTTAATATCAAACGCTAGATATAAGAGATCACAATAATTATTGGTAGTGGATAATACATGAACAATAAGAAAATAATGAGTATAATCCCTGAAATAATAACATAGTAATTAAACATTGAATTGTGGAAAAAACATATGAATATAAGAAACCTATGTCAAGGTGGCCTATTAAGGGATTTATAACATGTTCATATAGGGTTAAAAATTTGTGTATCTAAATCGCAATTAGGATTCCCACCTTTGCACCCTATTGTTTTAGGAATGGGATATCCTTTCGTTTAAACTCTTGTTTCTGTGTTGGGATGTCCTCCAGTATACCAAATTTTTTGGGTATTAGGTTTCCCTCACATATAACCTCTTGTTTCGGGCATTGGATGTCCACCTGTATACCCACTTGTTTTAGGATTATGATATGCTACAATATACCCTCTTTTTTTGGACATGGTATGCCCTCCCATTTACTATTTTATTTTAGGCATGTGATGTTATCCCATTTAACATCTTATTTTGGGCTTGGTATTTCCTCTCATATACCTAATTATTTCCAACATGGTTCATCCTCCTTTTACACACTTGTTTCAGTCATGGGATGTTTTCCCATTTACCCTCTTTTTTGGGTCATGTATACCCTAATATTTTGGGCTTGGGATGTCCTCCCATTCACCATTTCAGCTCATTAAAGATGTATAATTACCCAATGTATTAGAGAAAAATATATATATAACCTATTACATTTTTTAATCATACATTCATGTCTCACAAAAAATTAATCTTCCCATGACCCATGAAAAGATATGGGTTGTATAAACATCAAATCATTACTCATGAAATGAAATAGGTATCAATAAGATTTCATCACCTCATAACCTATTGGAAAAGAGAAAGGTTCCTAATCATTTAATTTAATCGTAACCCTAGGAAATAAGTAGGTCTCAAAATCATATATCTCGTGAAAGGGAAACATGTGTCATAATAATCATTCCATCTTAACATAAATAATTCAAAAAAGAAAATGAATGGATCCTTTGAATTACTTCAGATATCATAATTAGTAAAATAAATAGATGTCATCTTAGGTGAGAAATACCTTGGAATGAAATTTTCAAAAAATTTCTTGATGAAAATAATCTTTCATATATGAAAAATTATTTTTAAAACATACAAACTATTGAAAACCATTTTTTTAAAATATGTTGGAATTATAGAAAAATGTCTTGAATAAATAATGAAAACATTTGTCCTTGAAAAAATATAAGAAGTGCTTGATTTTTTTTAAATCCATCTCCCTTGAATTATTATAAAATAAATTTAATCCAATTTTGAAAAACATTTTTCAATGAAAATATATAAAATATTCTTGAAAACATATCAATATCCATTTTCCTTGGAAATATATAAAATAAAATTATAATCATTTTGAAAACCATTTCACATGAAAAAATTATAAAATAATCTTGAAATAATTTGGAAAACCGTTTATTTGAAAATATAATTGATTTTTTTTAAAAAATAAACCATTAAACATGAAAATAATTATTTAAATTATTGGGATCTGATAAATTTGTACATATCATACGAGTTAAGAAAGAACACTCCCTTTGGCTGGAAAATGGTTAAGAAAATAGATTGTTTTAAATGATTTAAAAATATTCCATTTAATAGAATGAAAAAAATGAAAGAGGGTAATAATTTATTTTAATATTACAAAATATTAGTATAATATTCTTTGATACCATATTTAGAAAACATGTTTTTGAAAGAACAGAAATGTGAAATCAAAGATAGGTTAAAGTCGAGATTTCTTAAAAACAAATTTTAAAATACTTTATGTGTCAAAGAGTAAAAAAATGGTACCAATACATGAATAAATCATAAATCTAAAGGAATAATATAATTCATTAATTTTCCTATTATATGGGTCACAAAACTTCATCAAAGAAGAATAATCATTAACAATCTAAAAAAGCGATGAGATTGTTTCAATAAACTAGTACTACTTGGTAACATAGATTCTTACTCTACATGTGATAAAATGAAATTAATTGAAGAATAAGATATAATGAAAATAAGGTGAATCATTATATAAAATTTCAATAGGAATCATATAAACCTCATTAAATAACACATGATCATAATAAAACAAGTGTCTAAAAGAAGGGAATTCGATACAAACATTCTTTACAGATTTAGTAACTTTTGAAAAAAATATCCCTATGAAATAATGATCATATAATGGATACGTAAATACTAATAAATTTAATTATAAAAATAATACAATACATCCTATTTAATTATAAAATAGCATAAATGTAATGGGTGGTGAATAAAGCATGTTTGTCGAAGAAATAAAAAAGATAAATGAAATTATCTTACCTTATGTGTTAAATCTCATCAAACTCTTTAAAACCGCCTATATAATATATATAAATTTATTATACATAAATTTATGATCATAATATTATATATAATATCATTTATGGTTTTAATTATGACTATATATTACCCACATGTTATCAATCCCATGTGAGGGTTTTACTTTGGGAAATATTGGCTTTGTTGTTTGCATGTTGCTTAATTTGTTCAATCTTTGGTCGGAATACCTATATCATGATTCCAGAATGTACAACATGAAATAAATATAATATATATATATATATTATATATTTACTATAATAATATATATAATATATATAAGTAATAAATGGAATACACCATTCATGGTGACAACATTTCATACAAAAGCTTGAACGTTGATTTCATTTTTATTATTGTATTGAAAGAATGTATGTAAATGAAATATGTAAATATATATATATATATATATAAATGTATATATGTATATATGTATTGAACTATTATATTGGCATGATTATATCTCATATTGTCAGGGTTGGTGTCCTGAGAACCAACTGTTTGGTACTTTGATTACATGAATGTTCACTTATTATATATTGTTCAATGTTATGCATGACTATAATATAATAATGTCCTGGAATATTTGTTGCATTAAAACGGTCATGGGAGATACCTGATATGATGGTAACCTTGAAATTCTATAACAATATTCTTAAATAATGTTCTGCGGTTGGATGACATACTATGATAGGACACATAGTATACAGACCGTCATGTTCGAGTACATGTAAGAAGACGAGAATCTCTCTCATGGAGTTTGCACATGGTAATCTCCAATATGGGATATTATGAGAACATACCCGCCAGTAGTAATTCCGCATGCCTTGGTGTCATCGGAAATTTTTATCTACGAGCATGTGTAATGGTCCTTAGACTAGAATATTATCATTAACTCATGTCATGACTCATGCACTTTGATTTACTAATGAAAACCGTCACGCAGACAGTTGGAGGGATTTAGGGTACATTTGGTGTGTCACGAGTGACATGTTGTTAATGGATAAGTCAAGGAAGGATTGTCCCTTACATTTATGGAAGTTGATATCTCGGCCCTTTTATTGAAATAGAACTATCGCATGAAATTCTATGGCCATGGTGTAAACGAAGATTTTATTTCTGGTAGTCAAAGAATGACAGATCAAGAATATAGGTTTATGACACTGCCATGAAACCTGCTTGATGAGATATTGATAAAAAGGGATTAAATTACACAATAAGAATTCATATGAGGTGATACATCAAGGAGACATCAACTTCTTTCTCTTGGGTGCCTTGACCCGTTTCTAGACAATAATCTTGGACTTTAGCCAAGCCCACCTAATTCCAATGAGAATGGGGCCTAGAGGGTCAAACACTAAGTGCAGTCATGTATCTCAAGTAGAATAAATATTATTCCCACACATTGTTTAATAATTATTAACAGAAGGATAAATAGATTTAATGTTGGAGGAAGAATAAAATAAAACAAGTACACACCGTGTATCAATAATTACACGCAGTGTTGTTTTATTTTGTAAACAAGTACATCCCGTGTATTATTAAATATAAACACCAGGTAGTTTTCATTTTGGAAAGGAAATGAATAAATGAAAACAAGATATACACGCCGTGTACATTGAATGTACACACCGTGTAGTTTTCGATGAAAAACAAGTACACACCGTGTTTTTATTAATACATGCCATGTAGTTTTTCCAGTCGGGATTTTGAGGAAATATCATTTTATGAAATGATATTTATTATAATCAGTGTTTGGAGCATATGAAGGAATTAATGACTCAACATGCGGTTTGCAAAAGGGAGTTAATGAAATAAATAAAATGCGTAACTCGTTTATTTATTGTCAAAACTCTACAACCTCAAAAACGATTATAAATATCCGCACAACCCCAATTCTTTTCCCAAGACAAGATATTTGTTGTGCACAACAATTCTGGAGAATTCGTTCAAGGCGGAAAGAACCTATTCCTCCATGAAAACACTCAAGACTAAGAGAGATCCTCTTCCATCGGGTCAAGACGATCTAAGGAGGACAACACAGGCAATGGATTCTCCACGCTAGAACCCAGAGACTCCTTTGGCGACGTCCAGAGATACGAGGTGCACATGTGGATCACTGCTAGAGGAAGTCTACACATGGATTCAGCGACCCAATGGAGAATCACATCAGAACGTTATCGAGTATATCTATGATGAATGAAAACCGAAAGGTACTTCTTTTCAATTGATTAAATTAATTATAATCAACCTGTATTGATCCTACTTTGTTGTTTCGGGACATTCCTTTTTCTTTGTCTATTTCTGTGATTTGATCCGTGGAGACTGGCATTTATCATCGTATTGATCCCGGATTGATCATTGTTAATGACAAAAAGCCAAGTGGGAACATCCAACCACGCACTTCCGCTACGCCTAGAACCTTCAAATGGTATCAAAGGGAGGTTACAACTTTGATTATAGTTATTTAATTTTTGATGAAAATTTACGCATTTATATTTGATTCAATTCGAAGTAAATCATTCTATAAATCTGAATAAATGATATCTGCTCTTCCTCCATCGTTTCTCAATTCATATCACAGAAATGGCCTTTTAATTTTAATTTTGATTAAAATAAAAATGAGGAACTCATCCGAAAGAGCTACTCTTTCTGTCTATACAACACGGGAATACACCGCGTGTAATGAAACTACACGATGTGTACTTAGGTTCAATGAACCACTACTGATCCGCCAAACCACACCATGTGAATTGATTAAAACTATGCATTTAACACCCCATTTTGACCAAAATTAAATGGCACATGAGAACCAGAATACACGGTGAGTATTATGGAGAAACATGTCGTGTAGTCTGATCTGGTGCAAGTGAAACGTTGTACAAAGGAGAAGCCACGTACCACGTACATGGGATCGCCAGGCCGGTTACCACGTAAAAATGAAGTACATACCATGTATGATTTATCTACACGTCGTGTACTCCAAAATTTCCAAAGTACAGAAAACATGCCAATCCCTTGGTGTGTGCTTTGGATAAAAGGTGAAAAAATACACAACATGTAAATATAAACTACACGCCGTGTACTTTCCAGAAATGGAATTTCACCAGGTTTCCTCTAGATGTAAAAAGACACCATACAAGGAATATGGATGAGAAGAATCTCATGTAAATTCATGAAGCAATTTAAGATAAATAATTGATTAATTTTAAGATCATAATTAATTGAATTCAAGAACGACTTATCTTGAATAATAAAATGATTAAATGAATTTGAATTCTAAATATGTGTAAATGTCGTTGAATGCTAGGGATGATCATGAGCTTGACCAAAGACCCTTTGTATGTGTGTATGGTTTCATTTAAATTTGTTTAATTTAAATTCATTGTCCTACGAGCTTTCTTCCAATAAAATGTAGGGCCAGCGTGCCCATGGTTTCTTTAATATAAACCCCATGTAATAGAGGATCTCCCAAGCTAGAGGAGATGCTCCGAAATCTGAAGTTGAGGAAAAACCAACCCAAGAAGATACAATGGTGGACAGGTGGGAGATGCAAAACAAAAACCATCGGGCTCAAGGTGTTTTCCCTAGGTCAGGGTTAACTTATCAAAACTTCTAAAAAAGATAACCAATAGAAGCTCATGTTTTTCCACCTTATTTAAATTTTGTCTGATTGCATGGTTTATTTATTATGTATGTATTTTCACGATCACATAATTAAGAATTAAGCATGAAATGATGGAATAAAATAAAACCATACTATGCGTAAACATTATCAGAACATGGTTAATCACTTAAGCTAGCATCACTTAATATTAAAAATCATGTGATAATTCAAAACTATGAATAAATGTTTAAAATCCCCCAATACCACATTAAGTCAGACCAAGCCTTCCGTTACTTGACTAAGGGAAAGACTCAAAAAAACTATGTGTTTGACCAACCATTGTTGGGACACTTACTTTTATAATGGAATCCCTTATATAAGCTTTTGGGTTGACTTAAACATATTACATCAAGAGGCGTAGACCTTGCTAGACATGATGTAATATTGGAGGCAACAGTTGAGGAAATACATGTTAGGATTTCAGGATTGGGGAGTCCACTCAACAGATCAAGGAACTGTAAGCTCACAATTAGCAAAGACCTGCCAACCTAAATACCTTCAAATAGCTTGACCAAACCTTGTTGGGGTTATGTGAAGGGGAATATGGATCATTTCCACTAGAATTTAAAAGCAACTGGACATTATGAGTTCAGTGGTGAGGGCCATTAGGACTCGATAAAATATTGGGAGAATTAAAAAATTCATTTATTATTTTTCATAAAATGTAAAGGTACTGATAAATCTGCTCTTTTAATTTGTAGAATCTAAATGATAAACTCTTCAACCACATTTTCTCTATGATCAATTCTGTATAAGACAAAATCCTTACCAACAGTGGCATTCAGAAATGGTTTAGGCACCTTCGGGTTATCCTACACCATGAACAAATGTTTTACGTGCTAGAGTCCTCACTTCCTGGTCTGCCAGCTCAAGGGGAGAGTGATGAATATTCCCTGGTCTATGATCTACATTTTATTGATGCACTCGACATTCAATGTTTGATTCTTTCATCAATGTCTAGTGATATCATGAAGTCTCATGAAGACATGGATGCCTACAGCATGATCGATCACCTTCGTGGTCTATAATAGGAGAGAGCATGATAGGAAAGGTTTGAGATCTCCAAGGATCTATTCCAGAGAAAGCTTGGAGAGGGTTCCCCAGCTGTGCCTCATGTATTCAAGCTCATTGGATACATTAAGCACTTGGAGGTTCTAGGGTTTAAACTCACTAAAGAACTGGGTACCAATATCATTCTTTCATCACTCTCCCAGAGCTTCTCAAACTTTGATGTGAACATCTATATGAACAACATTGAGAAGTATCTATTTGATCTTCCTATCCTCAATCGCAAAGTGGAAAATGATATGAAGTGTGATAAACCTTCTGTCCTTATGGTGAATAAATGGAATGGGAAAGAGAAGATAATTAAGCCCAAAACATCTTCAAGGCCTTAGAAGAAAAGGAAGATCAAAGGGGAGACAAGAGAATAAGAGGCTATTTGTTTCACATGTGGTATGAAGGGCCACTGGAAGTAAAGCTGCACCCAGCCAAGGAAGAAAGGGGAAGCTTCATGTGCTTTTGTTTTCAAAATAAATCTATCTATTTCTACCAATTGGGCATTAGATACTTCTTGTGGTGCTCACATCTGTATCCAATATAGGAACCAAGTAGATTCAGAAAGATTGATCGAGGTGAGGTGGATATGCGAGCATCCAACAGAGCCAGACTCACTGCTGTAGCTATTAGAGACTACCACCTCACATTTCAAACTAGGATGATCTTGGTTTTGAAAGGATGTTATTATGTACCCTCTTCAACAAAAAACATTATTTCAGTATCTATATTAGATACTGATGGATTCTTTTTTAGGTTTGGAAAAGAATGTTGCTACTTTTATAAAGATAGCATTTGTTTTGGTAGGGCACATTTATATAAGGAACTTTATGTGTTAGACTGCACAAACCAAGTAATGGTAATCGATGAAAAAGTCAATTCACATGACTCATACCACACCCAACTTTGGCATCACCATCTAGGTCATGTCAATGAGAAACATTAGACAAAATTACGTCAAGATGGTTATTTAGATTATTTTGAACTAAAACCGCTTGGTGTATGTCATGCGTGTCTGTATGGAAAATGACCATAGACATATTTAGTGGGAAAGGTGAAGGGCTAAAGTGAATCTAGAATTAGTTCACATAGATTTGTGTAGACCATTTCCAGTTGAAGCAAGGGGTGGGTTCTCGTACTTAATAACTTTTACTAATGATTTCAGTAGATATGGATATATTAACTTAATGTGGTATAAGTCATATTCTTTTGATCGGTTCAAAGAATAGAAGAATGATGTAGAGAACTATATTGGTATGAAGATTAAGAAACTCTACTCATATAGAGGATGAGAATATCTTAATCGGGACTTCATTGATTTCTTAGGGGATTTTTGGATTGTATCTTAACTCACTACTCCTTACAAACCTCAGTGGAATGGGGTAAGTGAAAGGGGGAACCACACCTTGTAGGACATGGTGAGATAAATGATGAGTCATGCGAGTCTTCTATTATCCTTTTGGGGGTATGCATTACAAACAGTAGCACACATACTAAACCAAGTACCAACTAAATCGATAAATGGTATTCCATACGAGTTATGGAGTTGACCCAAACCCATGTTATCAAATTTACATGTGTGGGGTAGTGAATCATTTGTTAAGGCTTTTTCAGGTAACAAACATGCACCCTGAGGCACAATGTGTATCTTTATAGGATATCCCAAGTAAACAAGGGGATATTACCTATACAACCCCTTAGACAAAAAGGTTACAGTATAAAGACACTCCATATTCCTTGAGAGGGAGCACATCTCCAAAAGAGATAGTGGGTGTGAGATAGACTTCGATGAAGTCGAGGATCAAGATACACAGGTGTTGGTACAAGAACAGATTCCACAAATCCAAGTGGAAGAACAATCTGTTCCACAGACACAAGAACTGCGTAGGAGCACGAGATAGGTGAGAGAACCAGAACGATATGGTTTTCTTGTCACTGAGGATGGTGACTCATTATTTGTTGAAAACGATGATACTCTTACCTACAAGGAAGCAGTTTAAGAAATAGACATTGCCAAGTGGAAAGAATCCATGAATTATGAAATAGATTCCCTGTACCAAAACCAAGTCTGGATTTTGGTAGATCCTCCAGTTAATGTAAAGCTTATTGGTAATAAATGGGTATTAAAGAAGAAATTGGACATGGAGGGGCAATTTAGAACCTATAAGGACCGACTGGTAGCAAAAGGTTTTAGATAGTGTCAAGGAATTGACTATGATGACAAATTTTCACTGGTTGCGATGCTAAAATCCATCAGAATCCTATTGCCCATTGCTGCATACCATGACTATGAAATTTGGAAAATGGATGTCAAAAAAGAATTCCATAACTGGAACCTCATGGAAGATGTCTACATGACACAACCTGAAGGTTTTGTGACTCCAAAGTATAACACCAAGGTATGCAAGTTTCGGAAATCCATTTATGGATTAAAGCTACCATCAAGGTCATGGAAAATTCGTTTTGATGAAGCTGTAACAGAATTTGTCTTTGTTAAGAATGAATGTGAGCCTTGTGTATACAAAAGGATTAGTGGAAGTGTAGTCGTTTTCCTAGTTGTATATGATGATGAAATATTACAAATTGGATACAAATTACATGTCTTATAGTCAGTTAAGGAATGGTTGCATAAATTATTCTCCATGAATGACTTGGGTGAGGCAGTAGATATTTTTTGGATTAAGATCCATCATGATATATCCAAGTTAATGCTAGGCCTGAGTCAAAGTGCATACATTGACAAGATACTGAAGAGATTCAGTATGGAACAATCCAAGAGGGGATTTTTTCTAGTGTCACATGGAATTCATCTTTCTAATAAAATGTGTCCTCAGACAAATGAGGAAAGAAAGAGAATGTCATGGATCCCTTACGCATCCGTGATTGGGTCAGTCATGTATGATATGATATATATGAGGATAGATGTTCCTTATGCATTAAGTGCAGTAGGTAGATATCAAGCTGATTCAGGAGACCACATTTGGATGGCAGTCAAAACTATCCATAAGTATCTGAGGCGTAATAAGTATATGTTCCTGGTTTATGGAGGAGTTTAAGAACTAGTCATCAGAGGACATGTAGATGCTAGTTTCCAGACTGATCAAGAGGACATGAAGTCGCAGACTAGATACATCTTCAGTTTGAATGGAGGTTCAGTGAGCTGGAAGAGCTCAAAGAAAAGTGTGTTGGAAGATTCTACAGCGATGTCCGAGTATATCACAACTTCTGAGGTATCTAATTAAACAGTATGGATGCGAAGAATCATCCAAGAGATGGATGTAATACTGAGTAGTAAAGATCCTATCACACTCTGTTGTGATAATAGTGCAGCGATGGCACATGCAAAAGAGTCAAGGTCACATCAGCGGACAAAGAACATACTTCATAAGTATCATCTCTTGATGTATTTTTCTCAGAGAGGGGAAGTTTTAGTGTGCAGTATTTCCACAGAAGACAATGTGGAAGACCCCTTGACTAATTCCTTGACTCAGCAAAAACATGATCATCATGTGAGGTCTAGAGGACTAAATGTTGTAGTTAGTTGGATCCAGTCCAAGTGGGATTTTGTAAGGGTTGCTGTCATGAGAACCAACTATTTTTTACTTTGATTACATGAATTTTCACTTATTATATATTTTTCATTGTTTTTCATGACTATAATATAATAATGTCTTGGAATATTTGTTACATTAATATGGTCATGGAAGATCCCCGCTATGATAGGAACCTTGAAATGCTATAACAATATTCTTAAATAAAGATCTACAATTGGATGACATACTATGATAGGACACATAGTATACAAACCGTCATGTGCCAGTACTCGTAAGAAGACGAGACTCTCTCTCATGCAGTTATCACTTGGTAATCTCCAAGATGTGAGATTATGAGAACAGACCAGCCAGTAGTAATTCAACATGACTTTGTGTCATCGAGCATTGCTATCTACGAGTGTGTGTAATGGTACATAGACTGGAATATTATCATTAACTCATGTCATGACGCGCACACATAGATTTACTGACGAAAACGGTCACACAGACAGTTGGTGGGAAGTAGGGTACATTGGGTGCATCACGAGTGACATGTTGTTATTGGATAAGTCTTGGAAGGATTTTTCCCTTCCATTTATGGAATTTGAGATCTCATCCCTTTGATTGAAATAAAAATGTCTCATGAAATTCCATGTCCATGGTGTAAACTACGATTTTATTTCTGGTAGTCAAAGAATGATGAATCTTGCATATAGGTTTATGACACTTCCATGAAACCTTTTTGATGAGATATTGAGACAAAGGAATTAAATTACACAGTATGCGTTCATATGAGGTGATAGGTCAAAGCGGCATCAACTACATTCTCTTGGGTTCCTTGACCTGTTGCTAGACAGTAATCATGGAATTTAGGCCTGCCCTCCTAATGCCAATGAGAAAGGGGCCTAGAGGGTCACACACTAAGTTCATTCAAGTATCTATAGTAGAATAAAGAATTTTCTCATATGTTGTTTAATAATTATTCAAGGATGACTAAATCGTTTTAATGTTGGAGGAAGAATAAAATAAAACAAGTACACGGCGTGTATCAATGATTACACACCGTATAGTTTTATTTTGAAAACATGTACATGCCGTGTATTATTAAATGTACACGCCGGGTAGTTTTCATTTTGGAAAGGAAATGAATAATTGAAAATGAGATATACATGCCGTGTACATTGAATGTACACGCCGTCTAGTTTTCAATGAAAAACAAGTACATGGCGTGTATTTATTAATAGATTCTGTGTTGTTTTTCCAGTCAGGATTTTGAGGAAATATTGTTTTATTAAATGATCATTATTATAATCAGTGTGGGTGCATGTCAAGGAATTAACGACTCGACAAGGGGTTTACAGGAGGGAGTTAATGAAATAAATAAAATGCATAACACATTTATTTATTTTCATAACTCTACATCCTAAAGCCCAATTATTAATATCCTCACAACCCCAACTCTTTTCCCCAGACAAGAGAATCGTTGTGCACAACCATTCTAGAGAATTATTTCAAGGCCGAAAGATCCTCTTCCTCCAAGAACACTCTCAAGACTGAGAGAGAACCTCTTCCATCGGATCAAGAAAATCTAAGTCGGAAAAAGCAAGCAATGGTTTCTCCACGCTAGCACCTGGAGACTCCGTTGTCGACGTCCAGAGATACAAGGTGCACATGTGGATCACTGCTAGAGAAAGTCTACTCTTGGCCTCTGCGACGCAACGATGAATCACATTGGAACATGATCAAGAATAACAATGAGGAAATAACACCAAAAGAAACATCCTTAAAATTGAATAAATTAATTATAATCAACCTATAATGATCATACATTGTGGTTCCAGGACCATACCTTTTCTTTGTCTATTTCTATGATTCAATCCATAGAGACTGACGTTTATCGTCGTATTGATCCTAGATTGATCGTTGTTAATGACAAAAAACCAAGTGGGAACATCCACCCACGTGCTTCCGCTCCACCTACAACCTTCATATATATCATATAATTTCACTAATCATGACATTAATACATTCCACATAGTCTGTGAATGAATCACATCACTTATACGGGGTGGTAGTCAACACTTCCTCAAACGAATTTATCATATTTACACCATACAGAAAAAAAAATTCATGTCTTGAAAAAATTATATATATGATTAAATACATAACAAATATAACATAAGAAATATATAAATAGATTTTCCATCATAATTTCCACCATGCGAGGCGGTATGGAAAATTGAACTATCATCTTTTATTGAGATAGTAGTTTGTTGTACACATAAACAATATTTTTTTCCACTATATGTAAGTGTGTGTAATTGATGGTAGAAACTATATACTTAAAAAATCCTAGTATAGTTTTTATAATGTTTTTGTTCTATAAGTATGTAATAAATAGTGTAAAGTTGGTGGACAAGGAATCTAAAATAATGGAGTTTGAGAGAAGGTGGTAGTGCTTTATAGGGGTACTTCTTTTTTTTGTGACAAAAGGATTCCATTAGATAAATTCTTCGCTAGTGGATGCTTAATAGAAGAATTTTTGAATTTTGAGAAGTGTATTATGAATAGGATGGACGATCCAAATAGGTTTCAGATGTGTGATGAATAGTTGTAGGTGGTGGCCTTTTATTGGGAAGGAAAAAATAATAACATGGAATTATTTAAAACAAGTTAGGTGTACACATGTTATAACCTATCAAAAGTAATTACATACAAAAATTGATAAATAATTTAATTATTATGGGTGATATATTTCCATAAAATTGGTTTTCTACACGTATCAATGTTATTTTGGCCCATAATATTATGGTTTAGTCCCTAGTTATTCTTAATTTGACATTAATCCGTAGCATTAATTTTAATCACTTTTAGTAAATTATTTAGTCAAAAATTATTTTGATCTTATTATACTGTAAATATTATATATATTAAAATTCTTTATGTATGTTGTTAAAAATTAAATTCATATAAGTGTAAAAATTATGATTAATACTAATCCCGCCAACGAGATGAAATAACAGGTATTTAATGTAGAAATAAGTTCAACTATTTATTAGGATTTTATATTAAATTTCAAAATGAAATTAATTATAATGACCTAAATTGTATTAATATCTGTTTAATTGGTCTAATTTAACCATTAAAAAATTTAAATTATAATTTAATAATATTATTTATTTAAATGAAAAGAATTTTTTTAACTAAAAGAAGTATTTTTCACTAATAATAAAAAAAATAATGTTTCTCCTAAAAATCACCAAAATTCACAATAAAATAATTTAGGTATTCTAAATTAAAAAATAAAGTTTATATTTTGAGACTCAATTTATATATTTTTTTAAATTTTATTTTATTTTTTTCATAGAAGGACATGATCTTTAGAAAATTTTATTTTATACATATAAGAACATTACTAAAAATTATATTATTCTATATCATTAAATTCTATTTCTATAAAACAATTATTAAAATATATTAAATGTTATTAATAATAATCATATTACAAAAATTAATGACTAGGTTATAATTTCCCTGATTAAATAATTATAACAATAAAATGATGTTTTCTGAAAACATTGGTGTTGCGTGTGATGTATGCCAAGTTGGTGTTGTTGGTAGCGTATTAAAAGTTAGTATTGCTTGTAAATCAAGCCAACTATGTTCTATGTGAATGTAATGTTTTAAATATATCTTTAATATGTATATACACACACTATTTCTAGTATCACATGAAATAAAAAATATCAAAAATAAAAAATAATTAAAATAATAATAATTAACAAAATGACGCTGGGTTACATTCTACACCCTTTAAACATAATTTCACCCTCAAAATTCAAATATGTTATAACTGGTCTAATACGTGAACGTTTCATTCATTTAAACCCACATAGTAATCTTTTTAACTAAAACATCCCTTAAAATGGAATTTTGGAACCATATGTGTTACCCAAAGTTACATATAACTAGGATTCCACATAGGATAACATAGGTTGGGAGTGAATATTGTACATAGATGAAAAGTTTAAATGTTTATTGGGAGTGATTGAGGCCATATATCAAAAACAACTGTATGATTAAAGAAAAGTATATGGCCTAAAGGTCAGAAATATGATATGATTAAAAAGGCCATTGATTTAAAAAAAAATTAAGGGACTTTGAAAACACATTTTTTTACCATTATCCTATAGTTGAGTAATATTTTTTATTGAACCATAAAATATAAGAATATAATTCTTTGAAGTTATACGCTTTATTATGAACAATCCCAACCTTTGGTTATGCATGGATATATTTTTACTTCATCTCTTACCCAATGAAATGAATGAGAATTATTTTATTTATTCCTGAAGAACAAATAGATCATTATATAAATTAGAATTCAACCCATATATCTTTAGTAACTATCAACAAAAATAGATTATCCAGTATGAATAGGTCATCATGTGGTATGATAATACGTTAATATGAAAAAAATTATTTGAAGATACAATTAAATCCTTTCATTAATATTTAACCTTACAAACGTTCTACAAGATGAAAATTCACGGATTTTGATTGTGAAAAATGAAATCAGATTAAATTTTATTCCCCATATATCAAAAACTACCACTATTCAATCCAATTCTAATCATTTGAATACCATTATTGTCTATCCTAATAAAAATGGTAATAAACATAATTACAAAAAAACTCCAATTGGAAAACATGCATGCTTCCTTATTCCAATGAATACTTTATATATTATTTAAATTAAACAAGTTTTTAACTTCATCTATGATGACATGTGACACTTTTTTAACAATCAGTTACATGGTAATCGGTAATTTCTAATTAACTTATTCATATCTAGAGCATTTTTATCCAAACAACACTATCTAAATATTATGAATTAATTAATGGTTACCATACCTTAATCAAAATAGTTCATTTCAATGAAATCACGTTTATTAGTCTTCAAAAACATTATATATATCATTTTAAATCCTTAAGGAAAATATCAACTAATATTACATATAAATTACATGATTCATATAGCATAATCTTAATATTTCAAAAAATAAATACATCATTAGTGATACCTAATTATTAATCCATAACATAGTATTACTCAATTTATAACTTAATAAATCATTCCTAGAATATGAAATATGAATCATTATAATGATTCATATACTTTAATGTAGTCATGCATTTTATATTTAATGTAAATAATAATCAAAGAACATTATAATCCCTTTTCACTTCATTTACAACAACATTATCTTTATATGTATAACCAATACTCATACCACTTTCCTGATTCTAATTATGATATTTTCTCTTGGGAAATGAATCATTGTAATTCATATACACTAAATATCTAAAACATTAAATTTTATCTATATTTTTTCTAATTATCACCACTAACTAAATAATGAATGAATTGTGAGAGGAACATTTATCATAATGGTATATGATATAGTCATGAAAAAGTACTTATATGATGTCTATATTATGGATCCCACTTCATTAATCTATGAAATCATAGGTTTATCTATGGTAATTCAAATTCAACATATATTTAGATCATTCATGATGGTTCATGAAGAGTTTTTGAATTCCCAAATCAAATCTCCCATGTGTGTCAAACTAGGTTTACAAAAATGCCCTTTTTCATGTACCAGATTACCGCATGTTTGGCTGTGAACATCATTTCATAGTTATTACCCATAGGTATATTTGTTTCAGAGCCACATCCACTTGTATTATCTATAAATTTATATATTTATATAAAACCAATTACTTAATACATTACCAAATTTCAAGGACATTTTACTAAATTTTAACTCATCTTTAAAACTATCCGAAGAGATATCCCTAAAAATATCCATAGAAATATTCCATGGGATCGCAATAAAGATTTCTCATTCTAGTTTCAAATACTTTACTAAAACATTAATTTTACGTGAATTATAGTGACCTAGGATAAACATACATGGATATTAAATCATTTTAGATGAATATTTATTACATCACAAAAATACTTTCCCATGAACAGTAGTAGTTTATTGACCATGGAATAATTGAAATAAAATATTTTATCCTGGTGAAATATTTTCAACATCACCCATAAATATCTTTACCATTTGTTAAATAAACATACAAAAGTTCTTCATATCATGGAGATATGAAATATAATAATGTGGTGAGCTTAGATGCTCAATAAGTGTAAATAATTCTATAATGCAAGAATAACATGAAAAAATGGTATGGAACATGATAATATCATTTATAGATCATACCTTGTATATCATAGATCATAATAAATATTTAGAGTTGATAATACATAAACCATAAGAATATAATAAACATAATCCCTGAAAGAACAACATAGGAATAAAACATAGAATCGTGTCAAATAAAAAAGAATTAAAAACCCTATGTCAATGTGGCCTACCAAGGCCTTTATAATATGTTTGTCTTGGGTTAATCTCTTATAAATGTACATAGAGATTGTCATCCCCCAATGTACCCCATTTTTTCATGATAGGTATGTCCACATGTTTACCCTCTTATTTCAGGACTGGGAGTTACTCAAATATACCCTCTTTTTTGGGCATTGGTATGTCCTACCATATACCATCTTGTTTCAGGCCTATAATTTCCCCCCATATAACTTCTTGTTTTAGTAATGGTATTTTCTACCATATACCTTCTTGTTTTGGGCTTGGGATGTCCTCCTGTATACCCTCTTTTTTCGGGTTACGGTTGTTTTACTGTTATACCTATTGTTTCGGTCATTGGATGTTCTTCCATTTACGCCCCCGTTTCAGGCATCAGATGTCCTCCTATATAACCTCTGGTTTTGTGGTTGGGATTTCATCCCATTTAACCTCGTGTTACAGACTTACGATGTTCTCTTGTTTACCCTCTTATTTCGGGCTGAAAATGTTCTCCCATATACCCACATATTTTGGGCCTGGGATAACCTCCAATGTAACATTTTTTCACATAAAATATTATTCATTTAACACTGAATTGAAGGGATATATAGTTCCCACCCATCACATATTTAAATCATTAATGCATGTGCCACAAATAATTCATCTTTTCATGACCCATGAAAAGAGATGGGTTTTGTAAATATAGATTCATAACGCATGAAATAAAATGGTAATCAATAAAATTTAGTAACATCATATCCTATGGAAAACAGATAGGTTTTTTAATCATTTAATCTTTTTATAACCCATGTAAATATGTATGTTTCAATAGAATAAAACCCACACAAGAATAACGGGTTCTATAACCATCATTGCATGAAAACATAAATCATTAAAGAATGAATATGAATAGATCCTTTGTATTATTTCCAAGAAGGGCATGAGTAACAAAAAAATTAATATTAAAAATGTAAATAACATGAATGGATATATTGAAACCATTTGTTGAGTATAATATCCATTATTCATTGAAAAATTCCATTTAAAACATTATACAATTTGAAAATGATTTCTTTTGAAAATACGTTGAAAACATCGTAGAAGGCTTTAAAAATTTTGAAAAACATTTTAATTGAAAACATATAAAATATTCTTGAAACCATTTTGAACAGTGTTTTCTTGGAATAATTTATAATATTCATGAAAAAAATTGGAAAATGATATTCATTGAATACATATAAAATATGCTTCAAATAATTTTGAAAACAGTTTTCCTTGAAAAATTATAAAATAATATTGAACGCATTTTGAAACAAATTATAATTGAAAATATATTAAAATAATATTTAAAATATTCTGAAATCCAATTATTTGAAAATATATTTTGAAAAATATGTATTAATATTTCACCTTCAAACATGAATAAAATACCTAAAAGGATTGATGGTAGATAAATTCATACATATCATATGAGGTAAAAATAACATTCCTTTTTCACGGTAAAAGGTTAAAAAATACAATTTTAGTAAATCAACAACAATATTCCTCTAAAAAAATTTAGACAACAAAACGGGTAAAAAATTTAATTAATGATAAGAAAATAATATTAGTATAATCTTGAAAATTCATTTTACTAAACATGTTTTTGTAGGAACAAAATTTTCCAAATGAAGTTAGGGAAAATATAGGATTTGTAAAAAACATTATTAACTACGTTGTGTACCAAAGAGTAGGAAAATGGAACCAATGATTAAACAAATAATGAATAACCAGATGATATGTAATTTAATGAATTTTATTATGATATGGATCATAATATTTCATCAAATAAGCATTATCATTAACAATCTATAAATGCGTTGATATTATTTCAATAAACTCTTACCGCATGGTAATAGGTGTTCGTACGCTTCATAGGAGAAAATAAAATTTTATAAAGCATAAAATATGTTTAAAATAATGATATTGATTATATAAAATTTCAATTAGAATCATATACACAACATTGATGAACATAGGATCATAACCAAACATGTGCCTCAAAGAAGGAGATTTGAGACAAAACTACATTACCGATTTTGTTAAATTTGAAACATAACCCCATGAAATAACGATACAAGAATGGAAATATTAATTCCCATTTCATTATGTTTTAAAATCATATAATACATCCAATTTAAGTACACACACCACAAAAAGGAATGAGTGGTTAATAAATCCTGACTCTCATGGAAAAAATAAAGATAAAATTCCATTACCTTGTGTCTTGACTCTCATCTTACTCATTGAAAACAACTATATAATAAATAAAAAATTATTATAAATATTTTATTTAACCATATTTTTTATCTAATATCGTATATGGTTTGATTTATGAATTTATATTACCATATTGTTAACAATCCTCTTTTATGTTTTTACTTTGGGTAATATCTACTTTGTTCTTCACACATGTCTTAATTTTTTATATATTTAGTCTGTATACATAGAGGATGATTCCAGAATTTAATCCATGATATAAATACCATTTATATCTATTATATGTTTAATATAATAATCTATATAATATATAAAATATTAAAATGGAATACACCATTAATGGAGACGGTAAGCTGTAAATACGCATAGACGTTGTTTCATTTTTTATTGTCTTATTGAAAGAAAATATGAAAATTAAATATGTATATATATATATGTAATTATTCTAGTAGAATTATTATGTCATAAATAATATATAAGTTCACTTAAACCATCTTTATTACATTCCATTTAGTGTGTAAAAGAATCGCATCGCTTTGAGAGGGTGGTAGTCCACGCTTCCTCGAATGAATTTGTCGTATTAACACCAAATGAAAAGTATAAAAAGATATGTGATTTAAAAGGAATAAATAATCTTAAATACATAATAACTATAATATATGAAATATATAATAATATGTTCCACCATAATTTCCCCCATGAGAGGCGGTACAGATAAATGAAAAATCATCGTTTAGTGAGGCAGTAGTTTGTCGTACTTATAAAGAGTAAGTTCAATTATCATTAGATGAATGTGTGTATAACTGTAGGTCAGAAAAATATCCAAAGAAAACTTTTATATTGAGGATAATGATGTTTTTATAATGTTATGGAATAATTATAGTGCAGGGGGAAGTGATGGAAAATAAAAGAAAGGATATGGACAGAAGGTGTTGGAACTTAATGAGGTAATTCATTTAGGTTTATGCCAAAAGGCTTCCTTGGAAGTCTTTCTTCCCAAAGGAAGGAATCAAGGAGGATAAGAGGGATTTTAAAAAGTTTATTTTTAAGAGTTTTTTTGATCTTTAGAAATCTGATATATGTGTATATGGGGGTGATTTGGTGGCATTTTGATGAGAATAAAAAAGTGTCATTGTTAATTTATGAATACTAGTTAGGTATACACATATTCTTACCTGAAAAAAAGTCATAAAAATAACATAAATTAAAAATGGATGCTTTTGGCATAAATATTCCCATACAATCAGTTTTGGAAAGTGGATAGGTCATGTGGATCCATAATATTATGGTTTAGTTCCTAATTATTGTTAATTTTATTGTAATAACTTCAATTAATTTTAATCTCATTTACTATTTTTTTGGGTCAAAAAATATTTTTATATTTTTAAAATATAAATATAATACTAATTAAAATTTTGAATTTAAGTTTTTATAAATTCAAATCATAGGGGAAGAAAATTTAAGATTAATCTTAATCCTGCAGACGAGACCAAATAATATTTTTTTAATGTAGAAAGACGTTAGAAAAATTTTATGTTTCCATATTGAATTTCAAATTTAAATTAATTATAATGTCATAAATTGTATAATTAGATGTATAATTGATATAATTTGAACATTAAATAAATTAAAAATATCATTTTACATGAATAATTAGTTAAACGAGAAGGCAATTTTGGCATAAAATTCTATATTTTGCACTACTCACCAAAAAATTTTGTTTCCATGAAAAATACCAAAAATTAACTGGAATATAAATTCAGAATTATAAAATAAAAATTTTATTTTATTTTATGGTTATATTTTTTTTTCGAAAGGTAATTTTTTTTCATATATGTACATGAACATAGAAAGTAGTATTTTTAAAAATAAAAGGATATTACTAAAAATTATATCCTTCATAATCAATATGTTGTTATTCAATAAAAATATTATAAAAAACATTTGAAAATTATTTATTCATATTAATATTACTTATTTTATTGGCTAGGTTATAATTATCTCATTTAAATTATTATAACAATAAAATGATGTTTCATAGAAACATCAGTGTGGCATGTAACGTACCACAAGTCAGTGTTGTGGGTAGTGCAAGCCAAGTCAGTATTATATGTTGTGAAAGAAAAGTCGCCACCATGTGAATGGAAAATTTCAATTAGTGTTTTAGTATGTATATATATAATCTATATCTAGTGTAACATGAAATGATAAATTTAAAAAATATAAATTAACTTGAAAAAAAAAGAATTCAAAAATTCTAAGCGTTTTATATGAAGAAAGAATGATGTTGGTTACAATTGCATATAATTATTGTATGACTTTATTGAATGATGTAATTTTTGGGTTGTTCCACTCTTGGGTGTGTAAGACAACTTATACTGCTTGATCATATTTTCTTATACTCTTTTTCATTAATTACACCTTTTAGGACGAGGCTCGCCTGGATCCTAGACATTCCATGGTAATATCATTTATGTGTCTACATGGGAAAAAATAAAGATATGAAAGAAATAAAATGTATATATTAATATAAATTTAATTTTATTATTTATAAAATCTATTTTTTAATTTTTTTCATTTATATAATTTCATTAAAATATTTAACAATTCTAAAAAAGTATTTATATAATTAAAAGAAATATAATCTGTTTTACTTTAATAGTATTAATTATGATATATTTTAGACGACGTAGTCTATATAATTAATTTTTAAGATCTATATGATATACTGAATATGTTTTATGGTATTATAATCAAATTCCCAATATTTATGTATATATTTAAATTTAAATTAAATTTATATGATCAAATTTGACCAAAATGATAATTTATTGAATTAATATATTATTAAATTATATAAAGATCACAAAAATGTTAAATAATTATATAGTAGATAAAATATGTTATAAAAATTCATCCCCTACTCATTTATACATCATTTGGGATTATAGAGAGCGTTCATATATTTATTAAATTTTAATATCATTTTTTATTTCTAAAAGCACTCATCGCCTCTCTTATAAAAGAGAACTAATTATTATATTTAATACACAAATAAAATCCAATTTGGTTCATTTAATGTCTTCCCAAATACCATTCTAGATTCCCTAAAAACATTATAAAACTATTAGTTTAGTCAAAATACACTCCTTATAGGTGTTATGTTGTGAATCAGTGAATATTGATTGAATAATATTTATCATTTTTAATTATGTTTTTCTATTTTAGGTATTAATCCACTCCTTTAAAATAATAATATACTATGAGAAAAAGAAAAATACATTATACTAAATATATATAAAATTTATTATGGTTTTATCTTCACACAAATACATGTTCACCTCCATTAAACGGGAAACGAATTCGACGTTTGTGTGTACGGTGAAGTATCCCTTCCACGAACCGATATAAATCATTTTCCATCATCATCTCCCAATAATTTTTATTATTATGTAATTGATGATTTTATGTGAAATTAATGAAATATTTATCATAATTAAATAATAATATATCATTAATATTCATACATTTCAATTTATATAAATTTTTTTGGTCAGAGTGTAATATAAAGAGGTGGGTGAATTGAGTTCCTAAATAAAATTTCCATTTAAAAAATTCTTATAAAGACCCCCTAAATTTGGAATGGGCCATTTAATTAAGGTAGTAGAGATGTAAATGTCTAGTTGTTCAATAGGTTTCTCAAAGGTAGATTAGTCCTCTGTTGAATTAGCATAAAACACTTCTTCAACTTTTGAAACAAGTTTAATGAATTAAACACTAACAGACACTAACCAAAACTAACTCTCAAAGTGAATTCAAAACAGTTTTATGTCTTAGAAATTATGAGAAGGAAAAAATAGACAAAACAGAGTATAAAAAATATATAGATCAAATTGATGTTAAACAAGAGGTTTAGTCTCAAGCCGAGACATAATCCTTTCCACTTGGTGATCACATACCACCAAGAAGTTTATATTAACAATTAACATGATACACAACCTATATCGGGATTTACAATAGCATTCACAAACTATCCAGGGTTCACACCCTCTTCCATAGTTCTTCATGGGAAACACACAAAATACAGACCACACATAGTCTCTTTCATAGTTATACATGGGAATAGGATGTAATAGAAGTTTGATGTGAGGACACTCAGAATTCTCTAGTTCAAGAATGTGAGACAATGTGTGTACATACAGAGACACACAATTCTCAGAAATGTAAAATGAAGGAATACAAGAGAACTAATATTATAATCATGAGTTTATAATGCTCTATGTGTGTGCTGTTCAACTCTTGAATCCTTGGAGTAAATAATTTGATGTTTGATTATTTCTATGGATGTTTTCTCCAAAACAGAGTGCCACAACTCTAGGTTCTAGATTTCAGGAACTGAGATTTCTGTTTCTTGAGTTGGTCGAGAGTTGATGAAGCACATAATGAAGCTTTGAAATTTTTCTCCCGAAATGATCTTCATGTGGTTCTTGGGTTCTCAGTGTAAGCGTTTAATGTTTCTTCTTTGATGTAGCAAGTAAGATCCTTCACATGTACAAACGCTCTTCTCATAATCCACTTGGTTATTTTCATTTCATCCTTGGTCTTGTGTTTTATATTTGAGGTCTGACAATATAAATAAGTAAATCAGGTGTGGTCATCCTCGTACCTCATACTGTCCCCATATTCGGTCTCTTGATATGTCTAGAATTGGAATTAATTAATGTCAAAAGCATTATATTTATCAAACATGACCATTAGAATAATCTTAAGAATTTGACAAAGTATGGAAGGGTATGCTTCGGTAGACTGGTAAAGGTATCCTTCACAACAGTAGGTGCACATTGGCAGCCTTCATTGGTAACCTTCCCCAAAAAAACCATAATCGATAGCCTTAATAGATATCCATAAACAATAACCATGCATCAGTGATCATTCCATTGATGACCTTTGCATTGGTGACCTTGCATCGGTGACCTTGCATTTGTGACCATTGCTTCAGTGACCTTTGCATCTGTGACCTTTTCATCGTTGAACTTTTCATCAGCGACCTTCCATCAGTGACCTTTGCACGAGTGACCTTGCATTAGTGACCTTTTCATCGGTGACCTTTGAATTGGTGACCTTGCATCGATGACCTTGAATCCTTAGAAACATATTGCACTATAAGGGTAAACAAGAGAGCAGTGAGATGAAAAGTACATAGTTATTACTTTGAATTAAACAAAATTTTCACATAAATTATTATCCTGCAAGTGAAACAAGATGCTTTATATAAATGAAGCATGACATGGGATTATCAAAATAGGTGAGTCCAACAATCTCCACTATTTTGATAATCACAAATTATGTCAGTATTTTCCAAATTAGGGTTAAGCACATTTTCTAATATCTTTAGAGGTGTGCATAAGAACATCTGATCCATTATTATTATTGGTAAAAATTAGATGTAATATATATGATAATTCCACTTAAAAACATCTCATCCTATCACTTTATGAAGTTTAAAACATAAACCTAACTTTTAACCTTGTAACCTGACCTTTTCCCCCATTTTGATTAACAAAAAATATAAGACAAAATGAAAAAATAGGATTTTAAATTAATAATGCAATATTAAAATATAAAAAATGGGTACAAAGATCCCTATCAACTAAGACATCCCACATTCAATCCACATCAGAGCTATCTCAGGGAGATTTGTCTTTGGATGTTGAGGAGGAAGGGTCTGAAGGTGGATGAATAGGCCGATGGATAACATTAATTAGGGTAGGAGGAGTTGCAATAAAAGAAACAGAAGACATGTAGTGTGTAGATCTCTGAGGAATCATAGAGATCAAGATTCTGATGGCTTGTGCTGGAGTCATCATTGGTGCATCACTGGTTGATCTTCAAGTAGCTGAGGTAGAGGGAAAGGCTGTAGGAACAATGATGAGAGTGCAATCCACTTGGAGGATGGTCAATATATGATTTATGAAATAAATAATAATACTTCCTCCCCTTTCCATAGTGGAGATTAAATCATCCTTGTTCTCCATAAATTTCTCCATGACAGGAATCAACTCTATGAGCCTACTTACCCGATTCTTAAATGCGTAAGTGCCAGGTGGGATTATCAATTTTTCCATCAACCACTTGATGTGACCATCCATTTGATGCTTAATATATACACTTTTTTAGTAGAAATCAACTTTCTCTTTGATAGGCTTCTGATCTTGAGTAGCTTCCCTTAGATAATTTCCCA
The DNA here is from genome assembly GCA_963277665.1 of Viscum album. Classification (NCBI taxonomy): domain Eukaryota; kingdom Viridiplantae; phylum Streptophyta; class Magnoliopsida; order Santalales; family Viscaceae; genus Viscum; species Viscum album. The sequence continues at coordinate 1,494,182,566 of OY728151.1, read as the reverse complement.
CAAGGTTATGAATATCTCGAGTAGCGGAAATAACCTCAGTCATAGACTGAGGGTCTGAGGTACTGGTACTAGATAACTTCTACACTTATTCTCTAAAAACTGACCGGATGGTTTCAAGATCAATTGGGGGAGAGGCTTATGATGACAAAGATGCACATAGAGGTTCTATAGTGAAAGCCACTATCTCTTTTAATGATATTTTCATCCCACTGATCAGCCTTTTCAGATAATCATATTGGCCACTCACATGCATCTTCATAGACATCTTAATGTCCTCAAACACATTGACCATTTGTTTAACCACATTTTTAACATAACGCATTTCATTGTCCACGTGAGCCCTTAAAGCCATATATGAGTCTAGTCTGAAAATAAACTATTTCACATATTCAATATAATATTTCAAGGTTTTGATATGATTCTAATAGACCTTTACTTCCACTAGTAGGATGGAGTGATAGGTAGAAACATGTCTTTTAATTGTAGATGTTACAACCTCCTGATTGTGAGTCATAGACCTTTCTAACACAACAAATCTCTCATCAAGGTGGCTCTTCAGATATAATTTTATTACATCCAAATTGGAGGGCTTCTGATAGGCTGGTCATCATCAGAATCTCCATAATCTAAACCCAAAACCACAAAACCAGGGTCTTCAGAACAATATTCTATCCCCTGAGCAATAGTAACTGAACCTATGGAAACAGCTTCCTCCCCCTCATATGGATCAATCTCATGATCAACCACATTCAGTTCTGCCACACCTCCTTGAGCAACTGCATCCACAGAAGGTTCCACTGCCACTTCCTCCACAGAATCATCAACAACATCTAAAATAATTACTTCTTAACCTGAATCAAAAACCTCTTAATATACACTTTCAACCTTTTTTGTATTCCCTATCAAGGGACTGAGACTAATACAATCCTCTTCACACACATCAGCAGTAGTCTCAAAGACAGCATGACTAGATTCAATGTCCTCATCCTCATTTGAGATCTCTCTAATGTCTCTTAAGAAAGTTTCTTCCTCTTCTTCTTCACTAGTCTCTTCATCATCACTATCCCTTAGGACTATCTACCTTCTAGGTAACCGCTTTGGTGGACTGGGCACACCAACATATACAGTATTAGTACGAGGATTGAAAGGATGTTCAGGATAACTCCTGTCATCTATAGGGGTATCATCTCGTTCTGCCACAATAACAGCTTCACCATCTTCATCTAAATTTGCAGTCTCTAATTCATCAGGATTTATACCTTGGTATATCTTATCCTTAGGACTATTTGGATGAATGACTTGATTTAATTCCTCATATGGCTTAGTCTCATCATGCACCCATCTTCTTTTCCAAGGGTTCCAATTTATTTTCCTCAACATCAAAATTACCTTTGTAATGCAGAAACTATCCCTTACAATAACCATATCCTCCTTATCTATATCATATCCTTTAAAATTCAATATCAATGATATCAATCTAGAATGAAATAAGGAATTGGATTTGAATGTTGTATTTTTCATAACTTTTAATTGGATCATCAGTAGCATACCAAAATTAATCTTCTGTCCATGCTTCAACAGATACAAAAGAAATATATCTTGATATTTCAAGGTAGAAATTTCCCCTCTCCTGGGACTCAATACATGCTAGAAAAACATAAAAATTATCTTTTCTTATTCTTCTATCTCAATAACATCGACTCTCCAAGGGATCCCACTCCCTGTCAGTCCAGATAAGGCTTCTTCATAAGATTAGAACTTAGTAGTGGGAGGCACCACTTCTATGTAGTAATCATAATTACCTTCATGTGGTACTGTCAGACACTCACCCCATTCAACAGAGGAGAAAGTTACACTTACTCCATTTACACATGAAGTCAATCTATTCTCATCCTCAGTATATTCAAATTTTAAAACCTCATAAAACTCATTCACTAACATTGGGTAATAGGGTCCATTGTTGTTTGAAAATCATTTGACCCAGCCATGAGCTTCATGTGCCTTTAGCACTAAGGATCCTCTCATCAGCAACTATTAAGAACATTTCTCTTTTTAAACTATGATTTCCCTTTTCGATAGATGAGGGTTTATCGGGTTTTCCACTACCTGGCTTCCACTACTCGACTTAGATCGGGGTCTCTTTGGATTTTTCACATCCCCTTCATCACTGAACAATGGTCTATTAACTCCCTCTATGAAATTTAGAGTGGTTCAAGGGTTTTATATGTGTGTTTGGTTCTTATGTTAAGGGGAACCATATTCGGGAGAGAGTTTTCGGTGGATCAAAATTTGGTATGTACTTTAATTTTATCACATAGGGATCAAAAAAAAATTAGATAAAAGAAATATGTAATGCCGAAAATGTTTCAAAATCCGATAGATAAAACTCCATGTCTTAGAAATGATAATCTATTGGTATGGTGATAATGGTGAGGTCTATCGGCGAGGTCCTCACAATGCTATATAACGGTGAGGTTCCTAACAGTGATGTCCAAAAGTGAGGTTCCTAACGGTGAGGTCAAACAGTGAGGTGCAACGGTGGGGCTCTAATGGTGATGTTCAACAGTGAGGTTATAATAGTGAGGTTCTGACTGTGAGGTTCATTGCTGAGTTTCCAAAAATGAGGTTCTATGGTGAGGTTCTTATAGTAAGGATCAATGGAGAGGTTATAAAAGTGAGGTTCAATGGTGAGGTTCAAATAGTGAGGTTTAATGGTGAGGTTCTAACAGTGAGGTTCCTAAACATTAACAATTTATCATACCTAACTCATGTTTGATGAACTTAACCTCTCTGAATCCAAAGGCTTTGTGAATATATCAGCCAATTGGTGTTCAGTGCAAATGAATTCAAGAGTTATATCACCTCTTTTATAATGATCTCTCAAGAAGTGATGTCTCACATCAATGTGCATTGTCATAGCGCGAGATACTAGATTTATAGAGATTTTAATAGCACTTCTATTGTCATAATTTATAGAGACATGTTTATATTGATATCCATTGTCTAGTAAAGTGTGTTTCATCCACAGAATTTGTGCACAATAAAATTAAGGGTTGGTGTCCTGAGAACTAATGGTTTTGTACTTTGATTACATGAATATTCACTTATTATATATTTTTCATTGTACTGCATGACTATAATAAAACAGTTTCATTGAATATTTGTGCATTAATAAGGTCATGTCAGATCCCTGCTATGATGAGAACCTTGAAATGCTATAAAAATATTCTTAAATAATGTTCTATGGTTGGATCACATACAATGATATGACACATAGTATATAGACTCTCATGTGCGAGTACTCGTAAGAAGAAGAGACTCTCTCTAATGGAGTTCGCACTTGGTAATCTCCATGATTGGAGATTATGAGAACAGACCCACCAATAGTAATTCTGCATGTCTTGGTGTCATTAGACATTACTATATATGAGCGTGTGTGATGGTCTTTAGACTGGAAAATTATCATTAACTCATGTCATGACTCACACACATAGATTTCCTGACGAAAACAGTCACGAAGACATTTGGTGGGAAGTAGGGTACGTTGGGTGTGTTAGAAATGACATGTTTTTAATGAATAAGTCGAGGAAGGATTTTTTTTCTTCCATATTTATGGAAGTAGATATCTTGGGCCCTTTGATTGAAATAGAAATATCAAATAAATTCCATGGCCATGGTGTAACGATGATTTTATTCCTGGAATTCAATGAATGACAGATCAAGCATATAGGTTTATGACACCACCATGAAACCTGCTTGATGTGATATCGATATAAAGGGATTAAATTACACAGTAAGAGATCGTATGGGGTGATACATCAATGTGACTTCAACTTCTATCTCTTGGGTTCCTTGACCCGTTTCTAGACAGTAATCATGGACTTTAGTCGAGCCCGCCTAATGCCAATGAGAAAGAGGCCAAGAGGGTCACACACTAAGTGTATTCAAGTATCTCAAGTAGAATAGTGATTATTCCAGTACGTGGTTTAATAATTATTCAAAGAATCCTAAATTGTTTTAATTTTTAATAAAGAATGAAATAAAACAATTACAGGCCATGTATCAATGACTACACGCCGTGTAGTTTTATTTTGAAAACAATTACATGGAGTGTATTATTAAATGTACTGGCTGTGTAGTTTTTATTTCGGAAAGAAAATGAATAAATTAAAAATATATATACACGTCGTGTACATTCAATGGAAATGCTGTGTAAATTGAATGTACACGCCGTGTAGTTCTAAATAAAAAACAAGTACACACTGTGTATTTATCAATACACGCCGTGTAGTTTTTCCAGTCGGGATTTTGAGGAAATATCATTTTATTAAATGATATTTATTATAATTAGTGTGGGTGCATGTCAAGGAATTAATGACTCAACATGGGGTTTTAAAAGGGATTTAATGAAAAAAAATGTGTAACACATTTATTTATTATCATAACTCTACAACCGCAAAACCAATTATAAATATCCTCACAACCCTAACTCTTTTCCCATGACAAGAGAATCGTTGTGCACAACAATTCTGGATAATTATTTCAAGGCTGGAAGAACCTCTTCCTTCAAGAATGCTCTAAATAACAAGAGATATCCTCTTCAATCGGATCAAGACGATCTAAGGCGAACAACGCGAGCAATGGTTTCTCCACAATAGCACCTAGAGAATCCTTTGGCGACATCTAGAGATATGAGGTGCATGTGTGGATCACTACTAGAGGAAGTATACACTTGGATTCTGGGACTCAATGATGAATCACATTAGAACGCGATCAATAATATCAACGAAGAAAGAAAACCAAAAGGTACTTCATTTTAATTGATTTAAATAATTTTAATCAACCTATAACGATCTTACTTTGTGGTTCCAGGAAAATCCTTTTCTTTGTCTATTTCAGTGATTAGATCGGTGGAGAATGGCATTTATCATCGTATTGATCCTGGATTGATCATTGTTAATGAGAAAATGCCAAGTGGGCACATCCACCCACATGCTTTCGTTGTGCCCATAACCTTTAATTTTTATTAGAGGGAGGTTAAAATGTTGATTAAAGTTATTTTTTTCGTTGATAATTTATTCATTTATAATTGATTCAATTGGAAATAAATAATTCTATAAATATGAATAAACGAGATCTGTTCTTCCTCCTTCATTTATTGATTCATATCACAAAAAAGGCCTTTTATTTTTAATTTTAGATTAAAATAAAAACGAGGAACTCATCTGGAGTAGCCGCTCTTTTTGTCTGTACAACACGGGAATAAACGACGTGTAATGATAACTACATGTTGTGTACTTAGGTTCAATGAACCGGCACTGGTCCACCAAACCACACAGTGTGAATGGAGTATTCCTAAGTATTTATTATGATGTGTTGTCTAGAATTAAACGGCGTGTGGGAACCGGAACACATGGTGTTTATGTTGGAGCAACACGCCATGTAGTCTAACCCATCCCAAGTGAAACCGTGTACAAAGGAGAAGTAGCCTACCACATACACAGGATTTCCTAGTCAGTTACCATGTTAAAATGAAGTACACGTCATGTATGATTTTCACATCGTGTACTCTAAAGTTTCAAAAGTACAGAAAACACGCCAAAGCTCTGGCGTGTACTTTGGATAAAATGTGAAATAAATACACGCTGTGTAAATATAAACTACATGCCCTGTACTTTCCAGAAATGGAATTTAATGAGGTTTCCTCCAAATGTACAAAGACACCATACAATGAATATGGATGAGAAGAATCTCAAGGAAATTCAGAATGAAATTTATGATAACGAATTGATTAATTATATGATCGTAATTAATTAAATTCAAGAGCGAATTATGTTGAATAATAAAACGATTAAAATAATTTGAATTATAAATATGCATAAATGTAGTTTCATGATATGGATGATCATGATCTAGGCCAAAGAACCTTTGTATGTGTGTATGGTTTCATTTAAATTTGTTTATTTTAAATTCGTTGTCCTGAGAGCCTTCTTCCAATAAAATGTAGGGCCTTCATGCCCATGGTTTCTTTAATGTAAACCCCATGTAATGGAGGATCTCCCAAGCCAGGGGAGACGGTTAAAAATCCAAATATGTGGTGAAACCAAAACAATAATACACAAAGGTGGACAGGTTGGAGTTTCAGAACACGAACCATCGGGTTCAAGGTGCTTTTCCCTAGGTCAGGATTAGCTTATCAAAATGCTAGAAAAGTTAACCAATAGAAGCTCATGATCATGAATTATTATTTTATTTCTGTCTGATTGCGTGTTTTATTAATTATGTATGCGTTTTCATGATCACATAATTATGGAAATAAACATTAATGGAAAGGTAAAATAAAATAGAAACCGGACTATGTGTAAAAATTATCAGAACATGGTTAATCACTTAAGCAAGAATCACTCAATATTAATAAGCATGTGATAATGAAAAACTATGCATAAAGAATAAAATCCCCCAAATACCATATTAAGTCAGACCAAGCCTTATATTACTTGATTATGGGAAAGAATCAATAAGACTATGTGTTTGACCAACCCTTGTTGGGACCCTAACTTTTATAAAGTAAGTTCTTATGAAAGGTTTCCAGTTGACTTAACCATATTACATCAATATGAGTAGAACTTTCTAGACTTGATGTAATATTGGAGGCAAGAGTTGAGAAAGTCCCAGTCAGGATTTCAAGATTGGGGAGTCCACTCAATAGATCAAGGAACTGTAAGCTCACAGTTGGCAAAGACCTGCCTACCTAAATACCTTCAAATATCATGGCCAACCCATGTTGGGGTTATGCGAAGGGGAATATGGATCCTTTCCACTATAATGTAAAAGAAACTGGAAATTCTGAGTTCAATGGTGAGGGAAATTGGGACTTGATAAAATAGTGGGAGAATTAATAAATTCATTTATTATTTTTCATAAAATATAATCAAAAGGTACTGAAAATAAGCTCTTTTAATTTGTAGAATCAAAATGACAAACTCTTCAAACACATTTTCTCTATGATCAATTATAGATAAAGATAATATCCTCATCAGAATTAACATTCAGGAATAGTTAAGGCGCCTTTAGGTTAACCTATGCCATGAACGAATGTTTTACGTGATGGAGTCCTCACTTCTTGATCTACCTACCCAAGGTGCGAGTGGTGAAGATTTCCTGGAATATGATCAACATTTGAGCACTTCACTAGACGTTCAATTTTTGATGCTCTCAGCAATTTTTAGGGAGCTCATGAAGTCTCATGAAGACATGGATGCCTACAGCATGATCAAGCACCTACGTGGTCTATACCAGGAGAGAGAAAGATTGGAAAGCTGTGAGATCTCCAAGGATCTATTTCAGAGAAAGCATGTAGAGGGTGCCCCATCCTAGCCTCATGTAGTCAATCTCATTGGCTAAATTGAGTTCTTGGAGGTTATTGGTTTTAAACTCCCCGGAAAATGGGTACCGATCACATTCTTATATAACTTCCCTAGAGCTTCTAAAACTTTTTTGTGAACATCAATATGAACATCATTGAGGAGTCTCTATCTGATCTTCTTATCCTCATTCACCATGTGGACACTAACATGATGCATGAAATACCTTCTTTCCTCATGGTGAATAAAAGGAACGATAAGGTGAATAGATTTAATCCCAAAGCATCTTCAAGGCCCTACAAGAAAAGGAAGATCAAAGGGGAGGAAAAACAACATGAGGTTGTTTGTTTCGCATGTGGAAAGAAGGGATACTGGAAGAAAAACTGCACCCAGCCAAGGAAGCCAGGGGAAGCTTCAGGTGCGTTTGTTATCGAATGAAATATATCTATTTCTACAAATTGGGTATTATATACTACTTATGGTGCTCACATCTTTATCCAAATACATGAACCAAGAAGATTCAGAATGATTTACCGAGGTGGGGTGGATCTATGAGCAGCCAACAGATCCAGACTCGCTGTTGTAGCTGTTAGAGACTACCACCTCACATTTCCTACTGGGATGGTATTGGTTTTGAAAGGATGTTATTAGGTACCCTCTATAACCAAATCATTATTTCAGTATCCAAATTAGATACTAATGAATTTATCTTCATGTTTTGAAGTGGATGTTCCTTCCATTATAAAGATAGCATTTGTTTTTGTTGGTCACATTTATATAATGGCCTTTATGTGTTAGTCTACACAAACCAAGTAATGTAAATCGATGAAAAAGTTAATTCACACGACTCATACCACACCCAACTTTGGAATCACTAGCTAGGTCATGTCAAAGCGAAACGTTTGACAAAATTAAAAAAAGATGGGTATTTAGATTCTTTCGAACTAAAACCACCTGGTGTATTTCATGCGTGTCTACAAGGAAAAATGACCAAAGACCCATTTAGTGGGAAAGGTGAAAGGGCTAAATATATTCTAGAATTAGTTCACACAGATGTGTGTGGGCCATTTCCAATTCAATAAAGGGGTGGGTTCTCGTACTTCATAACTTTTACTAATGATTTTAGTAGATATGGATATATATATATATACATAATGAGGAATAAGTCAGATTCTTTTGATCTGTTCATAGAATAAATGAATGAAGTTGAGAACCATCATGGTAGGAATATTATGAATCTCTTCTCAGATATAGGAGGATAATATCTTAATCAGGACTTCATTTATTTCTTACGGGTGTTTGGGATTCTATCTCAACTCACTCCTCCTTACACACCTCAGTGGAATGGTGTTTGTAAAAGGGGGAATGACACCCTATTGGAAATGGTGAGATCAATGATGAGTCTTGAAGGTCTTCCATTATCCTTTTGGGGAAATTCATTCCAAACAGCAGCACACATACTAAACCAAGTACCAACTAAATCGATAAATGGTAGTCCATATGAGTTATGGAGTGGACTCAGAGCCATGTTATCGAATTTAAATATGTGGGGTAGTGAAGCTTTTGTTAAGACCTCTTAAGTTAAGAAACATTCACCCTGTGGAAGAAAGAGTATCTTTATAGGATATCCCAAGGAAACAAGGGGATATTACCTATACAACCCCTCATAAAAAAATGTTATAGTGGCAAGACACACCATATTCCTTGAGAGGGAGCACATATTCAAAAGAGATAGTGGGAGCGAGATAGAATTTGATGAAGTCGTGTCTCAAGATACACATGAGTTGGTACAAGAACAGATTCCACAAAGCCCCATGGAAGAACAATCTGTTCTAGAGACACAAGAACTGCTTAGGAGCACGAGAGAGGTGAGAGAACCAAAATGATATGGTTTTCTTGTCACTGAGGATGGTGTCTCATTATTGGTTGACAATGTAACACCTGTGATTTTTATGAGAAATATTTTGTTTTTATGTTATATAAATCATCAAAGGAATCTTTCACTACACACAACACTAGCTCGTCTTTCTTTACACGCAATCACGACCTTCCTCGATAGCTTGCGTTGTACGTAATACCGAGTTTCACAAAATAATGATACGCTATTAAAATATTATATAAACTAGCCGTTATGAATAGTAATACCCACTTTTTGGAAATTTTATAAATTTTATCATTCAAAATGGGATTCATTTTTAGATTCGGAATATCGAAATTATCCTAGGGTGAAATTTTGGTATTTTTCTGAGAAATTTTAATTTTTGATGAATAGTGAATACACTAGTTTACTATTTAAAAACCGACTTTTTATTTAAAAAATTATTTATTTTATTTAATTTTTTTTAGCTCAAAATTGATACATAATACCTATATATGTTCAATTTAATTCATTGGAGTCATTTTATAATAATTTTAGATATATTAAAATTTTATTGAACTTTTCACAGTCTTTTTCCCACCTCCTAGGAGAATTTGAAAATGTACAAAAAACATAATTTTACCGCTTCGGTGAGTGGAATTTCGAAAATATAAGAGACAAGGTTAATATTAAGGAATAAAATTTTGTTCATTAAGATAAAAATAATTTTTTTAAATAGTAACTTTTTACTTTTTTTACCACGATTCAAAGTAAATAGGGTAATTAAGGCTAAAAATTGATATTATTATTACCCTAACACATGTCCCAATTCTACTGGATAAGTGTAATTTGACCGAAAAAAAAACTTTAGGGATAAAGTATTACACTTTAGGTCCACTTGGATTAGATTAGTACATTTAATATTATTTTATTTAAAGAAGAGTTAAAATAGTTAAAATCAATGTTTACTAACTAAAATTTTTTTAATACAGGGTTATAAATAAGATAAATTAGACTATAAATATTCATTATAAATCTAAAAGGATTTACTACAGAATGGTTTTTTATTTATAATTTATACACTTTAAATAATTTAATTTATTTATGACACAATGACGATGCAGTAATTACCTTTTTAAGGAAATATTAACAAAATTGATATTATAAATACCCAAATAAATGTAATTTGAGACTTTTTAAGAATTGAAATAATTTTATAGGTTAATATGACATATTATTATTTATTTAATAAACTTTTATTAAACTAATCATGCTGTTATGATTTTCACAAAAATCAAGTACCAAATAGTTTCAAAATTGACATAAAATAGTTTTTAAAACAAATATTATATTATTAATTGTTATTTTATTCATAAAAATATTCAGATCAACCAAATGACTTAGATAAGGTCATATATATTAATAATAAACAACTTGGGGTTCGTTTTCCTTGTTATAGTAAGTTTATTAACCATATAGTGTAAGAAAACCATAAGTCATGGGAAAAGTTAAATTATTTAACTTAGAGTTAAATCTAAATGATAAGGTTAAAATAGTAACCTAAAATTGTCTAAAATATATTGGTTGAGTGTATTTCGAAACATCCCAACCTTATCTTCTAAATAAATCAATTTGGAGCTATTAAAAACTGAATATGACTTTATAATAAAATAATACTTTAAGTTTTTCCTAAGGTGCCCCTCTCCTCCCTTATAAAAGGGAACCTCCTCCCTCTCCTCCTCACACCACTTTGAGCCTTCAAGCTCAACAAAACCCTGCCAATTTCCCTTCTCAACTTCCCTAGAAACATCATATAGGTCCTGGTATTTTTCAAAGACAATTTTTAGTGCCCTAAGTGGAGGTTAAGAAGAGGCGCTTCAAAGAATAGGTAATGTCCTTTACTGATTCTTTCAACATTATTTCTTCTTCTACATATTCTTATTTATTTTTTTCATTATGAAGTAATAAAATAAGTATCACTCATATAGTGATATGTTATTATAAATATGAAACAACCCCATTTCACCTTCTATCCATCCTATGGAAAACGAAATCACAGCGGGTGCCTACGTACAGAATAACGTCTCCACGCCATGGTGTAATCTGTTTTCCACCACCACCATACTTGGATGGGTATAATGGTTTAATTAATAACTATATATGATTATTGTAATGTGTTATTGATTCTGAAATAGTATACATACACTTCAATATAATTCCACGACCATGGGAATGATATCATCGCTCGTGTGTATACGGCCTACCGTCTCCACGATGTCATACGACTCGTTCTACATGATCTCCATTAGATAATTATTATATAAATGAATTGAATGAATAAATATGATATATATTAAACTAATACCATTCTGGAACTAAGGTATCTATAACCTAAAAATAATAATAAGAATCTATTCGGCAAAACACGCATAAGAACAAAAAGCAATAAACACCCGAATAACAAGTAAAAATGAAATATTACTAATAAGAAATTATGAATATGACAATATATGATATCATAACAATGATTAAGATCTTGTAATAAGTAAATAACATTATTTAAATAATTATACAGGAGGTTAGGACATGAACGAAGAAAATCGGACCTAAGGTAAGGGAAAATCTTGCAATCTCATTTTTATCCGAGATTGTTTATACTTCAGAATTTACTGGGGAATATTTATCATCCACATCAATGTTTCCTCAATATGTAATATTATTTATATCCTCCTACAATTGTTTAAATCCAATTTTACCCTTCGGTGAGTTTTTAGTGAATGATATTAAAAGAATCTTTTGTCGTTTTTAGTACGAAGTACTTTTTGACTTTTCTGGCCAAAGTACAAGAAGAATGTTTTTTAACTTATACGGTATGAATGGATTTTTAGAAAATTATTTCCATGAATCTTCCTTTACAATTTTTCAAGTTTATTTTTAATCAAATTCTTTATGTTTAAAATTTTATGACATGTTATGAAAGGAAAAATGTTTTCGAAGTAGAAAGGATATTTTCCTCAAGAATGGAGTTCCAGTGTTTTATCGAAATTATTTTCCAGGTAAGATAATATAGGGTTCTATTTCTATACGTATTTTTACATTGATTTTATTATTATGGAAATATTTTTATTATTTCCTTTTATCTTATATGATTTATGATGGCATGATGTTAAATAGTCCCATTTTATTACATGGGATATGCTAAGATATATGATTTATGATTTTTTGGCACACATAAGAATGATATCATTATGAGAGGGTTGGGACATATATCTCCATCCAATGCATTGGGTAAAGATTTATATCTCATGAGATAGACATGGCTGGAATGGCAGGTTAATCCAGTTCAGTGATACATGACTGAAACGAGGAGTGAACACGGTTCAGAAATGGACTTTGTCCGCTAAGATATTCTTGGAAATGAGTCTTGACTACTAAGAAATTTTTCTCTATGATTATGTGAGTATGCCACAAAGTTTCATGTTTTATGTTATGATTATTGGAATTACATTTCACTACTATTATTTATCCCATGTTATGAAATTATGATCTCTTTTGCAGGTTAAGATTTCCAAAATGTTATGTTATTATGAATATGATGTGATTGATATTTCTTTTGTTTACCATTACTGAGCATTTGAGCTCACCCTTTTGTTTTTTTTCTTTTCCCCAGGTTAGGAAAAAGTATATTAAGTAGGATATACCCAAAGGGATTCTAGATATGATGATATAAATGGGAGACAATGTAGATGCTTTATGAACCATTTGTTTATGTTTCCCGGTTTCTAAAGACACTATACCTATACGGTCCTATTTTGGTTTTGTTATGTTATATTAAGTATGCTCCAATTATGAAGTAATAACAATGTATGTAATGTATGGGTCATTATAGTTGGTATCAGAGGAAAGGTGTAGTCATACATTGGAAACTAGGATGTGAAATCCTTAGTAAGAACCCAAAGGATATATCTAATAATAGAACAACCATAGTGTTTTAGAAATGGCCATGAAAAACCTATGATAATAACTTATGTGTGAAATTTTATTCTTGATTATGTGGTTTTCCTATTATAATTAGTGTTTCTCACACTATGTTTCATGGTTTTAGTCATTGGTGGGAACCCGAAGGAACCATGTTAATGCGGAATGCGACAGGAAATGCAATGATTGTCCCCCTGAGAAACCAATCGTTATGGGAGCTGGAATGAAAAATCTTGTAGCCATGCTCACACAAATTTCTCAAGATATGAATCATGCAGGACTTCTAAACGAGCAAAGGAAGGTGCATCATTCTGTTGAATCATTCATGAGGCAGCGTCCATTCTCATTCAGCGGGTCTACTGATCCCTTAGTGGCAGAACAATGGATCAGTACCACTGAAAAGATATTTTCAGTTCTACAATGTTCTGAACATGATAAAGTCATCTGGGCGGTATATCGATTGGATGGTGAAGCTGATCAATGGTGGAATCTTATCAAGAATATGAGGCTAAGAGATAAAATTGAGTCCAAGGAATGGGATGAGTTCAAGAACTTATATTTCAATAAGTACTTCCCCCGTGTTCATCGAACAAAGATGGAGAAGTAGTTTCTTGAACTAAAGAAAAAGGATCATGAATCTGTTGGTACCTACGAAGAAAATTTTACAAGACTTGCAAAGTATGCTTTTGGTATTATTATCCAACTTGAGAGTAAGATCGATCGATTCTTTAGTGGCTTAAAAACAAGTCTTTGAAGGGCGTTATCCCTAAGGGACTTCAATAGCTACGAGGAAATCATTCGATGTGATCTCAAGGTTGAGATGGAGATTGGAGTAACCCATCAGTCATATGTATTTGATAAGAAGTGGAAAATGGAATTCATAGGAAAATATAAAGAGCACACTAAAAAAAGATGTGTTTTCCCATATGCTCAAAGTGTGGAAATAAACATGGAGGGAGTTGTCTTAAGGGGACAAGTAAATGTTTCAAATGTGGAAAATAAAGTCATCGGGCGTTTGAATGCCTCAATGATGGGGAGAAGATGTATAGTGATGTGAACAAATAAAAGGCTAGACAGAGTGCACCTCATACACATAAATGTTACAAGTGAAAGGAAAGGGGGAATTATGCTAATCAATGACCTAATCCAATGGTTGTTGGTGATGATTGACGTCAACAAACTCTTAAGGATAATGAAAAAGAAACGTCACATGAAATTTATATCAGCGATGTGGAGTATGATAACGAAGTGGTGAAAGGTACACTTACCATCCACTCTAATGTAGAAAATGTTTTATTTGATTCTGGATCCACCCACTCTTTTATTTATGATAAATTTTCTAAGGGTATTTTCGTATTACCTCAACAATTATATGTTGAGTTAGCTATGACAAACACTAATGGCACAACAGTCGCATCAAAAGTTTACAATTCTTCTCTGATTTAAGTTTTTTGGAATGTGCTTCCTGCAAATCTTGTGATCCTTCCTATAGTGGAATTTTATGTGATTCTAGGCATGGATTGGTTTTCTTTATATGGATCTCATATCAACTGCCAAATAAGGGAAGTCACATTTCATATTCCAGATCAATCTATGATCGTCTATCGATGCAAGGATGCACATAACCTTCCAGTGGAAATTTCATCCATCTTAAGGGTCTTGATTACACTAAATGAAGGTTATTTATCTCAAATGGTTGGTGAAAAACTGGCGATTGTGAATATTCCCATTGTATGGGAGTTTGATGATGCCTTTCCGGAGGAATTTCCATGTCTTCCACCAAATCGTGAAGTTGAGTTTTCAATAGAACTCGTACCAGGTGATTTACCTCTTTCAAAGACACCTTATAGAATCGCCCCAATTGAGTTGTAGGAATTGATGAAGCAACTCCAAGGGAATCTTGATAAGGGATTCATACGTCATAGTGCATCACCTTAGGGGGCACATGTTCTATTTGTTAAAAAAAGATGGATCAATGAGACTCTACATTGATTTCCGAGAACTTAACAAGATCACTATCAAGAAAAAATATCCTCTCCCATGAATTGATGCCTTATTTGACCAAATATGTGGAGTTCAATACATTTCCAAGATTGATCTTCGTTCAGGGTATCATCAATTAAGGGTCAAAAGGGAGGATATACCAAATACGGCTTTATGTACAATGTATTGACACTATGAATTTATAATGATGCCATTTGTTCTTACTAATTCCCCTTATATCTTCATGGATCCGATGAATAGAGTATTTAGAGAATATCTTGATCAGTTTGTGGTAGTCTTTATAGAAGTTATTCTTGTCTATTCAAAGAGCAAGGAAGATCATGAAGATCAATTGAGAATTGTATTAAAGATGCTGAGAAAGGATAATATTTATGCCAAATTTACCAAGTGTGAATTTTGGCTTCAAAAAGTTTCATTTTTGGGTCACATAATCACAAAAGAGGTGATATCTGTGGATCCAGCAAAAACAGAGGTTTTCGAAAGATGGTCAAAACCAACAACAGTAACTGAGTTTTGATGTTTTCTTGGTTTTTCTAGATATTGTCGATATCTTGTGAAAGATTTTTCATTATTATCTAATCCACTCACCAGGTTGACTCGGAATGGAGTTAGGTTTGTTTGTATAGAGGAATGTGAAGAGAATTTCATGGAGTTAAAAGGAAATGTATCCAGTGCACCTGTGCTCACACTACCATATAGTGGAGAGAGGTTTGTGATTTATAGTGATGCATCCAAGAAGGTACTGGGGCATGTTCTCATGAAAAATGATATGGTGATAGCTTATTCCTCACGACAGTTGATAATATAGGATAAAAATTACCCAACATAGGATTTGGAGTTAGGTGCGGTAATCTTTTCATTAAATATTTGGAGGCATTATCTTTATGGAGAAAGGTGTGATATTTATAATGATCATAAAAGTTTAAAGTATATTTTCACACAAAAGGAGCTGAATATGCGCCAAATAAGATGGTTGGAGCTGATTAAGGATTACGACTTCTCAATTCATTACCACCCTGGGAAAGAAAACAATGTGGATGATTCATTAAGCCGACAAGACCATGCTAGTTTATCCATGATGAGGATCACAAAAGTTCCAATATTTATGGATTTACAAAGGATGGATCTTGGAATTATAATGGAAGGGGAAAAATAATATCTTTCTCAAATAAATGTTCAACCATCTATACATGTGAAGATTAAAGAGGCACAGAAAGAAGATGTATAGTTACAAAAGAAGGTGAGAAATTTTCCGGAATTAAACCTTGATTGTGAGAGGATAATATGGTTCAGGAATCAGGTTTGTGTTCCTCC
The DNA here is from genome assembly GCA_963277665.1 of Viscum album. Classification (NCBI taxonomy): domain Eukaryota; kingdom Viridiplantae; phylum Streptophyta; class Magnoliopsida; order Santalales; family Viscaceae; genus Viscum; species Viscum album. The sequence continues at coordinate 1,494,166,048 of OY728151.1, read as the reverse complement.
CATCCCATAATTCAAGAAGGAGTTGCTGGATGAGACTCAAAGTTCTTCATTCTCTATTCATCCTGGAAGCACGAAGATGTATAGGGACCTGAATGAGTACTTCTGGTGGGATGGCATGAAAAGAGATGTTGCTGAATATGTCTCTCGATGCTTGGTTTGTCAGGAAGTTAACGCTGAGAGACAGAAGTCTAAGGGGATGTTATAACCATTATCCATACCCAAATGGAAATGGGAAAACATCACTATGGACTTTTCCACCGGACTTCATAAAACATCCAAAGGCAATAATGCTATCTGGGTCATAGTTGATCGTCTTACAAAGTCGGCACACTTCATTGCTATTATAGAGGATTTCTCTCTTGATCATATTTCCAGGAAATATGTAAAGGAAGTGGTAAGATTTCATGGGGTACCACATTCCATTATATCTGATCGGGATCCGAGGTTTACATCAATGTTTTGGCGATGTCTTCACCATACTCTAGATATAGAGTTGAGTCTCAGCACTGCTTATCATCCACAGACATATGGTCAGTCTGAGAGGACAATTTAAACTCTAGAATATATTTTGACAGCTTTCTCTAAGGATTTCGAAGGAGTTTGGGATCAACACCTACCTTTGGGGGAATTTTCTTATAATAATAGCTTTCAGTATAACATTCAGATGGCTCTTTATGAAGCTCTCTATGGAAAGAAATACTCAACTCCAACTTGCTGGGATGAAGTTTGGGAAAGAAAGCTATTAGGACCTGATCATGTTGATGAGATGGCAGAAAAAGTCCGATATATTCAACAACACATAAGAGCATCTCAGAGTCGACAAAAAAGTTATGCCGTTAACTGAAGAAAAAGACCTCGAGTTTGAAGTGGGTGATAAAGTGTTCTTACGAATAACTCCTTGGAAGAGAGTAATGATATTTGGAAATAAGGGAAAGTTGATCCCTAGATATATCAGTCGATTCGAAATACTGGATCATGTTGGAAAGGTAGCTTACCAATTTGCGCTTCCACTGAATCTCTCTCAAGTTCATGATGTGTTCTATGTATCACTCTTGAGACAGTACATACTCAATCCTTCAAATGTACTCAGCTCAGAAGTTGTGCCGCTTCTGTGAGTGGAATTTCGAAAATCCGAGAGACCCGGTTAATATCAACGATTAAAATTTGTTTCAATAAGATAAAAATATTTTTTTGGTGAAAAGTTACTTTTTACTTTTTTTTACCACGGTTAAAAGTAAATAGGGTAATTAAGGGTAAAAAATGATATTATTATAACCCAAACACATGTCCTAATTCTTCTGGATAAGTGTAATTCGACCAAAAACAAACCTAGGGATAAAATATTACCCTTTAGGTCCACTTGGATTAGATTAGGACATTTAATATTATTTTATTTAAAGAAGAGTTAAAAAAGTTAAAATCAAAGTTTAATAACTAAAACATTTTTAATACAGGGTTATAAATAAGATAAATTAGACTATACAAATTCATTAGAAAGAAAAAAATATTTCCTACATAATTTTATTTTATTTATAATTTTTATACATTAAATAATTTAATTTATTTATGACACAATGATGTTGCAGTAATTACCTTATTAAGGAAATATTAACATAATTGATATTATAAATACCCAAATAAATGTAATTTGATACTTTTTAAGAATTACACTAATTTTATAGTATAAGATGACATAGTAGTATTTATTTAATTAATTTTTTTCGAACTAATCATGTTGTTTTGATTTTCACTAAAATTAGGTACCAAATATTGTTAAAATTGACATAAAATAGTTTTTAAAACAAATATTATATTATTAATTGTTATTTTATTCTTAAAAATATAAGGGTCAGACAAATGACTTAGATAAGGTTATATATATTAATAATAAACATCTTGGGGTTCTTTGGTCTTGTTTTAGTAAGTTTATTAACCATATAATGTAAGAAAACAAGAAGACACGGTAAAAGTTAAATTATTTAACTTAGAGTTAAATATAAATGATAAGGTTAAAATAGTTACCTAAACTTGTCTAAAATCTATTGGTTGAGAGGATTTCAACCCATCACTACCTTATCTTCTAAATAAAACAATTTAGAACTATTAAAACCTGAATATGACTATATAATAAAATAATACTTTATGTTTTTTCTATGGTGCCCCTCTCCTCCCTTATTGAAGGGAAAATCCTCCCTCTCCTCCTCACACCACTTTGAGCCTTCAAGCTCAGACAACCCCTGACAATTTATCATCTGAACTTCCCAAGAAACATCCTAGAGGTCCTGTAATCTTTCAAAGACCATCTTTAGTGCCCTAAGAGGAGGTTAACAAGATGCGCTTCAAAGATGAGGTAAGGTCTGTTACCGATTCTTTCAACTTTATTTCTTCTTATACTTCTTCTACTTTAGTTGTATAATTATTAAGTAATAACATAACTATCGCTCATATACTGATATGTTATTATAAATATGAAACAACCCTATTTCACTTTCTATCCATCCTACGGAAAATGAAATCACCGCGTGTGCGTACCTACGTAATACCGTCTCCACGTCGTGGTGTAATCTGTTTTCCACCACCACCTTACTTGGATGGGTATAATGGTGTAAAGAATAACTATACATGATTATGGTAAAATGATATTGATTCTTAAATAGTATACAAACACTTCAATAAAATTCCCCGATCATGGGAACGATATCATCGCTCGTGCGTATGTGATGCCTACCGTCTCCACGATGTGATGCGACTCGTTCTACATGATCTTCATTGAAAAATGATTATATAAATGAACTGAATTAATAAATAAGATATATATTACACTAATACCATTCTGTAAATGAGGTATCTATAACCTAAAAATAAGAATAAGAATTTATTCGGCAAAACACGCAAAAGAACAAAAAGAAATAAACACCCGAATAACAAGTAACAATGAAATATTACTAATAAAGAGCTAAGAATATGACCATATATGATATAATAACAATGAGTAAGATAATTTAATAAGTCAATAACATTATTTAAATCATTATACAGGAGCTTCGGACACGTACGAAGCAAATTGGACCTAAGGTAAGGGAAAATCTTGCAATCTCATTTTTATCCGAGATTGTTTCTAATTCAGAATTTACTGGGGAATATTTATCATCTGCATCCATGTTTCCTCAATATGTAATATTATTTATATCCTCCTAAAATTTTGTAATTCTAATTTTACACTTCAGTGAGTTTTCAGTAAAATCTATAAATGGCATCTTTTGTTGTTTTTAGTACGAGGTACTTTTTGACTTTTCCGGCCAAAGTACGAGAAGAATGTTTTTTTAACTTATACAGTATGAATGGATTTTTAGAAAATTATTTCCAGGGAGAAACCTTTAAAACATTTCATGTTTATTTTTAATGTACTTATTTTAGTTTAAAATTGTATGACATGTTATGAAAAGAAAATGATTTTTAAGTAGAAATGATATTTTCCTCAAGAATGGAGTTCAAGTGTTTTATCAAAATTATTTTCCATCTAAGATAATATAGGGGTCTATTTCTATACATATTTTTACAATGATTTTATTATGATGGAATTATTTTTATGAAGTCATTTTATCTTATATGATTTATGATGGCATGATGTTTAATAATCCCATTTTTATTACATGGGTTATGCTATGATATATGATTTATGGTTTTGTGGAACTCATAAGAATGGTATCATTATGAGATGGGTGGGACCTATATCTCCCTCCAATGCATTGGGTGAAGATTTATATCTCATGAGATAGACATGGCTAGAACGGCAGGTTAATCTGGTTCAGTGATACAAGACTGAAACGAGGAGTGAACTCAGTTCAAAAATGGACTTTGTCTGCTAAGATTGTCTTGGAAATGAGTCTTGACTGCTAATAAATGATTCTATATGATTATGTGTGTATGACACAAAGTTTCATGTTTTATGTTATGATTAATGGGATTACATTTCACTACTATGATTTATCCCATGTAATGAAATTATGATCTCTTTTATAGGAAAATATTTCCAAAAATGTTATGTTATTATGAATATGATGTGATTGATATTTATTTTGTTTACCCTTACTGAGCATTTGAGCTCACCCTTTTGTATGTTTTCTTTTCCCCAGGTCAGGAAGAAGGATATTACGTAGGATATTCCAAAAAGGGATTCTAGATATGATGAAATAAATGGGAGACAATGTAGATGCGTTATGAACCAGTTGTTTATGTTTCTCAGTTTCTAAAGTAAATATACCTATATGGTCGTATTTTGGTTTTTTTATGTTGTAATAAGTATGCTAAAATTATGAAGTAATAACAATGTATGTAATGTATGGGTATTTATAGACAATTAAGATCCACTTACCTATAAGAAAGCAGTTGAAGGCATAGACATTGCCAAGTGGCAAAAATCCATGAATTATGAAATGGATTCCACGTACCAAAACCAAGTCTGGATTTTTTTAGATCCTCCAGTTGATGTAAATCCTATTGGTAATAAATGGGTATTAAAGAAGAAACTGTACATGGAGGGGAAATTCGGCACCTATAAGGCACGGCTGGTTACAAAAGGTTTTAGACGACATCAAGGAATTGACAATGATGAAACCTTTTCACCGGATGCGATTCTGAAATAAATTAGAATCCTATTGGCCATTTCCACTTACCATGACTATGAAATTTGGCAAATGAATTTCAAAAAAGCATTCCTTAACGGGAACCTCCAGGAAGATGTCTACATGACACAACCTGAAGGGTTTGTGACTCCAAAGGATGCCAACAAGGTACGCAAGTTGCATAAATCCATTTATGGATTAAATCAAGCATCATGGTCAATTGACATTCGTTTTGATGAATCCGTAACTGAATTTGTATTTGTTACGATCTAATGTGTGCCTTGTGTCTATAAGTGGTTTAGTGGGAGTGCAGTCGTTTTTCTAATAGTATATGTTGATGACATATTACTAATTAGAAATTAAGTACCTGTCTTACAGTCAGTTAAGGTATGGTTAGATAAATGCTTCCCTGTGAAATACATGGGAGAGGCAGAATATATTATTGGGATCAAGATGCATCATGATATATCCAAGAGAATGCGAGGCCTAAGTCAAGGTACATACATTGAAAATATACTGAAGAGATTCAGCATCGAATAGTCCAAGTGGGGGTTGTTTCCAATGTCACATGGCATTAATCATTCCAATAAAATGTGTCCTCAGACACATGAGGAAAGAAAGATAATGGCAAGAATCCCATACGAATCTGTGATTGGGTTAGTCATGTATGCTATGAAATGTACGAGGCTAGGTGTTGCTTACGCATTAAGTGCGGTAGGAAGATATCAAGCTGATCCAGAATACCACCATTGGATTGCAGTCAAGACTATCCTTAAGTATCTGAGGCGTACTAAGGATATGTTCTTGGTTTATGGAAGATGTGAGGAACTAGTCATCAAAGGATATGTAGATGCTAGTTTCTAGACTGATCATGATGACATGAAGTCATAGAATGGATTCATCTTCAATTTGAATGGAGGTGTAGTGAGCTGGAATATCTCAAAGAAAAGTGTGGTGGAAGATTCTACAGAGGAGTCTGAGTATATTGCAGCATATGAGGTAGTTAAACAAGCAGTATGGATGCAAAGATTTAAATTATGGTTGTAAATCAATAAAAATAACAAATATGGTTTAAGATAAAAACAATTATGTTTCAAAAAATTATATTTATTTTGTTTATATTAAGATACAAGATATTTTATGGATAATATATTTACACTAATTTTAGTTGTAATTGATACGTAATAAGATGGGAAATGTGTAATATCTTATAATATATTATTTCACTATGAGAATAGTATTTATTACATATTTATGTTATTATTTGATTGCTATGTTTTCAATATTAGGAATTCAAATTTCACAAAAAAAATCATTTTTATAATCATAATTTAAATATTAATATGATGTGATCTTTTTGAATTCATTAGACATAATTGATTTTTCGTTGAATAATGGAAAATATATATTTTAATAAAACTATAAATCATATTAATTTATTATTATATAATAAATTCATAAATTTTTATATAACATTTTAATTAAAAAATATTTTTTAATTAAAAATAATATACTTTTTTACATCATCCCTAATTTTATTATTTTATGATCCTAAGTAATATTTTTAATATAAAATTGTTTTTTTTTCATTTCATTTAATTAAATATTATTTTAGTAATATATCAATTTGAATTTTTTTTTGATATGCACATATTTTTTATTTTTTTCGTAAAATAATTGAAATCATGAAAAAATTGATTACATTATTCGACACATTCATTTTAATCATAAAAATGAAAATTTTGTTTTCTAAAAACTGGATTTTACATCGTACATGTGCTAAATAAAAAGGTTTATTTTTATTGACCTGAAAATTTAATCAAATAAAATGAATTAAAAATTATGAATTATCATGTTTAAAATTTATAACATATTCTTTTATTTATGTAATAAATTTAAATTACATAGGAAAAACTAGTTACCACTTTGAACAGAAAAATAGTAAATGTGAATATTATAATAGTAAATGACTTATAAACATGATTACAATTAAAAACATATTTATAGTTGATGATAAAACATATATCATATCACAATATATAAAAACCCATTATTATTATTCTATACATGAGAAACATGTTTTCTTTTTATATTACATTGAATGGTTTTCATAATTTCTATTCTCGCCAATTATAAAAAAGGCCTCTCACTATACATTCAATAATGGCAAAAGAGTTGAATATTTCCCTAAATTTTATCCTGTTTTTTCTTCCCCTATAATCCCCTTCCTTTTCCATAAAGCCATCGTCACAAGATATTGGCCAAAGTCTTTCATTTATAAGGAGTCTACTAATGGATTGGAAAATTCCTCAACATGAGTTCTTTTTCCTAACATATATCTTCCCTAATCATAATTTCTATAATATATTTTTAATATTTATATATAATTAAAATAGTTTTGTTTTTATAATTAAAGATATTATTCAATTTTGATAACTATAAATAACCTTCCTTGTTTCCTATTAGAGAAAATAAGACCATTATTCATGTGATTTGGAGACTGTAACACCAATAATGTGGTGACTTACATTTTTTCAAAAAACATATATATATATTTTTAAGATAGAGAAATTGAAAAATAAATGTAAAACATAATATATAATTATTAATATTAAACTAAAATTTAATTACACCTTCATTCCATATCGTTCTTCGATAAAGGAAAATTATAACCATGTTGTGTGTCGACTTCTGCATCCATCATGCAGTGCTTCTCAATTTTTAATCTTGTTTATCTTCTTTTTCTAATATATATTAAAATCATATTCATCGCCATAAAATTATATAATATAGTTTCATTATCCTTAATGATTCATGATAATATATCCAGAAGAAACAACACTCATAATAATAATCATGCATTAGTTATGGTAAATTATTGTTTCATTCGGTCCAACCACCAAAATGATAAATTCAATAAAAAGATATTATAGATGACTATGAGTAATTAATGAATATGTATAAATTATATAAATATAAATATAAAAATATTGTTTTTTATATAATGGTAAAATTAATATAAAAATCATTAATTAATATACAAACATTCGCTATCAAAAATCATTGAAAATTACTGGTCAAAATTTTCATTACCTTGAAGAAAATTATCATATAATAAAATTATAAATTTATGAATAATTATTTAAATTTTCTTAATATACCTTTTTTTATTTGATAATGAGGACATTTATAATAATAAAGTAGATCAAAAACTCAATTTTGAATCTAGACCAAAATAATTGATATTACTCCCACATAATATCAAAAATAGATTATATCTAACTATTATACACATAGATAATAATTATAAATCATGTTGATAAAAATATTATTAATTCGAATATGTTTAAAAAATATGTGATTAATGAATGTATTTTTTATACTGTAGATTGGATCTATTTAGTGAATGTTTGGAATAAAGTTAAGGTTTCATTTTCATAAATCTAAATACTTAATACATGATTATGTTATAGACCCTTATTTAAATATAATAGTGTACATAATAACCCATTGAACTTTTAATTATGTTTACCTAAAAATTCATGATATCAATTTTTTCATCTAATATGAAATCATTCACGTTTATTTGATTCAAATGATTAAATGGTTGCAAAGGTATGTGTTAACATGTATTTATACCATTTATTAACAAACATTATTTTTTAAAATCTACTCTTAAATAATTTTATTTATTTTATGAAATGAATTATTTATATGGTATTTCTACCATTCATTCCATTGATATAATATTCATCCTTCTAAAATAATTATCACATGATTCCTTCATCAATGAGTTTTTTACATTAATGGGGTCTCTTGTGACAATTTTCACCCCTTGAAAAATAATCTTATTATATATAGTGAAATCTTTTATAAAGGGTGTCTAAAATAACTGTTTTATTTTTTATAATAACCTAATCATTTTTCATTATATTTAAGGTCTCGTTTTATGTTCTATCTTTTAGGGGGTATTTATTTTAATTTATCAAAAGATATATGTTTTATCATTATATATTATTAATTCCATGAGAAAAGATTTATATATAACTAATTTTTTTTGTATAGTTTAATCAATTTCATACAACATTCATGTATAATAATTTCCTATTACTTCATGTAATATTAATTTCTTGGAATCTCCCCATGTTGTGTTTATGGTTACATTTTCATCTCAATTTTTTTCATTGACAAATGAATCAGATTCTGAACATGTTACCATTTCATAGTATATATATTGTCTATGAATTACTTTATAAGTATTATCATACGATTTATTGACATATTCAACTGGTAGAAATCTAGTAGAACCATTATATTCAAAATCAACATCAGTTAATGCATGATATTTCATTCAATTCATTTCCTATTTAAATTCCATATTTTTATATAATTTTGGAATGGAATTAACCAATATATAAATAACAAAATTTTTTGTGGATATTAATAAATAACTAAATAACTACTACTCTATGTAATATTAGTTTGAGAGAAATAAGATAGAAGTATATTACATGTGTGGATTGGATAAATAATGAAAATCTTTGTACCTGTTATGTCAATATAGACGTTTCTTTATTTATATAACACCCCATGATTTTAAATATTCATACTCTAATATAAAATGTGATGACCTCAATATTTTTCCATACATGCAATCCTAAGACTATAAGAGAGATGATATAACAAATATTTATGAAATAATCATTAAATTGATAGGTATGAATATTACTAAAAATTTATTAAAATGTTGACCGATTTTCTTATAACTAAAATGTATTCATTAATTTATAATAAATATATAGTTAAATTTTAGCAAATTGACTTTATTTTTCAAATATGTGTTTTCTAAAAAATTGATTTTGACTGAATTTTGAATGAGAACAACATAATTCATTTGTATAATATTTAGAAACATTATTTGGGGAATCAAATATTGTTATCATAATAATAATGTCAATAATATTTTATAGATTAGTTATTCAATATTTATTAAATTATTTATTAATCTTTAAATATTGAAAATTTCTATTTATTTAAAAAATATAATTTATTTTCATGTAAATGTTGTATAATGTTTTTAATTTTATTCTATATTAATATAGGAATACTTTAAAATTATATTAAATATATAAATTAATAGAAACAAGTTTTTATTAAAATAGTTTGTCTTTTTAGGATTTCTATAAATATAATGGAATATTTTCTATTCTATATATTGAGTTGTTAAAAGATTCTATGTCTTGAGGTTCCCCATATTGACATAATAAAAAATTTATATATATTATTTCCAACATTCGAAATTTTTTTATGATAATTGAATATGTAATGAATAGAGTATCATATTATAAATATAAGTGCACCATTAAATTTTTATTGTGGGTTTTACTATAAATATGACCTAATCTTTGTGTTTGTCGATTGTTGGGCTTGTGTGCCATCAGGTGCATACTAATTGTTTGAAAAAATAATTAATTTTGAATATTTTTTATTAATTAATCTAATCAATAATCTCTTTATAATATCATATTTATAGAAAATACCTATGGATATCTACATGACTATATGGATTGAGAGAGGAGGTGATGGAGGAGAGAATTGGGGGATGAAATTGGAAATGAATATCTATTTTTTCCATGAATATCCTAAGCCAAAAATGTTTATGGACAATTCTAATGAATATATTACAAATAATTCACTATTTATTAATCCATACACGAGGTAATATGTATTTATTTTAGGGATTTTATCCCATTTGTTTCCCATATTTAATTTTAATATTTCATATTTCAAGATTTATTTTTAGATTGATGGTCGATTTTTCAGTTTTGATGTATCATCAAATTTTTTTAATAAATGATTATCTATAAATAAAATTTTAAATTTTAGTTTGTTTTATAGAATATACATCCACATATTGAATCCAATAAAATTAATACCATATGTTCACTCCAAAAATATATGTATTTTAGTTTTCCCTCACTGTTCTCTAATCATTTATCTTCAGTATCTCATTGAATCTTGTGCTAACCCAAGGCCACTAAAATACCATTATGCAATTATTATTTTTCTCCATATATAATTTCCATAGGTTCAATATTTATATATATATCACAATCATAATGTGTAATGATGTTATATTATCAATATCATATTTAGATATAACCGATTCATGGTTTTTGACATTCGAACAACATAGTGTGATGTAAGTGATTATCGATTTTATTTGAAATCAAGATTACGATAACTAGTGAAAACGAAACACATTAGATCCTAGCTCTTAAGTTATTTAATTTTCTATTACTGAAATTGATTGTGGTTGCACTTCTATAGAGACATGATAACTACTATAGAGTTTCAATGAAAATTTATCACTATATAACACTACTAGAAAACAAGGCTATAGACACAGACTTATAGCCTCCGTTTTATAAGTCTATGTCTATAGCTTAGTTTATACCCATAGTTCTATTAAAATTGTGTCCATATCATAATTTTTAGCCACGGATTAAAAAAATCGTAGTAATGTTATTTTTTTACTATCTATTGGGCTCCTCCTCCCTAGTATGCGACTCCTCTCCTCCCCTGATCCACGAGTTCCTCCTCCCCACTATCCATGACTCCTCGAAACCTTGACCTAGACTTTTTCTCCATGCACTCCTCCCTGACATCGCTGCTACACTTCCCGGCGATCAGTGTTTCACGGCAACCTCCCCACCCTCGCGCTTAACTTTCTCCTCCCACCCTCAACCTTATCCCTTGGGGAATACTCCTTCTCCCTTTTCGTTCAACCTCCCTCGCTGTTCCTCCAGAGACTGAATGGTCATGGATTGTATCCTGTATGTTGATTGGACTTTTAGGTTTTTCCTTTCCCGCACACTTGGTTTCTCATGAATATGTGAAAATTGTAGGAAATGTGAAAGTGATTTCAATGCTGTGCTTCAGAGTTTAGGGGTAATTTTGTATAGGAGGGCCTAGGCCAAGCTAACACAAATTCCTCAACTGGTTCTGGGCATTGATAATAGGTTTTGAAATTTATTTGATTTCTCATGTTTCCTTGTGTTTTTCAAAATAATAGCTATGAAATCCCTTCATAAATGAAGATTCTATTTTGTAATGGTCTTGGGAACTCTCCAACAATCACATCCCCGAGATACTTTATTAGGGCCAAAAAATAGATGATAATTAGTTCAACTAAACCTAATATGGATTTTGAAAAATATAGTGAATTTAAATGGTCATCCATTGGATATTCCTATGTATCCCAAAAAGAAAGTGATAATGACTCCGATAATCCTTGTATTTTAAAGTATGACAATATCAGCCTGTATTCATGTACAGAAAATCAGCAAGACATTTTGGTTGATATTGGTATCCAAGGAATTGTAATATCCCTGTATTTTGTTTATTCCTCTAACTCTTACATGAAAATAATAGATATTCTCGATATTCTCGAAGGATCAATTTCTTAGTGTTCATATAGTTGGGCGATTCTAAGGGGTTTTAACACTATTCTGAGGCATGAGGAAAAAACTAGTCCACACATCAATATGATGGAAAATTATGAATTTTCATCCTATTTTGATAAATATAGCATGGTTGAAGTTACAATTGTGGGTGGTTACTAAACCTGGGGTAGATACACCATCAATGTATTACACGCTATAAAATTGGATAGATTTTCTGTTCATATTGATGACAATAATTATATTATTGATGTATTAGGTATGGCTCTCCCAAAAATGTCACTATTACCACAATCATTTTATGGTGGATATTTTCACAAATAAATTGGCATCATCTCCCCTTCCATTTGAATTCAACAATGCCTGAATTTTTTCCCTTGTTGTAGGGAGATTATCATCATTATATGGAACATGGAAATTTAGGGAATCCCTCTTCAAATCATGGAAGAAAGTTGAAGAATGTTAAAAGGATGATTATTTTCTTAAACAAGGTATATTTCTATAATATGTGTAATGATATCAAAGAGCCTGAGAAATCCTTACTACAACTTCATAATATTAATCAGAATCATAATGATCCTTCAAATGATGAGATTAAAACCCTCTCTCGGCCTTATGAAAACCCATTTCTGAAAGAAAGGATAGTCTAAAACTAATATAATATAATATGGATGTAGGAGGGAGATTGAAAAACTATATTTTGTCATTATCTACACAAGGAAAAGTGAATTTGAAGAGGATTCGATACATATAGAATCGAGGGGTCTTTACAGAACTCAAAAAATCAATTTTCTAATGTTATGGTTGACTATTATGGAAGACTGTTCTCAAAGAAATGAGAATAATTTACCTTCCAGATGATGGATAAAATTATTTTTGTTGTTGAAAATAATAAAAAAAAACTCTTTAACTAAATCTTGTGATGATAATGAGGAAAATAGTTAACTCATCTGCTTATTTAAGTGTGTGTTAGGGCATGATGTGTTCACAAAAAAATTTATTATGGTTTAATTAGTTATTTTTATTGTTTATTTATAGAATTATATGAAATAATTATTTAATAATACTTCTATACCTTATGGAATCAATTACAATTTTAGTACATTGATTCAAAAAAGGATAATGTAGTGGATATTAAATACTTCAATCATATTTCCATTGGGAATTCAATTCCAAAAAATTATTAGCAAAGTCAGTGCTTTGAGGCTATGATATATTCCTTGAGGAATAACATAATGAAATAAATTTGGCTTTATAACTGGAAGAAAAATCCAAAATTACCTATTCACTTCCACAAAATGTATCGACATTTTGAAGAACAATGGTAGGAATGGGAACATTTAACTAAATATTTCTTAAGGAATCATAGCCTATGCTTATTCATGTGAGAATATATATAATTATACTATTATGGTAGTTTATCCTTATATTTCTTGTTTTACATTATTTCATTTATGTTTTCCGTTTTAATCCTTACTCCTATCATTTGAGACACCACAGGCATCTCCAAATATTTTTTTGACTCACAGGGGGTGTGCAGGCTAGGGGGTTGGTGCAGGCTAGGGGGTGGTGCAAGCTAGAGGGATGAGGGGGTGCAGGGGGGGTTCAAGGGGTCTGTGCAAACTAGGGGGCTTGGTGGGGGGGGAGGGGGAAGGGGTCAGGGGGAAGGGGGCAGGGGGCAGGTGGTAGGGTGCAGAGGGTAGGGGCAGGGGAGGTCTATAGAGCAGGGGGCATGGGAAGGGGGAAGGGGGTGGGTGGAGAGATGAAGGGGGCATGGAGGAGGGGGGACGGGGGTCAGGGGATGGTATAAGGGGGAAGGGAGGAGGGTGTAGGGGGAAGGGAGTAGGGGGAAGGGTGGAGGGGGCAGGGGGTAGGGGTGGATGTCTGTAGGGCATGGGGAGGGGTGGGTAGAGGGGGTAGGGTGGAGTGGGGAGGTTTGCTAGGCAGGGGTAGGGGCGGTCTTCAGGGGTGTGTAGTTAGTCCTTATAGGTTTCTTTAATCATAGATAAGGTTGAATAAGCATTAGATTCCATCTCTAACTCCCCCATATCACCATGATGTGGTTTCTCCAAATATAACCTCCTATTTACGCAGATTACTTTCACTAAATCACGTCTTAATATTAGTTTCAAGAAATCAGATTTTATATGACACCACAAGTTGTTATTCGTATGGCTTTAACACATTATCTTTTAAAAATCCTGACCATTATGTCCACTTTTATTAATTATAGATTATAAAGATAGATTTGGATCCCCCAATCTATCCTCCTTTTGGTGGGTCGATTCCACTAACCCATTGCATGACTTTACCAATACATAGTTATATTCAATATGATATTTTATATTACATTCACTGGTGGAAATCCCACTTATACCAACACCTGCATACCAACGGTTTGAAAAAACCGTTGGTTTAAGTAATAATTTGATGTGTTTTCCCAACAGTTTCATTAAACCATTGGGAATAGATTACATTAGACAATATTTTCCTATGGTTTTAGAAACAGTAGGGAACCCCCCGCCCCCGCCTCCAAATAATATTTTGGTACGGTTTTAGAAACCGTTGGGAAACCCCCCCCCCCAAATAATCGTAGCTAACCCACGAATAGATCTCTCTACATATCGTTGAATAGATCTCTCCTCCGTCGAACCCTACTTCCCAAGCACGAACCCACGAGCTCACTTCCTACATTGAAAAAAAATCTATCCTTGAACAGATCTCTCCAGTAAATGAGATCTCCTCCTCCAACGAGATCTCTCCTCCAACCCTACCTCCCAAGCATGAACCCTACTAGGTGAGCTAACTTCCTCCATCGTGATCTCACTTTCTCCAGAACGGATCTCTCCAGGATTTCAACACTATTTCATGTCTACATCATTTGTAAGATACATTGAATCTTAGATCTCTCAATCCATTCTTTGATTCAAACATCTTGATTCATTGTGTTCGGCTTGAAATTGGTTAATTCCTTTTATTTTACACTTTGATATTCTTCTAATGGACTTGATGTGGTGTATTTATTAGTTTCCATATGGGATTCTGGTGGATTACATTCATCAAACCTTGATGGTTTTGGATTAATATTATTTTTATTATGGTGGGTGATTTTAAAAATCTCCCTAATGTCTTCATTGGTTTTATAGTATTTGTATCATGTATGATAGTGTCATCATGTCATGTGTGTGAACTCTTCTATTTAGAATCCATTGAAATTTCTCAAATCCTCACTATTAGACATTCCACATATCCTGTTGGATCCATTGGTGATAAATACCACGATACTTTGGCCACAAAAGAGGTGTTCTTATCTATAACCAAGTGTTAGAGCATGGATGGTATGAGTCTAGTGCCTTATACCTGGGATGAGAAATTCATTAACGAATGAATATAATTGTGAATTAAATTTTCTTCTTCTCAGGAATTTTGAATTATAATTTGTAATTATCAGTATGTGAGTTGGAATTGACACAATTGAAATGTGAATTAATAATGTAGCATGTAATTGTATAATTGGTATGAACTTGGAAAAGACACAATGTTATATTGACATGAACTAATATTTGGCATAATGTAATATGAGGAATGAGAATTGGTAATTTTAATGAATTAAAAAATGTGTCATATGTCAAAATATTTTTCATGTTTTGGTGTTTTGTTAGGGGTTTTTCTCTTAGTTATTCTTGACGCATGGTTATATAATACCTGGAATGGTTACTACACACTGAGCATTATTTATTATCTTTGGGAATGAAATCTTTTCTATAATGAGAATTCACAGAAATTCCATTAACCCAAGAATGATGAGAGATATCCCTATAATTGGTAATGTGGGTTAGGTGAGTAGTCCATGTAATGGGTAATGTACCTTCTCATGGTTCCATTTCAAGGAAATCATCATGGATAATGGTAGGCATGGATACACATATATGGAACTCTATTGAATCATGTTCGACATAACCTTGGTTCCAACCTAGAGCTCGACTGTTGGCAGGATAATTAGATGATCAACATTAAATTAATGAATTCATGAAAATCAATATCATACTATGATATATGATTCATTTTGGTTTTCTCAAAACATAAAAATTGTTATCATTGTAGTGTTTGTAGATATAAATCATCAGAAGTTCACATAGAAGATACCATGAGAACATTATTTCTTTGTGATTTAGGTGAACAAAATTTGATGTTTTTCTATTTTCAGAAAGAATATCATATTCTATGTGAAATCATTTGGAGCTCATAGAAATGTTAAGCATAGTTTATGTGTATAATTATTCATACCAAATATTCCTTTTGGATGCAGTTGTCATGTGAATAGAGTGTTATAATTTGAAAATAAAAATGTTATCTAATGAATACTTTTTAATAGGTTCATGATGCATGTGAAGGGAAATTTCTTTACGGATAAATGTGTTGTTCTTTTTGGATTCACATATAGTTGAATGGGTAACCAAATTTTACTAAATTATAAATTGTTATCTTTATGAAAAGTTCCTATGAATATGTCATTAACTCATGGGAAAGGTGTTGAAACTTTTTGATAGAAGTGATTAACAAGAATTTATTTTTTTATTTTCTACATTTTAATTTTTTCATTGTAATAACAACAATATATGAAGGATTAATTTTGCAAAATTATTTTCCCTCAAAAAAATATATATGTGAAGTGTGTGTTATGTGACATTTCTACTCGAGTGTTGTTTTATATAAACAAGTATGGTAATAAGGTGGATTTTTCAGATTCTAAGTTATTAGGCCTTTTTCTCAACACTGGAGAACATTTCTTTGAATATCAAAAGTGTTTGATTTTATTTGTGCTTTCTTATTTCTCACATTGTAAAAATTAATGTTGAGGAAACATGGTTCTATCTTCTTTCACATGTTTATTATTATTTTATAATTGCATATTCACATGTGTAATTAGAGAACTCTCAATGTATTTCTTTTTTTGGTTTATCCTTTTATAACTCATTAGACTATATGATCAAAAAAAAATTATTATCATGTTCAATATTCTTCATAGGTAAGGATCCATTTTTTGTTATGATATATTCTATATGATTAGAAATTGTGTACACTAGTAAACTTTTACTATCATGTGGGAAAAAAACATACATCGAACAAAACCAATATAAGCTGAAACTCGAGCCAACTAATTATATACCATTAACAGGAAGAATAATTGTTAATTAATAGGAATGTACTATTTGGTAGTATCATTTTGAAACATGGATCTATTTCCCCCTTTCATGAAGGAACATGACTTGACCGATACAGCATTGTGGTTATTATATGTTGGGAAGTGACGTGTATAGTCACAAAAGGAATGTATGTTTTAGTTTAGTTTTTAGTTTATTTTCATTATATCATTTTCCACATATGTCTTTTACTTCTTTATGTGAAAAAAGGGTAATTATATTCTGTGAAGGGGGGAAAATGGGGTTCAGATTGATTTAGTCTGCTGGCTGTGATCCGAGGTAATATTATATGGTTAATACTTGTCTCGAACCTCATATATTTGGGGATTTCAGTGTTTTTGACTCTATATTTTGTTTTCAGTAAGGTGTTGGATAATTTCATGCTGGTTCGGGTGGATTTGGTTCTCCCAATCGAGGTAAGGATTTATTGTCGTTGGTTGGTTTCACACTGGTTATGTAGCAACTTTTATGTGTTTTAATGTTCCTAATATACTTTGTGTAGTGCGTTGATCCATACTTCTAGGTTTTGAGTAGCCATGTTAAGGGAGACTCGCCTGGGTGCATAGGTAAGAATGTATTTGTATGTGGGTTCCCCTAATACATGTTTAGTCAACCATGGTAGTGATTATGCACGTATGGGGCTATATGTGTCCATGTATATATATATAAATGCATATGTTGTTGAGTGAATACTGGTATATGCATATAAGCATATGTGCAAGGATCCCCTTGCACATGCTCATGGCCATGTGGGTGTGTGCTTTGGGGCTAGGAGTCCTTTCATGTGTGTGAAGGTGTGTATACCCTATTGGGAAGCATCAACGTTTAGTTAGAAAGCTCCAAGAGCCGAAGAGGACAGTTTGGTTCCGCCATGAGGTGGGATCCCTCTTCTATCCTATTTAATTCAAGAATTATTTAAATTGAATTTAGTTTCTCTCTTAATTCTGCTTAATTATATTGAATTTCATATTTTGAATATGTGTTATTTAATATAATTGTTTCATTTGTAAATAATGTCCTGTTTTTATTATAAAACCCCTCCAACAGAGGTGCGATGTCTGCGAAAACTCAAAGTGATAGTTATGTTGATCTATTTATTTAATTATTGCATTTGATTTGTGCTGAATGAGTTTTATAATAAATGTTAAATACAAGTAAATAGATTTTGTGATAAAGCAATGCCAGGAATTTATAATAAAACCCCAACAATGGAGATATACTTCCTTCTAAAACAAAGAGTAGTGATAGTAATTTGTATCATGTTTAGATTTGGTTTGAGTCTTTCATATTCCTCTTGTTGGTGTTTGTTTTGTGGCTAGTTAGTTTTTGTTTTCTTTGAATAATATAAATTGGCTAGTCATACTCGTTTAACTCAAATGACATATCCTGAGTAGGTATATGCCTTGAGAATGACACTTTCCTTTTCACGCTTTGATTATTATAAATAAAATTTCCATTAGTAGGCAAAGTGAATGAATTTGTAAATGGTTTGTGTAGGGTGTATGATTTGTTTCCATTGTTTTGTTTCCCTTTAGACGTTGCGTCATTATGCCACTTGCTACAAACTTCTCTGGAAATACCTTGATATAGCATATTAAATAGTTGATATGTTCTATAATCTACTGGTGGGGAGATAGTCGGAATGTCGCCCCACCTCCTCCCACTACCTTCGCTCTTGGCAAGAAGATGTTGCCCCACAGATGTCGCTGGATTGGGAAAACATGCCGTCGTCACATCGCGGTCATGACATCGTCACGTCGTGGTCACGCCATGGTCATGTCGCGGTCATGCTGTGGTAATGCCGTGATTTGGCCCTGCTTAAGGATGACACCCCATGGCGGTTTGTAGTGATAGTATTCATGAGTCTTGTAATCAATGTAGAGACTTACTAATCACAATTTCTTCTGATAGAGCGATGACCAGAATGTCGCCCCGACTCCTCCTTCCCCCATCGTTTTTGGTCAGAAGATGCTGCACCACAGAGGTCGCTAGACCGAGCCAACACACCGCAGTCATGCCACGGTCACACCATGATTTGGCCCTGATCCAAGACGACACCCTGTGGATGTTCACAGTGATAGTATTTCATGAGTCTTTTCATCAATGTAGAGACTGACTAATCATAATTTCTGCTGGCAAGGAGATGGTCAGAATGCTGCCCCGCCTCCTCCAGCTTCCATTGCTCCTGGCCGGAAGATGCAGCCCCGATGTTGTCACTGGATCGGGCCAACATGTTGCGGTCACGGTGCAGTAATTCAGTGATTTGGCCCTACTCTAGGTTGACACCCCACAGCAGTTCACAGTGATGGTATTCCCTGAGTCTTGTGTTTAATGATGAGACTGACTAATACAAATTTCTGCTGGTGGAGCAATGGCCGAAATTTTTCCCCGCCTCCTCCCACTCCCTTCTCTCCTGGCCAGAAGATGGTGCCCCGTGGATGTCACTAGACTGGGCCAACACACCATAGTCACGTCGCGGTAAAGCAGCATTCACGCCATGGTAATGTCATGATTTGGCCCTATTCCAGCCACATCCAGCCCACACCAGCCCCCTTCCACCTTCATTTCAGCCCGCTACCACCATCATTCCTGCCCACAACATCCCCCCTGCCACCTTCAAATCAGCCTACACCATCCCCCCATCACCTGCAACCAGCCCCCTTCCACCATCATTCCAGCCCCCTTCCACCTGTATTCGAGCCCACACGATCCCCCAACCACCTTTAATACATCCTGCACCAGCCACCACACTATCCACCACCCCCAGCCTCTTTCAGAACACTCATTCCATCCCTCTACCACCTACAAAATATCCCCAGCCACCAGTTCCAGCCCTCACCAGCCCCCAGCATCCTACATCCTAGCCCGCACCTACCCCCTGTCACATATTCCAGCCCACACCTGCCCCGGCCATCCCCCTTCCGCCAGTCTACGCACCCGCACCAGCCACTCCAGCCCGCACCATCCACCACACCAGCCCCCATCCTCCTGAATTCTAGGATGATCGAGAAAAACACCATGAAAATCACAAAAAGGAAAGGCGAAAGTGGATCCCCTTTCTCGATCCCTCTTTTCACCGAAAATTATTCATGTAAACTTCCATTAATGTTCACTAAGAACATTAGGGTAGAGACATATGTTTTAACCCAAGAAGAGAACCTATCCAGAAATCGGATCATATCCAATGAATCCCATAAGATTTCCCACCTGACCGAATAAAAATAATTGAATAAATCGATCTTGAAGGAACACCTAGGAACCCTGGAATCATGATGGTATCCCCACAATAATTCCTAGGTACCAATATTATTTGGATGAATTGGTTTTGGTACTAAAGGATGAAGATATTTTTATCCATATTTATATTTATGAGTCTCTTAAGGTTATTTTTTTGACCATCCTACTAGAGGTTCTGAGTTATAAGTGGTGCAAGTCTATTATTCAGGCTAAGACAGACAAAGACTATTCTTAGAAATGTTTCAAGGAATTGGTCATTTATCATTCTTTCATAATGCAGCGAAGGTACTAAGGACTATATAATTAACTAGGAGGGGTTCTCCATGTGGGGTGTCTGTGGGCTGTCTCGGGGGGGGGGGGTGTCGGGGTGGTCTACAGGGTAGGGAGGATGGTGCTGGTGGTGTGTCTAGGAGGGGATGTCTAGGGGGGGAGTCTAAGGGTTCTCCGGGGGGGTCTACCGGGTAGGGTGTAGGTGGGGGGGGGGGGGGTCTAAGAGGGGCTATCCGGGGGGGTGTCGGGGTGTCTGCTGTGTAGGGGGAGGGTGCAGGTGGGGGTCTAAGTGGGGCTGTCATGCGGGGTGTCAAAGGGCTGTACAGGGGGGGTTCGGGGGGGGGGGTCTGTAGGGCAGGGGGTGCAGGTGGGGTGTCTAGGGGGTTGTCAAGGGGGTGTCCCAGGGCTGTCTGGGGGGGGGGGATGATTTGAAGAGATAATCCCACGAGCAATGTGACCAAACCTCATAACAATAATTTTGTTAATTATTTTTGAAAAGGAATTCCCAATAGCAGTAGGTCTGAAATACTTTACATCCTCATCATTTTCATTCTTTAGGATCAGGGAAATAAAATTGGAGTCGATTCCATAAGGCATTGAGGAATGGTCAAAGAACTACCTCATAGAGTTAAGGAGATCATCATGAACTATGTCACAGTAGAATATAATGAATTGATTTGAGAACCCATTAGGACCAGCCACACTATAACGATTTTTAAAAAAAGGTAACTCTTAACCTCCTTCTCATCAAGGTATGAAACAAGGGAAATTGTTGGATTGGTGTATCCTGATCCGGTTGGACCAAATTCTTGTGGCCCGTAACTTTGACCATTGTTGCAGTGTAGACTTTTGAGTCCACTTTACTGTTACACTTTTGACTTCTAGACAACAGTTACTAGAGTATTGGATAAATATAGGAAAGGATTCATAATATTGAAAAAGTCTATAATAATATTTCGTCATCTCTCCATACTATTAATGAAATCTTCTCCTCCATGAATCGCTTGATTAGAGTTGTCATCACTTTAAAAAGGTCAACCTATTCCTTGAAACCCCATTCTACAGAATCTGCCTTTATTAATCCTGATGAGATGAATGCACATCACCTATAACAACATGGGGATACAATTTGAATATATACTAGATCAAATCAACATCAACTAAATTCGAGGGAGGCAGGGCACTAGATGTAGATTCAATAATACAAGGTTCCTGATAACTCAAAATTCCACAAAAATATAAAATATGTATTTCTATGAAATATTATAAATATATTATGGAAACAAAATCTGAAGGCACTGGGGATACAAATCTCTCAACACTAGTTAATACAGCCTCTACCGGTTATGATATGGTAGCTACATCTACGGGATAAGCCTGAAGCACACCTTCTTGGTCAATCTACTTAACTAAGGATCCCTTACGATATGTGAATGGGATATGTATGGGGGGATGATATCCAGCAGGGGGGATATCCAGGGGGTCCAACAGGGGGGACTTCTGTCCAGGTGTATCTAGCAGGGGGCTGCTGTATAGGGGGGTCCAGTAGGGTGATACATTCCAAGGGGGTCCAGCAGGGGGGTTGTCCAGGTGGGTCCAGGGGGGGGGGGTGTTGTCCAGGGGGTCAAACATGGGGCTGGGGGGCTAGTCTCTAGGGGGTTCCAGTAGGGGGGATGCTGTCCAGGGGGTTGGGGCTGCTATCCCGGGGGTCCAGCAGGGGGCAGGGAGGGTGGGGGGAGAAGTGTGGGTATATGGGATGAGCACTATTATGTTCTACCATGTTTTTAGGTAATTTTGAGATGGTTCGAGACATCATTGATAGTTTGTCTTATAGGGAGACTAATGTAAGTAAAGCTATGTGGTTTTTATTTGTATTTGTTTAATTCTTATTATGAAAGTAGATTTCGTGTCTAATTTAATTTGGAGGGGACTAGAAGGTGTTAAGGGGAAACTGGTACGTGGTGAAAGGGGTGATAGAATGTGTAGGGGAGGGGAAATTGGCAGGGTTGGGGGGTAGGAATGGTAGAGGGAGGGGGGAACTGGCAGGGGGAGGGGGGAAACTAGTAGGGGGGACAAGAAGGGGGAGGGGACTAGTAGGTAGGGGACTGGTAGGGGGACTATCAGGGGGAGGTGGTAATTGGAAGGGGGTGTACGGGGTGGGGTGTGCAGGTTATGGGGGGGGTGTCCAAAGGGATCTGTCCAAGGTTTGAGGGGTGTTCAAGTTCTGGGGGGGGGGTTGTCCAGGGTATGGGGGGTCTGCCCTGGGGGGTCTATCCGGGGTCTATCTGGGGGGTGGGTTCTGTCAAGGGGGTCTTGGGGGTGTCCAGGTTTGGGGGGGGGGGTGCCGGATTGGCAGGGGGATGGGGAACTGGTAGGGGTTGGGGGGGGGGGGAAACTAGCAGGGGGAGGGGACTGCTAGGGGGATTGGATGGGGGAGGGGGGTAACTCGCATTGGATGTAAGGGGTGGGTGTCCATGTTTTGGGGGGTCCAGGGGGATCTGTCTAGTGTCTGGGGAGTGTCCAGGTTCTGGGGGGGACCAGGGTCTGTCCCGGAGGGTGGGAGGGGGGTCTGTCCAGGGGAGTGGGGGTCTAGGGGGTGTTCAGGTTCTAGGGGGTTCAAGAATCAATCTAGGAGGGTGGGGTGTCATTCTAGGGGAGTGGAGGTTTGGGAAGTCCAGGGGGATATGTCCATGGTCTAGGGGGTGTCCAGGGTCTGGGGGTGTCGAGGGTCTGTCCAAAGGGGTATCCAGGCTCTGGGGGAGGGGTCTATCCTGGGTCTATCTGGGGGGTTCTAGGGTATGTGGGTGTCTAGGGTCTATCTGGGGGGTGTCCAGGGTCTGTCTAGGGGGTGTCCAGG
This sequence comes from Viscum album, assembly GCA_963277665.1. Lineage (NCBI taxonomy): Eukaryota > Viridiplantae > Streptophyta > Magnoliopsida > Santalales > Viscaceae > Viscum > Viscum album. Next base: position 1,494,142,392 of record OY728151.1, on the reverse strand, counting down.
GTCTGAGGGGAGGTGTCTAGGGTTTGTCTAGGGGGGTTTCTAGGGTCTTTCTAGGGTGGGGGGTGTCCAGGGGAGGTGGGGTTATGTAGGGTTGGGGTGTCTAGGGGGGAGGGGGCTGTAGGGGGGTGGGCTACTACTAGGGGATCTGCAGGGGGGGTCGGGGCTATTTTTATGGGGTTTTAGACCCTATATCCATGGTTTCTAACCGTGTCTATAGGTCTATTGCCACAGGTTTTTACCGTGGATATTGGACTAATGTCATGGTTTCTAACCATGGAAATAAAATGTGTCCCTCCTCTAGAATAGCCACGGTTCCAAACCATGGATACAGTGATATTACCACAGTTTAACGGTGGTTGTATACCAATAGCCATAGTTTGAACTGTGGATCTAGGCCTATAGCCACAGTTCCAAACCGTGTCTATAAGTCTATGCCTATAGCCAATCCAAACATAGCCCCGGATTCTCAAACTATGGATATTACCTTTAGCCACGGTTTGAAGACCTATAGCCACAATTTTAAACCTTGGCTATTGCCCGAATTTCCAGTTGTGTAAGAACACACTCGCTATGGTCCCCTGTTATAATTCTGGGGAATACATGCTATAAATATTATCACACATCTTATGACAAGTTTTACAAGTCACGTGATTTATGTCTTGAAACATAGCGTGTACCATTAATGTAAATGGGCATTGACATGGTCAAGTACACATGCACGACTAACGTATATGGGTGCAACAATGTTATTTTTCCCCACTAATGTACCCATTCATGTATAGGTACATGACCATGAGAATTGTAAACCATAATGCCTTGATGTAAATGTGAATGAGAATAAGTACATGGGAAGACCTATAGTAGAGAAAATGTGTTTTTTACTCTCAGGACACAACATGTACCTATTAAAGTGAAGATTCAATCCCACAGTTTCATTGGTATATACCAGTATCGGATGGCTGTGTTCCCTTCTCCCATCATCATGTATCCCTCTATGAGAACTATGATGTGATCTTATATCATTACATTTCATTAACTATGTGGGGTTTCTATAAACATTGTGACCACCATGTATGAATGTATGGTCCCATACTTATGAAGTTATTCAAGATAGGGATTGGTAAATCATATAAGTGTTAGACGATGTCCCCTGTAATTTCATAGATTAGTTATACATATTAAAGACTGAAGAGAATGACTTATCATATGAGTACCATCATTGATATTAAGACTATGGTGTTATTTATTATGGATGAGTTATAACCCTAAATACTCAAAATATAATAGTGGTCGGAATTATGGTTGCGACCACTCGGAGGTATTCTCTCCCTCATGAGTATTTTTTTGGTTTTTATTAATATTATGTATCAAATCGTTATATATATAATTGTGTGATAATTATATGACTAGTCTCTCAATTATTTTAATTTGTTAATTTCATGGAATCTTACCTTGTATCGTCATACTCATGTCTACAATGGCCTACCGAAAAATGTTGTTACTTATGTAGATGAAAAGCTTTTTGACAGTGTCCTTAAAGGACCTGGTGTAGGTGGAACATAGTGAGATAGTGTAATACTAGTTTTTAAAAGGTGTGTAATGACATTGGTTATCTCCAACATAGAATTTTTAACTCTTATATATTTTTTGGTGGCATTTTATTTTTCCATTCGATGAATTCAAGTACATTTATCATAATATAATATGTTATATAGTTGTATGCATGAATTTTTATTAGTTTTTTTATCCAATATAATTGTATTATTAATTGGATATGTGTGTGTGTATGGGTACTATATGATTAGGACTCACATATGTGTTATATTCTACTCAACTTTGGTGACCATCTCCATTCCTATTGTAGGTGGGAATAGGGTGTGACACTCAACATACCATTAACAATTTAGGTGAATTTTGGTGTGTTTTTATAGAGTTATATTAAATATAAATTCTTATCACCGTGGTTTGGATATTTTCTATCATAGATTTATTTTGATCTAGGGATGAAATGTTAAAATGTATCACTTTTGGATCTCAGGCCATTGAACCGAGTATTTGTGTGGTATATTGTGTATCTATTATTTAGGGAACTTATAACCTTCTTGTTCACATAGAGTATATGAACAATTTTTGTTTTGAAAATATTTTTATATGCATCATATATGAATGGGATGTGGTTTATGTTTAATTATTTAGTTATAAAAATAGATATACTCTTTTTAAGAAGGCATGGATTTTATTTTTTTCATGAATTCATGATCATTTAAAGCTTTAGTTACTCAAAATGATTATGTGGACGATTTTCCTATTTATGAGGCTTTTGTGAATGGACATTTGTCAGAGGTGGTATAACATGTAAATTTCCTAATCTTTCCATAAGATGTTGAGAAAGTGGTTTAACTTGTAATCCTAGTTGATGATGTGCATATCCTGGGAGTACTCCTTGGGTTTTAGAACCAGTGACCCTTTTGGTGTTAGGGTAATCTAGATGACTCTGTTGCTTCAGAATAGATAGGGGTGATTACCAATGTTTTACATAATTTTAGGACACTAATAGAAAATATGGTGGTCCAAGAGGTAAGTCTTACACAAGGATTCATACGGAAATGGTGGTGTCTAGAGACATATACACACTATGAGATAAATTTATCATTGAATGATATCTAGATTAAATTATTGGAGGTTCAATACATTGAAATTTTGAGATCAATTAATATCCATGAAGTTATACATAATCTTCAGGGAATCATGATCATGGATGAGTATTCCTCAAGGATTACCAACCTCCTATAATTGTCTTTAGATATTGTTCATGATCTTTAATTTTCTGAAAAATGTATTGAGAAGGTACTATGTTGACATATAAGTACTATAGTGATATCTATTTAAATTCTAACCTATGAAAATATATATGAGTATACATTAGGTTTTGGGAACATTCTAACAAAGAAGACACCAAATTTTGGTGCACTTAGTGTTATCATATGATCAATGATATTATAAGAGAGTATAAAATGGTAGAGAAATTATTTTTTTTCTTGAAACATTCTTTAAGAGATGGTATCGTCATAGATGGTATGTTTTCTAGAGCCCTTAGTGTGGATCATGTCAACAATCGTAGAGGATGTTTTTCTCTTATGATGGTGTGATATATCTCATGCAGGATTTTCTAACCTACTATGTAGATAGAAGATTAATATAGATGGATTATGTATATACAAATAATTACAAGAAGATAGAAAATGGAGGCCTACAAGATTGTAGATGTGGAAATGGATCATGGATAAAATTGTGTGGATGATAACAGTGTAGTCTACTCCAATGACAATCACCTAATGGTCAATTCCGGACTCTAGGAGTATCTCATCAGGGATGGGGAAAGTTGTAGGTGGTGGGGTACATTGACCTTGAGACTCCATGTATAATTACACATACTATCCATATCCTCTATAATTTATCTATAGTTATAATAGATATAGAAGAAGCCCATTAATTTATGTCACATGTTGATGGAATTAAAATTTTAATAAGGTAGTTATAAGTAATTTTTATTCCTTTTATCATGATAAATTCTCTAGATGATATCATGGGACTCATGTACTGCATCATTCATCCCATGTTAGACCATTTAATTGTATTATTCATCGATGACATCTCTATGTTTTTTCGAGTAATAGAACATGAGACACATAATGATGGACCTATAAATTCACATATGACAACTATTATATATCATTCTCTTTATGTGATAGTTCTAGTTTCATGTGTGGTAATTTGAAATAGATGCCATCTAAGAAGAGGGAGAAGCAGTAGAACCAACCAATGTTGTGGTTTTATTACAAAAGAAGTCACCCATGAGTGAGACTAAATTACTAATATTACATCATATTTAATGCTACCATAAGTGATTCATACAAAAATTTTATAGGATTTGATCAACATAGAAATCATCAACCCAATAGTGAAATCGTTTTATGTGTACTGAGTGGTTAAAATAGGATTTCATGGTGATGTCGAAGAGGTTGATGATAGACCCCATCTTCAGACTTCTAGAAGAGTGTATTCATGATGAACTAATCTATGATAGATATATAATTAGTCTTTGATATTTCCAAATTAACAGAAATCTAATGATTTCATACAAATCAATGTATTTGTTAGAGCATTGGATGAACTATGCGGCCAATGATCTAAATCGGACAGTAGTGGTCTTGACATTAGAGATGTGGTGACATTAAATTATGGAATATTATTTTATTTCATATTGTTACCATATGTTTCTAAAGTATATCATATTATAGATGGATCCCTACTTGAATTAATTTTGTTTGATAGAGTTCCTTTAAGATTACGAGTTTTATATTTTATAAAATCTAGGGAATGGAAATATTGTGGAAGATTCTCCTAGTAGGTGGTCTTGTTCACAATTGTTCAGAGAAGCATTACAGTAGTTATCCTTGTTTTTTTGTCTGACGTGGATTAGGATTTTTAATGTTACATAATTTTAATGGTACTTAACCTTACATTTCAATAGAATTAAATGGATGGTATTTTTAGAGATACTAATTATGGTATATTATGTATTAATATATCCACTAGATGGGGCCAAGATTGATTTTTTTGAGGTGGAGAGCATGTCATATTTATCAAGGGTGAGTGATGGTACCCATGCTGTTTTTTTGGTTTCTTTGAGGTATCTTCAAAAATAATTCTTTATGATAAATATATATGTAGATAATTTTACTGAGACCCATGGCAGAAGTTCAAGTGTCCAATGAATAATATTCTTGTAGTAGAGTTCATATCAGGATGCCAGACTTTTTAACATGTTATAGATGAGAATAATTTTCCATCTAGATTTAGTCAATCCCTTGAGTGTATATAGTGGTAGAGGTACGGGTGTCTATGGACTTCATGACTCGGCTTCTATGAACATCTATAGGACATCCTATTTGGGTGATCGTTGAATGAATCAACAGATCATCATAAATCATACCCATAATAGTGAATACCTATGTGGGGACATTGAGATTCAATTGTGTACATAATAATTTATACATTCGTATATTTAACCCTGGTTTTTTATAACACATATGATTGAATAACATCATTATAATAGAGTGTAACATAGGATTCTTTTGGGACACAATATCATTTGAGCATGAAGTTTCACATAAAGTCTAACAACTAGACAACGTGGACTATAAAATTTCATTAAGAATTATTTTTTCGTGTATAAATAATTTATTCCATTTTTTCAGAGGATCAAAGAATCTTGGTGGAGTTTTCATACAAAAAAAATATACTATTACACAATCTGTATAAGAACCATTCAGGGCCCTGTATTGGAGACCAAATAGGTCACCACTATGATGCACTATCCTATGGGAATCTCCCCTTATTGACCATATGTGGTGAAATAGAAAATTGAATATATATAGATAATCAATGATCATATGAGGACTACCAAGAACTATTAGATTTCATATGTGAAACTTCATTGGAGGCCTTTTGAGTTTGTTGAGGGAGACTGTGTTTACTTGAAGGTATCACCATAGTAAGGATATCAGAGGATTGGATTTGGTTCTAACAAATTAAAATTATTCATTGGACCATTTTAGATACTATATTGGGTTGGTGATGGGGAGTACCACTTATCCCTAAAACCAAAATTAAATCGGATACATGATCTCTTCCATATTTCACATATGAGAAGGTATGTACATGACCCATCACATGTTATTTACCAGTGTGAGCTGCATATTGAGGATGGAGATACCTTTTCAGAGTACACATTAATGACGATGGATCTATAGAAGAATACCCTTCATGGATGAGGAATATATTTTATAAATTACCAATGGATGCATTGTAATCTTCAAGGGATAACAGTGAAATGGGTGAACCAGATGTGATACAAGTACCCTCATCATTATGACATTTATTTTTTGTTTTTTTTTCTAAAATTAAAATACCTATGTGGGGAGAATGTAATGAATTATATTTCATTGTAATATTTTATAATAATTTAATCCATATTTGAGGATCTTGGAACAATTTCATCACATGATGTCAAGTCCCTGAGAGGGCCAATATTTCTGAAATAATAATAATTAATATTTTATGTCAGAAGCGTGTATTTTTATTAAGTTATTTTAATAATATAGAATAGTGTCTCATAACTGAAATCTCATACCACCCTAAAATCATGAATATGGTATTTACCCTAGGAATAAAAAAATATTTGGGTGCATTGGGTATCACGAATTAGCACTGCCATGGAAGGAAAAACAATAAAATAAAATTTTAAATTTATTAACTTTTGACAAATGGGGAAAAACCGTAATCTAATCTATAAAATAAAACCTATTAAAATTTAGTATGGTTGTATATATAAATCTTCTTATTGAGATAACTGTTTTGGGAGGGATCTATGGAAGATTACAATGGGATTAATGATCAGAAATTGATTTTCCAAGACGCACATACACAAAAAATGATCATGGATATCACTAATGAAAATGTCAACAATTAGTCGATAGACAATGATCCCAAATTTTTGTAGGTATTGGTTTTCTGTGTATTTTATCTTATTTCTTATCCTATATTTATAGTTATCGTATTTTTTAACAATATCTATTCACTAGTCGAATGATTATTTGTGAGTAATTATTTTTTTTCATATAAATTGCATGTAATTATTTTCAAAGGTGGATTGATTATATTCAGCATTATTAATTGACTGCACAATAAGGGACAAAGGAAAAACTATAAAATAGAGATGATCATTCCCCAAGTTCAGGTTTTTTAGTTTTATCTTATTATTCATCAAAGACTGGCTATCTTTATTCCTTTTATCGAAGATTAAAAAAATACATTGGGAAAGCTCATTCCACAATTTTTCATTGGTTAAGTGGATCATTATAATTAGTTCCGAAAAGTGATAGATGAGATCTTCCATGTGTGTGATGATTGTAGATGACCGAGATATGATTTGGAGATATGTGTTTCATGATTTTCATTTTTTGGATGATATGGTGTTATAGTCCCAATTACTATTCATATATCATCACCAGAATCTAGTCACCGGTGATAAATATGCTCAATGAATCCTAGATCAATGTTTATCATCTTTTCTAGTGGTAGAATCGATAGCAATGATGATGTGGGCCATATGAATATAACAATCTATATTTATCATGAAAATTCAAACTACACAGACTATAATTTGTAAGAAATAACATAGTGTGGTCCCATCATATGAAATTAATGTTTATATATACAAAATGGAATCACATTACCTATGACTAGTTTCACCCACTAACTGACCCAAGTATTACAATTTGGCATTCAACCTATTACACAGTTATCATCATTTCCAAATAAAGGGGATTGACTAATTCATATACAAAAACCCAATACTCAGACACAATTGGTGTACCCAGAAAAGGCTAGCTAAATGTGACCAATGATAGTAAATCATGGGGGCCTAATGTATGTGATCATGGTGCGAAAAACATGAAAAGGAATGTGGAAGATGAGACACATTGTGTGCTAATAATATATATTTATTACATTTTCTAGGATAGGCTGAGTCCCTCTATCACATTAGTATATACCAATATCACTTCGGTGTGTTTACATTATATATCCCCACGAGGGTATAGTGAGGAATTTCATATTTATTATATCATATCATCCCATCAAAGAGATTATTCCTTGATATAGTTCAAAAATACAACCTTATGACCCGTTTTGTGATCCTTTATCATTATTTTTCATCCCTGGGGTTGCATTTGTGGAATAATCATGATCAAAATAAATAATTTATAATCATACACACATAAGGTCATTCTAGATATAATCTTGTATTACCTAGATGTTATAGGTAAGGTCCCATATCAATTCAGTGAGTACTAATTATGGTAAGTCTTGACATGAATGACTTCACTAATGAATTCCATTAATATTATTAAGATCATAGAGTGAGTTCTTCTGTAATAATGTTATAATTAAAGACTCATGAAGGAACCTGTAATAGAATTATGGATAATGAAGCTCAATGAAATGGTGTATATTGTGTTTATATTTAGTTTATTATAAATATTTTGTCTCATATCCTAATTAACACTCCATCGTGATGATAATAATACTTGTCTCATGTTGCATTATGTTTTTTGATTTTAGGGTGTCTTACTAGGTATTGTTGTACTCACCCTTTCATAGGATCTCCCAACAAATTTAGTGGAATTCAGGAATGACATAAATTTTGATGATTTTATTAGAATATCTGTAGTAGTGAAATCATAACGAGCTTAAAATATTTTGGGTGGTTCCATGTGGTGCATTTGAAAATAGTCTCCTATTATTTAACACGTTGGACTTGTATATCAATTTTGGAGGTCCTATATTATTTTCTTTAGTATTTCATATAATTTTTCAATCCATTTACATTTGATAAATATTTTTCAATTCATATGGTATATTTTTTTTACCTTTCATCATTTTATGTGTATTTGGTGATGTGGGATTGTTTAATGGTTCCTTAGTCTAAGGCCTATCAAGTGTGTAACATGCCTACTCTCTGTTGGATGAGGACCCATATACTATTAGTGGCAGACATGGGGATACGTTCTAATAATACCACTATCCATTTAGGTCCTAGTGGATTGGGTATTAACACAAACCTTATTCTTTTTGTTAGAATGGGATAATTTCTGTGCATAAAAATTCATTTTTCAAAAAACGTTTCCTTGATAAGAACATAGGGTTCTAATCCTAATAAATAAATTTAATATATATTCATAAATGGATATAATGATATTTATTGATTTTAAAAATAATATAATATTTAATCATTAATTTAATGGTTTTTACATGGAATTTAATGGAAGTAATTTATATTTTATGATTGAAAATTAAATTTTTAAACAAAAATTATAGTGTAGATTTTGTTCTTAGTTAAAATTAAATTATAAAAATTATGTAATTGAATCTATAAAAAATCATTGTCTATATATAATGTGTATAATAAAAATAATAAAATATTTTGAATATAATTTTTGGTTATTGTTAATAGAGATTGATGTAAACATTTGTTTACACTATTTTTGGTTGAACCGGGTTTTCATGGTGGGGAGTTAAACCATGAGATAAGTGAGGTATTTCCTCCAAAAAAAAATTAAACAATTTTCCATTATGTTGTGTTGACCTCATAAATCCCTACCATATAATCAATGATATTTAGAGAAACATTCCCATGATTCTTACTTTAAATCATTGAAATATTTTATGAATTTACATGTCATTCCCTCAACTCACATATAAAATTTGACATATTTTCCACTATTACTAACCACATTTTAGACATCTATATCAGAAAATAAAAACCCCAAAAATATATTTTAATCATTACCAAATTACTATATCTTTTAGTATTCTTTAAAGACCAATCATTCTAGGAATAAGGAATAATAAAATTGTAGTCTCTCGAGGAAGAGGTATATATTTTAATCACTATTGTTCAATTTTATTTCATCTTTTACTTCCAATAAACTTGTTATTTCTATGATTACATGCATAATTCAGATTAATAAATATACTGAATTTTTTATGATGAATTAATCTCCATTTACAACCACATCTCAATTAAATGACAGTTGAAAATTTTTCTCGTCCATATGTGTGGTCTATAACCTCCACGTAAAGATACAACTCCTTTTCCACTTCCTCTATTCAAGGTTATATATTATGATATATTTACTTTATATATATAATATTTATGATAAAATTTCTATTATGGATATATGAATTAATAAATACCATTATATCATTCAATCTACCAAAATATAGAAATTTCACTTATCCATTCATATGAAATACCATCTCTATATAGTGATATAATCTATTTTTCATCACTACATTACATGAATGATTATAAATATTCATTTAATGAATATATATTACATTTCTATCATGTATAAAATTCATTAAATGAAGTAAACATGATAAATAATTGTGGACAACAACCACTGAACCAAAACATACAAGGATAATGAAGTAGTTTACAACCAAAAAGATGATGATAAGGAATGATTGTTAATGAATAGATGAAAATATTATGTAATAAAAAATTTTGTTAAATAAAATGTATTATTATAGATATATTATAAAATTAAAATACATTTTTATTTATTATATAGGATGATAGAGTGTTAATGGAGACAGAAGCACTTGAGGTAAGGGTTTTATGATATAACCATATTCCTTCTTGGGTTGGTTTTTCTTAATTATTATAAAGATGAAACTTCAAGAACTATATCATAGAAATATAATATAGTATTTGATAATTTAATTATTTTCATAGAATTAATTTTTTATTAATTTTTTTTCTCCCCATTCACCGAATATAAAAAAACAATTATGTTAAACTGACATTGTTTTTCCATTTGTCTGAGAATCATTTCATTGTAATCAATATTTTTCTTTGAAATTATCTCAATAATATTTTACTATAATAAATAGATTATTTAATTTCATTTATTAAAATATTTTACATTTCATTCGTTTTATTAAATTTATCGTTCATAAATCTTTCTAAAAGTGTCGTATTTATTTACCAAAAAATGTGAATTGATTTTCTATTTTACCATATACCACATTAATATATTTCTCTACCATTATAAATGTAACACCCCGAGATTTTATGAAAAATAATCTTTTTAATTAATTTCTTGTGTTTTACGCTACACCAAAAGGAGCTTGCACAACATGCATCCCTGACTTGGCTTGCATTACACGCAATCACGACCTTCCACGATAGCATGTGTTATACGCAATACTATGTTTTACTAAACAAAGATATGTTATATGAACAACCCATTATGAATAGTATCAACTATATTTTTAATATTATAACATTATTATTAATATTACACATTTTCTAGAACATAGTATGAGAACAAAATCAATTTTTGAGTAAAATAAGTAATTTTAAAAAATCTAGGTTTTTCGCCTTTTGATGGAACACCCACATTAAATCTTGTTTTTGACAAGTCTATAAGTTTAATTTGACAAAATAAAATTCTTCTTTGAATCAGTATATAAAAATTTACTTTGGATAATATTTTCATATTATTCTGATAACTTTCATATTTTAATGAATAGTAAAAACACGCTATATTTTAATTAAAAACAAATTTTTTCATCGCAATAATTTATATGGTTATATTATCATTTTAATTGGGTTAAATGTGTAATTAGAATATATTTTTAACATTTAATCCAATGTTGTTCATTGGAATTAATTTGACTTTGAAATTGGATATAAACAAGTATCAATCTTTTGATTGTTTTTGTTTCTTAAAAACACGCTATTTGTTTTGATAATGGGAATTAAATTTAAAATTAATTAATGCCACTTATATGTTATGAATTTGGAGAAATAGACATCAATTTTTAATTTGGAATATCAAATAATGCTTAGGATAAATTTTTGGTATTTTTCTAAAAAACTTCAATTTTCGATGAATAGTGAAACCACTTAGTGGCAGTTAAAAAACTAACTTTTTTATTTTAAATTAAAATTTTAACACTTCTGTGAATTGAATTTCAAAAATCCGAGAGACACGGTTAATATCAAGGACTAAAATTTCGTTCAATGAGATGAAAATAATTTTTGGTGAATAGTAACATTTTACTTTTATTTACCACAGTTAAAAATAAATAGGATAATTAAGGGTAAAAATGATATTATTATTACCCTAAAACATGTCCTAATTTTATTGGATAAGTGTAAGTCGACCAAAAACAAACTTAGGAATAAAATATGACCATTTAGTCCCACTTGGATTATATTAGGACATTTAATATTAATTTATTTAAAGAAGGGTTAAAATAGTTAAAATCAATGTTTAATGAGTAATCCATTTTCAATATAGGGTTATACATAAGATAAATTCTACTATAAATATTAATTATAAATATAAAACTATTTTCTAAATAATGGTATTTTATTTATAATTTTTAGACATTAAATAATTTAATTTATTTATGACACAAAGTTGATGCAGTAATTATCTTATTAATAAAATATTGACATAATTGATGTTATAAATACCCAAATAAATTTAATTTGAGACTTTTTATGAATTCAACTACTTTTATATGTTAATATGACATGTTATTATTGATTTAATTAACTTTTTTCGAACTAATAATGCTGTAATAATTTTCACAAAAATCAAGTACCAAATAGTGTCAAAATTGACATAAAATAGTTTTTCAAACAAATATTATATTATTAATTGTTATTTTATTAATAAAAATCTAAGGTTATGCCAAATTACTTAGATAAGGATATATATACTAATAAAGAACCACTTGGGGTCGTTTGTCTTGTTATAGTAAGTTTATTAACCTTATAGTGTAAGAAAACAAGAAGACACGATAAAAGTAAAATTATTTAACTTAAAGATAAATATAAATGATAAGGTTAAATTAGGAACCTAAACATGTATAAATTCTATTGGATGAGTGGATTTAGACCCATCCCCACCTTATCTTCGAAATAAATCAATTTGGAGATATTAAAAACCGAATATGACTTTATAATAATATAATATTTTTAGTTATTCTAAAGGTGCCCCTCTCCTCCCTTATAAAAGGAAACCTCCTCCCTCTCTTCCTCACACCACATTGAGCCTTCAAGCTCGGCCAAACCCTGAAAAATTCTCTTCTCCACTTCCATAGAAACATCCTAGAGGTTCTTCTCTTCTTCAAAGACCAATTTTAGTGCCTTAAGAGGAGGTCTCAAAGAGGCGCTTCAAAGAAGAGGTAATGTTCGTTACCGATTCTTTCAACTCTATTTCTTTTTCCACTTCATATCCTTTATATGTTTCATTTTGAATTAATAACATAAGTATAAATGATATAATTATATGTTATTATAAGTATTAAATAATTCTATTTAACCATCTATCCATCCTATGGAAAATGAAATCACCACGCGTGCGTACGTATGGAATACCGTCTCCACGCCATGGTGAAATCTGTTTTTCCACCAACACCTTACATGGATGGGTATAATGGTGTAAAGAATAAATATATATGGTTATTATAATATCATACGGATTCTGATATATTATACCATCCACTCCAAATCTATTCAATAATTTTGGGAACGATATCATCGCTCGTGCATACGTACGGACTACCGTCTCCACGACGCGATGAGATTCATTCTCAATGTTAACCATACATGAATGATCATACAGTTTATGTAATGAATAATAATGAAATATGTAAAATAATAATTCTACTGGATTTATGTATATATATATATATATATTATTTCATCTATTTAGATTCATTCAATTTAATAAGGAAACGAAAACAACGTTCATGCGTATGTACGGCCTACCGTCTCCATGAACAGAGTATGTCATTCCTTTTATCGATCTATAATATATATATGTATATGATGAATATATATTATATATAAATCATGTTTTAAATTCTGGAATTATGTAAATCAGGATATAAGTAATAATATCAAGAACGACAAGTCGAAACACATACGATAAATTAAATGATTTTACCCAAAACACTGCTTTAACATGGAATTTACAAAAGAATGAGTAATATAAAGTCATAAGTGAAACACATATGATATAATAACAATGAATATGATTCTGTAATAAGTCAATGACATTATTTAAATCATTATACAGGAGGATCGGATAAGTACGAAGCGTATTTGACCTAAGGTAAGGGATAATTTTTGAAATCTCATTTTTTTTATCCAAGATTTCTTATACGTAAGTATTTACTGGGGTTATTTTTATCATCCATGTCCATGTTTTATAAAATTTTTTTTTTGTATTTTTAAGTTCCTTTTTACCCATTTTGACTTTTACTTAATGGTATGTAAATAATATTTCATTTGTTTAAGTTACGAGGTACTTTTATGACTTTTCCGGCAAAAGTACGAGAAGAATGTTTTTTTAAATTATACGGCATGAATGGATGTTTAGAAAATTATTTCCATGAAGCTTCCTTTACAAGTTTTCAAGTTTATTTTTAATAAAATTCTATTAGTTCAAAATTATATGACAATATAAGAAAGGAATTTTTTTTTGAAGTAGATAGGATATTTTCCTCAAGAATGGAATTCAAGTGTTTTATGAAAATTATTTTCCATCTAAGATAATATAGGGTTATGTTTCGATCCCTATTATTTCATTGATTTGATTATGTTGTGACAGAATTATTTTTATGAATTCCTTTATCTTATATAAATTGTTTTATGATGACATGATTTTTAAGAATCCCATTTTTATTACATGGGTTACGCAATGATGTATGATTTATGATTTTTGTGGCACACATAAGAATGGTTTCATTATGAGATGGGTGGGACCTATATCTCCCTCCAATGCATTGGGTAACGATTTATATCTCATGATATATACATGGTTGGAATGACAAGTTAAACCGGTTCAGTAATACATGACTGGAATGAGGAGTGAACTCGATTTAGAAAGGGACTTTGTCCACTAAGATGATCTTGGCAGCAATGCCTTGGCTACTGTGGAAATCATATCATGTGATTAATGGTTTCCCATAATTACATGTTTAATTACCATGCTATTTTATCATTATTAATGTTTCTTTATGATCTATGCCTTACATACATCCATGATTTATGTCATTTCTCACGATTCTGATTTTAAATATTATGTTAATGTTTTGAAGTTCAACTGTATATGATTTGTTTTATTTTATCCATGCTTACCCTTACTGAGCATTTGAGCTCACCATTTATATATTTTCTCTTCCCCAGCATTTAAATAAAGGTTTAAGGTAAGAAAATAAAAAACGGGAAGATCTTATGGGAGATGTTGAAGATCTTTCACCACGATTAGAAGATTATATTCCGAGTTTCCAAAGACACTAAACTATTACGATCCTTGTGTGTCTATTTTTGTTATGTATTAAGTATTCTGCTAAAGTAATGTAATGTCTATGTACATCATGCTTCAGGTATCTACAGTTGGTAACATAGGAAAGGTTTAGTCAACCATTGGAAACTAGGATGCGAAAATGTTAGTGAGATCCCTAGAGATATTTCTAAGGTATGTCTAGGGACGTCCCTAAGGATAAGTATACGTATAGGATATAGTGCTAGAACTATGGTAACGATCATAGAATTTAACCTAAGATGTAATATATTGAGGGTGCTCCCCCTTTACTATGTTGTTTTCCCTACCATGATTTTTGCCTCTCACACTATTCTTTTTGGGTTTTAGAAAATGGCTTGAAACAGGAAGATTCATGATAATGTAGGATATGACCGAAAATGGAATGATATTCTTCATGATAAACCAAATGAAACAGGATTTGGAAGTCCAAACATCGTTATTATTCCTAATCAGCAATCTCATAATATGATCAATAATATCAACTTTGGTAAGTTTCCCGACTCATATAATAAGAGAAATATGGAGTTTCATGATGATCATAGAGGAAAGAAAGTTTAACTTCCCTCATGTAAATCATGTGGGAAGAGGCATCAGGGAGATTGTTTCAAAGGAACTGGAAGATGCTTTGGGTGTGGAAAAGAAGGACACAAAGCTAGTAAGTGAAAAGGAAAAGGTTCAGTTAACAACATGGATGAAGATAATGGTATTGATACGACATCAAAAATGGTTAAATGTTTTAAATGTGGAATGTATTTGCATTATGCAAACCAATGCCATAAGGGAATGTCTCAAGAAGAGAATCAGTACGGTAGTATGGGTAGTATTTATGTTGATGATGATGTAGAGACAACAAATGATATGTGAGATGAAAGAATTGTTGAAGCTCGGTCAATGGTTTAAGAAGGTAGTGAAACGATTACATTTTTATCAAGTGAAATGTTGTATAAGTAATCTCATGGTACTATGGAATAAAGAGTCATCTAAAGATTGTTACACTGTTGTCTTTCCTTAAATTTTGAAAGTGTATGATTAATGGTACTAGTAACCATGAAAGGTTATTCAGATATTTTTGGAACGTAGATGATATGCACATAATGAAGGGATAAGGAGAAGATTAAATGTTTGATAGTATTCATGAGCTCATGACGGATATAAGTAGAAGGTTATATCATGGTTTGAGTATATAGAATTTTTGGATTTCGGTATGAGGAAAGAGTTAACTCTTGATAGCATTCATGTTATCACTATAGATTAATGGTATTCATTTATTCAAGAGAATACATAATTATGGTATTCACATGATTGGAATGTGACCAACAAGATATATGGGGGATAAATGATGCTATTCACATGCCTGGTTGATGACATTTCAAGTAATCGTTTTCTTTATACTATGAGCATGGACCAAAGTATTGTAGATAAGCCTAAATATTGGAATGGATTATGTTGGACATAAGTTAGTATTGTTTAAGGATAGAACTTTTTTTGATATTATTGACGGGAGGTTATAGTAATGTAGTTTTAGAAAAAGGACAACCTGTAGGACGGGAGATAACCCATCACGTTGGACAAGGCTGTGGGAATCGAACCCACAAAAGAAGTGCGACTGGCCTTTATCGCCTACCACTGGGCTATAGGAAGTCCCTGTTTAGTAGAAACTAGTTTTATTATATTAAGAAGTATGATATATGAAGTATAAGTCCATTTTAGGAATCATATATGATTAATCTCACTATAGATGGACTTATGTATTTTTGATAAATTTTATAACCTTTTGTTGGAGATAGATGGAATGACCCATCATTCTATCACATGATCTGCTAACACTTCACGAATGTCAAATTCAACTTCATTTCTTTAAGAGAAGAAGTGGAAATTGTCCAAAGAACGACCAACGGTGAGACTGTACCAAAATCACAAAAGTATTTCTTCTAATTCCAATTTCATCAACTTTTGGGAAATGATATTGAAAACCAAAAATGTTTTCCTAGTGCCCTTATATCCGATGAATCAGATGGTACATTAGATCATCACAAATCTATGGATTTTTTATTGATGGATTTTTCATAGCCATGTTCTCTACCACTCTCTATCAGAACTTGATAGTTTGATTCATCTTCCATATCCTTATTTTCACCTATTTTCTCCTATGTGGAAACCCAGTGATGAGTTAATTTGGGTAACCGTTACATTTCATACTTTAGTTTTTAATGCCATGTTTTCGTGTTCCTTTTTTACAATGTGGGTTTCTATTAAACAAACTTTGGAGTAGTAAACCATTTATAACCCCGACGAATTTCAAGGGCGAAATTCATTTTAAGGGGGCGTAGAATGTAACACCCCGTGATTTTATGAAAAATATTCTTTTTAATTAGTTTATTTTGTTGTACGCTACACCAAAAGGAGCTTGCACAACACGTGTCCCTGACCTGGCTTGCATTACACGCAATCACAACCTTCCACTATAGCATGTGTTGTACGCAATACTGAGTTTCACTAAACAATGATATGTTATATGAACTACCTGTTATGAATAGTATCAACTACAATTTGAATTTTATAACATTATTATTCATATTACACATTTTCTAGAACATGGTATGAGAACAAAATCAATTTTTCGAGTAAAATAAGTAATTTTCAAAAATGTAGTTTTGCCGCCTTTTGATGGCCCACCCACTTTAAATCTTGTTTTTGACTTGTCTATAAGTTCAATATGACAAAATAAAATTCATCTTTGGAATCAAGATATAAAAATTTACTTTGGATAAAATTTTCATATTATTCGGATAACTTTCATATTTAAATGAGCAGTAAAAACACGCTATATTTTAATTAAAAACAACTTTTTTCATCGAAATAATTTATATGGTTATATTATCTTTTTAAGTGGTTTTAATGTGTAATTAGAATATATTTTTACCATTTAATCCAATTTTGTTCATTGGAATTAATTTCACATTGAAATTGGATATAAACAAGTATCAATCTTTTGATTGTTTATGTTTCTTAAAAACACGCTATTTGTTTTGATAACGGGAATTAAATTTAAACTTAATTAATGCCAATTATATGTTTTGAATTTGGAAAAATAGACATCAATTTTTAATTTAGAATATCAAATAATACTTAGGCTGAATTTTTGATATTTTTCTGAAAAACATCAATTTTCTATGAATAGTGAAACCACTTAGTGGTATTTAAAAAACTGACTTTTTTTAATTTAAATTAAATTTTACCACTTCTGTGAATTTAATTTCAAAAATCCGAGAGAAAAGGTTAATATTAAGGACTAAATGTGGTTCAATGAGATGAAAATAATTTTTGGTGAATAGTACCTTTTTATTTTTATTTACCATGGTTAAAAGTAAATAGAATAATTAAGGGTAAAAATGTTATTATTATTATCATAACAAATGTCCTAATTCTATTGGATAAGTTCAATTCGATCAAAAACAACCTTATGAATAAAATACGACCATTTAGGCCCACTTGGATTAGATAAGGACATTTAATATTAATTTATTTAAAGAAGTGTAAAAATCGTTAATATCAATGTTTAATAAGTAAATCATTTTTAATATAGGATTATACATAAGATAAATTCAACTATAAAAATTAATTAGAATGATAAAAATATTTCCTACATAATGGTATTTTATTTATATTTTTTAGAAATTATATAATTTAATTTATTTATGACACAAAGATGATGTAGTAATTATATTATTAATAAAATAGTGACATAATTGATGTTATAAATACCCAAAGAAATTTAATTTGAGACTTTTATGAAATAAAATAATTTTATAGGTTAATATGACATTTTATTTTTGATTTAAGTTGATTTTTTCGAACTAATCATGGTGTTATGATTTTCAAAAAAATCATGTACCAAATAGTGTCAACATTGACATAAAATAGTTTTTAAAACAAATATTATATTATTAATGGTTATTTTATTCCTAAAAATCTATGGTTCGGCCAAATGACTTATATAAGGATATATATATTAATAATGAACCACTTGGGATTCGTTGGTCTTGTTATAGTAATTTTATTAACCTTATAGTGTAAGAAAAGAAGAAGACACGGTAAAAGTAAAATTATTTAACTTAAAGTTAAATCTAAATGATAAGGTTCAAATTGGAACCTAAAATTTTCTAAATTATATTGGATGAGAGGCTTTCTACCCATCCCCACCTTATCTTCGAAATAAATCAATTTGGAGCTCTTAAAAACAGAATATGACTATATAATAAAATAATATTTTTAACTATTCAAAAGATGCCCCTCTCCTCCCTTATAAAAGGGAACCTCCTCCCTCTCTTCCTCACACCACGTTGAGCCTTAAAACTTGTCCAAATCCGAAAAAATTCTCTTCTCCACTTCCATATTAAAATCCTAGAGGTTGTGTTCTTCTTCAAAGACCAATTTTAGTGCCCCAAGAGGAGGTCTCAAAGAGGCGCTTCAATGAATAGGTAATGTCCGTTACCGATTCTTTCAACTCTATTTATTCTTCCACTTCTTCTTCTTTTGTTGTTTCATTATGAAGTAATAACATCAGTATAACTCATATACTGATATGTTATTATAAGTATGAAACAACCCTATTTCACCATCTATACATCCTACGGAAAATGAAATCACCACGCGTGCGTACGTACAGAATACCGTCTCCACGCCGTGGTGAAATCTATTTTTCCACCAACACCTTACATAGATGGGTATAATAGTGTAAAGAATAACAATATATGGTTATTATAACATTATACTGATTCTGATATATTATACCATCCACTCCAATTCTATTCAATAATTATGGGAACAATATCATCGCTCGTGCGTACGTACGGACTACCGTCTCCACGACGCGATGAGATTAATTCTCCATGTTAACCATACATGAATGATCATAAAGTTAATATAATGAATAATAATGAAATATATAAAATAATAATTCTATTGTATGTATGTCATCTATTTAGTTTCATTCAATTCAATAAGGAAACGAAAATGGCGTTCATGCGTACGTACGGCCTACCGTCTCCATGAACGGTGTATTTCATTCCATTTATCGATCTATAATATATATATGTATATGATGAATATATATTATATATAAATAATGTTTTACATTCTGAAATTATTTAAATCAGGATATAAGGAATAATATCAAGAGTGACAAGTTGAAACACATGCGATAAATGAAATGATTTTACCCAAAACACTGCTTTAAAATGGAATTTACAAAAGAACGGGTAATATAAAGATATAAGTGAAACATATATGATATCATAACAATGAATATGATTCTGTAATAAGTCAATTACATTATTTAAATCATTATACATGAGGTTTGGATGCGTATGAAGCATATCAGACCTAAGGTAAAGGATAATTTGGAAAATCTCATTTTTTTATCCGAGATTGATAATACGTAAGTATTTGCTGGGGTTATTGTTATCATCCCTGTCCATGTTTTATAAAAGTGTTTTTATGTATGTTTAATGTTATTTTTATCCATTTTTACTTTTACTACATAGTATGTAAGGAATCTTTCTTTTGTTTACGTTACGAGGTACTTTTTTGACTTTTCCATCAAAAGTACAAGAAAAATGTTTTTTTAACTTATACGACATGAATGGATTTTTAGAAAATTATTTCCATGAAGCTTAATTTACATGTTTTCAAGTTTATTTCTAATGAACGTATTTTAGTTCAAAATTATATGACATGTCAAGAAAGAGAAATTTTTTTGAAGTAGAAAGGATATTTTCCTCAAGAATGGAATTCAAGTGTTTTATCAAAATTATTTTCCATATAAGATAATATAGGGTTCTGTTTCTATACCTATTATTTCATTGATTTTATTATGTTGTGATGGAATTATTTTTCTGAATTCCTTTATCTTATATGAATTGTTTTATGATGTCACGATGTTTAAGAATCCCATTTTTATTACATGGGTTATGCAATGATGTATGATTTATGAATTTTGTGGCACGGATAAGAATGGTTTCATTATAAGATGGGTGGGACCTATATCTACCTCCAATGAATTGGGTAATGATTTATATCTCATGAGATAGACATGGTTGGAATGGAAAGTTAAGTCGGTTTAGTAATACAGGACTAGAACAAGGAGTGAACTCGATTCAGAAAGGGACTTTTTCCACTAAGATGGTTTTGCCGGCAATGCCTTGGCTACTATAGAAATCATATCATGTGGTTAATGGTTTTACAAAATTACATGTTTAATTCCCATGCTATTTTATCATGATTAATGTTTCTTTATGATCTATTCCTTACGTACTTCCATGATTTTTATCATTGCTCAAGATATTGATGTTTAAATATTATGTTCATGTTTTGACGTTCAAATGTATATGATTTGTTTTATTTTATCCATGCTTACCCTTACTTAGAAATTGAGCTCACCATTTATATATTTTCTTTTCCCTGGGATTTAAAGAAAGGTTTTAGGTAATAAAACAAAAAGGGGAAGATCATATGGGAGATGTTGAAGATCTTTATCCACGATTAGAAGATTATATTCTGAGTTTCCAAAGACACTAAACTATTACGATCCTTGTGTGTCTTTTTTTATTATGTATTAAGTATTCTGCTAAAGTAATGTAATTTACATGTACATCAAGCTTCAGGTCTCTACAATAAATACCCCATTATTAAATTATTCCTTCAAAATAATATGTTTTTCATCATAAAGGATCAAATTACGTAATATTTTTCAAATTTAGAGGTTCTTAATAATTCATTCCAAACAATGTTTTGTTTTACTTATGAAATGAAATACTGATATTTAAAACCATTATTTATCCTCTATAAATTCGTTTTATTTTTTTGATTATTCACTAGTAATATGATAAAATTTTACAATATCAATTATTTCACTTGATAGTATATTATTATAATGATCATGTGTTTATAAATCCCAATTCTATTCAATGTGTTAGGATTTTATTATATGATTAATGTTTTATGATCCCCTAGAATACATAATTATGGACTTAATTATGTGATGGGTTGGACCACATTTATATTATCATTCAATGAATTTTTTATATAATTTTATCTCATGAGATAAAATTTAATGGAATGAGATGTAATCCATGTTTAGTAGGGGCCTTTGTCCAATTATATTGTCATGTTAGTGATCATTGACTAAAACAATTATGGAATATGATGTGAACCATAAAGACCATGGTAGTTTTGGAAGTGATCATTGACTAAGGCAATTATTTTATGTCATAAATTGAACATGGTTTTTATTATATTTTATTCATTTCATGATTGTTTATGTTTTTTAATGTTCTGTTCAAGTTCCCAATTTTTTTGAAAAATTTCAAGTGGTTTTTGGAAAAATGAAAGGTTTTATTGATGTTTTAAACAATCCATGTGAAGCATATAAGAAACAATGTGTCACTAGGTGGTGCCCAAACATAGGTGCACAAATCATGCATGGTTTTTGAAGCAGTGTGGAATGTGTGTGAAATGGATCTTTAAAATGAAATATAAGAGTTTCTTTGTGGGAGAACGGTTTTCCAGACCATGCAGCAAGATAGTGTGGTTGTCTTACTTTTATAGTAATATTAACATGTTTGGTTCCCTATTTTGAAAATTGTATAGCCAAACCCTATAGTTTTTCTATGTGTTTTAAATTGTTGAAATTCTAAATTTTTCTCTCACACTTTTTATCCTATCTTTTGTGTCTCATACTAATGTCAACCTAGGAGAACCAGGGGGATCTTGAAAACCCTCTTCCCATTCACCCTTCCCCCCTTGAAGCTCTTATAATGATCCAAAGTGAGTTCTTTTGGCTTTCATAGTGATTTTCCCCATCTTCATATATTCCTCCCTTATTTATTGGGTTTCTTTTTTCTTGAATCCATATTTGACAAACCCTAGGATGACAGTTTGATGATTTGGGTTTTTTCATTGATTTTAGGGTGTGTGTATTTTCTCTTAGGATCATTTATTCCTTATTTTGGTGATTCATTTCATTAAAAAATCATCATGTTAGGTTTTTCTACCCATTTACATTATAAAAAATGTCTTTGAGTGCTTGATATATGATAATTAGTTTTAGAATGTGTTTTCAAATCTTTTAGGGTGCTGAAATGGTTTGTTATATACGTTAAATGATGTCAATTTTGTGAAATTGGTTTTCCAAGGGCTTATTAAATTGTTCACGTATATGTATATATGAAAACGTTCTGATTGAATGAAAAAATGTTGTTTAATAATTTTATTGGGTCCCTTTTGTTGTGTTTTCCTTAGTTTTGATTGTTATTTTGGTTTTAATTATCAATTGAATTTAGTGTTTGGTTTGGGTATCTTTATATGGATTGATACATATGTGTAAAATGGGTTAATATTTATTTTTGACTCATCATATGGAACATCAAGCCATTTGGTGATTCTTTATGTGTTCCATTATATGTTGTATCATCTATATGTTCATGAAGTGAAGATATGGATGGGATCCGAAATGATGATGGGTTCCATTAAGTAAAATGTCACACATGAACCCTCTTTTCAAAATGATTCAATTTTATCGCTTTGATTCCCTAGAAATACTCATGTTATATGTCTAGTTCAAACCATCAATGTCTACAAAATGGTCCACTTGTTTCTAATTGGAAACCTAGACATAAAACTATTTCAACTATGATTCTAAATTTATTTTCATATTTATGGAATGTTTGTTATGTTGGGACATGGTATGATAAACAATATTAATTGGATGTTATTTTGGTATATTTTAATCATGGCTAGTGGATAAAATAGGTTTTTATAAATGTGTTAATAAAGGGAAATGAATTTTGAAGCATTAAGGCTTGGTTACTACCTCGTGGTTTTTGGGATTTTTTTTGAAACAAAAGTTATATAATGTCGATGTTGGAAATTTTGTACAAATTAATATGAAATGGGAACCTAAATGGAGGTCATATAGGGTGGGGGTCATCACATATTTTGTGTTAGTATTGAGTCAGAAGGACTAAAATATAGTTTGTGGGTTATTCATTAATTATACCCCTATGAGGAGCAACCCATTGACCATGTATAGCTATCATGGGATTCCTATTCATAATCTAGAGGTTTGAGTGATGGTTTCTAAACAAACCTAATTATATGGTTTGGTACCTATGGATATATTGAGAGTCCCGGTGGGAGAATCCACTAGTGAGTCTAGATTAGAGTATCCTGGTTCGTTATAATCTATTGATCATCACCATACACTGGTAGGTGATTCTGATATGAGTACATCTAGTGATTTCTTCTAGAGATGTTTTGGAAGTGTCCATAATTACTCTAGGTATGTTTTGTTTTACTATTCTAAAATTTTTATTTATTTTTCTATAATCGTCCTTCTTAATAATTTTCATTTATTCTTGGCATGCCCATTTTGTCACCTGATTTTTTTCTTTAATTTTGTTGTGGGTTTTTATATGGCATTTAAAATGTAAATCTTTTATGAACAGTGTAAATTTTTGTCTGAGATGTTTTCAAATGGGAAACCATTGTAATTATTTTCATAATGATAAAACTATATTTTATATATATTGAAATTATCATTCTGGGAATGTTTCAGGAAAATAAAATTCATGGAATATAAAGTTCTTACACATTGTCTTATTTATGCTCAAACCATAATATTTCTAGTTGGAATTGGTATACCTGAGATGTTTTGGAGGATTAGGTTTTAGGTTTGAGTTTCACTTTGTACGGGGTTGTTCTTGTGGGTTCTGGTGACAAAGAGGTCACATGGAGATGTTATCAAAAAAATTTGGGATTGATTTTTTAGCTTCTTTTCTATTTAGTAGTATTGTATTTCCTTGAGTTTATTTAGCTATTTATGTTTAGTGATTATGGAAATCCTATTTTTATATGTTATCTGATGGTTTTATTCATATCAGTTTGCCTATGGATACGTCATGACCAGTAGTGATATATTTTTTGGTCGGTGGTATTAACCCTAGTAAGAGGATCCAGAATTCATCTCGGGCCATGTTGTGGGATATTTTGGGTTTTGGGTTAGATGAAACCCTACTTGGTTAGTTAAAAAATTAAATCAAATGATTGCTTTGATATTTGGGTCATCATGTTGATTTGATATGCAACTATTCGAAATTCAGATAAAGGTATGATAAGAGAATTAGTAGAACTTAGACATCCTTTTCCTAGAGTTTCTGGAGTTAGACTAGTATTTTATTTTATAGACTAGTATGAGTTGATATTGATAGAAAATAGAATGGAGTCTCTGTTGTATTATGGTATCATATAGAGTAGTGACCCATTTTCAAGCCGAGTGCAGTGCTCATGATATAGGTAGTGATTTTTTCTTACATAGGTCATGGAACATTATCCATGTTGTTGGGTTATTTTTAGATATTAGTTATATAACTCATGTGTTTTGACATTATTTATGTTTTAGTGTTATTTTTGTCAATTTCGGTGGATATTTTAATTTAAAATGATTTTCTATAAAAATATTTTCAATCGGAAAATGTTATTTGGACATAGTTATGATGACAATGTGTGTGTTTTGGAGTTTGAAAATTGAATTTGAATGTATGTTTTTGATATCTTGGTAATGTTTTCTTGGAAAAGAAATTGTGATTTTGGAAATAGGGGTTTTTTTGTCGAATCATGAGGTTTTATTTGTGAGTAGGTATTTCATTGGGAAATTTCGTTTTGGATGAAATATTGTGAGGTGTTAATATGATGTTGATTTGGTATTTGGATTTGGGTTTTGTATATGGTATGTAACCAAGAATGTTTCTTAGATAGTTTCTTCCTGTTTTGGTCCATACTAAAATTCCCCATAGAGTGGATGAGTTAGGTTCTTTTTGTTGTTTCTAATTTTTCAATGTGTTCATGGTCCATTATAAATATCTGATTGGATTGAAAAAGTAGTGGGTGTCATTTAGTTATTGGTAACTCTTGAATATATTAGACTACAATTTATTATGTTTTTGTATGAGGGTCCATGATTGGATTGGTGTAAGGTGATCATCCTAGAGTCATTACTAGATGGGGTTTCTTGGAATGTTTCCAAGGACACATTTATATGATGGGTCTTACCTGGGGAGTTATATGTGAGGAACTTTTTAGAGCACATGGGTGGTCAAAAAGGTCTATGAAATGTGATGTTTTATACTAATCCATTTTAAGAGAATGTTTCTTTATCTCCAAAAAAAGAACTAGTGGATCAGAAAAAGACTCATATATTCAGTTTTTGTCTTCTTCCATTGAGTAAGGAATATCTTATCTCATTATGCTATGTTTCATTTAGTAAGGTCATGGATGAGGCATTTCAATCTGGGTTGGTTCTCGGAGCATAGTTGGTGGGGGTTGGTAATCTGATTTTGATTGTCTCCCTTATAGGATTCCCATCTTGTGACAACGATGTAATACATGAACCTATTCTATAAGAGTCTCATTTGTAATATCGATATTCCTCTTTGTCATACAATTCTCTTGAGTTATTCTAGTGTGATTGGTTCATGAATATGATGTCGTCTAATCATAACACTATGATGGTTTGATAACAAGTTGATCATTTGGGTCATTTGGAATGTAATGTAAGAATCATTTCAAATAGATGTATTTCTACCTAGATGATTTCATGTCATTAATATAGGTATGAATATTTTTCAAGATATTAGTCATACATTCATAGGCCCTAGAGTGATGCACTCCAATGAGTCAGAAGATTATAATGGTGTGGGAAACATTAGTCCATTTTTTTAATTTGATGTCAATGTGGAGTGGGTTTTAGTTTACCTAGTGTAGTATTCTTTACTATTTTATTTTCCTTAAATTATTGCGAAATCATGATGGTGTCATCTTCATTTTGGATAATATGTCCTATTATTTAGTATTTTTAAGCTTGTGATTAGTGATAAGGGATTTCAGAGTATATCATTGTTGATCGGTTACGGTGTTCAATTGAACTGGCATTGGAAATACTCATGGATTCTTGAAATGAAGAATCATGTTATGGATTGATTTTTGAATCAATATCATTTTGTAGGTTTCCTGTTGTGTTTAGTATCAACCTATGTCATGAGTTTCCATGGTGGTGGCAATACGAATTTAGTTGTTTTCTATGCTATCTAGATTATTGTGTTAGGGGGAAATTCACATCTCTCCATGAATCTCATACTTGTTGTTTTCTTCATAGGATGGCCAGGTATGACTTGTAATGTTGAAAGGTCAAACCTAGGTTCATTTTTTTGTTTCTCTTTCAAAAAATTTGATCTGTACGTTTTTCCTATTTGGTTGGGTGTCTTTATGAGTTATAATGTTATTGTAGTTGTGAAAATATTCAAAGCACGACCAAAAATTTTCTTTTATTTTATTCTTTTCTGGATATAGGATAATTTTTTGGAAATTTCGTGTCATGTTCTTGTTGAATTTTTTTTATATTTTTAATTTTTTTCATGTGGTTTATTGACATATTCATAATTTTATAATGGATTGAGAAAAATCATTTGACAACCCGAGGATGCCATGTAGTTTTAGGTAGGTTTCTAAGAATAAGAACCCAACTTCCACAATGTTTGTCAAACTGTACAACGAGCATGTAAAACATATCTTTCAAAAGATAGAGAAAAGATCCATAGTCAGTTACTAGTTTCCCAAATAGTGATCCAAAACTGTGTGGGTCTCCTACAACTCCATATGGTTCTACATGGTTGGAATATGTTCTGGAAAAGTATTTGGCCAAGCTGTTCGGCATTCCCACGTGTCTATAAATGTTGAAATTCCATTTCTTATTCCTTATTATTAACCCATTTCTATTTTCTCCTCCTTGTATCTACCTAGGAGAACCAGGGGCTCATTAAATCCCTCATCCATTAATCTCTTTCCTCTATTGAAGCACCTCTAAGGTTTTAAGTTGGGTTCCATTGGGTTTCATTATCAATTTTACCCTCTTCTTCTCTTCCTCCATTACTTCTCCTATTCCTCATGGCATAGACCCCACTTGGCCAAACATTATGATGATGTTTTTTTAATGTGTGTTTTTTCATAGATTTTAGTGTGTGAGGATTGTTTCTATGTCAAAATAATTTCTTCTTCTAGAGTTTCATAGTATTATTACAACATCAAGTTATGTGTTTCTGTCCATTTTCAATCAATTGCATATCCTTGAGTGCAGGAACATTCCAAATTAATTTTAGAATTTTTTCTATGCATGTGGTGTGCAGAAATTTATTATGGTATTTTCATGTTGTAATTTTAATGAAAATGTGATTTCAATGATTTTCATCAATTATTCTTATTTATGTATGTATGAAATGTGTTAGATGAAATTCTAAATGGTATTTAAAAATGTTATATTGTTCTTTCAATTGGTTTTGGACTTGGTCAATAATTTTATTTTCTTTCTATTGTGAATTGAATTTGGTCGGAGGTTTGTGTGTATCTCTATGGATGGATTCTTATGCGTAAAATGAATAAAAATCATTTTCATACTATTAATTTTGAACATAATTTAATTTGGAGGTGCTTTATGTGTCTCATTAGTTCTTATAGAATCCATATATACATGAAGTGGATACAAATAAGGGATCCTAAATGATTATGGATTCCCTTATGTAAAATTCTCAACATGAACTAGATTTATAAAATTATTCCACTCAATTTCCCCTTTCCCTATCCCTCCTCATTGGAAATTTTTCATTCAATCCATTTGTGTCTCCAAAATGTTCCCATGGTTTCCAGATAGATACATAGACATAAAATTATTTGAAATTTGATTCCAAATGTGTTTGTTATTTCTCAGACCATTTGAAATCATGGGATATGGTTTGAAAAATGATTTTACTCTATAGGCCCATTTGAAATCATGGGATATGGTTTGAAAAATGATTTTACTCTAAAGGCCCATTTGAAATCATCTTACCAAATTTTTTTTTCTGAAATTGCACATCAATTTTTTTTATAAATTGGCTTGAATTTGTAAATGTTAAGACCTAGGTGGTACATTGTGGTGTTTTGGAATGTGTTTTTGAAATCCACATTATCTTAAGTCCTAGTGAGAACATAAACACAATTGGATGTGCAATAGAACCTCTATAGTGGCCCCTCTAAGGATCGAGTCAACATGAAGGTGGTGTTTGTGTTGGGGATAAGAAATCAATCTAGATTATATAGTTTATTGTTTTATTAAATGTGTGTGAGGACATACCCTTTAAAAATACTACTATCATGGGATTCAAAGGCAGCATATTGATTGTTGAGTGACTATTTCATATCATACCATATTAGACGGGTTCTTACCCAAGGATTTTGTGAGTGGTTATTTCATATCATCCCCTATTAGAAAGGTTCATACCCATGGATTTATTGAGTGGCCAGGTGGGATGTTCCACTAGTGAAGCGACTTTAGAGAATCAATGTTGGTTGTTGATTACAGAGATATACTATTTTCATACAGGTTAGTCTGATCTAAGTACATTATATAATTTCTTCAATAGATGTATATGAAATTTCTGTGATTACTATCTTTATGTTTTGATTAACTCTCCTATAATTTTTTGTTTTTTATTGTATTCATCTTGTCCTTTTTCATTAAATCTTGGAATGGATGTTTAAACAACTACATTGGTTCCTTATTTTTTTATTGGTTTTCAACTATTTATAAAAATCAAAATATGTTTCCAAAATAGGAATGTGGTGTGTGTCTGTTGTCTTATGAAGGGAGTGTTGTGTATGGATTTTTAAAATGAGAAACGCATATTTTTTTTGGATTTCAAACTAGAATTTTTGGGAGTTTTTTAGGAAATTAAGTCTTCGCACACTATGGTTCTTACATTCTGGTATTTCTTATCTCAAACCTAACATCTGCCACTTGATTTCAGTATTCTTGAGCTGTTATGTCTTTTCAGGTTCCTATTTTTAGTTTGACTATGTATAAGGTTGTTCTTGTGGGTAACAGTAACAAAGAGGTCATGTGGAGATTAATTAGTTTTAGAATGATTTTAGATTAATTTTTAGTTTCTTTTCTATTCAAATATTTTTGTTTTTATATGAGTTTATGTATTTATTTATTTTCAAGGTTTATTAACCCTCATATTTTTTCTAGGTTTGATGTGTTATTTATTTGTATCAATTTTTTGGGATTAATTTTTCTCAAATGTGATATAATTGGTGCATGGTGATATTCACCGACCATGGATTATCAAGAACACCCCTCAGTCCATGTTAATAGTGGGGTCGGGTGTTTGGTTGGTCAAATCCCAAGTAGGTTCATGGGATTTTATATTCTTGTGTAAATTCCATATCCATATTTCCTTATCTAATAATAAGTTATCATGGCTCATGATTTATTTTTTATGATTCATAACTCTTATTTATTATGTATTTGGAATGGTAAAACATTGTTTTCTATTCAATTAATAATATCAATAAATTTATGTGTACTATTTTATAATGTTAAGATCATTCCATTATACCCATATGATTATATAATTATGGCACAGATCATTGATCAATATATCTCTTATGTTTACCCTTAATGAGAATCAAAGATCACACATTCAAATGTTTTAGTTCCTCTATTTACAGCGAATTATTCTATTTATGTTATTTTTAATAAGGGTTCTACTTATGATGAACATAATGGTAAATGTTTTATATCATTAAAATAATAGTTTTATTCAAATCCATACTTTAGAATACACTATCCCTCTACATTCCTCATGTACTAATTATTGTTTAATGTATTTAATATTCAACTATAATTGTCCCAACCCATCCCAGAGGGTCTCAGGTTGTGACTACCCCATGCCCACCGCCAATAGGCCATGAGATTTTGACAAGCACTGAGTAGGAATATCCCACAAATGGGAGGTTTTATCTTATATACATGCACACACGCACACATCTCCAAGCCCAAAATGATGAAATGTAAAATATTATGTAAACAAGAATGCATAAAACTAAGATACCATAACAAATAATTATATAATAATTATGGAAAGTAAAAAAACATAATACAAGACCACTCAAAAATTAAAGAGTCCATAAAAGTGATTACACAAGATTATAAAACTCATATGTATAAAAACATACCTGAAGGTATAGGTATTGGTCAGTTATTTAAAGGTGTAGGAGAACACTTTGACTGCCTAGACTCTTTATAACCACCTTCTCCTGGTGCACCGAAGACTCTATCAATGTCTTTATTTTCTACACAATAAATCAAAATTGTGGGAAAATCCGATGCAGGGGTTAGTAAAACTATACTTAGTTGAACACCATGAAAACCCAAAGTAAATACCACAAAGGAAGAACCAATAAGAATCTAGTTGAACACAGGTATGTTTCAATATCCCATAGAAGTGGAAGATCCAGGTATACTTGTAAATGATTCCAATCCTTGAAGTCTCATCCACTACCAGACACACATTTCATCTTATATAATGCTCATACCGGAGGTCCCACTCCATGAGATATCTACTATAATCACATATACCATACCTACCAGAAGTAACTATAGATATTCATGGTCTCAATTAGTCATGTGGTTTCCATCAGAACGTCAAAGCTGCTAGGACACAGAGTCTCGATACATCAAATCGAAACATCAAATATTAAAAACGTCCCAAATCATGATGATAAGATCTATTCAAATAGAATAAAAAAAATATTATACTGATACACAGATAGGCGGTCCAACATTCATCGGGCGCAATATTCTATCCTTCCTATATTGGTCGACTGGACCTAACATGACCATGTCTAGATGACTCGACCTAGTCTGGACAAGCCCACTAAGCCATTGGGCATGGTCCATTGGACACTATCTACGAGGTTGCTAGAGGGGTTCAGACACACTTATCTGGAACGAGCGTGCAGTCCGGCCTTCACGTCGAATGTGGTTCGCTACACTATGTGCCCCTATTCAACATAGCGCTGCAATGTTCAATGTGGATGGAAACCACATCTACATTACTCTTGGACCGTTCCACCTTAGGCTCCTCTAATTGTTTCTATTCTTTGGTACATGCCGCTACCGCTACCACCTACCTCCACCACTGTCTATGCGCAAGGGCCCCCTTCCGTAGACCACCATTTATCCTCCCGTACTAAATTTTTCAAAATGGAGGCACATCTGCGATCCTCTGGTCACATTCCTCATCTCACTTGGCTCATATCATTGTCATGATTTATCCTGAGAAAAATCCATTAGATCAGAAATATCTCTCGACTCACTTCGATCATTCCATATCCATCGTTATCAATCCTCATATTGGTCATCCCGATATTGGTTCCTCCATTTCGGATCATTGCGCCAAGAAACGATGTGCAACTATCATCCATTCACAAACTATGAAGAATGAGAATGACTCAAACAATGTAAATAACATCAAGGAATAAAGTCACATGGAAAAATTCATGGATCGAACCTCAGCCATTTTGTATTCTGACATTGGTCTATTCCGAAAGAATGATCATGAAAGCATATAAAATCCTTACACAAATCTACCCTATAATTATGCACATCCCACAGGAACATGTGATTCATGTGTTAAAATCATCAATGGTTGATCTGTGTTCATTGTTGATTTTGATGAATGGTGGAAAAATAGTCAAATCCAAAATACCCTCCCTCGATATGGTTCAATCACTGATGAAGAACAATGGTCACATCATCATCGTGGACAAGATCATTCGAATTTGATGTTCATTATTTCTGATTCTCCAATCCATCAGTGATATTTGGGGAGACCTCTGACTCCTTAGCTCAAAATATTTATAAGGTTATATTGCAACATGATATTCTTGACAATAGGAAATAAAAATAAAACACACGCTACATCAAAAATAATATTATTAAATTATTTTAACTATGGTTACATCCAAAATGATCATTCACTACTAGCCTCGACCAACCGAAGATAGGCATTTCCTAAAGAAAATACTTCGATATGAAGTCAATTATGGTCATGGATTTCTAATTGGAGTTACTGTTTATGAGTTATTAAGATTTTAAAAAAAAATAATGGTACTTACTTATTTTGTTTATGGATACATATTTGGTGACTTTTTTTACTAATTTCCCACACCAAACAGTGATAGGTAATTCCTGTGGTAAATCCTATATTATAACTTCAATAGTGCCCTTGGATTTCTGATCTAGGAAAACAATAATTTTTTTTACTTTATATGAAAATCAGTTTGCAAGTGCTATTTGAAACTCAACATTTTTAAATTAACTACTCTAGGAACAATGGGTCGTAGAATATCACGTCATCTCAGTTCATGGTATTGGAAGTTTTCCAAAAAATTTATATAAATAAAATTAATGAAGTATTAGTAAATTAATTATATCCAACATAATTATTTATATACCTAAAAGATAAAACAATGGACTACTAATATAATTCATGGTATAGAGCATTAATCTAAGCCTCCTACTCCCACACACTCTCCTAATGATTTTTGTTCAACCATTGAACACACATTAGAAGAATAAACCACCTATGAACAATCCCATCATTTTGATCCATAATACCCATAGTGTACATAACAGAAGTTTCATCATCCTCAATTTCCATCACGCCCTATTCATTGACGCATGATGTTTCATGCACGTACATCCTCAGATAAGACATGTGAAAGACATTATATACCTTTTGAAACTGCAGGGGTAGATCTAGGTGGTACACCACCTCACCAACTCTTCCTTGTGTCTAAAAAGGTCTAATGAATCTCATAGATTACTTTCTGCCCCGACCAATTCTCTAAAACCCATG
This sequence comes from Viscum album, assembly GCA_963277665.1. NCBI lineage: Eukaryota > Viridiplantae > Streptophyta > Magnoliopsida > Santalales > Viscaceae > Viscum > Viscum album. The sequence goes on along the minus strand of OY728151.1, from coordinate 1,494,108,617 downwards.
TCGAGGTGAGGCCTGAATGAACACATGTTATCCCTTCTCAAACTCTATAGGCCTTAATATTCTATCAGAATAAGATTTTTGATGGCTATGCGTAGTCTTCATTTTCTCCTCAATGGTATGCACCTTCCCTGTAGTCACCTGCACTATCTTCGAGCCCCTAATTGATGACTATTCTGGGTTTGTCTAGAAATATGGTGACCATAAATGTGGCCAATACCAACCCTCAAATGGTTCCATCTCAATAGTGGACATGTATCTGTTGTTGTACACAAACTCAAGTAGTGGTAGATGATCCTCTATCCTATGACCGATGTCCAAGACGTCGGCCTGCAACATATTCTATAGAACCTGAATGGATTACATAATTTGGTTGTATGTATTGGGGTCAAACACTATGCCCAAGCATAACAAAGTCAAAGAAGCCTCCTTTAATCCCTTCAAAAGTAGGGATGTGAAGTGAGGATTAATATATGAAACAATCAGCGATGTAAGTCCACAGAGTAGAACTATCTCCTACACATAGGTGAATCACAATATATCTACAAATCTCTACTCCCAGATGGCTAGGATGTGGTCAGACATGGTGACCCGATCAATGATAACCCAAATGTTATCAGGTCCCTTTGATGTATGTGGAAAACCAATAAAAAAATCCATTTTTATCCCATCCCACTTCCATTCTGACACCTTAAGGGGTTGAGTCAAGAATGCAGGACCTTGATTCTCATCCTTCACTTATCGACAAGTAAGGCATCATGAAACAAAATCTAAAACATCCTTCATCATTCCTAAACAACAAACTGACATCATAGGTCTTTGTACATAATTTTGAAACTTGGATGTAGCACTAATTAGAATTCATGAAACTCCCTAATAATGACTTCTCGCAAGGCCACCGGTATCATCATGTGTACATTAAAAAGAATAGTGTACTCCCCGGCTTTTGAATATTCATCAAAGACATTCCATGTGAACATTTGAGCCTATAAAATATTGCAGTTGGTATCCCAATGTTGTGCCTACCTGAATTAACATAAGAGTGGAGGGGTGATGAAAATTTATGGGAGATAATCTACTCCAAATCTATCCAAAATGGATATCTACAATGAGGCTATCTAATCTGATGCCTCATTTAGCTGCTTCATGGTAGATGAACTTCTAAGAGAATCTACCACCATGTTCCCCTTCCCATGAGTATAAATAATATCTAAGTCGTTTCTTTGGTGGAAAAATAGTTGTCACCTATATTTCAGGTTTTGATTATTATGAGAGAATATATATATGAGACTCTTGTTCTCGATGTAGTCAATAAACCCCTCACCCCCAGGTAGTGTCACCACATCCTATTTTTGAATACTAATACTACTAACTCAAGATCAATGGTTTTGTTTTTCTATGTGTGTAATTTCAACTAGAATAAACTATAGGAAATCACTACATTCCTATGGATCTGGATACGACCAAGACTGGTTCTTGATGCATAAAAGTACACTACATACTCGAAAACATCCTCTTGAAACCTTAGTAGGGGAGAGCTCGTCAGACTATTCTAAAACCATTACTAGATACATTAAAACATCACTCATTGAGATGATGTGTCCCCAAAAAAACATCATGAATCATTGAATGAATCTTCAATAGATTCCCCTATAGGTGATAGTCTAGAAGTGTGTCTAGAACCATCCTCAAGGGTCTCACGTGATCCTTCTTGGATTCTAGATCACTAGATTGTTATAAATGATGACCACCTGGGGATTCCCCAGACGAAACACAAGGTCTCATAATTCCCTTATCTACATGTCTCAAAACTGCACCCTTAGGTCACGATGCTCTATGGGATCCATCAGATATGCTGGTGTAAATATCAGTGTCGGAGGTGTAGAACAATGTAGAAGTATAACTCTTTGGGGGGAGGTAAACCTGGAATATATCCTGGGACGATGTCCTTAAACTCTACCACCACTACAAGAAACTATGGACTCATAACATCCACTACACCAAAGGAAGACCATCTAGCTAATGAGAAGTCGATTGCGCCCTCCAATGTATGAGTCCATCCTAAGATACAAAAATTTCCCTATAACTGAAAAAATGGAAATATGGATCAATTATAGTAGATGATCCTTGAATATTTCATAAAATAATCAATATTAGCATTAACTATGGATACTAGTCTATACATAGAATTCCATCATATGTCCTCAACTCTACTACCACAAGATCCCAATAGAAAAACTCACCTTTAAGTGTTAGGTCACTCTTTCATCACTATTATTTCTTCACTAAGTCTCTTATAGTGTGTGTATCTATGAATAAGGTTCATGTAAATGGTGTAACCAGATTATCTATGTGTGAAATGAGGAAAGTGAAAGGAAAGGAAATAACTAGCAAAAGTTTATATCTAATATATCTATAGTAGAAAGATAAAGATCGTTCCTTGAACCACTCTTGATGACCAGGGGATATAAGCCTCAAATTCCATCAAATATCCCCTACATTGTACACTTTCACACTGGGTTTGGTATGGGCCACATGGGGGTGGTGTTGGTAACACATCAAAATAGTGAAAACCTCTAACTGCTTCCCCAGCTGGAATTCCATGTCCATCACATGATATATCTATCTTCTCCTACCACAACCTCTTCCTTGGATATTCATCAACCACCTCTCCAACTACAGACGGAATGGTGGAATAATATTATAAAATATGTCACCTCTAATAAAATTATAGAAAATTTTTTATTTTTGGGATCTGAGCTGCCCTTACGGCCTCCGATGAAACATCATATTCAATGGAATACATGACACACCTACTATCGATATATCCTACTGAACCGAGATCCGAGGAAAACACTACCTAAGAATCCTTCTATATGTGAACGAAGCTTACGTATCATAATATTGCACCAAATTTTCCATAAAAAACTTTTTATGGGATGATGAATACACCTGAACCATTGTAGGTGGGTCTATGAACTAATAAACAAGAGAAATCCCCACCTGCAGACTATCATAGAGATAAACTACCATGTGACTTGCTCCCCTATGGGAAGCCTCTTCAAACATCGGGTCAAACCACTGATCATACTGTGGGAATATCGCTGGATGGCACCATGAATACATCACGTAAGAAAGAATGATGTATCATGGTCAGAAGTGTATACATGGTGAGATGTCTCAAGAAGGATAAGGAAAAAAATCCCATTCCTATATGATACATGTATATGTATCTTTCCATAAAACCAATGTTTTCAAGTACCAAATCAAAAATCATGTGTCTATAGTCTTTGTGTATAGACACATCAGCCACCACACCAACACTGATGTTTTGGTATGAATGCAGAACTTGAAAGGCTAAACAATATTCCACCAAACCAATATCACAAACTACCGGTCCTAATATAGACTTGAACCTCCCATTGATACTAAATTTTCATGAACCATTCCATAGGGTCACATGTCAAGACTACCCCACGACTACCTCAAATTGTTCAGGGGCCGATGACTAGCACTGAGTAGGCATATCACACAAATGGAAGACATTTTCTTATAAAAACATACAAACCCACACTTATCCTAGCCTAAAATGCTGAAATGTAAAACAATTAAGCAAAAAAATAATACATAGGACTAAGATACCATCAACAAAGTATGATAGTAGAATACATTAATGTAAACATGGCTATAATACAAGACAATCCAAAAAGGACAGAGTCTGTAAAATTGAAATCAAAAGTTCCTCAAACTCATCTGTAGAAAACTACACCTAAAGTGAAATTCACTAATCATCTGTCTAAATTCGTAGAAGAAAACCTCGACTATCTAGTGTCTTCATGAACAACCAAGAACTATGTCACTATTTCGATCATCTACACAAGAAACCACATGTGCAAAAAAAATCCTGTGTAGGGGTGAGAAAAACTATAATCAATAGGACACCACAAAAATAAAAAGTAAATATCACAATGGAAACACCAGTAAATATGTATAATCATATCCACTAAGGTATGTGTCAATAAAACATAAAATATGAACATATAGGTTTACTCATAAGGGTTTCCAAGTCTAAAAGTCTCATCCAGATCTAGCTATGTAGTTTCACTTGTAGAAAAATCATCCTGGGAGATCTCACTCCTCAAGCTATCTGATAGAAGAATGTAGAACAGATCTACGAAAAGTTAACACAAAGATGCTTGGTCTTGAAAGTCCACGTCTTTTACAAATGATATTTATTCCCTCAAAGACACAGAGTCTCGATACAATGTAGAAAAACATCAACAACTAAAAACTACCCAAAGCACGGTCACCTTCTATTGTCAAATAGAATGGAAAGAGTCTAATACTAGTACATAGATAGGGGTCCACCATACCTAGGTCTCCTTAGGGTGACTCTTGGACCTACTGGAAACATCATCCTAGATAGGGGAATAGTTCCCATGTAAATATTGGACACACCAACACCAAAATACATATCTATGGTAATAGAAATAGAAGTGAGGACCAGCCAATCCTATAATTTTGATACATTCTCAAACCAACTAAGTCAACTGTCGAAGGTGGGTTGAGAAAAATCACTTCATAACATGGGTTATTCACTATGATGGTAATGTGAATATACATCGATGTGTCATTAGAATAAACAAAGTTTATTCTCCTATCCTCTGTTAGTCCAACTAAAAAACAACCATGCTATATTTAAAGGACATCATTATCTTAGGGGTCTCAACATTTTAAAAGGCTCATCAAATGGATGATCCATTTGAAATTTATGGTTTTTTTTCTGAAAAAGGGTCTGAACCGACCCCTTGGCCAACCCGAAATAGTCTGGCCTGACCTTCTAGGAATGGTATTCTTGAACAATTTTCCATAGATGGCTAGGCCTATAGAACAATCCCATTGGATTTATAGAGTTTCCCATCCCCACAAATCAGGCCCTTGTACACTGGCCGACCTTCATGCCACACATGGTCTGCTAAACTATGTACACTTGGTCCAGGATGTACCATCGCATTCAACACTAATTTCCACCATGTCCACCTACCCCGTGGACCACACTGCCCGGGGATACTCCAACCGCAACTACCACATAAGTGTTCATATCGTTGGAAATGACACACCTGTGGAACCTTCTGCGGGACATCAGATCTCCTCAAGTTATCTTTCTATCATTCAAAAAGGAAAATATGTGATCCTCGGGTATCGTTCTTTATCAACCAAGGAATAGATCAATGTCAGGATTCATCCTAATGAAAATATAAAAAAATGGTAAAATCTCTCGACTTTCTTTAAACCATCCTTCTCCATCATCTTCTCACCTACGATAGTTATTTCCAACATTGGATCCTCGATTTAAGTTCATTGCAACAAGAAAAGGAGGTGCACTAATCATCCATTCATAAAACATGAAGAATAAAAAGAATGAAAACAACACAAAGATCATCAGGGAATAACTGCACATGAAAAAACTAATGGATCGACCCTCGACTGTTGATCATTTTGGAGTTGGAACATTTTGTAAAATTGATCACAAAAGAATAATAAATCCTTATTATAATCAACCCGGAGAATAAAACCCCACAATTACACCCTTACAACATGAATGAGTGATCCACAAGTCAACCTATTTGTTGGTTGATATGTGTTCATAATTGATATTCTAGAATGTGTAAATGAATAATAATAACTGATGTCCCTACCTCGATTCAGTTTGATCATTAAGGAATAATGGTCACTACATATTTATTGTGGGAAACTCTTTTGAATCTGAGGATCGTTGTTCTTGATTCACTAATCGGTTGAAGTTCATTGGAGAGTTCTCTATCTCATTTCATAATAAAATTTCTAGAGGTATGTTGTATACATTGATTAATAACAATAGACATAAAATTTAAAACCAAAAATGCATCAAAATTAATTTTTACATGATTATTTTAATGAAGTTTATTTCTAAAAACTATCTTTCACACGCAGCATGCGTCGATCGATGTTAGGCCCCACCGAAGGAATACGCCCCCATAAAAACTCAATTGTGGTATCAGATTTCCAATCTAAGTTACTATTTGTGACTTATTTGTATATGAGTATAAAATAATTTCATATAATTATATTATTTGTGGTTATTCCCTTGGTACTATTTCTACAGATGGTCCGCACCGATTAATGGTAGGTCGTACCTAGGTTAAATCCAATGTTTTGAGCTCAATGGTGCCCTCATATTTATGATATAGGAAACCTATTAATAGTTATTTCACTTTTTATGAAGATTAATATGTGAATTATATTAAAAATATAACATTTTCCAACAAACCATTTTGAGAACACAAGGCCTCAAAATCGTACGATGTCACAGTCCCTGGTCATGGAAATTTCCCAAATAATTTCTAATTTTTTTGGGAAAATCCAAGTCATTAATATAATCATGTAATATTTATGTATGAAAATAATGTGTCTTTATGGTTGGTATTAAAAGAAATAATTTTTGAATACGAGGAAATTGGGTTAGGAAAAATTAGTGAATACCATAAGTATGATCCAATAAGTAAGAGAATAACGTATATTATAGTATAGAATATAGTTCTATTTCTATAATAAAATACATCAATATCTGGATAATACATGTGGATATGGTTTTAGAATATATTAATCTAGAGGTAAAAACCTCAAAACATGTAATAATATGTCTCGACCATAATTATATTGCATGGGGAATATTCCCTTACTATGCACATGGTTGGACACACACATGGAGAGATGCATATGTTAATTCATTTTTTAATTAAGATCCATTATCAGGGATTTGATTTTATAGTACCAGGGATAACCTATATTAAACCTATATTTTAATTTAATCCCTTATAATGATAAAGAATACATCCAAACACACATTTCGCACATAAATATCACATATAGTTAGATGAAATAGGTTCACTCCACATTAAAACCCTTATAATCACATGAGATATTAATATTTATCCAAGGCATTTCATGGGCCCACCGATCACATAATTCTAATGCATTTATATATGTTCCATAAAGTCATTAAAATTTGTCATATATCATTATTTCTGAAAAATAAATAAGTTTCAAAAACATTAAGAAATTCATCATATAATTGCCGATGTAAAATTTTCATGCTTCAAAAACATATCATCATTATCATCACAAATAGTCTAGAGGAACAAAAAGGAATGTATCCACAGATTTTAACTCCAATAAAGAATATGTGCTATTAAGGATGTTTTCATAATTAAAAATAACATTAAATTCATACATGGAATAAATTTTTATGGTAAAAAACCATTTCACATTGAAATGTATAATTTAAACAAAAACATCCAAATTATTAAAGAAAATTATAATTCAAAAATAAATTTTGAAGCATGTAATGTAATATTAAATTGAATGAGAAAACATAATATGGAGAAATTAAAAAAATTTATATATGTTAAAACAAATCTCCATTTGAACTTTTTAGTAAAAGACAATGGTATCTCGTTAAGAAAAAAAAAGAATACTTTTCAATAATTTTTTTCCTAAAATTAAATCATGGGTAATGATTCATTTTAAATAATCACATGATATTAGTTTAACATTCCTTATTTTTATTAAATGAATGGACATAGATAAAAATGATTTTTTTACTAAAGGGAAAAAACATCACTATTTCTAAAAAATGTTTTTCATAATATTCAAAAATTAGAAACAGGGAAATTAATGAAATACATGTCGTCTATAAAAATAACCTGATGAGATAGAAAATCATGAGATTCCCGATTTTTAGTTTATAAATTTTTTTTATCATATTCTTAATCAAAATCAATCGTTGTTAAAAATGATACTTTTAGATAAATGGCTTACTACTTTGGTATCATTTGTATCCCAATCCCTATGAAATAATTCCATAAAAAATGGAATATAACTAAAATAAATATATTCTAGATATAACATCTCTATTTTTCTATATATGAACATCATAATAAAATATTATAGGGGCATATCATAACATATGTCCCAAAGAAAAAAAACATAGATGATAAACCCCTACATTGAGTTTGAATTTAATTGAATGAACATAAAACACATGTATAATAAATTTTAATTTTATATAATTAATTAAAATATTTATTTATAAGATAACAATATCATAATTATAAATTTATAATATTTAAACATCCATTTATTAAAAAGAACATTCTTAAACCCATCATTTCCTACTCATAAATGTTTCTTAAGAGAAATTCAGTTTGGTAGTTCTAGTAATTATTAATTTATCATGGTTCCATGATATAAATAATTTTCATCATGAGATATAGATAATACATATTCATTAAAAATATATTTATTTATATTTAGTTTCATACATTAACGGACGATATGGAGATATGAATTAAACTTTTCATGTAGACAGTAGCTCATATATTCATATAAATGATGTTTGAAGATTTTGATTGTTTAAATGATGGAAAGGAAAATAATGAGTGTCCATTTACTAAAAATTATTAATTAATATATTAAATATATATAAAATAAATTTATTTTCCATCCATGTAAATCATAAATTAAAAACAAATCACATCACTTCATGAATGGTTGTAGTCCACACCTATGCTTGCACATCGTCATACATTTCTAATGGATATGATGGATTGACGGATAGTTTCATATTATATATATAAATTTATTATTAATTCATAAATATATTGTATGAAAAATATTCCCAAATTTTTTACCTTCCATGAATGATGGTGATGGAATATATATTGTATTGCTATGTTTAAAAGGTTTTCCACACTTATATAAGTGGAATAATTATATTTTCCATTTCGGGGAATAAATTGTTTATATAATGGGATACAAAATCATAATAACACTTATGTTTATAAAATTTAAATAATATATTATTTAATTTCAATTAACATATAATTATAAGTGGTATAAAAAATATATTGTCAGAGGTCTATGAGGATAATGAATTCTTCTTTAGTAGTCCTCCTATAGATAATTTCTAATGGATGCATAGAATGGTATTTTATATACACCTTAATATCTAAAGAATGGATATGGTAGTTTTTAAGAAAAAATTTAAGGGTTTTTGAGATCTATATGGATCAATGTGGTATAATAACTATAATGGAGGTGTTTTCTTCATTTATGATGATTTAAGGACAAACATATCATTTTTTTAACAGATTAAAATATATTAAATTCAAGCATAAGTAAATTTCTTCAAAATAGGAATACTTTTAAATATTTTTATTTAATTAATAATAAACATGGTTATAAAATATGAATTAAATATGTTAAATTTAATAACCAAACCTTATCTCTTTGTTTAAACACCCATGTAAACATGTTTTACCTTTAACCACATTGATTTTTTTGTTCTTATTAGAATTATGGTCAAAAAATAATGTTCCATATTTTAAAAATATTAACATGATTATTCAAAATATTGATTTTTTAATTAAATCTGAATAAAATAATTTTTATTAATTAATTTAAAATAGAAATAGTTAAATTAGATGAAATAAATTTTACAAGAAAAAGGTTTCATACGTGTAAAAAGATTTTATGTCAAAATGAAATATAAAACTAATTTAATTAATTTTAATTTTATTATTCATAAGATAAATGATATAATTTAACTTTCTAATACATTTTAGAAAAATCGATATATCTGAATTCTATAAATGAAAAGGAGGTATAAAAATAAATATTTTAACTATTCGTTGAAAAAACAATTTTTTTTTAAGATTAATAAATATTCACTTTAATATATTTTTGACATTATGATTCAAAAAATAAATTTAATTTTTTCAAATAAAGTATATAATATCTAAGAAAATCGATTATACAATTTGTTCACAAAATGAAATAAAAATCATTTCTGAGGGAAAATTTATTTTTGACAAATATAATAGATTTATAAGAAGTTGAGTAATTATTTATCAATATTTTTTTAGCTAAATACTTAATATATAATAATCTTTGTATGATTACTCATATTTATTGTTTCATTTAATTTCATGGTTTTATAGGTATACAATATTATTATTTATTTGGAAATGGTTTTTTGAATCATAATTGATTGATAAAATTAAATTTATTTGAAAACATATATTAAAATCGTAGGGTATTAAATTATACCCATATTAATTTGAATTTATTCCATGGGATTTTCTCACTTTTAGATAAAAAATAGATGATATATATTTTCATTATATTAATGGGTTCTAATTGAGCTTTTTGGAATTTTTTATTACTTCATAAAACATTTTTTAGGTGAGTAGCCATGTTTCATAACACTATATCTCAATGTTCCAGGATATCTAACCAATTTTTTATAAAAATTTTACTAACCATTGGTAATAAAATTGAGTTTAGTATGTTTAATGGATAAGTATTGTACATTCCCATGATAGATTCATGGATGAAATAATAAACCTAAGTGGTTTACGATGTAAGTTGTATATGATAATATAACATCCCTACTCAATTGATAATTTAAAAGGGTAAAATATTACAAATGGACCAAAGAAAATTCACTTTTGAATATCATAATATTTTTCCATATATAAATTCATTGGATTACCTTCTCACCAAACATTGAATTCAAAATTTCTCAAATAATTTTTAGTAAAAAAATATCTACTCTAAGATTCCTTGATCTAAATTTGGATGTATCTGAATTTCAATTAAATTTCATTGTCTATCTATGGTCCCAAAAATAATTCTTTATAAAACGTCATCCTAGAACATTAGTGTTCTACATGTCTTTCTAGAGAGGTATTCATATAATTCTATATGAATTATTGGAAGAATGTTATTTTTATAAAAATCATAGACTTAATGAAGGTGTTCATCCCAAGCATATTTAATATCCCTAGAATAATATATAAATATATACTATGGGGCGTGAATATTTAATTTTACTGAAAATCTATTTTTATATGATAAGAATTAAGGATACACAAATTGAAATCCATATAATATTGAATACATATTCACAAGAGTGAGGAAATCCTCAGATCCTGATCCCGTATAATATAATGTGGTCCTCTATGAAACCTTAACACATCCATAATGTTTATTAAATTAGGATTATTAAGAGTGAAATATTTTTTCATAACAAAAAATAAATCCTAATTTACAATTTAATCAAATATAACCCAAATATAATTATGTAATTCATATTTTTTGGATGTTAAAATGAAATATTCAAGCTATATTTTCCCATTACCTTTATGGTATGGCTAAGGGTTATTAAATACCCTTACCCATATTTCTATTTCCTTTGAATTTATGAAATTCCATGAACTGAGAAACGTACTCTACAATATATCTCTTCATGTTGTCCCACATTAAATTTTCATTTATATAACTATAATTATTTTTAATTCATGGATAAACTTATAATTTTCAACTATTATATTCATATAATATCTCTTTTATCATGTGAAGTATTAATAAGAAAGATAAATGATTCCAAAACATTATCATTCCATCACTATCATGGATGAACTTCAGAACATTTATCGACATATTTTTCCATTTTACATCTACATTTTAAACCTATTTAATAATTACATATACAAATTTATAAACACTCATTTGTGAAAGATATTATTTCTCACCTTTATTTATGAATTTCAATTGCATATATTTTAAATCCATAAATTTCATATTTTTTGTTATCCTCATTATAGATTAGATATTATTATCGTTTCAACTTATAGCAGCTTATACACTATATTATTTCCTATAGTTGTGGTGTATTTAATAATTATACAATTTAATAAACTCCAACTATATTATATATTTCATAACAAACAATTTTTGAGTGAATAAATACCATAAACATTAATGATCTGAATATGTTACACACAATTAATTATTAAGGTAATACCACATATCATTATTGTAATAATTTCGAAAAAAACTATAAGTCATCAGTTGTGTAATTTTTCTCAAGAAACATCAATTATAATGTGGAATTAGATATCTCAACATCATTATGCAAGTAGACACATCTCATTCCAATATACATTACATAACTAAAGGTCACATAATCTGTTATACTATTGGGTGGTGCAATCACATGTTAATTGACGAATCATTAATTCAGTTAATTTAAATTTTCCTCAAATTCATATATTTAATAATTCATGGATCCTTTCAATGTTATCAGGGTTAATCTTTTAAATAGTTGATATAAGTTACCATAAATGTTTTCATAATATTGACAATAACTAAGAAAATGGATAGATATTAATTATAGTGTTTGGTTTGGGTTAATGTTAAATAACATCTCTCATTGAAGGAACCACTAGTGCACCTTTTCTTGATATTATGTCACCAATATATGTTACTTTTTATAAATATAAATCCCACCTGTTAATTTTTTTATACATATTTTCTTTCCATAGGGTCTTCAGTGTAATAATTATGAAATAATCATTCCCTATCTATCACATGGGAGTTTTATGAATATCAGCTATACTGTAGAAAACTAAATAAGTTCATCAGGACATACTCTATTCCTCAAATATGTGATGATAGATGGGAAATTAGTAAGGCACAATGTTATCTATATAAATTCATATTGTCAATTCCATGTAAATAAGGATGTATTTAGTATACCTACCATAATTAACCTCTAATTATGAAATATAGAATGGATATAATTCTTGGAAATTTAATGAGATCAATTAATTTAATTGATCAAGTCGACCATACATTGTTAAATAATTTTTTTATTCTTTTCATGTTACATTTCCAATAATCAAAGGAAATTCACATTGTTCCATCCTATTATTTAAAAATAAATAGGTACACACAATGGTGATAGAATCTGAAAAATGAATACATCATCAAGATTATCTTTTTTCATGTTCTTTAATTCCTACAACTTAGTTAATTCCAATTCATAAGGAGTTATTGGAAGTAGTGTATCACCATGTAGGATTTACATTGAAAACTCAACTTCATGATTCAATGTTGGAATGTGAACATCATATTGTAAAATATAAAAATGATATCATGCAATAGTCATATCATAGATTTTGAGTTTCCCCAAAAAACTCACTCATAAAAAACCTCTATGAATATGAAAGAAAATCTATATAATTGATTAAATTTTCATTGGATGTTCATAGTCATCGTGATGATAATATAAGATCATAGTTTGGTTTCTAATATAAAATGTGACTTCCCTTAATGTAAATTAATTTCTGATTTATTTAAATAAATATAAAACATTCCCAAAATAACATATAATTCTACATGATGAGAAATAATGTGATTTTCATGAAGAACATTCCCATAAACAACAATTCGTAAAGAAGAAAATTCTTGAGATGTGATCATAATTAAATTATGTGTTGTCACTCAAAATTCACCATCTAACTGTTAAATATTGTTATTACACTCTTAGAGACCCATCAAGAGATACTTGAATTCATATATATTTCCTCAAATAAGACACGTCAGTATGAGAGAGTTATTATCAAAACCTCAACTTCACCATTCAATCCTCATTCTATTTCTAATGACATCACGGTTAGCATGACCATATTTTATCAATAATAATACTGTTTATTTTTTAATAAAATTCGTTACCTATATGAATTAGGAAAGAATATCATCAATATATGAAACCATATATATAATATAGGTTATCCATGATCATCATCTATTAATATCGTTCATAATGGTTCATAATGAAAATTTTAGTTAAACCATTCATATCTCTTAGGTGTGTCAAACCATTTGTTCATTAAGGGAACACTAACAATTTTCCTAAATTATGGTCATGATTTTATATAACCTACTATTTTTGGGTTTTTACCCCCATGTGAATATGATCCAAAACCACATCCACTTGTAGTATCATGATATGGATATTTCATAAGGAAAACCACAAATCTTTATTTACCATAATTTACTAAGTTATCCCATACATTGTATTTTCATAAGGGTTCTAAAAAAAGTTTTCTTATCCTTTTGTCCAATGAATACTAATAAATTACATGATAGAAACTATAGTGATCCATACATTTCACACATAAATATCATATCTTATTATATGAATATTTAATAATTTATAATAAAATCCACACCAAAATAATACTGTAATAGTGTATTTGAAAACATTTATATAAAATAAGTTTTCATAAGATATACAAATCATATAATAATATGTTATTTAAAACTAAATCCCTTATTCAAAATATTATACATAAAATTTTTCTTTAGAACTTGGTGATAAGAAACACAATAAATCATGAGTTGTGATGCTCATTAACTCTAAAACATGACATATAAATAATAACTAAAAATGACCATAAGGGTATGATAACAATAGTATTAAATTTTAAAATCATAAAATTTATATCTTAAATCATATTCATGAGTAATAAATTATATTATTAAAATTTAGGGGACTTGAATAACAAATTAATAAAATAATATGATCCATAAAATCATAACATTAGAAGAACATATAAGTGTGTGGAACATGCATAAAATAGATAGTTTGAAGATATAATGTTGTTGTGAAATTTTGATATATTAAATTAGTGAATAATATAGAAATTAACATTAATTACATTATAAAATAAATAATATTTTATAAAACAATAAAAAAACCATAAAAACATAAAATATGAAAAATTTATTGTAATAAGGTTTATAATTTCATCAATTAATCATTTAATTTTCATTTTCTATTATATAGTTACTATATTAAACCTTAAATAGAAAATCTACATGCTGACACCGTATGAATTAAAATGATTAAATTAGGGTTAATGAGAAATAAATAAAGGTATGAATGTGACATAAAAATGACTGAAAATTATTGGATTCATTAATTAAGACCCATAATCATCAAAAATTCAAAATAACATTAATTTAAAAAGATTTAAAAGAAAATTAATTTATATTAATTGAATATTTTAAGAGTTTTCTATAGTTCGCCTCACCTAAATTTTAAAATGGAACCTCTTACCTCAGATTATAACACTATGTTGAAATATCTAACCAAACCAAACCATATCTATTTATATTAAAAACATTTTTTATCTAATATTAGGATGTCCTGGTCTCCCAAAAAGTTCATCCTTATATCCCATTAGAGTGGATCTAGTGTATGTTTTCTGAATAAGAGGTAATTGTTTTTACCAACACATCCAAGTAGATTTCTTCATTTACATCCTTATCAGTGATTGTATCAATTATATTGATATAAATTAGTATCATCTATATGCTGATATTTTATTATGATTAGATGAATACAAAGTTTATACTTTTTTATCTATCCAATAACTAATAAAACTGTTTCGCAAGCGTACAAAAAACCTATCGTATACATGATGTAGTGTAATTTCATTTTCATCAAAAATTTAATTGGGTTGGTATAATGATGGATATAGTAGATAAAATAACAAATATTACATGATATTAATTCTATAAAAAATTATTATATATCATACCCTTCCTTAACCATTCACCCATAAAAGAAAGTGATTTTGTCAGTCATGTGTACATAAGTCCTACAATATCCATGATGTGATGTGATTCATTTTCCATGTCAATCATTAAATAACTGTTATAAAAGTTTATATAATAAATAAATATGATATCAATGAACTTCTTATAATTCTGTATATGATATAAAAAAATCCTATAGATAAGAAAAAATGGTTACACAATAAAAATGCATAGGAAAATGAACCAGTTTACACATGAAATAGGGGTAATAAAAAATATTATTAAAAACAATATAAAAGGATCATATAAGATATCATAAATATGAATTTTTCTCAGGTATAAATAAATATATTTTATAATACATTATATAGGATGTTTAGGTATCTATAATGGAAATTATACCTAAGGTAATACTTGTTACACAATGTCCTTATTATTAGAGACTATTTAAGATTAAGTATCCACTAGGGAAATTTTTTATTCAATGTAAATTTTTTGAAAAACTATTTTCAATATGGTTTTTGATATTATCTAACAAATTTTCAATTTATTTTTACAAATAGTATTCTTTTAAAAAAATTATTTTTTATGCAATCTTTTTTTCATTTTCCAAATGAGGTACATTATGAAATTTTTAACAAAAATATATATATAATGATTTTTTAACTTATAAAGAATGAGTTGATGTATTTTAAATCATGAAAACATAATGTTTTGAATTTTACTTTTAATGTTTACAAGGTTTTATTTAAATTAAAAAATTTATTTTATAATTACATGGCTTTCAAAAAAATGATTTCATTATAAAAATTGAATTTCTCAAGAAATAGTTTAATGATATTATTTGTATATTTTCATATATGTCAGCATAGGTGATTGGATATTATTCATGATTGATTTTGATCACTTTTGATACCATATAAGTTATTTTATTTAAAGGATTATAAAAAGTTTTATTGTGGATGTCTTATTTTTAAACAATTCATTTTATTGTGGTTAAAGAATTCACATTTCATGTTATGTTTTTTCAATACGAGTGTTTATATTGTATATATTTCACCATTTTAATATGATTAATTCATTGAGCATAGTAAGTGATACATAGATCATGATTTATCCCCTCAATCCATCGATATGTCTATCAATAAAAACTACTTTGGGTGTTGGTCAATGCCTTAGCCATTTATTTATGGTGTCTTCTCTGAATCCCTAAAATGTAAGTTTATAATTTATGAAATTTTAAATTCCCTCATTATGAGATTATTTATTGATATTACATTTTACTATATTATTATTATTATATCTATTTAAATATTTACAAAATATTGTTTTATTATCATTTATTCATTCCATATTATTTTAAAATTTATCTTTAAATGGCTTGTGTTCCAGTTATTCACCCTTCCATAGGGTTTATGCTTATTTATTCATGATTCATTCCACTATACACTAACCCTGAATGAGAATCTGAACTCTACCCTTTTACTTGTTTTGATTTCTTCTGCATTTCAACATATATATTACGATAGACATTAAGGTATTATCATAGAAAATAATCATCTTCTTAATAAAATCATTATGTTATATATTTAAAGTATATATCTTGGTTTCTGAATCTATTAAACTATTAGATACTTCATGACGTGACTCTAGGTATAATATGAAATTATAATAAATTACCCACAATGTCACGACTCGTCCCCCGGGGCCCGTTCCATGACTAACCCAAGGCTGCCTTCCATAGGCCAGGGGCTGCTGACTAGCACCAAAGGCATATTCCCTGAAACTGGAAAGGCATTGCCTTTATAACCTATAAACTCACACAACCAAGCACACATCAATATACCAACACAAACAACTGTATTGTAAATAGAGTGAGTGTAGTAAGTAAAAAATAGCTACAATACAAACCCAAGTGGATATTAAAAGAAACTAGAATAGCTCATGCGAACACCGACCAATGATCCTACTAGAAGAGTTTATACTACTCTCGATCAGTCATATCTGTGGTACACCACATCTAAGGTCCACCTCCTAGCTACCTCCAGTCCCGGTACTGTCGTCCTAAGTTTTTGTTGTATGTCGTCTACACCAAACACAATGAAGTACGGGCATATCCCGTCCAGGGGAGAGTATAACGATACTCAGTAGGGACCCCTGAGTCCCTCATGGTCTCACAAATTACAAAAAGAATAAACCAAAAAGCATAAAATCAGGTGAAAACCCTTCTTAGGTATATGCCCATGAAAATACCTATGTTATCAAGTATACCCATTTCAATCATTAGAAAAAAAACTCAAAAATCCAAATGCTCAACTATTCCACAAAGGAAGGAACACCACAAATGTAAGTACCACAGTGGTACCCCACATAAAATAATTCCACAAAGGTAAAGACTCATCTCAGACAATGTATAACTTAGGTACAAAATTATAAATGATTATAAGTAACTACGGAATAATCATACCCTATTAAGAGGCACTACTACTGACCCACACTGGATCACTCTATGTTGACCCACATAGGATCTCTAGATACTGACCCACACAGGATCGCTCGGTGCTGACCCATAGAGGATCGCTCGGTGCTGACCCACACAAGATCGTACAGTGCTCCCCCACACATGATCGCTTGGTCCCAACCCACAAGGGATCACTCGGTTCTTACCCACATAGGATCACTCAGTATTGACTCACACTACACCGCTAGTCATTCTTCAGGTCACAGCTAGCTACTGGGTTCCCGCACTATGTTTTCTCATCTCTGGGAGGGTCCAATTATCAAGCCATAGGTAGATACTCCAACTACCACGAAGTCCAATGAAAAAGTATCCCAATGGACCGCCACACAATAGGGTTCTCAACGCAAGAGATGGTCTGTCAATTGGACGCCCGGTTTGTAAGTTGTTAGCCTTTTAGTCTCGAGGGCCTGGTTGGATTCCTACTAAATCCAACCCAACTGTATCCCACCTTTATACAAATATCATATGGGTATACCAAAGGGAATGTCTCATTCCAATGATTACATCCTCATTGATGGTTTGTCAAATGGGCTCTTGGTGCCAATTTTATGGCCGATAGAGCGAAAAGCTCATAGCTGGTCTGGGTCTGATCTGACCCAGCCCGACCCGGCCCGTGCTCGGTCCGGCCCGGCCTACCGGGTCCGGCCCTGCCCGCGGAGTGGTGCAAGGATGCGGGGGCGGCACGGAGGGCCCCCGGGCTGCAAGGTGGCGGGGGCCGCGAAGCTGCGGGATGGCGAGGCCGGGGGGGCACAGAGGGCCGCGGGGCGTCGAAGGCCGTGTGGGCCGCAGAGCACCTTAGGGAGGTGAGGTTGTGGGGGTTTTAGAGGGATGCAGTGTGGTGAGGCCACGGGGGTCAGGAGGTCACGGGACAAAGTAGGATATCAAGGCCGAGGAGGGCCACAGAGGGCCACGAGGCGGTGAGGCCGTGGGCTGGCGGAGGGCCTTGGGGTGGCGAGGCCATGGGGGCCGCATGGTCTCGGGTTAGGGGAGGCTGTAGGGCCGTGGAGGGACATGGGGAGGAGAGGCCACGGGGAAATGGAGGTCGAGGCGTGGCGGTCTACCATGGCTAGCCGTATAGCGCGGTCGGGCGCCAGGCCATCGCTGGTGGCCAACTTGACCGACTGCCCTCTATTTGTCACCTTCGTCACAGCTGACCGTGGTGCTAGCTGCAGTTCCCGAGTTCCACGGATTCCAAATGCCATCACTGGTCATCATCACCATCGTAAAGAACACAAGAAATAATCATAAGGTTTGCAGAGGGGTCGGGCCATGTTTGTTTGGCGTGTACCCTCCGTGTTAGGGCGGTAGTAAGCGACTCAAGGGGAATGATTCAATGTGAGAGGAAAATTATCATTGATCAATTTATAAAATAGAACTACATCATTAATTTTTTGACATCAATGAGGAGAGAAGAAAATTCATCGATTGAAGACGTCCCACATTGGAGGATGCCCTAAGGAAGAAGTCAATGTTGTGCGTCAGCGTTCTTCATTGGAGTAGTATTCTTCATTGGAGAAGAAGAATTCTTCCAAGGTTCTCTCCCAATTTTCCTTGAGGAACACTTCCCCCCCATTACACCCAAAATAAAAGGTAGCCAATATGATATGTGTTACCAATTTAATTGTTCGAATAAATTAAATTGGCATCATAATTACATTTAGGTTCATCATAATAAATTGTTGGAACAATCAATTTTACCAAATTGGATCAATTAATTGTAACTTGTTGGCTCAAATTATTGGGAGGAATTGAATAATGGGGGGGGGGGTTGAGATGTTTATCCCATTATGAGGTTTTGGGTGGTCCCCACACTTAGGAATTCAAAATAGGGGTTTGAGGCTCAGTTGTCCCCACCTCCATTACACACATGTCAGAGGTTTTAGATTAGGTGGCCCCCACCTTTAAACCATCAACATGGGAGGTTTCAACAAAAATAAAAAGAAAAGAAAATAATATTTTATTTTATTTATATTTCCTTTAAATAACCAAATTCTATCTTTCACCCTCGACCTACTACTGTCGAGGTGGAGGTCCACTTAAGCGAATAACAGAATTGAGAGTTCAACGGTGCCCTCAGATTTCAATTTTGACCATCAGTTCAAATGATAAAAAATTGGCTTGTACGTTTATTAAACGTACCTGAAAAAAAGTTCAGAAATTTATTCTGGGCACTTCGGGGCTCAGAGTCATGCACCGTAAATTTTCATGGACTCATAAAATTTCCTTATAAAAAAAAGTTACATGGAATTTTTTAGTCATAACATTCATCCCACCTCAGGGCTTTACGTCCCCGTACGCCACCACCCAAAACTAGGAAAACATTTTGGGGTACTGAGCATGTCTCTGAGCGTCCCACTCCCATTTACTATCCTGGATGTTCTCATGCTGCCAAACAATGCACACCAGAGGTATCAACTGCCCACAAAGGACCTGATCCTCTCAATCCTCAATCTCTACTAGAACCTCCATAAATGTATCCCCATTATCAACATCCAGCTCACCATGGTCTATGATGTAAGAAGGTTCATGCTTATATATCCTCAACGGAGATACGTTGAAGACACTACTCACCCAGTGCAATAGGGGTGGAATAGCTATGTAGTATGTCACCTCACCAAATCTTTTGAGGACCAGAAAAGGTCCGATGAATTCCTGAGATAACTTGTCGCCTCGTTCAAATCCTTGCAAACCTCATCAGGGTGAGACCCGTAGAGGGACGTTGTCATCATCCTTGAAATCTAAAGGTCTTCGTCTCCTGTAGGCATAAGACTTCTTCCTGCTCTGTGCAGTCCTCATACACACCTAGATGATCTGCGCGTTTTCTATGGTACCTCGTACCATCTTTGGTCCCACTAGTGGTGACTCCCCTAGGTGATTACAGTAGAAAGGTGATCTGCAAGGTTGCACGTACAATGCCTTAAAATGCCCCATCCCAATGGTGGAGTGATAACTGTTATTGTATGAGAACTCTACCAAAGTCAAGTGATCCTTCTAGTTGTGACCAAAGTCGAGGATGCAATCAAGCAGCATGTCCTCAAGGGTCTGAATGGTCTTCTCAATCTGGTCTTCCGTCTATGGATTGAAGGTGGTGATCAAATTGACATGCGTCCCGAATTCCTCCTAAAACCCCTTACATAGTCGAGAAGTAAAACTTGCATCACGATCGGAGACAATCGTCTAGGGTACTCACAATCGCCTTCACCTAGAGACGTCCCAAGATCTCTACTGAACCCTGCTCTCGAATCGGTAGGAAGTGGGCAGACATGGTGAGTCAGCCGACAATCACCCAAATCGAGTCATGTTCCCTTGATGTACGTGGAAGTCCTATCATGAATTCTATGTTTATCCCATCCCACTTCCACTCTAGGACCTCTAAAGGATGAACCAAGCATGCTGGTACCTAATAATCTACCTTCACTTTATCATAAGTGATAAACCAAGAGACAAACTCTGCAACTTCTTTCTTCATTCCCAGCCACAAGTTCTATCGTTGGAGATCCTGGTACATCTTCTCCCCTCATGGATGTACTGCTATAGGGGATGTGTGGAACTACCTCATCAATTCCTCGTGATGTGATACTTGTACGATGGTGTGTCCTCTGAAGAGGATGATGTGCTCCCCACCTTCTGAAAATCCATCAGGTGGCTACCCTGTGGATATCCGAGCATCTCAAGCCTCACAATCAGTATCCCCACGCAGAACATCCCCGACTAGTTAAAGAAGTGGGGGAGTGACTGTAAGATATTAAAGAAAAGATGCTCCATCCCAATCCACAAAGGATATCTGCAAAGCGGCCAGCTGCTCTGTCGCCTCGCCTAACAGCTGTATACCGGACCTCCTGCTGAGTGAATCTGCTACAATGATCCCCTTCTCAAGAGTATAGACTATCTCGAAGCCATTCTTCTGGTGGAACTCAATCCAATGTCTCTATCTCAGGTATAGGTCCTTATGAGTTAAGATATACCTGAGACTCTTGTGATCAGATTAGACAGTAAAATGTTCTCCCATCAGATAGTGTCACAACAACTTCAAGGCGAAGACCACTATTGCTAACTCTAGGTAATATGTAGCGTAGATCTTCTTATAATATCTCAGATTCTGAGAACCATATGTGATAACTTCTAAATCCTACATCAGGACACATCTGAGTCCATTCTATGATGAATTGTAGTAGACTATGTACCCTACTCTCTCCTATGTTAGCCTTAAGAGGGTTGCACTAGTCAGCCTCGGCCTAAGTTCTTAAAAACCTTGCTGACATCTCATCGACCACACGAAGGGTTTACCCTTCTTATTCAATGATAATAATGGTGCTAAAACACAAGAGAAATCTGCACAAGCCTCTGATAGTATCCATCCAAACCCAGGAAACTTCGTACATCTATCACACTCCTGGGTGGCTCCCATGAATGTACTGCATCAATCTTCACTGAATCCACTGTAACTTCTACCTCCAATATGACATGTCCTAGAAAGTGATCCTCTTGGATCCAAATCTGGAACTTTTAGAGCTTACCATAAAGACACTGCTCTTGGATTGTGTCTAGTAATAAATGAAAATGATAGGCGTGCTCATCCACAGTAGTCGAGCAGATAAGAATTTCGTCGATGAATATAATTAAAAAGCAATCATGTTATGGCAGAATGATCATGTTCATGAGTCCCATGAACACTTCTAGTGTATTGGTCATGCCAAAGGGCATAAAAAACAACTCCTAGTGGCCATAATGACATTTGAAAGTCTTATTCTGCACATCCTTGTCTCGTAAACAGAGCTGTTGATAGCCTGATCTGTGGTCTATCTTCGAGAACCACCGTTCCCCCTTCAGCAGATCAAAGTGGTCTTAAATCCTTGGAAGTGGGTACTTGTTCTTCACAGTCACCTATTCTAGGTGCTGATAGTCGACACAATATCTCAGGCTCCCATCCATCTTCTTGGAGAACAAAATCGTGGCTTCCCAAAGAGAAACACTGGGTCGAATGAACCATTTCCCCTCAAAGCCCTCCAACTGTACCCGCAACTCATGAAGCTTCGCGAGATTCATATGATAAACTGGTGTAGATTTCGTTTCCATCCTAGGGTACAAATAAATGTAAATGTACACCACTCTATGAGGAGGTAGACCTGAAACATCATCATGGAAATCATACGTGTTCTGATCCACCACTACAGGATATCTCAGACTCTCCACATCAACTGCTCCAAGGGTAAGGCCAGCCAACTGATGAGTGATCGACTGCACTCTACTCCAGTTAAGTCCATCCTATCTTGAATAGGATCCCTTCTCACAGGTGATGGTAAACCTGGTCCCATCTATGCGGACACACATCATTTTGCGCCTAATACAGCCAATTAGAACATGGACTATAGAGAACTCGTCCATACCCATGATGACATCGTAAGGCCTCGACACTGCTACTAGGAGTTCCTGGCTGAAGCTTTGAACTCCTAGAGTAAGTTCGAACTACCAGAACTAGTGAGTCGTCATCGAATCCACTCCAGTAGAAGTCTCTAGCCATAAGGATCGATCCATAAACTCTTTCGGAATCTCTGGGCTCTGAACGAGGGCAGTGGAAATAAAATAATGAATGGAACCTTTGTCTATAAGTACTAAAACTAAGGTGGAGTTGACATAGATCGTACCACATTACATATACAGAGCACCATGATCATAGGACTCAGCTGCCTGGAGTTGAGCTCTCCCCTGTCATCCTGCTCCCTGTGGTCGGGGTGGACCAACTATTGGTGGTGGTGGTAAGATCTTGAATTGTCACCCACCACCAGCTGCAAGGCCAGATCCTCTGCCACGTCTCCTTGATCCCGGCAGACCTCCTCGGTCAAACCTCTGTCTTGGCCTGAGTGGTCTTTTGAACATCTATTGATAATTTATATGGAAGGTTAGACAGTCACGAGCCATGTTCCCTACTCGCCACATGCATAACACTGCCTGCTCCTGGCATGACTGGCTCTGCCTCGGGTGCCCCGCACAACTGACCCGGAATCTTGTGGTCATCCACCTATAGCTCTGGTCCTCTTGGACCTCTGTGACATATGTCTTCTACTAGTTACAGAAGACTCTATTATGTGACAACAGGTGGGTGATCTTGCTGCTGGTGACTTTTCAACAAGGAAACTCTCCACTAAGGGGGCTCTCTCTAATACCCCCTCTTGCATCGGGATGGTAAGAGAAATCATCGGTGCCAGATCTTCTGTATGATTCCCTGCTCAAGGATCCAGGCCTTGAAGAATGCATCATGCACCATATTAGTGTAGTATCATGATAGGTCATTGAACCTCACTGATTAATGATCCACGGTCATGATTCCCTACTGTAGATGATATAGCTCATGTATGCGCACTGCATGAAGAGTTGCTAGAATAAACTATTCTTGAAACAGGCTCTCCAAGTCTTCCCAGAGAAGCATCACTTGGTTGTGAACTTTGACCATCAATCTCCACCATAAGCCTACTTCTGCATGTACAAGGCTGGTGGCAAGGATCACCATGAGATCAGCTGGTGTCCCTACCTGTTGGAAAACTCTCACCACAGCCTCCAACCAATCCTCAGCCGCCTGTGGGTCTGTCTCTCCCTTAAACCTGGGTTTCCTCTAACTCTAGAACATGTGGAATGCACTCAAGCAGCGTGCATCCTATTCTAATGGGGCTAGTGGCATCGGTGTTCCAACAGGTAATTGTACCGTTGGTGTCTCCATTGTCGCCTCTACTAGAAGTGGGCCCTTCACCGAGGCCTCATCGCTGATTTGTCTATCAATGCGAACTATTCCTAGAACCCTAGATAGATGTCTAAATAGAGGCATTATGAAAAGAAATAGGTGTTCCATGGTCAATAAGTTATACATGGTGAGATGACTCTAAAGATCACAAAGAATAATTTTTAAAACACCCACACAATCAGTGTTTTCGCGCACTGAGTCAGAAATCAGATTTCAGGGTCCTGGTGTATGGATACGTTGGCCGCCGCACCAACCCTGGATTCCCTAAACTGATAATCACACTCACTACACTTAACACTATAGTTGTTAAAGAGATTAACCAAGGTCATATGTTCTACGGTAGAACCGACTCCTCTGTTACCAATTTGTCCCGACCCGACCCCCAGGGCCCGTGTTGTGACTACCCTAAGCCCGCCTTCCATAGGCCAGTGGCTAGCAACTAGCACCGAAGGTATATTTCCTGAAACTGGGAAGGAATTTCCATTATAACCTATAAACTCACACAACCAAGCACAAAACAATATATGAACACAGACAACTGTATAGTAAATAGAGTGAGTACAGTATGTAAAAAGGGTCTAGAATAAACACCCAACTAGAAAGTACAAGAAACTGAAAGGTACAAGTAAACTAAACAGCTCTTGTGAACACCCAGTAAAGATCCTACCTAAATGGTAGGTACATCTCTTGAACAGTCGTATCTGTGGTACGCCTCATCTAAGGTCCACCTATGAGCTACCTCTAGTCCTGGTATTCTCATCCTTAGTCAGCGTTGTCTATCATCTGCACCAAACACAACAAATTGTGGGCATAACCCATGCAGTGGTGAGTATAACAGTACTCAATATAGAGACTGAGTCCCTCAAGGTCTCACAAATTCAAAAAAGGATAAACCACAAAGCATGAAATCAATTGACAACCCTACTAACGTATATACCCATACATACACCTAAGTTATCAAGTATACCCATCTCAATCATGATGAAACACAGAGTCCAACTCAAAAGCCCAAAGCTCCACTGTTTCACAAAGGAAGGAACACCACGAAGGTAAGTACCACAAAGGTATGCCACATAGATGAATACCACAAAGGTACTGACTCAACTCACACAAAATATAACATAGGTACAAAATTAAAAATGGTTAAATGTAACTACTGAGTCATCTTACTCTATTAAGAAGATATATTGCTGACCCACATAGGATTGCTCAGTGCTGACCCACATTGGATCTTTAGTTGTTGACCCACATAGGATTTATCGGTGCTGACCCATAGTGGATCGCTCAGTGCTGACCCACACAGAATCACTTAGTACTGACCCACATGTGATCGCTTGGTGCTGACCCAAAGAGGATCGCTCGGTGTTGACCCACATAGGATTGCTCGATGCTGATACATGCTGGATCGTTCGGTTCAAATCCATAGAGGATCTCTCGGTGCTGACCCACACCAGATTGCTCAGTGCTAACCCACACTGGATTGCTATTCCTTCTTCCCGTAACAGCCAGCTACCAGGTTCCCTCACTAAGCTTGATCATTTCAAGGAGTGTCCTCTACTCAATCCATGGTTCAACACTCAAAATACCACTAATTCCCATGAAAAACTATCCCAAAGGACTGCCATATCATAGGGGTCTCAACACAATAGACGCTGCATCAATTGAATGCCTGGTTAGAATATTATTAGCCTTTAGTCCTAAGGGCCCGGTTGGATTTGTGCTCGATCCAATGTGACTGTATCCCAACTTTATCCATATCCCATGTGGGGTATACCAAAGAGACCGTCTCTCTCCAAGATTTATAACACCATTGATGGTTATTCAAACAGACGTTTGGTGCCAAATTTATGACCGATAGAGCAGAAATCTTGTAGCTGGTCTGGGTCCAGTACGACCTGACCTGGGCCGATCTGACCTGGTTTGGGTCGACGAAGCCCGCTGGTTCTGGCCCAACCCGCAGGGTCTGGCTCGGCCTGCCCAGGGTGGTGTGGGGGCTACGGAGCATCGCGAGGTTGCGAGGACAGCGTGGAGGCAGTAAGGGTAGTGCGGAGGGCCGCTGGGTGGTGAGGCTACGTGGGCTGCGAGGCCGTGAGATGGCGAGGCCGCGAGGGCCGTGGAGGGCCACGGGGTGGAAAAGGCCATGGGGGACGTGTAAGGCCATGGGGAGATAATGTCGCTAGGTCTGCAGAGGTCCTCGGTGCGGCGACGCCGCGGGGTCCAAGGAGGGACGCGGGGTGGCAAGTCCATAAGGGCCATGCGGCCGCGGGACGAAGAATGTCCCTGGGGCCGCGGAGGGCCGCAGAGGGCCACGTGGCAGCGGGGCCGTTGGGTGGTGGATGTCATGGTGTGGCCGTCTTCCATGGTAGGTCATGTAGCACAGTCATGGAACGTGCCTACACCAGTGGAAATATTGACCAGCCACCCTCCATTTGTCACCTTCTTCGCAGCCGGTTGTGGTGCCAGCTGTAGTTCTTGAGTTCCACCGGTGCTGAACGTCGGCACCGGTCACCATCAACATCGTGAAGAACACCCAAAATAACCATATGGTAAGCGGAGGGGTTAGGCCATGTTTTTTTGGACAGTACCCTCTGCGTTAGGGTAGTAGCAAGCGACTCAAGTGGAATTATTCAATGTCTGTGGAAAATTAACATCTGTTAATTTAAAACACACCCCTACCATGTTCGTTGTTGACGTCGATGAGTAGGGAATGACAGATGTTGATTGAAGGCATCCTATGTTGAAGGATTCCCCTAGTATGAAGTTTAAGTCGTGCGTCACCATTCTTCTTTGGAGGAGCGTTCTTTGTTGGAGAATAAGAATTACTCCAAGGTTCTCTGCCAATTTCCCTTAGCAATCATTTCCCCCAAATTCCACCAAACAGAAAAGGTATCCAATATGATATCTTTCCCCAATTTAATTGTAGGCACAAATTAAATTTTGAAAAATAATTACATTGAGTTTTAGCATAATAAATTGTTGGCACAATCAATTGTACATTTTTGGTATAATTAATTGTATCACGTTTGCTCAAATTAATGGGAGGAATGGATTAATGGGGTGGGTGTTGAGAGTTTTCTCCCATTATTAGTGTTGGGGTGGTCCCCACCTTTAGGAATTCAAAATGGGGGTTTTAGGCTCAGTGGTCCCCCCCACTATAACACATATGTGGGAGGTTTTAGATCAGGTGGTCCCCACCATTAAACCATCTACATGGGAGGTTTCAAAAAAAAGGAAAATTAAATAAATGTTTATTTTATTTTATTTCTATTTTCCCAAAAAACCCAAATTTATATCATTCACCCTCAACCTACTTCTATCTAGGGGAAGGTCCCCTTAAGTGAATTCAGTAATGCTTGTTCGACGGTGCCCTCCGATTTTAATTCTGAGCAACGATTCAAAAGTTAAAAAACCATGCTCATACGTTTACCGAACATACCTAAAAAAAGTTCAGAAATTCATTCTGAGCACTCTGGGCATCGGAATCCTGCACCGTAAATTTTCACAGACTCAAAAACTTCACTTATAATTAAAAACATTACATGAACCTTCCAGGTCTTTACACACCAACTCTATGCTACTGGGGTCAGGGTAGTAAAATATGGTATTAATGGCAGTTCTGTAAAAAAAATTGGAAGTAGATATAGAAAAATATAAATTATAGAAATAATCCCAGGGGCATAATTTTTTTAAAATATCTTAATAAACATATATTATGATTTAATGATTATTTATACTTAAATTACCAATATGGTTATGAAATTCACTAGCTTTGATATTATACATTTTGTGTCATAATGTTATGATCTAATATAGCGTATTCTATTATTTAGAAATGACACCTGGAGGAATGAATGGAAATAATATCAATGAAAATAATGCAAATAGAGAATTCCCCCATATTCAGGATATTGATGTTGAAGCTGGATATGTAATTTTATCCTAAAAAATTAGAACAATTCAATAAAAAGATTCTTATATTATGAAAAATAACCATACCATTATAGATCTTCCTGATCCGCAACATGGATGGAAAATTATAGACTGTATCATGAGACAAAAGTCTCTATCATTAAATGGTACTACATAACTATTTGTATCTTAGCAATGTATATGTCATCTAGAGAATATATTTCACTTGTTGGGAATTAATGAAAGGTAAATGTTTGTCAAGTAAATTTATCATTTCATCGGAGATGCATATCGACAATCATCATTGATCCAAAACAATAAGTAGGATGATTAAATAGAAAACATGGATTGTATGGATTTTTAGGAGCATTTCTTAGACAACCATTTCCCTCGTAAGTAGATATATTACCTGGAGATACAATTATCGAATATGTGGAAAATTACTTATCATATTGATTATATTTTTGAATCCAAATTCACAAGGTTAAAATGGATTGTTTCTAAATATGTACACAATCCAATGAGAAGTATTGATCGATTATTCCATGGGTTAAGAACATTCTTCTGAATGGAATTAGACTCTCTATATTTCTACAAATTTCAATATATAGTCTCATGTGCTATCAAGATAGTGAAACTATTCTCTATACCCTATGACATTATGGGAAATCAAGAGATTAATAGGGATTCTAAAATATTTTTAAAAAGAAATGATTTTTTAATAAAGGTGAGCTTTTCATTTTCATCCTGAAATAATTATGGAAAGAAACACCATTGATAGTTCCTACCTGAGAGATGATAATGTTATGTGTGTTGTGAAAAAGGCCACCAAGCACATGATTTCAATTGAAATAAATAATTCGTTAGCGTGTAGTGATCAAACAATATGGATATGAGAATATATTTTTTTAAATGATGAATCATTAGTCAAATGAACAAAGCACAAAAATATATAAAGATGAAATACAAGATTATAAAAGACTAAAATACGGAAATTTATTACAATAATTTTCATAAAGAGGGATGAGATCTATTTAAAGGTCACAAATCCATACAATATTATTGTTTACTTCCCTGATTGAAGGAACATGTGACACCATGTTTTCCTCTCACATAGAATGGATGATAATATGATTGATCTCAGTCAGATGTTGGAGGCATGCAATCCATATTACTGTGAGGGACCATTCCATGTGAACCACCACATGTATAAGATATTGAACAATGGTAGTAGAGTCACTTTCAATACAAATATTATTACATCCTTTTTTATTGATGAGACTGATGACAATAATTACAATGTACATTTCAGCTTCTAAGGAGGAGGTGAAGCCACATGTTTTGTAGCTGCATCCCAAAATATGCACATCGTGGTTCCTGGAAACTCTTCTATAGCCATCATGGCCTCGGTTGCCCTTTGAGGCACCATACATATTTATATTGATCCATCTAGGGAGATGAGGTTTCCCAAATAATTCCAACATAACTATAATCTAACTAAATCTTCCATTGATTCTGATCTGATGTAGAACAATAAGATCCTTGATGGAGTAGTGGAAGGTACCTATTAGCCTCATTCTATCTTCCTTTTTAGGAATTAATATTTTCAACTGAGCTACACAAAGATTAAAAGTATTATTTTTTTGAATGGTATAATTCCTCTCATACCAGATGATGTGTATAAAATTTTCAAAATCAACAGAAAAAGATATTAAACTTGTGGGGAGGAATCCATAGTTTTACATCATTGAAGATGAGACCGAATTGGAATCCAAACCAATCTATATGAGACCAAAAATGTAAAATATTTTCTTCCATAATGCAGAATTAGTATCAAAAGATTGGAATAGGTGGTCAACATCCACTCTAGGTTGATTTCACATAAAACATTTATAACAGAGTGGAATTACAAATAATTAAATACAAAAATCAGCAGGGGATATATTGTGAGCTATTCTCCAGACCAAAGTAAATATGAATTTTCTAACTGATGGCTTGTTAAAATATTTTATCTTTGGGAAATATGGGATATAATTAATAAAATTATGATTTTAGTAATTTTTAGTGTTTATAACACCATTTTGAGATATTTCCCACACCAAAAAATCATATGTGTAGAGAAAAGAGTAATTATTAATAATGTAATTGATCTCATTCAGTAAATCAACATCTAATTAGAGAATATATTGATTTATGAAGATAATAACATCATTAAATAATTAAATGGAATCTGGCAAAGATGAATGATGTGACCCATTATAGTTATCCATCAAAATTTTCAATGAATATTATTTTTTGAAAAACCATATAGAGTGAGACATAATTTTAGAAAAAGTGTGATTAATGGAAGGCTATATAGAATAGTCCATGTGCAAGGTCTTACCTCTTAAAATATTGTTATAAAATATTCCTTTAATAAAATTCAAGGATGAGGAATTATCATTTATATTGTTTCATGTGAGATTGGATTGAAGGGATTCATTAAAGAGGAAAAGGTTCTTAATACCAATACCACTATTGTTGAGGGGTTTATAATAATTATTCCAAGGGATAGTGATGTGTTTCCTGTCAAGAGTGATTCCACTCCAAACCAATTTTTTATTCGAATATTATGTTATTTAATTAATTCGATATGGTATTTATAAAACAATAATGAGTAAACCATTTTAGAAAAAATTGTACATTTGACATGACATGTCTGACTTTCCATGGGTGAGGACAATCATTTCCATGATAAGAGATGATTATTAATCTGGCCGACTATATTAGAGAAATATGTGCTTTTGGGATTTAACCTGATGGTGGGAACTCCAAGGAACATGAATGTGAATAATCCTTTAAATCCAAGCTCATTTATTATAGAATCCTTTCTGGTTGTTGGAAATAATTTTTTGAAGAAAATGGTGGATTTTATCTAGTTTATGGATTGCTTCAATACCTATTCATAGCGAGAGAGGGAATCATTGAGACTAGTGAAGTTATGTTTTTCCCTTTGAAGGAATAATACAATAGCATCCACATATAAGATATGTGACAAAAAATTAGTTTTTTAGAGGCAATAATGGTCTCAATTATACCTTGGTTGACAAGCATGGTGATAAGTCTACTAAGGTAGTCCTTAGCTATAATGAAATGGATAACAGAGAGAGGTTATCTCTATCTGGTACCTTTTTTAAAAATAAAGCATCCCTTTGGAGAAACATTATTCCAAACCAAAATTCGGTCAGAATAAAAAATAGTTGCCATAATGTTAACACACATTTCATTAAAACCAAATTTGGTGAGGACCACGAAAATAAAACACCCATTCATGGTGTGAAAAGCTTTTCTAATGTCATGTTTAATGGAAAAGATAACTACACTCTCAAACTTTCTTAGTGGATTAGTACCTTCAGAGGCAGTACATATGTAATCTTGGATGTTTCATCACTTAAGGTATCCAAACTATTTCCATGAGATAATGTTTTTAGCAGTATGAGAAATCCTATTGGAAACAATATTTGAGATTATTTTATAGATAGTTTTAATGAGATATATGGGTAGGAATATATGAATTTATGACGCATTCTCCACTTAGGTAATAAGGGAGAGGAACTGATCATTGATCCAATAAGTATGCATCTATTTGTAAACAGAATTTAATCAATTTTCAAACATCATATTAGATGATATCACAATAGTGTTGAAAACAAGAATTTGTGAAACCTTCATGAACATGGGAATTGTCTTTAATTAAGCTAAATACCACCTCTACAATCCCATGCCCTATATGAACACTATTCAGGAGAAATTTGTCATTGTCACACAATATGATAATAATTTTATCTATAACTATTTATTTATTATGATTAAGACAATTAAATATATTCTTGATGTAGGATAAAATATGTTTATTCCAACCTTCCTCGTAATCAATTTTTTTATCCGTATATTTATGGAAGGTTAGGGGTCTATATGGTTTCCTAGCTGTTTCTATGGCGATTTAGAATTTAGTGTTCCTATCACCATCATTGAGCTAGTTAATATTAAATTTACCTTTTTGTAGATTATAATTTAAGGTGAGAAGAGTGTTTAGTTTACTGCAATTATCAATTTCTTATTTGGGTTCATTAGAAATGTCATTGTTCGTAGAGTCAATATTGATTTGATTGAGAGTGATTTCCAAAGAAGAAATTTCAATATCAGTTTGGCTGACTCTTTCTTTGAAACATGACTTTATGTTTTTCTATAAAAGTTTTATTTTCATTTTATAGGAAGATGAATCATATTACTAGAATTATAGGTGTCTATATTAATATTTTTTCAATCAATCATAGTGGTCTAGGAATTGTTATATCCAAAGGGAAGGATATGCATGGAAACTCTATAATTGAGACTACTAAGAACACAATGATGATTTGAGTTAAGACAAGCCATTCTGATTCTATAAATAGGGTCCTAGTTATCAAGGGCATGAATATTTGTGATTTCTCAATCACGTTTTCTTTCCATTTCCCTAATTTTATATATTTTATACCATGTATATTTGGCACATATGAGATTTATCTCTAATAGGTTTTTATCATTAATAAAATATTTAAATTATTTAGTAGAAAGTTTAGAGGGATAAGAACCCATTTTTCAACTATGTCTAAGAATATAGCTCAAGTATCCAGAAATGATCCATGGAGATTGGATATTGTTGTTTAAAAGTGAAAAGTTTTTCCATAGTCATATCCTATTGTGATACCTATTATTAGCATAAATAATGGTTCAAAAGATAAGCAAGGATGGAAGAGTAAGTTCATTGGTGAAAGATTCAGTGTCACTATTAAATATATACACATTTTTTAAAGAAGAGTGATTAATGATCTAAAGAGAATATACAAGAACTATTATTAGAATTAGCACTAATTAAAATGAAACTATGTTTAAATATTATGGTAAAAATATATGAAATGTTTTTTTAGGAATAAAGATTTATTTTTTTGGGTTAATGCGTGAATGAAATACGTTTATAATGTTTTTGTGGTGGTAGAGTTAACAATACCCAAATAGTTCCAATGGATAATATTCATTTGGACCTATGTTTATGGTTGGGACCCCCTTTCTTCTTACATATAGAGTTTTTTTCCATATGGACTTCTAGGGAGGTTTGATTGATTTCTTCTTGATTTTTTGATGAGGCAGTATCCTATTTGATCATGTGAATGTTTGGAGAAGAAATATTATCACGTTTACCTGACATGAATTCTATCTGATTTATTATTTATTCACTACTAATATGCTTTGTAGAGACATCTCCTCTGAGTTTCATGGTGGGTTTTTCCACATTAACTTTTTTGGTTATGTAATGCATGCCTATGATTATATTAATGGTAATATTGTCATATTTTCTCCGAATAGATGAGCCAACCACTTTAGTATTCCGCTGAAACTTATGTCCAGAAACTGCCTTCATGGGCTTAGAAGGGTTGTTTTTTTTCCTATGAATCTCCCATAGAGGTTCTATTCTTCTTTGAAAAAATACAACCCCAAGTGATGATTTTTTTACCTGGCTTGATTCCTCTACCCTATTTTTTTGACATCCACTTTTGTTAAGTGGACATCATGGGACTCCTTAGTGCTCTGGATCATCGAGGGACTAGAGATGTTACTATAGGACCCATGTTTATGCAATATAATAGCATTAACTATTCTATGTTGAGAAGAAAAATTTCATTCAATATATGTGCTCTGGTTAGCCCCAAACATAATGAGATTGACTTCATCTAAAACTCTTAAGGGAGAGACTTTGACTAGACGTACTGTAGATTTACTTGAAGCCTCTAAGTTGTCTTCAGTGGTATGTAATGAAATGGAATTAGAAGGTAGATAGAGCTTATTATTGGTAACCTGTGCAAAATTATTATTCTCAGTGGAATGCAAAGTGTTTTCCATAAACAAGCCTGTCCCATTATTCATGTCATTAACTTTAGCCTCCTTATAGGGGTTTTGATCCTAATTTTTTTATTCATGTTGAGGTTGACTTATGATATCCATGACAAGCACTGCAATTTTTTTAGAAATTCCTCATTCATCAACTTCAATCTCCTCCTCTAAAACCAGTGGAACCCATACTTGTGTAGGAGGATCTTTTGGGGAGTATGGGTCCCTAAACTTCTTCACCCATCTTACATATCTTTTTATGTGGGGATAAGTCTTCTCCAAAACATGTCCTTTTTCCTTCTTCTTCTCGATTTAATTCCATTCCATATCAGTATGATGATTATCATACATTTTCCCCACTTAACAATTCATGATAGAGTGTCCAATAAGCGTGAAATATTCAAAAAAGGTGGAATATATTCATATTTTATCCTGACCATAGTTCTGTATTCTTTGGCACTGAATGTGATGGGATGAGGAAGTTTCAATTAAAAATTTTCTTGTAAAATAACTCTTTCATATTGACCCAAATATCCAATCAATGTTCATTGATCTATCTTTAAGGGGGATGGAATGAAAGAGGTGATATCATTCTATATTTTTAGGTTCCAAAACTACCATCTTAGTCTATGCAGTCTCACCCAAATCAGTGCCATTTAATTTCTACAGTTAAATGGGTAGAAAGGAAAATGGCATTCCGATAATCGGAGTACACCATGTTTCATATGGATACTACCTAATTTATTTATGCAATCTGTGTCATCATGGTAGTTCAGAATAATATGAAAATATCATTTTATCATTGGACCTAATTTCCAATTGGATGTTCCCCAATAGAGTTCAATTCTATGATTGAGGTCTAGTACATGCCATTGTTTTTCTCCTTTTAAATATACAATTTGACCAAGTGTTGAGAAAATATACATTTGAACTCTTTGTTGAAGATCTTCAGGATCTGCATCGACCAAAAACCCTCCATCATCCATCCATTTTAACATAGGATTCGTCAATGAGGATACTTTTTGATGGTCTCACCCCTTAGGTGCATCAACAAAAGATATCCCTCTAGCAGTTTGAGATAGATCAACAGGAAGAGTTTGATCTGATTGTTAATTAGATGTCATCCATTTGATGGATCTCTCCCACTTAGGATTGAAGGAGTCCTTGAATATCTAGATCTATCAATCAATAACTCTTTAATTACTGAGATTCAGTGAGGAAGGGTTTACAACACCACAAAAAAATAGTGTTTTAGCGGTGGTTTTTTCGCTGTGGTTTTGGAACCCACCACAAATTTTTTTCAATCAACAATTTTGCGTCTATTTTGAAAACCACCATGAAAAAAACTGATTCTAAATGTTTTTAAAATATTTTTTATAAAATTTTAATCATCAAGAAAAAATTAAAAAATTTTTACAAGCGGATTTTTATAAAAACTGCCGCAAATTTGAAGAAAAAAAATTAGAAAACATTTATTTATTAATTATTAATTAATATTTATTATTTATAATTAAATATATTTTATTATTTATAATTTTAATTATTTATACTGTGTTAATTAGTAAATATTTATAATTATTAATTAATAATATTTTTAAATTGGAAAAAAATTCAATAAGTTGAAAAACATACTTTGGCCTCAAATGACAGTAACTTTTGATTAGGGAGTCCCCCTTAACTCTACAACCTGACAAATAAAATATTATCAAATTTGTTAAAACCAGGTGAAATTTAAATCATATGATAATAAAAGGGAAAAAATATATTAAAATTTTAAAAGTCAAAAATTGTATTCAACCATCAAATGATCATAACTTCTAATATTGGTGTCCGTTTGGGATCCTCCACATATAAAATTAAAGCCTCCAAAAATCTGTACACCATTTCGGTATGGTACCAACTCTTTGAGTGTTTCACCTCTTTTTATTCTACCAGAAAGGCCTAGATGGCCTCTGAAGCCGAGATTTTAGTTGCATACCCCAATTTTTTAAAATTCAATCAGTTATAACTTTTGTTCTAGGGGCACATTCGGCCTGTACCACATATCATATCGAAGCTCATTTCTTGATCTTCGATTTGATAGGTTTTGGTGTAGAAAAAGGAGCCTCATATAAAAATTTGAGGTAATTTTAGTATTTTTAGGGGTTTTAGAGGTTAAGAACGTGTTCTGATTTATATAATTAATTAATAAATAAATAAATTAATTGTCACTTATTTATTTATTCAATAATTATTTATTTATTAAAGAATTATTATATATTAATCTATTATTATATATTTATTTATTTATGAGTATTTTTATTGACAAATTGATTGATTAATTTATTAATTTATTCAATATTTAATATATATATATATTTATTTATTTATTATTTAGTTATTATTTACACGGAAATTATTTATTTATAATTAATTAATTTATTAATTTTTAATTAATTTTTACTTATAAGTTTATTATTCATTATTTATCAAATTATTATTAATTTATTATTTATTCATTAGTCATTCATTAATTAATAATTAATAATTACAAATTATTTAATTATTAATTAATTAATATATTTTAAAATTTAAAATTTAAATTAAAAATTAAAAATTCAAATTCTTAATTAATAATTATTAATAGTAATTATCAATTATTAATTAGTAGTTATTAATAATTACTAGTTATTATTAATAATTAATTTGTAATTGTTAATTTTTTTAATTAATTATTAAATAAATATTTATTTATTTATTTATTTGTTATTCATTATTATTTATTCTTTATTATTTATTAATTTTATAATTCTTTTTTTAATATACGAAATATAAATGTAGTATTAGTTTTTTATTAAATTACTATTCATCTATATATTTATTATTTATTTATTCAATATTCATTAATTATTAATTATTTATTATTTATTTATTAATAATCTATTAATAATTTCGTAATGATTTTTAAAATTTTAATTATAAAATTTTAATTATGAATTATTAATACTTAATGACCAATTATAAATTATTTTTTATTATTAATTATTAGTTATTAATTATTATTAATTTTATGTTAAATAATAATTATTTAATATTTACTATTTAATAATTATTAATATTTATTTATTATTATTTCTTTGTTTATTTTTTATTAATTTGTTATTTATTTATCATAGTGAACTATTTTTTATTTAATTTATTATTTATACATTACTCATATATTATGTGTTATATATTATGTATCATATATTATGTATTATGTATTATGTATTCAGTATTATATATTGTATATTATATATTCTGTATTAGGCATTATATATTATATATTTTATTATATATTATATATTATATATTATATAATATCGATTATATATTATATGTTATATATTATGTATTATGTATTATATATTATATATTATATATTATATATTATGTATTATGTATTATATATTATATATTATATATTCATTATTCAGTATTTAGTATTTAGCCTTTATTATTTACCATTTACTATTTGATATTTACTATTTATTTTTTACCATTTACTATTGTCTATTTTTATTTAATAATTTTTATTTACTATTTAATATTTATTATTTATTAATTTTTATGTACCATTTATTTCCATATCATATATTTCATTATTTATTATTCATTTATATTCTATTTATCAATTAGTAATTTGCAACTAGTAATTAGTAATAATTAATTAGTGATTATTGATTACTCATTATTGATTTATAATTATTGATTAATAATTATTTAACGTGTATCTATTTGGTTTTTATTAATTTTTCCAATTAATATATATGTATAAGTATATTAAATTCGTTTTATTGACCATATGAAGAGCCTAACGGAGTTGTAATTTCTTTGGGGAGTAAGCAAGAGGAAAGCGGTTCAAATATTACCCAATGCCGAATTTCTATATTTCGTTTGGGCATGTGCATGGGCATGGACCAATGCGTGGAGATGGGAATGAGCAAGGTAAAAATAAATAAATAAATTAAAAAAATAAATAAATAAATAAATAAAATAAATAAAATAATAAAATAATAAATAAATTATGAGAACAAATAAATTATTAATATAAATAAATTATGAAAAATAAATAAATAAATAAATATTTAAATTAAAAAATAAATAAATTACGATAAGTATAAAAAAATTAATAAAACATTTATGGAAATAAATATATTAATTAATATAAATAAAATAAAAATATAAAAAATAAATAAATAAATAAATTATAAATAAATAAAATAATAAAATAAAATATAAAAATTAAAAAATTAAAAAAAAAATCAAAAAAATTGAAAAAAATTAAATAAAATTAAAATCAGTTTAGCGGCAGTTTAAAACGCCCATAAAAAACCATGGATAAATCATTCTATGGAAGTTTTAAAAACCGGTGCTAATTATTTTCCTAGACATGATTTAGAAACATTTTTCGAAAACCACCGTAGAATGATTTGGCAGCGGTTTAAATCGCCGCTCAATACCAATTTTGGCGTCGTGCAATTTTTTCATTTGTAAGGTCTCTCAGGAGGCGAAAACCATCCCTCTTCCATCGACTTAATCCATGTCAAAATCATTAAACCTGATGAGACACTATGTATATGATTGGCTTAGACATCACATAATCATTCCCCAGAATATCCCTAGTGTGATAGGACGTGATTTTTTGATTAGAACTACTAATGTTGAAATTCTTAATGATATGTTGGTAGGTACAGTAAACATTTCCTCAAATTTATATAATGATATATTTGATAATATATCATCACATTCATTTATATATTCTCTATTTTCCAGGAAAATTAGACAGTTCACTTATGATCTAAAAATGGAGTGGTAAGTCAATATTCCTATGGGATATCATGTTACAATAATTATGTGTCGAGCAGTCCCCTTCATGATAGATAAATGTTTGACACATGATGAGAATAACATTATACATATTATTTTCATAGACATAATCCATAGTGTGGACAGGAATTCAAAATATGATTCAAAAAATATATTGAAATAATAATGAAATTATGATTTTTGTAGAACATGAAGAATTCCATATCTTTAGAGCATTAATTTAATCATACGATTCATAACTACATCCGACCAGAATACCTATACTGAATGAAATTCTTTTGTACGAAGACAAAACCACATCTTGGGATGAAGAAGATAATAATAAAATAGAGAATAAATCTATTGTAATGGATGTCCATGATTTACTTCCTATGGAATTACTTAAACACACACCATATAGTGTGAGGTTTACATTTCTATTGATTCGACCCTTGATGGAAGACAAATATCAAATACTCCCTATAGAATTTACCCAATGGAAGAAGGGAAGATCAATTAATAAAATAATGGAGTTAGTTAAAAATGGATTTATTTCCCTTGGTTTTTGTCAATGGGGAGCCCATGTCCTCTTTTTGGTGAAGAAATATGTACCAATGAGGTACTGTATTAATTATAGGATAATAAGTTATATTATAATGAAGAAAAAGTATCCCCTTGCACACATTGAGGATTTATTTTATCAATTTCATAGGCCTAATTTTTTTTCTAATTTTGACGTTCATTCTAGTTATCAACTATTATGAGTAAAAAGGAAAACATGCTAAAAATAGATTTTGAGACAAGTTATTAACATTAAATGTTTATTGTAATGCCATATATATTGAATAATAACACCTAGTTTTTATGAATCTGACTAACATAGTATTCAAGTAATATATTTATGGTTTTTTTGTGTTCATTGATTAAATTATGGTGTATTCTATAATCTATAAGGACTATTAGAATAAATTTTATATCCCATTTGATACTCTCGGAATGAATGATTTATATGTTAAATTTATCTTTTGTGAATTATTGATTCATGAAATATTTTTTCATGGACATATTTACTGTGAGGATGGAATCTATGTTCATTTATTAATGGAAAATGCATTCCATGAATAGCCTTCACCATGAATTATAATTGAGGTGGTTATTCTCATTAGTTTAGTAGGTTACTATTAGTGTTTTGATATATTTTTTATCAATTGGATAACCCATTAACCTCAATGAAACGTAATGGTGTTAAGTTATTTTTAAAAAAATAATGTGATTAATGTTTTAAGGAATTTATTTGAAGTTTTACCTCTTTAATTTTCATAAAGACACTATATTGATGATATATTATGATGGCATGATAATCCTATACCAATTCTATCTAATTGAGATCCTCTTTAAACATCAATTTTTTAAAAAATGTCTTAAAAGTATAAAAAAGTCTTCAGAAGGCACTAGATACTGAGATTCATTTGAGCACCTCCTACCATCTTCAAAATTTTTGATTTTATGAAACAACAATTATAAAATTATAATAACTGCTTAGGAAATGATCACTCGACTTTCGATGTATGTTCGATCAGTATTTATCTTTTTTTTTGAATATTCATATAAAAATAGAATCTACTCCGTTATTCAAATTCTACTATATGAAGAATTATATTGAAATTTTTTTACAACTAATTACTAGAATGAAGTTGGTGAATATATGATTATTATCCCAGAACATGCGGAAGAAAAAATAGAAAAGGTAATGAATATTCAAATCGATATCAAAGAGTCTCAAAGTAGGGAAAATAAATATATAGAAAACTAAATGATGATTTTGTAATTTGAAGTGGGAGATCAAATTTTAATTAAGGTATCTCTGTGATGGGTTTTATAATACTTTTTATGAAATAAAAACTGAGTCTTATATACAATAGACATTTTGAAATTCTATAATGAATTTCAACTATTGATTATAATTTGGAAATACACCTAGAATTTCTAAATTACATGATGTGCCTCATATCTCTATGATAAGGATGTATATTCTAGACCCATTATATGTTCTCAATTTTGATGAAATAGGATTGGAACTTGATTTATGTTACTCTGAACAACCTTTTTATATATTATATAATAGTGAAAAATTGTCGAGGAATTGAAAAACTGGGATGGTAACGATACAATAGAAATTCATAAAATAGATGATATAATACAGGAACATGAGAAAATTATATTGAAGAAATATCCGAAACATTTTTTGAGGTGATATTATGGAAATTTTTAGGATAAATACTTTGAAATGAGGGGATAGTGTAACACCAAAAGATTTTATGATACTTTTTTTAAATAAATTTAATATATTATTCTTCATACAACACTGGGTTCAAGTAGATAGTGATCTATTAATATGTCATTGATATTACCTACCAATTAAAATAACTTGAGTAAATGTTCTTAACCACATTAATAAATTTATATTTTATATATTTAATAATTTTTTTACATTCATCCAAAATATGTTATAGGCATAAGATAAGAATGAATTCAATTTTACGTATTTAAAAACAATTTTTATTTAGGATGATTTACAAATTTTAAAGGAGAACATGTTTTAAAAATAATTTTTGACATATTTATAGACAATTTTTTAAAAAATAAACATCTTTTCAGAAAATCAAAATATCCATATCTACATTGGTTTAATTTTTTTATTGTTTTGATAAGTTACATGTTTTTATGAATTAGTAAAAATATTGTATTTCAATTGAAAACTAGATTTTCATTAATATTATTTTTATTGTTAAAATATAGTATTTATTTGTTTAATGTATAAGTATATTGTTTTCATATTAATTAATCCATCTTAGTTCGTTTTAATCAATTTCTCATTGAATTTCAATATGCATCCATTTAAATCATTTAACCGTTTTCACTTTAATTATCATTTTATCACCCAATGGTGGTATTAATTTATAAATAATTTTATACAATTTTTTTTAATTTTTAAAAATTAATTCCCTATGTTTAATCAAATGCTCCAAATTTATAAAATATGTTTCTTCTATTTTTTGGAAATTATAAATATAAATATTAATAATTTTTATGACCAAGATTTTGGGAAAATCAGGTAATTAAGGGTAAAAATAATATTAAACATATTATAAAATAATCTTAAATCTATAAATAATTTTATTAGATGAGTTATCATCAACCAAAACCACCCGTAGAGATATTTTAGGACCTCATGGAGCTACATGGATGACTTTAACCATTTTATAGTATATCATTTTAATAAATTACAAATATTTCAAACTCTTATTTTTAATAGGGATTAAATTTTTTATATATTTATTCAGAACATATATTCTAAAATAAATCTTTATTTGAAAGCTAAATTTTTTTTATCTTCATCATTCTATTTTATTATAATTTTTAAGAAATAATTAATTTCTGTAAAGGATTATGCAATGATGATGTAGTAATTATAAAATTAATCTTAATATAAAATAACTGAGTATAATCAAAATTAGATAAATATAAATAGAAATAATTAGTGAAATCAAGGAATTTAATAGATGAATCTGATATGTTAGTTATTTATTAGAAATTCATTTTATATTAACTATTTGAATCCTTTAAAATCAAAATGTGATGTGGTCACGGTAAGAGTTAAACATATTACATAAGGGTTAATGGAAATAGATTAGGGTATGATTGATCCCAAGAAAAACCTAAAAATTATTGGTTGAGATGGTTATGATGGGTAACAAATTTTATTCAAAATAACTAACTTTTGATCCATTTTAAAATAAGAAATAATGTATAGTAATTTATTATTCATGGAGTTCTCAAAAGTTCTCATTACATCAATTATAAAATGACACATCCTCCCACACATCCTCACAACTGGTCAATCATTCTATCATGTCCAACACCAACCAATATCTCAACCAAATATTATTATCTATGTTATTGAGGTTATGATCATCAAAAAGGACTAATCTTACATCCCTTAAAAAAATATCTAAATGAAGTCCAACATAGAAGAGGTAATTGTTTTTACCAAATCATCCATGATGATTTCTCCTTCTACATTATGTTCATGTTTTACTTCCATTATATAGTAATAAAAATGTATCATATACATTATAAGATTTTATTATGATTATGGTACAACCATATTCTTCCTTTTATTCATTATTTAGTAATAAATCACCACACATGTATATGTATGATTTAAAATATCAACTTCATGGACATCACCACTTTATTTGGATGGGTATAACTATGGATATAGTGGATATACATTATAAATATGAGATTTTTTTATCGCATAAAAATTTAATACACCACATCAGTCATTACCCTTTCACCCTTTATGGAATGATATGGTATCTCTTGTATACATACATACAACCATATCCATGACATGATTGGAAATATTTTCAATATTAACCATTAAATAAGGATTATAAATATTTATATAATGAAAAAATATTATATATACAAACTGAATTTCAATTTTAGATGAATTTTTTTTCTATTCACAGGAAATAGGAATTAAAAGAAAAATCATGCATTGGAAATTGATGAATTTGACACAAGAAAAAAGTGTAATAATGAATTATTATTAAAAATAATGTATAAGAAGATCATATATGATATCATAAATATGAATATGGTTATGGTATAAATTATTAAAATTCATTAAAACAATATATAGGTAAATGAAAATCAGACCCCAGGGGAGGTTTATTACATTGTCTCATTATTATTCAGTATTATTTATGTGTTAGTGTCCACTTGAGAACATTTTTCTTACATGCCCATGTTTTTTATAAAAATTATCATAACATAATATAATATTACCCTATAAATTTTTAACAGGGTTTCTTCAATGTTATAATTTTAATAAAACTATTTTTAGGGAATCACATTTATTATTTTAGACATGATGTACTACACGATTTTTTTTGAAAAAATACAGATATAAATTATTATTTAACTATAATGGAATGAGATGATATTTCCATCATCATGAAGGATTAATGTTTCCAATATTACATTAAAAATATACATTGTTATTTTAATATAAAATGTTCCATTTATAAATGTGCTTCTTTTAAATGAATGATTTCAATGTAAAAAATTTCTTTTATCTCAAGATATATTTTATGTTTTATTAGATTAATCTAATATATATCAACATCATTTTTTGGATATTATTAATTATTGAGGTTAATAACTTATTATACCATATTAAATATTTTATTTAAGTGGTTATGTTTAGTTTGAATATGGATGTTTTACTTTTATACCATTCATGTTTAATGGTTAAAGTACTCACATTCCACATGCTATTTTTTTATAATAGTTTCTATGTTGTTTATGATTCCTCATTTTTATGTGAAGAGTTAATGGGAATTTTTAAGTGATGGGTGGGCTCACTATATCCACTAGATGAATTATTATGTCTCCTAATAATTTTTTTTTGGGTTTTCATAGGCATTAAACATTTTCATATAGTGTATTGG
The DNA here is from genome assembly GCA_963277665.1 of Viscum album. NCBI lineage: Eukaryota > Viridiplantae > Streptophyta > Magnoliopsida > Santalales > Viscaceae > Viscum > Viscum album. The sequence goes on along the minus strand of OY728151.1, from coordinate 1,494,063,706 downwards.
AGAAAGCCTTAACCATATGTTTATGATGTCTGACATTACATGTTCCCTCGTGATGAGGTTAATTATTGATATTCCACGTGTTTATTTGATTTTTTGAATATCCATATGAATATTAATGTAGAATTATTTGATTAAAATTTATTCATTATGAGGCACCTCGGTCTCATCAATATACCAAACCCTTTTTCGTAAGCATGTTCTCATGGAGTAGAAAATCAAGAATTAAATCCTCTATCTTTATATATTAATTTATTTTTAATTTAATTTCATTTTTTATCAAATCCTCACCACCACATTTCCATATGGAATTAAATACATAGTATCATTTATATTCTATAATTTTATTTTTTTTAATTGAATAATTCATCTTCATATATCTTCTATTTTCCTTTATTTTAAATATGAAAATACCTTATATAGTGAGTTGATTTACTACCTATGTGGATGATGTGTGTTTATTTTTCTGTACCACCATAACAGTTTGTAATAAAATAATTATCATGGTTACAAAATATTTTATTATACACATTATATATTATATACATTTTTGTAACCTATAAATATAAAAATGATGATATAAGATCATAATGGTCTAAATATCCACCAAAATAAATTAAAAAAATTTCATTGACAATTAATCTAACGACTCCACCTCATATTATTTAAATAAATTAAATGTAATATAATTTATTATTCAATAAGTTAATTAATAAATTGTAATCTGAATTATGGAGTATTATCCTCATTTTAAACTGTCATACAAAAATGTATACAAGCTAACCGATCATCAAAATCAAGAAAATAAGCACTCGTGAATCCTGAAATTAAACTCTATAACTCCTCAAAATGGAATGTGATGATCATAATAAAATTATAATGAATAAAATAAATGTATAATAGGTTCTAAATTAATTAATTAATGTGTCTAATTTTATTATATTGTATATTAATGTAATGAAGTCATTCAGACATAATGTATGGGCATCTTTGAACCGAACTCTTTTTTTGTGTTTTCCATATTTCATTGCATTTATAGTATGGGTGTTCCTTTAATGATAATTCAATATCATTTAATTTTTTATTCTCTTTTATTATTACTATTTTATATATGTTTCTAATATAATTTTTATTAAAAATGAAATGATTCTTCTAAAAGAACAATTTCTTCTAAAAACACATATCATACCTATCTCGATATTGTTACTTCTTTACTTAGTATATTATATTATTTTAAAAATATTGTTATTAAATTATTATTTTGGGTACCCCAATGTTTATAAATTAATGTATTCAATATGAAATTATCATGGAACCCATTTTTTATTCCATTGGGATTCTATTGAAATTACTATTATACAATCTATGTGGCATGGATGATTATGCAAATATTATGATGTGACGACTACAATAAGAATCATATTATGATCCAATACATTGTTTAATATAATTTATCTCAATGAAATAATGTGAAATATGCATTAACATTATTATATATTGGTTAAAAATGATGATGTCATGATTATGCACCTTTTTCATGCATAAACATGATGCTATCTTTGTTCAAAACTATGTTTGGAATTTGACCACAATGACAGGATGTTTTATTATTATACAGTACCACATCCCATTCCATTGACTAATTATTCTTATCTAGATTATTAATATTATCCTTTTCATATGTTATGATGATGACAATTAGACTCACCCATGTATCTTTTCTATTATTTATCCTCTTTCTGGGAGTTTAGCACGCCTCTTTTTTGATGATTATATTCAGGTGAATAGTTATACTAAGAATAACACTAGGTATAATAAGAACCTATGGAAAAATGAATTAAATAAATTTTTATGTTTTATTATTTAGAATATATATATATCCTTTTTTTTCAAGTCACTTAAACCATAGGTTCTAAGTTTTTTTAGAAAAATAAGGAATGATTTAATAATAATGTCAGAAAAATCAGGGTCACTATAGTTGGTACCAGATATTGGTTCAGTTAATCTTGAAATTAGGAATACAAAAACATAGGGAAAACCCATTTTATGAGTCTAATAAATTGTCATCTCCCAAGAATATATGTTTTAGAAAATTCTAAACATAGGGATTCTACAAGATAGTGATTTATATTTTATTGAAAACATGTATAAATTATTTATTCATGACCTCTTTACATATGTATTGTTCAAACCATTTCAGTTTTATAAAATCTTAGTTACCATGGGAAATAAGGAAAACAAACCTAGAAATTGGAAATATACTAATTTAATGAATGACATACCTAATGACATGGGAGGAAGAGGTAAAAATATCATGGCAATGCTTAGCCAAATATCTCCAGACATTGATAATAACCATAATAATGTTGAACAACCTCCTTCACATAAGAGGGAGAAACTAGCTATTGAATATTTCATGTTGAAACGGTCAATATAATTTAGTTAATATTCCCATCCACTAGTCATGTAACAATACATATATTCAATGGATACGATCATTTTGATACTTAACTATTATGATATGGATAAGGTAACGATGGTCGTTTATTGTTTAGATAGAGAGGTCAAACAATAGTTGGAGGTGATTAAGAACACCAAGCTAAGGGATGTAATATAAGTGTTGGAGTGGGAATAAGTTAAGATAATATAAGGTAACATGTATTTCCCTTAATAATGTATCCAATGATTGAGATAGAATCAACCTACCTTCAGTTATATTGCAAAAATTAATAATAACACTCGACTGCCAATGAAAATTTCTTAAAACTCCAAAAGGTCACTTAGATCACATCTCTTGTAAAAAAACCAAATCTCATCATATTTTCAATAAATTATCATATATATATCCGCAATAGGGCTATATCTATGAAACTGAGAGAGATAGTGATGTAAAACATAGAAATCCACCATAAAGAACTATTAACGATCGTATATTTTGAGAATTAAGGTGTAAAACACCAAGAGAATCATTCCTATCACCTCTGTATTGATGGGAGCAGCTTTAATTTCATTTTGGAAAAGATAATACAAAATTATGAACACATTGAAATAAAAAATAACGACATAAATTTCAATATTATTGAAATACACATTTTTGGGATCTCACTTTTGACTGTTGCACGGTTTTTCACATGGTTTGGAATATCATGTGCTAACAGTGTACCATCATCCTAAATTAAAAGCTATCTCATAGGTTTGGATCATATAGTTTCCAAACTATGCACCTAAAATTATAAATCCTAGTGTCTAAAAGATAAATAGTCTCTTGGATGCCGGTTCACAATGTAGAAAAAATTTGTTCCACCCATGTACATTCCCTTTATCCCCTATCTTAATATTCATGGTTTCCTATATGGTTTTCATACATTTTTGTAATCTTGAACCGATAAAAAAATCCATAATAGTATTCCTAAATTTCCCCTAACTCTCCCAAACATCACTGATATACATTACATAAATCAAAATCATAATTAATGGATTACATACATGAAATAATGGGTGAATCCTTCTCCCCACCATTAGCATTTCCATCATTAGAAAGAAAAAAAACATCTCCAGTCAGAAACTGTTTCATCCGATGCTGTTTGATTTCCTTCTCTTATTCCCATGTATCATCCTCTATCTAAATTTTTTTCCATCAACACAACACAAGATTGATATTTTCCCATTCAATAATTTATATTGCATATCCAAAATATGCATTGGAATGTTCACCAATGTAGCATCGAGCTCTGGGTGAATGTGATGCCATATGATCACTAATTTAGGATCATGTTGATAGTTTTTGAACTGAGAAACTTGAAACAAATTATACACTAAAAAACCCATTTTGGAAATGTCAAATGAAATTTACCCTATCGAACTGGTTCAAGTATCTCAAAAAGGCATATGTATCGATGGGATGACATTCCATATTTCCCAAAATGTTGATGTCCTTGCATTGTATAAATACTAATGAACACTTGATCACTTGACGCGAAGAAGAAATGATATCATTGATTATCCAAATATGATTTCTAATGACTTCAATCCATCTCCATATGTTTCATGATTAGTTGAATCATAATTGTTGTATTATAGAGAATGTTCATTCCAACCGGTGATGTATCAACTATTTCGACAAAACAAAGTTGATAATGACAAGAACATCCATGAAATTATTCAACGAAAGCTATATTTATCATGGCATGATATGTGTTTTTAAAAGATAACTCCAACAAAACAATTTCTCTTCCCATGACCCAAAAAAATACATTACAATAGTTCATAGAATGTCTTCAAAAGTTTTAATATTCTATTCATATCTTTAATCCATATAATGATACTATATTGTGTATGTATTCAAATGAGTCCAATGGAATTTCTGCAAGGATTTCCAGAAATAAGACATAAATATTGGATCTCTATCTGATACGATTGAAATTTGAACACCTTTCTTATTTACCACTTCTTGGATATTGTTTATTGAAAAGTCCTCCACCATATGATATTCATGAATAGGATTGAAATGAGCTGACCAGGTAAGTTTATAAATTATTACTAATATGACATCATTATTTTGAACTATTATTAGGAGACCTGTTATAAAATCAATAGATATCTACACCCATTTCCAAATTGGGATAGGTAAGGACTAAAACATACCTATTGGTCACTCGTTCTATGCCTTATAATTCTTACAAGATAAGAATTGTCAAAGAGAAAAAACTGAACCACCATCATTTTAATACCGACCCACCAAAACTATGCTTTCAACACATTATAAATTTTATATAATCTAGGATGAATATCCCATATTGAATTGTGGTATGTATAACTATGATGTTTCTAACAATCCATATGTACTACCATCATATATATGAACCACCAACATATAAGTCTCATCTATCATACATCCCTCAAGGATCTCCCCACCATTGAGTTTTGACCTCATCTCCAAAAATTCAACTATAGATTTCTATAATCCTTAAACGTTTCCAAAAAATCATGAATAAATGATACCGGAAATAATCCCACTACTTCACCTCTATATTCACATTCCAAGTATACATTGGAAATGAACAACATTAATTACAAATAATTTGATGATTGTTTTTCTAGATAAGCATATGGAATTATATATAATGTTACGACCACTGAATTTCCCTTACACAAGTCATACATCAAGTCAATTCCAATTAATTGGATATATTCCATCAATCTTGTTTTTCTTATATTCCGACCGCTTTGTGAGAAAAAAATGAATCAAACTCTTTTTATCTATGTGAATAATAAATTTCTCCTCAAATAGATAATGATTCCATTTTTATAAAACATGTACTATGGTATCTAACTCAAAATCATGTGTTGGGTAGTTCTTCACATTCCATCACAACTTCCTTGATACATAAGAAACAAAACGGTCTCCCTAGATGAGAACACACCACAACCTAGATCACAAATCATCACAATACACCATATAAATGTATCCCGATTATCGAAAAAATCATGATTTGTGTGGATGTAAGATGATCTTTCAACTCTTGAAAATTATTTTTAAATTCCTCATCACATTAGATTGAATCATTATTACTTGTGAAATATTTCACAAGTGATGTGATTCTTGAGATATCCTAAAAAAATGGTAATAACCATCTTAACCCAGTAATCTATGTATCTCAAAGACATTCATTGGTGGTTTCCAAGATATAATATCATCTACCATTTATGGATCAATATAAACCCCCTTTTTTAAATTAAATTTCCACGAAAAAAATACATATTGAATCCAAAAATAACACATTGATAATTTTTTTATAAAAATGAAGATCCCTCATGATTCCCATCATAGTTGAAGGATTATTCTCATGATCTGCTCTTATCATTGGGTACACCAATATGTCAATAAAAAACACCACAAAAAGCAATCTATATATCATTGAAATATCTATTTTATATATTAAAAATAAATTTGGTGCATTCATAAGTCCAAATGGAATTACCACTTATTCATAATATCCATATCTACTCTTATAAGTTGCCATTTTAATAAACTCCTTCAAAAGACGTAATTTATGACATTCTTATCACAATTTAGTCTTAGAGAACAACTTCTCTCCCTTAAATTATTCAAAAATATCCTCAATACATGGGAATGGATACATTTTCATTTTTTACATGGTTAATATTATGATAATTCACACACAACCTTAATGTTCTTCATTAATATTCACAAACAACACTCGTGTTTCCCAAAAAGATGTTCCATTCGGAATGAAAAATTTGTTTTATAACTCTCCCAACTATATTTTCAGCTCCCATAATATTTTTGGCTCCTTCCATGATAATGTGAGGGAAATTGTACTAGTTCCCAAGAGGATATCAATAGTATACTCCAATTCCCTTATATGCGGTAACCCTAAGAGATTCTTGGGAAAAAATAATGAAATTGTTCAACCACTACTTGAAAATATTCATCCTCAAAATCTTCCATAGATTCAAAATATCTCGTTTCCAAATTTTATGAGCTCTCTATGAATTCTGGTGCCAACAAACCCAATATATTTGCCTATACCCTTCTATCTCTTTAAAAGAGATTATTAACTCCATCATTAGTTGTGAAAACAACCATTCTTATATAACAGTCGATGTGATACTTGAACATTTTCAACTAATCCATACAAATGATTATATCATATATTTCCATCTATATCCTAGATAAATCTCATTTTAACTCACCTCCCTCAATAGTAATATAATATTCATTACACATGAAGGCTCTTTAATTTGTTATACAAAAAGTTGTTTGATATTTTATCATTGAATAAATCATCTTGATTTTTAAACTCATCAAATCGAAATTACGAGAAGAAATAAAGGAATATATGAACTCATATCAATCAAATTTTTTATAAGGTTTAAAATGAAATGATTCATACCACATCCCACCGATAGGATAGAAAAATTATCCAAAATCACTAGCTCAGATCCATATAATATTTTTCTATGCACATTGTTCTTTATTTTCAGGTTGAGATTTCCATTAATGAAGAGTCATGGTATTCATAAAATCACTATGCCTATATTTTTTTTTCTCAGGGGAGGTATTTTTCTACCCTCATACCATGCAAGAATATGATGCCGACAACACCAGAGATGTGTCTTGAACACCCGACCATGTAGCATTGCATCAATAGTGTTGATGATGTCTTATCTTATTAGATTTTGGACATTATTTTTATTTTTTTGTACACCCTTGTTGTATGTGGTCAAGTGAACCTCATTGGAAACATCCAAAATTTCTCTTGGGCCGTGGAGGATGGTTTAGATATCCAACTATCTGATTTTGATTCATGGTCCCACCTTAATAATATATTTCCCTCTTCTTTATGTTCCAAGAATTATCATCCCCAATATTTTTCTAGGGTATTAGCATTTTTTCCCCACACATATCCCGTTATATATCCCTCTAAACCACCATTGATGTATTTTCCATATCTGTAAAATTATTGATATACAGTATATAAATATTCAAGTGAATATTAGGACTTATCCTTGATTCAATGATGTGTTCCTTCAATGACACCCTATTAAGAAACCTCTGTGAAAGGTGCACTAAATTCTTGATTTTTTATGCATACTCAGTGATATAATGATTTCCATATTTCAAGATGAAGAAGTTAGTTATTAATTGAATTATAAATGTGTGAGGATAGACTTTTTGTTGAGACATTCTCCAAAATCCTCCAATGAAAGTAATTGTTCCAATTTAGGATGAATAACAAAATCCCACCAATGGAATGCAAGATCCTCGAGCATATACAGTTCTAGAAAGACATTAAAATATACTAGGGTAGAAATGAAATTGATTATATGATTCATCCTATATAGACACACCACTTCCTTACCTAGTTTTGAATCTCATAGAATGATGGGTTGATTATGTTTCTTGAACTGTATAGAATTATCCACTTTCCCTGGCTCATCCAATCTTTTCCCACTCTCAAAATCCTGAAACATATGGAAAATTTATTTTCCCATTTTTTTCACTCATGACTTATGTGAAACCAGAATATAAGTAGATTATTCTAGGTGATTTGTATGATTCAGAAATGGTTAAATTTTTATAAAAATGAAAAATTCCATAAGTGTCACTCTATTTCAACTAAAGGATTTATATTTCAATTTCTATCAAATCATATATCACAATTGTTATTTCCAATATCAACCTTGTCCCCATTAACCCATTTTTACAAGTATCACATAATTTTTAAAATCAACTCATTTTCAAATGATTGTATTTATACCATTATTCTATTTCATTCATTTGATATCAATTTGATCATTTTTTCAAAAATCAATATTTACTCTTGCAAATCATAAATCATTACTCAAAATAAAATATGCTCTCCTAGTGTGAAGTCATTTTACAATTTATTTTCATGCTCATCTGAGGGTCAAAACCAATATCAATGATATTCCATTTCCCATAAGCGTCTCCAAACCACTTATGTACCCAACTCTGTGCTAATATGATTTTTATCATAAAAATCACAAATACATATTTTTATTATATACATTTTGAGTCCTAAAAATCATATTATGTTCTACTAAACCAACATGAGGACTAGAGATGAATGAATATTAACTCAAATACTGAGAGAACCGAATAACACTTATTTGGAAAGGACCAAAAAATATTATACCGCTTGTTCCACAATAATATTATGATTTACCCTGTTTAATAAAACTTGTAATATCCCACCCCAACTGATTGGATTGAGAAGGTGGAAGTACATTACTTGGCATCAATCGGCATATTTAAGACATCAAAGGATTGAAATAAATATCAAGGGAGTCATGAAAATGTCGGGGTGATATTATATTTGATAATAAAATAACTAAACAAACATTCCATAACAAGATACACCACTAGATGATGTATGAAATAAATGATGGAGAACTTAAATAAAAATAATTTATTTCAATACCAACTATAAAAGGGTACCACCGTAGAAGGAACAAAAACAACTATGTATGCAACAAAAAACATATCCAACCAAAACTAAATCTTTATAAGAAAAATTTTAAGCTCAAACAAGCTCCATAATCCATCTCCACATAACATACCATGTATCAATAGACACCTCTTTATAAATGTGATAATTTACCTTTTACCTCATCCTAGTAAATGAAATATTAAAAAGAACCAATGTTCCAAAGAAAGGGGGACTACTAAAACCTAGTTGAAATTTCACAAAAGACATACCTACTCACACTACTTGGAATGAACATGTTCTCACATTTATATAAAAAAATTTATATAAAAAATTTCAAAAATAGTCTTTATTAAAATATAAACAAATTACATAGAAAATCATTTTTTCAAAAATAATCCATGTTACAAGGGAGGAAACAAAAAAAATAGTAATTTTGTTATTAAATCCATTTTCTTAAAATCTATTCCTTTCCACAGAACCACACAATTGACCATTCATGAAACGATGAAACTCAATATATTCATGATTGTTTAGTAATTCTTCCACTACTATGTCACATAGTGGACCACATTGATGGAATTATTTCATGCCCATATCTATCCAAAACAATTTTATGGGTGTAATTCACAACCATATCCATCCCAATGCACATGAACACACACCCCACTTCTATGCCAAATATATATTTTCCAAATCAATTTCAATGAAAAATATTTTTATTTAATCCCAATTTCACAAAACAATTTTCCATGAATCAAAAAAATAAACAATTTTAAAAATCATCATTTTAAAATAATTTATAAGGAAAAATCCACAATAATTAAACAATATCACAAAACGCCAATAACCATCACTAAAAATATTTCATTAATTATTTTCCCAAAATGTTCAAAAAACATTAGTGAAAATAATCAATTTGAAATCCATAATTTATGTTCTAATGATGGGATTTAAGAGTTAATCCACATACCATGGGATTTATTATTAAAAAATTGATTGAAACTTAAACACTAATGAAATCATGTTGAATCTCTAACAAACGACAATAGATCTCTTCCTATATCATAAAAATATAAAATATAAAATACTTGGAATCAACTATCTTAGATTAGTCCACAGAAAATGTAGATATAGTAAAATAAGAGAGATAATAAAGTATATCAAATAATACCGGCACTAAAAACCATGAATGATCACATACCATGAGATTCTTGATTCATAAAAAAGGGAATCCATTATATCACCCGTAGATTGATGAAAGAAGCTTCATTTTACATTGGGAAAATATAATTTAGAGTTAGGGCCTCATAGGTGGGACAATGAGGGACATAATGGTCGAAACATGTGAGATACACAGTTTTAATATCTCACTATTGACACTTGCAAATTTAGTCTCTAGGTTATGAAAACCATGTGATAACTGTGGGTTAGCTTCTTCCTCAATTAGGTTCCTCAGTAGGCTACATCAGATAATTTTCTTAGTTGTGAGACAAATATCCCAAATAACACTATCTCAAGTGGCATAGTTTCTCTATGTATGATTCAATATTTCTAGAAACCATGCACTTCCCATGAACCTTCCATTTATCACTTATCTCAATGTGCATAGATTCATGTTGTGGTTTTGTGGTTTTCATGAACCAATCTCAAACCCTACACCTATAGAATAGTCCAAAAAACAATCTAAAAGGTCCCCATATTCTCAAAAACACCACCAATATACTTTAAATACATAAAAATAATAAAAAAATTGGTTACTTACTTGAAATTGATGGTGTTTTAATTCAATTATTTTTCTATTCATTCATTCATATTATTGATTTTATGTTTAACAATACAAACACCTCATCAAAATATTGGGATTGAGTTATCTCTTAGAATAGTAAATGGTAAATTTATTACATCTAATTTATATAACTTCACCCCAGTTAATATGATTAGAATGAACCTCCCAAAAAAATCTTTTATTACTATCTTTTGTGGAGTTTATGGGTATATTGGGAATAGATATAATTTCACTAAAAAATGCCAACATCAAATATTAGGAAAGGGAGATAAATATTATAATTAATACGAATCCTATAATACTATACAATTTTTAATAGGAAGATGAATATTATTTAGAATCAACATATAAATTGTGGATATTAATGTCACATTTGAAATCATATGTAGATCAAATGAGTGAGAAAAAGAAGAGAATTTTGAATGAAGACATTCCCATTATATGGGACTACACCGATGTTTTCCCAAAAGAATTTCCAGGTCATACCGCTAAATGAGTGGTTGTATCATCATTTAATCATATTCTTGGGTTTTTGTCTATACCAAATCTACCTTATATAATGGAAAACATTGAGTTGGAGAAACTGAATATGCCCCTACAAGTACATATATATAAGTGTTGTATACTCCCAAGTGCTTCACCATGGTGTGTTCTAGTATACTCTATCGTGTTTAATGATGGATTAATGCACCATTTTATTTATTATCATTATATAAATAAAAATTCTAATAAAGACCAATTATCCCATTCCATGCATATATAACTTTTTTGATAAACTTGGCTGGGACATGATTTTATCTAATGTGGACCTTCGGTTAGGATATCACCAATTAAAGATGATGAAGGAATATATTATTATGATTACCTTTTTAAAGAGGTAAGGAAACTATGAGTTCATAATGATTCCCGTCTAACTCACTAATAGAATATAAATATTCATGAACTTATTGAATAGTGTCTTTTAATATTACTTCAAAAAAATGGTTGTCTTTATTTATGATATTTTGATATAAACCAAGAGCAAGTGGAATATTAATAACATTTTGATACTATGATAATTACTTCCTAAAGTGGGGAAATTATGAAAAATACAGTAAATATGGTTTTGGGATGGAGGTAAAATATTTCTTGGGACATGTTATCTCCTGTAATGGAACATATGTGGACCGGTACAAGATATAATAAATAAAAGTGTGGACCATTTCAAAATATATAATAGATATTCACAGTTCCCATTTTCTTGCTGGGTATTACTAATTATTTTTGAATAACTTATCATCTTTTCCAAACCCAACAACCAAGATGCCTCAAAAGTGATAGAAATTTTTCTAAACCATTGAATATAAAATGTATTTAAATGATTTGAAAATTGGCATATAACTATTATAGTAGTCACACATACAACAAGTGGGTAATCCATTGTGGTATATAGTGATGAATCATAGAATAATTTATGATTTATACTGGTTTAAAATGACATGGTTATTTCCTATTCTTGTTTACAGTTTACAATTCATTCGATAAACTATCGTACATATGATCTAAAATTTGGAGGTGTGATCTTCTCATTTAATATCTAGTGTTTTTATCATTATGGGGAGACATATGAGATATATAGTGATCATAATAGATTCAAATATATATTCTCAGGGAAGGAGCTAAATATGAGATATCAAAAATGGTTATATCTCCTCATGGAATATGACTTCTCAATACACTACCTTCCTGGTAAATAAAATAAGGTGGGGTATGATTCAGGAAGAAAGGAAGATGTATCATTTTCAATAATTAGAATCTTGAAGGATCCAATATTCTTAGACCTACAAAGGAGAGCCATTGGAATCATTAATTAATAAACATCATTAATCTTTTCACAAATGATTTATGAACTTTACCTCATGGATAAATTAATGGTTTCATAAATAAATGATGTGGAAAATAAGAAGAAGGTGGGAGCGATGGAAAATGAGGAATCCATTGAGATCAAAATGGATGAGGTAGGATCTGTGAGACTTGGTTCAAAAATTTGTGTACCATCCAATCTAGATATGTAAAAAGTGATTTTGAGTGACTCACATATCTCATCTGACCATATTAATCTAGAGACTACAATGAAATATCATGATCTATGTGAGATATATTGATGAGATAATTTGAAGAAGTAGATCTCAAAATGTACATCAATGTGCCTGGTATATCCGCAAGTGATGGATGAAAATATAAATTCTGTGAAGATGATAAAAAAATTACCCAAACCAATATTGAAATTGGAAAATATCATCATGGAATTTTTCACTAAACTTCTAAAGCAATCATGAGGAATGAATTCTATATTGGTTTTTGTTGATAGTCTTACTATGATATATCATTTTATCAAAATTTGATAGAACTTATCAGTACATTATATTTCATAGATTTAAATAATATAAGTTGTAAGGATTCATGGTGTAACACTATCTATTGTATCAAATCAAGATCCAAGGATCACCTCCATGTTTTGGGAAGTCTCCAAAATTTTCTAAACATTGAGATGAACATGAGAAAAAATTATCTTTCTAAAACATAGGGCTAATAATAGTGGAAAATTCATACACTAGAAGACATGTTGAGAGCATGTTCTATAGACATAAAATGTGTATGGGAGCAACAACTACCTCTGTTCAAGTTGTCTTACAACAATATATACCACTTGATCATCCAAATGAATCAATATAAATCCCTTGAGATAAAAAATGGAAAACATCAGAATTTTTGGATGAAGATAGTGAAGGTAAGTTATTAGGACATTAAGTGGTCGAATTAATGTTAGAGAAGGTGAAGACCATTCTGAAAAAAAACATTATAGAATATATTTTTTAGAAGATCTATAAAGATAATCATAGATAGGACCATGAGTTTTTGGGAAGAGACATGGTATTCATATATATATCTCTATGGAATAGGATTATAAGACATTGGAAGAAGATATAGTAGAGTCCATGGAACATTGGAGCATTCTATATTTTTGATCATGTGAGAGTTGTGGCCTATAGACTATAAATTTCATCTAACAAATCTAATGTACATGATGTATTCCATTTATCCCAATTCCAGATGTACCCAATATAACCCTAATATGTAATGTATCTAGAGTTGGTAGTGTTGGAAAATGATATCTTTTATATGGAAAGCCAGTAATGTACTTAGATAGTATAGAAAATGTTATAAATTAAAAAACTACTCTCCTAGTAAATATTTAATGGTGGAACAATAAGAAAGAATATCAAATAAGGGAACATGAGGAATATATGAATGAGAAGTACCCTCAATTATATTCACCATAGTTTGTAAAAAAATTAATGGGAGTTTCTTTATATTGGTGGAAGAATGTTATAACCCATAATTCCAATATCTAAATATGTTTCATATCGTTATGTTGTATATAATAAAGCACATAAAATAACATTGAGAACTCAATAAAAATTTCTAAATGAATAATTATTGAAATAAGTTGTATTTGTTGAATTAAAGAAACTTATCATTAAATGAACAGTAAGCTTACAATTAGAATAATAATACAACCATTAGGAATAGAAATTTAAACAGTAGTATTGTAACTTCATTGTCAAAGTATAAATAAAATTTATTCTTTTTATAAATGATAATATAAGATAATTATATAATTTTACAAATAAATAAATAATTTTAAATTGTATTAAATAAGTGTTGGTATTTTTAAAATACATAAATTTTATATTTATAAATTTAAAATTAGAAAAAAAATTTAAAAGAAATTTTATTTTCATAAAATAGAATTAGAAATTTATAATTTTTTTTTCTGAGGACTATAATATAATTCTATTAAAACTGATTTAAATTTTCATCATTTTCTAGGGGTAGTATTAAAATTAAATTTAGTATTTTCCATAGAAATTATTTTTTAATATTAAAGTTAAATTTATCATATATATAAAATTATTTTCAAAAAATAGATTTCACTTCTGAATTCTATATAACGAAAAATGGATTTGATGATTTCTTGGTATTTTTTTAATAAACATGAACTTTTGGTGAATAGTGAAATACCAAAATATATGATAATTGTTAAATAAATCAATTATTCATCCATTGATGATGTATGTATGATTTAACATACAAATATAGAACTCTACTTCATTATCATAATAATGTTTTTTATAATTCAAAAAATATTCATATTCGTGAGCCAAAATAAAAAACTAATGAATAAAATAATGAGAAAACACCCCTCTCCTCCTCAATAAATACTGCCCTCACCATCTATTTTCCATACACATTCAATGTTTTGAGCCTTGTAATGTTTTTTTACCATTTATATCCTAATTCACTCCTCCATAACCAGGAGCCCATGGTTTGATTAGAAGAACAAAAACATTTCCCTATGGTGGTTCTCAAGGATGAAAAAATAAATTAGTAACATATTCTTTCATTCGTCTTATAATTCCATTTTAATTTACTTTCCTTTCATATATTTTCAACACTAAAACATTTCCAAGTGGCATGAAAACCCAATTATATTTTATACACATTAATTTAATTACATTAATTTAATAATTCATCATCAAATATAATCCCATTTTCCTTTTATTCAAAAATAAAAATATCATTTGTGGTGTGATGATTTGCCTCCAACATGGACGACACATTTTAATTATTCACTACCACCTTCATGGATGTTTATAAATAACTATTATTTTAATATATGATTGTAATATAAAAACTATATGTTGTATAGTTTTATAGAATCTATATTTATATTTTTAATCAGGATGATATAAGATCATAATGAATGTAAAATCCACCAAATATAAACTAAATCGATTTCAATAACTATTTATTAAATGATTTATCCTCATATTATATAACTGAATTATATATAAGATCATATAATATTATATAATTTCATTAATTACATACAATCTCCATTCTTTATAATTATCGTCATTTTACGTTAACATTAATTCATGTATATAAGAAAATATAAGATGAAAATCAAAAAAAAAACACTCCTGAATGATGAAATTGGTCAGTATAACTCATCAAAATGAATGAAATAAATAAAATAATTTTTAATAAACCACATCGATAAGTGGTTTTGGAATAAATAATTAACTAATATAATTTTATTATCAAGGATATTAATGTGAATACATCATTCAAACAAAAGGTAAAGGTATTCTTGAACCCAACTCTATTTCACTGGGATTTCCCAATTTCGCAAGTTTTTAAGTATAGATGTTCCTTTAATTTTATTGAAATATAAATTATTTTTTCCTTCCCTTTTCATTAATGGGATATTTTTGTTTCTAATCTGTTTTTATGAAAATGAAATGATTTCTCAAAAATAACTCTCCCTTCTAAAGAAAAATCTTTAATTTTTAATGATATTGTTTCATCTCTACTAAATATATATGATTCCTATAATAAGTATTTTATTCTATTTACCTTTGGGGAATCCCAAATTTTATCAATTGATGTACTCTTTGTGAAATTCTCAAGAAACCGATTTTCTTTGAACTGGGTTATGTAATTGTAATTATTTTTATCTATTCTATGTGTCATGTATGATTTTGTAGATATTATGATGTGATGGGAGCATCCAAAAATATATTTTGATCCAATTATTTGTGTATTGTGATGTATCTCATGAGGTAATGTGAAATATTCATGAACATGATGTAATATTGGTTCATAATGACGATTTCATGATAATTCATATATGTTATACGTGAAAATGAAGATACGTGTTTTAAAAACTATTTGTGGAATTTTACCACATAGAAATGTTGTTACAAGTGTATGAATTTCCCAATTCTAGGATGTAATCAAATTTTTCCTCTTATGATTATGATTATGATCCATTTCTTATGTTTTGATGATGATTTTTATTCTAACTGATGATTCATGTCTTTTATTGATCCACTAACTATAATTTTAGATCATCCATTATTTTGAGGTATATCTTCAAGTGAGTAATTGAACTAAGGAGATCTCATAATAAAATATGAATCTATAATATAATTAATTAATTAAATTGTTATATTTTATTAATTAAAAGTTATGTATTGTCCAAATTTTTCCTATTAACTATTCCTTTGGATCCGGGTTTTGAAGTACTATTATAAATGATCAAATAATCATGAAATAAAAATAAGGAACAATAAATGATTTCATGGATAATCTAGGGGAATAATGATGTTCTTAAAAAATTCATTTTTTTATTTTAAAGTTTCAATTGTACATCATGTTTCAAGTATTTTTCAAGATTTCTAAAAAAACTAAAATATTCCATCCTTTGGCATTTAATATCTTGTACCTAATACTGATCTATTAATGTAACCAAATAATATGTTATAATAGGGTTTGAGTATTTAAAATTGTTGAGCATAAGATCATAGAATTTCATATTCATAAATTAAATTATAAATAGTCCTAATAAACAATGGGAGGGTAACAGAATGCTCTTACTGATTAGGTAAATTTTAAATATTAATACCCATGAAATAATAACATGAAATTAATCATTAAATATTATGAACATATGTATATCCATGATATGAATTGTAAAAGTTTTTGTATGTACACATCATATATAAATATAGTTTCATTTTATTACATATATACCAAATAAGAACATTATATATGATGTACACTGACATCAAGTTTTACATTATTCATAAACACCGTTAACACATTTATACAAAATTTAAATTTATTATAATTTTAAAATATATTAATTTAGATACTTTTAGTATTATAAATGATAAAAAATCATATTTTTTCACCTAAACATTAATAATTCATTGTTAAAATCATTATTTATTGATGATAATTATTTCATTTAACATGATAATTTCAGTTCAATAGTTATAATCAACAGAAATTGATAATGGTTCTATAATATTAAAAAATGTAGTCATTAATGTTAAAATAAATATCAATTATATATATATAATCATCATTTAATAATAGAGATACATAAATAAATTACACTATTCCGAGAGATAGTAGGCTATATGTACACAAGAACATAGTCTTCGGTTTCTGAAAATTAGAAAAAATAAAGTTAAAATATAATACACATTTTCATAATAATAATTATATATATATATAATATATTAATTAAATATATATTTATTACAATCCTTTTGAATAGTAAATTACAATCAAATCATGATACTTCATGGAGGGGGTAGTCAATATGTACACATGAACTATGTGCTCTTTTTATAAAGGATTGTAATGTAAGAACGAAGATATGTTATTTTAATTACAAAACAGATTAAATATGTGTATAATATTATTGAGAAATAAAAAACCCATCATAATTAAAATCCATGAAATTGTATTATTGAAAATGAATTTTATTTCTATTTAGAGGTTGTTGTCTAATTGTACACACGAGCGATACATTCACATACCATTTGATGGAATATTGGGTGGATATTTTGTACATTTTATAATGATAATAATTTTTATGTATTATTAGGATACATAATTTGTTATTTTATTATTAATACCATATTTTTATAGGTGTATTATGAAGAAATAAATATAAAGTGTTCAGGATGGATAATTAACTCTTCTTCAGTATGCCTGCTTTATATCCTTTATTAGGCACACTTGGAATAGTATTTTGAAATACCACAACCATTACATCATGTATAGTTTATTTTAAAATATTATTTTGTATCATTTGTCCTGATATATTACAATAAAAATGTAAATAATATAAAGGAGTGTGATTCTTTTTTAAGACTTGGAGAGGACACTCATTGAATATCCTAAATGATAAATATAATATAATGTCAGGATGAAGAAAAATGATTCCATATAGATAAAAACAAAAATGGTGGGATTGTATGAGGTCTAAATATTAGTAAAAAATATGATTAGGAAATCTTATAGATTTTATTATTTATTACGAACAAAAACGAACGTTTAATGATTATTAAATTTGAAAATTAGGATTAAAATCCTTTATTCAATTTTACCAATAAAAATATATCATTGTCTAAGAATTTAATTTATAATTAATCATACCAAATTTGATTAAATAACAGGTCCCGAATGAATGGTTTCTTAAGAATATATTTTTATAGAAAATTAAATCATAAAATTACATATAATGATGATATATTTATTAAATATAAAATAAATGAACTAATTTAACTTTTCAAAAGTAAATTTAAACCAAAATATAACTTTTTATATTATTTTACCAATAAAGGAAGTACTCATTAAGAATCATTATTTTTTACAAGACGTCAAAAAATAAACATTTTCAAAAAACAATAAAAATTAGATTCTAATATAATTTCATCATTATAATTTGAAAAAATGGATCATTTTATCTAAATATTTTTAATATTTTTTGAAATAATTAATTATATTTTATCAAAAAACAATAAAAATTATTTTTTTGGAGAAAGGTTTATTTTAATATAATAAATTAATTACTATATATTGAGAACTAATTTATTTAAAAACATTATATATAGACTTAAAAATTGGTTTTCCTATTTATTTCACCAATGAAAATGTTATGTTGTATAAATAATATTTTATAGATCCATTATAAATAGTTTTACACGTATCACATGCTATTTATGAAATTTATTATATATATAAAATATCCAAAAATCATGGGGTGTTTCTGAGAAGGAATATCCTGATAATAATAATCATTATGAAACCATTATTTTTACATGGGATTTGAATTTTAAAATCCACTCTTCGTAATTTTTATTATTCTTATTGAAACATAATGTAACATTGAATAATTATCCAATGTCTTAAAATGATTTCCTTGAAGGGTGTTAGAAATTAGAGACATCTGTGTCTATGAATAAATCTATTTATGTGATATCATGTTCGAAATGGATATGGGAATCCCCCACTAGTCAAATGGTGTTGATAAGAAAAATTTTAATTCGAAGGAAA
Organism: Viscum album; assembly: GCA_963277665.1. Taxonomy (NCBI): domain Eukaryota; kingdom Viridiplantae; phylum Streptophyta; class Magnoliopsida; order Santalales; family Viscaceae; genus Viscum; species Viscum album. Next base: position 1,494,043,984 of record OY728151.1, on the reverse strand, counting down.
TATAATTTAAATAACCATGGAGGTATGAGGATGAAATTTATTCATTCAAAAATATGTGGAAAAATCATGTAGGAAATTCCCATAAGGGGGAATGGAAATTGTATTAATTTTAGAATATAAGGATATCAAGAAATTTAACTTATATATAATTGTATGAAGTTATATAATGATTCAAATAGAAATAATTCCTAATAGAATGCACCGCCCACAAACTAATTACAGATTCTTTTATAAAAATGGATGTTATTCTTACACATTATTTAATACAACAGTCATTTATGATGGTCACCACTATAATCATCATAATCCCATAGATGAAGGGAAATAACATGTGATCGTTGTTGATGATGTGGGGTGTGATAAAAAATTGGGGAAATATACTCTTACTATAAATTATAGAAAATATAATCACTTATTGTTTTATTAATATACCCACTCTTTAATAAATTAATAATTATTTATGGTTATAAAACCCATAGCCCCATTAATATATGTTGATATGGTATTAAAAATCCAAAAGGTATAATGATTTCATCATAAGTTTATGAATCATATCAAATTGATTTTTTTTCATGTTCATACCAGAAATCTTATTATTATTCTATAGTTAAATTTGATATTATTTAGGTAATGGATTGGATTTATTCTTATAAATTCAATATCAATATTTGGGGAAAGGAAGTCATATCTTAACACAACTATCATGTCTCTATTGGTGTGATAATAAATGTTATTATATAAAGGAAAGTACAAAGATTGTATGTGTATTTGTTCCTATTTAATGTGTGTATTTATCACTTATGGTTGGGGAGAAACTAAACAATGACGATAATCCAATTCTATTGGATTTTTTTGAGGTATTTCTAGAATATTTTCTTCTCCCTCTTCAAAACCATGAAGGTTGTGTTTCAATAGAACTCATTATAGTGATATATCTATTTAAAAATACTATATATACAATGGACCATATTTAGTTACAAGAATTAAACAAAAAACACTAGAAGGATTATGAAAAAGGATTATTTTAACTATGTGGGTCACTATGTGGTAGAACTGTTCTTTTTTTAATAAAACATATTGATCAAAGAGACTGGTAATTTATTTTTGAAAAAAAATGACAATATAGATTAAGTGTCATATTCCTCATATTGATGATGTATTTGTTTAAATAATAGTAGGTTAATTTTTTTACAAGAATCATATTTTATCAGGGTACAATAAGTTGAGATTAAAAAGTGATGATATACCAATGAAAAGCTTCAAATCAATGTATGAGAGCTATGATTTTATTATTAATTCCAATTAGTCTTACTAATACCCAAATTATCATATTGTATCTAATGAATAATGTCATTATATACAACCATGACTAATTTTTTAGTCTTTATAGATGATATTTATTTATATTACAAGATCAAGGAAGAGTATGGTTATCATCATGATATCTTCATTAAAGACACTATGGATGGATAATCTAGATGTAACTATTATCATGTGTGTCTTTTTAGATATTGAAATATCATTATTGGATAATATAATATTACATGTGCATATATTAGGGGATCTATTAATGATGGATGTTATTTAAAAATGTCATATATAATCACCATGACTAAAATATTTAGCTTTCATAGATTAGTTTTATATTATATATTATTTTTTGATAATTTATCTAAATTTTATAATCCACTAAAAATGTTAACTTAAAATAGAGTTATGTTCCAATGGATAGATGAATGGGAGAAAAATATCATCAAACTCAAGAAATGGGTTGTTAGTGAACATGTTTTACTTAATCCTATTGTAGAGAAGTAATTTTTAATAATATTTATGCTTAAAAATAGGGGTTGGATTTTTTCAAATTTATAATGATTTTTTGTTTGGTCATTCTTTAATCCAAGAGAATTTTCACGGAAAAAATAATCCTACTTGTGATTTTCACCTAGATATGTTAATATTTTCATTAAATATATTTTTAAAATATTTTTATTGTGAAAGGTGGGAAATAGATACTTATACAAATATATTTATTATTAAATTCACATAGAATAGTTGAATTTTATTAAATTGTGATTTTTTGATTTAATGGAATATTATTAAAGGTCAACAAAAAACCACACTATGAAACTATAAGAAGCATTAGATTCGTTGAGATAAAAGGAACATATTTATTATGTATGATGATGGTCAAATAATTTCCATTACTTGATGTTTTTAAAATTATTTATTTTTAAATATTGATAGAATGAGAGAAAGCATATCTTTCACAAATGAGTGATCTACCAACTATACATGTGATGTTTAACAAGGCATAGAAGTCAGATATTGACTAGGAAAAGAATTTGAGAAATAATACTATGTTAAAAATTTATTATAAAGTAAATATATGATTATATAACTGAGTATATGTCCTATGAATAACATCCTCATAAAAGAAATACTAGAATAATGACATATCTCATCTTTCTCTGTTCATCCAAGAAGTAAAAAATATGTATAGAGATTTGATAGAGTATTTATTTTATAAAAACATGTAGAGGGTTATACTGTATTATGTATATAATGTCATGTCATTAAAGCACATCATGTCTTAGGGAAAACATTTTAATGGGTTCTTACAAAAATTACCCATAACAGAATTGAAATTATAAAATAAAAGAAATGATATAGTTATCATATTCCCCAAAACATATAAAGGATATAATTAAATTTTAGTCAATCCGTTCCATTTATAAATTCAGTTAACATAATTTTTATTGGGATTATTAATCCATTGGATTGTTTTATATGATATATATTATTTATTTTTTACAGTTATAGGGGTTACCACATACTATTTTAATCGATCATCATATGTTGTTCTGCTCGAAATTCCAGAGGTATAGTCATAGAGTTTTATATACATAGCAGTTTTTAGTACTGATTATGATCCTTAGATATATGTTTAGTCTTATAATACCAGCCATTCATTAGTGGTTCTGTTTACATCTTATTCTATGGATTTCAAATGTTATTGAGATTAATACATTCCTTTTTTCATGTTTTTATAAGAATAACATTAAATTGGGAATTCATATGGATCATTAAAAAAATATATAATTATATAACTGTATAACTATGAAATATATGGATTATGTTGGGGAAATATTTATAATGATTTGATCAATCTAAGTATGTGGAAGAGAATGTTAGATCAATTCAGCATATTATCATCGATGATTACAGTCTAAATGGTAGTAATGATGACACTCATCAATTAGAACTACAATTCGATGTTGGTGAGAATTTTTTCTTATGAATTTTTACATGGTATTATGTATGATATTTCGAGGGAACAAATATATTATCCCTATGTATATTCATCCCTTTGAGAAACCTGATCTGTTATGGACTATATCTGATGATAATTCACTCCCACAAAACCTCTCTGAAGTATCTATTGTGTTATATCTATCTCTACATTCAATGTATATACACATTCCTTCTCCATTCTAAACATAGATGTCAAAATATTGGATCATTATATTTCAGTTGAAGAATTTTTTTTCAAATATTGGATAAAATTTATAATACATTATAAAACAACAGTACTCACCTAGTTAAATATCAATGGAGGAATCATAAATTTAAGGAAGAAGCATTGAAATATGAGGATGAGATGAAGGGTAAAAATCCTAACATGTTGATACTAGAGTGACCAATTTTTTTTTGTAGGATTTATTTTTAATGTGGTGGAATGTAGCAATAAAATATTTTATATGTATTTACTTTCAAATAAAGCATGAAGTATTTGATATAATCTCTTACAAGAAACACTAAGTCTATAAAAAGTGTGATATATTAAAATGTTATAATATAATCATAAAATTGAAATATATTAGTAGTAAAAATAATTTTCAATATAATAGGTATAATGGTTTTTATTAATGAAAAATTATTTATTAATTCATATTAAATATGTATGAAATTTTTAGAAATGTCATGTTATAGTTCAAAATTTTTTTTTATTTCAAAAATATTTTTATCACAATTTAAAATGATATCAATATAAATAATATGTAAACATTTTATAATTTTTTATGAAATTAATATCATTATTAAAATCTTCTTGTCAATATTATCATAGGGATAGTTTTATGTTTTTTCTAATAATATTAATTATACATTAAATGGTTAAAGATTCTTATATTGGTTAAAATTTCAATTTAGTTTCATGTAAATGCCCAATTATGTTTTAAATTTGATCATTTTTTAACATATAATTCCTTTAATTATAAATATAATAACTATTTATATATTAACAATCATTATATTTTATTTTTCAATATGTCATTTTTTGTTCTAAAAAATCAGTTTTCTATAAAAAAATTATTATGTTCACCTTTTTTAACTTAATAAATTTCTATAATGTCTATGGATTAATGGTTCAAAACAATTTATATATCTTATATTAAATATATTATTTTAAAATTCATATTATGGATTTTATAAGGCATGAAATTGAAGTAAATTTCCATTTATATTAATAATTAATTTTCTTCAAAATTGGATTTCTTTTCAGTTTATGCATTTATGTAAAATAAGATTATAGAAAACATAAAAATTTAGTAAAATAAAATATATTAAAAAAATTTAATCAAAATTATTTACATAATTTTTAGGTATACTAATTTTTTTCATAATTAATTGGCAAACAGATAATTTTGGTCACATCTTATAAATATAAATGGGTTTACTAGTGAGGTGGGGGATAAAACAATTAGATTGGGATATGATTTACACCCGAAAATTAAAAATAATCTTTTTTAAAAGATATTAGAGAGTTAAATTATCATACCTACAAATACCTATCCATTTGGAGCCACATTCCCTGTAATGTGACATAAATTTGTTGAAATCTTTTATTAATTTTTAAATGTTCCTCCCCTAACCCATGAAATGAAACCTCATAAACTATATTATTCACAAAATATGATTAATCAAGATGAAAAAATTAACTCCAAAAAAACAACATATAATCCTTACATCAATCCTATAGCTTCATTATATCTTCTATGAAAAATCTATCAAGGCATAAGGAGTAAGTCAAAGGAGGACTCTCAATTAAGAGATATAGATCTTAACCAAGTTCTTTCAATTATATTTATATTTATAATTATAATAAAAATGTTGTTTCTATAAAAAAAAATGAAGAATCTAGTATCATAACATCAAATATATGTTATTATGATGATGTAACAACCACATACTACTGTTGTCAATCCATTAGGAGATGAATGTAACATTCATGCATATGTTTGGACTACCCCATCTAGGTAGTTATATGACTCATTTTCCACCACTATCATTAATTATTTCTTATTAAGTGAGATTTAATATAAATATTATATTTATGATATAATAATTATTGTAAAATTCTCCATTAACATTTACATTTCTTTCGATATGTCTATCAAAAAATTGAAATAACAATGGTCCATATGTACATAGTACCACCACCATGTAGTTTTATAATTCATTAATCATAATCACATTATATGAATGGATATATATGTAAATATATATAATTTAAAAAAAATATTAATACCATTAATAAAATTTTGGAAATAATGTAATTATGTTGAATGTGAAAATTTCATAACCAACAAAATAAAACATAAAAGAAGAAATAAGTTTTTAACACTAGAACTAATGATGATAATATTGAATGACTTTTAATGAACTGGTGAAAAGATGTTTTATGTAAAAAATTTATAACATTATTATTATTATTATTAAGGCTCCATTTATACTAGTAAAATAAATTTAAATTTATTTCATGGGATATAAGAGTTGTTACGAATAAACACAGACTTAAGGTAATGATTTTATGTTAAAATATCATTTTTACTAGGAATGTTTATGCTTAAATTTTTCATTTATGAAATTGATCAAATATATCTCCTAAACCATATGTATTTTTATTTGTTCTAGTATTTTTTTACCACAATTTTCAAATTTATTTTTTTCTTCACGTGCTGAAGAGATTGTTTGATTGTTTTTAAGGAAACCCAACCTAGTTTTCCCCTTTGGTCAAGAATAATTTCATCCATGTACATGTTTTTTCATTAAAATAGTTTAAATAGTATTACTATTATTCTCAAATTAAAATTTGTTCTACTTTTATAATATATTTTTCATTCAATTCCAGGAGTCCATGGAGTATTTTTTACCATTATCACAATGTGATACTTTTTAAATTCCAATAAAAATGTGAAACAAAAAATAGTTTTCACATACACTAAATTGATGGATTTATACTACATAATTAATACCATTTTAATCAAATCATAATATATAACTTTACTTTTTCATTTAAAATAAAATTTTATCCTTAATATATTTTAAATTTAGATAATCCAAATAGGTTATTTAAATTAAATTGGTGTATTTTATGTAGAAATGTTTTTGTGCTCCATTAATGGTATTTGAATGCAATGTATAACTGTTTGATGTTTCTTATGATTTATTATGGATAAAATCCCATTATTCACATCTTTAGTATTTTCTAGAAGATTTTTGATTATATTGTTTTTTTCTAAATCTAATATCCTTTAGAAGAGTTACGATTTGTTCTTATGGTGACTGTTGTATTATCTTAGGGAACACATATGTATGGCTATCATTATGTGACTGGTGGGACAAGAAATATATATGTCTCTAATGTATTGGGTAAATAATTATATCTAATTAAATAATTTTTTCTATTATAGGGAGTGATCTTAGATAAGTATGGGACATTATCTTATATGGGTTTCTTGGGAGTGGACTATGAGTTTGGAAATGATAGAATGTGGAGTGATCCATATCATCTAGGGTAATCATGATAGTGATCCAAGGATGAGGAGGTTATTTCATATTCATAATTGTATACCAAATACTTATGTATTATTGTTATGAAAATTTTTCAAGGGTCATTATTAATTATTTATTATTCCATACTATTTTTTAATATGAATTCTGACTAGAAAAATTTTACAAAATATTTCATTATTATGATATATAGATTAATGTGTATTAAATCCAAATTTTAAGGCCATGTTCTCATACCATTATAATATTATTTTTATCCCACAAAATAATTTTTTGATATCTATTATTTTAATATATATAGATAATTAGATCACAACCTTTCTAATGTCTCACTTCCCTTGGTTTTGGAGAATATTACTATGTATTTTATATTTATGAATTGTGATATATGTGAAGAATACCTTGGGAAATGATGTTGGTATTCTATATAAATGTTTTTTACATATACCTTTTTTTAAATTCCCTAAACCTCTATAATCCTTATGCATGTATTAAATTTAAATTTTAATCAATAATCAGCTAAGGCAATGTAATATATATGTTTGAGAAGTGTGGTTAACTTTAATTTCACATTTTAATGGGTTATTTATTGAATATTTTATTCATTCCTTCATATGGAGAACAAATTATCATTAAATAGATATGTGTTTTTCCGAGTATTGATATCCCCTCAATACATTAATATGTAACATTATTTTATTATTTTTTATTCATACATGTTATAAAATATCTCATAATCATGTGTATTGAATTTTAAGATCATGATATTTAAGATCATGATTTCTTGGATTAGGGCATCAAATTAGATGTCTGGCATTATGAATCTTATTAATTAGGATGTTACGACCCCAAAATTCATTAATAAACATTGATCTTGGTCTATTTAAATATATTCTTATGGGTATGTAAAATTTATGCACTTATTTGGTTCTATGTTTTGGATTTTAAAATACCTTTAAGAATTGTGACCATTTCTAATATACTCGTTGAATAGTGATCACATGATTAATATAAATATTTTTCATTAACAAATCCAATTTACATAGACAAATTAAGCGATGGCCTCATCCAGTAGACTTGCTCCATACAAATCCCATTTGTCAGTGCTCGGAACGGAGTTAGCGTCAATGGTCTTTGCTCTTGACCATGCCCAAGCCAAGCTTGAATAGGTTAAGCTCAAGAAAAATCTCCTATGATAGAATTGGAAGTTGATAGTGATTACCAATCATGAAATTTAATCTGATCCACCCCATGAGTCTTTCACCATCTCACATCTTACCCTTCGGTATTATGCTAGTGTTATAAGGGGTTATGTAAAAAGACTATAGCACTATGAATATGTGCATTATTGTTTATATTATAATGAATATACATCCATTTTATTATTTTTACTTTGAAAATAGTTTTTATAGTTCAAAGAGAAATTTAGTTAATATTCAACTAAGAAATAAATTTTGAAAAATTTAATAATTTTTTAATTAAATAGTATTTTTATAAAATATTATTATTATTATTAAATTACTTCTTCTTATATATAAATTACCATTTATTTTTATGAATGCAATTGTAATTGTTATTATGGTTTGAAAGTTGCTTTTCTCAGAAACCATGAATTTTAGATAACTGTAAATTTTTATTCTAAAAGTAAAAATTAATAAATTTAGAAAATTATTTATGTATAATGAAAATTATTTTTGAAATCCGGATGTTGTAATTATCCAATGGTGATTTTTTCATTATTTTTTTATACAGTCGAATTTATGGGTAAAAAATAAATACTGTTTAAATATTTTATAAGTTTTATGACATCAGAATGACCCAATAGTGATGTTATAAAATACTATAGACATTATGTTCTGAAGCTATATGTATTACCATTTAAATAATGTGATTTTGGGTTTGTTTGATATATTTTACAAAGCATAAGTGGATCCTTCAATGCATATAAAACATTTTGTGTTTTTAAATTGTTTTCCTTGGGAGTGTGAATCACCTCCACATAAGTAACCCTATTATTTTAATAAGTTTTCCCATTGGACTTATAAAATATTTCTTTACACTATGCTTTGATAAGGAACATGTGAAAAAACCATGGGCTGGTTTTTGGTTTTGATTACTTTAATGGGTGGTGTCCAACACCTTAATAATAAAGAATTCACTCTCCATTCCTATATTAACCCACCCCATCTCCCACATCCACTTCACTTAAAGCCTTTGTAGTTCGTCCAAAATATTCCCTCCTCTCCCTATAATCCTCCCAAGGTGCCCCATGCTCCCACGAAGCCTCCCTAAATCATCTCCCATGACATTGGGATCACACTTCCATGTAAGGGATTCCTTTATTTCTCATTTTATCCATGTTTCTTAATGTTGTTATTCCATTATATTTTCAATTATAAATGTTGGGGTATGAATTTTCACCACCCCTATACTATCTTATTAATTATTGACTGATGAGATACCTCATTCTCTCTAATTGGTGCCTCCCATGTACACCTGTTATCATACTAAAATTTCATATGTACTTTCTCTCTCTTCATTTACATTCAAGAAATTATTTTATATTATGAGTATAACATCCATTAAGTATATTTGGACATGTATCAATATAAACCCCCTAATTTCCATTTCATTTATATATTATGAGACACCACTTTATCTCTCATTAACAAATTTTTATGAATTCTTATGTCTGGCCATTAAGCTGCCAAAATTGCTATGCAATTTTCTAAACCGATGTCATTGTGTAGTGTATACCATTCCCATTTCTCTAGGATGGGTATACACCATTATGAACATTTACATATATATTATATAGGTTCATGTATGAATTCCACATTCAATTATCATGGAATAAATTATGATGTTTAATGAATCCATGTTTTACGATCCTTATGGAAGACATATGCATGAAATATAATTTTTAAGAAGCGTGTGCACTAATAGTTCCTCAATGCATTGGGTAAAGTATAATATAATGATATTTATTGTGCAATGTGTTTTTACTAATGTTAATTATAGTGAAACAGGGGTTTAGTCATGCTTTATGTACAAAGAGGGTTTACTCAAGATCCATGTTCAACGATCCATTGCTAATGCTAATTCCAGGTTATGTGTTGTTTCCACATTTCCATATTATGATTATCATGCTTTATCATGACTTTATTTCCACGTTTCTCTTGTTCTCCATTGATATGCCTATTGTCTAACATATACTATATTTCGCAATTTATTCCATGTTTATTCCCTTACCGGGCTTTATAGATCACCCTTTTCTTATGCATGTCCTTAGTTTATCCCATGCAATGCTAGGTACAACAGAATGTAGTGGTAATGTAAAGGAAGTTATCAATAAAAATGTTATATTTCATGTTTTAAGTTGTTATATAATGATCATATTCCCCAAAGACACTATACCTATTTATCTTATATGTTGAATCAAGTAATATTTATGTAATAAATCAGGTTTATGTGTGTAATAAAGAGCAGGGTTTTTATAGTAGGTATCAGAGGATAGGTTTAGTTATTTTTTGGATTAGGATTAGAAAACCCCAGTGAAGCCTTAATGATAAGACTATATATAATAGAAACATCCCTAAGTTTTTGTGGTTATTGAGTAAGTGGTTTATCGAGAAAATACATCCATGTCTGGATATGAGTAGGTAGAGGTGGCTCTGGAACAGATGTACTTGTGGGTGAAAACCTAGAAAAGAAGTTTCGGGCTTGACCCGGGGTGTCCTTGTACATGAAAATGGGACTTGTTGCACTCATGGTTATGACACACCCAGGGGATATGCATTGGTAAATAGAAAAGATTAGTATGAATCATTATTAAGGGAATTAAAAATAATTACCCTAAGAATATATGTTTGAAAGTAGATCATGGAAAACATATATTAAATCCTATAGAATCATAAGTTAAGGAAATAAAAGTTATTTATAATTCAATCATTTGGTCCTTGGATTATCCTTTATGTGTTACCCCAAACAATCCCTTTATTCCATCCAATGGCCAATAATAGGAGGACCCGGGCTAACAACTAATTGAAGATCAATGCGAGGACTGCTCTAATGAGATCCCCAATATGATGGGAGCGAGAATCAGAAACATTTTCCCAATAATATATTAGCTACCTCAAGCTTCAAATAGAAACATGGGTCAAGAGGAACGTTCAACCCCCTCTAAGGAATAACAAGTCGCTATTGAAAGCTTCATGAGACAAAGGCCTACTACTTTTAACGGATCATCTGATACATCAATCACTAAAAATGGTTCAACTCCATTGAAAACATCTTCTATATCCTTAAATATTTGGAAAAATAGAAGGTTCTTCAAGAAATTTATCACGTGGAGGGTGAAGCTGATCAATTATTGACATTTATCAAAAATATGAAGCCTTAGGAGGATATCAAGATGTTTGTATGAAGGAATTTATGGAAGTTTCTTATTGAAATTTTTTTCCACACACCCTCATACTTAAGATGGAAAGGGAATTCTATGACTTGATGAAAAAAGAAAAAAAATATGTCAGAGAGAACTAGAAATATATCACAAGGCTTGCACAACATACCTCTGGCTTTATCATTACTCTCGAATGCAAGGTTGATTTCTTCTTTGGTGGGTTGAAACCTTTCCAGTGGAAATCCCTGGAAATCCGTGACTTCGACAACTATGAGGAAATTGTCCAATGGTCCCTCAAGGTAGAAATGGAGATCGATGAATCTCATGAGTATCGTGGGGATAAAATGCATAAGGTGGACTTTAATTCTAGTAGTCTGATCGATAAATAAAACAGTTCTAAGAAGATCTAGTACCCCACTTTCTAATGGTGTGAAAAGAATCACCCCATAAATTTCATGAAGTGGATGAGGAAATGCATTAGTTGTGGGAGAGAAGGACACATAGTTGTTAGCTGCTAACAAGAAAAACCCATAGCTTCGTCAAAGGAGAGAAATGGTTTATTCTACTCTCAATGCATTGTTTATTTCAATAACTACATCGAACCAGGGCATCTTGAAAATTAGTACCCTATGCCAAGGGTTTTCGGCGGTAACCAACAACCTCCAAGTTAGCAAGGGCGAGATTTTTCAATCACTACCACCGAAGTGAATGCCAACAATGAAGTGGTGACAGGTACGCTAGTTATTCATTCAAGAATATCAAACATACTTTTTATTCAGGTTCTACACATTATTTTAAGTCATGAAATTTTAGTATAAAAATCCCAACACCACCAAAAATCATGGAAGAAAATATTCCGGTGAGTACAAGAAAATTTTGAAATCATTTCATCCCATTAATATAACTCATCCCCTATCATAATCAGTGGATTTATCTTCTCAGTGAACCTCATAATACTCCCTCGGGTGGAATTTGATGAAATTAATGGCATGGATTCTATTTCCCTATATAGAGGAAACATAAATTTCCATGAGAGTGAAATGACTCTGCATGTGGAGAATCGACCCCCGACTCTGTACTAGTGCAAGGAGGAAGATGAATCTTCATTAGCTCCATCATCTCAAGAGTGGATATTACTGCCCTATGGGCAAGTGTATCTAGCTCATATGATTGAGTCTAAGGAGGAAACCATCCTTGAAGACATGCCTGTTGTGAGGGAATTCTCTGAAGTGTTTCCAGAGGAATTTAATGGTCTTCATCCTAGAAGAGATGTTGAATTCTCAATTTATCTTATACTTGGGGAATTTCCAATATCCAAGACTCCATATAGAATGGCTATTGTGGAGCCTGAGGAGATGAAGAAACAACTCTAAAAGAATCTCGATAAAGGTTTTGTTGGCCCAAGTGCATTACCATGGGGTGCACTAGTCATCTTCATCAAGAATAAGGATGTTTAAATGCACCTTTTCATCGATTATTGTGAGCTTAACAAAATCAAAATAAAGAACAGGTATCCTCTCCCATGAATTGATGTCTTGTTCGATCAGCTATATGGGGAACAATAATTCTACAAGGAAGATTTGTGGCCTGGTTATTATAAAGTAATGGTGAAGAAGGAAGATATCCACAACATTGCATTCCATATATGATACATGCACTAGGAATTCCTAGAAATTCCTTTCTGACTCACAAATTCTCATGAAATATTCATGTAATTGATTAATATAGTATTTAGAGATTACCTCGAAAAATTCATGGTAGTTTATATATATTTTATTCTAATCTACTCTAAATGAAAGGAGGATCATAATGAGCATCTATGAACTGTACTAGAGAAATTGAGAAAGGATAAGTTCTATGAAAACTATATAAATTTTGAGTTCTGGTTAAAGGAGGTCTCATTAATAGGCCATATCATCACATGTAATGGGATATCTACGCATCCCTCCTAGACAGCTACAATAGAGGGATGGCTGAGGCCAACATCGTTAATGGATATCCGTAGATTTTTTGTGTTAGCTAGATATTATCGACGATTTTTGAGAAATTTATCATGATTGTGAATACCTATTACTAATCTAACTCAGAAGGGAGTTAGGTTTTCTTAGAGTGATTAATTTGAAGAATTCTTCAAGGAGATGAAAAGGAGGCTAATCAATACACCCGTACTCACTTTACCCACAAGTGAAGAACTTTTTGTGCTATTCGGTGATGCTTTGATGAAGGTCCTAGGATTTGTGTTGATGAAAAATGAAAAATTAATTACCTATGCTTCAAGGAAATTGAATGTTCATAAGAAGAATTATCCAAAACATGATCTGGAGTTGGCTGTGGTGATCCTTGCTATAAAAATTTGGTGGAATGATCTCTTTGGGCAGAAGTGAGGAATATATATGGACCACCAAAGAGTTAAGAATAAATTCACACAGAAAGAGTTAAACATGCACCAACGAAGAAGGTTAGATCTGATCAAAGGCTATGACTGCTCAATCCATTTCCACCCTCGAAAAGTGAAAAAGGTGGCAGATACTCTAACTAGAAAGGACCCAATGATTCTATCAATAATGATATTTGAGAAGGATCCAATTTTCTTATATTTTTTGACATTTTAAATGGGAATCAAAAAGAAGTGAACATCATCAATCCTTTCATAAATTATTGATTAACCTATTCTTTTGGAAAGGATAAATGATGCCCAAAAGGATTATGTGTGAATTCTGAAGAAAGTGGAGGCTATTAGAAAAGGTAAATCATCATAGTTCAATGTCAATGAAGAAGAAATAGTGAGATTTGGGAAACAACTATGTGTTCCATAATGTCCAGAGCTATAGAAGGAACATTTGGCTAATGCACAAAGATCATATTTCTCTATTCACCCAGGAAACACAAAGATGTATTGGGATCACCAAGAGAATTATTTGTGGGATAATATGAAGAAGGAGATCTTTGAATTTACATTAAAGTGACTGGTGTGTCTCCAAGTGATGGATGAGAGATAGAAGAATAAGGTGATGATGCAACCATTACCCATATCAACATGGAAATGGGCGACCATAACCATGGACATTGTCACCGTACATCCAATGAAATCCAAAAGAAACAATGAAATCTAGGTTGTGTTGGATCGTCTTACAATGTTTGAACACATTATTTCAATTCGGGAGGATTTCTCATTGGATCAACTCACATAGATATATATATCTGGGATGTGGTAAGGATGCATGTTGTACCATTATCTTCTGCATCTGATCGAGATCCATGATTCATCTCTACATTTTGGAAGAGTCTTCAATTTGCACTAGATACTTAACCGAACTTCTGTAAGACATATAATCCTCAAACTGCTGGCCAATTAGAGATAACTATTTATAAACTGAAAGATATGTCAAGATCATGTTCAATGGAATTTAAAGGAGGACAAGATCAACATATTCCTCTATGTTAATTCTCCAATAATAACATTTTCCACTCAAGAATCCAAATGGCACCTTATGAAGCCATTTGTGGGAAGAGGTGTAGAGAACTGACATATTGGGATGAAGTCAGTGAGCATAAGGTACAAGGACAAGAAATGGTCAATGAAATGGTGGAAAAGGTTAAAAACATTCATCCTCATATCAAGGAAGCCCAGAGTCGATAGATGAGTTATGAAGATAACCATTGACGAAACCTTGAGTTTAAAGTTTGAGACAAGGTATTTTTATGCATATCTCCATGGAATAAGGTCATGAGGTTCGGAAATAAGGGGAAGTTAATTCCTTGGTACATCAGCCTCTTTGTGATTCATGATCGTGTCGGGGCTGTGGCTGTGGGCTAGGACTTCCACCTACCATGGCCAACGTAAATGATGTAGTTCATGTATCCCTCATAAGTAAGTACATTGAAGACCATTCACATGTACTCTCATTAGAGGTAGTACAACTAGAGGATTCTCTTTATTAAGAGGAGAAACCATTGAAGATCTTAGATTGTAGAGAAAAATTCCTAAAAAATAAGACAATAACCCTCTTTAAGGTGTTATGGAAAAAAAATGTTTGTAGAAGTGACATGGGAATTAGAGGAACTGATGATGCAGAGTTACCCACATCTGTTATAGTGTGGGAAAAAGAAATTTCAATGGGGAAATTTCTGAAGGGGGGAAGATTGTAATGACTCAAAAACTCATTAATAAAAATACCTATTGGTCTATTTAAATGTCTTATAATGGTAATGTAAAATGTATGAACTTCTTTGGTTCTATGTTTTGGATTTTATAATACCTTTAAGAATTGTGACCACTGATAATATAGTCATTGAATAGTGACCACATGATTAGTATAAATATAGGTCTTTATAAAATCCAATTTACTCAGAAAAAGGAAATGATGACCTCATTATGTAGACTTTCCCCATACGAAGCCCTTTTTTCAGTGCATGGAATGGAGTTAGCGACATTGTGCTTGGCTTTTGACCAAGCCCAAGCTGAAATTGAATATCTTAAGCTGGAGCGGAACCACCTATGAGAGAAGTGGAAGTTGATAGAGATTACCACACGAGCAGTGTTATCCGAGCCAGCCCCAGAGTCTGTCAGCATGACACACCTTACCCTTCAGTATTATGTGGGTGTTATAAGGGGTAATGTAACAAGACCTTAGCACTATGAATATGTGCATTATTTTTTACATAGTAATGAATATATATTCGTTTTATTAGTGTTACTTTGTAAAGAGTTTTTAAATCCCAAATAGTATTTTTAGTAAATATTCAACTATGAAATCTATTTTGATAAATTAATGGATTTTTGAATTAAATAATATCTGTATACTTATTTTTTAGTAAATTAATATTATTTTTAAATATAAATTATCATATAATTTTAAGAAATCTATCGTAATATTTGTAAACATTTGAAAGATGTCTTTCTGAAAACCCATGAATTTTTTATAAATGTTAGTTTTTATTTTAAATGTAAATATTCACATTATGAGAAAATTATTTAGTTAAAATGAATATTATTTTTAGAATCAAGATGACAAAATTATACAATGCTTAATTTTGCATAATTTTTTAAGACAGTTGAATTTTTGGGTAAAAATTAAATTCCGTTTAAATATTTAATGTGTTTTATGGCATAATAATGACCCAATAGTGATGTAATAAAATACAATAACCATTATGTTCAGCCAATATATTTTTTACCATTAAAATAATGTGAATTTTGTTTTGTTTGATTTATTTTACAAACATTCAGTGGACCTTTCAAGGCTTATTAAACACTTTGTCTTTTTAAATTGGGTTCCTTGAGAGTGTGACATACCTCCACATAAACAACCCTATTATTTAAAGCTGTTATTCCATTGGAATTATAAAATATTGTTTTCCACTCCCCTTTTGAAAAACACATGTGCAAAAACCATGTGATGGTTTTTGTTTTGGACTACCTTAATGTGTGGTGTCCCAAACATAAATAATAAAGAATTTCCCCTCCTTTCATAGGTAAACACAAACAATATCCCACTTCCTCTTCACTAAAATCCTTTAGAGTTAGTAAAAACTCTTCCATACTCTCTATATAATCCTCCCATGGTTCCCCAGACTCTCAATAAGCCTCTCTCAATCCACTTCCAAGAATTTGGGATCACACTTCCAAGTAAGGGATTCCTTCTTTTGGTATTTAATCCAAGTTTCATAATATTTTTATGCCCTTTTATTTTCAATAATAAATGTTGGGGTATGATTTCACACCTCCCCTATACTGTGCCCTTAATTTTTTAATGATTATATACCCCTTTCTCTCTCATAGGTACCTCCCATGTACACACGTTACCATGGAGAAAATCCGTAAGGAATTTCTCTCTCCAAATTTACATTCAAGAAAGTCTTTTGTATTATGAGTATAAATTAAATTACATATGTTGGGACATGTATCTATATGACCCCCTTACTATATATTTCATGTAAATATGATGAGACACCCATTTATATTGGACTAACCATTTTTATGAATTCTTATGACACGTCGTTACGATTCCAAAATTGCACCGCAATTTTCTAAGCCAATGTCACTGTGTAGTGAATACCGTGCACATTTCTCTATCAAGGGTATTAACCATTGTAAAAATTTACATTATGATTATATAGTTTAATGTATGAATTACACATTTATTTATCATAGAAGAAATTTTTATTTTTAATTAATCGATGTTTTATGATCCCTGTGGCACACTTGTGCTTGAAATTAAATGTTTAAGAAGGGTGCGCCCTGATAGCTCTCCAATGCATTGGGTAAAGTATAGTATCACAATACATCATGTTCAATGAGTTTTGACTCGTGCTAATTCAAATTCAACAATATTTTACTCATGATTTAGGTGTAATGAGGGTTTACTCATGCTCTATTTTCGATGAGCCTTAGCACATGCTAATTCCATGTTAAGTGTTGTTGCCACATTTTCATGTTATAATTATCATGATTTATCATGACCTTATGTACATATTTCTCTTGTGATCCATTGAAATTTTTATTGTATAACATGTATTATATTCCTCATTTTATGCCAAATTTACTCCCTTACCGAGCTTTATAGCTCACCCTTTTCATAATCATGTCCTCAAGTTATTCCATGCAATGCTAAGTACAAGGGAATGTAGTTTTCAGGTGAGGAATATTTCACTAAAGAAGTTGTATTTCATGTTTTATGTTGTTATGTAATGATCCTAAGACCCCAAAACACTAGAAATCTTGATCTACTATATTCTATAAAGTAATTTTTATGTAATAAATCATGTTTATGTGTTTAATAAAGAGAAGGTTTGTCATAAAGGACTATTTTTTTCAATGAGATATTTTCATTTATATTTTTATCCATCAAAATATTATTATTTTAGTTTTACTATTCATATGAATTATTTTTTTACAACTATTCCTTTCATAATATTAAAACTAATTTCATGCATAGTTATGTTTATTGATTTTTCATCACTTATATTTACCCATAATGTGTGTTTTAGATCAATAATTCTTATGTTTCCATTTCAAATGGTTATGATGAAATTTATTAGACCTGATATTTCTAACAAAATTTATTTTATATTGAATTTGGAGGATAAAATGAAAAAATTTTATAGATTAGGAAGCTTCTTATGTGATGAAAAAGTGTGCATTAATTAATAAGGACACGTTATTTTAAATTTTATGTTTTTTATGAATTATATAACGTTATAATCATAAATTTTAATGATAATGAATGTAATAAAATATTTTATTAACTTCATGTATTTTGGGGATAGTTTAGTCATATAATCTATTGATGGAATGATTTCCAATAAGTATTGTATGTTTAATCGATACTGAATTCGATATTATTGCTTTTTTGAATTATATATTATATAATATGATAAATGGTAGCTCAAAACTAAAAAAACAAAATAAAAGTGACAGATTAATATCATGTAGTACCAACAATTGATACAAATTTGTGGTCCCAATTATGATTGAAATATTTTCTATAGGAGGAGAATTGAATAGTCCTTTAAAACATTAAAAACACATAAATTTATAGTAACTTATAAACATGCAGTTGTAATAGATAAAGAATTCATAGTGAAATAAATGTTTTCATGAAGATAAATTATTTGAAAATAAATAAGGAGTATAAATATGATGAATTTTCTAGAATTTTTTCCCTATGAATATACATATACTTTTATCTACCATGTTATCTTCTAGTGGAATGTGACTCAATATAATAGAGAAAATATTATAAAAAATTGAATAGAAACCATAAAAGGACATTTATATGTATATAAATAACCTAAAATAATTTATGACATACTGAACAATATTCTTGAATATAGGTTTAGTCCCAACATGTGTGTCGATTATTTTTCATTGGGTTTTTACTTACAACACAATTTATTTTTATGGAGAGAAAATAATGGATGAGTTGAGATATAACATGATGAATTATTTAAAACACAAAACAAGATTGTACAATGAATAAAAATGGAGGGAACAAAATAATAAAATCAAATGAATTCTGGAGAATGAAAATTTTATTCAGTTCTTAAAGAATGAATATAGATGATGTGGCCTTGAAGAGGCCGAAAAATAGAATTTTATAAATAATATGTTATGAATTATAAATCTCAAGAACTATTTCATAAATTTTATTGAATATATCAATTAAATATCTCATTATTAAACTCACAACCTACACACCAAAAATCATAAAATGATTAAATACGATTATATAATAGAAATATCATAAATTCCATATTTTTATTCAGGTTGGAGTTTCTGTAAAATGAATCAAACCCATGTATTGTTAGAAAATATTATCATTACATGATATTTTAAATATAATCTACATCTAGAAAAAAATAATCACATGTATAATACATCATTGAATATTTTTTATCCTTATTTTGTTGATTAAATTGAATACAAGTTAATATCAAAAAATAAGAATTAATTTAAATTATAAAATATAAATTCATAGATATTCAATAAATATAAACGATGAAAAAATTTTATCTGAATTATCATAAAATTAATAAAGGAGAACTGTGTTTGAGTCATTTTTCATATTTTATTTGATTAATTTTTTCATATTATTTATGAGTCATTTATATTTTCAGATGATTATCTACCTAAAAATATAATTACAAATTTACTCTCATTGAAATTTATATATGTTTTATATAAAAATAATTTGAATTTTGTGTAATAATCAGTTCAAAGAGTTGAACATTACAATAACTATGGTTTATTTTCCTCCCAGTAGCAATTTTATCAATCGAAGTCATTGACACCCTTAAAAAAACATAAAACATTGAAAAAATGCTGAAACGTTCGTCACGCAGTGTTCAAATAATCAATTGGAATTGTATATATTATCATCGAAACACAGTGTTCATCATCACCTTGTTTTGATACCTCAAGACAAAAAAGGTATCTTCTTATTGAAAATATAAAATTAAATCTTAATTTGAACTTTTGGAAAAATAGTCATTTTCATATAACATCCATAGTATTTGGTTTTTCATCTAAAAGAAAATTCATGACATATAAAATTGATTTATATAATGTCAAAATAAATTTTCTATGAATTTTAATATAATTTGAGTTTGAAAAAAAAAATTATTTCATCAAAACCCAATCTGATTGAAATTTTTTATTAAAAATTTGAAATTATAAAAAATAATGATTGTCTCTAATATATTAAATTTTTTTAATAAATAATAAAAACTTATAAACAGTAAAAAATATAATAAATAATCACAATGATATTTCTAAATATGATGAAAAATTATAATAATCTATTTAAACATATGTAGATTTTTAAAAAAATGTTACATGTGAGGTATTAAAAAAAATCGGTAAAAATATTACTAATAATAAACATATCATTATTAATAATAGAACTTTTTAGGAAATTCATATTTGATTTAAAAGATAAGGCAAATAAACCAAAATCATGATATAGCCATGAAAATAATGAATTACATGTTTGTTGAGATATTGATTAAAATGGGGATTCACATGGTATACCTCAATGTTGATTGGGAATAAGTTGATAATTGTACAATATTCATGGTGATAATATTTCCAAATTCTCCATTTTGGTTGGATAATCTAGATTTTTATTATTATAGATGAATGGTTTATATCACCAATATCAATGTATTATTCTCACTCATCTAAATCTATGTTGGTCCCGTTGATATCGTTAGTCTACTGGATAAGACCACTATATGTAAACTTAACAGGTATAATGATGATTAATTTGGCCATTGGATAATGGAAAATACTCTTTAAAGATTTTCAGAATTTTAAATTTTACCATTAGGAAGATATATCATGTAACGATAAAAAACTAGGTTGATATTAATAATGAGATAATTCATTTATTGGATGTAATGTTTCTAATAAATTGATGACTATAAATTATATATGTTTTAGATATTTAATAGAGTGTGAATGTTCCAGAAACAAACGAAGGTTTGAAATAATTTAATGAATAATTAAAAATATGATTTTTTTTCTTGGATGGATGTACTAAAGAGATAAGGAACAATATAATATTAGGATAGAGCCATGAAAGGTGAATTTATAA
The DNA here is from genome assembly GCA_963277665.1 of Viscum album. NCBI lineage: Eukaryota > Viridiplantae > Streptophyta > Magnoliopsida > Santalales > Viscaceae > Viscum > Viscum album. The sequence goes on along the minus strand of OY728151.1, from coordinate 1,494,022,633 downwards.
ATGTGTAATAACATTAATATAATGTCCTCTGACTGGACTTTCCTGGTAATAACATTAATATAATGTTCTGAAAGGGGCGGTTTCAAAAGGGGTCGATCTATAGGTTCATCAAAAAATATCTTCTAGGAATTAGATCTAAATAAAAATATTACATGGTAACATAACATTGTTATTTTAATCAGTTCTGTGGAGAATGATTTCCCAGAGGAGGTTCATCAATTTTAAACACTAAAATTAGTGGGAGTTACTGTTGAGACATGAAATGAATTCATAACATGTTTTTGGAAAATGGGAGTCAATGGAATGGATTCAAGAGATTAGTGTTCTTTATAATTAGTTGGTTTATTATGAAATTGATAATGTATATATAATTAATAGGTGTAAGTGAATACATACCAAGTATATTATTTGTCAAATATATGGGGTGTATATTTTCTACATCTTTTCTCAAGTTATTAATCAAATGGAAATGTTAATCGTACCTAGAATATATTTCCTATAATAATAAAACCATGTGTAGCTAGATATGGATACCGAATTATATTTTAAAGAAACATATGATGAAATATAAATTGAGTTTCTAGTGTTTTTCATTGGTTATATTAATCTGTATTTTGTTTTCAATATAATGAAGTGCCTTTGTAAATTGAAGAAAACATCATTAAAGTAGAACTTTATATCCAATGGTGGAATATAATTTTATAATAAGAAATGAATGTCATTTTTATTATCATTACTTTTTAAATATAAGAGATTAATTATTTTAATTCCTTATATTTAGACAATACAATCTTCATCCATGTAATGGGAAATATTTATGAGATAAAAGCTATATTTTTTAGAAGGGTCACGATGAAATATTTTATTACGGATAAATATATGCTTTGTATGGGAATCATAAGAGACATAATTTATGAATCATTGTTCCGGACTAAATATTTATATATATTAAATTAGGTGTAAAATTTATAATTTATTCACTAAAATGTAGTTACAACTCCATTAGATGGACATTAAGTGTTTGGAAAATATAGGGCACCATGAATGGAAGTTGTGGTTGAGTAGTTTTAGATCATTCCCTTTTAATTGATATATTGATGTCCAATATATTCAGTGTTGTGTATGTGATTCTAAATTTCACAAAGAGTTTGATTAGTTATAATTTTCATGGATCATTCTTGATTAGGTTATCAGGATGATGTGAAGTGTAATTTTTATTATTTTAGTGGATCCCCAAATATTCCACATATTTAAATATGGATGAATCATTGTATTGTATTTTTTCCATACATTGCTGATGTATTTTCTAAATATAAGATCATTATGTGATATGCATTAAATTTTGGAGTCAATGCAATGAGTTTGAATGTCAAAACATCAACCTATAGTTTCAAATTAAATAATAAAATAGGATAACATTGTATTTCTAGAAGTATTGGTGGAGTATATTTTACTAAACATATTACGTAAAGATCTTAGATTGAAGAAAGGCCCTAGATTTTTTGATTCGAAAAGTGTAGTCCAATATATGTAAAACCAGAAATTTCACAACAAGGTTAGTATTATTCAATTAATAAAACATTCAATATAATTTTTTTTGATAAAAAGTTATTGATCAGTGAATTAAAAATAGTGTTTTCAATCATGATAATATACTGACTAGCAATTTTTTACAAGATTTTTTGAGGTGGAAGTACACCTCAGCTTGTCTTGGAAAACCAAAATCATGGTGGTTGGACCATTCTTATATGGAGGAAGTTATGAGGATGTAATAGGAATTGTGATTAATGATATAGGACATATCATTGATGTTATAAAATGACCCTAAATCTGGATACTATTTCATTTTACACATTTGAAGTCCATTTATTTCCTAGTTTATTAAATATCATCAATGGACGGATTCCTAATGTGATATTTTATGATCATATATGAAAAAACTAGTAACATAATGAAAAATAATGTATTTTTAAGTGTAATAGTGAAGAAAAAGGTACCCAACATAATAAAATTAGATGACATAGAGAGACTCTCAAGAAGGTGAAATCATCATCTCAATCATTGTCAGGTATTTAAGGTTGTTTTTTAGTAGTTAAATTGGATATATATTATTAAGATGATGTTAAATAAAAGTGAAAAATATTTTTATCTTGAAGGATATGTTTGTGTTGTGGAAGTCATTGATAATGTAAATTTATATATGTAATGATTGGATCAATGTTTGAATAATATTCCTAGATTTTGAATGATAGTGAAACTAGTTAAACTAATTGAAATCTACAATAAAAATATTATAACATCCCCATTTTCTGAAAAATAACAATTGTATTAAACAACTCATTCATTTAATTATAATGTTTATGTTCACCACCATATAATAGGGAGATGTATTTACAATGTTAAACATATGTTTTTCTTTTCTCTATTATATATTTCTTTAAATTTTTTGTGATATTTCATGTATGATTAATTTTGAAGTTGTATATTCTTTTGTTGTGACATAGGAATTTTTTTTCATTTATATTCCTATACATTGAGTATGTGGTTACATTATTGTTATCTGTTAACAAATTATATGTTCAAGATGATATCCTATAATCATTATAATGATTTATCATAGCCATATTTTTTTATTTTTTTGGATAACATTATATGTTGGTGTCTATTTCACATCCTAATATTTGTTTTAATTTATTTTCAACTAGTATTTTGTTCCTCATGGGATTATGGATTTATTTTTATCTTCTATTTGGTCGAATAATGGGTTTAATTAAAGGGTAATTTTCTTTATGTTTATTTATGTATTGTGTTTCCCAATGTGTTTTGAATGCTTCAATTTGGGAGGTTTATTATCCTCTAGTTCATTTATTTCAATGTGGATGATTAAACATGAGGATTTTAGGTTCAATTTTTAATAATATATAATTTTTGATACCTTGATTCAAAAATCTATTTCTAGATTAGGTATATATATATATAGTAATATTTATAAGGGTTTGTTGTGTCTGGTTAAAGCTGTGTGTGATGAATGTTCTATTGAATTATTAAATTGGTTTTTTGAGGGGTTATGATATTGATAATATGGTGTGAGAATTTATAATGTATATAGTGATAGATTTATTGATATTTAACTAAAATTTTATATATTCACATGATGAGTTTCTCTATAAAATGATGTTCCTTTCTAGATGGTTGTATGTTTAATTTTTTTGTCTTATATCAAGAATAATTTTTAATCTATGTAATGTGGTTTACTTTTGATATTTATGTCAGTATAATTATTTTTTCATTTCAATAAATAATACTTTGTGATAATGAAAAAACTCACTATCTTAGTTATCGATTATGGATTGTGTTATGTGTATTTATTATTATTCTTTTAATTTTTAAATAATGGGAATACTTAGTTTAACTAATAATTAAACAGATAAATTATCACAATTCTTATGACACAATATCTAGTTAACATATGGTTTGTTGGATTTATGACTTAGAACATCAAAACATAGGTATCAAAAATTTATTAATGTAATTTATTTATGAGGTAATATTAATTTGATTTAAATTTTGATATGGTAGCTTTAATAATTTATATGGATATTGTTTGGAAGAAGAATGTTATATTTTTTTCCTCTATAAGATATAATTGGAATGAATTTTTTTTCACGATATACAATTAAGAATTATGTTTTAGTGGTGTACACTATTAAATTTTTATATATTGAGAGATCATGTTCTTGATTATTTTTGGGGGTATCACTACTAAAAATGGAATTTATCCTAGTTGGGGAAAATTTCATTGTTTAGTTTTTAAAAGTAGTGATTAATTGACAACATATTTTTGTTAATGAGGGATTAAAACTGATATTTACATAGTGATAATAAATAATGACAATAATGGACTAAAAAATAAAAAAAATATGGAGTACATAATTTAAATTTCCTATTGAAATATCTGATCTATTTTTTTTGGAATATAAATTCACTATTTGTAGGTGAACATGGTTACTCTATAGAGCAGAGAAAATGTATTTGATGAATAAGAATAATAATGTAAATCATATTATTATTAATTCTATATATAAATAGTTTTCTTCAATGTTATAGTGTCTCATATAACTATATTTGGTGCACTAAACAAAGTGGTCGAATATAAAAATGAAAAATAATTTTTTTTAAATCAAGGGTCTATAGACCAATAATATCTGTCAAATGTACCTTAAAACCCCTAAAAACGTCACATTAGTCTTAAATATAAGAATATATGGTGATAGTTTGATGAAGATCAAATCATCAATATTTAATCATGCATAAAAATCATATCATTAGTTTCATTGAAATCAATAATATTGCAAGGAAAAAATCTAATACATATTTTATACACACTCCAACTCAAAAAAATATTTTTCATATATTTCCCATTATTTATATATATAACTCTATAATTATTATTTTCAATTTTTTTATCCCAACCATTTAGGTATCTTATAATAGGGCCAATGTGTGTTATTTTATGATATCATTAGTTGTATGTAAACATTTATTTGAGATTTAATATTTTTTAGAATTACAATTGGTTTGTTTCTATTAGGACCAATTACACATTATTATATCACCTAACATATATTAAGTGTTATTTCTATAAAATAATTATTATGAATAGATGAATATATATATTTCACATGTTATGAGATTACATATTATTATGTTATTTTCATTTTATTTGTGGTAATACCTCTAATGTGTGTTTGATAATACCATAATCATTGGTCACAAATACCTATCCTATTGGTCAAAATATTTGGATTGTAAATCCATTCCTTATTATTGACCCAAGGATGAGATATAAAGTTTTACTGGTGATATCCTTGTGCTATCATATTTGGTATCATGATTTTGTTTGAAAAATTCATATGTGAAGATTTGAAACAATTTGATACGTCATTTCCTATATATAAAATACTGAATTATAAAGGAAACCATGCCATGGTGGGTATCAGCACATCATGTTTTTTATTTATCAAATCAAATATTTTTTTCAATTTTAATTTAAGTTTAGGATATATTTTATTATTTGGATGATATTTTACAAATAATTTTTTATTTAATTATAGGGATATATATTTTAATATATGGTTTTTAGAATGACTTTTAAAATTTTTTTGTATTGAAGTTATATTTCATTTAATAAATTTATTCATTATTTATGTATTTAGTGTTTTTTAAATATCATAAATTTTTTCTATGACGTGATGTAATCACCCATATTTTCAATCTTTTATTTATTATTATTGGTTTTGTTACCCAACGGGAATAGAATAAAAGACTATTTATAAGAATATGAATTGAAATTTAAAAATACTATAGAATGAAATTATTCTCATTAACACATTAGTAAAATATTTTGTACCATTACATGATCAATCATTGATCATAATAATTCAATAACAGGGAACCTCAAAATTTATTTATAGGTACTAAATTATGATAATTATTTGGACACATTTTTAAAATAATTATGTGTCACTGATTCTTGCGAGGAACTCATTGAATGTATCTTATTTCAGAAGAAGCTTTAAATAAATGTGTAATGACTAAGATATATGAATTTCTATATTAAATTTTTTATTTATAAAATTATCAAATATTGTGTGATTTTTTCCAATAAATATATTCTTATATAGGGTTTCCAAGTTCCAATGAATTATATTATTGTAAAATTGAAAAATAGGTTTAAAAATGATAATGAAATTTAATTAAATGATTTTTACATGGGGTTTTTTTTTAATTAATGTTAAAATAATTTAATTTTATCCTACATATACAAAATAAATCCATTTTATTTATACTATTAGTAATATTGAAGCTGTTATATTTGGTGAATATATATTTCGAAACTCTGTCATCTATAATTGATTCTCTCACATATGTCCATAAAACATTTTTTCAAAATATTGATTTTTAATATAAAAATATTAATAATAGAGTTTATATTTTAAAATATTTTTTAATTTCATTGACGTTTTAATCAAAATAATATTATAAAATCATTTTGAAGTAAATATTGTTATTAATGTACCAATTTTTGGGTTATTTGTAAACAAATAATAGATATTGATTTATGTTCAATTTATTATCCTTTTATAAGTTATATTCACATGTAATAAAGTATTTTATTATATTATGTATTTGATGGTCATGATATGTTTGGGAAACCATGGGACTTCAACAAGACAAGATTAATGTTAATGATTGGTTTAACAAATCATTATAATTTAATGAACCAATAACAAGACCCTTTAATTTTCAAGTGAACTAATAGTGAATGTGTAACCTAAATATCTGGAATCTTCCCCAATTTATTATTAGTTATCTTGAAAGTCAGATATAAATAAGATGAAATATCAAAAAATTGATTGTGAACCCCTGTTCATGGTATTGCCAACTAAACACGAGGGGGGTCTAAATGAACATGACTATTAAGTGATTATTTGTAATATTTGAGATAATGATGATAAATATAAGCTATAAAGAATAAATTAAATAGTTGCAGATAAAAAATAATTTTTAATTTATTCCTATATTAAGTGAATTTCATTTATTTATGTACATTGATATAAAATGGGAAATGTACAATAGTGATCTGAGGTTGTGTTGAATTCCTCCAAATTAAAGGAAGAAGAATAACTAGTCACAAAAGATGATTCTTGATGTTGTACACGACTTATGGTGAGATTCACCATGTGTCATAGACACAGGTGAGGTTATCTTCATAGAAATGTGGGGTGGTGAAACCAGAGTATTATTGTGTCTATAAATAAAATTTTATGAATCCTCATTGTTGTTTTCCAATGAAAGATAGATTATATTTTTATAAATTTAATTTATATTTTTTTTTCATTCTATGAGTTATTCTATATAAATCAAAACCTTAAAATGGAACATAACATTAATGATATATTTAATGAATGAAAAAATACTATCACTTTTTATGAACTTCTATTTGTAAAATTCTTCAACATATTTTGTTATTTATTTTCTTATTTTGTGATTCAATGTGGTTGATTTGTGACCGGGAGTCGGAGATGATCTGTATTCTATTTCTCTACACATTTTTGTCTTGATATTTACATTATTCCAAAATCCGTAGATTTCCATTTCTTTTTTGTCGATTAAATAATTATAGAATTTTCTGTAATATAGGGATTGGATTATGATCCTAGTTATGTGTGCTTAGGTTCACTACACAGTACTCAGTCTATTGATGGATACCATACTTAAAAAGAATTATTTGGGGAAGCCTAATAATACTACGAAATCCAATAGTTTTTTATGATATTCCTATAGAATAATATATGTATTAGTTTATTTAAAAAAATATTATTCATATAAGAAAAATATTGTACTCTATGAAATGATGATTTGGTAGCCACTATGGATGTATAGAATTGAAATAATATTAGGATGATAATGATTGAATATATATAGGGATAAAATATAATATAACTCATAGTCCAAATAAATATTTTGTTTTCAATGGAAATAACATATGGATTATTTATTTTTATTGTTTCTAACCATTTTCCTTATATTTTGTATATATATATAAATATAAAATGACGAAATTGTAATAATAGATAGTTTGATAGGAAATACTATGTTTGGTGGCCTCTTTAAGAGATGATTCTAATGCCATACACTATTTTATAGTCAATGATGTTTTATAAATAATATTTTACTCGATTCATGAAATATCTTCTCATAATATATCAATTTAAAAATGTACACCTTTGAGAGAGATATAAAAATTCAATGGAAAAATTTCTATGATCTCATGTTTCCTGTAGTGATTGAATTCAAAACCAAAACATTATATAATTTGTTTCTGGTGGTATAATGGTATATATATAGAAATTTCAAAATTTAATCTTCAATAAGAATTAAATATTCAAGAATATATGAAAAATATTTTCCACTATTATTTAGGGAAATAAAAAATAGAAAATACTATCAAGAGTTGAATAGATTAAAAATATCTTAATTTTAATACCCACATAAATATAATCAAGATATTGAGTAGACTTTGGTTATAATAATAAATTAAAATACAGAGATCATAGTTAAAAAAGTAGATAACCACACTTTCTAACGAATTATGCAATGTAAAATTATGATAATGTTTCATAAATTGATTCGATCTGAGTGACTATCATAGACTATGGATGACCAAAAATCATAGTTGATGTTTCATGTAGTTTGAGACCATTTATTCAAGTGAATAATGTTGAGCTAAAAAAAATCATCCTTATAATAATCAAGAATTTTTTGTTAATGTGAGTATTAAAAAAGGGATTATCCAAGGTATTTTTTTGTAATAATTTGAGATTCAAAATTTTTTAAAAACTCTTATTATGATATTAGGTATAGGGAATTATTATTCAAATTATTAGATAGAGATAATTGTTAGATGAAAATAAACTCCATTTGATTACTAGATACGTGTAATATTTTTTTTCATTTTATGTTATTAGATAATTAATGTAAACATATAATGATTATCAATTTATAAAATGATATTCAATTCATTATGAAATTATATTATGAATAATATTTTTGAGGTCCTGGAACGTTTCAATGAATTTAAAATTGAACAAAACATATATTGAATTATTATCATCAATATAAAATGTTTTAGTGTATATTATAGCTCAATTATTTGGAAAAATAAATATTTTAGTACTAACAACACAATGATGAAAACATTAAAATTAAATCTTAATAATTATAATGTGATCTTAGAAAATTATTATTCATATAAATGGAATTTTTGAACATTAATAATATGAATTTATCATAATTGTGACTCCTTTATGAAATTAAATGCATTTCTTATGAATCAAATATGAGTGAAGAATCATGCACCATAAGTGAGATGTTATTCGAATTTTGTACGAACATACCCATGAAAAAAATTTCAATTTGTTCGAAATGAAACTAAATATTAGATGAAAATTACCTTGGATATTGTATATCATTAAAATAATTCCTTAATTATTATAGTATATAATTTATTCTAGAAAAATATACTTTTCATATAATCATTAAACTAATGGAAAAAACATCTTTCACTATCAACAATATTTATTTTATTTTGATTAATGCCAAACTATGGTTGTGATACACCATTAAGAAATTAAATGAACATAATGATCCCTATGACAAAATCCAAATAAATTTAATAATTTTCTTTGATCTTGAAATGGAATACTAATTAATAAAAATACTAGATATATCATATGATTAGAAAAATTCAATTGTTTGGAGAAATGGATATCATTTTAAGACATTTCAAATGTATGTAAATATTTTTTTCATTGATTCCCAACATTATATATATTTACCAACATCCACATTTAACAATTCTTAATGACATCATATTAAAAAAACACACATAAGAAATAAATTACAATATATGTAATTATTATGTCATTTTAGAAAAATATTATTTACATTTCATAATAATGGAAACCCTGAAACCAAAAATTTTATTCCCATTGGAGATTTGATATTGAAGAAAATATTATAAAATATTTATAAAATCTCCCAGAAATTTATTTTCACATGATTCCTTTTCGGATACAGTAATCATATTACTCTTTATTAAAACTTGGGTAATGGAAAACTAATACAGTGTTATATTATATTCCTAGTAAGGGATAACATTAGATATATCAATTAAAAATAATAAGTGAATATAAAATTGGCATGTGGTAATGAATAGTTAATAGGGGTTAATTTTCATTAAATAATAAAATCATACAAAATAAATTATAAATAATAAATCATTTTCCATGCCATAATTATTTTTTGAACAAGTTAAATATTGTGTTAAATGAAAGTGGAAACATGAGTAAATAATCATGATCACAGAAAACATAACCTAGGTATAAGAATTAGGAACATAGAAAATAATATAAATCATCAAATATGAAAAGGAAACCCATTATGATTTTCATTTCATAATGTACTAGACTAGTCACCTTCTAACAACATTGTAACCTTTGACACACCACTCACATCTCATAAATTTAAGACTTTGGATAAATATTAGTTTCATTTCATCGTCTAATGAGATAAAAAACATAACCAATTTGTTAGTGGGTTAAAAAACCTAATAATCACAAACCATTCACATGTGTTCTATATAGTAATGAATAATTCCTAATTCCATTATATTATGTTTATTGCATTAAAAATAAATGGTTATCAAAAAAATTATCATGACATCATCATATGGAATATAGGGAAATAAAATGTTGAATATATGATTAGAGTATAATCCTAATAAATAATACAAAATAATAATGTATTTTGAAATAGATTAAAACCTCTTTATAAGAGCTTCATTAAATTATTAAAAAATTAAGAAAAAAAACATTTTTTATTGATAATTTTTAAATAAAAAATTCCTCAAAATAATTAAATGTTATTATAGAATACCTCAAAATCTTGGATATGATGATTCATTATTAATTTTTTTTATAAAATCCTTAAAATTATTTTATGTGTCGAATGCTAAATAGTGAATATTCTATCAACAATTTGTTGAAGAGATAAAAATAAGGAAGATAACTGATGTACTAAATATACTAAAACAATTTCATTAGTAAACAATGTAATGTAAATTTAATTAGGAATTATGAAAACATATAAGTTCATATAAATAAATCCATAAAATTATATTATGAATATTTATATAGAGGAGTACGATTATAGAAAAAAAGATATAATGTGGACTCCACTTACAAACAAAATTTTAGTCAAATTATGATCCAATGGGATATAAAATTGTATGGATATATGTAAAACAAATGATTAACTCAAGGATAATAAAATACATGTGTTTTAATAAATAATGATCTGCTTATTTTCTCCATATTTATATTCAAATATATAAAATCATTATTTCAAAAACAGATGGGAAAATTAAACCCTTAACTTCAGTCTTCACATCCAAGAAAGGGATTTCAAATCATATTAAATAAACATAATCTCGTCATAAAATATATAATATCATTATTCTTATATATTTATGTATATAAAATTAAAATATTATAAATCATTTCATATAAATAAATTGGGTACAATATATTTTTTATCATTATATTTTTGTGATATTGATAACATAGATTATGTTTCATAAAGGATACATCAATCCCCATAAATTGATACCAATTTGATGCTTAAATTATTAATCATGGTATGTTAATTTATATGATTAAATAATTTAAGTTGTATCATTTCCTCTTTATGAATGTTATTTTAAGGTTTTACTATTACAAAATCTGTGATGAAAACTTTTTGGATAATTTTATAATAACACATAGTTTCTATGTAATTGTCATTAATTTTCAGTTCATAATTTTGTATCAATATTCATAAGATAAATTAATAAATAATATAAAAATATTTATATTTTAATCCTTTGATACATATTCATTATCACATGATGAACCAAGAATTAATATATTTATCTCAATCATTCTCTTTGTTGTTTGATTTTCGCTGAAACCCTGAGTTTTCCGAAAAGATAGGAATGTAGTGGGGTTAATGATCACTGTTTTACAAACCATTTAGTACTAATGGAGAATATTATTTTCCTTAGTTTATATAAATTCAAATTTTATGCATGGTGTCCAAAATCATGCATCCATCCTATGAGGTTTGTCTGGGTCTTCGTATGTGTGTTGCATGGTTGGAACCTTGTTTGGCTAGTCATGTTGCCAAAATATGCCATGTGTCTTTAATTTATATTAATAAATATATAATAAAAAGGATAATTATAATATTAATAACCTAAATATAAAAAATGTAACCCTTCCACATCCCTACTCTCGTGTTCTACATTCCTAGAGGGGCCCTTATACACACATTCCTCATCCACATCCAATCCCTCCAATTGTTTATTTCCTATCACTATTCTTGGATCGATCATCATGAGTATGAATTTATCATCCTTTTTCATATTCTTATTCCTACCATATCTCCTTCCCACTATGGTTTGATGTTGGATTAATAGTTGGATATTGTTATGAACTTATTTTCTACATTCGCTTAGGCTTATGGGTTTTTGTCCATTTTTAGTTCTATTTTGAATGAGTTGAGATTAGAATGGGTCTCATCTATAAATGGTTGTGGGTTAATATTATATTTAATGCAGGAAAACATATTTAAAATAATCTACTGTAAATTCTATGATTTCTCATGTAATTAAACGAGTTTATTCATTTTTATTCAATATGTAAAATCTATATTATGTGAATGTAGTGATTGGAAATGGATGTTGACTAAATTTTGGTGGTTTCTCTATTATTATTATATTTTAATCCTATGTTAATTCCAATTTTCATGTTATTTTTGATATGGGAAATGTGTAAAACGTAGTTATTGGTTTCCCAACTGGTTTAAAGGCATTAGTGTGAGTGGTTGGAAACAATTTTGGACTTCTCTTTAGGTTTTCCATAAAGGATAAATGGGTTTTTTGGATTAAAAATAGATTAAAAATGGTTTTTTTCTCTTCATCATTTAAAACGATACCTATCCACAAAAAAATTTAAGGAATAATTAATATTTTACAACTTTTTTAAAGAATCTCACACAGTGATGAGAACATATACATTGGAAAAGGTTATTCCTGTGTATATATCATCTTGTATATTTTCTAATAGCGATAATTTGTTTGGAAATATGAGACCTTTGGATTGGGAAGCGGTATTCTAAAATATCAAAATATTTAATTGGTGAATTGAATGATGTTTTGGTGTGTTTGAAATGTTATAAAAATTTATTTTCCCCATTGCAGTTGAATAATGATATTGAACTGTTATGTGGAGTTTTTCATTGAATGAATGTGGATTTATATGTGTTTTGATTAAATGGGTCTTTACGTGATTATGATGTTTTCGAAAATCACTTGATAGTTTAGAATAAAATAGTGGTTGAATAACTACGAGTACTCTTGGTAAATATGGTACGGTCCCTACCTGATCCCCTTAGTATGTCGACTCTACAATATTAATGAAAGTATATGATAATGTTTTTGTCGATGTGAGAATAGATAGAAAATATCTTTTTCCTAAAAAATATGTTTCTTTTGACTGGAGTTGTTTCAATGGATTATGACTAAATGTATGATAGTCCTATGACCCCAACTAACACAACTTCTTATTAATTTACAATGTTTCTATATTTTTTTACTCATGTTATAATGTAATGTTGTATAAATTATTTTTCCATTCTTCCTTTTCATTTTATAATGAGATTAAGAATATATTTTTACTTTTCTATATTTTATCACATTATTATATTTAACCACATCTAAATTTTTAACGGATAAGGATTCATTTGATACATGTTACATATTATGAATGGGGTTTTGGAATGATATTCATTATTCGTAAAATTATTTGGGAAATCATTGGTTAAATCAATATTTGGTAAATGAAATAATTTTTTTGTTTTAAATAAGAAAAAGAAAAATTATAAGGACCCAACCATAAAAATTATGAATACTAGTTATTTTAAAAATATATATCACATTATTTTCCCAAATATATTAATTTTATAGAGTTTTAACTAATTCTGAAAAGAATTACCAAGTGAACACATATATTAAAATAGGATACTTATACACAGAGTCCATTTTTTCAACAAAGGAAACTCTTTAAAATAAAACATGAATTAATTTCATAACATTTATTCAATAATTACATCATGAAATATTGTTTTTTCTAACCAATATTAATACATGGGATAATCATTTTTAAATGTAGAATAATTTGAGAATTCCCAGTAAGGGATACACAATGAATAAAAACTATTAGTGATTTGAAAACAAAAAAACCCTTCGGTACGTTATCATAATGATATAAATTAGACCCTTAAGAAGTTGTAAATATATTCCTTTAAAAATAAAATCATTTCATAATTTTTTTATAATTAGAATGTTTCCATAAACCCCAATAAATAACATATATCATTTAAATGTAACTTAGGACATAATTATACACTAATGTAATAAACACGTGGTCGACTTCCATATCTGACACTCATACAAAATAGATTATCCATAGGACCAACATATATACCAAAATATTTTTTGGTGATAATGCTACCACCCAACCTCAGATTATTATGGAACCATCCAACCTTATTTTTTCACATTACCCCCATAAAATGTAGATGTACTATTATATATTCATGACACATATAATATTGTAATTTTCAATATTTCAAAAATATTTTTTTAATAATAATAAATAATTTTATGATATTTAAATAATAAATACATTTTAAAATTATTTTTTATAGAAACTAACCATAAATTGGAATAAATGAATTAAGTTTTAATTCAAAAAAAAATTATGACTTGTGGGGGAATCCAATTATCAAATAAAAGTTATTATGATGGAGAATTATTTTTTTGTTGAATATGTAAAAAAACTATCCTTATTTAAATTTTAAAGATGGAAAAATCTTAATATAAAAATATTCATTTTCGAAAACATTAAATGAAATTCATGATATACAGAAAATTTCTTATATAATATCTTTATATAAATATAAATAAAATCTAAATTAATATTATTAATTAAAAAATATTTTACTATTAAATCATAAACTGTGCAAGGTGTCCCATACCTCGTTAAAGAAATAAATAATAATCTCCTTGAGTTAATAAATTGAAAAAAACATTGAGTAACATTATCATAGATAAACATTTGTCATGAAATGACTTATTGGTATTATATACACCTCATAAAATAATAAAGATTCATATTATCACGAAACGCCTCAGTGAAAGAACATTGAGATGAAATCACTTACCTTAAGTCAGATTCATCACATATATTCCTTTTTATTCCCAAATAATAAAAATAGGCTAATATATAATTTTTCATGAATATTTTAATTTTTACTATTCCATTTCTGTCATTATTTTTCATGTTATAATATTTAGTAAATTATTGGACTTCACGTCTGACTGATTGTTGATATTCGGTTTATGAGTTCAAAATGACATCTGTAAGTCAAATAATGCCTGAGAGGTCATAATTCCATAATCTCAAGAATGATATTCAGGTTATAATAATATATCTCTTACATAAATTATACTTTCAATTCCATCCATTACATATGAATATGAATAATGAACAACAATACAATCATGGAGATGGTAAGTTGTACATACGCATGATTAATGTCTCCATGTTTCAAATGATCATTATGAAATGGAAGTAATTATAATATTATATTTCAAGACATATAATAATATAAATAATAAAATATTAATCTATTAAATATAGTTTTATATATCATAAAAGTGATGTGGTGAATAAAAATGAATCACATCACCTCCTGGAGGGGATAGTTCACAACTACAAACAAACAATGTTATCATTTTTATGTGCATGCAATCTAAGAAAGTAATTGATATTTTATTCTATTATAATAATAAATATTTAATTAAATATATATATAAAGATTAATTCAATCATTATAACATGTTTTGGGAAATGTTAATAAAAAATGAACAATATCGGCTTTTGAGGTGGTATTCCTCCATATGCACAAATGAAAAGTTCAATTCCCATTTGATGAAATTGGAGATGGAATATGGAGATTTTTTTAACATATTAAAATCACTATATATTTATAATAATTAATATATTATTTTATAATGGTTTAATGTGATTTTAAAATAGTGGAAGAAAAAATTACTCAAAAACAATTGGTAAAAAAGAAACATTTTTTAGATGATACACACTAAATAACATCATAACACCTAAAATGAGCTTATTATGAATAAAATAAAGACTAAAAAATGTATTGGGAGGTTATTATAAGGTGTTTTCGAAGATATTTTCTGATATAAATGGTTTTAACGTTTCTTTAATATATAATAATGAGTTCCTTTTATAAGAGAAGTGATATCCATCCTTAGAAAGCCTTAACATATTAAACAAATATAAATTAATTGTTAAATAAAAATGACTCCAAATTGATTAATTTATAATATTTCATGAGCATGGTTAAAAATATTATTGGCCTATAATTCTTACACATGTATTTTTTTTATTTAAATCCTTATCATACTTTTTTACACTTCATTAATTTATTTCAAATTTAATTGTCGTAACAACAATTATAATATTAAGAGTTTCTATGTATTACACATTTTGCGTCAATTGTCAATAATGTGAAACTTTATAAAGTATTATACCTTACCAAAATAAAAATTTATATTTTTTGTATTTTTATTAATTATACATAATATAATAGAATATAATTTTTATAAAATATCAATAGTATCGATTCTGACACATTTCCCTTAATTGAGTTTAAATTAACTCAAAACAAGGAGATAACTTCGAAAAAACTTTTAATATGCACTTAATATATCATTGTCAACTAAAAAATTTCTTTATAACCCTAATTTTTTAAAATTATGTTTATTTTTATCTATTTAATATCATTTATGTGATATTTCCATTAATAAAATAATTAATGCATCATTATTTTTCCACTAGTTAGGATAATTATATAATCACTAAAATTATAAATAAATAATAATGATGTAAGTAATTATTTTCTTATTAAATAGAGTATTTATGGTCAATGTTATGTCCTATTAAAACCCACCTTAAAATTATTATTCTCAAATAAAGTAATAGTTTGACATATTGTCACTTTCATTTATTTTAATAGCATATATATAATTTTCATTGACTAGAGTGCAGTAAATTTTCCAAGTACTATCCTTATATTTCAAGGGTATAAGTTTATTCATAAAATTTGTTTTTTAGGTATTAGGATAATTTTATTATCTTTATCATATTATTATTTACTAAATTACTCTATTTACCTTTAAGTATGTTAAATAAAAATAACGTGAGTTACTATTCATAGTATCCAAGAAAATAAAGAATCAATTTAAATAATGTTTACCTAAGGATTACAAATATGTAATAAATTTAACAAAATTTATATTATATATGATTTAAATATTAATGTAATATTAATCGTGTTGATAGAATGAGAAAACATGTTTTCGTAAAAGTATAAACAATCCAATGATTGACATGTGTTTATATGAAATTTAAATGTAAAATTGATTCCAATGAATTTGATTGGTTTAAATTATAAAAACATAATATAATTAAACATTTAGGTCTTTTAATTATATAATTCAACACTATAAATAAATTATATGAAAAATTAGATTCTAATTCAAATTTTGTATTTTATATCACTATTTGAAAAAAATGAAACATATCAGAAAAGTGAAAAAAAAATCAAATAAAATTTTGATACTCCAATTTCAAAGAAGAACTATTTTTATTAAAAAATAAACTACAAAATTTTAAAAACTAGAATTAAAATCGGTGGTCCATTAAAATGTGTCAAAACTACCTTAAAGAAACAATACTCATATTATCTAAAAAATTGAATTTGTTATTATATCAAATCTATAAAACATATAAGATAAATATTAATCATTATATTGAATATATTAAATATATATTTATTTTATAAAACCCAAAAGGGATATTTTATTAATTTATAGTCACACTTATTTTGTTATTTAAATAGTATTTTAGGAAAAAAAATTTCCTTTTATTTATAAAGGGAATTAGATTTATTTATAACTAGTTTTCAACGAATAATTCACTGTATACTTGTATAAACCATATTTTAAAAATTAAATTAATACTATTGATTCCCTCAATTTTAACACCTATGTGATTTTGTAACATTTAAATAATAATATTTATTTGTTTTTTAAATTTCGTTGTGGAGTATCACTCAGGATATTGAAGAAACTTGCCCTTTTTTAAAACTCTGGATGTTAAATCCTCTCACCATTAAAAAATTTTGTCCTTGAAATTTGAATTCATAGTTATAAACTAAGGTATGACTTTTTAGAAACCTATTTTTCAATCCCACATTGGAAAAATATTTATAAAAGTACATCATTAAAAGAAACAATTAAATTACAAGGATCTCATATGTTATCAAATTCTAGGGTTCACTATAACAAAACATGGGTATATAATAGGAAACTGCCCATAAATATATAATGTAGAGTGAGAAATAATCTTGTCAATATAATGTTGACAATCACTAAAACATAAATTTGTCATAGGTTAAACGGTCTTTGGTTTCTTAATAAGAAAAGTAAACAGATAACATTTTTGTTTTAAGATCCCTTTCAAAGTGTAGATGGATTTTATTTCTAATTGGACATTAAAAAATAATGATTTATATGTAATTTTAATCTAGAGTTTAATCATTAAAAAAATGACACCAAAAAATTTTATTTTTCTATAAAAAATGAGTATTTATGACAAATATTTCCCACTTGAATCACTAGATTCATCTTCTAGAGAATTATATTATCCACAAAAAGATTAACTATGTATCTATACTATCATTAATCATTATCCAAATCCGAAAATTTTATCATAATAAAAGATATTTTACAAAAAATAATATTAACCCTTATTTGAGTAAATACAACATCAAACTCCAAAAATATATATTTATATCAATATTTCAACATAAAAATTTCAAAAAATATTTATAATTTAAAAAATTCAAAAAAATAATCCAAAATATTTTTTTAACCTAAAAACAAGAAGTATATAATCACATAATATACTAAGAGAAAATTTAAATATTTATCTCCATATGAAATCAATTAACCATAAATTCTCTCACACAAAATGTAATTATCATAATAATATTCAACATATGTAGACCATGTCCAGAAATAAATAGAATCACCATAATTCCATCATATATTATTACAAAAAATAATTAAACCCTTATTACCCAAATAAAATGATGTATTATTATATTTAACTAGATCATATTGGGTTACCAAAATAGAAATCATCCTTAAAATAACATTATGAACATAATAATAAAATCTTGTAACTAAAAAGTATAATTCATATTAATTAGGACATCACATAGGTTAGTGGTTTGTGATGAACCATTGTCACCCTTTGACTGTGGGTTTAATTCATACTACCTTTCTATATGAGATAGGTTGTCACACATCCTGTGGATATTTATTTTTCTAATACTGTTTAATCCATATAAATTTCCTAGAATATTATAAAATCCTAAAAAATAATGATAACATGTTTTATCCTAAAATTTGACCTCATACCCTTCATTTTTAGTCCCACAATGTAATAACCCTTCATTATCTCAAAATCATACAAACCCTAAAGGATATCCATAACATTAAAATTATGTCCACAAAAGAGAATTATTCTTCAAATAACATTTTAACATAATTTATTCAGGTTTAGATATAAAAAACATAAAAATATTCAAAAGTACCCAGTCATCAAAAGAATATTATTAATTTTAAACACTTAATGATCAATAAGTATACCATTACTATCCAATAATTTATATGTAGATATCATAATATTTCTAAATTATTCATAATTGAGTAACTATTATTTTCCACATTATTTCATAACACTTCATTTCTTTAAATAAATGATATAAATTATATCTTTTTTGATTCATAAATAAAAAACATATCATGTTTCATAATTTATTTATGAGAAGATAATTCATACCATAGATTTTGATTTCAGGATATTCATAACATTCATTCTCTCTTTGAACATGATTTCTTACTTTTAAAATTTAAATTTTCCAACCACTTCTATTATTTCACCTTTAAAAAGATTTGGACATGTTAAGATCATGAAATAATATTAAAATGATTCCACGACCTAAATAATTTCTTTACAAGTGATTAGGTGTTGGGTAACTCAAACAAATTCATGCATGTTGTTTGAATAATCCATAAGCTTTCGAAATCAATCGAACATGATTTTTTTAATAATAGTAATGATGGAATCATCAGGGAGGGAATAATAAGGTTGTGTTTTATCTATTTTAATACATTTTTACAAATGATCAATTATATTATGAAAATAAAATTACATAAACATGAAATGAATTTTTTAAAGTAGAATACTCATAAGGGTAAATATAATGAAATAAAATTTTTAAAACAATCTAATCCATCAACCTCCTTATATCTTAGTTAATATAGGGCTTTATCTAATATTTCTAAATTATCATAATCCCAAAAAAAATTCTATATGATAATAATCCTATTGGTTTTAAAGGATCTTTAATACACATATAGATAACAACCTAACCTCTAATGTTATGTAACCCTTTTCATGGAAACCAACTATAATTAATCACTCTTAATAATTAAATATTATAGTTATTTTAAAACAAGATATCACATTATTTTACAAATGATCTTTTAGGTATAGTGTTTATGTGAATTATGAAAACTCTCACAATTTAGACACAATCATTATAAGGTGAAACTTATAATCAGTATCCATTTTTTAAAAATGGATAACTTTTAAAATAAAACACAACATCTTTTCACATCATTTCATCAATACTTTAATCATGAAATATAATTTTTCTTTAGTAATTTTAAGACCCGTGATTTTTTTAATATTTGGGATGAGAAAAATACTCTCAGTAAGGGATTAAAAATCAATTATATTGATTAATCTTGTGAATACATGAAAACCCATCGATACATTATCATAATGCTATACTACCCACCCCTAAGAAGCTATAAATACTTTCCTTCATAAATATGTTCATTAAATATCATTATCATAAAACCATTGAGAGAAAATATATCATATAATGATAATGTGGGACAAAATAATACTTAAATGGAATAACCAAGTTGTCGACTTCCATACATGTGACACTTACATTTTTTGGAATGTCCATACTTCTGACATTCACACCAAATGTATTGGATGTTATAATGTATCCACCTACCATTGGTTTATCATAGAACAAACCGTAAATGGTTTTCCCTATAACCATCCATTAAATTTTCATGTACAATTATATTTTCATAACACATAAAATATTATAAATTTTATTATTTCAATCCTTAAATTTCATTTTCAATCACAACAAATCATTTCAAGATATTTTAAAAATAAATCAATTTTGAAATCTATTTTCATTACAAAAATACCCACAAAATTAATAAATTGTTTATTATTCTTTAAAAAATGTTAAGGCTTTTAGATGAAACAAAATATTATAAAACAGTTATAGTAGCAGAGAATTCATTGTCACCATATACATTAAAACAAAAGAATCCTTTCATCTTTTGAAAAAAATACAAACACTCCATATAAAAATATTCCTTTTGAAAAATATTGATTAAAATTTAATTATAGACATAAAATTTCTTGTATAATTATTTTATATACATTCATAAAAATATTTTAAATAATATCATTGAAAAAATTATTTTACAAATAAATCATTAACCATTCATGGGGTATAATTCCATAGTGAACATTTAATTTTTAATATCCATGGATTAAAATTATTATAAAAATATTAAATAATATTATTATAGATGAAATATGCATATGAAAAGTCATAGTGGAATTATCAACACATTATAAAAAAATAAAGGGGATTATTATCAAGAAATGACTCAATGAAATCATATTGAAACAAAATCCAATACATTGAGCCCAATTGATCACATATGTTCCTTTTCCTTATTGAATAATAAAAATAGGTTAATTTATACATACTCTAGAATCATTTCCTTATTATTTTACCATTTATATCAGTAATTACCTTTATATATTAATTAGTTAATTATTTGAGTTCACTTCGGATAGTTTAATTATATTCAATATATTAGTCCAAAATAAAATTAGTAAGTCAAATACGATCAAAGAGGACATAAATAAATCATCATGATAATTATATTCATTACATAATATTATATTTTTTTACAAAAAATTATGAATTTAAATCCATCCATTACATATGGATATGAAAAATGAACTACGTTAAAATCATGGAGATAATAATATGTACATATAAATGATTAACATTTCCATTTTTAAATGATCATTATAGAAAAAAGGTAATTATCATTTTACCTATCTATAATTATGAAAATATCATTAAAATAACATAAATAATTTAAATATAATTTTATATATCATACTAGTGATGTAGTGAATTAAAATGAATCGCCTCGTTTTGTGGAGGTTGCAGTTCACACATACACACAAATGAAGTTCTCATTATTTATGTAAATAATGAATATAATTGATATATCATTCTCATATAAATATAAATATGTCATTAATATCATATATAAATGTTAATTTTATTAATATAACTCATCTTAATATATGGTAATGAAAAAAAAACTATATCGATTCGCAAGGCGGTAATCTATCCTACACACGGATGAAACATTCATTTTGACATTTAATGAAATTATAGATAGATTTATGAGATGAAAATAACATAATAATAACTATGCATATTGATTATTCTAGATTTATTATTTCCTCATGGTGTAGAGAGATGTTATGGAAGTGAAAGAGGAAATAAAAAAGAAATACTTGTTTAAAATTGATAAATTTTCATTGGATGATATCCTTAGATTGACACCTTAAAACCTCAATGGATGGAATTGTGCCTAAATTAATTCATCAATAATGTGGTTAGGGATTCCAAGATTTTGTTTGGGATGATATTGGATAATCCAAATTTATTGTTATGCACAATGAATGATGAAAAATTAGTGCCTTTTATAAGAGAATATAGGGGATCCCTTGAAACACGTAAAATGTTAAATTAAAATAGATTACTTGATAAAACCAAATTACTAAAAATAGTGTTATATATAATATATGATGACATTGGTTCAAAATCCTCTCAAAAAATAATTTTTATATGTGTATTTATTTTACTTTATACCCTATCAATATATTTTACCATTAATTAATCTATTTAATTTATATTATGGTAACATCATTTTAAATATTAATAGGTTATAACATTTAATTATTTTTTTACATTTTCCATAAATGGAAATTATTAAATTTTATACCACACAATAATAAAATTTTAAATCTTCTTATTTTTATGAATTACAAAAATATTAATAAAATATTTTTAAAAAAAATTAAATAGTGTCAATTTTGACACTATTAATTTCATTGAATTTAAATGAAATCTAAATAGAGAGAAAAATGAGAAACAAAACATTTAATATTCTATTAATTTTTTTTGGGTTATATAAAATTAATGGAGTACCCTAATTAATTCGAATTATATCTATTTAGTAATTTAATATCAATTATTTGATATTTCAATTAATTAAATAATTACTATATCATTATTGTGTATGTACTTATGGTTGTTAATTAATTTATAAAAATTATACATAAATTACCAGGATGTAAATAATTATTTTATTATTTTTATAGAGTATTTAGTATTGATTTTATATCATACTTATTCCAATATTAAAATTAAAATACTTACAAGAAATAAGATTCTGACATTTTGTCACATTCAATTATTTTATTAATATCTATGGCATTTTCCTCTAGAAGAGTGTATTGAATGAGTCAATTCTGGTCCTTATCTGATAAGGGACTATTTTTTCATCCAAATGAAATTTGTAAGTATAAAGGTAATTTTATTGTCCCTATGATATTAGTTTTTTACCTAAATTACTTGATTTACCATTAACCATGTTATTTAAATATTACCAAAGTATTTATTCATAATGTCCAAAAAAAGGAACATATATAAATGATTTGGACCCAATGATTCAAAATGTGGAATCCATTTTTCATTATTTTATACAAAGAAGGTTTAGTAACTAAATTAAAATTAATCTCATTGATGGAATGAGTAAACTTGTTTTTGTTAATGTAAAAAACAATCAAAATAATAACATGTATATGCATGGTTTTTCAATTTGAAAATTATTTCAATGACCTACATTGCATTAAATTATAAAAATAAAATCTAATTAATATGTAGAATAATTCAACTATATGATTTATCTCTATAAATAAATTTTATGGGATGTATGTTTTAAATTAAAATGCAGTATTTTATTTCACCTTCACCATTAAATGAAACATATTAGAAAAATACAAAAAAAATCAATAAACAAAAATTAATATTCGATACTTGCCTTCAAATGAGAAGTTTATTTTTTTTAAAAAAACTAAAATTTATCATAAAATTTATTTATAGGTGGTATGACACCAAAAGGAGGGAAACAATTATTTTTTAATAATATAATCTTTTTGTCTGAAAAGGGAATTTTTTATATAATATCAATAA
Organism: Viscum album; assembly: GCA_963277665.1. Lineage (NCBI taxonomy): Eukaryota > Viridiplantae > Streptophyta > Magnoliopsida > Santalales > Viscaceae > Viscum > Viscum album. Next base: position 1,493,998,363 of record OY728151.1, on the reverse strand, counting down.
AAAATATAAGATAAATTTTAAACTTTTGATTGAATTTATAAAATATATATTTCAATAAATAAACCTAAAATAAATTGAATGTAGTAATTTTTAGACATACTTATTTTCATTTAAATATTTTATCCAAAACCATTTTTTATGTCAAAGTGGTTTACATTAATTGATAATTAATTATTCATCATAGAATTAATTATAATCATCTGTATGAAAATTTTTCAAAATTTAATTAATATTTTTTATTCCCACCATTTTACCATCTATCTTATAAGATAACATATAAATAATAATATTTATTTGTATTCTTATATCTGATGTGTCATGTAATGTATTCTATCAAGCATAATATCTCTTTTAAAAATATCAGGATGTTACAAAAAATAATTTAAATATATTTATATTTTCAAATAAGTATGAAATGGTTTTCTATTTTATATTAAATCTTAACATATAGATTAACTTTTGTAATCCTCACTTTTAATTTTTTTCCCCACACCAATATCTCTATAATTTTTTCTATGGAAGGTCTTAGTATCTTTACAATATACTATAGGGATTCATTCTTTTTCTTGGTTTGGTGGTGACTTGTATAGTGACACGGAGATACTTATCTTGTTTTTTAGTTTTTATATCATTTTTCTATATCATTTGTTCTATATACACATTATTATATCTTCAATAATTGGTAGAAATATCAATTTTTGAGGTGAAGAATAGCCCCAAGAGAGTTTTTTTACCTTGTAGGAGATTGCATTTTGAGGATACTATAGTTTGTTGGTTATTGTTGTTGTTTTAATGATTTCCTAGTTTTGATAATTAGATAGTTGTTTTTTATTTTTCTCTCGAATAGATGTCCAATATAATTATGGGATATTAAATAGTTTTTTTATATTTTTAATTTTTTTAATTATATCATATATAAATATAATTCATTACTTTTTTCCCATGATTCACGTGAACATTTTCCTACCAATGGGAATCAAGAACATCCATTAGGCCATTGTTAAACACCAGGTTGGTAATCCAATGGAGTGATGGATTTTGTTGGTCCGTGAATATTGGTATCATAGGATTCATGTTCTTATTTATTTATTAACCATTTATCTATTATAGTTATCCCTTGTATTATGGGATGTCATTTAGTTTATAGAGAGGATTGTTGGTACTCAAGGGGGACATGAGGGAAGTGGATCATGAAATAGTTTCCATTGTGAGCCTCATGTCACCTTATCATGCTGAGATTTATATTTTGAGCTTCTATTTTTGGGATTAAATTAGAGTAGCGATGGTGGTTCTTGGTGATTTTAAATATATTTGTAACCCATATGGAGCCCATGTATAGTGTTCTAATATAGACTTAGTTATAGTAATATGGTTAAAATATGGTCCATAAATACATGGGGTCAATTACTGAATGGAACTAGCCATGGATGGTTAGTTTTGAGTTTTGTGTTATCTATAAAATTATATTATCTATTGTTTGTGTAATTTTTGTATTTTAAATATTTTTTCCAATAATGTATTAATATTTTTAAAATCAATGAATGTGCATTGAAATGGTTTTATGTGCTTAAATTATGTCCTATTAAAATGGGTACATTGTGATGGATATAAGGTCATAAAATGTATTTTTTGAAAATAGTGATTTAAAATGTGTTCATTAAAGAAATAATTTGTTTTTAAATAGTTATTTCAAAGAGTAACATTTTTATAATTTTTTGAACATCAGAGTTCTTTGTGAGTGGCCTTGAAATATATATACTAATAGTGTATTTTTTATTTTTTCAGTTTCTACGAAATATATTTCCTTGAATGGATGAAATTTCACTCAACGATCAGATATTTGGAGTTATCTTTCACATTCTATGAATATAAATTATTTGATTGAAAACTCAATCAAGACCCAGAATCGAGTGGTTGAGATAGAGTCATTAAATAATTTAACCACACCCATGTCATATTGGATTATCATCTACCTTGTAATCCATATAAATAAGAGAGTAACTGATTTGTAGTTTTCTTATGAGAATATTTTAAATCTTGTGTATCTTCAAGGGTCACTGGAGGAGGTTCTATAGGCTATGCTATTGAAGGAGGATGTTTTTGTCAGGTATTATCATCCCTTAGCTATAGGGAAGCATTTGTGACATGATATTTGGGTTCTAAGAATAGTCAATAGAGTGAATGTTTTAATGAAATGAATGTGTTATTGTGTGTGGTGGATTCTATCCCAACATATTCTTTCTAACATTTTAGAGAAAACTATTTTTCTTTTTCTGTTAAATGTTATTCTTTTTTGGTAAACTATTTTATTTTGGAGATTTTATTGGCTATAATTAGTGTTATTATATGTCATTTGTGAGGTCGTTAGAGTCTTTGTGGAAGTTATTAATATGTTTCTCTTGATGTATTCTCCTAGATAACTCCTATTGGAGTGTTTCTTGTATCAATTAACATATATTATTGTGATATTCAGGTCATGGTGTTGGTATAACATCATTGTATATTATTTTATTGTGTGATTAGATAGATCTAATATAAAGGGCTATATATGTTGGTGATTGGTTGGGTTCAATAAGGGTCTATGATTTGAGAGATGTTCCTAGTATATCATCCCCTGACCTAAGAGTGGATCCAATATTGATCTTATTGAGGTAAATTTATTTTGGGAATCATCAGATGTATCATATATTACTATAATGATAGGTTGGTTATAATTGTCTTTATTCTCTTTATTATTCCCTTGGGTTCCTACATGGTGACTGGTTTTAAGATCCTTTTGGGTAGTGCCTTATTTGAGAGTTCTAGAATATTTGGGAGTAGTTTTTGTCATGGTTGTATGTGGATGGATTCTATTATGATCCATATATTATATTTTAATTCTCTATGAAATCTAAATTAATGAATTTCTCTTTTTTGGAAATTATAATTCATTTTTATGGTAGTGTTCCAAAAAACATTATCCTATACATTAATTTTTCAATCTTCTATCTCTGTAAAATATATTAAATCTTGGGAAATTAGTGTTTTACATGGTTATAAATATGATGGGGAGACCACCATATAATGATGACATGGTTAACATGGGAATTAAGCATCTTGATGGTTATAATTACTTTCCCCCAATGTTCCTATCCCTGATCATCGGAGTTTGGTTGCCCGTGATAGTGGACCATGTGGCATATGAACAAGGAGATCATGAACAAACCAGAATGTTTCAACATGATTATTTATTTTGAAGAGTTTAATGTTATCCTTAATGTGATGTTTTTTGGAGGTATGAGTCCTAGGAAGAATGGAATTTTTATTAGTATGATCTATTATCTTTATTGTGGTTTTTGATGTTTCTAATTTTATTGTTTTGAAGGAAAATTATGTATTGGTTCTATAATATTCATATTTTGGAAGTCATATCCAGGATAGTAGTTGTCCTTGAATCAGGTTGGGGTAAACATAAAATCAAGGGTGTTTCTAAGGGAATAATGTTTCATGGTGGGGAGAATTTTAAAACCCCGATTAGATAATTTTCCATTTATTTATTTTTCTCTATTCACGATTGGGGTTTTATAAAAAACCAAGATATGTTTGCATATAAGGCATATCACTCTATTAGAATTGGGTCTTTTCCAAACCATTTGGCCACCATATGATGAACTATTTTTCTCATAATCTCCAACATCAATTTCAAAATATGGTTTTCCAAATTGTGTTTCCTTCCCTTATAGTGTTTCTAGGTCTTCTAGTGTAGGGAGCATGGATAGTGTATGAATTTTACAACCCCATAACCAAAAATTCCACTAGTTCCAAACATTTTTTAATAAAATAAAATAAAAAAGAATAAATTTTATTTAATAATAATAATAATAATAATAACTACATAAAACCAAAAATTAAATAACCTCACCCCTCTATATTCTCGTGGTTGAGATTCCTAAAGGGGATCCCAAACACAACAACCACATTATCTTCCACTCCCTATGATTGCAAAAATATCCTCTTAATTTAGTATGGTATCATCATGCGTAATAATTTATCCTCCTCTATCACACTTTCAATCTTCCTATTTATCCACATCAAAATTTCCTGGGTGTTTTTGAATCCTAGGGTACTTATGTTTTTGATTTTGAGGATTCTATTCCAATATCATTTTTTCATCTCGTGGGGTTCCTAAAAACATATTGAGATGATATTGGCACTCTTGTAACAAATTAATTGTGTTTAAGGTTTGAGATAGGTTAACATTACTATTAACATATAATTTCAGAAGCACTATCATGTGATGATTTCAATGTGTGTTAATTTTTATACAAATTTAATATGATATGTAATGTAATTTGGGTTCTTGAAGGGCTCTCTCACTAATTTTCATTATTTTTTCTAATCTTATTACATGTATTTACCTTTTTACATCGTTTATAAAACTATTTTTTGAAATGTATATCAAATTTAAAATTTATAATTTTATTAAATGATTGGGTTTGAATAGTAAGAATTTTTGGCCTATTATTCAGATTTTCCTTAATGGATTAACAGAGTGTTTAACACTCAAATATCCCACAAATGGGTTTTTTGTAATATACATATTATTAAATGTTATTTATCAATATATACATATATGGAAACATATATATGATTCCAATTTTTATTAAATCGCAGATAGTGTTGAAAACATATACATGGATAATGGGTATCTATATATAAGTATGCCGTGATATATATGCATGAATGACCCAAAAGCCTTGTTTTTAATTTATTTTGGATATTATTCTATTTATGGGTTGAATGGGAACCATTACATGACCTGTAGGCCCAAGGAACAAGTCCAATACATGACTCCATACATGACCTCAAATGCCCAAGACCCGACACACTTGAAACTATCCCTCCCCGGCATCTGCATCTAAACAGCACCAAGCTCCCCAACTCGCATGAATGATTTGATATATCCGGATATGTATGTGTTTACATGTGTAGTTTGGTTTTAAATAATTAATAATTTGTATTAGAATGTTTTTTAAGTTGTTTTAATGTGTAACAGTCAATTTTATAGAATTTGTTATTAATGTGAAATGGTTGTGAATGTAATTTACCCCTACATATTTATTTATTGATGGTGATTTGGCATGTGGATGGTATATTTAAAAGGAATTGGATTTGTTTATTATTTCATAAAATGAGAATATTTATGATATTGAAACTTTGGAAAGTAAATGGGAATCCTGAGTATCTCTATAGGTGGACTATATAATATTAAACTATGTATTGATGGAATGGTTGTGGTTCAGTGTCCCTAGATGGATGACTCTATAGTATTAACTACATGATGTGGTGATGATGATGATGTGAGTATCATTTTTACATTGGTTGTAACCTCTATAATGACTCATTCATGCAGGGAGTAGTTTTTATGGTTTTTCATATGGACTATAATGATCCGAAACCCCTAAATAATCTAAAATATTATGTCATTCCTTTACTAGTACATTCATTTTCATCCATTCTAATGTGCTATTTTAAAATCTTCTTTTCATGGAATCATTTTCATCTTTAATGTGACTTAAATAATAGTTTTCTTTTCTCTATCGAAGAAACTTATTCAATATTTCTTATGTTTTTTCATTTTGAAATGGATTAATTCATCATAGGTTTCTTTTAATGAATTGGTTTTGGGATGTCGACCATTTCATTGAAAACAGTTTTTAAAATCAAGGAATTTTATTTGGAAAATATAGCTTGTAGTTTTTTGGATGAATAGTAAAAAATACTTCATTTTAGGTAAAAACAGACTTTTTGGTTAAATAATTTTAAATGATACATTTTATTTTATATAGGTTCATGGAGTCGAAATTAATCAATTATACATATATTAAAAAAATAAAGGACTTTGGATTTTTTGTATTTTGATATTGGATATAATTACTTGTTGAACGTTTTGAGCATGTTTACTTTTAATCCCTAATTTATCACCACTCTTGTGAGATTAGCATTAATCTTAATTTTCCATGTTCTATAATTTTAATTTTTAAAAATGGAATGAAATTTTATTTATTTGTAAAATATATATATTTTAATATGATTAACATAAATTTTTAATAAAATTAATATTGATATTGATTGAAATTATTTATGGTAATTATGGTCAAATTAAGCTTAACAAGGATCTAAACCCTAAACGTAAGGGCCAAAATGACTTGGAAATTTGTCTAAAACATGTCAGATGTCAACATATCTACCATATACCCACATAGTTATAATTTTATTGGTTATTGGGATATTATGAAATGAAAATTCCCTATATTATATGTTTTTTAATGAAAAATACAAAAAAATGGAACTTTCCTTACCTTTATTAGTTATAAAGCATTGATATTTGTAATAAACATTATATATTACATTGTACATATCATATGGAAAGATAAATGTGTTTTATTCTCAAAATAATTTATCATTAATATTTATATATGATTCATTTTCATAAAATGCTTATGAAATACCACCATGGTGATTATTTTGTCATTATTTAACTAAGATAAATGATAACATAAATATTAGAATAGATTTATATTGATTGAATTATTGTAATTAATTTTTTTAGATGAAAACATCATGTTAAATAGACATAAAATTAATATATATTAATTTTAATATATTTTAGGTGTTTTAAAATTAAAATTAAATAAATAATTTCAAAATTGTAATAATTTTTATTTCAAAAATTATTCATATTTCATTAGTTGGTTTCAAATTATTAAAAACCCTATATTCATTCAAATGATTTTTAGTTGTAAATAAATATTAAATGTGGTATTTCAATGGATCAAATGATCTTTTGTAATAAACATCTTAACCAATATATTTATAAATCATTATTAACATGGTTCGTGTTTAAGAAATGTTTTGGCATGTCATATACACTTTATTTAAAATTAATTTACAAATAAAACAATGGATTTTCATTCTATAAGTTAGAAATAATGATAATAATTTATAAATTCTATACTATATAATAAATCTCACATTTTTTTATTATTAATGGTTAAATTACATAGGTTTTAAAACTCTATGCCTTATTAAATAACAAAGTGTTTTTTTTTGGGATCCTAGTTGTAAAGGAAGCAAATTAATAGAATCCATTTGTTAATGTTTGGTGGTCGTTTTTATAGACATTAATTCTCATTTAATACAGTATTTACCCATTTTTAGGCACATTATGTAAGTTATATCTCGCATTAATGAATCTGTTGGGGGTATTTAAAAGTGTTCGGTTCAACCTCCATAATATAATTGAAGGAACTCTACCCCATCCTCAAAACTCTCTATCCACTTTGGAATTAACATGATTAGACCATATAGGTACTTAACATCCCAAATAATCATATAATACTCTCATTGGGAGGATTTAAATCGATGGAATCATTATTCTTTAATCCAAAAGGACTTAACAAATTAAGATGTTTCGTCTTTCCTTAAGTTTTTTAGTTTTATTTCCACTATTCACTCCAAAAATTATTAACATTCTTGTATTATATAACCATGCTAGTTTCAGAAAAATACTAGCTTGTTTTAATTTATTTTTTTGATTTACACCTACACACAACCCTATCTAATGGGAAACTATCATAATTTTAATGTGAACAACGAACTACCACCTAAAGAAATGATTATTATTCATTATTTTATTACAATCATTCATGGTGGTAATTATGATATACACCGTATATATATGATATATATGACATTTATAATTACTTTATTCTTATTTAATTGTTTTATAACCCATATATCTATACATTTTATTTTTTGTAAATATGCTAACATCATTTGTGGATGTGTGGACTACCGCCCTCTCCAAGCATTTTCACACATCCACACTGTACATGGTATTTATAAATGATTATTTTAATAAACAATATAATATATATAACATATATATATAATAATTGAATTATAATATAAATATTTTTCATTTAATTTCCATTCATTTAATACAAATAATTAATGAAAGTAACTTTCAAGCGTACCTACCATATATTGTCTCCATGAACAGTTCACCTCATTTATCATCTCCAAATAATAATGAAAATTATAAATAAATATGTAATGAATATATACTAAAATTTATTCTTGTATTAAATTATTTATTTGATAAAATTATTAACTATTTAATTGTTCCAATAAGTAAAAGTCAAAACATACTTCAGAAAACCAGGGAATTAGAACCCATAATAGTTAAAATATTTAATCTGTCTTAACAGACTGGTAATAAAATATTGTGATGAATTAATATATGATATTATTAACATTATTATGGGTATTTTATATGTTAGTAACATACTTTTAAGCACAAAACAGGATGATAAATACCACACAACAAAAACGAAGGTTAATTTTTGGGAATTTCATCTGAATTTACATTCCATTAATTTTTCATTATTGTAAACCAATTAAATTTTCATATATACATAATTTTTTCATGTTATATCATTAATATAATTAATCCCATTATATTATAATATTCATTAAATATTATATATTCACATGTATTAGGATATAAATGTTTCAATATGGTATGTGACAATTTGGAATGTTTAAATATTATTCTCTTAAAGAATGTTCTTAAAGAATATCTTTTCAATCTAACATAAATTTGTTATTCATGACATTATAATGAAACAATCCCATTTTTATAATCAGTTTTCATTGAAAATTTACGTGAATAATCATATTCTTTTAAAATAGATATTAGTATTTCCTAAACCATGTATCATTTTTACATAAGGTGTTAACTTTGATTGTAATATCAATATCTAGGAATTATTTACCAATCCGTATTATTTATTTGATATTTATATTTTATTAGGAAAAATATTTATTTATATTAATTGATATAGGGAGTTCATAAGAAATTTAATGATAGGTGGGGGAAAAAATTTATATTACCCCTCAATTCATCAATAGGTTCTCATGATATGAATAAGTTTGAAAAATTTAATGATTTTATATGTGTTATTTAACCATATAATGAAAGGTATTGATGATATATTATTTCATGTGACACATATATGATGTCCAATAATTAAGAATTTCCTTCATAGATATTTTAGTTATTATATATTTATGAGTTATTTCTTCGACATATCTTTGGATGTATTCTATTTTCAGTTTATTGATTACTTGTGATTTGATTTAGATTCATACAGTTACATATTGATGTTTTCATGTATAGTTGTTTTATTGTCATGTGTTAACATTTATTTAGCATTTCATGTGAATTTATTCATATTTATTCATTATTGCTTCCAATTCACTTACTATAATAATCATACTCTTTATTTCACACATAAAAATATTTTATTAAATAAAAATATCCCCTGATACAAAATAGAAGATCGAGAGGTCTAGTGTCTCTGGGGATTAGGAACATTACATAAAATCTTAAGACATGAAATACAAATCTTTATTGAAATCTTCTTTTACATGACCACACACATTCATTCGTACTTAGCATTGAATGGGATAACCTGAGGACATGCATAAGAAAAGGGTGACCTATAAAGCCCAGTAAGGTAGTAAACAAGGAATACACATAAGAATATAGTACAAGTTAGGAAATAGGAATATTAATATAGCATAATATAAATAAGAACATAAAGGTATGACATAACTTGATTATTATAACATGGAAATGTGGAAATAACACTTAACATAGTATTAGAATGAGCCAAGGATAATTGCACATGGATCAGGAGTAAACCTTTATTGATCATGAATTAGAATGAGCAAAAACACATTTCATTTCATGTATCTTGATACTACTTTTTACCCAATGCATTGGAGGGCAATTAGGGAACACCCTTCTTAATTATTACATTTAATGTATTGTGTTCCAAATGGATCATATAACATAGATTCATTAATCATCATAATTTAATCCATGATAAAGGAATGTGGAATTCATACCTGAAAATATATCATAAATATGTAAATGTTCATAAAGGTGAATACCCTTGATAGAGAAATGGGCATGGTATTCACTACAAAATGCCTTAGTCTTAGAAAAACGTAGTGCAATTTCGACAGCATATAAACGTGACATAAGAATTCATAAAAATGGTTGATGAGGGAGAAAGTTGTTTCTCATCATATGTAAATTAAATATATATTAATGGGGTCATATATATACATTTACTTGTATATGTAATGGAATTTAGATTCATAATACAAAAGAATTATTTGAATGTAAATGAGGAGATATAAATTCCTTACGAAATTTCAGCTTTGTAACAAGTGTATGTGGGAGGAATTAATTTGAGATAAAGGGGTATATTATCATTATAACATTATTTGGGAAGTATGGGGGTGGTGAAAAATCATGACTAAACATTTCTAATTGGAAATAAAATTGAATAACAACATGTTGAAATTTGGACATAAAAGAGAAAGGAAGAAATCCATTACTTGGAAGTGTGATCAGAACGGCTTGGGAGAGTCTTGAGAGAAGATTCTTGGGAGATTTGGGATCCATGGGAGTATTATATATATATATGAGGTCATAGGTTGAACCAACTCATCAATATTTTATTGAAGAGGAAGTGGGAGCTTGGGTGGGTTTATATAGAAGAAGGGAGGGAATTCATTATTATTTAGGTTTTGGACCCCACACATTAAACTATACATAACCACAAACCATACCATGGTTTTTTCTAAATGGGAGTAAAAAAATTACTTTATAAGGACAATGGATGAAATTATTAAAATATTAGGTTTTCTTATGTGAAGGTGAGTCACACTCTCAGGGAAATCTATTTAAAAAGTAATAATGTTTTATAAGTCTTGGAGGGACCACTAAGGCGCCATAAAATTAATAAAACCAATATAAAATCGAAATATTATAATGTTAAACTATATATTGGATGAATATATCATTAATAGTATTTTATTACATCACTATTTAGTCATTATTATGTCATAAAACACATTATATAATTAAACGCTATTTAATTTTTACCCTAAAAATATAATGTCTCATAAATTCAGCATTTGTTAATTTTGAAGTCCTGATTCTGTAAATAATATTCATTTTACCTAAATAAGTTTCAAAATATGTTAATTTTTACTTTTTTAATAAAAACATACATTTATAGAAAATTCATGGGTTTTTTCAAAATAAGATTTCAAACCTTAATAAAAATTACAATTGTATTCATATAAATTATGTGATCATTTATATATTTTTTAAATTAATTTAGGAATAATATTTCATTAAAATATTATTTAATTAGAAATCCATTAATTCATCAATATATATTTATTAATTTAATAATAAACAAAATATACAATTTATTCATTAAGAAGTATTTACAAAGTACTAATAAAAGAAATGTATATTATTTGAATAAAAATAATGTAAATAATCATAGTGATAGGTTCTTGATACATATCCCCTTATAACACCCTCATAATACCTAAGGGTGAGGTGTTAGATGGTCACAGAATCATGGGGTGGCTTGGATAACATCGCTCGGGTTATAATCTAAATCAACATCCACCTCTCCTGTAGAAAGTTCCGTTTGAGCTTAATGTGCTGAATCGCAGAATGTGAATGTTCAAGAGTGAAGCCCATTGACTCCACATACTTTCAGAGTTCTGATAAATGGACTTCATATGGAGCAATTTTAATGGATGTGTCCCTTGCTTCCTTTTTCTGAGTAAATTGTATTCGGTAAAGCCCTATATTTATTCTAGTCATGTGATCACTATTAAATAACTATATTAGATATGGTCACAATTCATAATAGTATTTTAAAATCGAAAAACATAAAACCAATGAAGTGATAAGGTTTTTATATGAATTTTTTCTTAATAAGACATTTAATTGGATTATGAGGAATTTTCATTAATAAAAGTTTGGGTCGTTAAAATATTTCCCCCTAAGGAAATTTCACCTCAAAAATTTCCTATTAAAACATTAAAACAGATGTGGGTAACTCTAGTTTATCACTTCCCTTAATTCCCATATACCCTCTTCAAACTTGTGGTTTCACTAGAAGAACATGATAAGGGGCATTGTCTTATTTCATTGAACATTTTCACTAAGATCTAAGATCTTCAATGACTTCTCTTTATAGGAGAGGTCATTATCCAATGATACCACCTCTGGATTGAGTATATTAAATGGGTCGGTTATTTACTACCAAAAGAGTGATACATGGAGTACATCATTTACTTTGGATAGGTTTGGTGGGAGTTCTAGTCGATATGAAACTACTCCATTGCGATCAAGGATATCAAATGGGCCGATGTACCTTGGACAAAGCTTTCCCATATTCCCAAATCTCATAACTCACATCCACAATGATATGTGGAAGAATACCATGTCTCTAACTATAAACTCTAGGTCACGTTGACAATTTTCATCATATCTCTTTTGTTGACACTCAGTAGATTTAATGTGCTACGCGATGGTCTTAAACTTCTCCACCATTTAATTGACCATTTCCAGAACATGGAGTTTTATCTACCGATCTTCATCCCAACATGTTGATGTTCTGCACCTCTTCTCATATAGAGATTCATAAGAATCCATATGGATTCTTGAGTGAAAACTATTTTTGTAAGAAAAATCAACTAGAAGAATATGTTGAACCCATCGAACAATGAATTCTATTGAGTATTTACTCATCATGAACTCAAGTGTTTGGATAGTCCACTCAAATTGGCCATCAGTTAGGGGATGATATGTTGTACTAAATTTTAGCTCAGTATTCATAGCATGTTGAAGACTCTTCCAAAACATAGAGGTTAATATTGGGACTCAATCAGATAAAATAGATAGTGGTGCTCAATGAAGCCTTACCCCTTCTCTGATATATATCTTCACGAGTTTATCCAATGAGAAATCTTCTCAAATTGCAATGAAATGTGTATCCTTTGTAAAATGATTCACAACATCCGAGATTACATTGTTTCCTTTGGATTTCTTCAGAGGTCTGATAACAAATTCTATGGTGACTTTCTCCTATTTACATGATGGTATGGGTAATGGTTTCATTATTCCCTTAGACTTCTACCTCACAGACTTTACTTACAAACAGACCAGAAACATTGATGTATACTTAGAGATCTCCTTCTTCATGTTATCCCACTAATACTAATGTCATAGATCTCGATACTTCTTTGTTTTTCCTTTTGGAATGGAGAAGTTTTAACTATGTGAATCGTCAAAAAGATCCTTCTTTTACTAAGAATTTAATGCAATACAGAGTCTTGTCCCAAATCTCACAATTCCTTCATAATTAATATTGAACAATTATGATTTCTATTTTCTAATAGTTTCCACTTTATTTTGAATTCCCACATCAAACTTTTGAGCATCCTATAACCTATCCAAAAGAGAAAATTGGGTAATCATTTCTGAGAGGATTGATGACGTTCCATTCATTACGATTCCCATGTACATGTTCATCAAATCTATAATGATTGGGCCCTTTCCAATTATCATAAATGATATAATTTTTGTTTCCTTTCTAATTAGATAATCTTACACCTTCTTCTCTTTCACATGGTGGTAATAGATTGAGGTTTTATATTTTATAATTAGCTCTAACCATCTTTGTTGGCGCATGTTCGACTCTTTCTGTATAAATATATAATTATGACTTTTGTGTCATGTATATATTCCACACTTATCCACAAAGAAGTAAGGCTACCAAATTTTCAAAGTGAAGATCAACATAGCCAACTCTAGATCAAGTGTTGGATAGTTTTTCTCATGAAATTTCAATTTCCCTGAAGCATAGTCAATGACTTAATTATTTTCCATCAACACACAACCCATTCCATTCTTAGTATAATCACTAAATACCACAAAATTGTCTCCAAATTGTGGGTAGTGTGATAAGGGGCATAATGATAAGCTTCATTTTCAACTCCATGAAGCTCTCTTAATATTCATCACTCTAAGAAAAATATACTAACTTCCACGTTAACTTGGTAAAAGGGTTGGACAATCCTAAGAAATTTCTCTACAAAACGATGATAATATCCAGATAACCCCATGAAGCTATGAATATCCATTACCTATGTTGGCCTCATCTATCCCTCAATTACAGGTTTCTAGAAGGGATCAACAACTATCCAATTACTTGTGATGATATGAACTAATAATTATAATTCCATAAACCCTAAGTCACACTTATTGTACATTGCATAGAGAATATCCTTTCTCAAGGTATCTAGTACAATGCTTAGATGCTCCTCATGTTTTTCCTTGGGTTTGAATTATATCAAAATATTGTCAATAAAGACTACCAAAAATATGTAGAGGTAATATCTAATGTCTCTATTAATCATTCCCATGAATATTTATGGAGAATTAGCGAGTATGAAAGGAATTATTATGAATTGATAGTGCCTGTACCTAGTACGAAAAGCAGTTTTGTGGATATCTTCATTATTCACCCATACCTGATAATATCCTAATTGAAAATACACCATGGAGAAGTATTTTTCACCATGTAGCTGATCGAACATGTCATAAATTCATGTTAGAGGAAATTGGTTCATTATGATGATTTTTTGATCTCACGATAATCATTTAAAATACATTGAACCTTCCTTATTATTGACAAGGAGGACCGGTGGTCCCCATGGGGAAGAACATGGGAATATAAACCCTTTATTAAGATTATCCTGTAGTTGTTTCTTCACATCCTCAAGCTCTACAACAACCATTCCATACAGTGTGTCGGATATTAGAAACACACGAGGTATAAGATCAAATGAGAATACTAAATCATTTCTAGGAGGAAGGACAATTAATTATTTGGGAACACTTCATTAAATTCTTTCACAATTGGAATTTATTCAAGTATGGTTTCTTCTATAGACGTAATCATCTAATAAAGATATGGATGCTCATAGGGAAGTAATATCGATGCTTGAGATGATTGAGATAAAGAAGATTCATCCACCTCCTTTAACTTTTATATAATCATGGTTCGATTCTCTATATGAAGAGTGATTTCCCTCTTAGTACAGTTTATGTTGGCTCCATATAAGGAAATCCAAAACATTCCAAAATTGCATCAAATTCCACTAGAGGGAATATGGTGAGCTTCTTTGGGAAGTTCAATCCATAAGTTATGATATGGGAGAAGTTAAATTCATGGGTTCCAATAATTTATCCATTTTTCATTCTCACTGACATCTTTACTTCAATTATTTGTGGTGGTAAAAGAATTGTTCTACTAAACATTCAGGATATAAAATAATACATTGAAATAGAATAAATTTATGTTTTTATATTGTTGAATGAATAACTGGGGTACATGTAATCACTTCTTTGTTGGGGTTCACTTCGATGGTAGTGATGGAAAATGATCACCCTTTTACTATGGAGGTTATTGGTTTCCTCCAAAGACCCTTATCTTTGGGTATTGGTTTGAAAACAACCATGTTTGAAGTGGAAAAAATAGACAACACGTTGAGGGTTGAACAGAGTGTTTTTCTCCTCTATCTTATCTAAAGGTTTTTCTTGTTGGTAATTAATATCTATGTTCCCTTCTATTACAAACCTAATAAATATCCTTATCCCCTTCAAGCAATTTTCGGGGTGCTTCATTCAGCACCATTTTCAAGTAGGGTGCTGGATTTTCTTAGAACCATTGGATTTGTCCATAGGACCACAAGAATTAATGTCCACCTTATGCTTTTCATCCATTTGATACACCTAAGATTCACCGATATCGATTTCTACTTTGAGGGAACATTGGAAAATTTCCTCATTGCTCTCGAAGTAATAGATTAATAGGGATTTCTGAAGGTTGGGTTTTAATCTAAAAAAGAAGTGGTCAACCATGCATTTCAGGGTGACGACATATCCAGAGGCATATCATGAAATCCTTGTGATTTTACCCTCATGTGATCTAATGGATTCATCTTTTTTTTCTTGTGGGAAAGTAAGTCCCTTTCCATATTATTTCAGAGGGTGTGAGGAAAATATTTATCAATATTTTTCCAATATCCTTCAATTCCAACACCTCGATCTCCTCCATAGGCTTCGTATTTTTTGTCAACGTCCCCAATTGACCAGCTTCACCCTCCATACAATAAGTAGCTAGAATAACCTTCTCTTGTTTGGAACATTAAGGAATTGATAAGATATTTTAAATGGAGTTGATCCATATTTCGGAAATTGAAGTATCAGATGATCTATTAAAAGTAGGAGCCATTTTTATCTTGAATCTCTCGATTGTGACTTTTTGTGTCTGGGGGATGTGGGGGTTGAAAATTCCTCTTGACCTGTGATTCTATTCAAAACCTAAGTTAACTGAATTATTATCATTTCAATGTTAATGATTCCCACTCCTATCAGATTGGGGATCTCATTAGAACAGTAATCACAAAGATTTTTTCATCAGTTGTTAGCATGAGTCCTCCTATTACTTACCATTGGATGGGATAAAAGGAAAGTTATGAGTAACATATAAAGGGTAATCCAAAGACACAAAATGGATTACTTATAAATTACTTTTATTTCCTTGACTTATGAATTTATAGGCTTTAATCTATGTTATACATGATCTACTACCCAACATATATTCATATGCCCATGTTTTTATTCCCTTAATAAAGGTTCATACTATGCTTGTGAATTTATGAAATCATATCCCCTAGGAGTGTATTAACCAAGAGTGTTTCAAGGCCCACTGTCATGCCCCAGTTCCCATTTTAGTCTATGTAAATGTCGTGTTTTCATGTTTACCCCTAGATACATTTGTCCCAGAGCCGCCATTAAATCCATATATCCATATAGAGATTAATTTTCATGATAAACTACTTACTCAACACTCTCCAAAATTTAGAGATGTTTTCATTAAAAAAAGTCTTATTCCTAAGGATTTTACTGCCGTTTTCTAATCTTAATCCCAAAATTAACTAATCCTATCCTATGATACCAACTATAATAACCCTACTCTTTATTTCACACATAATCATATTTTATCACATAAAAACTTCACTTGATAGAACATAGAAGATAAAGAGGTCTAGTGTCTTGGGGGATTAAGAACATTACATATCAACATAAAACATGAAATACAAATCATTATTGAAAACATGTTTTTCATGACCACACACATTCCTTAATACTTAGCATTGCATGGGATAACATGAGAAGATGCGTAAGAAAAGGGTTTGATATAAATCCCAGTAAGGGAGTAGAAAATTCATAACATAAAGAATATATTACATGTTAGGAAATAGGCATATCAATGGATTATAATAGAAATATGAACATAAAGGCATGACATAGCATGGTTATAATAACATGGGAATGTTGAAACAAAACTTAACATGGTATTAGCATGATCCAAGAGTCATTAAAAAGGAGAGTGAGTAAACCCCAATTTCACATGAATTAGAATGAGTAAAACCCCATTTAACTTGACGTATTAGGATACTATTATGTACCAAATGCATTAGAGTGCTATCAGGGCGCACCCTTCTCAATCATTTCATTTTATTCATAAGTGCACCACATGGATCATAAAACATGGATTCAATAAACATCATAATTTATTACATGATAATGGAATGTGGAATTTGTCCATGAATCTCTATAATCATTAATTAATTGCGAATAAGTTTGAATAACATTGATAAAGAAATGGGCATGGTATTCACACAACAATGACTTTGTCTTGAAAAAGCGTGGTGCAATATCGGCAGCATAATGAAGTAACATTATAATTCATAAAAATGGTTGATGAGAGATAAATGGGTGTCTCATCATATTTTCATAAAATAGACAGTAATGGGGTAATATAGATACATGTCTCAACATATGTAATGGAATTTAGATTCGAAATACAAAATAATTTCATGAATGTAAATGAGAAGATTGAAATTCCTTATGGAATTGAGGCACGATAAAGGGTGTTAATGAGAGGAATTAATGAGAGATAAAGGGGAATATAATAGTTCATAAATAAAGAGGTATTTATTGGGGAGGTGTGAAATCATAACCATACATTTGTAATTAAAAATTAAAGTTCTTAAAAACATAATAAAATTTTGGAAAAAAGAAAGATGAAGAAATCCATTACATGCAATTGTGATCCCAAAGTCTTGGGAGTGGTTTGGAGGAGGCTTCTTGGGAGCATGGGGAACCCTGGGAGAATTCTATATATAGAGGAGGGAATATGTTGTATGAACTCAAAATTCATTTAGTGAAGAGGAAGTTGGATTCTGGGTGGGTTTATATAGGAAAAGGGAGGAAATTCTTTATTATTTACATTTTGGACCCTACACATTAAACTATCCAAAACCATATACCATACCATGTTTTATGAAAATGATTTCTTGAAGGAGAGTGAAAAAAATTATTATATAATTAAAATGGCCTAAATTATTAAAATTTTAGGTTTTCTTATGTCAATTTGAGTCACACTCTAAAGGAAAAAAATTTAAAAAGTTAAAATGTTTTATAAGTCTTCGAGGGTCCACTAAGGCACCATAAAATTAATCAAAATAATATAAAATCAAATTATTTTAAATTTAAAACATATATTGGTGGAAAATATCATTCATTGTATTTTATTACATCAATATTTGATCATTATTTAGTCATAAAAACATTATATAATTAAACAGTATTTATGTTTTAACAAAAAATTCGACTGTCTCCAAAAATTATGAAAAATCCTCCATTGGATAATTTCGACATCCTGATTAAAAATATAATATTTATTATATTTATATTATTTCCTAAATATGTGTATTTTATAATTTTAAAATAATAACATACACTTATAAAAAATTCATGGGTTTTGATAAAAACAACTTTCAATCCTTAATAAAAATTACAATTTATTCATAAAAATTATACGATCATTATATTTAATAAATATCAATTAAGTAAAAATATTTCATTAAAATATTATTTAATTAAAATATTCATTAAGTCATCAAAATATATTTCTTAAATGAATATTAACTAAAAATAATATTTGTTCTTCAAAACCTATTTATAATGTAATAATAAAATTAATGTATATTCTCTATAAGAAAAATAATGAACATATTCATAGTTATAGGGTCTTGTTACATAACCACTTATAAAAACCACATAAGACCAACATGTAAGGAATTTGATGGTGAAAGACACTTGAGGTGGCATGGATATCATCGCTCGGGTGGCAATCTCTATCAACATACACTTCTCCCATAGGCAGTTCTGTTAGAGCTTACCTTATTGAAGATCAGCTTGGTATTGGTCAAGAGAAAATCCCAATGACGCCACCTCCATTTCGACCTCTGAAAAATGGGTTTCTTATAGAACAATTCAACTAGAAGAGGCCATCACTTCTATTGTCTGAGTAAATTGGATTTCTTAAAGCCTAATATTTACACTAATCATGTGATCATTGTGCAAAATATATATTAGCAACAGTCACAATTCCTAACCGTATATTAAAATCCAAAAACATAAAACCAAATAATTCCATAAATTTTATATATCCATTATACATAATAATACCTTTAATTAGAAAAATATGAATTTTCATTAATGAAGGTTTGGGTCCTTACATTTCCCTTACTAAGCATTTGAGATCTCCCATATTATTTTTCATTCCCCAGGTTATGAAGAATGAATAAATGAATAAATATTCAGTGATGGAGTTTGTTTCATTTTTTATGTATCATGTTTTTATTTCCTATTTCCCAATTTATTATGTGTGTCATGTATATAATCTAGTCTTTGATGAATTCAAAACAGATCGGTACATTAGGACCCGATTCATTGTAATCGTGAAATAAAAGGTATTATTGCACCAACACTAATATTTTGTGGTTGGTTGTTATAGTTGATATCAATGGAATTTAATCAATAAACTAAGAAACCAGATTTTAAAAACATAGATTAAAGAACATTACACTATGATATACATTGTGGATAATTATATAATAACATCCTGGTATTTTTTTAAGGTTGAGATTATGTGGCTATTCTTAGATAAATATACCTCTATGGATTTTTTTTAAGATGATGTGGTTCTGGAACATATGTACCTTGGAGTAACAACTACAATAAGGTGTGTTAGGCCTTACTCGGTGTAACCTGGTACATGAAAATAGGCCTTACTGCGTAACTATTTTGATACTACAAAGGGATATGTTTAGGATATTATGTATTTTCTATAAAACCCTAAATAATTACATAGTATAAGATGAAAATGAATGAACTATGATAAATTGATGGTGTCAATGATTAAAGAAGTATGATCCCTGTTTCACACATCCTATATGTCATTTTTCCTGATAATTTTGTTCTCTATTTTGGTTTTTGATTCTCACACTATTCTTTGTAGTTTTATTAATAAATGAGAACATGAAGGATGTGGGTTAATAATGAATGTGATTTACAATTTACTAATGACATGTTAAATGTGATGATCAGTTAAGTAAAGGATATTGTGATTACGCCTAATTATATTTCACAGAACATGATTAATAATGTGTAACTTAACAAACACTCTGACTGACTAGGGAACAGAAGGAAGGAATTAACTATGATTTTTGGTAATTTATACCATAGAGGAAAGAAGATTCAGTTTCCCCCATGTCAATAAAGTGGAAATAATCACCCAATTGAATGTCATAGAGGGTTTATAAGATGTTTTGACTATGTAAAAGAAGGAAACAAATCAGGTAACTACAATTGGAAAATGAAGTGTCAGGTTAATGAAATGGATGGGAATATTGTACTCATTAAGAAATCGTCTACTATTAAATTAATTATGTGTGGAATGAATGATAATTATTTAAGTCGATTTTTTGTGTAGATTGATAATGAAGAGAATCATCAATGGAGTACTAATAATTTTTATATTGATGGTGCTGATGAAACTACTGGTGAAATGTGAAAGGAAAATGGTATTAATTAATATGATGAGGTATCCTTATTAGTGCATTATGGATAAAGTTTAATAATCAATGTGTTTATGTATTCAGATTCATTAACTCCTTCATTTTATTGTTTTATTAGTGATGTTTTATTTATAAGAATTGTAAAATATTTTATAATATCACTAAAGTACTTTTCATTTAGGATTTTAAATTATATGTTGAACGATACATGAAAAAATATATTTAGAATAATGTTAAAAGTTATAAAAAAATTGATTTATGGAATGAAAATACAAAATATGTTCTTCATGTTGAGATGGTGATGAAGAAATTATTAATTTGGACATGTGATTAATACCGTGGAACTAATGAGTGATTTTTATACATGTGATCTATGCTATCATTAATAGAGTTTGAGACAGTTGTGGATATAAGGAATATATCCAATTACATGTGCCTTACTTAAGGAATATGGAAGAATGTTTGATTCCAATATGTTTTCATTGTTATTCATGTTATTACCATGATTCAAGAGAATCAAATATGAGTATGTTCACATGATTGGTATATGATGATTAAAGAGCTACTTCATGTTGTCTGGATTAAAAATAATTTAATATTGGGAATTGAACAATGATCATTCTAAAAGTGTTGGATCAGAAGTGTTCAAAACAATTAATCATTTATAAAATGGTTTAATTTGAATTTTTTCTAGTTTTAGAGGTTGATACATTACATCAATATTATATGAATCTTGTTCAAGGAGATTATGTAGAAATAGGTAACGTAAAAACCAAATGACAAGATTATTCTTCTAGAAACATAACAATTAGGTATATTTACTTATATTCTTATAGAATGAATGAAATCATTAACTAAAATAAAATTGATATTGGAAAAAAATTTGTCCTAGTACCTTAGTCTCCAATGAATCCAATGGCCTCTTGGGTCATCGTTTACTTATGGGCTTTTGATTGTTAACTTTATATTAACCATGTTCTCTAGGAATCTCCATGAGATTATGATAATTTTATTCTACTTCAATATCCATGATTCCATTCCACATGTATGTTCTCAAACTAAGGTACCCAGTTACATAACCATTGTTCTTTTTGTTATCTCTTATTATGAAAATGTTAAATTAACCCTATTTATGACATGGATTTTCCAATAATAGTTTATTTTCAAATATCAATCCCTTGATTACTCATATCAAGTTAAAATTGCAAGGAACAAATTTAATTAAGCTTGAAATAATGTAATATGACAATAAATTACATAATTGTACTTTTTGAATCAATATTTTTTTTAATATTTATACAGAAAGTTATGAAAATTATATACACAACACTAAATTATCTTATGCTACACACAAGATCATGTTTTTCCACTTTTTAATTGTGCACATAATATAATACCAAATATTTACAATTTTATAATTTTTTTGTCAAAATAGAAATTAATTTTCTATTTCAAAATTTCAAAATTTTCATAGGGTGATTATTTGTTATTTTGCGGAGAAGTTTTCTTTTTTATGAATAGTGAAAATATTTCATTTTAATTAAAAACATCATTTTAATTTAAACAATTAATAATGATAAATTATATTTTAAAATGTTTATTAGAGTCACAATGGATCAATTATTAACATATCAATCCTTTGTAGGGAATTGAAATCATTATTATATTTAAATTAGATGTAATGACTCATTAAAATGTGGAACATTTTTATATTACAACCCTAATTTCTCACCATGTCTATGAGATTACTCTTAATATTAATTTTCAAAATTATTTGATTTAAATTTTGAAAAATACATAAACTATTGAATCCATTGTAATATTTTTTATATAATAAGATCAACATATTTTATGATAAAAATTATTACTGAATGTTAAGAAAATTAATTAATATAAATAGGGTAATATTATGTTTAACAAGGAACTAAACCTTATTCTTAAGGGCCAAAATAAACTAGAAAATTGTCTAAACCCCATTTATGCCAATATTTTGACCGAATCAGATCTTAGTTCAAATTATATGTGTTATTGGGATATTTTTAAATTGATGTGCCCCATATAAAAGGTTACGTATGGAAGAAGACAGAAAGAGAAATTTCCTAAAAATTAACATTTATAAAACATTGATATATATTCAAAACATCATATATTTGGTTATAAATATTATTCTCAAATATTTTCGTGTTATTTTTATCATGATAATTTATCATCAATTTTTATTGATTATATAGTTTCATAAAATGCTTAAGAAACACCAACATTATGATTATTTAATTAGTAATAAACTAATATAAATGATTCTATAAATATTAAAAGTGATGTATATTGATTGAATTATTTTATTCAATTATTGTTTATATTAATATATCATGTTACATAGCCTTAAATTCAATATATTGTAATTCCAATAATTTTTTGATATTTTAAATTTAAAAATACAAAAAATAGTTAAAATTGACATAATTGTTATTTAATAATAAATTATATTTTATTATATGATTTAAAAATTAAAAAACTATAATGTTAATTTCATTTCAGTGTTAATTAATATTAAATATGGTATATTAATTGAAAAATTTATCATTTATAATTATCAATATCGACCCTTATAAAGTAAAAACATTGTTAATACGGTTCGGGTTTAAGTATTGTCCCAGCGCGTCAAATATGCTTATTTAAAAATAAATTTCCAAAATTCATGGGATTTTTACATTATAGAATATTAGTAAAATTAACAATTCAGTATATCTATATTTTTAAAAATCACCCTTTTTATTAGTATTAATGTTTAAATAACTTAGGTTAGAAAACATGACGCTTTAATTAAAATCCAAAATGATAGAATTGTGGAAACTTATAAGTTAAGGTGAAAATTTATTTAAATGAAAATATTTTTGTGTTTTGAAGTTATTTCTTAGCAATTATTCTACATTAATTCATTATATGTTTATTTGGGAGGAACATTATGTTTTTTTGACCTCCCATAAATTAATTTGTTTTGGAATTACATGAATTTCACTCTCCCTCGACTATAAAAACAAAATTACTCTACCCCATCCTCATAACTCTCTAGAAACATTTTCTCAACCAAACCCCTGAACAAATAACATCTCAACTTCACACTCCTCAACCTGGAAGCATCTTGTTAGGAATAAATAAATACAAGTAATCCCTTTTGGGTTATAGTAAAAGAGGTACCTGATTAAGAGGTAATATCTTTACTTTAGTTGTTTAGTTTTACTTCAATTATCTACTCCACAAACTCTTATTATAAAAATATTTGATCACACCAACAGTATCATAAATATTATTGTATGTTTTTATCTACTGTTTTATACCTACACCTACACACACCCCCATATAATGTGTAACATACATACTCATTATTTAAATGGAGCACTATCGTTCATGAAGTGATGATTGTTAATTCTTATATTACTCACTCTCATGGTTATCATTATGATAAATACATTATTTATATGTGATATATAATATATTAATAATGTTATTATGTTTATTTTTAACTCATTTAAAACACATAACTCTGTACATTCTACTTTGTTTAAATACTATGACATCATTTGTGAAAGTATGGACTATTTCCCACTCAAAGCGATGTGACTCGTTCACACTATACATGGAAAGTATAAAAGTTAGTTTTAATAAAACTTTTTATAAAAAATCATATATATTATACTATAATTATAATATGAAAATATATAATTTACTTCTAATTCATTTAATAAAACCAATAAATGAATATATAGTCCATGCGTACTTATGGCCAACCATCTCCATGAAAACTAAACATCATTTCTCAAGTCCAAATATTATGGAATATTCTAAACACATGTTTATTTAATATATAATATATTTATGAATGGTATAAATCCTAGCGAATATTAAATCCTTCTCTATGTAAGAGTATCATCTTGTAACATGTCAAAATTTACTTTAGAAAAATATGTAATTAACACCAAAAAAAAGTTAAAATAATGGAGTGTTAGAAAATAGGTAATAAAATATTACAAGAAGATAATACAAGATATTATAAACATTATTATGGTTATTATATTAGATAATAATTTATTTTTAACCACTATACCGGAGGATAATTTCCACCTTTAAAATGAAAGGTTAGGGTATGTAAATTTCATATAAATTTATGGTCTATTGAATATTAATTTTTATAATATTGAAATTCACTTTTTCATATGGATATATTTTATTTTGACATTTTATATCATGAATATCAATACTCTAATGATATTATATGCTTACATTAATTTAATTACATCATCGGGATTACTAGTTAATTATTTCAATGTGATATGGGACACTTTGTGAATTTAAATTATTATACTCCTAATGAGTTTTTGTGGTGATTTTTTTCCAGTATCCATTATATTTACAATTTTTTACATTATATTGAGACAATCGCTTTATTTTAATAATTTTTCATTACAAATTTACATGAATATTCAAATTCTCATACAATGTATAGTAGTAATCCCTTAACCATATATCATTTTACATATGGTGTTCACTTTGAAATTTATTTAATAATATGGGAATTATTAATAAATATGTATTCATTATTCAATATGGCTATTTAGTAGGTCATCTTATTTATTTTTATTAATTTATATTAGGAATATTTTGGACTAGTAATGATTTATGGGGAGAAAACATTATATAGCACCTCCAAACATCGATACTTTCCCATGTGACGAATAAGTTGGAAATATAAAACTAGTTTCTATCTGTAGTTTTAACTATAATATAATAGGACATGATGGAATATGTTTTCATGATCATTAGACATGATGTCCATTAATTATTCATTTCCATCATAGACATTTTAGTTGTTATTTATCCACGATATTCTATGCCGACATATCTTTGGATAAATTCTATTCTTAGTTCATTAATTGGGTGGAATATATTTCAGATTCATATCATACCATATTGATTTTCGATTATATATTTAGTTTAATTGAATGTTTTATCTGTTTTTAACCATTCCATTTTTATTTATCCCTATTGATTCTTTATTGATTCCTCTCTACATACCCTGATTGTGCATTTTAGCTCTCCCTTATTATGTTCTGTTCCCCATGATATGGTGAAGAAATCATTGATTAAGCATTAAAGGAAAAAATATATTTAATTTTATTATTTATCATGTTTCTATTTATTATTATTACCAATTTATAATGGATATCATGGTTATAATCAGGATTTTCAATATTGCTAAACTGATTGGTCCTTCAAGACATGATTCCTTAAAAATCATTTCAATGTCTGCAATAAAAGCACTAAATCCTTATTCTGGGGTTGGAAAATTATAGAAAAGATATTATCAATCAATAAATCATAATCCTTTTGACCACTATCACCAAAAAGGTAGGAAGATGCTACATGTCATGACCCCTTGCCCACAATGTGTACCCCTCCTGGGCCGGCAATGTGAGAATGGAGATAATGACCCCCGAGTCCCACCTCCAGTAGGCCCCGGGTTGGAGACTAGCACCTAGGGTATAGTAACACTCTAATGGGAGGCATTACCCTCTAAGAGAACACATGCGGAATAGAGAGATAATATAGACACCAACCAAATCCGACTCAGAACTGAAGTATAAAAGAAAACCCAAGTTCACATATGTAATTTCATACAAAAGTACTAAAAAAATGGGGAAAGACTTGAAGTACCCAAAAGAAAGTAAAAAAACTGCAACCACAGGCCCGAACACTCCTACAACTCCATGCTAGAAGAAACCAGCTTGACCTCCAACCTACTCCAAGTGACCTGAAAAAATAGTTTATATATACGTTGGGTGAGTATAATAGTATACTTAGTAGGATCCTCCAGAAATCTTCTTGTTCAAAATTAAAGAAAGCATGCTAAATCCTAGTGAACAACATGTGAAACCAACTCATCACCTAAACAGGTATACTAAGTTCCCAACCTCACCATGGCTACTCTCACCAAGTAACGCTAACAAGAATATATCATATAGTAATGAATATCAAGGGTACCCCGCTACTACTTCACCAGTGGTTTTCCGCTTTTTCTCCAATGACATACGTCATGTGCATCTCTCTCCAAAGGCTTGCCCGTAGACACCTGGGTTAAGCTCCACAATCTGCACTACATGGACCACAAAGGTTTTCTCGCAGACACCTGGGTGAAGCACCACACCATCCTCACAACAAAAATTTACCAGGTAGTTTCCGAGAGCCACCACAACTCGCATAATGTGTATCATACGTCGGGTATTATACCTCAATCCATTACCGACCATACACCGAGTAAGGATCCTCAATCCATCACAACCTATAGACGTTATACCTATAGTAGTCAATAGGATACTATATCCAGAATATATGTGTGTGAATAACCAAAAGCCATTACAACCCTCTACACACATATATGGGGATAACTAACTGTTGGGCCTAATGGCACTAGTATCTACCAAAAAAAGAGAGTGGGGTCAAAGGGGGTAGTCATCCATTCATCCTACCACGAGAATGTTTGGGAACACACCCCACCCCCAGGGCTCAGAATCCCCGGGGTTCCAGTTTCTTTACTGACAGGGTAGAGTAGCATATAGAAACACAAAAAGTACATAATATACTATAACTCACAATAACACTTTGGGCATAACCTATTCATAGACACAAATGTAGCTAACATCTCTCAGACTCCGGGATGCCACTTCTAAGACTAGGTATCCTATAAGCACACAACCATTTAAGGGATTTATTTGATTACTTCATTCCCTTTTTATTAATTCCACTATACATTATTTAATTCTTAAAACATTAATTAACCATGAACAATTCCACATTAAATTACATTAACACCACATCCAAAAATTCCACTGTCCCTTCCAAAGTTCTCAACCTCATCATAAAGATTCAACAAACTCCAACCCCATGGGTTAACTTCATTTATTCAAACACTTATTACAGAATTACATTCCCATAATCCTAGGAATTTTAGAAAAGAATCTCATGCTACTAAACACAAGGGTAATCAACATGGTGGGTAGATGTACTACCCGTCGAGTCTTTACCACCTATAGAAAGAGAATTTACCCATTATGCCTCGAGTGGCTAAACACGGAAATCACATGGCATACCCTTCGTGTCTTCACTAATTTCGGAAGAAGGGAAAGTAAGACTTGCTTCCTTTAGTAGTGGGGAAAAGTAAAGCAGATAAACAACCCAAGAAAAAACAAGAATCTAATAATCACATCCATCCCATTCCATCATCCACGGTGTCCTCCCTAACACCCTCATGCATAAACCGATTCATCTTGCCACTATAGGTGTCATCTGCTGCCACAACCAAAAGGCCTCTATGACTCTACATATCACAAAACCCCTCTAGGGTCACATCACAGCACAAGCAGCATGCAATCAAACATCACATCAATTGGGCTACGACCCTTTCAACAAACAAGATGGAAACTCATAACCATTCATGGAATTATCAAACAATAACATTCTTTAAACCATCTTGAATTAACAGATTTATTCCGTTGGTTCCAAAATCAGGAAACTAACCAATAAGCTATCACTAAATATTATACATGCTTACTATGACAATTTGATTAACATTAAATTAAAACAAGAACCAGATTCATTAAAATGCCTCTTTATCTTTAGCCAATTAAATATCAATTAGTCCTAGTTGATGTTCTTTAACAATTCCCATTAAGGAAAACAGATTAGCAAAGAAAGCATAGATATCACACTATCTAGCCAAACATGAGGCAATAAAATACAATCGATACGATTTCGTTATCTGGTTCAAAGTTGTTTATTATGTCAATTCAATTTTCATCAAGTGGGATTCAACATGCTAACAATACTGTTGAATGTAAAAGAAAGATAAGCAAAAAATCCCCTACCATAAAGTCTTTTGATGAAAACCCCAGCAAACGAAGAACGTACGAGAAAACGGGGTTGATTCTCTTAGAATCATCCTTAGATCTCTTCTCCTAACACAACCAAGACCAAAGCTCATCATATTCGATATCCACACACATAGATCTACCCATAACTGGCGTATATTTATGAAACTGCGAGGAGAAGATTATTATAACTAATTAGATATAAGAAACTAAAAAATAACGATCATATACCTCAAGAAACCAGCTTCGATTCACCAAGAGAAGCCTTCATATCACCTCCAAAACACTTGGGAGAGGTTCTCCTACCTCCAAGGAAGAGTAATCCCGAGTTATGGCCGCTTAGGGGCTTAAAAGAAACATTTAGAGGAAAAAGAGTATAGATCCAAAATTTTAGGATCTAAATTTAAGTGCCCGCATGGTTAGACCACATGGTTTGGAAAACCATGCACTAAACGTGCATTAGCTTTTACCTCGCCAAACACTCCTCGCACGATTAGTCCTCATGATTAGACAAATCGTGCGCTATCCGTACGTTAGGCACTGCCTCCAACACGAACCATGCAAGGCTTGGCCTCATGGTTTAGACAAACTGTGTGCCTCCTGTGCGAAGGTTATTACCCATTAGCTTTCATTAAATTCCACACAAACTCTCCCCAAGAAACCTTAACCTCCCAGAACACCTCTACTACCACATTTTCACAAAGGAATGGACTAGAGTGTTCCGTGACATTACATCAAATAATTCTCAAAATATTCTCGTCATCGAGAATCCAAAACCCACCAAAAGAGAAAATGAAACATGGTCTGAAAACCCACCCAATGAGATACCTCTCAAAAGAGAGAAATCCACTAAAGAAAAAATGGGTGCCATATCATTAACATGAATGTTTGATAACCACACATGTTACATCAAAACATAAAAAGAGTAAAACATCAAACAACTCGGGGTATTGTGCATGTATCTGTGACTCACGTTCCCAGGTACTCTCCTCTATTCCATTGTGTCACCACAATACATGAACTAAGGGAATAGAGTGCCCACAAAACAACTTTTCATTGCGGTCTAGGATCTCGACAGGTCGCTCCTCAAAGGTTGGATCATCATCGACATCGATCTATCCCCAATCGATGACATGTGGGTCGTCATGAAGATACCGACGGAGCTGTGATACATGGAAAACATCATGTATCTGACTCATCTCAGTGGGAAGTGCTACTCGGAATGCCACAGCTCCAACATGAGCTAACACCTCGAAAGTCCCAACAAACTGGGGGGAAAGCTTACTTCCACAACCAAACCATCGCTGCCCACGATGGGAAGTCGCCATAAAAAACACATGATCTCAAACATTAAACTCTAAGGGTATCCTTCTTTGATCGGTATATGACTTCAGTTGATCTTGATCTGTCTTAATCCTCTCACAAATCACCTGAACCATCTCTGTTGTATTCTTCACTAGTTCTAATCTGAGAATTGCTAACTCTCCGACCCCATTCTAGCACTACGGAGAACGGAAATTCAAGCAATAAACGGCTTCATAAGGTTCCATACCGATGGAGGAGTGAAAACTATTATTGTAAGTGAACTCCTCCAAGGGTAAGTGCCTCATCAATGAGCCTCCAAAATGAAGAACACAAGAGAGTGACATGTCTTCATGAGTTTGGATGGTTCGCTCTGTCTAACCATCCGTTTGAGGATGAAAAGCAGTGATAAGGCATAGTTGAGAACCAAAAGATTTTTGGAGTCCTCTCAACACCCTGGAGGTAAAATGAGGATCTCGATCAGAAATGTTCCTCCTTGGGACACCATGAAGTCTCACCACCTCCTCTAGATACTGCCTCGATAAAACCTCCACTGATCTTGACTCCATGATCGCTACGAAGTGGGATGATTTTGTTAAATGATCCACTACATCCCAAATAGCGTCATGTCCTCCCAGATCTCGAGGTAAACCTGTAATGAAGACTATTGAGATTGTAGAGACCCAAATCATGACGTACATTGACATTAAATTATATTTTCGGAATACTTAGTACATAACAAAAAACACACACACAAGGATCGTAATAGTTTAGTGTCTTTGGAAACTCAGAATATAATCTTCTAATCCTGGTGAAAGATCTTCAACATCTCCCATACAGATCTTCCTTTTTTTTATACCTAAAACCTTTCTTTATATCCTGGGGAAAAGAAAACATAAAAGGGTGAGCTCAAATGATCAGTAAGGGTAAACAAAAGAAATAGCAATCACATCATATTCATAAGAACATAACATTTTGAAAATCTTAACATGCAAAAGAGAGCATAATTTCATAACATGGGATAAATCTTAGTAGTGAAATGAAAATCCAATAATCATAACATAAAACATGAAACTTTGTGGAATACACACATAATTATAGAGAATAATTTCTTGTTAGTCAAGACTCATTGCCAAGACTATCTTAGTGGACAAAGTCTCTTTCTGAACCGAGTCACCGTCGTTTCAGTCCTGTTTCACTGAACCGGTATAACCTACCATTCCAGCCATGTCTATCTCATGAGATATCAAATCTTTACCCAATGCATTGGAGGGAGATATAGGTCCCACCCATCTGATAATGATACCATTCTTATGTGTGCCACAAAATCATAAATAATACATCATTTCATAACCCATGTAGTAAAAATGGGATTCGTAAACATCGTGACATCATAAAACAATTCATATAAGATAAAGGAATTCATAAAAATAATTCCATCACAACATAACCAAATCAATGTAATAATAGGGATAGAAACAGAACCCTATGTTATCTTAAATGGAAAATAATTTTGATAAAACACTTGAAATGAATTTTTGAGGAAAATATCCTTTCTTCTTCAAAATCAATTTCTTTTCACAAAACGTCATGCAATTTTAAAAGAGATTTTATTGAAAATAGTCATGAAATCTTCTGGAGGATGATTCATGAAAATAAGGCTTTATAAAACCGTAAAAATCCGTTCGTGCCGTATAAGTTTAAAAAACATTATTCGTACTTTTGTCGAAAAAGTCAAAAAGTACCTCGTACGGAGAACGACAAAAGATTCCTTTCATATCTTTTACTAAATAATCACCAAAGGGTAAAATTAGATTTAAAAAATTGTAGGTGGATGGAAATAACATTATGTATTGAGGAAACATATATGTGGATGATAAAATACACCCCAGTAAATACCAACGTATAAACAATCTCGGATAAAAATGAGATTGTGATATTTCCCTTACCTTAGGTCCGATTTGCTTCGTAAGTGTCCGAACCTCCTGTATAATGATTTAAATAATTTCATTGACTTATTAAAGAATCATATTCATTGTTATGATATCATATATGGTTCACTTATGACTTTATATTACCCGTTCTTTTGTAAATTCCATGTTAAAGAGCGTTTTGGATAAAATTGTTTCATTTGTCGTCCGTGTTTTGACTTGTAATTATTCATATGATTACTTAGATAATGATTAAATAATTCCAGAATATAAAACATGATTTATATATATATATATTGAGAATATACATATATATAATAAATCAGTAAATGGAAAGAAATACACCATTCATGGAGACGGTAGGCCGTACGTACGCATGAACGCTGTTTTCGTTTCCTTATTGAGTTGAACGGAATTAAGTAGATGACATTCATATATATACACATAAATCCAGTATCATTATTTTTTCATATATTTCATGATTACTTATTATATATACTTTATAATCATTCATGAATGGTTAAAGTGGAGAATGAATCTCATCGCGTCGTGGAGACGGTAGTCCGTACGTACGCACGAGCGATGATATCGTTCTCATGATCGTGGGACTGTATTGGAGTGTATGTATAATATTTCAGAATAAATATAACTTTAAAATAATAATATATAGTTATTATTTACAAAATTATACCCATCCAAGTAAGGTGGTGGTGGAAAATAGATTTCACCACGGCGTGGAGACGGTATTCCGCACGTACGCACGCGCGGTGATTTCGTTTTCCGTAGGATGGATAGATGGTGAAATAGGATTGTTTCATACATATAATAACATATCAGTATATGAGTGATACTGATTTTATTACTTCATAATGAAACAACCTAATAAGAAGAAGTGGAAGAAGAAATAAAGGTGAAAGAATCGGTAACGGAAATTACCTCTTCTTTGAAGCGCCTCTTTGAGACCTCCTTTTAGGGAACTAAAATTGGTCTTTGAGGAAGACAAGAATCTCTAGGATGTTTCTAGGTAAGTGGATAAGAGAATTTGGCAGGGTTTGGACGATCTTGAAGGCTCAAAGTTGTGTGAGGAAGAGAGGGAGGAGGTGCCCTTTTATAAGGGAGGAGAGGGGCACCTTTGGAATTCTTAAATATATTAATTTATAATAAATATAACCCCACTTAAAAACCTCCAAAAATGACTACTATTGTAATATTAGATGATATAGGGTTGTAATATCATCAACAAATCAAATTTAAACATGTTTGGATATTATTTTAAACCTTATCATTTTGATTTATCCTTATTTAATCTATTTATGTTTATCTGTGGTAATAAAATTCTAAATTTTAAATTATAACAAATAATTACTTATTTGTTGTGAATTTTCCATAATTATTTACTTTATAACATTATAGACCATATAAATTTAAATTTATAATATTTAAATATTTTTGTTATTTTTAAACAATTTTATAATATGTTATTTTTATAAAATAACAATAGTGTCAATTTTGACACTATTCATTTATTTGAATTTAAATAAAATATATACAGAAGATATGTTCGAAATAAAAGCTTTAATAGATTAATAAAAGGTCATATGTATCTATAAAATTAGTTTATCACATTAAATAGTTCATATAATATTTATTTTATTATTTTTAAAACCATATATTTGGTTTATCTCTTAATAAAGTAATTACTACAACATTTTTGTATAATTATTTAATATACTTATTTGTTGCATAAAAATTTAAAATAAAATCCTATGATGAAGAGAAATATATTAACTTTCACAATAATACTTTTACTCGAATTTATCATCTTAAAATCACAATATTTAAATTGTTATATTTATTAAATTATGAAGGTGACAACTTTGGCATCATTTAAAATAAAATAATATAAGTGTCATAATTACTTGTATAAGACTCCAAATGGTCCAATATTCGACCATTGGATGATTATAGTTTATATTTACATGACCAATAAGTTTTGTTCAGGGTTTTGTGCCTTTTATGGTCACTATTAGTTTAATAAAAACAATATTCTTGATTTTTCACTAGATAAATAATTTTTGCATCACTATTGTGTCACAATTAATGATAATTATTTAATCGCAAAAAATTCTAAATAAATTCTCATGATGTAGATAATGTTGTTAGTTTTCTGGAGACTATTCATGTTCTATGTTTTATGATATTTATCACTATGTTAAAATTATTATACTTATAATATTTAAGAGAGTGACATGTTGTCACTTTCTTTGGTTTTAATAATAATTAAATTATTTTCTTGGTCAAAAGTCCATAAAATAAATCTAATCTGACCCTTAGATGACATGGGTTTACCTTTAGCCACCAAATAGAATTTTGGCATGTGTTAGGGTAATTTTATAATATTATATTTACCCTTAATTACCCGATTTACCTTTTACTATGGTAAATAAAATTTACCGTAGTTACTGTTCATAATTCCCAAAAATAAAAAGTAGCCTATTAACATAATTTGGACCCACTGATTCCAAATATGGAATCAATTTTTTAAAATTTAATACACAGAAGTTTCAGAAATTAAATTAAAATTAATCCCGTTGTCGAATAAAAACGGGTTTTTGTTTAAAACATTGCAAAAGATTGAATTGATTTAACCTACGAATTCGAGGTAAAATAAATGCTAATGACATAAATTATATTAAATGGTAAAAATATATTCTATTTATACTTTAAAACCATTCAATATTATAATTTAACCACAAAAGATATTATGATGAAAAACGTAGTTTTTTATTAAAATATAGCGTGTTTTTACTATTCATTAAAATGTGAAAGTTACCAGAATAATATGAAAAATTTATCCAAAGTAAATTTTTATTTCTTGATTCCAAAGAAGAATTTTATTTTGTCAAATTGAACTTATAAACATGTCAAAAACTAGATTTAAAGTGGGTGTGCCATTAAAAGGCAGCAAAACTGCATTTTTTGAAAAATACTTATTTTACCCGAAAAATTTATTTTGTTCTTATACCATGTTCTAAAAATGTGTAAGATGAATAATAATGTAATAAAATTCAAAATTTAATTAATACTATTCATAACCGCTAGTTCATGACAATATTATAATAAAATAACATTGTTTATTAAAACCCGGTATTGCGTACAACACATGCTATCGAGGAAGGTCGTGATTGCGTATAATGCAAGCCAAGTCAGGGTTGCGTGTTGTGAAAGAATCCTTCGTTGTTTCGTATAACAGAATCCAACCATATTTAATTTATACACTGAATATATATATATATCCAATGTTGCATAGAATAACTATTATCAAAATTGTGTGTAACACGATCCAAGAATAGTGTTGCGTATACTGCAAGCTAATACGATGTTGCGTATAGCGCAAGGTAATCTTGGTGTAGCATACAACACAAGACATTAATTAAATGAATATTTTTCATAAAATCTTGGGGCATTACATTCTACCCCCCTTAAAATTAATTTCTCCCTCGAAATTCGTCGGGGTTATAAATGGGTTACTACTCGAAAGTTTTTTTTAATAGAAACCCACATCGTAAAATGGAATACCAAAAATGGCTTTAAAAAATAAAGTATGAAGTGTAACAGTTACCCAAATTAACTCTTCATTGGGTTTCCACGTAGGATAACATCGGTGAAAATATGGATATGG
Source organism: Viscum album (assembly GCA_963277665.1). Lineage (NCBI taxonomy): Eukaryota > Viridiplantae > Streptophyta > Magnoliopsida > Santalales > Viscaceae > Viscum > Viscum album. The sequence goes on along the minus strand of OY728151.1, from coordinate 1,493,962,598 downwards.
AAGAAAAATCTAACCATCAGGTTCTGATGGAGAGTGGTAGAGAACATGGCTATGAAAAAGCCAACAATCGCAAAGCCATAAATTTGTGATGATCTAGGGTACCATCTGAGTCATCAGATATAAGGGCACTAGGACAACATTTATGGTTTTCAATATCATTTCCCTAAAGTTGAACAATTTGAATTAGAATAAATACTTACTTTATTTTGGTACAATCTCACTGTTGTTCATGCCTTGAACAATTTCCACTTTATCTCTTAAATAAATGAAGTTGAATTTGTTATTTGTGAAGTGTTTGCAGATCATGTGATAGAATGACGGGTCATTCCATCTGTCTCAAACAAAAGGTTAGAAAAAGTTATTAAATATACATAAGTCATTCTATAGTGAGATTAATCATATATGGTTCCTAAAATAGACTTATACTTCATATATGATACTGCTTAATATAATAAAACTAGTTTCTACTAAACAGGGACTTCCTGTAGGCCAGTGGTATGAGATAAAGGCCAGTCGCACTTCGGTTGTGGGTTCGATTCCCACAGCCTTGTCCGACGCGATAGGTTGTCGCCCGTCCAACAGGTTTTCCTTTTTCTAAAGATATATTACTATAACATCCCATCAACAATATCAAAAAAGTTTTATCCTTAAACAATACTAACTTATGTACAACATAATCCATTCCAATCTTTAGGCATATCTAAAATACTTCGGTCCAAGCTCATAGTATAAAGAAAATGATTACTTGAAATTTCGTCAACCAAGCATGTGAATACCATCATTTATCCCCCATATATCTTATTGGTCACATTCCAATCATTCAAAGGCCTAAATCAGGTATTCTCTTGAATACCCATTGAACCTTAGTGAAAACATGAATGCTGTTAAAAGTCAACTCTTTCCACATACCAAAATCCTTAAAATTCTATATACTCTAACCATGATATCCCTTAGTCCTTATATCAATCATGAGCTCATGAATACTGTTAAACATTTCATTTTCTCATTTTCCCTTCACTATGCGCATATCATCTACATTCCAAAAATATCTGAATAACCTTTCATGGATACTGATAACATTAATCATACACTTTCAAAACTCAAGGAAAGACAACAGTGTAACAATCCTTAGATGTCTCTTTATTCCATAATACCATGAGATTACTTATACAACCTTACGCATGATAAACATGAAATCATTCCACTACATTCTTAAACCATTGACCGAGCTTCAACAATTCTTTCATCTCACATATCATTTGTAGTCTCTTCATTATCATCCACATAAATACTACCCATATGACCATACTGATTCTCTTCATGAGACTTTCCCTTAGGGCATTGGTTTGCATAATGCCTGTACATTCCACATTTAAAACATTTAACCATTGTTGATGTCATAGCAATACCATTATCCTCATCCCTGGTGTTAACTGAACCTTTTCCTTTGCACTTACTGGCTTTGTGTCCTTCTTTTCCACACCCAAATCATCTTCCAGTTCCTTTCAAACATTCTCCTTGATGCCTCTTCCCGCATGATTTACATAGGGGAAATTGAACTTTCTTTCCTCTATGATCATCATGAAACTCCATCTTTCTCTTACTAGCCGAGTCAGGAATCTTACCAAATTTTACTTTATTGATCATATTATGAGATTTCTGATTCAGCATAATAATGGTGTTTGGACTTCCAAATCTCATTTCATTTGGTTTCTCATGAAGAATATCATTCCATTGTCCATCATATCCTCCATTATCATGAATCATCTTGTTTCCAGCCATTTTCTATAACCCAAAAAGAATAGTGTGAGAGGATAAAAGCATAATAAAGGGCGAGTAACTTCAATATCTAACATCTTTGGTTTAATCTAACATCGTTACCATAGTTCTAGGACTATATCCTATACATATACATATCCATAGGGACATCCTTATAAATATCTCTAGGGATCTCACTAACGTTTTCGCATCCTAGTTTCCAAAGGTTGACTAAACCTTTCCTCTGATAACAACTGTAGAGACCCGAAGCTTGACGTACATTGACATTACATTACATTTTCGGAATACTTAGTACATAACAAAAACACACACACAATGATCGTAATAGTTTAGTGTCTTTGGAAACTTGGAATATAATCTTCTAATCCTGGTGAATGATCTTCAATATCTCCCATAAATATCTTCCTTTTTTTATACCAAAAACCTTTCTTTATATCATGGGGAAAAGAAAACATAAAAGGGTGAGCTCAAATTCTCATTAAGGGTAAACAAAATATATATCAATCACATCATATTCATAAGAACATAACATTTTGGAAATCATAACCTGCAAAAAAGAGCATAATTTCATAACATGGGATAAATCTTAGTAGTGAAATGAAAATCCAATAATCCTAACTTAAAACATGAATCTTTGTGGAATACACACATAATCGTATAGAATCATTTCTTGTTAGTCAAGACTCATTGCCAAGACTATCTTAGTGGACAAAGTCCCTTTCTGAACCGAGTCACCCTCGTTTCAGTCCTGTTTCACTGAACCGGTATAACCTACCATTTCAGCCATGTCTATCTCATGAGATATAAAATCTTTAACCAATGCATTGGAGGGAGATATAGGTCCCACCCATCTCATAATGATACCATTCTTATGTGTGCCACAAAATCATAAATCATACATCATTTCATAACCCATGTAGTAAAAATGGGATTCGTAAACATCGTGACATCATAAAACAATTCATATAAGATAACGGAATTCATAAAAATAATTCCATCACAACATAACCAAATCAATGTAATAATAGGGATATAAACATAACCCTATGTTATCTTAGATGGAAAATAATTTTGATAAAACACTTGAAATGAATTCTTGAGGAAAATATCCTTTCTTCTTCAAAATCAATTTCTTTTCACAAAACGTCATGCAATTTTAAAAGAAAGAGATTTTATTGAAAATAGTCATGAAATCTTTTGGAGGAAGATTCATGAAAATAAGGCTTTATAAAACCGTAAAAATCCATTCATGACGTATAAGTTAAAAAAACATTCTTCGTACTTTTGTCGAAAAAATCAAAAAGTACCTCGTACGAAAAATGACAAAAGATTCCTTTCATATCTTTTACTAAAAACTCACCAATGGGTAAAATTGGATTAAAACAATTGTAGGTGGATGGAAATAACATTACGTATTGAGGAAACATAGATGTGGATGATAAAATACACCCCAGTAAATAACAACATATAAACAATCTCGGATAAAAATGAGATTGTGATATTTCCCTTACCTTAGGTCCGATTTTCTTCGTAAGTGTCTGAACCTCCTGTATAATGATTTAAATAATGTCATTGACTTATTACAGAATCATATCCATTGTTATGATATCATATTTGGTTCACTTATTACTTTATATTACCCGTTCTTTTGTAAATTCCATGTTAAAGAGCGTTTTGGGTAAAATTGTTTCATTTGTCGTCCGTGTTTTGACTTGTAATTATTCATATGATTACTTAGATAATGATTACTTAATTCCAGTATATAAAACATGATTTATATATATATATATATATTCAGAATATACATATATATAATAAATTAGTAAATGGAAATAAATACACCGTTCATGGAGACGGTAGGCCGTACGTACGCATGAACGCTGTTTTCGTTTCCTTATTGAGTTGAACGGAATTAAGTAGATGACATTAATATATATACACATAAATCCAGTATCATTATTATGTCATATATTTCATGATTACTTATTATATAAACTTTATAATCATTCATGAATGGTTAAAGTGGAGAATGAATCTCATCGCGTCGTGGAGACGGTAATCCGTACGTACGCACGAGCGATGATATCGTTCTCATGATCGTGGGACTGTATTGGAGTGTATTTATACTATTTCAGAATCAATATCACTTTAAAATAATAATATATAGTTATTATTTACACCATTATACCCATCCAAGTAAGGTGGTGGTGGAAAATAGATTTCACCACGGCGTGGAGACGGTATTCCGTACGTACGCACGCGCGGTGATTTCGTTTTCCGTAGGATGGTCAGATGGTGAAATTGGATTGTTTCATACTTTAATAACATATCAGTATATGAGTGATACTGATGTTATTACTTCATAATGAAACAACCTAAGAAGAAGAAGTGGAAGAAGAAATAAAGGTGAAAGAATCGGTAACGGAAATTACCTCTTCTTTGAAGCGCCTCTTTGAGACCTCCTCTTAGGGCACTAAAATTGGTCTTTGAGGAAGACCAGAACCTCTAGGATGTTTCTAGGGAATTAGAGAAGATAATTTGTCAGGGGTTGGACGATCTTGATGGCTCAATGTTTTGTGAGGAAGAGAGGGAGGAAGTGCCCTTTTATAAGGGAGGTGAGGGGCACCTTTGGAATTCTTAAAAATATTAATTTATAATAAATCTAAACCCACTTAAAAACCTCCAAAAATGACTCATATTAGAAGATTAGATGATATAGGGTTGTAATAGAATCAACAAATAAAATTTAGACATGTTTGGATCTTATTTTAAACCTTATCATTTTGATTTATCCTTATTTAATCTATTTAAGTTTATTTGTGGTAATAAAATTCTAATTTTTAAATTATAATAAATAATTACTTATATGTTGTGAATATTCCATAATTGTTTACTTTATAACATTATAGACCATATAAAGTTAAATTTATAATTTTTAAATATTTTTGTGATTTTTAAACAATTTTATAATATGTTATTTTTATAAAATAACAATAGTGTCAATTTTGACACTATTCATTTATTTGAATTTAAATAAAATATATACAGAAGATATGTTCAAACTAAAAGCTTTAATAGATTAATAAATGGTAATATGTATCTATAAAATTAGTGGATAACATTAAATAGTTTATATAATATTTATTTTCTTATTTTTAAAACCATTTATTTGGTTTATCTCTTAATAAAATAATTACTACAACATTTTTGTATAATTATTTAATATACTTATTCGTTGAATAAAAATTTAAAATAAAATCCTATGATGAATATAAATATATTACCGTTCCCAATAATACTTTTACTCGAATTTATAATCTTAAAATCACAATATTAATATTGTTATATTTATTAAATTATGAAGGTGACAACTTTGGCATCATTTAAAATAAAATAATATAAGTGTCATAATTGCTTGTATAAGACTCCAAATGGTCAACTATTCGACTATTGGATTATTATAGTTTATATTTACATGACCAATAAGTTTTGGTCAGGGTTTTGTGCCTTTTATGGTCACTATTAGTTTAATAAAAACTATATTCTTGATGTTTCACTAGATAAATAATTTCTGCATCACTATTGTGTCACAATTAATGATAATTATTTAATCCCAAAAAATTCTAAATAAATTCTCATGATGTAGATAATTTTGTTAGATTTCTGGAGACTATTAATTTTTGATGTTTTATGATGTTTATCACTAGGTTAAAATTATTATACTTATAATATTTAAGAGAGTGACATGTTGTCACTTTCTTTGGTTTTAATAATAATTAAATTATATTCTAGGTCAAAAGTCCATAAAATGAATCTAATCCGACCCTTAGTTGACATGGGTTTACTTTTAGCCACCAAATAGAATTTTGGCATGTGTTAGGGTAATTTTATAATATTATATTTACCCTTAATTACCCGATTTACCTTTAACTATGGTAAATAAAATTTACTGTAGTTACTATTGATAATTCCCAAAAATAAAAAGTAGCATATTAACATAATTTTTACCCACTGATTCCAAATATGGAATCCATTTTTTAAAATTCAATACACAGAAGTTGCAAAAATTAAATTAAAATTAATCTCGTTGTCGAATAAAAACGAGTTTTTGTTTAAAACATTGCAAAAGATTGAATTGATTTAACCTACGAATTCAAGGTAAAATCAATGCTAATGACATACATTATATTAAATGGTAAAAATAAATTCTATTTATACTTTATAACCATTCAATATTATAATTTAACCACATAAGATATTACGATGGAAAAAGTTGTTTTTAATTAAAATATAGTGTGTTTTTACTATTCATTAAAATGTGAAAGTTACCAGAATAATATGACAAATTTATCCAAAGTAAATTTTTATTTCTTGACTCCAATGAATAATTTTATTTTGTCAAATTGAACATATAAACATGTCAAAAACTAGATTTAAAGTGGGTGCGCCATCAAAAGGTGTCAAAACTGCATTTTTTTTAAAATACTTATTTTACCCGAAAAAATTATTTTGTTCTTATACCATGTTCTAGAAATGTGTAAGATGAATAATAATGTTATAAAATTCAAAATTTAGTTAATACTATTCATAACGGCTAGTTCATGACAATATTATAATAATATAACATTGTTTATTAAAACCCGGTATTGCGTACAACACACGCTATCGAGGAAGGTCGCGATTGCGTATAATGCAAGCCAAGTCAGGGTTGCGTGTTGTGAAAGAATACTTCGTTGTTTCGTATAACATAATCCAACCATATTTCATTTATACATTTAATATATATATATATATATATATATACTCAATGTTGCGTAGAATAACTATTATCAAAATTGTGTGTAACACGATCCAAGAATAGTGTTGCGTATACTACAAGCTAATACGGAGGTGCGTATAGCGCAAGGTAATCTTGGTGTAGCATACAACACAAGACATTAATTAAATTAATATTTTTCATAAAATCTTGGGGCGTTACAGATATGTCCTCCCACTTCCACTGAGGAATCTCTAATGGATGGATAAGACCACCTAGAACATGGTGTTCAACCTTGACCTTCTGGAAGACTAAACATCAAGACACAAACATGGTAACCGCACGTTTCAGCCCAGGCCACCAAAACAGACTTCTCAAGGATCGGTACATCATTGGCATGCTAGTATGTACTGACAAGGGTGAACTATGGAACTCTCGGAGTACCGTCTCGCGCATCACCATGGGAACATAAAGCCTTCCCGGGTAAAACACTCAGTGTTGTCTGTCCTCCGACCATCGATTAGGGGCCTCACCACAAACATCTCGGTCTCTCCAGGCCTCCACCAATAGATCTCCCAACTAAGACTCTTCCACCTTCTGCATCAGGGATGACTGTACCATCATCTGAAAAAGGAAACCTCTTCCCCCAACTTATCCCATATCAAGATATAATGCTGACAGTTCTTCAGTTACTCTCCAGGAATCACCAGATTCACGCACAACATCACTACTTGACTTTCGGCTCAACGCATCTGCTAAAAAATTCCCTTTCCTAGGTTTATATGATATTTTAAATTCTTATTCTTGTAATAACTCCATCCACCAACGATGTCGTATGTTCAAGTCACACTGGGAGAAATCATACCTCAAACTCTAATGATCAGTGAAAACAACAAAGCACTCCCCAGTGAGGTAATGTATCCAAAACTTCAGATAAAACACTAAGGCTACCAACTCAAGATCATGGGTGGCATACTTGCATTCATGGGGAAACAACTACTACGACCCATAAGAAACAACTGACCTCTTCTGCATGAGAACACAACCTAACCCCAGATGTGAAGCATCGCAGAAAACATCAAACTGAACTCATTCATCTAGAAGACAAAGGATTTTATCACTTACTAACATCTCCATTAGATACTCAAAAGCTACCTGACACTGATCAATCCATATAAAAGCTTGATCTTTCTTGGTCAAAGATGTTTGAGGAGTTGCAAATCGGGAGAAATTGGCTACGAAACTCCTGTAGTAGCCTGCGAGACCAAGGAATCATCACACCTCTGACAATGACTTGGGGGCTTCCCAAGACACAACTATTTAAATCATCGATGGATCCGCAACTACTCCCTGTTGAGACACAACATATCCTAGTAAATAGACTACTCGAGCCCAAAACTCACACTTTTCCAACTTCCCGAACAACTGATGTTGGCGATGAACTCCCAAAACGGCTCATTGATGCTTGGCATGATCCTCTTCAGATGTGGAGTACACAATGATGTAGTCGATGAAAACTACCACAAACTTGTTTATGAACTTATGGAACACAACATTCATCAATCCCATGAATACAGCTACACCATTCGTCACTCCGAATGGAATTACAACGAACTCATGATGCCCATAACGACAATGGAAAGCATTCTTCGGGATATCCTCATTCTTCACATGCATCTGATGATATCCTGACCGCAATTCGATCTTTGAGAACCAACATGAACCCTTCCTTTGATCAAATAAATCATCAATCCGCTGAAGAGGATAGTGATTCTTTGTTGTCACTTTGATTAAGAGATGATAATCGACACACAACCGCAAACTGCCGTCAGACTTCTTCACGAACAAAACCGGTGCACCCACGGTGACACACTTGGTCGAACAAAACCTCACTATAATAGACCATCAGGCTGTATACGCAGCTCTTGTAACTCAGAAGGGTCCATCTTATAAGGATACGTAGAGATAGGAGACGCTCTTGGCTCTAGATCAATCCCAAAGTCGATCTCTTGTTTAGGGGGTAATGATTCAACCTCTTCTAGAAAGACATCAAGGTACATCTCTATGACCCTTGGAAATGACAACTGTTGAACCTCTGAAGAAATCAGCACCATCTATGCCCTCACGGATGATAAGGACAAAATGTGCCTATGACCCATCTGAGGATCTCACTCACCAACAAACACCACATGCTCTCCATCTGCACCAAGGAAAACAACTATCTTCTTGAAGCAATCCACGATTTCCTAACCGAATAAAACCAATCCTTACTGGGGATGACATCATATGGTTGTATTCATAAACATAGGAAAAATCCCCAAGGGAGGTGTTTCCCCAACACCAGCTCACAGTCTCTACATATTTCAAACAAGTCAGCTCGACCTCCAACTGGCGTAGTCAACACCAAGGGAACTGGAAGCCACTCTACCTCAAGTCCCAAAGCATGGACAAGGGTAGGTGATATGAAGGATTGTGTCGCTCTGGAATCAAAAAAGGCATTCACCAAGGTAGAAAACAAGAAAATGGTACCTAGAAAGACATCTAGATCATCTGGAGCTCGAAAAGATAGAGCCTGATGCTGACCACGACCTCCTCCAAGACCTCTATGTCCTTGACGATGACCACCACCAAGGCCGCGCTCTAATCTCAGAGGACGAGAAGCATCATGGAACTATCCTCTACCTTCCTCATCTACCCTCTAGTGATCTAAAAATGGTGCAACCTACTGTTGCTGCTGCCTTGGATGGAACTGGCTTAATGGAGGAACCTGGAGCGTAGCGCCTGGTGCACGATGTCCACTCTTAAAGGTAGGGAACTCCCACTACTGATGGCCACGACCACCATAAGAAAAACAAGCACCAGATATTTTGGCATAGACCTGATAGCTTTTTCCCCCGGAGAAACGAGATGTGAAGGGTTGGGACCTACCCCGGCTGACCGGAAACCCATCATACCTGAAACCCGGGAACCCCGAACCACTGTTCTTCAATGTGAAAAATCATGTTGATCCCCCTCTCGTGATGATCTGGTCCTAGAAAAATTACTCTCAACAACCTATGCCCTCACCAGTACCTCAAGATATGTCTTCAGCATAAATGGGGTGACCTGGCGCTGGATCTCTAGACGCAAAGCCTCCTCGAAATGCCTCGCCCTGGACTCCTCATCTGGTAATAGGTTCGAAGCATATCGTAAAAGTTTCCTAAAACAGATTCCAAACTCTCAAAAAGTAGATCTCCCATTTCGAAGGGTAAGAAGCTCTTGGCGAATGGACACCTTTGCAGTCGAAGATAGGAACGCGAATCTCAACTTGTCTCGGAACTCCTCCCATGAGATTGATGACTTCTCATGATCCCCAAGGAACCACAACCACCACTACCTTGTCGCTCCATGCACCATTGTCAAAACCAAGGACACCCAGTGCTCCTTTCGAGCACGGATCAAACTGAATCCTATCTCAACCTACTCCAACTAGTATTCTATGACTGCATCTAATACGGAGCCCTTGTACTTCTGCCGACTCTAGTGCTGAAACTCTCGGAGTGTCTTCCTCCATGTGTCGTCGTGGTCAACCTCTAACCTGCGGTGATTTGCTGGAACAGCATGCTGGACATTTTCTGCGCAAACCTGACGAGGACATCAACCTGGTGCCATACCTGTAAAATAACAAACACATAGACCTCCTAATCATGGAATATGGAAGACTAAACATTAATTAATTATTTGTTTTCTTTCATTTATTTTATGTTATCCTATCCCAAGGTCTACCCATTCAAACATAGGGAAAAAGAATAATGATGCATGATCCTTTCCTAGGTCTCTACCCTGAAACTAGTATCACATTGGTTAGTATCCATTGTAAACCAAAAGGTTCGTACATCAGATCATAGGGGGCCCTAAATTCCTATATCACAACTGGTCTCCAGTGTTTACCTCACTTTCCAAACATGAATGACATTGTTTCCCTACCAACCCATGCAACCTCACCTGTGCCTAACTCCAAAATCCATCCTATCCCTCAACCAGACCTCTAATACCACTCTTTCACGACCCCCTCCCCACAATGTGTATTCCTCCTGGGCCGGCAATGTGAGAAGGGAGATAATGACCCCCGAGTCCTGCCTCTAGTAGGCCCCAGGTTATCAACTAGCATTGAGGGTACAGTAACACACAAATGGAAGGAATTACCCTCTAAGAGAACACATGAAAAAGATAGAGATAATATAGACACCAACTAACTCAAACTCAGAACTGAAGTATAAAAGAAAACTCAAGTGAACATATGTCATTTCATACAAAAGTACTACAACAAAAAATGGAATGACTGGAAGTACCCAAAAGAAAGTAAAAAACAAATGTAACCACAAGCCTGAACAACTCCTGCAACCCCCAAGATAGTATAAACCATCTTGATCTCCAACTTACTCCAAGTTACCTGAAAAACTGTTTATATATACGTAGGGTGAGTATAACTGTATAATCGGTAGGATCCTCCCCAAAGCCTCTCGTGCAAAAGTAATGAAAGCATGATAAATCCCAGTGAACAACAAGTGAAACCAACTCATCCCCTAAACAGGTATACTATGTTCCCAACCCCACCATGGCTACTCTTACCATGTAATGGAAACAAGAATATATCATATATTGAAGAATATCAAGGGTACCCTGCTACTACTTCCCCACAGGTTTGTTGCTTTTCCCCAACATCATACGACCGGTGCATCTCTCTCTAAACGCTTGCCTGCAGACACCTGGGCTAAGATCCTCAATCTGCAACACGTGCACCACAAAGGCATTCCCGCAGACACCTGGGCAAAGAACCACACCATCCTCACAACTAAAACTAACCAGGTAGTTTTTAGGAGCCACCACAGCTCGCATAAAGTGTATCATACAACGAGTATTATACCTCAAGCCATTACAGCCCAAAAACTGAGTAAGGATCCTCAATCCATCACAACCTATACACGTTATACCTATAGTAGTCCATAGGATACTATATCCTGAATATATGTGGGTGAAAAAACATAATCCATTATAGCCCTCTACACACATATCTGGGGAAAACTAACCGATGTGCCCAATGGCACTAATATCTACCAAGAGAAGAGAGCGAGGTCAAAGGAGGTAGTCAACCATTCATCCTCCCATCGGAATGTTGGGGAAAACACACCCCAAGGATTAGAATCCCCGGGGTGCCAGATTCCCTCACTGATAGGGTGTACTAGCTTGTATAAACACAAAATGTACAGAATATACTATAACTCACAACCACACTAGGTTCATAACCTAGTTTTAGAAACAAATACAGCTAATGTCTCTCGGACTTCGGGCTGCCACTACTAAGACTAGGTATCCTATAATCACACAAAGATTTAAGGGCTTTATTAGATTACTTCATTCCCTTTTTATTAATTCCACTGTACATTAATTAATTCTCCAAACATTAATTAACCATGAACAATTCCACATTAAATTCCATTAAAACCACATCCAACAATTCCACTGTCCCTTCAATAGTTCTCAAACACATCATTAAGTTTCAACAAACTCCAACCCCATGTGTTAACATCATTTATTCAAACATTCATTACAGAATTACTTTCCCATATTCCCAGGCATTCTAGAAAATCATCCTATGCTACTAAACACAAGGGGGCTCAACACGGTGGGTAGATGTACTACCCGTTGAGACTTTTCTGCCTATTAAAAGAGCATAGGCCCATAATCCCTTGAGAGGATAAACACAGAAAGCACATGGAATACCCCGTGTGTCTTCCCCACTTTCGGAAGATGGGTAAGTAAGATCATCTACCTTTAGAAGTGGGGAAAAGTAAAGAAGATAAACAACTAAAGAATCCACAAGCATCCAACAATCACATCCATCGCATTCCATCATCCATGGGGTCGTTGCCGACACCGACATGCATAAACTGATGCATCTCGCCACTCTAGGTGTCATATGTTGCCTCAACCAAAAGGCCTCTATGCCTATACATATCACAACACCCCTCTAGGGTCACATCACAACACAACCAGTAGGAAATCAAACATCACATCAATTGGGATACATCCCTTTCAACAATCAAGAGGGAAACTCTGAACCATTCAAGGAATTATCAAACAATCACATTCTTTAAACCATCATGAATTAACATATTTAATCTATTTGTTCCAAAATAGGGAACTTAACCAATAAGCTATCACCAAAGATTATACATGCTTACTAAGCCAATTTTATTAACATCAAATTACAACACAAACCATATTCGTTCACATGCCTCTTTATATTTTTGCAAACAAATATCAATTAGTCCTTGTTTACATTCTTTAAAAATTTCCATTAAGGACAACCACAAAGCAAAGTAAGCATATATATCACTCTATCTAGAAAAATATGAGGCAATAACATACAATTGATATGATTTCTTTATCTGGTTCAACGTATTTTATTAGGATAATTCAATTGTTATCCAGCAAGATTCAACATGCTAAAAATATGGTTGAACGTAAAAGAATGTGAAGAAAAGAATCCCCTACCTCAGAGGATTTTGACGAAAACCCCAACAAATGAAGAACGTATGAGAAAGCTGAGTTGATTCTCCAAGAATCCTCTTTAGATCTCTGCTCCTAACACAACCATGACCAATGCTCATCACATTCGACATCCACACACTTAGATCTACCCACAACGGGCATAGATCGATGTAACTGAGGGGAGATGGGGAGTATATCTATGTCGATCTAAGAAACAAAATAAGAACGATCACATAACTCAAGAAACTGGCTTAGATTCTCCAAGAGAATCCTTCGGATTGCCTCCAAAATTATTGAGAGAGGTTATCCAACCTTCAATGAAGAGAAATCCTGAGTTATGGCTTCTTATAGGATTAAACGAATCATTTAGAGGCAAAAGAGTTCAGATCCTCAATTTTAGGATCTGAATTTATGTGCCCATAGGGTTAGTCTGCACGGTTTATAAAACTGTGCACTAACCATGCATTAGCATCTACCTCATCAAACACTCCTCGCACGATTAGTCTACACGGTTAGAAAAACCGTGCGCTAACCATGCATTATCCACTGCCTCCAACACCAACCTCGCACAGTTTGGCCACACAGTTTAGGAAAACAGTGTGCCTCCCATGCGAAGGATATTACCCTTTATCTCTCCACAGAATTCACCCAAATGCACCCCAAGCCACCTTAACCTCCAATAACACCACTATCACCGCATTTTCGAAAAGGAATAGACCAGAGAGGTCTGGGTCATTACACTACTATTGGATACCACATGTTAGTTCATCCATATATAATGTATGTTGTTTGTCTCCAAGATCTTTTTTTGTAATTGTAACAAAACACTAAATGAAATTTTAATCAAAACATGTATCTAGTGTGACCATAGGTTCAACAAGTGGAACTACTATCGTTTACACTTTTTGCATAGGTCCCACCACCTCCATAGTATGGTCTTCACCCCCTGGTCATACAACTGGAGAAGTGTTTGGTTGAATATATCTATAATAACAATCAAGTACTTTGAAAACATTCTTATAAATAAATGGTAATATATATTAATATACATAAACATATGAGAGGGAGAATACTTCTTAAAAAATTCACACACATTTGGTAGCTCCTAAATCAAAAACTGTGTAATACAATCAATTGTGAATAACAATAGGGAAAATACCTATTTCCCACTCTACAGTCATGTCTAGGCCCTCCTCTCTAATTAAAATAATGAGTACTGATATATATACCATCAATATAAATTCATAGAAGATGAACAATTAGATTTTATATGGAAGAAAAATTTAACGGAGACATGTCCATTTCCTTTTACAGTGTAAATAAATTTAAATATGTATTTTATTACAATGATATTTTAATTGTTCAATGTTATAGATCTCCATTTTTTATATATATGATACCATAAAATATATACATTAAAATATTCCAACCATTAAATCACAACCATAACTTGTTCCCTCCCATGCAACCAATGGTCCATGACTCAAGTTTCCATAATCGACTGATCAAGGTGTCTTCATTAAAACATGTTAGTAAGAACTATTATATCATGTAAATCACTTTAAGAGACAATTATGTTTTATCAATCCTATAAGAAATTCTATATCGTAACAAGTATTTCACAGAAGTCATCCATTTTAAATTTCATGCAGTCAAGAAATTAATCATAAATGGAATGATATATGTATGGAATGTGAAATCTATAAAGATCCTAAAACGCTGCATGAGACCAAAACATAATTTCCATATCGGGCCATGGATTAGATGACTCCATCAACCATAGATATAATTTCTCTAATCATCAGAACGACCCAATTGTGGAATCAAATAATCTATAACATGAGAAATACTTTAAAACTCTAATTCATGTTCAAGGGAATTTTTCTTTTTCCTATACATTGGTAAAATACTCTTAGAAACATATTGACACTAAATTACAATATCATACTTGTATCTTTTCTATTTTCATAAAATATGCATATATAAAATTAAATCCTCGAATTATAATTTGTAATGTCCCATCCTAAGAGCCATGATACAATTCCATGAGGCAGTGGATGAGATTCCCTTAAGAGAGATTCCCAATATGCCATAGGATAGTAACTATCAATTAGAATCTATGTTCATAGAGTCGAAAGATAGAATCCTCACAACTATAGATATATATCTGTGCACTATATGTTTAATATAGATGGAGAATAATAATAACTAGATAAATAAGATAAAATATCCAAAAGTATTTAATAATATATGGATCCAAATGAAATATAACATAATGATGTTGATCATGTCATGAGTAAATAAAAATTGAACATGAAATACATATAAATCGGTATATATTATTATAAATTCCTCTAAATAAATAAATATCAAAAAAAATTATCGAGATAGTAACATGAAAATATCATAGTAATTTTATCTCATGCTTCTAATAAATGTTGAGATCATGAATCATAATGAATTTTTTTCCCAAGTCCTTATTGGTATCCATGAATTATGTATGGGTTCCCAAAATTGTCTGAAATATGTTTTGAGATAACACATAGTTGGTGACCACCAAGAGTCACTATAAAAATCATAGTATATGTATATAAATTAAATAATAATGAATATATTACAATAATAATAATTTTTACATGTAATGTTATTCTATCCATCCAAACATGGGTCACTATCATCGTAGACCCATAAATAGGGGAAAAATAATCCAAAAACTAAAATGGTTGGATATCTATAAATAATAGATAAATATATGAAACAACCATGATATGAAAACATGTTTCATGCTTGAATGATTCATATAAATGTTTTAATGAACCAATAATTTTTTTTCATGTCCATAATGAATACTTTTGGAACTCGGGAAAGACATGCGTGGATCCCTAGGTGCCTGTCAATAGAGTATGTCTTTGGTGAGACCATGAAAGATGGATCCAATGAGTAGTAATTTCCTAAGCATACAATGTATTCCAGATCATTGGAGTATAAATTTTCATGTAATCCTATTAATTAGGTTCCATAGAGTTGAAATTTTAATGGAATCCATTTAAATCAGGATCCATGGATTATAAATTTCCATGGAATCCACTACCAAATTCATTATCCATGAAGTATAAATGTCATTGTAATCTAGTGGAATATGTATTAGATGAGTTTTAATATCCATGCCATGAACTACCGTTATTTATTCATCATACCATTATCATTAAAATTATTTTTGGAAATTATAAATTGGATATCAGTTCATCCATCCCACTAAAAATTTTCTATATAAACTATTTATCCATTATAATAATATGTAAGCACATGTATGAAGGCATAATCTGTCCCTTATTTACTCACATAATTTTCTTTAAGGATATTACTAAATTATTGAGTACACACACACACCCAACTTGCTACTCTAACATGGTAGATATGTTAACTCACCCCACGGGTGGTCTGGGTTGTGGTTACTGACCGTTAACCATACAATTCTACTATGTGGGAAACTTAAAAAAGTACCAAAGGATTTAATCAACAAACTTAATAAATTAAGATGATAATCTTGATAGATTATCATTTAGAATGAATGAACACGTTAAAAATTGTGATAGTTTATATGAAATTGTATATACCACTTACGATATAGTAATGGTCGAACACTAGCCCAATGTAAGATTTGATTGAGATATGTATCGAAAGAATACAAAGAAACAAATGAACCCCCTATAAATAGGTAAAACCACGTCGGGAAAAAATAATTTCATCAATTTAATGTAGAATGTCAAATGATGATTGTCTTGTAGAGAACATACTGACGACTATCCAAAAAGATTAAAGGCACTTGGATTAGAGTCATAACAATGAATACAAAAGGGAACCTATATTATGAACAATAGGGTATCTCTTTTATGTAGGTATATTTTATTTGTAGAAAATCAATAAGGGAAAGGTATTATATCAAAAAAAATTAGAGTTCTTGACTCTTATTAAAAAAATCCTCATCAATTTATGCCTAAAGTAAATGATTTTCATATCGTGTAAATCTCGGGATATCCCTTATAGGGAATGTTCATTACATATCTTGAATTGGTATTCCCATTCATAAACATGTTTTCAATGAATACACACCATGTATTACCATTATAATTCATTTATATTTCCTAAAAACATCCTTCACCCCCTTCTTATATATTTATAAAATACTCACGCCACATATGGGACTTACATCAGTGTCAAATTAAAAAATAGAATAAAAAATAATTTAACATGAAAAAATGATTATATACCTCATAGAAAAACCCATGATCTGACATTTTAGATCAAAACCCATCTTTCTTTATAATGTTTCAACAGTAAGGATCCTATACATTATGCAAGAAAATACCTATGTCAGGGGTTGTCTGAGACAATCAACAGCAACAACATCCAAATAACCAAGGAAGAGAATATTCTATCATTACATATGAGGTGGATCCTAAAAATGATGTGGTGATAGGAACATTGGTTATTAGTTCAATAATAGAACAACTATTTCTTTATTTTTGTTCTAAATATTCATTTATATCATGAATATTTTGTAGAATTATTTATATAACACCCCAAAAAATTGACATTGAGTAATATTTGAGAACAGTAAATGGGATATTTATTGAAGCTAAATTATATAAATCATCAATGTGAAATATTGATGGACTAAATATCCCATAAAATATCATTTTACATACTTTGTTATATTTTAGTATTATTTCGGGAATGTATTGGCTATATTTATATAATTCCAACATCAACTATCGAGACAGAAAGATCATTATTCACATCCACAAGCATCCTACAATTATGTAAAAATACTAGGATGAGGAGTAATATTATTTTTAATATCATTATAAAAATGTGATACTATTTTTTTATTAAGAAATAATATCTTTCTAGTATGATTGAGTCATTATAATGGACGATTCATGGAGACATTCACATGTTGAGGGACTATAATAATGTGTTCCCAGTAAACATTCACGGTCATCCTTCAGTCTAAGAGGTTGATTTAACGATTTAAATTATACGAGTATCTATGACCATATCAAAGACATCATTATGGATAAACATTATTGATTTGTTATAACTTTAGTTGTAGTTACATGATAATTTTCACTAGGGATTTATATCCTTGAGTGGTTTATTATGAGGTGTTCCAATCCTCTTCATCCAAAAGAAGGATGGATTAATGTGTCCCAAAATTTATTACCATTATATAAAAAATAATTTAAAAGAACAATTATACCCTACATTGGATAGAATACAACTTTGATCAATTGCATGTGACTATATTTTTCTATATGGTGGTTCATTGGTCGGGATATCACCAATTAATGGCGAAGGGGGAAGTTATTCTAAATCTTTCCTTTCAAAAAGATGTATACACACTATGTTTTCATAGAAATTTAGATCAAAATCAATAATTCTATAAAAAATCATTGATTTAATGAATACAGACTTTAGAGATTACAAATAACCATTTTGAGTAGTCTTTACAAATGATATATGGATAAACATCCAAAACATTGAGTAGAATGTGGAGTATTTGAATACGGATTTAAATTATTTTATATGGGAGAAACTATATTAAATTTATATTAAATGTGTTTTATAGATGAAGTTTGTATCATTCTGGCATCATGTTAAAATTATTAAAAGTATATCTATGGACAATAAAAAGACAATGGCAATTGAGGAGTGGCTGATACAAGAATCTATAAACGATATCCATAGTTTCAATTTTTATATAGGAATTTATGATGATTTGTGATGAAAGTATCACTATTTTGAATCCCGAAAACCATGTAGACTAGAAAGGGAGTAACATTTTCTAAAATAGTGAATTGGAATACTAATTCACTAAATTAAAAAAGAGTCTTATCACTAAATTATTACATAAACTACCCACATGTGGGAAACTCATTGAAGTGTATTTTGATTCATCAAACATTGGAGAAGGTTGTTTATTGATAAAAAATCATAATATGATTACGTAAAACTAATGGAATAAAAAACATCATAAGAATAAATATATCACGTATGATATAGAGTTGGCGGTTGTGATCTGAATACTAAAAATATGTAGGAATTAGGTATAAGGGGATAAATGTGAGACATATAATTATCACAAAACACTGAACTATATATTCACAAAGAAGGATTATACAATATTCCAATAAATAGAGTTAGGTATCATTATGTATTATTATGACTCAGTCCACTACCATCTGGGTAATGAATATAATATGTACGATGATATAATTAGAAATGATCCTTCAACATTATCAATGATAATAATTAAGAAGGATGGAAACTTATTACCCATGAAAAGTATGGACATGAGAATCATAAAGGAATGAATCTCAGCATCCCATTATTAAATTATTTCAAAACGTCAACTTCTATAGAAGATAAATGATTCTAAATTAAATGATGTGGAGATAGAGAAGAATGGGGGAAATATTAGAAGTAGGAAATCATTGAAGTTCAACATTGGTGAGGAAGGTGTCATAATTTTTTTCCCAACTATGTGTATCATCAAACCAGGAGATAATGTGAATTGTTTTTAATGTTTCACATATCTAAACCATATTTTTCTACATAGGGAACACAATGTTTTATCAGCATCATTTAGTGAACTATTAGAGGGAATATATGAATAATGAGATTGTTATGTATATATAATTGTTCTAGGTATGTTTATAAGTGATTCATTAAAAAATTATAATGTGACAATGAAATAATTACCCATACAAACATGTAGATGGGAAAACATCTCCATATACATTTTTGATCAAATCCTAAAAACATCTAATGTAAATAGTGTTATATACTAATACTTTACTATTTATTTCAATTTGAGAGGACTTCTCACTTGATCAAAATGAATGGATACAAATTAGGGAATTTGTGAGTACATATGGAGTCCAATTAAAGATTTTATCTAATTGAGATGTGATATTTAACCCATAGTTACATAAAATCCTCAATCATTTATTAAATAGTGAGTTCATTTTTAGTAAGGATAATCAACCCCCATAATGATAGATCGTCCAAGTGTACTATTATAAAATTTTATGTTATGTTGAGATCCATCTTGATTTGCTTAAAATGAGGATGGGAGAAACATATTATTCTTGATTAATTCTCATTAAAATCATTTACACGAATGTATAAATATGGATTTATATGTATCCCTTTGTGGGGAAAAATTCATAGCTCCTTCATAAAGGGATAATGGTTGCTGAAAACCCATTGAAGGACATGGAACAGTTGAGGAAATTTTTGAAAGGTGAATTCAATTCAACAACACATTAGGGAAACACATTATTAATAGAATAGATATTAATAAAATTATCGATGGTGCCTAGAGTTTGAGGTTGAGATATGTTATTCCCCCACATAGATTTGAAGAATGTAATCTTGATATATTAAAAAAATAGTAATCAATCTCCTATGTACACTAGCCCAATTGATATTATTGATTTTGTTAAATTTTTGGCCTATTTACAAGATCATCCACCAACCATTCCATAAATAAATTATGTATGCCATGTATCCCTACAAATTAAGTAAATAACAGATGTATCAGATGTATGCAATTTAGGGAATCTACAACTAGTAAGGGATATATTTTTTTGGGAGAAGATAAAGATGATCTTGGATAATAGAGATAAATATATATGAAACAAGACTACTATCTTGATAAAACTATTATGGTAAACACTTGAATAATATGTTGTGAAATTCCAACCAGATGATATGATGAATGTGAATTAATGTCCCCTATTTTCACCATAGTATTTAAATTTAAATTTTGGTGAAAAAATATCATATGGGGGGACGAATGTAATGAATCAAAAATTGGTCAGGGGAATTTCCCTTCCTATGATAATTCCATGTAGTCTAAATCACATATATCACATAGAAAACCCAATAAATAATTATTCAAAAAAAACAAATACTGATACATTATTCAACAAATAAAGCATCAAGAATTAAAAATATATTTGGGATAATAAATAGAAAATAGAAGAATAAGAATAAATTTAATTAGAAGTTTACAATCCACAATAATTTCCACTGAAAAACAAATATGAAGAAATAAAAAATAAGTTAATAACAAAATTTTAATAATTGAAGTAACATTTATATTTAAATAAGAAATAAAATAGTATTGAATGAATAACTAATGTTATATGATTACATTTTAGGAATTGGAGTCCCACATAACCATTTAAAATATAATAATCTTAATAGTTGTATGCCATTAGAATAATAAGATGACCACTAAAATATTACTTTTACCATTAGGAATAATAATCTAACCATTATAATTGTATCATTACATAAGGAACATTAAAATAATATTCAGTTTACCACCACTATGGATAGTGACATTCCATTTTACATTAACACTATAATGGAAATATATATCCTATTATTATATATAAAAATATTGAATAAGAATATTATAAATTATTTTGTATTCTAGAACTAATATAAAGACGTAAAATTAAATAAAATGAAGCTAGTTTATGATGTCCAATAAAACATCCTAACTGAATTAACCAATCAATGATAAAAAAAATTCAAAAAGAACCATCCCCATGACATAAAAATATTATATATTGGAAAATTTATAATTATATAATTTCATTAATAGAATTTCAATTAACATATAATGTATTATTCTTAGTTGATATGTATATCCATAATTATATACAAGTGAACTGCCAAGGAATCCATGGAATGAATTATCCTGGAATGATGAAATTAAACCTTTTAAATCCTAAAAATGGCCTCAAAGAAAAATAAAAAATTATAATAAAAAAATATAGATTTAGAATGTTATTAAGTTACTAATTAATTAATCTATTTTATCATGTATAATAATTGCTTGTGTAGAATTCATTTAGATATAAGGTAAGGGATCTCTCTGAAAATCCATATTTCTATTACGTAATTCTTAATCACCCAAGGAATCAATTTATCTAAACATTATTCTTATACAATTCTCCAATAATATGCATATATTTGTCATAAATTTATATCTTGTTGAAGTTATCATATATTTGTGGGGAAATTCTAGTTTTAAAAATTTCTATTCAAAATTAATCATTGAAAGAAAACTCTATTAAAGGTATATTTTTTGTAGTATACCCATTTTACACTGCACTCCATGAAATTTTTTATTGATAATTACATTATAAAATCATTCATTTTATCTTAAAACGCTATATAATATCATTTCTAGTTTTATTGAAATAATTATCCACTTTAATGGATCATCATTATTTTCATTAAAACCATTATTTAGTGGAAAATTTATAAAGTAAACAAACTACTAATTTTAATGTATTCACTTCATTTTGACTCCATTATTCATGATATATTCTTATATTCTCCTTATAAATAACCATTAATTATTTAAATCCAATATTTCATGGATACCATTTTGATATTCTATTTGGTTAAACCTTTTTCAATATTGTGAAAACCATTTCATTTTATGGGTAATATATATGATTATTCCATACTATTTAGTTTTATATCCAGAAATCATATGTATATAAATGTTATGATGGGATTAGGGGTAAAAATCCATTATGGGATGCTTTACACCATGTGACATCATCGGGGATGTTATACTTCACTCATGGTTATGTGGTGACACATATTACTTCCACATTATGATATTTCATTAATGAACTCGAAATTCCATGGATTTTTTTTAAATACATGAAAAATTTACGAGTCCGTAGTTTCTGTAGGCGCATGATTCTGAGGCCCGGTGTACTCAGAATCAATTTATGATGTTTTGTTCGGGTACGTTCAGTAAACGTACATGTGGGATTTTATATCTTTTGAACTGGTGCTTGGAATTGAAATCTGAGGACACCAATGAACTCGCAGCGCTAGTATTCGCTTAAGGAGACCTTTATCGCAGTTGCATTTTGTTGAGAGTGGAAGTTAATTTTAGTGTTTTTCTATATAAATTAAATAACAATATGACTAACATATTTTTTTGTAGGTGGTGGTTTAATCCTCCCAAGGGAAGTTGGAGGTGGGGCCCACCCCCACATAACCTCCCATGGGAGGATATTATGTGGTGTGGCCCACACGAGCTCAACCCCCTTAAACCCCCCTTTGAACCCCTTGAGCTCCCCATTAATAAGGGAAACTGTTGGACTTCCCCTTAATGGTGCCAACCCAATTAACTAATTACTTAATTAATTAATTTGAGTGTTTTAATTAGTTTGAATTCATTATTCCAACATTAAAAAAAGTGAACATAATCTTTAATTTTGGGTTGACATAATCATTGGAGAGCCTGGGAGAACTCTTGGATGAACACCATCCTCTCGATGAAGAACGCTCCACATCTCTGAAGAATGTGAAGCAATATCTTCTATCTTTTTCAACCGGAGCAAGGATGGGATGCACCTCCTCCCATGAATTACACCAAGGGAATCATATCGACTCGACTTCACTGAGATCTACTCCCTCCAATATTGACGGAATGACGTCCATCTTCCGTGATGCCTGCCTTCCGCGACATGTCAATGTACAACGACAAATAAGAGTTAGGGGAAATTGGATTGTTTTTATGTATGATTTATACTCTTCATTCCAAATAGTGTTTTTTCACTTGATGTCAAATGTTAGAAATGTATTGAGGAGGGTTCGGACCGCACAAACATGGTTCGACCCTCCCCCATTTATTGTAGTTCTTACTGTCTTGACGTTGGAGGCAGAGTCGAAAGGGCGCGGTGCCGTCGAACCACTCCAGAAATGAACCACGACAGATGAAAGGGGGACACATCCATATGGGCTACGACTGATGGAAAAGGTAGCACTAGAGACCAGAGGTGGCGCTCATAGCGGTGACCACGCACTGGCCATGTGGAGGGACCGACAGCCCCTCGGGCCGCCCGGTCCGCGAGACAACCTGTCGGCCGATCCGGTTGGTCCGCTTGAAGGATCTGTGGCACACGAAGGTGCCCCGTGGAGGGAGATCATGGCCCGCATCTGTGGGTCACTAAGATGGTCGAAACGGCTGGCCGTTTGCTGACCGGGCTGGATAATAGAAGCCTGCAGCGCGGGCCGCGTGCGCCGGGCCGATCCAGCCAGCTACAACCGGGCAGGTAGAGGAGGAGGCGGCGCCACTTGGCGCAGCAGGGTGAACCAGACCAGCCCTTAGAATTGGCCCGATATGCAGGTGGTTCATGCCCCACCTGGCTGGGCTGACCCCTAGCCGGGCTAGACCCACCAAGCTGGGTTGAGCTGATCCACTAGCCCACTGGGCTTGACGGGTCGCGCCTGCCTTCGCTTAAATGCGAATAAGACCTAAATCATGCATCTGATTGACGCGCCGTCTGCGGCACTGGGACCCTCACGATGAGGCTGTAATTTTGAGATACTGTAAGTGAGTATTGGGAAATTTTGGAAAACTTCTGGGTTGGATTGAATGTAAAATCTAACCGGGCCCCCGGAACGGAAATGCCAATAACTCTCAGACTGGGTGTCCAATTGACGCGATGTCTGTCGGATTGGGTTCCTTTTGATGAGACAGAACTATGGGAGACATCAACTCTAGACTTTGTGATAGTTGATGTGTCGACACATGGCTCGAGGAGCGGACTCTCCCCGAATCGAGCATGCTCTGTGCGGGAACCCTAGAGCTGGCTGTGATGACTATTGTACTGGAATCCTACATGGGTTCGATTGGGACGACTACTATACTGGAATCCTATGTGGGTACGACTGCAACGACTACTATTCCGAAATCCTACGTGGGTTTGACAGCAATGACTACTGTACCGGAATCCTCCGTAGGTTCGACAATGATGACTACTGTACCGGGATCCTCCGTGGGTCCGACAGTTCTGACTTCTGTTCCTGTATCCTATGTGGGTCTGACAGAATTGCTGGACCTGTATCCTGTGTGGGTCCGACAGCTTAGCTGGTCCTGTATCCTGTGTGGTTTTGACATCTTAGATGAATTAGTGACTACACCTGATCATCTCTATCACTCTACGAAATATGTATAGATGTGTGATTTGAGTCTTCTATTTCAATCATTATCATCATGGCAGTTGACTTTACTTCCTTTGTGGACAGGGTTGTGCTTGGGCCCGAGAGTTGTAGGTGAACTGTGATTGGTATCATTGTTATATATATGGGAATATACCTATTTAAAATTGTTTGATACTTCGTGTTTGAATATTTCTTCATTGGTTTAACCTTAGTGGATTATGGGAGACCAACGGGGGTCTGAGGGTCCCCTACGGAGTATTGTTATACTCACCACTACATGGGCTTCACCCGCAACTTGTTTTGTTCTATGCAGATGAAGAACGGTAGTGATCGAGGCTGAGGGTGACGGATGGATGACTGCTCAGAGTTGGACAAGACGGGATGTACAGCAAGGACGAGTTGTTCGAGTTCTGTACCTACCCTTCATGTAGGATACCCCGGTGGACGATCCAGGAGTTTTTTTTCTTTTTTACATGTACTTGTACATATTGTTACGTTGGGTTTGTATACTAGCCCACATACTTTAAGCACACATTAAATTTATATTTTAGTACTTGTTTCCTCTACTGCTTGTGTTCAGACTGTGTGTGTTATTGGTTTAAAGGCAATTCCTTCCCTTTTTATCAGGGATTCGCCTTTGTTACTAGTCACCATCCCCTGGCCTATGGAAGGAAGGATTGGGGTAGTCACGATACAGGCCCTGAGGATAGGTCGTGACAAATTGGTATTAGAGGAGTCGGTTCAACCATAGAACATAGATGATGATTCATTTAACAGCAATAGTGTTAAGTGATTTTTGTGTGGTTATCAGTTTAGGGAAATCGGTGTTGGTGCGGCGACCGACGTATCCAAAACACAAAGACTCTTATTTCTGATCTCCGACTCAGTGCACGAATCACTAAATGATTGTGTGTTTCCATTGAAAAAGGTTTCTTCGTGATTACTATGTGTCAGCTCACCAGGTATACTGTTTTAACTCTGGCGCACCTGTTTCTTTTCAAAATGGCCCCATGAAGGCGGTAAGCTAGTGTTCCATGTTACATACGAATGGTATGCCACCGAGCGACGAGGCCTATGTGTAGGGCCCCATCATTGCGGAGGTACCAGCGGTACCACTACACACTAGGCCACCGATACCACCAGCTCCAGCAGTAGAGAGTACACGTCGTCTGAGTGCATTGCATTAGTTCCAGCACCAAAGGCGACCCAGGTTCCGGGGGGATATGGACACATAGGTAGCTGAGGATTTTCTGGAGGCTGTTGTGAGAGTTTTCAAATTGGTAGGGACACCATCCGACCTCATGGTGATCCTTACCGTGAGTCTCCAGTATATAGCAGTAGGTAGATGGTGGAGCCTGATGCTCCAGCCACATGAAGAGGCATCATTACTCTAGACAGACTTCGATAGTCTCTCTGGCTCAGTGTATGTTTCAGCCACCCTTCATGCGGTGTGGATTCGGGTGTTACTTCATCTGTAGCAAGGCAGCATAACAGTATCTCAGTAGTCAGTGAGCTTCATCGACCTCTCGCGCTACTCCACGGATATGGTGCATGACCCATTATTTAGGGTATGGACCATCATGCAGGGACTCAGTCATGAGATTAGGGATTCGATGATCCCCCTCAGTTACCCAACACAAACGGGGGTGCTGGAGAAAGCCCTTCTAGTGGAGTTTTTTCTTGCTGAGTAGTCACCAGTAGAGAAACCAACTACAAGACGACATGTAACAGAGTCTTATGTAGCCGGTATTAGACATATATCGCAGAGGATCAAGTGGACCAGGCCATCAGGTGGGATACCCCAGGATACAAGTTCGATTTTGCGGGGCACACAAAACAGAACCAGCTATACGAGAGGCAGGCAGTGCTATGCATGCGGCGGGCAGGGCCACATTGCTCGTGACTGCCCAACCCGCCACATAGATGAGGAGAAGACAGTAGAGGGACCTCCCAGGAAGAGGCATAGGTTCGACTGTGGTGGTCCACCTGGAGCAGGTGGACGTGGCAGAGGAGATGGTCGAGAAGTGGGTGGTGGACAATGTTTCGAGGCTCTAACACCACCACCACCAGGGGGTCCACCCCGACCACAGGGAACTGGCAGACAAAGGCAGTCCCAACTCCAGGCCATCGAGTTCTATGACCATGGATCACCAGAGATGATTCGATGTACAATCTGTGTCTACTCAACCCTTGTTGTAGTACTTATACACACATGTGTGAGTAATTATTTTATTGCCACTACCCTCATTCATAGCTCGTAGATTCTGACAGATTTGATGTCTTAATCCTTACGGCTAGAGACTCCTATGGGAGAAGACTCGATGATTACGCACTGGTGCCGACAGTGTGAGATTAATCTAGGACGCGAGAGCTTCAGCTGTGATATTTTTGTAGCGGCATCAAGGCCTTACGAAATCATCTTTGGTATGGATGGATATCCACATTTCATGCTCAGATTCTCTGTATTAGGTGCAATGTATGGTGTATCCACATGGATTGGACCAGGTTCACCTTCACCAGTGAGAAGGGATCCTTTTCAGCATAGGATGGACATACACCATGGAGGGGGCAGCCGATCACACATCAATTGGCTAGTCTCATCCTCAGAGCGGTTGATGTGTGGAGTCTGATAATTCTTATTGTGGTGGATCAGTATGCAGATGTTTTACCTAACAACGTTCCAGGACTACTCATCATAGAGACATATCCATTTACATTGATTTATACCCCCAAGACGTCATCGATATCTACTCCATCATATCGGATGCCTCCCGCTGAGCTTCTTGAGCTGCAGGTACAGCTGGAGGTCTTGTAGGGGAAGGGATTTATCCGACCAAGTGTTTCACCCTGGGAATCTCTGATTTTGTTCGCCAAGAAGGCAGATGGTAGCATGCAACTCTGTGTTGACTACCATCTCCTCAATCAGCTGGCCATGAAGAACAAGTACCCACTCCCGAGGATTGATGACTTCTTTGATCTGCTCAAGGGAGCACTGTAACACCCTAAGATTTTATGAAACATATTCTTTTTAATTTAATTAATTTCATGTGTTGTACGCTACACCAAAAGAATCTTACACAACACACATACCTGAATTGGATTTCATTACACGCAAGCACGACCTTCCACGATAGCGTGTGTTGTACGCGATACTGAGTTTCTCTAAACAAAGATATGTTATATAAACTAACCGTTATGAATAGTGATACTCACTTTTTGAAATTTTATAAATTTTATCTTTTACAATGGACTTCACTTTTGGATTCAGAATATCAAAATTAGCCTATGGTGAATTTTTGGTATTTTTCTGAAAACATTCAATTTTTGATGAATAGTGAAAACACTGGGTTACTATTCAAAAACCAAATTTTTATTTAAATAATTATTTATTTTAGTTAAAATTATTTTAAGTCGAAATTGATACATAATACCTATATAAGTTCAATTTAAGTCATTGTAGTCATTTTATAATAAATTTATATATATATAAATTTTATTGAACTTTTCACCTTCTTTTACCCACCTCTTAGAAGAATTAGAAAATTTACATAAAACATAATTTTACCGCTTCTGTGACTAGAATTTCAAAAATCCTAGAGACACGGTTAATATCAAGGACTATAATGTGGTTCAATGAGATGAAAATAATTTTTGGTAAATAGTAACTTTTTAATTTTTTTACCACGGTTAAAAGTAAATAGGGTAATTAAGGGTAAAAATGATATTATTATTACCCTAACACATGACTTAATTCTATTGGATAAGTGTAATTCGACCAAAAACAACCTTAGGAATAATATATGACTATTTAGGCCCACATGGATTAGATTAGGACATTTATTATTAATTTATTTAAAGAAGGGTTAAAATAGTTAAAATCAACGTTTAATAACTAAATCATTTTCAATATAGGGTTATACATAAAATAAATTTGACTATAAATATTAATTATAAATATAAAAATATTTCCTACATAAGGGTGTTTTATTTATAATTTTTAGACATGAAATAATTTAATTTATTTATGACACAATTATGATGCAGTAATTATCTTATTAATGAAATATTGACATAATTGATGTTATAAATACCCAAATAAATGTAATTTGAGAATTTTTATGAATTAAACTAATTTTCTAAGTTAATATGACATTTTAGTATTTACTAAGTTAAATTTTTTAAAACTAATCATTCTGTTATGATTTTCACAAAAATCAATTACCAAATAGTGTCAAAAATGACATAAAATAGTTTTTAAAACAAATATTATATTATTAATTGTTATTTTATTCCTAAAAATAAATGGTTCAAAAAAAATGACTTAGATAAGGTTATATATATTAATAATAAAAAATTTGTGGTTCGTTTTTCTTGTTATAGTAAGTTTATTAACCTTATAGTGTAGGAAAACAAGAAGACACTGTAAAAGAAAAATTATTTAACTTAAACTTAAATCTAAATGATAAGGTTAAAATAGAGACCTAAACATGTCTAAGTTCTATTGGATGAGAGGATTTCTACCCATCCCCACCTTAGCTTTGAAATAACTCAATTTGGAGCTATTAAAAACCGAATATGACTTTATAATAAGATAATATTTTTAGTTATTCCAAAGGTACCCCTCTCCTCCCTTATAAAAGGGCACCTCCTCCCGCTCTTCCTCACACCACTATGAGCCTTCAAGATCAGCCCAACCCGGCCCATTTCTCTTCTGAACTACCCTAGAAACATCCTAGAGGTTCTAGTATTCTTCAAAGAACAATCTTAGTGACCAAAGAGGAGGTTTCAAAAAGGCGTGTCGAAAGAAGAGGTAATGTCCGTTACCGATTTGTTCAACTTTATTTCTTATTCTACTTCTTCTTCATTAGTTGATTATTTATGAAGTAATAACATCAGTATCACTCAAATAAATATATGTTATTATATGTATTAAACAACCCTATTTCACCATCTATCCATCCTGCGGAAAATGAAATCACCGCCCGTGCGTACGTATGGAATACTGTCTCCACGCCATGGTGTAATCTATTTTCGACCACCACCTTACTTGGATGGGTATAACGGTGTAAATAAATAACTATATATTATTATTTTAAATTGATATTGATTCTGAAATATTATACATACACTTCAATGCAATTCCACGATCATGGGAATGATATCATCGCTCATGAGTACGTACGGACTACCGTCTCCACGACGCAATGAGATTCATTCTCCATGTTAACCATTCATGAATGATTATAATGTATAAAAAATAAGTAATCATGAAATACATAAAATAATAATGATACTGGATTTATGTGTATATATATGTATTTCATCTACTTAATTTCATTTAATTCAATAAGGAAATTAAAACAGCGTTCATGTGTACATACGGCCTACCGTCTCCATGAACGGTGTATTTTATTCCTTTTATCGATCTATAATATATATGTATATGATGAATATAAATTATATATAAATCATGTTTTACATTTTGGAATTATTTAAATCAGGATATAAGTAATAATATCAAGAATGACAAGTCGAAACACATACGATAAATGAAATGATTTTACCTAAAACTCTCTTTAAAATGGAATTTACAAAAGAACAGGTAATATAATGTCATAAGTGAACCATATATGAAATAATAACAGTGAATATGATTCTTTAATAAGTCAATGAAATTATTTAAATCATTATACAGGAGTTTAGGATACAGACGAAGCATATCATACATAAGGTAATGGATAAATTTTCAATCTCATTTTTTATCCGAGATTGCTTATACTTAAGTATTTACTGGGGTTACGATTATCATCCATGACCATGTTTTATAAAAATGTATTCATAAAATGTTTACTATTCTTCCATGAATTTATAAAGTCATTTTTACCCTTTATTGACTTTTTAACACATTGTATGGATGGAATATTTCCTTTGGTTACCATATAAGGTACTTTTTGACTTTTTTGACAAAAGTACG
This sequence comes from Viscum album, assembly GCA_963277665.1. Lineage (NCBI taxonomy): Eukaryota > Viridiplantae > Streptophyta > Magnoliopsida > Santalales > Viscaceae > Viscum > Viscum album. The sequence goes on along the minus strand of OY728151.1, from coordinate 1,493,931,498 downwards.
AGGATAATTTTTTTTAACTTGTACGGCGTGAACAGAATTTTATGGTGTTATAATGCCTTATTTTTATGAATCTTCCTCCAAAATATTTCATTAATATTTTCAACAAAATTCTTTTCGTATAAAATTGCATGACATTTTGTGAAAACAAAACGATTTTGAAGATAAAAGGATATTTTCCTCAAGAATTCATTTCAAGTGTTTTCTCAAAAACATTTTCATCTAAGATGACATTATTAAATATGTGTATGTTTCAATTATAATGTCTCTATGATTAACATGGTTTCAATTTTATTATTATGAAATGATATCCATTTCTTTTATATAGATTATGTGATGATGGGATGATGTTTATGAACCCCATTTTATTCGTTGGGTTATTATGAAGGATGTATGTTTATTTTGTGGCAAATGTAAGAATGATTTCATTATGAGATGGGTGGGACCTATATCTCCCTCCATTGCATTGGGTAAAGATTTATATCTCATGAGATAGACATGGCTAGAATAGTAAGTTAATCTGGTTCATTGTTACAGGACTGAAACCAGGAGTGGACTTGATTCAGAAAAGGACTTTGTCCACTAAGATCGTCTTGGCAGCAATGCCTTGGCTACAATGGAAATCGTAACATGTGATTAATGGTTGCCACAATTACATGTTTTATTCCCATGATATTTTATCGTGATTGATGTTCCCTTATGATATATGCCTTACATACTTCCAAGATTCATATCTTTGCTCAAGATTTTGATGTTTAGATTTAATGTTCAAGTTTTTGCATTAAAATGTTTATGTATTGTTTTATATTCTCTATGTTTTCCCTTACTGGGCATTTGAGCTCACCCCTTTTATGTTTTCTCTTCACCATGATATAAAGAACAATTTTAGGTATGAAAAAAGGGGAAGATCTTTATGGGAGATGTTGAATATATTTCACCACAATTAGAAGATTATATTCCGAGATTCCAAAGACAATAAACTATTACGGTCGCTGTGTGTTTGTTTTTGTTATGTACTAAGTATTCTGAAAAAGTAATGTAATGTACATGTATGTCAAGCTTTGGGTCTCTACAATTGGTATCAGAGGAAATTTTTAGTCAACCTCAGGAAACTAGGATGTGAGAACTTTAGTGAGATCCCTGGAGATATTTCTAAGGTATGTGTAGGGATGTCCCTAAGGTAAAATATAAGTATATGTTATAGTCCTAGAATTAGGGTAAAGATCTTATAATTAAACCAAAGATGTTAGATATTGAAGGTACTCACCCTTTATTATGTTGTTTTCCGTAGAATGATTTTTTCCTCTCATACTATTCTTTTTGGGTTTTAGACGATGGCTGGAACCCGAAGGAACCGTGCCGATCAATGTAACGGACAATTAAAATATTGTCCTCCTGAACAAACAAATGTTATGGGATATGGAGTGCGAAATCTTATTTCTATACTTACACAAGCTATTAATCATTCTGGACATCCAAATGAGCAGAGAAGGGAATAATATTCTATTGAGTCCTTCATGAGGAAATGTCCACCTTCTTTCAGTGGGTCTTTTGATCCAATTTTTGATGAACAACGAATCAGTACCACTGAAAAGATATTTTCAGTTCATTAATGTTCTGAACAAGATAAAGTCATATTAGAAGTATATTGTTTGGAAGGTGAAGCTGATCAATGATGGAATCTTATCAAGAATACGAGGCCAAGAGATTAAATTGAGTCCATAGAATGGGATGAGTTCAAGAACTTGTTTTTCAATAAGTACTTCCCTCGTATTCTTCGAACAATAATTGAGAAGGATTTTCTTGAACTAAAGCAAAAGGATGGCATTTATGTTGGTATATATGAAGCGAATTTTAAAAGGCTTGCAAGGTATGCATCATGCTTTATCATCCAACCTGAAAGTAAAGTTGATCTATTATTCAGCGGCTTAAAACCAAATCTTCGAAGGGAATTAGCTATAAGATACTTCAGTAGCTATGAAAAAATTGTGTGTTGTGCTATCAAGGTAGAAATGGAATTCGGTGTTACATATCCATCTCATGGTTTTTACATGAAACGAAAGATGGAGTTCAAGGCGAAATCATATAATAATGGTGAAAAGAAGATGAATGTTTCCTTATGCTCAATGTGTGGGAAGAAGCATGGTGGATATTGTCTTAAAGGTACTAGAAAATGTTTTAAGTGTGGAAAAGAAGTTCATCGAGTAGCTGAGTGTTAAAATAATGGAAAAAGGGTTTCTAATGATTTGAATAATGAAAAGAATGTAGAGAACGCACCACCAACACTTTAATGCTTCAAGTGAAATGAAACGGGGCATTATGTTAATCAATGCCCTAATCCAAGGGTTAATGATGATCGACATGAGCAACAATTTAAGGAAAAGGACAAAGGGAAGTCACATGCGATCACTATTGGCGATGTTGAATATGACAACGATGTGGTGGAATGATTAAGTGTTTATGTAATGGGATTTCAAAATAATGTTGTATATAGTATCGTAGAATATTGGAATATTTATGTATTGGTCTATTGTGGTTTTTAATAATTTTATGGTACCGGTAACCATGGAAAGTGATTGAGATATTTATGGAAAGAAGATGATATGCACATAATGAATGGATAAGGAGAAAATGAAATGTTTGACAGTATTCATGACCTCATGATTGATATAAGGAAATAGTTATAAGATGGTTTGAGTATATAGAATTTTGGGGATTTGTTATGTGGAATGAGTTAAATTTTGACAACACTCATGTTTTCACTAAGATTCAATGGGTATTCATTTTTCAATAGAATACATGATTAATGCCTTCGAATGTTAGGAATGTGACAAACAAGACAAATCTTATGATATATGGGGATCAACGATGGTATTAACATTCTTGTTATATGAAATCTCTGGTAATCGTTTTCACTATAATATGAGAATGGACTGCAATATTATGGATAAGCCTAAAGATTGGAGTGGATTATGTGGGACATAAGTTAGTATTTTATTTTTAGAAAAAAAGGACAGCCTGCAGAACGAGCCACAACCCGTCGCATCAGACAAGGCTGTGGGAATCGAACCCACAACTGAAGTGCGACTGACCTTTATCGCCTGCCACTGGCCTACAGGAAGTCCCTGGTTAGTAGAAACTAGTTTTATTTTATTAAGCGGTATGATATATGAAGTATATGTTCATTTTTGGAATCGTAGTTGATTAATCACACCATAGATGGACTTATGTATATTTTATAACTTTTACTAACCTTTTGTTTGAAACAGATGGAATGACCCATCATTCTATCACATGATTTGTTAGCACTTCACGAATAACAAATTAAACATCATTTCATAAAGAGATGAAGTGGAAATTATTCAAAGCACGAACAACATTTAGATTTTACCAAAATCAAGCCAGTATTTCTTTTAATTAAAAATTTTCAACATTAGGGAAATGATATTGAAAACCAAAACTGTTGTCCTAATGCTCTTATATCCGACGAATCAGATGGTACCTTAGATCATCACAATTCTATGGCTTTGTGATTGTTGGATTTTTCATAGCCATGTTCTCTACCACTCTCTTTCAGAACATGATGGTTAGATTTCTCTTCTATATCCATATTTTCACCTATGTTCTCCTATATGGAAACCCAGTGATTAGAATATTTGGCTAACCATTACGTTTCATACTTTAGGTTTTAAAGCCAAGTTTTGGTATTCATTTTTACTATGTGGGTTTCTATTAAAGAAACTTTCGAGTAGTAAACCATTTATGACCCTGATGAATTTCGAGGGAGAAATTCATTTTAAGGGGGGTAGAATGTAACACCCCAAGATTTTATGAAAAATATTTTTTTTAATTTCATTAATGTCTATTGTTTTACGCTGCACCAAAAGGATCTTTCACAACACGCATCCCTGACTTTGCTTGCATTACACGCAAGCACGACCTTCCATGATAGCGTGTGTAGTACGCAATACCGAGTTTCACTAAACAACGATATGTTATATAAACTAGCCATTATGAATATTAATACCCACTTTTTAAAATTTTATAAATTTTATCTTTCAAAATGGACTTCATTTTTGGATTTAGAATATCGAAATTATCCAAGGGTGATTTTTTGGTATTTTTCTGAAAACATTCAATTATTGATGAATAGTGAAAACACTGGATTACTATTCAAAAACTAACTTTTTATTTAAATTTCTTTAGGAAAATATTGATACATAATACCTATATAAGTTCAATTTAAGTCATTGGATTCATTTTATAACAATTTTAGATATATAAAAAGTTTATTGAACTTTTCACCATCTTTTACCCACCTCCTAGGAGAATTTGCAAATTCACATAAAACGTAAATTTACCACTTATGTTAGTGGAATTTAGAAAATCGGAGAGACACGGTTAATATCAAGGACAAAAATGTGGTTCAATGAGATGAAAATAATTTTTGGTGAATAGTAACTTTTTACTTTTTTTCCACTGTTAAAAGTAAATACGGTAATTAAGGGTAAAAATGATATTATTATTACCCTAAAACATGCCCTAATTTTATTGGAAAAGTGTAATTCGACCAAAAACAACCTTAGGAATAATATATGACCATTTATGCCCACATGGATTAGATTAGGACATTTATTATTAATTTATTTAAAGAAGGGTTAAAATAGTTAAAATCAAAGTTTAATAACTAAATCATTTTTTATAGAGGGTTATACAGAAGATGAATTCGACTATAAATATTCATTAGAAAGATAAAATGATTTCCTACATAATGGTTTTTTCTTTATAATATTTCGACATTAAATAATTTAACTTATTTAGGAAACAATGACGATGTAGTAATTATCTTATTAATGAAATATTGACATAATTGATGTTATAAATACCCAAATAAATGTAATTTGAGACTATTTATGAATTAAACTAATTTTATAGGTTAATATGACATGTTATTATTGTTTAAGTTAACTTTGTTTGAACTAATCATTCTGTTATGATTTTAACAAAAATCAATTACCAAATAGTGTCAAAATTGAAATAAAATTGTTTTTAAAAAACATCTTATATTATTAATTGTTATTTTATTCCTAAAAATCTATGGTTCGGCCAAAATAAATAGATTAGGTTATATATATTAATAATAAACAACATGGGGTTCGTTTGGCTTGTTATATTAAGTTTATTAACCTTATAGTGTAAGAAAACAAGAAGACACGGTAAAAGAAAAATTATTTAACTTAAAGTTAAATCTAAATGAAAAGGTTAAAATAGTAACATAAACTTGTCTAAATTCTATTGGACGAGAGGATTTCGACCCATCCCCACCTTATCTTAGAAATAACTCAATTTGGAGCTATTAAAAACCGAATATGTCTTTATAATAATATAATATTTTTAGTTATTCCAAAGGTGCCCCTCTCCTCCCTTATAAAAGGGAACCTCCTCCCTCTCTTCCTCACACCACATTGAGCCTTCAATAATGGAAAAACCTGGCCAATTTCTCTTCTACACTTCCCTAGAAACATCTTAGAGCTTTTGGTCTTCTTCAAAGTCCAATTTTAGTGCCTTAAGTGGAGGTTTCAAAAAGGCGTGTTGAAAGAAGAGGTAATATCCGTTACCGATTCTTTCAACTTAATTTCTTCTTCAACTTCTTCTTCTTTAGTTGTTTAATTATGATGTAATAACATCAGTATCACTCATATACTGATATGTTATTATATGTATGAAACAACCCTATTTCACCATCTATCCATCCTACGGAAAATGAAATCACTGCGCGTGCGTACATACGGAATACCGTCTCCACGCCGTGGTGTAATCTATTTTCGACTACCACCTTACATGGATGGGTATAATGGTGTAAATAAATAACAATATATGATTATTTCAAAGTGATATTTATTCTGAATTATTATACATACACTTCAATGCAATTCCACGATCATGGGAATGATATCATCGTTCGTGCGTACGTACGGACTGCCTTCTCCACGACGCGATGAGATTCATTCTCCATGTTAACCATTCATGAATGATTATAAAGTATATAAAGTAAGTAATAATTAAATATATGACAAAATAATGATACGTGATTTATTTGTATATATATGTATGTCATCTACTTAATTTCATTCAATTCAACAAGGAAACGAAAACAGCGTTCATGCGTACGTACGACCTTCCATCTCCATGAACGGTGTATTTCATTCCTTTTATCGATCTATAATATATATGTATATGATGAATATATATTATATATAAATCATGTTTTAAATTCTGGAATTATGTAAATCAGGATATAAGTAATAATATCAAGAACGACAAGTCGAAACACATACGATAAATTAAACGATTTTACCCAAAACGCTCTTTAACATGGAATTTACAAATGAAAAGGTAATATAAAGTCATAATTGAACCATATATGATATCATAAAAATGAATATGACTCTGTAATAATTCAATGATATTATTTAAATCATTATACAAGAGGTTAGGATGCAAACGATGTATATCAGACATAAGGTAAGGGATAAATTTTCAATCTCATTTTTTATCTGAGATTGCTTATACGTAATTATTTACTGGGGTTACGTTTATCATCCATGACCATGTTTTCTAAAAATGTTTTCATTAAATGTTAACTATTGTTCCATGAATTATTAAAGTCATTTTTACCCTTTAGTGACTTTTTATCACATTTTATGGATGAAATCTTTCCTTTGGTTACCATATAAGGTACTTTTTGACTTTTCTGACAAAAGTACATGGAGAATGTTATTTTTAACTTTTACGGTGTGAACGGATTATTATGGTTTTTAAAGACTTATTTTCATGAGGCTTACTCCATAATATTTCATGAATATTTTCCACAAAATCCTTTTCATTTAAAATTTCATGACATTTTGTGAAAAGAAATTTATTTTGAAGATGAAAGGATATTTTCCTCAAGAATTCATTTCAAGTGTTTTATCAATACCATTTTTCATCTATGATGAAATTATTTCATATGATTATGTTTCAAGTATAATGTCTCTATGATTTATATGTTTTCACTTTTCTTATTATTAATTGATATCCATTTCTTTTATATTGATTATGTGATGATGGGAGGATGTTTATGAAACCCATTTTATTCGTTGATTTATTATGAAGGATGTATGTTTATTTTGTGGCACAAGTAAGAATGATTTCATTATGAGATGGTTGGGACCTATATCTCCCACCAATGAAATGGGTAAAGATTTATATCTCATGAGATAGACATGGCTAGAATTGTAAGTTAATCTGGTTCAGTGTTACATGACTGAAACGAGCAGTGAACTTGATTCCGAAAGGGACTTTTCCCACTAAGATGGTCTTGGAAACAATGCCTTGGATACTATGGAAATCATAACATGTGATTAATGGTTTCCACAATTAAATTATTTATTCCCATTCTATTTTATCATGATTGATTTTCCCTTATGATATATGCCTTACGTAGTTCTATGATTCATGTCTTTGCTCAAGATTTTGATGTTTAGATTTTATGTTCAAGTTTTTTCATTCAAATGTTTATGGATTGTTTTATGTTCTCTATTTTTACCTTTACTAGGCATTTAAGCTCACCCATTTTATGTTTTCATTTATCTAGGATAAAAAGAATGTTTTTAGGTATGAAAAAAGGGGAATAACTTTATTGGAGATGTTGAAGATCATTCACCACGATTAGAAGTTTATATTCCGAGTTTCTAAAGACACTAAACTATTACGGTCCTTGTGTGTTTGTTTTTTTACGTACTAAGTATTCCACAAAATTAATGTAATTTCCATATATGTCATGATTTGGGTCTCTACAAGCACGATGGTTCCTGCAGATAGACCTCAGGCCAGGCAATCACCGAATCAGAGCTTGAGAGAAGAATGAGGAGAAGATGGCCTTCAGGTATCGGTATGACCACTACGAGTTCTTGGTTATGCCCTTCGGCATAACCAATGCTCCAGCAGTGTTCATGAGTCGCATGAACATGATATTCTTGCCCTACCTTGATCTCTTTGTAATTTTCTTCATCAAAGGCATACCGATTTACTCGACCACTGAGGAGGATCATGCTTAACACATATGGGTAGTACTAGACACACTCCGAGAGCACCAGCTTTATGGTAACCTCTTGAAGTGCCAGTGCTGTATTCGAGAGATTCACTTTCTGGGACACATAATCTCGAAGGCTGGAGTTGCAGTGGATCCAGTGAATATCGAGACAATACTTTCTTGGGAGCCACCCAGGAGTGTGCTGGAGGTACGGAGTTTTCTTGGACTGGTTGGGTACTATTGGAGATATGCAGCATATTTCTCTAGAGTTGCTGCACCGCTTTCAGCATTGATGAAGAAGGGGAAATCCTCCAGGTGGTTATAGAGTTTCCATCAGAGCTTTTCAGGAGTCGAGGAAGAGGTTGACTTGTGAACCCATATTGAGGCCTCTAGAGGAGGGCGTTGGGTATGTAGTTTACAATGACGCATCAGGGACCAGAATTGGGTGTGTCCTGATGCAGTAGAGAGAATTTATAATGTATGGTTCACGGTAGTTTAGATAGAATGAGTATAACTATGATACCCATGAACTAGAGCTATTAGTAGTGGTCTTTGCCTTCAAGATGTGGTGGCCCTATCTGATGGGAGAGCCTTTTACAGTCTACTTTGACCATTACAGTCTCAGGTACATCTTGTCGAAGAAGGACCTGAACCTGAGGCAGCAACGATGTCTCGAGTTCCTCCAGGACTATGACTTCGAGATATTCTATACTCATGGGAAGGTGAATTTTGTAGTAGATGATATAAGAAGGAGGTCAGGCATTCAGCTTCTAGGATAGGCGACATAGCAGCTGGCCACGTTGCAGATATCATTTGTGTATAGAGATGAAGTAGCCTTTTAGCAGTCACTCCTCCACTTATTCAGCGAGTCAGAGAGGCACAGTGTAAGGACGTTGACTGTGATACGTGACGTGCTCATATATCCTTAGGGCATGCACCAGATAGATTTTCAGAAGGTGGAGAGCACATCATCCTCTTTAGAGGATGTACCATGGTACCAGTTTCACTACAGGAGGAGGTGTTGAGAGAGTTCCACACTTCTCCTCTAGTGGTACATCCAGGAGTGGTGAAGACGTATCATGACCTTCGACAGTAACACTGGTGGCTATATATAAAGAAGGAGGGTGCAATGTTTGTCTCTCGATGCATCCCTTGTCAGCTAGTGAAGGCAGAGAACTAGGTTCCATCAGTCTTGGATCAACCATTAGAGGTCTCAGAGTGAATGTTGGATGAGATATCCATGGATTTCATGATGGGACTTCCACGCACATCCAGAGGACACTACTCTATCTGGGTGATCGTAGAACGACTCACCAAGTTGGCCCACTTCCTACCGTTCAGAGATTAGGGATCAGGGGAGAGCCTGGGACACCTCTACATAAAGGAGATCGTACATCTTCATGGTGTGCCATCAATTATAGTCTCTGATCAAGATGCTCGTTTCACATCCTGGATATGGATGGGGTTGTAAGAGGCTTTCAGAACGCAGCTTCGCTTGAGCACCGCCTTCCATCCTTAGACAGATGGCCAAACTAAGAGGACCATTCAGACTCTTGAGGACATTCTCAGTGCATGAGTCCTCGACTTTAGTCACTGTTGGGAGGTTCACTTGCCCTTGGTAGAGTTTTCGTATAACAACATCTACCACTCATCAATTGGGATGGCACATTACGAGGCACTTTACGACCGACCATGCAGATCGTCTATGTGCTAGACCGACCCAGGGGAGTCAGCATTTGTAGGACCATAGATGGTGCAGGCTATGACAGAGAATGTGGAGATCATCCAGGAGTGGATGAAGCCTGCACAGAGCAGATAGAAGTCCTATGCTGATAGTAGAGGGTGACCACTGAAGATCGAGGATGTTGACCATGTCTTCCTACGGGTGTCACCTCGACGAGGTCTACGGTGATTTGGCCGAGGCAGAAAGTTATTTATGTGATTCATTGGACATTTCCAGGTCCTCAGCAGAGTAAGCAAGGTGTCTTACCACTTGGCCTATCCACATCAGTTTCTCCGGGTGCACGACGTCTTCCACATATCTCAGCTAAGGAGATACATGCATGACCCATCCCACATCATAAACCATGGGGAGCTGGACATCGTTTACGAGGCGACATTCACGGAGGTTCTTGTGGAGATTGAGGATTTACATGAGTGTTTTCTACGTGGATGGTCGATTCCTCTGGTATGTGTTAGCTGGCAGCACATGAACCTCTAGGAGAGCACATGGGAGCAGGAGGCTCTGATGTGTGCTAAGTACCCCCATTTGTTCCCGTAGTGTGTATTTTATCTTACTGGGACGTAAAGCTCGGAGGAGGGGAGAATATAATGACTCTTAATTTTCATGGACTTTATTTTAAAAATAATGGAATTTTACGAGTCTGCAGTTTCTGACGGTGCCTGATTCCGAGGCCCGATGTGACCGGAATCAATTTCTGATGTTTTGTTCGGGTACGTTCAGTAAACGTACGTGCGGTATTTTATATCTGTTGAAACAGTGCTCGGAATCGAAATCCAAGGACACCAATGAACTCAACGTGCCGATATTCTCTTAAGGAGACCTTTACCGCAGTTTCATTTTGTCGAGAGCTGATGTAAATTTTGGGGGTTTTCTAAATAAATTAAATAAAAATATGACTAACATATTTTTATGTAGGTGGTTGTTTAATCCTCCAAAGGGAAGTTGTAGGTGGGGCCAACCCCCACATAACCTCTCGTGGGAGGATATTATGTGGTGGGGCCCACTTGATCTCAAACCCGATAAACACCCCTTTATACCCCTTCAGCTCCCCATTAATAGGGGAAACTGTTGGACTTCCCCTTAATGGATCCAACACAATTAATTAATGACTTAATTAATTAATTTGAGTGTTTGAATTCATTTGAATTCATTATGACAACATTAAAATAAGGGAACATAATATTTTATTATGGGTTGGCATAATCGTTGGAGATCTTGGGAGAACTCTTGGAAAAACACAATCGTCTCGACGAAGAATGCTCCATGTCTCCGAAGAACATGAAACAATATCTTCTATCTTCTTTAACTATAGTAAAGGAGGGAAGAACCACTTCCCACGAAGTACACCGAGGTTGTCATGTCGACTTAACTTCACTGAGATCTACTCCCTCCCACGTTTACAGATGGATGTACGTCTTTCGCAACACCTGTCTTCCGTGACACGTCAACGTACAATGACAAATTTGAGGTAGGGGAAATTGGATTGTTTTTATGTACGAGTTATACTCTTATTTCCTCATAGTGTGTCGTTCTCTTGATGAAGAATGTTAGAAAACGTAATGAGGAGGGTTCATACCGCATGAACATGATCCGACCATCCCCCGCCCCTTATTTGTTGTTCTCATTGTCTTGACATCGGAGGCGGAGTCGAAAGGGCGCGGTGTCGTCGCACTGCGCTAGAGAAGAACCGCGGCAGATGAAAGTGGGCCACAGTAGATGGAAGCGGGGGTGCCAGCAACTGGAGGCGGCGTTAGTGGCGGCAGCCGCACGCCGGCCGCATGGCGGGACCAGTTGCCGCTCAGGCCACCTGGTCCATGGGACAACCGACTGGCCGATCCGGCCGGTCCGCATGAAGGAGCCGCGACGCACGGAAGCACCGCGTGGAGGGAGACTGCGGCCCGCATCCTCGGGTCGCTCGGTTGGGCGAAGAAGCTGTCCATGTGTTGGACAGGCTGGATAATCACAGCGCCCGTAGGTGTAGCGTGAGGAGAACCGCGGCCAGCATCGCGGCCCACGTGCCTTGGGCAGAACCAGCTGGCTACGGTCGGCCGGGTAGAGGAGGAGGTGGCGCCGCTTGGCATTGTTGGGAGAACCGCACCTGGCTGTAGAGTGGGGGGGGGGGGGGTCCATAGGTGGGTCGTTCCCCACCGGACCGGGCCGACCCCCTGCCGGGTCGGACCCGCCAAGTTGGGTCGGGCCGACCCGCCAGCCCACTGGGCTTGACGGGCCGGTCCCGTCTTAACTTAAATGAGAATAACACCTAGACCACGTGTCCAATTGATGCACTGTCTGTGGAAATAGGACCCTCATGATGAGGTGGTCCTTTTGAGATACTCTAAGTGAGATTTGGGAAATTTTGGAAAATTTCCGGTTTGGTTCAAACGTAAAATCCAACTGGGCCCCTAGAACGAAATTGCCAATAACTCTCAGACCAGGCGTCCAATTGACGTGCCATCTATCCCATTGGGTTCCTTTTGATGAGACAGAACTATGGTATCCATCAACTAGATACTTTGTGATAGTTGATGTATTGACAATTGGCATGAGGAGCGGACCCTCCCAGAATCGAGTGAGCTGTGTGCGAGAACCCTAGAGCTGGCTGCGATGACTACTCTACCGAAATCCTACATGGGTTTGACTACGACTACTACTATACCGGAATCATATGTAGGTTAGACTACGATGACTACTGTACTGGAATCCTATGTGGTTTTGACAGTGATTACTACTGTACCAGAATCCTTCATGGGTTCAACAATGATGTCTACTGTACCGGGATCCTCCGTGGGTCCGACAGTTCTAACTTCTATTCCAGTATCCTATGTGGGTCCGACCGAATAACTGGTCCTATATCCCATGTGGGTCCAATAGCTTAGCTGGTCCTGTATCCTGTGTGGGTCCGAAAATAGAGATGAATCAGTGACTACATCTGATCATCTCTATCACTCTATGAAAGATGTGTACCTATGTGAGCTCAGTATTGTCTTTCAATCATTATCATCATGGGGATTGACTTTACTTCCTTTGGGGACCGGATTGGGCTTGGTCTCGAGAGTTGGAGCTGAACTATTATTGGTATCATAGGTATATGTTTGGGAATATACCTAAGTAATGTTGGATGATACTTCGTGTTTGTATCTCTCTTCGGTGGTTTATCATTAGTGGATTCTTGGAGACCTACATGGGTCTCTGGGTCCCCTACTTATTATTGTTATACTCACCCCTTAATGGGCTTCACCTGCACCTTGTTGTGTTCTGCTCAGATGACGAAAGACAGTGAGTGAGGCTGAGGGTGACGGGTGGAAGACTTCTATGAGCTGGACAAGATGGGCCATACTGTAGAGATGATTTGTTCAAGTTTTGTACCTTCCCTTTAGGTAGGATTCCCCATTGGACAATCCAGGAGCTGTTTTCCATTTTTTACTTTCACTTATACTAGTTTTTCTATTTGGTTTGTATGCTGGCCCACATACTTTCAGTACACCATAATTTTCTATTTTAGTACTTGTTTCCTCTAATTCATGTGTTCAGACAGTGTGTGTTACTGGTTTAAAGGCAATACCTTCCCTTTTTATCAGATATTCCCCTATGGTGCTACTCTCCATCACCTGGCCTATGGATTGCAGGCTTGGCGTAGTCATGGCACGGGCCCCCAGGACAGGTCGTGACAATTTCCATGATCATATGATGTTGTGTTCTCTATACCATGAATCTATATTTTTATTCATGATTCATACATTTTATGTTATCATTTTATACCTTATAACTTAGGTTATAAGCTTCCTTTTTCCACATGTATTGACATACTCGATTTTTTTCTCATTCATTTGTACTATGTATTCCCCATGCTATCCTTTGTCATTATAGGTGATCTGTGGGAGTTAGGAGAATTGTTTGGAGATTAATAAATAGATATTTTATTCTAAATTCAGGTTATCTAATTATATATGCAGTCTTACAAAGACTTTAGGATTTTCGATCCTTGGATTTTACATAATTGATTTTTAGGAATAAAATCATTTAATAATATGTGTAAATTTGTGGGGTCATAAAATAAATACAATAAAAATTTTCATTAATTTTTATATTTGTCCCTTAATGGACATTATTTTAATTATCCCAAAATTTAAAATAATATTTCATAGTCAGTAAGTATGATTAGAAATGTTAAAATTGTAAGCATTATAAATCTGTGAGTGAACTTTAATGACAAAATTAGTTGATTAGAATGAAATTTTGTTATTTTAATAATTGATGTACTATGGAATTTTAAACATTATTATGTAAGAGGACGTCCTAATTCATTAATACTAAAAACCTCAATGTTATTTTTAAGATGAAAGTGTTCCATGAATTCATTTGGATGTTTTTTTGGATGGCTATAATTGTTTCATGATAATCGGTGTCATTTATGAAATTGATAAATAATGTGTTTATTATCTGATTTAAGAGTGTGGGTTTGTCAGTGTTAGAGTTGGAATGATAGTGGAATTTATATGATTTTAGAAATTGATTTTTTCATGTGAGTTTAAAATATCAGTTATGGATACCATCATGCATTTATAAGATCAAGGTTGATCATAAGATTTAAAGAACATACATCCATTTTAATATTTCATGTAATTTTACTTTAAGGTGATTTATGTCAATTTTTATGACATTTATTTCGTTTTATTTCAATTTTTATGGTATTTTTTTCCAAAAAGTATATTTTTTTTAGTGAAAGTGTATTTTGTGAAATTTTTATTTTAAACTTTTGGAGTATAAATTGAATGGTATTGAGTATCTTTAGGGAATAGATAATATTTATTGTTGAGTAATTCTTGTTAATTTGGTGACTATGTAATTAATTTTATTTTTTGAAATGTTATCTAATCTGAAAACATTATATAACTAATTTATTTGGAACAAAATATGGATTTTTTTGGAATTTTTTATTAAAGGATGAAATGTAATTTATAAATATATTTGATTTGTTTTTTTGGATTTATGGAGATTAATAAAAACTATTAAAAAATTATAATATTTTTGAGATTATATAATTATTTTTTAAATATTTTTTTTATCCTACATTCTTTAGGAGTGAATAATATTGTTTATATTTAGATATTAAACTAATATCAGAAGAATATATGATCATGTCCTTCTAATTGTTGAGTTATAATTTCATTTTGAAAACATTGATGCGCTTATGGGTAATTATTTATGGATTGATAAACTATTAACGATAGTGGATATTTAATAGGCTATCAATATTAATGTACAATATATAAGTAGTGGAAATTATCTTACAACGTTGTATCCTTTTTTATTTATATAATTGTTTAAGGTAACAAGAAAGATATTTTATGATTTTTTTCATCATCTTATCCAATAGATGTTGATTTTTGTGCATCGTGCCTAAAAAAATTATTCATTATTCATTTCCTATAATAAGTTATTTGATAGTAGTGTAAATTAATCAAATTACTATGAATATATTTAATTAATAATATAAAATTTCTTTAAATCAAGTAATCTTATTTTTCTTTATTCTCCATCCTAATGGTAAAATAATCCCTTAACTCCTAAAAAAGGCATTCAAATAAAAAAAATTAAACTTTTACCATTATTTATGATGAATTTATGGTCAATTACCTTATAAAAAAGTATAATAATTTCACATAAATGGATATTAATTCAATGTTAATGATTTCACTTCTAGCCTGTGTTTTCTTACTATAGAGACATCATTATGTTCTATTACGGCCGACCTTTATATTTCCCTTTCCCTCCATTCAAAAAAATGTTTTATTATCATTTTTATGGTGTAGGATTTCAAAAATAAGTAGATAAATGTATAAACCGTTGAGTCAACATTTTCAAGATAAAATGGAAATGATTAAATTTCTTAGGTGGGTGGTGTAGAACATAATATATTAATATTAAATAATAATTCTATATTTGGTAGCGTAGAGGACACACAACAATAAACATAAATGAACAACAAAATAACATTATATTATATATGAATGTTATATCTTAACAATTGAATTAAAGGTTCTATAATTGAGTAACTAAATTACAAAATATTAATATAATTATACAACTCAATAAATATTTTATGATAAAATATTTCAAAAAATCATCTCAATTTTTAGAAAAGTCATTTTCTACATAAAAAATATGTTTTTATAAAAAATATTATTTTTTCTTTTCTGGGATTGAATAATATAATTACTTTATTAAAACATAAATAAATTTAATTTTATAAAATAATATAAATTTTGAAATCATAATATAAAAATATCTCAATTATAAAATTTTGTATTTCTTTAAAAAATAAAATTTTCTCTGTATAGTGAAAAATTAATTATTTTAAAAAAATTGTCTTTACATACAAGAATTCGAAAATACCCAATTTTGAGTTGAAAATAATTTTTTTGGTTCTATTTTATTAATAATAATCTAATTACATTGACTAGAATTAAAATTATACATAATAATCATATAAAAGTAGTTTTATACTTGGAGACAAATTTATATAGAAAGGAATTTTACATCACATTTTATGGGTCTATATTAAATATAGTTAATCCAATTATAGGGATAAAATTTGATAAAACTAATTCCATATTTTTAATAAACATTTATAAACATTTTATAGAGTCAAACTATATTTTTTCTCAAAATAATAGGAATCCATAGTTTAACTGTTGCCCCATTTGGGAAAAAACTGAGAAAACATGGAGAAATTAATGAAATAAGCTTAAGAAATCATCCATACACATTGATATATTTCATTTCATGTGTTTTATTTTAAAAAAACCATTATATATTTTAAAATAATGCATTTTGGTTCCATTTCTATTTACATTAATCTTTTTATTATGTTAAGAAATGGAATATTCAAAAATATATATTTTTCATTTTGATATGAATATTTTTTTCGATTGGATTAAGAAAATTCCTAATAAGTTATAATATTTTATTTTTAATAAATATAGTTTTTTTATGATGTTAATTTTTTTAGCGATGAAATAATTACTACAAATTATTACGTAACATCGATAGCTCCTTGTAAAAGTTGTAGAGAAATAATATTAATGGTAAAAAATAATAAATATAGTATTTATTATTTCATTTATTATTATTTATTATTTTTTCATAAATATAATTTATTATTAATATTTTAATATTTTATAGAATAATAAAATTACAAACAATATATTTTTGAAATATTTAATTATGTGAATTGTCCATAAAATGAAGTTAATGATACATTATTTTAAATAAAAATTCAATTAAAGACATAAAATTCAAACAAAAAATATATTTTTCTAATTGAATTTGTAATGGTTAGTAATATTACATATTAACCACTATTGGGTCTCCTTTATTTTATTGTATCTTTCTTAGCCCCTAAGAAGTAGAAAGGTTTGATATCATAGTAATTGTATAATGTTTTAATTAGTGGTGTGTGTTTAAACTAAGAGATAATGTTCATAATATCACATAAACATGTTTCAATTTTATTCGATGGTATAATTTTGGTAGAGAATAATCCCAACATAAAAATATATACATTTTTTGCAACATGGAAATGATTAAAAATTATATTAATTTCAGACATTAACTAATTTCAATGTTTCACCTCTCCTCACATATGAAAGGAAAACATCACTCCTATCATCCAAACATTTTTCTAGGCCACTTATATTTCCCAAAATCTAGAACAATATCTTTTTAATGTCTATAAACAAATTATAGAGGTAATGAGATTCATATAAACACATCCATAGGACCCTCAAGAAGAGATACATAATATTTCAATTAATGAGAAGGTAATATTATTAACTATGAAATTTCATTTTATATATTCTTCTAAATCATTAAATTATATCATAAACCTTAAAATATAATAAAATTAGTATCTCCCATGTATTGATATTTTATAATATTAATTTCATAAATTTTCAACACTTAATTCCATAAAATAAGAAATAAAATCGGTGTTCATGAATACATGAAGTGTCAGGGCTCATGAACCGATGTCTTTCACTTTTCATTATGGAATATCATTATTGGCTATGAAATTTTATATTATGATTAAATATTATAATTATAAAATAAAAAATGTCATTTAAAATCTGCCAAAAGAATTTGTTTTGAAAAGATTCATTATAGAGAATAGTCTTCTCATACATGGATATTACATATTTTTAGACGAATATTTATTACATTTCAGAAACACTTGCCAATGGACTATAATAATTTAGTTTCATTGGAATCATGTAACAAAATATTATAATCTCCGGATATATTAGAAATTTGCTCTTATAAAGTTTAACCAGTTTTGTACACTTCATAGAGACACACTACATAAATAATTTCATCCAATCCTAGGGAAAGGAAACAAAGAAAATGGAAATATCATTTCAATCTAATGGTAAATATAAGAGATACAAATAAATTATCTCATGAAATAATAAAACCAAAAAAAAAGAATGAGATAAAAAACATAACATATAACCTTCAGACCTAACTAGAAATAGATAATAATCATGTGTCAAGGAATAGAGATTGTGTGGTTATAAGGAAAAAAATGTAATGGAATAAAAGAATATTAGCCACGAGATTATACCATTTTAATAAGGCCTAGATTTATGGAAAACATATGATCATAGAAATTCATTTCCATATTAGTCTTGGTTGACTTCCAATGCTACCACAGTAGAAAAAGTACCTTACTAAATCACGTTCACTAAATGATCATTCCCAATCATATAGATTCATGTTCACATACCACTCAATTCCTTTCTATATCATGACATATAAATAATTACCCCATTTATTGGAGGTTGATATAGTTCCCACACATCATAGAATGAAAACCTTATTTCTTTAGGGTTGTTGATTAATTCATCAATGAGTTTTTTGATCCCTTAATGGTCATGTAATAGTGTTCTATTAGGTCATATTATTCCTCATCTAATGTGTTGACTATAATAATGACAAAATTGGTTTTCGAAACATAGATAATGAAAAGTGGGAAAAATTAGGTGGAACCCTGGAAAAATAAAAAGTGGAAATAGATGAGGTGGTTCAGTATTCAAGAATAATATATACTTTGGATTAAACATCTATGACACACCACATGAATACTTATATAGTAGCTCCGTCAAACAACTTGTGAGAGTTGAGTCAATTTCTTGGATTCAATTATTTATTTTTCATGTAATTTTCTATAACATTCCTAATAAATTTGTTTTTGACTCATTTTTTAATCAATATGTAATGTGAACCAGCCTTTTCTATTTATTCAAAAAGTATTTTAGTTTAATTTTCATTAAGGAAATTATGGTTTATGTAAATATTATCTTCTTTCATACATTTTTTAGTTTTCTCCCTAAGATGAATTGATTTATTATATTAAAAATAATGTTGATTTGGTTTACTATTTGAGTTCACATAATGAATTGAAATATTAATTTTATTTTCATATAGTGTATCAATTTATGTTCTATGAAAATGTGATATTCCATTATTGAGGTGAGTTATTGAAAGATGAATACTTATATTTGTTTATTTTTACTAAATAAATGTTGTTTTATCATCTGGAATTAAAATCCAACCGGAACAATGAATGAATTTCAATGGTCCCACCATGATATATAATAATATAATTCTAGTGATGAACAATAAACATTTCAGTCAAATTTTTCTACTTTAGTAATAAATTTGGATAAAGTATGGTCTAATGAATCATTATCCTATAAAAACACATGATATATATTGCAACACATATTTTTTTGGGTTCATGTTATTATAGTATAACCTTTTAATATTCTATTACACCATTACTAGGTCAAATCCATATTTTAGCACATTGAATTATTAATCCCACAACAACAAATTTTTCCCAATTCATTAACATAATTTTTTCAAATTGTTAATATAATGAACATAAGTTTTATCATTAAAATTCCTTTCTAAATAAACAAATTACTTATTTTGTAATTATTCTGTTGAAAACAAATGAATTAAATTTGCGATTTATGATATTTATATGTTTTATCCTATTAGAATTAAAATAATATCAATCCTCATAACCATTGATATAATAGCTATTATAATGTTATTTTATTATTAGTGTATATTATTCCCATTATGATTAATACAATCTATAAAGATAAAGAAAGTAATATCCTTAAATAGTAGGATCATATCCTATAAATCCCATTTATTAGAGAAGTTAAGGGAGAATTAATCACAAGGATATCCCCTTGTCCATGTACATGAAATGATTCCACAAAAAATCACAAGAGACAATATTTACTTTAGAAGTTAAAGCCTATAGAGATCACGGTTTAGACGTTGTTTTTTGATCCACCATAAAAATTCAACCATCACATAACATACACTTAGTGAATTTTTATGTGTAATAAAGGTCTAGGTATATAGACCTTAAAATTTTGAATATATATATATATATATTTGAATAAAATAATTATTATTTTTAAATTTAATTTCATTTTAAATTTTAAATAATAATTTTGGAATAATAATTTGATATAAAATGAAACAAATTATATTTTTGAGAAATGTATACATTCAATGAGGAATATTTTTCCCATGAAATATTGAATTCATTAATTAAATGTTAGTTAATGAAATTATAAGGTAATATTTATTAAATTTAGTATATAATGAAATTTTAAGAACTAAATTGAAATTTTTATATGGGTCTGAAAAATATTATTATAAAAAACATATATATTTAAATACAACGTGATTTTCAATTTAAATAGTCACAGTTTTATGTATATATATATAATTATTTTAATAAATTAAATATATCTTTGAAATTATAATGTAAAATATATCCAATAACTTTTTTATAATTTTTTGAGACAATAGTATTTATCGGTAAAAATTAAATATTTATTTTTTTTATGTATTTATTATGACATTGTCGAAAAATTTATTAAATAAGTACAAAAAAGATAATAAATGACCATAATTATATTTAATATTTAAAATAATTTGTTTTTGAATTTATTTGATTATTTTTATTGATATGTCATTAATCTTACAAAACATATATTATATTTGATGGTTTTAAAATAAATTATTTATATGAACGACTCACAACTATAACAAAAAAATTATTATTAGTAGGAGTGTCGTTTTTTATCCATATAAAATAATAAAATTGACCCCTCTATGTAAGAATACTTGGGCCAAAATAATAGGATGGTTTTTGGTTTGGATTACATTAACAAATTGAGTTTGAAATCTGGGATTTTATCTTAATTATGAAACAACCTACCTTTTTAAATAGAATCCCACCCATCATCCCATTAATCATCACTCAATAACCATTAATAAGAACATTACACTTCTCCTCAATCTATATATCCCTCCCAAAATGTAATAATATATTAAAATGTGCATCCCAATAAATTAGAAAAATCATGTCAAGCTAAAGGATCCTTTATTCAATTATTTAATCAAATAATTCCTTATGTTATGCATTTTTATTTCCAGTTTTATATATATATATTTTAGGAAATATATCTTACTCAACTTATGATTTCCATGTAATTATTGACCCCATTAACTCTAGTTAAAAACTTCTATAATTCATTATTGTACCTCATTGTTATAGGGAAATTACACTATAATTTTCTATAAAAAATTATTTAGTCAATTCCCAATTCCCTTTCCACCCATGGGTCATTTATTAGGGAGATCAATGATTTTAAATAACATTCCATAATAATGGTATTAAATGTAGCCAATGAAATACTAATAATGTATGATCTATGTGGCACACATATGGATATATATGAATATGATATTGATTGGTGGGATCAGAAATATATAGACCTCTACTGTATTGTGTAATTTTTTCATCCCATGAGGTTCCGTTTATAAAGCATGAGTGAAAACCCTAAATTCACTTTATTATTATTTATTGGTTTCTAGTCACGAAAAATGATTATGATTTCATGTTTTTGGTTATTTCCACATTCCTATGTTGACATTATTATATCATCTTATAACATGCTTCGATATTAAAACATATGATTCTCTACCCTATGAGTTTTCCATTATAGGAATATTGACTCACATGCACTACTTCACCTTTTTATATTCTTTGATTATTCCCCAACTAGGATTTACCTCTCACCCCTTCCAAATGCGTGTCCCCGTGTTATCCCATGATGTTTTAGAAGATCATGAAATTTTAATGGAATGTTATGGAGTTAAAGTTTTTGTATTTGTATTTATATTAAAACATGTTATTATATATACAAAATTTAAAACAATGAAGTATGAATAAAGATCATTATGGGTTATTATTAAATGTATTATTATATATTAAATCATGAAATATTGTATGTAAAATATATGGGTCATCATAGTTTGAATAATAGAAAATGATATTTATTATTTAATTAATATTAGAAAGAACTTGAAAAATACTTAGGGATACTAATCAGATGAAAACATACACAAACTTTTTTAGATTTTTGGGTATGTTGTTTACAAATAAATACATCAATACAAATATAAAACAAGTATATGTGGATCTTTAATAGATTAACACAAGGGGTCATAACCCTGACAAGGTAACATTGAGAAGTACTCAATAATAACATATATCATTACAAATAAACCTTTTTGAACAATTTTTTCGAAACTCATGATGGATAGGCTTTTGAATATTACCAAACTCAATAAAATACATTATTAATGGTGCATGGATTACTAATTGATGTCATGGTAGGAAATATATCATGGATAACTTATACTGAATATTTGAAATTAATAATTCATTGAATATATGACATTTATTATTTATCCACTTAATGTTAATGGTTACCAATTTAAGTGTTTTAATTAAAATAATTGATCCCTAATTTTCATTTATTTGATAAAATAGATAGAAATTATAGGATCCATGTTAAAAATCAATTTTAAGAGTAATGTTTTGGATCCCAAATAAGATTCACTACTCAGTGAGAGTATGTGTTTGGAAATTCATGGAAATTATTTTTCTATTTACTAATGTTTTTAATAGAAAAAGGAATCATTCATAAATCCCACATTCCCCAATAGATCCTATTTTAAATTGATATAATTATATAAAATATTACTCAATATATTAGTGAATAATCTAACAATTTAATAGAATATTTGTTGATCAACTCCATTTAAATGATCTAATCCATCCATCAATGTCGTTAAAATTAGATTTTCATACAGTATTTCTAGCATATGGAGGTAGAAATTTATCATTTGTGGATGATAATAAAACATATGAATCTTCGTGAAGAGAGCAACGAAATCTAAAAGAAAGTGTTCTTGGAAATATTTTGGGAAAACTACTTCACCCACAACCTCCATCATAAAATGGATAAAGATTTAATTTCCATAAATAAATTATTATGATCATATCTGGTTGTATGAAAAAATATCATAAGACTTCCATTTTATTCCTCCAGATTTTCATTTACCAAGAATGTAATTTGGACCACTTCTTTTTTTGAATAAAACAAATCCAATAGATTGATTTACCAATTAAATTATTTGAATTGTTTAACGAATCTTTTTATGTTCCCTCAATGTTGAATTGGAGATCTATGAATCCCAATTCTTTCATGGGTTTCGATAAAATAAGAATATAATTTAATTTAATTATATAGTGTTACAAAAATTCACTTGAGGGGAATGAATTAAAAATATAACTTTAGAAGACCAATATTTCCACACATAGATATTACATGTTTTTATGTTAATATACAATATAGAATATCTTTATTTACTAGAGTTCCATATAAGTTTAATCTATTTTGAGACTATTTACACTATCTTATAATTTTATAGATGATCTTCAATATCTCCCATAAAGATCATCTCATTTATTATTAATCACAAAAAATCCCAATAAAATTGAAATTTTCATGACCTACAGACTGTAACTATATGAAAGGTTGAGCTCATGTGATCACTATATGTAATAAAACAAAATATACGATCAAAAAAATAGATAGGCATGAAAACCTAAACATGGATTTAGAAAACCATACACTTAAAAACAATTATCATAATATAGATACATGTAATAATGATTGGATGTTCATTTGACTTGAATCATAAGAGAATATTGGAACATGATCTATAAGCTCATGTCAACTGAATAATACATAGATTTATTTCATACACAAGAGTATATAACATAGTAAAATAATTATAAATATATAAATGATCACTCATTAATTTAGTTAAATTATATTAGGCCCCAATATTAACTTATGAACACTATACCAAGTCCATATACATCATTAAGGACATGAAAGATATGTCAACAAAAAATATTTCTATCCTGTGATTAGTTACAAACATAATATTGTGAACCGGTATTCAGGTTCACACATACCATTGAGAACATGAATTCATGTTCATGAAGAAGATTTTAATAATATTATATATTTCATTTATAAATAATAAAAAATTATTTATCCATCATTACCTATGGAATTTAAGGGAGATATAGGTATCACCAATCAAATAATGAAAATTATATTTATGTGTGTTATAAGATTTTAAAAAATTCATCATATCATAACCCATTAAATTAAATTGGTTTTTTAAACATATATTCAAATCATAACCTGTGAAAAAGTGATTGGATACGTAATAAATACATCATTTAATCATATAATAACCTATTGATGATTAATTTAGTTTCAAAAGAAAATTATGATGTCCTACCACAACGAAGATAAAAATGGTTTGAAAAATATCTTATCATGGTAAACCATACTGAGAAAAAATAATAATTGTATCATTGGTCGAATTCCCCAAAAAAGTTGAAGTTATAATAAATGATTTCATATTTAATTGATAATTATTTTGATATATCATATGGAAAATTTCATGAGTAGAATAACATTCCATTGAGAATTATAATTTAAACTAAAAAACAGAATAATTCATGGAAATACATCTATTTTAAAATAACTATAGAAATTAATAAATCAATATTCAAACTAAATAAACATGATTATTGTGTAAAGGTTTATTCATGAAATACAAATTAATGTATAGATTATTTTCAAAATTTACATAAAGGACAAACTTGAAATGTTTGGAATATGAAATAATGATTCATTACAAAAAATGTTTTTAAATAAATATTTAAACAAGGGTAAAAATTAAATTATTAAATAATTTAAAAATTATAAAAATAATTATTGATTTTTTTATAAATTTTAATTTTGGAGGTAAAATATTTTTTGATTGAACATATAAATAAAATATTTTTCATAAAAATACTCATTTGAACTCGTGAGTAAAAAAGATGAAAATTAAGGTAAAAAATTTATTCCCATGAAATAATATTAAGATATGAAAATTCAATAAAAAGTCATGAGATTTGGATCATAATATTTTAAAATAAAAGATATAATCATAAGAAATCTTGATAAAGGATGATATTTCCGCATAAATCCATTGAAACATGGTAATTATTTGAAACATTATGAACATGAAGGTGAGATCCTTAAATGGATATGTAATCACCCTAGTATTCATAAATATAAAAATATTATAAATTCTTATAAAATATATACACCTCATATAAGAAACATGTTGTGAATAGGGAATTTACCTCAAAAGAGTGAATGTGATATTGAAATCCATTACCTTAGTAATGATCTTTTAAATAAAAATATAAAAAAATTTAACATAAAATGAATCATTAATTTCTATTAAAGGATGATATTTTTGATATAACATGTCAATGGGGAAATATATACCCCCACACAAAAGAAACAAGTGGTGAAATTTTGTTTGTCTCCGATAAA
The DNA here is from genome assembly GCA_963277665.1 of Viscum album. Taxonomy (NCBI): domain Eukaryota; kingdom Viridiplantae; phylum Streptophyta; class Magnoliopsida; order Santalales; family Viscaceae; genus Viscum; species Viscum album. The sequence goes on along the minus strand of OY728151.1, from coordinate 1,493,905,826 downwards.
TAAATGGGATAATATAAATCTCATACCTCAATTCTCGAATTCTATCATACATATTCGATAATAAAATATAATAATAATATCATTATTAATAATCCATTAAATAACTATAAATATGTATATATATTAAAATATATGAATTAAATAGGTCTATTCATTGCCTTTTTATTAAAAATTCCTAGTTGAAGTCGTATTTTTGAAAAAAACCTCGTTATTTATTAAATTCACATTTTGTTGTATATTTTTGAAAATTTATTTTTGATCATTTTTCATTGAACAGATTTTATTCATTAATATAATAATAATAATATGGAAATAATTATCATATTAATACTTGCCAACATGATGAGCGGTTCCCGCACTACCGGCATGATGATGAGCAACGTCCCAGCCAAGAGTGTTGTCTTTCATCTAGTCATTGATCACACCTTCGTGCTTGTGATGCCCCTCATCCTTGTGCCCATGCACCACACAGTGAGAAACTTTCTTATCCATCTTTTGTTAGTCGTGTCCTATTTAGAGCGCCTCACAAATATTGTGAACGATCCCTTCCATTTATTCTCCATTCTTATTTCCCTTATAGTATTCATACATACATAGTACTTTTAGGCTCAGTAATGATAAATGGTTTTTATTAATGTTGTTCGTTATGAACATGTTGACCATATGATTTATATAGAAATGGGTAACATTTCCATTTCTCAGTGACCATTATGAAAACATGTTATGTAATATTTTATATTTAATTAATCATTATAATATAACAAATAAAATCATATTCCTTTTAATATATTTATAATTGTCATCCTTGTTGTGCGGTGATTAAAATTGATGGTTACACTACTTTGTGAAGGCAGAAGTCGACATGTAGATGAACGAAGTTATAATAATTAAATTAATTAACATTTAAGAAATAAAATTATACTTTATATATTAATAATTATATATATTTCATTTTTATAAAACATATTTATCATATCATTATTATCTCCGATATAAATTGATAGTGAAAATGATTCACATCGCTTTGTGGGGTTGTAATCCTCCACACACACGATCAACATTATCATATCCAAAAAATAATGAAATAAAATAATTTATATAGTAAAAAATTATTCAAAAGATATAATTTTGTTATAAATATCAAATATATACTTCTTATACATCATCATAGCCAACCGATAGTGGAGCGGAAAAATTAATGACATTACTTCACATGGTGTTAGATTTATTTATGCATGATTAATGATTTGGTAATAAATTTGATAGAAGAGGGTTTGGTTGTAGGTAATTACCTTGAAATAAAAATATATATTATTATATTATTTTTAATTGTTTTATCATATCATATTTTTTTAATAGTAATTGAACAATTTGGAGGATGAAATAAAATAAAAATTATTCTTCGAAGACATTAACTCTCCTTCGGGCATACCCCATATATTTGTACAAAAATCCATCATTGGATGAATTTTCCCAAAAAAGGAATCAATTATGATATTATGGAATTTGGGAAGTTAGATGGGTCAGTATTGGCCAAAAAAGGGTTCGATGGGGTGAATAATATCTCATAGTATGTTCCCTTTCATAAGTGTCGTGAGTGTCACACTATTAATTTTTTGAAAATAAAAATGTATACACACATTTTCTTCATGAATAATATTCCATAATAGATTATTATCGAGACTTATACATGATATAGTGAATATATTCTCATCCAAATTATTGACGACATGTTTTGAATGAATTTTAAACATTATAATTTTTTGTTAACACCTAGAAAACAAATTTCACCGTAACCAAAATAATTAAATTGTACTCATTGTCACTAATCATTTAGGGAAAAAATTATGTTTCCATTTCTATATATTAAATTTAAGATGAATCCTAATATGGAATCCATTTTTAAAAATTCAAATCACAAAATAAAAAAATTTTAATTTAAAATTATTACCGCAAACATGATGAGAGATCATGTTTTCAAAGGGAAAATAATAAAACTTTTATAAGGTTATTATTTAAAAATACAATATCAAAATTAATCCAATGGCCTAAATAGGATTAATATATTTTTAATTTAACTATATATAATTTATAAATAATTTAACCTAAACAGAATGTTTCTAATAAAATTATGTATTTTTTTCTGCTCAAAAAAATAATTTTTTTTTTTAAATTTCTAAATATTCACCCTAACCTAGTTTTGATATGATGATTTAAAAAATTGAAATTATTCTAAAAAATAAATTTCAAAATTTCTGTAAAAAATTATTTTGTCTGTATGTTTATTAAAGGCAACAAAACTTTTATTTATAAAAATATAATTATTAGGAAAAAAATATTATTTAGTCTCATCTCTTATTTAGAAAACACAAACGATTATTATTTTTTATTTTCTTCTGAATAAATAATATATAAATTTTAAATAAAATAATTAAATTGATTTTATTTTTATAATTTATTCTGTAAAATTCATTTATGTGAATAAAAAAGTTTTCAAAAAAAATTTAAATTTATTTTCAAATATTTTTTTTCATTTGTAATTAATTATTTACAATAAGAAATCATTTTATATGCCAGTGTAATCTTTATATTTTCATAATTTAGTTAATTCTATTTCTACCCACAATTATAATAGATAGGTGACAAATATCATATTAAATAATAATAATTCAATACTATATTAGGTTTCGTATAAGATCGGTGTAGTGTGCATCACGAGTTCACCTAGTATTGTGTGTAATTAAAGGAAAACTATGTGTTATTATAAATACAACAATTATTAGTGTTATGTGTAAAAACATATCAAAAATATTTTAGACACCCTCCAAAAATTAGTTAAAAAATCACAACGGAAGAAATATATAAATATTGGTATTATTTTCATAGGAAATAAAATGAAGAACAAGGTTGACATAATAACCTAGATCATGTGGCCCTCAAAATGACATGTTGTCAGGAGAAATTTAGAAGTTCACATCAAGTACCCATGAGAAGCGCAGAAGCTATGATAGATCATGTGAATCCCCATGGAATAGTCTATCTATGCTTTCGATGGGACTAGAGAAAATCAGTGATCATTTGGTGGAATTAGGATAAGCTCCCACATGAATAGAGATATGTTAGCCATCCAAAACGTAACTAACAATAAAAAATTCATTGGTATAAAATGAAGAAAATATCTAATATATTGGGGTTAATTATTGTCATAAATATCACATGATGCATTTTCTAAAACCCTATGATTTTGATTTTTTTATCAAAATAATTTAGTTATTTTATATTTTTCATTACATAAAACAGTAAAAATAGATTTTCTCTAAGTAAAACACTGCATTCACATGAAATACCAACTTTTATTGTGTTACACGCAATACCAACTTGTCTTGGGCTACACGCAACACCGAATTGGCGTACGATGCACACTCTACTATGTTTTTATTAATCATTATATATATATATATAATTATATGTGTTAAATATAACATAATATATACCTTAGTTATAGGAATATAAAAATAAACATTTAAAATATTTTTTAGAATTTATTTATATAAATAAAACATATTTGTAATGAAAAATATGATTTTTGGTGAAGAACCTTTTGTGTTATGAATAAGGGTTTCTTGAATGGAAGAACTATAATAATAAAATTAACATTAAACAAATTTTTAAATTTAGTTTGATAAAATAAAATACATTTTATGAATTCTAATTTTCAAAATTATCCTAGGTTGAATTTATGGTATTCTTCTGAGAAACATCATTTTTTTGAGAATAGTGAAAATAATATTTTTTAAGTTAAAAACTGCATTTCTATCAAATTAATTATTAATGCTAAATGAAATTATAAATTTTTGTAATGATAAATTATATAAATATTACATCTATTAATACAATTTAACTATTTGAAGTCAATTTCACTTTGAAACTGATTATAAAATCATAACAAACATTTGATCTTTTTCTACCTTTAAGAGCGTTTTTTTTTGTCATGTCTGCCAGATTAGCACTATTCTTAATTTTTCCACTTCGGTAAATTTAATTTCAAAATTAAAACATACACCATTTTATTTAGTCAAATATTTAGAGTCTAAAAATACCATGTTACATTTACACAAATTTTTTTAATAAAAGCGATGAAAATTAATCACAATATATAAGGCCAAATTAAGCATAATTAAAGACTAATTATAAAATTTAAGGGACTAAATTAGATATAAACTTTTCCAACAAACATTGAATGTAAATATTTGACCCAAAATCCTTCCATTATTGATTTTTTTCAGTTTTTTGTGAATTTAGATATTTAATAACATGTTCACATCTAACTTGTTTATAAAAATTCAATGTGAGTCCTTTTCCTTACCTATAAAAGGCCATCAACTCTATTCATTCCACTCACCTATAAAACATTTTTAGTTCACAAAAATATTACTAATTTGACTAAAAAATCACACCTTCTTCCTAAAGTCCTCTATTTGGGTATAAATCCTCTTATATATTCCTTTTGGCATAATCCAAAATGAGATACTGGATTAAGAGGTAACATCTTCTCTTAAGAGCCCTTCCATTATTTTCCTTCTTCTCCCCAAAAAATTTATTTATTAAATTATTTTTTGAGAAAATTATTTCCTCCATATACTAGTATGCTGTAATTAAAATGGTTATATGTACACTTATACACACTTCCATATAATGTATGTTTAATATATTGTTTCTGTGTGTAGTAAACTATTGCCTCACGAAACGAAGATTGTTCATTTCTCCTTAACCACCAATCTTGGTGTACATTATGAGTGAAACCATATTTAAATGTTTAATATATTATATTTATTATGTATTTAATCTTCTTTACTAATTTTAAAATACATATATCTTTACCTTCCATTTTTTTTAATATGATAATCTCATTTGAGGAAGTGTGGACTACAGCCCCCTCAAAGCAATGTGATTTGTCCTCAAACCCCATTAAATTTATTAAGATTGGGTTTAATGAAATTATATGTTATCTATTTAATATTAATATTTATTAATAAGGATTTATATATATATAATTACACACACACACATATATATATATATATATATTTGTGTGTGTGTGTGTGTCATTTAAATACCTTCTTTCAATACGTTAATAAAAATGGATACATCGTTCTTGCGTACAACAAAGTGAATATAACCCGAAGTGAAACTTTAACATATGATCAATAAAAAGTGGGTAATATAAGGTCATAATAATAAAATATATGATATTATGTATTATATTATGAATCTATAAAAAATTTATAGTGGAATTATATTTATTATATAGTATTCTGGAATGAGTACAGAGAGAGTCAAGACATAAGGTAATGGGATTTCATCTCCCTTTTAATTTCTAAGAGATGAAATATATGTTCACCACTATTTACTTTTCTATGGTGTATATACAGAACATGATTTTATTATATTTACCTTTTACATAAATTTATGGGTTTACACATTCCCATTTTATTATCCTTCTTTCATGTGGTTTATGTTTCAAAAGTTACCAAATCGGTAAAAATGTTTTGTCCCAATTTTCCTTCATTGGGACTGATGTTTAGTTGTGCACCTAAACTCTTTTTCAAGGTGAATATACATCAAATTTTAATGAAATATAATGAATACAAATATTTTAATGATATTATATTCTTAATATGATTTCCTTTTTTTAAATGAAGAGCATGAACACAAGATACCAAGTTATAAGAGTTTATCTGGACAATCTCATTGATTTTCGAGATTGTTTATATTTATGCTTCTATTGATGAAATATTCAGATCCATATCTCAAGAATATTCAGGATTTTATTTATCATATATAATTTCATGATATATTAATTTATTGGAAACATATTCTACTCTTTGTTACAAAAAAAAATTAAAAATGTGCTTTTATGAATGCCCAAATTTACACTCTCTTCGGTCAGAAATCTATTTTTTCTAAAAAGGAATTCCAAAAATATTATACCATTATATAATTCAATATTATAGAATTTTTCATCAATTTTTATTTTACCAATATCCACCTTGTAAACGACTTTTTTCTTTTTAAACAAGGAATCTTTCTCACCATTCTATCGTGAAAATCAAATGTTCTTTTTAGCTTATGTGACACGAATGGATTTACCCGTCCTCATTCAATTGTTTATTCATTTTCATTTTTAAAAGTTTCATCTTTAAAAAAAATTAAAATTTAATTTTAAATAATTTTTTTAAAAATATATTTTACAATTCTTTTATAAGATTTCATGGAAAACTATTTTCAAAAAAAATCCATGTCTTATTTACATGTTTTCAATGTGTTTTAAAAGAAATGGGGTTGAAAAAATTATCAAGATATTTTTAATATTTTTCCTGTGTTTTTAATGAAAAAATTTGTAAAATGTTTTTAATGTTATATTATATATTATCAAGGAAAATTGTTTTAAAAATTCATTCATTAGTTTTCAAGGTATTTTCTATGAAAATGATTTTCAAATGGTTTTATGTATTAGAAATATTTTATTCAAACAAGAAATGAAAATTTTCATCAATAAAAGTTTTTATAGGATATTTCAAAATTATTTTACATTTAATATGTCATCTATTTATGTTACTATTACTATCCTAGGAAATTATCTAAAGGTTTCATTTATATTCTTTCGATGAATGGGTTATGATTAATGTCAAGGTCTTTGTGAAATTAATTTCTTTACCATGAGTTATATATATACAAAATTCATTTATCATTTACGGAATATTATTTTTATGAAATAATTATGAAACCTAAAACTATATCAATAAGTTATAAAATATTAACATTTTTATGATACCCATTCATATTCATGGTTTATGATATGTTTTTTTCACATGTATGTATTATTTCATTATGAGACGGGTGTGACCTATATATCCCTACAATGTATTTGGTAATGATTTATATCTCATGTGATATACATGGATGGAATGAAGGGTTACTACGTTAAATAATATATGGATGGAATGATGGTTTTCTCAGTCTAGTAATATAGTACTGGAATGAGGGTTCACTCAGTTCAGTAATATAGGCCTCAAATGTGGGTTTACAGGGTTCATTAATATATGGATGGAAAAATGGTTCACTCAGTTCAGTAACACATGACTGGAATGTGGGTTCACTCAGTTTACCAATATATGTATGGAATGAGGGTATAATCTATTTATTAATAGAGGGATGGAATGAGGTTTCACTCGATTTAGTAATACAGGGGGGTCCATCTAGATCGGTAATGGACATTGTCTACAAAGAGGGTTTTAGTAGTGACTCCTTGGATACTATGAAATTCATATTATATGCTTATGTATTTTCCACAATTCAATGATTTATTTATTTTTTATTATTTTCATGGCATATGATATCTATTTCATTATGATTAATACCTTATTAACATCCAATCTTTATCCATTTTCTCTATTTTGATCTTCTATATGGGGTGTACGATCATCCATTTTCATAATCATATAATAATACACATATGATCATCTTTATTATTATCGTTATCCCTTGTTTACCCTTACTTTATATTTGAGATTATCCCTTCAATATTTCCTTTCCCCCAGATTATGATGATATGTGCTATGTTTGATATGATTAAAAAGTGTTCTAGTCAGGAAAATCCAATTTAAATATTATTTAGATCACATATATACGTCTGTTTATGTTTCCATGTTTTTAAAGGGACTATACCAACAATGAAATTTGTGTGTCTGTTTATATGACATTTATGTTTTCCATAAAACTAATGTAACATTACTATTTTTAATAGAATAGTTTACTATAGTTGGTAATAGAGTTAAGTTATATTTATCCTTTTGAAAATAGTATGAGAAAAGCTTAGTGTGATCTCTTGCAATATTTACTAGTATATGTCTATGTTTTACTCTAAGGATAAGTATGAGGATGAGTTAATTTTTAGGAAAATATCCTAAAAATTTGTTAATGGATTGAGTGAGTGGATTGTAAGAAATACATCCCTGTTTGGATAATACAAGTGGATGTGGCTCTAGCCCATATATACCTTGATACAATAACTCCAAAAAGTTATTCCATGATTGACTCAGGATAATCTTGTAAAAAACAAAAGGCCTTATTGCACCCAAGGTTTGACACTCCCAGGGAATATTATTTTGGAATTCATAACATCACCATGAACTATTAAGAAGGATTTAAATATAATTTCTCTATGATTGAACAAGGATGATCCTCGGGTCTCATAGTTTTTGTAATGTTTCATGATATAGAAATTCTATAAATAATTCAATTCATAACTATGTAATTTTCTACTATATTAAGGAATGATCACACAATGGTCATGGTTTTATCAAATGGCGGGATTCGAAAGGAACTAGTTTAATGGTGAATGTGATGGATGATTTTATGATGTGATGTTAGGTGGGATGATCACTAGAGTAAAAGATTTCATGATCAAGCCTAATCATTTTTCATGAAACATGATTAACAATGATTAACATAACCAACTCTCGAACTCACCATAAAAGATAAAGAACCAGTTTTCCGAGAGTTTGGATAATGGGACCATGGAGTAAGGATGATTTATATTATTATGTGTAATTAATATTGAAATAATATCCTAAGAGAATGTCTTATGGGACCAAAAATTTGTTTTGACTATGGAATAGTAGGACACATAACAAGTGACTACAAGGAAAAAATGAAGAGTTCAGTTAATGAAATTGATGATAATTTTAGCCTACAAAATTTTCCATCGAATTTTATGTGTTTTATGTGTGGATAAAATTATAATTATGAATCCCAATTTCCCAAGAAGAATGTTTATAAAGATAATCAGCAATGTTATGTGGGTTATGGTTACATTTTAGATGCTAAAATGTCTATGGATTAATTGTTAAAGGAAAGATGTATTTTTTTAATGGGTTGAGGATGAAGTATTCGATGTACTTATATATTTGAATTCAAAAGTTATTAATGATGACTTATAAAAGGATTAATCTACTTATGTTTTTTTCAATTAGTATTTACATTTTTATGTTGGAATATTGATTCAATTTAGTGAAAAGAATTTATTTTGACTAAGGTAAGGTAACCCTCAATACATTATTCAGGATAATATAAAGTTGTATAGATAAAGATACAAGGGATATGAAAACGTAAATTGGATTGGACAGAGTAACTTGGAACTAAGTAATGAATTTTTGATAGGTGTTTTTTGGTATTATTGAGGAAAATTACAATATTTTTGGATTTATGCAATCGATCCAATAAACATTTGAAACAGGAAGCATCCATGTTTTCCAAAAAAATATTTATGGTAATTCTCGTTGTTACCATGTTTCAATAGAATATTAAAAAAGGGAAATCACATTTTTGGAATGTTACAAACCATAACATACATTATTATATACAATGGAAACAATTTTAATCTAAGTTCATGACTCTATTTCTAAAGTAGAGTATTTTCACAATTTGAAGGGTAAATTGGTTAATCATTCAAGAAAATATTATGTTAAACATCGGAGGAACTTTTTGTGCACTATTTTTTTTGATAAAAACCATATTTAAAAGGATAATGAGTGATTAAACTTATTTCCATGATGTACATCATATATATTAGATTAGCATGGTTTTAAAAAAAGGGCATCATGTATGTCGGATGACAACCAATCAAGCCCGATTGGGCTGTGAGTTTTGAATCGATAACCAAAGGACAATAAGTGTATCGCGCCTACCACTGGACTAAGTGATTTCCTAGTTAATGTATATTTTATTTTAATGAATAAATATTTATGATGAACTATTACTGGGCTTTTTTATGTTTATAGAGTAATACATGTTGATTTTAGGTGACAAATAATTAAACTTTTCATTATTTTATGGGGCTTATGATCTAGTAATATAGTATTTTTGTCCATTATGAATGAAATATAATTTCTGGAAGTTCATTCCATGATCTAATGTATGTATTAGAAAATTTTTAAATAACATCCCAATAATGAGTTTTTTTTATATAAATTTATCAAGAATTACTCAACATTCTAGAAGTGATCAAAAATAGTTATTTTCCTCATATCTTAATCTTTATTGAAATGATGGCCTTTTAAATCATCATAGATTTATGGATTTTAGACCCTCAACATTCTGTTTATCATTCACTTGATTATTATTGGTGACCTCAATCACGCCTTATACATATTTCTTATTTTACTCCATGTCTAATGATCATTCAAAACCACTGTTATCCTATGTGAAACCCAATTATATTTAACTTTGGATAACCGTTATTGTTCCAAATTTTAATTTTTAATGGAATTTATAGTATCCATTTTTATGATGTGGTTTTATATGAATAAAAAATTCAAGTATTAACCATTTGAAAACCAATTTTAATTTCGATGGAGTAATTTATTTTAAGGAAGGTAGAATTTAACACCCTAAGATTTTGAGAATGTTTTTTGAATTAATTTAATCTTTTGATAATTTTCACTGCACACAACATCCAAAAAAAGATCTTCACTCATTAAATAGCTTCATTAAAACGAAATAATGATGTGGACTGTGATATATGAAATACCAACTTGTCTTGTTCTACACGCAACATCAACTTGGTGTACGATGCACACAACCTTCTGTTTCTATGAAACATCGATATATATATATATATATATTAAATTAAATGAGATAATTATATCCCAAACATTATAAATTTTTATAGGAATTATTTTACATACTTTTAAAATATTTATTATAAAAATTATATATATATAAAACATATTGATAATGAAAAATAACATTTTTATTATATCCCTTTATGTGTAAAAAATATCGTTTTCTTGAATGGTATGCTTTTAATAATTAAATTTATATTATAAAAAATTATAAAATTAATATTATACTATAAACTTATTTTTTTGAATTCATAAGATTGAAATTATCCTAGTGTGATTTTTTGGGATTTTTCTGAGAAACATCAATTTTGCTGAATAGTGAAAATACTCTTTTTTAGTTAAAAATGAATTTTTTATCTAGTTGTTTATTAATGTAAATGATCATATTAAAATGTTTTAATCAAATATTTGATTAATATAGTATTTATTAATACAATTTAATTCAGTATAATCAATTTCAATTTGAAGCTAAATATAAAATCATAAGATGCTTTTGAACATTTTCAAACATTAAAACACCGTTATTTCGTCCTATTTGTGGGATTAGCACAAATAATAATTTTGACACTTATATGAATTGAATTTAATAAATTAAAAAATAATCCATTTTTTCAGTATAATATTTATATTCTAAAATGTACATGTTATTTTTTGAAAAAAAATATTATTAAAAGCGATTAAAATTAATCAATGTAGTTAAGGCCAAATTAAGTTTAATTAGGGACTAGACATTAAAATTAAGGGCCAAAATGTCATAGAGACTTTTAAAAACCGATTTTTCTTCCATATTTATTTCATAAATATTAAATTTCCAAATGAGGTTGATTTTTATGACATTTATTAGGTAATAACATTGGAACACATAACTTGTCTCTGAAAATTCTATGTGAGTCCTTTTCCAATCCAATACAAGGACACCACATATACCCATTCCTCACACCTCTAAAACCATTTATTATCACCCAATATCCTCCCAAATAGCCTCAAAAAAACTGTACCTTCTAAAATGAATTGTTACTTTGGGATAAATCCTCTCAAGGAATCATTTTGGCGTAATCCAAAAGGAGTTACTCGATTATAATGTAACGTCTCCTCTCAAGCTAATTTCCATTATTTTCCTTCTTCACCCCATATAATATTTTTATTCTATTCCTATGTGACAAAAAATTATCCTCCATATACTAGGATTTTTTTATTCAATGGTTTCAAACTAAAATTACAAACACCCCCATCTAATGGATGTTTAACATAATATTTCATTGTACGACGAACTACTGCCTCAAGAAATGATGATTGTTCATTTCACCTTTACCACCAATAATGGTGGAAATTATTACATAATAACTATTTATATATGTCATATATTATATTTATTATGTATTTATACTTCTTTATTCATTTTATAACATATATAACTTTACCTTCCATTTGGTTTTAATATGACAATCGGGTTTGAGGAAGTGTCGACTACCGCCCCCTCTATGTGATGTAAATTATTCACACATTACATGAAATGTTTTATTGAGTGTTTTAATGAAATTATTTGATATATAAGAAATATTAATTCTACTAGAATAATGATATAAATCTACACACACACATACTAATGTCACATACATACATTATTTCAATATGAAAACAAAAATGGAAACAATGTTAATGTGTTCGTACGAATTACCATCTCCATGACCGGTGAATTACATTTTATACTTATTTATGGTATAATTGTTTTTTAATATGAATAAAATATATATATATATATATATGATATTTATATCATTATTTATAGTTTTTTATTCATGATATAATTCTAAACACTAATTATGTAATGAATTAATACAATTGGGATAAACAAAAGAAAATATTACCCAAAGTGAAACATTAACATAAGATCATTAAAAAGTGGGTAATATAAGGTCATCATAAAACCATATATGATATTATGAATAATATTTTAATTTTTTAAAGTATTTATAAAAAAATTATATTTAGTATACACGAATCTTGTGTGATTAGAGTGCGATCCATGACACAAGGTAGGGGGATTTCATTTCACTTTTAATTTCTGTGAGATACAAGCTATATTTGCCACTATTTACTTTTGTGTGTTTTATGTATTTCTTGTTGTTGAATTCTGTGTGTTCTGTAATTAAATTTATAATTACTCAAATTTCCTTTTAATGATCCTTCTCTCTTGTGTTATATGTTTCAAAAGATACCAAATTAGTAAAAATGTTGTTTTCTCAATTTTTTTTTGAGACATCTGTTTTGGTATACCCCTAAACTCTTTTTAGAGGGGAATATAATTCCATTTTACATACTATATAAAGAACATGATTCTTTTTATGATATTATATGCTTCATGATGTTTAATTTACTTACATGGAGAGCATGATCAAATTTCCTTAAGAGTTTATTGAGACAATCTCATTGATTTTAAAGATTGTATATGTTCATTATTCCATTGTAGAAATATTATGATCCATATATGAAGAATATTTATGATATTCCTTATCATATTTAATTTCATGGTATATTCATTTATTGTTAACATTTTCTACTCATTTTTACATTATATAGTTAAGAAACTATTTTTCCGAAATCCCGACTTTATCCTCACTTTGGTAGGAAGTATATGTTTTCTAAAAAGGATTTCCAAGAATATTATAATATTATTATATAATATATAAAGAAATTTTTGTCATTTATTAATTTTAACAATCTCTTCCAAAGAAATTTAGTTTTTTCTTTCTGAACAAGAAATCATTATATGTTTTTTACTATACAAAAGAAATGTTCTTCTTTCCTTTTATGATATATACTGATTACCCGCTATCATTACTTTGAAGATTACTTTTAATTTTTATAGGGGTCATGTTTAATAAAATGTTTTTGAACGAAAATTTCATGGAATTTTTTTTTGAAAGTTGTTTCAAAATTATTTTATATGCTTTTATAGAAAATTGTTTTCAAAAGGTTTTCTAGTTTTATTTATAATTTATAAAAGTTTTTTCAATGATATTATTTTAAAATAATATTCCATATTTCATTAAAAGTTTCCAATTTTTTTCAATGAAAATAGTTTTTAAAATTAGTTAAAGCTTATTTTATAATTTTTTGTTTAATAAGATTTTCAAAATGATTTCATAAGTTTTCAAATTATTTTCAATTGAAATTATTTTCATATTATTTTTAAGTATTAAAAATATTTTAAAAAAAAGAAAGGATATTTTTCACATGAAACCTTTTTAAATGATATTTTAAAATTATTTTCCATATAAGATGACATCTCTTGATGTTACTCTTACCTTATAGGAAATTATATAATGTTTCTATTAAAATATTTTTAAAGAATGAGTTATGATTAATGTCATTGACTTTATGAAACCCATTACTCTTTCATGGGTTATACAAATATGAAATACATTTCACTTATACAGGTTATGATTTTGGTGAAATGTTAAGGAAAACAGAAACACTTTCCATAGGTTATGACAGATTACATGTTTATGATACCCATTTCAATTCATGGGTCATGATATGTTATTAGAACATGTATGTATGATTTCATTGGGAGACGAGTGGGGCCTATGACTCCCTCCAATGCAGCAGGTTATGATTTATATCACATGTGGTAGATATGACTGGAATGAGGGTTCCCTCAGTACAGTAGTACATGGATATAATGATGCTTTACTTGGTTCAACAATAAAAAGATGGAAGGAGAGTTCAATCAGTTCAGTAATACAGGATAGAATTAGGGTTTTCTTTGTTCATTAATATAGGGTTGGACTAAGGGTTTAATTAGTTCAGCAATACATGACTGTAAGGTGTCTTTAATCGATTTAGTAATACAGGGATGGAATGAGGGTTTACTTGGTTCAGTAATATAGGGTTTGAATGAGGGTTCACCCAGTTTAGTAATAGAAGACTAGAATAAGGGTTCACTCATTTCAATAAAGGACATTTTCTACTATGATACTCTTGGAAGAGATGCCATTGCTACTATAAAAATCATATTATATCCATACGTGTTTTCAACAATTTGATGTTTTATTCTTATGTTTAGATATCATGGATTATTCCATTTATTTTATTTGGATTCATGTCTTCTAAACATCCAATAATCATCCCATGTTCTCTATTATTATATTTCATATATAAGGTTCGATCTTCTATTTTCAAGATCATATACTCACGCACTTATGGTCATGTTTATTATAACATGTCTCCCTTGTTTACCCTTACTAGGAATTTGTGGTCACCCCTTTTATGTTTCCTTTACACCATGTTGTGGTGGTATTTATAATGTTCTATATGTCTATGAAGGGAGCTAGTCAAGAATAACCAAGTGGAATATATTGTAGCTCAAATATATACCATTGATTGTGCTTTAATGTTTCCAAAGGTGTTATACCATCTATGGTCTTTCGACGTCGGACTATATAACGTTTATGTTTTCGACAAAATTTATGTGATGATGATGATTTCAAAAGCATGGGACACTATAACATCAAAAATTTGATTAGTGGTTTCTAAAGACAACACCCATACACCACCATAAGATTCCCCACCATGGTAAAATATAAAATAGTAATAAATATCATAATGAAGATAGCTTCTATAAATCATAAAAATAATGTGATATAACCCAGGTAGTTTTGGAAGAACTATAGGCGCCAGGTCAAATGTCAACCTCATCACATGTAATCTAACTAGCATGTTATCCTCATTATTGGAAGGGCCATAGTCAAGTCCAGGTGACCTCACACTCACTCTTTTATTCCTTATGTCAAGAAGGTGGGTTTATCCATTAAAAGATCGCACATCTCTATGTGAAATTATATTTTAAATATGATAGATAACCAATGGGTACAATTATTTTCATCGAAAACAATCAAAAAAAACTCACAATACTCCCATGTCCTTCAAAAATAGACAAGAAAATCATATCTAAATGGTTGGATCATCGTTTTGTTAATGATATCATGAGCCATGCTAGAACAACATCAAAATACCCCTTGAAAATCTAGATTTTTTATCTAAAATTATGGCTCGAAAGTGTTCCTTTCCTCGTGAAATACATTATACAAGGAATCAATGATCAAGTGAATGAATTTATGAATGAATCTTGATCTTAGAAATGTCTATATAAATGTCTTCCTAGAAATACCAAATACACTCGACATGCCTGTATGATTTTGAAAATACACAATTAATTTTCTATTGATCAATAAACGGGGTATCGATTGGATGATCTAACAGTCATTGAAAATCAAAGGGCGCACATTAAATAACCATGTAAAAAGCATGAAAAATCATATAAAATCAATTACCTCTATATTTGAAAACTTGGATATCCATAATATGCTTCAAGAAATTCGGGGAATAATTGTGTTGGAATTTCCTATGAATCACCTTCCCAAGCATGAAATTGAAAGGGTGTTTTTCTTGGAAACATGTACTTGCACACAATTTAATTAGAGTGGATTTTTTAGATCATTTTTTATTCATTATTGGAAATGTTTTACTTCATTTATGATCTAAGGAACCATTGGTGTGATCATGAAACATGCACATGCACTTCTTGTGTTCACTCAAATATCACGTGAATGACATTTGGGATGCCATGCAAAGGAAATATTGTATACAGGCTTGATCAAATGAGATAGAAAACAATTAAATAGTGAAAAAATTTAATTATTATCCACTATAAGGATGGAACCAAGACTAGAAATATAAGAGAATTATGTGATGAACATATACACTAAGGAACATGTACTTCACATGAAGTGACCTGGACATGGGATAACATAATGAAATATCACCCAGTCCATGAAAAAATAATTTTCTATACTATTTGGATAACATGAAGTCCACCAGACATTTCATATGTTATAAATTAGTGACCCCAGATAATTCTACCAAAATCTCATGAAACAGTTTAAGATCACCATCTTGACCTTGATATGTCCTCTAAAAATAGAATCCAAATCATATGATGACACTTGTGAATATCAACTGAGCCATATAATGGAATCATGATATTCCAATTAAATCTCACAAAGACCTATGAATTTTCCATTTACAACTCAGGTTTCCCTATTTGTATGTTAATATGATATTAGGACATTCCGTAGACATGTAATCCATATTTCATAATGATTCTTGGAAAATTCATCTCAGAAAAGTGGCACCCTCAAGTCATGTTACACAGACTCTATTGAAAACACAGTTGTGTATTAGCTATTTGGCATGATGAAACCTAGGAATGTCAGCAAGATCATGTGATGCACTCCAATCATGTTATCTGATCTCATGCAATGGCTAATAGGACTCGCCAACTAGGTCTTGTGATTTCACCCATTCAATTTATTATTTTTCATATAGAAGGCTCTGATCATTCCCTATAGATTATGAAACATCACTTTGACAAATAAAATGGGTCCTGAAATAGTATCTAGAAATGTTAGGAATACATCTTCTAGTTTTTAAATAAATCAATCTAGGTATGTCAGGATAATAATCAACACATGTCAGGAAGACATGAAGACCAGACAATGTTGGGATCTGTGTAATTTATAACATTTTATATAATCTATAAGTTCAATTCAATATTTAATCCATGACCAATTGATCCATCATGATTTTGATTCCTTCTATAACAACTATACCTTTGAATCCTTCATAAGTCAGAAGATCTATATTTAAACATTAGTAGCGATGTTTTACTACATACATCCTGAACCCACATGAAATGAGAATAATTATTTACCATCCCTTCATTTACACCAAGACCATTCATAACATGGAATAAATGAGTATCATTAATCATACCATTTTTGGATTAATATACTATCATAATAAAGAAACTCTCAGTGTGTAAACCCTGATTATCAAAAAATAATTTTATACCCAACATATAATAGAATCTATTGTGGGTATTCCGCAACTCATTTTACTAGGAGGACTCTGATTCATTACATAACTAGTATAAATAGGATTCCCTCATAAAGATCTATACTAAACACGATGTCTATACACATTAGTGTTACTCCCACCATGTAAATAACATTTCAACCATAAGGATAAAATCTCTACAACGGGATGATCATCATTCCTCATCCATTAACATATTGAGAAAGAATTGGACAATGATGAATCTGATTCCTTTTATAATCAGGATACATTAGATTCCTTCCAAATCTATGAGATCCATATTAATCATCCCAAGGGATATCTTATCCTGTAAGAATTATATCCCTATGGAATTAGGTTAATTATATTCTCTTTAATATTTCTCACACTATGTAGATCACATGTGGTCTTAGAGATTCAAAATGATCACCTCATTGGAAACATGAATCTATACTATCATGGGAATACATAGTGGGTATACCCAGATCGGTGGCATACTATAATTTTCCTACATTCCAGGGTATAATCCATGAGGAATTTCTAAATTCTGTGAACAAACTATGGTATCTATTACTCCTACATTTACTAAGATACATAAGATGAATCCTTGAGTTTCTTGTTCAAATACCAAGTTCCCATGCTTTGAGATATATGTAATTTTAATGTATTGTTAAAAAATACATGATTAAATAACTAAATGGGTTTTTATTCCTTTAATAAAATAGGATACACTAGATGCCTCATAATTGATAAATCACATCCTGAAACTATTAATTTCCTCCCTGGATAATAATAACCTCTGGAGTGACTATTTATGATGTTTCAATATATAAATAGATACTAACCAACTGGAAGTGGATGATGAACATTTTAAATGAAATCACTGATTAACTAATGATAACCCCTTATTTTTCAACTAAAATTTTTTAAACAATGATCATTCTATTAGGGTAATTATCCCCACATTAGGATTATGATGAGATTTTCATATATAAAATTAATCTATAAGGGACCTCTAAAGTAGGAAAAATTTTAAAACAAAAATATGTGATGAGACATGCCATCATTTATCTCAACTAATTTTAGATCCTATGAATCAATGATTTTGAAAGTCCAATTGACCATCAACCATTATAATGTTGGCTCTTACCCAGTTATAGATGTGTATTAAATTTGGATATCCTGTGAATGGAAAACAGACAGTGAGATTAATACTAATCCCACCTATAATTAGACCACTAGAAATCATCTAGGCACATTATCCTGAGGTAAAAAATGGTGATCCTCACATGAAATTTTTTATCCACAACATACCCTTGAAAATGAAAAAAATTATTGACTGTACTATTATTTTCAAAAAAATTCATTTAAAAATGTGGTTATCCAGTCATATATATCCAACGAAAAAATATTGAATCCAATGTTAATTAAAAAAAATTAATGAATGGTTATTCATGTATTAGAACATTTTCTATTTCTTAATAAACACAATTTAAAATTATGAGCCCAATTTTAAACTTTAATATTGCAGTATGGTTGATTTTCCATATGTTAGACCAATTTCTTGTAATATACCAAAAAATATTATTTGACTAACTTAAATATTCTATGTGTATCATTGCAAACATGGTTCCAAAAAAATCAGTCCATCCATATTTTGATAAGTCCACATCTGTAGAATGCTTGGATTATGAATAAAAAGACCATTTAGTTAACCATGCATATCTGACTGAGAATGCATCATACCTATGATGTTTCACTAATTGGAGACCTTGTTACTTATTTTTTGAATTATTAGAGTTATTGATCTTATGAAAATAATCCCTGGTCTTATATAATGTCTTCATCCAAAAAATATTCAATATAATTATCCATAATTGCAACCCATGTGGGATTCAGGATCACCTAACATGCTTGAAATATTTTAGTGTACATTGTAAAATGAAATGGTCCTTGAATAAAATATTCATGGTAAAATCCTAGCTAGAAAGGATTCCTTTTATTGTATTCAAGTACTAAACAAGAGGAGTTGTCATCATCCAACAAATTTTACTGGGAAACCAGTGGTCGTTGTTACCACAATCAACTAAATCATGAGCATATCCTCAATGAATTACAAGCACTAACATTAGTATGTGATGATGGTGGAACTTTTTACTAACTAAGACTCCTATACCATTGTAGATCCAATGAGTAGGTCCCCTATAAAACATTATTTCCATCTCTATCACACCAGTTCACATCATCCACCAGCTGATGTGCCAACTGACACACTGCCACCACTAACACCCAATCTTGGAAACAAGGAAGACATATTGGTCATTAAAGGCTCTGAATAACTATATATATTCTCATATAACAATTCCAAAAAATTATATATAATAACATATTATAGTTGTAACCATTTAGTAGCCTCATATCATTTCCCAATAAGAAAACATTTGTGATAATATATTTGAATCAGTCATTGTGGAGGAACATATCCCTTCCCTTTTTCATGATGTCCATCAGTATATTTTGGTAAAACAAGGAGGAAAAATGTGGGATCATATCCACGATTCATTCAATGAAATATTTCAATATATAATTGAGATGGAAAATGTGCACTTATATACTGGAAAAAACATTTCTGAAATGTCCTTACTTTTTACCAAAATATGAATAACACATTCATCATATTCAAAAACAATCACATATAGAGGGAGAGTAGAATATTCCTATCCCTAAATCCATGGCATCTTATAACTTTGATCATTATGAACGAGTGGTAGATCTATAGAAATCAGACATTCATTACCTCACCCAAGATGATATTTTGAATACTCTAGCAATGTAAAAGGAATCAAACTTGGATAAGATTATCATTACAACATGGGATCACCATGTGAGAGTGGAACATGCATTGGGAGAGGGGAATATTCCTATTGAAAAATTAAAATGTCATTTAAAAAATTCCTCTGATCGGGATCATATCCCCTTTCAATCTATAGTGCACAATGTGATAGAGGCAAAATCATCAGGACATGCTGCTTTTCCAATCAAAAAACAGCAGTGGTATAATATATAGTCCTATTTTTGGTCTCATATTTCCATTATATCTAGGTCTCCCCTTGCGAGGCAATCACATGCCTCAAAATATGATCATATTCTTTTACAAGAATCTGCCTACCATATTCCATAAGATCAAATAATCCAGGTGCATATTTATACTTCTACCAATGAACGCCCACAATAGAATCCATATGAGGTAATATATTATGAATCCCATATTCCTTCTCCCATTATAGAGGTCCTTAGAACTATTCTGGTGTGGTTTACATATTTTACTGAGATCATATTACTATTCCAATATGATCACACCATGTGAGAGTAATATGGGCATCTGGGTTGGCTCAAAACCCATCCACAAAATACTAACGGCATACTAAAAAGGCTCTAGATAAAGCTCATACTCCAATTATAACTAAGGATCCCCATGATATAATATCTTAAGTCTTAGAAAAGTCTCATATTCTTATGAAGAATTTATAATATCATTGACATATTCCAGAATATTTGTAGAAGTGGGATCATACTCTTGTAACACTGTTTGGATATTAAAAAGTTATAGAAACCATCATACAGAAGGATCATATCCCTATAAAATTTTGAAAAGTATGTTGGAATATTATTTACAATATGTCTAACAAGGATCAAATCCTTAATCTTCTGAATTATATTGTCCATGATATTGTTTACAACACATTCTCAACACCAAAAAGTTCTCTCAACACTTCAACCATAGAATAATGTGTTCATTACTATGATTTTCCTCTTTCTGGTAGTGTGGAGATGGATCATTGGGACTCTACATTAGACATCCTACATGTTCAAACTCAACATTATAATATCTCCCATAGAAAATGAAATCATCCCCCTTCCTAAGTCCCTCTATTTAGAGAGGTGATCAAAATAGAGATGCATCATTATAGAGAGGTACTAGAAACATTCCGGTCACCTATTATAGTTCCCTATACACTTTGTATTTCATAGCATTATGGTTAGAATATGACCCCAAGAACCATCTTCATAGTTCTGACTAGTTGGATGTGTAAAAGTCTAATGAAGAGGAAGCATAAATTGACATATGGAGAGAGGTAGGTAGAAACAACATCCCCGTCATGTTCTCACCTCTTCCCATTTATCACTATGAGATCCAATATGATGTAAAAAAGTATTTCATGATTAATATACTAAAAATATGTGGGATCACATGAGTTATAGGATACTAGACACCTCCCATATCTAGGATTGGAGGGTGACCTTGAAGCCATCAGATATTCTATAGTCTACTAGACATTGCTGTTATCTCCATGTACCGAGATCCAAAACAATAAAATCATAGAGCATATATGAGATATTATTCCCCCCATTTCCTCACAAGAATGAGAAAAAATATAAATGAATCCATATCATGTTTTTACATTTTAGAATTTTTAATTTATGAAGCAATACACATCGCATAACACTTATATTAATAGAAACTTTATGATATGACATCCTATATTGTCATAGCCTCCATGGAAACTATGTGACCTTGAATGCTCATGCCTATTGGTCAATGCAACAAAATTATCCAGCTTCAATAGTTCCCATACCTCATAAAAATATTAAGAGGATAACCAAAAATTCATTGAACTTGAACCCTCAAGGAAATTAAAATGAATATCCGACATAGAATCAGTGTCTAAAATCAACCCTTTGAAATCATGTAGAAAATGAATCCTTTAATGGGGTTCCATTACACCCCTTTCCTATGGGGGAAAACTAGTACAAATAGAACATTTCATAGTAGTTGACTCTATAGAATCTATCTAGGATAAGACACAACTAACCAATCCAGGAATTTCTACCACCTCAGACACCTCTCATATCATAAATTTCTAAGATTAATCATGACATATAATCAGCCGATGAAAAAATACCCTTCCCACAAGGATGTTGGAATTTATATCTAAATTATATTCCTACTTTCATCGTCTACTAAGAGGTTCTATGTTAAATCAATAGTGATACTAGATCAACCACCATTTAATGGGATTGGAGAATTAATATCTCAAATCACATCACTATAATCATCAAATCCCTATCTGGAACCATAAGATCCATAAACATATGATCAATTAATTCAAATTGTGGAAACAGAAAACCCCATTCCATATGGACGGGAAAATTTCAATAATTATAATCACCAAAATATAATAAACTTTCAATATGTTTGGGAGGTAAATATTTTCAATCATTATCCCATATATTCCTCCCACTAAAAGACAATCCTTTTCTTATAGGGGTTGATTCGGTAATAATGACTGGAAACTACATCATTTTCATTACTCACATGCTGAGATAAAATGATCATATATTGAAGGAAAGCATAAACCTCAGGGCTTTCAATCCAAACCAACACAAAATGGAAATGTTTTCGAGGTCTTACCCTAATACCATAAGTAATGAATCATCATTTAGCATTGAATTCAATGGGATAACCAATATTCCCTAATATACATTTTATAATGATGTCACTATTAACACAACATATATGGTGGATAATTAAGAAAATGAACATAGACATTCCAAGGAAGACATACCTTACTAGGAGGGTTATGTGGATTCACCAACATAGAATTAAAGCTTTAAGAACCAAAGAAGGAACCAAAACCATGAAAATATGATTTTTTTCCATCTATTCAGTGAAACGCTAAAAAATATATTGAAAATGGTGTGGATACATCTTAATAACCTCCATAATGAATATTGTTTGCTTACATAGATGATATGTTTTCATAATACGAGAAATATAAACAAAATCTCAAACAACACAATGAGTACCAAATTAGCCAAAATAATCTCATTGGGTATTTTCTTCGAAAAGATGTGAATATTCATCCTCCGTTGGTGAGCCACCATTAAATGTTGAATCCAACCATAATATTAGATCCACATAATGGAAGTTTGTATAAATAAATGTGGATGTTAAAAATGATTGTGAGATCCATTCACTAATACAACATCCTCTCACATTATAGGTTCTATACACAATCCAAAAATAAATCTTGAATCAAATGGATCCCAAAATGAGCCAACCATGGGATGGATTTCCTACTCCCTATAGATTGGAGATGGCACAAGAAACAGTATTACAAGAACTTCTCAGTTTCTTCATGTCCCCTTCTAAATTAATAGAGGCCATGGGGGGGACACACACATGTGCATCCTATGAAGAATCCATATCCCAAAAAGGAGGATACAACTTTTCTTCAACCCAATTTTGGAAATAGTGTGTTATCCAACAATGAAGGAGTGGAAGACCCAAAGTAGAATCTCACAAACATCATACTCAAATGTAGTTCGATGATAGTCTCTAGAGACAAGTAGGAGGCACTCAAGCTAATGGGTTTTATAGATTTCGATAGGGCCCAACATTGTTTAGTAAAATAGCCTTCTAGAAGGATCTGTTCCAAGATGGGAAGAGCTTTATTTTAAATTATTTAAATAGTGAAGATCTACACAATGGAAAACTCCAATGATCAACCTAATGAACTAAAAGAAATGTGATAATGTTAGAGTTTCTGAACTCAATGCATGATGGAAGGGTTTAAAATATCCACTAAGCATCCCTCTCTCATATGACGAATTATTGGAATTTTATTTTAATGATACCAGGGATTATTTATAGACACCATTGATCAAAAAGAAGTATCTAGCTGGGTTTGTTGGGTTCTATGAAGTGGTCCAACATTAAGAATACACCATTCATAATCCACAATATAAATCTCATCTCATGCCTTTAGTACTAGGGAAAAGGGTAAACAATGAAGAAGCTACATATTTTACCCTAAAATGAGTATCATTTCCCATTCAACATCCTATGAATTCTATGAGACACCTAGTGGATATTTTGTAGGAGAAACAACAAAAAAATCTCCCTCTTTTAGAAGTAAATTTATATCATGGTCTCACATGATTTGAAGAAAATAGGAATGTTGACTACCCCTTCTGAAATTAAAAATCCAAAATTTATTTCCTTTCAGCCATAAAAAATGTTATCCACAAGATTAAGCATCCCCATAAATCTAATGAAGTCATCCCCACTGACTGTATTTACTACATCCCTTTTAATAATAAGCAAGGTAAAAATATGTGGGACTGCATCTTTTTCGAAGAAAT
Source organism: Viscum album (assembly GCA_963277665.1). Classification (NCBI taxonomy): domain Eukaryota; kingdom Viridiplantae; phylum Streptophyta; class Magnoliopsida; order Santalales; family Viscaceae; genus Viscum; species Viscum album. Next base: position 1,493,881,017 of record OY728151.1, on the reverse strand, counting down.
CCTTCATGGTATGGTTGATTATAGAATGATGGTGATAGAAAACTCCTTAGAGTATGTGGACTATATAAGTGTTTCCATGTCCGAATAATATGTTGATAGGAAAAATGTTTTGGCCAGATGTGGTTAGAAGTTAAAAAAATAGATTTCACAGAAAATATTATACCAAGTTTATTCCACAATGATTGAATTGTGGAGTAGACCCAAAAAAGTTACAACACCTGGGGATAGTAAAATATATGTCTCAAAAATGAATTTTTGACCAAATGATGTAGGATTAAACAAAATAGGAGGTGTAACATTCTACTCCAATTTAAGCTCTAACACTTGCATACTTCTTCCCTACAACATATGAAACCCTGAAACGATCCCACCAAATGAAACTGTCATCCAATAAAGAGCTCATATATTGTTCGGTCAATGTAATACACTTGTAAATACCCTTCTATGATGACAACTATGACTTTAAATTAGATTTAACCACACTAAATATATTAATATGTGGTTAGAAGAATAGAAATTTAGGATTCAATGGATGATGTGGACATGGTTGAAATAAATATTTCATTCACATTATAATAGGGAAAATATATAAATTCTATACTGATGGGAAGGTACTCTAGAATTCCCAAAAGAGAAATGGATATTTCATTATATTATACATTATTTATCCTACCCATTTTTTTTTCACGACTGCCCCTAGGGGTTCTTTTACATGATCATCCCATGTAGTGTAGAGACCTAGCATGACCCCCACCATCATAAGTAGATGCTCCCATATCCTCTAATCAACCATTGGACCCATCCTATGGAAATTCCTTATCATTTAAGACACATTACAATGATAAAATCCACCTTGGGAAGATACAACATCTAGCAAAAAATATGAAAATTTGAAACATGCGGTGATTTTCCCATAAAATATATTATTACCCAATGTTATTAATTATTCAATTGAACTACAAGAGGTGGTAGTTTAAGAAATCCAAAGTCCACACTAATTTAAGATTGAAGTTCCTGAAGATGAGGTCTATAAAATGGAGGGCATGATAGTGTAATGCTATGTTAACATATCGTTCATAGAATATGATCTATAAGAAGTCATGAAGGGGTACATCAGAACCATGTATGATTCGAGTAGACTCGATAATGTCAATATCCAAAGTGATATTATTGATAATGTTTAAATGAGCAATCTCAACCTGATTTGAACAATACATTCTTTTGTATATAGTGAATGGGATTTTTATCCCACAATTATGACCATGTAGGGGTATGAAAAATTATATAAATATTTCTTTGTATGATCAAACATAGAGCTTTGTTTGGGGTATCTCACATATGATGTTGAGTCTCTTATTATCTATAAAGATCACGTGTACAATTTCCATTTTAGAAGGACTTGGCTCCATATCCAAATAGAGGTACCTTCAACATTCCATTAATGTCATAAATACCCCCATCGATGGAAAATGTGGGTATTATACATTGTTAATTTGGACCTATCATGACATGTGAGTAAAAATTAGATGAATTAGTTTTAGATAAATGGGGATGAAAAAAAACAATGTTGGAAGAAGATATTCTGGTTCCTTCCCCCAATGGCATGGGGATTTCCCCTAAAACCCCTTGGATTATGATCGATAGTTACTATGTGTTCCCCATAAATCTGGTTAATTTAATATAATTGTCACAGGATGGCCAACTGATAATGTCCCTAGTGATTGTTTAAAATAAATTCACCTCCAAAAATTTCAACAATGACTTTTGGAAGTTGAGTATGAGAATGTCTCTTCTCAGGGGCTCTCGAACAATGATAGTGATATAGATTCCACTATATTTCCATACCCATATTTGAATGAGTAAATATAATCATAGGTGGGAGAATAAGAGTATGACTTCATCGAAGCCACTCGTGTATTAATGGAAGGTGTATCCACCACCATTGATGAACTCAAATAGGTAACTATGGGATCAGAAAAAGACTTGTGACCTACATTGATTAGTGTCTTCAGGACCCATGGGGGGAATGATCTGTATATTTTATTTATAAACAAATACTAAAATTCATTCACATATAAATATTATGAAATACCCAAATAAACCACAGTGTGATTATAATCAATCTCAGCTTAGCCATTGACTATCAAGGCATTATATAGGTAGTCATGACTATGCACCCCCTCATTCCACCAATGTAGGTGTATATGTTAAAAAATTGAACAAATGAAACATTTTCCATGATGTGAAATACCCCTGATGGATTTATAATATTGAATTCATCAACAAAGAGAATGTGTAGATTAGGATCTACATAAATTTTAGAGAACCTAATCATAATTTACAAAATGGGATCATCCCATTTTCGATCATTAAACTCCTATCCAATGACGCTATTGGTTCTGAGATAATTCTTTCTTGGATGGGTATTTTGTGTAAAATCAGATGGAAAATGCCTATGATAATGACGAATTAACTACCTTAATATCCCCCAATGGATTTTCTATATTAGTTCATAACCATTTTCATAAATAAAATTTGATCCAATTGTCAACGTTCCATAAATAATATCAATAATTCAAACCCTAGATGTATATAATAATGTTATGTTGATGACCTTGTTTCCAAATCTTGAAAGTTATGTGATCATTTCACAGTTATTCAAATATTCTTTGATATATAGTGAGGAAATATTCTAAATAATAATACATTAAAATTTTATTTCAATATAAAATCATGGATGTTTTGTGGAATAGTGGTATGCCACAATGACATCAAGGTTGAAGAAGTGAATACTAGTGCTATTTTAGAAATTTCACACATAGAAATATAAAAGATCTATTGGAAATCTATGGGAACCTTTCCATATATTTATTGATTCATATCCAACATGGACTGAAAGTATATCCCTTAAACTAGGATAATAATGAATATAATCCCTAGCCAATGGGACTGGTAATTCGATGAAACCTTCTAAATTATCATGATATTTATTCTACACAGAAATTTTTTTATGAATACTAATAAAGGGAGGCCACTCATCTTATATGTGGATTCCATGTAATAGTATATAAGAAATTTCCTAAAATATAGGAATTATATTGTGTGTTATAGAAGTATATATTACCTAAGAAAAAAACCTTGGTACTGAGACATGATACTTGGATGTCGAGAAGAACTCTATCTCAGTTATATGTTCACTGCAGAAGATGAGGCATTACATGAAGCACCAATAATTACATGTGTTCTATCTTATTGATATTTTCAAGTACATACATGGCCACACCATGGTTAATGGGAATCTATCTATATGGGATATCATTCTACAACAGTATTACATCATGTTTGTGTCACAAAATCTGATGTAAAGGAATACAATACATGATATCCTAATGGAACATATTACACTAAAAAGTACATAAATGGACACTAAAATCCACATTTTTGGATGTTTTCTATGTCCATGGAAGTCCCAAAACATGGTATATTTATTTTGATAGATCCTTCTAGTTATCTGAGGGAGAAATAATTGAAAATTTGACACTCAATCATGTTTTCATTGGGATTTTATTTTATTCTCTAGAATATTAACCATTTTTCTAATAAATCTCACTATCCAATGGATGAAAACTAATCAATACTGTTATTTCATACTTTTCCAACAGTTTAGAACCTTTGGTAATCTCTAGGAAACAGTTGGTATATTATATACCCAATGTTTCCCAAACCGTGGAGAAGTAAGTCATCGGTATATTGTTATACCAACGGTTCTATGTAAACCATTGGTATATGTGTTAAAGTAAGGGATATACCAACAGTTTCACAACCCGTTGGTATTTTTTACACTTATACCTACGGTTGAGAACCATTGGTATATAGTGTACAATATACACCCAAAGGATATACCAATGGTTTTAAAAATAGTTAGTATAAGTGTATACCAACATGTATACAAAACTGTTTGTATAATATACATCATAATGTTGTACCAATGGTTTTGAAAACCGTTGGTATACATCTGTAGCTTCATAGAAGCCAACAGCCACCTCCAACCTACAACTCTCCACTTCCAACCTGCAACTCTCCCTGCAAGAACACATAATGTCAAAATCCAAAATCCTACATGGGATGATAAATATTCATCCGGAATTCAGAAATTTAGGAATATAGGAAGCGTATGGGATGTTTATATTCCTCAAATGAATATGTATCCATGTTTAAATGGTTACTAATGTGTTAGTGGGAAACATTGGCCAATCTCAACATATGATGTGTGTTACCAAAATGGCCTACATGTATTTCATAAACATTTAAATTGGAATAAGGGGGTATGTGGATTATTTTAATTTAGTTTCCACAAGGTGATGTGAGATGAATCCACATTTTGTGTAGTGGGTATGAATATTCAATTATTTCTTTGGTATTGGGTTCCTAAAGGGACTTTGGTTTGGCCCTAAAACCCCTTCATTGAGGATGGGATTGGAGTATTAAATGTCATGTGTTTTAGAATGTCAATAGGAGTTCTTCACATGAGAAGTGGATTGTGTGAGGTTAGAAATGGATCCATTTTCAAATGTATCTAACATAATCTGAATATGTTTGGTTGGTTTTGTGTATGCATGTTCTTGTTTTCACTTAAAATCTTGTCCATTTCAAATAAAAGTGAGACAATTTGAGTGGTACTGGCCACATCATGCCTCATATTGAGGCGGGTTTGACTCATACACATCAAACATGACCCATGGATCATTGTCATAAAGTGTAAGAAGAATCTGAATGCGTTTGGTCGGTTTTCTATATGTCTGTTGTTGTTTTCACTTAAAATGTCATCCATTTCATACAAAAGTGAGACACATTGAGTGGTATTGGCCACACCATGCTTTATTTTGAGACAGGGTTGACTCGTACATGTCACAAATGACCCATGGATCCTTGCGCTAAAGTATCAACACTATCAGAATACGTTTGGTCAGTTTTCAGAATGTCTGTTTTTTTACATAAAACAGAGTCCATTTAAAACAAAAGATAGACACTTTGAGTGATACCGACCAAACCGTGCCTTATATTGAGGGGGTGTGGACTCCTAAACATCCAAAATGAACAGTGGATCATTTTCCTGATGTGTAAATACAATCATAAAGCATTTGGTCGGTTTTCCATATGAAAGTTATTGTTTTCACTTAAAATCCAATTCATTTTAAATAAAAGTGAGACAGTTTGAGTGGTACTGGCAACACTGTGACTCATATTGAGGCAGGGTTACTCTTTCATATCAAAAATGACCCATGTATTGTTTTCTTAATGTATCAATAGAATCTAAATAAGTTTGGTCTGTTTTTCAGATGCAAGTTGTTGTTTTCACTTAAAATCCAGTCCATTTTCAAATAAAAGTGAGACAGTTTGAGTGGTACCGGCCGTACTGGGCCTTATATTGAGTTGAGGTTGATTATTGAACATCAAAAATGAGCCATGGATTTTTGTCCTAATGTACCAATAGAATCCAAATGCATTTGGTCAGTTTTCCATATGCCAGTTTTTTTCACGTAAAATTTAGTCCAATTCAAATAAAAGTGAGACACTTTGAGTGGTACCGGCCACACCATGCCTCGGATTGAGGCGAGGATGACTCGTACTTGTCCGAAATGAACCATGGATACTTTTTCTAAAGTATCAACACAATATAAATATGATTGGTTGGTTTTCCATATGCCTATAGTTTTTACTTAAAAGGATGTCCATTTTAAACCAAAGAATTACACTTAATGTGATACCGACCACACCATACCTCATATTGAGGCAGGGTTGACTCATACACATCACATATGACCCATGGATGGTTTTCCTAATGTATCAACACAACTTGAATGTGTTTGGTTAGTTTTCCATATTCCAGTTGTTTTTTTCATTTAAAATGTAGTCCATAATAAATAAAGGTGAGGCACTTTGAGTGGTACCGGCCACATTGTGCCTCAGATTTATTCAGGATTGACTCATACAAGTCACAAATGACCCATGGATCCTTGTGCTAAAATATCAACACAATCAGAATATGTTTGGTCAGATTTATGTATGTCTGTTGTTTTTATACTGTCCATTTTTAACAAAAGAGAGACACTTTGAGTGTGATTGTCTTCAGAATCAAGGTAGGTGGTCCTTAGACTTTTGAGAATTGTCGTGAAGTTTTATATATGCCAAATCACAACTCTCCCAATGTTGGGATGTTGGGTCGGGGGCTGTACAGGGGCTGTCTAGGGGGGCTGTCAGGGGTCCAGGGAGGAGGGTGGGGGGGGGGGTGTCTCAGGTCTAGGGAGGAGGGGGTTGTCTCGGGTCTAGGGAGGATGGTGGGGGCTATTTGGGGTCTAGGGAGGAGGGTGGGGGCTGTTTGAGGTTCAGGGAGGGGGTTGGGGGGGTGTTGTGTAGGGTCCAGGGGGTGGGGGGTGTCCAAGGTCTAGGGAGACGGGTTGGGGCTATCTGGGGGGCTGTTCAGGGTCTAGGGAGGAGGGTTGGGGTGGGGGTTGTCCGGGGCCTATCCAGGGGATGTCTGGGAGGATTTCAATGGGTTGTCCGGGGTCCATGGAGGAGGGTGGGGGGGGGGCTATCCAAAATCTAGGGAGGAGGGGGGATGTCTGAGGTCTAGTGAGGTGGGTGGGGGATGTCTGGGGGGCTGTCCGGGGTCCAGGGATGAGGGTGGGGGGGGGGGGGTTGTCCGGGGTCCAGAGGGGAGGGGGAATTCCGAGGACCAGGGAGGAGGGTGGGGGATGACTGGGGGGGTTTGGGTCCATGGAGGAGGGGGGACTGTCTGATATTTTGGAATGAGGGTGGGGTTGTCTGGGGGGGCCGTTTGGGGTCCAGGGAGGAGGGTCGTGGGGGCCGTCAGGGGGGCTGTCCGGGTGGCTGTCTGAGGGTTGTTCGGGGTCTAGGGAGGAGGGTGGGGGACTACTTAGGGTCCAGGGAGGACGGGGATGTCCTAGGTCTAGGGTGGAGGGTGGGGGATCTCCGGGGGGCTGTCCCAAACACATGGGATGTTATTTACATATTTTATAAGCAAATTCAATCAAAGATAAAAATATAATTTCAATATATCAAATTCTAATCAGACCATCAATTTTCTTAATTACACTAAAAAAATTTCATTAAATTAGATAAAAAATAATGATAACGTGACCTACCGAATCACACATATATTCAGGCACAACAAATTAGTAAACATCAAAGGACAGTAATATCATTAAAAAATGTAATGGATCAATTTGTCCCTCATCACCAGCATAATCATCACCATCATTTTAACCCTCACCCTCATCCTCATAATCATCCTCATCATCGTCCCCGCCCTCGTCCTCATCCTCTTACTAATCCTCATCCTCCTCATCTCCCTCCTCCTCCGCCTCGGCCGCATCCTCAACCTCCTCCTCCCCCTCGACCCCCTCTTCGACCTCCTCCTCCTCCACCTCGACATCCTCCTAGCCCTCATCTGAACCACCACTAGAACTGCCACCTGGTACACCATATATAGAACCCATCGATGACATATATTCATCACAAGCAGTGTTGGCCTTTGGTGGAAGTGATAGACGTAAAACATCCATCAGTTTCATAAATGCAGTGTTTTCCCAAGCAGAGTATTATGCCATCTCTATGGCCACTTTTTCAGCTTTTTATGCCTATGAATTAATTTGCTACAACTCGGTGTCACTAAAAATCGTACCTGAGGAGGGCCAATACCTCGTCGGAACTATAATCTTCCCATGTCGGCTGCGTACTATACCAGGGAGCTCATCTCCCAACACCTGATGTAAGTAATCGTGTGGCCCAAAATTGTCAGGTTCCTGGGCATCAAGGGCCTCTAAAGCAGCATGTTACAAATATAAATGTCTTATTAAGCTAAAAAATAGAGAATAAATTTTTAAATCTACAAAGTAAAACTTAGAATCTGATGCTGAGTCACTTTATTAACCTCACTTCAATCATTCTTATATCTACTTGAGAAAAATAGTTTTGCTCAAGGAACACGTCCTTCTATATTCAATTTATGCCTCTATAATGACATTGAATGTAGAAATCCATATTTAAAAATAGCATACCAAGAAAAATAGTAATTTCATAACTATAATTATATAACATTAGCAATCAAATAAATTATGGAGGAAGAAATAAAAAGTGCAAGTCATAATGACTGATTATAAACTGTCATACCTACTATCTCTCATGATCTTCCATCATAGTATGTCCCAATATGTGGATGTATTTCTTATCATAAATGTTTTTTAATTTCTTCCAAATGCATCTTAAATAAAATTCAATAATTGGAATTAATGAAAAACATGAAAATATTCATTTAAATACTTCTAAATAGATTAATACCATAAATTCTAATGTCTCCCGATGAGTAATCATCTGTCAGTACTGTTCTAATGGACAATCATCCATGTCAGGGACCGCCTCTAACTCTGTGCCCACTCTAGAATGCCATCAAATTTACAACCCATGATTATATTCTCTCCAAAGATCACCTAAATCCTTTAGACGTTCTGGTTGTGCACCCCCACCATTGGGGAAATTAAACCACATCTAGAACCAAAATATTAATTCATTTATATAGAAAAATTAATATATAGCATTTATTACAATAGATTTGTTTTACCCATATCTCTGCCCAGGATTTATCATAGACTTCATTTGGCCGCTGTCTCCATGAGAGCGGGCTGACACAAATGATGTCGGGGTATTTGGAAAACATGGACAAAAAACTCCGACATTGCTCCCCAAAGTTTTTAATCATATGACTATCTTCATTGTAGTCCACCATCAACTGTATGCAGCGGTTCCACACCGAACGCATGTGTCTACTCCCCCGGCCCTACCTCCTATCAGTAAATGTATCTATTATGAAAGAAATACAAATATTTTATCAATAAATGTTATAATGGAAATAAATAATGGTGTAAGAATTTTTCAGGTTTGTATAAGTATAACTATTGTAGTCAGATCAGTGGGTGCTGCTGGATCTGAAAAAACTGAAGGAACACCTTGTACCGATGGAGTGGGTCCTAATGTATGCTCCGCAGGGACAGATTCTGGTGGTGCAGTAGTCGAAGAATATGTAATATAAAATCCCTAATAGAATGAAGAATAAGTAAAAGAAGTTGACATGGATGGCTGGCCAAATACTGGATGGGGAGTGGGAATCATCATTGGATATGGTACAAATGATTTAGGAGGCCCAGATATAAATGGTGGGGAAAACATGGGAGAGATAAATATCCAGTGTGTCCCTAACGGCACACCAGGATCAGAATGTGGGATGGATGGTATGTTAGTGGGAGTGGAAGGGTCTAATCAGGTACGCTGACCAGATCATCTAGCTCATGTACCCCCCCCCCCCCCTCGTATGAACACCCAATGTACTGGGACCACTATAAGGCTTCTCATCAAATATCTATCGCATAACAGATGGATCCTGTAAAAATGTTTAAAAAAATTAATCACATGAAATTATATATTATTTAAATAAATATATTTGAAATAAAATACTCACTGCAGGCACTAGTGGTGGAATTCTTAGCTCAGCCGGGCATTGACAGTTGTCCATAATCTGTTTTCGTATCTTCTGTTCAATTGGTTTCATTTTCCAACATTTGAAAATAAATATGGAAGTAAATATAAAAGGATAACTAATGTGTAACCCAAAAATGAAATAAATGAGAGGGAATAGGGGGATTCATGGATAATTTAACTATCCATTGTTTTAGGTGAGCTTGAACAAATATATAATGATGTCAATAAATCGTACAAGATGTAATAAATAACTATAATTTTTAGTAGTATAATTATTTACTCAGTATCATCAGTCTATTAAAATCATGGAGCATTGATTCTACCAGATTCCAAAGTGGTGAAACAGTTGTCAAAATTATGGAAAATTTTAATTTCTTTAGCCCTGGTAGATGATGCAGGTTTCAATACATGTTGTCCAGAAGAATACAAAATGTCATGTTCATTACCGTGTAAAATTTTAAAGAGAGGTCTTAGAGTCACACAAATTTTATACAAATCACTGTTGAAACATTGAAATGTTCACCAAGATTGAAATGTTGATTTCGTAGGTTTAAATACAGTTCAATTCCAAATTACAAAATGCAATTCAAATAAAAATTACTACTGATAAACATTGAAAATGCACATAACGGTCAAATCAGATACATCATATTTGTAATCATTATTAAATCAATTTGAATATCACCAACCTTAACAACAAAACTAGAGGTAAACCAAAAAAATTAAGAACATGTATGGATGATTCTATATATTTTCCACCACAAATTTAGGTTCGCAACCAACTCTTAGAATTGAGTTATTAGAGGCATCGAAATAAATAAATGGATTTGTTCCAATGGAAGCAGGGACGGTTTCAATTCCATCATCACCATCATCAATAATATGTCTTGGAATTACATCAACTATGACACCAAATTCATTTCAATGATGGTATTTGACATAAAACAGCTGTTTACCCATTCATTCCACTATATATGGTTCTTCAGTAGCAAGAGTGCGAGTCATATTAATTACTCAAAGTCCACAATCATCAACAAATGTGACCTATCTCATCATTGAATCAAACAAATGGAATTTCATCATCGTGAATCGTCCATAAGAGTACTAATCCAATATTACTATTTTTTCAACGACTCCATAATAACCCACATTTTCAAATTGTGGTTTACTATTTGATGCACTGGCATAAAAAATCATTATGGCAGTAACCATAACACCATCATGTTGGGTTCTCATGTTCTTTGCTCGTTCAGTGACAATAAATTTGTACCCATTGATAAAAATTTATTTACAGTCACAAACCACAATATTAGGACTAAAAGACAATGCTCTTATTTCCTCAAAGACAACTTCAGCAGGAAAACTCAATACCTATAATATAAATGAATATTAAACTGAATAAAATATTTATTTAATTATTTTAAATAGTAATATATTAACCTTCAATTTTATCCATGCATAAAACTCTTTTCTATGAAAATACTCCCTCCTTTTAAAAGATAAAAAACAATGATTTCTATTTATCATTGTTTTATGTTCCATGTAGATAAAAATAGGACTAGATTAACAGATATATATGTAAGAAATACATATTCAATTTTGAGATATGATGTAGTCGATGAAAAAATCACAGTTGAACAAAACTACACGATGTTCTATCTCCCACACTTCAAGGATTAATTTCTTCAATGTATATGATCAGGAATTCCTCCTGTTTGAGGAAGTGATGGAAAAATTGATTCAATTTTCTCATAATGTTCTTCTTCATTTCTCATTTTTATATTCATTATTTTAGTAAGATTAGACAAATACATTGAGCATAAATCCATATATTCTTGAGCCAAGTAACCGTTCACAACAGATCCTTTTAGATGATTCCTATTTCGGACAGAATACATTAATTTTTACATATTTCTTTCAGTTGGATACATCCAACAAAAATAAATAGGTTCTCCAAGAAGTATTTTAGTCGGAATATGGACAGTCAGATGCAACATGAATGTGAAAAATGATGGTGGTAATATTTTCTCTACCTCACACAAAATTAATGGGGCATCTGTCAACATTTTTTTCAAGAAATACATGGAAAATGTCTTAGAACAAAGATCTCTAAACAAATGGAACAACTGAATAATAGTCCACCCTTACATTATTGGACAAATGATGACAGATTGCTATTGGAATCGACTAATGAAGAAGAACGTGGTAATCATGAGTCTTCAAAGATTTTATCTTCAACTCCATTCTATTGACCCGTTTTGATATGTTTCATGAATAGCCATCATGAAATCTAATAGTATTTAAAACCTACCAAAATTGTTTTTTTCTGAAGGTGTCATCACAAAATAAGCACATGGGACTTTCCATTTATTTTCACTGATACACACATGATGGAATTCTAGTCTGATTCCCCAATCCACCAAGTCACGCCGAGATCGTAAATCATCTTTTGTCATTCCATTAACATTTAGAAGTATCAAATGAGACATTTCACATATATTCCTTTCAATATGAATTACGTCAAAGAAATGAACTAACAAATTTGTTGACCAATAAGGAAAATAAAAAATGACACTCCTCTTCCTCAAATTGTAATAGGTTTTAGTGGAAGCATTCTTTCTCTTTCAAGATTTCATTTGACCCTTCTTGAATGAAAAACTGAAATCCTTAAATTCATTAAGCACATCAGATCCAGACATACGCTGAGGTGGATCATCGGTCTCTATGGTATTATAAAATCATTGACGAGTATTTATATATGGATTCTCTATTGGATAGAATCGTCGATATCCCGTATAATTGAAACTACAACGATGTTTCAGTCTTCTAAATCGTGTATTATTCATAAAAACAGGTCATGACAATTTTCCCTTTATGCTCCATCTGGACATCATTTCATAAGCTATAAAACCATTTATCATCCACATAAGCGCAACACGCATCTAAAATATGTCATTTGAATATGGATCGTATGTGCGCACAGACACATCAAAATGATGTTTAAACTCTATTATTAATTGATTCATGTATACATCAATGTCAATGCCAGGATTAGAAAGGCCAGATATGAGTATACTCATGAAAGTGAATGGTTTTTTTGTACAGAACCATGGAATATGATTATAAATGTGTATAATAAATTTCCATGTGTTGTGCGAAAGAAGCATATGCCCAAACAGATTAAAACCATCGCATGAATGTCCCAGCCTCACATTACGCACTTCAGCTAGAAAATCAGGATATCTAGCATTAAATCTCTTCCATACAAATCCATCTATAGGGTGAACCAACTCCTCATTAGTTTTCTATCTCTCGGTATCATTCCATCTCATTTTTATAGATATTTCATCACACATAAAAATATTCTAGAGTATGGGGATCAATGGAGAGTGCCACATTACTTTCTATGCCATGTTGGATTGTGTTCCATCAGATTTTGACTTCTAGCAGGATGTGCCACATTTTATACAATCATTTCATTCTGCGGTTTTCTCCCATAATATACTGCGATCTTTCGAGCAAGAATGAATTTTGTTTCTATAAAATACATGTTCCTAGACTAATTTAAATTCCATATAGTGGTTTGAGGGAATATCTAGATCATATTGAAGTAAATTCTTTAATAAGATAAGAATGTAATCAATTTCAATATTAGAAATCCCATACATAGTTTTCCCATGAAACAATCGGATTGAAAATTAAAGCTTTTTCATTTTATCGAATTGTCGATATACTGGTGTCGTTGCAGCATCATTCAACTTTTTAACCCTGATAACATCATCATTTTCAATAGAAGCATCATGTGTGCTCATTTCGAAGTCTTCTTGGGTCAAAATCCTATTTTTTCATGATGATGAAGAAACTGAAAATGGTCATATAACAAATTCTCCACTCCAGCCCTCTCATTTGGATCATTAGTGATTTGATTGAAAACCATAATTGGTTATGTGGTAGATGAATTATTCATGGATCAACCAATTTATTCCAACACAATTAGAATATGGGCAGTGTATGCGACCACTATTTGAAGCATTGTGAAATGAAAAATCTAAAAAAATCTCCAAATCATTTTGAAAATAGCTTGAGATCTGATCAGTTTCATACATCCAACTTCTATCTATTCTGTCAAAAAATAATTGTAATAAGTCATTTCGTCAAAATCAATTCCATAATTTTGAAGATTCATTGAAAGTATATTTAAGTAAACGAGAATTGTTCACAAGGGTGGGGGGGGGGGTTGTCTAGTGGGGTAAGGGTTGTCCAGGGGGTGGTCGGGTTGTCCACGGGGGAGTCGGGGGTATCCAGGGGGTTGGGGGTATTCAGGGGGGTGCGGGGCATTCTAGGGGTGGGGGGCAGTCTAGGGGTGGTGGGGCTATCCATGGGGGGTACGAGGTGTCCAAGGGGGTCCAGTGCAATCCACGGGGGTGGGGGCTATCCAGAGGGGGAGTGGTGTAGAGGGGGTGGTCGGGGCTGACCAGGGGGTACGGGGTGTCCAGGGGGGTGGGCAGGCTATCCACTGAGGTGGGGGGGGGGGGGGGGTTGTCCAAGGGGGCACGAGGTGTCTAGGGGGTGGGAGGGCTGTCCATGGGGGTGGTGGGGCTATACAGGGGGGGTCGTGGGTTCCAGCGGGGGATTTCCAAGGGTGGGGGTCGTTCAGGGGATATGAGGTGTCAAGGATAGCCCCCCCCCCCCTCCGACCGGGACATACCACCCCACCCCTTATGATAACCAAAAACCCCTCCCCCACCTGGACAGCCCACGCCCACACCCATGGACACCTCCCTCCCCCCCCCCCCTTGATAGCCCTCCCCACCACCCCACCTACATAGACAACCAACACCCCCCCCCCCCACCTGGACAGCCCACCGCCACCCCCCTCAGATAGCCCCCCTGAGATCCCACACCCCCCTCGCCAACCCGGATAGCCCACCCACCACCACCCCTAGACAACCCACCCCCTCCCTAGATAGCCCACCCCCCCCCCCCCCCACTACAGCCCCCTACCCCCACCCAAACCCCCCCCCCCCCTCGACAGCCACCCTAGGATAGCCCCACACCTCGCAAGACAACCCACACCCCCCTACCCTGCAACCCCCACCTCCCTAGACAGCCCACACCCCCTCCCCTACAGCCCCCACATGGACAACACCCCCCACCTAATTATCCCCCTCCATATACACCCCCCCCCCCCCACCTAGACACCCCACCCTGACCCCCCTGGACATCCCACACCCCTCCTTGGGGTAGCCCATATCCCCCTCCCCCACACCGATATATCCCGCCAACCCCCATGAATCCCCCTACCCCCTATACATCCCACTCCCTACCAGGACAACCCCCCAAACCTGGACAACCCCAATACCCCTCTTGCAACCCCTTAGGGTATTTTCATTTAAAATCATTTTATTAATTAACAAATCCAAATTATCATGCATTAGCAATTTCACTAAACAAAAAACACAAAGCCTCACTAAACATAATACATAAAATCCCACTAAACCTAAAACATAACGTAAACATAAAACAAACATAAATCAAACCATTTACCTAACTAAACAAAAAACATAAAACAAACCCTTTACCACTACACATCCCACCACCAACCCACACACTCCCCTCCCCCCCACCCACTTTCACAACACCTCCCCTCCACCTTCACCCGCACTTGAACAGCCCCCCCCCCCACATTCCCCACACCCCCAGCTACACAACCCACCCCCACCTCACCCCCAACATACCCCCCCCACTAAGTACCCCCGACCTCTACATTCCCCTTCACTCATTGCACCCCCCCTCCCACCTAAACACCCCCACCAGCACTGTAACACCCAGAGATTTTATGATATATATTCTTTTTAATTTCATTCATATCCTATGTTTTACGCTACAAAAATATTATATTGCTCTATACGCAACACCGTATTATCTTGGAGTATAAGAAAAAATATTCTTGGATCTTGTTACACACAATTTCAAGTTTGTTTGATAGTACTTATTGTATGACACATTGAGTATATATATATATTCAATTTATAATTGAAATATGTTTGGATTTTGTTATACTCAACCACAAAGGAGTCTTGTACTACACGCAACCCTGACATGGCTTGTATTACACGCAGTAACGACCTTCCTCGATAGCGTGTGTTGTACGCAATACCGAGTTTCATTAAACGACGATATATTATTATAATATTATTATGAACTAGCCATTATGAATATTAGTATCTAAATTTTGAATTTTATGAAATTATAATTCATCTTACACATTTTATATAACAAGGTATGAGAACAAAATAAATTTTTTAGGTAAAATATGTATTTTTCAAAAATTGGTGTTTTTCCACCTTTTGATGGCACACCCACAATAAATTTTGTTTTTTAAATTTATATAAGTTCAATTTGACAAAATAATTTTATTATTTTGAATCAAGATATAAAAATTTACCTTTGATAAATTTTTGATATTTTTCTGATAAATTTTTCATTTTGATGAATAGTAAAAATACGCTAAATATTAATTAAAAACAACTTTTTTCATCGAGATACATTATATGGTTAAATTATAATAGTGGATGGTTTTAATGTTTAAATATAATATATTATTACCATTTAATATAATTTAATTCGTTAGCATTAATTTTACACTGAATTCATATGAAAAAGCATTTCAATCGTTCTAATGTTTTAAAATTTAAAACCCATTTTCTCTACAACGAGATTAATTTTAAATTAAATACTGCAACTTTTGTGTTTTGAATTAGGAAAAATTTATTCCATATTTGGAATCAGTAGGTCAAAATTATTTTAATAAGGTACTTTTTATTTTTATGCATTATGAATATTAACTACGGTAAATTTTATTTACCATAATTAAATGTAAATTGGGTAATTAAGGGTAAATAATATTTTATAAAATTAATCTAACACTTGTCATAATATAATTTGATGATTATATTTTCACCTAAATAATACTTGGGTAGAAATGGAATCTAATGGAACCAACTTTTATTTGATTAAGACCTTTCATTTTAAGGAAAGAGAAATATGTCTCACTCAAACTTTAATAATTATATTATTTTCAATATAAGGTTATACAACATATAAATTCGATAATAAATACTAATTTAAATATAAAAAAATTTTATTCATCATGGTAATTTATTTGTAATTTTTAAAAAATATTTATTTACCTAAATAGCATATACATTAATGATGTAGAAATTATTTATTTAGCGAAAAATCAATAATATAGTTTTTATTAAAATAACAATGCCTATAAAAAACTGATACTTGACTAAACATTATTGGTTGCATATATATATATAACATGAGCATCCAAGGGTCGATTTGTGGACCATATGGAGCCTTATAAAACATATTAGTACATTTATATTATCTAATTTTAAATGATGTCAAAGATGTCACCATCATAATTTAATAAAAATAACAACTTAAATGATGTGATTTTAAGAAAATAAATTCGAATAAATATATTATTATGAAAATTATTTTACTTAAATTCATCAACGGATTTTATTTTTAATTTTTATTCAACTAATATGTATATTAAATGATTATACAAAAATGGTGTAGTAATTGTTTTATTAAGAGAAATATCAAATAAATGGTTTTATAAATATTAAAAAAACATTATGTGAACTAATTAATGTTCTAAAAAACATTTCTAGATTCTTATGACATGTTAGGTATCTATTAAAAATTTTGGTTCAAATATATTTTTTGTGTGGATCTTATTTAAATTCAATCAAATCAAAAATGTCAAAATTTACATTATTTTTTATTTTATAAAAATAACATATAATTAATTTGTTTAAAAATCTAATAAATATTTAAAAATTATAAATTGAAATTTATATGGTCTAAAATTTCATTATTTACCCAATTATGGATAATTCACAACACATAAGTAATTATTTATTACAATTTAAAATTTATAATATTATTACCACAAAAAGGATTAAATAGATTAAATAAGGAAAAATCAAGTTGATAAGGTTTAAAATAAATTTCGAACATGTCCAAATTTTATTTTTTGATGATATTACATCCCTATATTATCTAATCATCGAATTTGAGTCATTATTGGAAGTTTATATGTGGGTTTTGATTTATTATAAATTAATAGTTTTGAGGTTTTCAAAGGTGCCCCTCTCCTCTCCTATATAAGGGAACCTCCTCCCTATCCTCTTCACACAGATTTTAGCCTTCATGCTCGGCCAAACCCTTCCCATTTCACTTCTCCAGTTCCATAAAAACCTACTAGTGGTCCTCGTGTTCTTTAAATACCAACTTATGTGCCCTATGAGGAGGATAAGAGGAGCCATGTCGAAGAAAAGGTAATCTCTTCTACCGATTCTTTCAAGTTTCTTTCTTCTTCAACTTCTTCTTATTTAGTTGTTTAATTATAATTTAATAACATAAGTATCACTAATATTCGAATATTTTATTATAAATATGAAACAACCCCATTTCACCTTCTATGAATCATACGGAAAATGAAATCATTGCACGTGCGTACGTATGGAATATCATCTCCACGTCGTGGTGTAATCAGTTTTCCCACCACCACCATACATGGATAGGTATAATGGTGTAAGGAATAACTATATATGGTTATTATAACATCATAATAATTCTTAGATATCATATCATCCTCTCCAATCCATTCAATAATTATGGGAACGACATCATCGCTCGTGCGTACGTACAGATTACCGTCTCCACGACACGATGAGATTCATTCACCATTTTAACCATTCAAGAATGATTATAAATTCAATATACTGAATAATAATGGTATATATAACATAATAATGCTACTGTATTTATGTATATATATATATATATGTCATCTACGTACATCGATTCAAGTCAATAAGGAAAGGAAAACAACATTCATGAGTACGTACAGCCTACTGTCTCTATGAATGGTGTGTTTCATTTCACATATATATATATTTTATATATATATACTGAATATATATGATATATTAATCATGTTTTACATTATTGAATTAAGTAAATCAGGATATAAGTAATAATATCAAGAACAACTTGTCAGAACATGTACGATAAATGAAACGATTTTACCCAAAACGCTGCTTTAACATTGAATTTACAAAAGAACGGGTAATATAAATTCATATGTGAACCATATATGATATCATAACATTTAATATGATTCATTAATAAGTCAATTAAATTATTTAAATCTTTATAATGGAGGTTTGGATACATACAAAGCATATCGGACAAAAGGTAAGGGATAACTTTTCCAATCTCGTTTTTATCCGAGATTGTTTATTCTTAAGTATTTACTGGGGTTATATTTATCATCCATGTCCATGTTCTGTAAAAATGGTTTCATGTATGTTTAAATTACTTTTACCCAATTCTGACTTTTACTACATGGTATGTAAGGAATCATTCTTTTGTTTACCATACGAGGTATTGTTTGACTTTTCTGGAAAAAGTACGAGAATAAATTTAATTTAAAATTACACGGCATGAATGGATTTTTATGGTTTCATAAATCCATATATTCATGATGCTTCCTCCACAATACTTCATGATTATTTTCAAAAAAATACATTTCTATTAAAATTTCATGGAATTTTTTGAAAAGAAATTGATTTTGAAGAAGAAAGGATATTTTCCTCAAGAATTCATTCCATGTTTTTCATCAAAACTAATTTCCATCTAAGATGACTTTTTTAGTATGATTATGTTTCAAGTATAATGTCTCTATGATTTACATGGCTTCACTTTTCTTATGATGAAATTATATCCATTTTTTATATGGATTATGTTATAATGGGATGATGTTTATGAAACCCATTTTATTCTTTAGGTTACGATGAATGATTTATGTTTATGTTGTGGCACATGTAAGAATGATTTAAATATGATATGGGTGGGACCTATATCTCCCTAAAATTCAATGGGTAAAGATTTTTATCTCATGAGATAGACCTGGCTGGAACGACATGTTAATCTTGTTCAATGATACAGGACTGGAACGAGGAGTGAGCTCGATTCAGTAAGGGACATTGTCCACTAAGATGGTCTTGGTAGCAATACCTTGGCTACTATGGAAATAATAACATGTCCTTAATTGATTCCACAATTACATGTTTTATTACCATGCTATTTTATTAGGATTGATGTTCCATTATGATCTATGCCTTATGTACTTCCATGTTTTATGTCATTGCTCATGATTTTGATGTTTAAACATTATGTTCACGTTTTTATGTTAAAATGTATATTGTTTATTTTATTTTCTCCATGATTACCCTTACTGAGAACTTGATCTCACCCTTTATATGTATTCTTTTCCACAAAATTTAAAGAAAGGTTTTAGGTAAGAAAACAAAAGGGGAAGTGATTTATGGGATATGTTTAAGACCATTCACCGTGATTAGAAGATTTTGTTCTGAGTTTCCAAAGACACTAAACTATTACGGTCCTTGATTGTTGGTTCTTGTTATGTATTAATTATTCCACAAAAGTAATGTAATGTCCATGTACATCAAGCTTGGGTCTCTATAGTGGGTATCAGTGGAAAGGATTATTTAACCTTTGGAAAATAAGATGCCAAAACCTTAGTGAGATCTCTAGAGATATTTCTAAGGTATGTTTAGGGATGTTCCTAAGGTTATTTATATGTATAGGTTACAGTCCTATAAATATTATAATGATCGTGAATAACCTATTATTAAACCTAATATGTTAGAGATTTAATGTACTCCCCTTGATTACGTTGTTTTCCAAGTATGATATTTTCCTCTCAGACTATTCTTGTTGAGTTTTAAAAATTGGCTGAAAATAGGAAGATTCACGATAATGGAGGATATGATGGACAAAGGAATGATATTCTTTATGAGAAACCAAATGAAACATGACTTTTAAGTCCAAACATCGTTATTATACCTAATCAGTAATCTCATTATGTGATCAATAATCAAAAATTTGGTAAGTTTCCTGACTCATCTAATAGGATAAAGATGGATTTGCATGATGATCATAGAGGAAAGAAAGTTCAATTTACATCATGTAAATCATGTGGTAAGAGGCATCAGGGATATGTTTCAAAGGAACTGGATGATGCTTTGGGTGTGGAAAAGAAGGACACAATGCTAGTAATTGGAAAGGAAAAGGATCAGTTAACACCACAAGAATAGATAATTGTATTGCTAAGAAATAAACAATGGTCAAATTCATTAGATTTGGATTGTATGGGCATTATGAAAACAAATGCCCTAAGGGAAAATTTTATGACAAGAATCAGCATGGTAGTATGGATAGTATTTATGTTGTTGATGATGAAGAGACTACAAATGATATATGAGATGAAAGATGTGTTGAGGAATAAAATGAGGAACCTCAGTCAATGGTTTAGGAAGGTAGTGGAATGATTGTATGTTTGTCAATAGTTATGTTGTATAGGTAATTTAATTGTACTGTGGAAAAAAGAAACATCTAAGGATTGTTACACTATTTTTTTTAAAGTATTTGAAAGTATATGTTAAATGGTACTGGTAACCATGAATGGTTATTCAGATAATTTGGGAAAATAAGATGATATGCGCAGAATGAATGGATAAGGAGAAAATAACATGTTTGATAGTATTAATGAGCTCAGGACTGATATAAGAACAATGTTATATCATAGTTTGAATATATAGAATTTTTTGGATTTTGGTCTGTGGAAAGAGTTAACTTTTGACAGCATTCATGTTTTTACAAAGGTTCAATGGGAATTAATTTTTCAAGAGAATACATGATTAAGGTATTCACTTGTTTGGAATGTGACCAATAAGATATACCGTATGATATATGGGGGATAAATGATGGTATTCACATGCTCGGTAGATGAGATTTCTAGTAATTTGTTCTTTATACTATGAGCTTGTAAAGAAGTATTTTGGATAAGCCTGAAGATTGGAAAGGATTATGATGGACATAAGTTAGTATTGTTTAAAGATATAATCTTTTTCGATATTATTTCTTGAATTTTATAATAGTTTAGTTTTAAGAAAAGGACATCCTGCAGAACACGTGACAACCTGTCTCATCAGAAAGGTTGTGGGAATCGAACCCACAACCGAAGTGTGATATGCCTTTATCACATACCACTGGCCTATAGGATGTCCCTGGTTAGTAGAAACTAGTTTTATTTTATTAAATGGTTTCATAGATGATGTATAAGTCCATTTTTGGAACAATATATGATTAATCTAACCATGTGATGGACTTATATATACAATGTTTCCTAACCTTTTGTTTGAGACAGATGGAATGAACTATCATTCTATCGCATGATCTTCTAACACTTCATGGAAGACAAATTTAACTTAATTTCATTAAGAGATGATTTGGAAATTGTTCAAGGCACAAAAAACAGTGAGATTGTACCAAAATCAAGTAAGTATTTATTTTAATTCAATAATTATTCAATATTAGGGAAATGACCTTGAAAACCAAAAATGTTGTCCAAGTGCCCTCATATCTAATTATTAGATGGTACCTTATATCATCACAAATTTATGGCTTTGTGACTGTTGGATTTTTCATAGCCATGTTCTCTACCACTCTCCATCAGAACATGACGGTTATATTTCTCTTCCATATGCATATGTTCACCTATATACTCCTATGTGGGAACCCTAGTGATGAGTTACTTTGACTATCCATTTTGTTTCTAACATTCCTTTTTAAAATTATGTTTTAGTATTCCTTTTTACGATGTGGGTTTCTATGAAAGAAACTATCATGTAGTTAACCATTTATAACCTCGACGAATTTTGAGGGAGAAATTAATTTTAAGGGGGGTAGAATGTTACAACTTAAGATTTTATGAGATATTTTTTTTAATTACTTTCGTTTCATCTATTGTACGCTACACCAATATTATCTTATGCTATACTCAACACCGTATTAGCTTTCAGTATATGCAACACTATTCTTGGATCGCGTTACCCAAAATTTCAAGTTTGATTGATAGTAGTTATTCTACACAACATCGAGTATATATATATATATATTCAATGTATTAATGAAATATAGTTGGATTTTGTTATATGCAACATCAATGGAGTCCTACACTACACACAACCTTGACCTGGCTTGCATTACACGCCATCACGACCTTCCTCGATTGCGTGTGTTATACGCAATACTGGGTCTCACTAAACAACAATATATTCTTATAATATTATTATGAACTAGCTGTTATGAATAGTAGTATCTAAATTTTGAATTTTATGGAATTATAATTCATCTTATACAATTTATAGAACATGTTATGAGAACAAAAAAATATTTTCGGGTAAAATATATATTTTTCAAAAATTGTAGTTTTGCCGCCTTTTGATTGCGCACCCACATTAAATTTAGTTTTTGACATGTTTATAACCTCAATTTGAAAAAATAAAATTCTTCTTTTGAATCACATGATAAGTATTTACATTGGATAAATTTTTTATATTTTTCTTATAAGTTTCATATTTTGATGAATAGTGAAAACATGCAAAGTTTTAATTAAAAAATACTTTTTTCATCGAGATAATTTATATGGTTAATTTATAATATTGAATGGTTTTAAACAATAAATAGAATATATTTTTACCATTTAATATAATTTAAGCCATTAGCATTAATTTTACATGGAATTCATAAATAAAAAAATTTCAATCTTTTGCAACGTTTTAACTTTTAAAACCCGTTTTCTCAACAACGGGATTAATTTAAAATTAAATACTGCAACTTTTTTGTTTTGAATTTGGAAAAATTGATTCCATATTTGGAATCATTAGGTCTAAATTATGTTAATAAGCTAATTTTTTTTATTCATTATGAATATTAACTACGGTAAATTTTATTTACCCTAGTTAATGGTAAATCTGATAATTAAGGGTAAATATAATAATATAAAATTACAATATCACTTGTCTTAATATAATTTGATGATTGTATATTGAAATAAATCATACTTGGGTCCAAATGGAATCTAATGGAACCCACGTGTATTTGATTAAGGCCTTTTATTTATTTTATTTTATGGAAAGTGAAATATATCTCACTCAAATTTTAATAATTAGACTATTTTCAATATAAGGTTATACAGAATATAAATTAGATTATAAATACTCATTTGATAGCTAAAATGTTTTCCTTTATCATGGTAATTAATTTTTAATTTTTAAGAAATATTTAATTACCTTAATAGCTTATGCATTAATGATGTAGAAATTATTTATTTTGTGAAAAATAAATAATATAGTTTTTATTAAAATAAAAATACCTATAAAAAGGGCCATAATCATCACAAAACATTATTGTTAGAGTATATCTATACCCTAATAATCCAAGGGTCTATTTTTGGAGTATTTGGGGCCTTATAAAAAATATTAGACATTTATATTATTTTATTTTAAATGATGTCAAAGATGTCACCTTCATAATTTAATAAATATAACCATTTAAATGTTGTGATTTTAAGATGATAAATTCGAGTAAAAACTTTATTATGAAAAGTATTATATTTATCTTCATCATAGGATTTTATTTTTAGTTTTTATACAACTAATAAGTATATTAAATGATTATACAAAAATGATGTAGTAATTGTTTTAATAAGAGAAATATCAAATAAATGGTTTTACAAATATTAAAATAAACATTATGTGAACTAAATAATGTCCTACAAAAATTTTCTAGATTAATATGACATGATAGTAATCTATTATAATTTTGTTTATAATATATTATCTCTGTGGATAATATTTAAATTCAAAATAATTAATAGTGTCAAAATTAAGACTATTGTTATTTTATAAAAACAAAATATTATTAGTAGTTTAATAATCACATAAATATTTAAAAATTATAAATTTAAATTTATATGGTCTAAAATATCATTAAGTACCCAATTATGGATAATTCAAAACCCATAAGTAATTATTTATAACAAATTAAAATTTAGAATATTATTCCCACAAATAAGATTAAATAGATTAAATAAGGATAAATCAAGTTGATAAAGTTTAAAATAAATTTCCAACATGTCTAAATTTTATTAGTTGATGAGATTAAAACCCTATATCATCTAATCATCGAATATGAGTCACTTTTGGTGGTTTTTATGTTGGTTTTGATTTGTTATAAATTAATATTTTTTTGGTTTCCAAAGGTACCCCTCTCCTCTCTTATATAAGGGAACCTCCTACCTCTCCTCTTCACACAACTTTCAGCCTTCAAGATCAGAAAAAACCTACCCATTTCAGTTCTCTAGTTACATATAAACTTACTAGAGGTCTTGGTCTTTTTTAAATACCATCTTTAGTGCCCTAAGAGTTGGAGAACAGGAACCGCGTCGAAGAAGAGGTAAGCATTTCTACAGATTCTTTCAAGTTTCTTTCTTCTTCAACTTCTTTGTCTTTAGTTGTTTCATTATAAAGTAATAACATCATTATCACTAATTTACTGATATGTTATTAGATATTTTAAACAACCCTATTTCACCCTTTATCCATCCTATGGAAAATGAAATCACCGCGCGTTCGTACCTACGGAATACCGTCTCCATGACATGGTGTAATCAGTTTTCCCACCACCACCTTAAATGGATGGGTATAATGGTATAAATAATAACTATATATGGTTATTATAAAATCATTCTGATTTTGAGATATTATATCCTCCACCCCAATTCCATTCAATAATTATGGGAATGATATCATCTCTTGTGCGTACATACAGATTACCGTCTCGACGACTTGATGAGATTCATTGTCCATGTTAACCATTCAAGAATGATTATAAAGTATATATAATGAATAATAATGTTATATATAACATAATGAAGCTACTTTATATATATATATATATATATATGTAAAGACCCGGAAATTACAAGGAATTTTTTTTTCTTAATTTTCTTTGGAATTTTACAAGAACACAGTTTCTGACGGCGCCTGATTTTGAGGCCCGGTGTGCCTGGAATTAATTTCCGAAGATTGGCTCGGGTACGTTCAGTGAACGAGCGAGCGGGAATTTCTATCTTTTGAACCGGTAACCGGAATCGAATTCTGAGGGCACCGATGGAACCTCAACGCCGTTAATTACTTAGGAACTCCTGTACTGGAGTTGCATTTACACGAGTGTTGATAATAAAAATTGTGGTAGTTTATTTTATAACTACACTACAATTTTTATTAACATACTCTAAGTGTTAGCTCATGGTGGAAGTTGGGTAACCACCCAACCTCCCTTGGGAGGTTATGAGGGTGGTGGGGCCCACACGAATCCCACCTCTTCATATCCTCTAAAACCCCTCAACTCCCACTTAAATGATTTTAACTTAGTTATAACTTATGTCTTAAATGAGTTGATTTTAATGTGGTCAGTTGTGTGAGTCTTTTGAATTTCAAACACTTGAATTTCAAAAGCCATGTGAAGATAATTAAATAAGTTGAGAACTTACTTCATTTGGTTGGGTTGTGTTGTTTGAGAGATTTTGGAAAGAAGGCTTAGAAGTCTTGATGTTCCTTCATCCTCTTGACAAAGAACGCGAAGAACAATCGGACATCGACGAAGAACGCCACGTTCTCGGGAACCGTCTTCCGCGACGCCATACCTGCAATACCGACGATGTCTTCTTCCGCGACATCTCTTTTCGCGACGCCGAATCTCGTCACCTCTTAAATCAAGGTAGGGGTTTTAACTTTTTAAAGTTATGTGGATCTCTCCTTCGAACTTGAAGGTTTATATTTGTCGGGCCTTGATTCCAAATCTTTTTATTTAATTTAAAAGATTGTGAAAGTTTATCATTCATTAAAATCCGATTGTTAGCAAATAACCCGAGGGGGCCGGACCGCACGAACACGGCCGACCCTCCTCCTATTCATGTTGATTTTGTTGTGGATTGAAATGGGTGTGGCGCGGTGCCGTCGCACTGCGCGGGATCATGCGGCAAGAAACGTGCGGCGCCGTCCCGCCGCGTCGTTAAATAATGCAAGGACGCGACACCGTCGCGCCGCGTCGAAGAAAGTTGAAGGCGCCGCGGCCGGAGCGGGGCCGCGGTGGAGGGGCGCGGTGCCGTCGCACAGCGCCGGACAACGAAGGTCGTGGCCGGTTCCGGGCCGCGGCGGAACGAGAAGACCGGCGGCCAGCCGGGCCGCCGGTGTCGGAAGCCGAAAGGGGGACCGGCCTTGCCGATCCTGTTGAGGAAGAACTTGCCGACCAAGTCGGGCCGGCCGGAAGGGAGAAAACCGGGGGAAATAATTTCCCCCGGCAAGCCTTAATGGCTCCCCCATTATGAGGGGGGGCCGGTTTCACAAAGGGGGGGGGGGGGGGCAGACGACCCCCCGTTTTCTCGAAGGTAGGCCCCCACGTGAGGGGGGCCGTTTTTCTTTAGGCGCGGCAGGTTGCCGCGCCGCCAGCTGAGGAAAGGCGAGGGCTTTGCCCCCCGCGCACGGCACACGAACGGCGCCCAGGCCGCGCTGCCGTACCGGCCCGCGCCGCCGCACCGGACCGGGTTTTCCGAGCCGGGCCGGGTCGTCGGGCCGGGTCAGCCCAGGCCCAGACCCCCAGTTTCGGACCACTTTTGGTCAAATGCTCGTATCTTGGTCTACGGGCCTCCAAACGACTCGCCGTCAGCGGCAACACGATCTTTGGATCGAGACGGTCGTTTCGGTATACTATACTCAAGGTGCACCCTCCTTTTAGGGAGCCTACGTGGTTAAAACTCCATAGTTAAGCGTGCTTGGCCTAGAGTAGTGATCAGGATGGGTGACCTCTTGGGAAGTTTCCCAGGGTGGGTGTGAGACGTAAAGGCCAATAACTAACATACCGGGCGTCCGATTGACGCGCCGTCTGTTTCGTTGAATTTCTCTCTAAGTGAGACGGATCTTTTGGCATACTCCGCCCGAGGTTAGGACGTAGGTGGAGTACAATCGGGTTGGTTTTTCCTTAAAAACCAACCGGGCCCCTGGAATGAAAAGGCCAATAACTCTCAGACCGGGAGTCCGATTGACGCGCCGTCTGTTGCGTTGAGTTCCTGATGACGATACGAAACTTTTGGCATCCTCTGCCGAGAATTGGATGCAAATGGACAGTGGCTGGGTGGGATCGCACCGAAATCCAGCCGCGCCCCTGGAACGGAAAAGCTGATACATTTCTGACAGAACATCCGTTTGACGAACCGTCAGCGGCGTTGGTGATATCGTTGAGAAACGGTCCCTATGAGTATTCCCTATGAGAGTTAGGGGTACAGTTGAGATACGGCCGGGTTTGGTTCGCTCACGAAACCAACCGGACCCCTGGGATGAAAAGGCTAATAACTCACAGACCGGGCGTCCGATTGACGCGCCGTCTGTTGTGTTGAGACCCCTATGACGAGGCGGTCCTTTGAGATACTTCTTCGTGGGACTTTGAGTTACTTGGAGTATCGACCTGTAGCTCATGGAGCGGACCCTCCCAGCGACGAGCGTGCGTAGTACGGAGACCGTGTAACTGGCTGAGACCTGACGACTGCTTGACCGACTCGAC
Source organism: Viscum album (assembly GCA_963277665.1). Classification (NCBI taxonomy): domain Eukaryota; kingdom Viridiplantae; phylum Streptophyta; class Magnoliopsida; order Santalales; family Viscaceae; genus Viscum; species Viscum album. The sequence continues at coordinate 1,493,852,886 of OY728151.1, read as the reverse complement.
TTGGAGTGAGTCGACTAGCCCAGTGGACGGAGCACTACTTTCTGAGGTGTAGACCCATGGCGGACGAAGCACTACCTGTGTGACAGTGCAGACCCGCGGTACTCGTCCGGAGATTACCTCAGCAGGCTACTAGGGTGTGTGCACTACTGTGTTTGGGTGACATACCTCGGTGGGAAGCACTACTGTGTCTGGGTGGCTGACCTGCGGTACTCGATAGGAGGAGTACTTCAGCAGTCTTAGGTTAGTGAGCAGTACCTCGGAGTCGTGTCAGGACCACTGTACACTCCAGAGATGGAGCTCTTCAGCAGTTACGGTTTCGATAATGAAAATCCGGGTTTGAGCTGAGGCTTTTGACCTTGTGTTTAACTCATGATTGAGATGGGTCACTTGCTAACATAGGTATATGTATGGGCATATACCCGGGTAGTGGGTATCCGTTGATTTCACAATCCTTGTGTTTCCTCATGATTGAGATGGGTTACTTGATAACTTAGGTATATGTATGGGAATATATCTAAGTAGAGGTTATCTGTTGAGATCTTCTTTGTGGGTATCCTTGTTGGTTTAGTGAGATCTTGAGGGTCTCGGGGTCCCTACTGAGTATCGTTATACTCACCCCTGCACGGGCTATGCCCACACCTCATTGTGTTGGTTGCAGACGACGGGCAGTGCTGACAGAGGCCGAGTGTTCGAGGACTGGACAGTACCTGGAGGTGGACTATACGACGAGATGGTACCCGGAAGAGGACCTCACGATGAGACGGTACCCAGAGTTGGACGTGACGACGAGGCGGTACCCGGAGGTGGACCACTGGGCGGGACATACTCGGAGCGGACGGCGGGACCCGAGGAGTAGAGGAGCTATCTGTACCCACCCTTCAGGTGGGATTTCCAGTGGATAGCTCACCATAGCAGCTTTACTTTTCAGTTGTTGTTTTCCCTTTCGAGTTGTACTTTACAGTTGGGCTTGTATTTCCAGCCCCTTTTTACTTTCTGCACTTACTGTTGTACTCAGTTTTTACTTGGTGTTTACTACATCCGCTTGTACTCTGTGTGATTGTTTACTTTACAAAGGTAATGCCTTCCCTTTTTACCGGGATTTACGCCTTGGTGCTAGTCGCCAACCCCTGGCCTTTGGAAGGCGGACTTGGGGTAGTCACGGCACGGGCCCCGTGGATGGGTCCTGACAAATTGGTATCAGAGTGACAGTTAGATCTATTAGTAGTTACGTCGAGGCCTTACGACGTCATCCATGGCATGAATGCATCATTCATGTCATGATTGACTGTATTAGGAAACGAATGTGGTTCATCCAGGGGATGAGACCGAGTTTCTCTTATCGGCAAAGAAGAAATCATAGCAGCTCTTGTGAGACTAAAGGATGTGCAGTTCTTCCAGGAGCAGATGAAGACTGCACAATGCAATAAGAAACAGGATACCGGTGACAGTCTTAGAGACTCAGGCGTGTTAAATGTTTCAAGAAGAGGAAGATTTAAATAGAGATGCGTCTACGAAGCAGCAGACGTGGAGGCAGATCTAGGAGAGCAGTATTAGGTGGTGTACATCCTAACATTATAAAACCACCCGCCTTAGTTATTCCTGCCAGGCTCAGGGAGCTGGAGGGGGTAGGAAGAGTGCGGCTGCATGCGGTCAAGGAGTGTAACCCAATGGCTCTAGAAATGATTCAAGGGATAGTCTGTGTCCACTACTAGCTGTTGTAGTAACGGACGTCGATGTGAATCATTTCTCGCTTTCACAAATCTTGTTCCAGACCTAGAGTTTCCGGTAAGCCGTGGACTTGACCCTCACATCTGGAGATACCTTGGGAGGAGACTCGATAATCACACTTACGCCGACGGTGTGGTCAGACCCTCAAGGAGAGAGTTCCGGTTGGAATCTCTTGGTGACATCGTCGAGGCCTTACGATGTTAGTTTGAGTATGGAATGGGAAATAACTGTTCATACTCAAATTGACGGTTTTAGGCAAACGTCGGGATGAGTTTCCCTTGGTCGTCGGAAAAGGAAACCCCAGGCAGCGCAGTGTAACTCTTGCACAGGAGGGTGCGACCGATCACTCTTGAGTCGGTAAACCTTACCCTCGTGGTAGCAGCCTTTCGAGTTCCAGTTCTAACATAAAATGGAGACCTCTGGAGTTCGAGGTTGATGATCACGTCCTTAGACGGGTCTCACCTCGACGAGGTTTACGGAGATGTGGCCAAGGCGGCAAGTTATCTCCGGGGTTCAGCGGACCTTCTTAGGTCCTTAGCTGGGTAGGCGGGGTGGTTTACCGCTTGAACCATTCACCGCAGTTGCACCAGGTGCACGACGACTTCCACGAATCTCAACTGAGGAGATACGTCCTCGACCCTTCGCATACCATCGACCATGAGGAGCTGGATGATGGCGATGGGGTGTCTTTCATGGAGATTCCAGTGGGGATCGAGGATCGACAGGAGCAGATCCTACGAGGACGATCGATTCCTCGGGTGCACTTTCTTTGGAAGTACGGAAACCTCCAGGTGAGCACATATGAGCGGAAGGCTCAGATGCATGCTCTGTACCGCTTTTGTGACCCTAGTTTGTGTTGAAGCTTTACGGGGACGTAAAGCCCTGTGGTGGGAGTAATGTAAAGACCCGGAAATTTCAAGGAAATTTTTTTTTCTTACTTTTCTTTGGAATTTTACATGAACGTAGTTTCTGACGGTGCCTGATTCCGAGGCCCGGTGTGCCCGGAATTAATTTCTGAAGACTGGCATAGAAACGTTTAGTGAACAAGCGAGCGAGAATTTCTATCTTTTGAACCGGTGCCCGGAATCGAATTCCGAGGGCACCGATGGAACCGCAGCGCCGGTAATTACTTTGGAACTCCTGTACCGGAGTTGCGTTTACACGAGTGTTGATAATAAAAATTGTGGAAGTTTATTTTATAACTAAAGTACAATTTTTATTAACTTATTCTAAGGGTTAGCTCATGGTGGAAGTTGGGTAACCACCCAACCTCCCTTGGGAGGTTATGAGGGTGGTGGGGCCCACACGAACCCCACCTCTTCATATCCTGTAAAACCCCTCAACTCCCACTTAAATGATTTTAACTTAGTTATAACTTCTGTCTTAAATGAGTTGATTTTAATTTGGTGAGTTGTGTGAGTCATTTGAATTTCAAACACTTGAATTTCAAAAGCCATGTGAAGTTAATTAAATAAGTTGAGAACTTATTTCATTTGGTTGGGTTGTGTTGATTGAGAGCATTTGGAAAGAAGGCTTAGAAGTCTTGAAGTTTCTTCATCCTCTTGATAAAGAACGCGAAGAACAATCGGACATCGACGAAGAATGCCACGTTCTCGGGAACCATCTTCCGCGACGCCATACCCGCAATACCGACGACGTCTTCTTCCGCGAAATCTCTTTTCGCGACGCCGAATCTCGTCACCTCTTAAATCAAGGTAGGGGTTTTAACTTTTTAAAGTTATGTGGATCTCTCCTTCGAACATGAAGGTTTATATTTGTCGAGCCTTGATTCCAAATCTTTTTATTTAATTTAAAAGATTGTGAATGTTTATCTTTCATTAAAGGCCGATTGTTAGCAAATAACGCGACGGGGCCGGATCGCACGAACATGGCCGACCCTCCTCCTATTCATGTTGATTTTGTTGTGGATTGAAAAGGGTGTGGCGTGGTGCCGTCGCACTGCGCAGGATCATGCGGCATGAAACGCGCGGCGCCGTCGCGCCGCGTCGTTAAATAATGCAAGGACGCGACGCCGTCACGCCCCGTCGAAGAAAGTTAAAGGCGCCGCGTCCGGAGCGGGGCCGTGGTGGAGGGGCGCGGTGTCGTCGCACCGCGCCGGACAATGAAGGCCGTGGCCGGTTCCGGGCCGCGGCGGAACGAGAAGACTGGTGGCCAGCCGGGCCGCCGGTGTCGGAAGCCGGATGGGGGACCGACCTTGCCGGTCCCGTTGAGGAAGAACCTGCCGGCCATGTCGGGCCGGCCGGAAGGGAGAAAACAGGGGGAAATAATTTCCCCCGGCCAGCCTTAATGCCCCCCCCATTATGAGGGGGGCCGATTTCACAAAGGGGGGGCAGGCGGCCCCTCGTTTTGTCGAAGGCAGGCCCCCACGTGGGGGGGCCCGTTTTTCATTAGGCGTGGCAGGTTGCCGTGCCGCCAGCTGAGGAAAGGCGGGGGGTTTGCCCCCCGCGCGCGGCACACGAACGGCGCCCAGGCCGCGCCGCCGTGCCGGCTCGCGCCGCCGCGTCGGACCGCGCCGCCGCGCTGCCGCACCAGGTCGGGTCGTCGGGCCGGGTCGCCGCCCGGGGCGGGTCGACTCGGTTCGGCCGACCCAGGGGGGGGGGGGGTCGGGCCGGGCCCAGACCCCCAGTTTCAGGCCACTTTCGGTCAAATTCTCGTATCTTGGGTTACGGGCCTCCAAACGACTCGCCGTCAGCGGCAACACGATCCTTGGATCGAGACGGTCGTTTCGGTATACTATACTCAAGGTGCACCTTCCTTTTCGGGAGCCTATGTGGTTAAAACTTCATAGTTAAGCGTGCTTGTCCTAGAGTAGTGATCAGGATGGGTGACCTCCTGGGAAGTTTCCCAGGGTGGGTGTGAGGCGGAAAGGACAATAACTAACAGACCGGGCGTCCGATTGACGCGCCGTCTATTTCGTTAAATTTCTCTAAGTGAGACGGATCTTTTGGCATACTCTGCCCGAGGTTAGGACGCAGGTGGAGTACGGTCGGGTTGGTTTTTCCTTAAAAACCAACCGGGCCCCTGGAACGAAAAAGCCAATAACTCTCAGACCGGGCGTCCGATTGACGCGCCGTCTGTTACGTTGACTTCCTGATGACGATACGGAACTTTTGGCATCCTCTTCCCGAGAATTGGATGCAAATGGATAGTGGACGGGTCGGATAGCACCGAAATCCAACCGGGCCCCTGGAACGGAAAAGTTGATACCTTTCTGACAGAACGTCCGTTTGACGAACCGTCAGCGGCGTTGGTGATCTCTTTGAGAAACGGTCCCTATGAGTATAACCTATGAGAGTTCGGGGTACAGTTGAGATACGGTCGGGTTTGGTTCGCTCACGAAACCAACCGGGCCCCTGGGACGAAAAGGCTAATAACTCACAGACCAGGCGTCCGATTGACGCGTCGTCTGTTGTGTTGAGACCCCTATGACGAGGCGGTCCTTTGAGATACTTCTTCGTGGGACTTTGAGTTACTTGGAGTATCAACCTGTAGCTCGTGGATCGGACCCTCCTAGTGATGAGCATGCGTAGTACGGAGACCGTGTAACTGCCTGAGACCTGACGACTGCTTGACCGACTCGACTTGGAGTGAGTCAACTAGCCCAGTGGACGGAGCACTACTTTCTGAGGTGCAGACCCATGGCGGACGGAGTACTACCTGTGTGACAGTGCAGACCCGTGGTACTCGTCCGGAGAGTACCTCAGCAGGCTACTAGGGGGTGTGCACTACTGTGTTTGGGTGACATAACTCGGCAGGAAGCACTACTGTGTCTGGGTGGCTGACCCGCGGTACTCGATGGGAGGAGTACTTCAGCAGTCTTAGGTTAGTGGGCAGTACCTCGGAGTCGTGTCAGGACCACTGTACACTCCAGAGACGGAGCTCTTCAGCAGTTACGGTTTCGATAATGAAAATCCTGGTTTGAGCTGAGACTTTTGACCTTATGTTTACCTCATGATTGTGATGGGTCACTTTCTAACTTAGGTATATGTATGGGCATATACCCGGGTAGTGGTTATCCGTTGATTTCACAATCCTTGTGTTTCCTCATGATTGAGATAGGTTACTTGATAACTTAGGTATATGTATGGGCATATACCTAAGTAGAGGTTATCTGTTGAGATCTTCTTTGTGGTTATCCTTGTTGGTTTAGTGAGACCTTGAGGGTATCGGGGTCCCTACTGAGTATCATTATACTCATCCCTACACGGGCTATGCCCACACCTCGTTGTGTTGGTTGTAGACGACGGGCAGTGCTGACAGAGGCCGAGTGTTCGAGGACTGGACGGTACATGGAGGTGGACTATACGACGAGATGGTACCCGGAGGAGGACCTCACGACGTGACGGTACCCAGAGGTGGACGTGACGACGAGGCGGTACCCGGAGGTGGACCACTGGGCGGGACATACTCGGAGCGGACGGCGGGACCCGAGGAGCAGAGGAGCTATCTGTACCCACCCTTCAGGTGGGATTTCCAGTGGACAGCTCGACATAGAAGCTTTACTTTTCAGTTGTTGTTTTACCTTTCGAGTTGTTCTTTACAGTTGGGCTTGTATTTCTAGCCCCTTTTTACTTTCTTCACTTACTGTTGTACTCAGTTTTTACTTAGTGTTTACTTCTTCCGCTTGTACTTTGTGTGATTGTTTACTTTACAAAGGCAATGCCTTCCCTTTTTATCGGGATTTACGCCTTGGTGCTAGTTGCCAGCCCCTGGCCTATGGAAGGCGGGCTTGGGGTAGTCACGGCATGGGCCCTGAGGACGGGTCGTGACAATATATATATATATATATATATATATATATGTCATCTACGTACTTATATTCAAGTCAATAAAGAAAGGAAAACAACATTCATGCGTACATACGGCCTACCGTCTCCATAAACGGTGTGTTTAATTTCATTTATCTATAATATATACATATATATATATATACTGAGTATATATGACATATAAATCATGTTTTACATTATGGAAATACGTAAATCTGGATATAAGTAATAATATCAAGAACAACTAGTCGGAACACGTACGATAAATGAAACGATTTTACCCAAAAGGCTGCTTTAACATGGAATTTACAAAAGAAAGTGTAATATAAAGTCATAAGTGAACCAGATATGATATCATAACAATGAATATGATTCAGTAATAAGTCAATGACATTATTTAAATCATTATTCAGGTGGTTCATATACATACAAAGAATATCAGATATAAGGTAATGGATAACTTTTCCAATCTCGTTTTTATCCGAGATTTTTTATTCTTAAGTATTTACTGGGGTTATATTTATCATCCATGTCCCTATTTTCTAAAATGGTTTCATTTATTTTTAAATTTATTTTTATCCATTTTTTACTTTTACTGCATGGTATGTAAGGAATGTTTTTTGGTTTACCATATGAGGTACGTTTTGTCTTTTTTGGAAAAAGTACGAGAAGAATGTTTTTTACCTTATATGGCATGAAATGATTTTTATGGTTTTATAAAGCTATATTTTCATGAAGCTTACTCCACAATATTTCATAATTATTTTGTAAACAATAGATTTCTTTCAAAATTGATTGTCATTTTGTGAAAAGAAAATGATTTTGAAGAAGAAAGGATATTTTCCTCAAAAATTCATTTCAAGTGTTTCATCAAAAATATTTTCCATATTAGATGAAATTATATAGTAAGATTATGTTTCAAGTATAATATCTCTATGATTTACATGGTTTCACTTTTCTTATGATGAAATGATATCCATATGTTTTATATGGATTATGTTATGATGGGATGATGTTTATGAAACCCATTTTATTCATTGGTTAATGATGAATGATTTAAGTTTTTATTGTGGAACATGTAAAAATGACTTCATTATAAGATGGGTGGCACCAATATATCTCTCCAATGCATTGGGTAAATATTTTTATCTCATGTGATAGACATTTCGGGAATGGCATGTTAATCTGGTTCAGTGATACATGACTGGAATGGGGACTGAACTCGATTCAGTAGGGGACTTTTTCTATTAAGATGGTCTTGGCATAAATGCCTTGGCTACTATAAAAATCATGACATGTGCTTAATGGATTCCACAATTACATGATTTATTCCCATGCTATTTTATCATTATTGATGTTCCATTATGATATTTTCTATATGTACTACCATGAATTATGTCATTGCTCATGATTTTGATGTTTAAACATTATGGTCATGTTTTTAAGTTAAAACGTATATTGTTTGTTTTATTTTCTCCATGCTTACCCTCACTGAGCATTTGAGATCACCCTTTATATGTTTTATTTTCCCTAGGATTTAAATAATGGTTTTAGGTAATTAAAAAAGTTGAATATCTTTATGGGAGATGTTGAAGATCTTTCACCATGATTAGAATATTTTGTCCCGAGTTTCCAAAGACACTAAACTATTACGGTCCTTGAGTGTTGGTTCTTGTTATGTATTAATTCTTCCACATAATTATTGTAATGTCCATATAAATCAAGCTTGGGTCTCTACAAGCACACCCCTACCCCCACACACTACACCCCCACCCACTACACCTCCCACCATATGAACCCCCTCACTTCAAATAAATAGATTCACATATGACAACAGAAAAAACAAAAAACAAATCAAATTGAAATTGTTGGGAAGCATATTGCACGAACCTCGGGTTTAAGACAAATAAAAACAGAAAACAGAAAAAAATAGATTCAAAAAATTAATCATAAGGTAATGCTTACAAGATTGAAGTGTTTAACAAAAAAACATTGTGATTGAAGATGGATCTGGTAGAAAATTTCCGAGTGAGAGAGGTATTAGGTCTTGGATTTAGCAGTTTAATCATGTGGATGGGAGATCAGGTTTTCTTTTAAATTTAGGGTAAAACATTCAAAACTATTTTTAAAACCGTTGGGAAAGGTATTCTTTCCCAACGGTTTTGAAAAACCATTGCGAAAGCCTTCGTAAGTCACGGACTTTACCAACAGTTTGTACAAACTGTTGGTAAAAGGAGAATAATTTGTGTATTTCCCATCGGTTTCTTCAAACTGTTGATAAATACTTCACTAACTCATCCTTTACCAATAGTTTTAATAAACCATTGGTAAAGGACCCATATACCAATGGTTCAACAGAACCCTTTGTATAAAAGTGTTGGGAAACCCAGCTTCCCAGTAGTGAATGATTTAGAAAACCAAGAGCCTATAATTGTCTTATAACTATCCTTATAGATTTATATATTAATCTTGAATAATATAGGGAATTCATAACTAATGATGAATCTAATCAATATAGAACATCCCATCATTAAATGAAGAATTGGATCCTCTCACTAATTATTTTTGGGTACAAATGTAACAATTCCCTTTTGATCCTAAATTTCATAACGTTCCTTGATCAATGTATTATCTCAATGATGCACTAGGTAATTTATCAACAATCTTTGGCCACCCATGTCATGAAGAATCAATATTGGGTATTATTATTTTAAGAATAGTATATTAAATCATCATATTAGATATAGAAGAAATGAATCTTTCCAAAACCACAATATATAATTATTGATTGATATCCACCCCTAGAAGGATGTATCCAATAATTTTTTATCTTCAGAACATGATTCTATTGAAATAATGAACTTTAATGGAATATATTTAGTGCCTTTTAATGAAGATTACATGGCACAACAATCCAAATTAGAATAAATCCATCTAAGAGAGAGGATTTAATATAAGCTCTTTAGATTCCGTGTGAAGTGGAAGCATAGGATGGGAGGTTCCGATCATTTTTTTTCATAATTTGTGATCAAGATGGGATCTATGGGAAGATGAACTCTATCATCAACAGAATTGAATCATTGAAAAAGAAAAGGGATAGAACTCAGGAACCAGGAGAGGGGGTATCAAAAAAATAGATTGTAATTAATATAATGAGATAAATAATTACCTATATGGAATTTATTATTCATTGATGAATCTGGTGAAATATCAGTGCTAGATTGTCACAGTATAGATGAAACCATCTATAGATTTTCTCTAGTGGCATTCCACACATGTTCCTTGAGTCTCCAAACATTTCTTAAGGAGTCTACATGTGCTTGCAAAGAAGATCCTTATTCATGTGTCCTTCACTATTTATCAAATCAAGAAATGATTTCAATGCATTCTCCTTGATCTAGAGGAGGTGGATTGCTATATGTTCTTGGTAGTGTTTTTTGAAAAGGAAGCTCTCTAGGATTCAGAGGCTTATCCACCTTTTTTACATAAATTAATTGGATCTAATGAGAATAATAAATAATTGGGAATTTATATTTCTGTGGTTAAAATAATAAAAATCCAAATTTTCCCTTAATTATTTATTTAACCTTATAAATACCTATTTTAAAATAATTATTATTATATTATTATTATTATTTGTTGAAATTCTATTAACTTTTGAATTAAAATTCGAATAATTTTATTAAATAACATTCAATATTTTTTTCTTTATCACTGGATCGTAACACTTGGTCAAACATTCATCCAAAATATTTATCAATCCATTATTATTGTTAATTTATTTATTAAATAAATATCACAATATTAATCTCAAATAAATAAATAAATATTATATTCAATAAATAGAAAAATGGTAATTAAATATTACACTCACAATATGTTCTCTCGAATAACTAGTGAAGAAGGAAATGTAATCAAGTGTACATGAATAATTATTAGACCACGAGCTAGAATAATATTATTCATCTGGATAAATAATAAATAATCACATATTATTTAATAGAGATTCTGGATACACATAGTTGATGACCCTTTATGACATTTCATAGTGGAATTAGGAGAACAAGACTATAGTACAACTTTTATATCTATAAACACACCAAGATAACCATATAGAATGATGCTCGTATCATAATGACATGTTACCTCATACAGATTCTTACTATGTAATATAACCCTTTTACCACAATATCTCAAATCGAACTAGTTTCATGCTAGTGCCATCAAGCTTTATTCTCGATCATCTCTTTATTATACATTCCACAAATATAAATTTATTATAAAAAAACTTGTCCATTGATTTACTTAGGCTATATCATTTCTATCAAGGTCCCTAGGATTTTAACATCCATTAAATTAATGAAGAGATAAATTATTTCTTTCTTTATTCAATAGTGAAATATTACTCATGACGCATCCAACATATCATACATCATCTCTAACATATCTTATCATAGTTTTGAATAATAAATAAAATTATATTACACATAATATTACTTAACAATAATTTTATAGTCTATGGACTAATACACATGTTTATAGATAAGAGCATCTAATGACATGTATAATTGTGGATTTCCTATTGGTGGGTCCCATTAACATACTATCTTATTTGATATTACTAATGGCATACATCAAGATAAGGAGACACAATTTCCTTCAAGTCTCCCCCATTTATAGCCTATATCATTTGTCTCCCACAAATGATATCATCCATCTATAGAAATTTTATTCAAGAATTGTGTCATATCTCTTTCAGGTTCTCATCATTATGGGGAACATCTATGACTTTTTAGACATATATTTATTCATAGGACATTATCACATATTATGTCACATAGAGGAAAAATAATTATCTAATCAGTAGTCTTTTAATATTAAAAACAATGAATACATGTCTATCACAATGTTCTATGATGTTGGTTCTAGGGAAGAAACTCCCACAGACTTCCACTTTTACTAGAGACAACTACTAACAACCTTTTGTATTATTTCTCTCAGATGGTACTCATGATTATGGTAAGATTAAAAATTAGTCAATGGGTCCAATAAGTTCTCTTCTCTAGGTAATCTAATCTCTGAACCCTCAACTCATTATTACTAATATCTCAAGAGGTTATACTTTTGGAGTATCTTATTGATCTTTTTGTGTCCTTTTCCATTTTGTTAGATCCACTACAATAGTATTATCACAATACAATGTGATAGGGTCTATACATAAAGTTAAAAATAAATCTCCTACACACACAAATCCCCATTGATTCCTTCGATTCGTTAGAAGCCTCTATATACTCGGAATTTACTATAGAATCAGTGACAACTAGATAATTTGTACTATTACAGCTCACAACTCCTCCTTAGAGATAGAAAACATATCATGATTCCAAATTTAGTGTATTAAGATCTATCTAAAAACTAGAATCCTTATAATGCATGATCACTAGCTCCTATTCTCCCGCATACTCAAGAAACATATCCTCAGATATTAAAAAATTCTTAATGACAACATTATTAGCATTCCTAATTTGTTCTCCTGGATCTTATTGATATCCTCCTAACATGCTTAATTAAATGGAAACATCACTTTTGGTACACAACATGGAATACATGATTTATCCTATTTCAGAAGTGTTTGGTATCATACTCATTATATATTTATCTTCTTGTGTCAGGCGATGCATTTTATTAGAATGTTGTAAACCCTATGACACTAGAACCAATCCCCTATTGGATGGTTTGATACTAAATTTCTTTATTATATACTATATATATATAATTTTACTCAGTCCAAGAAATTTCATGAATCTATCATGAATGATATTGAACCCCATAATACAGGATAATTCACCTAACCTTCTTCGATACACAATTCTTTTACCAGTACATTACTATTAAACTAGTATATCATTTCACGTAATTAATATGACATCAATATAAAATACTAGGATAATATCCCCATTCCCATTAAAACATTTCTAAACACAAGGATCACCTTCATTTCTAATGAAACCAAATTATTGTATGCCCTCATCTAATCAAATGTTCAACGACCTGAATTATTTCTTCAATCCATAAATGGATCTCTACAACTAGAAATTACATTTTTCATCACTTGACGATCCAAAACCATATATTTGTGTCACATTGACTTATTTTTTATGGTACCCAATTTGAAATGTAGTTTTTACATCCATCTATAAAATCTCATGTTCTTCCTAATTTTCTAGGGAAACTATACTTCTATGGGATTTAAATAAGTATAATGGAATAATGTTTTCATCATAGTCAATTCCTTGATAATTATTAAACCCTTTTCCCACTATCCATGCTCTATTGGGGATTCCTTTACATTCCATGTATAGTTTCTTCTAGAATACCAATTTGCATCTGATAGGCTTGACATCAACTGCAGAATCAACTCTAAAACAAGAATCATTCTGATTCATGGATTCCATTTCAAACAACATGGATTTATTCAATATTTCCTTTATTGATCTCCCCACTTCCTCTTTGTAGGGTATAATTTCATAATTATAAACTAATAATGACTCACCATAACTAGTGACCAGAAAAAAAAATATTTGGTTCTCTTACCTCTCTTAAACTCCTACACATTACATATCATTCATGAACTACTTATTCCATGGTGACATGTGGAATAAATTATTATACAAAATCTTTTGTATCCTGAGTAGTAACTTTTTCAAAGTTAATCAAGCTCCCACAATCCTTCTAAGGATGTTCTACCTCTCATGAAATATCACATTCCTAGTGACCATCAATTTATTGTCTAAGGGGTTGTATAGAGAGTGTCCCTTTGATTTCTTATGATAGCCTATAATGATAAACCATGTTCCGAGGTGTGATTTTATGTTTCTTGATAATTCCCTAACAAATTCCTCACAACCCCATATGTTTGTATATTATAAAATTGTATTATCTCCACTCCATATATCAAATGGAATACCATTTACCGATTCAGTTGGAACTCGGTTTAATGTGTATGCTGCAATTTGTAATGCATATCCCAGAAAAGATAAAAGAAGATCATCATGACTCATCCTAAACCATACCAATTCTTCCAATATATGGTTCATCCTTTAATTAACACCATTCCACTATGGTGTGTAAGGAATAATGTGTTGAGATATAATCTCATAGATCAAAATAATATTGATGAAGTCTTGGTTAAGATATTCACCACCTCGACCCAATTGATGATTCATTATCGTCATAAAAATTTGATTCTATACCTCATTTGGGAATACCTTGACATTCTCAATGGAATCATACTTATACCTCACCATGTAAATATCTCAACATCTACTCAAGTAATCATTATAATTTGTGAAGTAAGAATATCCACCACTAGCTTATACTAGAAATGGAGAGAACAAATCTTTGTGTACCAATCATTGATGCTCTATATCCCTTTTAACCTGTCCATTAAATCATGGTATAGTCATTTTACCTAGTAAAGAAGAATGAAATATATTTGGTTGTCCTATATTAGAAGAGTATCAATAAAAATTTTCATAGAGCATATTCAAATTCTTCTCATTTACATGACTAAGACAGTGATGCCAGAACTTGGTGTTACATGAATCATGTGAACATGATTAATTTTCAATTTCCAACACATGGTTTTTATAATATAAACTAAAATACAATTATTAATATTCTCCATACAGGAACATATGTTCTCCATATAAAAGAAACACGTTTTATTTAAAAAATTTAAAATATACCCATCAGTATCTAAACATGGAACATAAATTTGGTTCCTAGTAACTATAGGTATAGAAAACAATAGCTTAAAACCAAAAATAATTCTCATTGGTAGTGAAAGATGGATGTAACAAATGGTTAGGACATCAAACCGCACAAAATTGGCATATCTCAGTTCCATCTCTCCTTTGGTAATCTCATGAAATCTACATGTTCCCTATATTTTGATACAGATATGAGTCCCATATGATATATCTAATACCCAATGTGTAGATCTTGAACGATTACACCTGATAACAAACACACCTATAGATTCCCCTTTCTTTTTGGGTGCAGTTCCTCTTCCAGTGGCCTGACATTCCACATTTAAAATATACAGTCTCATTTTCCTTGACATACCTCTAGATATTATTCTTCTTATATGGATGGTTCTTAGGTACGTTAAACTATCTATAATTCATGGGATCATTTATCTTTATCTTTGTTTTCTCATTCATTTTAATGACTACAGGTTTTTCATGCCCCATTTGCTTATCCACTTGGAGAATTAAGATATATTGTTCTAGAAGACTCTTCTCATTATTTCTCATATTGTAATTAATAATAATGATGGAAAAGGACTTTCTATGTGATTAAATTATGAGATATGTATGAAAATAATCTGAGAATAGAATCCATAAGATTTCAAAGTGTTCAACATATCAGATAATCCTAACTACATATGATCAATCTTCTTGTGAACAGATAAGAAAAGTCAGGAAAAATCATTGGAGAGTGCATACCACTCTTTTATTGTATTTTGTCGATAGATATTGTGAAGGTGAGACATCATGATATAGAAATCCATATCCTCGTGTGTAATTAATATCTCATCAGAAATGCATGATAGCCTGAAGAACTAATAATATATAGAACAATTTAGATATTTTTCATATAGAGATATCTCTGCATCACTTTCCTTATTGCTAGTCCAAACTGGTGAATCATTTTCCAAAACATACAATTTCCTTTCATCGAGATGGATGAATCATAGGTTCCTTTTCCACTCTTATAAATTTGTGTCAGTGAGAAGTTTTTTTTCTCAATTATGGATCATAATGATATATTTGATGACATTTTATTATAGTTTCAACTAAATAACATGAGAAATATTTAAGGTTGTTATCTGATAAATGCCCATAAATAAATTAATTTTATATTTATTAATCTCTCTATATTTTATAAAAACCCAATTTCCCACACCATTGGCTTCAGAATAAATATTTTCATTTATATTATAGTGGAACTTATCGAAATCCATTTCCCATTACCCCAAAATTTTTTGGTCAAGAAACATTAATGGTTCTATGTAGGAGTTCAAAATTTCCACTACATTAACTAACAATTTCATGATCTGTTAATTGGACTCCCCAATAATTAAATAATTAATTTATATTTACTCAATATTTTCCTCTCAATCATAGCAATTACTTATTTGGAAGTCAACCCTTAATGTTATCCATGTTATGTCAACCAAAAACCTCATGTTATATTTCCCTGATAATTGAAATCATCCCAACATTGGCTGGTCAGGAACATTGAACTATTGTTTGATTCTATCCGAAGTAATATAAGGCTATGGGAACAAAATATATTATTGAGGTATTTTATCCATTTATATATAAAATTACAATTATTATCATTATCATAATATTATTAATATTATGTGTTTTTACTTAAGTTATTAACCATGTCTTAGATTATATTTATTCACAAGACAGTTCATTTTTGTTCTATATTACATGCTTGTTAATATCATTAATTTTTGTGTTTGTGATGAAACATAAATAATGAAATAAAAATGCAACTAAAATTAATAAAATAATAATGTCTAATGATAATGAGCCTATACTAATTGATATATAATCTAGTGGTTGATAAACTAACATATGACCAAAGGGAAAAACACCTTTAAACAATTAAGGTTCTTGTTGAAGCTTTCCACATGTCCTCCTATATATCTCCATGCATTGGTTTTTCCTCATCTCTAAACATGAACCACATCCCCTAGCATTGGAATCACATTCATATATATGTCTTTTAGTCACAAGTAGTTTAGGGGAAAACTTCTTCTCATAAACGAAACCATGGTTGTATAGACCCTACCAAATGAATGGAGAGAAGGAACACATGAAAAAAATTTAATTTAATAAAAAATTATATTTGGCCAATCACATACAAAAGTTTTGGTCTAGCTCAAGATCATCCACATGCTTTCAACTAAATATGAATTTAATAAAGCTATCATTAAATTCATAATCATTCTTATTTAAGATAAATCATGAACAAATCAATTATTGATTATCAGCTATAACGAAATCATTTTTTCTTTTCCATGTCTAAATTAACTTGAGATTACCATCCCTAATAATTTGAAACAATTTAAATAAATTCATTTAAAGACAACCCTGTACATAAATGCACCTTCCAGGAAACACAGTGAATACTAGTCCAAATCTACCGAACATGTATTGTACTCATATATAGTTTCTTGTCTGTGACATTAACATACATGAATTATCATGTAATTTCATGATATTCATTTTTACCTAATGATTTCAAAAATGACACGGCTTTTTTGTAATGTGTCATTATTTAATTCACATAAAGAAATTACAATAATAAAAATCATACATGATATAAAGATACTGAACATTTTAGAGTAATTAATTAAACATTTATATATAATAGTGGAAAAACATATCATATGGAATGTCCTATCAACTTAATGATCACACTCATGAACATGTATACTGTTTACATAATATAATAAAAAAATATTAAATACACTTAATTGGTAAAATTACACGGCATATAGATATGATCTATAAGGAATGTACATCCCTCAAAATCTATCCGAGACACACGGCAAGGGACTCGACATGTAATATGTTTCCCAAAAAATTTGGAGTACACAACGTGTCCATGTGGCTACACGTTGTGGTGAATCCATGTTACATTTTAACCAGTCATGTATTCTAGGTATTGAATACATGACCCATCAATGACTCAATGGGACTATACATAATGTACATTGAATACACAATGTGTAGTCTAGCTGATTGTGATCCATTAAATTCTATTCAATATGCGGTGAATTAAGTTAAAAATTAATGAAATAATAAATTTGTAATCTTGAATTTATTTCCTAATCAATTATGCAGTGCAGAATGTGAATAAAAAACATGTATGCCCAATT
Source organism: Viscum album (assembly GCA_963277665.1). Classification (NCBI taxonomy): domain Eukaryota; kingdom Viridiplantae; phylum Streptophyta; class Magnoliopsida; order Santalales; family Viscaceae; genus Viscum; species Viscum album. Next base: position 1,493,835,402 of record OY728151.1, on the reverse strand, counting down.
ACATGGTGTGTTAGGTGGTGCTGTCTAGCTAGATACCTTAGCCCCTCTAGATGAGTGGCTCAATTTTATTTCAATCATAAAATTAATCATATCTATAAAATATATGAGAAAAAAATGTGGGATAAAATAATCATGAAATTTAGACAAAATAATGATTAACCATGAATTGAAAAACTGAAATAAAAATGTGTAATTCAACAATTATTATTTTAAATAATTAAAAACAACGAATTTTCCACTCTAATACCAAATGGAGAATCATAGTGTAACATTTGTGTGAAATGGGTGGTTCGAAAATTTTCTTTTTTGCATAATCAAGTATTAATATGATATATATGAACCGATGAACTTTGTGATTAATAGAATTGATTCAAATAAATTTAAAAGGGATAGAATGATGGAAAAGAGATAGTGGAGATCAGTACATAATAATTATATTTAATTTAATTAGTTATGAAATTACCATTAAATAATTTATTCTTCACTGATGCATTCAATGAAAAATCTATGTTGAACCGTTGTTACATAGTAGAAACAAACTGTATATTTCCTCCATAGGTGATCCACACCTGTTCCGTGAATATCTAGATGTTGCTAAAGGGGTCTCTGAGTGCTAGCATAAATGATCTGGGTGCTTGCGTCATCCACTTCTGACCGTCTTTATAAATTCTTCCAAATCATTGTACTTGATATAGTGGAGGATTATTGATCTCAATTCCTAGTAGGGTTCTTGGATAAGGGACCTCTCTAGGCTTGAGAGGATTCCTACAATTTTGTTCTTCACACCTACATTGGCTCTAATAAAAAAATTACATAATTGGGTATTTATATTACCTGGATTAATATATTATAAATACACAAGTTCCTTTAATTTTTTATTTAATCCTAGAAAAATCCAATTTAATAAAATAATAAAAATTTTATTTTATGACATTCACATAACTAGTGAATTAAAATTACATTTTATTTAATTAAATTATATTCAATATTTTTTATTTTTCACCGGACCATTAAACTCACTCCATCATTTCTCAAAAATACATATCTATTCATGAATATTATATATTTATTTATTATATAAATATCACTTAATTATTTTTCAGTAAATAAATAAATATTATATTTAAAATATATAAATTAAATATGTTTTTGAATAATCTACTCCGAATATATTCTATCGAATAAATAGTGACATAATAAATGTGCTCATGAATTCATGAAGAACTATTAAACAATATGGGGGAATAACATTTATTCAACCGTTTAAATAATAAATAATAAAATATTATTTAAATAATATTCTTGACTCACATAGTGTGTGACCCTCTAGGAATCTTTCTCTGTGGTATTAGGCGAACCAACCTAACATCCAAGGTTAGTGTCTATGAACACACCAAGGAACTCATATAGAAATAAGATAATGTAACAATTCAATGTTACCTTATATAGATGTTTACAATGTAATATAATCCATTTATCACTACATCTCAAATCGGGCAGGTTTCATGCCATTGCATCAATATAGATGCTCAATTATCTCTTTCTTTAACTTTCTGGAAATATATTGTGCCTATAAAACACTATGGGCATAGAATTTTTAGTCTATATAATTTCCATTAACTAGAGAGATATATTATATTTTTTTAATGAACATAATGGGTAAATCCTTTCTCACATTATTCATTAATGGAATATTACTCGTGACACACCCATGTATCCTACCTCACCATGAACATTAGTCATAAATATTTTCCCTAATACATCAAATTACATGACTTAGAACATTAATTAAAAATATTATTAATGTCTATGTAACAATACACACATCCATATATATGTACATCTAATGAAAATTTTAATTTTGGATTTCCTACAAACGAATCCCGTTCTCATAATATCCTTATGGGTATTTCCAATGGTGTATATTAGGAGAAGATTTATCAAAGTCCTATGTGTCTACACCCAAGATACACAGCATTATCTAGGTCCAAAAATGATATCACCTATCTATAGAACATGTTTTCAAGAATACTATTAGATCACTTCTTATATCTCATCATATAGGCGAACTGTTATGACCTTTTAGTGTGACAACTACTCTTAGGACATTATCGCATACTATTTATGAAAAAGAAAAATTGTGATATAGTATTCAGTGTTTTATTATTAAAAGAAATGATTGGATTTTTATTATAAAGTAAAAAATGTTTTTTTTCTATGAATCTAACTCCAACATCCCCAATAGATGCATATAAAAATTGAAGATTCGCACTGTCATGGAAGTAGTCAATGAAGGCTTCTATACTAGTCATCGGGCTAAAACTAGAATCTACAAATAGATTAGAAATCTAGGTTATTATTTGAAAACCATTATACATTAATGTCTGGAAATAACTTGGAATTATAATGTGTTCCCAATCCGTGAAAAAATCATCTAACAACCCCACGAATTTATACATAATTCTAAATATTCTTGATTGTTTTCGGTTTGAACAATAGTTGTTGTGTCACCATATCCCCCATCAACAACTATGTTGTTTATGTAATTCCTTACTGAAGCCATATTAATTTCCATGTCATCTAAAACAATACCCCCAAAAATATATCATGATGAATAATAACATCAACTTCAGAACATCCCATATGATCACTATGTTTGAAGTCCCTTACAATATATTTACGAAAAATAGATCAACTTATATTATTTGGAGTTTATGAAACTGTGATATGAGTTAAATATCAAGTCCAATCACACAAATAGGTATCAAGTAAAAGAAAAATAGAATGGTTGACTACATTAATAATACACTCTCTAGTATACTCAATAAGGTTTTGAATAGGTTTATGATATCATGTCCAGAGATCTCTTTTATGAATTATAGGCCTACCTTTCCATAATGCTTAGTACAAAAATATCAATGCCATACTCATTGGTGCACATGAATGAGGATGTTTTGAACATATAAGTCCATCATTCTTTTTTATAAATTTCCTTCTCTAGAAAATATTGAATGATAAGAAATTGGAAAAGTGGCTTGAGGAATTGGAGTGGCTCAATGAAAGCAGGTTGGGTACATTTCCTGATTTTGATGACCATAATAATTTTATCACAAAATCATTAAATAAAAATTATAACCTCTATTTATTCATCTAAGGGGTTTGGGTATTTTCTCTCAAGACCCTGATGATATGTGGCATGAAGCCTCTAAATATTGAACAAAAATGGGAAGGGCCTTACTTCATGCATATAGTCTATCACAACAGAGCTTGATCACCGTCCAAAGTGGATGGGGAACATTTCACACCCCCCATAAATTAGAGGATTCCCATAAAATGAATTAAATAGCTACCATCATGTTACCTTAATCACGATTTCGTTTTGTTAAGGTACAGAAGATATTCCTTGTAATGATATTTTATAAGGCATCAAAACTCTTGTTCATGTTAATAGTCATTAAACTGAACAAGGTATCATCTCCTAAAAAATTGACACTAAACTATATGAAGATAATACTCACTGAATGAACATAAACTACCAAGACCCCCAATGCATAATTGTATTCATTTTAGCAATCCCATTTCATAGTAGAAAGACATTAAACTACACATTGTCTCATGTACAAGCCACATGATATTAAACTATATGAAACATGTCCTTACCACACAAAGTTAAAAATTACAAAATATGTACATAAAATAATACATTAAATGTAATGGGAATAACCATATAATTATCAACACAATTAACTTGAGATGAAATTTTTTAAAGAAGGATGAAATTACCTCTTCTATCATTGGGAGAAAGTCTATATAGGGATACCCTTTTTCAACGATCTATAATTTTGTTTTTTCCACCATAATAGGATACTTATTAGCCCCCAAACCTATATTTTTTGGCCCATACATTATTTGAATTCCATTTCACATTCCCTAACCCTCTTCCTTGCAGAATATGTTACACTTGATGGCAATGTTCATGTCATACGACATTTAACTATAAAAGTTATTTTTACTATGAATGGATTGATTATCATTATAATGTGATACATTGGAATTCCATGATCCTAATTCTTATTCCAACCCCCACATGAAACAAAATTAAACCATTCGATACATAAGAACATATTTATGGAGATTTGGATCCTTTATATTCCTTTTTTTGTCAAATTGTGCATCAATCATTTGTGATTAGGAATTCAGTAAGTGTTTCTAAGTACAAACAATGCATATCTTCTCATGATAGGTTTATCATGGTCATGGATGCATGGATATAAAATGAATACCTTAATTCCACACCCTAATACATTAAAAACCATGGGGTTTTTCTTTTCTTTACATAAAACTATGAATTATTATAGTAGTCACCAAAGAGAACCTCTACTATTAGTGTTTGTAACCTACCACACCTCCATACAAGAACTATATATGACATGATTAATGACATCACAATATACGTAACGACACAGAAACCACATGACCCATGTCTAGTAATGTAAAATTAACAAAACAATGGCCTCATACAAGTGTATAGGTTAGAATTGAAAAGTATTATTGTATAATAGGATCTACATGTTAATAAATTAGCATTTATATTGGATACGTGGTGATGCCCATATTTTCATAATTGAGATTAATCATAACACACCTCATCATGTCGAGTTTCCAACATCATTTCCACATGATATTAAACTTCAATGTTCTTTGATAACTACATGTTTCTCAATCTCTATCCAAAATAGTTAAATAGTTTCAGACTGACATCTTATCCTAGTCATTTAACATCAATCAACAACAATAATTACCACCTCTGCATATAGTTCATACATGTATAGAGATTTTCCCATTTATAAACTATGCATGTATTTATTTTTAACAACACGGTATATGTAGTGATGCCCATATCTCTAATTCTAGGCCCATCTAACAAAATCAATAAAAAATGCACCCCAACATAGTTTGTGTTGATAATTACCTGACTATTTTCCATCATGCCAGTTATATATACGTGAGAAATTCATTAAAATGTAATATATCTTTCAAAAATATTCACATTGATCCCCACATCCTTATTGCATGAGGAATAAACATCAAGGAAAATATAATGGTTCCGTGACAAGAAAACTGACAAAAAAAATTAGTCCTCTCAACATGATGTTAAACTATACGGAAACTTTCTATACCACGTGACGGTGAACTACATAGAATCAAGTACATCCATTCTTCATTACATTAAACAATGAAAATAATTTCCCATTTTATTCCATCAATAATGGACCATGAGATCCATACCTCTATAGTCCTTATCACTAGGTTCTTCTCCCATATTTTGTTATCATTATTTAATAAATTGCACTTCTTGAATCGATCACCTCATGTTCTCAGTTTCCATTCATGAACCTGGGAAATCGATAACTGGTTTAATGGGACACTTTATATTACTATTCATGTATGAATATGGATCCTACATATTCACCCATGGTTTTTAACTAAATGTCACACTCTATATAATAGGGACTTTACATCCTTCTAAGCCATAACATCAAGGTGCCATAACTCCTCACCTTATTGTGTTTTGGGCCATACAAAATATAATTTTTCCAAATTCCTATTTAAGAATTTATAACCTCATATACTGACTTACAATATTTCCATCTCTCACATATAATCATATCGGAGTGCTCTCTACATTGGTTATCCTAAATGGGATCTTTTATAATTTACCCCGCATCAGGTCTGTAAATGCCATGACCTTAAACTACCTATAATTTGTCCAACTATGAACCACTGTAAAATCCTTCTCGTAATGTTCCAAATTACAAGACCAATTAATTTTAATGAAAGAGACAAAAAAAATCATGTTAAAAAGAAAAAAATGGAGCCCTAAGAAAAAGTAATGTCATTCTCACTAAACTCATTATCTTAATAGTTTAGGAAAAAATTTGTTGGAAATAAATAATTTATCAAAATAGTAGGTTCATCCTCAAAGACCTAGTAAAAAGAAGGAAATGATCAATGGACCCCCTGGTTTATGAAAATGTTAGATTAATGTTTTTCCAAATAACTTTTCTAGTAGAATATGATCACTTTATGGTGACAAAAAATTTTATGTTGATCAAACCATTCTAGAAAATTACACATTACATAATTAAAACCTCATTATTTCTACAACTTGAATCACCATAAACCTTCCAAACTCCCTATAAATTGATACCTGACATCATGGTACCATTTTGAACTCAAATGTATGCCTATGGCTTATAAATATTTTCCTATCATCATAAAAAATTCTATTCATCATTCATTAGAGCTTTTGGATCCTTTTTAGACCTAACATTAATATAATAGAACTCAGAACCTCAGTGTGTTCTAGGCCATTACCAATATGATTATCCCATATCACCCATAACTGGTCAGTTTTAACCACGATTCAAAGTAATCATTCCAGAAAATCCTGTATTATTCAATATTACTTAAGTTATTGCAATGTGTTTTTATCCATTATCAATATAGTAATGAAATAATCAATTCATAAATCACTGATGGCTTACACCTCACCATTTGAAACCACATGGTTTTGGTGTCACTCTTTAAGGTTATTTGCTGATATTCCCTAGAGTTCCAAAACCGTTCCCGAATAGCTTTCATCTATACCAAACCTCATCATATGAATATTTTATGTCTGACTAATCATTTATGGTCCTCAATAATTTGTGGAGATAATCATTTTTTGACCATGAAATCGATACAAAAGGGAATTTACATACCAACTAAACGAATTCTCATCCTATTAGAAAAGGAAATCTGTAACATGTGATTTTTAGAACACTATAGAGGAACCTAGAACCTTAGGGTGTTATGGATCATCTTTGGCCCATCTCCCCATCCAATATTCAATGAATAAATAATTTGGGTAATGGATTACATCTCCCAAAATCCTACTATAGATGTCATCTTATCTTCCATAGTATTCTCCATTAACCAAAATTTCCCCATATGTAGTATGTGACCATAGGAAATGAGTGGGGAGACATCTGTTCAAAAATTATATTGGTGTATAAGTGATTCAACCTACAAATAAGTGTGATCACCTCCTTGTAGGAATGGAGATATGGTTCTCATTAGACTCAGAAACACCATGATAGAGCCCAACAACATAGGGTGTTTTGGGTATTTCCTTGCATTTCTGAACCATATTCAATAATCATTTAAGATGTCATCGAAGTAATATGTTAAAATTCATGGAATCTTATGTTTCTAGATAAATGTCCATAAAAAATGTGATAGTAAATCCAAACTAAGGGAAATAAAATTATAGATATGTATAGTCCATACTAAAATAACCAAAACTAAATATAAAAATGGTATGAGCTAAAAGGCCCGAGACTACAGTAATGGGAGGTTTTAACTAATAGACCATAAACTATAGTTATAGAATATCTAAGCTAAATGACACTAAACTATTGTGATATAAGGTTTGAAATAAAATATTCTATGGTTCCTAGATTTAAGGTTATAGCTAAATACCCTAAGATATAGTGATTAATGGTCCAGGAAAAAAAGGCCCTAAACTATTAATATAATGTATAAGATAAGATATGCTAAGCTAAAACACAAAAAAAAATTAACATTCAAGATTGAAAAACTTTTAAGTATCATTGAATGGCCTTTGAGACTATCAAGATACTCTAGAAAATCCTATCAGATTTGGAATATAATACTGAGATTTCCCTATATGACATATACTCAACACTATTTCCCTCATGTAAAATAGGTAATATCAAGTTAAATATATGATATACATCATTTAAGAGACATATGATTGGTCATAATTTTTGACCACTTATCGAGAAGAATATGTTATGTTTTAAACATTCATATCCTAGAATTCATATTTACATGATATTATGAAATGGATGGGTATCATTGGTGATATATATAAAATTGGATCATTAAAATATATTGCATGTCATGAAAGAAATAAAAACTATAGAGAAACATGATAGGTTCAAAAAATCCATTAATTCGTATCATGAAAAAGAATTAATCTACACATACCTAAGACAATCCCATAATCATAAATATAATTAAAAGTTGAAAAGTTATGACACAATCATATAATGTTTTCTAAATAATTACGAAACAATGTAATACAATGTTTGAGGGAGGTAATATTTTTGGTACAACTGGTCGACCAACATTTTTGCGACTACAGAAAACTACTATAACTCCTCCTCCCTAGAAAAAACTTATTTTTCACCTACTCCACCACTTCAAGAAGTCCATATTTTTCCATCATAGTATTCTATGATATAAATTGTGCATGTTTTATCTAATATAACATTTATATAAGCTTGATGATCATAGAATTATGGTGGATGATCACTGACTAAAGATTGTCATTTTAAATATTCCCTATATAGACTATGTCTCAAGGAGATTCCACCTATAATACACATCATGAAGATTTATTTATGGAATCTTATTAATTTAATTCACTAAAGGAAAATTATCCACATCTACCACCATTGATTCATGTATCCCATTCTACTCTATTAGAGATACCACCAATTTTATCCAGGTGTAGGGGGATGTATACTCAATCGCTCCTAACCTAGGGTTGCAAAAATATATTCTAGGTGTCCCAGTCAATCCATAAACTCCTCTAATAGGGTCTCCAAAACATAGTACCAAATATCTCTCGATATTTATCACTGCACTAACAGATGAATGATGTTTCCCCTAAGCATTGATATAATCCCATTATCTGACTAGGAAAATATTCTGAGACTAGGTCACTTTATTATAGGTTTCTACTCAAGGTTTTGGATAAAGTGGATTGAAATTTTGCCATAATGTTTTCTGATAGAGTGAGAGGAAACATGAAGGGAGTATAAACTAGATATACCAATCATAGAGGTGAAAACATTACAACAAGATATGGAGGGGTTTATCAGCTACAATATGAATCATATGATACGAATATTTAACCATTACATATTACTGATCAAAGAAACACCATATTCATGTTTGAAAATATGGATACTTCCACTTCCCCATTTCGATATTCGGGTGAGAATGTGACACCATCTCATGAAAAGAAGCGTTATGGAACCCCATGTTCTTTTCCTGAACATGTATTCTTTCACCACCCTTGATACCTATGGAGACAAAAGATAATTTCTAGTGACATTAAACCAAACAAATTATTCCAGTCATGAACTTTTAATAACCTTCTTCAAAATTCACTTACATCATGGCTAAGGTATTACATGAATAGATACCTACGATTGTATCATCAAAAATAACATCTACCCACACCAAATCATGTGATATGATCATTGGGACATATCTAGTATGATAAATGCTTGATTGAATTTATATTAATTTGTCTCTAGATCTTGATGGGATTGGATCGACAATGAGGTGTATGTTAAAGTATTAGAACAATTTCCTTCTTCCATATAAGTAGGCATGACCTCTTCCAAGTGATAAAAATGGGGCCTACACATTTTTTATTAATTAGTATCTATTTACAAAAAATCCATAGATATAGAAGACTGAAATTCTACACTTTTTCGAAAATTCTAGAGGAAAATACCCTGAAAATGCATAGAGATTCATTGTCCTCTTACATTCTAGGGAAGTCACTATAGATGGTGTGGAATCTGATGTTTTTGTTCTTGAAAAAGTAATCAACCCATTCATATTGGATAATCATCATGTTGTTCCCTCATCATCCATGCATCAATCACTATAAAATTACACTCCCACTACAATAATATTAGAATAATACTCATGGGACATGAGGATTGGATGATCCTATATAGCCTCCCACAATATTAATAGTAAAATAAAGGATTTCAATATATTTTTAATAGAATCACAAAAATTTAAGAATAAAAATGAGTTCACCCTCACCACTTTCTCTACAACGAGATATACCAGATCATCAAAAAAAAATTTAGCATGACCCAAAAAACCATTTAGTTGACCTGTAGGGAATTAAATATCTCACACTCACACACTCCAATGATACATCAAGATCTTAGATGAAGGCCATATCCTTTTATGGTTTGTGTTTGAATGTAATAACAAGAGGGGTGGTGAGATGGGAAAAATATTCCCAACGTAACTCTATTGTAAACATGTAATAAGGTTCACAAATAATAGTTTTATCATGTACTCATGTTCATAAATAACATATTTCATGAGGATTTATATACCATTACAAATGCATTGGAAGTTGATAAAGGTCCTACAAGTCACGTATAGAAAATTACATTTGTGTGCCATAGGATGGTAAAAAAATAATTATATCATAAACCATAAAAAATGGTCTACTTTAATATTCACTGGTATCATAAAATATCGAATATATACATTTTCTATAATCATTTAATCACATTATAACTCGTAAAAAAATAACTGTGATTAATAATAATTTTATAATGCTACCACACATGGTATAAAAACAAGTTTCCTAATCATATTATCATGATAAACCATTTAGAATAAAAAATAATAATTTTATTATTACTTCATATATCTATAAAATCATTGGTTACATAATAGGTTGTCATATCATATTGATAATGATTTTGAATGATCACATGAATTGTTTTTGTGATGAATATAAATTTTCAAATATTTTTTAAAGAATATTATTTCATAAAAAACTAAATTTTAAAGAAAATTTAATTTGAAAATTGATTATTCATTCATCAGTTAAATTAATTTTCATGATAGAAGAATATTCAATTCATTTCATAAATAATGATATATATTACTTGATTTTTTGGAAAAATCCAAAGTAGAAATATTTTCAAAAAAATAAACCATTAATTTATAATCATTTTTTAAAAGTAAAACATTTTTAAAATAAAATTAGTAAATAATTTTCAGAATTTTAAAAATAATATAGAAGAAATTTTAGAAAATATTGTTTTGGTATGAAATTGGGCTTTCAATGGAAGAGGCAAATAATGTTGGTTTTTCTTAAAGATAATATTTCAAACAAATGAGTCATTAGAGAAGAAAAAAGGTAAAACATGTATTGTAATAAAATAATCATAGGAGACTAAATCCCCTAGGAATTATTAAGTGGTAGACCATAATATTTCAATATATTATACCTAATCCAAAATAGTCAAGACAAATAATGAGAATGTAACTTAAATGCACTACAACTTCGGTAATCATTTGTAAAATAATCCTCATGAAATATAGACATTAAAATGGAGTTTTAAACATCATTATCATCATGTGAATTATAATAAATATAAATCAGGGATAGAATATAAAAAATATAATTTAAAATTGGTGAATATGGAATTTAACTCATATATTTTAATGTGAGATGTACATCAATTATTCCATTAGTAGTATTATAGATCATAGGTCCCAATAATTAATAAAGTCAAATCAACCATTGAATATAATGAAATGGATTATAGTTGTTATATAACATGTTAAATTTTAACTATATACACTATAAAAAATAAATGAGTGGTGAATTTTAATATGACTACCAGAAATAAAAGAGATAATATCAGTCTATTTCCTTAAGTCTCGACGTTGTTCACACACATTAAAACCTATTGTATAATTAATATATCTTTATTATATATCTATTATAAAAAATAATTATATATATTTTTTCAAATATTATTTACATATGTCCATTTATTACTCATTCACTACAAATTCTTAATTAAAATCAGGTTTCTTGTAATAACATCATTGTTTTTCAAATATGCTTTGATTTGATATCTTCAGTCCTGTTATATTTATTAGGGTTACATAACCAAAAAAATAATACTAATGATATAGTTATCATATTTATATAAAAAATATTATTTAAGTACAATAAATAATGGTTTTTGATAAATGAAGTATTTCATATTCCCGAAGATGGTATGTCAAACATACCATGGAGTATCATTTTGATTATTATATGATCATTATGTAAAGGTGGTATGTAGTATTCAATATTAATAAATTTAGTATTTTCTTAATTAAAATATTATTCTTTTAAATATACTTATAAATATCATTCATGTGGTGTGGTGGTGGAAAGAGATAGTCACAATACTTCTTGATGTTGGTTGTCCACTTGTAAAAGATCGATGTTATAATACCTTAATGAGTGAAAATGTAAAACCAAAAAGGATATATTATCATTTTAGAAATATATATATTTCATTATTATAAAAAATATGTCATTTATGTCACATATGTTAACTTTATCATTATTATCATGTTTCTAAACCTTTATCCAAAAACAAATCACATGACTTTTAGAGAATGTAGTCTGTCAAACACATGACTAAAATTATTACATTCCATATATAATGGGATTTAAAAAAGTTATATATGATAAAAATTTTCAAGTTTAGTAATTATTTTATTAATTGTATATATATATATATTCGATCCGTAGTGCCATCTGACCAAACGTTTATGTAATGGAAAAAAGCAAATGTCATCCGTTAATATGGTGGTAGTCTGTCATATACCAGGTTGATGATTTAATAACCCATTTGATTGAAGTGGGGATGGTATTGATAATTCTACTAAAATATAAAATATCATTATATGTTCAAGATTGAGGTTATTATATCATCAGGTTTTAATATGTATTGATATTGTTGGAAGGAGAAATAAATTTTAAATGCTTGTTGAGTAACATTTCTTTTTCCTCATATATCATCATTGGTTTCACAAAAAGCCTTCCTTGGTCAGTTTTATACCCAAAATATGGATTAATGGATGATATAATTGAGATTGGTAAGTTTTGGGTGTGGGTCTTAGTTGAATAAAAAATTTTATTATTGTGTGAAGAAGAGAAAAGTGTGGGTGGCCTTTCATTAGTTATGTAAGTGGCACAATTGTAATTTTCTGAAAATAAAAAAGGGATTTTTTTCATTAATATAAATGGATATTAAATTAATATTTATCAATATATACACAATATTGAGTCTAACTATTTTCAGAAAATATATTATATTCATTTTTTAGTTCATTAGAACCATTCTATTGTATGTTTAACCCTAAGTAAACACATTAGTACCTTAACCATGGTAATTAATATTTTTTTCACTATTAATATATATAAGAAGTTATGTTAAAAATTTTAAATAATATAAAATATTCTGATTCCATTTATGGAATTCAATAATGTTAAATAAATTTATAGTAGAAGAATGTTTTATTTTAAAATAAATGTCATAAATGTGATGATAAATAATGTTTTCAAAGGGAATGTGTTAAAAATTTAGATAGTTTTTATTTCAACATTCAAAAGGAAATTGATTCAAATTAATTTAATAGTTTTAATAAATATATAATTTTATTAATTTTCATTTAAAAATAAACTATTGGGAAAATCATGTTTTAAATTAAAATTCATTGTTTTTAATAATCTTCAAAAATATTATCATTTCATAAAAGTATCAAAAAGTCACGCTAACTAAATTTAACCATGTTAATATACAAAAATAATATTATTTTGTAAAATAAATACTATATGTATGTGAAAAATGATTTTTAATGTATGTGCAAAAAAGGACGTAGAACTTATTTAAAAAACATGTAGTTTTTATTCATAAAATTGGATTTATTATTATCTAATGTCAAAAAAACACATAAAATGAATGTTAAATAGATGGATTAATTTATAATATAAAAATTTCATTCATATAATTTACCTAATGTAATTTTATTTATTTATTTAGGTAAAAATTATTTCGGTAAATAGAAATTGTTTTTCATAAATATATTTCCTTTTATTTCCAAATGGTTTTATTTTCATTTATAATTAGTTGGTCTCTAAAGATTTCAATTATTATGTATCTAAAGAAAATATATTTTCATAATCTATTAAATCATATTCATAGTCTCTATTACAACTTCATGGAGATAAATATCATATTAATTAATAATATTTTTCATTTCGTTTAATCATGGTGTATGGTGAATCATACGTTACACTCAGTGCTTCATGTAATAATTGATAATTCAATATTTTGTCAAAGGCGTGCTAGAATTACTATTTCATGTTTCAAAAAATATAGAATCGCCTATAATTATTTGAAAAAATATATTTCTCAAAATCTTTGGTTCTTACAACACATTTTTTCCAAAGTGTGGGACGAATTACACAAGAAATTTCATAAAGGGGATAACGAAATGATTTAGTTGTAAGATGTAAGGGAACCTATCCACTGATTTTCAATTTGGAATACCCACCAATGAAAATTAAAAAAATTCTTCTAATCAACCCTCAATATATTTTCGATTTTTAACTATAAATAATATATAAATTAAGTGAATCGGTGCACGAAGTCAAGTTTTTTTAATTAAAACAACATAATTGGCATGTAGAGAAATGGATAGTATACTTCATCACAACTACTCAGGTTTATCCGGTAACTAATATAGTGATAGAAACACGAGTTATTTTTTAATGAATTTAAAATAAATGTTTGATAATGGTTCATTGAATTCATTCATATCATTAAGGTTTAGTTAAACTATTCAAACACAACTGAAAATACAGAAATAGAGTGATAGGTTAAAATGGAAAATGAGGAAATTAGTTTATACGATTTATATAACTCCATAATGGTTAATTTATTTTATTAATTTCCCTTAATATGTTGTGATACATACTTCAGTCCAATTTGATATGACTTTAATCATGAATTTTCAATCCACTTATAGATCCAACATTGATTTTCGATAGAAGGAAATCACCCTCCATATCATAAATTTCACTAAAATTTAATAAATGATCATGGTGGGGGGAAATATCAATTGGTATCATCATCTAAAGAGTTGATATTATTTTATTTGTTTAAACTGTTTCATTCTCAATCATTTTTGGGACTATTTATGTTAAGATCCTTGATTAAATGTCTATTTAAAGGGAATTCAATTAGGTGTTTCACAAATAATTACATTGTATTACTTTTATATGAGAGTTTTAGTTACAAATAAAGAATATACCTAGAGATTTACCAATATCAAAGACACCTTAGAGAATGGCAATTTTTTAACATGAGGTTATAAGGAATTATTTAATGGATAACTTGGATAATGTTTATATATGACCATGTGCTTCATTATGGGGATCAGTGATCCACTTTTTCAAGAGGAATGATGGGTCAATATACAACTACGTTTATTATCATAAACTCAAAAAAATAATTATAATGAACAAGTATCTTCAATCATTGAGTGACTAATTTTTAGATCATCCATTTGGTGACGAATACTTATCTTAGGAGGATTTTCATTTGGGATATTTTCAAGTAAACCTAAATTAGGAGGATATTCAAAATAATAATATTTAAAAGGAATGAAATATATTAGTAAATAGTGATGTCATATTGACTCAATAATTTCACCAAAATCATCATAGACATAATGAATATTGTATTTATTTATTACACTAAAACAATTTGGTTTTATTTATAGATTTTATTCCTATATACTCAAAAATAAAGCAGGATATTTATGATCATTTGAATGATGAATTCAAGACCTTTCTGAAATAAAATAAAATATAATATTATTGAAAATTCAAGTTTTGGGTATAGAAAATAACATTCTATGGGAATTTAATCAATAGTAATGGGATATCTATGGATACTTTAAAAAAGATGGCAATTTATGGAAGTACTTGATGAATATAAATGATAGAAATCCATAGTTCTATTGCATTATCTGGGTACTATCATTCATTTTTGAGAAACTTGTCATTATTTTCAATCCAGACAACAAAGGTAAAATGAAAGATACAAAATATTTTAGGAATGTGGATTATAATAAATTGTTTTAAAGAGATGAGTAAAATGGTGAGAAATGCTTCTATGATCAAATAACTAACTAATGGTAAATGTTTTCTGATCCATAGTGATACATCCAAAATGATTTCATTATATAATCATTCATAATTAAAATTTAATTCCCATTTCCTCTCTCAAAATAAAGATACAGTATAAGAACAACCCAAATCATGATCTAGAATTGGAAGTATGGATGCTTATCCAAAAAAATTGGTGACACTATCTATTTGGGTTGAAGTTTGACATATATATGCTCCATAAAATCCTAAACTATATATTTATATAATATTATCTCAATATTCACCAATTATGTTTGTTTGAGTTTATTGATGATTAAGATTTATCAATACATTACCTTTCATGGAAGTTAAATAATGTGTCATATTCCCAATGAAAGAATGTTCCTAAAAACATATCAATGATGAGAATTTCTAGGGACCCAATTTTCATGGAAATACTAAGGATATATTTGCGAATAATAAAATGATATTGATACTAATTTTCTTAGATAACGGTTAAACAATTTATTCTTTAGAGTATAAAGTAGTCTCATAAAGATGATAAGGCACAATATAAAAATGTAGAGTATATTATGATATTCATGTTTTTTAATCATAGAGTTATATATAAGTGAAACCAAATATGTTTCCCATCAACACAAAAAATGAAGATGTAACTTTTGGATGAATTACATATTTTATCCTTCTATTTTCATCCTAGAACCACTATGATGAATTTATATTTGATGCAAAAATTATGGTAGGAAAACATGAAGAGGGATATTGGGAAACTTTTATCACAATTCATGGTATGGAAACAATTCAAGGAGGGAGGATAGGTATCTATATGCATTATGAAACCATTTCCCATGAAATAATTAAAATGTATTAAATATAGGATTTCATTGTTGGACTCCCCATGAAAATTAAAGGTAATTACACCATCTATGAGGTAGTTTATTATAAGATCAAGTCAATGAATTTATTTTTTATGAAGGAATATCTATATCATGAAAAATTATCAATGATATATATAAGTAATGTGTTATAGTTTAGGTATTTCCACTCAAAATAGTATATGATATGGAATTCTATTTTACCTATATATTCTTGTGATGACCTTGAAGATTATGAATAAAATTACCAATCTTAATATTATTATATATGATATAAAACACATATGTGTCAAAAAGATCCTAATAATTATTTTTCTCATATTTGATTAATTAAATATGTGGTATATATATAAATTAAGGTACATGACCATTGGAATAGTTACCTAAAAGTTTAAATAGTTACGTGGCCATTATTAATATTAATCCATCCAATAGAATAATACCCTCACTCATGAATGTACATATATAAATTATCTATATATAAATAAAAATATAATATTTTTATGTCAATTTGTATGTAAATAAAGGTTTTCAAAATGAAAAATTATGTTTTTGTAATTTTATAAACAATATATTATTAATTTTAATTTTAATAATAATATTATGATTTAACAAAAAATTTATTTTAAAATATTATATTCACAAAATAATATTTTGATCCATTATATTTTTAATATAATATTTTGAGACACTAATTAATTTAACAAAATGTTGAAAATTTGATTATAATATTAATAAGGTATTATTAAAACAAATGATGATTTTTATAAGAAAATAGAATTTTTATATTTAGGGAATTATTTTCAAAATATAATCACATTTTTAGATAAAATATTCTAAAAATAGTTCAAATGAATTATTGGTATTTATCTAAAATAGAGGAATTTTTTGATATGTGAAATCAGGTAATTTACGGTATATAGTAAATATATGAGTTTTTGATTCATTAATGTTGTATGGATAATTTAAGAACCATAATATAGAACTCTCCATAATTATTTTATATATATTGATATTTATCAACACTCATTATATTCATGTGTAAAATAATAAACTAATGAATATAATAATTATAAAAATACCCCTCTTCAACCTCTATAAATACCACCCTCCACCACATCTTTTCATCACTCCTTCTATGCCTTATACCTTTTTAATATTCATACGAATTCCCTTATAATTCTTGTAACCCACTTAAAAGAGATTGTTGTCTTAACAAAGCACCAAACCCACATTCCTTTTTAATGTCATAAGGGAGAAGATACTCAAGTTGTAAAATCCACATTCATTCTCTTGTTATTTAGTTTTTTCATATTATCTCCACACCTACCCTATATAAAGAGTCATAACAACTCCAGTATAAACTATATTCTAAAATCTTACTATATGAATGTAGTATCCACCATAAAACCTCTTCTACACTATTTTCATTTTAAAAATGAATATATTTTCCCTGACGTGTTGATTGACCGCCTTCTTAGACGATGAGTTTTCATTTTTCATTATATCCTTAAAGTCATGTAATAAAAATAGTATTATTGTATATATGAAATTTAATATTAATATTATAACATTTATAATGTTTTTTAACATTTCATTAAATATAATATTTAATAAAATGAAATTATTTCCTAATGGATGGTAAATCCACCAAAATTAACTAAAAATTTATCATTAACAATTTATCTAATAAATCATCCTTAAAAATGATATAAAAGTCTATTTAAGGTTATGTATGTTTATTAATAACAAATATTTTCATTTTTGGGGATATTCTCTCATTTTATGTGAACTCACATTTTTGTATAACAGTGAAAAATAGTGAAAATAATAAAAAATCACTCCCGATATGATGAAATCGAACTATATAACACATCAAAATGGCCATAATAACATTATAAAATTATAATAATTCAAGTAAATTTTAATTTGGTTATGGATTTATTAATTAGTAATCTCATTTTTTAATATAGGATATTATTGGGAAATATTATTTCAGACTTAAGTTAAGGTTATTCTCAAACCAAACTCTACTTATTTGGGTTTTCCCACTTTCACACCACATTTCAGTATGGATGTTCCCTTAATGTTCCTAATATATCATTTCCTTTTTTATCCCTTTTAATGTTGAAGATATATAAGTTTCAAAACATGATTTTATGAATAATAAAAGGATTTCCCACAATTAACTCTTCTTTTTTAAACAAAACAAGAATCATATTGAGTTATTTCATCTTTTCTCAAGAGTGATGCTTTCTTTACCAAATCCGATCGTTCATTTTATTTTGGTATCCCCATTTATAATTAAAGAATTAATTTTTTATGAAATAATTCTTAAACACATTCCATTCCATTGGTTATTTCATGTTTATGATTGTTACATGTTCTATGTGTCATGCGTGATTATATAAATGTTATGATGTGAAAGGTGGGACCTGAATAACTGATCCCTCCAATGAATTGGGTAATTTGATATATATTAAAATATGATAAGTGTTATTAATAGACAATAGTCAATGTTTTTTCCTTACTATGTGTTTTATTTTGACCATTAATTCAAGAGGTTTCATTTTTATTCATATTTATATTCCACTCCTTTGTCTAATGTTTCCCTTGTGATGTTTAAAATGATGCCATGATTATTTATGATGATTATTATTATTATTTTCCCTAATATTTTATTAAATAATTCCCCCTTTTCATATATTATTGGGATTTTAGCTCACCTCTTTCTTTGATGTATAACAGTAGGTGAGTACATGCAGAAAGTAAAACATGATCTCTTAATGGATACCGAATATTTTCTTTAATAAATATTTTTTTATTATTATGTAAATGTTACATGTGGTCCTAATTTTTCAAATACACTAATCATTTTAATCTTTGATATGTAATGTTATGTTGTTCTTTATCTTTTAAAATGATGTAATAATCATGTAACAAAAAGTAGTGTTACTATAGTTGGTAGCATAGGTAGGAATCCAACCTTAAGAATGGTGGCACTACCTTGAATAATATTTTGGATGCAAAACAATGAATTTTTACTCTAAATATGGTTGGGGGTGAATATAAAAATGGATAATGTTGATTGGATAAATGAATTAATCATATGAATCATGTCAATAGGGTGAACCTATATTTTTGGAGCCTACCTAATTAGAACTACATAACTAACCATAATTTCCATAGAGTATTTATAAGTATGGGGGACCTTCTAGGATATTTCATATGGTATGTGTGAGTGAGGAAAATGTGTAATAAAAAGAACATGTGTTTGAATGTGTGGAAAATCATTAGTCTCATGACACCTTCGGGAAAATGGGTGGGGTCAGAGTCGGGGAACACATGTTGTTGGGGAAAAAATTGTTGGTTTTGCGTGATTGTAATCGATATCCATGTTAATTAGGGGATTCAATGCTATCAGTGGTGAAATTTTTTTACAGTTATAAAATATAGTTCAGTAATCATTGGACATGGAAATGATCTTCAGAACATATTATCACCATTAGATGGTGGCGAGTTTGAAATAACCATTATAAATCAAGAATGTTTTTAGATATCCTTTTTAATGTATTTCTAAGGATAATTAGATCACCACTTTTTCTTAGTGTAATTCTCATACCAAAAAGTTTCAATTCTATAATAAAAAATGGATCATTTTTAATAAATATATTGGATGTGGTTTTAGACTCCAATATGCCAGGATAAAGTAGGAGATTTGAAGGTTATGGTACATTATCATATATATGAAATTAATGAGAGGGTTTAAACCATTCAATATAATATTAAATTTGAAAAAATTCGATAGAAATCCTATGTTAAAATTATTCTAGAAGAGTTGGAGTTTTTTGTAAGACAAAATGTGTTCTTGTTATATAGTTGTGGAAGAAATACATGGGAAGTGGAAACAAGTGAAATCTTAGTAAAAGAAAATTTCATCCCCCTTAATATAACTTATAACATCTATATGGTGGAATATCAACTAGTACTACCATCTACCTATCTAATGTAAATGTTGAATTCCATGTATCCATATTATGGGAATACATAAAATACACATCACATGTACTGAATACATATGTGTTTCCATTAGTGAATTATCTTCAATATGAGGAGAATACAATGAGGATAATATATATTGTAGGAATTTTTCATGGAAAAAGAATACATGACCAATCTAATGCAATGTGTATTAAATTAATGTTTTAGTAAGAAACTAGGGAACCGAAATTGGTGATGAAATAGAATTACCATCATCCATTTTAGTCCATGAAATGAATATTTTCTGGGAGAAATTATTGAATGAGGGAGTAATATAAAAACCTGATCTTTTAAAAATTAATTTCACTTTTTAGTTAATAAATACATTATTAATTTATCATTTTAATGAAAATATACAAATTTTTTTTATTTTTGATAGTTATATGTTATATCCTATTGGATTTAAAAGACTGTTAAATTTTGTAATCATTGATGGTTTTAGAATTATATAGTCAGCACATGATTATCATATATATTGTGTTAGTATAAATCTAATTGACATAGATAAATGAATTGATGGCCTCAAATGGAATGATCGTACTATATAAATCCCATTAACAGAGATCCTTAGGGATATAGTATCACTGAGAATTTCCCTCGACTATTCCCATGAAGAGATTCAATAACTACTAAATGAGTAAAATTATTTATCGGATAAGTTTTGCTTCATCAAGATCATGACCTAAACCATGTTCATGAATCCATCGTAATAAAATCTCACAATCGTGCACCTTATCCTTAGTGATTTTTCTAGTGTAGTAAATTACTATGTAAATAGATCATATCAGTATGATTTTTTATGTTTTTATTTCTAATAAAATAATGAAAATATTTATATTTTCTTATATTATAATTATTAAATAATAATGTTAGATAAATATTATATTTTGATAATATAATGAAGAGATTGATTCTTTAAGAAAATTGTTGTTTCAATCAAGATAATTTTTACTTACAAATTAAACATTTTTTTAAATAAATTAAATTTTAATAAACTTATAATAATAAATTATAATTATTTAATATAAAAGATAATATATTTTTGGATGAAATATTTAATTTTAATAAGGTTTATAAAACTGTTATAGTGAAAAACCCATCATTTTTCTATAAATGTGGATTTGTTATTTAAATTTTTACAATCATATATTTATAGAATAACTTTTTTAAAATAAATATTATTTTTAAAATCCAAAAATTGAAATTATCCAATGGTATATTTTTCATAATTTGAAAAGACCTCGATATATTTTTTAAAAATTAAATAACTATAATTATATGTTATGTATTATAGCATCAAAATAATTATAGAGATATGTAATAAATATTTTATTTTTTATCCATGAACAATATTATCTTCCCCATTTAAAATAATTTGTTTTTAAAGGTATTTATTTTTTAATAAACCCTTAATGTAATCAACAAATTCATTATTTAATTTGATGGTGTAAAAATCACTTCACTATAAACATGAGTCACTTCCACATCACCAAGGGTACCATTTTATGGATTTTAATTACTTCCATTCTATATAATGAAATATTGTACTAGTTGTTAGAATGCATCTGAGAAATCAATGCGATGGTTTATGGTTTGATCTAATTTATCATATAGAGTAAAAACACATGTTTTGAAATTAATAAATTATTCTCATAACCTTTTTCTTTAAACCCACCAAATTTCCCATTCTATATCATTCAAAACCCATTGAGAATTAGTTTACTCCATTATTACCTATTCATACCCCCAATGCATTTCCAATCTCTAATGAATGACTTCCCATGGTTTTAGAGTCACCCTTTAAAGGTAATGGATTCTCTCCTTATCCGCTTTATTCAATGTAATTATTTCTATTTAGAAATTTTAATTCTAATTTTTTAGGTTTTAATATGTTTTATCACATAATTATTACTATCTTAATGACATCCCCATGAAAACAGACTCATTTTTATCACACTAAACCCTTTTATGAATTTTTTTGTTGCACCATTATGTTCTCTAAATTATTCACTTATTTTCCATGGAAACGTTTTGTTTAATTAATATCCACTTCTATTTCCACTCATTGGTATTCACAAGAAAGTAACTATCCTTCATTTAGTTGGGAAATGAATTTTTTAACCCACACATACTAATAATTGGGTAAACATTAATTAATGATATTATTATGTAGTAAGATCTATATGGAACACTTATGCAAGTATATGATATGACTAAGAATGGTTAGAGAGAAATTATATATCACTATAATGCATTGGGCAATGGATTTATCACATGAGATGGCACATTTGGTGCACTGTAGGTTATGTCCTGAAAATTAAGCTATTATTTCATGGATTTTATCCTTGATATAGGATTATTTTTTTATGTTTTATGTTCAACAAGAATTAATAAGTTTCCATTATGAAATCAAATTATATCATTCATCAGGTTCATGTTTTGATTTTCACCCCACTTATACATCCTTGATATTCCCACTAACTCTCATATAATACTTATACTTATGTTATGGTTTTATTTTTTCCTTAATGTGATTTATAGGTCACCCATTTCTTATGTACCTCCCTAGAATACCCCATCATTCATTTGAAGATTAAATAATCTGTGGTCATGTTATGATGTTTTACTTTACATATTTTAATTTCAGTTTCATGTTTTCTTATTTTATGTATCTAATTATTAAATATGGTAGGACTCATGATCTTATGAGGTTTTTATTATTTTCATATTTATATAATAAATAATTAAATAAAATAAATTAATTAAAGGGGTTATCCAAGTTAACTCACCAACTACCATTTATGTATTTTCACCTGAAATTAGACACTTTAGTCTTCCTTGAAAAATTATTTTGTTATTTGTTTATTATTTTATGAACATATATGACTGTATAAATTTTGAATATTTTCCTTTGTATCTGAAATTAAAATATATTCTCATGTATGATAATATAAATTATATTTTTAATGTTGGCGTAACCATTTTCCATATCATCTAAATATTCTATGTGGTTGAATCTTCCCTCACACAACCACCCATATCTTAATCGGTAATAATATAATGAAATAGTGAAAATTGTTTATTTGTTTTTTTGAATTTAATAAATCAAATATTAATAAATCAAAGAGTATATTGAATAGCCGACATGAATAATTATCTTATAAAGGCGGATTTTAAATATTCATTTCCCCAAAAATATGAATAACCTAGTGATATAAATAACAAGATTTCCAAATATAAAATATTAAAATAGATATCAAACTGTAAAATCCTCGAACAAAATTGGGATCCATAAGAAATTAGGACATCATAGATAAATTATCACCATAAAAACATAATAATTGTAATTCAGAACAGCAAGATCACACTATATATAAAAATTAAAATCTCGGAACCCTAGTTTACACAATTATTGGATCATTATATAAAATAAATCTGAAATAACATTATAAAAACTAAAAAAAAAATTTAAAACACTCCTTGGAATCCATGTTTTTTCAACAAAAATTTTATTTCCAAAAATCTCTATCCAATCTGGTGATTCCTTTTCAGGAAGTTAATTCTTATTTCCAAAAATAAATTTAATATCCAACTTCAAAAAACACTCCTAAATTTATTAAAAAAACCCAAAAAACCCAAATCATTTGAAAATACCCATATCCATATATTAGTGTACATAAAACTACCATATTATATAAAAATTTCAAAAACATCATGCCAATTAACAAATTATCTAATTATAAAAATAATCTTCCTAAATATTAAAAATCTCAAAATCCTCTCCCTTTAGAAAATAAATAAGAACTATAAATAGTCAATAAAATAAAACCCAGATATCCATATTAGTTAATAATCGAATGTAATATATTCAATAAAGGTTAGAACATATTTTATGTGTCATTAATTAATAATGTATCCCAATGAGGTAATATGTAAAACATCACCACCCATCAGTGTGTGAATCATGTCATATTAAATGAAATTTCCTGATCAATGAACAAGTTATATGGATAATTTTTAGGGATATGAATAGTATTGAGTCTCATTAATATAACATTGGTTTTCGCATTCAACAACATAACTCATCTCATTGTTCCTTATCCCAAAATAGGATATTCTGGGAAACATTGGTTCCAACCAATTTCGTTCTATTCATGAATTCTCCAAGTCTCTATAGAGACCAACCATTTTAATACATAGTTTTTAATATACATCCAATAAATAATATTACATTAATAACTTATTAATATCTTTTTAGGTTTAATGTCTTGGAATCTAGTTAGAGAATACATGAAGTATATAAAAATGTTTTTATCCTCTCTAAAGTCTCTTTTAATCACATCCATGTTCGCATCACTACATAGCAATTCCTACAGACATTCATCAGTGTAATGGGTGAGAATAAATTCTAGATATGGATATAAAAGGAAATAAAAATTATATTACCATAGATAAATCATATTCTTAAGGATCATATATAAGGTGTTTTAAAAAATGTATCATATTCATTTTCCCATGTAGAATAATCATTTTATCTATTGAGATTATTTTATTATTCAATTAATTAGAATATTATTATGGTGAACTGACCATCAATCTTAGATCACATGTAGAATAGAGATCCATATCCTAATTTTTTCCAAAAATTTATCCCATGACTAAGGAATAAGGGTTTTTTAAATAGTATTCCCCAATAAATATAACACTTTTATATCTTGAGGAATAACCCTTATTGAATATAATCTTAGGAAATAAAAAAATATATAATGGAAAATCAATGGAAAATTTTCGAAGCATAACAATTGATCATATAATTTTGTAGAATTGTTTAATGAGGGGTGATGGTACACTCTAATAATTTAAGAGCTAAGGAATTCTAATGAACATATTCAGACATAATTATATTAAAATTATAATTTTTATAATAAATGAAAAATTTTGAATTGATACGAAGAGGGAGTGAACCACATACCATTATTGGTTCATTCTTAAAGTCTCAAAAGTGCCACTTGGAACCATTATAAGTCCTTTCAATGGACCTTTATAGTGAAAGGGATAGGAAAAACATGTTTAAAGATATATGAGTGGACATGAATAGTATAATAATATGGTTTATTTTAAAAAAGACGTTGAATTGTAAATTTTATTTCGTAATTATCCTTTGGACATCAAGTTAAATTGAATTCCATAATATTTTCCGTCTAATGGATTCATAATATGAAATTTTCAAATTATAATTTCTTCTTCATAATTTTTTCTATTTTTAGTTTGGATATGAACACTATAATCTAAAATCTCTACTATTATTGATTTGATTAATGTTCATAAATAATGAACTCTATAATCTTGAAATACACATTAGGTTCTAGATTTTATTTATGTTTTGTAAAGTTAATCTTATTAAATGAAAATAAATTATTATAATGATAAATTTTTTTTTCAGAAATGAAATAAATTTACATATTTTGGAAATTAAATTTATTCCATTATTAATTCATAACACCAATGTATAAATATACAATATTATAATTTTTAACCAAAACTTTTTCATCTTAGAAAATCATGAAAACATAAAAATTCATTATTTTGGATGTACTGATTCAAAATAATTATAGGCAGTTTATGTAGAAATTTTTTCAATATAAGAAAAATTGTTTATGAAAAAAATCTTATTTACTAAAAAAATAGTATTTTTATATCATAATCCTATTTTAGAACCCTATTAAAATTCCACAAATCATCATAAAATTATATGATCATAAAAATTTGTATAATTATTTTTTTATTATGGAAATTACAATGAAATAAATTGTATTTAAGAAAAATTAATTTATTTAAAAAATTTATTCCAATTGAAATTTTATATTTTCTAAAAAAATCATTGTGTATTTGTATCCAAAAATAAATTTATCAAAGTAATTTGATATTAATTTTTATTTTATTAAATAATATCATAATGAAAATATTATTGAAGAAATGACATTTTAATTTCTAGAAATAAAATATTTTCTTATAATAAAATGGTCTTGATATGTAACTCTTTTTAAATTATCACATTCCTTATGGATAAGATCTATAATGGTGGTACATTAATGAGGTTTCCCAGATAAAATTTTTCTACTAGTGAACTCTAATAACATTATCCTTAACTGTATTCAATTTCCATTGATCCTTGCCTATTGTAGCTCTGATTGGGATTGGTAAATTATATAATCCAATGATGCTACCTCCATCCTATTTTTTTGATAAATTGTATTTTAGTGGAATGATAAAACATGTTATGTGTATCGTTTCTCTAATTTCCATCATTTATCTCTAATAATTACACATTATATTAAATAAATGTAATGGTCATATTTTCCAAAAATTAGGTTATGATAAGTTAAATATTTATTCTTTTCCCATTACATAATAGATAAATTCTATAATTCTCAAACATAATTATTCCCTACATTACATATCAATTTTCTTTAATTCCCATGATAATTTCAATCATATTCCTAAAAATTATAATTAATTATTGTGTTTTAATATTAACTATGATCTTTATTATAGAATGGAATCATTTCAAATTTTTATTTATGTCCGCGCTATTATTTTCTATTTATATCCCTATATTATTTCTACATATTATAGTTCATGTTAACTCCAAATATGTAATGAAATTTAAATTTATTTATTTTTGAAATCATATTAAAACATAATAAAATATTATCTATGATACATATGATCATTTATTAATAATTAAAATTAAATTTTTGGTTGTTATATTCTCCATCCTTGTAGATATTTCCCCCTTGAGATTATTTACATTCCTTAAAATAGTTGAATTTCCCCATCATCTAATCCAATGGATCACAAGTTGCTTCATCGAAATACAATTATGACCAAATGATTTTCACATGTGGAGTTGTCTTGTTCCTAAAAATAGGTTCCATTTTATCATTAATCAAGAGAGGGGTTTCGTCACATGATAGGTATGGATTCAATTCCACACAATGATGGTCCAAAATATTCATTGGTTCAGACATATAAATTTATAACAGGGCCATATAAAAACAATAGAATCCATGGAAATATATATAGGTAGTGCTGGATAAAAAGAAACTAACCAACAAAAACCAAAATCTCAAACATTATAATGTAATGTGGACTAAAATTCCTATGATTTGAAAATTTAAAAACTCATTTATTTGGTGAAATATTCAAGAATACATGATCCCCAACATTGTTTCTTATCTATTCCTTCAGTTGTAAGTGTAATATTTTTTTACATTGAGATGATTTTATATATTTATAGATCTATATCATCTTATTTATAGTTTATTTCATAATTTATAGACCCATATATATTTCACATATGACAGCATCCCATCATTATGGAGTTTTACATCTCTTGTATTAGATTTCATCAAATGAAGCTATTTGAAAACTAAAATTAAAACTATTGTTATTGGAAATGTTTACTAGTGGATTATTTTGGCCAAGACTCCCCCTAACATGATGTGAGACAACAATTAACATGTATTTAATTTAGTAAACTTCCATATTAGTTAAAAACTAAGTTTGTAGATGATAGGTTATTCTAATGTTTACTTTTATATTCGTCTTTTTCTGAATAATCCCTTAGAACTATGAATTAACTCAAATATCAAACTATGAATCAATTGAAATTGGTTTCTTATAATGTGTCACTACTTATTGAATATACAATTGAACATTGTGATTGAAAAAATATTATCTTTTATATTGATATAATTATCAACCATTTATACTCTTTAAATTATTATAAACATGTCATTGTTTACCTTGGATGCAATGATAAATCCATTAAAAAAAACCTCCATTATGTTATCCCACTTCAATATATGTATGGGTATTGGTTTTCACTCTTCTTTGGGTAGTTTTTCCTCTTAAAAAAATTCTAAAATACCAAACATCATTTAGTGTGACAAAAAAACATATTATATAATCCCACCAATAATGTTCTCATAATTCTATATACATAATGAAGATTCCTTTATGTATACAGAACATTGAGCTGTGATATTTATTCATCAACTATTTCTTGAACTCTATAAAATATTGTAATTGTATCCTTTTACCAAACCACATTACTCACTATTAATAAACATTTAACATATAATTAATCAAATTTTAACTTATATTTCTTCCACTATAAATTATAATTATGCATTTATTAATTTTTGATCTTCTATGGAAATGATGGTTCGGAAATAATTTTGGATATCATTGATGATTTATGTTCACTTATGACATCAATGTCTATATTTACCAGTACATTTGTAAAAGAAGTTTTATAATACTCATTATAATATAATCTCTAGGGTCATTCTGACCAAATTAGTAATATATTTTATTTACATTTTAAGGGTGAAAATTAATAGAACAATAATAGTACATATGAACGTCCAGCCATATGCTTTGCCACCAGT
The DNA here is from genome assembly GCA_963277665.1 of Viscum album. Taxonomy (NCBI): domain Eukaryota; kingdom Viridiplantae; phylum Streptophyta; class Magnoliopsida; order Santalales; family Viscaceae; genus Viscum; species Viscum album. The sequence goes on along the minus strand of OY728151.1, from coordinate 1,493,806,162 downwards.
TTTTTACTTTTGATTGAATATATACATGAGTATCTGTTTTTCTATGTAAATATCACATATCTATATATAATGAGTTTTTCCTATATAAGTAATTAAAAAATCTTCATCTTATACAAAATCTATGGGAGGATTATTTTTTCATTATCCTTTAGATGTTGAGATCCATAAGACCTAAAATTTTCATTTGTGATGAGTAGACATCCTTGTAATTTTATATTTAAATCAAAATAAAAGAAAATTCATTACCCATTAGAGGTAAAAGATATAAAATGAGCTCGAACTAACCTCTAATTCTTTTCCTAAAAGCGTTATTCAGACAACGATATATAAATATTCATAACATTATATTGAGTTAACAAAGTTAGTGGATTATAAATTCATAAACTTTTTTTCACAACAAAATTATTGTATCCTTCAAGTCCATGAAAAATAAAAAATTTTTTATAATTTTTGGATTATCCCAGTCCTCTATGACTTTTTTAGTTTCTATATCAAAAAATATTCATTCATTAGTCACAAAATATTTGTAGACTCATTGTTGTTGGAACCAAAACACAATAATACTAATTATACAAATAATATTTTATTTAAACTATGTTTTTAATATTAACAATAGATAATTCACATGGTAATTAAAACATATTAAAAATATCAGAAAAACATAGTTTTTATGCCATGATCAGAAGAAAGTATTTGGATTTTCCACTTTTGTCTCCCCCAGCTGATGAAACCCTGATCGAAGTTAAATCATTAAATGTAATCATGTCCCATTAAAATTGATGAACAAATAAAAAATCCTTGCATGTGGGAATTGTTTCTTCACTTTTATCCCATTATAATCACTATAATAAATTAATAGTTTCAATAATTCATCTTTTATCATTTTAGGGAGAAAATTTTATCCCCAAAGAGATACACTCAATTGAAAAAAACCTTTATGAAAAAATCATGATGTTTCTTATTTATTTCATATAACTCCATATATTTTATTCAATATGGGGTATATAAAATTGTATTGTATCTAGGATGGAGTTCAATTGTAAAATATAGATATATTTCATGGGGAGGACAATGTAATTAATTTTAAATTCATAAATGTATTCTTAGTCAATGGTAAAATATCAGAACATTATATATTAACTTAATTTGTCTTAATAAATAACTATTTACATAATGAATTTATTGAGTTGTTTAATAAGAAGACTCAGGTAGGTTTATATACCCTTTATAAAATATTAAATTATTTTCCGATAATAAAAATTTAAATCTTATTTATTCTAGAGGATATCATGAATTTATATTCCAAAAAACAATCTATCTCTAGTATTTTGTAAATTTCCACCATTATAATGAACTACATTTTTATAGAAATATTGAATTCACTAATGTTAATAAGGTAATTTCTCTATATAAATAATTATTGAATACTGCTTCTAATATTTTTAATAATAACCTTTACAACTAGTGGTTCATTGTTTATTTTTATTTTATTTTCAGTCATATATAACATAATATAATCCTTAGAAGTTGAATAAAAAATGAACATGTTATATTTGAGTGTATTATGAGTGTACTTACGGAAAAAATATTTAATTAGTTCATATTATCTATCATGACTGAAAAATAATTCCATTTATACATTGGAATTAACTAGTATTTATGGTGTTTTTATAAGGCCTCATCCTTAAAATTTACTTAATCTTGAGTTATTACAAGATAAAACATTGAGGATCTTTTCAGGTTTAGAGTTTTAGAGAATTAGATCATGAAACTTGCATTACATTCCACATTTAAACAAAGTGGTTACATAAAAGACAGTATTCATTCTTCCCATCAATAGAATCATATTGAAAATAAAACATGGATTCTTTCTTGACACATCCTTGACACTATCATCACATCATGTACCATTCCCTCGACGTGTGAAAAACATTTCAAAAACTTGGGATGAGCATAAAAAGCTCAGTAAGGGATATAAAAATATGTAAAGGAAACATGGGTACATATATACATAAGGATGAGATCATACTTTACCCATAAAACATAATAACTTTAACATACCTCATCAAATCATGAATAAATCATAGAAATCATAAGACATAAAGGTAACTTGAGGCATTCATAACATTCTTACGTAGGGAGTAACCCTCTTGGTTTTGTTTGGAATACCCATCATAGTATATTCCCTAAATCTCTTCGGAGAAACCTTAACATTTCACTCCTTCGCGTTACCCAATGCATTGGAGAGCTATATCGGGCTCACCGGACCTTAGTTTATCACGGAACCACCCGTACTCATAATAATGCCCAAGAACCTCAACATAATCGTATCACATAAAACATGCATAAAGGAAACATAACATTTCCACCTTTCAATCACAAGATATCAATACGACACATTGATATAAAAACATTATGAAAACCATTTTCAATACCAAAATAAAAGAAAATGAAAACATGGTATTTATTTTTCTTTTAAAAAGAAGGTATGGCTTGTAGAGGAAGCCGAAACTCAAATAATGGTCACGGCGGCGGAGAAGTCGTTGTCTCCGCATACGTACGACAAAAACATTCCCTTTTGTCATTTAGTAAAACGCATCGTATAAAAAAGATTCCTTTTGGATAAACGTAAAAGTCAAAGGGGTTTATACACTGTATAAAAGAAGGTTGTGTATAAAAAAAATATGCCTCAATGAAAGGGGATTGAGACGAAGTCCCATACCACCTTGAATCTTTTTACATTTTAAACCATTAATATCCATATAAATAAATACTTAAAACCATTTTGAAAACATGGATATTAATAAGAACAAATCATTAAAACATTTAAAGTGATATTTTGGTTAAAGGGTTTTTAACAAAAATAGAGACACTTGAATACAATAATTGAGGAATAACGTTTAATCAGAACTTTATAATATCATGAGAATAAATGGATTCATGATATAATATTCCAAAGGACAGTATATACACCATATAAGAGTGAATAGGTGCATAACAACAATGAAGTCTCAATAGAGATGTCAAATGTGATGAAATCCCTTATAAATAAGGTATCCTTAAATTAAGGACAAATCAATCTCAAAATTATGTGTGACAAATATAAATACACCCAATATAAGTGGATATTAAGTGTAAAACAATAAAATTTCATTCACACATATTCAAAGGATGACATATTCAATAACTACATGTTGAAACCAAAGAAATAGAAGTTGGGTTAAGAAGTTCCCTTGACAGCCTAACGACATCACATCAAAATGAGTTGATGAGAGATAAAAGAAAAGGGTATCTCATCACTTGGAACTAAAATTTACATCAATAAGGATATATGAGAACATATCCCAACAAAACAATATGTAAATTAAAAGACCCAACAAAAGAAGTCTTTTAAAAAGAGGAGGGTGAAAGGTTCCCTTACCGACATGGGTATCTTTCGAAACATATACCTCGTGAAAGAAGGAAAATACAACATTGATGTAAATACTCATAAAAGAAATTATATTACACAATGAGTAAAATAATGTGCAGTACATACACCACTCAAAGGAAATTGTGGCAACTGTAGCATAAATCTCACGGGAATGAAAGTGAGATGAAAAATCCCTTACGAAAACTCGGCAGCCTAACGATGCCACATAAATCATACAAAAATGAATATATGAGATAAAATAGGGTATATCATAAAATGACCATAAAAATTACAGTATTAGGAATATAAAAGAATATCCCCAAACATAATAATGTTGAGCTTAAAATAAATGACATAAAAGAGAGTACTTAAAAAGAAAGAGAGGAGTATGATCTCTTATGAAAATTTGGCAGCCTAACGGCACCACTCAAAAATTCCAAAATGGATTGATGAGATAGAATAGGGTCTCTCATCATATGAACATAAAAATTATAGTAAGAGTAACATAAAAGAACATCCCAATAACAAGAAAGATGAGCTTTAGAAGGAATGACATAAAAGAGTGCACTTAAAAAGAAAGAGAGGAGTATGATCCCTTACCTCGTATCCGACTTGACCAGACCGTTCTTTAATCTACTGAATAATAAACATGAGTTAATCTCTACTTTCTTAAGAACCTTTTTCAAGTTCATTATTCCTTTTATACCATGTTATGAACATCATCTAATCATTTAAGTTAATAATGTTCACTTTGTCCGTATTTGGTTCTTAAGTCAAAAATAGACTTCTTACACTTACATGTTGTTAATTTGGTCAAAGGTTCGTTATATCCAGAATGATATTAATGATTTGGATAACATATATATCATATATATTCAGAATATACATGTATTTATAATATTACATCACATTTAGAGGTAAGAAATGAAATGCACCGTTCAAGGAGACGGTAAGCCGTACGTACGCATGAACGCTACTTCCATTTCTATTTCGTATTTTCTAGAATGGAATAATAATGAATTAAGAGTATATTATAATTCCAGTATAATAACATATATAATATCATTAAATTTATCCTTTACACATCCCACATATTGTATTAACGAATCAAATCACTTTTAGGGGGCGGTAGTCCGCACTTCCTAAAATGAAGATATCGTGTTTACCCATAATGGAAACAATAGTGGTATGCCATAAATGAAAAAAACAAAAGCTTAAGGGAAGAATAAACATATTATATATCATATATAAAAATAGTGACATCATAATGGCCACCATTGAAGGTGTTAAATGAGTATTGAACAATCATCGTTTCGGGAGGCAGAATTTTTCCATCCACGGAAACCGTATGTTCTTTAACCATTTGATGTAGTTGTGTGAGATTGAAGCTCGAATAAATCTTATAACAACATCCTAGTATATTGAAAATACTGGTGTTGTTACAAAATAAGTAAATAAAAAGATTTTAGGGGGTTGGAGAAGCAAAATAAAACAAATGAACATGAGAGAATGAATTACCTTTAAAAGTGTAACTCCTTTTGATTTGAGCCTAAAGGCTTCCTTTGAAATGATTCTTCCCAAAGGTAATCATCTAGTATGAGGAGAGGGATGTGGAGAGAGTAAATGGGAAGGGGATGGCCGAGCCAAAGGCTTGAGGAGTGTGTGAAATGAGGTAGAGGTGGGGGCCTTTTATAAGAGGAGAGGAGGGGCACTTTTGGAAATCATGAAACTATTCTTTTATTTTCAAAAGTGTTTCGAATTTATAAGGTCCCACATTGATATATTTCGAAGATAAGATTATAAGTCTTCGAAATATTCCCATCCAATAGTTTTTGTACAAGTGTAGGTCTTAGATTTTATATTATATTTTCATTTTATTTAAACTGTTCATTAATGAGGTCATCGTTGCATCATCATGATGTCATAATTAAATAAATTTATTTAATGTATAAAAATTATAAAAGAAATATCCTGATGTAGGAAATCTTTTTATATTTACAAATAGTATTTATAGACAAAAATATGATTAGTATAACCCCTTCTAAAAATTGTTTTAGTAAAACAATTTTTGTTAGTGTCATTTTCACCTTTATTTAAAAAAAGGCATTAAAGTCATTATCTCACCCAAGAGGCTCCATAGGGTCCCCTAAATCGACCCATGGGTTGTATTGGTCGGCCATGACTCATACAATAGGGGTAGGAGAAGTGTCATGGTGTTTTCATAATTTTATAATATCATTTTTACCTAAATTACACTAATTATCTCTAATCACGATTAATGAAAAAAAGTTACTATTCACCAAAAAATTATTTTCATCCCATTGAACCACATTTTACATACTAATGACAACCATGTATGTCGGATTTTTGAAATTAAAATCACATAAGTGGAAAAGTTTCATTTAAACGGAAAATCAGTCTCTTTAACTACCACTAAGTGGTTTCACTATTCATCAAAAATTGAACTTTTTCAGAAAAATACCAAAACTTCACCCTAAGCTATATTTGATATTCTGAATTCAAAAATTAAGTCTATTTTACAAAATTCAAAACATATAAGTCACATTAATTAATTTAATAATTAATTCCCGCTGTCAGAGCAAATAGCGTGTTTTTATGAAACAATAAGTATCAAAAGATTGACATTAGTTTAAGTCCGATTTCAAAGTGAAATTAATTCCAACGACCACTATTGGATTTAATTGTAAAAATATTTTCTAATTTCACTTTAAAACCAATTAAAAAGATAATATAATCATTTAAATAATTTAGATTAAAAAGAGGTTTTGAATTAAAATACAACATTTTACACTATTCATTAAAAAATGAACTTTATCGGAAAAATAACAAAAATTTACACAAAGTAAAATTTGATATAACGATTATAAAGAAGAGTTTTATTTTGTCCAATAGAATGTATATGAGTGAAAAAAACTATATTTAATGACGGTTCGCCATCAAAAGGCGATAAGTGAACCTTTAGTGAAAACTAGGGCATATACGCCTAATATTGAATTCTTTCCGTATTTTATGCCTTTATCTTTTATTGGATAAATGTAAAAACATTTAAAAACATATATAATCATATTTTAGTTATTTCTATCCATTACCGCCAATACAACGGCTACATGTTAACTACCATTTAAAATAATATTATTTTATTATTAGAGTGCAACGTATGATTCCCAAGAAACTCGTTGTAGCGTGTTGGGTACGCCATCGAGCATAGCGTCCCCTTTAAAGACATATTAATATTTTATTCACAAATATGGATAAATATAAAAATTTCATATTCTTTATTTACCTGGGGTGTTACATCCTTCCCCCCTTTTGGGAATTGCGTCCTCGCAATTTTAAAATTGCGCTTGGAAACATCCTTGAAAGTCCCACATCGGAACAAGAGTCGGTAAAACAATCACATTAAAATAAAGAAAGATAAGTATAGAGGTCACCCGAGTTAACTCATACTAGGACTCCATGTAGGAAAACATGGACATGGAGGACAAAACATAGGGTAATGTTCTGATGGAGTGTGATAGAAAACATGTTTAGGAGAAAGTTAACAATAAGAAAATCACAAACTTGTGATGGGTTAAACGGTGTTGGGTTCCCCAGTAGGAAAAGTTAATAGACAACATTTTTTTAAGTTACTTTTTATTGAGGAATTTATTCATAAGGAATCATAATCACTTATCTTGTTGACTTTCAACTTTTACTAGATTCCTTAATCAAACTCATATTTTTTCCAAAAGACGAGTATTTAGGGAGACTTGTTCGCATTAATAGTAATATAATCAACTTCTATAGAATCACCTAATCCACAAAATGGAACTATATATCTCCCATGTCTTTAGGCTTTAACCAAAACCAGAACTAGAAAGGTTATTACAAGGTCAGATAATCCAAAAAAAGATAACCCGTTATAAAAAAAATCTATTCTTAATCTCAAAATTTGTCCAACAAAACCCAAAGTTCAACGTGGACCATCCGATAAACAATTTATCCATAAAATTATTCAAAGTAAACTAATATAATATTGAAAACCAAATATTTGAATGATTTAGTCACATAGTCTTCCAAGTTAAATCGTAACATTTATCTCCAAACAATATCAGTTGCTCCTAAAGTCTCGTATTGAAAAGTAATTAACCTAATCACATATCCTCCATGATAGGTTAATAATTTTCATAAATAACCCAAAATCAACTTACTCTTAATTCATAAAATCATCTAACTAAAAAGAATCGGTCAAACTAACCAGGGACTTCACGTAGTCAAGTGGTAGGCGATAAATACCAGTCGCACTTTGGTTGTGGGTTCGATTCTCGCAGCTTTGTCCGACGCGAAGGGTTTTCATACGGTCTGCGTGTTGTCCTTTTTAAAAAACTATATAATTCTTAAGTCATTCCCCAAAAAGAGATAAAATCATCAAAAGTGATCATAACATATTTTAACCTCAAGTTTATCTCATGCCTTTCATTTTCCATCATATCATATAATAACCCATAATTACCTCAAAAGTATGGATCATATAAACTCTAATGGTTACCTTTATAATTAATACCTGAACATCCACATGGATTGGTCATCTCGTACATGATGCATTACAGAACATACCAAGGTTCAAGTGGTTGATCATGACTCCTTGATAGTTGGTTCAGAACAACCACGAGTTTCTTCATTGAATCCCCCATGTATCTAGTATCTTAATCATAAGACCACCATAGTTTCCTTCAAACCGGTTGTCTCTTTGGTGCCTGCTAGATCCATCCATTCACTAAAAACAGAAATGTCAGTGTGAGTATATCAAAAAAAACCATCATGTACTAATGAGTAAGGCAAACACTAAGATACACTTACTCATTCACTTTATCTAAAACTAGGACTCTTTCTGAAATACTATCCATTATAGTAATGTCACTTATTCTTAATGAATACCCTATCCTCTAAAGTTATCTAAACTGACCTCTGATACCAGCTATAAGGCCTCAGCCTTAAAACTTACTTAATCTTGAGTTATTACAAGATTACACATTGAGGATCTTTTCATGTTTAGATTTTTAGAGAATTAGATCATGAAACTTGCATTACATTCCACATTTAAACAAAGTGGTTACATAAAAGACAGTATTCATTCTTCCCATCAACGTAAACACATTGAAAATAAAACATGGATTCTTTCTTGACAAATCCTTGACACTATCATCACATCATGTACAATTCCCTCGACCTCTGAAAAACATTTCAAGAACATGGGATGAGCATAAAAAGCTCAGTAAGGGATATAAAAATATGGAATGGAAACATGGGTACATATATACATAAATATGAGATCATACTTTACCCATAAAACATAAGCACTTTAACATACCTCATCAAATCATGAATAAATCATAGAAATCATAAGACATAAAGGTATCTTGAGGCATTCATAACATTCTTACGTAGTGAGTAACCCTCTTGGTTACGTTTGGAATACCCATCACAGTATATTCCCTAAATGTCTTCGGAGAAACCTTAACGTTTCACTCCTTCACGTTACCCAATGCATTGGAGAGCTATATCGGGCTCACCCGCCCTTAGTTTATCACGGAACCACCCGTCTTCATAATAATGCCCAAGAACCTCAACATAATCGTATCACATAAAACATTCATAAAGGAAACATAACATTTCCACCTTTAATCACAAGATATCAATACGACACATTGATATAAAAACATTATGAAAACCATTTTAAATACCAAAATAAAAGAAAATTAAAACATGGTATTTATTTTTCTTTTAAAAAGAAGGTATGGCTTGTAAAGGAAGCCGAAACTCAAATAACGGTCATGGTGGCGGAGAAGTTGTTGTCGCCTCATACGTACGACAAAAACATTCCCTTTTGTCGTTTAGTAAAACGGTTCGTATAAAAATGATTCCTTTTGGATAAACGTAAAAGTCAAAGGGGTTTATACACCGTATAAAAGAAGGTTGTGTATAAAAAAATATGCCTCAATGAATGGATATTGAGATGAAGCCCCATACCACCTTGAAGCTTTTTACATTTTAAACCATAAATATCCATATAAATAAATCCTTAAACCCATTTTGAAAACATGGATATTAATAAGAACCAATCATTAAAACATTTAAAGCGATATTTTGGTTAAAGGGTTTTTACCAAAATTAGAGACACTTGAATACAATAATTGAGGAATAACATTTAATCAGAACTTTATAATATCATGAGAATAAATGGATTCATGATATAATATTCCAAAGGATAGTATATAAACCATATAAGAGTGAATTGGTGCATAACAACAATGAAGTCTCAATATAGATGTCAAATGTGATGAAATACCTTATAAAGAAAGTATCCTTAAATTAAGGACAAATCAATCTCAAAATTATGTGTGAAAAATATAAATACACCCAATAAATGTGGATATTAAGTGTAAAACAATAAAAGGTCATTCACACATATTCAAAGGATGACATATTCAATAATTACATGTTGAACCCAAAGAAATATAAGTTGGGTTAAGAAGTTCCCTTGATAGCCTAACGACGTCACATCAAAATGAGTTGATGAGAGATAAAAGAAAAGGGTATCTCATCACTTGGACATAAAATTTACATCAATAAGGATATATGAGAACATATCCCAACATAACAATATGTAAATTAAAAGACCCAACAAAAGAAGTCTTTTAAAAAGAGAAGGGTGAAAGGTTCCCTTATCGACATGGGTATCTTTTGAAACATATACCTCGTGAAAGAATGACAATACAAAATTGATGTAAATACTCATAAAAGAAAGTATATTACACAATGAGTAAAATAATTGGCAGTACATACACCACTCAAGGGAAATTGTGGCAAATGTAGCATAAATCTCACGGGAATGAAAGTGAGATGAGAAATCCCTTACGAAAACCCGGCAGCCTAACGGTGCAACAAAAATCTTACAAAAATGAATTTATGAGATATAATAGGGTATCTCATAAAATGACCATAAAAAGTAAAGTATTAGGAATATAAAATAATATCCCCAAACATAAGAAAGTTGAGCTTAAAATAAATGACATAAAAGAGAGTACTTAAAAAGAAAGAGAGGAGTAGGATCTCTTACGAAAATTAGGCAGCCTAACGGCACCACTCAAAACATCCAAAATGGATTGATGAGAAAGAATAGGGTATGTCATCATATGAACAAAAAATTACAGTAAGAGTAATATAAAAGAACATCCCAAAAACAAGAAAGATGAGCTTTAGAAGGAATGACATAAAAGAGTGCACTTAAAAAGAAAGAGAGGAGTAAGATCACTTACCTTGTATCTGACTTGACCCGACCTTTCTTTAATCTCCTGAATAATAAACTTGAGTTAATCTCTACTTAATTAAGAACCTTTTTCAAGTTCATTATTCCTTTTATACCATTTTATGAACATCATGTAATCATTTAAGTTAATAATGTTCATTTTGTCGGTATTTGGTTCTTAAGTCAAAAATAGACTTCTTACACTTACATGTTGTTAATTTGGTCAAAGGTTCGTTATATCCAGAATGATATTAATGATTTGGATAACATATATATCATATATATTCAGCATATACATGTATTTATAATATAACATCACATTTAGAGGTAAGAAATGAAATGCACCGTTCATGGAGACGGTAAGTCGTACGTACGCATGAACGCTACTTCCATTTATATTTCGTATTTTCTGGAATGGAATCATAATGATATAAGAGTATATTATAATTCCAGTATAATAACATATATAATATCATTAACTTTATCCTTTACAAATCCCACATATGGTATTAACGAATCAAATCACTTTCAGGGGGCGGTAGTCCGCACTTCCTAAAATGAAGATATCGTGTTTACCCATAATGGAAACAATAGTGGTATGCCATAAATGAAAAATAAAGAAGCTTAAGGAAATAATAAACATATTATATATCATATATAAAAATAGTGACATCATAATGGCCACCTTTGAAGGTGTTAAATGAGTATTGAACAATCATCGTTTCGGGAGGCAGAATTTCTCCATCCACGGAAACCGTATGTTCTTTATCCATTTGATGTAGTTGTGTGAGAGTGAAGCTCGAATACATCTTATAACAACATCCTAGTATATAGAAGATACTGGTGTTGTTACAAAAGAAGTAAATAAAAAGAGTTTATGGGGTTGGAGAAGCAAAATAAAACAAATGAACATGAGAGAATGAATTACCTTTAAAAGTGTAACTCCTTTTGATTTGAGCCTAAAGGCTTCCTTTGAAAGGATTATGCCCAATGGTAATCCTCTAGTATGAGGAGAGGGATGTGGAGAGAGAAAATGGGCAGGGTATGGCCGAGACAAAGGCTTGAGTGTGTGAAATGAGGTAGAGGTGGGGGCCTTTTATAAGAGGAGAGGAGGGGCACTTTTGGAAATCCTGAAACTATTATTTTATTTTCAAAAGTGTTTCGAATTTATAAGGTCCCAAATTGATATATTTCGAAGATAAGATGATAAGGCTTCGAAATATTCCCATCCAATAGTTTTTGGACAAGTGTAGGTCTTAGATTTTATATTATCTTTTCATTTTATTTAAACTGTTCTTTAATGAGGTCATCGTTGCATCATCATGATGTCATAATTAAATTAATATATTTAATGTCTAAAAATTATAAAAAAAATTACTGATGTAGTAAATCTTTTTATATTTCCACAGAGTATTCATAGACAAAAATATGATTAGTATAACCCCTTATAAAATTTTATTAGTAAAAAAATTTATGTTAGTGTCATTTTCACCTTTATTTAAAAAAAGGCATTAAAGTCATTATCTCACCCAAGAGGCTCCATAGGGTCCCCTAAATCGACCCATGGGTTGTCTTGGTCTGCCATGACTCATCCAAAAGGGGTAGGACAAGTGTCCTGGTGTTTTCATATTTTTATAATATCATTTTTACCTTAAATTACACTAATTACCTCTAATCGCGATTAATGAAAAAAAGTTACTATTCACCAAAAAATTATTTTCATCCCATTGAACAACATTTTACATACTAATGACAACCATGTATGTCGGATTTTTGAAAATCAAATCTCATAAGTGGAAAAGTTTCATTTAAACGGAAAATCAGTCTCTTTAACTACCACTTAGTAGTTTCACTATTCATCAAAAATTGAAGTTTTTCAGAAAAATACCAAAACTTCACCCTAAGCTATATTTGATATTCTGAATTCAAAAATGAAGTCTATTTTACAAAATTAAAAACATATAAGTCACATTAATTAATTTAATAATTAATTCCCGCTGTCAGATCAAATAGCGTGTTTTTATGAAACAATAAGTATCAAAAGATTGACACTAGTTTAAGTCCGATTTCAAAGTGAAATTAATTCCAACGACCACTATTGGATTTAATGGTAAAAATATTTTCTAATTTTACTTTAAAACCAATTCAAAATATAATCTAATCATATAAATAAATTAGATTAAAAAAAGGTTTTGAATTAAAATACAACATTTTGCACTATTCATTAAAAAATGAACTTTATCGGAAAAATACAAAAAATTTACACAAAGTAAAATTTGATATCCCGGTTCTAAAGAAGAGTTTTATTTGGTCCAATAGAATGTATATGAGTTAATAGAACTATATTTAATGATGGTTTTCCATCAAAAGGCGATAAGTGAACCTTTAGTGAAAACTAGGGCATATACGCCTAAAATTTAATTCTTTCCGTATTTTATGCCTTTATCTTTTATTGGATAAATGTAAAAAAATTTAAAAACATATATAATCATATTTTAGTTATTTCTATCCATTACCTCCAATACAACGGCTATATTTTAACTACCATTTAAAATAATATTATTTTATTATTAGAGTGCACCGTAAGATTCCCAAGAAACTCGTTGTTGCGTGTTGGGTACGCCATCGAGCATAGCGTCCCCTTTAAAGTCATATTAATATTTTATTCACAAATATGGATAAATATGAAAATTTCATATTCTTTATTTACCTGGGGTGTTACAGTTTTTCTGCCATTATATTATGAATTTATCATTGGTAAGAGAAATGTATATACTCTATAGACTTCAATCCTTGAACAACATGATGTTATTTCACAATATTGCCATTTTATTTTCATTTAAGTGTGGATGTTATACATCTATATGATAGATTCAATATATATTGAAACCTAATCCAATATTTAAAAGTTTTCCCTTCCTTGTTGAAAATTTATTGAGTATTTTTCCAACACCATTTTTACAAAAATTGTTATAGTTTATTATATTCAATTATATAGTCAAAATATTCATAATTTTTGAATCTATAATTTTCTTCCTATTATTCAGTATTTTATACCACTTCTCATATCGAATAATAATCTATACATTGATATAAAATATTATTATTTAACTAAAACTCCCAAATTCACAAATTTCTAGAGCCTTCCATAGATACGTTGTGAGAACACCATGGAACATGTTAATAATAAAATCTTAATAAATGAAAATATTAAGGAATATCACAAAATAATTTAATTTTTATTTGATAAAATTCCATTGATTCCTTTTCATCGTCATTCATCTAAAAGGATGCACTGTATTTCTTGGTTTGGTGGGGTTTTTATAAATAAATTATAAAAAAATAATGTTTTGAATTCTTCTCACTCTATGTCTATAACCTCATACATTACAATCATGTTATTGATTAGTTTCTATCAATAACTGGATTAACCCACTAAGTTGCATTCTAATAAATTGATATTCATATACATATGTCAATTTAGGAAATATAATTTATTGGATATATTACTACACCAATTTTTTTGATCAATATATACAAGTATCAACATAAAATTATTATCCAATGACCCATAATGGATTGATCTTCTAGCTTTACCTTCCATGGGGAAGTCGTATGCTCTATGTGGTTATGTCTATTTTTGATAAACTAATTTAGAATCCTCATGATGTTTTAAACTCTAGATCGCATCGAATTGGGAAGGCTAATATTTCATTATCTATCACATCCAAAATTTTCAAAGGACCCTATATTTCCCTAAATATGATGAACTAGAAAATGAAAACTAATAAAATTATTTTTATTGTGATACATGTGAAATTATTTATAAGGGGAATGTTTATTACTAAAATTTAATAATATTATTTTTCTATGATATTATTATATCATTTTTAATTGTTTGTAAAAAGAAAAATGATTAAAAATAAAATATTCCATGAGATTGTGCACCCCACATTATAGAAAGACCTCTTTTAGAGTACACAGTACACACCATGTTAATATCCAATTAGTGGCATTCAGGTTATCACCACTATATAAAAATTTTCTATAGTCACATCCATATATATATAAGGACATGTTGATTTCATTTCATGGAGAAAATGACTATATAACATTCCAAAATTTTAAGAGGTTTTCCAACAATTATACATTTCTAAATGGTTATTGCTATTATTTTCAATTACTAATTAATAAAATAACCTTTCCATTGATACCAATTATATTGGAAATCCATTTTTATAAAATATTTTTAACAAAATTCAATGATAAATTATTATTGGATAATTTTAAACAACATTTGAAGCTAATTGTCTTGAAAACTACTTACATAATAAATGATGTTCATAAAAAATATTACATATCGTATAAATATTTCATTAATTCCATATTAGTTCACAACTATGAATAATATTTCATAGGAACACGCATCAAAGGAAAAGGTGATCAAAATTTCACTTAATTGATAAAAAATAAAATATGAATTACATTGAAATGGATAATTAATTTTTGATAAAAATGTAGAATAAAAAATGTAATTAAAAAATTTTATAATCATAATAAAATAAGTCATATCACAATATCATTACTGATAATATGTTATGCATAAAATTTTTATATAAAAACATGCACATGTGTAATAACATTGTGATGTGGCTAATTTATAAAACAATTATCTTCATAAGAATATAAGCATGGTTCACCCCCATGGTCTGATAAAATATATTAACAATCTTAATGAACAAGTCACCATAAACTGGTTATCTCTACATTTTAATTATTTTCCAATGTTTTAGAGATCTATCAGGAAGCTCTCTTAATATATTTAAATTCACATCTCTCACATAGATTATATGTTATAAAAATAAATATCATTATTTCAACTAATGTGTAGGGAATGTTTGTTTCATAAATGGGAGTCCTAAATCATATAAATGTATTTTTACTAAGATTAAGTCCATTGATTGAATATAGTGTTGGGTAATCATGTAGCTCCATGATTTGTTTAAAATATATTTTCTATCAAATAAATTAAATGTATTTGAAATATTATTTGAAATAAAAAACCATATTTTTATTTCATTATTTTAATCACAAAGTTAATGTTCTGCAATTGGACACCCTAGATTATATTATGTTACATGAAACACAAAGTAATAAAAAACCCATGATATATTATTAATTATTTTATTTATAGATAAACATTACAACCTAACCAGTAAATATTGTTATATGAATAATAATAACTAATATATGAATAAAATTTAATATTCTTTTATAAAAATAATACACATTTTAAAAAAATCATTTTTTTGTAAAGGCTTTATATTTTTCAAAAAATATTTTTTTTTCTCAAAAAAAGATATCTATTTCATTTTTTGAACAATAATAAATTATTTTTTCACAGATTTAAAAATTTAATTTTAGTAAAAAAAATATTTTCTGATTTCATTATGGAATACTAAGAAAGAGGTTAATTTTTATGTATTTTTTGAAAATTAAATTTTTTTATGAAAAATATGAAATACTGAATTTTATTTGAAAACAGCCTTTTCAAATAAGTATATTAATAAGTTAAATTAGATTTTAAATTTTGGTAGATTTAAAATGAGTGAAATTATAAATATATTAATATATTTTGATTAATTGTAAGAAATTTCCTTTTCAAAAATTATATATAAACATTGTCAACATTAGATCATTTTCGCATTAAAAGATGTTATCTCCTCACAGCATTGGGGATAATATTAAATTAATTCTTACCACATCATTGAATATAATTAAGAAATTTTTATTACATACTATAAATCATAAAAATATTAATTTCCTAAATTTTCAACATTTGTTATTACCAACATTAATAGTGAATGTTGAAAAAAGTAATTATGTAGTTAAGGTAGAAATGTGTTTATCCTGATTAAAACTATTAAATAAGGTGATCAATTACATATTAAATTGTCAAAAAAAACTATCGGTTGTCCATATTTAAATCATTAAAACATTATTGTTTTTTAATGGCCCCTCTTGGACACTTTTAAACTATAAAAAATATTGAAGGAGTAAATTCCCATAAAAATACCAAATGTTTTCTCTCCCCAATTATAAATGGTCCTCCCTTCTCCCCCATTCTTAATAAAATAAAACCACTTTGGATTAACCAATACATTATTATGTGACGTACCAACACACCTCACATCATCCTAGAATCCATATTTTTTTTAAAATAATCTATCATTGGAATGCTTTTATTACAATCTATACTGAGGATACATGAAAAATTGGTAACAATCATAAATATGTGATTTTATTTTATTTATACCTCTAAACCCATAAATTATAAATATTTAATAACTATTTACTATAAGTACTATATTACATATACTATATTGTTTTATGATAGGTTGATGGACTATATAAAAATCCACTTCTATCAATTGGGTTACGAAATAATTATTATTGTGGATGCTATACTACCACCCCACAAACTGAGGTCATTCATTATTAAATTAAAACCTATAAAGGGTGGTAATAATCATATATTTATAGTTTATATATTATATTTTTGATGTTAATATGAATATGGATTATTTATATCCCACATTATATCATGTTGTACATTTTTTTGGAAGATGATAACGTCACTCGTTTGTATGACGGACTACCACCATGTGAAGCACTATCATTCATTCATGAATTTCATGAAATTAATTAAATATTAGAAAAATAAAAATATTTTATATATAGGATATATACATGATTGTTAAATTATATTATATTTCATTTAATTTTTATGTTTTTGTCATATAGAAAAATGAAAAACATAGTGTTTTTGTATATGTACGACCTATCGTCTCCATGAACAATGTATTTCATTTTATATCAATGAATTTTATGAGTTTCTATAAAATAATATTTGGAATTAATATGATATTTTTATCATTTTTATCATTATGAACATTAAATAACCCTGATATATATATATATTGGCGAAAAAATTAAAAAATAAAAACATATATGAAAAAACTGGTTAATACCCAAAACAAAACATTAATATGGAGTTGATAATAAACTATTAATAAAAGTTCATAAGATAATAATATTTTGGGTGATATATTTTAATATGTTTCAGTAATAAAATTATAAGAAACCTATACTTATTATACATGTCTTTTGAATGTTTCTAACATAATTCATGACTATAGGTAATGTATTTTGGTTTCAATTTTCCATCATTCAGAAGCTAATTAGTTTATGCACCTATATTATATTAAAAGTTTTTATATATACCCTTTTATATGTGATATACCATATTTATGAATCCTCATTATAACTATGTTCCATTTTGTATTCTCCTTCATAGGTATTTTGATTCATTTTTTCAAATATGATATACTTTTTATCTTAAAATCACTCTATTTAATAGGATTTTTCATGATTATATCATCAATGATGAAATATAATGATCTATATGAATAAAAAATCCATGAATTTCCATATTCTACAGTCATTAAGGATATTTTTAATTTCATTTTACAATCTTTTTTTATATATTATAATTGAGAAAATAATTTTAATAGAACATGACTTTATTTATCACTTATAGAAATAATCACATTTCTTCTAAACCCGTATTTTCTAAAACTTCTAAATAAAATTAGTTATTATCATATTATTTTTAAAATAAATTTTTATCCATGAATTTTTTTGATGTTATTTTCTTGATAAAATTCTTCATGTTTTATTCCAAAAAAAATCATATTGTTGGTGTTAAAAAAATGTCGAACCAATAATTATTTTTAACATCAATGATGTGAATATCATTTCATGATTTAATGAACACTCAATTATTTCATTATTATGTTAATGATTTTCAAGGTAATCTTTATAGAAAATAATTTCCTTATTTTTTGAAAATTTTATAAATTTTAAATAAATGATATCAATGTGAAATGTATTTTGAAATATTTTTCTATTTTAAAAGGAATTTTTAAAACTGTAAAGGAACTTTTCCTTAGGAAATTTTTTATTTAATTGATCAAATATTTTTCACATCTAATATTACATTTATTTATGGTACCAATTCCTTACTAGGCATATGATCCAAGGATATAATTTTTATTATCTTAGTTCATGTATTATTTTTATGAAGAAAATTTATTTATGAAACTAATTTATTTTCCACATGTTATAAAATTAGGAAATGAATATGAATCCTTCTTCTCTTCTCGAGTTATTCTATGTTGAAATGTTTTCATCAATTTCAATATTTTCCTTATTTTATGATATGATGGTATTTTTATGATTCCAATTTTATTTCATGTGTTATTATATAATGAATGAATATGAGCTTATGGAAAAAAATATGTGATTTAATTATGTGTCTTTTGGGACATATATCTCACTCCAATACAGTGGGTAATAATTTTTATCTAAAAAGATAAATTGGACAAGAATTGGTTGTGAACCTAGTTCATTATAGAATGGTATATAATGGGGAGTGATATTTGTTATATAAGATAGGGATGTAACGTAGAGGGAACCTGGATCATTAAGGTAATATGTTCACCTTGATAGTCTAGTGAGTGAACCTTGAGTAGTACAGAATTTAATTTATATTTTTATGTTCCTAGAAAAAATACAAGTATTATTCCAATGATGAAATGTCATGGTTAATTTAGCTTTATTATCTCTTGATTCATTCCTTTTAAAAATACCATTTTACTTCCATGACATATGTGTATGATCTTTTACATGTTTGATATGGTATTCAAATGGAATACTCATGCTTCCATAACATTATATTCATTTTTTGGTGTCCATTTTTTTTCAATACCAAGCATCAAATCATGCCAATTCTTATGATTCCTTATATAGTGTTATGAATATATATATTATATAAGAATGTTCAAGGAAAGGATATAGTTGTGAAGAATGTAATGCGAGATTATGTATCTCACATATGGAACTTATTTTAAGTTTCCATGTTTCCCAATGATCTAACAAATTATGGTCTTCGTGCATGTGTCTATGTACATAATAAATATTCATAAATTATGATTCAAGGTATATGTAAGAAAAATATGGATATGTATATTTCGAATCAGATAATATATTTAGATAACATTTTGAGACTAGGATTAAAAAACCCTACTGAGATCCCAAATAACATTTACATGTATACGTATAATTATGATTTAAATTATTGGAAAAAGTATTTGAAGGTTGTTACATGGTATGATGGCTAGTTTATAAGAATAACATTCAGGTTAGGAAAATATAACTACAAGCCTCTCTAGAACTAATGTACCTAGGATTAACAACCCCTAAAACACCATATAAATGTACAATTAATGGGAATCTATGCATGAAAATAAGCCTCTTTTCACATATAGATTCGCACTTTTTTTGGATAGAGTTTACAAATTCACAATATCTTTAAAAAACATAATGAAAAATATAAATATAAGGTAACAATAGGTAATAAATGATCACCCTCTTGTTTCTTAGATTAAAGATGAATGTTCCATGATTTTTCCATCTAATAAATTATCGTAGTATTCAATATTTTTCATTCCACACAATGATTATTATTCCACAATTATTATTTTTTGATTTAGTCAATGTATATAACCCAAAAGAACCGTGTTTATGATGTGTGTGATGGAAAATGTTAGGATATTCATCCAGATAGATAAAATTTAATTGTAGTTGGAATAAAAAATATAATTTCTATACTCACAAAACAATTTCAAGATATGAATCATGAAAGACATCCCATTTATCAAACAATGGAAAAAATTCTATTGATTCCTTTATGAGATAAAATCAAGAATCATATAGTGTATTAGTTAATCCATTATATGTGGATCAACAATTCAGTAAAACTAAAATGATATTTCCTATTATATAGTTTATAAAACATGAAAAATTCCATTAATATTTCTACTCTATGGAATTTGAAGTTTATTAATGATGGAATATTATCATAAAAACATGGACACATGAGGAAATTAAATCAATTTACTGGGATTATTTCAAGAACATATTATTCAATAAGTACATTCCTTGTACTATTCACAGAAAAAATGAGAAGTAGTTCATTGAGCTAAATAAAAATATAGAAGAATATTTGTGTAACTATATTAAATTTTTTTTAAATGATCAGCATACTTATGGTATTGTCATCCAACATGAATTTAATGTCGATCAATTCTTTAATGAAATAAAACCAATTCTCTAAATTGTGTTAGCCATAAGAGACATCAAGTGAAAATAAAATATTTTTTTGTTCTATCATGGTGGAAATGGATGTTTGTTTTAGGTATCAATATAATGGTTTGACCAAAAAATTACGATAGAGTTAAACAAAAAATATAAAAAACAAGGATAAATGAATATGATATTTCTATAATTCTCATAGTATGGGATGAATCATTTGGGAAATTTCCTTCAGGATAATAGTAAATGTTTTATGTTTGGAGGGGATGGTCATCAGGATATTGAATTATTATGTGATGAGAATAATTTATATGTTGATGAAAATATATAGTAATTTAAACATAATACACCACACACACATCAGTGATTCATGTGTAAGGAGAATATGTATTAAGATATCTAGTTCCAATCCCTACAAGTTAACAATGATTATGAATTCAACGACATTATAAGAAAAGGGACATGAAGAAATTACATGTGATAATTATTTCTGATGAGGGATTTAATAATGAGGTTATGAAAGGTACATTGACCGTCTAATCTAGAATATCTAATATATTATTTTACCTTATATATTACATTAACCAAACCTAGTTGGCCCTTAGTTGGTCAACCGAGTCGATCTGCAGTTAGGCCAGAGAGGCATTTCCGATCCTCCTAGAATTGCTACAAGTGCTAGGGAATTGATAGAAACGATCGAAACAGTTTCTCCCAATACAAATAAATAAAATCCGAGGAAATAATAAAGATAAGCTTTGAATAAATAAAAATAATAATGAGACTAAACTCGAAATGAAAAATATAAAACTAACCGAATGGAACAACCACTATTTCTATGTGACCTCGCGGGCCACACTCTAACTCATAACTGAACGTCACCTAAGGAAAACAAGCTTGTTTCAGACCTGAAACATAAAATAAAAACATGAAAACACTATGGTAATGAGTATTAAATGTTAGTAGTCATAACTAAAGAAACCATTCCCAAAACACATCCATTAAATAAATAATTTGAGTATCTCAATTTTGAACTAAATTATATTAAATATGATTTTTCACATGAAATTTCAAATCTATGGAAAGTAACAGTCCATTTCCCTTTCTGATTCAAAAAAAAGTTTACGGTTTGGAGAAAAATGATGCATTGAATTTTCAAATCATTTTCACGAACAATTTAAAATCCAAATTTCAGTAGTTAAAGAAGAGGAAAACCACACACACAACACACAATATAGGAAATAGAAAAGTGGAACACGGGGCCAGAAACCAATCTGACTAGCCCAAACATCCTCCATATTCAAATATGCCCCATAAAACCCGGGTTGACCGTAGGAGCTTGTGAACAATACAGAATGTATAATACGTGTGACTCATCCTGAAGGCATGCCATAGGCAATGTTTTAATAACGTCCAAATGCTCAATGTTTCCCCACCTGGAATAACCAATGGTCTCAATACCCTAGAAGAGAAATGTTATTACTAAGGGCCACTAGATAGTGCATAATCTAAACTAGTGTAGTAATCATTCTGAGAAGATTATCTTATGATGGAAAGTTCCCATGTCAACAAGTACTGGAGCATACCTCTCTGTTCCATTCCATTGCGTAAATATTTTCTCTGAGGTATTCTGGGAGGTCAAGGTGACTTATCCCTAACACTTTTCCAAATTTCCAGTTCTATGAATAGTGTTTCTAGTTTTGTGAATAATAAAACAGTAGCCATATGTGAATAGTGCAATGGTAACCTTATGTGAGCGGTGCAATGGTAGCCTTATATGAATAGTGAAATAGTAACCTTATCTGAATAGTGCAATAGTAACCTTATGTGAAAGGTGTCATCGGTAACCTTATGTGAACAATGCAATGGTAACCTTATGTGATCATTATCATCAGTAGCCTTATGTGAAAAGTGCAATGATAACCTTATATAAATAGTGTCATCAGTGGCCTTATGTGAACTGTGAAACCGTAACCTTACATGAACAGTGTCATCGGTATCCTTATGTGAACAATGAAAAGATAACCTTAGGTGAACAATGTCATCGGTAGGCTTATGTGAATAGTGAAACGGTAACCTTATTTGAATAGTGTTTCTAGAATGGTGATGTCAAATGGTAGCTTCAATTTCCTTTGCCAAATTTTGATGCCCTGAACAGTGTTTCCAGAATAGTGTGGTGCAACAGTGGCCAATATTTCCATTTCCTAATTTTGAGGTCATGAACAATGTTTCCAGAACTGTGAGGTCCAACAATAGCCTTTATTTCATTTTTCAAATTTTGAGTTGGTGAACAGTGTGTCCAAAATGGTGAGTATCAACAGTTTCCCCTATTTCCTTTTCCAAATTTATAGTTCATGAATAGTGTTTCCAGAATGGTGAGGCCCAACAATAGCCTCTATATTATTTTCCAAATATTGAGTTCATGAACAGTATTTCCATAATAGTGAGGTCGAATGGTAGCCTCTTTTTCCTTTTCCAAACATCGATTTTTTTAACAATGCTTCCAGCTTCTTGTAGATTCACCCTTTGACGTTTGCTTTGACCTAAAATGAATATAAATCATAATTTTAAGTACTCTAAGGCCGATTCAAAGTCCCTAACTCCTATATTAATATTCCCTAAGGCCCGAGATTCTTTTACTTGGTCAAACCGCATGGTTTAATGTGATCCCCTATTAATGGGAAATCTAGTGTATTTTAAACCGATGCCCTGTTAAATCTTATAAAGGGATGAGATATCTTCCCCCTAGTTCTTCCTTCTTGTTCACTACTATGAGATTCTCTATCATTTCATTCCATCCCATAGGAGTTGTGCAATCAATCATTCCTCCTTGGATTGGTTCCCCTCTATTTTGATGCTACCAAGAAGTTTCGATCAATCTTCGATATAAGGTATGATCTGTCATCATTCTTTTGGGTTTATCTCCTTCTTTTTCTCCTTTCCCTTTTATATAATGTTATCCCCATGTTCCTAATGGGATTTTCTTGGGTGTTGGCAGATGTGGTGGTGTCTCTGCATCCTTGGGTGGATACAGTTGTCACATGGGGTGGAAATCATAACCTATAGAGTGGCTCCTTTTGTTTAAAGAACATCAAGAACTGTTTGAGTTAGGGGATATATTACTTCACTATTATTTTACATCCGAATGTAGAGTTTTTATGTTTTAGTCCACTTGATCACAATGGAAATGGAATATTAAATATTTGAGCTGGATAAATAAATTGATATTGATCATATTTTATTGCCTCTCGTTTTTCTAGATAGTGTGATATCAATTCATTCTTTGTTAGTTTTTTATTCTTCATGGAAGTTAATAATGAACACCAAGGTGGAATTAATTGTTATTTGTTTGGATAAAGATAAAGAGACATGTGTATGAATATTACTGTTGTCGTTGTAATTTGATTTAATCAAATTGATGTAGTAAGCATGTTTAATCAATTTGTTATAGCTTACTATTTAGGTTTCCCGATGAAGAAAACTAAGAATAATAAATCAGTTAATTCAATATAGATTAAAGAACTAGTTTTTTTGATAAAAGATAGTCCCTTGTAGGGTTCTGAGTTACCCTTTAGCTTGTTTAAGGGCCAAGAGACCAGTTGATATGATGTTTTTTCCCTGCAGCTTATGTTGTTATGTGATTTTGGATGGCTATTGTGATATGTGGGGGTATGGATGACTATCTATTGTGGTAGTAGTTGACGACTAGAGTGGTTAGATGCATCGTTTTATGCTTGTGGGTGTTAGAGAGGACATTGGGAATGATGAAACTGGTTGGATGTGAATTTTTGGATGCTTGGATCTTGTTGGTTGTTATGTGCTTTACATATCCCACTACTCACGGTAGTTGGTTTTACTTACCCTACATCCAAAAGAGGTGTATACATGCGTGGTATGCCATATGCTTTCTGTTTTTAGCTTCCTTAGGTAGGATGTGTCTATGCTCTTGTTATAGGATGAAAATACTCGACATGTACTTCATCTACTCATAGTGTTAAGCCCCCTTGTGTATAGTGGCATAGAGTATTTCTCTACAATTCCTAGGAATATGGGATAGTAATTTGGTAAATAAATAATTGAATAAATGATGTCAACCCATGGGGTTGGAGCTTATTGGGACGCAATGCCGAGGTTTCAATTTAATGGGACAGTGAAATTTGGCTGCGATGATAATGAAATATCATGTGGAATTGTTAATGGTCAATTAATGTATAAATAATTAAATTATATAAAATGGAACTGATATAAAGGGAATGGAGTAATGTAAAAATTCTCTTTAAATGGTTTTGTGCTTATAGGATAGCTAGTCTTAGAAGTGGCGGCTGGGAGTCTTATAGACGTTAACTAAAGTTGAGTCTAAGACTAGCTTATTCCCATAGTGTGGTTGTGAGCTATTGTATATTCATTACTTTTGGTGTTTCTATATTCTACTCCACCATGTCAATTAGTCCAACTAGAACCCTCAGGATTCCAAGCCCTAGGGGTGTTTTCCCCCACATTCTGGTGGGATGATGGATGGATGAATACCCCCTTTGGCCTGCTCTCTTCTCTTGATAGTTATTTGTGCTCATACGAACATCGGTTAGTTTTCCCCATATATGTGTGCAGAGGGTTGCAAAGGATTGTGTTTAATCACATAAATATATTCTAGATATATTTTCTTAAAAACTGGTATAGGTGTAACGTGTATAAGAAATGATGTCTTGAGGATCCATACTCGGTTTATCGGCTATAATGGCTTGAGGTTTAATACTCGACATATGAAACCTGTTAATCGAGTTTTGGTGGCTCCTAGAATATTCCTGGAAACTTTTCTTACGTCGATGTGGTGGTTTTGTTGCATGATTTTCATGTTGTGGTGCTTCTCCCAAGTGTCTACGGGGAAAGACATTTTGGAGATAGATACATAGGATGTGCAACATTGGGGTAGAGCGGAAAACTAGTGGGGAAGTAGTAGTGGGGCACACTTGATATTATTTATTATATTATATACTCTTATAAGCGATACTTGGTGAGATTATCCATGGTGAGGCTGGGGACTTAGTATACTTGTTTAGGTGGTGAGTTAGTTTCACTTGTTGTTCACTATTCTTTAGCACGCATTCTTTACTTTTTCATGGGAGGCTCTGGAGAGGATCCTACTAAGAATACTTTTATACTCACCATATGTCTATATAAACTATTTTTCTAGTCACTTGGAGAAGGTAGGAGATTAGGATTTTTTATACTTGCTTGGGGTTGCAAGATCTGTTTGGGCTTCATGGTTGTTAGTGTTTTTACTTTCTTTTGGGTATTTTCATTTTTTCCACATTTAATTGTATTAGTTTTTCATGACAATACAAATGTGTACTTGGGATTTATTCTAAATTGTTGTCAGAGTTAGATTTGTTTGGTGTCTTTCCTATGTCTCTCTTTTTCATGTGTTCTCATAGAGAGTAATGCCTACCATTTGTGTGTTTATTATACCCGCACAGTTAGTCGCCATCCCAGGACCTACTGGAGGAGGAACTCGGGGTTCATTATCTCCCTTCTCTCATTGTCAACCTAGGAGGGGTAAACCTTTTGTGGAGAGTGTCATTATTGAGTGGTATCAAAGGCATGGATGATGGATAGTACAATGTTTGGTGTTAGGCACAGGTGAGGTAGCATGGGTTGGAAGGGAAATGATGTAAGTCATGTTTAGTAGGTGATGTAAAAACTGAAGACCAGATGAGACATAGGCGTTTAGGGCCCCCTCTTATATGATGCGTGGAAATTTATATTTACAATGGATACTAAACTAATTGATACTAGTTTCAGGGTAGATATTTAGGAAAGGATCATGCATAAATATTCTTTGTTCTTGTGTTTCAATGGGTAGACATTGGGACATGTTAAACTAAAATGAATAAAAGAAAAAAATAATTAATTCATGAAAAGTCTTCCATATTCCATGATTAAGAGATCTAACTATGTGTTATTTTGTAGGTATGGATCTAGGTCGACATCCTCATCAGGATCGTATAGAATATGTCCAGCAGTCTAGGTGATCAGATCATCGCTAGATAGAGGTTGACGACGACAACACTTGGAGGGGGACCCATTGAGAGATTTAGTGCTAGCGTCTACAGAAGTATGTGGGCTCTGTTTTAGAAGTATTCACGGAAGACTGTTTGGAGGAGGTCCTGATTGTCTTCAGTTTGATCCATGCTCGGAAGGAACACTGGGTGTCCTTTATTGTGAGGATGATGCATGGAGTAGTGAGGCATTGGGGGTTATTCTTCCCCGAGGATCATGAGTAGTCATCAATCTAATGGGAGGTGTTTTGAGAAAAGTATAGAGTATAGTTTCTTTCTTCAATTGCGAAGTAGTCCAGTCACTAGGAGATTTCTACCCTTTGGAAGGGGAACTGTAGTGTGCAAGATTTTGGAATAAATTTTAGGAACCTTATACAATATGCATCAGACCTGTTGCCAGCTGAGGAGGCTAGGGAGAGGAATTTTGAGGAGCCATTTCTTCTAAAGATCGTGCTCCAAGTCACCCCATTTTTGTTAAACATGTATATTGAGGTGTTGGATGGGGCATAAGTCAATGAGATGAAATTTTATAGAACTATATCATCGTGAGAGGGGAGTATTCATGACTCCTCATGAAGCATAGATGTGGTCTTTGGTTACCGGTTTTTAGGACATAAGAGTTTCTATTCAGCTGGGGGTATGTCCCAGCCCTCAACATCTCGTTTCTACAGGGGAGGAAGTTCTCAGGCCTAGGAAAAGGGATCAAGCACTTTTTTTAATTTTTTGATCAAGGTTATTAATAGTGAGAGTGCCCGACCATTCAAAACAATCATCGTGCACCGTTGGAACTTTCAAGATTCCTCTGTTGAGGCAGTTCCAGCAGGAGAAGCAGCAGGTTGCACCAGATTTGGATCAGCATAGGTTAGATAGGGAAGGTATAGGACAACCCAATGACTCTCCCCATCCTCAAAGATCCCAGCATTGTCATGGTGGTGGTTTTAATTAGGGACATAGATGTCATGGAGGAGGCCGTGGTCAACTTCATGCTTTAGCTTTTCGAACACCAAGCGAGCCAAACATCATTCGAGGTACCCTTTTCTTGTTTTCTACTTTTTTGTATTCCTTGTTTGATTCAAGAGAGACACAATCCTTCATATCACCTACCATTATCCATGCTTTGGGGATTGAGGTAGAGAGGCTTCCAGTTCCATTAGCATTGACTACTATAGTTGGAGGTTGTGCTGACTTGTTTGAAGTATGTAGAGACTACGATCTAGTGATTAGGAAGCATCTCTCTTGGGGAGATTTACTATGTTTACAGATACAACCATATGACGTCATCCTTGACATAGACTTTTTATATTCTGTCCTAGCTATCATAGATTGTGGAAGAAGGTAGGTTATGTACTTCAATGCAGTTGGAGGGAGGGTGGTGTTCATTGGTGAGAAATACCCTCGTATGGGTAAGAGGGATGCTTCTACCTTATCATCCATGATGGCGGAGCTGATGCTGAGTTCTTCCAAGGTTCATTGGTTGGCATTTCCAAGCATCATAGAAGAGTGCCCTGATGAATTTCTAGGATAGGTTATGGATTTACACCCTCGATGGTAGATCGAGTTTGGGATCGAGATACAACCAGGAGCATCTCCTATCTCTATTTCTCCATAGAGGATGACCCCTTCTGAGTTACAAGAGCTATGTATACAGATTGGTGGTTTGATACATTAAGGTTTTGTTTGGCCGGGTGTGTCACCATAGGGTGCAACAGTTTTGTTCGTGAAGAAGGTTGATGGTGGTTTGCGGTTGTGAGTCTATTATCATCGGTTAAACAAAGTGAAAGTAAGGGATCACTATCCTCTTCCACAGATTAATGATTTATTAGATCAAATTATGGGTGAAAGTTGGTTCCCAAAGATCGAATTGCGGTCAGGATATCATCTGATGCATGTGAAGGATGGGGATATCCCGAAGAATACTTTCTATTGTCGTAATGGGCCTTATGAGTTCAATGCAATGTCATTCGGTGTGACGATTGTTGTTAGGTCCACAAGGCTGAATACCCTGAGTGGGGGGGTGAATCAGGGTATGAATAATTTAAAATTAACGCCCATTCTGATCTTGTTTCGCTGTTAAGAAAAACACTCTTCTCTCTCTTTCCTATTGCACAACGTAAACAGAATGTAAAGCATGCACAAGACACAATGATTTTTACTTGGTTCACCCTCACTGGGCTACGTCCAAGAAGCATACGCCGACAAGTTTCCGGTCATACCAAATTCCACTAAACATCACTAGTTGTGGATACATGGTTTGGGTACAATCATTCTATCCCAGGCTCACTATCGTTACTTGATTTAGGGACTACTCACTGCTTTCCCAAGGGTCACTCCCTGTTTTTCTCTCTCTGGATCACTGCCAATGGAGAGGATCACCTTCTTCCTCTTCCTTCGCTCACTACTCTAGAAAGGGTCCACTCAAAGTTTATAGACCTGTAGGTCTCTTAATTTTCTTGAAACAATGCATCTTTCTCTGTATGTAGATGCTTTTTTGAAGTACAAAATTCATTCGTAGATGAATATCTCTTTGCACCGAAGGTATCGGGAAAACTTCCAGCTTCCACGCAGCCCGAAAATCACTACTGGAAATAAACCTTACATGGATCGCAAGTAAATCTCAGTGCACAAGTATTGGCACGCAATTCAAAACTGGCGTGCAATTATTCATCAACTACTTGCGCGACTCAAGCTTCTGCAACTCCAAACCTGTGCGACTCACTTCCTTCCTCGCCTAAACCACCTTAGGCGTGAAACTAACACTTGGCGTGCAACTTCCATCACTGGCGCTCAAGTCCCACTTGCGTGACACACCACCACTTGCGCGACCACCACACCTGCGCGACGGGAGCTCTGAATCTTCAAAGTTTTGAACTCCTGTTATGAATGAAGAGGGGTGGTCCAGTATTTATAGGCATTTGGTCACCCCTGCGCGATGGTGCATAAGTCTCTCCTCGACGCGCAAGTCTCAGCACGCAGGTCTCTTATCCTACAAGTCACTTGTGTGACAGAATTCCAAACTCGTGCGAGCCTCTTTCCTTTTCCATATTTTTATCTTCTGATCTTGAAAAACCACAGGCGTGCATGTTCTCAAGCTTACAAGGCATCGACATGGAAGTCTCTTTCACGGCGCGCAAGTCACTTTCACGACACCACCAATACTTGCACAACAAATGTCCCTTTGCCACATTGTGATGATATGATCGTGAAAAGCATATGGTGTGCAAGATTCCAAGCCATCAAGTACACAGCACACAAGTCCTTTTTCCAAAAAACTACATTTCTTCATTTGTCGATTTTCAGGCCCCAAAATTTCAAAAACACTGCAAAACAGCGCCACCTTGTATCTGTTATTTTTATGCCACCTCCAGATCATCCATTCCATTGTCGACGTTCTTGAATCAAACATGGATCATTGACCATAGATCTTGAACTCGACATTCCATCATGAAATCCTCTTTGTCATAAAATTTTTATATCATTGTTTTGCTTTGTCAACAATCACCACTCAAATGTCCACTTTGTCAACAAACACAATCACCTAAAAATGATTCAATGATAACTTGAGGGATTTTTTCCCAACAATCTCCCCCTTTGGGTTTGTTTAAAACTCTTCCATAAAAAGATATACCATTACTTCTTCAGCCACCATTCGCCTATCGCGATTCTGATAGCGATCAATGATTTACTCAACACATACTCTAAGCCCACATGAGCAATGCTCGGTGTGAGAAACAAGAGTGAATGGAAATTTCATCAATGAATCACTTCAACTCTGACACCCTTTGTTGACACCTAACTGATACCAATTATTTCCAAACTGATACCAATTATTGGAAATATCGTTACCACTTTCCAACACCACTCTTCTGCTTTTATCACGATCCTCAGCCGTCGTGATATCTATTCTTTGATCGATAACTTCTAGCATCATCATATTTAATACTCTCCCCCTATCTCATTGCACTCCCCCTATCTTGCTACTCCACCTGTCAGCTTCTCCCCATATCAGTCATGATTTATCAAATCTCCACACTATCAGTCTCCCCCTTGAACAATCACTATTTTCTCCCCCTTTTCAATGAACCTAAAGGTCACTCCTTTGAAAACTGTATCAGATTAGAGAACACATCATCACATTAGGGAAAAACACATCAGACCTCAGGGATGGGGGGGTCCACATCCACACTAATTCAAGTGTGGGGAGTCGACTGAACTCCCAGAGCCAGTCGATGTCTTTCAAATTCTTCTTTGGGTAAGGCCTTTGTTAGAATTTCTGCAACCTGTAGCTCTGTAGGCACATACTCCAACTTCACGATTCCATGCTCAAATTTCTCCTAGATAAAATGATAATTTATCTCAATTTGATTTGTCCATGAATGATGGATGATATTTTTGCTGAGATTTATAGCACTTGAGTTATCACACTGGATTCCGATCGGAGACTTCACTTCAACCCCAATATCTTCAAGTTGATGCTTCATCCACAATAACTGTGTGCATGCTTGAGTGGCCGTAATATACTCAGCTTCTGCGATGCTCAATGAAATGCAATCATGCTTCTTGCTTATCCAAGAAATAGACAATCCACCAAGATAGAATTCACCTCCTGACGTTGATTTTATATCATCTGCTGATCCAGCCCAATCTGCATCATTATATCCCAATAACTCTGTCTGAGATTTTTCAGTATATGTAAAGCCAAAATCCTCTATGCCATGGATATAACGAAGTATTATTTTTACTGTGATCATGTGACTTTCCTTGGTATTACTTTGATATATCACTGCTTTCCATGTGGAAAAAACAATATCTGGCCTTGTTGCAGTTAAGTACAATAGACATCCAATAATTTTCCTGTATTCTCTGATATTAACTTCCTTGTTGTCCTCATCATTGGATAATTTCATCCGGGTAGCAATCAGAGTCTTCATCTTCTTGAATTCTCTATTCCAAACCTTCTCAGAACCTCCTTGGCATATTTATTTTGAGAAATTAATGATACATTCCTTCCTTGTGTCACCTGTAGACCGAGGAAAAATGTTATATCTCCAATCATTGACATTTCAAACTCATTTTTCATGAATTCGGAAAACTGTCTGCACTGAGATTCATCTGATCCGCCAAAAATTATGTCATTGACATACACCAGCACCATCATCCTTTGATTACTTTCATTGCTAAAATAGAGATTGTAATCAACTCCTCCACGCAGGAAACCAAGATTCTTCAAGTATTGATCAAGCCTTGAGTACCATGTCGTTGTTGCTTGTTTCAACACGTACAATGCCTTCTTCAGCCTGCACACTTTGTTCTCATCCTCATGAATGGGAAAACCATCTGGCTGCTCAATATACACCTCCTATTCCAAAACACTATTTATGAATGCGGATTTGACATCCATCTAGAACAATTTGAACTTTCATTGAACTGCTATGGAAAAAAATAGTCTAATCATTTCCAGCCTTGAAACCGGTGAAAATGTCTCATCAAAATATAGTCCCTCTATCTGGGAGTATCCCTTGCAAACTAGCCGTTCTTTGTTCCAAATCACTGTTCCATATTCATTCATCTTGTTACGATAAACCCATTTAGTCCCGATGACATTCTTGTCTGCTGGCCTCAAAACAATCTCTCATGTCTAGTTCTACTCGATTTGATCAATCTCTTCATTCATAGCCTGAACCGAGTTTTCATCTTCAGATTCATCGGAAAAACATTTTGGATCCACATGAGATAAAAACGATGTTTTCTGTAATGAATTAATTTTTCGAGTCTGAACTGGAGCTGTCTGATCACCAATGATATTATGCCTATCAATTTCAGCTCGACTCTTTGGCATCCTTGCAGACACAGACATGAAACTTTCTTGTTCATCGTCAGTATCATCTTCTGAGTCAGCCTCTTCCACTTCTACTCCCCCTGTTTCACTTACCACATAATCAATTTCATCTAGAAACTATTCACTAGGTCGTTGGGTATTCGGTTCATTTTCGACTACAGTGACATCATTTCTCTCAACAATTTTTTCTAGCCTCTTGTTGAAGCATTTATATTCTTCGCTTTTCCCTAAGTAGCCAAGGATTATCCCCTCATCTCCTCATGCCTCAAAAATCATGTGACATTCTTTGTTGAGAATGAAACACTTAATTCCAAATATTATAAATTATTTCAATGTTGGATTCTTTCCGTACCACAGTTCATACGGAGTCTTCCCTTGCTTCGGACACAATAGAGACATGTTCGAAACATTGACCGATGTCAAAATGGCTTCCTTCCAAAATTTCTCTGGTAGGTCTTTATCAATAAGCATCATTCTGGCCATATTGTTGATGATTCTATTTCTCCTTTCAACCACTCCATTATGTTATGGAGTTCTTACTGATTAAACTTCATGCCATATCTCATGTTTCTCAAGATAGTTTTCAACTTGACTGTTTGTGAATTCCATACCGTTATCAGTACGAAACTTCATAATTTTCTACCCAAGCATCTTTTCGGATTCCCTCCTATACTGCTTTATGCCACTGAACACCTCAGTCTTGTGGGTAATTATGAATACCCAGACCATTCTGCTATAATCATCAATGAAAAGTACATAGTACCTTTTCCCATTTATAGCTCATGGTGAAATAGGTACACATACATCAACATGTACCAATTCGAGCAGTCTGGATGATCTCTGTTCCTTTGTCCTGTATGTTTTTCTGATGATCTTACACTATTGACAAGCATCGCATGTATGAGTACGATCACGTGATAGTTTGGGAAGATCTCTAGCAACATAAAACTTTACCAGATCTTCCATAGATGGTTGACATAGATGACAAAGTCGCTTATTCCACAACTAGTTTTCTTCCTCTCTGAATAAAAGACATATATCTTCATCCTCAATTATATGTTAATGATTTACCTTTGTCCTTCTTCCTTGCAGAACAACTGCCCCATACTTTCCAGTGATAGTACAGGTCTTCTTGTTATACCGTATAGAATTTCCGGAGTCACACAATTGATTGACACTGAGCAAATTGTGACTGAGACATTCTACAACCAAGACAACAGCACGTCTGATTTCATCGCCCCCAAACCTAGCCTTTCTTGATCCAATTATCTGTAGGCCTACATCATTTCCAAACATGACAACTCCTTCTTTGTCATATTTTATTCCTGTAACCAGATCCTTATTTCCTGTCATGTGAGACGTACAACCACTATCAAGAATCCACACACCAGAATGATCTGATGCTTTAAGGGTAATTTCAGCAACTACTTCCTTCTCGGCTCTCTTCTTCTTGGTCCATATTTTTGTCTCCACACTCGGTATATATTGAGACTCATGATCATTCTCAGAGTACGATGGACCAGCTTCATCTTGCAGAGCTACAAATCTGTTCTGAACATTTAACTCACTAGTCGGTTTATTGATCTGCTGCTTGTGAACATTTTGAATCTGCATTGGCACATTTATCTGAATGGTCGAATTGCAATACCTATCCATGTACCCAAATCCTCTGCTCCAAAAACAGTGTCCTTCAAAATATGTTCTGGAAAACCTCTCTCTATTTGGCTGAAACCTATGTTCTTGTTCCCTTTAGTATGTTTTGGCTATGGAACACACATACAATGAATGTCCCACCTTACCACAACAATAACACCTGATATAAGGTGCATTCCTTCGGAATACTTCATCACTACGAGTTTCTATTTGGGATCAGTGAATATTCTGATTCTATTTTGTGCCCATATCAACCTTCCATTTTGGGACGGGTGTTTGAGGTCTGACATCAACGGCCACAGCTTTCTATTTCTTATCAAGCCCTGAATCAACCATAGCATTTGATATTTCTTGCTACTTCACTCCTACTGAACTACGAGCCTTCTATTTCATCTTCTCTATCTTATGAGTGGCATGCTTTTCTGATATCACATTGGGGGTCAATAGATTTTCTTGATCCTTCATTTTTCATCACAGACTGACCACTTCTTCTTCAAGCACTTTGATACGTATGACCTGATCTTTTCTTGTGTTTGTCAAACAATCAATTTTCTTCTTTTGTTCCTCAATTTTAAGCTTATTCTCAATACTATTTTCTGAGCTCTCTAGTGATGTGGATTTTAGTTTTTCAATTTCTTCTAACTACTCATAATTTTCTTCATCCTGTTGTTGCGTATATGGTATGGCATCATGAACCACTTTATTGGATTTCTTCATTTTGGCTCTCCAAACGTCTATCTCCTCATGAGTTGCTTCCAATTCGGATTCCATATCAACCCAGCTTTCAATTTCTTCTTCTTATTCAGTGTCAACTTCTTCCTTTTTATTAGAACTACTAACAATCTCCATGAAGGCATTTACTCAGTGATCTCTTCAATTTTCTATCTCCTCGGCCTCTTCATCTTCAGACTCATCTGATCATTCAAATTCTTGTGAAATAAGTTTCTTCTTCTTGAAGAAATTTCTCTTTAATTGTTTCTTCCCTTTCACAAATTCTTAATACTTCTTCTTGGTAATTTCGAATTGATCTTCATCATTTTTTTTCATGAAACCTTTGGGGGAATCTTGAAGCAAGATGACTAACTTTTTCACATCTAAAGCAAGCGAGTGGAAGTTTTCCTTTGAACTTTACATATCCTCTTTGATTATTTGAGAAAAGGAATGACATAACCTCATCTGTCTCTTCTTCTTCCTGAGAATCTTCAATGGTGAGATTTTTCATGACCTTCAATGCCATGTCTTTGGATTTTCCCTTTTCTACAGCCTCATTGTCATCATTCCTCATCTCATATGCAACCAAGGTACTTTGCAAGTTGTCCAGTGTCAGATCTTGGGATCTTTATCTTCTAGTATAGAAGCTTTCGGATTGATCTAAGGTGGAGGCTTCCTCAAGATGCGCTTTACGATCTTTATGTCTTCAATGACTTCACCAAGACCTCGCATATCTTCCACAACAATATTTACCCTGACAAAGAATGAATCAACAAACTCATTCGTGTTCATCTTCAGATCTTCATACTTATTCCACAACACTTGTAGCTTTGACTCTCTGACATTTTTATATCCTTCATATATATTCAATAGATTTTCCCACATGGCACATGACGTTTTTCATGACATTAAATTTGTATAGATAGGATTGATAGGGCTCCCCCTAAGGACTTAATTGCTTTGGCATCTGCATCCAACTCTCTACTTTCAACTTCTGATAATGCACCACTATTAATATCAGTTGTTATGCCATTCACTGCTGTTATGAATACATCCATTCCCAATGATCAGAAGTAGTGTTTCATCTGATTCTTACATAGCTGAAAGTTTTTCCCATCGAAGATCAGAATCCCTTTATGATTGGTGACCTCCATTGAGAGAAGAACTAATGTCAATCTTTCATTCTGATAACAATTGTTAGGTCAACAAGGCTGAATACCCTGAGAGGGGGTGAATCAGGGTATGACTAATTTTAAAATTAATTCCCATTATGATCCTGTTTCTCTGTTAAGAAAAGCACTCTTTTCTCTCTTTCATGTTGCACAAGGTAAACAGAAAGTAAAGCATGCACATGACACAACGATTTTTACTTGGTTCACCCTCACTGGGCTATGTCAAAGGAGAATACGCCGAGAAGTTGTCGGTCATACCAAACTCTACTAAACTTCACTAGCTGTGGATAAAAGGTTCGGGTACAGTCACTCTCTCCCAGGCTCACTGCCTTTACAAGATTTAGGGTCAGCTCACTGCTTTCCCAAGGGTCACTCCCTGTTTCCCTATCTCTAGCTCACTGCCGGTAGAGAGGATCACCTTCTTCCTCTTCCTTCGTTCACTTCTCTGGAAAGGATCCACTCACAGTTTATAGACCTATAGGTCTCTTCATTTGAATGAAAGAATGCATATTCCTCTGTATGTAGATGCTCTGTTGAATTACAACTTTCATTCGTAGATGAATATCTCTTTGCACTGAAGGTATTGGGAAAACTTCTAGCTTCCATGCAGCCCGAAAATCACTGCTAGAAATAAACCATACTTGGCGCGCAAGTCAATCTCTACGCGCAAGTATCGGCGCACAAGTCAATCTCAGCGTGCAAGTATCGTCACGCAAGTCACGACTGGTGCGCAAGTCTTCCTCAACTAATTGTGCGACTCAAGCTTCTACAACCCCAAACCTATGCGACTCACTTCCTTCCTCGCCTAAACCTCGTCAGGCGAGCAACTAACACTTGGCGTGCAACTTCCAACACTGGCGCGCAAGTCCCACTTGCACGACACAACACCACTTGTGCGACCCCCACACCTACGCGACGAGAGCTATAAATCTTCAAAGTGTTGAACTCTGGTTATTAATGAAGAGGGGTGGTCCAGTGTTTATATGAATTTGGTCACCCATGCGTGATGGCGCACAAGTCTCTCCTCGGTGCGAAGGTCTCTTCTCCTGCATTTCACTTGCATGACCTAATTACAAATATGTGCGACCCTCTTTCCTTTTCCATATTTTGATCTTCTGATCTTGAAAAACCACAGGTGCATAAGTTCTCAAGCTTCCAAGGCATCGACGCACAAGTCTCTTTCACAGTGCGCAAGTCACTTGCACGACACCACCAATACTTGCGCGACACTTGTCCCTTTTCCACATTTTGATGATCTGATCTTGAAAAAACTATGGAGCACAAGCTTCCAAGCCTTTAAGTACATGGAACGCACGTCCTTTTTCTGAAAATAACTTATCTTCATTTGTCGATTTTCAGGTCCAAAAATTTGGAAAACACCAGAAAATGGTTCCACCTTGTACTTGTTCTTTTTGTGCCCCCTCCAGATCATCCATTCCTTTGTTGACATTCTTGAATCAAATATGGATCGTTGAACACATCACTTGATCTTGACATTCCATCATGAAATCCTCTTTGTCAACAAATTTTTATGTCATTGTTTTCCGTTGTCAATAATCACCACTCAGATGTCCACATTGTCAACAAACACAATCACCTCAAAAATTCTTCAGTGATGGCTTGAGGGATTTTTCCCAACAATTTCTATAGTTGTGTTCCTGGGATTGATGAACTCTATGTTTCATGAGTTTCTGGAAAAATTCATGGTGGGTTTCATCAACTAAATCCTTGGGTACTCCACATCAGAGGAGGGCCATGTGGAGCATCTACACGTTGTTTTGGGAGCTCATCATCAGCATAAACTCTTTGGGAAGTTGTCAAGTGTGTGTTTTGGGCTTGATAAGTACATTTCATTGGGCATGTTGTGTCCCACTAGGGAGTATCTGTTTATCCATCGAAGATAGATTAATTTTTTGTCTGGGGTGGCCCCCAAGACAGTGTCAGAGGTGCGAAGTTTCCATTGTCTCATAGGCTACTACATGATGTTTATAGTTGATTTCCCTCGAGTTGCAACTCCACTGAAAGATTTGACTAGGAAGGATCAGGAATTTATATGGACTGATCAGTGTCAAGCTAAATTCGAGTGTCCAATGTCGATGTCATTATGTTCTCTAGTTTTTTTTCTTCCAGTAGAAGGAATTCAATTTGATGTTTTCTGAGAGGCTTCAAATCTGGGGTTAGGTTGTGTTCTGATGTAGTAGATATTAGTTGTTTCTTATGGGTTTCAGCAGTTTCGTCCCCATGATGGTTTCAATTCCACCAATGACCTTACGTTGCCATATTTGGTGTTTTTAATGAAGTTATGGAGACATTACCTCATTAGCGAGCGCTTTGGGATTTTCACTGATCATAAGAGATTGTGTTCTGTTTTCTCCTAGTGTGACTTGAACTTTTTTCAATGTTAGTGGATGGGGTTATTACTGGAATACGACTTTGAAATATCATATACACCTAGAAAATGGAATGTTGTTGCTGATGTGCTGAGTTAGAAGTCGCGTAGTGATGCAGTTCATGAATCTGGTGACTCCTGGAGAGTAATGGAGGAATTTCTTGCATTACATCTTGATTTCCGATAATTTGGTGGCAGAGGTTTCCTTTTTTTAGATGACGGCACATTAATATCTAGTGTAGAAGGTGGAAGAGTCCCTGTTGGGGGATATTGAGGTGGAGGTCTAGAGAGACTGAGTTTTTTGTGGCGAGGCACATAATGGTTGGTCTAAGGATGAACAACACCGAGTGTTGTATAATAGAAGGATATTTTTTCCATCGTAGATGCATGAGACAAATCTTAGAGAGTTCCATAGTTCACCATTAGCAGTGCATCCTAGCGTGAAAATGATGTATCGATCCCTAAGGATTCAGTGTTGGTGGTCTGGGCTGAAGCATGAAGTTGCTGAGTTAGTGTCCTTTAGTTTGGTCTGCCAGAAGGTGAAGGGTGAGCACCGTGTCACTGGTGGTTTCATCCAGCCATTAGATATTCCTCAATGGATGTGGGATGACATTTCAATATACATTTTTACTAGTTTAACATAGGCTCTGGGAGGACATGATTCTATTTGGGTGGTAGTGGACCATTTAAAAAAATCATTCCACTTTATTTCAATCATGGTGTCTAGCATTGTGGATGTTTTGTCGAGGCTGTATCTGGAAGAGGTGGTGAGACTCCACAGAGTCACAGGGATGAAAGTTTTCGATCAAGATCCTTCTTTTATTTATAGGGTGTGGAGAGGTCTCCAACATGCTTTCAGTTCATAGATATTCCTTACCAATGATTTTCATCCTTAAACAGATGGTCAGATAGAGCGACCCATCCAAACTCTTGAATACATGTTACCCTCTTGTGTCCTGGATATTGGTGGTTCGTGGATGAGGCACTTACCATTGGTGGAGTTCTCTTACAAATTTTTTTTTCACAATACTATAGATATGGAATCATTTAAATCCTTATATGGCCTTCTATGCCATTGTCCATTGTGTTGGACTCGGATCAGAGAGTCAAAAATTATTGAACCGGAACAAGTGCAGAATATAACAGAGATGGTTCAGGCGAATCATGAGAGGATGAAGACGACACAAAATTTTTATAAATCATATGCCGATCAAAAGAGGAGACCTTTGGAGTATTATTTTTGGGATCACATTTTTCTTTAGGTGACTCCTCATCATGGGAAGCTATGGTTCGGTCATGGGAGTAAGCTTTCTCCTCGGTATGTTCGGCCTTTCAAGGATTTGGATCATTTGGAGCCATGTATTTTTGAGCTGGAAATCCCTCACAGATGATCCAGATACAAGAGGTTTTCAATGGATCACACCTACATCATTATCATAATGATGAATCACATTTCATCGATTTGGGAGAGATCAATTTTGATGAAGATGTGACCATCGAGGAGAGTCCAGTGGAGATCCAAGACTGCAAAGATAACGTGCTGTGTGGGTGTTCTATCCACTTGGATCCTATCTTGTGGTTACATGGTGGTGTGGAGGAGAGTAACAAGAAAATTGAGTCACAGATATGTTCTGAGTACCCAAATTCTTTTTATGTTGAACTCTTTTCATGTAACAATATTCGCTTTTTGGTTGTAGACCACTTGTGTTTATGAGATGTGTTTCTTTGTTTGGTTCTTGGGTATTTCTCTCTTTTTAGAGGTATCTCTATGGGTGGTTGTTTCTAATTCATTTCTATTTTCATTTAGGTTGGTTTTGAATTCATGAGGACGAGAATTTTTTGAGAGGAATATGATGTAATGGAACGAACCACTCTGGTCTATTCCATTACAAAAATCTGGTGTCTGAGGTGTTCTAGGAGGTCATGGTGACTTATCCCCAACAATTTTCCAAATTGTCAATTCTATGAGCAGTGTTTCTAGATTTATGAACAGTGTAATGGTAGCCTTATGTGAATAGTGGAACAATAACCTTATGTGAACAGTATAACGTTAGACTTATGTAGAGAGAGCAATGTTAACCTTATGTGAACCATGAAACTATAACCTTATGTGAAAAGTGACATCATTAGCCTTATGTGAACTGTGTAATGGTATCCTTATGTGAACAGTGTTATCAGTAGCCTTATGTGAACACTTCAATAGTAACCTTAGGTGAACAGTGTAATCGGTAGCCTTTTTTGAAAAGTGAAATGGTAACATTATATGAATAGTGTCATCGATAGTCTTATGCGAACAGTGCAATGGTAACCTTATTTGAACAATGTCCTTTGTGCACTTATTTGAATAGTGAAATGGTAACATTATTTGAATAGTTTTTATAGAATGGTGAGGTCCAATGGTAGACTCTATTTCCTTTTCCAATTTTACGTTCATGAACAGTGTTTCCAGAACGGTGAGGTTCAACATTAGCCCCTATTTACCTTACCAAATTTTTAGTTCATGAATATTGTTTACAGAATGGTGAGGTCCAATGGTAGACTCAATTTCCTTTTCTAAATATTGAGTTCTTGAATAATGTTTCCAAAATAGTTGGGTCCAATGGTAGCCTCTATCTCCTTTGAAATTTTTTGATTTAATGAATAGTGTTTCCATAACGGTGAGGTCTAATGGTAGCCTCTATTTCCTTTTCCAAATATTTAGTTAATGAACTCTATTTCCAGAATTGTGAGGTCCAACCATTGCCTCTATTTCCTTTTCCAAATTTTGAGTTCATGAACAGTGTTTCTAGATAGGTGAGTCCAAATAGTAGCCTCTTCTTCCTTTTCCAATTTTCATGTTTGTGAACAGTGTTTCCAGCTTCTTACAATTTTGTCCCTTTGAGGTTTCCTTGGACAAAAAATGAATTTAAAGCATCATTTGAAGGACTCTAAGGCTGATTAAAAGTCCATAAATACTATATTAATTATCCCTAAGGACCAGGATGCTTTTACATGGTCAAACAACATGATTTTATGCGATCCAAATTTAATAGAAAATCCATCACATCTTAAACTGATGCCTAGTATAATCTTCTAAAGGGACGAGATATATTCCTTCATAGTTCTTCCTCCATCTTCCCGGCTGTGAGATGCTCGAAACATTCATTCCACCCTGTAGGAGATGCACATTCAAACAATCCTCCTTGGATTGGTTCCCCTCTGTTTTGGTGAAACCTTGCAGTATAGATCATTAGTTGATATAATGTATGATCTATCATCATTATTGTGTGATCATCTCCGTCTGTTTCTCCTTTCCCTTTTATGGAATGCTATCGCCATGTTTCTAATGGGATTTTCATGGGTTTTGGCCGATGTGGTGGTGTCTCTACATCCTCGGGTGGATAAAACTATCACGGGGATGGTAATCATAACCCATTGTGTGGATCTTTCTGTTTAATGAACATCAAGAACCATTTGAGGTATGTGATTCATCGCATCACATTTCTTTTACGTGCAACTGTATAGTTACATGTTTTAGTCCACTAGATCAAAATGAAATTGGCATATTAAATATTTATACTAGATAAATAAATTGATATCAATCGAATGGTTTTGCCTCTGTTTTTGCTATATTATGGGATATCTAAGCTTTATTTGTAGGGTTCTTGTTGTTGATGGAAATTTTTAATGAACATAAAGATGGAATTAATTGATATTTTTTTGGATAAAAATATAGGGGCATGTGAATGAATCATATTGTTATTGTTGTAATTTGATGTAAACAGATTGAGGAAGTTATCATGTTTAATCAACTTCTGATAGGTTATGATTTAGGTTTCCCAATGATCGAACTTACGAATAATAAATATATTAATTCAAGATGGATTATTGAACTATTTGTTTGAGAAAAGATAATCCCTTGTGGGGTAATGAGTTACCATTTTGCTGGTTTAAGGGCCAAGATCCCTGTTCATTTGATTTTTTTTCCTAATGCATGTGTTGTGATGTGAGCCTAGATGGCTGTTGTGATACTTGGGGGGCATGGAGGTCTATCGATTGTGGCAGTTGTTGATTTTTATAGTGGCGAGATTCAT
The DNA here is from genome assembly GCA_963277665.1 of Viscum album. Classification (NCBI taxonomy): domain Eukaryota; kingdom Viridiplantae; phylum Streptophyta; class Magnoliopsida; order Santalales; family Viscaceae; genus Viscum; species Viscum album. The sequence goes on along the minus strand of OY728151.1, from coordinate 1,493,763,339 downwards.
CAGTTTATGCATGTGGGTGTCGGGGAGGACATTATGGATGATGGAATGGATTGGATGTGAATGTTTTCATGCTTGGATCATGTTGGTTATTATGTTCTTTACTATTCCCACTACTCACGATAGATGGTTTTTATTACACTCCATCCAAACGGGGCGATGATTTGTAGGGTATGCTGTGTGAATTCCATGTTTATCTTCTTGAGTGATGATGGGTCTATGCTCTTGCTATAGGCGACAAAGACTCGAATGGTCGTTCATATACTCACCATGTTGATCCCCCTTGTGTTTAATGGCATACAATGTTTTTCTAGAATCCATGGGTATATGGGACAATAATGATGTAAATAAATAATGGAATAAATGATGTTAACTCATGGGGTTGAAGCTTATTGGGACGCAATGCTGAAGTTTTAATTTAAAGGGATAGTGGACATTGGGTGTAATGATACTGAAATATAATTTTGAATTGTTAATAGTTAACTAATATTTGAAGAATTAATTAACGTAAAGTGAAACTGATAGACAGGGAATGAGGTAATGTAATAATTCTCTTTAAATGGTTGTCTGATTATTAGATACGTATTCTTATAAGTGGAAGGAAGGACTCCCAGAGATGTTAGCTATAATTGATTCAATGACTAGGTTATTCCCATAGTGTGGTTTTGAACTATATTATAATCTATGCATGTTGTGTTTCTATATTATACTCCACCCCATCAGTTAGGGAAATTGACACCCCGATGATTCTAAGCCCTGGGGTTTTTTTCCCAACATTATGGTGGGAGGATGGATTCCAGACTACCCCATTTGGCCTCGCTCTCTTCTCTTCATAGTTACATGTGCAGGTAAGAACATCTGTTATTTTTCACCATATATATTTGTAGAACATCTGTTATTTTTCCCAACATCTGTTATTTTTCACCATATACATTTTTGGTTGAGTCATACACTAATAAAGTTATCATATACATTTTATTTAATTATGATGATATAATACATAACATAAATTCATACTATATTTTTCATTTTACACAAAAATATCGACTATCTCAGAAATTATATAAAATTCACCATTGGCTAATTTTTTTTGGTTGATTCCAAAAATAAAATATATTCTAACGAAAATATTTTCTAAATAAGATAAATATAATATCATAAATAACATAATTTTTTATTAGAGAGTAACTTTTTTAATGAAATATTCAACATTCATACCCTTGCAATTTTTTTATAAAATTATAAAATCATATTATTTTTCATATTTAAATAAATAATGTATTATATGAATAAATCATGAAAAATATTTTCATCCAAATATATTTATATATCATTAAAATTTATTTTCATTGAAGATATGTATTTCATAAAAATAATGTTATGTTTTTTAGGTATCCGAAAATATATTTATCATATTAATATTTTATTATTGTATAATTGATAAAATATAATAATAACAAAATTGGGATTGAATACACCTCCATTTCATTTCAAAAAATATAATTACAACTTAAAATTAAATGTTCTAGATGAGTAACCCCTTTGTTCATTGAAATATTCCTTAATAGTATGGTATGCGATGGTGGTATCTTCGTTGTGTGGCTCAACAAACAATTATCTAGTGGTGATCTCAACTAAAAAAATATTCTTTAATATTTGATTTTTATTTATCCATACTTATTGAAACGCTTATTAGGATTGGTCAATGGTGAACCCCAATGTCACACCCTCCCTCTCAACTTCAAATAAATGGGCCTCAAAAAGCATGATCCTTCTAGGTGAGGATATTGTTTCCCCCATTTAAATCAATTATATATCGTCATTCCCTAATATATAAATTAATTTTAACTATTCTAGTACCTGGTGATCAAATTGATCAAAGACTATATTGACCAAAATATAAGTAATTGGCTTATAAAAATGTTAATGTTTCCTATTACACACAATATAAACTCAATTATTTTGATACATCATTATTCTCTATTCATATAATGGTTATATACATAACATGATAATTAATATAATATTAGAAACCATTCTATTTTATTTATATTTATATAACATAATCAGAAATCATTTTTGGAGAATTAATGAATATGGATATTTAATTATTGTTTGGGGGATTTAATTTAGTTTTATCTCCCTTTATTATTTATTGTAATTATAGTAAATTTTAATTCATAAAATTTAGTTAAATATAAAATTCATTCTATTTTCTCCATTTCATTAAAGATATTGAAATAGTTGTTTTGAGAAATAGAATCTTTTATTGTTAATAAAATGATATTTTTTATTCATTACATTTATCCTCTAATGTTCCAACAACCTATATCCACATTTTACTAACAATGATCTATATCAAAATAATCTACGACCCATCATTGTATTTCCTCAAATAAAATATATTGTATGAAATTATATCTATATTGTTTTAAGGCCCCAGATGTACATCGTAATATTCATGAGTATGAAGACTATTAGTGAGGGAATAGAAAAATCATATGTAAATAATTCCCTAAAAATGGAGGATTGAGGGTCATTCTAAAATATAAAAAAAAATCATCAAGACCAGTATACATATAAATAATCTTCCAATTACTGGTAGACATAAATAGGGATCCAATAAGAATTTAATTTATATAATATTATGTAATAAAAATTTTACGTGATTTATTATTTAACTTGTTCTATAGAAAAATATAATGTATAATATACATCATATTATAAATGAACAATTGAAACATGATCTATGTCATATGGAAAAAAATAAAATGTAAAAAATAATGGCCTCTATAACAACTCACATGATGTGACAGGATCCAAAAAAGGAAGGTGTACCTTGTTGAAAAGAGCCATATCATTTATTCATTTAACCCTTTATCATTCGGGGGGCGTTACACATGATCATCCCAACCATAAATTATATTCAAAAACCTACTAACACCAAAACACATGTCCTGATTAAGAGATGCCTATACTTGAAAGATTGAATACTGATATGATTAGGTATATCTGAAACCATATTTTTTATGATGGTTCAATGTGGGTCTAAAAAAATATATGTACTCCCCCATATTACTCAATCCCATTATTACTAATGTTATCAATGGTATGTGCATGTAGAACAAAAAAGAGTCCATTATTTCATTGTGAAACATACCCACATAGAATCAAGACCCAATATTTGCCTAAAAATATTGTGTTTGGTCATCATCATCAAAAATAGACATCACGGGACCTAACCAGACCTACATTTTGCAATATTGGCGGAATGAGTAATCTCAAAATAGAAGATGTCTCAAACCTCAATGCATAGAACATTTACCCACAAGTGAGTCCAACCCACTACCCTATCCCTCATGTTATGATCTCATACCATGTTATGATCTCATATAAAATCATTCAACCTTAACTTCTCTCTCATTTTTAGGTGTCATACATTTAGCAGTCAATCCATTCACACTTTGGAAGCCCAGATATCAAGTTCCACATAATGGCTATATCTATGACCAAAAACATAGGGTTGTTCAAGAAATATGTATAGGACCTTCCCAATCCCATAATTGGTGGTCAAACCTCATTATTTCGTCACATACCATCTTAATCAGGGGATTTTAGACATCAACAACTCATGAAATCCAATATTTATCTGAGATGGCCACACATAATGAAATCATAAAAACCCATATACCATAGGGGATGAAATATATCAAAACCTCAATCAATAATATCTAACATAGTGAAGGCCACATGGTGAGACCTTATTCACAACACTCTCCCATAGGGAGGCCTCAATTTATATGATATTATACCATCGCATAATAAAACACCATTATCCCTCTTAATAAGTGGTAACAATCCTTAGTCTCGTCATATGTATAAATAATCCAATGGAATATCATGAATTGAATATGTGTCCAAATATCATCCACTTTCCAAATAAAACATCCAAATAACAAAACAACATACTGATATTCCATAGTATTTTCCGAAATTAACAACTCAATGTTACCCACAATTTTCATGTTCATTCTCCCAATACCTCCTCAAATGAAGGACTCATAACCCTTCTCCAAATTGTAAATAACGAAGTCACTCATGTATTAGTTAAATAAAAAACATAACTCTATGGATAATTTACCGAAGAATAAATTCTTAATTTAGGCACAAAATAAGGACATTTTTATCTCTACGTTGTTAGTTTAACACATTACCTCTATATAAGGGGTTAATTACCAAAATTACTAATGACTCATCCACATTGATTAAAAACATAGTATATTATTAGGGATCCACACATACCCACAAGCATGTTATACCATATAACTATATATAAATTTCAATCATTGATTTGACATAATAGAAAATCAAAAATTATCATGAATAAATAACAATATATATAGTAGTGATAAATAGGAGGTCATATGTAATAAAATATATTCATAGAAAATGAGGTATTTATTACGCTTGCTAAAATGTTATAAAGAAAATACCAATGATATGACATCCTACAAGCCCATAAAACACCATGTAACAAGTAGTAAGGTTTTTTTTATAAGTTTCATCACATCATCCCTAAACATATAATTCCCTATTAAACAATAACTATGAAATCATCCATTATAAAGCCATTCATTTTTTTTAAATTCCATTTTACATCTATCACATTAAGCTAACTTTATCACAGTGAAATTACATTTTTAATCATTTCCATTAGGAATATTTGTTACATAAAACTGGTATTTATATCTATATTTATAGTAGAAAAACTATTTACCATGAGAATCCACCTCACACAACCCAACATAATTAAATAGGGAAGTCATAAAAAATTTGATCAGTATAGCATCAATGAACCATTTAGAATAATTTTTGGTACATAATTACTATTATAATAACACAATGTTGTCATAATTTATTGTGGAAAATTACACAATTCTAGATAATGTTACAATAATAAACAATATATTTACATAATGAATATAAATAAATCATTATACCAATGATACAGATGAATTAAAACTCCACCTACTATAATTGAGGATTTATGTATCAATCTGAAGATTGTACCAAAGACCAATGAGCCCATAGAGACATATATCAAACATAAACACAATCACATTAACAAACATAACATTTAAAACCTAAATCCCAAGTTGGAATAAATAATATTAAACTCACCATGTGATATAAGGATTCTGAAATCCTAATACACAGCGTGTGGTCAACTCCCTTCATGCCCCAAAAATAATGAAATAGAAAACTGGAAATTCATTTATCTAAATCAATGGTCATTTATACACAATATAGATAAAAGTAAAAATAATTTATGAGAACAAATAAATTATGTAATACTAAGAACAGTGCCTTGAACATTTCTGTATAGGACATCATGTATACACATCAATTAGAATAAAAATAATGTGGGATGATTCTACAATGATCTAGTTGATCATATACAAAAAAACCAAGTTTGTTGAAACAAATAATTGAGTAAAACAATGAGAAAGATCATAGAGGATTATGTATAGATATTATGTCAAATCCATGGGATAAAACAATTCCAAATAAACCTAGTTGAAGGGAGACCAGAGGGAGAATAGAAAATCAATGGAGGAACTCTCCCCTTTATATAATCAATTCAATGAAATGAATCCTAACATGATTATAAAATAATACACTAGAAAAATAGATATGGACATATATTTTTAATAAAATCACATAGGTTGAGTTGAGGCATGTCCTTTGTTGTCAAAGTAAAAAACCCCCTTCTAGGACCATGTTGTGATGTGAACCTATGTATCATAGAACAATTGCCTCAAAATTATTTTTTTATGTGACTAAATATTCTCACATTAATTATAATTTATAAATTTAAAACATAATCACATAGTTATCCCTTTACGAAGTTTCCAAAGGTTCAATAGTGCAACCATGCTACTATTCGTGAAACCTACCAAAATTCCAAAACCATATTGAATACCAAGTTCTATTATTCTAAAAACATTGATAATATTTGTGTTATGATAATGCACCAACACCATACATTAGCATTACAAAGGGGGGACAATAAAAAAAACTCACACTATGGAATGAACAACCTTGTAATCATGAAAACAAATGATATATTGAACATCACCACATAATAAAATTAATTTTTTTCAATCTACTTAATACAATAATATTTCATAAAAAACAGAAATCAAGTTGTATTTTATTCCACAAAAATAACATACCGAGAAAAATCCATTAATTATTTAAAACATGACTGAATCTCTCATTATCTAAATGGATATTAAAAAAATTATTAACCCATCATCCAAATGTAATTAAAAACCCACCTTCTGAACTAATAACACTAAAATTTACTATCAATTATTAATTAATAAATCATTCATGAAATGGATAAAAATATCATTAAATAAGATAAATGAATATGGTTTCCCTATAAAAACAATTATTCTAGTTATTTTGACATTAAAATAATTCATATTTATATAAATCAATGAATAATATATTCATTTAAAAGGGTAAAACAAGGAAATAAATATGAAATAGAAATGTTTTTCATTCTTTGGTTCGATTCATATATTTTATTGTGATGGTAACTTATATAGACCAAGTAAGATGAGTACCCTATAGAGTATGTATGAATTACTACTGCATTCTTTTAGAATTATTTACTCAAATTAAACTATATGAATAACTAAATTCACGATCAACTTTATTTTAATTAACAATAATCTCCAAATTAATACCCGAAATAAATAAAATTGGGATATAATTTCATTTTGTTTTTACTGAAATATTATATAATAATCCCTATTATTATTTTTTAGAAGACATAATCATATATTATCCAGCAAAAGTAGAAGTGGTTGTAATTGGAATCTTTCTGACCCCATTTTCATAAATGCATAGCATTATATTTTAATAGTCCCAATAGAAATAAATACATCACACTATCAACATGAAGAGTATAAAATAAAATAAGAAAAATCCATTATTTTTTAGTCACTACAGAATTAATTATCATAGATCATCATTCTCATTGATTTGTTTTCAATAGAACTATACAATGTAACATTACACGAAACATAGTGTCTCGTAATCAACTCCATACTGAAAAGTCCCTCTCAGTCTCTATATATCATTAAAGATATGGTTATTATTCAGTGACCCAAATGTTTTTCAACATTATTTATTCTCCATTTTCATTATGAACTCCCATATTTTTTATAATTGATTATTTCCATGATATATTAGAGTATCATTACTCAATTATCTTATTTTATAGTGTTGGGTTTTATCTGCGTAGTATAACTATTCAATGGAATATTTACATATCAGTACCCTTTCCCTTCTCATTTCATTTAATAGAATATTATATAAATATTTTAAATATCATTTACACATAACCAATATGGAAAATATATTAGTACCATGTTATAGGTTATAATTACATTAAAACTAGTCAATATTATCTAGTATTAACTCCAATAAAAATCATCCTTCAACCATCCAATTAATCATTTGAATTTTTAATTAACATGAGATTCATTCATTAGTTATTACCACTTTAGAATATAAACATTTATGTATTAAAAAAATTATTTATCACTCTTTGAATGTACTCATGCATTGAAACATGGAAATATAGCTTCTAGTATTAAACTCTTCTCAACAATTTTCCACTAAATCACTTTCTAGATGACTAATATTAACATTTTAATCCATAAAGAACCACATATAGAATAATATATTGTAATTATCATTCGAATTATTATTTTTGAATTTCATATATTTTTCATACTTATGGATTCTCAAAATTTCCCAATTTTAAATCCTTCTAATTCCAATTAGTTGATTATTTTATAAGAACTAAAATTTTCAATTCCACTATTTGATTCGAAAAATGATTTATTTTATTAAGAGAAATTTTATGTCAAATAATGCTTCATGATATAAATAAATTTTCAATTTCAATAAAAAATATACTTAAAACATACCCAATGTCCTGTGATATTTTTATATGTCTTCAGAATTCATCAATCGAGTCTTATAGAGTTGATGAGAATACAATAAAATTTATTCAATGTCTTATGAACTTTTTTAATGTCTTATGAACTCATTATATCCATATTTTATAACAGTATAGTCACTATAATATTATGAATGCCCCAAATTCATATAAATTATATGAACATGGAAGTTATAAACATCATCATATATGTTTTAAAATATTTTTATTTTAATTGAGGACTTATTAAAAACATAAACACATCTCAATACATCATAAAATAAGTTTTATTATTGATTTTCGTAATCTTGAATCAGAATAACAATTGGATGGTTTCTCCTCACTTTTTTCATCTGTTTTTCCTCACCTTTTTATATGTATAATTAGTACAATATAGCTTACAAATATTTTTATATTTGTTATGTATCATTTTGTTTTCTTCAGTAAAAAACCAATCACAAAAAATGAATATAGTATCACTTCATTCATGATGAAATTTATATGGTTTCCTTGAAGATCATATCAATAGTCTATATATTATTCTTTATTATATAAAATCATATCAATACAGTTGTATTATCACTAACAAATTTTTTTGTCTCTTTATTAATAAAACTTCCATCTTAAATATATATTTTACATCACACAAATCATATTCAAAAAATATTAAATTATCTTCTTAAATCCAATGGGGAACTCTAATGTCATCATATTTATTTTTTAACAATTATCAATTTCCATATAAATTAATTGTTGTCTTATCACCCATGATGACCATAAGTAAAATGATAATATAATGAAATGTATTCTCATAGTATCATTATTCTCTCTGCATGATCATATGAAATCTTCTTCTATCTCTATAATTTTTTAGAATAACAATATCTAAATTATTTAAAGAAGAATAAAAAATATTATTACCCCTAGGCTCTATTTTTTTAAATCTCTGTATAATTGGGTTACCCCATGTCGAATACAAGAGTTAATAAAACTAAAAATTAGATTTATCGATTAATATATTAAACATTTGACTACACATTATTTTTCTCATTTATGAGGATATAGAACTACATTTTAATAAAATAAATATGCTACAATAATCATGGAAATATACATCAAAACATAACTAGGTAATGAAATTAGAACCCCCCTTTTACTTTTTTAATTAATAAAACATCACTACCCATTAATATATTTATATCAAAAAATTAATTGAAATGTATTATTTCCAAACTTCAACCAATCATTAATATGTGTTTTAAACAATTCATAGTACCATGTAATAACTCATCCTAGATGGTAACCACCACATATATTATACCCCATAAGAGAAGTAATAATTTAAATGTTATCATGGTAGTTAAAAGGCTCTATAATTTGAAATATAATTTAATAATTAGTGACTATTGCCTCATCATGATCCCCTATTAAATCATCTACATTAATTACCTTTATATTAGTAAAAATAAAATTAATAAAGGAATAATATTGAACCTTTTAGAACATTACTAATAACTAAATGTCTATTAGATTCCACTCTATAATTATTCTATACTCATTTCAAATATTCTTGAGAATGATTAATTATACATCTTTTCCTATCTTTAGTTACCCAATATTTCGTTGAATGTTTCGTCATATTAACTTTTTTCTTTTGTAGATTCATCTTCATGAAATTACAGAATACTGGACATGTATAATCAAGTGCTTGCAACTTAATTTTCATCAGTAATTATTTTGATGGTATAATTGAAATACAATCCTTGATAAAATATCTAGATAGTTTTTCCATTATTAAGAGTCAAATGAGTTTTTAACCCTTAAATTATATAAAACCACTCCATGAATTTTTTCTTTTCATTGAAATAAATTACTTCCCATTACGACTAGTTTTTTATAAGTATTTATCAATATTTTTTTAACATTTCCAATTGAGATAAAGAAGTTATTATATGCTCAATTTTGAATTTCTAATCATTATTGGGTTCCCATATATTTTATAATATCCTACTTATAAAATAATATTTCAACTTAAAGAATATGATTTTCCAACCCTTTCATAACAAAGGGATTCTTTTCTAGTCATTTTTCATGAATTACCTTGATTTATTACCCTTCTATTCGAATATATTTTAAATTTATTGTCACGACCCGCCCTCGGGGTCCGTGCCGTGACTACCCCAAGCCCGCCTTCCATAGGCCAGGGGCTGGCGACTAGCACGAAGGCGTAAATCCCGGTAAAAAGGGAAGGCATTTCCTTTGAAAAGTAAACACACACCACAGAGTAAACAAGCGGAAAGTAAATACTAAACAAAGCAGAGTACGACTGAAAGTGAGGAAAGGTAAATGGGCCAGAATACAAACCCAAACTGAAAGTAAAGTACAACTCGAAAGGGAAAACAGCAACTGGAAAGTAAAAGCCGCTACACCGAGCTGTCCACTGGAAATCCCACCTGAAGGGTGGGTACAGATAGCTCCTCTACTCCACGGGTCCCGCCGTCCGCTCCGTGCACGTCCCGCCCAGTGGTCCTCCTCTGGGTACCGTCCCGCTCTGTAGGCCTCAGCTAAGGTCAACGCTGTCCGTCGTCTGCAACCAACACAACGTAGTGCGGGCGAAGCCCGTGCAGGGGTGAGTATAAGCTACTCAGTAGGGACCCCGAGACCCCTGAAGGTCTCTCAAATCCACAAAGGATATACCACAAAGAAAAGTACAATCACGAAGTAACAACCGAAACTGCTTAGATATATGCCCATACATAAACCTAAGTCATCAATTAAAATACGCTCCAACCTCCGAGCCCAAGTACAACTCAGTCCACGCAGGAAAGTATACGTATTCCACATAGGAAAGCAAATCATAATCCACATAGGATTGCACAACACAATCCACACAGGAAAGCAACAGGATTCAGCTCACACAGGTATACTTCTTCAAGGACGATAAAGATGATCACTGATCCATCTAAGTCATCGGACCCACGAAGGATCGATAAGTAACTAACCCCCCGCAATGACCCACACAGGATCGGGCCCACACAGGACCTGTAGGCGCTGGCTCACACAGAACCGCTGAGCGCAAGGACCCACACAGGATCGGGCCCACACAGGACCTGTAGCACTGATCCACGTAGGATCGCTGAGTGCTGAAGTCGTCGTCGTCGAATCCACACAGGATCTCTGTACTGTCGTCGTCGCAGTCACAGTAGCAGTAGTAGTCGTAGCAGTCGCAGCCAGCACTAGGGTTCCCGCACATAGCAAGCTCGTTCGGAGGGTCCGCTCCACGAGCCGAGAGGCTGATACATCAACTGTCACGAAGACCAGAGTTGATGTATCCAAAAGTTCCATATCGTCAACAGGAACTCAACGCAACAGACGGCGCGTCGATCGGACGCCCGGTCTGAGAGTTATTGGCATTTTCGTCTCCGGGGCCCGGTTGGTTTTTAAGGCTAAACCAACCCGACCGTACTCCACCTGCGTCCAAATCTCGGGCGGAGTATGCCAAAAGATCCGTCTCACTAAGAGGAACACAACGCGGCTGACGGCGCGTCAATCGGATGTTCGTAGCTCAAGATATGAGTGTTTCCGCTCCGAAGGCCCGGTTGGTTTCGTGAACGAACCAACCCGGACGAACTCAAAGTAAACCGAAACCTTGAGTGCGATATACCGAAACGACCGTCTCGATCCAAGGATCGCGTTGCCGCAGACGGTTCGTCATTCGGAGGTCCGAGGCTCAAGTTATGGTCCAAAAACTAATTCTGGTTCGAAACGGGGGGGTCCGGGTCCGGGCCGACCCGGCCCGACCCCCCCCCCCCCCCCCCGGGGCGGCGGCGGTCGGCGGCTAGGCGGCGCGGCGGGGCGGCGGCGCGGCGGGCCGCGGCGGCCCGGCGCCGCGAGGTGGCTGCACGCGGGGTGACAAACCCCCGCGTTTTGAGGGGCGGCGCGGCCTTTCTGCCGCGCCGGTTTCTTTTAAAACCGCCCCCCACGTGGGGGGCCTGCTGCTGTGGAACCGAGGGGGCCGGCTGCCCCCCTCCTTCAAAGAACCGCCCCCCTCATAAAGAGGGGGGTTTTTATGAGGTGGCCGGGGGATTAATTCCCCCGGTTTTAAAGGTATCCGGCCGGCCAGCTGGCCGGCCGGTTTTCTCTAACGGGACCGGAAATTCCGGTCCCCCCTTCGGCTTCCGACGTCGGCGGCCCGGCCGCCGGTCTTCTCTTCCGCCGCGGCCCGGAACCGGCCGCGGCGTTCGTCATCCGGCGCGGTGCGACGGCACCGCGCCCCTTCGCCGTGCCTTGATTCCATTCAACGCGGCGCGACGGCGTCGCGTTCTTGAAGATTTTTCCTCGGCGTGGCGCGACGGCGCCGCGTAAAATATTTGCACGATCATCCGCATGGTGCGACGGCACCACGCCACTTGCTTCCACCCGCAAGAATAAACAAGAACGATGGAGGGGGGTTCGGCCGTGTTCGTGCGGTCCGGCCCCCCTCACGTTAAAATAATAACGCAACTTAAAACATTCAAAAGTATCATGATTGACATGCGAAATCCATGATCAAGAAATGGAATAAATAAATATTGAATCAACAACCCCTTCCTCGGGTATAAGATCGAAGGTTTGACAACGTCCCGCGGAAGACAACGTCGCGGTGGTCGGGCGTCGCGGTCGTCGTTCGTCAATCCGTTGACGAAGAGATATGCCCGAAGAGTTACGTCGTTGGCGAATCTTCGTATGCCGACGAAGAAGGTCCGAGGAGGAAGCGGTGTTCTCTTTCGTTGACACGGGAGACGAAGAAGAGCGGAGCGGCGTTCTTCGTTGGAAATTGAGCGTTCTTCGTCAAGTCTTGAGGAAAGTCAAATAATAAAGAAAACAAAGAACTCAAGAACCCCTACCTCGATAGTCGCACGTTGACGTAGTCGTGGAATATCGGTGTCGATTCCTTTGACATCGGAGGAAGAGTCGTTGTCGATGGCGTTCGTCGCGGAAAACCGTCGCGGAAGAGATGACGCGGAAGAAGTACGTCGCGTCGCGGATACGGCGTCGCGGATGGACCGTGTTCTTCGGCGGAGAAGTTCTTCGTTGAAGAACGACGTTCTTCGTGTTCTTCGTTGAGTTTGAAGAAGAAGAAAGAACTCTCCACCTCTCAAGTAGACAAACAAAAACCCAAAATAAAATAATACAACATCTTATTTTATTATCACATAACACAAAAGAATTTCAAAAGTTTGAAATTCAAAAGGTTTAACTCCCATAATTAAAAAGGTAACTCAAGCCATTAAATGAGGCGTTAAGGGAGTTGGGAGAATTTGAAAGGTTTAGGGGTTCGTGTGGGCCCCACCACACTTAATCCTCCCAAGGGAGGTTAAGTGGGTGTGGGTCCCACTTCCAACCCCCTTTGGTAGGTTTTTTAACAAGTTATAATAAAATTTGTTCTATACAAATTTTATTTAACTCAAACTAAAAACCCCTAAAACTAACTTTCAACCCGCAACAAACGCAACTCCCGAAAAGGTCTCTTTAAGCGAAAAATCGGCGCTGCGAGTTTATCGGTGAATTCGGATTTAAATTCCGAGCACCGGAACAAAAGTTAGGAATTCCCGCTCGTTCGTTCACTGAACGTACCCGAGCCAAACTTCGGAAATTAATTCCGGGCACTTCGGGACTCGGAATCAGGTGCCGTCTGAAACCGCACTCTTGTAAAATTCTAAAGAAAATTAAGAAAAAATTTCCCTTGAATTTTACGGGTCTTTACATTACTCCCACCTCAGGGCTTTACGTCCCCGTAAAGATACATCAAAAACTAGGGAAACAAATGAGGGTACTGAGCACGCATCTGAGCCTCCCGCTCCCATGTGCTCTCCTGGAGATTCCCGTGCTGCCATCTGATGCGCACAAGAGGAATCGATCGCCCACGCAGGACCCGCTCCTGTCGATCCTCTATCTCCACCGGGACCTCCGTAAAAGTCGCTCCATCGTCAACGTCAAGCTCCCCATGGTCAATGATGTGCGTCGGGTCGTGCACGTATCTCCTCAGCTGGGATATGTGGAAGACGTCGTGCACCCGGTGCAACTGAGGTGGTAGAGCCAGGCGATAAGCCACCTCGCCAATCCTGCTGAGAATCTGGAAGGGTCCGATGAAGCGCGGAGATAACTTGCCGTCTCGGCCAAATCTCCGAATACCACGTCGAGGTGAGACCCGCAAGAAGACGTGGTCTCCATCCTCGAACTCCAGTGGCCTCCGCCTCCTGTCAGCGTATGACTTCTGCCGGCTCTGAGCTGTCCTCATCCGCTCCTGGATGACCTGGACCTTCTCTGTCGTGGCCTGGACCATCTCCGGTCCCACCAGTGCTGACTCCCCAGGGTCTGTCCAGCACAAAGTAGATCTACATGGTCGGCCGTACAACGCCTCGTACGGTGCCATCCCGATGGTAGAGTGGTAGCTGTTGTTGTATGCGAACTCCACCAAGGGTAGGTGGTCCTCCCAGCTATGACCAAAGTCGAGGACACATGCACGGAGCATGTCCTCGATAGTCTGAATGGTCCTCTCCGTCTGACCATCCGTCTGAGGGTGAAAGGCTGTGCTAAGACGTAGCTGCGTCCCGAACGCCTCCTGTAACCCCTTCCAAAGCCGGGAAGTAAAGCGGGCATCTCGATCGGAAACGATAGATGATGGAACGCCGTGGAGCCGCACAATCTCTTGAACGTAGAGACGTCCCAAGCTCTCCACTGAGCCCTGCTCTCTGATGGGTAAGAAGTGTGCCGACTTGGTGAGTCGGTCAACAATCACCCAAATGGAGTCGTGACCTCTGGAAGTGCGTGGAAGTCCAGTCACAAAGTCCATAGATATGCCATCCCACTTCCACTCCGGAACCTCCAAGGGTTGTACCAAGCCTGCTGGTACCTGATGCTCTGCCTTCACCTGCTGACAGGTGAGGCATCGAGAAACGAACTCTGCTACAGCCTTCTTCATGCCCGGCCACCAGTGCTATCGTCTGAGGTCCTGGTACATCTTCGCCACTCCAGGATGTACCGCCAAAGGAGAAGTGTGAAACTCTCTCAGCACTTCCTCTCGCAAAGCTACTGATACCATGGTACGTCCTCTGAAAAGGATGTCGTGCTCTGCTCCAAGGGAGAAACCATCAGGTGCCTGTCCCGAGGATATCTGTGCACGCCGTGTCTCACAGTCAGCGTCCCCATGCTGTGCCTCCCTGACTCGCTGCAGTAGTGGAGGAGTGACTGTGAGAGACTGAAGAATGGCTGCTCCATCTCTATCCACGAAGGATATCTGCAAAGAGGCTAGCTGCTCCGTCGCCTCCTCGAGTAGCTGAATGCCCGTCCTCCTGCTGAGGGCATCGGCTACTACGTTCCCCTTCCCAGGAGTATAGACTATCTCAAAGTCATAGTCCTGGAGGAACTCGAGCCATCGCCGCTGTCTCAGGTTCAGGTCCTTCTGTGAGAAGATATACCGGAGACTCTGATGATCGGAAAAGACTGTAAAGCGCTCGCCCATCAGATAGTGTCGCCATGTCTTCAGAGCGAAGACCACTGCTGCTAACTCCAGGTCATGGGTAGCGTAGTTCTGCTCATGCGGCCTCAACTAACGTGATACATAGGCGATCATGGCCCGCTCCTGCATCAGAACACATCCGAGTCCGGTCCCTGATGCATCGCAGTAGACTACGTACCCTACTCCCTCCTCAGGCAACCTCAAGATAGGTGCGCTAGTCAATCTCTGTCTCAGCTCCTGGAAGCTCTGCTGACATCTGTCTGACCACACGAAGGGTTTCCCCTTCTTCGTCAAATCTGTGAGTGATGCCGCATCTCTGGAGAAGTTCGGCACAAATCTCCGATAGTAACCAGCTAGTCCCAAGAAACTCCGAACCTCAGTCACGCTCCTGGGTGGCTCCCATGCTAACACAGCCTCAATCTTTGCGGGATCTACTGCAACTCCCGCCTCAGAGATAATGTGTCCCAAAAAGTGGACCTCACGTATCCAGAACTGGCACTTCGAGAGCTTACCATAAAGCTGGTGCTCTCGGAGTGTGTCAAGAACAACTCGCAAGTGATAGGCGTGCTCCTCCTCTGTCGTAGAGTAAATCAGAATGTCGTCGATGAAGACTACGACAAACCGATCGAGGTATGGCTGAAAGATCCTGTTCATGAGAGCCATGAACACTGCTGGAGCATTGGTTACACCAAAAGGCATAACCAAGAACTCATAGTGGCCATACCGACATCTGAAGGCTGTCTTCTGCACATCCTCGTCTCTGACTCTGAGCTGATGATAGCCTGACCTAAGGTCTATCTTCGAGAACCACCGTGCTCCCTTGAGCTGATCAAAGAGGTCATCAATCCTCGGTAGCGGATACTTGTTCCTCACTGTCACCTGGTTCAGGTGATGATAGTCAACACAATGTCGCAAGCTCCCGTCCGCCTTCTTGGCGAACAATATCGGGGAAGCCCAGGGTGAAACACTGGGTCGGATGAACCCCTTTCCCTGCAAGTCCTCCAACTGTACCCGTAGCTCTCGAAGCTCGGCGGGAGCCATCCGATATGCTGGAGTGGATATCGGGGCTGTCCCGGGGTACAAGTCAATATAAAAGTCTACCTCTCTGCGAGGAGGTAGCCCTGGAACGTCGTCGGGAAAAACGTCCGCAAACTGATCCACCACTGCAGGAAAACCAGGACTCCGCACGTCAACTGCTCCAAGGATAAGGCTAGCCAACTAATGAGTGATGGGCTGTCCTCTCCTCCGCGGAAGTCCATCCTGTGCTGCCAAGGCTCCCTTCTCGCCGGTGAAGGTGAACCTGCTCCCGTCGGTGCGTACACATCGCACCTTGCGCCTAAAACAGTCAATCTGTGCATGGACCGTAGATAGCCAATCCATGCCCAATATGACGTCGTAAGGCCTCGACGCTGCTACAAGAAGATCCTAGCCGAAGCTCTCGCCTCCTAGAGTAAGCTCACACTGCCGGCACCAGTGCGTAATCGTCGAGTCTACTCCCGTAGGAGTCTCTAGCCGTAAGGATCGAGCCAACGGCTCTGTCGGAATCTCCGAGCTCCGAACAAGGGCAGCGGCTATGAAAGAATGACTCGCTCCTGTGTCTATAAGAACTGCAGCAAGGGTGGAATAGACACAGATAGTACCTCGAATCATCTCGGGTGCGCCGTGGTCGTAGGCCCTTGCTGCCTGAAGCTGTGCCTGTCGCTGCCCGCCAGCTCCCTGTGGTCGGGGTGGACCTCCTGGTGGTGGTGGTGGTAGAGCCTCAAAGCGTCGGCCACCACCAGCTGCTCGTACAACTCCTCTGCCTCGTCCACCTCCTCCCTGCGGACCGCCACGGTCGATCCTCTACCTCTGCCACGGTGGTCCATCAACTGTCTGCTGCTTCTCGGCACGACGGGTCGGGCAGTCACGAGCCATGTGGCCCTGCCCGCCGCACGAGTAGCACTATCTGCCTCTCGTAAGACTGGCTCCGCGCTGTGTGCCCCGCACTGCTGAGCCAGTGCCCTGAGATCGTCTGCCCGAAGGTCTGGTCTGTCTGGACCCCTGAGTCATCCGTCGACTGCCTCCTGCGGATGACTCTGCCACGTGCCGCCCTACGGTGGGCCGCTGTGCTGGTGTAGACTCAGCAAGGAAGCTCTCGATCAGAAGGGCCCTCTCCAGTACTCCTGTCTGAGTCGGTATGCTGAGGGAGAACAGCGATGCCCTGATCTCGTGTCTCAAACCCTACTCGAAGGTCCGGGCCCGGAAGAATGGGTCCCGTACCATGTCGGTCGAGTAGCGCGAGAGATCGGTAAATCTCGCCGAGTACTGAGCGACCGTCATGCTGCCCTGCCGCAGCTGTAGAAGCTCCTGGATACGCACCGCACGAAGGGTGGCTGGGACGAACTCCGAGCAGAAGAGGATCTCAAAGTCCGTCCAAAGTAGAGATGCCTCATCGTGCACCTGGAGCATCAAGCTCCACCATCGTCCTACTGCTGCGTGTAGTAGGCTCGCAGCGAGGATCACCATGAGGTCTGCTGGTGTCCTCACTAGCCTAAACACTCGAACTACTGCCTCCATCCAGTCCTCTGCTGCCTGGGGATCCCTCTCCCCGCGAAACCTGGGCGGTCGCTGGCGCTGAAACTCATGCAGTGCGTTGAGGCGACGTGCATCGTCAGCGGCTGCTGCTGGAAGCATCGGGGAATCGGCGGGTAAAGCTACCGCCGGTGCCACTACTGGAAAAGGGCCCTGCACCGAGGCCTCGTCGCTCGGTGGGATGTCGTCTCGCTCGACTCTTGGAACCCTAGCTGGCTGCCATCGTGGGGCCATCCTGAAAAGGAAACAGGTGCGCCACGGTTAGAACAGTATACCTGGTGAGCTGATATAAGTAATCACAAAGAAAACTTTGAAACACACACGCAATCAATGTTTTCGTGCATTAAGTCGGAAATCAGAAGTCAGGGTCCTGGTGTACGGATACGTCGGCCGCCACACCAACACTGGACTCCCTGGACTGATATCCACACTCAATACGCTAAACATTATTGCTTCACATAGAAAAGATCAGAGTTCGCGGTAGAGCCGAACTCCTCTGATACCAATTTGTCACGACCCGCCATCGGGGTCCGTGCCGTGACTACCCCAAGCCCGCCTTCCATAGGCCAGGGGCTGGCGACTAGCACCAAGGCGTAAATCCCGGTAAAAAGGGAAGGCATTGCCTTTGAAAAGTAAACACACACCACAGAGTAAACAAGCGGAAAGTAAATACTAAACAAAGCAGAGTACAACTGAAAGTGCGGAAAGGTAAATGGGCCAGAATACAAACCCAAACTGAAAGTAAAGTACAACTCGAAAGGGAAAACAGCAACTGGAAAGTAAAAGCCGCTACACCGAGTTGTCCACTGGAAATCCCACCTGAAGGGTGGGTACAGATAGCTCCTCTGCTCCACGGGTCCCGCCGTCCGCTCCGTGCACGTCCCGCCCAGTGGTCCTCCTCCGGGTACCGTCCCGCACTGTAGGCCTCAGCTAAGGTCAACGCTGTCCGTCGTCTGCAACCAACACAACGTAGTGCGGGCGATGCCCGTGCAGGGGTGAGTATAAGCTACTCAGTAGGGACCCTGAGACCCCTGAAGGTCTCTCAAATCCACAAAGGATATACCACAAAGAAAAGTACAATCACGAAGTAACAACCGACATTGCTTTGGTATATGCCCATACATAAACCTAAGTCATCAATTAAAATACGCTCCAACCTCCGAGCCCAAGTACAACTCAGTCCACGCAGGAAAGTATACGTATTCCACATAGGAAAGGAAAACATAATCCACACAGGATTGCACAACACAATCCACACAGGAAAGCAACAGGATTCAGCTCACACAGGTATACTTCTTCAAGGACGATAAAGATGATCACTGATCCATCTAAGTCGTCGGACCCACGAAGGATCGATAGGTAACTAACCCCCCGCAATGACCCACATAGGATCGGGCCCACACAGGACCTGTAGGCGCTGGCTCACACAGAACCGCTGAGCGCAAGGACCCACACAGGATCGGGCCCACACAGGACCTGTAGCACTGATCCACGTAGGATCGCTGAGTGCTGAAGTCGTCGTCGTCGAATCCACACAGGATCTCTGTACTGTCGTCGTCGCAGTCACAGTAGCAGTAGTAGTCGTAGCAGTCGCAGCCAGCACTAGGGTTCCCGCACATAGCAAGCTCGTTCGGAGGGTTCGCTCCACGAGCCGAGAGGCTGATACATCAACTGTCACGAAGACCAGAGTTGATGTATCCAAAAGTTCCGTATCGTCAACAGGAACTCAACGCAACAGACGGCGCGTCGATCGGACGCCCGGTCTGAGAGTTATTGGCATTTTCGTCTCTGGGGCCCGGTTGGTTTTTAAGGCTAAACCAACCCGACCGTACTCCACCTGCGTCCAAGCCTCGGGCGGAGTATGCCAAAAGATCCGTCTCACTAAGAGGAACACAACGCGACTGACGGCGCGTCAATCGGACGTTCGTAGCTCAAGATATGAGCGTTTCCGCTCCGAAGGCCCGGTTGGTTTCGTGAACGAACCAACCCGGCCGAACTCAAAGTAAACCGAAACCTTGAGTGCGATATACCGAAACGACTGTCTCGATCCAAGGATCGCGTTTCCGCATACGGTTCGTCATTCGGAGGTCCGAGGCTCAAGTTATGGGCCAAAAACTAATTCTGGTTCGAAACGGGGGGGGGGGGGGGGTCCGGGTCCGGGCCGACCCGGACCGACCCCCCCCCCCCCCGGGGCGGCGGCGGCACGGTGGCCTGGCGGCGCGGCGGCGCGGCGGGCCGCGGCGGCCTGGCGCCGCGAGGTGGCTGCACGCGGGGTGACAAACCCCCGCGTTTTGAGGGGCGGCGCGGCCTTTGTGCCACGCCGGTTTCTTTTAAACCCCCCCCCCCCCACGTGGGGGGCCTGCTGGTGCGGAACTGAGGGGGCCGGCTGCCCCCCTCCTTCAAAGAACCGTCCCCCTCATAAAGAGGGGGGTTTTCATGAGGTGGCCGGGGGATTAATTCCCCCAGTTTTAAAGGTATCCGGACGGCCAGCTGGCCGGCCGGTTTTCTCTAACGGGACCGGAAATTCCGGTCCCCCCTTCGGCTTCCGACGCCGGCGGCCCAGCCGCCGATCTTCTCTTCCGCCGTGGCCCGGAACCGGCCGAGGTCTCCTCGTCCCGCCTCGGCCCGGAACCGGCCGCGGCGTTCGTCATCCGGCGCGGTGCGACGACACCGCGCCCCTTCGCCGTGCCTTGATTCCATTCAACACGGCGCGACGGCGTCACGTTCTTGAAGATTTTTCCTCGGCGTGGCGCGACGGCGCCGCGTAAAATATTTGCACGATCATCCGCGTGGTGCGACGGCACCACGCCACTTGCTTCCACCCGCAAGAATAAACAAGAACGATGGAGGGGGGTTCGGCCGTGTTCGTGCGGTCCGGCCCCCCTCACGTTAAAATAATAACGCAACTTAAAACATTCAAAAGTCTCATGTTTGACATGCGAAATCCATGATCAAGAAATGGAATAAATAAATATTGAATCAACAACCCCTACCTCGGGTATAAGATCGAAGGTTTGACAACGTCCCGCGGAAGACAACGTCGCGGTGGTCGGGCGTCGCGGTCGTCGTTCGTCAATCCGTTGACGAAGAGATATGCCCGAAGAGTTACGTCGTTGGCGAATCATCGTATGCCGACGAAGAAGGTCCGAGGAGGAAGCAGTGTTCTCTTTCGTTGACACGGGAGACGAAGAAGAGCGGAGCGGCGTTCTTCGTCGGAAATTGAGTGTTCTTCGTCAAGTCTTGAGGAAAGTCAAATAATAAAGAAAACAACGAACTCAAGAACCCCTACCTCGATAGTCGAACGTTGACGTAGTCGTGGAATATCAGTGTCGATTCCTTTGACGTCGGAGGAAGAGTCGTTGTCAATGGCGTTCGTCGCGGAAAACCGTCGCGGAAGAGATGAGGCGGAAGAAGTACGTCGCGTCGCGGATGGACCGTGTTCTTCGGCGGAGAAGTTCTTCGTTGAAGAACGACGTTCTTCGCGTTCTTCGTTGAGTTTGAAGAAGAAGAAAGAACTCTCCACCTCTCAAGTAGACAAACAAAAACCCAAAATAAAATAAGACAACATCTTATTTTATTATCACATAACACAAAAGAATTTCAAAAGTTTGAAATTCAAAAGGTTTAACTCCCATAATTTAAAAGGTAACTCAAGCCATTAAATGAGGCGTTAAGGGAGTTGGGAGAATTTGAAAGGTTTATGGGTTCGTGTGGGCCCCACCACACTTAATCCTCCCAAGGGAGGTTATGTGGGTGTGGGTCCCACTTCCAACCCCCTTTGGTAGGTTTTTTAACAAGTTATAATAAAATTTGTTCTATACAAATTTTATTTAACTCAAACTAAAAACCCCTAAAACTAACTTTCAACCCGCAACAAACGCAACTCCCGAAAAGGTCTCTTTAAGCGAAAATCGGCGCTGCGAGTTTATCGGTGCCTTCGGATTTCAATTCCGAGCACCGGAACAAAAGTTAGGAATTCCCGCTCGTTCGTTCACTGAACGTACCCGAGCCAAACTTCGGAAATTAATTCCGGGCACTCCGGGCCTCGGAATCAGGTGCCGTCTGAAACCACGCTCTTGTAAAATTCTAAAGAAAATTAAGAAAAAATTTCCCTTGAATTTTACGGGTCTTTACATTTATAAAAATAATGGAAATTACTTATGTTATGGATTATTAGATAAAATCGTTGTTAGATTTGTCACCCTTCGATACATTATTCTCATTTATCCTATATTGAACCAACTTGATTCATTACCATTTCATACTAATGGATTATTATTCCATATAGATTATGTTTTATTTCTAAAAAAACAACCACAGTAGAAGTATCCTCTAATCATTGACATCCTATATTAATGATAAATATCCCTAAAAAAATAGTGCTCCCATACCAAAGAAAAATTTGTTTTCCCTACGCAAGGTTTTATTCAAGATATATTCCAATCCCCCATAAATATATAATATGGTTTCACACTTGTATTATTTGATAAAATTGATTAAAATATGGTTTCCAAACCATTACTATTAGAGATAAATGGTTTATGTGGAGAGCTATTAAGATAATAAATAACATATCTATTAAGACACCTATTTTCTACAGTAAGAGACAAACCATCTTTAACCACAACATACTTTTTGAACTATTTTGTTATATTCATAATATCTATGTAAAAATTATGAAACATTTATTGTATCGCTGATAAATATTATTCTCTCATAAACAATTTTTCATCAAGATCCTTCTATATAATTTCCTCTTTAACAAAAGTAAATTTATTTTACGTGATTTCATCGTTGTATGCTTCTCTTTTCATGATATACTCTTTGTTAATTGTAACCATCATTTAATTTTATTTTATCAAAACCCATTTTTACTTATCAAAAATTGTGAGATTATAAAAATAATACTCAAATTTTAACATCCACATGAATCCAAATGTAATGGGGAAAAGTCATCATCACCAGAACATGATTTATAAAAATCATTTCCAAAAGAAAACAAAATGCTACTAATTTTTTATAAAATAATCCTTAGTTTGGTTAATTGGTGAGAACTGTGATTATTTTTAATTTCTCATAATATTTTCCTTTATAAATATAGAATAAATTTTTTATCCAGATGATTTATTTTAGTCTTTTGTTTTTTAACCCCATTTATTATTTTATTTTTTCTCATCATATTCATTAGAAAGATATGTTTAGGACATCTACAATGGATGATTTATTGTGACATTTAAATTTCAACTATAATTATAATATCATAAATGGTGTTTTAAATAACTTATTCTTTTCCACATGAAATATTTTGTGATATATAATAAATTATTTTATATAAAAAAATTCATATTCCTCCTCAATATAATCTCTTGAAATTGAATCTTCAACATCTTTGATTTTGATATTCCTGATAGATTTATAATTGACCACAACTTTACTAATATTTTGAAAAATAGAAAATATTCTTATATTATTATATAATTAGAAACAGTTTTAAAAAATATAGGGAAATATTGTCCTTATCTTCACATTATGAATTATTATAATCAAACATATAGTGTAAATTTATCATAACCATTTTCATAGTTGAAGACTCATATGGTTTTTTATAATGTACAGATATATTTCTGACTATACCATTTACCCTTTTAAATTAGTCTTTAATATTTTATTCATCAGTAATATTCATATATTAAAAACTATTTCTTGAAATAGGTAATTTTTCTTCCTTGAAATTCATATATACATCATAAATACTCATTCATTTATTCATTATTTTTACAGATGTTTATGTATAATGAAATTACTGGAACCCTTTAATAAAAGTTGTAGAAGAATGGAATTTTATAATTTTCAATAATTATACAAATTTCTCATAAAAAATGTTTATTGGAACACACACAACAATGCATATAAATACAATCGAATATTTATCTCATACTTATGAGTTATGTAATAGATGGTCGTGAAACATCATATTCTTTAAACATCAATAGTCCTTGTAAAAGAATGTAGGAACACCAATGAAATTGATTCAAATAAAAATTTTATACTAATAATATTAATTGATAATAATAAGGAAATTCATATTATATTTTATAATTCTTATTGTCCCTGTGATATTTGTGTACCACTAAGAGTGGGGGTGATTTAAACAGTACCTCATGTTTGAAATGTTTTTACATGAATAATCCATGATGACCAATTAAATTAATAATCCAATGTCAGTTTAATTAATCAACAGAACTATACTTAATTATGAAATAAATTAAATCCAAAAATAATTACTTTACATGTTACATTAATAATGAGGTCTATTTATCTTTTTAAATTATTTTTTAAACAACCCCCTCCCCCTCAAAAATAGATTTCCAGTATAAAAACTAGTGGTTTCACCATGCGTCATCCAGATCCCATTAGATTTTAGTTTAAATTTTATATATTACGTGTGAAAATAATAATAATATATAAGAAGTTCTAGAGAAAGAAAATTTAAAAATTAAATATGAATGACTAATTCTTTGCTTCAGATTAATCCTTCAATAGTTGATACCCATTTTTCTTCTTGATCCTTCTTGATAAATTACGTTGTGTGTTCTATTTTAATTAATGACATCAATTTATAATTATATCAAATTGATCAAGTGATCAATATTAGAATCAATAGATCATCAATTTTCTGGTTATTACTTAATCTATAAAATTGTTGGGAGCATGAAAGGTGATGTTGTGGGTGCCCTTAATTGATGTTATGTTTTGGGTTAGTTAGGTGCAGCATGGTGGTTGAACCAGGTCATCTCTCAAAGGGGAAGTAAATAAAACAAAATTATTGAGGTATTTTGAAAATTAAATTAAACAAATAAAACAAACTACATGAAAGGATGAGGGGATTGTTTATAATTTATAAAACTAGAAAAATATTACTGGAAGAAGATTTCATTTTTTTTAAATTATGTTCAATTTAAAAGAAATAACAAGAAGTTCTTTTTTAAAAAAATATTTTAAAAGGAATAATCAAAATAAATATAACTCTTCACACAATAATTTATCATTATCATTTCAATTAACATCCACTTAATTATATTACCTTAATTTTTTAACCCTTGAACCCTATGGGAGTTAACTTAACCACAAAAATGAAATTACATAAACCCTATTCCATTTTCGGAACACGAAATCATGGAACCTAGATTTGGTTGATGTTCTTAGGTTAGATAATGGATAGTGGTTAATTAAATAACATACACACTATGTAAATGAGGATTAATTGAGTTTTGGGAATATATTTGGACTCTAAAAATTTACTCGATGTGGCCTAGTATTATTGATTAAGATTTTACTCTCACAATTTATAATAATCTCGACCTCACGTGTTTCTTTGTCAATTGTTTGATTGATTTCTTAGTTTAATTTAAATTAAAAACTCAATTAATATATAATATTATGAGAATTGCAGTATCTCATTAATTCATAATTAATTAATGAATAAGGTTAGAAGTATATCAATTACATAGAAAACTACACTTCAATGGGTGGTGTAGTCATCATAGAAAGGAATTCTATTTGCACAGATTTAAAGAGGGTATTACACAATCTTGTTTCTACTCTTGATTTTTATCCTAATTAAGAATACTAAATAAGAATAAAATTTTACAAAAAAGAAGAAAATATTTGAAATTAAAGTGTAAGGAAGAAGTATATTTCGTAAAGAAACATTATAACATGAAGAAGAAATAGAAGGCTTCGATGAGGGGATCGTTGCTTCATGAGCTACCCCTCTTATAGTGGTTAGATAATTTGAGTAAAAAAAATTCTCCTATGAATTAAATCTTCTAATTCTGGTCCCTCCCCACGTGAAATGAGAAAACAGAAATTTATTAGGTGGAGGGGAGGCTAGATTTAAATAGGATTCAAATGGGAGTGGGAAATTCGGAAAAATAAATTATTCCAACATGAACTACCTTTTGACCACCAAAACGTGTGAACTAGATGTCCTTACCAGAGGATGATTTGTGAGAAAATGATTCATCAAGATCCTATAAAATTTTTTGCCTAATACATGAATGGATGAAGATGTTCTATCCCATATACAGAACTCATCTCCAATATGGAGAGTCCATCGCATCATTTATTTGATATCCCATTGGGTCCAATCAAATTCCCAATTTTGCTTATATTTTCAGAATGAATTATGTTGATCATTAAGTCTTGAATAAAATTAAAAAAATAATATGTTAAAATATTCCAACTAAAATTATTTACATTCAAAATACTAATGTTATTTTTTAAAGGGTAAAACTGAAATTTTCATCAAATTTTCAAATGAATGATCTAATCCCAAATATTTTATAAATGAACATATTTTACAAAATTTAAGGATGGTTTCTCATTTATTATCAGTAAAATATTAAACACAAAAGTTTTATAAAACCCCCCACACATACCCCTTTTCATTCTTGGGAAAATCCTCAAATCATGTATTACGAAATATTTTGACAAGTATAAATAAATAACAAATCAAAAAAAATTAAAACATATATCATTGAGAACAATAAATTCCACACATGAAAAAAACGATATAATGCCTTATAAAACCGATTATTTCATGTTCCCCATTTATATCATTCAATATATTACTACATTATTTATCCTCTCATGCACAAAACACTTACATCACTTAAATTTTCTCTTATCACACAAATGTCAATTTTTTCACCAATGTACTTCTCATACAAACTCATAAAAGTTTGACCATACGCTTGATAAATTACTACATCACCACCTGATGTGCATCAAGGACATATTTCAATCATAAGTATGTTTTACGGTTATTCTGTGGCTATTAGTTTGTAGGATTTAGATGTGAAAAATTCTGAAGCAAAATGAGGAGGGTGTGACTCTTTTTTATAAAAATTATCATTAATCTAATTTTCACTTAAATATGGTCCCCTTATCAATCTCATAATAATCAATTCATTTTCCTGATCAAGAAAAATAATGGAATGTCCACACCATTCATCATTTCAACATAAAAAATTACAATCTTCTCAAAAATGATTTTCTTGAAATATCCAGATAGGAACAACATTCTTCCTCTACTAGGAGCTCCGTAAAGGCACATATTCACTTATCATAAAAGCCCCCTAAAAGGTAAAACATTCAACATAATGATTTTTTTAGTTTAAAAAGAATCCCTTCAAAATTTATTTTACCACCCAAATGATCATAAAATGTGGTATCACAACAAAAGATAGCTTCACCCACACTTAAGTTAAAATAGATTATGAAATTTCACATCAGGAGTTGGTTGGATAGGATAAATTGACTTGTAATGTGGAAAACCAAATAGGTGGATCATTGATTCTAAGGGACCCAAGGAGTAAACGTTCACATAAGACCATTATAAAAAGGATTCTTATGAAATATGGGCTTTAATGAAAAAAAAATCCTCAATCATTTAAAATGTAAGTACCTCAGATCCTAATGTTTTGATAGGAATAAATTAAATTATGGTTAAATCAAGAATTCTTTGGTTCCCTAAAGAAGTGAGGTGAATTTAATGAATATGAAAATTATGGTTCACATACCTCACAATATTGTGATTTAAAATAAAAAGATAGTTAGATGTGGGATGGTATTCAAAATTCAGAGTATATTTCATGAAATTACTATATATTTTAACATGAAACAAGGACATTTCAGTATTAATTTAAGCTTGGTTTAATGGGTTAAATTTTATAACTTATTAATATGGATTTGAAAAGGGATATGTGAATCATTTCAGATGAAAAGTATAAAAAATACACAAAAAATTGAAAAATAAACACCCAAAATTTGAAAAACATACCATTTTTTTAAATCATTGAAACACATGAATAAAATTAAAATTAATATACCAAAATGTCCCCTCCCCAAATTTTTTTTCCATTTTTATTAATGAAAACCCCTAAGATGATATGTGGAAAATAAATGCATATTTTTAAAAAGTACAAATAATATAAAAGTGAAAGTGTTAGGTACATCATGATATACTTAACTGATGATGGGGTCATGTACTGTGATGAAATCTATTGTATGAGTAGAAATTTCATCAATGCATTTCTTAAAACATTTTGAATTTATTGTAATAGATTCTTCACATTTCCACTTCTGTGATATCCACTTCACTATAAGGAAAAAAATTACATACAATGAAAGGACCTGACCATTTGGAACACAACTTACCAGGAATCAACATTAGTCATGAACTTTAGAGAAGGAATTTCCCTCCAAAATAAATCTCCCTGTGTTGGATCATTCAATCATGAAAATGTTTTGATCTTCCCTTATAAATCCTTGAGTTCTTATTTGATGAAAATAAAATCCCCTCAATCTCTTGAATTTATATCCTCCTTTGAATTCCAGCTTTGGGCCAAATCCATGTTTCATTTCTTTATAGACCAATATGTGTGATGCTCAACTTTCACTTAGATATGACATACTTTCCAAAAAAAATTGAAATGTGGTCATTCCAATGGGTGTCTTTTATGCTATCTAACAAGAAAATATCACATCATCCAAGTGCTTTCTCCACTCCTTCCTATTCTACTATGTGGTTTTCTCCAAAATTTATTTCAAATACCAATTTGAAACCTCTACCTGGCAATTTTTTTGGGGTCGTATGGTGTTGAGGTTTTGTCTGTCACCCAAAACATTCGATAGAGGGAAGAAAAATTCTGATTGTAGAAATATGTCCAGTGTAAACTGATGATGTCCTTTGGTACTCCAAACATACAAAACAATCCATGTCTTGGAAAATTCAACAACAACATGAGAATATTCTGTCTTGGAGGGCATATACTCCACCCATTTACTCACATAATCAACAGAAAAAAAATATACAAAAAACAAATTAACATGGAGAATGTCCCATAAAATTTATTCCCCATATATCAAATATCTTACATAATAGTAGTGGATGTTGGGGAATCTCATGTCTTCTAGAAATGTTCCAAGTGTGTTTTAATTGAGAGAATGACATAAAAAACACATGGGCATTATGGGATAATATAGGACAATATAATTAAGAGTTTAAGAAATTCCTTGCTATCTATTGGGGTCCAAACTGTCCACTATAAGTAAGTGTATGGAAAACATTTAGAACAGACTCAAACTCATGATCAGGAACACACCTCCTAAAAAAATGGTTTGTACACATGCCCCATGGTTATGTATCATAAAAAACATAAAATATTGACTCACTATTTAACATTGGGACATGATATTCTTTAAATTTTTAAGGATTTCATAGGAAACAATGTAGTTAACTAAATCTTCATACCATTTATGTGTACCTTAGTTGGCATAATGATTCACATCAGGGAAAGTTTCACAAAGTGGTACATGGTTCATGGTGTCATCCTACTGGGTGTGAGTAAGCCTACTCATTTAGTCCACCACAAGGTTCTCTAACACCATATTAAGCTTTATCTGAATATAAAATTATTTAAGAAGGTGCATCAATTGGATAATCCTATTCTTTGTGTCTATCTTCTTTAAGATGTACCTAAGAGCTGAATGGTAAAAAAAATCTTCTTTATGTCCCAATAAATATGAATGGAATTTATCTAAATAAAATATGATGGAAATAAACTGCTTTTTCATGGTTGTGTATTTTTATTGGGATGAATCCAATTTCCTTGATGCATAGGCAATCACATGATAGTTTCCCTCCACCATATGAGATACGATAGCTCCGATTGAGAAGTTAGAGGCATCCCACATAAGCTCAAAATGAAGCTTCCGCTGTGGGGGATGTATAATTGGTTGAGTGGTCAGAAAATTCTTTTCCTCATCAATGGAAGTCCTTCAAAATTCATCAAACACAAAATCAAAATTCTTTTGATGTAATCATGACATAATAAGAGCAATCATTCTAAAATCATTGATAAAGTTCCAATAAAATCCTTCATTCCATAGGAATGATATAACATCACACACAAATAAAGGATAGGGTAATGGTGAAATAATATCTAATGTAGTTTCATCAACATCTATCCCATGTTATAAAAATACATCTCCTAAGAAAATACCATGATATACCATAAAATGACACTTTTAAAAGTTTAAGACCAAATTTTTCTCAACATAATGATTCAAATCCTTTGCCAGAAAAGTGATACAATCATCAAATGAATACACATACACTATAAAATAATCCATAAATACCTCCATGTTGGTCTTAATAAAATCCTAAAAAGTACTCACCATGCATCTTTGGATGTTACATGGGGATTTGGAGAGTCTAACTAGAATCCTTGAGTGGTAAATCGTACTAAATGGACATGTTAATTTAGTATTACCACGATCCTATAGAGAAATAGGTACCTAAAAATGTCCATAAAATCCATCCAATAAACAATACTCTGTTTTCTGAGCTAGTCCCTCAGGCATCTGATCTATAAATGGTTGTGGGAAATGGTCATTTCAAGTGGATTGATTTAGTTTCCTATAATAAATACCCACACGCCTACTGTTTTCACCCAAATTTGATATTACTCCTCTTTTTAATTATTTAAAACAGTAATACCACTTTCCTTAGGCACAACCTGTATAGGACTCACCCACTGGGAATCTGAAATGGGATATATTATAAATTCCTCGAGCAATTTTTCAACCACTTTTTTAACAACCTCAAAAAGTGTTGGGTTGAGGATACTTTATGGATACCTAACTAGTCTATCCCCATCCTCCAAAATAATCCCATTCATGAGAATGTAGGGAATAATACATAATATGTTTTCCATGGTTCACCTGATTTCCCTGATGTTCTCCCACAAAATATTCAATAGTTTTTCTTCTAGTTCAACATTAATATTATTAGCAATTATAACAGGTAATATCTAGAAGATAATAAGTATGAGTATTTGAGATTTGGTGGCAATGACTTGAGATCCAATGAATGGGTGATCTATGGATGGAAACATTGAATGAACTGAAATATGTTCACAAATAATATCAGTATCAGAATAAACATCATCACAATTAGAGAATAATTCATCAAATCCCTCAACATACTCAACAACCATGTCATAATAACATTGAACATGATTAAAATTATAATATAAATAAATTTCAAAAATCAAATATATGAGATTCTTGATCATTTGAAACAGGTGTGTAATTACTCTTAGACATGAAATTAGAACAAATACTCATAATCTCCCTAACAAAAGGACAATAAAATTCCTTGGGTTGGTTTTTTGGGGGTTTAAAATTGGAGATAAAAAATGTATAATGGTCCTTAGAGAGGTACTTCATGTATTCCATTACATTAAATAAAACAAAATCATCTCCAAAATCCATGCAATATGTACCCTCATGGAAGTTTATGACCATTATAGTAATTTTGAGGAAGGGCCTTCCTAAGAAAATGGGAGCACGTTAACTTACTTGATCATCCTCCAAATTAAGCATATAGAAATATTCTTTAAAGATATTATCTCTTACTCGGACAAGTACATCAACAAGGACTCCTTCTAGATATGATGTTGCTCTATTTTCCAACCGCACCACTAATTTCTTCAGCCTCAACTCACTAACCTATAAAGAATAAAATATAGAGTTATGTATTACATTTATGAAATATACTAAATGAAAAATAACATTAGATAAGTGAAATCCCACTATGGTTCATTGGACGGTTAATGTCCATAAGATCCTTGAACATTGTTGGAATTGCTATTTTTGATGTAATGAGTTCTAAAAGGTTCTTTCTATGATTGATCCTGTCATTTCCTTTGATCCATCTTTGATTGGTAGAAAGTTATTTTAAGAATTTATCATGTCTTGGGATTTTGTTAATGGATTCAAGTTGAGGGATGCTGATCTCCACACACTTGAATATGTCCTAAAACACTTTTGGTATCGCCTCCTTATCCATATTCTTAGTTTGGACACCCCTATTTAGAAAGGTAGGGTCTTAGGAGTAGCATCGTTAACAATTTTCATACCTTTTTCTATCTGCTTAGCCTCCTCATCAGTTGGTGTTGAATGGATTATCTCCAAAGATGAGGTGAATCAAAGTGGAACGATAGATGCATATGTATTAGTTGTTTTCTTCTAGATTCTCAATGTGATGGAACTAACATTCCCCTTGGGTTTTGGAGTAGGTTGTGAAGTTAGATTTCCATATTTCATACTTACCAATTCATGGAGGGTGGTGGTAATCTGGCTCATTTGAGTCTTTAAATCCCTCTTCTCCAAACCATGTCTCTTCAATGAATTCCGTAGATTATGATCAATTTTTTCAAAAAGATCATCAGTATTAGAGTATACCTTTTGTTTAAAAGTCCCTTGTTTTAGACTTTTTTATTCTTGAGCTTCAAATCTCCTTTGGGGTTTTCGAAATCCTAGTTGGTGAGGTGGAGGCTGCTAGAAATTTTATTGAAAAGGGTCCCTTTGTTGTTGTCTATATCCATAACTCATGTATGATTAGACCTTCCACCCTTGGTTGTATGATTGTGCAATGTCATCGTACTTATTTTGGGGATGTGGTTGTTGTTGTTGTTGATGATATGGTCTCTTAGGGAATACCACTTTAGAATCCTCTTACTCTTGTAATTGGGGGAAACAATCATTTGTGTGGTCTATTTTAGTGCACATTCCACATGGCCTAATAAGAGTGGGTTGGGATGTCTTTTCAGAAAAAGAAATATTCCTCAACATATTGGTCAATTCATACAACTTAGTCTGAATCAATTGATTTAAAATATATGAAGGACTTACCTGATGTACTCCTCTAACATGTGGTGTACCTCGATCCCAACATTTTTGGCACTTTTGTGAAATATTCTCAATCAACGCACAGGCGGATACTAGTGTTTTTTCAACCAATTCCACTCCCGCTACATCATTCACCACGATTCTTTCTATATGTTTGAGTTCATCATAGAAGTATTAGATGAGTTGTTTCTCATTGATTTAGTGATGTGGAAAGCTTTCCCAAAACCTCTTAAATCTCTCCAATAACACATAAATTGATTTATTTAATGGCTTCATGATCCCATAGATCTAGTTTAGAATGGATGTGGTACTCAATGAAGGAAAAAATATCAACATGAAAAGACATTTCAAATCAATCCAACAAGTTACATCTTCAGTTTTTAAATAATAAATCTCATCTTTCTCAACTACATCAACTGAAAAAGAGAATTCTACTAGTTTGATATGATATGAAGAGACATTTATGGGTCTAAGGGTTGAGAAAAACAAATTAAATTATTTTAAATTTTTTTCGTATCCTCAACAGATAAGCCATGAATCATTGGAAGAAGGTGAATTAACCCAGATTTCAGTTCAAAGTATGATTCGTGATTTGGGTATGCCATACAATTTGGTTGATAATTATTTTATGGTGCAGGAAATTCTCAAATGGCTTTATTAAGATCATTATTATTTTTTTCATCCATTGGTTCTAGTTTTAATATCTATTTATAAGTGTTTCCACCTTCTGTGTACCATTAATGGAGAAATTATCCAACTATTTTATTTTTGAAACTTCCCATAGACTTAGAATGTCTAATAAGAGCCCTAATGATGCATTCAATATCAGTGTCACAATCATAGAGATCATCGAGATTATTTCATGTCATAAATAAAAAAAATTAAAATAACAATAGTGAAAAATATTAAAATAGAAAAGATGTGTAATATTTGATTGTCTGAAGAGGAGGAGAAGAATAAAGCAAAAGTATATGAAAAATTCAGATTGGGTAAAGAAGTATGAAAGAAGAGAAAAATATAATAAAATGAAAAATAAAAAAATACCTCTAAAGGGTTGAAAAAATCACTTGCCTCCCTAGTAAAAGTGCAAATTTGAATGGTTTTTTTATTGAAGATCTCAAATAATGTTCATTTGGTTGATATTTAGGTACAATAGTGTGGCTAACCTGGGTCGTCTCTCCAAGAGGCAGTAATTAAAAAAAATTTATCAATGAATTTTGAAAATAAAATTAATAAACTAAAAAACATTACTTGAAAGGATGCAGAGATTTTCTATCATATATAAAACTAGAAGAATTTTTTGGGAAGTATATTGCATTTTTTGTTTTTTTTTGTTTTTGAAATGAAGTTCGATTAAAAATACACAACAAGAGTATGTTTTTTAAAAATATTTTAAAATGTGAAATCGATCTAACTCTACCACTTCACTCAATTATTTATCATTATCATTAAAATTAATATCCAATTAATTATAATACCCTATTTGTTTAACCCACAAACCCTAAAAGAGTTAACTTAACCTCAACGATTAAATTACTTAAACCCAAAGCTAGTTTGAGACTATGGAATTACAACACCCTACTTTGATTGATGTTATTAGGTAAGATTATGGTTAGTGTTTAGTTGGAGAACATATCCAACTTCAAAATGTGTATTAATTTATTTTATGCAATATATTTGAAATCTAAATTTTTTTATGTGTTCCTGTATTACCAATCAAGATCACACTATAAATATTTAAACAAATCTCAACCTCGCATGTTTTGGTGTCAATAGTTCCAGTTCTATATTAGTTATATTTAAATTAAAAACTCAACTAATTGATAATATTTTGTGAACATAAATAGCTCATTAATTAAAAGTAAATTACTAAATAAGGTAATAGGAAGATTTATTACTAAGAGAACTACTCTTCCATAGGTGTTGTATTCATCATAGAAACAAATTGCATTTGTAATGGTTTAGAGAGGGTATAACCCAATCTTGTTTCTACTTTTTACTTTCAGACCAAAGAGGAAGATTAAAGAAGAATATATTTGATCAAAATAGAATAAAACAGAATAAATTAACATTTTACTAAGATTCATATTATGAAAACACATACATTACAACATGAAGAAAAAAAATAAGGCTTTGATGATGGGATCCTTCATCCAAGATCTACCCCTCCTAAAATGGTAGGATAATTGGAGTGAAACCAATTATCCTCTTCATTAAGTGTCTTAAATCACCTAAAAACTGATCCCAATGAGAAAAAAACCATTTCATATAGTGGAGGGGAGGTTAAGATTAATGAGGCTTCAAGTCTAGATGCTGAAATTTAGACAAATAAATTAATCCTACTTTCACCGCCTATTTGACCACCAAAACATAGGAAATATGTATCCTTCAAGAAGTATTTTTTTTAAATGAGTCCAAGATCACCTCTCAAAATTATGGCGAAATACAGGTTGGGAAGAAGAATTTATGTGGAAAATATAGAACTGATGTCCAATATGGAGAGTCCATCCGAACATTGATTTCAATTCCTATTAAGTCCAATAAAATGCACAATTTAGATCAAATAGCCAGAATAAAAGTTTTAGAAAATTAAGTCTTGAACACACATAAAAAATATTATGTTCTGAATTTTTTTAAAAAAATTTATTCCTGTTCGAAATACTACTTTTCATTTTTAAAGTGTAAAACATAAATTATTATTATTTTGTTTAAAATCAATGAACTAATCCAAAATATTTTATATATGAAAATTTTTAACATAATGGGAATAATTTTTTTCATTTATTAGAAAAAAATATTCCACAAAATTTTGTTTTATCGGCGAATCGTTTATTCTCCTTCCTCTATGAGATAACCTAACATTAGTCACGAAATTTTCCCTCTTCAATAACATAGTAATTCATATAATTTTTTTTAATTCAATATTTTTTGATTTATTCATAGTATTACAAGGGTTGAAGTGAATATCCGATATTCCTTTTCCTTATTCTTCACATTTATATCCTCGTATTTTAATATTTATATTATAATAATATTTTCATATTTAAATAATGGAAATTTAAGTAATATAAATTGATTTTTATTATAATATTCATACTTTTAGATATTTTTATATTTGAATTCTTAAAAAATCCACATGGTAAATCCCATTCAATTACATATTTAAATACACATGTTATTCAGTATAAAATCATTCATTTTTATATCCGCAAAACCCAAAATTTTCACTCTTATGAAATTCTTCATCCATAAGTGAGTTAACACATATGTTATGATGTGAAACATTGTCCTGTAAGTGGAACTATTCTATACACTTCTTGTATAGAAATATGAAAAGAAAATTATAAAGTAAATTAAAAAAATAATTGTTTAATAATTTCAATAAATGACTTTGAAAAATCAATTAAATATTTATTAAATTAATATAATAATATAATAATTCATATTATGAATATGCAATGTAATATAATTTATTGGAATTTTTTTTCATGAATTTTAAAGATATATACGATATAACAATGATGTGTTAAAGTATTATAATCAAATACAAAAAATCATGATGTTATTAATGTAAAATTTAATTAAAAGTGTCAATATTAGAATTATTCATATTTTATGGAAATATAATTTTATTAATTTTTTACAACATAAAACAAATAAATCCGAAAATTTTGATGCTTTTGGCCAAAAATATCATATCATGCCCATTCCTATGTAATTTTTCACATTAAAAGTAAAATTATAACCCTTTGTCATTAAAAAAATTGATTCTATGTTTAATGTAAAAATTAGTCAGCCAAGGGGTTAATTAAATAAGATAATGACCAGAATGAAAGTATAACATATATATTTTTTATTAGATGATGATATTTTTACCAATGAAATTTATCAATTTAATATATAATCATTTGGAATCATTTTTTATAGATAATTAATTTTTTATATTTTAAAATTTCAATAAATTCCAAGAGTTCCTTTATAATCACTTATAAATTGGCACCCAAAAATCCACTTCATTACAAATGGTTGATTCCTCTAGATCATCTAATCCCTGCAAAAAAAAACATCAACACATAAGTATATATGAATTATAGTTTATTGAATTATTAAAATCTATTATAAACATCCTTATGAAGGGTTATATTGAAGGAATACTAGAGAAAAGGAAATCATATAACTCAACCAAATTAAATTTTATTCTAATTCTACCACATCTAATTTTATTATTTTAATTATGAAATAATAATATATGTATAATAATTTTTTTTATTTTGATAATGAAATCACCTTTATAAACATATCTTCCATTAAATGGGATCTAATGGTATCACTCATTCATATGTATGGGTTAGAGTCTCAACATAAATATTTAATTAATTTTCTATATCCATCTCTCATGTACGGTAATTAATTTTGGATAAAGGTTTATAAATGATATTACTGAAATCATTATAATTCATTAATTAAGTTATTTTATATAATTTCTTACTTTTCTAGAAATTGGAAAATGATAGAGTCGCCCATGTGTATGTGTGGACAACTAACTCCATGAAGAGATCTGATTAATTTTTCATTTTATTTTTAAATTTACGGTAATAAAAAAATATTTTAAGATTATATATTCTATATATGATATAATAATGAATCTATGACAGAGAATTATCATTTAATGTTTTTAATTCCATCATTCTAATAATTATAAAATATTTCATGCATGTGTACGGCCTAACTTCTATTTGAATGGTGAAATTAATTTTTCTATCATAATATTCTATGGAGTAAAGTATATATATATATATATATATTTATATATATAATATTTATGATAATGATACCATTATGAACATTCCTGATTTGATGTAAAAAAAGATCAATGTTCAAGGAATGGTCTTCCAAAGTGAAACATAAATTAAAAATGATGTAGATATCATCAGGAAGAGTGGTTTAATTAATTTTTTTTTAAAAAACGATAGATATGATTTCTTAAGTAAATCAAACATAGTGTGAAATATATTATTATACATTGTGAGTATTTGTATAAAAAATATATTTTTATTTTACACAAGGATTAATCATGTATATAGGAGGTTGAGACCGATGGAATAGATTTCCCTATCACTTTTATTTCCTTAAAACACATTCCATATTCGTCACTTGAAAAATTTATGTGGTTTATATACCTCCCGATATTGTATTTTATGATTATTCTCATGAAAATTGTGGTTATTTACATATCCATTTTGTTTTTTTCTCTTTTATGAGGTTATGATTAGAAATTTCACAATATGGTAAGCGATTTATGTCCCAATCCCATTTTTCATGATTTTTTTCTTAAATATTTATTAAGGAAATTAACAAATACAAAACTGAAAAATAACATTAATTTCATTTTCCTATTTTTATTTATGGAAACTACATGGTTGATATTCATTTTCATAATAGTTTATAATTAGATTTGATGAGATGGTTAATGATTATATTGATGAGATTTTTTCGAAACCCATTTATTTTCCATGGTTTATGATTTTTTAAATTAATGAAATGTTTGTGAAAATAATTTTATTGGAATGAGTTCTGATAAGATGATATGATAAAATTTTTATCCTTTTATGTGACACATATGTATTGTATTCATTATGTGATGGGTGGGCATAAAATTACATATCACTCATATTAAATCGGTATGGGTTTATATCACATGAGATAAATATGGGAAGTAATTTGATGTTATTGTTCCATAATAAGAAACAAGTGGGTGTTCTTGATCGAATATGGGAAACAAGATAATTCACTTGATCCACTACGTAATAATATTGATGTTCTTGACACAAAATTTTTATTATATAGTGATTCTTTATCTACTCAAGGAAACATGAGCTGTTGAATAATCCACATTGATTTAATTGTCACTATAGTTAACTATGATTTTTGAAATGGGTTTGAATAGCTATTATTATTCCACAAATTTATTACAAGAAATTGTTTTTTGTGATGGATTTATAATGATTTCCCACTCTTATGATATATGTATTTTGATATAAAAATTAATTATGACTTCACTCAGTTTAATGGCCATTTAATGATTTTTTAGGAATTTTTTTGGTTATTATCATTTTTTCATAACCTTATGCTTATCATATGTCTTTATATTGTCATTTATTGATATCTACTATGTTGACCATTATATAGAATCTAGGATTACCCTTTCAAATGAACTATATTCCCATGTTATGAACAATGGTTTAGTAATGGAATGTCTATGAAGAGTAATATGTTGGAAGATAATTAGTGGAGGTGTTGGAGATATATCATTAAACTAAATATTGAATAGTCTCCAAAGATGTTGGACCATGGTATTCAATTTATGTAAATGTGAAATGTATTAAATATTTATCTAAAAAGATATAATATTTATATAAAAAACTATTTGGACTATATAGTATATAAATGAGGACATGTTTATTCAATACATGGATGTTATGATTATAAAACATTGTTTAAAACCCTTGTCAAATGCTTATGTATTAGATAAAATCCTATTTTTTGTAATGACAATGGTAACCTAGGTTAACCATAAGGTTCCATATATAGATAAAAATGTTTCATTTTTTAGACATATAATGAATTAATTTTTATCATTATTTTATTGCCCAATCTGATTAATATAATCTCATAAAAACACATATATTACTAGTTTAAGTGAATTTATTGAATAGAAGACAAAATTTTATCAATGAATATGATGGGAAACACAATTATTGTACACCAGAGTATCCAAATTCTACTTGAGTTGTAATAAAAATCTAGTTTCTATTATAACACATAATTTTCAAGACATAATAAAGAAAATAATACAAACTATCAATAAAGAGAAGAATATATATTTGAGTGTTTGATGAGGCAATATTATACTTCATTTAGTGGATCAAAAATCTACCAGTGGTTTCATGATGAATCAACACCACTGACAATATATTTTATATTCTTTAGTTTAAAGAACAAGAAATAGTTGTCTGATCCATTTATCATTTTGATGGAGATATATATCAATGTTTCAATATTATTAAAAATATGATACGAGAAGAAGAATTTTAATCCCTATAATTTGATGAATTTAACTGGATATTTATATAGTAATTACATAATTCATATTCTAAATATAAATAGAGAAAACTAATTCATTGATATTAAGATAATGGAAGATGAATCCAGAAGTACATATAAGGAAAATATTTCAAGACATGCAGGGTATGCCTCAACATTAATCATTATCCAAGAAAACCAAATTTATTGATTCTTTAGTTTCATAAAATCATGTATCAAAAATGTGTTATATATAGTTGAATTTATTAACATTAGAGAAATTTTTTGGTTTACATTCTACTTATAAATAAAAATTAAATACTCTGAAAAATCCAATGGTTTTTTGGGGATTGAATACTAAGAATAAAAAAACACAAATAATTTACATAGTGGAATCAAATTATATCCATAAATCTGATAGATATATGGGAAAATACCCCTGTGAAATTTCTTGAATATATTGTGTAGGTTCTTTAAATTTGAAAAGGTGGGTAATAAATCCATTGAATTTATAATAGTGATGAATATGTTGATCAATAAAACAATGGAAAAGAATTTTCCAACTAATATTCCACAAATTCAATGATTCTTCAAAAGAATGGGGTTTGGTGAATATGTAAATAGGTTCATGAATCTGAATGTTCGTGATGTTGAATGAAAAAAACTATATTGGTCAAAGAAAAATGGATATAAAATTCAATCTCAACCATTGAAGAGGTTTACGAGAATAATTTGGTGATAGGTTCATTTATCATCAACTCTAGAACAATCTACATATTATGTTCTTTTGGATCTATCGACCCATTTATATCAATGAAATTTGAAAAGGGTATCAAATTAGTATCTCAATGAGAAAATGATGAGTTATCAGTGGAATTTTCTAATGGTATTATGGTATCACATCATGTATATAGTTCTTATGGGATTGATTATTTAGGAATAGTTATTCCTAAAAAAATTTGGATTCTCAATTTAGTTGAAATTTAATTTCTTTGACACATGGATGGTAAATTTTTAAATGGTTCGCATATAATTTGTCCAAGAGGATACATCACTTTTCACATTCATAATTAATATATGATCTTTAATCAATATGACAAAGAATACAATCATCAGATGGAGAATACTTAAATATTCTGAATCATAATTCCTATAAATGAAGGACATTTATCTAAAATGGAGTCATAAAAACACAACATTTAAGATACACCTATTTTATAGGGTTTTTAAAGTATTTCCATATTGAATTATTATTTTTCCATCAACTAATGATGATATAGTTTTAATTGAACTAATGGATGACTCTAAACATATTTAAATGACCCATTATTGAATGGACTCAATTGAGTTGTAATAATTAGATATTTAACTACATTAAACTCTAGATAAGTTATTCATACACCCTAGTGAATCTCCATATGTTGAAAATGTTATATATTTTATGAATAATTATGTGTCAATTCATATATTCATTGATTATATAGATCATTAAAATATCACTATCAAGAATAACTATCTTCTTCCCCCTATCAATGATTTTTTATCAATTATAAGTACCTAAATACTATTCAAATATTGAACTTCATTTTGGATGTCATTAATTTTTCTTTATGTAAGAGGATATATTAAGAAATACTTCCATGCATGTTATAGGACCTATGAGATTATAGTGATTCAATTTGAAAAAACTATTTCCCTTAATATTATAATGGATTTAAGGAACTGAGTTTTAAGATATTATCTTGATCTATTTACAGTATTCTTTTTGATGTTATTCCTATATATTCATAAATAAAGGAAGATCATGAAGACTATATGGGTATTTTTATGATGATCCAGAGAAAGGATTATTCATATGACGAAATTAAAAAATTTATTTATGGATTCATATGTCTCATTCCTATGTCAAATAATCTCATTTTTCGATATATATATATATTGAACCTTTAAAGAAGTATTTTATTGAGAAATGGCCTAGAAAACCCACCATAACAGAAATATGTTGTTTCATTAGTTTGGATGGTTATTAATAATTACTTTTGTTGTATTTATCATGAAAATCTAATCCACTGACTATGTTTACTCATTAGTGGATTATGTTCTCAGGGACATATGAATGTCACAATAATTTCATGGGGATAAAGGGATAATTGTTCTATTTATTATGATTTCACAACTCTTTACTAGATAAGGGATTGTTATTTTTAATGTTGCATCAAATATGGAACTCGTAAATGTACTAATGTAGAATGTTACAGTTTTGTCTTCTTTCCCATGATAAGTGATGGTCCTGAGGATAAGTTATCTAGCATGTGATTTGGAGTCACTTGTTGTAATTTTTGTATTAATTATATGATGGAATTATAATTTTAGAGAATGGTGAAACTTATATGAAGATAATGTATTTTTAAATAATATTTTCACATATAAATATTTGAATATATACTAGATAAAATGATTGGATATTGTTTATGATTTTAAATTAACAATACATCACCACCCTGGGAAGGGAAAAATGATGTTGATGCTCTATGTCAGAAAGACCACGCCATTATTCCTAGGTGGAGGATATAAAGAAATCCAATACATATAAATTTCTAGATTATAGAACTTTTAATATAGAGAAATGTGGAACAATGTTATTTTTCATAAATGAAGTTTCAACAAACTATCTATAATATTATTGAATAAGAACTGACAGATGATGTATAATTCTAGACGAATTTTAGAAGTGTTCATGGGTTCACCAACTATTGTAATAGAATGATAAGCTATATGAAATTATCATGTGTAAATTCAATTTTTGATTTGATGAATGAGCCATTAGGTGAAGCTCATAGTTCATAATTTTCAATCTGTCCTAGAATGAAAATTACTTATATATATCTAAATTAATATTTTTAGTGGGATAGTATAAGTATATGTAATGAACATTATGCTTCTTGATTCCAAGTATATAACCATGTTTTCAGTTAGATACATAAGTCTCAGTGGATGTGAAAAACATTATCCACACCTAAATTGAAAT
This sequence comes from Viscum album, assembly GCA_963277665.1. Taxonomy (NCBI): domain Eukaryota; kingdom Viridiplantae; phylum Streptophyta; class Magnoliopsida; order Santalales; family Viscaceae; genus Viscum; species Viscum album. The sequence continues at coordinate 1,493,720,379 of OY728151.1, read as the reverse complement.
GGGAAAAATTACCATAGATTTTTTTCCAATCTAAAAAACATAAATAGGGTAAAATATAGTGTCATTTTTAGTTGATGTATTTAAAAAGTAATCACACATTTTTTATATTAGATATTATTTATATCTATATCATAAATCCATTTTATAAATTAATAATGATGGAAAATGTTATTATGTAATGCATTTTATGTATCCAATTAGAATATTTTTTCCCTAGATGTTTTAAGGAATAATTAATTCACATAAAGAAAAATAGTTGAGTTCTTATATAGTATATAATACTCATAATGGTTATCATTTAGAGAGGACGATTAAAACCAAAGTTGATATATTCCTAATTTGATCCCCGGAACTCACAGATTTTTGGGATCAACAACATAATCCAGACATGATTTTATATAATTTTATATATATCATTTGAGATATGAGATGGATACATAATAAAATATATGGTTTAAATTGAATAATGAATATATGATGGGATTTTTTTTGATGAGTAAATATAATTAGTGCTGAAGGAGATGAGGAATAAAATAGATATTCAGAGCCATTCTACAACTTTTAAGAGAAAAGTAATGTTCATAAAACATTTATGCTAATAATCGTCACTGATATTTGAATATTAAATTTAGTGAAAAGGTATTAGTTTTAATTACTCCATAGATGTATTTTACGAAATTAATATATAATTGAAAGTTGAAAAAGAAATATATGGGTCCCTTTTAAATTCATGGCCTTATTGGCATGGAAGATTATCATTTCGAACTTCTAAAAAATCTCTCTTAAATTCAAAATGTCATTCATTTATCTCTCATGAGGATGTAAAAACCGTATTGTTTACATGTACTAAAAAAAATGTCATACTGTTATAGGAATATCAATCTAATGAGGATTAACATGTAGAGATTCTCGATCATTGATGAAATGTTCAATGTAATAAGACCACCCACATTATCAATGATTAGTAGTGAAATCATAAATTATAGGAAGCTATATGACAAACATTGGAAGAGATTGTACAGTGAAATCCTAAATTTTCAAAATCTTTGTGATGCAATTCAGAGGAATAAAGTAAATTTAAATTGGGTAGAGTTTAACACCCCTTGATATTCTGATATATTTCCCATTCGGTTAATTTAACTTTTTCATCACTTAAGATACACATAACATTGAGAATAAATGAATCACAATGAAATATACTGTAATAGTATAGAAATTTAATTACGTGGAATGAATTTGAATTATTGAAGTATGATATTTTTTAAAAATATATAAAATTATTTCACTAGTATATTATAATTGATAATAATACATTTTGAATGTAAATGAATTATTTTTGTGAAAACCTATTTTCTATTTGTGAAATGCGTTTATAATATACTAACATAAATTGATCACATTATGTGAATTATTAGGGAGAAATATATATCATATATTAAATAATTTTTCACATTCATCTATGATTTTTTTCTTAGCCAGATATAAAAATATACGTCTACTTATAATCATCATAATACATTATTCTAAATAATTATTTTCATCATGTTTTGTGAACAAATTTTTTTAATAAAATCTAACCCCAATATAAATTGAATCTAAAAAAATAGATTCAAAATTTTAAAGTAGAGGATAAAATATGGTAAATATGGACCTTAATTTTTTCTCAAAATAAATATTAACCATATGAATTTTGATCACCCCAATAAGGGTTAAATGGGAGAAATTGTGTTAATACAAAGGGATAAGGCTTTATAATTTATCTAATAAATTACATTATCAAACTGTATGAGTGGAGTTTATACATTTCCATTATATAATCAAATATATGTCCCAATGGTTCCATAATACCATTATTATGAACATTTTGACAATATAATGAAATAATAAAAAAATCACTCTCTTAGCAATAATACCTCTATTTAATTCATATGTTATAAATATTTTTTTTTATCTATAATTGTTTATTGTAAATATGAAATTATTATTTTTATAATGGTAATTTATTTTTAATTTTTATTGATATAGTAATTAGAATAAATTATTATTCAATTCCAACACAATATTTTTTAATTAATATTAAATTTTAACATAGGATTTTAAATAATAACAGATGTCATAAAATTTGGTTATTTATTACATGAAGAAAACTATATTTCTATAATATGAAATTTCAGTGAAGTTTGAATGGAATATATTATAATTCTATCTTTTTTACTGATTATTTTATTGTGAACTTAAATGTATAGACCCAAAAAATGACAATACATGTATTTTAGGAAAATATTTTTCAATTATTTATTTAAAAATAAAATATCTATAATATAGAAATTAATTATATTTTTTCTAAAATTCCATCACACTGTTATGTATGACTCAATTTTCCCCTTATTCATAAATTTATAACACATTAGTTTTAAAATTTGTGTTAACATGATTGAAGTACAAATTTTTTAACCAAGTTGTTAATCGAAATGATTAGGAATAATATGAAACAAAAACTAGTAATTTTTTAATTGGGTGATTACATTTTAAGAATAGCTACATTTTACAAATATATAACCATATGGATACATTTTGGCTATATATAGTCAATATTTTATTTTCATCATTATTAAATTTCCTTGAGCGCTTGTCTCCTCCCTTATAAAAGAGAACCACTCCTTCCTCTTTGTGATGTTGGATTGGTTCTATTGAACCATCATCTATGCACACTATGATAATTTGAATTGATTTATTTGTATATTTATTGACTACTTAACAAATCATTATTTATATTCTACAAAACATAGTATATAATAATTTCTTAATAATACCTATCACACTGAAAGGGCATTTCATCTCCCCGCTTTGATAAAAACGATGATTTCCCATAACATCATAATTATTACTTTTTTTATTTCAATGAAATCAAATAAGGGACACAAATGATACATGATATCACAGGTGGGAACTTATAGTATTTTAAGACATGTTCATTTGTTATAAGCCCTTGGTAATATATAGTGACTGATATTATGAGAACAACACTAGTCGGTAAGAAATTAAAATTTATGTGTCATTTAAGGTTTCTATATATTCATAAGAATAATTATAATTATACTTGAATGATATTATTTATTAGTATTATAATTCCTGTACTTTAAAAATTGATGAATACCAATACCACATAAGTTCACTATGATGTTGGATACATTGGGTGTTTCACTATTAATATTTCATTAATGAATATTGAAATAGTATATTTTTACCTTTTACTTTTAATGTATGTTGATATAAAAATACGTTTTTATGTAAATTAAATATCCTAAACAATTTTGTGGACATGGTGTTCTATCAGAATGTTTGATTTCCAAAAATTCCCGGAAGGAGGTATCAAGTATGTATGTTGACGATACAACCAAACAACATGTTCAATGTGAGATATCATGATGAAGAGATAATATTACATAGTAATTGACTATATGGAATATTATTTAGTTAAATAAATATATTCATTCTATTTGGGTACTATTTCTAGTTTCAAGATGCTCAACTTGGATATTTGGCTACTACACCTAATTCCACCTAGAATGAATCCTAGAGGTCCTGATAAAAAGTGTATCTAGGATATCAGTATAATATTATTTTATATTTTTTATTTATCATATTGAATAAATATTATTACATCATGTGGTTTAGTAAATATTCTTGGTTTCTTGATGTCATATCTTCCATGATAAGTTAATTTAGATAATATTTTATGAAACCATTATTTAACAAATATTTAGTTGTTATTTAGTTTATATAATATTTTTTAATAATCGTGTTCTATTAAAATATTCATATAATAGTCATTATTCATGGTTGGATAAATACTGTCGAGGAATGGGGAAATGAATTTAATGATTTTGTATGAAATAATATATATTAAATATTATATTAATAAATAATTGTTAATTTAATTCACCTCATTAGCGCATTTCATGAAATAAATATTAAATTATTAATATTATCGACATGGGGTACCACATGGATTATGAAAATAATGAAAACATGTGTTAAATTATTATTTTCTAACCCTAGTTGCATAAAACCTATTTACATTTTATATCAGGATATCCAATTTATTTTTTATTCATATTGATATTATGAATAGAACTCCTCAAATACCTAAAATGATCTCTTTTAAGAATACTCTATGTTACGATGATTTATCATCCTCAACTAACACTCTCATGTCCGGAGATATTGAAAAGAACTCTTCGTTAAAGTGGTTCTCAAAGAAATAAATGTACATGGATACAAGAATCAGGATTTATTGTGTTATATCCTAGTGATTCCTATTAAATCATTAGAATGTTTGTTGAACATATGTGCATCACCACTATATGGAATCTATTCATAGATCCTACAATGCAATAATGGTACAAGTTAGAGACATTTTCAAACACTTATATTGAGAAAGAATGAGTTGGAAGGTAATTCTTTATTTTCCTAAATTAATTATAAATAATATGTGATGATCTATTTCATTGTTTTTGTGTTTATCTATTTTTATGTTATTTTATTCAGTTCTGTTGATCACAATGTCTACTATTGATTAAATATCAAAATAAAAATTGATCATGAAAAATAGCTATGTTGGGGATTACCTATCATCCACTTCTATTGCACCCTAAATATAAATGTGATTTTATATGGGTTAGATATTTCATTATAATTATTTAGATATCATTGACTGATTTATTCATTTTTATTAGTTTCCAATTCTAGTTTAACCATTCTCTAATATTAATTTCTATATCTTCAATCTTACATTTAGTTTTTCGAAAATATAACAGTATATATTAACTTTAGGAATTAAATAAAATTATAGATATCATTTGGATGTTCTGAGTATGTTTACACAATTCAATAGTATACTCCATGTATCCTAGAGATACCCACATTATACTATTTATTAATATACCCTAAACTAATTTGGAATTAATTAAATATGTTTATATTTATTTTAATTGGTGATTTTAAATACAAATCACATGCTAACTGGTCCATACTTGTGAACAATTATCCAGAGAACATGGCATGTAACTTTCATAAATAACATGTAATTCTACAGTAAATTTTTTTCCATGTGTCCTCTTACACCGCATACATGGTTGGTCACCATGTAACATAGAGACCACACAATGTGCATCCCTTGTACATGTTATATACTCTCATATTATCTGTGGAATAGCTTCAGGCCGAGTCACTAGGAGTATTACCTAGATTTTTATTGAGCATAACACATCTTGTATACCATCATTGTAAACACTTTCTAAATTTAAAAATTGAAAATGAATTGAAAATTAAATTATTAAACTATCTAAACCATATAAACACATGTATTATGTTGTCATTATATTGGTAATGAAAGACATATTACATGCTACACAAACATACACACAGAGATATATATATATATATATATAATTAATTTTTTTGTAATTTCTATATATTTATATCATGCATAAGTCGTATTAATTGGATAAAAATGTTGGAATTTAAGAACAACATGGGATGTAAATATCTTTTTTTTCAATGTTTTAATTATGTTGATAGAATATTGCTTGAGATTATGTGATAATTTTACCATTCCACATGATTCTAGACTTCAATATAAATGAGTAAAATACCCATTGGGTATTTTAAATGTGCATTCACCATGATCCCTCCACTGTAATTTTTTTGTATATAGTTATTTTTTAATAAATGTATTTCATGTTTATAAAATTATGTTGGATGAAAATAATAATAAAATGTGAATGAAAATTTTGATCAAAAAATTGATTAATTAAAAAAATAAAATGTCATGATTCGATAATTTTATAACATAAATTATAATTATTATAATTGAAATATAATTTTATTAAATGCATTATTTGGTTAATGCATTAGGATGATCATTATAATTGAAAAGGCCTTTATATGTGATTGGTGTCTTCAAGTTTATTATTTAATCAATTTGTTTATTTGCATGTCAATAATCCTCTCATTATCTAATGGAAATCATATCCAAGTATTGTTTTATATACACTACATAGCCTCTCATTGGTTCCTATCAAATGTTTGTGATTAAATATATATGTAATTGATGTATCACACAAGCTAATAGAGGCGGTTAAATTTTTGATTCAAGAAAATACTATTCCAAAATAGATATATGGTAGAGAAGTGGAAAACATAATTAAAACCCATAAATTGTTATAGATGTTTTCCCCCATTGTAAAATGTTATTTTTTCAACCTCTAAAAAACAAACCATAGTAAAATCTAAATATAAGACCACATTTTTATTTTATTTCTTTTAATTTTCATTGTTATATCATTATGGATGGTCTTTTGTGATCACATTAATTAATGAATTATCAAGAATTCAATGTTGAACTAAAATAAACTTACATATGTGTAATAATTCTCTATGAAATTGTTAATTAGTTACAAATATACTTCTAAAATTAACATGCCGATAATAATGATAATTATGAATATTTATTCACAATTATAATATCTATCAACCAAACATATTATATTTGTATATAATTTTGCAACATTATTTTAAATTTAGCCATAGTTCAATGTGCTTGAATAGAAAAAAATGGGGTGCCTTCATTTATTGGGGAATTTTAACATGAAGAGGTAAATTTTCATAACATAATTAACAAATAGGGTTGGATAAAGGAGGTGGAATCTATGTAACTAAGAATAAAATGTAGAGGACAACATAATTATGATTTTGAAGATTTTAGAGACACCAAAATAGATCAATGAACAATGTTTTAATTTAGTTTTTATTTATAATGGCTTCCTAAACCCCTCTAAATTGCATGACTAGACAATTCTAGGTGATGTGATGGGGGAATAGGGATCTCTTCAACTATAACATCCAAAACACATGAAATTACAATGAAAATGTTGATTTATACTGGGTTTCCATAATAGAGTGGCATATGAAAAAATAAAATATTTATCTATCTATCTATATTTTATCAGAAAATATTCTAAAATTATATTCATATTCTTATAAGAAATGGAAATAAAAATGACATCAATCATATAACATTTATAATTTCTTGAGAAGGATCACCATCTCAACTACAAAACGTTCTATGAGTAAGAAAGGTCCTTACAAGTTATCTTACTCCATTAATGGAAACATTATATGATATAAGAACCTGTTCATGGGCCACCTTGTTTAATGTATAGTGATTAATAGTTATCTCAACATGAAAAACATATTATCAATTCTATAGATGTTTTTTTGATTCATGTTGTCATCTCTGACAATTGATATTTTGTAAAAACTTGAGAACATGAATTCCTGTAGCATAATGTATCTCTTCCATGATATATATCCAGGGAAGATGAGGGAATAGAGATACAACATCTCCAATGCTAGTTTTACAACATTCATTAGAGATTCTATTCCAATGAGGCCTCATGTAGTCATGATTATAGGATACATTGAATGATTATGTAGTTTATTAACTAAATTACCAGATGATTTGTTGGTATATCTCATATATTATTCAATACCTAAATCATTATCTTGATTAATTGTTTTTTATAACATATGATATAGTGGGACGAGTCCTTAGTAAAATCATACTCTTATTTTCCCTATGGAAAAGGATATGGGTAATGACCAACCCAGGGTCTATATGGTGAATAATAATTTCAAGAACAAGGGGAATGGGTACAAGGTTTGGAAAAAGTATATAGATACCAAACATTATCCTTATGAGGTGGGGAATATAAAAAGGAATGTAATGTAAATGGAATCTATATGTTACTCATATTAAAAACAATTCCACTATAAGACGAAATTTATGCAAAATCAAGTGGAATATAAAATTTCATTCAATATTGAGTTTTTTATTTAATTATTTACATATTAGTTATTATATAATTCTTTTGGTGATCATATCTATAAACAATGGCCGGAAAAAAGTATATATGGAATTTTTTATAGAGTAGATATGGATTTTTTAGTTAGAAATTAGGTTAGGAATTCTACTTTTACCTTTTACAAATACCAAATTTTATAACCAAATAAATAATAATATTTTTATGATATTTTTATAATGTGCCAACTGTTATAAAAAACATGATTTCTGTAGCATGCCTTGATGATGATGGTTTTATCTAAGACATTTCAGAAAAAAATTCTTTTTATAGAGTAAACTTATTTTATGGTATCAAATATTTAAATTATGTAAATTATTTAATAAATTACCAAAAAAAATTATTGTAAATAGATAATGAATCATGTTCACATGACTCTTATAACACCCATCCATGGCCTCGCCGTAATGTTCATGTAAATTCGAATCAGTTAAAAAAATTAATTTCCCCATAGTTGATTAGACAATTTTTAGATAATATAACATGAAATATTTCATTCTTTATTAAAATGAAATACTGCTATACTACAATTTGGTGGGTAAGGTGAAATGTCCAGTGTGATTTTAAGATTGATATACACTTTTGTTCTTGTACTATTTCTTATAGAATCTAGATGTTGGAATTCTTAATTAATTTTTTTTACTATTAAAATAATTAGATATGGTTTTTATATATAAGTAGGTATAGTTAGAGTTCTTTTAAATTAATATATAATCCCTGAATTAAGTTGATAATAAACACATAGAAAAGATTAAAATTCTTTGACAATATTAAGGTTGTGGGTATTTTAACCTCGAGTGTATCTCTATTCATAGTTTGTTTGGGATTGAATCTCAACTCACACCACCATTCACAACATAGTAGAATGGTGATAGTGAATAAAGGAATATTAACTTGTTATAAATTTTAAGATCGATGATGACTCAAACTAATAATCCACAATTCTTTTGGGGATATGAATTACAAAATGTAGTATACACACTAAATGGTGTAATCAATAAAGTATAAAAAAATAATCCCCATCGAGTTATAGATAGTATATAACTGAATTTAATTGGACATTCTGTTATGTGGTTGAAAGGAATTTTTGTATGACTTATCAGAAAACAAACAAGCACCTCAAGGATAAATTGGAATCTTTATATGTTATCCCAATAAAATTAAGGGAATGTACCTATAAAACCCATTAGATAAGATTGTAGTTGTATCTATATAATTCATATTTCATTGATGGGTAAATAAACTCAAAAAATAGGATAATGGGAGAAATATTGAGATTGATGATATATATTCTCAAGATACACATGAGTTGTTAAAGGAACAGATTCCCCAATCCCCACAAGAGATGTATTTCCATAAACACTACTAATGTGTTTGAGAAATACATATGTAAGAGAACATGAGAGTTATGGTTTTATAGTCAACAATGATGTTCAGTCATTAATTTTTTAAAATGATAAATAAATCTATAAAAAAGAGGTTGTGGAGAGCTTTGAATCCTCATTAATAAAATAATATATTAATAATGAAATCAATTCCTTATATCTGAATGATGTCTTGGATCTATATAATGATCCAGTTTATGTAATTCCCATTAGGTGAAAATTGGTATTCTAGAGTAAACAAAGAATGTTAGTTACTATACATACTTTTAAATATTATTTGATGGAAAATGTGTTTATAAAGTGTCAAAAAATTAACTATAATTAATCATATTCTCCCATTTTCATGTTTAAATCATTTATAATTATACATTATATATAAGTTTAAAATTAATTTAAATTTTGGATGATGAACATCATGATGGAATTCCATAATTGGAACCACTAGGAAGATTTATATAATAAACAACTAGAAGGTATTTTGACAATAGGTGATGCGAAAATGATTTAAAATTTGAAGCAGTCTATTAATTGAATTTAAAACTCATTCCTATCAAGTAAAATTATATTCAATTACACTATTATATAATTAGGATTAATTAAGAATCAATGTGAGCAATTTTTTTAAAATGGTTTAGTGGGAATATGGTCATTATCCAAGTAGTCTTTGTTGGTGACATATTTCTTATTAGAAATGACATAATATTTGTAAAATCTATTATGGAAAAATTAAATAATTTTTTCTATATAAAGGGATTAGGTGATGAAACCTATATTATATGTATCAATATCATTCATGATTGATAGAAGATGATATATGGACTATTTCAATGCATGTAAATTGACTAGATACTAAAAATAATTATTATGAAACATTCTATGAGGTGACTTCTTCCATTATCACATTGTATACATCATTCTAAATAAAATAAGTTATCAGATACTACAAGGGGATGAGAATATTGGTAATTTTTCATGTTCTTCGATGATAAGATCAAAAATTTGTTCCAAGACATGTAATAGACATTATGTTTCATTCATAATGATCTTGGTAGGAATATTTCAAGATTATATTGGAGAACATGAATGGTATTCTATTAAGGACATCCTTATGTATCTGATATGAACTATGTATATGTTACATGTGTTTAATTGAGAATAGGGTCTTCTAATCATGGGTATTACTGATTTTAGTTTTCAAATAGACAACAATGACATGACATAATAGTCTATATATATTTTCTTTCTCAAAGAAGGAGTTTTTATCTAGAGGAGTTTAAAGAAACTAGTTTCCAGTGATTCTACAATGTTTTCACTGTATATAGTGTCTTATGATATAACCAAGGAATCTATTTGTATATGTAACATTTTGAAGGATTATGATTCAGTACCATGAATTAAATTGAAAATTACATTATAAGGTGATAAAATTAAGGTTGTGGATATTTCAAAAGAGATGAGGTCACACCAACATAAAATGCATATGCTCAAGAAGTAGAACCTATTAAGGTATTTTCACCAAGTTATTATGTTACAATAAGAATATTTCCGAAAAAATATGATGTAACCCTTGACTAATATTTCATCTCAGAAGAAGCATGAGTATCTTGTGATATCTATAGTACTATGTGTTGTTATTAGTTTGGTCTAGTACAGGTGGGGGTCTGTAGGATATGGTTCCCTAAACCAAATTCCATGAAAATTATTAAAACCCAAGATCATTTTTATTATTATTAACATTCTACTTATCATATAAATATAATTAAAATCTGTAACATAGAATGTGATAATGACCTAAGAGTAGTTGTCGAACTGAATGTTCATAGCAGTTCACAACTTTGATAAGATCCCATATTTTTCATGGTAGTATTATAAAAAATATTTCCTGTAGTCTAATGAAATCATTTAAGGGACACAAATAATACAAGAAATTATAGTTAGAGACAATTAGGTAATTGAGGAACCTTTTCACTGTGTATTCCCATGATAATATACATTGTGGGTTATTAAAAGAATCAGACCCTCGAGAATAAATTCTACATTTATATGTGTATTTGGATGTTCCGATATACAGACATGTTTATTTTTCCATAGGCATTAATTTTATTTTTAATTAGTTTTATAAAAAATTCGCATTGATATATTGATAAAAACTGTGACGAAATATGTTCATAATGATTTAGGATACATTGGGTGCTTCAAGAGAAATATTTCATTATTGAATATTGATAGAATGGATTCTTCCCTTCTATTAACTATAGAATGATGATATCTCATTCCCCTTTTTTGAAATTATATAGCCTAAATAAATCCATGGCTAGAGAGTTCCATATAAAAATTGATATACAGAAAGTCAAAGAACAATACATAAAGAACATAGTTTAATGGCACCAGCATGAAACCATATTGATCAAAGATATTGTGATAAATGGATAATATTACATCTCATGTGTTCTTATGAAGTATTATGTAATATCTTCAATAACATCATTAATTTTAGAAGGAATGTCATGTTTCTAGAAATTAACGTTGGACATTGGGTAAATTTTCCCATTTCCATTTAGAAATATTCCAATATGTCACACACTAAATGTATCTTTGAGATCGGGTTATTTCCTTATTAGACATTGGAATATTTCTACATATATTTTCATTTCCATGAATTATGACAGTGTTAAATTCTATTGCATGGGGTTCCTGTAATTAATGTTATAAACACATGAAATATATTTTCTATTACACGAGAACCATTTAACTAATAAAATATCTCAACTATTATAAGGAAGCTTGGATAGAAACCAGAGATGAAAATTAGTGTATAATGATTTTTAACCATTTATTCATTCATAAATAGGTCATAATAGGGCATTTGGATATTTCATCCTTTGGTGGTATATTCAATTATGTAATTAAATGTTTTTTAAATTTATTTAATTAAATAATATAATTTGGGTTTTCACTATATATATTGTTATGAAGATTTTCCCAGGGTTGTATTAAAAAAACTTTTAATGTAAAAAACATTTCAACACTTCCTTACATTGGTGAATCACCTCAAATAACAATGTATATTTGGATTAGAGCAGATCAAATCTTAGTGAATACAAATATATCCTCCAGTAATTAGAGTCCACATTCTATTAGGAATAATTATCCATATATCCTTGTAACTCTCGTAAATTTTTGTATTACACCTTTTTTATTAAATTAATTGACATGATCAAACCCATATTTTAATCTATTTCAATTTTTCTCATTTCATAAACCCACTTATTATAAATCAATTGGTTATACTTCTTTTTCAAACCCAGTTATACTTGTTCTTTATTATTATTAAAGAACCCTCTTCCAAAAATCGATTAAATATTTTTGTGGTTCTATTCTACGTTGATTATTTATTTTCTCCACCTATTAGACCCTTTTGTCTTGGTTTGACATTATTGGGTGGTATCATGCCTGATCAGTGCCCAAGAATCAGTAGGATTCCATGTGTGATGGATGAATTGATGAATCAAGGATTGATCTGCATTGTTTATGGGTTATTGGATATTGTTATAATCATCATTATCTGAATCATGAATGTGGAAGAAAATTTGGTGTATGTTTTGAGTAGAGAACCCCCATTGGTCAACTGAACTAGAATCTCATCCACCATGTAGCTAAAAACAATTATCAATGGATATAAATAATAATTTAAGGAATATAAAATGTTGTATTTGAAGGTGAAAATCCAGATCCACCATGAATATAACAGATATTGATTTTTTGGAACAATCCACAATACATTTCATTTCTGACCCTCACCACAGGGTCTAGAGATTCAATGGATTATATGTATAAATGAAATTGGAACCAGACTCTCCAAGTGAAAATTTAATGGTGGACTCATCATGTATTATGGGATTAAATGGGAATGGGAATGGATAAGCACAATTTTTATTAATGCACATAGACATGATTTTAGTAAATGGGAACATTATGGCTACATGAACATGGCCAAGAAGACGGGTAGAACCCTGAGTTTCGTGGGAATGTACTCTTATTCCTCAACATCTTGGGTGTTCATGCATTGTTGGAGAGACATGTACGTCGAAAGACAAGATCATGTGATGGAACGAGACCACATATCCTATGGGTCGACACAAATTCAATTTTTTTGTCTCCCCATTTGAGGAAGCATCAATATTTTATATCTCCTTCGTTTGAACAAGGATTATGACCCCGAGTAACCTATAGTGTGTTTTTTCAATTTATAATGTCATGTTGCCTTCCCTTTTATGTATTGGGATAACATGTGATTTTTTTTTGGAACATCACTTATATAAAGGATTCACGACGATGGAATTGAAAAGGCTAGGGATTACCGAAGACACTAGAGTGGACCCCCCCCCCAATCATCATGGGTGTTGGTCTTATACCTACTGAGTGGAACTTCCTATTGGATAGTGAAAAAGGATTCAATTTACAAAATGTACACCCCATATTTCACTAGAGTGCAGGTCCTCAACGTGTTGAGGAGAACCCAATGTCATCTTGGGTGTAGTTCCACTACCAAACGATTGGATCCTCATACTTGATAGGGTGCAGTTCCTTCTGAAACTATATTGGAATCCCCCCCCCCCGATGAATTAGGGTGGGGGACCTCTATGATTACATTATGAGTGGATCCCCTAAATCATATAGGGAACTAGTCCTCATGATACTATAGTGGTACCCCCCATTAGTATGGGTGTGCGTCCTCTATGAATATATATAGAGTGGAACACCCCCCCCCCAAGCGCTAAGGACCTGGTCCTACATTTGGATTTTGGTCCACCTCATATGTGGAGAACGATGGAAATTCCTGGGCCTCCACACAAATTTTAGGATGTATCATGAGATTTTGGTTTTCATTTACGGACATTTCAAAATGACAATTAATCTTTTCATATATTGAGCAAAGAGATAGAGATATAATTTCCCTCATATTTCATATTCTATGAAATAATATATATATGAATCTATATCATACCTTTTGGATTTTTTAATCTCATTCCATATCTTTCTAAAATGTAAATTGTATTCTATGTTCATTTCTTTCTTAGATTTTCATGGTTGGATGAGGATAATCTCCATCTAAGGTTGAAAAATAATCTACGGGTATTTATTCAATACTCTGTGTTGAAACCCTTCATTTTTGATGAGGTTACAATTTCCTTTTATTTATGTTGAGATGTGTATTGTGTGAGGTCTAATATATTTCTATTTATATTGAAACTATTACATATACCTATGATTATATCCATGTTTTCCTACTATGAATGTATATACTCACCCCTTCGTGGGATTATCCTACATGTATCATATCATTGTAGACTATGGATATATCAATTGTGATAAGAGTGGATCTTTGGGATATATGGTAAATTGGACCACATATAGTGGTCACATTAATAGATAATGATCGGGGTTATCTCAGCATTTTACATTTTGTTTTTTTATAGTTAGGACATCGTTCGGTTTGGAAATGTATTTTCCCCTTATGATTTCATTATTCAATGTCATATTAATTTACACCATAGATGTTTTTCATTTTTTTTAAATTCTAGATATTGTATCCATTTAAATTTTTTCCCTTGGTTGTTCTATTTTTCGATGGTTGTGTGGGGTTATAGAGGTTTCAAGGAAATGCCCCTTCCCCAGGTTTGTTGTTCATTTAGTATTTCTCCCTATTCGATGGCTTGTGGATCCAGGATTGTGGTAGTCATATCTCAATCTCTAGTTAGGGTTGGATCATTGAAGATTCATATAAAAAGATATTTGATAATTTTGAAAGTGATTAGAGTAGTCCCCATATAAGGATTTGGGTGGGATTAGGGAAATAATGTCAATTTTGTTTGAGTGTGTCTCTCAGTCCAGAGAATCCAGTAATTGTACGGGAGGCCGATTCACTATGACCTTGACCACCTTTTCATCGACATAGAATAATGAGACATTATTTATAGGTATTAGTTATTCATGCATCATATAACACTAATTCATTGATTTTACTTCTTGATTCTTATACCTATTTTTCTTATATGTATATTATCATATGATTGTGGTACTTTTTTATTAAATTTTTTGATGCATCTGTGATGACATCCAGCCATGATACGAGTTCTGAATCACGATGATGAATATTTTAGTGACAAAACCTTAGTTCAGGATTCATGGAAAGAGATTAATCATCATGATGGGTATGTATCAACACCTCCTCCTATTGAGTAAAAAATTATCCAAGAAGATTAGGCTGAGGATGCCCACATGCATTACATGCTATATGAGTTCCATTATTAGTTGAAACAAGTTATCCATAGTGATATATATATATATATATTTAATTTATTTGTATTGTATATATTTTGTGTCACAATTCATCATGATCATCAGGAAAAAAATCAGATGGTTTCAATTGAATATAGCCTTTTCACAAAGTATATACGCCCTGGCGAAGTTTCATTGCCTAGATGCATGATGAGTCGACACTCTCAAGGATGGACTTCTAGTAGGTACTCTATGTGGAGTGAAAATACTCTTTATTATTCTTAGTTTAGATTTATAAGCTTATAGAAAAATATCATGGAGATATGACGAACAGGCATCAAGGTTCACATGCCTTACTTAGTACACACTTGACAGGATCCCAGATGCATACATCCATGAATGAATGTTTGAGTAGAAATTCCATAGAGAGTTCAAATGCACGCATATTTCCCTTGTTCATCCCCACCTATATTAGGGTTTTTGTGTGGGAAATGATTATTGAGGGTTTCTTATTAGACTGATGATATGAAGATGGATTTTGAAGTAGGCATCACATGTATGAGTCATCTGCCTCTACTAGCAGGTACTAGAGGGAGGGATGTCAACCTAGGAAACCCCCCAAGGATAAGGATCAAGAATGTGGATAGGGGAAACATAAACGGGCACAAAATTTTGGATATGTGTGATACTATTCATGTGAATGGGAAAGTAATGTTTAATGATATTTCCCAAACAAATGAGCTGAGATGAGTTAGATGGGCGATGAAGGATAGCCCCGATAGAGAAAAATCAATGATCTAGGATCTCCCAAGAAAGGAAATGATAATCACAATGGAAGTGGATTTGGTGTATTAGAAGGATCTATGGTGGTGGATTACTCTGATATCCTTCTACTACCCCTACTAGGAATCCAACATTATCCTCTGAGAGTTGGTTGTCGAGGATATGGACTGCTATAGGATTTGGAGGCTTATGTCCCCATAGTGCATTATATGATTAGAGGTATGATCATTGTTTTTACACTCTTTATTAAGTATTAGTAGAAATAATTAATATCCATTAAATCATCAATATAATCATGGTGGACGAGCATGATCTCATAGTTGAAGTTCCATCCTAATAGCATTGTCTTGAGGTTTATATATGGAACTATTCTTCTTTATATTTTAATACCAACAATGTGAACTTTTTATTGGGGGAGACAAGTTCACGTGGGACCTTTAGGTTATTAAAATTGAAACTTGTCACTGAAAATCATGATTTTATTGGATATCCATGTTTAGAACCAAGATTATGTGTCACTAAATTTTAGTGTTATCCATTCACAATGATTGAATGAGATTCAACTTTATTGGTAGGAGTGATCTCATGGGTGGAAAGGTTGGTTCTATGAGTAAGAGGCCTCCACCAACCACCCATCAATGTTAGAGTCTATCCCATAGTTCACCATTATTTTTAGGAACCTATATTCGATCAGTCACGGATGATTATATGGACGTCTTCCCTAAGGACATTCCAGGACCATCTCTTAGGAGGGATACATAGTTTTTCATAGACATGGATCATGGGACCCAACGTATATCTTCTAGAGAATATATAATTTCCCCTACTGAGCTCTTCAAACTCTGGTTGTAGTTAGATGACATTTGGGAGAAAGGTCTAATTAGGCCCATTATTTACCCCAGTATAACTCCAATGATGTTTATGAAAAGGTGGTTTGGAGAATGAAAATTTTATAGGATTATCCTCACCTAAACCTTACCATGATAATGAAAATGTAAAAAATTAAAATGA
This sequence comes from Viscum album, assembly GCA_963277665.1. Classification (NCBI taxonomy): domain Eukaryota; kingdom Viridiplantae; phylum Streptophyta; class Magnoliopsida; order Santalales; family Viscaceae; genus Viscum; species Viscum album. The sequence goes on along the minus strand of OY728151.1, from coordinate 1,493,702,993 downwards.
TCGATGATAACATTGACTAGTTTTTAGGCATGAGATGCTTCTAAAAGATCGATATCATGTTTGAAAAAAATAAGTGGAGGTTTTGAGATATTGAAATTATAAATATACCGTTCAGATGTCCCTTCCGAAACAATGAATTCTTGGTGACTCCCTTTTCATTGACAAATTACAGTGATATTTTTATGGCGTTGATAAACCAGGAGTTCTAGTGGTACATAGACCAGTATTTTATTGTCATCATCAATGACATACTCATTTAATATAAATTAGTGTAATAACAATTAGAGAACCATAGTAGGGTTTTATATTTTATTCTGGTTCACCAATATTATGGTAAACTAGGAAAGCTATTGTTCATGATTCATGAGGTTAATTTTATGTGGAGTGTAATTTTTGAGGATGTTTTAGCCATGTAACATTCACTGATTGATATATTTATTTCTTGGGATCCACCTAGGAGTGTGTCTGAGGTTCATTGTTTCTTTATCCTAAAAGGGTACTACATGAGGACTGTGAAAAAATCTCTAGGATTCTATCCCCTTTTAATTCCATGATGTGGAATGGAAAGCTTTTTACCTGAATGTAATTGTTTTGGAGGGATTTGTGGGAGTTAATGTTGAGGGTTATGATTTATCCTATGTTGAGACTATCATTGTAACATGTGGAGAATGTAGTGTATTGTGATGCCTCTAGAGATGGTCTTGGTTTTCTGTTGATGAAGTTGAAGTAAATTATCACATATAGGTCGAGGTACTTGAGTCTTCATATGCATAATTACATGTCTCATAATCTAGGTGTGGAAGAGGTTGTATTTTTCCTAAGGATGTGGTGGCCCTTTCTATTGGGAGAGAACATTTTCATTTACTCATACCATTAGATTCCCATGTATAAATTCACTGAAGGAGACATGAACCTATGTCAACAATAATGGATGAAGTTCCCGTAGGAAAATGAGATCTAGATAATCCATACTATAGTGAAGGGAATCATAGTAGTAGATTAACTTGGTAGGAATTTAAAGATTCTATTACTGCAGGATGATTTTGAGTAGATGGAATATTTATAGAGGAACCTGTTGGAGTAGGATGATACAAATTTTTTGTAGTTGATTTTGTTAACTACAATGCTTCTTGATATTGTGATAGTATCCAATCATGGAGTCATCAACTATAATGTCTTATAGGTATTTTTATCCCTAGGTGACTAATTAAATGTATATTCTCATGTAGGGAATAATGTCAACCTTTTAAAGGGACAGATAGTGGTCCAAGTCACAATGTGAGAGTATGTGATGTGAGAGCTCCAAAAATTTCTCCTAATTGTGATTCTGAGTTTGGGGTGATCTGTAAATATATTAAGCAGTAGTTTTGGTTTTTTGTAATTGGACAAAGGGAAGCTAACATCCTCTATTAGATCGTTTCTTATAAAAAGGTGAAGTTCGAGCACCATTTCTCAAAACAGTTGTTGTGACTCCTTATGATCCCATAGTGTAATTGGGATGACATATCGATAGACATTGTGACAATTCATGAAAATTAAATAGAGTCCATGGCACCATGCAGATGATAGTTGACCAAATCAGGAATTCAAAACACTTCCTTCCATCTGGGATCAGATTTTAGTGGAGAGTTTTGGGTTGTCTTATATATGGGAAATTATTTTACTTCCTATGGTTCCCTCGACTGTGGTATCATATTGTGACACATAGTTGACATCCTGGTTGTTTAGAGGCTTGAATGAGGAATTTGGGACCTCAAAATGAATTGAATAAACTTTCATTACAATGTGTATAAGCAGACCAATATTACTATCCATTTATTATATGATATTTTGAGGGATTCTATGTTATAACTCATATAGGGCTTAGAGGATGACTTGACATTGGAATTGTTTGCGTACAAAAAAACATCCACTCTTATATCTGTATGGAACCATTTGAGGCCCTATAAGGGAGACCCTTCTAGATAACAATGTATATGAAATTGATTTCCAAGCCAACTCTTGTGGGTTTAGAGTTGGTACATGTGATGTTGGAGAAGTTGTAGGTAATCTGTGAGCGGATGAGGACCTCTAGGTGATGGAAACAATCATACAAAGTTCACCTTTATATGCCATTTTTGTACATTCGCAGACACCAAATTTTCATGAGTGTCTCCCCAAAATGAGTACTATGGATGCCCAGCTGGTGAATAAAGCTATACTCAATGATCATTAGGTCTTTCTAGATCCCACAGAGGGTTGTTGAGGATACATACCACATATCCCAACCCCCACATCTGTATCATGTGTCCAAAATCTTCAACATTCTCCATCTTAAGCTAAATGTGCATGAACCTATGCATGTTATCGACTAGGGTTAGCGATACATCAATTAGTGAGAAACACTTATAGAAAACCTGGTGGGGATCTAGGATTGGAATGAGAGATTCTTGTGGGGATGGACTATCCCCTAGGTTATTGTGTCATGGATGAATGAGAATGTGCAGGATATTTACTAATAGCAGAAGAGGAAGATGTGGGCATTTTATCCCACATTTTTTTAGTTTTTGATTTTAACAATCTAAATATTGAAGGAGGGAATGATTTAGTGGCATAGTTTTTAATTTTAATACATTATAAATATTCATATATAAATTTCTAGTGATAGAAGATGATACTTTGTGGGATTTCAACGCATGATTTTTAGGAAATTAGTTTTATAAAAATATAAAATATATTTTATACTACATTAATGAGTTTTTTTAAATAAAATTGAATAACTGTTAAAAAATCATATAAAATATATGATACTACGGTTGATTCTGAAACAGGGTTTTATCAAATTAGGGACCTAAAATAGGCTACCTTGACGCTTTCAGTTATCTCTTCATTTGGGAGTACATTGAGATAATTAATTAAATGATTATTTAAATTTATTTAATTATATATACTAATTAGGATTCCAAAAAATATATATTCATGGGGATTTTCCTATAAATATCATCATCACCATGAGACTGACAAGATAATCCCATCTTATCCTTCTTTTCTCCAATCACATCAAACAAAAAAAACTAAGGATTTGAGATGATGGGAGCACTGTGAATGAAACAAAATCCTTCAATAATTAGCATGTACAATATTTAAAAATTAATGAAACTAATAATTTTGAAATAATTTTCAATTTTTTTGGTACTCCCATATTTTAAATTAATTGATCAGATCAACCACCTCCTTTTATCTGTGGAAGTTGTGGTATTTTCATGTGATCTTGTATTGAATTCAATTGGTTATTAATTTTTACATACCCATATATCCCCATGCTTGAGTATTATCCATGAACAATCATAAAATGATCAATTATACCCTTTTGTGGAAATTTTCTACTGTTAATCTTCACATTCCATAGGGATTGTTCCCCATAGTCCCAGTTTGGAATTGTCGGTCAATAACGAGCCTGATCAGACCACTTGAATGAAGACCAATCAAAAAGATTCGGTGGGGTTAATAAATCTTGTATATACATGGGTTTTTTGGGTTATGGTAGATTTTTTATTTATAATGATCTAAATCATGAATGTTGGAACAACTCAAGTCATATGGGATGGGAGGTGAATCCCCCACAGTTGGATAGAATGAGATTTTTGGCCATCATATGTCTATAAATGAACATAACATATAGACATACAATTTTCATTAGTTGATGAGGTTGGATAGGAAGGGATGTAGCCAAGTCATGTGTAAAGATAACAAATTTATATTTCTAGATAAATCACGACTATATAATGTACAGTTGAAGGAACAAATGGTGTGTCAGGACACAGATACACTGACTTGGGATTTAGAGGATTAATAGTATAAAATGATATGTTGGACCCCATCATGCAATGTGACCTCATGCTAGTACACTCATCATATAATATTGGATCTCATAGCCTTGGTCACGACCATGCTTGCTTCTCAACAACATACATGGAATCATATTGAGTACATGAACACATGATGGATACAATGACACTGCCCGACACAAGGGTGGAACCCTGAGTGGATTGGGAACTCCGTGTAGTACCCCCACACTCCATATGTCCCTACACGATTGGTGATCCATGTTCCTATCAGTACATGACCATGGGATGTAGTGGGATAGCATGGAATATAATTTGGGAGTTCATGGTTATGTTCATAGCTAAGAACGCGATGTACCCATATACATGGACATGGATTCAATATATCGATATGTTATGAATATAAGGACATAGAGAAAAACACGGGTGGAAGCCCATGTGGAATGGGCACAAAATGAATCCCCCCAATAGACATGACATGTATCCTTACATGCTTCTACATCCATGTAACACCAGTGACATGACAATGTATTGGAGTAGGACCACCCAATGTGTGGGTTGTCACACATGTTGTTTACCCATTGGATCATTTTGAGTGAAATTGAATAATCTGCATCTACTTAGTTTGAACTCAAATTTTGGTCTATGAGTAGCCTACCCTATGTGTTTTTTCATGCAAGAATCAATTTATTGTGTAATTTTGGATAATATGTGAATATTTCAAGGAACTGGACATATTTTGGGGATGCTTGACAATGAGATCGATCAAGTAGTGGATCACAAGAGACACTATATAGGAACAGTGCCATAAATTTGTGATTGGTTCCTCTAAATAATGAGTGGAACCCGTTATTGAATAGGGAGGAGGTCCTCGATGGACAAATGGAAAACCCCTATTGATCATGGGTGTAGGTCCACAATCTATAGAGTGGAATACCATATAATAATGGGTGTTATTAAACTACCTACTAAGTGAAACCCCCTATCAGATAAGAATTGGGTCCTCGTAAAACTAGAGTGTAACCCACAAACGCATCAGAGAAAGGTTCCTCTATGGATACAGAATAAATTGGACCCCCTATTAGATAGGGTGTGTGACCATGTTTCCCTAGAGTTGAACCACCAGGCATGAGACCATGTAACAATTTAGTGGAACCACCCATCAGTGGGGGATTATTTCATCTAGGGATACCTATAGAGTATAACACCCCCCCAATGATACACTAAGTCATGGGTACTCTATTTCAATTTGGTTCCCCCTAAGATGTGTGTCACTATGGAGAGGTGTTGGTCATCAAACTGCTACTTATGGGAAGAGTCGTGAGAGGTTGGGCATCATTGATGATCTTTTGGAACTGACGGTGAATCATTTCATTGGATGTGGTGTGAGATTTAGATCCCCTTTCTCTCTAACTTTCGCTTCTTTGACTGAGAATATATATACATTGGTATTAAAACATTTTTATTTGATTACCCTCCTTCCTTGGGATTCTAATACGTTCATGGTATTAAATGTGTACTCCGTGTTTGTCTTCTCATGGGTTGATGTTCTCAAGATACTTATACTAGTGGAAAAGTCTCAAAGTTTAGTTCATCTATACACCGTTTTGATCCCCTTGTGATTGGTAGATGTTACTGTTTAACTTGCATTGGGTTGATATGCATCATTTTTTCTGTAGACTATCTTTTTTTCCTATTGTATCTCTAGCTTCTCCTCCTTTAGCATTAATTGAATCTTACTAGGTATATATATACTCATCCATACGTGGCATTTTCATTCATGTGTTGTGTCTTATGTAGATGACAGATATGTATGTGGTAAATACATATGATAATAGAGATATAATGTACTTTGGACTGCATATGGTGTCCACATCATATAGATCACGACACGAGCTCTATCAGAATTTTACATTCAATTTTTTTTCAATTTATGACATCATTATGCTTGAGTGTGTATTTTATTCTATTCTTTTTAGTCGACATTTTCATACCCTTGTACACCATATAGAGTTTTCATTCATGGTTTACATTCTTTTAGTTTCATACATTACATCATTTTATCTCTTGTCTTATGCAATGAGTTTACTGTGTATGTGAATTATTTTTTCAAGGAAAAGAACTCTCTTGGTTAGTTGTGCCATTGGTGATTATCACTAGCCCCTGGCCTATGTATGCAGTCTTAGGGTTGATAACGGTTGATCCCCATAAATTTTCATTCCTGGCATGTATCTAGTATATTTAACAAACAATTTATTATTATTTATTATTCAATATGTAGAAAAAATAGTATTTACATATGTTTCATAATAATTATTCTTGGTTTCTTGATTTCATATATTCTATAAACTTTTATTTGAGATTATACTATGACATATGAATATTAGATAAATATTTATTTCTTAAATTTTTTTTTTAATATTTACTTATTCATTGATGAATAATGGAGTGAAATTAATTTGTTAAATAAATAGTAATTATTTATAAATATTGATAAATACTAAGGAAAATTTACTTTTCATGTTTTGTTGTCCAGTAAGAAATAATTTGCATTGAATATTATTTTAATAAAAACTATGTAATTTAATTTTAAAGTATAGTGAATTTCAAGAAATAATAATATTTTTATATTATTATAGACAAGGGGTTCCGTAGAGAATATTGAAATATTAAAGGTCATGTGGAATTATTAATTTCTGAATGTAGATGTGTATTAATACAATTACTATATTCTTCTAGAGATCCAATTCATTTTCTGTGCAAAAATATCTTAATAAAATACACTTAATTAACCATAGATATTTCTTTACATGGAATATCTCATTATTGTAGAGTGATCCTCCTCCACGACATATATACTTTCCATGGAGATTGAAGGGAACCCTTCATAGAAGTGGTTCATAGGGTGATCAAAGGTGAACAATGATATCATAAGGATAATCTATACTAGCACCTGATGTTTTTTATAGTGGAATTTGATGTTTTTTGGAACACGTTTTGATCACCACTATGTGGAATATATTATATATTCCTATAATGCAATGATGGTATGACATAGATACCCTAACATATTTATAAATGATAAACTAATATCTTCTAAGGTAATTTTTTAACTGCTCAAATTATTTATAAATCATATTTAATGAACATGAAATTTGGTTCTAATGATTATTTATTTTCTAAATTATATTATTCAATAAAAATGATCACAAAATTTATCATCAATTAAATATTATATAAAACATTATTCATCTAAATATTTTGAGTTGAGAAATCCCCATCTAAAACTTCTCCTATACCCAAAACCTATATACATTATACCATAAATATCCATCTATACTGAGTAAATCCTAAAATAATATCTTTAGTACATCCATAATAATTTATTATAAGATATTTTATCTTCATAATAACATTTCAAGGGTTTGTTGGAAGTTATTTAATGGAGTTCTACAGAAGTAGAGCTAATAATCATACTTGGTCTTGTCCAAATCATTTATTCTTATACCTCTTTGATTCAATGATATTACTCATTTTATAATAAAAATATTATTCTCAATATAAAAATGTTATTACAATCATGAAACCATAATTATATACCTCATTTACCTCACATGAAAAATTGAAGTATCACCCATTCTTAAGTATGTTATACCATCTCTCACGAAAGATAAGATTCATTCTCCATCATCATAATTGATGGATTTTTATTATGATTGGTTTAATATTTTTATAGGATATTAATGAAATAAATATTTATTTTTAATTAAAATATCTTATCTATAGGCATTTATTTCCATCTTTTGGAAAATGATAACATCGATCATGAGTACCTGTGGACTAGAAGCATCGTGAAATGATGTGATTAATTTTTTATTTTAATTAAAAATGGATGTTACTGAGGTTAAATTTAAATATAAAATTTCATTTTTATCTTCTAAATGTGATTATATTACGTTGAATAACTATTTACGTTTCTATCAATCCATACATCATAAAATTGAAGCATCTTTCTTCAATACTTATAACCCACCCTCCCCATGAATTGTGTAATTAATTTTTGTATCTCTATATTTTATGGATGGAAATATGTATATATATAAAATTAATATATACTATATTTATACCATTAATAAAATAATGGATATGATGGAGCCTTGAATGATGAAAAATTGAATGAGACTTCAAAATTGAAACATTAATGAAAAAAATGTAATAAGCACCCATAAATATTTATTTCTATATCAAATTTTTAATATAGATATGATAATAGATCATAATTAAATCATAAATTGTATTATATCTATAACTTTGATTCTATAATAAATATATAATAAATATAAATTTATTATACGGGAGGTTCTAACATGAACAATGATAGGTGATATACGTGGTGAGGGGTTTTGTTCTCACTATTTCATTTCTGAAAAACATTCCAAATTCATGAGTTATTTGTTTTATGAGGTTAAAATATGTAATATGAGTTTATATTATAATTTATCTCATGAAAATTAAGTTAATTTAACAATTTATATATGTTTTTACCTTTCATGATTTCATTATTAAAAATATTCAATGGTAGTAAGGTATTTAGTTCCAAATCCCCTTTTATTCAGAAATATTTACTTTTGGATTTCCTTTATAGATATTTTATGATCCATATATGAAAATTACATTAAATTTTATTATAATATTGTTATTTCTACAGAATAAATAAATTATTTAAATGTTCCCCACATTAAATACAAAATAGATCAAATGATTTTTTATAGAAAAACAGATACATTTTTCTTTTTAGGGGAAAATTTTTTCTCTTCCATGTCCATAATTTCTAGAAATGATCAAAAATATGTGTCACTAATATATTATTATTTTTATATGAATTTTTACTGATGATTAATTTTAAATTTACCAATTTGGATTTAATTTTATTTTGATTCTCTCAAGGAGGTACCATTGGATTTTTATGAAAATTTCAAATGAATGATTCATTTATCTTATATAACATTAATATAATTTCCCATTGGTGTGACTTCTCAATTATATAAATATTCATATATAAGTTTCGAAGGAAATTTTAAAATTAAATTTTATTACTTTTAATCTGAAAATTTTATATATTTAATAATTGATTTTGAAATGAAGTGTATTTTCCTCAAGAAATATTCTAGTGATTGTATTAAAGGAATCATAGTCGATGATAAAATCTGTTGTTTATAATTATATTTTTTGGGTTAAATTATCTTATGGTAAATATGATGTTATTTATATGGAAGGTTTATGATTATGTGTTGGGTGGTCCCAAAATTATATAACCCTATAGTTCATTATATAATATTTAATATCTCAGGAGATATATATCGGAAACAAGTCGATTTTATTGATATAGTAGGTGAAACATGTTGATGTTATTGATCCACAACATGAATCAAGTTAATTATTTTGATATACATTATGAAAAAATAAATGTTCTTGATCCAAAATGATAAGTAGTTAGGGATACCTGATCTCCTATAGAAAAAGGGTATTGAAACGTAATTCAGAATAATTTGATGGTTTTAGTTTTTAAAATTTTGTTCTGAAATGGTTTTCAATAATTATGATGGTCTCATGGTTTTATGCCATGAACATTCAGTTTATTATTGAATATTAATTAATAATCACTCTTATTATTCATTTATTTTAAAATAATGATTTTTTATAACATGAATCATATATGTGATCTTTGACATATAGGGTATGAACTTGTATGTTATTATTATAGTATCATACCAATTTTATTTTCTTTCGAATTCATATTATCATAAATTGATATATCCCATGTTTACCCTTATCAGTAATATGCTATAACATTTTCATTGGTTTTAGTTCCCAGATTAGAAATAATATTTTAATTGTGATCCATATATGAATATTACATTGCGATAATATCATTATTTATGATGTCAATGATCCCTCATGAAAGAATAAGATGGTTTATATTGTCTTATAACACACTGAAATATTAAAATCCTCAGATGTGAAACTATGAAATATAATGAATATTATTAAAACAATTATGTAATATTTTTAAATGAAATTCACGGGACTCTGTATTAGATTCCTCTCTAAGGATAAAATTGAATACCATCTCCGCTCTATGTATACCCTCAGGGGAAATACTCCTGATGTGATTAATTTTTCGCTTTCCTCACCTGGATCTATTTCTGTGGGTTTTATGTAACATTTTCAATGGCAATATTCCCTGGGATATCATTTTATCAGTACATATTCTCGGTAAAACATCCACATTACTAAAAATTCATTGTCATTCCTTGTACAAATTGAATTCCGTTGTTAGGCCATGATAGAGAGGAAACAATTATGATCATTAGACCATAATCCTATTATTTGATCAAACCTATCCACATTAGAACATAATAAATATATGGGAAACTAGATGGGGATGCTTATACATAAATCCCACATATTCCATTTTTATAAACCTTTCACCTAGGAATATGTTTTGCATGACTTTAAACATTTTGGAATTAGTCATTATAGGAAGAACATAAGAGGCATATTTTCCTTATCAATTGGATGTGGAATATATTGGTTATAATAAATATTACAATTATATTTATGTATCCTTTCTCATTGGAGTGATCATAACACCACAAAAAACACCACCTCCTAAAGTGATAATAGTAACTAGATTACCATGTTATGTTACATTATAACATATTATCATATATTTAGTGAATGTAATGAGTAAATTAATGATCAATAACCTATAATAAATAACTACTTATATATTCACATACATAGATGGACAATAATTATCAAAAGGGTTATAACTCCCATCACAATAATATTGGAAGGATTTAGGAATATGACTTAACTCTGTGAGAGAGACACAATGTTCATAATAGATCCTCCAAATGGGATTCATGAGGATATCCTCTACTGATGTTAAACAATGTCAATTCCAATGTGTTCCTAAGAAACTTTTGAGGGGAAATCTACCTTTAGAATGTATGTTTGTATGGACCTCACCTACCACATATACATGATCCATTAAGTGTTTATGGTTCTATTGAAAAATAAAATCCTAAACAAACTAAAACAAAAAATCTGAAAAATACGTGGACTATTAAATCTCCAAATTAATTAGGATATATAGTTTGGAAACCATTTTTTATGTTATATTAAAAAAATGATGTACCTAATGTTAATCATTACCTGAGAATAAGATTAATAAAAATAGTATTTTTGGAAATTTTTCAATGTGAAATATTTTTATATATGGATCTCATATTCAAAATGTATAATCTTTTATAATGATTTATTAAATATAATATGATGACATATTCATTCAATAGATGTTTTCATGATTTAGTTGTATCAAAATATATTCCTCGGTGATCTGAAGGACGACATCAGTAAACAATTATCTAAATTACCATATATAAAATGTTATGGACCTGGATTGTAACAACATAGGTAACGGTTGAATAAATAATTTTCAAGTTCATTTGTAGAAATTAATTATATAGTTATATTAATTATAAATTTAATCAATTATTTTAAAGATAAAAATAACCTAGTTTAATTTAATTCATTTCATATAATAATAATTTTAAAATAATATTTATTAAATTATAGAATTATAATTTTACCAAATTAATATAATTTTAGAAATATTCAACCCAAAATTAGATTAGGATGAAATTTTATAGATTTTATGAAATAATAGATTTCTCAATGAATAATTAAACATTGTGTTTTTTGGAAACTATATTTTATCTTCATTTTTTGACAGTGTCAAATTATATTTTAGATTAGATTTGAAATTATAATTCATAATTTCGAAAAATAAAAATTCAACTATTTTATTTGAATTAATATTTTATTTGAAATTGAATAAAAAATATTTTGTACATAACGTGTAATTTTTCATAAAAAAAGTTTTTACCTCATTTTGTGAGTTTAAATTTTAATTTTATTCTTCCAATTTTTTTGATTTAATCCTGAAAAATGGTGTCCATATAATTAATTATAATTTTTAATTTTTAAAAATTACTGTATATATTTTTATCAATTTTTAATATTATTCATAGTAAATTGTTTTACCAGGGTAATGGAAATGTCAGTTATTTATGTGTAAACATAATTTTATAAAGACAAAAAGGTAAGTCAAACACATGAAATTATTTTGTTAGATGAGAATAACGTCGCAATATTCATCTAAAAAATTAATATATGAAATATTCTACCATAGTAGTCCTAACGAAGTCATTATGGATATTTGAGCTGATTATTATCCATATTTCTTACATAAACATAATTTATTAATTAAGTTACAATAACATGGATGAAAAAATAAGGATAAAAATTAAAAAGGATCTTATGAAGTTATGAAATTAATATAATTCAATTATTCTGGATAATAATGAACATGTAATACTATTCAGGCTCATGGTGAGGTAATTTTAATTATAAATCCAATTTTAATATTTCCCTTTCAACAATTCTTTTCAAGTGTAGATCAATTTTTTAAAAATATATTATTAAATAATTTATATTGATATAAAAGAATTATAATTGATATTTTTTTTCTATTAAGTTGTTTATTTAATGGGTTTTAGGAGGAATATCTTTACTTATTTTATATTTAGCCTTTGGGATTTCCAGAAAATTGAAAATTGAATGATAATATTTATAGTATACAGTGTCAATGGTTTATAATTCCTCTGGTACCGATATGTTTTTTATTCCTTCATAATGATTCATGTTTCCCCATAGAAAACCCTAAATTCCTTTCATTTTAGTTATTCTATTATGAATTTTTTTATTGAATGGAATGGGTATTTCAAATATACCATTGTTTCATGAATAAGGGTTATAATGTGTTTTCCAAAGGATTTATTATCATTAAGTGAATGAAAAAAAATGAATTTTTCTGATATTATTCATGATAATTATTTATAAAAAACCAGTGTTTTTGATGAAACTTCTATAATGGATTGATCATTATTATACCTCAATAATATAGGTCAGTAAAATATTTATTATACAAAGGGTGAGATACAATTTATATATCCAATATATTGTATAATTCTTCTTGACATCAAAGGAAAAAAGTTTGTATTTATATACATTGATTTATCTAATGGATTTAATTTGAATTTAGTTATTTCTAACAAGGGCTTAAAATGGGTTATGAATATAATTATCTATGTTTCCAAAAAGGGTTTCCAATGTCATGGTATGGGGTTTAATGTTTTTATATGAGAAAAATGATTGTTTTAATATGAATATTATTTATTTCATATGCTCAATGAATTATGTGACATAGATAAATATTTTATATCTTATAAATTTTTTCATTGGACTAATGTATTTCTAATTTTTTATCACCATTACTAAGATTTTTTTTCACATCCCACATTTAAAAAAAATAGTTTTAAGGATGGGTAAGAACATTTAAGAAGTCTACATGAAATTAATGATGTTTTATCAAAAAACAAAAGAAGGTTTTTATTTAAAATTTTCTCTAATGTCGTAAAAATGATAATATATAGTAGTGTCCACTTGGTTTGAAGTTGGTTATTACATTCAAGTTATAACCTAATTTTCTAAAAAATTGAACCATAAATATCCTTGATAATTTTTAAAATTTAGGTATTTTAGAAAAACTACATTCTATAACATTATTTATGATTATAAATAATAATTTATATCATATAAAAGGTTTATATAAGATTACAGTTTATGATATTGTTAATATATTTTTCTTAAAATATAATATGTTATGGTCATTTTAAAATAATATATTATTTCAATATTCCCATGTTTATTTGTCTTCTATATATCTAGTCAGAATGGGTTTTTACAAAAAAAGTAGAAAACATGATGTAGAACCATATAAAATGTAAAATAAAATTCGAAATCGACATCATAGAATGGTTGGAATTGGAACTGAGCTCTTTTTTATGGTGATTGATTTGTTGAAACATGCTATAAATTATGCTAACATCCACTTTAGAGCTAACCCGTATTCACCACTGAGGAATATGTTGGAAGTTGAGCTTATAATGAACCCAAACCCTTTATATTATTTTGAAATTTTGATCCAATGTTTATGAATAATGGATAATATATCTATAGATTATATTTTAAATAATGGGTTCTTTAGATTGTAAAATTGAAATCGATTCCATTTATCATTTTTAAGGTGGAGTTGATCAATAGTGGCACTAAATTATGAATCATAATGAGAAATATGATATTGATTCCATGGAAATAGACACCTTTTGTAATCTTTTCCACTGGAAATATTTCCCTACATTAGTTTCACTCGTGATGGAGAAACAATTCATGGAATTCAGTAAAAATAATATAAATATATGATATTGGTATATGAAGGAAATTTTATATGTATGGATTGTTACATATATTATATTTTTGGGACCATGATAATGATATTAGTATATATTTCTAACAATTGAAACAATATTTATGAAAATAATTGGAATAAAAATAATTTAAAAGTTATGAGAATACATTATATTTTTTTAATGTTTAATTCTATTTTATGAAAATTATTTTCTATGAGATGAAGAATGAAAAAATTATCAAGGTGGAATGAAAAATATAAGAATACAATTATAATTTCTAGTAGTAATTCATCAATATGATCGATTTGCGATAAATTTCATTTAGTAGATTTATTAATTGGATTTGGGAAGTGTTATCAATGTGTTATGTTTAGTTATAGGTATTATGAATACAATGATAATATTACTAATCAAACCATGAATGGGGTAAAAGATAACTGTTCTATAGTGAGATGATTTAATTGTACTCGGTTTGAACATTATACTAGTTTGGGTATGATAATTTTTACTCATGGTGAAAATTATCATGAATGATAGATAATGGAATAGAACACTATTTTAATACTACTATAGTTGATGTTGGGCTATCAAATGAAGTTGGGATAGGTCTGTAAATGTTAATTCATATTATTCCATTGCTTTTCTTTACTCTTTATCGTTGAAATGCTTAATTTCTATGAAATTATCACATAAATTGGGACTATAAACTCCTTCAAAGATAATAAAATTTTTGGTGAAAACTCCGAGTGGAAATATTAATGAATAAAAAATTTTTATGAATATTAATATAATTATTTTTTGTTTGGTAATAAATAATATTTTTATTAAACTGCAAATATTAGAGTTTAATCAATAATGATAATGTGTTATTTGGTTTGGGAAAGGATTATTTGTGCATTGTTTTTCTCATTAAAATATCAAATTATTTATTGATGATCATAGTTACTCATTTTCAATTAATTCTGGAAGTAAAAATAAGTATACAATCTTTTGATTATATTATTAGTGGGATGGGATGAAATGAGTTATTGATGAATCCTCCATGATATTTTTGACATGTCAACATGTTAAATCTGTATGGAAATTATGTCACGACCCGTCCTCGGGGCCCATGATGTGACTACACCAAGCCCGCCTTCCATAGGCCAGGTGCTGGTGACTAACACCAAAGGAACAGATTTCGATAAAAGGGAAGACATTGCCTTTATATAAGTAACGAAACACAATAGAGTATGCGAGATGAAGTAAACACTTAGTAAACTGATTACAAAAGTAATTACTGGAATGTAAATGGGCCAGAATACAAACCCAACAGAAAGTACAGTACAACAGAAAAAAAAGAACAGCTGCAGTAAAGTAATCAAGCAACCACTGAGTCGTCCTCCATATATCCCACCTGAAGGGTGGGTATAAATGATCTCCTCAGCTCCTCAGGTCCGGTCGTTCTCTCTATGTACGTCCTTCCAAGTGGTCCTCCTCCAGGTACTATCCCGCTCCACAAGACTCCACCTCGATCAGGGCGGTCTATCGTCTGCATCCAACACAACGTGGTGCGAGCATAGCCCATGTAGGGGTGAGTATACAATCATCAGTAGGGACCCCGAGACCCCCGAAGGTCTCCCAGAATTCACAAAGGATAAAACAAAAAGGAAAGATACAAAAAAAGTATCAACCAACTCTACTTAGGTATATGCCCACACATATTCCTAAGTCATTAATTCCAGTTTGACTCCAACTCACGAGCCACGTTCAACCCATTCCACAAAGGAAAGCACAACCCAGTCCACACAGGAAAGAAAGTCAATCACATCGATGATAGTGAATGAAAGTCAAGACACATCACACACAAGTATACTACTCATGAAGAGGGGTGGAGATGATAGATGTATCCTCTGAATCATCTCCCCTGCCAAACCCACGTAGGATCCAAGTATAGAAGTCGTTGCTTCCAAACAAACATAGGATCCAAGTATAGTAACCATCGCTTTCAAACCCACGTAGTATCCATGTACAGTTATCATCACTGCCGAACCCACAAAGGATCCATGTATAGTCGTCCTCGCTGCAGAAACCACGCAGGATCCAAGTACACTCGTCATCGTTGTCGCAGTCGCAGGCAGCTCTAGGGTTCCCGCACACAGCATGCTCGATTCCAGGAGGGTCCGCTCCACGATCCAAGGCGGTCGATATATCAACTGTCACTAAGTCTAGATTTGATGTATCCCGAAGTTCCATCTTGTCAATAAGAACTCAATGTGACAGACGGTGTGTCAATCGGACGCCTGGTCTGAGAGTTATTTGATTTTCCATCATAGGGGTCCGGTTGGTTTCGGGTTCAAACCAAACCGGACATACACAAACTTAATCGAAACATCGAGTGTAATATACTGAACCGACCTTCTCTTTCCAAGGAATCCTACACAATTTACGGTGTGTCGATCATAGGTATGTATCTCAAGATATATCTGTTTAACCGAAATGTTCTGAAAATAGGGGGTCTGGGCCCGGTCCGACCTGGGCCAACATCCCCTGGGTCGGCCCGAACTGGCAGGGCGCAGCCTGGCTCAGTGGGGTGTGGCCGGCCCGGCCCGGACTGCATGGCCTGCGGCCGGCCCGGCCCGTGCGGCCTATAGCACGGCACGGAAGCCGGCCAAGGCTCAGCCGCTGGCCGAGCGGGATGCAAATGGGTTGTGACCCCCTATTTTTGGAAATCGAGGACACAGTGGGGTCTGCACTAATAGCTGGTCATGGGGGGGGGTGACACCCCCCGGTTTCCTGTTAACGGCCGGCCATTATAGCCGGCCGGTTTGTGATCTGCCACAGGACCCAGAAGGGGTCCCGCCTCCTAGAGACGTTGGCGGTCGGCTTCGCAGGCCACCCCTGGTGGTCCGTCGTGGCCTTAGGTTGTGGCACGTCTCACCAGCATGGCGCGACGGTGTCACGCCCCTCCGCCGAGGCCCACTCCGGCCGCGGCCTTCCTCGATCTCTTCGGCGCGGCGCGACGGCACCGCACACCACGACAGCGTCCCGCTCCATCTACGGCCTCTATGTCTCTTCGCGGTGCAACTGCACCACGCTGCCTTCATCACGGCCTTGCATGGCCATGGTTTCTTTCCAATCACCGCATGGTGCAACGGCACTGCGCACCTCCACCTCCAACATTAACGAAGATTAACAAGTTGGAGGGGAAGAGAATCGTCCGTGTTTGTGCTGTCTGGTCTCCTCCCATTACGATGATATCATGCGGCCAAACATTAAGCAACAAAGAACGATGATATATACATGAAAAAATAAACCCTAACTCAACAAAAGGTATCGAATGTCGGGCTTCACAGGGTGATGTTCCGTAAGCGATGACGATGTTCACCCAAGGAAAAAGCGATGTCTCCGCTTTTGTCACGGAGAGAAGATTATTAAAGTGATATGTCATTGGCGAGATCTCATGTCAGTGTCTCCTCCCTTGTCACAGAGGAAGAAGGGGATGGAGAATCCGGGGTTGCCGAGCTGATGTTCTTCTTCGGAGAGTTGGCTTTCTTCAACAAAGGAGATGAAGCATTCTTCGAAACTCAAGAGCTCTCTCCCCAAAATCCCAACACAATAAGAAAACCAAAAAAATAAGGCTTATCTTTATTTTATTTAATCATTCCATGCATTAAAAAATTTAAATTTCAAAACACTTAATTATTTAATTGAAGTGGTTCAATTAATTTTTTAATGTCTGTTGGCAAGAGATATGAGGGAGAGAGAGAGAGAAGGTGGAAAGGTTTCACAAGTAATAAAGAGTTTACAAAATTAAGAGGTGGTTTAAGGAGTTTTAGAGAATGTGAAGGGTTGGGGATCGTGTGGTCCCCACCTCACATTTATCCTCACATGGGAAGTTAGGTTCTTGTGGATCCCATGGTAAATCTCCCATGTAGGATAAATCCACCTTAGACATAAAAATAAAATTGTACCACAATTTTATTCACTTCTCATTTAATCCACAAATTTTAACTTCTTCTCCCATGCAAACGCATCTACGGTAAAAGTCCTCTTAAGAAATTAACGGCACTGCGAGTTCACAGCTACCCTCGAATTTTAATTCCGAGCAACGGTTCAAAAGATAGAAAAACCCGATCGTTCATTCATTTAACGTACCCGAGATAAACATCGAAAATTGATTTCGGGCACACTGGGCCTCAGAATCAAGTGCCTTCCGAAGCCACATACTCGTAAAATTACAGAGTATTTATGAAAAAAATTTCCATGAAAATTTTGTGTCTTTACATTACTTCCACCTCAGGAATTTACGTCCCAGTGAAGTTACATCATATACTAGGGAATCAAATTGGGGTATTGAGCATGCATCTGAGCCTCTCGCTCCAATGTGCTCCCCTGGAGGTTCCCATGCTGCCAATGAAAGTGCACCAGAGGAATCAACCTTCCACATAGGACCCACTCATGTCGATCCTCGATCACCATCAGGTCCTCCGTGAATATAGCTACATCATCGATTTCCAGCTCCCCATGATCAATTATGTGGGTCAGGTTGTGCACTCATCTCCTTTGCTGAGATACGTGGAAGACGGCATGCACCCGGTGCAACTAAGGTGGAAAGGCCAGGTGGTAAGCCACCTCGCCTACCCTACTGAGGACTTGGAATGGTCCGATGAAGCAGGGAGATAACTTTCCACCCCGACCAAATCTCTGTAATCAACGTCGAGGTGAGACCAGTATGAAAACATGGTCGCCATCCTTGAGCTCTTGTGGTCTCCATCTCCTATCAGCATAGGACTTTTGTCTGCTCTATGTAGTCCTCATCTGCTCCTGGATGATCTTCTCATTCTTTGTCATATCCTGAACCATCTCTGGTCCTATGAGTTCTGACTCCCTCGGGTTTGTCCAGTAGAGAGGCGATCAACAAGGTCGGTCATAAAATGCATCGTATGGTTCCATCCCAATGGTGGAGTGGTATTTTTTATTGTACGCAAACTCCACCAAGGGTAGGTGATCCTCCCAGCTGCGACCAAAGTCAACGAAACATGCACAGAGCATGTCCTCAAGAGTTTGAATGGTCCTCTCAGTCTGTCCATCAATCTGAGGATGAAAGGCGGTTCTTAGGAGTATCTGTGTCCCAAATGCCTCCAGCAATCCCTTCCAAAGCTGGGAAGTAAAATGAGTGTCTCAATCGAAGATGATAGTCGATGGAACACCATGAAGCCGCATGATCTCCAGAATGTAGAGGCATCCCATCCTCTCCACTGAGCCCTACTCACTGATAGGTAGGAAGTGGGCCGACATGGTGAGTCGGTCTACGATCACCCAATTGGAGTCGTGTACTCTGGAGGTACGTGGATGTCCCATCACAAAATCCATAGATATCATGTTTCACTTCCACTCTAGGACCTCTAAGGGTTGAACCAAGCCTGAAATAACCTGGTGCACCACCTTCACTTGCTGGAAGGTGAGGCATCGTGATAAGAACCCTTCCACAACCTTCTTCATACCCGACCACTAGTGCTGTCATCTGAGATCCTGGTACATATTCTCTACTCCTAGATATACCGCAAAAGGGGAAGTGTGAAACTACCTCACCACCTCCTCCTGTATTGAAACTGGTACCATGGTACGTCCTCTGAAGAGGATGACGTGCTCTCCTCCTATAGAAAATACATCTGGTTCATGTCCTGTGGATATCTATGCACGTCGCGTCTCACAGTCAACATCCCCATGTTGTGCCTGTCTGGCCTGCTGAAGTAGTGGATGAGTGATTGTGAGTGACTATAGAAAGTATGATCCATCTCTATCCACAAAGGATATCTGCAATGCAGCTAGTTTCTCTATCGCCACTCCATGTAGTTGAATGCCCGATCTCCTACTAAGATCATCAACTACTACGTTCCCCTTACCATGGGTATAGACTATCTTAAAGTCATAGTCCTGGAGGAACTCAAGAAATCGCCGTTGTCTCAGGTTCAGGTCCTTCTGCGAGAAGATGTACCTGAGACTCTGGTGGTCAGAGTATACTGTAAAGTACTCTCCCGTCAGATAGTGATGCCACATCTTCAAGGTGAAGACCACTACTGCTATGTCCGGGTCATGGGTAGCATAGTTCTACTCATACTTCCTCATCTGTCATGAACCATAAGCGATCACTGTCCGTTCCTACATCAGGACACACCCGAGTCTAGACCCTGATGCATCACAGTAAACTACGAACCCTTAGCCCTCCTCTAGTAGCCTCAAGATGGGTGCGCTGGTCAATCTCTATCTCAGCTCATGTAAGCTCTGTTGATATCTGTCTGACCACACAAAATGTTTCCCCTTCTTTTTAAAAGATGAAAGTGGTGCTGCAACTCTAGAGAAGTTTGGCACAAATCTCTAATAGTACCCAGCCAAACCTAGGAAACGCCGCACCTCCATCACAGTCTTATGTGGCTCCCAAGAAAGTACTACCTCGATCTTCGCAGGATCCACCAAAACTCCCACCTCAGAGATGACGTTCCCCAATAATTGGACCTCTTGAATCCATAACTGAAACATTGAGAGCTTACCATAAATCTAGTGCTATCATAGTGTGTCCAGTACATCCCACAAGTGGTAGGCGTGCTCCTCCTCAGTAGTCAAGTAAATCAAAATGTCCTCAATGAAGACTACGACAAATCGATCGAGGTAAGGCTGTAAGATACTGTTCATGATACTCATGAACACTTCTGGAGTGTTGTCTATGCCGAAAGGAATAACCAATAACTCATAGTGGCCATACCAACACCTGAAATCCGTCTTTTTCACATCCTCATCTCGAAATCTGAGTGGATAATAGCCCGACCTTAGGTATATCTTCCGAAACCATCGTGCTCCCTTGAGCTGATCAAAGATTTTGTCAATCATTGGGAGTGAATAATTGTTCATTAGGGTCACCTGATTCAGGCGACAGTAGTCGACACACAATCATAAGCTCTCATCCTCCTTCTTGGCGAATAAATTCAGAGAAGCCCAGGGTGAAACACTGGGTCAGATGAATCCCTTTCCCTGCAAATCCTCCAACTGTACCCGCAACTCACGATGCTCGATAGGAGAAATATGATATTCTAGAGTGGATATCAGGGTTCTCCTGGGGTATAGGTCAATATGGAAGTCTACCTCTCTGTGAGGAGGTAGTCCCAGAACATCATCAAGGAAAACGTCCGCATACTGATCCACCACAATAGGAAAACATAGACTCCACACATTAACCGCTCTGAGGATGAGACTAGACAACTGATGTGTGATCAGTTTCCCTCTCCCTTGCGTAATCCCATCATGCATGGAAAAGGCTCCCTTCTCATTGGTGAAGGTGAACTTGCTCCCATATGTGCGGACTTACCGCCCTTTGCGCCTAATATAGTCAATCTAGGCATGGATTGTAGATAACCAGTCCATACCCAAGATGACGTCGTAAGGCCTTGACCCCACTACAAGAAGATCCCAGCCGAAGCTCTCACCTCTTAGAGTAAGCTCACACTACAGGCACCATTGTGTAATAGTCGAGTCTGCTCCCATGGGAGTCTCTAGATATAAGAATCGAGCCAATGCCTCTGTCGGAATCTCCGAGCTCCAAACATGGGCAGCGAAAATAAAAGAAAGGCTCACTCCTATGTCTATAAGAACTGCAGCATGGGAGGAGTAGACACAAATAGTACCACGAATCATTGCAGGTGTGCCATGATCATAGGCCTCGACTTCCTGGAGTCAAGACTGCCCATGTCTACCATCTCCCTGTGGGCGGGGTGGTCCTCTTGGTGGTGGTGGTGGTGGTAGAGCCTTGAAGCGTCGTCCACCACCTGCTGCTCGGCCATCTCCTCTGCCTCATCCGCTATCTCCCTACGGAACACCACGATCAAACCTATGCCTTTTCCTGTGTGGTCCCTCAACTGTCTGCCTCTCCTCTTCATGGTGGTTCGGGTAGTCACGAGCCATGTGGCCCTGCCCGCCGCATGCATAGCACTGCATGCCACTCGTATGACAAGCTCTACTGCGTGTGCCCCGCACCTCCGAACCAATATCCTGAGGTCTCCCACCTGATGGCCTGGTCCGCTTAGACCTCTGCCTCATCTGTCTACTTTAGGATGCAGAAGACTCCACTACGTGTCTCCCTACGGTAGGCCTTGCTGCCGGAATAGGCTCAGCAAAAATGCTCTCCATAAGAAGGGCTTGCTCCAGTAATCCTGCCTATGTCGGAATACTAAGGTAGATAATCAAAGCTATGATCCCATCCCTCAGTCCGTGCTTGAAGGTTCGGGACCAGAAGAATGGGTCCTGTACCATGTCCGTGGAGTAGCGCGAGAGGTCGATAAATCTCGTAGAGTACTTGGATACTTTCATGCTGCCCTGATGCAGCTGTAGTAACTCTTGGATGCGCACCGCACGGAGGGTGGCTGGAACGAACTCTGAGTTGAAGAGGCACTCGAAGTCCGTCCAAAGTAGAGATGCCTTATCGTACACCTCGAGCATCAGGCTCCACTATCTACCTGCTACTGCATTTAGGAGACTCGCTGCAATGATCGCCATAAGATTTGCTGGTGTCCCTACCAATCTGAAGACTCGGACGATAGCCTCCAGCCAATCCTCAGCCGCCTGAGGGGTCTGTCTCTCCACGAAACTGGGGGGCCTCTGTTACTGAAACTCATGAAATGCACTCAGGCGACATGCACTCTCCACTGCTGAGGCTGGTGGTATTGGTGGCCCAGCGAGTAGAGGTACCGCTGGTGCCTCCACTGTAATGGGGCCCTACACCGAGGCCTCATCACTCGGTGGGCTGCCATCTCGCATGTGGCTCAGAACCCTAGTTGGCTGCCTTTGTGGAGACATACTGAAAAGTAACAGGTGCACCACACTTTCTACAGTATACCAGGTCATCTGACACAACGTAATCACAAATAAAACATTTTAGACACACATGCAATCAATGTTTTTGTGCACTAAATCAGAAATCAGAAGTCAGGGTCCTTGTGTCTGGATAAGTCAGCCGCCGCACCAACATTGGACTCCGAGGACTGATAACCACACTCAATAACCTTAAAACCATTTCTTTATAGGAAGAAGTTAATAGTGTCATGAGTTATGTGGTATAACTGACTCCTCTGATACCAATTTGTCACAGCCTGTCCTCGGGGCCCTTGTCGTGACTACCCCAAGATAGCCTTCCAAAGGCCAGGGGCTGGCGACTAGCACCAAAGGAGTAGATCCAGGTAAAAGGGAAGTAATTTCCTTTATATAATTATAGAAACACAATATAGTACACGAGCTAAAGTAAACAATAATTAAAATGAGTACAAAACTGAGTGCTGGAATGTAAATGGGCTAGAATACAAACCCAACTGAATGTACAATACAACAAAAAAGAAAGAACAACTAAAGTAATGTAAACCAGCAACCATTGAGTCGTCCACCGGATATCCCACCTGAAGGGTGGGTACAAATGACCTCCTCAGCTCCTTGGGTCCATCCTTCTGCTCCGTGTACGTCCCGCCACGTCTTCCACCTCCAGGTACCATCCTACTCCACAAAACTCCACCTCGATCCGTGATGTCTGTCGTTTGCATCCAACACAACGTGGTGCGGGCATAGCCCATGCAGGGATGAGTATACGATACTCAATAGGGACACCGAGACCCCTGAAGGTCTCCCAGAATCAACAAAGGATAAACCACAAAGGAAATACTCAAACACAAAGTATCAACCAAATCTACTTAAGTATATTCCCATACATATACCTAAGTCTTCAATTCCAGTTCTGCTCCAACTCACGAGCCCAAGTTTAACCTAGTCCATATAGGAAAGCCCGACCCAGTACATATAGGAAAGAAATTCAATCAAATCAATTATAATGAGAGAAATTCAAGACTCATCTCACACAGTTATAATACTCATGAAGAAGGGTGGAGATCATAGATGTAGCCTCTGAATCATCTCCCCTATCGAACCCACGTAAGATCCAAGTACATAAGTCGTCGATGCCGAACCCATGTTGGATCCAAGTACAGTAACCATCGCTGTCGAACCCACGTAGGATCTATGTACAATTTTCATCTTTGCTGAACCCACGGAGGATCCATGTACAGTCGTCCTGACTTCCGAACCCATGTAGGATCCAAGTACAGTTGTCATCGTCATCGCAGTCGAAGCCAGCTCTAGGGTTCCTGCACACAACACGCTCAATTTCGGGAGGGTCCACTACACGAGCCAAGGGGGTCAATACATAAACTATCACAAAGTCTAGAGTTTCTGTATTCCTATGTTCTTTCTCGTCACTATAAATTCAATACGGCAAACAGTGCGTCAATCGGACGCCCGTTCTGAGAGTTATTGGATTTTCCGTCCAAGGGGCCCGGTTGGTTTCCGGTTCGAACCAACCCATCCGTACCCAAAAATCACCGAAACCTCAAGTGTAATATACCGAAACAACCATCTCATTCCAAGGAATTCTACACAAGTTACCGTGCCTTGATCGGAGGTCCGTAACTCAAGATATATCCGTTTAATCGAAACGTTTTGAAAATACGGGGTCTCGGCCCGGTCTGACCTGACCAAACAACCCCTGGGTCTGCCCGAACCGGGTCGACCCATCTCGGATCCGGGTCCCACCCGGTTACACATGTCCAGGCCCGAGTGGCCTACGGCTGGTCTAGCCCGTGCGGCCTGCGACCCGACTTGGAAGCCGGTCGCAGCTCTGCCGTTGGCCGATCATGACACAATGTAGGTGCAACCCCCAGTTTTTAGAAATGGCGGACCCAGTGGGGTCTTCCCTAGTAGCTGGTAGGGGGTTTACACCCCCCTGGTTTCCAGGTAATGGACTTCCATTAAGGATGGCCTTTTTGTGAGCGTCCGCGGGACCCCGAAGGGGTCCCGCCTCCATGAGACGCCGGCGGTCGGCTTGGCCGGCCGCCCCTGCTGGTCCGTCGCGGCCTTAGGACACGGCTCATCTCACCGACGCGACGTGACGATGCTGCGCCTCTCCTCCGGGGCCCACTCCGGCCGCGGCCTTCCTCGGTCTCTTCAGCAGAGCGTGATGGTGCCGCTCCCCGCTGCCATGTCCCGCTCCAGCCGCGGACCTCTATGTCTCTACGCGGTGCAACGACACCCTGCCGCCTTCGCCACGACCTTACATGGTCGTGGTTCACTTCTGATCACCATGCGGTGCAACGGCACTGCGCTCCTCCACCTCCATCATTAACGAAGATTAACAAGTTAGAGGGGAGGATAATCTTCCATGTTTGTGCGTTCTGATCTCCTCCCATTACGAAAATATCATTCAGCCAAACTTTAAGCAATGAAGAATGATGATGAAGAATTGAACAAAAAAATAACCCCTCCCTCAACAAAATGTATCGAATGTCAGGTGTCATAGAAGGCCGCATCGTGGGGTGAGGTTTCTTATGTGACGACAGAGTGCGCCCGAGGAGGAAGTGGTGTCTCCCCTTTTGTTACAGAGAGAGTATTATAAGTCGAGATGTCGATGGCGAGATCCTGCGTCGGTGTCTCCTCCCTTGTCGCGGAGGATTATGGGGATGAAGAATCTGTGGTCATCGAGAAAATTTTATTCGTCAGAGAGTTGGCGTTCTTCAACAAAGGAGGTGAATCATTCTTCGAAACACAAGAGCTCTCTCCCCAAAATCCCAACACAACAATCCAACCAAAAAAAATAAGGCTTCTCCTTATTTTATATAATCAATCCATGCATTCAAATATTTAAATTTAAAAACACATAATTAATTAATTGAAGTGGTTGAATTAATTGTTTAATGTGTGTTGGCAAGAGTTATGAGGGAGAGAGAGAGAAGGTGGAAAGGTTTCACATGTAATGAAAAGTTTACAAAATTAAGATGTATTTTAAGGAGTTTTAGATAATGTGAAGGGTTGGGGATCGTGTGGGCCCCACCTCACATTTATCCTCACAAGGGTAGTTAGGTTCTTGTGGGTCCCACCCTAAATCCCCCATGTAGGATAAAACCACCTTAAATATAAAAATAAAATTGTACCAAAATTTTATTCACTTATCATTTAATCCAAAAATGTTAACTTCTTCTCCCGTGTAAACGCATCTACAGTAAAAGTCGTCTTCAGAAATTACTGGTGCTGTGAGTTCACTGGTGCCCTCAGATTTCAATTCTGATCACCAGTACAAAAGATATAAAAACCCGCTCGTTCGTTCACTAAACGTACCCGAGCTAAACTTCAAAAATTGATTCTGGGCACACCAGGCCTCAGAATCAAGTGCCGTTAGAAGCCATAGACTCGTAAAATTCCAGAGTATTTAAGAAAAAGCTTTCCTTGAAATTTCAGGATCTTTAAAAATTACTAAAAGGGATAATTTATCCTTATCTAATTAAAAGGTGGACATATGAATATATATCAATACATTTCATGGTGGTATTATGAAAGACCTCCCTTTATAAAAGTAGTATTATGGTTATTCTTAATTTACTAACTAAATATTCACATTTTATACCTATTTATGATACCATATATTTGGATCCCCTTTATCGATAGAACATCTAAGAGATAATAAGGATACATGGAGTTCCACTCTCCGTTTTCTCTAACTGTTATCCCATATTTATGTCTAATTCTTGGAACGTTATTCAGATGTCATCAGGTACTGAATTAAATTTAATTACAACATTTCAATTTCAATACAATAGATAGCATGATAAAATAATTCAAAACATGAGAATTATTTTTTTTCTTGTTTTATGGATTCGTAGGGATATTGGGGTCATTAATGTTAACTACATGAATTTTTTTATAAAAAAAATCTCATTCTTGTATATATATTGTACATTTTGAGGCAATATATGGAGGGAAGTGTAAAAATACCACATTTTTAGAGGAAGTAGGGTAATGGAAAATAATGTTAATATTATTTATCAAGGAAATTGTTGATATTGTTAACATTATTAGACAATATATTGTTATGTCTTAGAGTAGGAAGAAAATTTAATTAGATAATCCTAGGAGTGATCTTTTTTTCATAGTAGGTGATCTCCTTTTTCATAGTGTATCTGCCTGGAAAAGATTTATGTATTTTGGTAAAAATTGGAAGCTAATTCAATGTTCCATTAGAACACATGAAATTCTGAATAAAGTTGGATCATTTGAGAACCAAGTGGCCATACCTATTGTTTTATCTTATATAAATAATTTTTTTTTCATGTTTCTGTTCTATGAATCTATATTCCAGATTCATCTCTTATTTTGTAACCTTAGGAAATTAGTAAAAAGATAACCTTTCTTTTAAGGAATATCAAGTATAGATTATTGACCATATATTGAATGTTTTGTGGAATAATGTGATTCATTGTGGTAATGTTTAGTTGAAAAATCATATTGATTAAGAAGAAACATTGTAATTTAAAAATACTTTGAAACAAATATATCTGTAATTTTTTTAAAAAGTAAATAATATTATGTGAATGAGATTTCGAAAATGGGGAATAATGAAGCAACCAAGGTAATGATAGAAATATTCATGTTCTTGTTCATTTTTATTCTTAAATTAGACATTTATATCCATTAAAAATATATTAAAAAATAGAAAATAAAAATTACAATGTATTTTAAATTAATTTACCAGAATTATTTACTTAAAAAAATTTAGAATAATATATATATTTAATTGAAAATTATTTAAAAATATAAATTCATCAATAAAAAGTTATCATTGAATTAATATTTTAATATTTTCTAAAAAGGATGAGTTTACAATGAATACTAAAAAAAAAAATTTTTGGAAACTATATTTTTTTAATGTATCTGTAACGTAATACAATTTTTTGTATTACTATTAAAATTTAACTGATAGTTTTTTTAATTAAAGTTAAAATATATTATTTCCATTAAATTTTATACATTAATATTTTATCAAAACATTTTAAAAAAGGAAGACCACTTTTCCCAAATAAATAATGTTTTCAATTACCTTTTATGTGATAAATTTTAAATTAAATATGATGATTTTTGTGAATTGGAACACAAAAAATTGATTCATTATTTCAAATTTTGTGGACCTAATTTTGTTAATATGGCTATTTAATTATTATTTAGTATGAATAGTAATCATTATTTATTTTATTCACATGCTATGGTTAAAATAGATTATCTAAGGGTAACAATAACATGATAGAGAATAAAAAGTAGTCCAAAAATATTTTTTATGAATATATTTCCTATATAATTATAAAAAATTTAATATATAACCTCATTAACTATATTAAACCTATCAATTTTATCTTTTTTACAAGATCTAAATATCATTAAATCCAACTTAAAAATTAATGATTATATAATTTATTATAAAATGTAAGTAAATGTATTAATAAACCTGACTACGGATATTAAGTACATTAATAATTAACATAATTCTACTTTTCAGGAAAATAAATAACATTCATGATGATTCATACTCAAGTTAGGGGACATTCTTCAAAAAATATTATTTTCATGTTTCCTTTGGATCTCAATTTTCTTCATTTCCATGTTTTAAAAGACAAAATGACATAACAGTTTTTTATACAAGTAAAATAATTATAATGGATAATTTATGACTCATTAATTAATTTAAATAGTTTAAAAATGAATCAAAATAAATATTTTATATATAATATTTTTACTTTATTTAACAAAAGAAAACAATATATGATGTTTTACTGTATAACACTCCATTTTTTGTCACACTACTCTAATCATTATTTGATGTTTTAATTATTTCATAAGAATTCATATTTAGTTAAATTAATGGGCCTCTTTCACCTGATTTTGGGTATTCTAGTTTTCAAAGAAATTATTAAAATTACATGGTATTTCAATTTATAAATTTATTTTGAATATGGTTTCAAATAGTTTATGATCATTCAGTTCATGAATAATTTTTTTATCTGATAATTGTTACTTAATAATTTTATATGATAAAAATGTGATGTCTATTCATAATATATGACAGGATTAACATTACGATATATAGTGAATATGGGTGGGCCATATAATGAATATACAAATGGTGATCACCATTATATTTATCCAATAAATTAGGTAATGTTCCATGCCTTCAAAAATAATACAGAGGGAGGTGACTAGTTTATTTTATCTTATGGATATAATTTTTATATTGTTATTTCTAAAACAATAATAAAATGTGTTATGAATCTGATGGTATGTGTTCCCCAAAAAGTGTTTCCAATTTATTTTTGTGGTTTTTAAGTATTAATTTAAAAAAAAGTGTATGTTTTTTCATATAGTACTAATTTAGTTCGTGTAATATATGTGTTATGTGATAAAGGACTTTATTTTATAGGTTTTGATGTTTTTATAGGGATGATAGATTTCATTTTTCCCCTTACAATGATTTTTTTTCTAATCCCATGTTTTAAAATTATTTCACCATTTTAATGGATGTGTATGAATAACGAATAAGTCAAAATGAACTTCCTGATGATTTTTTTATTAAACTAAAATGTCATTCATTTTAAATTTTGTACATTTTTGATGAAATGGATACTCATTTAAAATTTACACTTGTAATTTATTATATTATTATATATGAGTTCAGGCCTAATTCTCTAAAAATATAAACCGTAAATTTTGATTTAATATTTTCCATTATGATGTTTCCATTAGTTTATGTTTAGAAAGTCACAAACACATTTTTCTTAAGAGAAATTTTCCTTCCCAAAGAATTATTTTCGTATGTAAAAATTTATTCTCTAAGA
The DNA here is from genome assembly GCA_963277665.1 of Viscum album. Classification (NCBI taxonomy): domain Eukaryota; kingdom Viridiplantae; phylum Streptophyta; class Magnoliopsida; order Santalales; family Viscaceae; genus Viscum; species Viscum album. The sequence continues at coordinate 1,493,673,065 of OY728151.1, read as the reverse complement.
AATAATTTATCCTTACCCTTGGTTTTTAATGTCTTATTTAATATCTTCTCAAACCAAGTATAACCATTTTTTCATAAGCCAAATAATAGGATTCTTACCTATATTTAAGCCTTAGAGATTCGTAGACTCTGATTTACCCATAATTCAGACTCCAAATTCTCTAGAAGTCAGTCTCTGAATTCTAGGAAATCTAAACTTCGAATTCCCCAAAACTCAGACTCAAATTCTTTGAAATTAAGACTCTAAATTATTTTAAAATTAGACTAAAAAATCTCTAAAATATAGACATTTATTTATTCAAAATTAATACTCCAAATTATTTGAAATTCAAACTATGAATTCTATAAAATTCATACATTAAATTCTATAGAAATCGTATAATGAGTTCCCTGTAAATCAAGATCATATTTTTCTTATTTTTAGAGATCAGTTTCTAATTTTCATAGTTTCCTATTATTTATATTTGTTAATATTACATTACATTGTTAACATATTTGTCATTTTTATCATTTCGTAGTTTCTTAAAAATGATATTGTTTTCCTTAAATATTTTTGTTTCATTCACATGACATAGTTTCTCATATTTTGTAATAAAAAATTATTTCATGTAATATATTTTAAATTAAACATTTGCTGAGTGAGACGTGTACAGGTCCCTTCACGATTGATGAAAAAATATAGCTATTTTAGGAAGATTAAACTATGGATTTACATTCCTATAAATAGGAGGACATTTTAACGAGCTCAAAGAAATTCATGAACACAAATATTGTGATTCTATGAAGCTATTTATAGAGAGATAAACACTCTCATACATTTTGTGATATTTAGACATCTTGTTCAGTCATGAAAAACCTGTTTATCAAAGTGAAATTATGATGGTTGATCAATCCGTGTATTGGAAGACAATTGTGCCGACAACCTTAATGTTCGTGGGCATGCACAGAGAGAAAGAAGAATTATGATATTATTATTGAGGGATTACACTAGTTTGGGTAAGGGGGACTTTCTTGAATGTATATATCAATATACCTTTAATCTTAGGTTGGTGGATACCCCTCTCTTTAGGTGAAAAGATTTCCTACTTATTTAATATTTCTTGTTACACATTTCATTCGACTATATTTTTGTAAAGAAAAATATTATGAAATTCTTTTACATTATTGTAATTATACATAGTTTGAAAAATAACGATTCTATACACATTAATATAGAATATTTCTCTAAGTAAAACCTGTTTAATTTTTTTTTGTTTAACTTGTTTCATTTTATGTTTCTTATAATTAGACCTAGGCCTTTCCAATTATCCCTTTGAGTTAGAAAAAAATGGGTATTAGTGAATTTACCTTGTTTAACATTGTAAAACATATATTTCCAATTAGAATGCAAAGGGAACTTTTTTTAAAATTACAATTCACCCCCTCCCTCTTGTAAAACCTTAATATTTTGATCATATAGTAATGATCCATGGGAATGTAATAAAATTAACCCTTGGTTAAAAATGCATTTTTACATAATTATAAAAAATGTCTCATATATAGCCGACCCCTAACATGTTATAATTGTGACCCTTGAATCTATATGTGAGAGTCTCCTTAAAATGATTCCTCACATTACTCCCAACCAGATGAAAGCTAAAATAAAACTAGTGGAATATATATGAAAATCTATCCCATTCAATAGTATTTTACTAGAGTATAATAAATACAATATTAATTATATTACGAATAAATATTATGAAGTTAAACATGATAATAACACCAAAAAAATTAAGAAATATAAATTTTTAATGTTAAATTAATCATTTCAATAAATTTACTTACATGGAAAAATATATATATTTATCGTTACATGAATCTCAATTTGGGGATTATGTTATATGAAACTCTGATTTTTGATTTTGGTACATGAAACATTTTCCTCAGTGTACAATGCATGCAACAAATAGCTTAGCTTATCTTACACTAAACATTTTGTTTAAATGAAACAATATATGTTATAAAAATATTATTATTTAATATGATATGTATGATATCGATATTGGAGTGAAGGACAAAAATATAATAAAATAAATTGAGAGAATATATGTATTAAACATGAATATAATTTTAATTCATTTTTTCCAATTAATTGTGACATAAAAAATATATATTTTAATACAAAGTAAATGTATTTCATAAAACTATTTTTATGAAAATAGACATGTTTTTATTGAAATATTTAACCAAAAAACCTTTTTGAATAAATTTTTTTAAACATATATATTATATATTCAATAAATTTGTTAGCATTACTATGATTTTTTTGTAGATAATAATTAAAAACAATTCAATTTCTTTAGTTTAAAACTATATTTTTTTAAAACATTTTTATCCCCTCTTAGAAACTACTTTTTAAAAAAATTAATCATTTACCAACATTATTTTATATAATCAATTTAATTTTAAAACGAATATTTTCTTTATTATATTATGTTTACTTTTGGAGAATATTATAAAATGATTATATTTTTATGAATAGTGAAAATAAAAAATTTAAATTTAATATTATCTTTTAAAATTAATTATAATGATAAATGACATTATAATTTGGATTTAAATTAAATTTATTTAAATTGTATATAATTTAAACCAATTATTTAAAATTTAATCAATTTTATATTGAAATTGTATATGAAATCTCTGTAAAAAATTTAACATTTTCTCATTGAAAACATGATTCCATATATGTATTACAAGACTAATTGTAAATTAATTTTTTTGAATTAAATGAAATAAACATGAAAAAATGGATTCCATATTTGTATCATAATTAAATTATACTATCATAAAAGGTAGAATTATTTTTTTATCAATATGAGTATTGAAAATATTTTTAATTATTTACCTGTGTTAAGGTAAAAATGGGCTAACATGGGGTAAAACTAAATATGAAAGTCTCAAAATATCCTAAATAATTGTATTAAATCAATGGAATGGAAATACATAGAAATTATCATATATAAGGATCATTAATACTACATTTTTTTACCCTTCGTGAATATGTAAAATATGGGTATACTAATTTCATTTAAAATTTAACTATTATGATAAAACCCTCAAATTCAAAAGTCCAACCCATATCATCTTTTAATCACACAATGATACCACATGAATCACCATATACATGAAAAAATAAACCATACACATCACCATATAATCCTATAATAATTATATTGGAATGAAATCCATCATAAGAAGTACTTTGGTGAAAAACTAAAGAGGTTACACAAATAAGATGTAGTATTCTTCAATTGGCATTTTAACTTTTTTTCATCATCAAAATCATTAAATTATTATAAAAACATTATGATATAAAAATTATTGTGATTAAATAAACTTATATTATTTATTTTATTTTCATGGCCTCTTACCATATCCACTTCCATCAAATTAGTTAGGAATTCATTGTTTGTGGGTACGAAAGACTGTGATATCATGAGCTTATATCATTCATTTTTACATTAATAGCTACCATGGTTTGGTAGGATGATGGATATAAGGTAACTATATCATAATTGTAACATAATTATACATATATAGTCTTTATTTGTTATATACCTTTTTAAATTTCTATTCCCTTGGTCATATGATAGCATCATTTTGTGTATAGTGAACTACAACCACATGAAGTGAAGTGATAAATTTTCATTAATTTATTAAATCTATTATAATAATGATAAATGAAATAAATATGTATTGTATAGAGAAAATAATAATAATAATAATTTAATAGTTCATATTCTGAAAAGAAAATATTTCAGTTTGTTTATCTTTTTACTCATTGAAATATGACAACGTCGTTCGTGTATGTTTAGCCTATCGCCTTTACAATTTTATAAGACTCCCTTTTCATCACCAAAATTTCAGGATTATATGTATTAGTATAATTAAGGAAATATAAATTTATTTATGAAATTTTAAACATTATGGATAGTTAAAATATTTCTTAACACCTTTCCATAATGATGAGTAAAAAATAGTAACATTACTCATGCATGTGTACGACCTACCATATCCGTGATCATAACCTACATAATTTTACAAAAAATTCATTAATGGTTTGAATTAATAAAAAAAATTATATATATGATGATGAGTAGTTATTTTTATTCGGTATATGATAGAACAATTTTAAAAATATTAGGAAAAAACAAAAATTAAATGCATATATGAAAATATAAGCAATTATTACCCAAAACGTGACATTATCATGGAATTTTTCATAAAAAAGTAATGAAAAAACATATTTAAATTATATATTGTCTTATAAATATTATTAGGTCTATTTAATACATTTATAATAAACATATATTTATTACGATGTTTTTTCTTACAATAATGAAGGAAGTTGAGACATATGCTAAGGGATTCCTATTCTCCAATTAGGTTCTAGGATACAAATGAAAATTCAATACTGATTTCATTAACATGGTATATATACTAATAATATTACATTTTATACAATTAATACACTTACTATTAGTATATTTAATGTTTCATCTTATGTTATTATTTATTTGGAATTATGATTCAAAATATTACAAATGTTATAATGGATTTTCATCTCACTTTATAATAATGTGCGAGAAATAAGAGATTCACCAAAAAATTACTTTATGTTGTTTTCATGATAACCATTTTATAATATTATTATTTATTAACTTACTATTTATTATTTACATATCCATTTTTATATCTCTATCATGGGATTTATGGTTAAAAAATAACCAAAATAATAATAAATTTTTATATCAATTTGTCTTCTTTGAGACATATGTTATGTTAGGAACATATATAATTTTATTATTTTTATATACAAAAATTTTTACGTTAAATATCATGATTTTATTTCGCACCATTATTTTTATGTTTCCTTTAATGATATTTCTACTACATTAAAATGTTTCAATGAAACAAAAGCGGTATGTTTTTAGCTCAAAATCTCATCATTTATTGGGAATTTTTAAGATTATTCATATAATGATAAAATCATATGATATATTTCTGAAGAGATTATTTTTTATAATAACATGGTTATGGTGTGAGAATAAATTATTTCCCTTCATTTTCTGTCGTTATGTACTCATGTGTTAAAAAATAATATTTTTATTAAAAATCAATATTTTGGCCTGAAAAATGTTTTCATAAAAACCATGATTACTAAAATTATTATTTAATAAAATATTTTCAAATGGATCATAATGACATACCAATTAAATTTCAACTCATTTTTTTACACTTAAAAAACATGAAAATAATCATCATGATATTTTCTAAACAATTATTTATTGTTTTTGATCGAAAACATTAAACAAAACATTAATTTAAAATTTACATCATAAATATAAATTACCATCAATAGGAACACTATTTTCATTTATATTTTTTCATGGTTATTTTATATTATTTTTTCACAAATTTCGTTAGTAATTCATAGTTTTAATAATATAATTTCAAATAAAATTTGTTCTCCTAATGTAATATTCCATGAAATACTTCATAATCTTTATCAACGTAAGAGTAAATGAATAATGTAATATATTATTTTCTATTTATATGATTAAAGGATACCATTATTATTATTTCATTGAATTATTTTTTATTAAAAATGGAATATTAAAAAAAATTTATCCTATACAGGGCACACCAAGATAAAGTTCTTATGAAACTAACTTCCTTTTTACATTCATTATGCTTTGATGAAATGATGAAATGATTATGAAGCATAAATATTTTACGTAGGTTATGTAATGATGATATTTCAGAAAAAACCATTTTATTATAGGGGTATTGATATAATGAATGTTATATGATCTTTTGGAATCAACCTGTATGATTTTAATAATATGGTGGTTGTGTCTTATTACCACAGATGGTTGATAGATTAAAACCAACATGGTAATTTCCTATATTTTCCTATTTTGAGTAGTGAAATAATATATTTTATATCATCCTATATATGGTACCCATTAGTATATCCCAAAATATAAAGCATGTATAAATGTACTTTTTCCAATCTTGTCAGACGGTACATAGGAGTTTTACCAATCCCAAAATAGGGAACACCAAATTCTATCCCATGCATGAAAGATCATACATGAGATGTTATCCAAAAATATAAATATAGTACAAGATATGTTACATTATGTCTAAAAAGGGTACATTTTATGTTATCATAATTATAAAATAGGTACCCAAATATTGTCACATGCCGAACATAATATCAATGTTTTGGTTGATAACCTTGAAATTACATTTTCTTAGCTTATGTGTATTCCACAATTCTATATCTTATTCCAATGTTTTCTCTAATGAATCATTTTATTTCATTACTTTATGATTAATTACCAAAGAAATACTAATATCTATGAAATTTCTCATGATTATGATCATTGATATGATGGTTATTGTTTTCAAATTTCGTTATCATGTTCTCATATCCTTATGATGATGTTATTCATACGTATCTCTCATTATTACCATTTTTATAAGACTGACCTCACATATTCATATGTATCCATTACATATGTTATGAAAAATGGTTTAACTACTGTATTAATAAGGTGGTTATCTTTACGGGATATATTGAATATCTTTTTTGAATTAAGAAGAATGTGTTCCATGTTTCCAAAATAAATAATCTATTATGGTCCATGGGCGAACCATTTCTAATGTAATGAATATAACAATAAAATTTTGTTAAATTTTTATATTAGAATCCATGTTTTCTATTTATTGAAGTAGTGGAATGGTTTAGTTATCTATTGGAATCTAGTATGAGAATACATTAGTGAGATCAATAGGAATATTTCTGAAGATATACAAAGGGATGTATCTAAGGATAAGATGGAGGGGGATTCAATTTATAAAAAAATCATCTAGAATTATTTTAAGGGATATTTAATGGGATTTTTATGGAATTATATCTTTTTTTAGACACAATAAGTGAATGTGAATCAGGAAAAGAGGTACCTAGGGGTAATGTAATTCCTTGTAATCCTAAAATAATGGCATTTTATTCAACATAATATATAGAAAAAAACAACACATGAGGAACTGAAAATAAAAAACTAATTCCATAAAATTTATTTATTATTTCATGTTAATTAAATCAATGATAAAGCTTATAAATCAACAACAATGATTTAGATTGCATTACATGTAAGACTGTGATTTTCCAAATAAAATAAATATTGTATAATAAAATGAAAATTATCTCCTAATCCATGAAAATAGTTTTTATGAATAGGATTATATATTTAATGAAAATATATGGTTTAATTCATTGGTTAATAACTAATTATATATTATTATAAAAAACAATTTAATATAAAATAATTTTTATATAAAATTTTAAATACCTGCCAAATAATTGTTATCATAATAAAAAAATTATATTACTATTATTGGATGTTTTTTATTAAATATATAAATTATATATTATTTTTTTTAAATAATTCTTATAGATTTGATAGGCATAAGAAAAGAAAAAAATCAAATTTTACGCATAAAAAATCTATATTTTTTTAAATGTATTTTTTCTTCCATTTGATGGAACACTTGTTTTAAAAATTGAATATTTAGATTTAAAAAAATATAATTGAAAATATAATATTCATTTTTGAAATTTTATTGTAAATAGTAAAAAATGGTGAATTGTGTTCAATTTTTTGATAATTTACATTTTTTGATGAACGATGAATGATACTGAATTTTTATTGAAAACTGAGTTATCATATCAAAAATAGATAATTTCAAATTATATGTTCGATGGTTTTGAATGTAAAAATTTTACATTTTTAAATTTATTAATCTTATTCCGGTGAATTTTAATCAATTTCATTTTGAATTTACATAGTATAACATAGTAAAATTTTCGTCATTTTCGATTGAAAAATATACTTTTACATTTCATCTATTGGATTAATTTTAAATTATTTTATACTATTTCTATAAAGATAATTTGAAAAAATATATTCTATATTTTCAAAATTTATAATTTAAAATGTATAATATGAATAAATAAATTTTTTACAATTGTTCTTTGATAATGTAGTTGAAATTAAATATAGTGATTAGGAGAAAAATGTGTTTACCAATGGAATAAAAATCAATCTTAATGTGCATATTGACATTAGAATACATCTAAACACAAATTATCATGGAATATATGGACATTATAAAATATATTATATTTTTTTATCATTACTGGATCCAATATCCATGGAAAACATATGAGTGGAATTCTATATTTTCATGAATTATAATTGTGCTACCCATCCCACTTCTGAAAGGCCACTCAATTCCCCCTAACATAAAAACATCACTAAATATTTATTAATCAGATTAACGAAAAATATAATTCTCCAATTCTCTCCACAAATCCTAGAATACTTATATTGGTTAAAAATACAACATAGGAAGTAATTAGTGGAAACCAAATGAGGATACCCAAAGAAGATGTAATATTTTTATTAAAGTGATTTTATTTTTTCCCTCTCAAGATCCTTGAGTCATTATTATACTATTCTTATATAATATCATATATATCTTAATTATAAATATATATTTTTATGTTATATTTTTTACTTATAACATGCACACGTTCATCAAATGGGATATAATAAGATTAATTGTGTGTATGGTGGACTACCACCTTACTAACTAATGTTCTAAATTATTCCATTACCACCTTTCTGGGATGGGAATAATGATGTGAATAATTTCCATATATTATATTAAATTTATTTTTTATGTATTTAGTATCGTTCAATTATAAGAAAATATAAAATTTCATGCTTTCAATTTTGTGGGAGTATGATAACATAGTTCATGTGGATAGTTGACTGCCACATCTCAAAGAAATTTGATTCATTCATACATAATATTGATTGTATTAAGGATAGTTTTCTAAAAAATGTGATATATATGACATAAGGATGATCATTTTTTTATAATATACATATAAATCAATTAATTTTCTTTCTTTTAATATTACAAGAAAACAGAATCATTATTAATGAGTACATATGAACTCTCGTCTCTATGAACAATGTTTTTCATTTACAATAACCTAATATTATGGATTACAAAAAATAAATTTATTGTTAATATATATGAATTTTAATATCAAGGTGTAAATTTTGTATATGTTTAAATCATGATCCATTTAAAAGGAATAAACAATATCAAGTCAAAACATACTTCAAAAAAATGTTAATTAACAACCACAACAATGAAAATAATGAATGATAAATAATAAATGGATTATAATATTTATAGAACAACAATATATGTTCTTGTAAAAATTAATTTGGATCTTTCCTATGTTAACGACCATCTCAAAACCATTATAACGTAGGTTAATGGGTTTTCAACCAAAATTAAGTTTAAGGTATAAGATTGAATATAAATTTTCACTGTATTGAGAATTATTTTTCATGATTCACCAATATGATTTTACGTGGTGTATATACTACCCATTAGTCTTTTAATATCTGAAAAAAATCATTATTTATAGTATTGTATGTTTCAATTGGAAATTTTCATTCAGGGGGATTTTATTTGAAAATTACCATGTGATAAAACTTATTATGAAATATCACATTATTTTATGGTTAATAATGTCATATTTAAACAATAAAAATATTTGTAATGGAAAAAAAATTCCATGTACTATTTTTTAATATCAGGTAAATTATTTTTTATCCTTGGATGTGAGAAAAAATGTGATTCTGTAGCCTGATGTTCTGGTAAAAAATGTTCAAAATCTATTAAATATAACAAATAGAATGTAAAAGTTGTTTTCAAGAAAAATTGTAATGACTTGTAATGTATTTCATAGATTAGTAACCTTATGTTACTTTTGAGTTCAATTCATGAGTATTACCCTAGGAGAAACATAAAATAAGTTGTCATAGGTGTTGTGTATAAAATTCATTACATGCATATAAATGAATTTAAAAATTAAATAAATTGTTTTACATCATTTTTGTTGATATATCGATTAATAATATTTAAAAATATTGTTATTTGGGAAATCAAGGATAATACACATAACCCTGGAACATATGGAGGGTTGTTGAAGGGATATTTTTATAATTCACATAGGTGAATGACGAAGAGATCTGGGATCGATCACTTCTACACATTAGATTTTGAGGATCCTTCCAATAAAAATGTTGTTGTATCATTTGTTGATAGTGATTGACTATAATAAAGGTAGGGAGTGTTTTTTTATATTATTCTTCCATGTTCATGATTTTTTGCAGTGAACTTAAATCCATCAATGAATATATTAATATGTGGTTTGATGGTCATGCGGGATATGTATATTTGCTGTGTTTTGATGGAATAATATATTATTTGTTATATTTATTTCAATTTTTGTTAAAAAGGAAATTGATTGAGGTTGACATGAACATTAATAGAGGTTTATTCCATCAATTTGTTCTTGTTCATTTCTCACCAAATTCTGAATTCATCGTGCGAGTTCATCATTGGACCAATGTTCGACAAATCCTGATCAATCAATCATTGTGAAACTATTGTGGGGAATAATTATATGATATAAATTATCTAGGATTGGAAAAAAATGATAGAGGTTCAACAAAAATGAACTAGTAATTCCATTGATGGAGGATACTTGATTTCAAATTCTTCGTTATTCATTGGTGCCAAAGAAGAACGATATTTTGATTCATTTTATGGGAAGGTTTGATGGTGGAACCTACTATTTGTTGATAGCTTGGCTTAGATGTGGTGTCCCCTTGACTTTTTTATAACTTAGTGACCATAATGGTGGATGGAGATATGGAAAATAAGAATAGAAAATTGATCTGGGATTTGTGAAAATCCCATTCTATATGGTGTTTTATCTAGATATTCACAACGTGTAGGGTACCCTGAGCAATGGTGGGGGTTTTAGGTAGGAGGTATGGATCACATGGAGTGTGGCCTTGTCACATAGTCTGTGACCCCTTCATGGAGACTTAGCATGTACCTCGGAGGTACATGGTCACTGGGTGAAGTACATGGGTAGCCTACGGGGCATGTACTACCCCACAAAAACATGACTTAATGACATGGGTTGTCTACTCGGGAAGAACCAAGGATTAAGAGACATTACTAATGACCATTATTACTTGTGATATAGTATTTAAATCATGGATTTGATATCTTTTCGTACATATCCATGATTTGTTCTATTAGGGGTTTTCACCTTATCCTTTTCATAAAGGTTATTATAGAATCATATCCTACTCCTAGAACTACGCTCCCTTCAGAAGAAAATATTGGATTGAGTTGTTGGAATCCCACTAAAAAGCTCAGAGTGAGATCCTATTTTCAATTTAATTCACTAGGTTGAGTTCTTGGTAACATCTTGACAATGATTATGTATGATTCAATCCTTAAGTTAGTAGGTTATCCTTGATTATGTTTTTTGGTTTCACTGAATGGCCCTGGTAGTGATCCTCATTTGTGTATCATATTATCTTTAGAAAATTAGTGTGTTCATTCTCAGGATGAGACATGATGATTAGTACCTCTTAAATAGACATTATCATTGTTATCAAACATAGGATTGTGTTCTCTCAGATGAGTGCATTGTGTAATCTTTGAGTTGGAATCCTAGGATGGTATACATCTTTAGTGACTTACCTATACTATGGGTCTATGTAAATTATATCTCGATATTTTTTATGTTTTTGTTGTGAAAATATACACGTGAAGAGCTAACGTTATTTTCCTTTGTTGTATTATTCGTATTTTTTGGTGTCCCACTATGTATTTTCATACTATAACTTTCATGAGTTTTTCCCACACATGTAATGTATTTTTTATATGATCATTTTTTTGATTAAGTCCTAGGTGGACCTCGACCGTACGATGCTTAGAGAGACTTGTTAGAAAGTGATGGGTTATTGTCGATTTCTGACCCCAGTCCCAAAACAGTGTTTCATGATGGACTTATTTTTTCAGACTCTGATGTGGTATAGTTTTTTTCCCTATTTAAATTCATTTACTTCCGGTTATAATCTTGTTATATGATTTTATATTTATTCATGCATGGTAGTTCAGTAAGAATTTTTTTCCATCATTTCATAGGATTAGACATATGTGTATGTAAACATGTAATTAGGCTACGAAATCCCATGTCAATGATATTCCTACTCCGTGATATACTCTTTCCCCATTCCAATTGGATGTGGTATTAGGGAGTTGTCGTATGGGACCCACTGGGACTAGTAGTGATGGTGTTGTATCAGTGAAGGTTGGATCTAATTTAAGATTGAAACTCAATGAGATTTGGGGGGGGGGAATGATAAGTGTTTTGAGTTTGGATTTTTAGAAAAGTGACTATAGGGTTGTTGTGGAAGGTGGCATATACATACATTATATCTCTAATCCCCTGGTTTTCCAATTAGCATGTGAGAATAGTGGTTATAGGGAAAAAGAATGGTAAATGCATCTGTGGTTTACCTATCTTTTCTAAGTCATATCTCCATATATACTAATTTACAATGGTACATCATGTTTGATTACAAATTCCTCAATGTTGTTTTCTACTGAGAATTCACCAGTATAATCATGAGGAGCATTGGGGAGTTGATACAAGGATCAGTTCCTAAGAATTTATCTTCAGGTGGTGCACCATCGAAACCACCAACTATAGAGTAGCAGGTGGTACCCACAGTACTAGCAAATGAGGTGCACAAGACTACCATGATTCATGAGTTTTTGTGGCTTTGACCACCCATGTTTTGAGGTGTTCCTTACCCACATTATGCTGAGGAATATGTGAGGAGGTGACCCACTACAAGAGAATAATGTTTTATTGACGGGGTTTTCACAATAGTTTTCAAATCCACCGCTAAATTTTGTTCAAAAAAAATTCAGCGGTGGTTTTGAAAAACACTGCAAAAATACCACTGCTAAATGATTTTAAAATACTTTTTATAAATGTTTTAAATTTTCTTAAAAAAATTAAAAAAAACTAGTCGTGGTTTTTAAAACAACAGCTATAAAAATGAAGATTTTTTTTAAATAATTATTTATTTATTATTTTACATTTTTTATTTATAATAATATATAATTTATTATATAAATTCTTAATTAGTTATAATCTTTAAATTTTTAGATATTTATTATTGTTAGTTAATAATGTTTTTTTACTGAAAATAAGAATTCAAAAAGTTGAAAAATGGACTTCGATATCAAATGATTGTAACTTCTGATTCTTTTCCCATTTTAGCTCCACAACTAGTAAAATAGAAGATTATCAAATGAACTAAAACCATGTGAGAAATTAATAATGTGATGAATAAAGGAAAAAATATATTAAAATTTAAAAAGTCAAAAATTGAACTTAAACTTGAAACAAACGTAACTTTTAATCTAGGTGTATGTTTGGGTTCTAACACATATCAAATCAAAGTCTGTCAAGAGATCTATGCCATTTAGGTGTAGTACGAATTCTTCAAGTATTATATATATTCTTATTCTACCAGAAATGACCTAAAGACCTCCAAAATAGAGGTTTTAGTTGCTGACCCCAATTTCTTAATTATTTATAAATTTTTAAATATTAAATATTAATTCTTAATTTATAAATCTTAATAATCAATTATTAATGATTTTATCTTATTAATTATTAATTATTATTTACTAAATATTAATTGTTAATTACATATTATTTATTAATTAATATTTTATATTTACTATTTAGTACTTATTTTTTAATGTTTATTATTAATTATTAATTATTTATTTATATATTATTTATTAATTTTTTATTCATTTATCATCTATTAAATTATTTTATAATTAATTTATTATTTATACATAACTTATATATTATATGTTATATGTTATATGTTATATGTTATATGTTAGATATTATATATTATATATTATATATTATATGTATTTTGTATTCTATATTATACATTATATATTAAATATATACATTATGTATTATGTATTATATATTATATTTTACATATTATATAGTATATATTATATATTATATATCATATATCATATAATATATAATATGTATTATGTATTATGTATTATGTATTATATATTATGTATTATGTATTATATATCATATATTATCTATTAACTATTTTATATTATCTATTATATATTAAATATTATATATTTTGTATTTATTATTTATTATTTAGAAGTTTCTATTTTATATTTACTGTTTAATATTTAATATTTACTGTTTACTATTTTTTATTTATTTTTTATTATTTAATGTTTTTTATTTACCATTTAATTCCATGTTATATAATTTTTTATTTATTATTCATTTACAGTCTATTTATTAAATATTAAATATTAATTAATAATTATTTATTATTTATTACTAATTAATAATTATTGATTAATCATTATTGATTAATCATTGTTGATTAATAATAATTGATTAATAAATATTTTGTGTGTATTTATTTATTATGTAATATTTGTTTTTCCCATTAATATGTATATATATATATTAAATTTGATTTATTGACCACATAAAGAGTCTGTTGGAGTGGTAATGTCTTTGGAGAATGACTAAGATGTAAGGGGTTCAAATCTCTCCAAACACATAATTTCTATATATGCCATGGGAATGTCCATAGACATGGACTTGTGCATGGCGATGGGCATGAGGCTTGTACTAATAAAAAAATGTACAATAATAAATAAATTACAAAAATATCTAGATTAATAAATAATTTAAGAATAAAATAAATATAAAAATAAATAAAAATTATAAAAAAATTATGAAAATAAGTAAATTATTAAATAAATTACAAAAATAAATAAATAAATAAATAAATAAATAAACAAATAATATATAATAAAATAAAACAAAAATTGAAAAAAAAATTGAATTAGTGACGGTTTATCCCAACTTTAAAACATGTTGTTAAATCATTCTATACTGGTTTTAAAAAGACTACCGCAAATTATTTCCTGACCCTTGATTTAACAAAAGTTTTCCAAAACCTCTATAGAATTATTTAGTTGAGGTTTAAACCACCGCTAAATAAAATTTTTGGTGTAGTGACCTTAGTTTTCTGTATAGTAAGGACATCAGCAGATCAGATGGTGATCTTAGCAGTGAGCCTTCTACAAAGTTCAATGGGGGGATGGTGGGGTTTAAAAACTCATCCTCACAAATTGGGAACTCTTTTGTGGGAAGTGTTTGAGTTTCTTTTTAGAGAGAAGATACCATTAGATATGGTAAGGGATTTATAAATCCATGATCTTCTTCAGCTTCGATAGGGTAGCAAGATAGTAGATGAGTAATTATTGAGGTTTAGTAACCTCGCCAGGTACACGATGGATATTGTTTAAGATCATTTATTCAACGATTGGTCCATTGAGTGAGGTTTTCATAAAGACATATAATATAGTGGTATCCCTTCTATGCATGCCTATATCTGATGGGGGTGATAGAGAGATCATTGGTGGTCGAGAGTTTCCTGAGTGAGTAGTTATTGATGGTGGTTTCTAGAAATAGGAAATCTTGTGTATAGACCTCAAAAATATAGATTTGACATCAGTCTCCATGACCACGACATTCGAAACATTTTTGGAGGGGGTACAAGGGTAAAGGATCTACAGTTCAGGGTACATATGGTTGGAACAATTAGACTATTGATAGGCATTTCAACTCATGTGATTACAAGGTACATCATGCCTGAGATTATCTAACACACTGTATTTTTGATAGATAGATTGTGGATGGGACTACAAGGCAAATATAGGAGGAGGGGGAGGTAGGTTTTCTGGGTGGCAGATGTGGATATGGAACTGGGATAGCAAAAGGATGTGGTCATCAGTTTGACTTGTTACCACCACCACCCCCAAGTTCTCAAGTCAAGGATCTGGGAGATGGATGACATAAGTGGAGACATCTACAAGTGGTTAAATATTACAACATATATGTTATGTGAATGATTCGAGGTATAATATCTATATTTTATACCTTATATATAATAGTAATAAAATTATGTTCTTATCAATACATTCTTGACACATATCATGCATGCGAATTAGATATTCTGGTCGAACCATTGGCTCATTCCTTATTCATAGAGACTCCTACTAGTGAAGAATCAGTGGTCCCATATATGAGCCAATAGTGTGACCTGACTCTTGGAGGTGAGAGTTTCTGTTGTAATTTCATGGTAAAATCCTAACATCCTTTTGAAAAAATTATGTTATGGATAGGTTATCAATAGTTCATTACTATATTGACTGTTTTAGGAAAACTATGTGTTCTGATTATAGTTATAGAATTGGGTTATCCATTTTCAGAGAAAAGGAAATCCAGAAAATTCAGGATGGAGTGATGCATAGGATAGAAAATCTGATTACTCATTAGTTAGCTAGAACAACTCTTGTTTTAGTGGATGTTATGAGATTCCAGTTTTCTATAGTAGCGGCGGAGTATGAGGATGTAATCCTTGAAGAAGTTACATAGTTACCTTAAAACCATGATATAGACTTATTCATTGACAAACACCCTATGATGACACAAAAATATTCCATAGATTATCGGATGTCTCCCATAGAGCATCGTAAGATAAACATGCTGTTGGAGGACTTTAGGGGATGTGTATTGTTTTACCTAGTGTTTATCCCTAGGAATCCCCAATTTAGATTGCTATATAGTCATATATGATGTTGAGGTTGTGTGGGGATTACCGGAACCTGAACATAGTGATCGTGAAAAATACGCACCCACTACTGGTGATCAATGACCACTTCGATCTGTTGATAGGGGAACGATGGTTTTCAAAGGTTGATATCAGGTCAGGCTATCACCTACTGCAATTAAACAATGAGGATATACCTATGATGACATTCAGATGTAACTATGGTCTCTATGGGTATTTAATGATTCCCATAGTAAGGAATAACTCCCCAATATTATTCATGGTACTCATGAACTCGATCATTCATCCTATTATAGACTGGTTCATTGTAGTCTTCATTGTTGATATCCTTTTGTAATCGGTGTCAGAGGAGGATCACATGATTAACTTGAAGATGGTTTGTAATGTACTCTAAGGGCACCATCATTACATTAATCCCACGAAGTGTGACATTTATCTAAAATTGATCTACATTCTATGAAATTTTATCTTAGTGGATGGATGGGTAGTTGACCATGAAATGGTTGAGGAACTATTATATTTGGAGAAACCTAAGAGGGTGATGGAGGTGCATATTATACATGGGTTCAAAAGATATTAATAGATATTCATACCATATTTTTCCATGATATCAACACCCATAATGGCATTAACCCAAAAGAGAAAAATTTCATGGGCATAGAAAGGTTAAAAATGGGTTCACCACAGTTGAGGCTATAACATCCCAAGTAATTATAAAATAATAATTTTTCATATCTATGAAATCGATATTAATTATTTTTTAAAGTGGATACTATGTATTATTTCATACCAGACATTAAAAAATGACTTTCTCTGATATCTTATATTGCATGCGGGACTAAGATATACAAAAAATTAATTAATTATTAATATTATTTTTTAAATGTTAGGTTTCACATAGCCATTATGTTGGTACAAATTAATAGAAATGATTGTATTATTTTTAGACATGTTTTTTAAATGTTTTTTTAGTTCCTTCTTACAGGTTTTAGATGATTAAAAAGAGAAAAAATCCAATTTTAAGCAAAAAATACCATAATATTTTGTAAGAGGTACTTTTAAAACTTTTTAATGGTGAACCATGTTTAAATATAGTTTATGTCACTTTTTGATATTCTATATGAAAAATTAAACCTCTTCTTTTGAATATAGATATCAAAATTTAATTTTTATGCAATTTGTAATTCTTCTGTTAAAATTCAATTTTTAAAGAATAGTTAAAAATTATAAATTTCAAATCAAAACTTCTCTTTATTATAATTTATTTATATATTTAGTTTATCCTTTTAATAGGAATTAAATTGTAATTGGATAATGTTTTTGTAATTTAATCCAATTATGGTCATTGGATGTAATTAGCCTTTTAAATTGGATATAAAAACTTGTCAATCATTAAAGGTGTATTAGGTTTTATGAAAACATGTTTTCTTAATCCATCAATAAGAATAAGGTTACAAATATTTTAATAACTTTTGTAAATTGAGTTATAAAAAATAGACATACTATGTTGTAAACAGTATTAACTTTTTTTTCTAATGGGATCAAAATATTTTTTGGTGACTTGTGACTATAGAATTTTATTTACCATGGTTAAAGTGCACATTAGGATAATAAGAGTAAAAACAATATTATAATAATATCATACTACGCTAACCGTTTTCCTAAACTTATTGGATGAGTTACGACCAACTAAGAATTACTTAGGCCTAAATTGTGGACATTGGATGCAACTTGGGTGTGACTATGATATCGATTACATTTTTTTAAAGTGGTGATTAATATATCATAAACATTTCTCTTATTACTAAAACAATTTTAATATGAGGTTATATAATTGATATCTTAAACTATAAATATTCATTAGAATAGTAAAAAATATTTCCTACGTCATGGTAATTTAATTATTAATTTTGGGGAATAAATATTTAAATTTAATTATGATATTATGATGATTCAATAATAGTTTTATTAAATAAAAATCAAATAATTCATACCAATAATATTAAAAAATAATAAATTGAAAACATTGATTCCATCCTCGAGTTTTATAGGTGACTATGAAATTATATGAGTCTGTAGAATGGTATTTTTGAAGTTATATTGAAATTTTTATTTTTATTAAATTAATTAAAATAAATATTTTATTTGTTTACATAATTGATATTTAATAAAAATAATAATTTTTTAAATTATTTTAAAATCATAAAAATCATTAAAAATTGAAAAGTTGTTATAATGAAATCTGAAAGTTAATTAAATGACTAATAGTGGGAAATTCACCAAAAATAATTAAATTTTATATCTACCTAAAATTTAAAATCTTGTTTCCATAATTAATATTAAGAGATAATAATTAATGGTTAACTGAAAAAATAAGGTTTAAAATAAAATCCATACTTGTGTAAAAATTATTATATTAGAGGATTTCGAAATATCCTCATTTTAAATTATACATAACTATGTTTTGTGTAATTTTTTCTAAAAACAAATTTATATTAAATTAATATTTTAAGAGTATCCGTGGATTCCCCTCCCCTCTCCTATAAAATTGCATCCATTATTTTCTAATAATCACTCTTAAAAATCCTTTTAATTTGGGAAAGCTCAACCCAAACATCTTCTTAGAATCCCTCCCCACATTCTTGAGGCCTTATTATGGTATATCACCCTTTAATGGAGGTGTTAAGGTGTTCTTAAAATGTTTTCAACCAATTAATATGAAAAATAAGGAACATACATGAAAAATCAAACTCATCTTATGGGACTTCTTCTCAATCACCATTCATTAAGGAATAGTTTTATATTGTCCAACATTATTATATGATAAGGTGAATATTCACCCATATTGACTTGTTTTATAATGAATAAATATATACTAATGATATTTAATGTTTTTTAATGTTATTCATTAATGATTCATAATCAAGTGTCACTCAAGTTGTCAGTGGCTCTTTAACTAAAACATGTTTTCAAATGTTTTTTTGAATTAATTTTCTAAATATTTATAATTAATTTCCTTGTTTTAGAAATTGTTTTTATAAATTTATTTATATAGGAATTATTTCATTTAAAATGTTTATTCATTTTAAAAATATAAAAGTGATATTGAATACTTTGATTTGAAAATCGTTATTTTAAGTGATTTAATTGTGTTTTAAAAATGTATATCTTCTTTCAATGAATTTGAATATTTTTAACATATATTTCTTGAGAAAAAATTACCACATTTATGATTATATTATGTATTTATTTTTAAATTAAAAGTTAATGATTTCATTTCTAAATAATATGTTTTCATTTTTGTGTGTGCCACTTGTAAAGATGAAATGTAATTTCAAAGTGGAAATGTTATTTTCCTTTTATGCTTGTTTTATGTGTGTTGATTAAGTTATGGTTCTTTTGAATTTCTTATTTATGTGGGTTTTCCATGATATTATAAGGGAGGGTGAGGCAATTATAGATCTCCAATGCATTGGGTAATGAGACAGGGTTAACTGGTTGGGTTTCTTGAAAAATATTTATAGACTATACGTTGATGCGTATTCCAAATATAACCATGAAGGTTACTCCCTATGTTGTTGTGAATGGTAAAATATATGTATAATATGGATTCCAAAAGATAAATTTATTATTAATGATTTATTATTTTTAATATTTTTTTAATGAATATTATTTAAGAGTATATGTTTTTTTGTTGAAAAGTATGATTTTTCTAAAATGTTTTCTAGAGTTTAAAATATTAATGGAATAACGGATTCATTCCTCATTTTATGTCTCAAACCTAGTTTTTTGTGTCATTCCCGTGTTTATTAAATGTTATACACACATTATAAGGATCGGTATGATAAAGGAAGAAGTAAAGATGAATTTAATGAAGATATTTATAAAGATAAATAATTCATATTTCATTTTAAAATGTTTAAGTTTATGAAAATATGATAGTTTTTAAATACTTGTATACATTATAAATTTTGAAAATTCCATGTTATTGTTATTTCCTATTTATATAAAATACTAATCTGGAAAATATACTCAATGTTAAAGAATGAATTTTCTTGACTAAAAACTCAAGATTATATAATCTTTATGGTTTCGGTCAGGTAGTTGATATCAATGGTCGGTTTAGTTAACTTTAGAAGTTAAATATGTTATATAATTATAAGTTACAATATATATATATATATCAACAATGATTATCATTTTATAAATAGTAATTGTTATTTGTGGAAAAATTGAATGAGATTAAGATAACATGGGAATTTATATCTTGGTGTTTATTTTCATTATATAAGAGTATATTATGATTTTACTGATATACAAACACAGTCCATTTTTGTTTTAGTAAATTGATAAATCTAATAGGAACCAATATCAAATTCAAGTGACTGAAAATGTATTTGTTTTATGAATAAGAAACTAAATGAAATGGGATCAACAATGAGAACACTCATAGTTATTCTAAACAAACTATCAGGAGTAATGAAAAACAACTTGACCTTTTTTGTTTTTATAGTGCATTATAAATGAATGAAATGAATCCCTATGGATGTTCAGGTAATAATAAAATATCTATTTATCTTCAAAAACATTTATATCAAGTATATAGAAAGAAACACCTTGGAAAATGTTTTAATGTGACAATTAGATGTTATATATTAGGTAATAAATTTCACAATGCAATAACCTCCCATGAAAAAAATGAATCGTATAGTTAACTCCTGGAAAGGGAAAGAAGTTTGTGTTGAGTAATCAATTGAATGTTTTAATTGTGCATAGTATGGTCATTATGATAATGAATTTCATATAAATAATGTTTTTAAATGGTATATTTAGGTTTGTACAAATATTTTTTAGAGAAACTTACTATAATTTTAACTAAATATGATGTAATGAAAATTGGAATTAGAAAGGTATGTATTATTTTTAGAACATGATTAATGTTTTGTATTATTGAAAAAAAGTATTAATGAATAAAAATCAGGATTAAGGGATCATAAATAATGTTGTATGATTAAGATGTCTACATTTTAGGAATTAGAGAGTTATAGTAGATATATGGACGATGAAATGTTAAATAGTATTAATGAGATTTTGATGATGGGATTACATGGGATATATTTTTATACTATGTGTAAACCTAGATTTTGTTATGTGAAAATGGTTTTTGGAGGAAGAATTATCGATTCTTTTGTTAACATAATTATATAGATAACCATTAGGGTTTATATGATCCTTGAATTTGGAGGTAATTATGGTTTATTAATTTTTGGAAATTAAATGATAGGTATGAGATAAACATTGAGGTTAAAACATGTTACAGTTATTTTTTAGGTCTTTATCATATTTTAGGAATTTGATAAGAATTATATAGTTTTAAAAGTAGGAAACCCCATAGGATGGTTAAAAACATGTCCCATCCGTCAAGGCCACCAAAATTGAAAGCACAACTCAGGGGTAAAACGGTTTGTCAGCAACTATTGTCCTACGTGACATACATGGTTAGTAAGAAATAATTTTTTTCGTCAAAAAATGATTTATTAATAATAATTTGATTTAGTGAAACCATGATTTCTCAAATAGATAACCTTGGGGTAGGGAAAGAATTTAGTGATTATTTGGGAAAATGTTTTTGGAAGACACTCACTATTTGGGGAACTTTATATTATTATGGTAAATAGAATAATATATTATTTTAATTGTTGAGTAATGTTTTGATTATATTTTGGAAGAATTTATTATTTTAATTATGTTGTTTTTATAATTCAGGTTATTTAAGGAAATGATTTTCCTATCACGGAGAATATGTGATTCGGTTAATTACTTTTTAGTATTAGAGACTAAGAGTGGTTGATATTATTTGAATGCGAATGGTGAAATTATTTTGGAATATTATGTGTTCCAATTCTTTTATGTTTTGGGTTTTAAACATAGATTAGATTATTTTGAGGGATATTACACATAGTTACTGGGTGAATGGTCTACATTGAACACTGGGAATTACTGTTGAGTTTTGGGGGAAAATAGTAGTCTTTCTTCTTATAAAGGATTATTCTTTTGGGGGATTTATCTAATCTTATCCGAATAATTTTGGTTTTGGATAATGTTTAATGGAATGATAAATAAATCTGTATCCATTTGTGTACGATGTGATATTTTTAGAAGATGATTATAGTGATTCAGGCATCAATAATTCATCTTAAATACCCATCGATCCGAGGAACTGATGATTTTATGGTTGCAATTAACTAATGGATGAAACTATAATTATCAAATGAGAATGTTTTCTTATGATTATTAGTATATAAATTAAATTAATTCATCAAACATATTAACACGTTCATAAAATAAAAATTATAACTATTTTATTTTATCAATGGTATTTTGACCTATTACATATTTTTGGTTTTGTGATCGAAAACATTTAATTAAATATGTTATCTATAAATCTCTATTAGTTTTTCAGAGTTAGTTTTATCTTCCATTTCCACATTATCCTACATATCTCCCTAGTATGTGTTTTCCCAGTTGAGAAATGTATTTCGCTTTCATTCTATTAAATTGAAATTTTTATTTACTTTTTTGTGATGTTTTATTTCAATAATGGTATTTTGAAAATTCAAACCATAGTTACCGACCACAAATTAAAATTGTGAGGATTCAATTTCCAAAAGTGGGGAAAAATGTAACATCATAAGTAATTATAGAATAATAGATTTCCTTATTTATTAACATTAAAATAAATTTATTTTAAAGGGGACACTATGTTTGATAGCATACCTGACACACAACAATGAGTTTCTCTAAAATCGTATATTACGCACACGACTGAGATATAACGAAAAAAATACATTATTAATATTAATTTCTAAATGGTAGTTATAAAAAAGTTTTTGAATTGGTGGGAAATAATATAACTATCTATATTATGTTTAAATTATTTAGTAAATGTTTTTACTTACTTTAAATTAGTAATATAGGATTAAAATGACAATAAATCCAATTTTAATCATAAAATACTCTAACATTTTTAAATGGAATTTTACTACCACTTGAGGGAGAACCCTTTTCAAATCTAGTTTTTTTTTCATATTTATATGTTATATCAAAAAATATAATATTCTTATCTTAATGCATGATATAAAAATGTACTTTTCTTGATATTTGTTTTTGTTTTGAAAAAATTCATTTTTAATGAATATTTAAAATACTACACATTAAATCAGATGTAATTTTTCATAAATTTTACTTATATTTTTAGGTTTTAATTTTATTTGTATTTAAATTGTTATTGGAGTTTGTTTTTATAATTTAATATAATTTTCATCATTGTATGTAATTATACAATTACATTGTATATAAATAGATGTCATTATTTTGATGGTTTCTATTTTATTTTAAAAACCGATTTTCTTGATCTGTCAATCAGAATAGTGTTAATCATAATTTAATAACATTTTTGAATTTAATATTGAAAAATGGACAAACACGATTGTAATAATTTGGAAAAATGGGGTCTAATAGGATCAAAATATTTTTTAAAAAATATAATCTTTTGTATTTAGTTTACAATGATTCAAGGGTAAATCTGGTAAATAAGTGTATAATTAATAATAAAATAAAATAATCCTAAATTAATACTTTTACTAATATTATTGGATGAGTTATGTCCAACAAAGACAATAAATGAGACGATTTTTTTCATTTAAAATCCAATTAGGTGTTATTATTACATTAAAAACATTTTATTTAAAGTAAAAATAAAAATACCATAGACATGTAACTTATTAATAAAACTATTTCAATATGCGGTTATATAAGTGATTATTTCAACTATAAATAGTCATTAGATATATAAATATATTAACTACATCAAGGTTTTTTATTTATAATTTTCAGAAAATAAATAATTATATTTAATTGGGATACAATGATGATGTGATAATATATTTATTAAAGGAAAAATAAAATAAAAGATAATAATAATATTAAAAAACTATAATTTGATATATTTTATGTCATCCATGAATTCACTATGTGGATATGACATGTTTTGATTATATTAAATTCTTTTCTTGATGTTATCTCCATGATTTGATTTTCTTTAATCTCAATAAATTGAATAGTGTTAAAATTTACATAATTGATATTTTATAAAAATAATAATTTATTACATTATTTAAAAATTCTAATTTTTTTTAAAATAATATAGTGAATATAATAAATCCAAAAATATCGTATAGTGTCCAATTAGGTGAAATTGACCCTATATAAGTAAAATTTGTAGCCACAAAATATTTAAAATATTGTTACCACTATAAAACTCAAAAGAGAATAATCAAGGGAAAATAGAATAGGGAAAGTTTACAATAATATCAATACATGTATAAAATTAACTGATGAGAGGATTTCAAAATATCCTCATATTATCTTCTACAAAACTCAAATTTCAGTTATTTTGATTTTAAATTTAATTAATATGAATGTAATATCTTAACTGTTCCGATTGGTGACCCTCTACTCTACTGTAAAAAGTTACCCACTCTTCTCTAATACTCACACTTCTAAAACATTTTCATTTGGCCAATTTCTTCCCAAAACTCTTCCTATAATGCCTTACAACATTACTGAGGCCTTCATTTAGGTATACCCGTCTTTTTATTGGTTTTATGGTGTTCTTAAAATGTGATAAAATTAAGAAGAGGAAGAACAAGGAACATACATGATAAATCAGACTCAAGGTAGGGGACATTATCTCAATCTCCTATCATTCATTTATATCATGATATTATGAAACATTGTTATTAAATAAGGTTTATATACCCCTATTTTAAAACATTATATCACAAATTAAAATATTCTCATGATATTTAATTTTTTTTAATGTTATTCTTTAATGATTCTCATTCAATTGTTGCTCAACTGGTAAGGGACACTTTAACTAAATCATAATTTCAAATTTTTCATTGATTTATTATTCGAAATATTTCACATTAATTTCCATGTTTTAAAAATGGTATTTAAGAATTTATTTATATAGATAATATTTTTCTATTATTTTAATTCCCTTCAAAAATTTCAATGTTTTATTCGAAACATTGATTCATGAATCTTCTTATAATATTTTTGAAGTTTGTTTTAAAATCGATTGATTATTTAAATGAAATTGAATATCTTCATAACATATATGTCATGAACTAAATTTCACGATTTCAAATTTCTATTATGTATTGATGTTTACTTTACATGTTTACAATTTTATATTAAAATAATATGTTTTCTTTTATGATGGCACAACATGTAAAGATGAAATTTTTTTTCAAAGTGAAAATTTTAATTATCCTTTATTATTATTTTATTTGTCATGATAATGTTATGTTTCATGTTCATTAATTATATCCTAACATTAACGATATATAAAAATTGATTTAGAGGGATATAGGTTATAACCTGAAGGAAAAGTGTGGTTTAGAGGAATCCCATAACATTTTACCAATTCATCATGTATGTTATTTATATTCCAGAATAATAATATAATTAAAAATATGTAATTATTTAATGAACATTATGAAATATTTTATTATTTTTATTCTACTTATTATCATGTTATAATCAATTACTTACTAATTTAGGTTCATGTTGGATATTTTGATGGCATCCAATTTGTATGACCAAAATCAGTTTGGAATGTTCACTATGTTCAAAATGGTTTATTACTAATATACATAATAAAGAATATTATTTTGAAATTATAATTATATATCCAAGAATTATATATGGTTATGAAAATTGATCAATTTTACAACTATGGATAGGGTAGGTCGTATATATGCATGTGTAACATTTCCATTTTCACAAATAATGATTGAAAGAATTTAATGGCTATTTTAACATTATATTTTTTAAATTAAATCATAATTATAATAATATTTCATTAAATACACAAATATATAACATCCTGTTTATGCGGTAATGAAGAATGAGTCACATCACTTCATAGAGGTGGTAATCCACTCGTGCGAACAAATGACATTATCATATTTTAATGAATTGAAATGTAAATAGATAAATTATATATTAAATTAAATAAATGGTAAGTATTTAATTAATAATATATATATATATATATATATTAAATACCACATCAAAATAATCTATGAAATGTGATAAATGAAAAAAAATTACATCGATTTTCAAGAGAGTGGTCTTCCAAACACACGAGAAATGGTTTTTTTCTGCATTTGATGGAAGAGGATATAATTGTAGGTTGTTAAATTTACATAAAAAGGTCTCATTGTATGATATATAATAACTTTATTATATCATAATATATGAAAATTATTTAATGCAGTTATAAGAATAATTATAACAAAAATATTTAGTTAAGAACCACACATCTTCTTTGGAACATCTCTTTAGGTTTGTACCAAAATCATACATTAAGGGGTTTTATAAAATCACCAGTATATATAGGACATGGAAATTGAATTAATAACTGTATTTGGGTAAGTAATTGATGATTTAAAATTCTCTTTGATTGTGTATAATAGAGTATAGGGTTTCCTTTTTATTAGTGAGAATGTGTGATATTTTCATAAATTACCAAAACTATTCAATAATGTGAAGTCACTCTAAAAGAAAGTGCTTAAGAAATTTAAAAATGATGTAATTTGTGGAAGATAATATCAATAAATATATCCACCATAAACAATAAGTGTTCTTTAGGCATTTTAATTCTATTACATTTATGGTTACATAGATTTACCAATTTTGTTTTCACTACTGTAAGTAATTCTTAAATATTTTATTTATCATCCCTGATTTATAATAAAATGATATTTATTTGGTATTTTATACACACAAATTATACATATAGAATAAAATTTATCAAATAATATACTTTTTTTGGATAATTATTTTTAATAATGCCACATGGAATGTGAAAGATCCAGTTTTAATCTCAACTATTTTAATTAAAGATTAATATGTTTAAAATTCATTATGAAAAAAAACGTGTTTCATTTATTCATAATTTTAACTATTATTATTAAACATATATAATAAATTTCAGGAAATACACTTTATATCATTGGAAGAATTAAATTACAAGGCAAACCCACAAAATGTGTCAAAAAATGGTTTTTGCAATAAATGTATTTTTTATAAAATAGGTGATCTTATTTTAACTCTGGCACTAAAAATCAGAATTATATTAATTTAAATTATTTTTAATAGATATATAATTTAAAATTTTCATTTAAATATTTCCTTAATATGGGTTATTTTAATTAATTAAAATGTATTTAATTTTTCCACATGAAAACTATATACTGAAAACCACATTTTTTTATACTAAAACATATACTAGAATCATTAAAATTTATTATTAGAGAGTAAATAATTATATAATTATAACTAAAATGGATAATATATCACACTATGTATAAATTAAAAATAATGGGACTTTTAAATTACATTATTTAATGAAAATAAATTATAGTATTCGATAAATATGTAATTTTCATTATTATCGAAAACAATAATCAATCTACATAAATAAAAAAACTCACACTAAGTTATTTTGGTATTTTTATTCCAAAATGAATTTAATTTTTTAAAATATATTTTTTAATTATTTCTAAAATTAATTATAATATATTCTCATATAAATTTATAAAAATAAATTTTGAAGAAAACACATTTTTCTAAAGAATAAAATGTCAATATTAAAAATATGAGTTCTTATTTCCTAATAATTGATATATATATTTAAAATTAGAGGGAAAATATATATATATATATATATATATATATATTATATAATTATGTAATATTTATTCCTCTCATTTTACATACTTTTTTATAATAGTTATATTTAAATAATCACAATTCTTTTAAACTCAGCGTTGTGTGTCCTATAAGATATCAACCATGCTTTTATTTATTTAAAAACCATGGGTTGTGCATTCATTATATCATCTGAACTCAGATATTCTGTCATGGATTCTTCAAACATTACCTATGAATAGAAAAATAAACCCTCACCACTCCCATGCCTTAGAATATATGATACCATAGTTACATAATTAAATAGTAGTAATGTTCTATGGTAGAAAGGGTGTTTCCTTCCATTCAATGTAAATAGTATGCCTTCGATCAACAATTGAATTCTTCCAAGATTGTGGATAACTTCTCCTCCTCAAAAATTAATTAGCCTTCTCCATGATTAAATTAGCATTAACTTTCTCTATCGAAGTGAAATAATATTATAACATCTCATTTGATGTAGTATTGTACTATAGGATCCTTCTATTTATAGTAACACTAGCAAGGTTCTTTGGAATGACCTTATTAGCACACTACCAGAAGTAGAGGAACCATTCCTCAATTAGTTATGGTACCACCTTGTAGTGGAAAAATCTCTTATCCATTTAAATGGAAGAAGACAATCAATTTTTCAATGCTAGAATACTCTTCATCTGATGGGAAATAATGAGATAGTAGTAGCACTTCCCTATTTCGAGTGGCCACACATAATGTTTTCAACGATTAGGGTAGAAAACACTTTTTATCACTAGGTAAAAAAAATATAATTTCAACTAGTTATTTTTTATATCACTCGATAAATTATTATACTAAAATTAATTACGGTTATTAAATTTTTAGTTCTAAACATTTTAATTCCTCAAGTTATATTTTTAAATATTATTAGTATAAATTTTTCTAGTATACTCATTGTTCATAATATTTATTGATTTATGATTCCTAATGTATATATTAATCATTTTAATGATTTTATTAATTTCTAAATTAGTTTATAACTATAAAAAGTCTTTGAAAATTCTTATCTAATAAATATTTAGATTACTATTCATTCTCAAATCTTGTAATCATAATTTAATCTATCAATTTTTTCTATAATTATGAACATATAAATATTATATGTTTTTCATTTTTTTAATCATTATGAATTTCAGGAAATATTCTCAAATAATAATTTTTCTATTATAAGTTTCATAAATGATGTTTATTAAATTTTAAATAGTGTGGGTCTGTTTTTAATGGTTTGTATGATATTAAAAATATTTATAAAGTATATATTCCATATTATGGTTTCTAAATTTTAAAATGAAGCATTATTCTTTTTTATGAAATTAGGAACCATTTACATGGGGATTAATGTTGGTAATAATGAATTAGGAAACACCCAATAAGAGAAAACTCATGGGATTTATTTCAAAGAATATTTATCCTTAAGGGTTTTCCTATAATCATAGGCTCGAGAAAAACAATAAAATAATTTCATAGATCTTGGGAACTATGATCTATTGCTACCTATTTCAGGAAGCGGTACTACTTCCCCAATGCTTCTATTTTCTGCATCAATTCCTGAAGGGTTGATGTTTTGTATTTTACTCTAACTTCTTCATTGACATCTTTTAGAAGAAAAGTTTTTTTATTTTGATTTTTGTGTGTATATAATTTAATTTTCCACTCACAGTTTTACCTTAATTAAAAGGTAGGTCAAGTTATTCCCAACTTATAAAAATGAAATAACATACGTTTTGGCAACACATGCATAAGGTAAAGTGATAGGTTTGGGTTTTTCCTTCTAAAATATTTTGTTTTTTATTGAACATAAAAAAGGGAAAAGATCTGGTATTTCATGTGTAATAAACTAGTTTTGATTCTTCACTGAAAAAATATTTTCTTTTTTTTAATAATTACTAGTCCACTGACTGGGTTAGAGTTCATTGATGTGTGGTATAAGATCTCAGTGATCCTACCCACTATCAAAAACAAATTGTTTTTATTTTTTATTTTTATTTTTCATATAATTATCTAAAACCACATTCAAAATAGTTTATTGTTGAATTTGAATTAATAAAACTATGATAATTTTAGTTAATTCAAAAAAAATTAAATTGAAAATTCACCAAAATTTACAGCATGACATTGTTATCTAGGCTAACAAGAAGTATTACATTTCTACGAGTACAATTATTTTGAATAAATTCTTAATCACATTAGAAAAATTTTAACGTGTTTTATTATAACTCCCTAAATATATAATTTCATCATCATAAACAATCACAATTGAGAAACCCTCTTGTCTTTATTTTAAGTAGAGGTTACTGAAAACTCATTATTTCGTGAATTTTATCTTCCTTGTGAATGTGTCAAATTAGAATATCATGTTGTCAATTATAGTCATAAACCATAATTATACTTACTAAACATGAATATATAGCTTTCATTTTTTCCTGTATGAAGACACAATGTTTATCAGTATAAACTTGATTACAAATTCCAATATAAACAAAAAATGACTTAAAATCCATCAATAAAATTTTGTATAACCATTTTGAGGTAGATGAAATAAATATGATGATAGTTTCTAATATTTCTTCTAGATAAGAGTCCCCAAAAAATTCATTGGACAATATTTTTTGGGTATCCCTTATAGAACATAATTGCCTTATTTCTTATTATATCACATTTTTCATTAAACATTTTTCAAAACACCAATTTTATACCTGTCACATTTTTTTTAAATTGGGTACATATTCCCATGTATCATTCATCCCATTATGATCCTAATCGTTTATATAGAATCAATACACTCTTTTTTCTCTAATTCCTCATCAAAATATTTTGTCTCAACAAGGGAATATAAAGAATAATTTTTTACAAAAATTAATGATCTTATTGTTTAAACCCATTTTCTTTTCTCTCATATATTGTTTTTTGAATTACATTTGCTTCATCATCTTATGATGAAATGATTAAAGTTGGTCCACCCCACTTGAGAATTAATATTAAGAATTTAATCCCTTATATAATCCATTTTATTATTATCATTATATTTTTTCACATTTTCCAACTACAACCACTTGATCATCACTTTCCCCCACTTCTATAATAAAAAATGAAATGTTCTTATCATAATGTTTTAGAGAATATATATCATTAGAGTCAAAAATAAACAATATTAAATTATTATTTAATTTTTATCCACATCCATTTGGAGGGTTTCCATGAAATATTTCATCATCACCACTATCGTTAAACATCCCATGATTTTCCCAATTGATTTTAGTAATTTCATGATTTCCAAACATCCTTAGCTATTTAAAAAAATATTTTTCATTATAATACATATTTTTTGGATTTATATCAATGTTTTACAAACATAACCATCAATTATTAATATAAATTTAGTCTATGATAGTATGTCTCTAAAATAATATACAAGTATCATGTTTGATCAATATTATTTTTGAAAACCCAACAAATCTTCTATTTATTATTTCAAAAACATTATTATGTTCTAGTGTGGATGGTTCAGTAAATTCATGTTGAATTATATGAATTTCAAGATATTTTCTAAACATCCCACTCATATATTTGGAACTGTTATCAAATCAAATATTATTCATAGGATATCCACATTTTTTCAGTACTTCTCCAAAATCTATTAATTGTTTTGAAATATTTGGATCATGTTTTAAAAACATAATACATGTAATGTGGGTAAAGATATCAATAAAAGAAGTAAATTTATTTTATTCATTAATTAACTACATTTATTTGGGCCCTCAAATGATAGAATGTATTAGTTTCATAGGGTATATTGAATGTATCTCATATTTCTTATGTTTTTAGTTTTTAATCCATACATTATATCATATGTAAAAACACAAATAAATTCATCTTTTTAAGTCAATAATATAGAAAATGCTTTAACGATTTTTCTGAATTCTCATGTTTTACTAACATATATTCCCTAATATTTTATTCAAAATCTGATTTTCCATTTTCAAGCTCTGATATCATGAATTATGTGGATTACCAACCTGAAATATTTTTCCCTTGGTTTGTTTCCCACTCATAATAATTTTTATATCATCAATATATTAATATATAAATCTATATAATTTATAAAAAAATCATTGCCTTTATTAAGAAAATTTGAACCTCTCAACAAATTTTTTTCATACAATCAAAAAACTAAACCTTTTTTGATGTTAACTTTTCTTCACTAATGATTTCATATCCAATACCCTTGATTTTGAGTTAATCGTTATTTCCAAAACTGATAGTTCCTTATTTATAATATTTTTAATCATTTAAAAACATTAAATCCCATTTCATATGTGAAAAAAACCAACTATCAAATTTCCTCGGTTGTTCCAGTTTTGTAGCTTTGAGTTTTGTTCCATCAACTAAGAGTTTTCGTTCCCTTTTTCTTCCTTCTCATACGGATTCTGGTATTTTTTATATAATCTTTATTGTGTAGAAATCAATATAAGATATAATTTTCAAATATTAGTAGAATGATAATATATTTCTAAATAGTGTCCAAGGAAGGGAATATATTTTCAATCTTCGAATATAATTTATCACGTTTTCTTCTTTTAGTGGGTTTACTCCCCCACAATATTTTCCAATTATTCCACTTGTGTTCTTTATATTGAATGAGATTAAACCAAAACATGTTCACCCATTACCAAAGTGTCCACAATACATTATGTAAAATTATAAATTATATTTCTCATTATAACATTCTTATTGTTTGTACTTTAATCCTTATTTTTATCAATATTTTTTACACTCACTTTAAAACATTTTTTCATACCAATATTTTAATAAAATCTTGATATTTTATTCTTCATATTATATTTCTTCATACACTCAATAGAATATCCATTACTAGTAGATTTTGATTTAGAATTTGAATCTATATAAACAAATGGTTTTAAAACTCTTCATTATTATGGAAACGTACATGGTATTTTAAACATTTTTTCTTACATCTTCCTCCATCTTATTAAAATTTCGGGATAATTGTTTTCTACCTTTTATGGTTAAAACATCCCAAAAAATTCACCAAATTCTATAATTTAGATTTTTAGGGTAATAATTGTTTTCAATATTTTAACAATTAATTTATCAAGAAGTTCTAATTCTTCTTATTCCAGCTTCATATATTCTTCAATATTGACATTATGGCCTTTATATTCATCAAGAAACTTCTTCAGGTCATTAGTTTCTTTTAGTAAAATATATTTTCCTTTAAGAAAATATTATATATTATTTCTACAATATTTTATTTATTTATATTATTTTTATTCATTCAATGTCAAAATAATCTTTGTAATAAATTCAATCAACTTCCAATGAACCCTAAACTCCAACAAGTAATCATTTTCCTCATCTTTATTGCTACTTATTTTACCACTGGTGAACTTTTCATTATTCACATTTTCAATAAAAAAATAATTATAAGAACCATCACTTGAGTTTTTAGATTATTCTTCATTTCCAAAATATTACTCATACTTACACAAAGTGTATATTTTTTCCCTTTATAGAATATCTTATCCTTTCACTAAGAATAAGACATCGAGTTCTCCTCCTTATCGATGATGGGAATTCATTAATTTCTATCATTATTACCACACTTTCCATTTTCCATTCTTCATGGAAAACATTATATAAATTTTATAGTATCTCCACAATTAAATCACATCATATATAAGTTTCCTTTATTATTTCATGTTTCCCTTTTCATATTTCATAAAAACAAATACATGAATTCATCAATGTTTCCAATAACCATATCATTTGAGTTAGAGTCACTAGAATTCTCCTTAATAAAATTCATAGTCTATCCATTCAATGAATCATTGAAATAAATTAAGTAATTATCTGAAACATTTTTAATCACTAAATTTTGTCTTCTCATTTTGTAATTTATTAGAGTGTTATTGATATCATCTATAGATAGAGTTTTAGTATATATATCTTATAATGATGATTCATTTTCATAAAATTTATCATAAATATTTTATAAGATCTTTCCAATGATGGTTGTTTCTTGTAACTTCTCACCACAGATATTATGGTTCTTTAAATATCAATCACCATTATAAAGTAGTCCCCAACAATTTATCACAACCCATCATAATATATTATTGCTCAAATCTAATGAATTGTAACGTTTTATTTCATTACAATTATATTTCATTCATATATGATCATTACCTTGTCCAACATTACATTATTCATTGAAATTTCATTAATAATTATAAACATGCTATCAAAGAGTGAGGAAATTATAGCATTTCTAGATTACCCATTATTCATTAAATATATCTCATTAGTGTCTTTCAATGGAACAACTTTAGCGCAAGAAAGGAATGTATCTATAAAAACATCAATAACTTTATAAATAATTGACATTATATAGGGAAAATTTTTGTCATTCTTGTTATGATATTTCTTCCCATCAAATAGATGAATCCGATAAATGTAGAAGAGTTATGAGAATCCCTGGAAAAATTACATTCTACCCAATTTCAGAAAAGGGTTAGTAAATGGAACCCTTATATTGGAATTTCTGGAATGGACCAATCAATATCTATGTGATCACTGAGAGGGGAAGTAATTGAGTCATTTTTTATTTATGTTTTCTTACTTAGAAAACAAATTTGACATCATATTAGTTGTATAATAAATATCATGAAAATATTTAACTAATCCTAACCATAGTAACCATAGTATTAACATGGTTCACTACTCACTAAGAGTATCTAGCACTTGGAATCATCTCAGAACGATATAATACCATAAATCAACTATAAATAATTATTTAAAATGTGATTACAATAATATGAGGGTGTACCGAATCATTCATAGAACTAATGTCAATAGATAGTGCTTGTTCCTCAGACATAGATAAATGATATATAATGATTCTATGAAATCTATAAGATCATGCACCGTCTGGAATCATTAAGTTTTCATGATGATACTTATAATTTCTCCACAGTTTTTATCATAAAGAAACATATTATTCATCACTTTATCTCACCACTGTCTGAAAGTCCCTTCTTCAATCTGAAGGTCGTTTTTTTTATTGTTTTTTAATTATACTCCAGCTGGTGTCTATCCGATGAATTATTATAGACATAAAAAAAACCGCCATGTTTTTTGTCATATCACCTTGGAATCATATATTTTTGATACCACATATAACCAAAACTAATTTTTTCTTTATATTGAGACTTATTAAACCTATTTGATAGATCACTTATTCGTACCATCAGTCCAATACCATCGTTATAGGAAACTTTATCTAGTTTCCCCATAATTGATTCTTCTTCAATATGTTCATTTGAGCATCCCCACACATCATCATAACATTTCCTCAATTCAAGATATTGAACATAAAATACATGATTCAGCATCCCCCTTATATAGGAATAGTTCCAGTAACATTTTAGGTATTGTGTAGTGTCTTATTAAAAATCATACATAGTACATTGAGTATCCCTCTTGAAAACATTATTACTTTGATCGTATTTATACCTCCTTGAATGTTGGATCTTCCCTTAAGACCCTATATTAAATATAATGTTAAAATTTCTTTACAACTCGGTGAGAATCATAGATCATTCCCCCAATTATATTTATAAAATTGAATGATCAGTATACCATCTTCAGTTTTTATGTCTTTATGAAATCATTCTAATGACCATTCAATAGGTATAACATTATACTACTAATTTATCTAGTGAACCATCATAGAAGCACTTTTGACTAATGAAACTCCATTTAATGTTCCATCATAAATTTTTAGGATCATCTCAGATGTCTTCCACCAAAAAAAATCCAAAATATGATCACATATATCATAATGGATTGATTGTTTCTTCAAAATACCATCCTCATAATAATGAACATAATAAAACAATATTTTTATGAGGATATTAGCTTGAACATTATTCTTGATGAATTGGATATTTTTTTGTTATTATCCTTAAAATAATTAACTTCACAAATTTATATGTGTTCATTCAGTAGTAATTATACAAGATTAAAAATCCATCAAAAATTCAATTCATTCATTTGATGGACTATGACTAATGGCATTGAGAGAGATAATATGATGGTCTTCATCTAATGAGACTCCTTAGAAACATCACTTTGTTCTTATACAAATTTCTTCTAATTAGAAGACATCACAAATGATTATTCAAAAAGACTTTGTGTGGACACAACATCCAAATTATCCTATAATTCTAGAACAAATTATCTATTACAATACACTAACTTATAGATCATATATGGTTATCTTCCTTAAAATTTTTTAATATGAACTTTTTACATATAAATGAATTTCTCCCCATTTTTACTCATGTTGGATGATGAAATCTTTCATACTCATGATGTTAAGAAGATTAAGAAAAAAATTATTCACAATATTTATTCATCAAACACTCTTTCTGATGAAACGACTATTCCTGATATGATGAGCATCTAGTACATCACTATGGTCAATTATCTCTATCTAGTAAATTTCATCTAACAGACTCATACTGTAAACATAGGATGATTATCTCCCTCTGATCACCATTGATGGAAAGAATACAAAATAATTTTATTTGTTTTTAACAAAAAACCACTGCCTTATGAAACCCACATCCACTCCTAACATTCTTAACAAAACTATTCTTAACATATTACATATTTTTCAACACACCACAATACCACTTGTTCCCAACACCATTTAACAATATTTCACTTGTCATCAATAATATTCATTTCATATATTTCAAATTGCATCAAAAATAAACTAGTAATCATTAATTCATTCTAGGTAAAATATGTATTAGGAATTCATAATAACATTTCATATAGTTATATTTGTTCACAAATAAGAATTTGTAACCCTATAATTCTCCTATATTAAATTAACTATAATTTACATCATGAATTTAAATGAAAAAACATTATATAGTACATGTTTGGATACTCATGTGTCGTAATTTCACATTTTCAGAAATTTAAATATTCAAAACATAGTTCCATGATATCTATTTCACAATTTTTTTCATTCTCTATAATTCATCATAAAGTGTACACTAAATTAAATAGTCTTCTGAGAAACATTATCCATGGAAAAAATGATATTAAAAACCTGATATTTTATTAATAAGAACATATTTCATACTAGGCATATAAATTAAGAACAACTAATTTACTTCTTAACATCATTTTATATGTTCATTAAATAACATTCATCAAACATTAAATTAAAATATTAAACATTTCATGTTCGGGTAGGACAATCATGAGTTTTATCTTGATCTGAATTCATAATAAATCTTTCTCAAACTAGCATGAATAAATTTATTAGTAATGAATTCAACATAATATAAGAAACTATATCATATCAATATATGTTAGAATAAATAAACTGAAAAAATATATTTACTATTTATATTTCTATTTTAAATACACTCTATGATAATGATACATGCTCCCTTCGTGAATTTCTATCCTGAAATCAAAAATTTCTAACCATTACAAGAATTTTAGTCTATGAAGTTTATTGGGTGGGTATAAATGCATATAAAAAAGTAGGTTTCTTCTATCAATATAACACCATTAGATTCTGTGAAATGTTTTCTCTATTAAACCCGTAAAATCCTAACCTAAGATTAACATAAAACTCCTCCATGCCTCTTAATTAAAATATATTATACCAATTTTTCATGAACCACCCCATTAAAACACATCATGGGTTGACAATGAAGATAAGTTTTCCTCTTAAATACCACATCCAATAGGCCATGGGTTAGTGACTATTACCGAGGGTATCCATAATACATATAGAGGTAATACCCTCATAATTTTTAGAAAAATAATAGAATCCACCAGTCAAATACATATAAAAATAAAAAACATTAATGTAACCAAATACACACTATCCCTCGATATTTCATGTAAACAGACTTAGGAAAATATAGAAGGGTTGGCATATAAGAGTAGCCATTATAATCATAATTATAGGATATATAATATCTGTGGGAAAATAATGTGTCAGGAAATAAAATATTGAGAACTACCAATTGATGAAAATATATAATTAAGAATATTGTTAATTAATTGATAATAGTATAAAGTAATCACAATCACCTCTTCTAGATTTATAATCAATAACCACATTCGTAAATTAAAAATTAGATAGATTTGACGTTATATTTCCAAAAAAATATAGCATTAATAAAATCACCATAATAAATGAATGATTATATTTTTTTCAAAACCAAATCCCTTATAACCATCA
This sequence comes from Viscum album, assembly GCA_963277665.1. Taxonomy (NCBI): domain Eukaryota; kingdom Viridiplantae; phylum Streptophyta; class Magnoliopsida; order Santalales; family Viscaceae; genus Viscum; species Viscum album. The sequence goes on along the minus strand of OY728151.1, from coordinate 1,493,634,198 downwards.
CCTTATTTTAATAAATCTTAGTCATCAATCAAGGATAAAAATATGATTATTAATATATAAAGAGGAAGAGGATTGAAAAATTTTCCACCACTCATACCTATCAGTTCAAAGGAAATTCCAACTCAAACTAATAGTAGTCGAGTATAAAAATCATACACTGATAGTCCTTCAATCTATCAAAACAAATAAATAATATCAATTAAAAATTTATCAAACCATTACATCATTATCTATGAATCACCTTACCATAGCCATATTTATATCCCAATATCAGCATCATCTATATCATCCCATCCATAAACTATCCAAATCCATTTCCATATAGAAAAAGAATTATAGGATCACATCATATCATAAATAAATCCCACACAATACAATAGTCATATCCTTCGGTAAAAAATATTTAGAAATCAATGGCCTGAGGGTAACATTACAAAAGAAATCATCAACGCATCTTATAACATATCAAAAATAGTGTTATATTCATTACCAGTAAAATAATTATCATCTAACCAGTTACATAATTTATTATTACATAAATAATTCATAAAACCCACTTAAACCTATTATCATTTAAGAAACACATTAATATTAATGTCATTTATCCCAAATCATTTAATATATTCAATTGATATTTCATTCATAAATTAACAACAATATTATATTTTCATTATGATTATTTAATTATGCATCTCTTAATTATATAAAATCCATCTCTTTTATTATTCAAATATTGAAAAAAATTACCAATAATTAAATACATGATATAATTACTACTGTCATTATTTAATTACGAATAAAATAATTTTAATTAGTAAATTCATTTAGTTTTCATTTCTAGTATTCATTAAGATTGTTTAAATCATCAAACTATATCTTTGAAAAACTATAATATTTTCCCCTAACTCATTATAGAATTGTACAAAAACTAAAAACAAGTCTTGTAATTATGAAACTAATTAAGAACTCATAACCTTTTAAATTTCAAGTTGAAACACAACTCAAACCATTCCAATATAATCCCATAATCCCCAAAGCCTATACCTAACCATCTCTACTAGAAACACTCCCACATATATAGAATCTATTAAAGTAACACCCCGAGATTTCACGATACGCATCTCTTTCAATAATGCAATAGCTTGCACTGTACGCAAGTTCGAGTTCTAACACACCGCGACTAATCAAAGTAGTCGTTATAAATAGTAATACCCACTTTTAAAAATTATAGAAATTTTATATTTCAAATGGACTTCATTTTTTTAATCTTAATATCTAAATTATCCTAAGTTGAATTTATTGTAATTTTCTGAGTACTTCCATTTTTTATGAATAGTGAAAAATACTTAAAACAACTTTTTTAATCAAAACACTTTATTGTGATAAATTATACTATTGAGTGGTTTTAAAGTATAATTAGAATATATTTTTACCATTTTATCCAATTTTGTTCATTACAATTAGTTTCACTTTGAAATTGGACATAAACAATTGTCAATCTTTTGATATATATTGTTTCTTAAAAACACGCTATTTGTTGTGCCAGCGGAAATTAGTTTTAAAATTAATTAATGCAACTTATATGTTTGGAATTTTTTAAAATATACATCATTTTTGAATTCAGAATATCAATTATAGCTTAGGGCGAAATTTTGGCATTGTTCTGAAAAACATCAATTTTTTATGAATAGTGAAACTACTAAGTGGTAATTAAAAAACTAATTTTTCGTTTAAATGAAACATTACCACTTCTGTGATTTTATTTTCAAAAATTCGACATACACGGTTGTCATTAGGAAGTAAAATGTGGTTCAATGAGATTAAAATAATTTTTTTGGTGAATTGTAACTTTTATGTTTAATTAATCGCGATTAAAGGTAATTAGTGAAATTTAAGTTAAAAATGATATTAAAAAATATGAAAATACTTTTAAACTTGTCCTTCCCCTATTTGATTAGTCATTGATGACCAAGAAAATACATGGGTAAACTTGGGGACCCCATGAAGCCACTTTGGTAGGAAAATGACATTAAAAACGTTTTATTTAATGTTAAAATAAAAATGTCACAAACATGAGTTTTTTTACTAAAACAATTTTTAAATGGGGTTATACAAGTCATATTTTTTACTATAAATAATAATTAGAAATATAAAAAGATTTCCTAATTCATTATAAGTTTTTTATAATTTTTAGACATTAAATAAATTAAATTTTATATGACACCATAATGATGCAGCGATTACCTCATTAATTAATGATTTAAAGAAAATGAAATGATAATATAAAATATAACACTTAAACATGTCAAAAAACTATTGGATGAGTATATTACGATCCTTTATCTCCTTTTCCTAGATATATAAATTTTTGGGACCATTGAAATCCGAAAATCATCTAATAATAATATAACATTTCATGAGTTTCCAAGAGTGCCCTTCCTCTCCTCTTATAAAAGGCTTCCACCACTACCACCTTACTCACACCATCAATGCCTTTTGGCTCGGCCAACCTCTGCCCAAATACTCTCTCATCTTCCCTCTCTTACTCCTAGAAGCCTCACTTTGGTAATAATTCTTCCCAAGGAATCCTTTGGCTCAAATCAAAAAGAGTTACCCGATTTTAAGCTAATGTCTTCTTTTATGTTCTTTTGTTTTATTTTGCTTCTCCAACCACATAAAATCTTTTTATTCCTTTCCTTTATAACAAAACAAGTATATAAAATATACTAGGATGTTTTTATGATAATTATTTGATTTACACGTACACAAACCTTCGTCTAATGGTTAAAGAACAAACTGTTTCTGTGGGTGGCGAAATTCTGCCTCACGAAACGATGATTGTTCAATATTCTTTTAACACCTCTAATGGTGGCCATTTAGATGACCCTATTTTCATATATGATATATATATTATGTTTATGTTTTCCTTATGATTCTGTATTTCTCATTTATGGCATACCTTTAAGATTTCCATTATGGGTAAACACGATATTTTCATTTTAGGACGTGCGGACTACCGCCCCCTCAAAGTGATTTGAATCGTTAATGCCATATGTGGGATGTATAAAGGATTGAGTAAATTGTATTATGCATTATATTATACTGGAATTATATTATACCTTTATATAATTATAACTTCATTCAATTAAATACTAAATAGAAATGAAAGTAGCGTTCATGCGTACGTACGGCTTACCGTCACCAAGAACGATGCATTTCATTTCATACCTCTAAATGTTATGTAATGTTATAAATGAATGTATATACCGGATATATATGATGTATATGATATCTAAATCATGAATATAATTATGGATATAATGGATATTTTACCAGTTGAACAAAGTGTAATTATAAGAAGTTTATTTTTGACTCAACTAAGATCGACAAAACGATCGTTATTAACTTAAATAATTACATAATGTCCATAACATGGTAATAAGTGATATAAAAGGAATAATTAACTTGAAAAATATTCTTAAGTAGGTAGAGATTAACTCTAGTTAATTATTCAGGAGGTTAAAGAGCGGTCGAGTCAAGTCGGACATGAGGTAAGGTAACTTCTTAACCCAATTTCCATTCTTTGGGTTAATCTCCTACTTTCAAATTATGTCATGACATTATTATGTCCTATCTTGTATTTTTACGTTATTTATGTGTAATTATAGTGAATAAACATAATAGATCTATTTTATTTAAAAAAAAATATCTTTGAAAGGACTTCGTCTCAATCTCTATTCATTGAGGCATATTTTGTTTTATACACAAATTTCTTCTATACGGTGTATAAACCCCTTTGACTTTTACGTTTATTCAAAAGGAATCTTTTTGATACGAAGCGTTTTACTAAATGACAAAAAGGAATGTTTTTCTTGTCATACGTATATGGAGACAATGACTTCTCTTCCGCTGTGACCATTATTTGAGTTTCGGCTTCCTCTATAAGCCATAAATTTTTTTAAATGAAAAATAAATACCATGTTTTAATTTTCTTTTGTTTGGTAATGAAAATGGTTTTGATAATGTTTTATTATATCAATGTATTGTATTGATATGTTGTGATTGAAATGTGGAAATTTTATGTTTACTTTATGCATGTTTTATGTGATATGATTATGTTATGGTTTATGATATGTTTAAACATGTTCATATGAGAAATGCATTGGACTTAATAAGTGACGGGTGGATCCCAGTATAGCTCCTCGATGAATTGGTAGGTCTCATGAGACAAACTACTGTCTTGGTACGAGGCCTTGATAGAATATTATTTATAGTCTTGGCACAAGGCCTTGGCTACTTGGTTATGATAGTCAGGCATTATGCATTCCATCATTATGAAAGTGGTTATTGATATTTCATGTGATTATTCGACTTGTAGAATATCCATGTGAGTAAATAAATGGCATTATTTAATTTTATTTTTTCCATATTATGATGAAGTTAAAGTTTAAAAAGTCCTTTTTTTTAGTTATAAATTGCCTTAAATGTCAATGTATATTTATAAAAACTTCCACAATATTGTTATCCTTATTGAGAATCTGAGCTCACCCCTTTCAATGTTTTAATATTTTCCAGGATGTAATAAAGTATTTTATGAATGAACTGCAGGGATAGTCAGAAGAGGATATGAGTGTGGACTATGGAGACTTTGTTATTGTATTTTTTCACTTTATGATGTAATGTAACATTTATGAATGTATCTAGTGTTTTCAAAGCTACTAAACTAATCGGTCTTTCGAGACTTGATCTTTTGTGATCATGCCAATGTTACGAAGTAATGCACTGACTTTGGGTAGCTGGGGTCGGGGCGTTACAGTTGGTATCAGAGGTAGTTTAGTACTAACCTTGGAATCTAAATTTAGATAAACTTTGATTAGAGAACATATCCTGAAGATAGACTTTGAGAATTAGTATAGAAGAACTTCCTAGAATTTTGGTATTATAGAGATTTTGTGAGTCATCCGAGAAATACATCAATGTCTGGATATGAGCAGGTAGAGGTGGCTCTGGCACATATGTACCTAGGGGTAAAACCTGAAAACACCGCTTTGAGCTAGACTTGAATGGGAACTGGTGCACGACAATGAGCCTTGCTGCACTCTTGGTTACGACACTCCCGGGGGATATGCTTAGGATAATTCTCAAATTATTTACAAACCATTATGAAGGGTTTATAAGTATATACTTCCTCAAAGAAAACATTTCTTGTTATGATTATGGATTATATCCATAAATAGTTCAATTTATGTTAAGTGTTTTACAAGTATGAAATTATGTATTTTAATTCATAAACTAATCTAGTTTATGCCACTGTTTAGAAATGGCACCTAGTGGAAGGAATGGAAGCATTATCAATGCATGCACTCAATGTAGAGATTTCCCTCCTGCTCAAGATAATTATTGTTGATATGGGGATACAACTAGTGCTGATCAACTTATTACCATACTGGGACAACTCACTCAGGTTATGAATAATAACCTTACTCGTATGGAGCACCCTGATCCGCAACGTGGAGGATCAATGTTAGACCGCTTCATGAGGAAACAACCTCCAACATTTAATGGGGGTACAAATCAATTAGTAGCTGAGAAATGGATAAACTCCTTAGAGAAAATATTCCACGCCTTGGGGAGTAGCGAAAGGGAGAAGGTTTTCATGGAAGTCTACTGCCTCACTGGAGATGTTGATCCATGGTGGTTGCTGATTCAAAACACAGAGGTAGATGAAGAATTATCAAGTATGGAATGGAGTGTGTTTAAGGAAATTTTCTTAGAAAAATACTTTCCACATGACCATCGAGCTGATATGGAAATCCAATTTCTGAGTCTGAGGCAGAAGGAGGATGAGAATGTCGTAAAGTATGAGGCTAACTTTACAAGGTTAGCAAGGCTTGCTGCAGATTATATATGTAACCCAAGAAGTAAGATTGATCCTTTCTTTTATGGGTTAAAACCATTTATCCGTCGAGCATTAGTCTCACAAACCTTCTCGTCGTACGAAGATATTGTCTCGTGTGCTATCAAGACGGAAATGGAATTCTCTATGTCTTATAACATTAAAGAAAATCAAGAAAAGAAGAGATCTTCTGATCAATCTGGAAATGGAAATAAGGGGAAGAAGGGAAGAGTTGAATATCAGTCCTGCAGTAAATGTGGAAAGAAACACCCCGGTACTTGCTTGAAGGGAATGTGAGTCTGTTACAAGTGTGGTGAAAAAGGCTACCAAGCTCATGATTGCAAGTGAAAGAAAGTTTTTGTCAATGTGGAATTCTATAATTTTAGAGATATGGGACATTATGCAAATTAATGTCCTAAGCGTCAGGGGAACTTACCTTAGAAGAGGCCAAGGGATCAAGGCCAAGCTTATGCTATCACTACTGCTGAGGATGAATCTCCGAAAGACGTGGTGGCAGGTAATTTAATGGTTTCCTCAAGTTTAGCAAATGCATTATTTGATTATGGATCATTGCATTGTTCCATATCTTCCCAGTTTTCTATGAAAATTCGATATTTCCAATTTTATTTAATAAGAGAATTATCCGTCAAAACACCTAAGGGAAGAATTATTGTAAAAAGGTTTAGTGAATCAGTCCCCATTAGAGCACATAACTGTTCTTTATCCACTGATCTCATTGTGATGCCTATGATTGAGTATGATATAATAATTGGTATGGATTGGCTTTTGGACTGTGATGCAAAGATTTATTGTAAGAAGAAAGAGGTTACGATTTTTTATGATGGTGATAAGGAACACCTTATCTTTAGAGCAGAATCGTCACCACCTAATTCTTATTTAGATCCACCCCCAGTAGCTCAACTAAATTCAATTATTGGGGAGGAAGAGAATGAAATGTCTAATGGAGAGGAAAGGAATGTTCAAATAGAGGATGTACCTATTGTGAAAGAATATGTATATGTGTTTCCGGAAGATTTACCTGGACATCCTCGAGAACGAGAAGTTGATTTTTCCATTGATTTAATTCCTGGATCAAGGCCCATATAGAAGACCCCTTATAGGATGGCCACCATGGAATTAGTTGAACTAATGAAACCACTATAGGAATAGAGTAATAAGGGATTTATTTTCCCTAGTGTTTCTCCATGTAGAGCCCCTGTCCTTTTTGTTAAGAAGAAAGATGGATCTATGAGGTTGTGCATTGACTACAGGGAGATCAATGCTATAACAATAAAGAACAAGTATCCCCTACCTTGCATTGATGATTTATTTGACCAATTGCATGGAGCTCAGTACTTTTCAAATATTGACCTTTGATCTGGATACCATCAGTTGTGTGTGAAGAAGGAAGACATTCTGAAGACAGTATTTCGAACAAGGTATGGGCATTACGAGTTTACAATAATGACTTTTGGATTGACTAATGCACCCTCTGTATTCATGGATCTAATGAATAGGTTTTTCAAGGAATATATTGATTATTTGGTGGTATTTATTGATGATATCTTGGTATACTCCGAAAGCTACAAAGATCAGGAAAATCACTTGAGCATTATCTTGAAGACTCTTAGAAGGCATGAAGTTTATGGGAAGTTTAGAAAGTGTGAATTATGACTTCAGGATATTTCTTTTCTTGTCCATATTGTCTCTAAGGATGGAATTTCCATTGATCCTTCTATGACCAAGGAAATACAAGAATGGCCAGCATAGACGAGTATAACTGAGGTACGCAGCTTTATTGGTTTGGTAGGTTATTATCGACGTTTTGTCCAGAATTTTTCCCGAATGGCTAACCCATTAAAGAAGCTCACACGTAAAGGGGTTAAATTTGTCTGGAAAAAAGAGTGTGGATAATGTTTTGAAGAACTGAAGAGAAGATTAGTCAACGCTCCTATTTTGACTCTATCATTAGGGAATGATCGGTTCGTTATTTATAGTGATGCATCAATGAAAGGACTTGGTTGTGTCCTTATGCAAAATGATAGGGTTATTTTCTATGCATCACGACAGCTAAAAATTCCTAAGCAGAACTATCCAACTCATGATCTCGAGTTAGCTGCTGTAATCTTTTCCTTGAAGATATGGAGACATTATCTCTATGGTGAAAAATGTGAGATATATACTGATCACATGAGTTTGAAATATATTTTCTCACAAAAAGAACTCAACATGAAGCAAAGGCGATGGCTTGAACTACTCAAGGAATATGATTGCACGATACACCACCACCCAGGGAAGGAAAATAAGGTTGCATATGCTTTGAGTAGAAAAGATCATGGAGTTTTTAACATGATGAGAGTGGAAAGGAATCCTATTTTCATGGATCTAGTAATGATGGATATGGGAATCACCATGGATGGTGAAACATCAAAAAAAATTCAAATGTTTTCCAAACCATCTTTACTAGAAAGGATAAACTTTTCTTAGGCCAATGATGAAGGGTTGAAAAAGAAGATTAGAGTTGTGAATGATGGGCGATTGAGTGAATTTGTATATGAAGATGGAATTTTGAAATTTAGGAGGAGACGTTGTGTTCCCAATATACCTGATTTAAAGAGGGAATTGTTTGATGATTCTCATAGTTCCAATTTCTCTATACACCCTGGGAGCACCAAAATGTATAGAGATTTAAAGGGACATTTTTGGTGGGACAACATGAAGAGGGAGATTGTTGATTTTGTGTCAAGATGTATCATTTTTCAACAAGTAAAAGCTAGAAGGCAACTGCCTGGTGGAGTTTTTCATCCTCTTCCCATACGCGAGTGGAAATGGGATAGTATTACGATGGATTTTGTCATGGGACTACCAAAGACTCCTAGAATGAATGACGCAATATGGGTCATTGTTGATCATCTCACAAAGTCAGCACATTTTCTTGCTATAAGGGAAGATCTACCACTTGAAAGTCTAGTAAGACTATATATTAATGAAGTTGTGAGACTTCATGGAGTACCCCTGCCGATTGTCTCAAATCGTGATCCCTGTTTTACATCAAGATTCTGGAAAAGTATTCAGAAGGCCTTGGATACTGAACTCCGTTTGAGCACTGCTTACCACCCTCAAACAGATGGACAATCAGAAAGAACTATTCAAACCTTAGAAGACATGTCGAGATCATGCTCACATGACTTTCAAGGAATGTGGGATCAATATTTACCTCTGGTAGAATTTTCCTATAATAATACCTTCCATTCAAGTATTCATATGGCACCATATAAAGCATTATACGGAAAGATATTTCGCACATCAACCTGTTGGGATGACGTTGGTGAAAGAAAACTTATAGGCCCAGAACTGGTGGAGGAAACGATGGAAATGGTGAAACTAATCCAAAACCACATCAAAGCAGCTCAAAGTAGGCAGGAGATCTATGCCGACAACCGAAGGAAGGATTAAGAATTTCAGGTAGGAGATCATGTTTTCTTGAAGGTATCTCCGTGGAAGGGAGTTATACGCTTCGTTGAGAAGGGTAAATTATGTCCCAGGTACATCGGACCCTTCGAAATTCTAGAACGAATTGGGGCTGTAGCTTACCGTTTGGCAATGCTGCCAAGTCTCTCCAAAGTTCATGATGTATTCCACGTATCACTATTGAGAAAATTCAAGCCTGACCCAATGCATGTGCTCACATATGAGGAATTAGAACTGGAACCCGGTCTGTCTTATTGCGAAGAGCCTATCAGGATTCTTGATACAAGAGAACAAGTGTAGAGAAACCGGACGACTCGTCTGGTAAAAGTTCTATGGAGAAACCATAAGATGGAGGAGGCAACGTGGGAACCCAAGGAACTTATGATGAAGAATCACCTGAGTCTTTTTTTACAATGATATTATATTAAATTTTTAGGACTAAATTATTTTAAGGAGAGGAGAATGTAACACCCCATGATTCCACGATACGCTTCTCTTTCAATAATGCAATAGCTTGCATTGTACGCAAGTTCGAGTTCTAACACACCGCGGCTAATCAAAGTAGATGTTATGAATAGTAATACCCACTTTTCAAAATTATATAAATTGTCTATTTCAAATGGACTTCATTTTTGTATTCGTAATATCGAAATTATGCTATGTTGAATTTTTTGTAATTTTCTGAGAACTTCCATTTTTTTATGAATAGTGAAAAATACTTAAAACAACTTTTTTAATTAAAATAATTTATAGTGATAAATTACACTATTGAGTGGTTTTAAAGTATAATTAGAATATATTTTTACCATTTTATCCAATGGTGTTCATTATAATTAATTTCACATTGAAATTGGACATAAAAAATTGTCAATCTTTTGATATATATTGTTTTTTAAAAACACGCTATTTGTTTTGACAGCGGGAATTAGTTATAAAATTAATTAATGAAACTTATATGTTTGTAATTTTTTAAAATAGACAACTTTTTTGAATTTTGAATATCAATTATAGCTTAGTATGAAATTTTGCATTGTTCTGAAAAACTTCAATTTTTGATGAATAGTGAAACCACTAAGTGGTAGTTAAAAAACTGATTTTTCGTTTAAATGAAACATTACCACTTCGGTGATTTGATTTTCAAAAATCTGACATACATGGTTGTCATTCTGATGTAAAATGTGGTTCAATGGGATTAAAATAATTTTTTGGTGAATAGTAACTTTTAAGTTTAATTAATCGCGATTAAAGGTAATTAGTGAAATGTAAGGTAAAAATGATATTATAAAAATATGAAAATACTTTTACACTTGTCCTTCCCCTATTGGATGAGTCATGGCCGACCATGAAAATCCTTGGGTCAACTTGGGGACCCCATGGAGCCACTTTGGTAGGAAAATGGCATTAAAATTGTTTATTTAATGTTAAAATAAAAATGTCACAAACATGAGTTGTTTTACTTAAAAAAAATTAGATGGGGTTATACAAGTAAATATTTTGACTATAGATATTCATTATAAAGATAAAAAGATTTCCTACATCATGCTAATTGTTTTATAATTTTTAGACATTAAATAAATTAATGTTTTTACAACACCATAATGATGTAGCGATTACCTCATTAATTAACGATTTAAATAAAATGAAAATATAATGTAAAATATAAGACTTAAACATGTAAAAAAACCTATTGTATGAGTATATTTCGAACCCTTATCACCTTATCCTCGATATATAAATTTTTGGGACGTTTGAAATCCGAAAATCATCTCATAATAATATAACATTTCACGAGTTTCCAAGAGTGCCCCTCCTCTCCTCTTATAAAAGGCCCCCACCACTACCACCTTACTCACACCATCAAAGCCTTTTAGATCGGCCAACCTCTGCCCAAATACTCTCTCAACATTCCTCCCTTACTCCTAGAAGCCTCACTTTGGGCATAATTCTTTCCAAGGAAGCCTTTGGCACAAATCAAAAAGAGTTACCCGATTTTAAGGTAATATCTTCTTTTATGTTCTTTTGTTTTATTTTGCTTCTCCAACCCCCTAAACTATTTTTATTACTTTCCTTTATAACCACACCAGTATATAAAATATACTAAGATGTTTTTATGATAAGGATTTGATTTACCCTTACACACACCTTTATCTAATGGTTAAAGAACATACTATTTCTGTGGGTGGCGAAATACTGACTCACGAAATGATGATTGTTCAATTTTCTTTTAACACCTCTAATGGTGGCCATTTTGATGAAACTATTTTCATATATGATACATATATTATTTTTATGTTTTCATTATTATTCTGTATTTCTCATTTATGGAATACCTTTAAGATTTCCATTATGGGTAAACACGATATTTTCATTTTAGGAAGTGCGGACTACCGCCCCCTCAAAGTGATTTGAATCGTTAATGCCATATGTGGGATGTATAAAGGATGGAGTAAATGGTATTATACATTATATTATACTGTAATTATATTATACCTTTATATAATTATAACTTCATTCCATTAAATACGAAATAGAAATGAAAGTAGTGTTTATGCGTATGTACGGCTTACCGTCTCCATGAACGGTGCATTTCATTTCTTAACTCTAAATTGTATGTAATATTATAAATAAATGTATATACTGGATATATATGATGTATATGATATCTAAATAATGAAAATAATTATGGATATAATGGATATTTTACCACATGAACAAAGTGTAATTATAAGAAGTTTATTTTTGACTCAAGTACCTAAGATCGACAAAACGACCATTATTAACTTAAATAATTACATAATGTTTATAACATGGTAATAATTGATATAAAAGGAATAATGAAATTTAAAAAGGCTCTTAAGAAGGTAGAGATTAACTCTAGTTTATTATTCAGGAGGTTAAAGAGTGGTTGAGTTAAGTCGGACACGAGGTATGGGAACTTCTTAACTCAATTTCCATTCTTTGGGTTAATCTCTTAATTTCAAATTATGTCATGATATTATTATGTCCTATCTTGTATTTTTACATTCATTATGTGTACTTATAGTGAATACACGTAATAGATCTATTTTATTTAAAAAAAATATCTTTGAAAGGACTTCGTCTCAATCTCCATTAATTGAGGAATATTTTGTTTTATACACAAACTTCTTCTATACGGTGTATAAACCCCTTTGACTTTTATGTTTATTCAAAAGGAATATTTTTTATATGAATAATTTTACTAAACGACAAAAAGAAATGTTTTTCTTGTCATACGTATGCGGCGACTACGACTTATTCGTCACCGTGACTATTATTTGAGTTTCGACTTCCTCTACAAGCCATAACATATTTTAAATGAAAAATAAATACCAAGTTTTAATTTAATTTTATTTTGGTATTGAAAATGGTTTTGATAATGTTTTATTATATCAATGTATTGTATAGATATCTTGTCATTGAAATGTGGAAATGTTATGTTTCCTTTAAGTATGTTTTTTGTGATATGATTATGTTATGGTTTTAGATATGTTTAAACCTGTTCATATGAGGAATGAATTGGACATAATAAGTGACGGGTGGAGCCCGTTATAGCTCCTCGATGCATCGGTAGGTCTCATGATACAAACTAGTGTCTCAGAATGAGGCCTTGAAAAAATCATATTTGTAGTCTTGGCACGAGGCCTTGGCTACGTGGTTATGATAGTCTGACATTATGCATTCCATCATTATGAATGTGGTTATTGATATTGAATGTGATTATTCGAGTAGTAGAATATCCATGTGAGTAAGTAAATGGAATTATTTAATTTTAATTTTTCCATATTATGCTGAAGTTCAAGTTTAAAAATTCTTTTGTTTTAGTTATACATTGCCTTAAATGTTATTGTTTATTTATGAAATCTTCCGCAATATTGTTATCTGTACTGAGCATCTGAGCTCACCCCTTTCAATGTTTTAATATTTTCCAGGATGTGAAGAAGTATTTTATGAATGAACTGGAGGGATAGTCAGAAGAGGATATGAGTGTGGACTAGGGAGACTTTGTTATTTTAGTTTTTCACATTATGAAGTAATGTAACATTTATGAATGTATCTAGTGTTTCCAAGGCTACTAAAATAATCGGACTTTTGAGACTTGATCTTTTGTGATCATCCAATGTTACGAAGTAATGCACTGACTCTGGGTAGCTGGGGTTGGGGCGTTATAATTAAAGTATCTCATAACCTATTTTCTAACTTTAAAAACAGAATCACACTAGAAGAAACAGTAGAACTCCTCTCCAAATGGGCTTATATATTATCACCATAAATCCTAGGTTTCATGACTTGTTTCATGGGAATATAAGGATTTATAAGTTATCCACACCCACAAAGGAGATAAACAACTCCTTAAATTTGACACTGATTATATGGGTATACCTAAATATCATATAAAAGTTGAATGAGAGGAATTTTAATTTTAATCATAAATAATCCAAATTCTATATCACAATATATAATCATTTCAATGGGATAATATCTAGTCCAATATTAGTGATACCCCAACAGAAATGTGTCCAAAATACATAACATTAATCATTTCTCAAATTTATTAATATTAATTCTAGATTCCCATCGTATTCATATACCCTTTCTTAAGATACATTCCATTAAAATGCTTATAATTTCATATTTATATATTCATAATCATTTATATATTCAAAACATTACTAGACTGGTGATTTAATATCATCACAGAAGAATAAGTATAAATAGAATAAGAAAATCGTCATATCAATATAGATGCACGAGGGATTTATACAACATGATTAACACCTCCTATTTATCACATAATAATGATTATATATTTCAATAAATAATTTCCATAGAATTATAATATCCAAAAAAAATTCAAAAACTAATATTTAAATTAAAAGTAATGAATGGTTGTAATTTAATGTAATGTATTATTAAAAGTAGGGAATAATTTGATATAAAAATTATAAAGGGAATAATTTTACAAAATATAAATCCCCAAACCAAATACCAGAATATTTATTCAAAAATAAGTGAATAATATATGAAATGAAGTAAATAATATAATAATTTTTCCCCCAGACAAAACCAAGAACACAAATTCTAATGTAATTGTACAATCATATCATTTCAAAATCTATATTTGGAGTTTAAAAAATGAATATTTTTTAAATTTTTATTGGTACAAGGATTCATGGATTATGATGTTCAATGGGAGATTTTTAATAATGAATAATAATGGTAATTCCAACTGTTCATTTTAAAAGGGATTATAAATCAAGGAATCTTTTATAAACAGTTTGGAATGGTTATAACACTCAAATGGTTTTAGAATCTACAAGGGTGGTTTAATAAGTTTAATAGAACATCCAAAAACAAATTATTTTAGAAGATAAAATTAAAGACTAGAAATATCCTACCACATAGAAGCCAAGAAATCCCAATCTACAAGACCCAAATACAAATTATAATATATCCATGATAATATTCCTCAAACCTACTATATGTCAATCAATATAGAAATTTCACAAAAAAAAATATTATTATTATGTCCTTTATTTATAGTATAATTAAAAAAATAATTATATAAAGAAACAATAAGAGAACATTTAATCACGGTGTAATAAATCACATGAACCTGAAGATCATAGATCATCACCAGACGCCACAAATAGTAAAAAGATCCCCCAAGACTTCATAGAGTTATTAAATAATATGAAAGATTGATTTAATGATAAATAAAACCCCATATTTATAATTAATATCATGTTTCACAATGGCATGATGTGAAGGACAAGGTCATAGTGTGATTCATTAGTTTCAAAAATTCCTTTTGAGTATGAAATTATGATCCTCTTAGTTGATCCCCATATAAAATACCATTCAACCCAATTAAAATTGATTCAAATAATGAATATCATTTCATGGTGATGATAACTACATTGTGGAATTTATACCATCCAACATACTAGCATGAACCCAAACAAATCCATAGTGCAACAAGATGACATGTCATGATGACCTATAGGAAGACATCACCAAGGAAAGAACCGCTTAAGGATTCATGTCACAACTACATTGATCTTGGAATAATATCCACTTCATAAAAATTTAAAAAACTCCCCAAGGAACTACACACTATTCATGAAGACAAAATTTTGTGAGAATCATATGTAGGGGTTACTTATGTAAGTATAACATTTCTGGAAAATAAAAAAACATAAAATTTACAAACCAATTAATAGTTATTCCTCCAAACATATCCAAATAATTACTAGTATCCCAATGCATGATGTTACACTCATAGAAACTCAACATAAAACACACCTCAAATCAAAACCTAAATATTAATGTAATGAACAACAAAAAACCCCATAAAAAAGGAAAACACCAAATTCGTAAAACTTGCATCCCAAGACAAGACATAACAAACAATATTGTGATCAAAAAAATCCTTTCATGACACATACCATTATGTTGTGACATAAAGCATCATGATAAAGTATCAAATTAAAAAATATCACCCATACATAAACCTACCACAAAAACACATGGATTCATTTAGGTCCTAAAAATTATAAAGTAAAGTTCTATGATATTCTGAACCCTTATAAATAATGTTAATCATTTAATTTTTAATAGTTCCCAAATGAATTAGTAGATTGTGGACTTGATGAATGTTATATGGGCCAAGGGGTCATTTAGTTAAGGTTTTATTTTCAATGCATTAAAATATATTTCTTAAATATTTTTTTCCTTTTATCGTTATTTTAACATAAATTTAAATTATTTATCACATGTTTTAACGATATTATGTTCATATATAAAATATATTAGACATGTTAACTCAATGGTTTATTATCGATTAGGATTAAATGATATCACAAAAAAATTATATATTTAAAAATAATTTTTAATGGATGATTTTTTGGTATATAAACATATGGTTAAATGTTAAAGGAATTATTTTCTCACAATAGAAATTTTTTTCATACCAAAAACTGCATCCATTGTTTGATCCATTTTATATTGTTTTTTATATAAAGTTATATATATAATATCTTGGACATTTTTTTAATTTAATTCTTTTAAAAATTGAATGGGCTTACTTATTAAAGGGTGTTTAGAGGATAAATGAGGGATTGAAATTGTGTTGATTTATTTTAAGCTATGTAATTGATGTTTTTTATGTTATGGTGAAATTTATCTTCAATTAAAATAGCTAGATTCATGGGTGTTTGAAATTTACTAAAATTGGGATATCATACTATAAAATATCCCATGTTTTTTATCTTGTGATATTCATGAGATGTATATTAAAAATTTTAGTACCATGATATTATATATGTCATGGGAAATCTATTTTATAGGATACTTTTTGATTATGAAATTTATTATATTTCTTTTATAAAATAATCTATATAGTTACCTTTGGTTATGAATTAGCAGTGTGATTCATATATATAATTAAAAGTCATCTAAAAAGTTCAATTCAAAATAATCTCAATAGTAATATATTATTGTAATATATTTTAGATGTAAATTGATTTATGCTCATATTATACTCCCATTATAAAATTAAGGGATCCTATATATTGGGATGCTATTGCATTATTGATTTAACATGAGATTCAGAACCCATAGTTGACACTACCTACATCCTTTTTCTCAATTGGTCAAAGTGATGAAGGTGTTTTCATGCCTTTGGGTTTTGAGGGCTCTCTCATTGATTATGAGGATCCCAGTGGTCAATTTCATCTCCGTGGAGGAAAGAGATTCGTTTTTTTCTTAGTTATCTCCATCAAGGAAACATTATCATGTTTGATGGACCTATATCACACTAAAAAGAATATATTATTATTTTATGTTTATATTATTCTCGGTAATTTGTTCGAAGTGAAAGATATAAAATATATATGGTATTCTCCATAAAAAATGATCTTTTGATGGTCCTATAAATTCACATATTTAATTAATGAAAAGGGTTATGCATTGAAGATAAGTTATTTTCATGCCCAAATAAATGTGAAATATTGAAATTAATTTCTCAGGTTTGGAAAATATAAAATATGTGTATTAATTTTTTAGTACCTTTTAATATTCTCTTTTATAAATTTTTTAGGAAACCTTTTTATACATTTCAAAAAAGGTTACATTGTATTCAACATTTTAGTATTTTCTTTCATTAAAATTTTTAACAATAATATTAATTATTGGAATAATTTTTTATCCACATAACACATTTTTTATAATAATCCAACTTCTATCATTAATGTAAATTAAATTTATTAATTTATACTCTAAATAAATTTTTATCTTAAAACAAACATTTTCTTTGAAATGAATATTTTTGTTATGTGAACTAATATTAATATTAATATTTCGTAACATATGAAATTATATTTGAAAAAATATTTTAATTTGTGACATATGAAATTTCAAATTATTTAATAAGTTTAAATTCAATTTTAGAAATAAAATTATGATTTCTAATATAAAATTTATTGATCACGATAATGCTAATACTGTTATTTTTAAAAAAAAATTAATAATTATTCAGTAATTATTATCTAATACATTAAATTATATAATTTTAAATAATATCTCTAATATGATGTTAAAAACATATATAATCAATTTATGCAAATAAACTGGAAACTAGTTCTAAATAATATTAGGAATCCATAATGGTTAAATCACCATTTTCATTAAAAACAGTTTTTAGAAAAATAAAATAATTTAATTTAAAATTTAATTTGAAATTATTTTGAAAAAAATATTTAAAATGGGGTTTAAATTTAGGTTTATAACACGCTAATTATTTAATAAGGGTAAAATATATTTTTAGTGAATCATAATTTACAAGGGTAAAAACTAGTTACCCTAGTAAAAATAATAAAAGGAAAAAAGACCAATATATGGGTAAATGATTTCAAAAGTGATTAAAATGAAATGACCTAGAATATTATCAATGGAATTTCCATTTTTATAATTATGAAATATAAAATTCACGACATAAATAACCCAATAAAAACATTACTCCCATAAAGAAACAATGATAAATTAGTTATAAAATAAACTAATAAGAATTTAATAGAATTTATCAAGGAAATAAATAGAAAATAAGAAAATAACGATGAGAAAATTGGATATGCTCAATCCACTAGAATCACCTCACACGTGAAAAAAGTTCTAGAAGTCAAATAGATTAATATTAAAAAAATAATATTAATTTTGAATAAGAGTGTAGATATAACCTTGAGATAATATAGACATCAATGGACATTAAATGAAATGATTTGTATTTATATAAAATGATGAACCTATATCATTGGAATATTAACATTCCCTTTGGAATAGAAACCTAACTCTTAAAATAGAAACCACGCTTTTTAATGTATAAAAAAATGTATTCATCATATAATTTAAAATATTATATATTTATAACATGGTATAAGTAAATAAATTTTTTAAAATGATAATTTAACTATTGGTATTGTTATTAAAATTAAAAATTTGTTTAAAATTTATAGGCAATAAAATAATTTAACTGAAAATTTATTTTCATAAAATATATTCCTACGTAAATATTTTGTTTTATTATAATTATAAAATATTTTTATGTGACCTTAATTAATTTTTCATAGGCTAATAAAATTGAGTATAATATTAAAATCATTATTTTGTTTAATAAGTGATGTTATTATTTAAAAATTAAAAATCTCATATGTAAAAAAACTATTGTCACAAAATGGATTTAATATTTGAAATGCTAACATTTCAAAACGGTTAGGGTTAATTTTTTGAATTTTTTTACAATAGTTTAATTTTCTGTGAATTTTGAGATACGATAATTTATGGTATAGGAAATTATAATCCAAATATATGAACTTTTCAGTCATAGATGATGTAAATAAAGATTAACTCAAATATGCATTAAATATTAATTTTATGTAGTCATATTAACCAATACTATTAATATTATTGAGACAAAATAATAAACTACTGAATAAAATAATAATAAAAAATCCCTAATGTCGCCAGCTATAAATACTAACCCTCTACACCCATTATCCTCCCAACTTATAAGCCTTGTATCATGTTAATATTATACCCAATTTTCATCCAAATAATCTTTCCCACGTCCAATATCTTCATGTATCAACAAAATTCCAATTATATGTTACATAATAGGTCCTTTACACTTGTTCTCAAGGAGAAAATATTGAAGAGGTAACATCCTCAATGCTTCTCTTTTTGTTGTATTTCTTTTCATAGCCTCTCCTCACATCCCATTTTGAAAGATTCCTGATAAATCTAGTGTTATATATATATATAATGTTATTATTTCAGTGTCATATCCATCATTTAATATCTTCTCACATCCTTTTACTCTAAAATGAAAACATCATCCATAATATGTCAATTCACCTCCTTTTGGATGATGAGTTTTCATTTTTCATTATCACCTCAAAAAATGGTCATAAAATTATTATTAATGTAGAGAAATATTTTAATTTGAATGTTATAACTTTTCCAATGTATAAAACATATCTATAAATATAATATTCAATAGGAAAAAATTTGTTCGTGATGGTCATAAAAACTACCAAAAATTAATTGAACAACTATAATTAACATTTTATAAAATGAATAATCCTCCTAATAGTAATATATATATATTTATACATATATTTGGGAATATATAATCTTATTTAATTATATTAATAATATATAATTTCCTTTTGGGGAATTATTTCCATTTGAAAAATACTTCCATAAATTATACATAAGTAAACCAAACTAGTAACCATGAAACGAATTCTCCTAGAATGATGAAATTAAACATTATAACTCATGGATATTACCATAAATGAAATTAGAAAATTTATAATAAAAACTAAATTAAATTTAGTGTAGTTAATTAATTAGTTAATTAATTAATATAATATGATTTTGTAGTACAATAATTACAAGGTCACAATGCATTCAAACATTAGGTAATGAATCATTCAAAACATCCATTTTCCCTCACATTATTCATTCTCTCACTATACACCAATTCTTTTATAATTTTTATAGTATAAATATATTATCTTCTTTTTATATGTTACAAATATTTTTATATATCTTAATTCTAGTATCTTTTATGGGAAAATATATGTTTTAAAAATAACACTCCTCATCTACTTAAGAAAAGCAATCCTGGTTCAACGAAACATCTCCTTTTTTTACACAATTTCAATTACACAATATAAACTATTTTTTGACACCAATATTGTTATAAAATAACACATTTTATAATTTAAATATACCTTAGTTAATTTATGGTTGTGTGCAAACAATTATTCCTATATTATATATAAAATAACATAATTATTTTCCTTAAACTGCAATTAAGTGAGACATTTCTATTGTTTATAACCACTGGCATTATTATTTCAAAATCAAATTTTCATTATTATTCATGATATATTATTAATTATTTTTTATTATTGTAATAGAATTATTTAAAATCCCGTCATTTATGGATACCACTATTAGGTCAGAGTTGTTATGATGAAGACAAAGACACCAGAGGGCGTGAATTTTGTTTTTGAAAAACATTGATAAGTTCACATAACCAATAATGCTATCAAATGAAAAAATATTTCTATAAATAAATCTTTTTTAGGATTAAATAAATAAGTAAAATAACATGGACATGTATAGAGTTTTTTAGCACAATTGTAACACCGTAGGATTTAAGAATGTCACCCTTTATTTTTCATTTTATTTATATAATGTGTTTTGGAGATGTTTTGGAGGATTTTGAATCATATTGTAATTTTATTGGGGATTTTATAAAGGGGTATAGTTTGTTCATTGTGTTTGGAAATAGTGAAACTCCTACAAGACATCGCTCACAATAAGACATGGGATAAGGGAAGGGCATACGGGCAAGCACCACGTACCCCCAAACAATGCACCCACCTAGGAGAAACTGTGAAATATATGATACAGATAATTTTTACTGTTATTGAATTTTTTTTTACCATATGACACAAACATTTTTGTCTCCTCCTTTAGTTCATGAATGGTTCATGGTTAGAGCATGGTTTTCCAAAATGTGCGACTAACTATGCACAGTTTAAAAACAACATCAGAAAAAAGTTGATCTAGGTCGCAATTGTGTATTTTCCCCTCATTTTTGACCAAAAATAACCCTAAATGGACATGTCTTCCACTCATATCCTATTTTACCCCTCCCCATTAATTTATAATAAATCCGGAGGTGTATCTTGGTGGGATGAAGCCAGATTCTTGTGGTAAGTCGCCATTTATGTTTGTTTTCCTGGTTTCCCTTAGATCTACTACTCTCTCTCTCACAGATTCATTTATCTGGATCTTCTTGGATGAATCTATAGTTTTTCATTCCATATATGATTATATATAGAAATATTTATGATTGGGGAATAGACCTAAGGAGCATTTCTGGAAATTCACCCTAGTTTTGTTGGGATTTTAGTTTCAATCTTTGTTTTAAAATGCTGTAATATGTGGCCTCACACTCAAAACCTCTTGTTAAAATAGATGGATTAATTTCAAATGGGTTCTTTTGTATGATTTGTTTTAGAAATTTTTGTGTTATAATTGGTGGAGACCTTCTTTAGTGGCGGTATATGGTATTATGAAAAATTGGGTGTCTTGTACAAATGTGAATTTTGTAAAATTATTTTAAAATGAAAATTCTAAAATGATGATTTGGTATTGATACAAAGAAAGAGGTTTTTATTATAATTTATGGTTTTATTTAAATGGTTTTTTGGAAGATGGTTTTCAATAAAAGGTTTGGTTTTATATAAATGGATTGTTGATTATTCTTTTATATTGAAGCCATATTATTTTAAATTCTTTGATTTTATTTGGAAATGGTTCTATTGTCATGTGTATATATTAAATGTTTAATTGTTATTGGAATGGATCAATATTGGTTAGGAATTATCACCATCAAAGGGGGATTATTTATGCACGTTAAGTTTCACCATCAAGGGTAACACGAATCCTATGTGTGGTTGTGTTTGTGGGTTTGTGTATCTATGTGATATAGAATGGGTAATGCCAATTATATTCATGGAATTGTTCAAATGAAATATTTGGTTTTTTCATTAACCACCACCACCCCCCCCCCATTATAAATTTTTTCTTACAAATCCACATTTTGGATAAGAGGGAGACCATAGTAATCATAAAATAGGCCACTATGTGTTGAATGAATTCACAAACTGACTACAAAAATTGTGATATAATATGAATTAGACACTATATATAATTACTAGTGAATTGTACATACTTGGATATCAAGTACCTCCAGATAATCTCATCATAGTGATAATGCATTTTTTCCGTTTTCCATATAATTTCATTTGAGATTAATTTACATTGATTGGATCCCTAAGACAGTATTTGGTCCTACTTATTTATCCATGACACATTTCCATAATTTGTATCAATTTTCAACCTTATTTCATAAATTCTTATGACCTCTTCTCTTGAGGCATTGACCTGAACAAATTTTTCTTTTATATAATCATTATAATGGAGGATGTGATCTAGAAACTCCCCTTTGTCCGTTACCACTCTTCATATTTTCCAAATTTGTTCCCCACATTCTGGATATTTTCTAACCATTTTCTATCATGTCATGATAGGTTCAAAACTCTATACATTAGCTATTAATAATTAAAAAACATCCTATATTGTTACTCCTTTCATATACATGAATATGGATCCACTAAAAATTGTTTAAGGGGGGTTTGACTAAACTCTATGGGGACTAGATTTCTTCTCTCACTTTTGAATTGGGAAATTCCTAGATAAAACATTCCTCATTTTATTTTTATAAATTTTGATTAAACATTGATTTCCTAATAGGTTTCCTTCTCATACTCTTTCACATATTTAGATTCAATATCTCTATCACTACTCTCTGCATCTTTAATTGATTTTGGTTCACCCGATTTCTTTTTATTTATTTAATCACCTACTTCCACCCTTTATGATTTCTAGATACATTATCACTTCTAGCCAAAGTTATAAATCATTTATGTGTCTTAAGACGGATTGTTTCAACCTTATTTTTAGATGATTACAATTCCTTAGCATTTGTTTCATTCTGATCATAATTCTCTCTAACAAGGAAATGTATTCTTGGTGCTAGTGACCTCATATCTTCGGTCTTGAAACTAATATCAGTAATAGGTTCTTGATCATATTTCACTAAAATTGTAAAATATTATGCATTAAAAATTATTGTAGAGCCCCCCAAATCTGTCTTCAGTTGTTTTAAAATATCAATGACCTTAGGCTCATTGGCTTTTAGTAGTTTGGACATGGAGGGATTATAATAAATTTCATACTTTTCTTTCATGGATCCATTTTCCACCTTCTTACAAAGCTGATCTACCCCCAAATGAGCCCCCCGATATACTTCTATCTTCTCTTTTAGAGAACTAAAAATATATTTATCAACATTGGAAAAAGAAGACAATAATATTGAACTACTTATCAGGGCTTCTTATATCCCCTTATCCACTCCTAGTACATATTCTCTGATACACAAATCACATTGTTGTCATTTGGGCTCATCCACCACTCTCTCCTTTTATTTCCATAGAAGTTGGTTTATTGGAAAAAAAATCATTGCTATATAATTCTTTGACATTGAGATAAATTTTTGAACTATTTCAATTTTTTTATATAATTTGTTTTATATATATGTGATAAATTGTTCTATCCAAGTTTCATGAGTAGAGAATTCATTTAGGGAAAGTCTACTATGTTTTATTACTCAAACCGTCTTTGGAAAATTGTTGATTTTGAAGTTATTGTTTATCAGGACATGGTAAAAGGTAATGTATCACACTTCTCTAGACGTTATAAGAAATTCATATACTATTTTTTCGAGTTGGAACATGGATCTTGTTGGATCCTTTGAGATTTGTTTTGGGGTCTGTGGGTTTTTTGGGTTATGTCTTCTGCTATATAATCTGATATTAGACTTCATCCATTTAAGAACTATTTTTTATTATGGTTTTCATAAAATTGTTTTTTGTGTTTTTCTGCATTGTTTCATGCATCATGTGCTGGTTTATTTAGTTAAGGAATTTTTTTAGTTTTTTTACTTTCAATGGGAAAATCATCTCCCACTTTTTAATGAATCACCAGTAATTTATTTCCCACCATTAGAATCTTGGGTATGTCACAGAAGTCCAAGTATCAATTCCACCATGATTCAATCCAATGAGGCAAGGTGGGATGTTTCAAGTGGTATCAGGTAGTTCAATCCCTAACTAATAAGTGGTCATTAGTTATCTCAATATTGGAGTTGATTTTAATTATGTTCTATTCCTAATTTGGGATTGGTATAAATGTGTAGGTTTTTTAGGATTTGAAATGGTGAGTATAAAAGGACATAGAAAATATTTTAATTCTAATCTTAAAGTTATGAGGGATTAGGGTGTATATATTTTTTGGTAAACATATAGGAATAGAAATCACATTTTCAAGTCGTTAACCAATGAGAGGAATATAACATGCATTTTAGAAATAACTGTGCACTAGGACTGTATAGTTCATTATGAATAATTATTGGGTGAACTTTTCTAACTTTTGATAAATGTTGATTTATTTCAAATTAATTATTATAAAAAAGATTATGGTTGTGGTATTTTGAAATAGGTTAGATATTAAAAAGGAGGATGAAATTTTTAAAAAATGGTTAAACATTGTTGATGCTAAATTTTGGAATGAAATTTTTTGATTGTAAAATGTCGAAGGATTTTAAATTTTTTAATAATTATTTTCATATAGAGTTAGACATATGGTGTTTTTTTTAAATGAATATGGAACCCGATAGGCATCAAAGGAACTAATCTGAAGCAGTTGATGATAATTTCATTGCACCTCATACATAAGTGATCCAACAAAAAGTTCAAAGAATCTTACATTATTTTCATGTTTTTAATATTGGTAGTATAAGGTATGAACCATAAGAAAGTGGTGTGTTCCATTTAGTTATAGAAGAAGAACCCACCCATAATTCAGGGTGATTCGAAACCCGAGAAGGATGTGGGGTGACTGAAAAGAAAGAATGAAATCATCGACTTCATTTGTATAAGATAAGAGATTATAGTCAATTTAATTATATATATATATATTAGTATATTTTATAATAGTGGTTTCATATATAATGTTCAGATAAATAGGAACCATTCCTTTGAAGGGATGATTTTGATGAATTTCCCATCAAATAATTCTCCCCTAACATGTTTATAATTCAATGAATGATGGACTTCGTCAGCTTAAAGTTGTAAAATATTTTTTTCAATGACTAAATAGATGAATTAATTAATTTAGTGCACTTTTCACGAGATGTTTCTTGTAGTTCATCCTTGAAGTACCACTTCATTGAATCGAGGATGAGGTGGGTGATTTTGTCAAAAATTGTTGTTATATGTATCCTGGATTATATAAGGATTTTCAATAGAGAGATGGTGGATGAAAATTAATTCTCAGGATCTACTAGACGAGGAAGTATGTTGATACCAATGAAAAACTCTGGTAAATCTACTTTTGGTGGAAAGCAGAAGCGGGACACATATTTCCAATGTGGGATAATGACTCGGAATTAGACAGATGGATCGATAAATCTTCCATCAAGGAACTGGAAAAAGCAAGGATATTTTTATTGAGGTTCCCCTGGTCATGTGATGCTATATTATACAACACCACCTAGAGAATTTCTTAATTACAATCAGATGCAGAATCATCATCACTATTGTGACAGTTCTGTGTGTTCATGTGTACTGGACACTTCTTATGTGTCACATGCTTCATATGATTCAACGGGAAGAGTGTAGAAGAATAACTATCATCAGTAGAACATAGTAACCCATGTTTATTCCAAAAATTCAATGAATCCTCAATAAGTGCAGTGTCAATTAGGAATTAAGGAAAAATGTGTTACAAGTGAGAAACTATTTTTAAATGAATAGGTGTTTATGGATGATAAGTGTGGACCATAATAATTGATTTTTATGGTTCTTTTAAATTAAATCCTTATTCATGTCGTATTTTATAGAGGTGAATACCACTCCTTTATTTCTTTTCATTATTTTTATTTTCAATGTTTAAATGTTGAGATTATTCATTGTGAGTTAAATCATTAAAATCATCTTGGTAAAAGAGAATGTAGGGAATTTTTTGTAGGGAACAGTCTATAAAAATTGGTTGAGTTGAGTTGATATTTGATTTACCTATTAATTATATGATAATCCAGGATATAATAGTCGTTAGAGGTTAGTTGACGACAATCAGGGGATCACAACAACATTTGTATCAGAAATTCAATTTCTATGAATGAATATGGAGCCTACCGTCTCTTTAGAAGAGATAATAATGTAATGGAACGTGCAATGGGATTATTGGAACTATTAGTTGGAACAATATCACAGCAGATGGAAGCATTGGCCATGTCATCAATTGAAGAGATAGAGTATGATATTTTTTTGTAGTGCTTGGTTAGTTTCTTGATGTTCATCACAAAAATTTCATAGGGATAACACCTATAATGGATTTGGAGTTTATTATTGATCTCCCTCATGTGACAAGTTTAACATCACTTCTATCCTATCAGATAGAACTAACAAAATTAAGGGAACTGAATGTTCATTTGCAATATCTAGAATAAAATGGCTTTATTCGGCCGACCACATCTCCATGGGAATTACTGGTCTTATTTGTCAAAAAGAAGGATGGAACTCTTTAGTTGAATTTCGATTATCATAAGATTAAATAAGCTACAATAAGGAACTATTATCAAAATTCATGAATTGGTGATCTGTTTGATCAATTGAGGGGATATGAGTGGTTCTACAAAATTGACTTGCAATTAGGATATCACCAATTATGTGTTCAGAAGGATGATTTCCCCAAGATAGCTTTCATGAGTACATATGTCCACTATGTGTATGTCGTAATGCATTTCTATTTTATGAATACACAACTAGTATTTATGGAATTGATGAATAAAATATTTTAGCGATATGTGTATTCCATTTTGGTCGTGTTTTTGGATGAAATATTGGTGTATATGTGGATAAAGACTGAGCATGAGAAGTACTTGATGATTATGTTGGGAATCATAAGGAGTTATTAGTGGTAAGAAAAATTACTAATGGTTAATTTTTTGATATAAGAGGTATGTTTCAATGTCTATATAATATCATAGAAAGGTATTTCTGTGGATCCCGAAAAGAAAGAATCCACTATGTATTGGAAACCAACAAATAGTGTCTTCAAGATATGGAGCTTCCTTGGTCTGGGTAATCATTACCGACATTTCTTTTAATATTTATCACGACTAAAATCACCTATGAAAACTATTAAATTGAAAAAATATAGAATAAATGGGATGAGTAATGTTATAAGCCCTTTAATGATCTATATGTCTTTCTTACATCTACACAACTCTTGATTTTTCTAGATTGGGTAATTTGGTATATGATGTATCATGATGTGATGTGATTTTAGTTGGGTTATATTCTCATGAAAGGAGATCATGTTGTCACTAATAGATCAAGGAAGTTAAGGTTTCATGAGAAGAACTACCCAACACACAATTTGGAGTTAATTTCCATATTCCATTCCTTCAAAACATGGTTTGTTTTCCTCATTAGTGATAAATTTATTGTGTTTAATGATCATGAAATATTCAAACATATTTTATAAATAATGGATTTTAATACGAGAAAAATTATTTGGATATAGTATATCAAAATTCATGAATTTGACGTATTGTCTACATCTGAAAATTAAAATTTCATGGAAAATTCATAAATCCAAAAGGAATATGCTCAATTGGAAAAATAGCTTCAAATGAGTGGTTGTTACTGTCGTTCTTGGTTGATATGAACATGGAATGTTAATAATGAGGTGAAGTTGTGGCCTTTATTCAAGTTTCATTCATTCCATATTTGGAAGAGGTGGTTAGAGAAGAAAAAACATATTATGCGAAATGTGTGGCTATGAGGTCAAACATCAGAGTGGGGAGAACATTCAGGTCTAGAGGCGAGATTCTAATTCAATGTTGTGGATCAGAAATCAGATGTTTGTACCCATGGATTTTTTGGAACATCATCATTATTCTTACCCGCATTTAATATGGGGTTTTCATCATTTAATACATAATATATTTTTGATGTTAAAAAAACAGTTTATATGGGTCATTATATAAAAGAATGTTGGTGATATGGTGTTGAGATGCATAAGTTTTCATCAAGTTAAGGAAGAACATCATATTCCATCAGATATATTTGAGTAATTTCTGATTCCATTTTTCAAATGGGATCATAAATCTATGTATTATTTAATAGGTCTCCCAAGAATGGCTCAGAAACACGATTCCATATAGGTGCTATTGTATAATCTCACAATTTAATGCCATTTCATCCCAATTCATGAATCTCATATGTAATAAGACTTGTAAAACATCTATATTCGAGAAGTGGTAAATAGGAGAAGAATACATGTTTTGATATTGTCAAATAGATATCTAAGGTTTATGTTCCATTTTCATGAAATCCATACCGAAATCCATTGTTACTCAATTGGCAGGGAGTATAGAGTATCATCCTTATATGGTAGGGAAATCCAAAAGGGTGATAAAAACATTTGAATACATGCTTTGGGTGTGTGTAATGGTTTTTTTGGATCATGAGAGTGGTATATTCCATTAGTGGAATTATCACATAACAATAACTATCATGTCTCAATACATTTGGATGCTTTTGAATAATTGTATTGGTGTCCTTTTCATTATCTAATTTGTTGAGTGGTAACTTGTGAGTCTTTAATAGTTGGTTTGAGCCTTCTCCAAGAAAAAATAGCGAAGATTTAGTTAATCAAGAAAAAAGAAAGAGGCAACACAACATCATAAAAAATTATAAATAGGTCATCATTCATGGTCATTTTCATATTAGGTGAGTGATTATGTGTTATTTAAAACCTATAAATTTATTATACATCACCATGTTGGTATGCATGCCAAGTTATCTCCCTAATACATAGGCCATTTTTTATAATGGAATGGGTTAGTGATGTGGAATAACGATGGGTATTGCGACCAGGGTTTAGTGATGTGAATAACCTCTTTCATATATCTTTGTTGAAAAAGTATAACCATGAATCTATCCATGTGATAAGATGGGATCACATTTACCATAAATTTGATGCTTTGTTTGTGTACATTCATGTGTGGATTGTGGACAGAAATGTGAAAATATGTTAGAGGAAAATCATTGATCTAGTTTAGTATTTTTGGCAACATGGCCAAATTCATAATGAGATTTGGGAATGGGAGAGGGAAAAAATGATCCATGGATGGAACTATTTTACAGTAAAAATGGGTTTCTCCATTATGGTGATGGAAATTAAAATGGTTGGCAGAATTTAGCACACTCAATTTCAAGAAAGTAACCATTTATTTATGTATTTTATGTATATGAAGTTATTAGGTCAACATTTGGATGGTTTGGAATCCATAAGGAGTGATTTTTGGGATTTTATAGATGTTCACAATTGGTGTACAATTTATGGAAATCATGAAAATATATTATGAAATCAAACATAAGGATAAAAAGACTAAGGTAAGGTTTCCTAGGAAGGGACATGGTTTTTCAAAATAATTCAGTAACCAAGGAGACACTATTCAATATGGACAGAGATATCTTTCACAGTTGGTGACCAATTTTCTAACCATGAAAGCCAACTATGTTAGTATCCTTCTTGAGAGAGTAGCTGAAACATGGTGAGTGCATGGTTTTCCTAACTATGTGACAAACAATAATTTTTTTCAAATAAGACCCACAAATTGTGAATCTAGTTCTAGATTGTGTTATGAAACTCCCCCAACCCATTTTTTACCAAACCAACCCAAAATCAAATTTCTTTCTATATAAGGCTAAGGAACCCTTCTCAATAAATTTAGAAGCAGTATAAATGTGTTTATTGGTGCGTTGAAACCAGATTATTGTAGTAAGTTATAATTTATGTTGGTTTTTCTTTATTTTCAATAGATCTAATTTTCTCCATCTCTAATTTTCATAAATCTTGTTCTACTATTGATATATCTAAAATTTTGGATGCCAAATATTATTATATTTTACATTATTGATGATATGGGAATAGAACTATGGTTGGTTTTTGTGGTTCAACCCAATTTCATTAGTATTTTAGTGTTGTTCATTACATTCTATATAAATCTCAACGAAGGCGGAATTACCTTCTACTCATCTTGCTAAACTAGAATCCTTATTTAAAAAAAATCTTGAATGTATTTTTTTGGAAATTTTTGTGCAATGGTTGATTAAAACCTTCTTTGGTGAAAATTTTGGTTATTGTATAAAATTGGGTTCCTTGGTCAAAGCAACATTTTTTAACTTGACATTAAAATGGTGATTTTGTTTTGATACTAGAAATTTTATTTCAATAAAAGTTTTGTTTGGGGAAATTTTTTGCTGGAAATTTGGTTTTTAATAAAAGGGTTGGTTTTATTAAAATAGATTGTTGATTATGCTTCTCAATAAATGTGCATTTTTATTGAATTGATTAAATTGTTTTTGAAATTGTTTTATTTTCATGTGCATGACTTAAATGGTTAACTGTGTGTGGAATGGATGGATATTGGTTTTGAAATACTTCCATCAAAGGGGGGATGAGATATGGACATGAAGTTAAACCATCAATGGTTACACTAAACCTGTATGTGGTGGGGTGGTTGTGGGTGTGGGGTTGTTTTTATTTTTGATATGGAATGGGTAACTCTAATTAAATTCATAAAATTGTAGTAATTGAATAATTGGTTTCTTTCCTTGGAAATTGGTTTATTTGCGAAAACATATTTCGTAATGAATTGTTTGGATTTGTGATAAATTATTGAACTTTTTCAAAAATTAATTATTGAAATTGATTTATATTAATGTGAAAACATGTTCTTCCCTAGTGGCATGGTTTTGGAATTAATTTTTAGAAATGATACACCATTTTATTACTCACATCTATATTTTCACTTTGATTCTTTTTAAGATATCATTTTTCAAGACACAAAAAAATATAAAATATAACAATTATCTTATTGTACTTATAGATACTTGAGTCGTATTTTTGTGTAGGATCATTAATTTTGTTAGAGCATTGGAGTTTTTTAGAGTCATTGGATTTTTTTGGTTATGTATTCCCCTGTGTACAAAGATATTAGTTGTCTTCCAATTTGGGACTCTTTTGTAGTTTTTTTAAAACAAAATGTAATTGTAGGGAGTTATTTTACATTTTATCATTTTATCATATATTTTTTTTATTCAATTATTTAATTTTTGGTTTATTTTTTATAATTTCAATGGGATAATCATCCCAAAATTTTTATTGATGCCCTAGGATTTTATTTCCTACCTTTATCATCATGGGGATTTCTCCTAAGGGAAAGTCACAATTCTTCCTCTACTCAAGCCAATGAGGAGTGTAAGGATGATTTAACAATAATACCCTAATCCACTTCATCAACACTTAAGTCCATGAGTTTGTTGGTATCCACATGTAGTCCATCATATCAAGAGACAAATAATCAAAAAAAAATTGACTCTTGGGAGTTGAAACCCTATAAGTCATTTATAGGACTATTGGTTAATTTAAAAGGAACTGTAAACCCCCATCATAGTATAAATAGATGACACTTCACCATGACTCAATTGAAGTAGTAGAAACTACAATAAATCATTAGATATTTGTTTGATTGAGTAAATAGGTTTTACGTCACAATTGTAGAAAAAATGATATATTTATTTTTCGCAATACTAATTAAAATAAAAAAATATATCATTAAAGTCCCATATACCTTATCAAATCAGTTATAGGGAAAACACCAAACAAATTTGTACAGATGTATGGCTCCAATTATTATCTCTAAAGGAAACAACACACTCGTTGTTTCCAAACACATTTTTACCATATGTATATTTATTTTTTAGATATCCTCTTATTCTCTAATGAATAATGTCTTGATATAAAAATTCATGAATGAACAGATCTAGGTCAAAACAACTCTAGAAATACCATACAATAAATCATTAATATTTAATTTCAAAATAATTA
Organism: Viscum album; assembly: GCA_963277665.1. Taxonomy (NCBI): domain Eukaryota; kingdom Viridiplantae; phylum Streptophyta; class Magnoliopsida; order Santalales; family Viscaceae; genus Viscum; species Viscum album. Next base: position 1,493,601,647 of record OY728151.1, on the reverse strand, counting down.
AATAGAATCATAAAATCCCTTATGAATAGAAACAATCTCTTACATTGAATGAAAGCCATTTAATAGTTTATAAAATATATTTTAATAGACATTTAACTCTAGAAAAAATATTTCTAAAATCAAGTTTAATATCATCAAATTATAACTCCATTTCTCAGTATTCAAATGTAGGTTTCCTCCATATAATGGATAAATCATAATATATTCCTGAAAACATATGATTTTTTATGCACATAGTGTTCGAAATTGAAGGTTGTTAAGAAAAAAATTTTGATTAACAATAATTTCGTATTTTTAGATGTATCTTACATTCCAAACATTGTTTTTTATCCTAACTTTTTCAACAATATATGGTACATTATCTATATGTGTTTTCTCAATTTTAAGGTCTTGAAACCATACATTACACATACAAATGTAGGGTATGCACATTGTTTCTAAAATACATCCAAATATGTCTATAACAATTCATCAAATATTTCATATGGATCAATGAATTGTAAATATTTCCAAAATAAATATTTTATTGAATAATATCTTCACAAAATTCAATAAAAATAAATTACATTAGTACCATAAATTTGGACGTTTTTTTGAATCAAAACTGAATATAAATTACTGAAATTATGGAATCGAAACACGAACAACAATATCCTTATTTCTCATTATCATAGAACCCATAAAATATTTCATAAAATTTCAAATTATTATTTTAGAATAATAAATTTTAATAACTAATTAACATAAATAATCAAAATTTCATCTATAACTAGTTGGAAAATTCACATCTATATATATTTCTCTTGTTTTATATCCTTTATAGAATATACATTTCTCTATATATAAGCTTCTCTAACATCTCCCCCATGATGATGAAACATCACCCCTGTGATGAAAAACAAGAAAACTAAAACTATAACTATAAAAATATTTCCCTTTTGTGACATCAAAAGGAAAGGAGTAAAATAAAAACCCCCTAAATTATGGCATCCTTAAAAAGATATAATTATTTAATTGACGAGTATCTAAAAAGTAATTTTTAAGGAATAAAATGGATTTCAAACAAACATTTTAAACAATTTAGAAATCTCATGGATATTTAAAAACATTTAATACCTTCTAATAACTCCCCCTATGTCATCTCATATTGGATATTCATGGAATCAAAATATTTTCAAGGAAAATGAATTATACTAATTTTTTCACATTTCATATTTGAATATAATTATTTAAATGATTTTTTACAAAAACATATTTATGTAACCAATTCAAAAAAAATTACTAAAAAACATATAACACTAATTATTACTAATAATATATTAAAAACAAGATATATATAATATTGATTTTAAATAATCTCTATAAAATATGTGGTTAGAAAGAATTATATGGCTCATCTCAAATATCCATGCTTTGATCTTTTTCACTTAAATCAACTAAAACTCTTAACAATTCTTATATTTTGTTTTGAAAATATTTTATTCATTGATATTGTTAAGAAGTTGAATATTATTCAACCAATAAAATTTTTAACTCATCAATGTCCAACTTAATAACATATTCTCCTCTAAAAAACGACATCTTATTTAATAATACTACTTTAAAGGAATCGATATCTTTATTTGAAATCAAACATTACTTTACATCATTATACTCTACTTGTGTTTATTAATATGTGTTTCAAGACATATTTAGAAAATAATTTAATTCTTTTTTCGTCATTTAAGGAATTGACATTGAATAGAACCTTCTCGTAAGATATTTGAGTTAAAGAGAATTCCAGTTCTTTAGAACCATGAGATTACATTATTATTTCAATATTATTTCCAAATAAATATTTAACATACAAAACTGAATTTTCTTAATCTAAAGGATTATCCTTTTCCATTTTAATAGAAATACTTTCTTCATAAGTTCAAGTATATTATCTCTTTATCCTTCTATTACAATTTTTCATATGCCTTTGAAAATGATATTTCAAATTGGATAGATGAATAATTTAAAATATATTAATAATATGGTTTTAGGGTTTAAAATTAAAAATTCTATATATTATTCCGACACAATGAAGATGATTCTTATTGTTCTCAATTTTTAAAAATAACTGAATAAAAATTATATATTTTATGCTTTGAAAATACATTATTTAAGAGAATAATTTTCTTAAAAATATTTCCTAAATGTATAAAAAAAATTATATATGGAATGGATTTTTTTTATATTTTAACAATATAATTGAATGAATATTAAAAAATTTCATTCATATATAATTAATATAGTATTATAAAATCATATATAAAAAATATTAATAATATACTTCTTGGATTATAGATTCTAGTTCAAAAGATATTTATTTTGATAATGAACTTCCATAGTGTTGATCACTCCATTAAGATTTTGATTTTCATATACTAAAGAGAAACCCACATCAAGATTTAATGATATATCTCGATGGTGTATTCCTAAAAAACATAAAAAAACCTGTTCCTTTTATATCCCAAATACATTTTGGTCCAAGAGTGTTTTCACATGCATTTTTAGGTAACCAAAATTCATTTTCCTGAGTAGACATTATATTATTCAATAAAACCAATTCTTCTGAATAATACAAATTTCTAATATCTGAAATATGAGGTTTTCTAAAGTAGATTAAATTCTCATAATGTCCATTAATGCGAAACCAAAAACACTTAAGTGTTGACCTGATTATAATAATTGAACCTAAAACAAAGTAATTCCAATATAATTATGGTATATCACCATAACATCATAATTCATGATTTCTACTATGAATACTATTTTAGAAAGTATTTGATTTAAATAATTATATCCTTTTATAGGAATACTAGAAGTTTATTTTAAAGAATCAACTTCAACCAATAAATTTTATATCTTCGTTTCATTCATATCAAAATAGATTTTAGAAGTATTAGATTTTTGATCTGTAATCCATTTTGAGAAATTTTGATGATCATATAGAGAATAATTAAAATATTTTATTATATTTATATGTTATTTATATACTGATTCATATAAATACTATAGCATAATAAATTCCTATTTAATTCCACAATATTTTTTTCCCTAATTAGAGTTTTGGGACTTAGAATACAATACCTCATCATTATGAGCCACAAGGAAACATATTTTTCGTAACACCATGATATTTTATGAGATAGATTCTCTTAATTTCATTGATTTTGTATGATAAACCATGTCTATCTTTCACTATAAGCAACACCATGTTAGCTTGTAGTATATGCAACAGTATTCTTGGCTTGTTTTGCACACAATTTCATGTTCTTTTAATAGAATTAAATTCACGTAACACTTTGTATAGATTTTGATCAATGTATAAATGAAATAAATTTGCATTTTATTATATGATACACCAATGTAATATTTCCCTACATTGAGCACTGACTTGGCTTTCATTACACGCCAGAGAAACCTTCCTCAATAGCTTACGTTGTATATGATATCAAGCTTCACTAAACCTCTATATATAATTAAAATATTATTATTTAATGTGGTAAAAACTATATTTTATTAATATTATAAACAAAATTTTTAATTTAATATACCATTATAATTCATTTTCAACATTTTCTAGAACATGGTATGAGACCAGAATAAATTTTATTCGATAAAAGAAGTATTTTAAAAAAATGCATTTTTAAAGCCTTTTGATGGTGCACCCAATTTAAAAATGGTTTTAACACTTTTATATATTATATTTGTAAAAATTGAATTCTTATTTGGAATAAGGACAGCAATATTTATATATGTTGAGTTTTTTGTATTTTTTTGAAAAAATTCATATTTCAAGGAATAGTGAAAAATAATGCATTTTAATTCAAATCTGACTCTTTATGTAATTTATTTTAATTTCCAAAATTTTCATATATTTTTTTAATTATATGGAATTATTTTGAGACTAAAAAAATCTAATGGCGCATGATTCTGAGTCCCGAAGTTCCTGGAATGATCTGTCAATGTTTTGTTAAGTTTAATTAGCGTGTGTAATCTGTTTTTCTAAAAAAATAGAATAAATCTTAAACAGTTAGCCGAATCAGAAATCTAAGGGCACCGTTGTGTTTAGGATTATGATATTACCCTAGGTGTGACTTAATTTTTTTCAGTGTAGGCTTCCTATGAGAAAACCTGAAATTGGAATAACCGCAAATAAAATAAATAAATAAAGTTATTTTATTTTTAAAATTATTATAACTCACGAATGGTGATACATATTAAAAATCTGAGTCCACCACTATGATTGGGATGATATGCTTTCTTTAGGCAGATACAAACATTGGCCGGCACGTTCCCACATTGGAAGATAGTTTTTTTGCTGTAAATAAAATAATTGAGTAACAATTATTTTATTGTTAAAATCTATAACTTTTAAATGATAATTCAGATTGAAAATATGAGAGTCCCGTTGATTTCATTGGGGTGTGTTCTTCTTAGGAAGAGCTATCCATGACCGGCACGGGTCAAGGGTGAAGGTTATTAATTTATTGAACATTTTTAAGGCATGTTCAGTAAACATGCGAGCCGTATTTTCTATCTTTTGAACATGTTCTCGGATTAAAAATCCAAAGGCACCATAGAACTCATGATGTCAGGATTCGCATAAGGGAGTTTTAACCTCGACTATAGTCGGTTGAGAAAAGAATTTTGGTTTTTCATTTTTCATGGTGATTTAATAATAGATATATATTTTATTTTAAATATCCTCCTACCTCTCCTTTTAATTTTTTTGAGGTGGGGACAACAAGAGGGTGGTCGGGTATTTAAATGTTGGGAATTAATTGCCCGGTTACCAAAAAATGTGTAACCACCAATCCCATTAATTAAAAGGATTCATTAATTATAATTAAATGAATCACCTCTAAAATTAAGAGTTTTATTAACTCTTCCTTGGGGTTGGGTTTTTGTTCCAATTGGAGAAAGGAGGGAGGCTCTTAACAAATAACAAAACTGACAATTGAGAACTGAAGGTCGTTGTTCAAGTGGCATCATTGGAATATTTCTGTGAGAACGACGAACATTGACCCACCATCAATCGTGAATTTTCTTCAAAGGATTTATAATTTAGGGGGTTTACTTTGAAGTATGATAAATATATTTTTGTTAATTCCTCTTATTCATGATTCTCAATGATGAGGGCCAAACAAACATGGTCATAGATACGCACGTAGACCATGATCCTCTCTAAATCATTCATTGTGCATTCTTCATTTCCAGATAATTAAGCATGATAAAAAATAATTGTTTCATTGAGTGTGGTATACGGACGCGGAGATATCTACCTGAGGATCGCAAATATGTGATCTTCACAATTTTCGGGCTTTGAACAAAGATGAAGCAACCCACGGAAGGGGATATGTGGCAATTTGATTCTGGTGTGTGTTCAAGGAGAAACACTAGGCGAGATAGGTGGTGGGATATACTGCGGTGGTCTGTGCGGCTCTGGGCGAGCAAGGAAACATGGTGGAGGCCATCTGGCATTGTGCGGTGAGTTCGAGGCTACTTCAACCAGCAGTTCGGGTGCACAACAGGTTGCCAATCCATGGGGCATGATACTTTCAAGGGAGGACCACAAAACTGGGGTGGTCATCGTGCGACAGGTAAGCAGGGTTAGAGGCAACAGATTCGGCGGAAGAGGTCACCGCATGAAGGGCTGGCCGATAGGGTTTGCTGGTTGGGTTCGATGTGCTAAATCGTGAAGGAATGGTTAGATTGGAGAGAGAAATTATAAGGTGATGAAATAATAATAAAAATAAAGGATGTAATTGATGGAGATTGTTTCCACCGCGCAACAAGGGGCTCCAAATCATGGATTGATTTTGAATTTGAGGAAAAGTAAATAAATAAGTAATTGAAAATAATAATAAAATATTGTTATTATTACTTTTGATGATAAAACACTTTTTTGATAGTAACTAATCTGTTGAACCTCAGTTTCACAAACTGTAAGCAGTAGTACAACCCTGACTTTGAGTCAAAAATTATGAGTCCAAATTTGGATGTCTTTTTCAGGGTTTTAGATTGGTTACTTGAAACACTCAGATAAAAATAATGTTTTATTATTATTAAATCTTCAACATTCTGTAACATGTGCATGAAACATCCGATTGAATTACCGTAAATGGTGATTTGATCCAATCATTACGATCGACGATTTAAGTCTAATGTTGAATATTAAATTATTGTTTGTGGCTCAGGTTCACGAGACACCCAATATTATTATTATTATTGCATGATCTTGCATCCGGCATACCTCCCTCACATGGTGTCGAAATGAGAAACCGTCTTCGGCACTAAAATCATTGAGATGAGGAGGTCCATTTGAGATACTCCACGTGACTTTTAGAGAAAGTGGGAGTTTTCTCGGGTTGGATTGTACTTGAATCCAACCTGGGCTTTGGCATTATAATTCCTATAAGTCACAGACTGGGGGACCAATTGGAAAGTTGTATGTCACATTGGAACCCTTATGACATGGCGGTACTTTTGGTTACTCTTTTTTGTAGCTTAGTGGCAGTATAGGTATGACCGATATCTCGATGGAATGATTCTATAGAACTCTATCGCACAAGGTGCGAGGGATTCTTTTGATAGAAATAATGTTAGTAAAGAACATCGATCCTAAGTGGTTCAAAATCTAATGATCCTAGGTGGGTCAGTATCTATCGATGTTTTATGGGTGAGCACCTAGCAATCCTGTGTGGGCAGCGCATACCAATCCTATGTGAATCAGCGAAGGTTATTAAATATCAATCTATTGTTGGTCAGCAGTAGATCCTCTTAACAAAATAAGATGATCTCGCTTATGACTAATTAAATATACTTCTGTACTTAATTTATACTAATTGTGAGCTAAGCCTTTTACTTTTTTAGTGTTATCTTCATGGTGGTACCTGTGTGATACTTCTACCTTCATGGTGTTACCTGTGTTATACTTCTATCTTCATGGTGATACCTGTGTGGTACTTCTACCTTTGTGGAATTACCTTCATGGTGTTATATTCATGGTGTTACCTGTGTGGTACTTCTATATTTGTGGTGTTTATTGTGTGTTACTTCTACCTTCGTAGTGTTAGCTTTATTGTGTTATCTTCGTGTTGTTAACTATGTGTTACTTCTACCTTTGTGGTGTTACCTATAAGGTACTTTAACCATTGTGGGGTTAACTTTGTGGTGTTATCTTCATGTTGTTATCTGTGTGGTACTTCTATATTTGTGGTGTTACCTGTGTGATACTTCTACCTTCATGGGGTTATCTTTGTGGTATTCTTCCATCATGTATGAGATTAGTATATCTTAATAACTTACATATAGTTATGGGCATATAGCGAAGTAGATTTGGCGTCTATCACTTTGTGATTTGAGTTTGAGGTCTAACTTTGTGGTTTTTTCATTGTGTAACACTAGGAGACCTACAGGGGTCTCAGGGCCCCTAATAAGTATAATAATATTGACCCCTGCATGGGCTATGCCTGTACCTAATTGGGTCTTGTACAGATGACGTACAACATTGATCGGGGCTGAGGGAAATAGGAATGGAATGTGCATGGAGGTGGACCATTTGGCATGACATGAGGCGGGGACTACTTATCATGTGCGGCACCTACCCTTCAGGTAGGATCCTCAGAGGACGATCTAAGAGCTATTTTTAACTTTTTAGTTGTATTGTAACTTTACAGTTGGGATTTTATTTCTGCACCCTTTACATTTGTCAATATTTTTACTATAGCAGTTTACTTCATGGTTGTATCCAGTTGTGTTTTAGTCCATGTGTTTTCTTCTTGTTGTGTTTTTGGATTGTGTGCCTGTACTGGTTAAAAGGAAATGCCTTCCTATTTTGGGGATACACCATTCTGTTGATAGTCGCTAGGCCCTAGCCTATGGAAGGCAGGCTTGGGGTAGTCACGAAAGGGGCCCTGAGGGACGGTTCATGACAAAGTGGTATTAGAGGAGTCCATTCTACGGAAGAACTAGGACTATGGTCATTTTAATGGAGAAATAGTGTTATGTTTTTTGGGTTTGATTTTCAGTTTGGGGAGCCTAGGTTTGGTGTGGCGGCCAGTGTATCCATACAAAAGGACCCTGAATTCTGATTTCTGACTCAACACACCTAATCAATGATTGCGTGTGTTTTAAAATAAAATTCCTTCGATATTTTTGAGTCAGATATCCAGGTAAAACGTCATGAAGGTGGCACACCAATAATTTATTAGGATGTGACCACATATACATCCAGATAGGATTCCTGATAGAGTACACGATGATGGCCCACCGAGCGATCCTATGTGGATCTGAATTCTAGTGATCACGTGTGGATCAGCAATAGATGCTACTAGGGGAATATGCATGCTGACTGATCATGTTGCACGAGTTCCAGCAGTAGAGGCCTTTTTGGTTTCGAGTCGAGGATAATCCCCAGGAAGTTGAGGAATCCCAGAAGGATGTGGCTCAAGTTTTACGCATAGTTGTAACACCAGTAGATCAAATGGTGATTCTAGCTGCATGTCTTTATCAGTTCATTAGCCTAAGTATGGTACACATGGTGATGAGGATTCGGTACATGGACCATTTCCCAAAATGGTACCTTCACTTAGTGTTCAATCTATATAATTTCCCATTGTTCAGTAGTTACAACCGGCAGTACCGGTAGAGGACACATGCAGTCTTAGTGCCTTAACCATGTTTGAGCATTAAATACCCCTTAGGTTCTAAGGTCATCCCAACTCACAGGTATATATGAACTAGCTTGAGGAGGTGGATGAGTTTCCCTCTAGCTAGGGAACCATTCGATCATATGGAGGACCTAGTAGAGAGCCTATTACATGGCATGGCAGTATGATGACATGGTTTAGATTACCATAATCTTGTGAAGAGGTAAAATTTTTGTGGAAAAGCTTGAGAACCTTCCACATAGAAGGGGGTATCATTCTATAAAAAGCTAAGGGTTGAGTGTTCCCTAGAGCTTCTACAACTTCAAAAAGACAACATGTCGGTAGATGAGTACTCATTAAGGCAAACCAACCATCCTAGGTACTTGATGAATACAGTACAATCAGTTCTTTAGGTCTCTAACCTCCGAGCAAGGTGCGTTTAGGGACATCCAAGCATGCACTATTCTCCTACCCATTCTTACTTATTCTTGGGGGATATATAGAACATTTGTTGTTGAGTTTTCTTTGGCTGAGCGGATACAACCAATGATTGGTAGTAGTGGAAAAGTATGAAACTAATGCCAGTCTCAGAGACAAGGCGTGTAAAATTTTTTAGGAATAGGAAGTGATTGGGATAGAAACATCTGCAGGGTCTTAGATGTGGAAGTTGATCTAGGAGAGTTTCTCGAGGTGAAAATACATTTCGAAATGTTACAACCACCATTCCAATGTGGTCCCCACTAGGCCTAGGTAGCTGGAGGACAGGGGAAGGAAGTAGATGAAAGTGGAAAAGGAGTGTGACACAAGGGATCTAAGAATGATTCGAGGTATGGTTTGTCTCTACTAATAGCTACCATATTGATACTCATAAGTACCAATCATTTATTCTTACAACTAATATTGTTCAAGACCTAGAGTTTCCAGTTAAACCATTTAATTGACCGTTACTTCTGTAGATACATTTGGGAAGAGGCTCAAAAATCACACTTATTCCAATAATGTGAACTGACCCTTGAGGTGAGAGGTTTGATTAGAACCTTTTAGTGGTAGCATTAAGGACTTATGACATTATTTTGGGTATGTACTGGACATCCAAAATTCATAAATATATTATTTTATAATAGGAATAAGGTTTTAGTTTATCTAAAACATTGGAATGGGGTTTTACTTGGTTGGAGAAAAAGGAAACCCAAGTACCAGAGGATAAACTCATGCATAAAAGGGTACCTCTGATCACTCTTGATTCAGCCATCCATACCCTCATGGTAGTAGGAGTTTTGAGGTTTCTATTCCCAACAGGAGTTGAGGCATGTGGGTAAAACTTTTCAAAATATGTTTCCGGGATTATCTCCTTGAAGGTAGAGAGACTTCTAACATTCTTGCATACTACTGGAGTTTTGAACCATACTTCTACAGGGTAGAAGCACCCCTGTCAGCTTTGACGAAAAAGGGGGAGCCTTTCATATGGATAGAGAAGTGTCAGCAGAGATTTCAAGAGCTGAGACAGAGACTGAAGAGTAGAACTAGAGTTCCCATGACCTGGAGTTAGCAACTGAGATGTTTTTACTGAAGATAAGGTGGCACTACCTGATGGGTGAATGTTTTACTATTTACTCTAATCACAAGAGTCTTATGTATATATTTTCATTGATGTAAATGAACCTGAGACATCGACGATGGATAGAGTTCCTCCATGACTATGACTTTGAGATAGTCTCTACTCCTGGTAAGGGGACCATGGTAGTAGACACACTCCGTTGGAGGTCTAGTCTATAACTTTTTAGTGAGGCGTCAAAGCAGCAAGTCACGATACGGATATCCTTCGTGGATAAAGATGGAGTATCTTACCTCCATTTTATGGCATTCACTCCACCAATTCTCCAGCAAGTTTGGGAGGCACATCTTCAGGCGTTGACTATGAGGCCCGACCAACTTTGATATCCTTAGGATGGTCTCCTAAATGATTTTCTGAATTTGTTGAACACAATGTTCTCTTTAAATTGTTTACCATGGTACTATTGATGCTTTGGGAGGAGGTGTTGAGGGAGTTCCATATGTCCCCATTAACGGTACATCCTGGAGTGGCGAAGATGTACCAGGACCTTCGGCGTTAGTACTGATGGCCAGTGATGAAGGAAGTAGTGGAATCGTTTCTATAACGATGCCACACTTGTCAGCAAGTGAATACTGCACAGTTCCAACAGAAGTCTCATGCTGATAGGAGATGAAGACCTTTGGAGTTCGAGGAGGGAGACAATGTCTTCCTATGGGTCTCACCACGACAACGTTTGCAGAGATTTGGTCGGGGAGGAAAGTTATCTTCTAGGTTCATTAAACCTTTCTAGATTCTTAGTAGAGTGGGTGAGGTGTCATACCGTCTATCTCTTCCACAATAGATTTAATATGTGCATAATGTTTTCCATTTATCCCAGTGTTGGAGATGCGTGCATGATCCACTGCCATTTAACCACTACGGCGAGTTGGACTTTGATGATGGGCGACTTTAATGGAGTTTCCAGTGGAGATATTGGATCGACATGAGTGGGTCCTTCATGGATTGTCAATCCCTCTGGTGTGAATTCAGTGGTATCATGGAGTTCTTCAGGAGAGCACATGGTAGTGGGAGGCTCAGATTCGTGCTCAGTACCCTCATTTATTTGATTTTCCTTTGTTTTGGATTTCGGGGATGTAAATCTATAAGATGGGGAGAATGTAATGTCCCGGATTTTCCATATTTTTTTTAATTATATGAAATTATTTTGAGACCGCAGAATCTAACGGCACGCGATTTCGAGGCCCAGAGTACCCAGAATGATCCGTCAAAATTTTGTTAATCTTTAATTAGCGTTGTAAGTAGGTTTCCTGAAAAAATGAAGTAACTTTAAAATGGTTTCTTGAATAAAAAATCTGAGGGCACCATTGCATTCAAGATGGAAGGTTTTCCATAGACACGGCTTCAGTTTAGTCTACACAGGCCTCCTATGAGAAAACCCAAAAATGGCATAACTATAAATAAAATAATTAAATATGATTATTTTCTTTTTCAAATGCTTATAACTCATGAATAGTGAGTCATATTAAAAATCTCAGACCACCGCTAAGCTCCTGAGGGTATTCTTTCATTAAAATATACTAACATTGGCCGTCGTGGGGAAAAAGTGGAAGTTATTTTTATCCGTAAATAAAATAATTATTAAATAATTATTTTATCTTTAAAATCAATAACTTCTAAATGGTAATTTGGATTGAAAATCTGAGAGTACCGTTGAGTTCATTGGGGAGTGTTTTTCATAGGAGAATCCTAAACTCAACCAACATGGGTTGAGGGTGATCATTATTAATATATTGAACCTTTTTAAGGTAAGTTCAGTAAATTCACTTGCGGAATTTTCCTACTTTTGATCCTGTGCTTAGATTAAAAATATGAAGGCACCATTGAACTCACAGCATCAAGATTTTCTTAAGGGAGGTTTAACCTCAACTATAGTGGGTCAAGTGAAGATGTTGATTTTTTTTGTGTTTTTCATAGAGGATTAAATAATATAAATATATTTTATTTTAAATATCTTCCCACCTATTCATTTAGTTTTTGGTGGCGGGGCCACAAGAGGGTGGTCAGTCATTTAAATTCGTGGAATTAAAAGCCCGGTTACACAAAATGTTTAAAAAAACAATCCCTTTAATTAAGATGATTCTTTAATTCTAAATAAATGAATCAAATTTTAAATTATGATTTATATTAAATCATCCTTGGGTTTGGGTGTTTTTTTTTCATTGGCGAAAGGAGGGTTGCTCTTGACAAAGAAAAGATCTCACAATTATGAACTGAAGATCAACGTTCGAGCAGTGTCGTTGGATGATTATTGCAGGAACAATGAACAACGACTGACCATCAATCACGAACATTCTTCAATGGATTTACGGGGTAGGGGGTTTATTTTGATGAATGATAAATATATATATTTTAATTACTCTTGTTCTTGATTCTCAATGACGGTGGCCAAACAGACATGGCCATCGATCAACACATAAAACATGATCATTTCTATTTCTTTCTTTTTTGTATTCTTCATCGCCAAATAGTTAAGAACACCAAAACTCAATGTTTGGTTTAGCGCGGCATACAGATGTAGAGATCTCGACCCGAGGATCATAAATCTGCGATCGTCACAATTTTTAGGCATTGAAAGAAGATGTTGGGACCCACGAAAGGGGAGACGTGGCAGTGTGATTCTAGTGTGTGTTCAAGGCACGACTTCAGGAGAGATATGTGGTACGACATATTGTGGTGGTCTGTAGGGCTCTAGGAGAGCTAGATAGCACATCGATGGTAGTCTGGTAGTGTGTGGCGACTCTGAGGCATCTTTGACCCTTAGTTCGGGTGCGCAGCAGGTGGCCAGGCCGCGGGGTGTGAGACTGTCGAGGGAGGACCACAACACCAGGGTAGTCGGCATACGGCAGGCAAGCAGGGTCGGGGGAAGCATATCCGATGGAAGAGGTCACTGTGTGAAGGGCTGGCCGAAAGGGTTTCAGGTTGGTTTGGAGGCGCTAAATCGTGAAGGAAGGGTTATATTGGGAAGATAAATTAAAAGGAAATGAAATAATAATAAATATAAAGGAAGTAATTTATTGAGACTATTTCGAGTGTATAGAAAGGGGCGCCAAATCATGGATTGATTTTCAAGTTGAGGAAAAGTAAAAAAACAAGTAATTATAAATAATAAAAATAAAAATTTATTATTAATTTTGATGATAAAATCACTTTTATGAAATCAACTTAACTGTGCGACCAGGGTTTCACAAACCATCAGCAGCAGTACAACCCTATCTTCGAGACAGAAATTAGGATTCCAAAATTGGATGTCTTTTTCGAGTTTTTGGAATAGGTACCTGAAATTATCAAATAATAATAATATATTATTATTATTAAATCATTGGGCCTCCATAACTCCTATGTACGATGTCCGATTGAAATAATGTCAGTGGTGACAAGATCCTATCCTTAAGATGGTCTATTTAAGTCTAATATTGAATATTACATTCCGGTTCATGTCTTGGATCAACGAAACAACCAATAATAATAATAATAATAATAATAATAATAATAACAATAATAATAATGCGGGATCTTGTATCTGACATTCCTCCCTCAAACAGTGTCAAAATGATGAACCGTCTCTGGTGCTGAAATCTTTGAGACGAGGCGGTCCTTTTGAGATACTCCACAAGAGTTCCAGAGAAAGTGGGTGTTTGGCTGGTTTGGATCGTACTCGAATCCAACCTGGTCCTTGGCACATAAATTCCTATAAATCACAGACCAGATGTCCGATTAAACATCCATCTAACGTGTTGGAACCCTTATAACGTGGTGGTCCTTTGGGTTAAAAATTTCTGGATCTTAGAGGAAGTCAAGGTATGAACAATATCTAGAGGGGCAGATTCTACAGAACTCAAGCGCACAAGGTTCAAGGAATCATGTGGCTGGCTGTAACATGAAGAAAGAACATCGACCCTAAGGGGGTCAGCAACAAACGATCTTGTGTGGGTCATCATCTATCAATCATGTGTGGGTCAGCACTCAACGATCCTTTGTGGGACAACACATACAGTTCTTATGTGGGCCAGATTCTGTGTTGGTCAATGGGGGTTATTACCTATTGATCCTGTGTGGGTCAACAACAATGCCTCTTAACAGAATAAGATGATCTAGCTTACCACTAATCATTTGTACTTCTATACTTAAGTAATACTAATTGTGATTTGAGTCATTTACCTTTATGGTGTAATCTTAGTGGTGCGACCAGTGTGATAGTACTACCTTTGTGGGTTTACCTATGTGGTAATTCTATCTTTGTGGTTTTCCTGTGCGGTATTTTTACCATCGTTGTGTTACCTTCGTGGTGTCATCTTCGTTGTGTTACCTGTGTGGTACTTCTTTGATCGTGGTGTTACGTATGTGGTACATCTACCTTCATGGTCTTACCTTCACGGTGTTATTTTTGTGGTGTTACCTGTGTGGTACTTTAATCTTTTTGGTGTCACCTTTGTGGTACATCTACCTTCGTGTTGTTATCATCATGGTGTTACCTGTGTGGTACTTCTATCTTCATGGTTTCACCATTGTGTTTTTCTTCCCTCACATATGAGATGATTATATCTTGATAACATATGTATATATATATATGGGCATATATCTATGTGGAGTTGATGTCTATCCATTCTTTATTTGAGTATGAGTTCTAGATTTGTGGTTTTCCCTGTGTGGAACTATAGGAGACCTACGGGGGTCTCAAGGTCCCTACAAAGTATCATTATACACACCCCTGCATGGGCTACGCCTACACCATGTTGTGTCTTGTGCAGACAACGTAAATCCTTGATCGAGGCTGAGGGAGCCAGAAATGGATAGTTCTCAGAGGCGAACCATTTTGTGTGACGTGAAGTGGGGAATAATGATCATGAGATGTACCTACACTTCAGGTAGGTTTTTAGTGGAAAATCTAGGAGTTGTTTTTCACTTTTCAGTTGTATTGTATCATTACAGTTGGACTTGTATTTCCAGCCCATTTACTTTTAGAACTCTTTTTACTATAGTAGTTTACTTTGTGGTTGTATCTGGTTGCATTATAGTCTTTGTGGTTTCTTCTTGTTTTTTTGGATTGTGTTTCTATATAGGTTAAAAAGAAATTCCTTCCTGTTTTAGGGATACACCTTTTCAGTGGTAGTTTCCAGCCTCTAGCCTATGGAAGGTGGGTTTGGGGTAGTCACGGAACCAACCCCGAGGGACAAGTCGTGACTATTATTTGTATGGTTATATTATCTTTTTAATTTGTTTCAAAGTGTAATTGTATTATTTTTATCATTTAATCCAATTTTGGACATTGGAGGAAATTATAAATTTAAATTGGACTCAAACACATGTCAATCATTTGATAATTATTTCTTCTTAAAACCCCAATTTTTGGTTTTGACAAGATGAATTCATTTTAAATTAATTACTACATCTTATTTGTTTTGAATTTGAAAATTTTGATTCCATATCTAGTATCAATGGTTTGAAATCTTTTAAATTGGTACCTTTTATTTTTTGACATTATGAAATCAAACATTACTTTACATCATTATACTCCACTTCTGTTTATTAATATGGGTTTCGAGACATATTTAGAAAATAAATTAATTATTTTTTCTTCATTTAAGGAATTGACATTGAATAGAACTTTCTTGTAAGATATTTGAGTTAAAGAGACATCAAGTTCTTTAGAACCATGAGATTACATTATTATTTCAAAATTCTTTCCAAATAAATATTTATCATACAAAACTGAATTTTCTAAATCCGAAGGATTATCCTTTTCCATTTTAATAGAAATGATTTCTTCATAAGTTCATGTATATTATATATTTATCCTTCTATGACAAGTTTTCATATGCCTTTGAAAAAGATATTTCAAATAAGATAGATGAATAATTTAAAATGTATTAAGAATAAGGTTTGAGGGTTTTAAATTGAAAATTCTATATATTATTCAGACACAATGAATATGATGCTTAATGTTCTCAATTTTTAAAAATAACTGAATAATAATTATAGATTTTATTCTTTGAAAATACATTATTTAAGAGAATAATTTTCTTAAAAATAGTACCTAAATGAATTAAAAAAAATTAAATATGGAATGGATTTTTTTTAATATTTTAACAATATAATTGAATGAATATTATAAATTTCATTCATATATAATTTAGATAGTATTATAAAATCATATATAAAAAATATTAATAATATACATCTTGGATTATAGATTATAGTTCAAAAGATATTTATTTTGATAATGAACTTCAATAGTGTTGATCACTCCATTAAGATTGTGATTTACATATACTAAAGAGAAACCCACTTCATGATTTAATGATATATCTCAGGGGTGTATTCTAAAAAAACATAAAAAATGTTCCTTTTAGATCCCAAATTCGTTTTGGTCCAAGGGTGTTTTGACGTGCATTTTTAGGTAACCAAAATTCTTTATCATGAGTAGACATTATATTATTCAATAAAAAAAATTCTTCTGAATAATACAAATTTCTAACATATTAAATATGTAGTTTTCTAAAGTATATTAAATTCTCATAATGTCCATTAATGCGGAAACAAAAACACTTAAGTGTTGAACTGATTATAATAATTTAACCTGAAACAAAATAATTCGAATATAATAATGGTATATCACCATAACTTCATAATTCATGATTTCTACTATGAATACTATTTTACCATGTATTTTATTTAAATAATTATATCTTTTTATAGGAATACTAGAAGTTTATTTTAATTCATCAACATCAAACAATAAATTTTATATCTCCATTTCATTCATATCAAAATAGATTTTAGAAGTATTAGATTTTCTCTCTATAATCCATTTTGAGAAATTTTAATGATCATATAGAGAATAATTAAAATATTTTATTATATTTATATGTTATTTATATACTGATTCATATAAATACTATAGCATAATAAATTCCTATTTAATTCCCCAATATTTTTTTCCATAATTAGAGTTTTGGGACTTAGAATACAATACCTCATCATTATGAGCCATAAGGCAACATATTTTTCGTAACACCCTGAGATTTTATGAGATAGATTCTCTTAATTTCATTGATGTTGTATGATAAACCATGTATATCGTTCTCTATAAGGAACACCATATTAGCTTGTAGTATATGCAACGGTAATCTTGGCTTGTGTTGCACACAATTTCATGTTCTTTTGATAGAATTCAATTCATGTAACACTGAGTATAGATTTTGTTCAATGTATTAATGAACTAAAATTGCATTATATTATAGGAAACACCAATTTAATATTCCCCTACACTGAACACTGACTTGGCTTTCATTACACGCCAGAGAAACCTTCCTCAATAGCTTATGTAGTATATGATATCATGCTTCACTAAACATCTATATATTGTTAAAATATTATTATTTATGTGGTAAAAAATATATTTAATTAACAGTATAAACCAAATTTTTAATTTTATATACCATTATAATTAATTTTAGACATTTTCTAGAACATGGTATGAGAACAAAATCAATTTTATCCGATAAAAGAAGTATTTTTCAAAAAAAATGCAGTTTTAAAGCCTTTTGATGGCGCACCCAATTTAAAAATGGTTTTAACACTTTTATATATTATATTTGTAAAAATTGACTTCTTTTTTTGAATAAGGACATCAATATTTATTTATGTTGAGTTTATTGTATTATTTTGAAAAAAATCATATTTCAAGGAATAGTGAAAAATAATGCATTTTAATTCAAATCTGACTCTTTATCTAATTTATTTTAATTTCCCAAATTTTTCATATATTTTTTTAATTATATGGAATTATTTTGAGACTACAAAAATATAATGGTGCATGATTATGAGTCATGGAGTTCCTGGAATGATCTTTCATAGTTTTGTTAAGTTTAATTAGCGTGCACAATCTGTTTTTCTAAAAAAATAGAATAAATATTAAATAGTTAGCTGAATCAGAAATATGATGGCACCGTTGTGTTGAGGATTATGATATTACCCTAGTTGAGACTTAATTTTTTCATTGTAGGCTACCTATGAGAAAACCCGATATTGGAATAACCGCAAATAAAATAAATATATAAAGTTATTTTATTTTGAAATTTTTATAACTCACGAACGGTGATTCCGATTAAAAATATGAGTCCACCCCTATTCTTGGAATGGTATTCTTTCTTTAGGAAGATACAAACATTTTCCTTCACGATCCCACATTAGAAGATGGTTTTTTTGCTGTAAATAAAATAATTGAGTAACAATTATTTTATTGTTAAAATCTATAACTTTTAAATGATAATTCAGATTGAAAATATGAGAGTACCGTTGATTTCATTAGGGCGTGTTCTTCTTAGGCAGAGCTATCCATGACCGGCATGGGTCAAGGGTGATGGTTATTAATTTATTGAACATTTTTATGGTACGTTCAGTAAATGTGAGAGGCACATTTTCTATCTTTTGAATATGTGCTCGGATTAAAAACCCAAAGGCACCATAGAACTCACGATGTTAGGATTCGCATAAGGGAGTTTTAACCTCGACTACAGTCGGTTGAGAGAAGAATTTTTTTATTTTATTTTTCATGGATGATTTAATAAAAGATATATATTTTATTTTAAATATCCTCCTACATCTCCTTTTAATTTTTTTGAGGTGGCGACCACAAGAGGGTGGTCGGGTATTTAAATGTTGGGAATTAATTTCCCGGTTACCAAGAAATATGTAACCACCAATCCCATTAATTGATAGGATTCATTAATTATAAATAAATGAATCACCTATCAAATTAAGAGTTATATTAACTCTACCTTGGTGTTGGGTTTTTGTTCCAATTGGCGAAAGGAGGGAGGCTCTTAACAAATAACAAAACTCACAATTTAGAACTGAAGATCGTCGTTCGAGTGGCATCATTGGAAGATTTCTGTGAGAACGATGAACATTGACCCACCATCAATAGTGAATTTTATTCAAAGGATTTATAATATAGGGGGTTTATTTTGAAGTATGATAAATATATTTTTGTTAATTACTCTTATTCATGATTCTCAATGACGAGGGCCAAACAAACATGGTTATAGATACTCACATAGACCATGATCCGCGCTATTTCTTTGATTCTGCATTATTCATTGCCAAATAATTAACCATGATAAAAAATAATTGTCTCATTGAGTGCGGTATACGGACGCGGAGATATCTACATGAGTATCGCAAATATGTGATCTTCACAATTTTCGGGCTTTGAACAAAGATGAAGAAACCCACGGAAGGGGATAGGTGGCCATGTGATTCTGGTGTGTGTTCAAGGTGCAACGCTGGGCGAGATATGTGGTGTGACATACTGCGGTGGTATGCGCGGCTCTGGGTGGGCAAGGAAACACAGTCGAGGCCATCTGCCATTGTGCGGTGAGTCTGAGGCTACTTCAACCAGCAGTTCGGGTGCACAGAAGGTTGCCAATCCATGGGGCTTGATACTTTCAAGGGAGGACCACGACACTGGGGTGGTCGGCGGGCGACAGGCAAGCAGGGTTGGAGGCAACAAATCCGGCAGAAGAGGTCACCGCATGAAGGGCTGGCTGATAGGGTTTGCAGGTTGGGTTCGAGGTGCTAAATCATGAAGGAATGGTTAGATTGGAGAGATAAATTATAAGGCGATGAAATAATAATAAAAATAAAGGAAGTAATTTATGGAGATTGTTTCCAGTGCGCAACAAGGGGCTCCAAATCATGGATTGATTTTGATGTTGAGGAAAAGTAAATAAATAAGTAATTAAAAATAATAATAAAATATTGTTATTAATAATTTTGATGATCAAACACTTTTTTGATTGTAACTAATCTGTTCAACCTCAGTTTCACGAATTGTAAGCTGTAGTACAACCCTGACTTCGAGTCAAAAATTATGAGTCCAAATATGGATGTCTTTTTTAGGTTTTTAGATTGGTTACTTGAAACACTCAGATAATAATAATAATATTTAATATTATTAAATCTTCAACATTCCGTAACTCGTGCGTGAAATATCCTATTGAATTACTGTAAATGGTGATTTGATCCAATCATTACGATCGTCAATTTAGGTCTAATGTTGAATATTATATTATTTTTTGTGGACCAGGTCCACGAGAAACCCAATATTATTATTATTATTACATGACCTTGCATGTAGAGACCCGAATCTTGACTTACATTGACATTACATTACATTTGCGGAATACTTAGTACATAACAAAAACACACACACAAGGATCGTAATAGTTTAGTGTCTTTGGAAACACGGAATGTAATGTTCTAATCGTGGTGAAAGATCCTCAATATCTGCCATAAAGATCTTCCCTTTTTTTACCTAAAACCATTCTTTATATCTTGGGGAAAATAAAACATAAAAGGGTGAGATCAAATGGTCAGTAAGGGTAAACAAAAGAAAATCAATCACATCATATTCATAAGAACATAACTTTTGGAAATCTTAACCTGCAAAAGAGAGCATAATTTCATAACATGGGATAAATCATAGTAGTGAAATGAAATCCCAATAAGCACAACTTAAAACATGAAACTTTGTGGCATACACACATAATCATAGAGAATCATTTCTTGTTAGTCATGACTCATTGCCAAGACTATCTTAGTGGACAAAGTCCCTTTCTGAATCGAGTCACCCTCGTTTCAGTCCTGTTTCACTGAACCGGTATAACCTACCATTCCAGCCATGTCTATCTCATGAGATATACAATCTTTACCCGATGCATTGGAGGGAGATATAGGTCCCACCCATCTTATAATGAATCCTTTCTTATGTGTGCCACATAATCATAAACCATATATCATAGCGTAACCCATGTAATAAAAATGGGATTCTTAAACAACATGACATCATAAAAAAAATTCATATAAGATAAAGAAAAAAAATATTTCCATCACATCATAATCAAATCCATGTAAAAATAGGGATAAAAACAGAACCCTTTTATTATCTTAGATGGAAAATAATTTTGATAAAATACTTGAACTCCATTCTTGAGGAAAATATCCTTTCTACTTCAAAAACACTTTACCTTTCTTAACATGTCATACAATTTTAGACTAAAAGAATTTGATTAAAAATAAACTTGAACACTTGTAAAGGAAACTTCTTGGAAATAATGTTTTAGAAATCCATTCATGCCGTATAAGTTAAAAAAAACATTCTTCGTACTTTTGTCGGAAAAGTCAAAAAGTACCTCGTACAAAAAACAACAAAAGATTCCATTTATACATATTACTAAAAACTCACCGAAGGGTAAAAATGGATTTAAAAAATTTTAGGTGGATGGAAATAATATTACATATTGATGAAACATGGATGTGGATGATAAAATACACCCCAGTAAATACTTACGAATAAACAATCTCGGATAAAAATGAGATTGTGATATTTCCCTTACCTTAGGTCTGACTTGCTTTGTGAGTGTCCGAACCTCCTGTATATGATTTAAATCATGTTATTGACTTATTCCAGAATCATATTCATTGTTATTATATCATATATGGTCCACTTATGACTTTATATTACCCGTTCTTTTGTAAATTCATGTTAAAGCAGCGTTTTGGGTAAAATCGTCTCATTTGTCGTTCGTGTTTTTAACTTGTAATTATTCATATGATTACTTAGATCATGATTAATTAATTCCAGAATATAAAACATGATTTAAATATATATATTCATAATACACATATATAATAAATCAATAAATGGAAAGAAATACACCGTTCATGGAGACGGTAGTCCGTACGTATGCATGAACGTTGTTTTCGTTTCCTTATTGAATTGAATGGAATTACGTAGATGACATACATATAAATATAAATAATTACAGTATCATTATTAGGTCATATATTACATTATTACTTATTATATATACTTTATAATCATTCATTAATGGTTAATCATTGAGAATGAATCTCATCGCGTCGTGGAGACGGTAGTCTGTACGTACGCACGAGCGATGATATCATTCCCATGGTCGGGGAATTGTTTTGAAGTGTATGTATACTATTTCAGTATCAATATCACTTTATAATAATCATATATAGTTACTCATTACACCTTTATACCCATCCAATTAATGTGGTGGCGGAAAATATATTACACCACGGCGTGGAGACGGTATTCCGTACGTACACACGCGCGGTGATTTCCTTTTTCCGTAGGATGTATAGAAGGTTAATTAGAGTTGTTTAATATTTATAATAACATATCAGTATATAAGAAATACTGATGTTATTACTTTATCATGAAACAACTAAAGAAGAAGAAGTTGAAGAAGAAAGAAATTGAAAAAGATCGGTAATGGATATTACCTCTTTTTGACGCGCCTTTTCTTAGCCTCCACATAAAGAACTAAGGATGGTCTTTGAAGAAGACCAGGACCTCTATGATGATACTAGGGAAGTGGAGAAGGTATTTTGGCAGGGTTTGGCCGAGATTGAGTGCTCAAATTGGTGTGAGGAGGAGGGGGAGGAGGTGCCCTTTTATAAGGGAGGAGAGGGGAACCTTAGGAATATCTCAAAATATTATTTTATATTAAAGTCAAAATCGGTTTATAATGGTTCCAAATGGTCTTATTTCGAAGCTAAAGTGGGGATGGGTCGAAAGCCTATCATCCAATAGAATTTATACAAGTTTAGGGTATTATTTTAACCTTATCAATTAGATTTAACTCTAAGTTAAATAATTTAACGTTTACCGTGTCTTTTTGTTTTCTTTCACTATATGGTTAATACACTTACTATAACATTCCAAACGAACCCCAAATTTTTTTATTATTAATATATATATCCTTATCTAAGTCATTTGGCCGAACCTTAGATTTTTAGGAATAAAATAACAATTAATAATATAATATTTGATTTAAAAACTATTTTGTGTCAATTTTGACACTATTTGATATATGATTTTTGTGAAAGTCATAACAGAATTATATGTTCTAAAAAATTTGATTAAATCAACACTAATATATCATAGTAACCTATAAAATTAGTGGAATTCATAAAAAGTCTCAAATTACATTTATTTTGGTATTTATAATATCAATTATGTCAATATTTCATTAATAAGATAATTACTGCATCATCTTTGTGTCATAAATAAATTAAATTATTTGATGTCTAAAAATTAAAAATAAACTACCATCATGTAGTAAATCTGTTATTCTTTCTAATGAATATTTACAATAGAATTTATCTTATGTACAACCCTATATTAAAAATGTTTTAGTAAATATACTTTGATTTTAACTCTTTTAACTCTTCTTTGAATTAAATAATAATAAATGTCCTAATCTAATACATGTGGGCCTAAATGATAATATTTTACACTTAAGGTTATTTTTGGTCGAGATACACTTGTCCAATAGAATTAGGACATGTTTTAGGGTAATATCAATATCATTCTTACCCTTAATTACCCTATTTACTTTTAACCGTGGTAAATAAAAGTAAAAAGTTACTATTCACCAAAAATTATTTTCATCTCATTGAACCACAATTTACTTACATACATCAACCGTGTCTCTCGGATTTTTGAAATTCCATTCACAGAAGCGTTAAAATTAAGTTTTATGAAAAATTCAGTTTTTAACTACCACTTAGCAGTTTCACTATTCATCAAAAATTGATGTTTTTCAGAAAAATACCAAAATTTCATCCTAAGCTATATTTCATATTCCGAATTCAAAAATGAAGTCTATTTTACCAAATTCATAACATAGAAGTTGCATTAATTAATTTTATAATTAAATCCCGCTGTTAAAACAAATAGCGTGTTTTTAAGAAACAATATCTATCAAAAGATTGACACTTGATTATGTCTGGTTTAAATGTGAAATTACATTCAATGACCAACATTGTATTAAATTGTAAAAATATATTCTAAATATACTTTAAAACCACTCAAATTAATAATTTATCACAATTAATTATTTCCATTAAAAAGGTTGTTTTTAATTATAATTTAGTAATTTTCACTATTCATCAGAATATGAAAGTTATCCGAAAAGTACCAAAATTTTACCTTAGGCTAAATTCGATACTCCGAATCCAAAAATGAAGTCAATTTTGAGAGCTAAATTTTATAAAATTTAAAAAGTGGTTATTACTATTCATAACGGCTAGTTTTAATAATATTTTAATAGCATATCGTTGTTTCGTGAAACTCAGTATTGTGTACTACACACGCTATCGAGGAAGGTTGCGATTGCGTGTAGTGCAAGGCAAGTCAAGGATGCATGTTGTGCAATCTTCTTTCGGTGTAGCGTACAACACAAGAAATTAATAAAATTAAAAAGAATATTTTTCATAAAGTCTCGGGCTGTTACATTCTACCCCCCTTAAAATGAATTTCGCACTCGAAATTCGTCGGGGTTATAAATGGTTTACTATTCGAAAGTTTCTTTAATAGAAATCCACATTGTAAAAAGGAATATCAAAACCAATCTTTAAAAACAAAATTATGAAATGTAACAGTTACCCAAATAAACTAATCACTGGGTTTCCACATAGGTGAAAATATGGATATGGAAGAGAAATCTAACCATCATGTTCTGATGGAGAGTGGTAGAGAACATGGCTATGGAAAAGCCAGAAATCACAAATCCATAAATTTTTGACGATCTAAGGTACCATCTGATTCATCATATATAAGATCACTAGGACAACATTTTTGGTTTTCAAGATCGTTTCCCTAAAGTTAATGAATTTGAATTAGAATTAATACTTACTTTATTTTGGTAAAATCTCACTGTTGTTCGTGCCTTGAACAATTTCCACTTCATCTCTTAAATAAATGAAGTTAAATTTGTTATTCGTGAAGTTTTAGTAGATCATGTGATAGAATGACGGGTCATTCCATCTGTCTCAAAAAAAGGTTAGCAAAAATTATATACATAAGTCGATCTATAGTGAGATTAATCATATATGGTTCCTAAAATGGACTTTATATTCATATATCATACTTCTTAATATAATAAAACTAGTTTCTAATAACCAGGGACTTCCTGTAGGCCAGTGGTAGGCGATAAAGGCCAGTCGCACTTCGGTTGTGGGTTCGATTCCCACAGCCTTGTCCGACGCGATGGGCTGTCGCCCGTCCTGCAGGTTGTCCTTTTTCTAAAACTATATTACTATAACATCCCATCAATAATATCAAAAATCATCTATCCTTAAACAATACTAACTTATGTCCAACATAATCCATTCGAATCTTTAGGCTTATCCATAATACTGCAGTCCACTCTCATAATATAGTGACAACGATTACCAGAGACTTAATACTGTCGTTGATCCCCACATATAATAAGATATGTCTTGTTGGTCCCATTCCAAACATTCAAAGGCCTTAATCATGTATTCTCTTGAATACCCATTAAACCATAGTGAAAACTTGAATGTAGTTAAAAGTTAACACCTTCCACATACCAAAATCCTAAAAATTCTATATACTCAAACCATGATATCACTTAGTCCTTATATTAATCATGAGCTCATGAATACTGTCAAACATTTCATTTTCTCCTTATCCCTTCATTATGCGCATATCATCTGCTTTCAAAAATATTTGAATCACTTTTCATGGTTACCGGTACCTTAAAATTATTGAAAACCACAATAGAATAATACAACAATAAAAGTACCTCAACAACATTATTCTTGAATACCAATACATAAACACTTCAATCCATCCTCTTCAATTATTGTCCTGGAATAAGTCCTTCCTTGATTTAGAAGTAACTTTTTAGGTCAGGTCATTGAGTTGGGTAATGCCCATGTTCTCCACAAATAATGCATTGAACTCCATAACAGTCTGTCACTCTATTATGCTTTTCTCCACACAGATAACATCGGTTCCTCCATTTGAGGTATTCCTCAAGGTTCTTCTTCCCTTCTTTAGAAATCTCAATCTTCTTTTCTTTATGCTCCTCAACATGTGAACATGCATAATAGTTTATCTTCCTCTTCTTTGATGAATTAGGCATACCACTAAATTTCACCTTGTTAATCATATATCGCGATGACTGATTTGGCATAATCACAAGATCTTTCTCTATAGGAATTACACAATTTTGTTGCTCATAGTCACCAATTTTTCCATTGGATTCAATGTTAACCGAATTCCTTATGGTTCCCTCCATTAAATAAAACACAAAAAGAATTTTGTGAGAGGAAAAAATCATGCTAGGGAAAACAACATAATAAAGGGGGAGTACCTTCAATATCTAACATCTTAGGTTTAATTCTATGATCGTTAGTGTAATTATAGTACTATAACCTATACGTATACTTAACCTTAGGGACATCCCTAGACATACCTTAGAAATATCTCTAGGGATCTCACTAACGTTTTTGCATCCTAGTTTCCAAAGGTTGACTAAACCTTTCCTCTGATACCAACTGTAGAGACCCGAATCTTGACTTATATTGACAATACATTACAATTGCGGAATACTTAGTACATAACAAAAACACACACACAAGGATCGTAATAGTTTAGTGTCTTTGGAAACACGGAACGTAATCTTCTAATCGTGGTGAAAGATCCTCAATATCTCCCATAAAGATCTTCCCTTTTTTTACCTAAAACCATTCTTTATATCCTGGGAAAACGAAAACTTAAAAGGGTGAGCTCAAATGCTCAGTAAGGGTAAACAAAAGAAAATCAATCACATCATATTCATAAGAACATAACTTTTTGAAATCTTAACCTGCAAAAGAGAGCATAATTTCATAACATGGGATAAATCATAGTAGTGAAATGAAATCCCAATAATCATAACTTAAAACATGAAACTTTTTGTCATACACACATAATCATAGAGAATCATTTCTTATTAGTCATGACTCATTTCCAAGACTATCTTAGTGGACAAAGTCCCTTTCTGAATCGAGTCACCCTCGTTTCAGTCCTGTTTCACTGAACCGGTATAACCTACCATTCCATCCATGTCTATCTCATGAGACATAAAATCTTTACATAATGCATTGGAGGGAGATATAGGTCCCACCCATTTTATAATGAATCCTTTCTTATGTGTGCCACATAATCATAAACCATATATCATAGCGTAACCCATGTAATAAAAATGGGATTCTTAAACAACATGACATCATAAAAAAATTCATATAAGATAAAGAAAAAAAATACTTCCATCACAACATAATCAAATCCATGTAATAACAGGGATAAAAACAGAACCCTTTTATTATCTTAGATGGAAAATAATTTTGATAAAATACTTGAACTCCATTCTTGAGGAAAATATCCTTTCTACTTCAAAAACACTTTACCTTTATTAACATGTCATACAATTTTAAACTAAAAGAATTTGATTAAAAATAAACTTGAATACTTCTAAAGGAAAATTCTTGGAAATAATGTTTTAGAAATCCATTCATGCCGTATAAGTTAAAAAAAACATTCTTCGTACTTTTGTCGGAAAAGTCAAAAAGTACCTCATACGAAAAACAACAAAAGATTACATTCATACATATTACTAAAAACTCACCGAAGGGTAAAAATGGATTTAAAAAATTTTAGGTGGATGGAAATAATATTACATATTGATGAAACATGGATGTGGATGATAAAATACACCCTAGTAAATACTTACGAATAAACAATCTCGGATAAAAATGAGATTGTGATATTTCCATTACCTTAAATCCGACTTGCTTTGTGAGTGTCCGAAGCTCCTGTATATGATTTAAATCATGTTATTGACTTATTCCAGAATAATATTCATTGTTATTATATCATATATGGTCCACTTATAACTTTATATTACCCATTCTTTTGTAAATTCATGTTAAAGTAGCGTTTTGGGTAAAATCGTCTCATTTGTCGTTCGTGTTTTTAACTTGTAATTATTAATTTGATTACTTAGATACGTATTAATTAATTACAGAATATAAAACATGATTTATATATATATATTCATAATACACATATATAATAAATCAGTAAATGGAAAGAAATACACCGTTCATGGAGACGGTAGTCCGTACGTACGCATGAACGCTGTTTTCGTTTCCTTATTGAATTGAATGGAATTAAGTAGATGACATACATATAAATATAAATAATTCCAGTATCATTATTAGGTCATATATTGCGTTATTACTTGTTATATATACTTTATAATCATTCATGAATGGTTAATCATTGAGAATGAATCTCATCGCGTCGTGGAGACGGTAGTCCGTACGTAAGCACGAGCGATGATATCGTTCCCATGGTCGTGGAATTGTGTTGAAGTGTATGTATTCTATTTCAGTATCAATATCACTTTATAATAATCATATATAGTTACTCATTACACCTTTATTCCCATCCAATTAATGTGGTGGCGGAAAAAAGACTACACCACGGCGTGGAGACGGTATTCCGTACGTACGCACGCGCGGTGATTTCCTTTTTCCGTAGGATGGATAGAAGGTTAATTAGAGTTGTTTCATATTTATAATAACATATAAGTATATAAGAAATACTGATGTTATTACTTTATCATGAAACAACTAAAGAAGAAGAAGTTGAAGAAGAATGAAATTGAAAATGATCCGTAATGGATATTACCTCTTTTTGACGCGCCTTTTCTTAGCCTCCACTTAAAGAACTAAGGATGGTCTTTGAAGAAGACCAGGACCTCTATGATGATACTAGGGAAGTGGAGAAGGGATTTTTTCAGGGGTTGGCCGAGCTTGAGTGCTCAAATTGGTGTGAGCAGGAGGGGGAGGAGGTGCCCTTTTATAAGGGAGGAGAGGGGCACCTTAGGAATATCTCAAAATATTATTTTATATTAAAGTCAAAATCGGTTTATAATGGTTCCAAAGGGTCTTATTTCGAAGATAAAGTGTTGATGGGTCTATATCCTATCATCCAATAGGATTTAGACAAGTTTAGGGTATTATTTTAACCTTATCAATTAGATTTAACTCTAAGTTAAATAATTTAACTTTTACCGTGTCTTTTTGTTTTCTTTCACTATATGGCTAATACACTTACTATAACATGCCAATCTAACCCCAAGTTGTTTATTATTAATATATATATCCTTATCTAAGTCATTTGGCCGAACCTTATATTTTTAGGAATAAAATAACAATTAATAATATAATATTTGATTTAAAAACTATTTTGTGTCAATTTTGACACTATTTCATATATGATTTTTGTGAAAGTCATAACAGAATTATATGTTCAAAACAAGTTGATTAAATAAACAATAATATATCATAGTAACCTAGAAAATTAGTGTAATTCATAAAAAGACTCAAATTACATTTATTTTGGTATTTATAATATCAATTATGTCAATATTTCATTAATAAGATAATTACTGCATCATCTTTGTGTCATAAATAAATTAAATTATTTGATGTCTAAAAATTACAAATAAAATACCATCATGTAGGAAATATTTTTATCTTTCTAATGAATATTTAAAATCGAATTTATCTTATGCAAAACCCTATATTAAAAATGTTTTAGTAAATATACTTTGATTTTAACTCTTTTAACTCTTCTTTGAATTAAATAATAATAAATGTCCTAATCTAATCCAAGTGGGCCTAAATGATAATATTTTACACTTAAGGTTATTTTTGGTCGAGATACACTTGTCCAATAGAATTAGGACATGTGTTAGGGTAATATCAATATCATTCTTACCCTTAATTGCCCTATTTACTTTTAACCGTGGTAAAAAAAAGTATAAAGTTACTATTCACCAAAAATTATTTTCATCTCATTGAACCACATTTTACTTACAGACATTAACCGTGGCTCTCGGATTTTTGAAATTCCATTCACAGAAGCGGTAAAATTATGTTTTATGAAAAATTCAGTTTTTAACTACCACTTAGTAGTTTCACTATTCATCAAAAATTGATGTTTTTCAGAAAAATGCCAAAATTTCATCCTAAGCTATATTTCATATTCTGAATTCAAAAATAAAGTCTATTTTACCAAATTCATAACATAGAAGTTTCATTAATTAATTTTATAATTAAATCCCGCTGTTAAAACAAATAGCGTGTTTTTAAGAAACAATATCTATCAAAAGATTGACATTTGATTAAGTCTGGTTTAAATGTGAAATTACATTCAATGACCAACATTGTATTAAATTGTAAAAATGTATTCTAAATATACTTTAAAACCACTCAAATTAATAATTTATCACTATTAATTATTTTGATTAAAAAGGTTGTTTTTAATTATAATTTAGTAATTTTCACTATTCATCAGAATATGAAAGTTATCCGAAAGGTACCAAAATTTCACCTTAGGCTAAATTCGATACTCCGAATACAAAAATGAAGTCCATTTTGAGAGCTAAATTTTCTAAAATTTAAAAAGTGGTTATTACTATTCATAACGGCTAGTTTTAATAATATTTTAATAGCATATCGTTGTTTCGTGAAACTCAGTATTGCGTACTACACACGCTATCGAGGAAGGTTGCGATTGCGTGTAGTGCAAGGCAAGTCAAGGATGCGTGTTGTGCAAGCTTCTTTTGGTGTAGCGTACAACACAAGACATTAATAAAATTAAAAAGAATATTTTTCATAAAGTCTCGGGCTGTTACATTGCATCTGACATACCTCCCTCACATGGTGTCGAAATGAAAAACCGTCCGCGACACTAAAATAATTGAGAAGAGGTGGTTCTTTTGAGATACTCCACATGACTTTTAGAGAATGTGTGAGTTTTCTCGTGTTGGATTGTAATTGAATCCAACCTGGTCCTTGGCACTATAATTCCTATAATTCAAAGACTGGAAGGCTGATTGGAAAGTTGTATGTCACATTGGAACCCTTATGACATGGAGGTAATTTGTTTACTCTTTTTCTGAGCTTAGTGGCAGTCTAGGTATGACCGATATCTCGATGGAATGATTCTATAGAACTCTAGCGCACAAGGTGCGGGGAATTATTTTTCTGGCAATAATTTTAGGAAAGAACATCGATCCTAAGTGGTTTAACATCTAATGATCCTATGTGGTTCAGTATCTATCGATCCTGTATGGGTGAGCACTTAGCGATCCTGTGTGGGAAGCTCAGGCCAATCCTATGTGCATCAGCGGGGGTAATTACATATCAATCTATTGTTGGTCAGCAGCAGATCCTCGTAACAAAATAAGATGATCTCGCTTATGACTAATTAAATATACTTCTATACTTAAGATATATTGATTGTGAGATGATACTTTTACTTTTTTAGTGTTTTCTTCATGGTACTACCTGTGTGATACTTCTACCTTCGTGGTGTTACCTGTGTTATACTTCTATCTTCATGGTGATACCTGTGTGGTACTTCTACCATTGTGGCATTACCTTCATGGTGTTATATTCATGGTGTTACCTATGTGGTACTTCTATATTTGTGGTGTTTACTGTTTGTTACTTCTACCTTGTTAGTGTTATCTTTATGGTGTTATCTTCGTGTTGTTACCTATGTGTTACTTATACCTTTGTGGTGTTACCTGTACGGTACTTTAACCATTGTGGTGTTAACATTGTGGTGTTATCTTCATGTTGTTATCTATGTGGTACTTCTACCTTTGTGGTGTTACCTGTGTGATACTTCTACCTTCATGGGGTTATCTTTTTGGTATTCTTCCCACATGTATGAGATGATTATATCTTAATAAATTACGTATAGTTATGGGCATATAGCGAAGTAGAGTTGGCGTCTATCACTTTTTGATTTGATCTTGAGGTCTAGATTTGTGGTTTTTTCTTTGTGTAACTCTAGGAGACCTATGGGGGTCTCAGGGTCCCTAATAAGTATCATAATATTGACCCCTGCATGGGGCATGCCTATACCTAATTGGGTCTTCTGCAGATGATGTACAACAATTATCTAGGCTGAGAGAACTAGGACTGGACGGTGCATGGAGGTGGACCATTTGGTGTGACATGAGGCGGGGACTACTGATCTTGTGCGGCACATACCCTTCAGGTAAGATCCTTGTTGGACGATCTAGGAGCTATTTTTAACTTTTCAGTTGTATTGTAACTTTACATTTGGGATCTTATTTCTGGCCCCTTTACGTTTATCACTCTTCTTACTACAGCAGTTTACTTCAAGGATGTATCCAGTTATGTTTTAGTCCATGTGTTTGCTTCTTGTTGTGTTTTTGGACTGTGTGTATGTACTGGTTAAAAATAAATTCCTTCCTGTTTTAGGGATACACCATTCTATTGATAGTCTCTAGGCCCTGGCCTATGGAAGGGAGGCTTGGGGTAGTCATGGTAGGGGCCCTGAGGGACGGTTCATGACAAAGTGGTATCAGAGGAGTCCGTTCTACGGAAGAACTAGGACTATTGTCATTTT
Organism: Viscum album; assembly: GCA_963277665.1. Lineage (NCBI taxonomy): Eukaryota > Viridiplantae > Streptophyta > Magnoliopsida > Santalales > Viscaceae > Viscum > Viscum album. The sequence continues at coordinate 1,493,569,003 of OY728151.1, read as the reverse complement.
AATGGGGCAATAGTGTTATGTTTTTTGAGTTTTGTTTTCATTTTGAGGAGTCTAGGTTTGGTGAGGTGGCCAGTGTATCCGTACAAAAGAACCCTGAATTCTGATTTCTGACTCAACGCACCAAATCACTGATTCCATGTGTTTTGAAATAAAATTCCTTAGTTATTTTTGAGTCCGATCTCCGGGTAAAACGTAATGAAGGTGGAGAACCAATAATTTATTAGGATGCGACCACATAGACATCCAGATATGATTCCTCATAAAGTACACGGTGATGGCGAACCGAGCGATCCTATGTGGATCTGAAATCTAGTGATCATGTGTGGATCAGCCGGAGACGCTACTAGGGGACTATGCATGCTGACTGATCATGTTGCACGAGTTCCGGTGGTAGAGTCCTTTTAGGTTTTGAGTCAAGGCTAATCCCCAGGCAGTTGAGGACTCCTAGAAGGATGTGGCTAGAGTTTTTCGCATAGTTGTAACAACAGCAGATCAGATGGTGATTCTAGCTGCATGTCTTTATCAATGCATTACCATGAGTATTCTCCACATGGTGATGAGGTTTTGTTACATGGACCGTTTCCCAAAATGGTCCCTTCGCGTAGAGTACCAGCTATATCATTGCCCGTTGGTCAGTAGTTACAACCGGCAGTACTGGTAGAGGACACACGCAGGCTTAGTGCCTTACCCATGTTTGAGCATTAAATACCCCTTAGGTTCTAAGGTGAGCCCAACTCACAGGTATCTATGAACTGTCTTGAGGAGGTGGATGAGTTTCCATCTCGCTAGGGAACCGTTCAATCAGATGGAGGACCTGGTAGAAAGCCTATTACGTGGCTTGGCAGTATGATGACATGGTTTAGATTACCCTAATCTTGTGAAGATGTAAAATTTTTGTGGAAATGCTTGAGAACCTTCCACAGAGAAGGGGGTATCATTCTATAAAATGCTAAGGGGTGAGTGTTCCCTAGAGCTTCTACAACTTCAATAAGACTACATGTCAGTAGATGAGTTCTCATTGAGGCAAACCAACCATCCTTGGTACTTGATGAATACAGTACAATCAGTTCTTTGGGTCTCTAACCTCCGAGCGAGGTGCATTTAGGGACATCCAAGCCTGCACTATTCCCGTACGCATTCTTACTTATGCTTGGGTACTATATAGACATTTGTGGTTGTGTTTTCTCTAGCTGAGCAGATATAGACAATTATTGGTAGTAGTGGAAAAGTATGAAACTAATGCCAGTCTCAGAGACATGGGCGTGTAAAATTTTATAGGAATAGGAATTGATTGGGATAGAAAAATCTACGGGGCCGCAGATGTGGAAGTGGATCTAGGAGAGTTGCCCGAGGTGAAAATACATTTCGAAATGTTACAACCACCATTCCAATGTGGTCCCCACTAGGTCTAGGTAGCTGGAGGAAAGGGGAATGAAGTAGATGCAAGTGGACAAGGAGTGTGACACAAAGGCTCCAAGAATGATTCGAGGTATGGTTTTTCTCTACTAATAGCTACCGTATTGATACTCATAGGTACCAATAATTCATTCTTACAATTACTATTGTTCTAGACCTAGAGTTTCCAGTTAAACTATTGAATTGACCATTACGTCTGGAGATAGATTTGTGAAGAGGCTCAAAAATCACACTTATTCCAATAATGTGAACTGACCCTTGAGGTTAGAGGTTCAATTGGAACCTTTTAGTTGTAGCATTAAGGACGTATGACATTAGTTTGGGTATGTACTAGACATCCACAATTCATACATATATTTACTATATTAGGAAAAAGGTTTTGGATTATCTATAACATTGGAATGGGGTTTTCCTTGGTTGGAGAAAAAGGAAACCCATGTACCACAGGATAAACTCGTGCATAAACGGGTACTTCTAATCAGTCTTGATTCGGCCATCCGTACCCTCATGGTAGTTGGTGTTTTGAGGTTTCTGTTCCCAACTGGAGTTGAAGCGTGTGGGTAAAACTTTTAAAAAGATGTTTCCGGGATTACCTCCTTGAAGGTAAGGAGACTTCTAATTTTCTTTCCTACTACTAGAGTTTTGAACCATACTTCTACAGGGTAGCATCACCCCTGTCAGCTTTGACGAAAAAGTGGGAGCCTTTTATATGGACAGAGAAGTGTCCGCAGAGCTTTCAAGAGCTGAGACAGAGACTCACGAGCAGAACTACAGTTCCCATGACCTGGAGTTAGCAACTGAGATCTTTTTACTGAATATATGGCGGCAGTACCTGATGGGTGAATGGTTTACTATTTACTCTGATCACAAGAGTCTCAGGTATATATTCTCATAGATGTAAATGAACCTAAGACATCGACGATGGATATATTTCCTCCATGAATATGACTTTGAGATAGTATCTACTCTTGTTAAGGGGAACGTGGTAGTAGACACACTCCGCTGGAGTTCTACTCTATAAATTTTGAGTGAGGCGTCAAAGAAGCAAGTCACGATGCGGATATCCTTCATGGATAATGATGGAGTATCTTACCTCCATTTTATGGCATTCAATCCACCAATTCTCTAGTGAGTTTGGGAGGCACATCTTCAGAGGTTGACTGTGAGGACCGACCAGCTTTGATATCCTTAGGATGGTCTTCTAAATGATTTTCTGAATTTAGTGAACACAATGTTCTCTTTAAATTATTTACTATGGTAATAGTGATGCTTCAGGAGGTGGTTTTGAGGGAGTTCCATGCGTCCCCATTAACGGTACATCCTGGAGTGGCGAAGATGTACCATGACCTTCAGCGTCAGTACTGATGGCCAGTTATGAAGGACGTAGTGGCATAGATTCTATAATGATGCCACACTTGTCAGCAAGTGAATACTGCACAGTGCCAATAGAAGACTTATGCCGATAGGAGATGAAGACCTTCAGAGTTCAAGGAGGGAGACAATGTCTTCCTATGGGTCTCACCACGACAAGGTATGCATAGATATGGTCGGGGTGGCAAGTTATCTTCTACGTTCATTAAACCTTTCTAGATTCTTAGTAGAGTGGGTGAGGTGGCATACCATTTATCTCTTCAACAATAGATTCAATATGTGCATAATGGTTTCCATGTATCCCAGCATAAGAGATGCGTACATGATCCATCTCCAGCTAACCACTAGGGCGAGTTGGAATTTGATGATGGGGCGACTTTAACGGAGTTTCCAATGGAGATATTGGATCGACATGAGTGAGTCCTTCATGGATGGCCAATCCCTCTGGTGTGAATTCAGTGGTAGCATGGAGAACTTCAGGAGAGTACATGGTAGTGGGAAGCTCAGATTCGTGCTCAGTACCCGCATTTGTTTGATTTTCCGTTGTTTTGGATTTCAGGGATGTTAATACCTAAGATGGGTAGAATGTAATGTCCCGGATTTTCCATTTTTTTAATTATATGGTATTATTTTGAGACTGAAAAATATAACAGCACGTGATTCTGAGGCCCAGAGTTCCCAAAAGGACCCGTCAAAATTTTTTTAAGCTTTAATTAGCGTCGTAAGTAGTTTTCCTAAAAAAATGGAGTAAATTTAAAATGGTTTCCTAAATCAGAAATCTGAGGGCACCATTGCGTTCAGGATGGAAGGTTTTACATAGACACGAATTCAGTTTAGTCCACGCATTCCTCCTATGAGAAAACCCAAAAATGGCATAACTATAAATAAAATAATTAAATAAGATTATTATCTTTTTCAAATGCTTATAACTCAGGAATAGTGAGTCAGATTAAAAATCTCAGACCACCGCTGAGCTCATGAGGGTATTCATTCATTATAAATTTACTAACATTGGTCGGTGTGGGGAAAAAGTGGCAGTTATTTTTAGCCGTAAATAAAATAATTAAGAAATAATTATTTTATTGTTAAAATCAATAACTTCTAAACGGTAATTCGGATTGCAAATATGAGAGTACCGTTGAATTCATTGGGGAGTGTTTTTCTTAGGAGAATCCTAAACTCAAACAAAATGGGTTGAGGGTGATCATTATTAATATATTGAACCTTTTTAAGGTATGATCAGTAAATTCAATTGCGGAATTTTCCTACTTTTGAACCTGTTCTCAGATTAAAAATATGAAGGCACCATTGAACTCACAACATCAGGATTTTTTTAAGGGAGGTTTAACCTCGACTATAGTTGGTCAAGAGAAGAAGCTGTTTTTTTTCATTTTTCATGGAGGATTAAATAAAATAAATATATTTTATTTTAAATATCCTCGCACCTATTGTTTTAGTTTTTGGTGGCGGGGCCACAAGAGGGTGGTCCGTCAATTAAATTCTTGGAATTAAATGCCCGGTTACACAAAATGTGTAAAAACCAATCCCTTTAATTAATATGATTATTTAATTCTAAATAAATGAATCATATTTTAAATTAAGATTTATATTAACTCATCCTTGGGTTTGGGTGTTTTTTTTCATTGGTGAAAGGAGGGATGCTCTTGACAAAGAACAGATCTCATAATTATGAACTGAAGATCAACATTCGAGCAGTGTCATTGGATGATTGTTGCAGGAACAACGAACAATGACTGACCATCAATCACAAAAGTTCTTCAATGGATTTAAGGGGTAGGGGGTTTATTTTGATGTATGATAAATATATATATTTTAATTACTCTTGTTCTTGATTCTCAATGACGGTGGCCAAACAAACATGGCCATTGATCAACACATAGAACATGATCGTTTCTATTTCTTTCTTTGTGTATTATTCATCTCCAAATAGTTAAGCACACTAAATACTCAATGTTTGGTTGAGCGCGGCATACAGATGTTGAGATATCGACTCGAGGATCGCAAATATGCGATCGTCACAATTTTTAGGTATTGAACGAAGATGTTGGGACCCCCAAAAGTGGAGATGTGGAAGTGTGATTCTGGTGTGTGTTCAAGGCACGACTTCAGGCGAGATAGGTGGTACGACATACTGTGGTGGTCTGTAGGGCTCTAGGAGAGCTAGCTAGCACAACGATGGTAGTCTGGTAGTGTGCGGTGAGTCTGAGGTGGCTTTAACCCTTAGTTAGGGTACGCAGCAGGTGGCCAGGCTGCAGGGTGTGATACTGTTGAAGGAGGACCACAACACTAGGGTAGTCGGTATGCGGCAGGAAAGCAGGGCCGAGGGAAGCATATCCAATGGAAGAGTTCACTGCGTGAAGGGCTGGCCGAAAGGTTTTCCGGTTGGGTTGGAGGCGCTAAATAGTGAAGGAAGGGTTATATTGGGAAGAGTAATTAAAAGGTAATGAAATAATAATAAATAGAATGGAAGTAATTTATCAAGACTATTTCTAGTGTTTAGAAAGGGGATCCAAATCATGGATTGATTTTCGAGTTGAGGAAAAGTAAAAAAAATAAGTAATTATAAATAATAAAAATAAAAATGTATTATTAATTTTGATGATAAAATCACTTTTATGACATCAACATACCTGTTCGACCAGGGTTTCACAAACAATCAGCAGCAGTACAACCCTTACTTCGAGACAAAAATTTTGAGTCCAAAATTCGATGTCTTTATCGAGTTTTTGGAACAGGTACCTAAAATTCTCAAATAATAATAATATATTATTATTATTAAATCTCCGGGCCACTATAACTCATATGTACGACGTCCGATTGAAAAAATGTCAGTGGTGACATGATCCTATCATTAAGATTGTATATTTAAGTCTAATGTTGAATATTACATTCCGGTTCATGTCTTGGATCAACGAAACAACCGATAATAATAATAATAATAACAACAATAATTATGCGGGATCTTGTATCTGACATTACTCCCTCAAACAGTGTCAAAATGACGAACCGTCTGCAGTGCTGAAATCCTTGAGACGAGGAAGTCCTTTTGAGATACTCCACTAGAGTTTCAGAGAAAGTGGGTGTTTGGCCGGTTTGGATCGTACTCGAATCCAACCTGGTCCTTGGCACAGAAATTCCTTTAAATCACAGACCAGGTGTCCGATTGAACTTCCATATAATGCGTTGGAACCCTTATAACATGGTGGTCCTTTGGGTTAAAACTTTCTGGATCTTAGAGTAAGTCAAGGAATGAACAATATCTAGATGGGATGATTCTACGGAACTTGAGCGCACAAGGTGCAAGGAATCCTATGGCTAGATATAACGTGAAGAAAGAACATCGACCCTAAGGGGGTCAGCATCAAACAATCTTGTGTGGTTCATCATCTATTAATCATGTGTGGGTCAGAACTCAATTTTCCTTTGTGGGAAAACACATACAGTTCTTATGTGCGCCAGATTCTATGTCAGTCAACGGGGGTTATTACCTATTGATCCTGTGTGGGTCAGCAGCAGTGCCTCTTAACAGAATAAGATGATCTAGCTTACCACTAATCATTTGTACTTCTTTACATAAGTAATACTGGTTGTGAGTTGAGTCATTTACCATTGTGGTGTAATCTTAGTGGTGAAACCAGTGTGATAGTAATACCTTTGTGGGGTTACCTATGAGGTAATTCTATCTTTGTGGTTTTCCTATGCGGTACTTCTACCATCGTTGTGTTACCTTTGTGGTGTAATCTTCGTTGTGTTACCTGTGTGGTAATTCATTCATCGTGGTGTTACCTGTGTGGTAAATCTACCTTCATGGTCTTACATTCATGGTGTTATCTTTGTGGTGTTACCTTTGTGGTACTTTAATATTTTTGGTGTCACCTTTGTGGTACTTCTACCTTCGTGGTGTTATCTTCATGGTGTTACCTGTGTGGTACATCTATCTTCATGGTGTCACCATTGTGTTATTCTTCCCTCACATGTGAGATGATTATATCTTGATAACATATGTATATATATATGGGAATATATCTATGTAGAGTTGATGTTTAACCCTTCGTTCTTTGAGTATGAGGTCTAGATTTGTGGTTTTTCCTTTGTGGAACTATACGAGACCTACGGGGGTCTCAGGGTCCATACAAAGTATCATTATACTCACCCGTGTGTGGGATACGCCTGCACCATGCTGTGTCTTGTGCAGACAATGTAAATCGTTGATCGAGGCTGAGGGAGCCAAAAATGGACAGTGCTCAGAGGTGGACCATTTTTCGTGACGTGATGCGGGGAATAATGATCTTGAGATGTAACTACACTCCAGTTAGGTTTTTCAGTGGAAAATCTAGGATCTGTTTTTCACTTTTCAGTTGTATTCTATCATTACAATTGGTCTTGTATTTCCATCCCATTTACTTTTAGCACTCTTTTTACTATAGAAGTTTACTTTGTGGTTGTATCTGGTTTCATTCTAGTCTTTGTGGTTTCTTTTTTTTTGTGGACTATGTTTCAAAATAGGTTAAAAGGCAATGCCTTCCTGTTTTAGGGATACACCTTTTCGGTGCTAGTTTCCATCCCCTAACCTATGGAAGGTGGGCTTGGGGTAGTCACAGAACCAGCCCCGAGGGACAATTCGTGACTTTTATTTATATGGTTATATTATCTTTTTAATTTGTTTTAAAGTGTAATTGTATTAGTTTTTTATCATTTATTCCAATTTTGTACATTGGAGAAAATTATAAATTTAAATTGGAATCAAACACATGTCAATCATTTGATAATAATTTCTTCTTAAAACCCCAATTTTTGGTTTTAACAAGACGAATTCATTTTAAATTAATTAATACATCTTATGTGTTTTGAATTTGAAAAAATGGATTCCATATCTAGTATCAATGGTTTGAAATATTATAAATTGGCACCTTTTATTTTTTGACATTATGAATCGTAACTTCAGTAATTATTTTATATACCATGGTTAAAGGGTAATTCTGGTAAATAAGGGTAAAATATAATATTAAAATAATATTAAACTACCATAACACATGTACTAATCCTGTTGGATGAGATATTTATGACCATGGGAATCCTTGAGCCGATTTTGAGACCCCATGGAACCAATAGGATGTAAAAATGATATTTTATAAGAATTAATTTAATATAAAGAGAAATATGGCATAAATTTGAATCTTCTAAATAAAACATTTTTAATATAAGGTTATACATAAGATAAATTCTACTATAAATAGTCATCTGAAACGTAAAAATATTTACTACATCATAGTGATTTATTTATAATTTTTAGAAACCAAATAAATAATATTTATTTATGAGAAAATGATGATGTTGTGATTACCTTATTAATGATCTATATAAATAAATGTGATTATAAATATTAAAATAAATTTATTTTCAACGTTTTTATGACTTACATGAAGTTTATGAATGAGTATTACTTGTTCCCTTTGAATAAATGTTGAACATGTCATTAATGATCCACTTGAGGTTTTATTGGAATTTTATAGTAACTATATTAACCATATAAAATGAATATAAAAGAAGATATTGTAAGAGTTAAAATAGTTCTCTAAGTGTTAAAGCTAAAAGATAAGGTTGAATTTTTGACCTAAACATATATAAAACATATTTGTTGAGAGGATTTAGACCAATAATAATCTTATATTATAATTAAAAGCGTTTTGGGCCTTTTGAAACCTAAAACCATATTATAATAAAATAATATTTCAATACCTTCCTATAGTGCCCATCCTCCTCTATTATAAAAAGGAATCACCTCCTACAATTCCTGACACCACCATGAGACTTCTAGCTTGACCAACCCCTACACAATTATCCTATGAAAATTCTTATTTAACTTATGTAGGTATTGGTTTTTAAAAAATTTCACCCCTAGTTTCCCTAAGAAGAGATTCAAAGGAAGTCTAGTGAAGAAGAGGTAATTACTTTACCAATTCTATTCAATTTATTTTCTTCTTCTGCTTCCAATTTATATGTTTATTACATACTAAATTAATAAATAAAATATATTATTCATGTTGAAATGTTATTATAATTATTATACAACCTTATACCTCCTTTTATCTATCCAACAAATAACAATATCACCATGTGTGCGTACTTACGTCTTACTGTCTCCACGCCGTGGAGAAATGTGTTATTAAAAAATAATTTATTAGGATGAGTATCATAATGAGTATAATGGGTTTAAATAATTAATATAACATGATAATGATTCTCTTTTATTAATATATCATTCAATTACAAACCATTTAACAATCAAGAGAATCATATCGTCGCTTGTGTGTACGTACGGTCGACCGTCTCCATGACGTAGTGAAATTTTTTCATCACGTTATCAATTCAAGAAAGATTATAAAATTTATATGATTAGTATAAATAATAGAAATGAAATTCATGTCATCCTATTCTTAAAAACATGACTTAGATGGAAAAACATGAATATGAAAATGAAGCAGTTAATATATGAACTAATGGTAATAATGAAATACTATTGACAAAATTATATAATAGGATCATATATGATATCATAATTATGGATATGTTCCTATTATAATTTAATAACATGATTTAAATATTATAAAAGAGGTGACCACACCCTATACTAATGAAAATTACAAGTTAAGGGATGATATTGCAATATCATTTTTATCTGAGATTGTTTATACGTAAGTATTTATAGGGGGTATATTTATCATCCATTTCCATATTTTCTAAAAATGTTTCCATAAAATGTTTATTATTATTATATGTATTTTTAGAGTCATTTTTACCAATTTTTTTTTAATTTTAGTACATGGTAAGAAAGGAATATTTGATTTGTTTTTCATATGAGGTACTTTTTGAATTTTTTGAAAATAGTACGAGGAGAATGTTTTTTTAACATACCCAACATGAAAAGATTTTTATGTCTTCATAAAAAATTAGTTCCATGATTCTTCCTCTACATTTTTTCAAATTTATTTTCAACTAAATTGTTTTATTTTAAAATTGTGCATCATTTTGAGAAATGAAAAAAAAAATTATGAAGAACGGATATTTTCTGTAAGAATTATGTCACGACCCGTCCTCAGGGTCCGTGTCTTGACTACCCCAAGCCCACCTTCCAAATGCCAGGGGCTGACGACTAGCACCAAGGCGTAAATCCCAATAAAAAGGGAAGGCATTGCCTTTGTAAAGTAAACAAACACCACAGAGCAGCAAGCAGATGATGTAAGCACTAAGCAAAGCTGGGTACAATAGTATGTGCGGAAAAGTTAGTGGGCCAAAATACAATCCCAAAACTGAAAGTAAAGTACAACTCGAAAGGGGAAACAACAACTGAATGTAAAGCTGCAACATCAAGCTGCCCACTAGATGTCCCACCTGAAGGGTGAGTACAGATAGCCTCTACAGCTCCTCGGGTCCAACCGTTCACTCTGAGTATGTCCCGCCCAGTGGTCCACCTCCAGGTACCCTCCTGCTCCGAAAGTCTCAACCACGATCAGCGCTGTCCGTCGTCTGCAACCAACACAACGTAGTGCGGGAATAACCTGTGTAGGGGTGAGTATAAGCTAATCAGTAGGGACCCCGAGACCCCCAAAGGTCTCCCAGAATCCACAATGGATAATCCACAAAGGAAAGATACAATCATGAAGTAACATCCGACATTTCTTAGGTATATTCCCATACATATACCTAAGTCATCAATTCCAGTACGCTCCAACATCCGAGCCCAAGAACAACCCAGTCCACATGGGAAAACACAACGTAAATCCACACAGGATAGCACAACACAATCCACATAGGAAAGAAAAACAAGTTTCAGCTCACACAGATATACTTATTCGTATTATGATAGAGATTATTAGATATTTCCACTGATTCATCTAAGTCATCGGACCCACAATGGATCGATAGGTACTAACCCCCGCAATGACCCACAAAGGATCTGATCCACAAAGGATCGATAGGTAACTAACCCCCGCAAAGACCCACACCGGATCGGACCCACACAGGTTCTGTAGGCGCTGGCTAACACAGAACCGCTGAGCGCTGACCCACACAGGATCGGTAGCATTGATCCATGTTGGATCACTGAGTGTTGTAGTCTTCGCCATCAAATCCACTGAGGATCTCTGTACAGTCGTCGTCGTCATCGTCACAGTCGCAAACGTAGCCAGCTCTAGGGTTCCCGCACACAACAAGCTCGTTCGAGAGGGTCTGCTCCACGAGCCGAGATCCTGATACATCAACTGACACATGGTTTAGAGTTGATGTATCCAAAAGTTCTATATCGTCAACAGGAACTCAACGTCACAGACGGCGCGTCAATCGGACGCCCGATCTAGAAGTTATTGGCTTTTTTGTCCTAGGGGCCCGGTTGGTTTTTAAGTCAAAACTAACCCGACCATACTCCACCTGCGTCCAAACCCCGGGCGGAGTAACCCAAAAGATTCGTCTCACTAAGAGGAATCCAAAAAAGTCGACGGTATGTCAATCGGATGTCCGGAGCTCAGGATATGAGTGTTTCCGCTCCGAGGGCCCTGTGGGTTTCGTGTACGAACCAACTCGGCCGAACCCAAAGTATTCTGTAACCTTGAGTGTGATATATCGAAACGACCGTCTCAGTCCAATGATCGCATCGAAACTAACGGTGCGTCGATCGGAGGCCCTCAGAACATGTTATGGGCGACCGACCGGAAGAGATTCTGTATTAAGGGGTTTGGGCCCGGTCTGACCCGGACCAATACCCCCAGGGTCAACCCGAACTGGGTCCGGGTCTAGCCCGGCCGGCGCGGCCCGGCCCTGCCTGGGCACGGGCCGGCCCGGCCTGGGCGCGGCCTGGCCTGGGCATGGCACGATGGGCGCGCTGGCCAGGCGCTCGGCCAAATGGTTGAGCCGTTTGAAGGGGGAGGGGTGCCTTCCCTCTGGATTTTGTAACTGCGGACCCCATTATGGGGGGCCGCTTGAGCTAGCTGCCGAGGGTTTGTAACCCCCATACTTCCTTTGTCTGGCCGGCCCGCTCTGGCCGGCCAGCTTCTGCCGCCACGGACCAGCGACGGCCGGTCCCCCCTTGCTCCGATGCCGGCGGCCCGGAACCGGCCGCCGATTCCCTGCTCCGCTGCGTCCAAAAACCGGTCGCGGTCTTGGTTCATCCGGCGTGGCGCGACGGTGCCGCGGCCCTCCGTCGCGGCCCCTCTCCGGCCATGGTGTCTTCGAGTTTCTTCAACGCGGCACGACTGTGTCGCAACCTTGTTCGATTACATGGTGCGGTGCGACGGCACCGCGCATTCCTTGCCGCATGATCCCGCATGGTGCGACGACACCGCACCATTCCCGTTTCAATCCACATTAGAAACAACAACATGAAAAAGGGAGGATTGTCGGCCGTGTTTGTGTGGTCCGGCCCCCTCTCGTTAATCGATAGAAAATGGTCATAATTCACAAAGAACGTCAAGGTAGAAATCACGAACAAAAAATAAAATAACCCCTACCTCGTCGAACAATTTGGGTGAGGATTCATCGCGGAGATAATCGTTGTGGGAAAAGGCATCGCGGAAGGAGACGTAGACCTCCAAGGAATCCTTCGTTCTTCGCGTTCTTCGCATTCTTCGACAAAGAGGATGAAGAAACTCAAGTCTTACATAGCTTTTCTCCCAGATCACTCAAGCAACCAGCCTCCAACCCAAAATAAAATAAGTCCCTTAATTATTTTATTTACACAAATTAAGATTTGAAAATTCAAAAGTTTGAATTAATCCACATAATTAATTATCACAAGTTGTCAAATATTATGAATGGTTATGTAAGGATAGAGAATCTGAAGGAGTAGGGTTCGTGTGGCCCCCACTACCCTCATAACCTCCAAATGGAAGTTCGGTGGTTTCCCCCAACTTCCACCCCAAGCTTTAAACCACTTAGAGTAAAATAAAAATTGTAGTTAAATTTTTATTTTAACTTCTACAATTTTTATCAACTTCTCTCATTAAAACGCAACTCCGGAAAGGGTGTTCCTAAGCAAATACCGGCGCTGTGATTCCATCGGTGCCCTCAGAATTCGATTCCGAGCACCTGTTCAAGAGTTTGAAATTCCCGCTCGTTCGTTCACTGAACGTACTCGAGCTAAACTTCGGATAAGAATTCCGGGCACACCGGGCCTCGGAATCAAGTGCCGTCAGAAACTGTGTTCTTGTAAAATCCCAAAGAATATTAAGAAAAAGATTTCTACGAATTTTACAGGTCTTTACATTACTCCCACCTCAGGGATTTAGGTCCCTGTAAAGATACATCATAAGATAGGGAAACAAAAGTGGGTACTAAGCACGCATCTGAGCATCCCGCTCCCAAATGCTCTACTGGAGATTCCCGTGCTTCCATCTGATGGGAACTAGAGGAATCGACCATCAGCGTAGGACCCATTCCTGTCGATCCTCGATCTCCACTGGAATCTCCGTAAAAGTTTCCCCATTATCAACGTCCAGCTCCCCATGGTCAATGATATGCGTCGGGTCGTGCACATATCTCCTCAACTGAGATATGTGGAAGACGTCGTGCACCCGGTGCAACTGAGGTGGTAGAGCTAGGCGATAAGCTACCTCGCCAATCCTGCTGAGGACCTGGAATGGTCCGATGAAGCATGGAGACAACTTGACACCTCGACCAAATCTCGATAATCCACATCGAGGTGAGACACGCAAGAAGACGTAGTCTCCATCCTCGAACGCCAGTGGCCTCTGACTCCTATTAGCATAATAATTCTCCCGGCTCTGAGCTGTCCTCATCCGCTCCTGGATGATCTGGACCTTCTCTTTCATGGCCTCGACCATCTCTGGTCCCACAAGTGCGGACTCCCCAGGGTCTATCTAGCACAAAGGAGATCTGCAAGGTCGTCCGTACAACGCCTCGTATGGTGCCATCCCGATGGTGAAGTGGTAGCTTTTGTTGTACGCAAAATCCACCAAGGGTAGGTGGTCCTACCAGCTGCGACCAAGGTCGAGAAAAAATGCACGGAGCATTTCCTCGAGAGTCTGAATGGTCCTCTCTGTCTGACCATCCGTCTGAGGGTGGAAGGCAGTACTCAGATGTAGCTGCCTCCCGAACGCCTCCTACAACCCCTTCCAAAGCCAGGAATTAAAGCGAGAATCTCGATCAGAGACGATAGATGATGGCACACCATGAAGCCATACAATCTCCTGAATGTAGAGACACCCCAAGCTCTCCACTGAGCCCTATTCCCTTATTGGTAAGAAGTGTGCCGACATTGTGAGTCGGTCGACAATCACCCAAATGGAGTCGTGACCTCTGGAAGTTCCTGGAAGTCCAGTCACGAAGTCCATAAATATCTCGTCCCGCTTCCACTATGGGACCTCCAAGGGTTGTACCAAGCCTGCTGGTACCTGGTGCTCTGCCTTCACCTACTGGCAGGTGAGGCATCGAGAAACGAACTCTGCCACAAACTTCTTCATGCCCGGACACCAGTGCTGTAGTCTGAGATCCTGGTACATCTTCGCCACTCCAGGATGTACCGCCAAAGGATAAGTGTGAAACTCTCTTAGCACCTCCTCCCGTAAAGCAACTGGTACCAAGGTACGTCCTCTTAAAAGGACGTCGTCCTCTCCTCCTAAGGAGAAACCATCAGGTTCATGTCCTGAGGATATCTGTGCACGCCGCGTCTCACAGTCAGCATCCCCACGATGAGCTTTTCTAACCCACTACAGTAGTAGTGGGGTGACTGTGAGAGACTGAAGGAAGGCTGCTCCATCTCTATCCACGAAGGATATCTGCAAAGAGGCTAACATCTCTGTCGCCTCCTCAAGTAGCTGAATACCCATCCTCCTGATGAGAGCATCAGCTGCCATATTCCCCTTCCTAGGAGTATAGACTATCTCAAAGTCATAGTCCTGGAGGAACTCGAGCCATCTCCGTTGTCTCAGATTCAGGTCCTTATAAGAGAAGATGTACCTGAGACTCTGATGGTCAGAAAATACTGTAAAGCACTCTCCCATCATGTAGTGTCTCCATGTCTTCAGAGCGAAGACCATTGCTGCTAACTCCAGGTCATGGGTAGCTTAGTTCTTCTCATGCGGCCTCAACTGACGTGATCCATAGGCGATCACCGCCCGATCCTGCATCAAGACACATCTGAGTCCGGTTCCTGATGCATCGCAGTAGACTATGTACCCTACTCCCTCACCAGGAAACCTCAAGATAGGGGCGCTGTTCAATCTCTATATCAGATCATCGAAGCTCTACTGACATCTGTCAGACCACACAAAGGGTTTCCCCTTCATTGTCAAAGCTGAGAGTGGTGCCACAACACTGGAGAAGTCTAGCACAAATCTCCGGTAGTATCCAGCTAGTCCCAGGAAACTCCGTACCTCCGTCATGCTCCTGGGTGGCTCCCAAGCTAGCATTACCTCGATCTTCGCAGGATCCACCGTAACTCCCACCTCAGTGATGATGTGTCCCAAGAAGTGGACCTCACTTATCCAGAACCGACACTTCGAGAGCTTTCCATAAAGTTGGTGCTCTCAGATTGTGTCTAGTATGACCCGCAAGTGGTAGGTGTGCTCCTCCTCAATGGTCGAGTAAATGAAAATGTCGTCGATGAAGACCACGACAAATCGATCAAGGTATGGATGAAAGATCCTGTTCATGAGTGCCATGAACACTGCCGGAGCATTGGTTATGCCGAATGGCATAACCAATAACTCATAGTAGACATACCGACACCTGAAGGCCATCTTCTGCACATCCTTGTCCCGAACTCTGAGCTGATGGTAGCCTGACTTGAGGTCTATCTTCGAAAACCACCTTCATCCCTTGAGCTAATAGAAGAGGTCATCAATCCTCGATAGAGGATACTTGTTTCTTACTGTCACCTAGTTTAGGCAACGATAGTCAACACAAAGTTGCAAGAATCTCTCCGCCTTCTTGGCGAACAAGATTGGGGAAGCCCAGGGTGAAACACTAGGTCGGATGAATCCCTTTCCCTGAAAGTCCTCCAACTGTACCCATAGCTCTCGAAGCTCAGCGGGCGCCATCCGATACACTGGAGTCGATATCGGGGCTGTCCCGGGGTACAGGTCAAAATGAAAGTCTACCTCTCTGCGAGGAGGTAGTCCTGGAACGTCATCGGGGAAGACGTCCACATACTGATCCACCACTGCAGGAAAACTACGACTCTGCACGTCAACGGCTCCTAGGATGAGGCAGCCAACTAATGAGTGATGGGTTGTCCTCTCCTCTGCGGAATTCCATCCTGTTCTGTGAAGGATCCCTTCTCGCTGGTGAAGGTGAACCTGCTCCCATCGGTGCGTACACATCGCACCTTTCACCTAATACAGTCAATCTGTGCGTGGACTTTAGATAACAAATCCATGCCCAAGATGATGTCATAATACCTAGATGCCGCTACAAGAAGATCTCAGCCAAAACTCTCGCCTCCTAGAGTACGCTCACACTGTCGGCACCAGTGTGTAATCATCGAGTCTGCTCTCGTAGGAGTCTCTATCCGTAAGGATCGAGCCAACGAGTCTGTCGGAATCTCCGAGCTCCGAACAAGGGCAGCGGCTATGAAAGAGTGACTCGCTCCTCTGTCTATAAGAAATGCTGCAAGGTTGGAGTAGACACAGATAGTACCTTGAATCATCTCGGACGCGCCGTGGTCGTAGGCCTCCGCTGCTTCGAGCTGTGCCTATCTCTGCCCGCCAGCTCCCTGTGGTCGGGGTGGACCTCCTGGTGGTGGTGGTGGTGGTAGGGCCTAAAAGCGTCGCCCACTACCTACTACTCAGCCAGCTCCTATGCCGCGTCTGCCTGCTCCCTGCGGACCGCCACGGTCAACCCTCTACCTCTACCTGGGTGGTCCCTCAACCGTCTGCTGCTCCTCGGCATGGCCGGTTGGACATTCACGAGCCATGTGGCCCTGCCCGCCGCATGAGTAGCAATGTCTGCCTCTCGAGAGACTGGCTCCGCACTGTGTTCCCCGAACAACTGAGCCAGTTTCCTGAGGTCGTCTGCCTGAGGGTCTGGTCCACCCGGACCAATGAGTCATCCGTCGACTGCCTACTACAGAAGACTCTGCTACGTGCCGCCCTGCGGTAGGTCTCGGCACTGATGAAGGCTCAGCAAGAATGCTCTTGATCAAAAGGGCTCGCTCCAGTACTCCTTCCTGGGTCGGATTACTGAGGGAGATCAGCGATTCCCTAATCTCATGCCTCAATCCCTGCTCAATGATCTGGTCCCGGAAGAATGGGTCTCGTACCACGTCTGTCGAGTAGCGCGAGAGATTGGTAAATCTCACCGAGTACTGGGTGACCGTCAAGCTGCCATGCCGCAGCTGTAGAGGCTCCTGGATGCATACCGCATGGAGGGTGGCTGGGATGAACTCCGAGCAGAAGAGGCTCTCAAAGTCCGTCTAGAGGAGAGATTCCTTGTAATGCACCTGGAGCATCAAACTCCACCATCTTCCTGCTGCCGCGTGCCGTAGGCTCGCTGCGAAGATCACCATGAGGTCTGCTGGTGTACTCACTAACTTGAAAACCCGTACCACTGCCTCCAGCCAGTCCTCGGCTGCCTGGGGGTCCGTCTCCCCGCGGAACCTGGGCGGTCTCTGGCGCTGAAACCCATGCAGTGCACTAAGGTGACGTGCATCGTTAGCGGTTGGGGATAGTAGCATCGGTGGCTCGGCGGGTAGAGGTACCGTCGGTGCCTCTGCTCTCAAAGGGCCTTGCACCGAGGCTTCGTCGCTCGGTGGACTGTCGTCACGCTAAACTCTCGGAACCCTAGCTGGCTGCCGTCGTGGGGCCATCCTGAAAATAAACAGGTGTGCCACTGTCAAACAATATACCTGGTGAGATGACATAAAGTAATCACAAAGAAAACATAAAACACACATGCAATCAATGTTTTCATGCATTAAGTCGGAAATTAGAAGTCAGGGTCTTGGTGTACGGATACGTCGGCCTCCACACCAACATTGGACTCCCTGGACTGATAACCACACCCAATACTCTTAAAACTTTTGCTTCACATAGAAAAAGATCAGAGTCCTGAGTTTTGCGGTAGAACCGAACACCTATGATACCAATTTTTCATGACCCATCCTCGGGGCCCGTGCCATGACTAGCCCAAGCCCGCCTTCCATAGGCCAGGTGCTGGCGACTAGCACCAAGGCTTAAATCCCGCTAAAAAAGGGAAGGCATTGACTTCGTAAAGTAAACAATCACCAAAGAGCAAGCAAGAAGAAGACGTAAACACTATGCAAATCTGGGCACAACAGTAAGTGCGGAAAAGTAAATGGGCCAAAATAAAAACCCAAAACTGAAAGTAAAGTACAACTCGAATGGGAAAAGAACAATTGAAAGTAAATCCGCAACATCGAGCCGCCCACTAGAAGTCCCACCTGAAGGGTGAGTACAGATAGCCTCCACAACTCCTTGGTTCCAACAGTTCGCTCTGAGTACATCCCGCCCAGTGGTCCACCTCCAGGTACCATCCTTCTCCGCAATTCTCAACCACGATCAATTTTGTCCATCGTCTGCAACCAACACAACGTAGTGCGGGCACAACCCGTGCAGGGGTGAGTATAAGAAACTCAGTAGGGACCCCGAGACCCCCAAAGGTCTCCCAAAATCCACAAAGGATAATCCATAAAGGAAAGATACAATCATGAAGTAACATCCGAAATTTATTAGGTATATGCCCATACATATACCTAAGTCATAAATTCCAGTACGATCCAACTTCCGAGCCCAAGAACAACCCAGTCCACACAGGAAAACACAACGTAAATCGAAACAGGATAGCACAACACAATCCACATAGGAAAGCAAAACAGGTTTCATCTCACACAGGTATACTTCTTCGTATGACGATAGAGATGATCAGATATTGCCACTGATTCATCTAAGCCATCGGACTCACAAAGGATCGATAGGTACTAACCCCCGTAATGACCCACAAAGGATCTGACCCACAAAGGATCGATAGGTAACTAACCCCCGCACAGACCCACACAGGATCGGACCCACACAGGATCTGTAGGCGCTGGCTCACACTGAACCGCTGGGTGCTAACCAACATAGGATCGGACCAACATAGGATCGGTAGCACTGATCCACGTAGGATCGCCGAGTGCTGTAGTCATCGCCATCGAATCCAATGAGGATCCCTGTACATTCATCGTCGTCGTCACTGTCCCAAACGCACCCAACTCTGGGGTCCCGCACATAGCAAGCTCGTTCGGGAGGGTCCGCTCCACGAGCCGAGAGGCTGATACATCAACTGACACATAGTCTAGAGTTGATGTATCCAAAGTCCTGTATCGTCATCCGGAACTCATCGTCACAGACGGCGCGTCAATCGGACGCCTGGTCTGGAAGTTATTGGTGTTTTCGTCCCAGGGGCTCGGTTGGGTTTTAAGTCAAAACCAACCCGAACGTATTCCACCTGCATCCAAACCTCAGGCGAAGTAATCCAAAATATCCTTCTCACTAAGAGGAATCCAACAAAGTCGATGGTATGTCAATCCGACATCCGGAGTTCAAGATATGAGGGTTTCCACTCCGAGGGCCCGGTTGGTTTCGTGTACGAACCAACTCGGCCGAACCCAAAGTCTTCCTAAACCTTGAGTGCGATATACCAAAAGGACCACCTCGATCCAAGGATCGCATCCCAACTAACGGTGCGTCGATCAGAGGCCCGTATAGAATATTATGGGTGACCGACTGGAAGAGATTCGGTATTAAGGGGTTCAGGCCCGGTCCGACCCGGCCCGATACCCCCAGGGTCGGCCCACACCGGGTCGACCCGAACCGGGTCCCAGTCCGGCCCGCTTGGGTGCGGCCCGGCCTGGCATGGGCACGGCGCGCTGGGCGCGCTGGCCAGGCGCTCGGCCAAACGACCGAGCCCTTTGATGGGGGGGGGGGGGCGCCTGCCCCCCCTGGGCTTTGTAACCGTGGCCCCCATTATGGGGGGCCGCTTGAGCTGGCCGCCGGGGGTTTGTAACCCCCGGCCTTCCCTTATCCGGACGGCCTACTCTGGCCGGCCGACTTCTACCGCCATAGACCAACGACGACCGGTCCCCCTTGCTCCGACGCCGGCGGCCCGGAACCGGCCGCCGGTCTCCCTGCTCCGCTGCGGCCCGGAACCGGCCGCAGTCTTGGTTCTTCCAGTGTGGCGCGACGGCGCTGCTGCCCCTCTCCGGCCACGGTGCCTTCGGGTTTTTTCGACGCGGCGCGACGGTGGCACAACCTTGTTCGATTTCACAGTGCAGCGCGATGGCGCTGTGCATTCCTTGTCCCACGATCCCGCGTGGTGCGACGACACCGTGCCATTCCCGTTTCAATCCATATTAGAAACAACAACATGGAAAAGGGAGGAGGGGCGGCCATGTTTGTGTTGTCCGGACCCCTCTCGTTAATAGATAGCAAATGGTCATAATTCACGAATAACATGAAGGTAGAAATCACGAACAAAAAATAAATTAACCCCTACCTCGTTAAACAAGTTGGGTGAGGATTCGTCGCGGAGATAACCGTCGCGGGAAGAGGGGTCGTGGAAGGAGACGTCGACCTCCGAGGAATCTGGCGTTCTTCGCGTTCTTCACATTCTTCGACAAAGAGGATGAAGAAACTCAAGTCTCCATTATCTTTTCCCCCAAAGCTCTCAAGCAACCAGCCTCCAACACAAAATAAAATAAGTCCCTTACTTATTTTATTAACAAAACTTATGGTTTGAAAATTCAAAAGTTTGAATTAATCCACATAATTAATTATCACAAGTTTTCAAATTTAATGAAAGGTTATGGAAGTTTAGAGAAGGTTAAGGGGTAGGGTTCATGTGGGCCCCACTACCCTCATAACCTCCAAATGGAAGTTGGGTGGTTTCCCCCAACTTCCACCCCAAGCTTTAAACCACATAGAGTAAAATAAAAATTATAGTTAAATTTTTATTTTAACTTACACAATTTTTATCAACGTCTCTCATGAATACACTACTCCGGAAAAGGTGTTCCTAAGAAAATACTGGGGTTGCGATTCCATTAGTGCCCTCGGAATTCGATTCCGAGCACCGGTTCAAGAGTTTGAAATTCCCACTCGTTCGTTCACTGAACGTACCCTTGATAAACTTCGAGTAGGAATTCCAGGCACAACGGGCCTCAGAATCAAGTGCCCTCAGAAATTGCGTTCTTGTAAAATCCCAAAATAAATTATGAAAAAATTTTCCTTGAATTTTACGGGTCTTCAAAAATTATGCTTAAGTGTTTTATCATAATAATTTTCCATATAAGATGACACTCATATATAGGGTTTTGTTTATATTTCAATAATTAATTTGATTTTATTTTATTATTGTGGAATCATGTCTAAGAAACCCATTTTATTTCTTTGGACATGCTATAATGAATGTTTTCATATGTTTTGTGCCCCATTTAAGAATGATTTCATTATGAGATGGATGAGACCTGCATCTCCCTCTAATGCATTGGGTAATGATTTATGTCTAATGAGATATCTATGAATTGATTTGAATGTAAATATGGATGAGTAATACATGGATGGAATAGAAATTTAACAAGGTTTTGTAATGCAAAATGTTTACTATTATGGTTTTGGTAGCAATGCCTTGGATACTATGGAAATAATATTATATGTTTATTAGTTTTCCACAATTATATGTTATTTGAAAATGATATTCTATCATGGTTAATGTTATATTTTTATATTTTCCTTACATACTACAAATATTTATTTCATTTCTCAGTATTTGGATGATTAAACTTTATGTTCATGTTTTTAAGTTAAAATTTTTATGGTTCATTTTATGTTTTCAATGTTTACCGAAACTAAGAATTTTATCTCACCCATTTAAGGATTTTTTCTTGAGGATATAATGAATGATATTAGATATAAAAAAAGGGGATGATATTTATGGGAAATGTTGAAGATCTTGCACCGTGATTAGAATATTATGTTCCATGTTTCCAAAGACACTAAACTAATATAGTCTTTGGGAATCTCTTTGAGTTGTGTATTAGGTATTTTTTTAAATGAAATGTAATGTCCATGTATATCAAGCATGGGTCTCTACAGTTTGTATCACTGTTGTATCAAAAATGATTTTAGGATTGATATAGTATATGTTGATTCTTAATTACAAGAGGGGGGTGAATTGTAGATTTAAAACATTATCTTCATACCTTTTGGAAATTTATTTTTAACAATGTTAAAGAAGATAAATTCACAAACCATCTTTGTTTATTATCTATGAATCAAAATTTATTTGGGTCAGGTAATTTGAATTCTGAAAAGAAACATAAGAATGAAATATTATTCCTTAAAGTGTATAGAATCCTATTTATCAATGTAGTTTAAAGTAAAACAAGGTTTAAGAACGTTATACATTCTTTTCATTAACAAAAAACAACAGAAATAAAACATGTAACAAGAACAAGTAAACAAGTAGGAAATATTTTAACACAAATAATAGGGTATCCAACAACCATTAGATAATGGTCTCTTGATTTATACATTCATGAAAGTATCTCTTACCCAGAACTGGGTAAACCCTCGATTAGAATATCAGAGTCTTTCTTGTAATCCCTGCAAGCCCTTGAACATCATAGTAGTTAACACCTTTGTCTTCCTATCTCCAAAATCCCTCAATTATACTCATAAACTATAACAACCCATAATTTACATATATTGTTATTACTTCATAATTGAAGCATGATTATTAAAAAATATAACAAAACCATGGGAGGACCATATAGGTATAGTGTCTTTAGAAACTTAGAAACATAAACAACTAGTTTATAAATCATCTACATTGTCTCCCATTTATTTCATCATATCTAGAGTCCCTTTTGGAATATCTGAATTAGTACCCATATTCTTGACCTCGGGAAAAGAAAACATACATAAGGGTGAGCTCAAATGCTCATTAAGGATAAACAAAATAAATATCAATCATATCATATTCATAAGAACATAACATTTAGAAATTCATAACCTACAAAAGAGATCATAACATCATAACATGGGATAAATCATAGTAGTGAAATGTAATCCCAATAATCATAACATAAAACATGAAACATTGTGGCATACAAACATAATCCCAAAAAATCATTTCTTATTAGTTAAGACTCATTGACAAGACTATCATAGTTGACAAAGACCATTTTTGAACCGAGTTCACTCTTTGTTCCAGTCATGTATCATTGAACCGGTTTAACTTGCCATTACAGCCTTGTCTATCTAATGAGATATAAATATATACCCAATGCATTGGAGGGAGAAATAGGTCCCAACCATCCCATAATGAAACCATTCTTATGTGTTCCACAAAATCATAAATCATACATCATAGCATAACCCATGTAATAAAAATGGGATTCATAAACATAATGACATAATAAAACAATTCATTAAAGATAAAGTCTTCATAAAAATAATTCCATCATAAAATAATCAAATAAATGTAAAAAGTAGGGATAGAAATAGAACCCTATATTATCTTAGATGGAAAAATATTTTGATAAAATACTTTAACTCTATTCTTGATGAAAATATCCTTTCT
Source organism: Viscum album (assembly GCA_963277665.1). Lineage (NCBI taxonomy): Eukaryota > Viridiplantae > Streptophyta > Magnoliopsida > Santalales > Viscaceae > Viscum > Viscum album. The sequence goes on along the minus strand of OY728151.1, from coordinate 1,493,545,603 downwards.
ACTTCAAAAACATTTTTCCTTTCTTAACGTGTCATAAACTTTTATACTAAAATAAGTTAATTAAAAATAAACTTCTTAACTTGTAAATTAATCTTCATGGAAATAATTTTCTATGTACTCATACAAATCCATTCATGCCGTATAAGTTAAAAAAACATTCTTCTTGTACTTTGGCCGGAAAAGTCAAAAAGTATCTCATACTGAAAATGAAAAAAGATTACTTTCATATGTTTTATAAAAAATTCACCAATAGTAAAAATTGGATTTAAACAAATTTTGGAGGATATAAATAATGTTACATATTTAGTAAATATGGATGTGGATGATAAATATTCCCTAGTAAAATCTAAAGTATGAACAATCTTGGATAAAAAAGAGATTGTGAGATTTTCCCTTACCTTAGGTCTGATATGCTTCGTTCATATCCGAACCTCATGTATAATGATTTAAATAAGGTCATTTAATTATTATAGAATCATATTCATTGTTACTATGTCATAAATGTTTATATTATTATCTTTTTATTAGTAATATTTCATTGCTACTTGTTATTTGGGTTTTCATTGCTTTATGTTCTTATGCATGTTTTGTCGAATAATTTCTTATTCCTTTTTTTAGGTGATAGATACCTCATTTGAAGAATTGTATTTTTTTAATATATATCATATCTATTCATTCAATTAATTTATATAATCTTGTTTTAATGAAGATCATGTAGAATGAGTTGCATCACATCGTGGAGACGGTAGGCCGTACGTGCGCACGAGCGATGATATTGTTCCCATATTTATTGAATGGTATTGGAGTGGATGATGGAATGTCTCAGAATTAGTATCCGGTTATGATAATAATATATATTTATTCTTTATACCATTATAACCATCCCTGAAAGGTGGTGGTGGAAAATAGATTACACCACGGCATGGAGACGGTATTCCGTACGTACGCACATGCGGTGATTTCATTTTCTGTAGGATAGATTAAAGGTGAAATAGGGTTGTTTTACATTTATAATAACATAATAGTATATTTTTTATACTTATTTTGTTAATTTATGATGAAAAAAATAAATAAGAATAAGTAGAAGAAGAAATAAATTGGAAACAATCAGTAGAGGATATTACCTCTTCTTTGACGTGCCTCTTCCTAACCTCCTATCAGGGAACTAATGTTGGTCTTCGAAGAAGATTATGACTTCTAGAATATTACTAGGGAAGTCTTTAAGAGTAATGTTCTGCGGTTGTCTGAGTGTGAAGGCTCAAAGTTGTGTAAAGAGGATAGGGAGGAGGTGCCCTTTTATAAGGGAGGAGAGGGGCACCTTTGGAAACCTAAAAAATATTAATATATAATAAATTCAAATTCCATATAAAAACTTCCAAAATGACTCAAATCAGAATATTAGATGAGATGTGGTTGTAATCGCCTCAACCAATAATATTTAGACATGTTGGGAATTTATTTTAAACATTATCAACTTGATTTATCCCTATTTAATCTATTTAATTTTATTTGTGGTAATAAGATAATAAATTTTAAATTGTTATATATAATTACTTATGTGTTTTTAATTGTCCATAATTGGATCATTTATGACATTTTATACCATATAAATTTTAATTTATAATTTTTAATTTTGTTTGTGATTTTTAAACCATTTTATAATATGTTATTTTTATAAAATAACAATAGTGTCAATTTTGACACTATTCATTTATTTGAATTTAAATAAAATATAAACAGAGGATATATTTGAACAAAAACAATTAATAGATTCCTAACATTTCATAGTAATCTTCAAAATTCTTGGATCACATTAAATAGGTGATATAATATTTATTTTAATATTTTTAAAACGTTTTATTTGATATTTCAATCAATAAAATAATTTCAACATCACTATTGTGTCACCTTTAATGTTAATTATTTAATCCCTAAAAATTCTAAAGAAACTAACATGATGTATATAAGTTAATTAGCTTTCTTTATACTATTCATGTTTTATGTTTCATGAAGTTTATCACTAAATAAAAATTATTATACTTATAGGATTTAAGAGAGTGACATGTTGTCACTTTCTTTGGTTTTAATAATAGTTAAATTATTTTCACGGTTAAATGTCCATAAAATTAATCTATTCAAACCTTTACGTGGTATGGGCGTACTTTTAATCATTCACTAGAAATTTTTCAGGTGTTAGGGTAATTTGTTAATCTTAGTTTTTCCCTTAATTACCTGATTTACCTTTAACTGCAGTAAATAAAAATTACCATAGTTACTATTCAGAATATCATAAAAATAAAAGTGACCTATTAAAATAATTTGGACCCACTTAACTCAAATATGGAACCCATTTTTTAAAATTCAAAACACATAAGTTGAATTAATTAATTTAAAATTAATATCGTTGTTAAGAAAATGTGTTTTAAAACTTAAAACATCGACAAAGATTGAATTGTTTTTACCTATAAATGCAATGTAAAATTAATGGTAATGACATACATTATATTAAATGGTAAAAAATAATCTATTTATACTTTAAAACCATTAAATATTATAATTTAACCATATAAATTATTTCGATGAAAGAAGTTTTTTTAAATTAAAATAAAGCCTGTTATTATTATTCATTAAAATATGAAAGTTATCAGAATAATATGAAAAATTTATTCAAAGTAAATTTTTATACCCTGATTCCAAAGAAGAATTTTAATTTTTCAAATTGAACTTATAAAACTGTCAAAACTAGATTTAAAGAGGGTGCACCATCAAAAGGTGGCAAAACAACATTTTTAAAGAAATACTTAATTCACCCAAAAAAATTATTTTGTTCACATACCATGTTTTAGAAAATTTTTAAGATGAATAATAATGTTATAAAATTAAAAATGTAGTTAATACTATTTATAACAGCTAGTCCATGATAATATTATAACAATATATCGTTGTTTAGTGAAACTCGATATTGCTTACAACACACGCTATCGAGGAAGGTCATGATGGCATGTATCAAAAGCCAAGCCAGTTTTGTGTATAGTGAATGATTCATTTGGTGTTGCGTATAACATAATAAATAAATAAAAATATGTTTCTCATAAAATCTCAGGGTGTTACATTCTATGCCCCTTAAAAAGAATTTTTCCTTCAAAATTCGTCACTTCGTAACAAACAGATGAGGATACCTCTCCCTCATTATATCCTCATGTTCCCATGTAGGTTCTTCTAATTGATTGTTCCTCCATAAAACTTTAACCAATAAAGTGGTTTTGTTTCGTAGAACTTTTTCGCTACGATCTAGAATCTCTATCAGCTATTCTTCATAAGAAATATCTTGCTCCAGAGGAACAACTTCTGAACTTAGTACATGTGGAGGATCAGGTATGTACTTTCTCAAGAGAGATACATGGAATACATCATGAACATGGGAGTGATTCGGTGGAGGCACCAATCGGTAAGCTACCTTCCCAACATGATCCACTATCTCAAAAGGGCCAATATATCTACATCTTAGCTTTCCCTTATTTCCAAATATCATTACTCTCTTCCAAGGAGATATTCATAAGAACACTTTATCACCCACTTCACACACTAGGTCTTTTCTTCGGTTATCAGCATAACTTTTTTTTTCGACTCTGAGCTGCTCTTATGTGTTGTTGAATAGATTTGACCTTTTCTGCCATCTCATCAACATGATCAAGTCCTAATAGATTTCTTTTCACAACATCATCCCAGCAAGTTGGAGTTCAGAATTTCTTTCCATAGAGAGCTTCATAAGGAGCCATATGAATACTGGACTGAATGATATTATTATAAGAAAATTCCACCAATGGTAGGTGTTGATCCCAACCACCTTTGAAATCCATAGAGTAAGCTCTCAACAAGTCTTCTATAGTTTTAATTGTCTTCTCAGACTGACCATATCTCTGAGGATGATAAGTAGTGCTGAAACTCAACTCTATATCTAGAGTATGCTAAAGACTTCTCCCAAACATCGAGGTAAACCTTGAATCCCGATCAGATATAATGGAAAGTGGTACTCCATGAATTCTAACCACATCATTCACATATATCCTGGCAAGCTGATCAAGAGATAAATATTCTCTAATAGAGACGAAGTGTGCCGACTTCGTAAGACGATCAACTATAACCCATATAGTGTTATTGCCTTTGGATGTTATAGGAAGTCCAGTGACAAAGTCCATAGTGATGTTTTCCCATTTCCATTCTGGTATGGTTAATGGTTGTAACATCCCCTTAGACTTTTGTCTCGCAGCTTTAACATACTGACAAACCAAGCCTCGAGAGACAGATTCAGCAACATCTCTTTTCATGCCATCCCACTAGAAGTACTCCTTCAGGTCCCTATACATCGTCGTGCTTCTAGGGTGTATAGAGAATAAAAACTATGAGATTCATCCAACATTTCCTTCTTTAATTTTGGGATGGGAGGAACACAAACCCAATTCATGAACCATATTATTTCATCCCAATCAATGTCGAATTCAGGAACATGTATCACTTTATTTTGTAACTCTACATCTTATTTTTTGTGCCTCTTTAGTCTTCACATGTATAGATGGTTGAAAATTCATTTGAAAAAGATAAGATTTTTCCCCTTCCATTATAATTCCAAGATCCATACATTGTAAATCCATAATTATTGGATCTTTTGAGATCCTCGTCATGGATAAGTTATCATGGTCTTCTTGACTTAATGCATCTGCCACCTTGTTTGCTTTCCCAGAGTGACAATGAATTGAGGAGTTGTAATCCTTAATCAGCTCCAACTATCTTCTTTGGAGCATATTCAGCTCCTTTTGTGTGAATATATACTTTAATATTTTATTATCAGTATAAATATCACACCATTCACCATAAAGATAATGCCTCCAAATATTTAATGAAAATATTACCGCAGCTAATTCCAAATCATGAGTTGGGTAATTTTGCTCATGGATTTTCAACTGTCATAAGGCATAAGCTATCACCACATCATTTTTCATGAGAACACACCCCAATCCCATCATGGATACATCACTATAGATCACAAACCTTTCTCCACTACATGGCAGTGTGAGCACAGGTTCACTGGATAACCTTCTTTTTAACTCCTTGAAATTCTCTTCACATTCCTTCGTCCAAACGAACTTAACTCCTTTTCAAGTAAAACTGGTGAGTGGATTAGATAATCGAGAATAATATTTCAAAAAACGTCGATAATATCCAGCCAAACCATGAAAAAATCGGACCTCAGTTACTGTTTTTGGTCTGCACCAACTTTTGAAAACCTCTGCTTTTGCTGGATCCACAAATATCCCCTCTTTTGAGATTATATGACACAAAAATGAGACTCTTTGAAGCCTAAATTCACACTTGGTAAATTTGGAATAATTCTTATCCTTTCTTAGGGTCTTTAATACAATTCTCAATTGATCTTGATGTTCTTCCTTACTCTTTGAATAGACAAGAATATCATCTATAAAGACAACCACAAACTGATCATGATAGTCTCTAAAAAATCTATTCATTAGATCCATGATGATAGCAGGGGAATTAGTAAGACCAAACGACATCACTATAAATTCATAGTGTCTATACCTTGTACGGAAAGTTTTCTTTGGTATATACTCCCTTTTGAACCTCAATTGATGATACCCAGATCGAAGATCAATCTTGGAAAAGTATTGAGATCCGTGTAGTTGGTCAAACAAGTCATCAGTGTGTGGGAGAGGATATTTTTTCTTGATAGTGATCTTTTTAAGTTTTTGATAATCAATGTAGTGTCTCATTGATCCATATTTCTTCTTAACAAAGAGTATAGGTTCTCCACAAGGTGATGTAATAGGTAATATTAATCCCTTATCAAGATTCTCTTGGAGTTGCTTATTCAATTCCTGCAACTCAATTGGAGCCATTCTATACGGTGTCATTGAAATGGGAAAAGCACCCGGTATGAGTTCTATTGAAAGCTCAACTTCATGATTTGGTGGAAGACCTAGAAATTCCTTTGGAAAGACATCATCAAAATCCCATACAATGGGAATATTCTTAATAATGATTTTATCTCCAACCATTTGAGATAAATAACCTTTATTTATTGGAATCAAGACCCATAAGATGGAATAAATTTCCACTGAAAGGTTATATTCAACCATGCATTGATAGATGATCATAGATTGATCTGGAATATGAAATGTGGCTTCCCTTCATTGGAAATCGATATGAGTTCCATATAAGGAAAGATAATCCATGCCCAGAATCACATAAAATTCCCATAAAGGAAGGATCACAAGATTTGTAGGAAGCACATTCCCACAAATATCAATTAGAGAATAATTATAAACTTTTGATGCAACCATTGTGCCATTAGGAGTTGTCACAACTAACTCAACATCTAATTTTTGAGGTAGTATGTGAACACCATTAGAAAATTCTTCAGAAATAAATGAGTGGGAGGATCCAGAATCAAATAAATCATTTTCTACTTTAGATTGGATAGTAAGTGTACCTTTCACAACATCGTTATCGTCTCCACATCACTGATAGAAATTGCATGTGACTTTTCTTTTTCTTTAGCTTTAATAGTTTGTTGACTTTGATCATAAACAAAACCCCTAGATTAGGGCATTGATTAGTATAATTTCCCATTTCCTTTCACTTGTAACATTAAAGTATAGGAGGTGCATTCTGTGTAGCCTTTTCTTTGCTCGCATCACTAGACATATTTTTTCCCATCATTGCGGCATTCAATTGTCCATTAACCTTCTTTTACAAATTTGAAACATTTACTTGTCCCTTTAAGACAATTCCCCCATGTTTCCTTTCACACTTTGAGCATAAGGGAATACTCATCTTCTTTTCAGTGTTGCCTTTAGATTTCCCTTTGAATTACATTTTCCTCTTCTTATCAAACCCATAAGACTGATGGCTTTCTCCAATATCCATCTCAACCTTGAGAGCACATAGAACAATTTATTCATAGCTACTGAAGTCCCTTATGGATAACGCCCTTCAATGAATTGGTTTTAAACCACTAAAGAATCAATCGATCTTACTCTCATGTTGGATAAAAATTCCAGAAGCGTACCTTGCAAGTATTGTAAAATTTGCTTCATAGGTACCAACTGATTCATTATCCTGTTTCTTTAGTTCAAGAAGCTCCTTCTCCATCTTTGTTCAAAGAATACGAGGGGAGTAGTTATTGGAAAATAAGTTATTGAACTCATCCCATTCCATGGACTCAATTTCTTCTCTTTGCCTCATATTCTGGATAAGATCCAACCATTGATCGACTTCACCTTCCAAATGATATACTGCTAAGATGACTTTATCATGTTCAGAACATTGTAGGACTGAAAATATCTTTTCAGTGGTACTAATCCATTGTTCAGCCACTAATGGATCAGAAGACCCGCTGAATGAAGGTGGACGCTGCCTCATAAAGGGTTCAACAAAATGTTGCTCCTTCATTTTCTCATTTGGAAGTCCTGCATAATTCATAGCTTGATAATGTTTTGTGAGCATGGATACAAGATTTTTTATTCCAGATCCCATAATGTTTGGTTGCTTAGGGGGACAATCATTACAATGCCCGTCGCATTCAGCATTAACACGGTTCCTTCGGGTTCCAGCCATTGACTAAAACCAAAAAGCATAGTGTGAGAAACACTAATCATAATAGGAATACCACATAATCCAGAATAATATTTCACACATATGGTCTTATTATGGGTTATTCATGGCCATTTATAAAACACTACTATTTTGATCTATGAATAGACATATCCTTAGGGTTCTTACTAAGTCTTTCACATCCTATATTCCAAAGGTTGACTATACCTTTCCTCTGATACCTACTATAAAGACCCATAATTTAAATACATTGTTATTAATTCAGAATTGAAGCATACTTATTACAACATATAACAAAACCATGGTAGGACCGTATAGGTATAGTTTCTTTAGAAATTGGGAAACATAAACAACTAGTTCATAAAGCATCTATATTGTATCCCAATTATTTCATCATATCTAGAGTCCCTATTGTAATATCCAACTTAGTACCCTTTTTCCTGACCTGGGGAAAAGAAAACATACAAAAGGGTGAGCTCAAATGCTCAGTAAGGGTAAAAAAAAGAAATATCAATCAAATCTTATTCATAAAAAATAACATTTTGAAAATCCTAACATGGAAAAGAGATCATAATATCATAACATGGGATAAATAAAAGTAGTGAAATGTAATCCCAATATTCATAAATTAAAACATGAATCATTTTGGAATACACAAATAATCATATAAAATCATTTCATATTAGTCAAGATTTATTTTCAAGACTATCATAGCGTACACAATCCATTTCTGAACCGAGTTCACTCCTCGTTCCAGTCCTATATAACTGAACCTGTTTAACTTTCCGTTCCAGACATGTCTATCTCATGAGATATAAATCTTTATCCAATGCATTAAAGGGAGATATAGGTCCCACCCATCTCATAATGAAACCATTCTTATGTGTGCCACAAAATCAGTAATCAAACATCATAGAATATCCTATGTAATAAAAATTGGATTCTTAAACATCGTGACATCATAAAAAAATTCATATAAGGTAAAGGTCTTCATAAAAATAATACCATTATAACAAAATCAAATCAATGTAATAATAGATATATAAATAGAACCCTATATTATCTTAGATGGAAAATTATTTTGATAAAACACTTGAACTCCATTCTTGAGGAAAATATCCTCTCTACGTCAAAAAAAAATTCCTTTCTTATCATGTCATAAAATTTTAAACTAAAATATGTTAATTAAAAATAAATTTCAAAACTTGTAAATTAATATTCATGGAAATAATGTTCTATGGACTCATAAAAATCCATTCATGATGTATAAGTTAAAAAACATTCTTCTCGTACTTTGGCCGGAAAAGTCAAAATGAATCTATTACTGAAAACGACAAAAGATTCATTTCATATCTTTTACTAAAAAATCACCAATAGTTAAAATTGGATTTAAAAAATTTTAGCCAGATATAAATAATTTTACATATTCCGGAAACATGGATCCGGATGATAAATATTCCCCAGTAAAATCTGAAATATAAACAATCTCGGATAAAAATGAGATTGTGAGATTTTCCCTTACCATACGTCTGATATGCTTTCTTCGTATCTGAACCACGTGTATAATGATTTAAATAATGTCATTGACATATTACAGAATCTTATTCACTATTATGATATCATTTATGGTCATATTCTTATATTCTTATTAGTAATATTTCATTGATACTTGTTATTCGGGTGTTCATTTCTTTATGTTCTTATGTTTGTTTTGTCGGATAAATTATTATTCCACATTTTAGGTGATAGATAAATATTTTAAAGAATGGTATTTCTGTAATATATATCATATTTATTCAATAAATTAATATATATAATCGTGGTTTAATGAATATCATGTAGAACGAGTCACATCACATCGTGGAGACGATAGGCCGTATGTATGCATGAGCGGTGATATCATTCCCATAATTATTGAATGGTATTGGAGTGGATTATAGAATGTCTCAGAATTAGTATCATGTTATTATAATCATATATTGTTATTCTTTGCACCATTATACCCATCCATGAAAGGTGGTGGTGGAAAACAGATTACACCACAGCATGGAGACGATATTCCGTACGTACGCATGTGCGGTGATTTCATTTTTCGTAGGATGGATAGAAGGTGAAATAGGGTTGTTTAATATTTATAATAACATATAATTATATGAGTGATATTTATGTTATTAATTTATGATGAAACAAATAAAGAAGAATAAGTAGAAGAAGAAATAAATTGGAAAGAATTGGTAAAGGATATCACCTCTTCTCTGACGTGGCTCTTTTTGACATCTTATTAGGGAAGTAATGTTGGTCTTTGAAGAATACCAAGACCTCTAGAACATTACTATGGAAGTTTATAAGAGTAATGGGTAGGTTTTGGGTGAGATCGAAGACTCATAGTTGTATAAAGAGGAGATGGAGGAGGTTCCCTTTTATAAGGGAGGAGAGGGGCACCTTTGGAAACCTCAAAAATATTAATTTATAATAAATTCAAAGCCCACATAAAAACTTCAAAAACGACTCCAATCCGATGATTATATGATATGGGGTTGTAATATTCTCAAAACATAAAATGTAGACATGTTGGGAATTTATTTTAAACATTATCAACTTTATTTATCCCTATTTAATCTATTTAATTTTATTTGTGGTAATAAGAGTCTAAATTTTAAATTGTAATAAATAATTACATATGTGTTGTGAATTGTCCATAATTAGAAAATTTATGAGATTTTAGACCATATAAATTTTAATTTATAATTTTTAAATATTTTTGTGATTTTTAAACCATTTTATAATATGTTATTTTTATAAAATAACAATAGTCTCAATTTTTACAAAATTCATTTATTTGAATTTAAATAAAATATACACAGTGGATATATTCGAAAAAAATATTTACTATATTACTAACATTTAATATTCATCTATAAAATTCTTCTATCACACTAAATAGTTCATATAATATTTATTTTAATATTTTTAAAACCATTTTTTTGATATTTCAATCAATAAAATAATTTCAGCGTCACTATTGTGCCACCATTAATGATAATTATTTAATACCTAAAATTTTAAATAAATTCACAAGATGTAGATAATTTTATTATATTTCTTTATACTCTTCATGTTTTAATTTCATTAAGTTTATCACTAAATTAAAATTATTATACTTATAAGATTTAAGAGAGTGACATGTTGTCACTTTCGTTGGTATTAATAATAATTAAATTATTTTAATGGTAAAAAGTACATAAAATTAATATATTCTGACCCTAAGGTGATATGGGTAGACTTTTATTCATCCAATAAAATTTTGGCAGGTGTTAGGGTAATTTTATAATCTTATGTTACCCTTAATTACCCGATTTATCTTTAACTATAGTAAATAAAAATTACCATAGATACTATTCATAATATCCAAAAAAAGTAAATAATTAACATAATTTGGACCCGATGAATTAAAATATGGAATCCATTTTTCAAAATTCAGAACACAGAATTTGCAGTAATTAATTTAAAATTAATCCCGTTTTTAAGAAAACGTGTTTTAAAAGTTAAAACATTGCCAATGATTGAATACAAATTTCCTATGAATTCAATGTTAAATTAATGGTAATGACATAAATTATATTAAATGGGTAAAATATATTCTATTTATACTTTAAAGCCATTAAATATTATAATTTGACCATAGAAATTATTGCAATGAAAAAAGTTGTTTTTAATTAAAATATAGCGTGTGTTTACTATTAATTAAAATATGAATGTTATCAGAATAATATGAAAATTTCAGCCAAAGTAAATTTTTTATCATGATTTCAAAGAACAATTTTATTATTTCATGTTTAACTTATAAACCTGTTCAAAAAGATATTTAATGTGGGTGTGACCTAAAGAGGCGGCAAGACTGCATTTTTTGAAAAATACTTATTTTAGCTGAAAAATTTATTTTTTTCACATACCATGTTTTAGAAAATGTGTAATATTAATAATAATGTTATAAAATTAAAAATGTAGTTAATATTATTCATAAAGGCTAGTCTATAATAATATTATAAAAATATATCGTTGTTTAGTGAAACTCGGTATTGCGTACAACACACGCTATCGAGGAAGGTCACAATTACATGTAACGCAAGCCAAGCCAGTGTTGTGTGTAGTGAATGATTCATTTGGTGTTGTGTAAAACATAATACATAAAAAAAATATTTCTTATAAAATCGTAGGGTGTTACATAAACAATAAATGTCATACAAGTAAGGTGAAGAAGATGTTCAAGTTTGAGCAAAATTCTCATAAAACAAACAAGGCACGAGAGTCTTTCTCTCTCTAGAAATCACTTCATAGAATGATATCCCTAGAATAATTAATCAATTGTTTGATAATGATCTTGTTTTAATGAGGTACTAATTATAGGAAAAACATCAATAATCATCTCTATCCTCGAAAAATTATATTTTTCCATGAACCTCGGAGGGACCTGTACATGTGTCATTCAACCAAAATTTAGTTAGAAAAAAATGGTATGACATAATTTTATATAAGAAAATATTTGGAAGCATTATCATGCATATGAATTAATATAATTTAAGGAAACTAATGTATCTTAACCACATCTTAATAATATTAGTATATGGAAAAAACAAATCGGAGTCTAAAAATATTAATACTCTAGTTCTAGAAATATGAAAATTCTGATTCAATTTTTCAAAGAATTCAGCGTCTGAAATCTATAGATTTTGTATTCTGAATTATAAGAAATTTGTAGTCTGAATTTTTAGGAATTCTAAGTCTAAATTCTATGAAATTCAGTGTCCTAATTCATTGTAATTTAGAGTAAGTATTATTATGAATTAAGACTCTAAATTCTAAGGAATTCAGATTCTGAGTTTTAGGGTATTTCGGGTATGAATTTCAGAGCATTCATAATCTAAATTATTGAGAATTCAGTGTCCGAATTTTAGAGAATTAGGATTATGAATTTTATAAGTATATGGAGTTATAATTTTAGATAAATAAGATTCTTAATTTCAGTGAATATCTAGTTAGATTTTTAGTGAATTTGGAGTCTGAATTTCAGAGAATCCAGAGTTTGGATTTCTGAGAATTTGGATTTTGAAATTTATAGATTTAAAAGTCTAAATTTCAGAGAATTAATAGTCTAAAAAATAGAAGACTCAATATCTAAGAACTATAGGATTCTGAGATTTTAGATAAGGATTGGAATTTTTTACATTAGGAAAAAATGGACTTGGATTTTGGATGGCATTGAAAAAGACATTGAAAACCAAGATAAGAAAAATTCATTTCTTAGAGAAAGAAAATTTTTCTGAAGAAAATAATTTTTAGAGAAAGATAAATTTCCTTAAGAAAATGTCTTTGTGATTTCAATACATATGTAATTGGAAAGTCATAAGGAAACCTTTTCGACTCAATAATCTCAACATTTTTGTAAATAACAACCTTTCAAAAAATAATATAAGGAATAAGGATGTTTCTTTTATAACAATAAAAAAATTATCTCCCTTTACTTATGACTTATGATGAATATGACTAACTACAACATAGGTTTTGGAATCCATAAGGATTGGATTAATGACTTCCATAAAGAGGTTTAATTTTTCATTCCTAAAGAAATTATCATTCTGTAATATCCACCATACATAATCCACCATTACTTAAGATCAGTTTTTCAAGAGGTTTAATGATGATCACAAGGAGATAATGAAATAAAAGGATACCCTCAGAAAAATCATACCAACGGAAACTAAAGATGAATAATTTTCTTGTCAATATGACCTCTTATTGTAAATTTTTTTTCTATCATAATAAAACTTCTGTTACCCTTAAATTATTTTTTGTTTTTTATATTACTAATCTTTTAGGTACAATTTTTATTTAATTCCATAAACAACTTTTTTAAAATAAAAAATGGGAATAAGATAATGGTCAAAATAATATCAAGTAAAAAACATGAGAATGCCTTAAGTAAGGGGGAGATTATGTATGTGGAGTTTACTTAAAGAAAATGTTCTTAAGGAAAAAAATGTAAACCTTTCTTAGGGTGTCAATAATTCGATCCTCATGGATTCAAAAACCTAAGTTCGAGTTAGTCGTATTCATCATAAGTTATGAATAAATGGAGATAAGTTTTTTTAATGTTCAAAAATAAAAATCTTTATTCATTATATTATTTTTGAAAGGCTTTATGTTCTTTTCAAAAAGTGATAGATTGTTGAGTCAAAAAAAATTCCTTATTACTTTTCAATTCCAAAAATGTTTTGAAAATCACAAAAATATTTAATTAACGAAAAGTACCTTTCTCTAAAAATTATTTTCCTAAGAAATATTTTCTTTCACTATGAAATGTTTTATTCTTACCTTGGTTTTCATTTTCTTTTTCAATGCCTTCCAAAAACCATGTATATTTTTTCTAAAGTAAAAAATTTATGATCCTTATCTGAAATCCCAAAATATTATAGTTATATAGATATCCTATATTTGGTTTTTTAGACTCTGAATTCCCTAATGTTTAGACTCCGAATTCTCTGAAATTAATACTCCATATTCTTTGAAATTTTAGACTCGGAATTCTATGAAATTCAGACTCTAAATTATCATAAATTAATAGTCTGAATTCTATGAAATTCAGACAGGGAGTTTTCTAAAATTCAGACTATGAACTCTATCAGATTATGATTTTGAATACTCTGAAATCCATCCTCTGAATTCTCTAAAATTCAGACTCCAGATTCTATGAAATTCATACTCCAAATTCTCTGAAATTTGGACTCCAAATTATTTGAAAATTTGAATCCGAATATCCATATTTCATGGACCTGAGTATTTATATTTTTAGGCTATCATTTCTATATTTCCATAGACTCTGATTATTCTATTTTGGTTAAGATACATTATTTTCCATACATTTTATTGATTCTTAAGCTTGATAATGCTTCCAGTTATTTTGTTATATCAAATAATTTCATACAATTTGTTTATAATTAACCATTGGTTGTCTGAAATGTGTACAGATCCCTCTAAGATTTAAGGATAAATTTGATCATTGCAGGACAGAGCCTACTATTTATGTTTTTCCAATAAATAGGAGCACATTAAAATGAATTCATTTTCAACAAATCGATTGAAGATTATAGTGATTTCATACTATGATGTGATTTATAGAGAGAGAAATACTCTCGTTACTTATACATTTTTTGAACATATTGTTCAACCATGATCATTTTGTTTAGCTTGTTTTGTCTGACTCTGATTATAGCTAAGTAAAATCGAGGGCTTCCAGGGATAGAAAGACATAGGTTCCAACTACATTAATGTTCAAGGGATTGTGGGGATAGAAAGACGGACTTCGATATTCCTATCGAGGGCTTACCCTGGTATGGGTAAGATAGATTTTTTGAAAGTATAAATCAAGGGTCCTTTATAAAAGGTTGTTTGATACACTACTCTTTAGGAAAAAATATTTCATACTTCTTTACTTGTTATTGTTACCTATTTTATTTCTGCTATATTTTATTAAATAAAAGAATGTATAACATTCTTATACATTCTTGTACTTTTATGTACTCTGGTAAGTATGATTCTATATTCATTAAGGTGGAATCTTTTTCACTTCAGTTTTTTAATAGATTCATATTATCAAACCCTATTAATGTTTGTTTCATTAATAAGAACAAAATAGGGTTTTTGGATTTATCTTTTTTAACATTGTTAGGTATAAATTACGTAAGGTTAAAAGTGAATTTTGTTAAGTCTATAATTAAACACATCTTGAAATTGAGAATTTACATATACTATTTCGATATGATAATTAGAGCAAAGTTTTATCCAACATTTGGAAACTAGGATGCGAAAACATTAGTGTTATACCTATATATATTTCTAAGATATGTGTAATGACTTCCCTATGATTAAGTATAACTATAGGTTATAGTCCTAGAATTATTATAATGATCATGAATAACATAGTGTTAGACCTATGAAGTTTGAGATTGAAAGTACTCCCCTATTATTATTTTGTTTTCTTACTATAATTTTTGCCTCTCACACTAATCTTCCTAGACTTTAGATGAGGGATGGAACCAGAAGGAACTATGTTAATGATTAGTGCACTATAAAATGTAATGATTTTGCACCTGAAAAAAATGTTATGGGATATGGAATGAAATATTTCATTACAATACGTACATAGGATATGAATCATTATGGACATCCAAATGGGAAGAGAAGGGAACAACATTTTATTGAGTACTTCATGAGGAAACATCCACCTTCATTTTATCGGTCTTCATATCTGCATTTTTTTGAAAAATGGATAAATTCCATTGAAAAGATATTTTCATTACTTTGCTGTTTGGAATATGAAAAGTTTATTCTGGCTATTTTCTATTTAGAAGGTGAAGAAGACCAGTGGTGGACACTAATTAAGAATACAAGGGATCCTAATAAAATTGAATCCATGGAATCAGATGTGTTTATGAAATTAATTTTCAATAACTACTTCCATAATATACTTCAATCAATGATGGAAATGGTATGCCTTGAGCTGAAGCAAATGGATGATGAATCTGTTATTAAAGACGAGTCTACTTTTACAAGACATTCAAGGTATGATTCTGGCTTTATCGTCCAACTTGAAAGTAAATTTGATCGATTATTCATTGTCTTAAAACTAACACTTCGAAGGGCATTATCTATAAAATACATCAGTAGCTATGAATAGATTTTGTGTTGTACTATCAAGGTAGAACTAGAAGTTGGTGTTACATATCTATCTCATCATTTTGACAAGAAATGAAAGATAGAGTTCAAGAGAAAATCTAAAAAAATGGGAAAGTAGATTAATGTCTCATTATGCTCAAATTATGAAAGGAATCATGGTGGAGATTGTATAAAAGGGACAAGAAAATGTTTCCACTAGGTAAAATAAGGTCATCGAGCCATTGAGTGCTAAAGTAATGGGGAAATTGTTTTAATGATGTAAATAGATAAAGGACTAAAAAGAACGCACCACCAAGTCTTTAATTATAAAATTTCATGGAAATGGGGAATTATGCTAACCAAGGTCCTAATCCAAGGGTTAATGATGATAAACGACACAATACTCTTAAATAATAAAACAAAGGGACGTAAAATGCAATCACTATTGGTGATGTTGAGTATGAAAACAAAGTGGTGGAATGATAATGTTTTTACTTAATGGGATTCCAAACTATTTTCATGGAATCTCATTTACAGTATAATGGAATATTGGAATTTCTATGTATTTGTATATTGTGGTTTCCCATAATTATATTGTATTGGTAACCATGAAAAGTGACTCAATTGTTCTTAGAATGTACCTGATATACGCAAAATGAAGGGAAAATGATATAATGAGTTGTTTCATTGTATTAATGATATAACGAATGTTATAAGGACAATGTGTTCTCATGGTTAGAATTTTTGGTATTTTTGGTGTGTGGAAGGAGTTAATTTTGATAGAATTCATGTTTTCACTAAGGTTCAATGGAAATTCATGTTATTATCATGTTTAAAAAACTACATGATTTAGGTATTCACATGTTTGGAATGTGACAAAATAGAACTGACAAATGAGATATGGGAGACAAATGTTAGGTCAATTTAGTTCATCCCCTTATATAGTTTTGTATTTTCAGTTTTTGAATGGATTTTTATGTTATCCATTTATGGATACTATAATTTATATTCCTATTTATGTTTGTAATATTAATTTATGATTTCACTATAGGTGTAATTGTACCTATATGATAACTTGTTGTAGCCTATTTTTTAGATAGATAGAATGAAAAATCATTCAATCGCCTTATCTTATAACACATCACGAATGACCAATTCAACATCATTTCATTAAATAAGTGAAGAAGTGGAAATTTTACAGTGAATGACTGATGGTGAGATTGTACTAAAATCATGTATGTTTTTTTCCTCATGTAAAAATTCATCAACATTATGAAAAATATAATGAAACAAAAAAGTGTTATCCTAGTACCTTCTTATGCGATTAATCATATAGTCCCTTAAATCATATCAGATTTAGGGATTTCTTGTAGTTTAATTTTTCTAAACCTTATTCTCTATCACTATCAATCGGAATATGATGGTTAGATTTCATTTCTATATCCATGTTTTCACATACCAACTATGATCAAATCTGTGGAAACCTAGTGATGATTCACTTTGGGAAACTTTTCTGTTTATAACTATCCTTTTTTAAAATAATGTATTTGTATCCTTTTCTACTTTGTGTGATTCCATGAAAGAAACATTCACGTAAAAACCCATTTATAACCTCGAATTATTTTGAGGGATAAATTAATTTTAAGGGGGTAGAACATAACAACCATATATTTTATGAGATAGATTGTTTTAATTTCATTGATGTTATAAGCTATACTAATATTATCCTGCACTATATTCAACATCATATTAGCTTTCAGTATGCGCAATAGTATTCATAGCTTGTGTTACACACAATTTCAAGTTCCTTTAATATAATTCATTTCAATCAACACTGATTTTAGGTTTTGATCAATGTATAAATGAACTAAGTTTGAGTTATATTATACTCAAGACCAAAGGTATATTGCACTACACACAATACTAACTTGGATTGTGTTACATGTAAGAGCAGCCTTCCTTGATGGCTTATGTTGTATGCGATACTGAGTTTCACTAAACAAAGATATATTAATAAAATATTATTATTTGATGGGATATGAACTAGTGTTTCTGAATAGTAAGAAAAAATATTTTATTTTATTTTACATTATAATTCATCTTAATCATTCTTTATAACATGGTATGAGAACAAAATCAAATTTTCAGATAAAAGAAGTACATTTCATAAAAATGTATTTTACGACCTTTTAATGGAGATCCTGTTTTAAATATAGTTTTTAACACTATTATATATTATATTTGAAATAATAAACATCTTCTTCGGAAGAGAGAAATAAGTATTTACTTACGTTGAATTTTTCGTGGTTTTCTGTTAAAATTCATATTTTAATGAATAGTGAAAAAAACTACATTTTAATTCAAAACTACACTTTCATCTAATTTATTTATATTTATATTGTCTTATTTGATGGTTTTAAATTTTAATAAGAATATGTTTTTATAATTTAATCCAATTTTGATAATTGTATGTAATTTTACTTTTAAATTGGACAAAAACACATGTCAATCTTTTGATAATTATTACTTCTTAAAGCCTGCTTTTTGGTTTTGACAACGGGAATTAATATTAAATTCTGCACTTTATGAATTTTGAATCTAGAAAAACATATTCTTTATTTTTAATAAAAGGGTACAAATTTTGTAAATAGGTTCCTTTTATTTTTTGACATTATGAATTGTAACTTTAGTAATTATTTTATTTATCCTGGTAAATGGGTAAATCTTGTAAATAAGGGTAAAAATAAATATTATAATAATACTAAACTACCCTAACACATATTCTAATATTATTGGATGAGTTATTTCAGACCATGGGCATCCCTGGTTCAATTTTTGGACCCCATGAAATCATTTTGATGTGAAAATGACATTATATAAGAATTAATTTTAACTAAAGAGAAAGATGACATAAACATAGATCATCTTAATAAATCAATATTAATATGGGGTTATACATAAGACAAATTCGACTATAAATAATAATTGGAAATATAAAATTATTTTATACATCATGGTATTATATTTATAATTTTTATACACAAAATAAATAAATTTATTTTTGACACAATGATGATGTAGTGATTACCTTATTAATGAATGATTTAAATAAATGAGTTCATAAATATTGAAATAAATAAATTTTTAAACTTTGTATGCCATAGAAGAGTTTGATGGATGGGTATGACTTGTTATATTTTAAATAATTAATTTTTTTTCTAAATAATCAGGTTATTATGGATTTTTAAAAAGCCAGGATATGAATAGTATAAAAATTTACATAAATGAGTTTTTTAAAAAAGAATACTGGTTAATTATGTGATATAACAGTCCTAAAAATATATCATTTAGAAACATGACTTACATAATGTTTATAATTTTATTATTTAACCAGTCAAGTTTCTATTGGTATTTTATATTAACTATATTAACCATATAGTATGAATATACCAGAAAATAAGGTAATACTTAAATTAGATAACTAAGAGATAATGTTGAAAGATATGGATAACATTGAGAACTAATATTTTCTAAAAGCTATTTATTTAGAGTATTGTGAACAATCCTCATATTATCCTCAAATTAAATTAGTTGGGGACCTTTCAAAACTAAAAATTGTTTTATTATAAAATAATATTTCAATACCTTACTAATGTTCCACTCCTCTCTTATAAAAATGCATCTCCTCCAACATTTCTCACACCACTTTGAGCTTTCTAGATCGACCAAACCCTGACCAATTCTTTTATAAACATTCATAGTTAACAATTAGATTTCCTAGTTTTCCAAAAAATCCATCCCTAGTGTCCCTAAGAAGAAATCCAAAGGAAGTCTAATGAAGAAGAGACAATTGCTTTACCAATTCAATTCAATTTATTTTATTCGTCAAATTCATCATTCTATGTTGATTCCATAATAAAGTAATAAATCTAGTATATTATACATACTGAGATGTTATTATAATTATGGGTCAATCATATACATCTTATTATCCATCCTACAAATAACAATTTCACCATGCGTGCGTAAATACGACTTACCATCTCCCCACCATGGTGAAATTTTTTATTTAAAGATTCCTTATTAAGATGGGTATAAATATGAGTATATTGGGTTTAAATAATTAATATATCATGATAATTATTTTTTATTTTTGATATACCATCCAATTACATAAAACTTAACCACTAAGATAATCATATTGTCACTCATGTGTACGAACGACCTATTATCTCCACGACGCGATGAGATTAATTCATCATGTTAACTTTTAATGAATGCTTATAAAATTTATTTTATGAGTGAAAATAATAGATATGATCTTAATTTCATGCAATTCCTAATAAACATGACCTATAGGGTAATACAGGAATGGGAAAATAAAGTAGTTAACACCCAAAATAAAGGTAATTATGAAATTCTATTAGCAAAATAATATAATAGAACCATATATGATATCATAAATATGGATACGGTTCTAATATAATTAATTAAAATTATTTAACAATGATACATGATGTTACCTCACCCTCGAATAATGTAAATTTCAAGGTAATGGATAATTTTGAAATCTAATTGTTATCTGATATTGTTTATATGTAAGTATTTACAGGTGGTATATTTATGAACCATGTCCATGTTTTCTAAAACTATTTCCGTAAAATGTGTATTATTATTCTATGTATGTTTAGAGTTATTTTTTTGAATTGTTTAGTTTTACTACACGGTATTGAATGAATAGATTTTTTATGATATGTTGTACATTTTTACTTTTTTGACAAAAGAATGAGGAGAATGTTTTTCTTAACATACAAGAAATGAACAGATTTTCACATCTCCATAATTCCTTATTTCTATGAAGCGTCCCCTTTACTCAATCAAATTTATTTTCAAATATATTCTTTTATTTTAATATTTCAAGGAATTTTTTGGAAAGAAAACATTTCTGAAGAAAAAGGATATTTTCATATAGAATTATACTCAAGTATTTTATCAAAATTATTTTCCATCTAAGATGACACTCTTAAAAAAGGTTATTTTCTATTCATATTATTAATATAATTTTATTGTATTATGATGTATTTATGTTTAATAAACCCATTTATTTCATGGGTTATGTTATAGTTAATGTTCTCTTATGTTTTTTTGTAACATTTATGAATGAGTTTATTATGAGAGGGGTGCGAATAATATCTCTCTCAAATTCATTGGATAAAGATTTATATCTCCTGAGATAGACATGACTCGAAATAGCATATAAATCCATTTCAGTAATACATGGCTAGAATGGAAAGTATACCTAGTTCGTTGATTGAATTTTTCCCGTGTGATGGTCTTGGAAGTAATTCCTTTGCTACATTGGAAATCATATTTTGTTCTTATTATTTTTCCACAGTTATATTTTTATTCTATTACTATTCAATCATGGTTAATAATCCTTTATGATCCATGACTTATATACTACCAATATTTACTTCATATCTTAATATTTTTATATTTAATATTTTTGTAAATCTTTTTATGTTCAAATTTTTATGGTTTCTTTTATGTTCAACGTGATTACCCTTATTGGGAATTTGAGCTCACCCTTTTTATATTTTCTGTTACCCGGGATATAAAGAAAGATATTTGGTAGGAAAATATTATGGCAATAACTTTATTCAATATGTTGAAGATATTTCACCATGATTAGAAGATTATATTCCGATTATCCAAAGAAACTAAACTAATTCGGTCATTGGGAATCTATTTGTGTCATGTATTAAGTATTCCGCAATAAAATGTAATGTCCATGTATGTATATCTTGGTTCTTAAAAAATTCCTTTTATGCTCAATCTCATAATCTATTGAATATCAAAAAGGTTAAATCTCTATATTGTTCATAATTTTCATTCCTTTTCTCATAAATTCATATTTACATCAATCATTGAGTAAGGGAAATATCTATTTTGTATGAACTCTTTTTGTTGCACTCCAATCAATTATTTTTTTCAATCTCTTTCTTTTTCTTTTTGTAATGTTTTGAAAGTATTCTAGAAAGATCTGATAAATCATTATCTAAATATTTGAATTGACTCAAATGATTCATCCATAGTATTTTTTTTGGAATCTTAGTCACTTATTATAAAATTTTTATCTTGATCTGGAATCTCATCTTCACATGTAATTAATGATCCAATCCATTCCATCATAGATAATTTTTCCACTACAGTGGACTCTCTTGTAGCTATAGGTATTCCAATAAACTTAGAAGGTCGTAATCTAACTAAATTTAATGCTTGATCTGATTATGAAATTGGATCTCCCAAAACATTAAAATTATTGATAATTTTTGTACATATCCCATTAATTTATGTAATAGTTTCATTATCAGAAACACTAAATTTATTAATCATTATATTTCTATTAGTGTACATTATTTATATTTCATTTTCAGTTACTACACATGAAACATCAATATACTTTCACATCTCATATGCAGTATCACACTATGAAACTCTATTAAACTCATCATTTCCAGAACCATAAACAATATAAATCATTGATTTTCAATTGATATCAATTTTTTATGATCAACATCCCAATAATCCTAATCATCATGAGGAATCTCATAATGCATAAATTATTTTAGATAAACCCATATTCCAATTTTTAAAAAACAAAAAATAATATGATCTTTCCTATATACACTATTATCACTATAAAAGTAAGTAGAAATAATATGATCTTTCCAATATACACTTTCAAGAAGTCTTAGTATAAATTTTTTATCTTAGAATTATTAAAGGTAGTAAATATTATTGATTTTTCACTAGAGTACAAAATTTTGAAGCACTTGATTTGAGCCACTTAGAATAAACAAAAAATATTGAAAAAATACTTGTTGATATCATATGGAATCAAGAAGAAAATAAAGATGAATTTGTTATAGTAGAGCTATGCCTTTGATACCACTTGATGGGTCGTAATAGTTATGTCAAAGACAGGGACACAAAGGGGGTTAATTGTATTTTTGAAAAACATTAACAGGTCAAGATCACCCCTTTTATTATGCAAGGAATATTTACTTCAAACATTAATGATGAGTGGGTAGTTAAAATAAATAATTAAAATAACATAGGGATATATAGATGTTCAGGGCACAACAATCCCCTTTTCCACTCCACCAATTCTAAAATCCCTGATATTTGTGATTTTCACTAGTAGGAGCTCTTTTCAGTAAATCTATAAACTAAAAACAAAATAGTGCTAGTAGTTGACCCTATACAATGATTTTACATGGCCTTATATTTTCATTACAAGGAACCATAAATACGCAGGTTAACACAAGTATCTAAAACTCCACCATGACTAATTCTGAGCAACCAAAACAATAGTAAATCAATAAAGAATTATTTGATTGAGAAAACAGGTTTTACATCATAGTTCTATAAGAAACTAACAGATATAATCATATATTTATTAATTCACTTCATCAAATAGATCATAAACGTTGAACATTCTTTATTAAATCATCTATAGAGAAAATATTAGATGAATGTGTACGAATATATGTCTCCAATGTGTATCTCTAAATGAAACAACACACTTTATTTTCGAACACAGTGTTTCATTATATATATTTTTGTTTTATATCTATTATATTTTTTTGATGAATATTATCTTGATATTTATACTGTAGGTCTAACAGCTCCATGTTACACCAACTACAAAAATACCAAAAGATAAATTGTGAATATTTTAATTAAAAAATAATTATAGCCAATAGAAACTTCATATAAGAATTGAAATATTTTATTCCGTTGAATGATATCCTTTAATAGATCATAAAATATCTATGAATAGAAATGTACTTATAGAAAAATTGTTGCTGAAATCATGGATAATATCTTGAAATTAAAACTCCATTTCTGAATTATCAAAGGTCGGGTTCCTTTATCTAAAGCCAAAATACAAAAATTGGGTTCACAATGTATGGTTTTTCAGAAACATAGGGTTGACAACATATGGTTGTTGAGAAATAAAGGGTTGATGAACAATACATTATTTTTTCCCAAATGTATATCTCCTTCCAAATTTAGTGTTTTTTCTATACTTTTCCAACAACATAGGGTATATAATCCCTACAAGTTATCTCAAACAGATGGTTGTTCAACCATAAATTACACGTACGAAAGTTGTGTATCAATATTGTTTCTAGAATACATCTGAACATGTCCAGAATTCTTTATCAACTATTTATCATAGATCAATGACATGAATATATTTCCAGAATAAATATTCTACCAAATATTATCTCTATCAAATTAACTTAAAATAACCTTCTTTAGTATCATAAATATGGGAATTTGTTAGCATCAAAAGTTTGAATCAACCCATTCTCAATAACCATTGATAAACTCCCCTTGGTTTTGACTTATGATATAATTATTATACCCATATATTTCTATATGTAATGATGATTTTTATTCATTATTTATAATTATTTATGTGAAACAAATATGCACGAACATGATATTGTGGGTGTACCCAGATATGACTCTAAATAATTGGGTAATGTGTTTTCTTATGAAATTTTATTTACGAGATTAGGGAGTAAACCTAATCTAGTATGGGACTTTGACTACCATGTGAGATAGTATTTTTAGTACTCATTGACACATGTTAATGTCATGTTATTTGTTTCTTCCAATTTCATTCTGATGTTTAATTGACCATATTATTCCATGTTATGAATTCCATTCTTCCTTAAAGTTTCATGCCTATTATGTTATCATGTTATGCCTTTGATTCGTGTACTATGATTCATTCCATGATTACTCCATTACATGGATTTTCAGTTCATCCCTTTTTCCTAGATATTTTACCCAAGTTATCCTATGAATATGTAGGATCTCAAAGGATATTGGGAGCTCATTATGTAATATTAATAAAAAGAGGTTTTATTTTCCTGTTAGGTTTTGTAATTATATACCACGTCCATCAAGAAAACTAGAGTATTCGATACTTAGTGTGGATTATGTATAAAAACATGAAATATTATGTGTAAAATGGATAGGGATTCAATAGGTGGTATCATAAAATAATCTAGTTATTTTTAGGGATTAAGACTACATATATTTTGTAATAACCCTAAAAATATTTATGTAACCATAAATTACCGAGATTTTAACAACCAGAATCAAAAGTTTGGATACACATTTAAATTATATGATATTATTTTTATGTTCATAGATTCACTTTTATGAGACGACATTTTTGTCAAATTAAGGACTGGAAATGAGAGAATATTTGATAACAACCAATGTGATATGAAAATTGATGATATCCCTAATGATGTAGAAATCCTAATGGATACTGTACATCAAAACATCTTGACAGTACTATAAAAATTAGACAAAGTTATGAATATTACCATGAATCATTTGGAAGTCCCTCCTTCTCCAAAGAAAGAACATGTTGCGGTCAATTCCATTTTGAATGAAATACCATTATTTTTATGGTATATTCAGATCTCATCATCATGGAATAATGGATTAACTCCATTGATAAGATAGTGTTTTTCCTTCAATGCTAAGATAAGGATATATTTGTACTATCGGTCTATAATTTTTATGTGTAACATGATTAGTGGTGGAAAATGATTTAAAAGCAGAGTAAAAGAAGGAAATTAATCCCTTTAAATGGGATGAATTTGTGAATATATTTGTCAGTAAGTATTTTCATTCTACTGTCCATATTAAGATGGAGAGTAAGTTTCTTGGTCTGAAAAAAGGTAGATCATTCTGTCAGAGCGTATGAGGAATAATTCACAATGCTTTCACAGTAATTTTTTTTTTCTTTTTCATCATCAATGAATATATGGTGTATCAATTCTTTAGTGGGTTGAAATTGGGTCCAAGACATACTGTATATATTTGATAATTTGGCATTGATGAATGGGTTTTACATTATTCCCATAAAGTTATTATGGTGTTAGATGATTCTTAGTGGTCTCGTGAGGCTGGAGAAAAGAAAATTATGTTGGAATTCTATTTAGGAGGCCAATTGAAAAATACAATAGAGGAATGAAACCCCATCATCCCACATCACCAATGTGCGGGAATAAGCATTCTAGAAAATGGCTAAGGGGAACTAGAAGGTGCATCATGGGTGAATAAGAAGGGAACCATGTTAATTAGTTCAGAAGTGAAATGAATAAACAAACTAATGAGGATGTTGAATAAAAGGTTAGTAGGAACACTATGCCCATATTTCATTTCATTAACTGTAATGGACATGGGAAATATGGGATCTAATTCCATGAGAGAAGAGTTTTTTAGGACAATGTGTGACTTCAACCTCTAAGATATCATAGAAGGGTATATTCTAGCATAGTTCCTCATGTGTTTACCTAAAATGATTTGGGTATAGGTATGGTAGTGATTTATTCAAGAATAGATAACATCATATTTGATTCTATGTTAGCACATTAACTCATACCATTCATGTTTAGTATAACTATTCAAACACCATATCAAAATATAAAGGATGAGTTATCTAAAAAAGCATCAAATGGTTGATGTATTGCATCTAAAGTATAAAAGTCCCCCACAATTAATATTTTAGTATGAAGCCTCCCATATAATCTCATATTACATCATTTGGTAGGGTTTTATTCTATATAGGCATGGATTGACTATCTAATTATAAATCCAACAACAATTGTAAGGAGAGGGATACCACTCTTATCATCCAAAAAAATCCACTAGTATTATACTAGTGTGTGGAGGAGGATGAATCTCATTTATAATCCTCACCACATTTTTTATATTATTTCCTTATGATTAATCAAATCTATATCGAATTTTTGTGACAAATGAGATGATCATGCTTTAATAAATTCCTATTAAGAAAGACTACAATGATGTCTTCCCTGAAGAATTACCCAGTTTTCCTTATAACTGAGATGTTGAGTTCTCGATTGAACATATACCTGGATCTCGTCCCCCATCCAAGAAAAATTATATAATGTCAACCATTATTATTTAATAACTAAAGAATATTTTAACAGAGAACTTGGTCATCATATATATATGTTATAGTGCTTCTCTATGTGGTGCTCCATTCTTCTTCTTTCGAAGAAGGATTGATAATTTCACCTATGAATTAATTATCATGATCTCAACAAAATCCTGATAAAGAACATGTATCCCCTTAAATTTATAGATGAATAGTTTGATCAGCTGCATGGTTCTATGTATTTAACTAAGGTGGATCTTCAGATAGGATATCACCAATTAAAGGTATAGAAGGACGATATTCCCAAAACTTCTTTTGAATGAGGTATGGACATTATGAGTTCATAGTTATTCCCTATGGACTCACTAGTTCTCAAAAAAAATTCATGTACATAATGAATAGTTTCTTTAGAGAATAGCTTGTAAATTCATGGAAGTCTCCATAGATAATAATTTGATATACACAATGAGAAATATTGAGAAAGGGGAGAATTGAATAATGTGCTAGAGATGTTATAAAGGGAAAAAATATTTGAAATGAACAGAAAATGTTATTTATGGATAGAAGATATATCAATATTAGGACACTTTATCTCTAATAAAGTGAAATTTATGGGCCCTACTAAAACAAAGGAATGTGAGGAGGGGACCAAATAAACATCTGTAAGGAATATCCATAGTTTCATTTTTCTAGATTGGAATTAAATATTATTTTTGAGTAATGCATCATTATTTTCAACACCATTAATCAGGATGGTTTGAAAGGAATTGAAATTTTTCTAGAACAATTAATGTTAATAGTACTTATAAGAGTTTAAAAATAGGTTTATCATTACACCAGTACTTACACTACCAACAGGTGTAGAACTATTTTTGGTATACAGTGATGCTTCAAATAATGGATTATTTTTTGTACTTTTGAAAAAATGATAATGTAAAATCCTACACCTCAATAAATTTGAATTTTCATGAGAAAACATTTGCTACATATGATCTGGAATTTGAATCTATGATCATGACATTGACAATTTAATGGAATTATCTCTATGCGTATAATTGTGCGATATAAAATAATCATAAGAGACTAAAATATATATTCAAAATGAATGGGAATAGTATGTACTAGTAAGGATGATTAGATCCCGTCAAGGATTATGACTACTCAACCCACTAAATTAGTTGTAAATAAAATATTGTAGAAGATTGTCTAAGTAGAAAGTATCATGTAGCCTTATCAATGATTATAATAGATAATTTTTTTATCTTCTTCGACATAAAAAGGATAGACATGGAAATCATAAAAAAATGTACATCATAATTACTTTTACAAATTACTTATCATTTATCCCATTTAGACAGGATAAATTATCATCAAAGAGACTATTTGGAAATTCAGAAATAGGTGGAATCTATAAGAAAAGGGAAATCCAAAAAGTTACAAATTGATGAGGGAGGAGTTTTATTATTTTTGGTCATGACTATGTATACCATCTAATATGGATATAATGAAAAAACTTCTTAATGATGAACATAGTTCAATACTATCTTTCCACCAAGGGAGTAAAATGATTTATTGAGATCTCTGAGAGAAATATTTGTGGGAGAATATAAAGAATGGGAACATTGAATGTACATTAATGTGTTTGAAATGTCATCAAGTAAAGGATAAAAAGATAAAGTATAAGATATATATGCAACCATTACCCATAAATAAATAAAAGTAGGAGAAAATAAATATGTACTTAATCACTAAAATTCTATAGAAATCCATAAAAAATAATGATATATGGGTCATTTTGGATCATCAAACATAGACTGATCAATTTATTTCAATTTGACTGTACTTCTCACTCGACCAAATTTCATAGACAGGAATCAGATAAGTGGTGACGATTCGTGGAGTACCAATTATATCTTATCATTATATGTGATCTTTGACAAAATTATAGAAGAATTTTCAACATTCTCTAAACATTGACTAAATCACAGTACAACTTATCACCCCACAACTAATAACTAATCTAAAATGACTATTCAGACATGGGATGAAATGGTGAGATAATTCTCAATGAATTTCAATGGTTGATAGTATTATCATCTTCAACTGGTTATGTTCTATTATAATAATAGTTTCCACTCAAGTATCGAGGGGGATTCATGTGAATAACTTTATGGGAAAAATGTGGAACACCTATATGCTGGGTTGAAGATGTAGAATGTAAGCTTGTAGGACCTGAATTTTTCAATGAAATTATAAAAAAAAGTGAAGAATATCCAGCAACATATTTGGGCTTCCCAATGATTATAGGAGAACTATGTAGATTATAATTGCCCTGACATATATTTTGAGGTCTTTGATAAGGTATTTTCCATGTGTCTCCATAGAATAAGGTTATCATATTTGGGATGAAATTAAAGTTGAGAGGGAGGTCCATCAGCCCCTTCAAGATTCTTTACCATGTATGTGCAACGACCTATCAATTAGAACTTCCACCAACCATGTATCAAGCTAATGATGAATTCCACATATCATTTTTCAGAATGTATAATCCATATCCCTCAAATGTACTGAATTTAGAGGTGGTACAATTGGAAATTGTTATCTCTTATTAGGAGTATCTTGTGAAGATCTTGGACTATAGAGATAAAGATCTACATAACCAGACCTCTCACCTAGCCAATGTACTATGGTCGAACACTATGTTTGAAAAGGGAATATATAAACCATATGTTGTAATGGCGGATAATTACAATAACATTTTCTCACCCTAATATGTAAAATGAAATTTCAATGGAAAATATCATAAGGGGGAAGAATATAATGACCATGACGTTTTTTAATTGAATTTACCTTCTTAATTTTTTTTCATAAAACACAGACATCAAATAATGAACCTAATACAAACATTATTCTCATAAATAAATAATGATTCATCAGTTATCAAATAAACATAAAAAAAATCTAAATTTTACAATAAGAAAATATATTTTGAAAAAAGATAATTAGAATGATAAATTTTGGATAAACTTGATCCTCTACAATGGTTTCACTCACAAAAAAAGATGTATAAATAAAACATAATGTTAATAATATAATATTAATTCTTATGATGAATTTATATATAATCCTAAATTAAAATATAATATAATAAATAATTAGTTGAATAAGATGTAATTATAAAAAATAAAGAACCTATGCCAGTAGAATAGTAACTGGACCATTGGAATAGTAATCTTACTCTTAGGAATAGTAATATGCCTATTAAAGTAGAAACCACAAATATGAAAGTTTAAATAAAATTAATTGATCTTATAAATAAAAATATAATTTATATATATACTATGATATATGTAAATAATTATTTTAAAAAAAGATAAATTTTATGTCGGTATTTTTATTAAATGTATATGATTATTTACAATTTTATAATTAATATAATGATTGAAAATAAAACTTATTTTCAAAAATTAGATTTATAAATTAGAATAATGATTTATTATTATTACAAAATAATTTTATATTACCTTAATTAATTTTTTAAATGGCCATAAAATCAATTAAAATATTGAAATTGGTATTTTTTAATTAATGTTGATTTTAATTAAAAATCAAAATAAGAATGTTTTGTAAAATATTTTCCAAAATTGGACTTCATTTTTTGAAATGTTCTCATCTAAAAATGTTTTGGGTCATTTGATGTTATTTTCAAAAAAAATTTGAATTATTTGTGAAGAGAGAAATATGATAATTTATGGTATTTAAAATTATAAGCCAAAGACAAGAATTTTTTTAATAATAGTGTATATAAGCACCCATTATCTAGAAACATCCTTCTTTATTAACAAAATTTATCCATACTATTCAACACCATTAGTATTCTTGAGCCAAAATAATAAACAAACGAATATAATAATAAAAAAACACCCCCTCATCCCCTTAGTAATATTACCCCTCCACTCCCCTTCTCCTCACTCCATAAAAATATTATGGCTAGTCAATATTCAACAAAATTATATTCCCAATACTCTTACCAAATTCCAAGATCTTGTGGTCCCCATAAATAAAAATTTCTAGTTCTTTATGGATCCATAAAGGAGGATCTCATGGAGATGATATTAAAGAGTTAAAATCCTTAATACATCTATTTTAATATCATTTCTTTTCTTATCCTCTCATCACCTACCCTATTAAAACATGAAATTTAACTATAGTATCATTTTTATACTATAATTTTATTATATTAATATAATATCCAACATAAAATATCTTCTCTTATCCTTTTATTCAAAAATGAAAACATTGTCCTCGATTGGTCTGTCATGCGCGTTCATGGAAGATGTATTTTCTTTTTCCATTAATAGCATCAAGTCTATTCATAAAACAATTATTATGGTTAAACTATATTTTAATATGTATATTATAACTTCATACATTTTCTGTAACTAATATATAAAAATAATATTGAATAAAACTACACAGCATTCTGATGGTCAGAAAATCCACCAAAAATAAAATGAATAATTACCATTAACATTTTATCAAATGATTTTTCCTAATAAAAAATAATGATATATGTGAAATTTTATACATATTAATATGCACTAATTCTATATAATTTCACTAATGGATAATTATCTCCACTTTAAATAAATGTCTATAAATAATATTAAAGTAAACCAACCATTAAGACATGAAAAGGACACTCCCGTAACAATGATGTTATACATTATAACATAATTAAATAGTGATAAATGAATATAATAAAATTATAATAATTAAAATACATGTATAATAGGTTATTAATTAAATAAATTAATAATCTTATTTGTTTATCTAGGACATTAATTACAAGTGAAGAATGATTTCGGACAAAAGGGAATGGATCTCTTTAAAAATTTGTCTTTTCTTTTTTGTTACACCTTCTCTCTCTTTACCCCAATGAATTTCTTCAATATTATTATATAATTATAATAAATTATATGTATAAGTCCCAAATATTTATATATAGCTAATTTCATATTCATTATATGGGGAAATACATTTTTCAAAGTTTCCCTTCTCAATTCCTCCCTCTATGTAAGCCTGATTAATGGAAACTTCTCCACTACTTACCGATTTGTAGAACACACAATACATTTTTTTAAGAAACCATTATTTTTATAAAAATAATATTATATCATGAATATATAACTTTTTTCATTTATTGTTATATGAAAACAATTATTTCTTTATTATATTTAATACCCTTTTTCCTTTTCGTAAAAAACCCTATTAAGAGGGTCATTTTTATAATTACTTATCCTTACTCAATATAATTTCCAATTTAGATAGAAATTATTATTCATGATATATTATTATTTTTTATTTACTAATTACCAATAATGATTTAAAACCCATTATTTCATGGATAACATTTTTATACTATAAGGACCCTTCCTCAAACCTTACAAAATTCTTGGGTAATGTTATGAATTTTACATTATTTCGCATTATAGATCATTCCAGTTTTAGAGATTTAGTGAATTAATCCATAACTCATACATAAGAATCACATAAAAATATAATGTGGAAAATTATGAATAGATTACAGTTTTTTATTAAACACATACTTTTAACATGAAACACTGTTTATTTTCATGTTCAATCATCCTAATTTTTCCCTAGCCCCATCCTTGTATATACTCTAACTTAAATCCTATTTAAAACATTTTAAAATAAGGGATGAACAAATAACTCTCTGTAAGAGATACAAAAAGTAGGAAACTGTTAGTCTTGCGATAATATGTAATACTTTTCACTTTTAATTTGTAGAAGATACATTCCTTAAAAATTCATTACATACAATTTTTGAATTCATAATATTTCCATAAAACTCATAGTAAGTAGATATAATAAATAATGGTTACATAGAACATAAATATACCTAAATGGAATAAATATGCGATAATCTTCAATACATATCTATCTTACTACATGGAATATCTATATGATAAACCTCAATACCCAATGAATTTGAGTTTATAACATAACTACCTATCCATGTTTTATCACAAAATATCCCATCCTTGGTTTACACAAAACCACCCATCAAATTTATTTGTACCATTATACATTCATTACACATTAAATACTTCAATTTTCTGTATTTCACTCATAAAATTTTATTCTCAATCAAAATAAATCATTTCCTGATGATGAAATGATGATTCCCTTTTCAATACAATTTTCAATTGTAAAATACCCATAAAATGTAAAAAGTGATTATTTTTCATTTAGAAACATTATGGCTTATATTGGAAGCCAAATATAAAATAACAGTCACAACAGTGGAGAATTCGTTGTTACTGTATACATTAAAAAAGAGAATTCCATTTTACATTTTTAATGAAAGTAAAACAATACAAATATAAAGACTAATTTTGAAAAAAATTTAATGAAACTAAAATTCAAGTGGTTTTTATACCCCTCATAAAAGAAGGTTATTTATAACATCAAAATGTTCCACAATAAAATCACATGGAGATGATGTCCCTTACCTCGAGTATAATTTGTAAATTATGTTCCTTATATTCATGAATAACATTCATAAGTTAATTATTTAAATTATTGAGAACGTTTTACAAGTTCATTTATTCTTTTCAATCAATTTTCACCATATTATCACAATAACATAATTATTTTAGTTCTTGTCAAATTTTGGGTGATATTCTGTACTTGAGTCATAAATGACATGGTATAATGTCTATAGCTAAAAGTGGTCATGAGTACATTATCTCTAAGAAAATATTCAAGACGTAATAATAACTTTTAAAAATTAATTTAACTTATAAATCAATCCTTTTATATATGGTTATAAAAAAATGAACAACATTATAATCATGGAGATGGTAGGCTGTGTGCTTGCTTGAGTAACATTACCATTTTTCATTTACCATGATAGAAATAAGTTAGTTATTATTTTACCTTTATATAATAATCATAATATAATAAATATAAAATGAAAGTTTTAAATATACTTATATATATCATACTTGTGATGTGGTGCGGAAAAAGGAACCACATCGATTCATGGAGGTGATAGATCACATATACGAATGAATGATGTTACCATTATTAGGTTTATGGAATTTAAGAAAAAAATTGATATATTATTTTCTTATAATGATAAATATTTCATGAATATTATATATAAACATTATTTATATCATTATAACCATTATTGAGAGACTGTAATGGAAAATGAATCATATCGGTTTGTAGAGGTGATAGTTCACACATACACATGATTGTAAAAATATTTTATCATTTGATTGAAGTGAATATGGAGTTAAATGATGATATTAGAATAATTTCATATCATTATAATGAGTATAATGATGTTATTATATCATCATGGTTCAATAATATTTCAATGATGTGGAAGAAGATATAAAACTAAAATACATGATTAAACATGATGCAATTCCTTTGGACGATCACCTTTGATTAACACCTTAACACCTCTAATGAGGGTTCTTTTCCAAAAAAAAGTCCACAAGAGTGTGGTAAGGTATTATTTTATGGTATTTTAGTATATATTTTACAAACAATAATGGATTTGATGTATAATGAAATGATAGGAAATAATTCCCATTTATTAGAGTGGGGAGGTTCACTCTTGGAATTATTCAAAATAAAAAATTCTTTTAAATATACAATCTATTCCAAATGGTTCAGAAATTATTTTTTTATAATATATGATTTGGATGGGTCTAAATATAATAATCAAATTAATATTACTAATGTTTTGAATATTTGGTTATCCATGTATTTTGTTTTTTTTCCATTTTAACACGTATGGTTTTATTAAACAATCTATACTTTTAGGGTCAATATAATTAACATAACATGGAAAATGATCAAATGATTAGGTATTTAGAAATATAAAAACTAATAAAAACTATTTGGTTTAATATTAGATTTTTATAAATATAATATCTTTTTATAAAATAATTTAAATTTCAAAATACCATTACTGTCAATTTTGACACTATGGATTTCATAATATTTTAAAAATAACATAACATCATAATTTAGTTGAACCAACTAATTTAAAACACAACTAATATGTAAATTTGTCCTGAAATATTAAGGATGACATAAATTAGAAAAAATTATAATTATTATAATATCGTTCATGTAAATTTTTTGACTCTTCCATTAATGATGCCATTAATTCATCATCATTGTGTCACCATTTAATATAATTATTTAATTCCTAAAAATTCTAAATAAATTACAATTATCTAGGTAATAATGATAAATTTCTACATAATATTTAATTTTTAATATATCCCCAGTATCACCCCATATTAAAAATATGTTACATGTTAAAAACAAAAGAATAAAAAAATATCTTTTCAATGTATATAATATTATAAATGAATTAAAGTAATCCAAGTGACTTCAAGTTGTCCTAACATATACCCAAGGATTATTGTGTTCCTAACACACTCATGCAAATAAACTAGGAAAATTATTATAGATATTTATATTTTTATAATATAATTTTTACCTTTATTTATCTCATTTACCATAAATAGTGGTAATAAAAATTATTACTAACATTAATATTCATAACATCCAAAAACAAAATGTTCTAATTTAAATAATTTATACATTTTGATTGAAATTATTGAATCCATTTTTTCAAATTCAAAACACATAATTTTTATATGTTAATTAAAAATCAATCTCATTGATGGAATAAGAAAAATTATTTTTAAAGTAGAACATTTCAATGTTCACATGGTTTATATATCCAATTTCAACGTGAAATTGAAAAAAATGGCCTAAATTGGAATAAAATATAAAAACATGATATAATTATTATTTTAGACCATTCATAAATATTACTTAACATAATCAATAAATTTGATGAAAAAGTAGTTTTCAATTATAATGCATTGTTTTTTCATTATTTATAAAAAATTAATCTTATAAAAATATTTCAAAAATTTAACCCATGTAAATTTTTATCTCTTGATTAAAATGAATAAGTTTATTTTGTCAAATATAATTTATAAAATTGAAAAAAATAGAGTTAAATCAAGTGTACCATTAAAAGGAGATAAAACATATTTTTATAAAAATAATGTTTTGGACCATAAAACAATTTTTCTCATATATGTTGTTGAACGTAGTGTATTTTTAAATTAATATACAATTAATAAATTAAAAATACTTCATTGATCATTACATTGGTTGTTACTTTGTCCCCCCTTTGAGAAATTTTGTCCACAATATTTTATTCACATCTTAAATAAGGGGGGGATACATTTCCTTTTTGGAATTTTCATATTCCAATGTTGACTCTTCAACCATATGGTTATTACCCAAAACCGTAACCTAATGAATCACCTTATTCCACAAAAAAATTATCTCATCAATTAAGAAACAATACTTTATGTTCCTCATTAGATAGATTATCTTCCAAATGAACTACTTCTTGACCCAAAACATGAGATGGATCCATTATATTCATTCATAACAATGAAATATGAAAAACATTGTGTACTTAGGATAAACTTGGATGTATATCCCCTTGGTAGGAAACTGATCCAACATTATCAAAGATTTTAGAGGGTTTAATGATCATTGGACTCAAAATCCCCTTCTTACCAAGACCCATTACCCTTTTCCAAAGTGAAACTTTGAGGAATACTTGATCACCTACCTCGAATGAAATATATTTCCTCTGGTAATATACATAAATTTTCTACTTGATCTAGGTTCTCCTCAAGTTTCTTTGAATCAATAGAATTGTTTTTCCATTTCCTCTACCAATTCTGGTCCCATCAAATTCTTTTCACCTACATCATCCAAAAAAGATGCATTTCGACACCTCTTTCCATATAATTCTTCAAATAGTAATATATGTACAATATAAAGAAAACTTTTATTATAAGAGAATTCATCCAAATAAAGATGATGAACTTCTCTTCCCTAGTAATCCATTTAACAAGAAAGTATCATTTCCTCCGATATATGAATTCTTTTTTCTCAGTTCCCAACTAATTAAGGATAAAAAGATATATTGAAATTTAATTCAATACCTAATGACATATGATTCATTTACAACATTTAAATGTTATCCTGGGATCATTATAAGATAAAATAAGAAGGGCAACTCCATTAACATAACGACCACTACAATATACAACCCATAATGTTGATCTTGAGATAGATTATCTCAAATAGGATGAAAATGAGGAATTTAATCCATTGATCAACAATAACCTCGATCTAATTATTACCCTAATATGTCTTCAGTAATACCACTATAAGTCTATAGATATGTTTTCCCATTTCTAGTATATCT
The DNA here is from genome assembly GCA_963277665.1 of Viscum album. Taxonomy (NCBI): domain Eukaryota; kingdom Viridiplantae; phylum Streptophyta; class Magnoliopsida; order Santalales; family Viscaceae; genus Viscum; species Viscum album. The sequence continues at coordinate 1,493,507,900 of OY728151.1, read as the reverse complement.
TTGGACAAAGCTCAAGTATCCCTTTTAGTAAATTCCACTCTACTTTAACCTGTTAACAATTTAGACATAGCAGAGTAAAATTAGAAATATCTCTTTCCATTCCATCACACTAGTAATACTCCTGAAGGAATCTTTAAGTATTAGTGCTTCCTAGATGAACAGAAAAAATAGAACTATGATCTTCACATTACAAATCATTATTCAACTATGAATCATAAGGAAAATATAATATCTTCCAAAATATGAAAACACAATATTTATAATTTTTCAATTTGGGAAACATACCTTTTTATCAAAGTCTAAATTTTTCTGAAACTTGTTTCCTTTCTTCTGTTCATGATTAATTCTATTTAATAGAGATGATTTTACTAACACATAAAACAAAATAGTGTAATTTCCTACACCAAAAACTTACAAGCTGAAATGCATCAAATCATTAATATAAGGATCACATTCCTAACACATTATAGTTAATGTAGAAATACATTTCCCACTCAATTCATCGATCAAATTGTTTACATTTGTATGATAGTAATGATTCCTTAAATCCTAATCCATGAGTGGTTATTTTGACCTTCTTTGTCTCTTATTAAACTATATCTGTGTTATTATATACTCAGAATTTTATGTTCAGAATATATTTCAGAAATTACATTATACATATGATACCTCCAAATTCATAATGAAAAAATAATAGCCAATAATTCCATTTCATGTGTACAGTAATTTAACTCATGTTTTTTCAACTAATGTGAAGAACACACAATTACCTATTCATTTTGATTAGGACACAACCAATTTCATTCAATGAAGAATCAATTGAGATAAAAAATTCACCATTTCTGGAAGGCATGCCCAAAACAAGAGAATTTAAAAATATTCTTTTCATTTTAGGACAAAAATAATCACATTATTTTTTCCAAATGGATTGAATTCTCTTACGTGTTAACATAGTTAGTGGGTTCAAAAATAGAGAAAATATTTTCTATAAACCATCGATAATAACCCTCTATTACATGAAAAATAATAATATCTGTTAAATTTGTAGGTCCTTCTCACTCTTTAATAACTTTTTTTTATAAGGGTCAACAATTATGCCATATTTAGAAACAATATGACCATGTAATGAAAGATTTTTCATCCAAAATTCACTATTACAAAACATTTAATTTAGAATCTTTTCATCTTAGGATTGAAAAACAAACATTAAGTGACCTTCATGTTCCTCCTAGATTTTAGAATATTCAAAAATATCATCAATATACATTACCAAAAATGGATCTAATAACTGTTGACAGAATCCATTCATGGTATTAAAAAATACATAAGATGCATCAGATAACCCAAATGGAATTACCACAAACACATAATTCCCAAATATTATCTGGATTATTATTTTTTGAATTTCATCCTCCATCAGCATCATCTCATGGTAGCAAGACCTGAAACAGTATTTTAAAAATACAGAGCTACATAGAGCTGATCAAAAAAATCATTAATATGAGGAAATGAATATTTTTTCTTAATATTGATGTTGTTCAAGGATCATAAAATCTATAATAATTGTCATGGAACCTTTAATATTTTTTAAAAATAAAATCAAAACACCCCACGGTGATGTTCTAGGTCGAATGAATCCTTTATCAAACAACTATTGAAACTGGTTTTTCTATTCTATCATTTGTACATGTTCTATTAAATATTGTGGTTTAGAAATAGGCTTATCATCATTATCGAAATAAATAGTATATTCATTCTCTAAATCCGGAACAACACTTGGAAATTCATCAGAAAAAAATTCCATAAATTCATTCACTACTAGAATGAAACTAAAGAAAACAATTTCATTATTTTCAAAAACATAAGATATAAAATATTCAATAACATATGTAATCCATATCTCAGCTTCTTGGTATGTTATCGAAGGTATTCCATCATTGAATTAAACATTCTTGGCTTTGAAATGTATTTCAGCATGATAATGTAAAATCCAATCCATACAGAAAATGATATAAAACATCACTATGAGAAGTTCAATAAGAAATACTGGAAATACCATCCCAGAGATGACAATAGAAATTTTACATTAAATTTTGGTTTCTTTAATACTTCCACCCAGACCTTTTACCAAATGCTCTATATCACATTTATAAGGAAATATTTCTAATATAGTTGCAAATATCATAGAAATTAACGAATGTTATGATCCATAGTCAAATAGATTATTGTCATCTTTTAAAAAACACCATAAAATACCTTTCAGCACTACATTATATTGACCCATGTCATCCATACTTGTAGATTATGGTTTTTCATTCCCATATACTTTCGATCATACTGGTTTGCACCCATGGTAATCAACTTTGGACCCAAATTGGCATAATTCCATAACTAATTGCAACTAAAACATATTCTTTTTATATTTTCATTACTTACCTAATTATCTATCTTGATGTCATGAGAAATATGACAAGTCTTACATCATCATATATGCTACATATACATTGAATGAAATTCTCCACGATGATTTTTACCACAGTTCTCCCATGATGGAAATTTAGTTTTTATATCTCTACACATCAATGATAAATAATTTCATAAGGAATTAAAATAGGATCTATTCCTTTTCATGCTCTCATGAAACACATGATCATCAGAAAACTGTATTTCTACCTTCCAAGAATATCACAAAAGTTTCTCATAGCTTTTGAATGCATTGGAAGCCAATTCCATTCAATATCTCACCTTCAATCCTGAGTAAAACAAATTAATCTTATATAAATATTCTAGGTACAATATGGGATTTTCAATACAAAATGGGTGAATGATTCTTTCTACATAGCCACTGAATCATCCTTTTTTCTCCATTCAAAGAATTGATTTTCCAACCTTAGTTGAATAGACTTTGGAAAATATTTTTCAATGAATATATTTTTAAATATATCTCATTCCACATAATCCAACTCTTCACTTCCTCTGATATTTTTAACCATTGACCACTATTGATCGACTTCACCTTAAAATGGTAAATTTAAAGTGTTACATTTGGGTGATCTGGAAAACAAATGGCATTGAAATTACATTCTAGTGATTTAATTAATCCTTCATCTTGCATGGGGTTAGATGTTCCTATGAATTATGATTGATGTTTTCTCATAATGTTCTCCACCATCGTCATGTTCCTATATTGTATATCATGTTTCTATCATGCCTGAACCCCACCACTATTTATTTCTAGATCCAACAGATCCATAAAAACAATAAACAACTCAATAATGATTCTTACCATCTTAGGATACTAATTTGGAAGGCTGTTTTGCTCATGATTATTTATAAGCACAACTACCATGTTTCCCCTTTGGAAACCATTCAGAACAAACAAATCATAGACAAAGAAACATTGTAATATTAAAATGATAGAACATTTAAACTTCAACAAAAGTTATACGCTTTCAAGGTAAGTTATTAATATTACCCAAACCTCTAATGTTATCTTAGCTTTCCTTTGATACCAATTGTAAGGAACCAATAATAAACATTACTATAACCAATGATGTTTATTAGTGTAAATAGAATATGTTTCTTGGTTATTTTAAATCCTAACATTGATGATCAATGAGTTTGCATGGAAAGGTATCTAATTGTTCAAGATGATTAAAATATTAAAGGTGTCATCGATTCCTTGTATTTTGTAATTTTTTGGGCCTCAAAATAATGTGTTTGGTTTTTGGTAAGGGGAGTTTTTTCATAATACATGGTTCATATACTTGGAATCACCATTTTCAACCTGCCAATGGATTCTATAGATCTATGAATCAAATTCGAAAATAAGTTATTTCTGTCTAGCAGTGCTATGCATACCGTGAATTGTTTTATTCAGACCGCGTAGTGGAAATAGTTCATGGGAGGCTAGCGGTTTGCAGGAGGAAAACAGTTTGTAGAGGGTGAATCACTTGTAGATGATAAGTTGTCTATCTTTTTTGGAATGCATTAACTGTAATGAGGAAGTAAAATTACTACACAGACCTTTTGGGGGAAAATAGTTCTCTAAAGGAGCATAGTCGGTGGTGAAGGTGATACCAAATCCAAACATTACAAATGTCTAATTAGAAGGTTTTTTAGATATATTTTCCTATATAAATACCATTACTGCCATTATTAATTTGATAAATTTTCATTTGAAATCATCATTTCTCCTGGAATCATTCGTTCAAATCTAGAGTGGTTCGCAAGAAGAAAATTTGATGAAGGAAGGTTTTTGTGAGGGAGGATTCAATGAAAGGAGAAGAGTTCTGTAAAGATATTCCATGGATATGGTTCTATAGACTACTGTATCCACAAAGGAAGAAGGAACCATTGAGGAGAGATAGTCTGTAGATCATCAGATGTCCATGAATGAGAGGTATTCTATAGAAGAATAATCAATCTATGATCCATAGGAAATATTCGGGAGAAGAATCTGTCCTTGATGTAGTGATGGTCCATTGAATGAGAGGTGATCTTTGAATCACTCAAACCATATGGGGAAGGATATTTTTCATAAGCTACAATATTATTACACGAAGTTAGTGACCATCATGAATGGTTGATCTTTGCGACAGATCTCTAGTTTTAAACATCAATTTTTTAGGGACGAGTGCTTTCAAGTGCATCAATTTACGACAATGGTGGAAGTAGAGACCCATTATTGTCAGATATAATTATAGAAAAGCCAATATATTGAAGATTCCTTCAACTCGTTAGGTTGATTATGACTTATTTCAGAGTATTTTTTAGGGGGAGTCAATAAAAGTGTTCCAAGGGATGACATGTTAACTCCCTAAAATCATTTAAAGGCAGTGAGCCAGGCGTAGAGTGACTGTCTCCGAACTCTTTTATTCCACAGCTAGTGAAGATTTGTTTATGTATATAAGAGTAACACACTATCATTGGTTTCTCATTGGAAATTCCCTTAGTGGTGAACCAAATAAAATAATTGTTCAATCTCCATGAAATTTAATTTTTTATTAAAAAATCACATAAGACAGGTTTAACAGGATCCTACAATAATGGGAAAAAGATCTCTCATTTCAATAAGAAAGGGATGACATCGTCATTCACCCATACCCTCTCAGGGTGTTCTGGGGTCCTATAAACTTTACATAAACGTAAGTTATGTTAATAATTTACCTTTATTTTATTTTTTGGATATTTTTTTTGTTTTGATATTTAGAGAGTTAGGCCATAACTCTTAAAAACAAACCAAATAAATTCAGTGTTGACACTTCTGAATAGTATACATTTTTTCATAAACAATAAATTTTAAAATGAATCATGGATTAAATAATATCCATTGATCTCATCCTTCTCTAGATTCACCCTTTAATACTATGTATAACATTTTAAAATAAGGGATGAGCATAACATTCTCATTATGGTATACATAATGAATGAAAATTGTTAGTCTTATGAAAAAAATAAATAGTTTTTACCATAAATAAATACTAAATACTTTCCTTAAATAACTCTTTTCATAAACGTTTTGAAATTTAAATATTAACATAAAACCTGTAGATAACATATATAACACATAAATGTTTCTTTTGACATAACTATATTTAAAATGGAATAACCATGCGGTCGACTTCAATTCATGTCACTCTTACAAAATGGAATAACCATATGGTTAACATTGATAACCAATGAATTGGGGGTTATAAGGTAACCAACCATCCTTGGATTAACATTGAAACACCCTTCCTTGGATTATCAAGTAAACACCCATAAAATTTCTTTGTACCATTATATAATCATACCACATAAACGATTTAAATTTTCATAATACCACCCAAAAGATGTCATTTGAAATCAAACGAAATAATTTCATGATGTTGAAATAATAACTCCATTTTCAAAATAATTTTTAATACTAAAATACCCAGAAAATGGAATAATTTATATATTTTTCTTTTAAAATCATTAAGGCTTGTAGAACATTGAAAATATCAAATAATGGTAACGTGGGTAGAGAATTCGTGGTTGTTGTATATGATAAATAGGAACGTTACTTTTTTATATGTAATGAAATTCATACACACCATATAGAAACATTAATTTTGGAAACCTATGAATGAAATTTAAATTTTATTTAGTATTTTATACACCTCACAAATTAACATGGTGTATAACATCAAAATATGCCTCAATTAATTGATATTGAAACAATGTTACTTATCTCAAATTTAATTTGTCAAGTATGTTCTTTATCTTCTTAAATAATAAACATAAGTTTATTATTTATGTTCTTAAAATCATTTACCATGTTTATTATTTATTTTATATCTCTTATCACCATACTATACTACTTAATTATTTATGTTTATATCTTCTATTTTTTTATATTCGGTACATGAGTAAAAAATGACATGGTATGATGTCTATCAACAAAAGTGGTCATTAGTAAAGCATCTCTAGATTAATATTAATGAAATAATAATAAATTTTATTCAAATTTTTTTATTTTAATAAAACCATTTATGTGTGGTTATAAAAAAATTAACAATGTTATAATCATGGATGACGTAGGTCATACTAACACATGAGTAACGTTCCAATTATTCATTGATCAACAAGGAAGGTAATTATTATTTTAACTTTACAGAATAATAATAATATCATAAATATCATGTTAGTAATTTAAATAAACTTCTCTATATATATAACTTGTGATGTATTGAATAAAAAAGGAATTATTTCGCTTCAAGTAGGTGATGGTTCACACGTACGCCCGAACAATGTTATCATTTTTCTAGTCATATAATGTAAGAACATAGTTGACATATTTTTTTAATATAAAGAAAAAAGTCACTAATGTCATATAAAACATTAATTCCATAATTATCAAGAGTATTGAGATATTTTAATGCAAAATAAATTATATCTATTCGTGGGGGGATATTTCAAACATACGATTGAACAATTAATTCTTTTCCCATTTTATATATGTGGAGATGTATTTAGGTAGTGATATTAACATATTTACATCTCATTATTTTTAGGATACTGTATTATTTATATAATCATGCTTGATGGTGATTTGATTGAAGTGTAATAAGAAATAGAACAAAAATACTTGATTAAAAACAATACCTTTCCATTGGACAATCACCTTTGATTAACATATTAACAAATCTAAGGTGGGTGTTCTGCCTAAAATAAGGATGCATGAGTTTTGGTAGGGGTTATAATGAGTTAGATCATCTCCTGGATGTACCAAAACGGTTTTTATGTGTGAAGATATTATAGGAAGTATTTCCCTCTTATAAGAGATGGGAGGGGGACTCTTGGAATTATTCAAAATATTAAATTAATATAAATTAACTATCTATTCAAAATGGTTTCCATGTGATTTATATAAAATTTAAGATGAGGAGGGATCAAAATATAATCATCCAATGAAAATTTAAAATTTTTTAATATTTTTTTAATCCTTATCTTTTTATTTCATCCTTTTTTACATTTACCAATTTATTATGTAATTTACACATTCAGGGTCAATGTAATTATCATAACATGAAAAAATACTAATAAAAAATTTATTTATGAAAAATTAGGAATTATAAAAACTAGTTGGTAGAATAGTGTCTTTTTAAAAAATTTATATCATTTAATAAAATAATTTATATTTTAAAACACCATTACTAAAAATATTAACACTATTAAATTCTTCACTTTTTGAAAATATCAAAACATCATGATATAGGAAAACCAACACTTTTACAATATCACTAGTATTTGAAATTTGTCTTGAAAATTTTTGGTTGAAATAAATTATTTTGAAATTATATCTATTCTAATACGTTGAATATTATTTATTGGATTAATCTATTAAAGAAGGGATTATTTCATTATCATTGTTTCACCATTTAATTTAATTAATTATTTTATAAAAATAATAAATAAATAACCATGATATAGGTTATCATTTTATATTTATAAATAATATCTAAATTGTAATATTTCTCCTATATAAACCAATGTTAAAAACAAATGTGTAACAAAAAATGACATTTCAGTGAATATAATGTTATAAATGAATTAATGTCATCCATATAGCCCCAAATGGTCCAAAATAGAACAAAAGGATTATATTTGTTTGAAAACTCTCATCAAATTAAATTAGGGAAACTGTTTGGAAAATTTTATATTTCTATAATATAATTTTTGCCTTTTATTATTGGGTTTACCCTTAACTGTGGTGACAAAATTTATTACTAAAATTACAATTCATAATGTCCAAAAATAAAAGTGTCCAATTTATATAATTGGAACCTTATAATCCCAAATATAGAATCCATTTTTATAAATTAAAAAAAATAATTGGAACAAATTTATTTAAAATTATTCATGTTGAAGTAGTTAGAAAATATGTTTTTAAAGTAAAACGTTCAAAAGTTCATATAGTTTTTATATCCAATTTCAACGTGAAATGTATTCCAATGACCTAAATTCGATTAACATGAAAAAATATGATATAATTATACTTTAAAAACATTCAAAATTATTATTGAACACTATAAAAAACTTTTATGAAAAAGTAGTTTTCAATTAAAATGCATTATTTCTCATTATTCATAAAAAAATGAATCTTATCTGAAATATATCAAAACATATCTAAATTGAATTTTGATATCCTGTTCCTAAGTAAGAAGATTTTTTTCAAAAAAAAAAATTTATAAAAACTGTAATTAAATAAATTTTTCCATTAAAAATGATAAAACTAATTTAAAAAAATTGTTTTAACCATAAAACTAGTTTTATTTTATCCATTATTGAACGTAGTAACAATTTTAATTAGTATATAATTTCAAAATTAAAAGTAATTATTTTTTCATTACATGGGTTGTTACAAATACTCCTCATTGTTATGACTTGTGATCTGATAATGATTCCAATTTCATTATAAGGGTAACCCTTATGTGTATTATTTATGGACAATTCATTATATTACACACATATCTATGAACATGATAAGATGGGTGTGAAAAAATAGAAAAACAATTCATTGGGGTATTTTTACCCTTGTGAGATGTTATGAGTTGGATTTGGGAGGAATCCTAATCCATTATGGGTCATTATCATCCATGTGATATAGTCTTAGAAGTTATCCTTCACTCATTTATATATCATTTTAATGTTTCTTCCTCTTTCTAAAATTGTCATGATCATATGATTCGATATTATAAATTCTATTATTCCTTATTTATATTCATGTTTTATTCCTATTATGTTATCATTTTATGCCATTGACTCATGTACTATGATTTTTTTCATGCATACCCCCTAACCTATCTTTTTAGCTCATCCCTTTATCTAAATATATTCACCAAGTTATATTATATAGATTTAAGCACTAAAAGGTTGTAAAGAGACCATTTTGGAATATTAATAAAAATATGTTTTATTTGGGTTTTAATTTTTTTTTATATACTTAGTCCTTAAAGGACAAAAGACATTTCGATCCATGGATTGTATTTAATCAAATTTTATGGCTAATATAATGTAATAATATATGTAAAAGAAGAGTGAATATTTCTAAAACAAGAGTGTAAATAATATTATAAATATTTTTGGACTCAATATCACTACAAAATCAATTGTTTCTAACTTTTTTGCTCTTTAAACCGTGAATATTTAGATGATGTCTCTAAAATGTAAAGGGTATTCACAATAATTCCATTTCCTTCTCCTAAAATAGGGGAATATTATACCCCTTTATTCTACAAACATTATATTGAATTTCTTCTATAAATTATTGAAAATTATCCACTTATATCCATCTCTCAATTTGAAAATCCTGTATTCTTAATTAGTTATACTAGTCCATTAATTTTATATGATAATTTCAATAGAATGTTTAAAGTCACAAAGTGTGTATTACATAATCATTATCCTTTACTTATTAATTATTATATAACAAAAATACTCTAAAGAAAGTAATATAATTAGTTATCTATAATTATTATACTAATGTTTAATTAGTATAATGGAACAACCATTATTTACTTTTTCAAACCATGTAGTAAAATAAAATATTGTTAATCATGTGTTCTGTGGACTACCCCTTTGAGGAGGAAACATTGTTCATTTTTCTGTTTGGTATTAAATTTTTTTCCAGACCACATAAAATATAATTCAAAATCCTAAAAAATTCCAATATTATCCTTTTATAGTTATATTATGTCAAAATAAAATATTTCATATCCATGCTCAACCATTAAATTATGGTGTGTTCATGTTTGGGTGGGTGTAACCTGCTAAATGAACAATTCTATAATAATATATCATGGATTAATATGGGAACATAAATACTAATATTATTATAACCCTATAATAAAATAATGATTTTTTATGGTTTTTAAAATATTATAATAATTATTCAACTTATTTTAGAATATCATCTTTGATTGAAAAAATTAATGAAATAAGAAAACATCAATTCTATTTCAACTCAACATAACTAAAGCACTAATGTGAAGAGATAATGGATCATAAATTAATATAACTTATTTATTTATTTACATAAATTATCTATTACTGATTGAATTTTGGATATTAATAAATAATAACATATTTATTATGATACTATTACAGAATGATCAATAGAACCAACACTGTATATAAAAAATAGAAAATAAATAACTAATACACATGTAGATAATAATTATAAATAAATTTCAAAAAGGTTTATACATATGAATAAGGATCATAAAAAGGTGGTTAAGACATTTTTATTATTATATAGGTGATAAAAACACTTTAGTGGATTTCAGGAACTAATGTAGGGGTTTCATGTCACAAATTTTAACCCCATGAGACATATTTCAAATTTTATAGCAGATTTTCCATTTCACATTTTTAATTTCATGATACTTTTTTGATATTTCACACCATTATTTATTTTAAATGATTTTTTCACTAACCAATTTTTTTCTAGTATAAAATATCTTCCATTTCATGATATTTTAATGACCATTTCATGATCTTCCTCTCATGATCTTTTGATTCTTATGTTAGAAATCCTATGATGGTTTCAACACCAATCCCATTTTAAAATAAATATTCATTTTGAATGATAAAAAATCTAAGGTATTTTAATATTTGTTCTCTAAAACCCATATAATTTTTCCTCCTTTGGTTATTCTTGAGATTTTACTATCCATTTAAATTTTCAATTTTCCCCAATGGATCATTATTTACTCATTTTAATGAAATCAACACTACAATACCGTAAATTTTATATATAATAAAAAAACTATAAAACTGGGTTGAAGAACACATTGGTATAGTCCCCAATATAACAATGGGTTGTTTAAACCAATGGTATAGTCTACTTATGAGAGTGATATACAAATGATTTAATGAACCCCTTGTTATATTAGATGACATACCATTTGTTTATAGAAACTGTTGCAATAGAGGGTAGATATACCAATGATTTTTCAAAAATCTTGGTATATACCATGAAATATACCATGATTTTAATTGCTTCACATACTCCAATATAACTCCCATCACATTTAAACTCTATGAGTGCAGTCATTCCCCACACCTATTCATATTTCATCAGTATTGTTTTCATTCTGTGCTTCTTGAACATCGAATTGGTGAGTTCCAAATCCAACATCTCTTCTAACAAGAATAATTTTCTTTTTTTTCTAGGTACAAAACACTAACCAAAAAAAATTTTGGTCAGTATTCTTCAAAATTATTTGATTGGGTATTCATATTGTTTATATTTATTATATTTTTTCATAATAAATATAATTATTGGTGATGCATTTTTTAGATTAGTTTTTCAATAAATCTATATAAATAAAATATAAGCCTATTAGTTCGGGTTATATATGAGGTAAATAAATAATTAATTATATTTTTACCCTATTTTTTAGGAATGTGTAACGTGGTTATGAAATTATTCATTTAAATATTTTATTTTAATAATTTAAATAACTCATTTCAAGTCTTGAACTTATTTGTATTTAAAATTTAATATAAGGTTTCTATATAAAATTGTTATTTTTTTAGTGAACCATTAAATATTGATGGGATTTTTTGAATGTGAATATCTTTCTAATATTATATTTAAAATTAAAGAAAATTTATTTGTATAAAGGATCATTTATTTTTTATATGTCTAAAATGAGTATTGGGTTATGATATATACCTTATTTTTTTGGTTTGAGTAAGAGTTTGTTATGACCTATTTCATACTAAAAATATATTTTCTTACTATTAATACAATTTAATTATTTACCAACCAAAACTAGTTCCATGATTGGATTGAAACCTGTGAACTTTAAACGACTATATATACCATGATTCATGATTGATATACATTATTCTATTTTATATTATAATTATCAGGTGGATTTTTTTCCTATTATCAAATAAATATACTTTTTTTGAATTATTTATAGTTATTACTCATTGATAAATTAGATTTCAATATTATGTTTTTATATATATGGTATTGTGTTATCTCATAGAATGGAGTTATGAAAATAAATGAATGGGTAATAAATATATAGATTTAATTATTTTCAAATGTCATTTTCCATTCTAAAATTGTATTTTTCAGGATAAAATAAGTTGATTTTCATAATTAGGATTTTGTGTATGCTATATTTGGTTTATGTTCATAGAAATAGAGAGTTATTTAAAATTAATTTGATTTCAATTTAATTTCAATGCTTTCCAATGTGATTTAAATAAAGGGAAAATTTCAAATTTACTTAAACTATTTTCTATTTAACATCTATATTAATTATATGGTTTTTATAAATAACATATAAATTTTTTTAATATAATTTATTAAGGATCGATGAATGATACCGATCAGATCTCAATCGATTTTCAAAATAAGTTGGACGGTTTGTAGGATTTTATTTTTAAATAATTATCCAAATAGTGGACTTACACACTTCTCATGTCATAATTTCATTTTAATATCTTGGTTGAGTTAGGAAGAAGCTATATAATATATAAAAATATATAATTTTTTTAGAAAAAAAATTTCTTTGTCTCACAATGGGGAGAAAAGACGGTCTCAAAATGTTCATCATCTAAAAGGGGGGATTTGAAAATATAATTTTTTCTATAATGAGTTTTCATTTATATATAATCATGATAATGAATTTTTACCAATGTAAGAAGGCAATTATAAGAGGTAACGTGATGCATATAATGAAAATATTGATATTTATAGAATGAAAAAATATAATGATGTTCCCATGACTCCAATATATTTTCACCAGGGTAAAATTAAAAGGATTGAATATTTAATATTAAAATTTCATGGGAGAATCATGTATTGGGTTTATAATACTTCCATGGATGATATTCATGCTATTTTAAAGGATGTATTTTATTTTTATTCTTATGTTCCTACAAACCATTATATTCCAATGACGTAAATTGAAAAACATGGATTTTCTAAAAAAACTCACGCTTTCTCAAAATATTTCTTCTTATTTTAGGTGGAATCCACTAGACTAAATGATTTTATAAAATTTCATACAATTTAATAAAATGAAAATGATGATATAAACCCATCTTATATTCCAAAAAAAGTATTGTGGGAATTCCAATTGATTTCAAAAATCCAAAATCATTTAATTAATTTTTTATATAGAAGAAAATGTGATTGAATGATATATATAGAAATAAATATAGAGGATTTTATTCATATATCTGATGATTTATGATGGTATAAATTATATAGTAAATATCCTGATTTTTTGGCAAAGGGGTGTTTTTGGGGTTCAGTCTATCATGTAATATTTTTTAAACAATTAGATAATATGATTACTTATCACAACACATAGACAGTTTTCATACATATTTATAACATTACTCTATGGATTAATTTGATAAACCAATCAAAATTATCTAGTATACTAAAAAAATAAATTCTTATCCTAGAAATGATATATATTTATATTTGTAACAATTATTAAAATAATTGAATAATTTTTTTAATGTGGGTGTGCACACATATAATGCGTGTATGTAGGATATATATTATATGTCTGTTGTTCTTATGTTAATGATAGATGATATCCTTATTTTTCAATGATTAATGGATTTATCATGAATGGAAAACATTGTTCTCATGTTTTTATTAATGATACATGATATATAAGTCTAAAATATCATCATAGTTTCAATTTCATAGTTCATTGACGATTCACTCCAATGGATGATCTATATAGAACTAATCATTGATGTTTTGAAAATACAATTGAGACAAAAAATCATGATCAATTTTTATTTAAAATTTATGTGATTAATAAACAACAAGATATAATTTTTTCATTCAGGAATGGTTAAATGAAATCTCTAAAGTGGAATAGTGTTTTCACTAATTGTAATTATAATTGGAAGAATAAAGTTTTTTTCTTTGAGTTGCCTTATTGGACACCCAATTTTTTACTTCATTGTTTAGATGTAATACACATTGAGAAATATATATATATGTTAAATTTTTCTTTTAATTATTCTAAATTTCAAGGGAATATAAATGAAAATTTAATATCATGGCATGTAATGGTGGATTCTGGTATCAGATAAAAATTCCATAATGTGTGTATCAGTGAAAATAAGTGAAAAGTTTTATGTTCTTATAATGTGTTGAAAATTTTTGGAAAATAATACATTTGGAAGTAATAAATAATTTCAAGGTTCCCAATTTCTATTTATGAAACATGTTAAAATGTGTAAGAAGAAAAGAGTTAAAGTTAAAAACTATGAAGACTTGTGATTATCAAATCCTTCTACATATGTGGATTATAATATAAAATTGATATCTAGTTTCCAATAATGTAATGGTTTTAATGCTTTTAGAGTACCATTTTTATAGATATCCTTATTTTATGAAATTATTGGACTATTTATTAAAAAATGCTGGAATAGGAACCATTATTGTTTCTCTTAGAAAATTTTTCCCCCATCAATTTTCACATGAATATTGAATCAAATTTTTAATATTCAATTAAAAATACTTCTTTTAGTACCTATTTATTTTAATTGGATGTATCAAACTTAAATAAATAGGTACATATTGTGTTAATAAATCCATAAAAGTAATCATTACTACAGTTCCATTATTAAATGATCCATGGCTCTTGAATATGTGGATTTTTGTTTAGTTTTTTTTTCTGAGGTGGACATAAGATATTACCATAAAATGTTAAATAAATAAGAGATGTATGGGGAAAATGAAGGTATTTTTCCACCAAATCACCCAAAAAAGAATAATTCTTTGATCATATAACATTTAATACAATATAACATGAATATTAGTGGATAGAACATCACACGGTCTTGATTAATTGTTATTTGTTTGATGACTACATCATGTAATGTGAAAATTTATAGGTTATATATCCCTAAGTAATTATATATATGTGTTAAAATATTTTCATCTTTTTATTTTGTGAACATAAAAAATTATAAAAATAAATCAAAATTTATTACCATTAAGAAATATAGTTACATCAAATAGAGAATACTATCACGATTGAATGAAATTTACGGTAGATGTACTCTAGTAACAAAAAAATTACTTTAATATTAATGTTAATTTATATTTTAGGTATTTAGAATACCTATGACTCTACCTCTAAGAAAATAAGTGTAGTGGATTTTTTTCCTAATTCTATTCCTCCTGAATGAAACTCAATTATCCTCAATTAGTATAATTGTATTTTTAGTAATCGAGAATGGAACATGATAAGATAACATGATGGTGTAATGGTAACTTCAGAAATAGAATGTTATTCTCCTGAATTATAAAATATTCATTGATATAAAGATGTATCTTATTATATAGTTGTTAAGAAAGTGGTAATATTGTATTATTACTCTCATAGGCAAGTCATTATGATGAAATTCATGTCTTTTGTTTCAATGATGAGACATGGATAATTTATTAATGACTTTGGATTAAGATTTATTAACATGACTATCAATATTTCTACTAATGATCCAAAAATTTTGGAATAAAAAATGAAATAACTTTTTGTGTGAAAGATCATCCAATACATGAAATTAGGGTCTATTTAAATAATCTGAATACATATTTTTGATGATGGTGGGGATGAAATTGACCAAATCACTTCCCCCACTGTCCATGATCAACTTATTACTTATTATGGAATAAATAGTAAAATTATCTGGGTTTATTGTCATCATGAGTTGTGTGGGGTCATATATCTAATCATATATATTTTTTCACATTTATTTTGGTTTAGATTGACTTAGGGTTTTCTGGATGGTACAATTCAAATTTCATTAACATTTTTGTCGAATATGTTTTATCAAACTTGACCTTCAAATGTATTTTCAATTTAATGATTTTACAATTTTTCTTAGTTGGGTATTATAATACTAAATTTAACTTTTTTAGAACCTAAAAACAAACTAATTTAAAAAAATTTAAAAAAATATGAGGTGAACTAAACATATTAAACAAATATGATTAAGAAACAAAAAAAATAAACAAATGACCCAACCCAAAATATAAACCAAATAACCAAACCTAAAAATTTCTAAATGACCTAATTTAATTACCAAAATGAAACAATTATCCTAAACATAAATCAATTTAATAAAATTGAAAATATAATATAAAAACCATATCATAACCATTTTTAACATGAAAATTAGAATGTGCAGATTTTTCTATGACACAAATTTTATGTTTTAGTATTATTTACTCTAAATATGAAATGACTATGTTAGGTCACTACCTATCATTTATTATTATTGATAATTTTTTCCCTTAATTAAAATATGTAACCTCTTCTTTGTTTCTTACACATAAGTTATGAATTTTTAATTAAATGAATAATTATTATATAATTTAGAAAATTAAGAAAATGATGTGATATGGTAAGAGATAATGTTTGATAATAATCATTGCATGAGATGAATGATAATTCCTTTTTTAGTTCCAATTGGGATTATAATTTTTCAAATATATATATTGATAACATATAATTTCATGTCATTTAAATTTATTAAAATTTTAATTATGAATCCCCCAATGAGAAAAATTTATTCAGTGAATAGACTAGTGGCAGTGGTTCTAGGTGTAACACCCGAGACTTTTATGTTATATAAATGATCAAAGGAATATTTTTCTACACACAACACTTGCTTGGCTGGCTTTACACGAAATCGCGACCTTCCTCGATAGCTTGCATCGTACGCAATACCGAGTTTCACTAAACAACGATATGCTATTAAAATATTATTAAAACTAGCCGTTATGAATAGTAATAACCACATTTTGAAATTTTATAAATTTTATTTTTCAAAATGGACTTCAATTTCGGATTCGGAATATCGAAATTAGCCTAGGGTGAAATTTTGGTATTTTTCTGAAAACTTTCAGTTTTTGATGAATTGTGAAACCACTAAGTGGTAGTTAAAAATCTGAATTTTTCATAAAACATAATTTTACCGCTTCTGTGAGTGGAATTTCAAAAATCCGAGAGACACGGTTGATGTCAGTAAGTAAAATGTTGTTCAATGAGATGAAAATAATTTTTGGTGAATAGTAACTTTTTACTTTTTTTACCACGGTTAAAAGTAAATAGGGTAATTAAGGGTAAAGATGATATTATTATTACCCTAACACATGTCTTAATTCTATTAGAAAAGTGTAATTAGACCAAAAACAAACCTAGGAATAAAATATGACCATTTAGGACTACTTGGAATAGATTAGGACATTTATTATTAATTTATTTAAAGAAGGGTTAAAATAGTTAAAATCAATGTTTAATAAGTAAATAATTTTTAATATGGGGTTATACATAAGATAAATTCGACTATAAATATTCATAAGAAAGCTAAAAATATTTCCTACATAATGGTATTTTATATGTAATTTTTAGACATTAAATAATTTAATTTATCAATAACACAATGATGATGCAGTAATTATCTTATTAATCAAATATTGACATAATTGATGTTATAAACACCACAATAAATGTAATTTGAGACTTTTTATGAATCCCACTAATTTTCTAGGTTAATATTACATGTCAGTATTGATTTAATTAACTTGGTTTGAACTAATAATTCTGTTATGATTTTCACAAAAATCAATTACTAAATACTGTCAAAATTAACATAAAATAGTTTTTAAAACAAATGTTATATTGGTAATTGTTATTTTATTCCTAAAAATCTAAGGTTCGGCTAAATGACTTAGATAAGGTTATATATATTAATAATAAACAACTTGGGGTTCGTTTGGCTGCTTATAGTAAGTTTATTAACCTTATAGTATAAGAACACAAGAATACATGGTAAAATTATAATTATTTAACTTAATGTTAAATCTAAAGGATAAGGTTAAAATAGGAACCTAAACTTGTCTAAATTATATTGCATAAGAGGATTTAGACCCATCCCCACCTTAGCATCTAAATAAATCAATTTGGAGATATTTAAAACCGAACATTACTTTATAATAAAATAATATTTTTAGTTCTTCCAAAGGTGCCCCTCTCCTCCCAAATAAAAGGGCACCTCCTACCCCTCTTCCTCACACCACTTTGAGCCTTCAAGCTCGGACAAACCCTACCAAAATCTCTTCTCCACTTCCCTAGTATCATCCTAGAGGTCCTAGTCTTCTTCAAAGACTATCCTTAGTTCTTTAAGTGGAGGTTAAGTAAAGGCGCGTCAAAAAGAGGTAATATCCATTACCAATCTTTTTCAATTTCTTTCTTCTTCAACTTATTCTTATTTAGTTGTTTCATGATAAAGTAACAACATAAGTATTTCTTATTTACAGATATGTTATTATAAATATGAAAAAAGTCTAATTAACCTTCTATCCATCCTACGGAAAAAGGAAATCACCGCGCGTGCGTACGTACGGAATACCGTCTCCACGCTGTGGTGTAATCTATTTTCCACCACCACCTTACTTGGATGGGTATAATGGTGTAAATAATGACTATATGTGACTATTATAAAGTGATACTAATTCTGAAATATTATACATACACTCCAATACTATTCCACAATCATAGGAACAATATCATCACTCGTGCGTACGTACGGAATACCGTCTCCACGATGTGATGCGACTCATTCTACATGATCTTCATTTCATAATGATTATATAAATAAATTGAATGAATTAATATGATATATATTACACTAATACCATTCTGGAAATGAGGTATCTATAACCTAAAGTGAAGAATAAGAATTTATTTGACAAAACACACATAAGAACAAAAAGTTATAAACACCCGAATAACAAGTAGCAATGAAATATTACTAATTAGAAGCAAAGAATATGACCATATATGATATCATAAAAATAATTATGATTCTGTAATAAGTCAATAACATTATTTAAATCATTATACAGGAGGTTCTGACACTTACGAAGCAAAAGGGTCCTAAGGTAAGGGAAATATCACAATCTCATTTTTATCTGAGATTGTTTATACTTTGGTATTTACTGGGGTGTATTTTATCATCCACATCCATGTTTCCTCAACATGTAATATTTATATCCTTCTACAATATTTTATATCCAATTTTACCATTTGGTGAGTTTTAGTAAAAGATATGAAAGGAATATTTTGTCGTTTTTCGTACGAGGTACTTTTTGACTTTTCCGAAAAAAGTATGAGAATAATGTTTTTTTAACTTATACGGCATGAATGGATTTTTAAAACATTATTTCCAAGAAGCTTCATTTACAAGTTTTCAAGTTTATTTTTAATCAACTTCTTTTAGTTTAGAATTGTATGACATATTAGGAAAGGAAAAGTTTTTTTGAAGTTGAAAGGATATTTTCCTCAAGAATGGAGTTCAAGTGTTTTATCAAAATTATTTTCCATCTATGATAATATAGGGTTCTATTTCTATCCCTATTATTACATTGATTTGATTATGTTGTGATGGAAATATTTTTATGAATTCCTTTATCTTATATGAATTGTTTTATGATGTCATGTTGTTTAAGAATCCCATTTTTATTACATGGGTTATGCTATGATGTATGGTTTATGATTTTGTGGCACACATAAGAATGGTATCATTATGATATGGGTGGGACATATATCTTCCTCTAATTCATTGGGTAAAGATTTTATATCTCATGGGATAGACATGTCTGGAACGGTAGGTTATACTGGTTCAGTGAAACAGGACTGAAACAAGGGTGAATCGGTTCAGAAAGGGACTTTGTCTACTAAGATAGTCTTGCCAATGAGTCTTGACTAACAAGAAATGATTCTCTATGATTATGTGTGTATTCCACAAAGTTTCATGTTTTAAGTTATGATTATTGTGATTACATTTCACTGCCATGATATATCCCATGTTATGAAATTATGATCTCTTTTGCAGGTTAAGATTTCCAAACGTTATGTGGTTATGTATACGATGTGATTGATATTTCTTTTGTTTACCCTTACTGAGCATTTGAGCTCACCCTTTTGTATGTTTTATTTCCCCAGGTCAGGAAGAAGGTTATTAAGTAGAATATGCCAAAAATGGAGTCTAGATATAATGAAATAAATGGGAGGCAAAGTAGATGCTTTATGAACCAGTTGTTTATGTTTCCCAGTTTCTAAAGACACTATACCTATACGTTCCTTTCGTGGTTTTGTTATATGTTGTAATAAGTATGCTTCAATTTTGAAGTATTAACAATGTATGTAAAGTATGGGTCATTATAGTTGGTATCAGAGGAAAGGTATAGTCAACCTTTGGAAACTAGGACGTGAAATCCTTAGTAAGAACCCTAAGGATAAGTCTAAGCATAGAACACAATATTAGTGTTTTCGAAATGGCCATGAATAACCTAGGATAAGACCTTAAGTGTGAAATTTTATTCTTGATTATGTGGTTTTCCTATTATAATTAGTGTTGCTCACACTATTCTTCTTGGTTTTATTCAATGGCTGGAACCCGAAGGAATCGTGTTAATGCGGAATGCGACGGGCAATGCAATGATTATCCCCCTGAGCAACCAAACGTTATGGGAGCTGGAATGCAAAATCTTGTAGCCATGCTCACACAACTTTCTCAAGCTATGAATCATGCAGGACTTCCAAACGAGCAAAGGAAGGAGCAACATTCTGTTGAATCCTTCATGAGGCAGCGTCCACCTTCTTCCAGCGGGTCTACTGATCCATTAGTTGCTGAACAATGGATTAGTACTACTGAAAAGATATTTTCAGTTTTTCAATGTTCTGAACATGATAAAGTCATCCTAGCAGTGTATCGTTTGGAAGGAGATGCTGATCAATTGTGGAATCTTATTAAGAATACGAGGAAAAGGGATGAAATTGAGTCCATGGAATGGGACGAGTTCAAGAACTTATTTTTCAATAAGTACTTCCCTCGTATTCTCCGAAAAAAGTTGGAGAAATAGTTTCTTGAACTAAAGCAAAAGGATTATGAATCTGTTGGTACCTATGAAGAAAATTTTACAAGACTTTCAAGGTACGCTTCTGGTATTATTATCCAACCTGAGAGTAAGATCGATTGATTCTTTAGTGGCTTAAAACCAAGTCATCAAAGGCCGTTAGACATAAGGTAATTCAATAGCTACGTGGAAATCGTTCGATGTGCCCTCAAAGTCGAGATGGATATTGGAGTAACCCATCAGTCATATGGGTTTGATAACAAGAGGAAAATGGAATTCAAAGGAAAATCTAAAGAGCACACTGAAAACAAGATGAGCTTTCCCTTATGCTCAATGTGTGGAAACAAACATGGAGGGATTTGTCTTAAAGGGACAAGTAAATGTTTCATGTAACACCCCAAGATTTCATAGTGTGTTATTTCTTCAAAGTAATTCAATAACTTGCACTACACGAAACACCGAGTTCAAGCACACCATGACTTACCAAACAAGCCGTTCAAAAGAGGTTATGAATAGTATTAACTAAATTTTAAACTTTATATAATCCTTATAATTTTAGAATCCATATTATGAGTTTCTTAGACATAATGTGAGAACAAATTCATTTTCAGTATTGCAGTTTTACCAACTTTTAATAGTGAAACCTTTTTAAATAAAATATTTTAAACTTGTTGACTATATGGGGACATCAAAAAAATTTAAAATAAAACATCCCAAGCTTCCACAGTACGCTTTCCTTTGAATAAAACAGTAGCGTGTGTTGTATGCAACTTCGAGTTTTAACACACACCACAACCGATCAAACTAGCCGTTATGAATAGTAATACCTACTTTTTAAAATTATATATATTTTATATTTAAAAATGGACTTCATTTTTGGATTCGGAATATCTAATTTATACTAAGGTGAAATTTTGGTACTTTTCGGATAACTTTCATATTTTGATGAATAGTGAAAATTACTAAATTTTAATTAAAAACAACTTTTTTAATCAAAATAATTAATAGTGATAAATTATGAATTTTAGTAGTTTTAAAGTATATTTAGAATATATTTTTACCATTTAATATAATGTTGGTCATTGGACATAATTTTACAATTAAACCGAACATAAACAAGTGTCAATCTTTTGATAGTTATTATCTCTTAAAAACACGCTTTTTGTTTTGACAGTGGGAATTAATTTTAAATTAATTTCTACCACTTCTGTGTTTTGAATTTAGGAAAATAGATTCCATATTTGGAATCAGGATGTTCAAATTGTGTAAATATGTAACTTTTATTTTTAGACATTTTGAATAATTACTGCGGTAAATATTTTATTTACCATGGTTAAGGGTAAATCCGGTAAATAAGAGTTAAAAAAGTAATATTATAATAATACTAAATTACCCTAAAACGTGTCTTAACCCTATTTGTTGATACATGGTCGACCATGGGAATCTTTGGGTCGATTTTGGGACCCCATGGATCCACTTGTAAGTGATAATGACACTTTATTTTAATTAAGTTAAAATGAATACAAAAATGACACAAGCATATATCTTTTAGAAAAACAATTTTTACATAGGGTTATATATGTTGGATTTTATATTATAAATATTAATTAGAAAGATAAAAAGATTTCCTACATAATGATATTTTATTTATAATTTTTAGACATTATATAATATATTTTATTTATGACACAATGATGATTAAGTAATTACTATAATAGTGAAAATTAAAATAATTGATATTACAAATACCCAAATAAATCTAATATGAAACTTTTAATGAATTAAACTAATTTTCTAGGATAATATGATATATTAGGATTGATTTAATTTACTTTGTTCTAAGTAATCAATCTGTTATTAGTTTCACAAAAATCAACTATTGAATAGTGTCAAAATTGACATAAAAGAGTTCTTAAAACAAATATTATATTATTAATTGATATTAAATTCCTAAAAATCTAAGTTTCGTCCAAGAGACTTATATCATGATAGGTTCATCAATAATGGACCACTTGGGGGTCTCTTGGATGTATATAGTAAGTTTATTAACCATATTATATAAAAGTACAAAGAGACATTGTAAAAGTGAAACTAATTAACTTAGAGTTAATACTTAAAGATAAGGTTAATATAAGTAACCAAACCTGTATAAATTCTATTGGTTGAGTTGTTTTCGACCCATACCCACCTTAACCTTTTAATAGTCAACTTTGGAGACATTTGAAACCGATTATTAAATTATTATAAACTAATATCTCTAGCTTTTCCAAAGGTGCCCCTCACCCCTCTTATAAAAGGGCACTCCTCCTTCTCATTTCTTCACACCTTCAAAGCCTTTTGGTTCGGCCAAACTCTGAACAAATACTCTCCCAACATCCCTCACTACAACCTAGAGTCCTTAGTTTGATCAGAAATCCAACCTAAGGATCCCTTTTGATCAAATCAAAAGGAAGAACCCGAAGAAGAGATAATGTTTTCACCGCCCCTTTTCAAGTTCCTTTCTTCTTCCACTTATTCTTTCTTTGTTCTTACCATTCTAAAATAATAACTCCAGTATCTCACATATACTGTGATTTTATTATAAATATGGTACAACCATATTCAGTATTCTATCCACCCTTTGAATAACATGTCACCATACGTACGTACGTACGGCTTACCGTCTCCATGTCGTGGTGTAATTGTTATTTAATATATTATTATTTGGATGGGTATAATAATGATGTGTAACTCATGTAAATAATAAATATAACATGTTAATGATTCTGTATATATGATATACCATCCATTTATATATTATTTTAATATCAAAAGAATGATATTGTCGCTCGTGCGTACGTACGGACTACCGTCTCCACGAACGCGATGAGATTCATTCTCCATCGTATCCATTCAAGTATAATTATCATTTGATGATTTAAAAATGATGTTTAAGGACTTGATATCATTCTGGATATGAATAAGATACAACAAACATGGCTTATGTAACAAAACATATAAAAGAAAATGAGTAAGTTAACACCCGAAACGACGACAATTCTAAGATATTATTAACAAATCAATGTTAAAAGATCATATATGATATCATATTAATATATATGAATCTTTTATAATTTAATAACAATTATTTCACCATTATACAGGAGTTTAACCTACCCCAACCAAGGAAAAGTACAAAGTAAGGGTTATTTCACAATCTCTTCATTATCTGAGGTTGTTTATACGTAATAATATACTGGGTTCTCTTTATCATCCACATCCATGTTTCTTAAAAATGTATTTCAAAATATTTTTACTATTTACTAGAATATGAGTTAAAGTCATTTATACCCATTTTGACTTTTATAAGTGGTTTATAAAGGAATCTTTCGGTCGTTTTCAAAACAAGGTCCTTTTTAACCTTTTTGACAGAATTAAGGTAAGAATGTTTTTTTAACTTATACGGCGGGTGCGGCTATTTTCTGCCGTTATAAAATCTTCAAAGCTTCCCTTACAAGCTTATAAGAATATTTTCAAAGAAAATGTTTTATTTTATATGGATCTTAAATGATTTCAAAATAAAAGGAGATATTTCTTTAAAAAGAATTTTGATTTCATCTATGTCAACATCCTTTGATGGATTTTAAGATTATTTGAAGTTGATTTATTATGGTACAAAACTTCTATATTGTATTGAAGATTTTGTGATATTTTTGACTGTGGATGTGCTATTTTTATACCATTCATAGTTTATGGTGAATGTATTGACATCTCGTATGCTAGTTTTAATACGAATGTTTATGTTATGTTTAAACCTTTTCATATGGGAATGCATTGGACTTAATATGTGACGGGTGGAGCCCGCTATAGCTCCTAGATGCATCGGTTGGTCTCATGAGACAAACTAGTGTCTTGGCACAAGGCCTTGGCAAAATATTATTTGTAGTCTTGGCACAAGGCCTTGGCTATGTGGTTATGATAGTCTGGCATTATGTATTCCAACATTATGAAAGTGGTTATTGATTTTTGCATGTGATTATTCGATTAGTAGAATATCTATGTGAATAAGTAAATGGCATTATTTCATTTTACTTTTTCCATACTAGGTTGAAGTTCAAGTTTAAAAGGCTTTTGTTTTAGTAATGCATTGCCTTAAATGTTTATGCTTATATTGAATGTTTCGCTATATTGTTATCCTTACTGGGCATTTGAGCTCACCCCTTTTCTATGTTTTATTTTTCCCAGGATGTGAAGAAGTAAGTTATGAATGACCTGCATGGATATTATGAGGGGATAATAGTGTGGACTGTAGAGACATTATGTTGTTGTAGTAGTTTTTTGAATTTATGATGTAATGTAAAACTTATGAATATATCTAGTGTTTCCAAGGCTACTAAACCAATCGGTCTTTCGATATTTGATCTTTCTTGTGATCATGCCAATGTTATGTAATAATGCACCGACTCTGGGTAACTAGGGTCGGGGCGTTACAGTTGGTATCAGAGGAAGTTTAGTACAAACCTTGGAAGCTAGATTTAGATAAACTCTGATTAGAGCACGTAGACCTAAGATGAACTTTGAGGATTAGTATATAAGAACTTCCTAGAATTTTGGTATTGTAGAGATTTTGTGAGTTTTCTGAGCAATACATCCTTGTCTGGATACGAGAAGGTAGAGGCGACTCTAGCACAGATGTACCTAGGGGTAAAACCCGAAAACACCGCTTTGAGCTAGACTCGAATGGGAACTGGTGCACGACAACGGGCCTTGCTGCACTCTTGGTTACGACACTCCCGGGGGATATGCTTAGGATAACTATCATTTTCTTTACAATTCATTTTGAAGGGATTATGAGTATATACTTCCTCCAAGAAAACATTTTTATGATTATGGATTATATCCATAAATAGTTCAAATTATGTTAAGTGTTTTGTATGTATGGGATTATGTATTTTGATTCATAAACTGATCTAGTTTATGCCATTGTTTAGAAATGGCGCCCAGTAGAAGGAATGAGAACTCTAGCAATGCGCATGATACAAAGAGAAATAAGGATCATATATTTTATGGTCTTAAGCCAGAATTTACAAGAGAAATAGTCTCGCATGTATTATCATCATATGAAGAAATAATATCATGTGTTGATAAGATAAGTAAAGATTTTACTGAGTCCTATAGATTTGAAGGGAAGCAAGAGTAGAAAAGGATATAAGAGAGAAATATGGATAAAGGGAAGAGGGAAAAGAATAATTTTCCCATATGTGGTAACTGTGGAAAGAAACACCCTGGAACTTGCCTAAATGGAATGGGAGTTTGTTATAAGTGTGGATGAAAAAGGGCACAAAGTACGTGACTACAAGGGTAAGAAAATGGTTTCAAATGTACAATGATTCATTTGCAAGGAGTTTGGACACTACGCAAACTTATGTCCCAGTCATCAGACTATGCCGCAAATGATGCTATTGGATAATAATCAAGTTATGATACTACCACATATGAAGACAAATGATTAGAGTTCTTATGTTGATTATGTCAATTGAGTGTTGTATCAACAATGTACTTGTTATAATAACTATGGAATATATAAGGATTGTACTGCAGTACTATTTCATTAAGGACTTGAGATTGTGTGGAACAAATAAAAGTGACTCAATAGTAGTATAAATTTTTGGAAAATATATGATTGAGAGAATGATAAACCATAATATAGTTCTGATACCGAGGTAGTGATTTTGGAATAATACATGATTGTTTTGGATAAATTTTATTGGATATTCTTGACTACCTTGGAACTGATTAATGATTTGTATATTCCATCATTGTTGGGGTTAAAAACATTTTTGGATTAATGATGTATATCCATCATTCTATATGGAATAAGGGAGCATGAATGTAATCAATAAGGAATATGGTAATTTAGGATGTTTCAGTATATTAAAAGAATACATGATGAAGGTATTCATATTCTATTACGGGGTAAAAAGGATCTACTGTATGATTAACTTCCTTATAAATGTTGGACTGTGATTTTGGACAGAAGTATATTGGATAGTTCTAGTTTGGATAATTTTGGATTGCCATAAAAGGACAACCCGGAGGTCGGGCGGAAAACCGTCGCGTCCGGCAAGGCTGCGAGACTTGAACTCGCAACCAAAGAGAGAAAAGGGTGTATCACCTACCACTAGCCCATGAGATGTCCTAGACTAAATAATATAGTATTTTTAAAAAGATCTGGTAGATGAATTATAAATTCATTTATTTTGGAACCCTGTACGAATAGTATAAATAGAAATTTTTTTTTACGTTCTATTATCTTTTAGAGTGAAAGATGAGTTTGTGGTAGAAATTTATTATAAAACTCTAATTATAAAGTATGTATATCTCCTTATGATCTTAACCAATCTCATAAATAAATTCCTCAACATTAATAAAATAAACTTAGAACAAAAATGTTGTCCTAGATGGTACCTTAAATCATCACTAATTTATGGCTTTGGGATTGTTGGCCTTTTCATAGCCATGTTCTCTACCACTCTCCATCAGATAATTGATGGTTAGATTTCTCTTCCATATCCATATTTTCCTACATGGAACCCTAGTATGTGTTATTTTTGGTAATCTTCATACTTTCCACTCTTTATTTTAAATAGAGGCCTCATTAATTCATTTTTCGATGTGGGATTTTAACTAAGATATTTTGAAACGTCAAAAATGTGTTATCCCAATACCCTATATTTTGTTGAACCGATGGTACTTCAAATCATCATAGATTGATGAGTTTAAGGACCTCAATTTTATACTTGTTTGTGATTTATGACCTCAATCACTACCTATAAATATTTACATTTTCCTCCAATTATATGTCTCTAATTGCCACCAATGTTCTCCTAATCGAGATCATAATTTGGTGGTGACCCTTTAATTTCTCTTTTCCACATATTAAGACTAAATTTTAGTAACCCAATTTCTGATGTGGGTTTTCCCACAAATATATTTTCTATTTTCAACCTTTTATTTTCGAAGAACAATTTCAAATTGCGAGGAAGCAATTTATTGAAGGAGGGGAGAATATAACACCCCAAGATTTCATAGTGTGTTATTTCTTCAAAATAATTCAATAACTTGCACTACACGCAACACCGAGTTCAAGAGCACCATGACATTCCAAACAAGCTGTTCAAAAGAGGTTATGAATAGTATTAACTAAATTTTAAACTTTATATAATCCTTATAATTTTAGAATCCATATTATGAGTTTCTTAGACATAATGTAAGAACAAATTCATTTTCAGTATTGCAGTTTTACCAACTTTTAATAGTGAACCCTTTTTAAATAAAATATTTTAAACTTTTTGACTAAATGGGGACATCAAAAAAATTTAAAATAAAACATCCCAAACTTCCACGGTACGCTTTCCTTTGAATAAAACAGTAGCGTGTGTTGTACGCAACTTCGAGTTTTAACACACACCACAACCGATCAAACTAGCCGTTATGAAAAGTAATACCTACTTTTTAAAATTATATATATTTTATATTTCAAAATGGACTTCATTTTTGGATTCGGAATATATAATTTAGACTAAGGTGAAATTTTGGTACTTTTCGGATAACTTTCATATTTTGATGAATAGTGAAAATTACTAAATTTTAATTAAAAACAACTTTTTTAATCAAAATAATTAATAGTGATAAATTATGAATTTTAGTAGTTTTAAAGTATATTTAGAATATATTTTTACCATTAAATATAATTTTGGTCATTTGACATAATTTTACAATTAAACCGAACATAAACAAGTGTCAATATTTTGATAGTTATTATCTCTTAAAAACACGCTTTTTGTTTTGACAGCGGGAATTAATTTTAAATTAATTTCTGCCACTTATGTGTTTTGAATTTAGGAAAATGGATTCCATATTTGGAATCAGGATTTTCAAATTGTGTAAATAGATAACTTTTATTTTTAGACATTTTGAATAATTACTGCGGTAAATATTTTATTTACCATGGTTAAGGGTAAATCCGGTAAATAAGGGTTAAAAAAATAATATTATAATAATACTAAATTACCCTAAAACGTGTCTTAACCCTATTGGTTGATACATGGTCGACCATGGGAATCTTTGGGTCGATTTTGGGACCCCATGGATCCACTTGTAAGTGATAATGACACTTTATTTTAATTAAGTTAAAAATGAATACAAAAATGACACAAGCATATATCTTTTAGAAAAACAATTGTTACATAGGGTTATATATATTTGATTTTAGATTATCAATATTCATTAGAAAGATACAACGATTTCCTACATAATGATATTTTATTTATAATTTTTAGACATTAAATAATTTATTTTATTTATGACACAATGATGATGCAGTAATTACTATAATAGTGAAAAATTAAAATAATTGATATTATAAATACCCAAATAAATGTAATATGAAACTTTAAATGAATTAAACTAATTTTCTAGGATAATATGATATATTAGGATTGATTTAAGTGACTTTTTTTGAAGTAATCAATCTGTTATGAGTTTCACAAAAATCAACTATTGAATAGTGTCAAAATTGACATAAAAGGGTTCTTAAAACAAATATTATATTATTAATTGATATTAAATTCATAAAAATCTAAGGATCGGCCAAGAGACTTATATCATGATAGGTTCATCATTAATGGACCACTTGGGGGTCTCTTGGATGTATATAGTAAATTTATTAACCATATTATATAAAAATACAAAGAGACATTGTAAAAGTGAAACTAATTAACTTAGAGTTAATACTTAAAGATAAGATTAATATAAGTACCCAAACCTGTCTACATTCTATTGGTTGAGTTGTTTTCGACCAATCCCCACCTTAACCTTTGAATAGTCAACTTTGGAGCCATTGGAAACAGATTATGAATTTATTATAAACTAATATCTCTAGCATTTCCAAAGGTGCCCCTCA
This sequence comes from Viscum album, assembly GCA_963277665.1. NCBI lineage: Eukaryota > Viridiplantae > Streptophyta > Magnoliopsida > Santalales > Viscaceae > Viscum > Viscum album. The sequence goes on along the minus strand of OY728151.1, from coordinate 1,493,477,505 downwards.
CCCCTCTTATAAAATGGCACTCCTCCTTCTCATTTCTTCACACCTTCAAAGCCTTTTGGTTCGGAAATACACTACCCAAATACTCTCCCAACATCCCTCACTACAACCTAGAGGCCTTAGTTTGATCAGAAAGCCAACCTAAGGAGCCCTTTTGATCAAATCAAAAGGAAGAACCCGAAGAAGAGGTAATGTTTTCACCACCCCTTTTCAAGTTCCTTTCTTCTTCCACTTCTTCTTTCTTTGTTCTTACCATTCTAAAATAATAACTCCATTATCTCACATATTCTGTGATGTTATTATAAATATGGTACAACCATATTCAGTATTCTATCCACCCTTTGAATAACATGTCACCATACGTGCGTACGTATGGCTTACCGTCTCCACGTCGTGGTGTAGTTGTTATTCAAAATATTATTATTTGGATGGGTATAATAATGATGTGTAACTCATGTAAATAATAAATATAACATGTTAATGATTCTTTATATATGATATACCATCCATTTATATATTATTTTAATATTAAAAGAATGATATTGTCGCTCGTGCGTACGTACGGACTACCGTCTCCACGAACGCGATGAGATTCATTCTCCATCGTATCCATTCAAGTATAATTATCATTGGATGATTTAAAAATGATGTTTAAGGACTTGATATCATTCTGGATATGAATAATATACAACAAACATGGCTTATGTACCAAAACATATAAAAGAAAATGAGTAAGTTAACACCCGAAACGACGATAATTCTAAGATATTATTAACAAATCAATGTTAAAAGATCATATATGATATCATATTAATATATAAGATTCTTGTATAATTTAATAACAATTATTTCACCATTATACAGGAGGTTAACCTACCCCAACCAAGTAAAAGTACAAGGTAAGGGTTATTTCACAATCTCTTCATTATCCGAGGTTGTTTATACGTAATAATCTACTGGGTTCTCTTTATCATCCACATCCATGATTCTTAAAAATGTATTTCAAAACATTTTTACTATTTACTAGAATATGAGTTAAAGTCATTTATACCCTTTTTGACTTTTATAAGTGGTTTATAAAGGAATATTTCGGTCTTTTTCAAAACAAGGTCCTTTTTAACCTTTTCGACAGAATTAAGGTAAGAATGTTTTTTAACTTATATGGCGGGTGTGGCTATTTTCCGCCATTATAAAATCTTCAAAGATTCCCTTACAAGATTATAAGAATATTTTCAAAGAAAATGTTTTATTTTATATGGATCTTAAATGATTTCAAAATAAAAGGTGATATTTCTTTAAAAAGAATTTTGATTTCATCTATGTCAACATCCTTTGATGGATTTTAAGATTATTTGATGTTGATTTATTATGGTACAAAACTTCTATATTGTATTGAAGTTTTTGTGATATGTTTGACTGTGGATGTGCTATTTTTATACCATTCATAGTTTATGGTGAAAGTATTGACATTTCGTATGCTAGTTTTAATACGAATGTTTATGTTATGTTTAAACCTTTTCATATGGGAATGCATTGGACTTAATATGTGATGGGTGGAGCCCACTATAGCTCCTCGATGCATCGGTAGGTCTCATGAGACAAACTAGTGTCTTGGCAGAAGGCCTTGGAAAAATCTTATTTGTAGTCTTGGCACGAGGCCTTGGCTATGTGGTTATGATAGTCTGGCATTATGCATTCCAACATTATAAAAGTGGTTATTGAATTTTGCATGTGATTATTCGATTAGTAGAATATCCATGTGAATAAGTAAATGGCATTATTTCATTTTACTTTTTCCATACTATGTTGAATTTCAAGTTTAAAAGGCTTTTGTTTTAGTAATACATTCCCTTAAATGTTTATGCTTATTTTGAATGTTCTGCTATATTGTTATCCTTACTGGGCATTTGAGCTCACCCCTTTTCTATGTTTTATTTTTCCCAGGATGTGAAGAAGTAAGTTATGAATGACCTGCAGGGATATTATGAGGGGATAATAGTGTGGACTATAGAGACATTATGTTGTTGTTGTAGTTTTTCAATTTATGATGTAATGTAAAACATATGAATATATCTAGTGTTTCCAAGGCTACTAAACCAATCGGTCTTTCGAGATTTGATCTTTCTTGTGATCATGCCAATGTTATGTAATAATGCACCGACTCTGGGTAACTAGGGTCGGGGCGTTACATTTCAAATGTGTAAAGGAATGTCATCGTGCATTTGAATGCCGTGATGATGGGAAGAAGATGTCTAATGATGCAAACAAAGGAAGGGATACACAGAATGAACCTACTACACTTCAATGTTTCAAGTGCAAGGAGATGGGACATTATGCCAATAAATTCCCTAATCCAAGGGTTGATGATGATGGTCGACGTCAACAAACTCTTAAGGCTAAAGACAAAGGAAAGTCACATGCAATTTCTATCAGCGATGTGGAGTACGATAACGATGTGGTGAAAGGTACACTTACCATCCACTCTAAAGTAGAAAATGTTTTATTTGATTCTAGATCCACCTACTATTTTATTTCTGAAGAATTTTATAAGGGTATCACCATATTACCTCAACAATTAGATGTTGAGTTAGCTGTGACAACACATAATGGCACAACAGTCGCATCAAAAGTTTATAATTCTTCTCCGATTGAAGTTTGTGGGAAAGTGCTTCCTGCAAATCTTGTAATTCTTCCTATAGTGGAATTTGATGTGATTCTTGGCATGGATTGGATTTCTTTATATGGAACTCATATCAATTTCCAAATAAGGGAAGTCACATTTCATATTCCAGATCAATCTATGATCGTCTATCAATGCAAGGATGAACATAACCTTCCAATGGTATTTTCTTCCATTTTATGGGTATTGATTCCACTAATTGAAGGTTATTTATCTCAAATGGTTGGTGATAAACTCACGATTAAGAACATGCCCATTGTACGAGAGTTTTATTATGACTTTCCGGAGGAATTACCGGGTCTTCCACCAAATCGTGAAGTTGAGTTTTTAATAGAACTCGTACCGGGTGATTTGCCTATTTCAAAGACACCTTATAGAATGGCCCCAATTGAGTTGCAGGATTTGAAGAATCAACTCCAAGAGAATCTTGATAAGGGATTCATACACCCGAGTGCGTCACCTTGGGGAGCACCTATTCTATTTGTTAAGAAGAAAGATGGATCAATTAGACTCTGCATTGATTATCGAGAACTTAACAAGATCACTATTAAGAACAAATATCCTCTCCCACGCATTGATGACTTATTTGACCAACTACGAGGAGCTCAATACTTTTCCAAGATTGATCTTCGGTCAGGGTATCATCAATTAAGGGTCAAAAGGGAGGATATACAAAATATGGCTTTCCGTACAAGGTATGGACACTATGAATTTATAGTGATGCCATTTGGTCTTACTAATGCCCCTGCTATCTTCATGGATCTGATGAATAGAGTCTTTAGAGACTACCTTGATCAATTTTTGGTAGTCTTTATAGACGATATTCTTGTCTATTCAAAGAGCAAAGAAGAACATGACGATCACTTGAGATTTATATTGAAGACCCTGAGAAAGGAGAAGCTTTATTCCAAATTTACCAAGTGTGAATTTTGGCTTCAAAAAGATGCATTTTTGGGTCACATAATCCCAAAAGATGGGATATCTATGGATCCATCAAAAACAGAGGTTATCGACAGATGGTCGAGACCAACAATAGTAACTGAGATCTGAAGTTTTCTTGGTTTGGCTGCATATTATCGACGTTTTGTGACTGATTTTTCACGATTATATAATCCACTCACCATGTTGACTCAGAAAGGAGTTAAGTTTGTCTAGACGGAGGAATGTGAAGAGAATTTCATGGAGTTGAAAAGAAGGTTATTCAGTGCACCTGTGCTCACACTGCCTTGTAGTGGACAAAGGTTTGTGATCTACAGTGATGCATCCAAGAAGTGATTGGGGTGTGTTCTTATGAAAAATGATATGGTGATAGCTTATGCCTCACGACATTTGAAAATCCATGAGAAAAATTACCCAACACATGATTTGGAGTTATCTGCGGTAATCTTTGCATTAAAGATTTGGAGGCATTACCTTTATGGTGAAAGGTGTAATATTTATACTGATCATAAAAGTTTAAATTATATTTTCACACAAAAGGAGCTGAATATGCATCAAAGAAGATGGTTGGAGCTGATTAAGGATTACGACTGCTCAATCCATTACCACCCTGGGAAAGAAAACAAGGTGGCAGATGCATTAAGTCGACAAGACCGTGCTAGTTTATCCATGATGAGGATAACAAAAGATCCAATATTTATGGATTTACAAAGGATGGATCTTGGAATTATAATGGAAGGGGGAAAATCTTATCTTTCTCAAATGAATGTTCAACTATCTATACATGTGAAGATTAAAGAGGCACAAAAAGAAGATGTCGAGTTATAAAAGAAGATGAGAAATGTTCCGGAATTCAACCATGATTATGATGGGATAATAAAGTTCAGGAATCGGGTTTGTGTTCCTCCCATCCCCGAATTAAAGAAGGAGCTGCTATATGAGGCTCATAGTTCTTCATTCTCTATTCATCCTGGAAGCACGAAGATGTATAGGGACCTGAAAGAGTACTTATGGTGGGATTGCATGAAAAGAGATGTTGCTGAATATGTCTCTCGATGCTTGGTTTGTCAACAAGTTAAATCTGAGAGACAGAAGTCTTAGGGGATGTTACAACCATTACCCATACCCGAATGGAAATGGGAAAACATCACTATGGACTTTGTCACAGGAATTCCTAAAACATCCAAAGGCAATAATGCTATCTGGGTCATAGTTGATCGTCTTATAAAGTCTGCACACTTCATTGCTATTAGAGAGGATTTATCTCTGGATCAGATTTCCAGGATATATGTAAAGGAAGTGGTAAGATTGCATGGAGTACCACTTTCTATTATATCCGATCGGGATCCGAGATTTACCTCGAAGTTCTGGCGAAGTCTTCAGCATACTCTGGATACAGAGTTGAGTTTCATCTCTTCTTATCATCCTCAGACAGATGGTCAGTCTGAGAGAACAATTCAAACCCTAGAAGATATGTTGAGAGCTTTCTCTATGGATTTCAAAGGTGGTTGGGATCAACACCTACCTTTGGTGGAATTTTCTTATAATAATATCTTTCACTCCAGTATTCAGAATGCTCCTTATGAAGCTCTCTATGGAAAGAAATGCAGGACTCCAACTTGCTGGGATGAAGTTGGGGAAAGAAAGATATTAGGACCTGATCTAGTTGAAGAAATGGAAGAAAAGGTCAGATCTATTCAACAACACATAAGAGCAGCTCAGATTCGACAGAAAAGTTATGCCGACAACTGAAGAAAAGACCTAGAGTTTGAAGTGGGTGATAAAGTGTTCTTACGAATATCTCCCTGGGAGAGGGTTATGAGATTTGGAAAAAAGGTGATGTTGAGCCCTAGATATATCGGTCCTTTCGAAATACTGGATCGTTTTGGGAAGGTAGTGTAAGGCCCCAGCCTTAAACCTTACTTAAAATTGAATTCAATGAATAATTCACATTGAGGATCTTTTCAGGTTTAGTTTTTTAGAGAATTAGGACATAACTATTACATCTCAAAAGATTACAATGTAGTCTATTCTTCTAAATTTCCATAAAATAAAAACTCTTAAAAAGAAACATGTCTAGTTTCATGTTTTAGGTAGCATGAATTTCCCTTGATCCCATCCTTGACCCTATTCCACGCTAAGTCCTGTGAAAAACATTTCAAAAACTTGGGATGAGCATAAAAACTCAGTAAGGGATACACAAAGAATAAAAACTGTTAGTTTATCAAAACAAAAAGTAAACCTTGTATACTTTATCAAAGTAATACTTTTCACCTTTATGAAGTAGTAAAAACTCTTCACTGAATAAAATGTCATTATTTACCTTTTTGTAACCAAAAAATTACCATAAACCCATATAAAGAACACATAACATATATAAAGGTAACTTGGGACCTAAACATACTTAAGTGGAATAACCATATGGTCGACTCCCACACATATCACTTAATGGAATAGCCATACAGCCAATTTCCATACATACTTAACAGAATAGCCATACGGCCGACTTCCATACCCAATGCATTAGAGGTTATAACGTAACCACCCTTCCTGGTATTCATGGCACCACCCGTCATAATGTCCAAGTACCATTATTACACATAAAATATTGAAATTGTAAACATTTAAATAACAATATTTCATTTTAAATCACAATACATAATTCCCAGATATTGAATTAATCAATCCATTTTCAAAAACCATTTAAAAGGGATTTTTGAATCAAAGTGTCCCATACCAATTTGAAGCTTTTAATGGAATTATAATTTTAAAACATTAATGTCCATATAAATAAATACTGAAAACCATTTTGAAAACATGTACATTAAAGATAAAGATTTAGAATAATAAATCATTAAAACATTTAAAATGATATTTTTTTTAAATAGTTTTTAACAAAATGAGAGACTCTAGAATACAAATAATAGCGGAATAACATTTAATCCGAACTTTATAATATCATGAGAATAAATGGATTCATGATATAATATGTCAAAGGACAGTATACACACCATATAAGAGTGAATTTGTGCATAACAACAATGAAGTCTGAAAAGAAATGTAAGATGAGATGAAATTCATTATAAACAAGGTATCCTTAAATTAAGGATAAATCAATCTCATAATTATGTGTGACAAATATAAATGCACCCAATATAAGTGGATATTAAGTGTAAAACAATAAAATGTTATTCACACATATTCAAAGGATTACATATTCAATAACTACATGTTGAACCCAAAGAAATCGAAATTGGGTTAAGAAGTTCCCTTGGTAAAACTCGAAAGCCTATCGGCGTCACGTAAAATTTTACAAAAAGGGTTGATGAGAGAGATAAAGGGGATCTCATCACTTGAACATAAAATTTACATCAATAATGATATAAAATAACATATCCCAAAATAATTAAAAGACATAACAAAAGAAGTCTTTTTAAAAGAGGAGGGTGAAAGGTTCCCTTACCGACTTGGGAATATTTCAAAACATACGCCCCATGAAGGAAGGACAACACAACATTGATGTAAATACTCATAAATGAAAGAATAATACACAATGAGTAAAATAATGGTCATTACATACACCACTCACAGAAAATTGTTGCAAATGTAGCATAAATCTCACAGTAATAAAAGTGAGATGAAAAATCCCTTACGAAAACTCGGCAGCCTAACGACGCCACTTAAAACTTCCAAAAATGGATTGATGATATAAAATAGGGTATCTCATCACATTAAAACAAAATTTACAGCAAGAGGAATATGAAATAACATCCCCCATAATAACAAATAGGAGCTTAAAATAAGTGACATAAAGGGGAGTACTTAAAAAGAATGAGAGAGGTTAGATCTCTTACGAAAATTCGGCAGCCTAACGGCGCCACTCAAAACATCAAAAAATTGATTGATGAGAGAGAATAGGGTCTCTCATCACATGAACATAAAAATTACAGTAAGTGTATTATATAATAACATCCCAATAACAAGAAATATGATCTTTAGAGGGAATGACATAAAAGAGTGTACTTAAAAAGAAAGAGAGGAGTAAGATCCCTTACCTCGAGTCCGACTTAAATCGATCGTTCTTTAACATGATGAATAATAAACGTGAGTTAATTTCTACTTGATTAATAACCTTTTTAAAGTTAATTATTCCTTCTATATCACTTATTGTCATGTTATAAACATTATGTAACCATTTAAGTTAATAATGTTTGTTTTGTCGATATTTGGTTCTTAAGTCGAAAATGGACTTCTTACAATTACATGTTGTTCGTGTGGTCAAAGGTTCTTTATATCCAGAATGAAATTACTGATTTGGATAGCATATATATCATATATATCCAGAATATACATGTATTTATAATATTACATAATCATTTAGAGGTAAGAAATGAAATGCACCGTTCATGGAGACGATAAGTCGTACGTATGCATGAACGCTACTTTCATTTCTATCTCATACTTTAATGGAAATAAATAATAATGATATAGAGGTATATTATAATTCCAGTATAACATCATATATAATAACTTTAAATCCATCCTTTATATGTCCCACATATGGCATTAACGAATCACATCACTTTGAGGGGGCGGTAGTCCGCACTTCCTTAAATGAAGATATCGTGTATACCCATAATGGAAGCCATAAATGTAAGCCAAAAATGAAAAATACAGAAGCATAAGTAAAACATAAAAATATTATATATCATATATAAATATAGAGACATCTTAATGGCCACATTTGAAGGTGTTATATGAGTGTTGAACAATCATCGTTTTGTGAAGCATAAATTCACCATCCACGGAAACCGTATGTTCTTTAACCATTAGATGTAGGTGTTTGTAAGTGTAGCTCGAATAATTCTTATAAAAACATCCTAGTATATTGAAGATACTGGAGTTTTTACAATAAAAATGAATAAAAAGAGTTTAGGGGGTTGGAGAAGCAAAATAAAACAAATGAACAAGAGAGAATGAATTACCTTTAAAAGTGTAACTCCTTTTGATTTGAGCCTAAAGGCTTCCTATGAAAGGATTCATCCCAAAGGTAATCCTCTAGGATTAGGAGAGGGATGTGGAGAGAGTAAATGGGAAGGGGATGGCCGAGACAATGGCTTGAGTAGTGTGTGAAATGAGGTAGAGGTGGGGGCCTTTTATAAGAGGAGAGGAGGGGCACTTTTGGAAATCCTGAAACTATTATTTTATTTTCAAAAGTGTTTCGAATTTATAAGGTCCCAAATTGATATATTTCAAAGATAAGATGATAAGGCTTCGAAATATTCTCATCCAATAGGTTTTGGACATGTGTTGGTTTTAGATATTACATTATCTTTCCATTTTATTTAAATCGTTAAATAATGAAGTCATCGCTGCATCATTATGGTGTCATAAATAATTTAATTTATTTAAAGTCTAAAAATTATAAAACAAAATACTATGATGTAGAAATTCTTTTTATCTTTCTAATGAATATTTATAATCAAAAATAGTATTAGTATAACCCCTTCTAAAAATTGTTTTAGTAAAACAATTTATGTTAGTGTCATTTTCACCTTTATTTAAAAAAAGGCATTAAAGTCATTATCTCACCCAAGTGGCTCCATGGGGTCCCCTAAATCGACCCATGGGTTGTCTTGGTCGGAAATGACACAACCAATAGGTTTATGACATGTGTCATGCTCATCTCATATTATTAAAACATTATTTTTACCTTAAACTACACTAATTACCACTAATCGCGATTAAAAACTTAATAAGTTACTATTCACCAAAAAATTGTTTTTATCCCATTGAACCACATTTTACTTCTTAATGAAAAAAATGTATGTCGGATTTTTGAAAATCAAAACACAATGATGGCAAAATTTCATTTAAATGGAAAATCAGTTTTTATAAGTACCACTTAGTGGTTTCACTATTCATCAAAAATTGAAGTTTTTCAGAAAATTACCAAAAATTCACCCTAAGCTATATTTGATATTACAAATTCAAAAATGAAGTCTATTTTACAAAATTCAAAACATATAAGTCACATTAATTAATTTAATAATTAATTCCCACTGTTAGAGCAAATAACGTGTTTTTATGAAACAATAAGTATCAAAAGATTGACACTAGTTTAAGTCCGATTTCAAAGTGAAATTAAATCCAACGACCAGTATTGGATTTAATGGTAAAAATAATTTCTAATTTAAATTTAAAAACAATTCAAATGATAATATAATCATATAAAAAAATTAGATTAAAAAAAGGTTTTGAATTAAAATACAACATTTTACACTATTCATTAAAAAAATGAACTTTATCGGAAAAATACCAAAAATTTACACAAAGTAAAATTTGATGTCCCGATTCTAAAGAATAGTTTTATTTGGTCAAAAATAATGTATAATAGTGATCAAAAATATATTTAATTACAGTTCTCCATTAGAAGGCGATAAGTGAACCTTTAGTGAAAATTAGGCTATAAAAGCCTAAAATTGAATTCTTTCCGTATTTCAAGCCTTTGGATAAATGTGAAAACATTTAAAAAACATATATAATCATATTTTAGTTATTTCTATCAATTCCCTCCAACACAACGACTACATGTTAATTTCCATTTAAAATAATATTATTTTATTTTTAGAGTGCAACGTAAGATTCCCAAGAAACTCGTTGTTGCGTATTGGGTACGCCATCGAGCATTGAATACCCTTTAAAGTAATATTAATATTTGATTCACAAGTATGGATAAATATAAAGATGTCATATTATTTATTTACCTGGGGTGTTACATCCTTCCCCCCTTTTGGGAATTGCGTCCTCGCAATTTTAAAATTGGGCTTGGAAACAACCTTGAAAGTCCCATATCAGAAGAAGAGTCGGTAAAACAATCACTTTAAAATAAAGAAAGATAAGTACAAAGGTCACTCGAGTTAACCCATACTAGGATCCCAAGTATGAAAACATGGACATGGAGGAGAAAACATAGGGTCATGTTTTGATGGAGAGTGATAGAAAACATGTTTAGGAGAAAGTTAACCATGAGAAAATCACAAACTTGTGATGGGTTAAACGGTATTCGATTCCCCAGTAGGAAAAGGTAATAGACAACATTTTTGTTTTAAGTTACTTTTTATTGAGGAATTTATTCAAAAGGAAACATAATCACTTATCATGTTGAATTTCAACTTTTATTAGATTCCTTACACAAACTCATATTTTTTTCCAAAAGATGAGTATTTAGGGAGACTTGTTCACATTAAGAGTACTATAATCAACTTCTAGAGAATTACCTAACCCAAAAAAGAGAACTATATACTTCCCATGTCTTTAGACTTTAACCAAAACCAAAACCCAAAATATTAGTACAAGATCAGATAACCCAGAAAGAGATAACCCATTAGAAAGAAAATCTATTCTTAATCTCCAAAATTTGTCCAACAAAACCCAAAGTTCCACAAGGACCATCCGATAAACAATTTGTCCATAACATTACTCAAAGTAAACCAATCTATGATTGAAACCCAAACATTTGAAGGATTTAGTCACATAGTCTTCCAAGTTAAATCGTAATATTTATCTCCAAACAACATCAGTTGCTCCTAAAGTCTCGTATTGAAAAGTAATTAACCTAATCACACATCCTCCATGATAGGTCAATCATTTTCATAAATAACCCAATATCAACTTACTCTTCATTCATAAAATCATATAACTAAAATGAATCAGTCAAACTAACCAGGGACTTCACGTAGTCCAGTGGTAGGTGATAAATACCAATCGCACTTTGGTTGTGGGTTCGATTCCCGCGGCTTTGTCCGACGCGACGGGTTGTCACACGGTCTGCGTGTTGTCCTTTTTCCAAAACTATATAATTCTTAAATCATTCCCCAAAAAGCGATAAAATCATGAAAAATAACTATAACATAATTTAACCTCAATTTTATCTCATGCCTTTCACTTCAATCATAACATATAGTAAACCATAATTACCTCAAAAGTAAGGATCATATAAACCCAAATGGTTCTTTATAACTATGTCCACAAAAGAAAAGATAACTATTCGTTGAATAAAATTTTCATATATTAAACATCAGTGTTTCACATACTATAAAAAGTTTTCTAATGTACCCCATCATCAAAAGACACTTAATACTCTTATGAATTTCACCATAACTCTTGAAGCCCTTATATGTTGACATCTTACTCATTCAACATTATTCATGATCCATTAACCATTCCTTTCCAACTTATTCCGAAATACATCTTTCCTACAAACAAAATCATGAATCATATCCTAAGATCCCAAAATAGAAAACAAAAGTTAAGAAATAATCCATACCTTTGATTGGTCATTGTCGGTTTCTTCATCCTCAATCGGAATGGAATTAGGTATTGGTAAACGAGTATTTGTATGATCTTGGTGATCCCATTCACAAAACATCTTCATGGGACATGTGTTTGCATAATGACCATGCACACCACATTTAAAACATTCAATTGATCCCTCAGAAAGAACTTCTTTCCCTTTCCTTGAGTCAACTGGATGCTTCCTTTTTCCACGGCAGGTTCTTGCTTTATGACCCTCATTTCCACATCTATAGCACATTTCTGTCCCTTCGAAACATTTTCCTAGGTGTTTCTTTCCACATCATTGACACATGGGTTTTTGAACACACTTACCTTTATGATTATTACCTGTAGTTCCATAGGTATTTGTTTCTCGCATATATGATGCCTTATAGAAATCACCAAGGTTTAGGTGGTCAATCATAACTCTAGATAGTTGGTTGAGGATAAACACAAGAGTTCTCATTACATCTCCCATATCATTCAGTTGATCGCTGAGAAAACTGTCACAGTTTCCTTCACATCCACCGTTACCTTGGTGCCTGCTAGATCCATCCATTTACTAAAACCAAAAAGGGTCAGTGTGAGTATAACAACAAAACCATCATATATTAATGAGGAAGATAAACACTAAGATATTCTTACTAATTCACTTTATCTAAAACTAGGATTCTGTCTGAAATCCTAATCATTATGGTAATGTCTCTTATGCGTAAAGAATACCCTAACCTCTAAAGTTATCTAAACCAACCTCTGATACCAACTATAAGGCCCCAGCCTTAAACCTTACATAAAATTGAATTGAATGAATAATTCACATTGAGGATCTTTTCAGGTTTAGAGTTTTGGAGAATTAGGACATAACTATTACATCTCAAATGATTACAAAGTCTTCTATTCTTCTAAATTTCCATAAAATAAAAACTCTTAAAAAGAAACATGTCTAGTTTCATGTTTTAGGTAGCATGAATTTCCCTCGATCGCATCCTTGACCCTATTCCATGCTAAGTCCTGTGAAAAACATTTCAAAAACATGGGATGAGCATAAAAACTCAGTAAGGGATACACAAAGAATAAAAACTGTTAGTTTATCAAAACAAAAAGTAAACCATGTATACATTATCAAAGTAATACTTTTCACCTTTATGATGTAGTAAAAACTCTTCACTGAATAAAATATCATTACTTACCTTTTTGTAACCAAAGGATTACCATAAAACCCATATAATGAACACATAACATATATAAAGTTAACTTGGGACATAAACATACTTAAGTGGAATAACCATACGGTCGACTCCCACACATATCACTTAATGGAATAGCCATACGTCTAATTTCCATACATACTTAATGGAATAGCCATACGGCCGACTTCCATACCCAATGCATTGGAGGTTATACCGTAATCACCCGTCCTGGTATTCACGACACCACCCGTCATAATGTCCAAGTACCATTATTACACATAAAATATGGAAAATATAAACATTTCAATAACAATATTTCATTTTCAATCACAATACATAATTCCCAGATATTGAATTAATCAATCCATTTTCAAAAACAATTTAAAAGAGATTTTTGAATCAAAGTGTCCCATACCTCTTTGAAGCTTTTAATGGAATTATAATTTTAGAACATTAATTTCCATATAAATAAATACTGAAAACCATTTTGAAAACATGGACATTAAAGATAAATATTTAGAATAATAAATCTTTAAAACATTTAAAATGATATTTTTGTTAAATAATTTTTAACAAAATGAGAGACTCTGGAATACAAATAATAGCAGAATAACATTTAATCCGAACTTTATAATATCATGAGAATAAAGGGATTCATGATATAATATGTCAAAGGATAGTATACACACCATATAAGAGTGAATTGGTGCATAACAACAATGAAGTCTCAAAAGAAATGTAAGATGAGATGAAATTCATTATAAACAAGGTATCCTTAAATTAAGGTTAAATCAATCTCATAATTATGTGTGACAAATATAAATACACCCAATATAAGTGGATATCTGGTGTAAAACAATAAAAGGTTATTCACACATATTCAAAGGATGACATATTCAATAACTACATGTTGAACCCAAAGAAATCGAAATTGGGTTAAGAAGTTCCCTTGGTAAAACTCGACAGCCTATCGGCGTCACGTAAGATTTTACAAAAAGGGTTGATGAGAGAGATAAAGGGGATCTCATCACTTGAATATAAAATTTACATCAATAAGGATATAAAAGAACATATCCCAACATAATTAAAAGACATAACAAAAGAAGTCTTTTAAAAAGCGGAGGGTGAAAGGTTCCCTTACCGACTTGGGTATCTTTCAAAACATATGCCCCGTGAAGGAAGGACAATACAACATTGATGTAAATACTCATAAATGAACGAATATTACACAATGAGTAAAATAATTGTCATTACATACACCACTCAAAGAAAATTGTGGCAAATGTAGCATAAATCTCACAGGAATAAAAGTGAGATGAAAAATCCCTTACGAAAACTCGACAGCCTAACGGCGCCACTTAAAACTTCCAAAAATGGATTGATGAGATCAAATAGGGTATCTCATCACATTACAACAAAATTTACAGCAAGAGGAATATGAAATAACATCCCCCATCATAACAAATAGGATCTTAAAATAAGTGACATAAAGGGGAGTACTTAAAAAGAAAGAGAGAGTTTAGATCTCTTACGAAAATTCGGCAGCCTAACGGCGCCACTCAAAACTTCCTAAAATGGATTGATGAGAGAGAATAGGGTCTCTCATCTCATGGACATAAAAATTACCGTATGTTTAATATATAATAACATCCCAATAACAAGAAATATGATCTTTATAGGGAATGACATAAAAGAGTGTACTTAAAAAGAAAGAGAGGAGTAAGATCCCTTACCTCGGGTCCGACTTGACTCGATCGTTCTTTAACATCCTGAATAATAAACGTGAGTTAATTTCTACTTGATTAAGAACCTTTTTAAAGTTCATTTTTCCTTCTATATCAATTATTTTCATGTTATAAACATTATGTAACCATTTAAGTTAGTAATGTTTGTTTTGTCGATATTTGGTTCTTAAGTCGAAAATGGACTTCTTACAATTACATGTTGTTCGTGTGGTCAAAGGTTCTTTATATCCAGAATGAAATTCCTGATTTGAATAGAATATATATCATATATATCCAGAATATTCATTTATTTATAATATTACATAATCATTTAGAGGTAAGAAATGAAATGCACCGTTCATGGAGACGGTAAGCCGTACGTACGCATGAACACTACTTTCATTTCTATCTCATACTTTAATGGAAATAAATAATAATGATATAAAGGTATAGTATAATTCCAGTGTAAAATCATATATAATAACTTTAAATCCATCCTTTATACGTCCCACATATGGCATTAACGAATCACATCACTTTGAGGGGGCGGTAGTCCGCACTTCCTTAAATGAAGATATCGCGTATACCCATAATGGAAGCCATAAAGGTAAGCCACAAATGAAAAATACAGAAGCTTAAGTAAAACATAAACATATTATATATCATATATAAATATAGTGACATCTTAATGGCCACCTTTGAAGGTGTTATATGAGTGTTGAACAATCATCGTTTCGTGAAGCAGAAATTCGCCATCCACGGAAACCGTATGTTCATTAACCATTAGATGTAGGTGTGTGTAAGTGTAGCTCGAATCCGTCTTATAACAACATCCTAGTATATTGAAGATACTGGAGTTGTTACAAAAAAATGAATAAAAAGAGTTTAGGGGGTTGGAGAAGCAAAATAAAACAAATGAACAAGAGAGAATGAATTACCATTAAAAGTGTAACTCCTTTTGATTTGAGCCTAAAGGCTTCCTTTGAAAGGATTCTGCCCAAAAAGAATCCTCTAGGATGAGGAGAGGGATGTGGAGAGAGTAAATGGTAAGGGGATGGCCGAGCCAAAGGCTTGAGTATTGTGTGAAATGAGGTAGAGTTGGGGGCCTTTTATAAGAGGAGAGGAGGGGCACTTTTGGAAATCATGAAACTATTATTTTATTTTCAAAAGTGTTTCGAATTTCTAAGGTCCCACATTGATATATTTTGAAGATAAGATGATAAGGCTTCGAAATATTCCCATCCAACAGGTTTTGGACATGTGTAGGTTTTAGATATTACATTATCTTTCCATTTTATTTAAATCGTTAAATAATGAAGTCATCGCTGCATCATCATGATGTCATAAATAATTTAATTTATTTAAAGTCTAAAAATTATAAAATAAAATACTATGATGTTGAAAATATTTTTAGATTTCTAATGAATATTTATAATCAAAAATATTATTAGTATAACCCCTTCTAAAAATTGTTTTAGTAAAACAATTTATGTTAGTCTCATTTTCACCTTTATTTAAAAAAAGGCATTAAGGTCATTATCTCACCCAAGTGGCTCCATGGGGTCCCCTAAATCGACACATGGGTTGTCTTGGTCGGCCACGACACAACCAATAGGGATAGAACATGTTTCAAGCTCATCTCATTTTATTAAAGCATTATTTTTACCTTAAACTACACTAATTACCACTAATCGCGATTAAAAACTTAATAAGTTACTATTCACCAAAAAATTATTTTTATCCCATTGAACCACATTTCACTTCTTAATGACAACCATTTATGTCGGATTTTTGAAAATCAAAACACAATGATGGAAAAATTTCATTTAAATGGTAAATGAGTTTTTATAAGTACCACTTAGTGGTTTCACTAATCATCAAAAATTGATGTTTTTCAGAAAATTACCAAAAATTCCCCCTAAGCTATATTTGATATTACGAATTCAAAAATGAAGTCTATTTTACAAAATTAAAAACATATAAGTCACATTAATTAATTTAATAATTAATTCCCGCTGTCAGAGCAAATAGCGTGTTTTTATGAAACAATAAGTATCAAAAGATTGACATAGTTTAAGTCTGATTTCAAAGTGAAATTAATTCCAACGACCACTATTGGATTTAATGGTAAAAATATTTTCTAATTTCACTTTAAAAACAATTCAAATGATAATCTAATCATATAAATAAATTAGATTAAAAAGAGGTTTTGAATTAAAATACAACATTTTACACTATTCATTAAAAAAATTTACTTTATCAGAAAAATTCCAAAAATTTACACAAAGTAAAATTTGATGTCTCGATTCTAAAGAAGAGTTTTATATGGTCCAAAAGAATGTATAAGAGTGATCAAAACTATATTTAATGACAGTTCTCCATCAGAAGGCAATAAGTGAACCTTTAGTAAAAATTTGGGTATAAAAGCCTAAAATTGAATTCGTTCCGTATTTCAAGCCTTTGGATAAATGTAAAAACATTTAAAAATCATATATAATCATATTTTAGTTATTTTTATACATTCCCACCAATACAACGGCTACATGTTAACTGCAATTTAAAATAATATTATTTTATTATTAGATTGCAACGTAAGATTTCCAAAAAACTCGTTGTTGCGTATTGGGTACGCCATCGAGCATTGCATCCCCTTTAAAGTAATATTAATATTTGATTCACAAGTATAGATAAATATAAAGATGTCATATTATTTATTTACCTGGGGTGTTACAGGTATCTTACCGATTGGCGCTTCTACCGAATCTCTCTCAAGTTCACGATGTGTTCCATGTATCTCTCCTGAGAAAGTACATACCTGATCCTTCACATGTACTCAGCTCAAAAGTTGTACCGCTGGAGCAAGATCTTTCTTATAAAGAACAACCGATACAGATTCTGGATCGTAGCGAAAAAGTCCTATGAAACAAGACCACTCGATTGGTGAAAGTTTTATAGAGGAACCACCAATTAGAAGAAGCTACATGGGAGCTTGAGGATATGATGAGGGAGAGGTATCCTCATCTGTTTGTTACAAAGTGACGAATTTTGAGGGCGAAATTCATTTTAGGGGGGGGGGGGTAGAATGTAACACCCGAGACTTTTATATTATATAAATCATCAAAGGAATATTTTTCTACACACAACACTTTCTTGGCTTTCTTTACACGAAATCACGACCTTCCTCGATAGCTTGCATCGTACGCAATACCGAGTTTCACTAAACAACGATATGCTATTAAAATAATATTAAAACTAGCCTTTATGAATAGTAATAACCACTTTTTGAAATTTTATAAATTTTATTTTTCAAAATGTACTTCATTTTTGGATTCGGAATATCGAAATTAGCCTAGGTTAAAAATTTTGTATTTTTCTGAAAACATTCAATTTTTGATGAATAGTGAAACCACTAAGTGGTAGTTAAAAAACTGAATTTTTCATAAAATGTAATTTTACCGATTCTGTGAGTGGAATTTCAAAAATCGGAGAGACATGGTTGATGTCAGTAAGTAAAATGTTGTTCAATGAGATGAAAATAATTTTTTGGTGAATAGTAACTTTTTACTTTTTTTTTACCACGGTTAAAAGTAAATAGGGTAATTAAGGGTAAAGATGATATTATTATTACCCTAACACATGTCCTAATTCTATTGGACAAGTGTAATTCGACCAAAAACAAACTTAGGAATAAAATATGACCATTTAGGCCCACTTGGATTAGATTAGGACATTTATTAATAATTTATTTAAAGAAGGGTTAAAATAGTTAAAATCAATGTTTAATAAGTAAATAATTTTTAATATGGGATTATAGATAAGATAAATTCGACTATAAATATTCATTAGAAAGATAAAAAGATTTCCTACATAATTTTATTTTATTTTTAATTTTCAGACATTAAATAATTTAATTTATTTATGACACAATGATGATGCATTAATTATCTTATTAAAGAAATATTGACATAATTGATGTTGTAAACACCAAAATAAATGTAATTTGTGACTTTTTATGAATCCCACTAATTTTCTAGGTTAATATTACATGTTAGTATTTATTTAATTAACT
The DNA here is from genome assembly GCA_963277665.1 of Viscum album. Taxonomy (NCBI): domain Eukaryota; kingdom Viridiplantae; phylum Streptophyta; class Magnoliopsida; order Santalales; family Viscaceae; genus Viscum; species Viscum album. Next base: position 1,493,458,569 of record OY728151.1, on the reverse strand, counting down.
TGTTTTGAACTAATAATTCTGTTATGATTTTCACAAAAATCAATTACTAAATAGTGTCAAAATTGTCATAAAATAGTTTTTAAAACAAATATTATATTGGTAATTGTTATTTTATTCCTAAATATATAAGGATCGGCCAAATGACTTAGATAAGGTTATATATATTAATAATAAACAACTTGGGGTTCTTTTGGCTGCTTATAGTAAGTTTATTAACCTTATAGTATAAGAACACAAGAAGACATGGTAAAAGTAAAATTATATAACTTAATGGTAAATCTAAACGATAGGGTTAAAATAAGAACATAAACATGTCTAAATTCTATTGTATGAGAGTATTTAGACCCATACCCACCTTATACTCGAAAATAATCAATTTGGAGCTATTGAAAACCGATCTTTACTTTATAATAAAATAATATTTTTAGTTATTCCAAAGGTGCCCCTCTCCTCCCTTATAAAAGGGCACCTCCTCCCCCTCTTCCTCACACCACATTGACCCTTCAAGCTCGGCCAACCCCTGCCAAAATTTCTTATACACTTTCCTAGTGTCATCCTAGAGGTCCGGGTCTTCCTCAAAGACTATCCTTAGTTCTTTACGTGGAGGTTAAGTGAAGGCGCGTCAAAAAGAGGTAATATCCATTACCGATCTTTTTCAATTTATTTATTCTTCAACTTCTTCTAATTTAGTTGTTTAATGATAAATTAATAACATCAGTATTTTTTATATACTGATATTTTATTATAAATATGAAACAAATCTAATTAACCTTCTATCCATCCTACGGAAAAAGGAAATCACTGCGCGTGCGTACGTACGGAATACCGTCTCCATGCCGTGGTGTAATCTATTTTCCACCACCACCTTACTTGGATGGGTATAATTGTGTAAATAATGACTATATATGACTATTATAAACTGATAATGATTCTTAAATAGTATACATACACTCCAATACAATTCCACAATCATAGGAACGATATCATCACTCGTGCGTACGTACGAAATACCGTCTCCACGATGTGATGTGACTCGTTCTACATGATCTTCATTTCATATTGATTATATAAATGAATTGAATGAATGAATATGATATATATTACACTAATACCATTCTGGAAATGAGGTATCTATATCCTAAAGAGAATAATAAGAATTTATTCGACAAAACACACATAAGAACAAAAAGTTATAAACACCCGAATAACAAGTAGCAATGAAATATTACTACTAAGAAGATAAGAATATGACAATATATGATATCATAAAAATAATTATGATTCTGGAATAATTAAATAACATTATTTAAATCATTATATAAGAGGTTCTGACAATTACGAAGAAAAACGGACCTAAGGTAAGGGAAATATCACAATCTAATTTTTATCCGAGATTGTTAATACTTTGGTATTTACTGGGGTGTATTTTATCATCCACATCCATGTTTCCTCAACATGTAATATTTATATTTTTATACAATAGTTTATATACAATTTTACCCTTTGTTTAGTTTTTAGTAAAACATATGAAAGGAATCTTTTGTCGTTTTTTGTACGAGGTACTTTTTGACTTTTCCGACAAAAGTACGAGAATAATGTTTTTTTAACTTATACGACATGAAAGGATTTTTAAAACATTATTTCCAAGAAACTTCATTTACAAGTTTTCAAGTTTATTTTTAATAAACTTCTTTTAGTTTAGAATTGTATGACATGTTAGGAAAGGAAAAGTGTTTTTGAAGTTGAAAGGATATTTTTCTCAAGAATGGAGTTCAAGTGTTTTATCAAAATTATTTTCCATATAAGATAATATAGGGTTCTGTTTCTATCCCTATTATTACAGGGAATTGATTATGTTGTGATGGAAATATTTTTATGAATTCCATTATCTTATATGAATTGTTTTATGATGTCATGTTGTTTAAAAATCCCATTTTTATTACATGGGTTATGCTATGATGTATGGTTAATGATTTTGTGGAACACATAAGAATGGTATCATTATGAGATGGGTGTGACCTATATCTCCCTCCAATTCATTGGGTAAAGATTTTATATCTCATGGGATAGACATGGCTGGAACGGTAGGTTATACAGGTTTAGTGAAACAGGACTGAAATGAGGGTGACTCGGTTCATAAAGGGACTTTGTCCACTAAGATATTCTTGACAATGAGTCTTGACTAACAAGAAATGATTCTCTATGATTATGTGTGTATGCCACAAAGTTTCATGTTTTAAGTTATGATTATTGTGATTACATTTCACTACCATGATTTATCCCATGTTATGAAATTATGATCTCTTTTGCAGGTTATGATTTCCAAAAGTTATGTTCTTTTGTATACGATGTGATTGATATTTCTTTTCTTTACCCTTACTGAGCATTTGAGCTCACCCTTTTGTATGTTTTATTTCCCCAGGTTAGGAAGAAGGTTATTAAGTAGAATATGCCAAAAAGGGACTATAGATATAATGAAATTAATGGGAGGCAAAGTAGATGCTTTATGAACCGGTTGATTATGTTTCCCAGTTCCTAAAGGCACTATAACTATATGGTCCTTTCGTGGTTTTGTTATATGTTGTAATAAGTATTCTTTAATTTTGAAGTATTAACAATGTATGTAAAGTATGGGTCGTTATACTAGGCATGGTGATTCAAGGTTTGGTAATAGAACCAACTTTACAACATGTTATAACTAATCACATCCAAACCCATCATAATATATACCATAATGCACAATTTATTATCCCATAATTCCATTATGGGATTCTAGAAATTTTTTATTGCTTAAACTGTCACCACCATTTACATTTAATCCTACTGAAAGATATTTTCATTATCTGATAATGGCTCTAACTCCGCATCCATAACATACATTTCAATAGATGTATATTCTAGATCTATTACCTAAGGGTAACACAAAATTTATATAATAAATGAAGAGGTAAATAGATTTTGTTTTGGAAAGGTCATATGAATTTTATTTAATTTAAGTACATGTATGATGAAGTTTGTACATGTTATTTATGGGTAAATAAGAACTTGTACATATTAAATAAGGGTAAAAATAATGTTATGTAAGGGTCAAAAAAAGTTAATTAAAGGTAAACTATGTAGTTTTAGTGTAAAATAAATTAATTAAGAATTTATTAAATATAATTTAGTGAAAAATTAACTAAATTACTGTTAAAACAAATTTCTTTAAGGGTAAAAATAATCATATAAGGCTTACGTAACTTTAATTTAATGTTATGTAAGAGAATAAAAAATTTATTTAAGAGTAAAATAAATTATATTTAGGGTAAACATTGTTATTTAAGTGTTGATTAGTGTTATGTTAGGGTAAAATAATGTTTTTTAATTATAAAACTAGGTTTTTTAAGGTCAAACACGAATTAGTACTTGTTTTGTATGATTAAACTGAAGTTAATAAAGGGTAAAAAATTATATAAGGGTAAAATGATGTTATGTATGGGTAAAAAAGATAATTGAGGGTAATATACATTTATATAATGGTTAAACAATGTTAAAAAGGATGATGTAATGTTAATATAGGGTAAACATGTAACAAATAAATATTCTAAAATATGAAAATTGTATTTGATAGTGTATATGAAACATGACTATAGCATCCCTCCATTTTATTACATAACGTTTCATTATATTTTACAAATAGAGGATCTTTAAATTTTATTTTCCTTGAAATCCAGAACAATAAAACATGAAAAATTAAAACAATATTTTAAATACCCTTGATAATATTCTCAAAAATGTTATCCTAGGAATAATTACTTCATCTCATAACATGGAATCATACATCAAAGGAAAGGGTGAGCTGAAGGCCCAGTATGGAAAGCGAGGGAATCAATTTACTTGTGATATCAATAAGAACTTGGTGAAAACAATAAGACCTGAGAAATGGAAAAAGATGAATATCATAATAAAATTAAAATGAATCATAAATATAATAAGTGGATTAAATATTTCATTTAGACATTCAGGAATATATCCCCATAGTTTTTCCCTATTGTGTCATAAAAAATTACTATATTTCTTCACCAAGGTATCATGAAACTTGTATTCCCTAGAGACTAATTATTTTCCCAATACATTGAAGCACTATCAAGGAACACCCTTAGTATCTCTTTATTTTCATGTGAGCCACATAGATCATAATAAAACATTTCATAAATAACCTATAGAGAATAAAAGAAATGGGTTACATTTCAAAATCTTGAGATTTTAAAAGTTCTTAAAAAACTTTATCGTTCTATCATTTATAACCCATGGAAAGGGAGTGAGGGAAATATATATTCCAATTCAAGAATAAAAAGATCAATTTTATGTCTTGATGAATATCACAGGAAATGAAAATCGATTTGGGTGATCACATAAATAAAACAAGAGAATTTCTTAAGAAATAGATAGATTTTCAGAAAAACATTCTACAGCACAACGGCTATATAACATGGTTTTAGAAAATATTGAAAAGATATGGGACACGGGTCACCCTCTCATAAATATCTCATAATAAATTATGGGTATATAATAGAAAGAAATAATAATATTATATGTATATCTTAATGACATACCACATGCAATGGTATCTTGAATGAAAAGAGATGATGTGATTTATTTTACGAAAAATTCAGCAACCTAACGACATCACATAAAAATTAAAAAAATAATTTGATGAGAGAATAAAGGGACTCCCATAATTTGGACATGAAGTGTTCATAAATAAGAATATATAAGAATATACCCCCAAATTATAATATTGAAACTAGAAGACATAACTTAATGGAAATCATGACTAAAAGAGGAGGGTGGAAGGTTCTCTTACCTAGAAGTGTAACATCAAAAGCATGAAGGTTGGGACCTCAGGGTCTTCAGGGAACCTTGTGTGGAATCCTTGGGAGGTAAAAAGATCATATCTTCATTAAGGAGGATTTTTGAATGATAGGATGAGGGAATGACATGGTATTTATTGCAAAAGTGGCGAAATATTTAATTAATTAATAAGGGACACCTCATCGGTGGTATTGGCAAAACCATGGGCATGTCAATGGTATTGGCCCATGGTATTAGCCACTTGGGACACCTTATAGAATATAATATTATTCACAAGTTGAAAATAAATATTACATAATTATTACATCATTAATGTTGTCATTAATAACTTGAAACTCAAAACTGTATTTTCACTATTCACTGAAAAACAAAACATTTTAAAAAAATCTCATAAATTCACCCTATCATAAAATCAATGCTCTGAATCAAAAATGAACTCTATTTTATGAAAAGAATTTTTTATATATTTTAAATTTAATTTTTAAATAAAATCATTATTTAAATGATCAACTCTAAAACTATAACTTATTTTGGAATACCCTGAAAAAATCAAGGTCCCATAAAATTATCATATAACCACAAGACAATAAATTAAAAATTTTTGATTAAATTTTATGAAAATATATTTTCATTTTAAATTTTTATATTAATTATAAAATTTAAAATAAAATATTTATGACCTACAAACACAAAAAAACTTATACAATGATCATTGTTTCAGTTTCAAGATTTCTAAATATTATTTATAAATTCATGGGTGAAGTTTCTATTTTTTTATCGATTTACTATTCATTTCTATTTATTACAATTCATAAGGGGTATGTATCTATTCATAAATTACATTTCACTAAAAATTATGTTGATCTTATTAGAATCTAAATTTCTTACTTTTCACAACTGCACAAGATCATTTTTTTAAATCATTTTACATTTTTAATTATTTAATTTTTACATAATTATTTCAAAATATTCTTTTTTCCAAAATTAATTAGTAATATGTAAATTCTATAAATTCATCATACATTTAGCTGGACATTTTAAATTTACATATTTTTCCATAAGAAGCAATAAAATTTTATTTATTCCAAGGGAATACAAAAAATATCTAAGGCATCATTACTTACCACCTTATAACCACTACATTGGACCTATGTGTAGGGAATGCTATGGTAATAGAATCCTTGGGTGACTTGGATAACAATCCCTGAGTGGTGATTTTTATCATCTTGAACTTCTCCCTTAGGAAAATCTGTTCACTCTTTACATGTTGAACCTCATCTTGGGCTTGGTCAATAGTAAATCCCAAGTATACTACCACCTTCCCAAGCTCCGACAGATGGTCTTCATACTGCCCAAGTCTACTAAATGAGGCCATCGACTCTATTTTTTGTATTAATTTACCAACATCGATTGTATTTATAAAAAATAATTGTATCATAAAGAGTTTAGTTTCCAACGGTCATATTGACCAACTGTCAAATCACAGTCAAAATCCCAAAGTCTCCTTTAATTATACTCACTTCATTAATTAAAGGATATAGTTTTGTTGAGTATAAAATAAAATAACACACAAATTTTGGAAACAAATATTATTCAAAATTTCATGTTGTTAAATTCTTCCCCCCATAAGAAATTTTTTCTTAGAAATTTTTACTCGTACCCTAAGAAGATAAAAGGTGTGGGTACTTCTGCCTTATAGACTCCTATAGTTTCCATGTGGCTTCATCACATTTGTGGTTCCTCCACAACACCTTAACAAGGTGGGTGGTCTTGTTGCGTAGAACCTTGTCTCTAATATCAAAGATCACCACCGACTGCTGCTCATAAGAGAGTTCATGTTCCAGTTGTACCACCAATAGATATAGTACATTTGAAAGGCCAGGTATATACTTCCTGAAGAGGGATATATGGAAGACATCATGATCTTGTCCTAGATTTGGAGGAAGTTCAATCTGATAGGCCAATGCTCCTATGTGATCAATGTTTTCATAGGACGAAATGTACCTTGGTCTAATAATTCCTTTCTTCCCAAACCTAATGACTCTATTCCTAGTTGAAATTCGAAGAAATGGTTTTTTCACCAACATCCAACACCATGTCCCTTCAATGGTTGTCAGCATAGCTATTTTACCGACTCTGAGTATTCTTAATGTGTTGTTGGATGGCATGGACTTTTGCTGTTATCTCTTACACAAGATAAGGACCAAGAAGCTATTTATCACCATGTTCATCCCAACAAGTATGAGTTCTACATCACTCCCAATATAGAGCTTCATAGGGTTCCATTTGAATACTCGAGTGGAAGCTATTATTGATGAGAAACCAGCTAAAGGGAGATATTGATCCCATCCACATTAAAAATTCATTGAGCATGTTCTCAGCATTTCCTCGAGTGTATGAATAGTCCTTTCAGATTTTCCATCAGTTTGGGGGTGATAGGTCATACTAATATTCAATTCAGTGATAAGAGCATTTTAAAGACTTCTCCAGAATTTTGATCTGAACCTTAGATCATGATCAGATACGATAGAAAGTGGGAATACATGCAGCCTTACCACTTCCTTCACATAAATCCTGGAAATTTGATCATGGGAGAAATCATCGCGAATTTAGATAAAATGGGCAGTCTTGATGAGACAGTCCACAATAACCAACATTGCATTGTTTCCATGGGAAGTTCTCGGAACACCAGTGACTATGTCCATATTGTTATTGCCCAAATTCAATGCTGGTATGGGTAGTGGTTGCAATAACCCTTTAAAAAGTTGTCACTCTGCCTTCACTTACTGACATACCAGTCACCTTAAAATGTAGTCAGCAATCTCCCTTTTCATACTATCCCACCGATAATTCTCAGGAAGGTCCCTATACATTTTTGTGCTTACCGGATGTATAGATAAGGTAGATATATTAGAATCATCCATCATATCCTTCATTATTTCTGGAATATATGGAACACATAGTCCTATAATAAGTTTCAGTACACCTTCTTGATCATTATTGAACTCAGGAATCTTCCCATCCCTCACTACCACAAACATATACTGTAACAATGGATCTTACTTCTTAGCTTTCTTGATCTTATCTAGTAATGAAGGTTGAAATATTTTTTGGGTAAGGGTTGATGATATACCTTATCGTATAATTCCCATGTTTATATTTACTATGACATTGATCAAAGGATCTCATTAAATCATCATCATGGAAAGAACAACTGGGTATTTCATGCTTAATCCATCAGTGACTTTGTTTTCTTTTCTAGGGTGATAATGAATTGAAAAATCATAGTGCCTCAATATCTTCAGAGAAAAAATGACTGCATCCAACTCCTGATCATGCGCAGGATAGTTCTTCTCATGATTCTTCAATTATCGAGATTCATAAGCAATTACCAAGTGATTTTTCCTAAGGATGCACCCGTTCCCTTTCAAAGATGCATCGCTATAAATAATGAATCCTTCTCCACCTGTGGCCAGTGTTAACACGGCTATAGTAACCAATATCTTCTTTAGCACTTGGAAACAATCATCACACTCCTTTTTCCATATAAACTTGACCCCTATTCAATTTAACTTGGTTAATGGATTAGAATGTTTTGAACCATTTTTCACAAACCTCCTATAATATACCGCTAATCCAAGGAAACTATGAATCTCAGTTATTGTTGTAGGCTGAGGCACTCCTCTACAACTTTTTTCTTCTTAGGGTCAAATGTGATTCTTTCATTGGTAACAATGTTCCCCAAGAAAGGGACTTGTTGTAACCAGAATTCACATTTCCTGAACTTCCCAAAAATCCTCTCCTTTCGTATAGTTTTTCAAATTAACCTTAGATTATCCTCTTGCTCCTTGAGACTTTTAGAATATATCAAAATATCATCAACAAAAACTACCACAAAGTCATCAAGGTTGAACATAATGACTGTATTAATAATATAAATAAAAATAAAAGGTGCATTAGTGAGACTAAAGGGAATACCAACAAACTCGTAATGCCCATATCTTGATCGGAGTGGAGTTTTTGGAATATCTTCTTTCTTCACTCTCAATTAATGATAACTAGATTGAAGATCAATTTTAGATAAGAATTCTTCCCCATGAAGTTAGTCAAATAAGTCATCAATTCTTGGAAGATTTTATTTTTTTCACTATGATCCCATTCAGTTCTCTATAATCAATGCATAGACACATCGATCCATCCATCCTCTTCTCAAATAGAACTGGTGCTCCTTTAATAGACACACTCGGTCGGATAAACCACTTCACCAGAATATCATGCAGTTGTTTCTTTAATTACACCACCTCCACATTTTACATCCTATATGGGGACTTTGATATCTAATGATATCCAGGTACATGTTCAATGGAGAACTCTAACTATCTTTCTAGGGGAGGTCCGCGTAACTCTTCATGAAATATGCCAATGTATTCTGGGACGATTGGGACATTTTCTATCCTTAAACTCATATCTCCTTATTCTTCTTCACCGATCGACACCACAAAGAATGACATATGAGGGTCTTCTAGACAAATATCTTGTTGAGATATATCTCCTTGGGAGATAATAGTAGGTTTTCCATTCAAGACTACTAATATTTCCTTACTTCTACATTTGATCATAACATTATACACTAAGAGACAGTCCATCCCTAGTATAATGTCAAATTCCATCATGGGAATGACTACTAGATTTGTGATAAGATTGTGCTCACTAATGTAATTACCAGAGTTTCTAAACACTGATGATTCTTGGATAATCCCACCAAGAGTCTTGATAGTTAACTCTACTTTTAGAAAATTAGGGGTTTATTATATATTCTTTGCAAACATGGAGGAAATAAAGGAATGCGTAGAACCAGAATCAAAAAAAGTACTTGCTAGATTTGGGGAACAAAAAGTGTACATTCCACCACATCATTCAGTGATTCAACGTCAACTATAGTGATTGAAAAAGTACGACCTTGTTCCATTGTCCATTGATGAGGATGATGGTGATTCTCCTCCATTGGCCTCAGAATTTGATAGTGATTGGAAAAGTGCCCATGCTGTCACCACTTATAGCATTGGAAATCAGGTAGGGCCTGCACCATCTTACCCATGTCGTTAGTGTTTCTGAATTGAGGATTCACCATGCTACAAAAATTCTGTACAATATGGCCATCTCTTCCACACTTGTATAACTTCCCACTCCTGAGAAATAAGTTTCTCGAGTGCTGCTTCCCACATTTATTACACATGGGACGTTACAATTTCTTGCCTCATATTCCCTGATTTAAGCTCCTCCCTATGCTTGGATCCAATGATATCTCCTTTTCATTGGATTTATGAGACCACTGCGTCTCACCAAACTCTAGTTCAACTTTAATCTCACTCCTTACAATTTCCTCACAGCTGTCACAGTCTCGGTTGGCTAGATTCTATCGCAGATGAGGTATCAGTCCACCAAATAATCTATCAACCTTACCATTTGGATCCATAGAAAAGCTATAGGTGTAATGTGAAATCATTGTGAATTTCATCTCGTAGCTTACCATTGATTCATTCTACTTCTACTTCAGCTCGAGAAACTCCTTCTCCATTCGTATTCTCATGGAATGTGTGAATTGCTTGTTGAAGAATATCTCCCAGAACACTTCCCACTCCAAATCTTCAACATCCACTCCTAGAATTCTTTTTTTAATCAGTTCCCACCAATGATCATATTCTCCCTCTAAGAGATAAACAAACAAGGTATCCTTCTCTTGTTCAAAAAATCAAGGCATAATAAATATCTTCTCGATAGATTAGATCCATTGATCATCAGTCAATTGGATGGTAGATCCGTTGATGGTTGGTGGTCAATGACGCATAATGGATTCAACAGAAACTTGTTTTATTTGTAGTGAGATTGGTCTCTCAGCTTGATTCAACTTATTTCCCATAACTTGAGTCAGTTTGATCATCATTCACGTGAAAGTTTCCATTCCGGCTTCCATCGGAGGTCTGTCAGTGCATGGGCTATTGCAGTCACCATTTTCACTATTTCTCCTATTTCCCGCCATTTTCTAAAAGAATAATACCTTAGTGAGAATCTTATTTGGTTTATGAATATTTTAACTATAAAGGATATTATTTCTCTAAACATCATTCTTTAAACAATTACATTTCTCTATAAATACTTCATAAATATTTGTAAAAATATTATTATTATCCAAACATATTCCCCAGGAGTATCGTAAACCATAGTGCATCAAGGCCAGTTTTCATGTACTAGGATACCCCGGGTCAAGCCTGAAACTCCTTGTCAGAGTTTTCCCTCCTAGGTACATCTGTACCAAAGCCTGATCTTCCTACTCATATCGAGACAAGGGATGTGTTTTCTTGATAAACCACCTACTCAATACTCACCAAAATACCTGCAAGTATTCATATATTTAAACTTTTCTATAGGGTCCTTCCTAAATTTTTCATATACTAATTTCCATGAAAAACTATACTATCCTTTGATACCAACTATAGTATCCTACCTTTTTCTTACATAAATTTTCATTACATTTTACAAACAAACGATCTATAAGGTCTAGTGTCTTCGAAATCAGGAACAATAAATCATGAAAACTTAAAACACTATTTTAAATCACCTTGAAAAGATTCATGAAATGTTCATCCTATGTAAAATTACTGCATCTCATAACCTGTAGAGATACATCAATGTAAAGGTTGAGCTGAAGGCCCAGTAAGGAAATCATGGGAATCAGTTTACTTCTGATATCAATTGGAACTTGATCAAAATCATAAGACATGAGCAATGGAAAAGTATTCATATCATAATAAAAATAAAATTAATCCTAACTTCAATATGTGGCTACAACATTTCATTTATAGAATCATTAACATATCACAAAGGGTCATCCCAAGGTGTCATAAAAATTACCCATGTTATTCACAAAGGTATCATGAAACTTTTCATCTCTAAAGATTAATTCTTTACCCAAGTCATTGTAGAGATATCAGGGAGAAACCTCATTATGTATTTATTTCCATGTGATACACATAGATAAAAATAAAAAATTTCACAAATAAACCATATAGAATAAAAGAAATAGGATTCATTTTAAAACTGTGACATTTTATATGTTCTTAAAAACCATGATCATTATGTCATTTATAACCCATGGAGAGGGAGTTGGGGTAATATAATTGAAAATTAAAGAATAAAAAGATCAATTTTATGTCTTTATGAATACCCATGGAATTGAAAACATATTTGGGTATTCACAGAAATGAAACAAGACAATGTCTTGGGAAAGGGAGATTTCGAGATGAAAATTCATCATCATAATGGCTATATAACATGGTTTTAGAAAATATTGAAAAGAGGGGGACAAGGGCCAATGACTCATAAATATCTCATAATAATGTATTTATATAGAATAAAAATAAATAATAACATGGTATGGATATTTTAATGACATACCACATTCAAAGGAAACTTGAATGAAATGAGAAGATGTGATTTCTTTTATGAAAAATTCAACAGCCTAACGACGTCTCTTAAAAATAACGAAAACAATATGATGAGAGAACAAAGGGTCTCTCATAATTTATACATGAAATGGATAGTAATAATCATATATAAGAACATACCCTCACATAATAATATTTAAACTATAATACATTACTTAAAGAAAATCATGACTAAAAGAGGAGGGTGGTGCTTCCAATACCTTGAAGAGTAACATTGAAAGATACAAGGTTGGGAACTTGGGGGCTTGAGGGAACCTTGGGAGGACTCCTTGGGAGGAAAAGAGATCAGAGTTTAATTGAGGAGGATTTTGGATTGAATGGAATGAGTGAATGTCTTGGTATTTATAGCGAATGTGAGGGAATAATTAATTAATTTCCAAGGGACACCTCATCGGTTGTATTTGAAAAACCATGGGTTTTCCCATGTCATTTTCTCATGGTATTGGCCACTTGGGACACCTAATAGTAAATATTACTATTCAAATGTTGACCAAAAGGATTTCATCATTATTACATCATTAATGATTTCATTAATCATCCTAAACACAAAACAATATTTTCACTATTTACCAAAAAAAACATATTATAAATAATCTCATAAATTCACATAACATAAAATCGATGCTATGAATTCAAAAATGAACTCAATTTTATGATAATAATTTTCTATATATTATTAATTTAATTTTTAAATAAAATAATTATTTAAAAAATCAACTCTAAAACTATAACATATTTTCTAATACCATGAAAAAAATTCAAGGTCCCATAAAATTGTTGTATAAGCATAAGACAATAAAGTAACAATTTATGATTACATTTTATTAAAATAAATTTCATTTTAAATTGCTAAATTAATTATAAAATTTTAAATTGGATATTAATAACCTACGAAAACAATAAAACTTATACTTGGATCATTTTTTCACTTTTAAGAATTCTAAATTGTATTTATACATTCAAGGGTGAAGCTTCTACTATTGGGGCCGATTTACTATTCATTACGATTCATTACTATTGATAAGGGTATGTTACTATTCATACATTAATATTCACTAAAAATTATTTTGATCTTATTAGACACTAAATTTCTTACCGATCACAACATTATAAGACAATTTTTTGAAATCATTTTACATTTTTTATTATTTACTGTTCACATAAATTTTTTATAATACCCTTTTTTCCAAAATTCATTAGTATTATGGATCTTATATACATTCATCCTACATTTATCTAGACATTGTAAATTCAAAAATTTTACCATAAAAATAAATAAAAATTTTATTTATTCCAAGGGATTATAAAAAGTATCTAATCCCTCGTTACATAGCCCATTATATCACATGCACATGACCTAAGTGTATGGTGTCCTATGTTGATAGAATCTTGGGTAGGCACGGACAACATTACTCAAGTGGTGATTACTATCAGCTTGAACATCCCCATTAAGAGATTCCATTCAAGCTTCTCATATTGAATCTCATCTTGGGCTTCATCCAGAGAAAAGCCCAGAGATACTAACTTATTCCCAAGCTCTGATAGATGGGCATCATACGGCCCAAGTCTATGAGATGAGGTCATCGACTCTTCTTTCTGTATTAATTAACCAAGATCACTGGTATTTATAAACAAAAATTTAACATAAAGAGTTTAGTTACCAACGGTCATATTGACCTATAATCATAAAACAGTCGAAACCCAATAGTCTTATTTAAGTACACTCAATTCCTTAATTAAAGGATTTAGTTATGTTGACTATAAAATAAAATAACACACAAATTTAGGAAACAATTATTATTCAAAAGTTCAGTTCGTTTCAACGACACCAAAAATAGAAATAAAAATTAACACCATAAGAGATTATGATATATATGTATATATATTAAAAAAATTCAATGTCTTCCATATCCTCCATTACAGGAAATGCTAATTTTATCATTTGTTACACATGACACGCAGTTTAAATTGCATCGCACATAATTTAGATATTAAACCAAATGTGAAATATTATTAAAATAAAACCATTTAATATAATACTTATAACCTGGAAATTAAATTGTAGATTATTAATTTTAATAAATAAATTAGTTTTATTAGTTTTATTATTTTTTTATAATTAATAGAAGATTAATTTAAAAGAAAAATTAAAATATTCAGAAAAATTGTATTTTTATTGAAGGAAGTTAAATCTTGAATTCCAAAAAAAAATTTAAAATTTTATTTTACAACATTTAGAAAAATTATTTGATTATGCATAATAAATTTTTGTGGTGATATTAAAAAATTTATGTTTGGTGTTTTTTGTGATTTTACTAATATATTTCATTTTTTGGTGAATAGTTAAAATACAAGATTTTAATCAAAATTATCCATTTCATTTAAATAATTTATAAGGGTAAATTATATTTTGAATATTTTTATACTAATTTTTGTTAAATTTTATATCATTTAATAGAATATAGGTCAATAGAATCATTTTTAAATTTATTTTTGATATAAAATCATTGTAAACGTTTGAATATTTTCTCTTTATAACACTCTCTTCTCATCCCTCATATAGGAGTAACATTAAATTAAAAAAGTTTAACTATATGAAATTAATTTTGAAATTATATTAAATATTTTTAGTCATTATTATTTATAATTTCAAATAATTTCAACATAATTTTTAACCAAAAAATTTGGAATGTTTTAGATAATGATTATTCCTTTTTAGGTAAAAATGGGTTAACCGATTGGTTAAACTAAAAAGATTCGAGTAAATATAACCTATAAACATGAATACAAAATATTTTATAGACATATTTATAAAATTAAATCTCATGGATATTTGATATAAATATTTATACCTATTTGACATAAGAAAAATTTCACAGAACTCAGTTATTTTAAAAAATACCATGTGTGTCTTCTCCCCCACCTATAATAGGTCACACATCCCCTCTCATCGTGACACCATAAAAACAATTTGTTTTGGAAAAAAACCTTCCACAATAAATTATCAACATACCACCTTCCATCATATTATAATTATATTGGGTATAATTCCATCCTACGAAGGCTTTAGTTAAAACCTGGGGAGGATATATAAAGAATAAGTAATGTTATTCAATGAGGATCATTGTTTTATTTCATTATCCACCTCCTTAAATTTTAGTAAAAAATTTCTGATATTATAAATTTATTAAATAACACATACTGGAATTTTTTATAAAAATTTCGTGACATAAAACCATCTCTAATTCTTTTAAATGGTGTAAAAAATCAACATTATTATACCACCTCATAAACTGATGTCATTCGTTCATCCATCACCACCTTTCATGGTTGGGAATAAATATGGATATAAAGTTAATATATTAAAATTTTAACATATTTATAAAATTGTAGTAATTATAACATATTCTTATTTTTTACATTTCATTCTGTAGGGATACGATAATGTCGCTTATGTGTACGGTGGACTACCGCCTCATGAAGTGATGTGATTCATCTTTTACTAAAGCTTAACATGGAATGTAATAAGGATATATTTAATGATTATATATGATATAAATGATATAATTATGATATTAATTAAATATTTTAATTCTTAAAACCTAATATATATCATTTTTGTGCTTACATTTTCACTCAAATAATGATGATAACATCATACATGTACATGTGGACCAACTCTTTCACGAAGCGATGTGACTCGATTTTCATCACCACACCACATTGATTCCATGTATAAATATATTTAATTAAATAAAATGTTATATATATTAATATTACCATTATTTAAATATAAAATACTATATACCTTTTTCAGAAATTATCATTTGAAAATTTAAATGTTACTCATGTGTACGTGCAGCCTATCGTCTCCAAGATTGTAACTTATTTAAATTTTCATAAACATATTTCATTGATGGTTTTGAAATTTTAATTGAATTAAAAATATAATAATTATTTCATAACTATTATTATTTTGGTAATATAACAATATAATGTGTGCAAGAACTGGATATTTCATGACAAAACACACATGGGAATATAAAGAAATTAACACCCTAAACAATGAAAATTAAGAAATGGTAGAAATGAACATATGATAAGATGTTGTAAATGTGTCATATTTGATATTATAAAAACCAATATTGTTATTTCATAAGTTAATAACATATTTAAAATCACTATACCAGAGTTTAAGTCACAATCAACCAAAATGATGCTTATGGAAAGGTATTTCTTAACTCAATTTCCACTAATAGGGTTACACTTATAATTTGTTTATTTTGTCATACTAAGATTATATTTGTAATTAATTTTTATTAGCTTAAGTACTATGTCCACTTTTTTATTTTTATTTAAAATTTATACACATATAAAATTAACTTATTAATTTTCACTTTAATGGTATGTTGAATTTGAGGGTTTATCTCACAATCTAATTCTAATAAATATTGTTTATTATTTATTATCAGTAGAATGATATTATAAGAATTTTTTTATGAAATTATTTATTTTTCATATCAAATGGTTATTAATTACATATTCAAGTAATAAAAACATGTTTTCACACATTCATAATTTAATTAACAAATATTATTTTTATGAAGATTCGACTTTATTTTTCTCTTCAGTCAAAAATATGTTCTCTTCCAAAACAATGTTTTCTAAAAATGTTTTCTGAACATTTTCAACACTCTAAAAATTATTTTTAAAAGTAATTTTCACCCATTTTTACTTTTTAAGGAATTTATTTAGAAGAATATTATGTAATTTTCAAACCAGAAATCATTTTCTTTTTTCTAAAAAAATGAAATGAATATTTTTGTTGTTTTCTAAACATGGAACTATTCTAAACCCTTCATAATGAAAAAGAAATGTTATTTTTAACTTTTACAGAATGTATGGAATGATATCCATTATCACTATCCTTTATTTGAATCTTTCATTTCATGATTATATAGATATTTTAACAAAAATCAATGTGATTTTATAAGTAAAGGATTTCAAAAAAAAATTAAAATGAATTGGATATTTTCTTTGATAAATTTTTCCGAGATATTATTATGGTATTAATATTATTTAATGAAATGAAACCTTTATTTTAAATTTGATACATTGGATATAATTACATATTTATATCATCCTTATTATTTATTTGGATTTTTATGATTTATTTTAATATGGATAGTCTATTTTTATACCATTTCATATATTATTGAGGATATTTTATGGTTATATTTATTAATTAGGGAAAGTATTCAAATTTCATATTATACTTTTTCAATATGAAAATTTATATTTCTCAGATTCATGTGAATTATGAACCAACCATATTATGTGATGGGTGGGGTCTTCTATATCCCTAAGATTCAAGTACAAAATTCATGACCGAAATCTATAGGCCAAATATGATGGGTTTCCACCCAGAGACATAAACTTTTGTAATGAAATATCTTTGTAGTGACTATATTGAGGATAGATCTGTATAGATCTGATGTTCGAAATAATGAATTCCATCCTTTTTATATAAATTATGGATATTTCATGTTATTTTTTTATTAGTATAATATTCGTGGTTATGTTTTCAAGAACATGTTACTAGATATATGGAGTTACTTGATCATTAATTATTCCCACCATATTATTATCGAGTTATTGATTTTATGTAATTTGATTCAATTACATAACATTCCATTTTTCTTATTATTATTGAATCTTGAAATCTTCCTCTGTACATAAAATTTACACAGAATTTTAGATCACTATTATTTTGTTTCATTTTCATTCCAATTCAAAAATTGTAATATTTTTCTTATGAAAGTATATGTCAGAGGGAATAATTCTATATTAAAAAGAATAATTTTTAAATTTGTGGTTTTGAAATGTAATGTGAAACTCAATTATGTATCTATTTACCATTAATACATTACTATTTAGTACTTTAGGGTGGAATTCCTTGAATCTTATTCCAATTTAATAATGTATTCACTGGTTTTGGGCTACTGGGTTTGGGGTCATGATAGTTGGTAGTAGAGGATGTTTCGTAGAAATATTGGGAATTATATTTTAGAAAAACATAGATTATGGATCATAAACCAATGATATAAATAGATGATATGTATATAAGAACATATTTATGTTTTGGTATTGTATATATCATTTGGTTTCTCCATAAGATACATAAATTCCTTGATACTATAGGTGGATGTATTTTAGGAATATTTGTACATGGGGGTAATAAATCTAAAAAGGGAACATTGTGATTAAACAAATAATCACCTTGTCCGTGTAAATGATCCTTACTATGTATTTGATTTGAATATTCTAAGGGTTATTTTTAGGATAATTCAAAAAAAATTCAAACCTTATAGAAGTATTTGAAAAAATATATATCCCCAAGGATACCTTGTTAATTGTTAATATATTATTATTAGTTCCACTAGATCGAATATCCTAAGAGTTGGTGAATCAATGTATTACATATTAAAACGACTGCCCCTTTTTATCTTGATTCACTGTTAAACATTTATTTTATATCTATTTCAATAATAAAAGTATTAATAGAAATTTAATCATGCCCGAGAAAAGGAATTTTGAAATAAAATCATTGTAAACTTTTCAAAAAAATTCTTCAAAAACCTAATTTCTCATCCCATATGTGGGATTCATTTTATATATTATTTTTACACTTATGTGAATTATCATTAGAAAATGGATTCCATATTTAGAATCATAATAATTTATATTTTATAACAATTTCACCATAATTTTTGACTAATATATATAGTGAATGTAGAAAAAAGTAATAAGAACAGTTTAGATAAAAATGGGTTTACTGGGGGTAAGCTAATAAGATAAGGGTAAAAATTTCCTATAACCGTGTATAGAAACTAATTGATAGAAATATTTTTAACCATAACACTATATGGTTCATTAATGTATATTTATAGACCCTTGTGACATATGAAGAATGTGGGATAACTCAATTCTTTTAAAAATTGGAGGGTGTCCTCTCCCCCACTTATAAAAGGCCACCCCTATCCTCTCTTCGTTACACCTTCAAATGTTATCAGAATTGAAAATACAAAAAAAATAACTTACCAACTTACCTCCCATCAAAATAGAAATCATTTATGTCCTAGAAAATCCATCCTAGAAACTCCTTAGTGTAAACATAAGGGTGATACCCGAACAAAATGTATTATTCTTCATTGAGAATCTTTAATTTATTTCCTTCTTGATGTCCTGGAAATTTTTTTAAACCATGATGATATAATATTATAATTATATTTAGTATACTAGGATTTTGGTATAAAAGTCCATAACCGAAAAAATCTCCACATCCATTAAATTAGTTATTAAATCATCATTTGTGTGTATGGTGGATTCCCACCTCACAAACTGATATCATTCTCTCTTCTATTCCACTATTCACGGTTTGGTATGATGAAAGATATGGAGAATATATATGATATTTATACTCTATTTATACCTCTAGATTTATTATAAAATATAAATTTTTTTAATTTCAATTTAGTTGTCACATGATAATGTTAATTGTGGTTATAGTGGATTTCCAACTCACGAAGCGATGTGATTTTTCCATCACTAATGATTGTCAATGAATATAATAATGTTAATGATAATTATTATATGTGATATACATTACATTTTTATGATATTTAAAAATTATTTATCATTCTATAAATATAATATATATCATTTTCTTTCTTACCTTTTGACTCAATTAACATTATAACATTGTTTGTGTACGCGTAGACCACCACCTTCACAAAATGATGTGACCCTCTTTTCATCACCACAACACATTGATGACATATATGAGTATATTTATGGAAATAATATGGTAGATATCATAATATTAAAATTATGTAATGATTATATATCTCATACCCCGTTTTTATAATTATCATTACAAAATGTAAACGTTACTCATGCATGTGTACAACTTACAGTCTCTATGATCATAACATTATTCATTTTTCATGACCATATTTCATGAATTTTTTTAAAATAATAATTTATGTAAAAATATGATAATTATTTCATTATTTTTTTATGGAGATGATATAAATATAAAATTGGTGAAAGAAACAAATCTTTCAAGATGAAACATGTATGAGAAAACATTGAAATTTACAAGAGAAATAATGAAAATAAATAAATAATATTAATGAATATGTGATAAGATGTTATAAAAGAATCGTATAAGATATTATAACTCTCATTATCATTATATTAAAATATAATAAAATTTTAAATGGAAATATAAGTCATTTAAAATAATGTTATATAAGAAAAAAGTTTGAGGTAAGGGATTTCTTAGCTATATTTTCACCCGTTGGTTTAAACTTCTACTTTGTGGTTTTTATATTACTTAGATTATGCGGGTAATTAAATTTTATTATATTATATTTTATTATACTTTTTTATGTGGATTTATTGTTGATACAGATAATCAATTCATTTATTAATTCTCACTTCAATATTTTGACCATTTTAAGGGTATATTTCATAATCTCATTAAAATCCAGATTTCATATTCTTGAATATTATTTGAAGGTAATTAGATGAAAATATAATAATAAACCCATTTAATTTTATTCTACACTTGTTATTCATTAAATGTTATTGTTACTATACCATATTTCTACTCATTGGTTTTTAAAATTTTTTAGAAAATATTTTTAAGAAAATCTAACTTTATTTCATTATTTAATCTGAAATATTGTTTCTTCCAAAACCAGGTTATCTATATATTTATTTGAAAATATTTATTTACATATTCAAGTTTATTTATCAAAGTAATTAACTACCTTTTTATACATTATAAAATGTTTTCAAATGAATATTATGTAATTTTCAATAAAATCTCATTTGGATTTTATCAAAAATGTAATGGAAAAGTTCTTGTCCTTTTATGTACATGAAAATTTGCTAAACTTTTTATAATGAAAATGGAATGTTATTTTCAAATTTTATGAAATTTAATGAATTTAATTCCATCTTGACGATCATTTCATTAAACCATAATTTTCATGTTTATGTGGATATTTGAATATAAAGTAATTTTAAAACTGATTTTAAATAAAATGGATTTTCAAATAGTTTTTCAAAATTAAAAGTTAATTTCCCTAAATAATGATTTAAAATATAATTTTTGATATTTATATTCATTAATGATGTTAACCAATGTATTTTACTTATGAACCAATAGATACATGTTGTATTTATATTAACCATAATCTTTATCTATATGGTTTATGATCAGTTTCTCTATAGATGCACTATTTTGTTACCATTCACCATATTATTCTGGATGTTTTATGGTTATGATTATGTATTGGGGAATGTAATCAAATTCAGTATTCTGGGTTTTCAATATAAATTTATATATTTTTTATATTTCTCCCCTCCAGAAGAAGAATTTATTGGGTTTAGTATGTGATGGTTGGGGCCAATTATAGCCCCTTGATGGATTAGTGGGTCTCACGAGACAAATTTGTTGACAAATCAAATGGTTATCTATCCACAGAATTAAAATTTATAGAGGATATATCATGATTGTAACTATTTTTTTTATAGATCATGATAATTTAGACGAGCAACATTTTTTATTCCATCGTTATGGAATGAGTTATTGAAATTCCATGTGATTGTTAGTCTATTTTTATTATCCATGGTTAGGTTTTCAAGCTGATGTTTCAATTTATATGGAATTAACTTATCATTATTTATTCATTCCATATTATTTTTACATTTTTTGTTAATTTCAAGTGATTCAGTTACAAATGATTCCATGTTGATTTTATTTATGGATTCATGATAGCTTCCACTATGCCTAACCCTTATTGGGAATTTGATCTCACCCTTATTTTTTTACACACCCCTTGAATAATTGATATTTAATAGGTATAATATGAAAATTTATTCTATAAATAATAATTTTATTTTGGAAAAAGAATATTTTATAATTTGTTTTTCAAATGTAATGTAAACACAATTATATATAGATATTTCAAGAACTAAAATACAATATGGTATATTATTATTGTATTCCTTTTATATTATTCCAATGTAATAAAACATGCACTTTCTCTAAGATGTTATGGTTAGAGTCATTAATAAACTATGTTATGTAATTTTAATATATAGTTATTCAAGGGGAAAGAAAATTAAGGCAAAAATAGAATAAATTATGTCCCAAATAAATATAGATAGGGGTTAATTAGAGTTATGTAAGGCTAAACTATAGTTATGTTAGGAAGATATAATTTTAAATATATGTAAACTAATGTTAATTGAGGGTAAATTTATTGCACCTAAATTTTAATTTTCAATCTTATAATTGGTTCATTTATGGTTCTCTGGATTTCCCTCAGGAACTGAGAGCAATGTGTCTAAACTGTTTAGGTAATTTTCTATTTATTTTTTGTATAGATTTTTTCCTTGGTATTTCCTTGTATTTAGGGGAAAATGGAAAATTTTGACCCTACAATAGGTGGCGCAGGGTTGGTTCATGGTTTGGGGAAACCATGCACCTTTCCCAGGAAACCATGCAGCTTTGTGTCATTTTGGGATAGAGGTGAACCAAATAGTTTTAATAATGTTTTGAGACCATGAGGGATAATATTATGGTATGTCCCTATTAGACAGATATGTGATTGTGATTTATTCATGGATTTCTAAACCGTTTGAGATGTCTAGGCCATTAAAAATCCAAAAGTCCCCTTTTTATCCACTCTGGAATTAGCTTCAAAACTCCCTTGCATGAACCATTCATCATCCCCTACCCTAGGAGAATCCCACTCCTCTTACTGTCTTCCTTGGGATCCATTTATTTGGGGGATTTTATTTGGTTTCTTCAAATAATCTCTAATTAACCGGTTTCTCCATAAGTTCATCCTTCTTTTCTAGGGTTTCTTCTCTTCTTTCACGGGGTTTCATATCTCTATAAGTTTGGGCAGTCTTTTAGGATTCAACATCATTCATTAGGGTCCAATATTAATGTTTATTATTTGATCTATATCTTATAAGGTATTATGATGGTGGGGTAATGTTTTTGAACCAATTTCTATATGTTTCTACACTTGAGGAAGGTGGTTCCATGCCCTAACATTATTGAATGATTTTAATATGGTTTATTGGTTAATTACATGTTCCATATGATTTATTTTTTTTATACAAAAAATGTATTGGAATGCTTTGACATGATTTTGTGACAGAATTGAAATTTTATATTGTGAAATGGTTATGTTTTTTTGTGCCATGTGGTTGTTCTTCTTTAATGTGTTTTATGATTTGTTGAAGGGTTATAAATGTATTATTAAAGCAACCTAAGGTATAAATTAGTTAAAAATTATTTTTTTAATGGAATACTTTGGAATATTAGATTTTGTGTTGAAATTTCCATATAAATCATAAATTGATTAAAAAATGGGAAGAATATTTTAAAAATGAACATAGATTATGTGTTGATTTGAAAGGGCCTATGCCCATGGGATTGGATGATCAATTGTTTTCATTTATTATTCTCTTCCAAATTGGTATTTATGAAATTAATTAGTAATTGTAAATGTATTTGATAATGGTTTTATTGTGTATAAAAAGAGAAAGTGGTTTTTTTAGTGGAAAATTGTGACTTCCCATTGAATTTACAATGTTTGACACATGTATATGAAATTGGTGATCTATGTGGCATGTGAAAATGATTTTATGAAAAATGGAATCCCATGTATCTTTATGAGATTACTAGATCTAGTATGCTTGTTATTTAGAAGGGGAAAATCCCAGTTTCACATAGCATAACTGAGGCATAAAACACTTACTAAACAATGATGATGTTTGGAGACCATTAGGCCATTTGGTGGTCCCTACCTAGTGGCTCGTACATGAGAAAGGTCTGGGTTGGGGTTACTCTACCATATTTCACCAAGTTAAAATGTTCTACAATCTCACTCGAGTTGTATTTCCCTTAGGGGCATACCTATGAATCTCACTTGTGACATGTGGATTGTTTGATGTGGTTTCATCCATTGATATATGGTTAAAATTGTGTTTATATTTCTATATTAAATTTCAATGAATTTCTATATTAGTAAAAGCTCCCTTTTTGGATTTCTACCCTTAGAAGTGTTATTTTGAAAATGGTTCCTCAGATAAATGGGTTACTATTATATTGTTCCCTTGAAAATGGTTTTCCACTAGAATATTTTCCTAAATACATTCCATGGTATTTTTCAGTAAAATTGATTTATTAATTGTCTTTTGATGTTATGGAATGGAATCTCTTTGTTGGGTGGAATTATACTAGGATTTGGATCACACCCAATATAAACCTTTCGGTGTGTGTTTATTTTGTTTTGTGTGACCCAAGTAAAGGCATTGTGTGTTGTGATGATGATATTAGATCTAGATTCTAGTGTTCCATATCATAAATGCGATAGTGATGATGATATTAGTCTATTTTTATTATCCAAGGGTAGGTTTTCAAGCGGATTTTTCTATTTATATGGAATAACCTTATCATTATTTATTCATTCCATATTATTTACACATTTTTTTGTTAATTTCAAGTGATTCAGTTACAAAAGATTCCATGTTGATTATATTTATGGATTCCTGACAGCTTCTACTATGCTTAACCCTTATTGGGCATTTTATCTTGCCCTTATTATTTTACATTCCCCTTGAATAATTCAAGTTTAATAGGTATCATTTGAAAAGTCAGTCTATAAAGAATAATTTCAGTTTCTAAAAGGAATATTTTATATTTTTTTTCAAATGTAATGTAAACACAATTATATATCGATATTTCAAGAACTAAAATACAATAAGGTATATTAGTATGTGATTCCCTGTATATTATTCCAATGTAATAAAAAATTCACTTTCTCTAAGCTATTGTGGTCAGAGTCATTACTAAACTATGTTATGTAATTTTAATATATAGTTATGCAAGGGGAACGAAAATTAAGGCTAAAATAGAATTATTTATGTCCCAAATAAAGCTATATAATGGTTAACTAGAGTTATTTAAGGATAAACTATAGTTATGTTAGGAAGATATAATTTTAAATATGCGTATACTAAAGTTAATTGAGTGTAAATTTATTGCACCTAAATTTTAATTTTCAATCTTGTAATTGGTTCATTTATGGTTCTTGGGATTTCCCTCAGGAACTGAGAGCAATATGACTAAATTGTTTATGTAATTTTCTATTTATTTTTTGTATAGATTTTCCCTTTGTATTTCCTTGTATTTAGGGGAAAATAAGAAATTTTTACCCTACAATAGGTGGCGCAAGGTTAGTTCATGGTTAGAGGAAACCATGCGCCTTTACCAGGAAACCATGCAGCTTTGTTTCGTTTTGGGATAGAGGTGAACCACACAGTTTTCATTAAGTATTGAGACCACAGGGGATAATATTGTGGTGTGTCCTTCTTATACAGATACTTGATTACTATTTATGCATGGTTTTCTAAACTGTTTGAGATGTCTAGGTCATTAAAAATCCAAAAATCCCCTTTTTATCCACTCTGGAATTAGCTTCAAAACCCCCTTGCATGAACCATTCAGCATCCCCTACCCTAAGATAATCCATTTCCTCTTATTTTCTTCCTTGAGCTCCATTTATTTGGGGGATTTTATGTGGTTTATTCAAATAATATCCAATTAAGATGTTTCTCCATCAGTTCATCCTTCTTTTCTAGGGTTTCATCTATTATTTCTTGGGGTTTGATATCTCTATAAGGTATGGTGGTATTTTACGATTGAATATCATTCATTAGGGTACAATATTAATGTTTATTATTTGATATATATCTTATAGGTTATTATGATGGTGGGGTAATGTTTTTGAACCAATTTCATTTTGTTTCTACACTTTAGGTAGTTGGTTCCATGCCCTAACATTATTGAATGATTTTAATATGCTTTATTGGTTAATTACATGTGCCCTATGATTTATTTTTTTGATGCAAAAAATGTAATGGAATGTTTTGACAAGATTTTGTGATAGAAATGAAATTTTATACTGTGAAATGGTTATGTTTTTTTGTCTTCTATGTGGTTGTTCTTTTTCAATGTATTTTATGATTTTTTGAAGGTTGATAAATGTATTATTAAAGGAACATAAGGTATGAATGAGTTAAAAATTATTTTTTTAAAAGGAATGCTTTTGAATATTAGATTTTGTTTTGAAATTTCGTTTTAAATAATAAATTGATTAAAAAATGGGAAGAATATTTTAAAAATGAAAATGGTTTATGTATTGATTTGAAAGGGCTTATGCCCATGGGATTGGATGACCAATTGTTTTCATTTCTTATTCTCTTCCAAATTGGGATTTATGAAATTAATTAGTAATGGTAAATGTATTTGTTAATGGTTTAATTGTGTTTAAAGGGGAAAGTGGTTTTCTAAATGGAAAATGGTGACTTCCCATTGTATTTACAATGTTTGACACCTGTATGTAAAATTGTTGATCTATGTGGCATGTTAAAATGATTTTATAAAAAATGGAATCCCATGTATATCTATGGGATTACTAGATCTAGTATACTTGTTATTGAGAAGTGGAAAATCCGAGTTTCACATAGCATGATTGAGGCTTAAAATACAAACTAAATAATGATGATGTTTGGAGACCACTAGGACATTTGGTGGTCCCCTCCTAGTGGCGCGTACCTGAGAAAGGTTAGGCCTGGGGTTACTCTACCATAGTTCACCAAGGTACAATGTTCTACTATGTCACTCGAGCTGGATTTCCCTTAGGGGAATACCTATGGATCTCACTTGTGACAGGTGGATTATTTGATGTGTTTTCATCCATTGATATATGGTGAAAATTGTTTTTATCTCTCGGTATTAAATTTCAATGAATTTTATATTAGTAAAAGCTCCCTTTTTGGAAATTTACCCTTAGAAGTGTTATTTTGAAAATGGTTCCTCAGATAAATGGGTTACTATTATATTGTTCCCATGAAAATGGTTTTCCACTAGAATGTTTTCCTAAAAACAGACCCATGTATTTTTCATTAAAATTGAATTATAAATTGTCTTTTGATGTTATGGAAATGAATCTATTTTTTGGATGGAATTATACTAGGATTTGGATCACACCAAACATAAACCTTTGGGTGTGTGTGAATTTTGTTTTCTGTGACCCAAGTAAAGGCATGGTGTGTTGTGAGAATGATTTTAGATCCAGATTCTAGTGTTCCATATC
This sequence comes from Viscum album, assembly GCA_963277665.1. NCBI lineage: Eukaryota > Viridiplantae > Streptophyta > Magnoliopsida > Santalales > Viscaceae > Viscum > Viscum album. The sequence continues at coordinate 1,493,430,959 of OY728151.1, read as the reverse complement.
ATATAGGTGATAGTGATGGTGGATTAAGGGATATGTCCATCATGTTTCATAGATATTCCTCAGTTATTTTTGTGGTTTATCTTTTATTTTTGTACTCTTTTTATTTGTGAATTTTTAATAACAGTGAATCTAAATTTTGATGTACCTTGTTTGGTTATAGTTTTTTATTATTGTGTTTTCGATTATTGTTGGACCATTTTTTCTTAAAATGGGTTAAATCATTCCGAATGATATTAGTGATACCCATAATCTTTTTTCTAGCCTATCAGAATTGAGAATACCCATCAAGACATGACACAGGCTTGGACAGGTGTTGGGTTGGATAAAAATCTTGCTTGGTTCATGTCAAAATGGTGTCAGATTAGGTCATTCTATTTTGGTTTCATGTAAATTGGGTAAGCGTTTGTATTGATAAGATCTAGGATTTTTGAGACATGTTGTACTTATTATGAGTAGGGTGTCTTGCTAGCAAACCTCAAGACGAGACTCAAGTTTCCATGGGAGTTAGGTTTCATTCATTCCTTTAGTTCTTGTGTGTTATTTGTGTTTTTAAATGTAATGAGAGTTGGGATGATAGTCTCAGTGAGCATGTTGGTCATGTATATCCAAGTGGCATTGGATACATGATCATAGAATACTCTTGTTTATAGTGGTCTGATTGGTGTATAGATTCCAACCATATGTTGTATTCACCCATAAAAACTAGTTTCCTCTTAATAATTAAATTGAGTGTTCCTGGGTTCTGAAAATTGTTTTCAAAACCCCAGTTTTGGAAATATTGAAAATTGTATCTTCAAGTTGAAATTGTTCAGTTTTGGGAATATAGAAAATAAATTTTAGAATCATATTGAAGGAAGCATTAGTGATGTTAATTTTTTAAAAAATATTTAAAAATATATAGGGTAGAGATTAAAATAATTGGATTTTCATAATTAAAATTTGTGGCTTATTGAAAATATATTGTTTAGAAAAAATAAAGTATTTTAAGGTGGGGTTTGGATAATAAATTTTATGAGTTGTTTTTTGAGCTGTTAATAATTTTTAATGGGATGTGAAATTTAAAGAAATTGAATAATGGGTTGCATTTTCTTGTCTTGAAAAGTGTAAAGGATTTCTTGACCTATGGTATTTCCATGAGTGACCACATGCATATATATCCATAGACGGTCATGTACATAAGCTGATGGGTTATCAGTTTGGCACGAGAATATAAATTCATGATACTCAATTAAATACCATTTGTGAGTGTGAAACCCACCATGATTTTATCTTTAATGGATATTTTAAGAGAAGGTGTCATGATTTTATAATCACTAGTTGTGTGGTTTGTCTCCTAATTATTGGTAATGTCACCTGTGAGTTGTTTTGAGTTTGATAACTCTCTGTGTTGAATTTTTATTATTTTTTTGATATTTTCAATGATTTGTTTTTGGGAAAATTTTAATGGTTTCTTTTGAAAATTGTTCTGGAAATCCTTTGAGTTGGTTTCCCTTGTGTTTTCAAAGTTTGTGTGTGGTATGCTTAGGTAGATGGACTAGTTTTATTGGGTCCAATGTTACATTGGTGGCTAGTGTACACCCCCATAAAGAATCTATTCACATTCAATGTGTAGACACATGTGCTTCAAAATCGGTATACCCACTAGTTGATAATCACATGTTATCTCTTCTCATGTATCAAAATGGAATCCACCTCCCTTCCCCGGTTAAGCGAACACTCTCGAAGAGGAATATTGGATGCATGGATTAAAACAAAACCTAGATATCATGATTTTCTTGAGTCATCAAAGGTGATGTTTTCCACCTTTAAAAATGGATGTATGGCCTGGAAATGGTTAAGGGAATTCTAGTAATCGGAATTGTCTGGAAGCTCTTGGTAGTGGTTGTCGTATAAAAAAGTCATGTCGATATTGGACCAGTTTCTTTATAGTGTAGGGTCATATTGTGCCATTTTTGTGTAGATATGTATTATAAGAATACTTTCGGTGCATATGTGAAAATAATGTGTGGATAAGGGATTTGTTTATGATATCATACCTTGAATGAATTTATGTTTGTAATGATCATGTGTGATGATGTTTTATGTTGTTTAATTTTGGCTCCAAATGTAAGAGTTGGATTGTGACTATTTTGGGAACTTTTATTTCAAAAAATTGTGTTTTCCTTTTTCAAGCATCAAAATTATCCAATCTAAATGGAATTTTATTTTTTGTGTTATTTTTTCCTCTTATTCATCATTCATAGTGAAATATGTTGATGCTTGTGCATCTCCTATATCCTTATCATGGTGAAAGTGTTATGTTGGGTCACGTGAGTCTCATGGGTTGTTATATCCTTTTGGTTCTTGGTGGAATTATGTGTGGTTACTCATAGAACCAATGAATATATGATGATCGGGGATTGTCATCTTCGGGCGATGATAGAGGAGATGCTTCAAACATTAGTGCTCCATCCATAGGAACTAAAGTGATTATTTCATGAAATCAAGAACACCATGGGTGTAAGGGACATTGGGATATCTTTTTTTACCAGTGTCAAAAGTGGAGACAATTTAAAAATCATTCAAAGATATTTCTTTTTCAATAGTCTGGTTTTGTGGAATTGAATAGGCATTAACCCCTAAGTGTGTCTCATGTGGTTTAGAAGTTCCTCTTTGTTTCTAAGGATGTGGGGTGAACTCATATCCTTGAAATTCCCTTTTTTTAGGTTTCGGGATGGGTATCACTATTTTATTATTCCTGTGTTGTGGTACCTCATTAGTTGTTTTCGGTTATGGATCGTACTGTGGGTGGGTATTTACATCATCTGGTTTCCCACCCTATAGTGGAAGTTTGTAGGCATATGTGGGATGTTCTGGGTTATCCCATGTCAGCTTCCCATGTTTATCTATTCTAGTGGGTTATGTTTGTTGGTTCTCATGGTGGGAAGACCCACCATAGGTCTCACATCCTTTCAGAGTAAATTAGTTCTACCTTGTTTTAAATAGTGGGTAGTCTATCCGTACCTCCATGTGTTGATAATTTTTTTATGTTTTCTGTGATGGATTGGAAATGGGAAGTCCTGTTTGGATATATCCTTATTTTACTTACTCTTATAAGTAAATGTGGATATTTAGGAATTCTCCAAATGCTATTATTTGAATAAATAGTTTCAAAAGTTTTTTTTCGAGTTTTCCAATGTTCTTCCAAAAAAAATTTCGGTTCATTTGATATTTTCATTTTTGAGTAATATGATTTTTTTAGAAATTAATGAGGTGTTTTCTTCTCTAGAAGTTCGATTATATGGTTTTGAGACTTAGTTTTATTAATAGATCAATTGGAGTTGTTGTAGTCTTTTTGGGGGTATAAGGCGTATTGTAGGGAGACCATTCTGGCCTCTTGACTTCAACTATGTGAACCAAATTTTTTTTTGTTCTTACATTCTTCTCCTTTTATGCGTTGGAAATATCATGAAGCTATGTAAGAGTATCGTTTATTTGTTTTTATATTAAGACTTATTGGGGATTTTGAGGGTTATAAAAATATTTGATGGGGAGAATTATCACACTCAGGTTTTTATTTTATTTCTTTGAAATAGTTGATTTGTGTGCTTCAGGTTTTCCCTTTGGAATCGGGTCTCATGGGTATGAATTTTTGAGCTAATATAATTATTTTTATATCTTTTCCTCATGGGTTTTCATTGTGTTTTTTGGAGAAAAATATAAAATTTGGACCCCACTACAACTGTCCCAGGATTGATTCATTGTTAGGGGAAATTGTGCCCCATTCTTTTAAAACCATGAGACTATGATTCATTTTAGGAAAAAATAAAACTTCAAGATTTACACACTATTTTGAGACTGTGTGGGCTAACCAGGAACCATGTCCCTCATAGATAGGGAGGGGTTCATGGTCACCACAGGGGTTTTCCAACTATATAAGAAAATTTTGTGTAATATGTACATTATTAAAAACTAAAAAATATCCCTTTTTTCCTATCATGGTTATAATCCAAATCCTAGTTGCTCAACCTATTCAGCATCCCCATCCCGAAGTTCCTCCCTCTCCTACCCTTGGCTCCCTTGGTCTCCCTTCCTTTGGTGGATTTTATGTGGTTTCATCAAATAACCTTCATGTAAAGGTTTTCTCTCACATTCCTTCCATATTTTCAAGGGTTTCTCTTCATTTTATTACGGTATCATATCTCTTGTAGTTTGGGTGGTATTTCAGGGTTGACTCTCATTCATTATGGTTCAATATTTATTTCTAGTGGTCGATCATTCCTTGATATGGTTTTGTGGTGGTGCAGTTGTTGTTTTATACTAATTTCCAAAAAATTATACACTTGAGGATGGTTGTTCCGTGACCTAGCTTTGTGGGATTATTTTAATATTCTTTCATGGTCATATATATGTGCTATATAATTTAATTGAGTGGGTTGAAAAATGTTTTATAAGGGTTTTACATGATTGTGTGATATATATAAATTTGTACACATGTAAATGGTTATATTTTTGTGTTTGTGTTATTGTGGTGCTTCTTGGAAGTGTTTTATGATCTGATGAAGGGTACAAAATGTGTTTTCAAAGTCACTTATGAAGAAAATTAATTTGAATGTCGGGTATTAAAGGAAAATTTATTACTTTAGCATATTATATTTCTTGGTTCTCTTTTGATATAAACCATAAATTTATTAAATGATGGGATTAGTATTTTATAAATGAACATGGTTTATGTGTGTATTTTAAAGGGTTTTTTCCATTAATTTCATTGATCAATGGTGTTTTTTTCTTTTGATTTCCCAAATGTTGATTTATGAATTCTGGAAGTGATGGTATGTGTATTCGAAAATGGTTTTGGTGTGGTAAAAGTGGAAAGTGGGATTCCTTATGGAAAATGGTGACTTCCATTTTTATATATAATGTTTGACATTTGTATATGAATGTGGTTATATGTGTGGCCTGTGAATGTTATTTTGAGCACAAAATGTTATCCTGGTTATGTTAGTATGATGGCTAGATCTATAATACATGTGATTCGGAATTGGAAAGGACCAGTTTAACTTATCATTATTGATGCTTACAACACAAAATAAACTATGATGATGATTGGAGACAACTATGTCATTTGGGTGTCCCCTCCTAGCGGCTCATGCAAGATAAATGTAACTCACTTACCATTCAATCCCAAAGCTGAGGTATTATTTTATTACATTGGAATTATTACAAGGAAAAAGTCATGAAGGAATAATTTTTTTAGAAGTATTGTAACCCAAATAACATAAATGATACCCCAAAAATTTAGGGGAAAAAATAAAACATGCTACACAATCAACTAAAAAACTGCATACTCAATATCTTATTCAAAGTTCACTTCTTCATAACATGGGGAAATTAAAAAAAATAAGGCTGATCTCAAAATATCAAAAAAGGTAAATACAACAGAATAAATAATGAATCAATCTATATAGAATGTTAAATAACTAATTACACATTCAATTTATATAAATTGATATGTAATAATTAATATGTCAATGTAATAAACTAAATTCCATGCCATAAAATAATACACTTTGATTGAATTGAATCCATAGATATATCAATGAATAGTATCATTGATATATAAATAGTAAAAATAATTGGGGGAAATTATTTATTAGTGGATTTAATGTATAAAGAACATGAAAACCTACACTTTAAATACCTTTCAAAATAATTTTTAAAGCCACATATAGAATCTTGTTTAATTTGGTCAACTTATTTTTCTCCTGAGAACCTCTCGATGCATCGAGGATCCATATAATGTCTGTGCTTCACCCACCATCGCCAATCCAAAGAATTCATCAAATTGAATAATAAAAATACATAAAATTACTTATAAAATGGCCATATTGTATGAGGAATAAATATTGGTCAATAAATCATCAAATTATCAAATAACAGTCAAAGTAGACACAATATGTTAAATGGAATAAAATTTCGGCAATACTAATATCCATTGTATGAGAATAAAAATTTCAAGTAAATTTATAAAGATAAATTATTATAATAATATAAAATTTTCAATATAATTTCAAAAATCACAAAATTAATTTAAAATTTCATAAATAATCATTAAAACATTATTGAAGTGAATGATTCTTAAACATTCGAAAGTGTCACATACCACATTGAAACGTTTATATCATACTACCCTATAAGGAATGAAATTAAATGAAACTTACAATATCAGGAGATTAAGTATATTAATGATATAATATTTCAAAATGATGTATATAAACAAAATAAATTTTCATTGGATCATAAGAAAAAAAAATTCACAATGGATCGAAAATTGAGATGAAATTCACTTACTATAAATTTCTTTTCTTTTGTATTATCTTAATCCAAATTTATAATGGTTCTAGATAAGTTAATAACCTATAGTAGAACAACAATAATTTTTTTAGTTTCATATATCAACTTTTTAAAATATCTAACTAAATTTTTCATATCAATCTTTCATTATTTTCATTATTATGGGTATTAATTGTGTAGTTTTAACATTTATGTTTTGACTTGTAACTTGTTATTCCAATTACATGGATCATGATTTCATGATACAAAGAATGAGAACAATTATTTATATATCATATATATTCATTACATATGTATTTATAATAATATATAATGTTTAGAGGTATTAAATGAAATTCACCATTCATAGAGACGGTAGGTCGTACGTATGCATGAACGCTACATTGATTTCATTATCATATTAAATGGATAACTAGTAAATTATATGTATGTATATTAAAATTATAGAATAATTTTTATTTTATATATTTTACATAGATTTATTAAAATTATCCTTAATATTTTCTATGTATAGCATGAATGAGTCACATCGCTTAAGGGGGTTGTATTCCACACTTCCACAAACAAAAGCTATCATTTTGACACAAAATGGAAATTATAATGATATGTGTTTTAAAATAATTAAATAAGATTAAATAAATAATTAATATTATATGAAACATATATAAATATATTGTATATCATATTGTCCAACATGGCTAATGGTAAAGGAGAAATGAATAATCATCATTTTGTGAGTCGGTAGTCCGGCGTACACTTAAATAGTATGATTGTTACCCATTAGATGGATTTTTTCGTATGTGTATGTATAAAAAATAAGATAAAAATATACTATTATATTGGGGATAATAATTTTTTTTATTATATTGTAATAATGATAATTTAGGGAGTGTGTAATGCAAATAAAATTATAGAGTGATAGGAAATATGTTACCTCATAAACGGGTCAATCCTTTTGGTTTGCAGCAAAAGGATTCCTTGTATTACATTATTCCAAAAGGGAGGGCTCAATGATTTAGTTAGCGATTTTTGGGAGATATTTTGGCGGAATTTTTATGAAGATAATTGGTTTGAAATGTGTGGGTTGGTGCGAGGAATAGAGGCCTTTTATAATGGAGGGGGAGTGACACTCTTGTAATATTTTAAAAGAAATAACCCCAGCCATGTTTTTTTATTATATGTGGATATATAATGGTCTTAATTATGTCCAAGTGTGTATAAGGATGATATATGTCCATAAAATTCATTTTTTAGAATATTATAGGTCATTTATTTCCTTAATGTTATGGTTTAGTCCCCTGTTAATCTTCATTTATCCTTAATTGTTGTAATTAATTTTAATTACATTCAATAATATTTTTTGTAAAAAAACTATGTTGAATATATTATAAATTATAATTTATTATTATTCAAAATATGTAGTCCATTTTTCAAAATTCCAATCACATAAGTGATAGAAATTAATTTAAATTTAATCCCGTAGTGGGGATGATAATTTGTTTTTTTATGGTAAAAATTATGCTATGTTTTTATAGTCACATTCAATGTCAAATTAAATCTAATTACCTAAATTAGCTCAATTAATAATAATTTTTTCTAATTAAACTTTAAAACAAATTTTAAATATAATTTTACTTTATAAATATATAAGATGAAAAGGATGTTTTGAATGAAATTTAATTATTTTCCATTATTCATTAAAAATAAATTTGAATAGAAATTTACCAAAAATTTACTCTAAGATTATTTGTATGTTTATATTGAAAATATCAAAAATATTACAACATATATAATTTATAGAAGGGTCAAAATTTAGATTTAAAATGAGTTCACCATCAAAAGGCGCCAAAACAACATTTAATAAAAAACTGTATTTTTTGTGTATTGGGATTGTTCTTATTTACTATCTATCAGATATGTTGAATGATTATAAAAAAAATTTCAGTTAATATATAAAATATAAATTTAATTAATATCATTCATTAATTTAAATATTTTTAATTTGATAAGAAAAAACACTTTTTTGTGTATAAAAAAATATTATTTCTTTAATATTCAACTATTTTATATGTTTATTTATTATACAATGTTAACATATTAATTAATTTTATATTTGGGAAACCCATATAATTTCAAAAGTTATTTAATAATTTTTATATCCTCTTATTTAATGTCCTATTTGTATCATTATATATTAAATAATAATATCATAATAATATATTATTGTATGGTAAAACTATGTCTTTCATGTAATGTATGATTTTTAATAATGTAGCTTTTGTGTGTACTGAAACATAACTCATTTTAACATGAATTTATAAATATAGAATATATAAAACAAATTTGAAATATTAAGTATATTTTAAAGTATCTAGTTATTATATACCCTTTTTCACTTGGAGTCATGGGTTGTGCATGTTATTGATAATAAGGCTCTTACTTTATAATTTTTTGGAGTTACATTATCCCCACCTAAAATAAACTACGTCCTCGTAATTTAAACAGGATATTTGTGATATAGGGATCGAACATAAACCATTTTTGAAATACCCACTTTATAAAAAGGGTTAATATAGAATCTTCTAAATAAGCAAGAAATGGAGGTACAATAATCAAGTAACTAGGTTCACTAATAAGAGAGAAAATGTGGGAAATGGATACATGGATACATAAGAAAAATCCAAAAATAATTCAACATTTGATCTCGAATCATTAATGAAAGTATTAACTTTCTATTGAATGATTTTTCTCTATGACATTCAACATATGATCTTAAATCCTTAATGAAAAATTACTACAGTACCCTAACCATATATTCCAAAATTATTATAACTAGTATGTTGATAATAAAATATTCAAATGAAATAATTATTGAATTGGTTCAATAATAATTTATATTCATATATATTAGTATCAAAACATAATAATTATTCAATTTCATCATGTGGGATATTTTTTATTGACACTTAATACATTCATTTTCATAGTGTCCTATCTTCTTGCATATATAATATGAAATATTATAATTTTTACTAAGGTTTTCAGTATAATATCATTACATAATTACATTGTACATTTAGTTCCACATATGTCCTTCTTTGGTCTAGAAGTTACCCTAAATATTAGGGCATTGACTCAAGTAATTCCACAGTCCCCAACATTTTATGAAAATAACTTTAAATGGACTCACATGATTAGTTTCATTTCTTTCCACCATACTCTTCATATTTCCTCAGAAAACCATTATTTTCTTCTTTCTCAGACATAAATAATATTTTTATTCTATTGATCACATTCCTTGCTATCTCATTCCACACTTCTCACATTACTAAAATCTAACATTATTTCTATTACAGTTTCCACCACTTGTGATCTTAGAAAACACCATTATTCTCCTCTTTGGTGTGTTCAGGAGTTGGTAACGTTAAATATTATTAATCATATTTTGGGAAAACTAATTTCTCATGCACATGACATTCTTCACTCCATTCAATAGGTAATCTGGTATCAAATTTTCACCAACATGTTCTTCTGGATTGATATTAACATGAATCCTTACTCTTCCAAAAATTGACTAAAACTAGAAAGAATTGTGTGATCAATAATATTTTTATTGAGAAATGTATATAATAATTTATATGATATATAAATCATGAAAACTTAATTTTTAATATAAAATTACTTTTTCTTAAACTTGATCATTCATGTTCATTATCAATTAAAATTCATTATAATGGTTTATAAAGAAAGGGTGTATTATCTAAATCATATCGCATAAGAGTATAAAATAAGGTGTGTAGTCAGGAATATTCTCATATACCAGGATAGCCTTTCTAAGGCATGAAATATTATTTTAGTGTTTTTACTCCAAGATAAAATTGAATAAGAACCACAACCACTTGTATTATACAAACATGGATGTATTTCTAAGAATAAACACATAATATCTACATTACCAAAATTCTAGTATTTTCTTATATACATGTCTTGAAATTATCTCCTAGGATTTTGGTCCCTAATTATTCTTTTCTAAATCTAGTTTTGATGGTTTCTTGTATATTTTCATTGATACCAATAGTAACTCCCGAACCCCAAAAGCCCGAATCTAGTGCATTGTTTTATTACATTACCATTATATAAGGAATAAAATCCCAAAGGACGGATTAGTTTAGAATTATTGTAATGTCATATTAAATACATTATACCCATAAAACATTGGAAGGAGAAAAATAAATCATGATATAAAACAAACTAAAAAAGCTGTAGCCTTGAAAACTTATTCAAAGTTCTCTTCTTCATAACATATGGAATGAAACATAACAAGGGAGACCTCAAATTCTAAGTAAGGATACATACAAAGGAATAAATAATGAAACAATATTTATGAAAAGTTAAATAAATAATCACACTTTCTATTTATGTAACTTTTCATGGAATAATTAATATGACCGTGTAGGAAACGTAAACACATTCTATAAATCAATAAACTAGGAATGAATTACATCCATATATCTGTTGATGCAATTTCGCATGCATAAATAATAATTCAAATATTTATGGAAATAATTTATTAATTTACATATTGTATAAGTCACATGAAAACATATACCATCAAGACCTTCCAAAATATGGTTTAAAACTATAGAGAGGACCCTATTTAATTTGGCCAACTTATTCATCTCGTGAGAACATGTCGACACATCGTGGAGCAATATAATGTCTGGGATATACCCATAATTTAAAATCCAAATAATTCCTCATTTATAATAATTAAAATAAATAATATTCAATATCAAATAATTGTATTTTTTGAGAAATACATACTTATCAATAGTTCCCCAAATAATCAAATAGTTATCAAACTAGATGTTGTATTTTAAATGGTATATTATTTAGGAAAAACTAATATCCATATTATTAGAATATAGATATTCAAGTATATTTATAATGAAAAATGATAACAATAATGTGAATTTTTAAATATAAATTAAAAAATAACAAAATTAATTGAATATTTCAATGATAATCATTAAGAGAATTCTTGAGGTGAATAATATTTAAACATTCAAAAGTATCACATACCAGTTTGAAACATTTAAATCATATTACCAATGAATTTATGGTATTAAATAAAACATATAATATAATTAGATTAAGAAAATTCTTGATATAATATTTCCAATGGAATTATATACACCCGAAAGAATTGAATTTTCACATAAAAACAAATAATCCTCAAGGGAATATAAATTGAGACAAAATTTCCATATCATAACTATCCTTTTGTAATGTTTTATTTATCCTCCAGTATTGATTTTAAAAATAAGTTACTAATTTATAACATAACCAAAATAGTAATTTTAATATCATATATCATCTTATTATAAAATCATACATCCCTTTTTTTAACAATTGTTCATTATTTTCACTATTTTGAGAGTTAATAACCTGGTTTTCTCAAGAATTTTTTGAATTTTTACATGTTTTTACTATTACATAGATCCTGATTTACTAGTATCCATAAATTAAATCCTAATTTAACTATAATATATATTAATTACATATGTATTTATAATAATCTATAACAATTGGAGATATTAATTGAAATGCATCGTTTATGTAGATGGTAGGCCATAAGTAAGCATGAATGCTACTTTCATTTCATTTTCGTACTAATAAGATTACGATTAAATGGTATGTATGTATATTATAATTCTATAATAATATTTATTTCATATATTCTTTGTATATTTATTAAAATTATCCTTAATAGCTTCCATTTATAGTGTGACCAAGTCACATCGCTTGAGGGAGAGGTAGTCCACACTTCCACAAACGATCTTATCATTTTGAAACCAAATGGAGATGTATAAGGATATTTATTATAAACTAAATAAATATTCTTAAATATACAATAAATATTATATGTAACATATATAAAAATATTTTCCATCATAATTCCTATCATGATAGGTTGTATATGAGGAATGAACAAATCATCGTTTTGTGATATGGTGGTTTGTTGTACATCTATATAGTATATTTGTTTCCCATTTTAATGATGTTTTTCAATTTTCAGGTCAAAAAAATAACATAAAAACATCCTAGAACATTTAAGATGGTTTTTTGGAATATTATCATGGAATTAATTGAATTTAGGGAGTGGATAATGGGAGTTAAATTAAAATGAATTAGGAAATATATTACCTCTTAATCTAGTAACTCCTTTTGGATTGAATCAAAAGGATTACTGGATTTCATTATTAAAAAAGTTAGGATTAAAAGGGGAATTTAGGGATATTTGGGATATATTCGGGTAGATTATTTTAGAACATAACTATCACTAGAGGTGTGTGGAATTGGAAGGAAAGGATGTCTTTTATAATAGAGGATTGGAACTATTATAATATTTTAAAAGAATAAAACCCCACCTACATTTTTTATTTAATGTGGATCAATAATGGTCCATTATATAACCATGGGAGTATATGGTATACATATTACTAGAATTTCTTTTTGAAAATGTATATAGGACGTTTTGGGCTTTAAGGATGTGGTTTAGTCTCTTACTAAGCTTAATTTATCATCAATCAGACTAATTATTTTTATTTACATTCCCTAATATTTTTGGTAAAAAAATATGATGACCTTATTAGGAATTAGAAATTATTATGACTCCTAATTTGAATTATAGTTTATTAAATTACATTCAATGAAGTGGAAAATTTTATTTTAAATTTAATCCCATAGTCTTCATCATAATGCACGTTTTTATGGTCAAAACATCCAAAAGCATGTTGTGTTTTTAGAGTAAATTTTATTGTGAAATTGTTTTCAATGTCCTAAATTAGATAATTTTTTTTAAAAAAAATATAATTAAACTTTTAAACAACTTTAGAATATAATTTATCCATATAAACAAAATAGATGAAAAGTAGTTTTGAATTTAATTTCAATATTTTTCACAATTTTTTAAAATAATTAATTTTTTCTGAAAAATAAAAAAGATTAACCCAAAGATAATATTTATATTTAAATTAAAAATTTGAATTATATTTTTACATATTATATTTATAATGTTTTTTAAATTTGTATTTAAAATGGGTTCTCCATCAAAAGGGTTCAAAACTACTTTTAATAAAAATATTGTACATTATTTGTAATATTGGGATTGTTCTTATATTATGACTATAAAATATATTGTTTGATTGTAAAAAATATTTTATTTAATACATAACATATATTATTTATTAATAACATTCAATAATTATACTTATTTTAGTTTATTATGACAAAACTTCTTTGTGAGTATAGATATAAAAATATTTCTATTATATTTAGTTCGCTAATATTTTCATTTATAATTATTTGGTAACCTATTAATTCATTTTATATTAATGTAAAACATGTATTTTAATAAGTTAATTAATACTTTCTTTAACCACTAATTTAATGACTAAATTTTATTTTATTATATAAAATAGTAATATTGTAATAACATATTATTGTACGATAAAAATCTGTCTTGCATGTAACACAAAATTTTGAATAAATTCACTCATACATGAAAAAAAAATCTAAATCATTATTACATGAATTAACAAATATAGATTATATAATATCTATTATAAATATAAAATTTATTTTAATTTATCAAGATGTTATTTCCCATTATGTTATTTGTTTTTGTGTCATGCATGTTATCTAATATAATGTTCATACATTAGAATTTTGAGGTGATACAAGTAATATGATTGTTTTGGTTACTCTATCACCTTTCATCGAGGTATGAGGTTCTACTATCTCAATAGATCTAGATTACACTTAGGTATTTACCTATAATTCTCAATAATTATATGTGTCTTATGTGATGTGGTGATATCTATCGACATAATGTCAAACTTCTATGTATCTTTATATATTTAATTATTGAGAAACTTTTTACTACAAAAATCACCCTTTTTGAATGATATATTTAATATAATTTTATTAAAAAACTTTATTAGAGTAATGATTCTATTTTATAGTGTTCCTTTCAAAATGGTTTTCCTTAAAAAAATTCCACAAGAGTCTGAAGGATTTGGTATAAAAATTACACGTTGAATTATATTTTGATGTTATGTTATTGAATCTCTTTATTGGGTGTAATCCAAATTGGATATAGCTCATAACCTAGATTCACCACTGGGTCTATGGAGACTTTTTTGTCTATGACCTTGGTAAAGGAAAGTTGTGCCGTGATGATGGTAGTGGATCCAGCTTCTAGGGTTTCACGTCGTGCAGGTGATAGTGGTGGTTCTGGAGGGAAATATCCCTCATTTTTTATAGAGGTATTGAGTTATTTTGGGGGTTTATTATCCATTATTACACTTTTGGTTTTAGTTAATTTTTTTAACATTTAAATATAAATTTTCTTTTACCTCATTTGGTTATAGTTAGTGATTATTAGGTTTTTCATTTTTGTTGGCATTTTATTTCTGTGCAAATGGGTTAAAGCAATCCCAAAGCATATTGGTGCTACCCGGGCACTTGTTTCCTGCCCATGGTGATCTGAAACACCCTTCAGGCCATGACATGAGTCGGGTTAGGTGTCGGGTTGGATAAAACTCTGGCTTGGATCGTGACAAAACTGATGTTAATTAAGAGTAAAACCAAGTTATGTAAGGGTAATAAAAAACATATATGGTTAAAGTAAGGGTAAAAAAATTTAGAAAATGTAAAAAAGATATTAAACGGTAAACTAAATTTAATTTAGGGTAAGAAAATAAACAACGGTTAAACTATTATTATGTAAGGTTAAACAAAAATAGAATTAACTAATATTAACATATATAAAATTATTAATGTAAACTATAATAACATAAAAACTCTAAATATTAGAAACATGTACATAATATGACATAATATTAACATATAAATATGTAAATAGATTCACATAATATTAATATGAATATTTTTTTGTATAAAATATAAATAAAGCGATGAGAATTTAGGGAAACTAAATATAAATGCACTTTACTATCTGCACCTGCCAAATCCAAATCAAACATACTAAAACTAAATTAAACCAACCTAAAAATCCATAACCTAAAACACAAGAAACTAAAAATTATAAATACTAGTATATAGAAAAAAACTAAATAAATTCAATACTTATATATATGTAAATTTTTTACATTATATGTAAATGAAATTTGAATCATATGACGACTTAATTGAACTATTGCTGTAACAAGAATTAAATGAAATCAAATTGACTAAAATTTAAAAAAAACAATAATATATGATTAAACATTACTATGAAATTAACTCTCTAAAATAGAACAGAACTATCTTGACCATAAATATTCTAAATTACTAACTTTCATTCAAAATAGCACAAAAATATGAATTAGATCTATAAGTATCTAGTTATGCTAGACAATGAAAATTCAAAAATAATTCATCCAATTTTAGTAAAACCAATACCAAATGATGTTGACCCAATATAAAAATAAATAAATCTGAATATATATTAAAAAATAATATCAAAAAAATTTCATTATAGTTAGACTGATTATAGTTTCACACATTTGGGATAGTTCATTATATTTCGGTGAAATTTTATCCAATGGGCTTAGATAATTTTGAATTAAAAATTATTTCAATGAGTTATTATTGGTAAAAAATATAGTATTATATAATAATGGTTTTATATATTCTATTTCACTAAAGCAGGTGCTATTGAACATTAAAAGTGATATGGTACAAGGAAAGAAATGGTTGACAATAAGGGAGAATGATGAAATGCTTATAAAAAATAAATACAAAAATAGATTGAATGTCTAATTTTGATAATTTCAACTTCTAATATCTATTTTATAACGAAATAGTTCATTAATACTTGAAATAGTATTCTTTGGAGAACCATGATGAGCATGAAGCTGACAACCCTAGGAATAATTATCATTTTCAGCTGATTTTAGGAGATGAGTACGGTGGGAAAACACACAGTTCAATTTTGAATAGTATTTTACCCACATGATATTTTCTTAAATTGGGTGATTTTAACAATTTTGGAATCAATTAGATAGAAATAACTCACGCAAAGATAGTAAAGGCCCATATAGAGACAGAAGAGTGTAAAAAATTTCCACAAACGAGCATAAATGATAGAATATGAACGGTGACTTGGGTTTATATACATGTAAATAACAACACTTTATATTAATATATTCACATTATAAAAGTACATCTCTGATGATTATAATAATTTAGTGTCTCTGGAAACATGAAAAAATGACTCTAACTTTGTGATGATCTCAAATGTTTCTCAAAAGTATATTCCCCCTTAGTAATTCTACTTAAAACCATTATTCATAACCTAGGGAAAGGAAAACAGGAAAAGGGATGATTATATGCTCATTAAGGGAAAATAAGGTAGATACATAAGTATAACATGATCATAAGTGTATGAGAACATGATGATGACATTTGAAGATCAAATCTTGTTTATCAATCATCATATACATGATTCATAGTATACAAACTGGAAATTAATAAAACAAGAATCATAATGGAATCAAGAGACTAAACCATGATAGTATAACATAAGAATAAGACATATAATTTTTGGAATGCACATAAGAATATAATATCATTCACTATAAGTCAAGGATTTTTTCCAAAACTTATCTGAGCACTTCAAGGGGCTACACTAACTTGGTGGTACAAACCACCATTAGTAGATATATCTCTTTCCTCTTATTGGGTTGGTTTCACTCCCCAAACCATCTTAATATCGACTTCCCACTCCCTATATCATCTTAGAAGTCTTGGATTAATCTGAAGACTATAATTGTTGTCATGGTTCACCTATAAGACCATCTTAGGAGAAAAAGTGCTTTACTATACCAAGTTCACTCCCAATTCCATCTATTTATATCTCATGATATATAAATCCTTACACAATTCATTGGAAGAAATTATAGGTCCCTCCCATATCATAATGAAATCAATGATACATGTTCCGCAAGATAACAAATAATCATATAATAACCCATGATAACAAATGTGTATCATTAACATGTTATTATATCATTAACTACAGAAAGTATATAGGTTTCATAATAATTTCACCATATCATAACTCTTGAAATGTTGTGTGTTTCATAAACATAAAATAGGATAAAGAGAAATGAGTGTCATAAATGCCATTCCATCAAAACATAATCCATTATGAGAAAGAATGTAAATGGTACATGTTGATAATATCCACATAATGTAATTACTAACACCAAATTATTTCATCTTATATGGGAAATTATTCTGAAATAAATTTTGAAAAAATCATAAGTAATATATACTTTCACATTGGAAAACACTTTTTAAAATAGAAACTATTTTTGAAAATATTTTACTTTGAAAATTTCTATTAAAACATATAATGGAATCATGAATAACCATAAATAAATTTCAAAATCATTTATCCTAGAAAATTAACATAAAATATCATTTAAAATACATTTTTGAAGTATTTATTTATGAATAAAATATCTTTCTGACTAAAGAGATAAATACCAGAATATTTTCATAAAAACATTTTCTTAATTATAATCAGTACCAAAGAGTTGAAAAATTGTAATAACGCCTTAAGATATCAATAATAACTATGGGATAATAAATTTCATAATATTTCATTATGTATGGATCATATAATTTCATTAATGTAATTATATTCATAAATAATCCAGATAAATGATGATATTGTATAAATAAATTGTTACAACTTTGGTAATTTTGAATCATAATTATCTGGAAAGAATAAAAATACATGAATCCTAAAATATCATGAAAATATGTGGATTAAATATTTAAGTTTTAAAATTTCATTATATAAACCTCTTAAATTAATATAGGAGCATAACAAAACATGTGTCTTAAAGAAGGAAACCCATGAAAAAATTACCTTAATTATTCGGTAACATTTGAAACCTAAACCTCATGAAAGAGAGATCATTAAATGGTTATTTAGATACAAAAACATTTTGGCACATGTATAATATAGTAACTTTTTTTCCATTTCTACCTCACACAAAAAGAAATTAGTGGTGAATAAAGCCAAAGTCTCATAGAAATTAATGTTATACTAGAAGTCCCCTTACATGATTTTTTTTCATTTTTCATACACATTCAAACCTAATATATAATAAATATAAATTTATTATAAATATACAAAAGAATAAAATTTTTATATAAATGTAATATTTATTATTTTATTATTACTTCATAGTACCCATTTATCAATATATCATATTTAATGTCATCTTTCTAGTATTATCATCATTGTTTTTCATATATTTTTTCTACTTTTTGTTCTTCATCCTCTTACTTATATAATGATTTTATTATTTTACGAATTCAAAAAATGATATAAATTTCATATATATTTATTATATAAATATTTATACTAATATATAAAAGATAAAAATATGAAATTGAATACATTGTTCCTGGATACAGTAGGTCGTATGTACACATAAACATTATTTCTATTTTCTTATTGTATTTGGCGAAATAATTTAAATTAAATATAGGAATATATATTTATTATTATTATTACAGAATCAAAATTATTTCAAACATATTATATAAATTTACAAAAAAATCCTTAATTCATTCATGGATAATTTTGAACAAATCACATTGTTTCGAGGAGGTGGTAGTCCACATGTCACCAAAGTTATCATATTTACACAAAAAAGAAAGCATGAAGGTATGTTTTTTATAATAATCATGGAAGCATAATAAATTCATATTTATCATATATATCACAAAAAAAGTATTATCTCCATCATAATTCCCACCAAATGGTAATTTTGTTAACCATTTAATAGAAGTGTGTTGGTGTAAGTATAATATTTAGAATAAATGCATAAAATAATTTTTAGGATAATGTTGTTATTATATAATTATTTAATAATAATAAATTATGGGGATGAGAAATATATAAAATGAATATTCTTGTTGAATGATGTTACCTATTCTTTGGGTAACTTAGAATAGCTCGAACCAAAGGGCTTTCATGGTTGGATTTCTACCAAAATGGGGGATTCTTGGATGAAGGGTGGTTATTTGGGAGGATATTTTTGTAGGATTTTTCTGTTCTAAATGGATTTACATTTGTGATAAATTGAGGGGGTGAGTGCCCTTTATATATTGGAGGAGGTGCATAATTCTTGTAAATATAAAGAGCTAATCACTATTGAGTGGCCTCATTTAAATCATATGGATATAATAATTTTCCATTTTATATATTAAAATCAATTAAATTAAATATCTCTATATAGTGGATATTAGACATGTTTCTTGTTTATTAACCCTCTTAAATTAATGTTTTGCCATAAAGTAATATTATTTTAGATTAATCACTATAATTAATATTAATTACATTCACTAATATTCATGGTAAAAAACTATGTTGGAAATATCATACACTCTAAAATATTTTTATTCCAATTATAGAATCCATTTTTCTAGATTGTAATAACAAAAATGGTATAAATTAATTTAGAATTTATCCTGCAGATGGGATGATACAATGTTATTTTACCATAAAAATGTTCAAAAGTTTGATTTTCATTTTATTTCCAATTTCAATGTGAAATTGATTCCCATGACCTAAATTATATTAATTTACATAAAATTGATATAAATTAACTTTATAACATGTTAAAAAAATATGTTAACTATATAATTATATTATATGAAAGTGTAGTTTCAAAATAACATTATTCATCATTATTCATTAAAAAAGGAAACTTCTAAAAAATTCCAAAATCTCAACAAAATTTAATTTTGATATTCCAATTTTAATAATGATGGTTATTTTGTCATTTAAAATTTATATTTAAAATGGGGTCTCCATTAAAATTTGGTAAATTACCTTTTTGAAAAATACATATTTTTTTATAAAATTGAATTTATTATTATCTTAATCCAATAAAATATTTTTAATGTATGTAAAAAATTTATTAGATATTTAATATATAATTTTTCAAAAAACTATTCATCAAATGTGTTTTCTTTAATTTATTCAGATGAAATTTTTTTTGTACATAGAAGACTAGTTTTCTTAAAAAAATAAATTTCATTATTTTCAAACACTAGTTATTTTCATTTCTAACTAATTGAAAATGAAAGAAACAATTTTACATAAATGTGTAAATATTATATTTGAAAATTATCTAATCGTATTCGTAAATTATATTCAAATGGCTTGGTGGAACCTATAGTAATATTTTATTAACAATATTAGTAGTGTATTTTCCATTGGTAAATCTCAGCATTGCATGTAATGGAAGCTATCAAAGGAACTCAATTTTTTTTAAATAAACCAAACATAGTGTTCCCTGAAAATAAATTTAATCTATGTGTTACATATAGCACAATATTTACTTAGGTTATATATAATTAAAGTCAAACATAGAGATTCCGTACTAAAAAACTTGTATTTTATGTTCTCTGATATTCAAAATATAAAAAATATTAAATTAATTAGAAAATAATAAGAAAATCTTAGGTTTTTACATTATACCACCCATAAAATGAATTTATCCCTCGAAATTCATCTCAATTATAAATAGATAAGTACGTGAATGGTCCTTTTATAGAAACCCACATCATAAAAATTAATTTAAAAATCATTTGAAGATGAATGTTTGAAACATAATTTCTACTCTAAGTAACTTATTACTAGGATTCCACAGATCAAAAAAATTTCAAGTGAAATAATAGACCTGGAAGAGAAATATAACAATCATGTTTTGATGGAGAGTGATATAGGACATGGTTAAGATACTGTTAACGATCACAAAGTTAAATAACAAATAATTTCTATAATTTTACTTTGAATTTAAATTTTTTAAATCCCACAAAAGTGTTATTATAAGTTAAATTCTCACATTTTATGATTTCGGTTGTATTGGTATGTTCATAAGAAAAATGGTTCATTTTTTATTTTAATAGTTTTAAATTATTTCTGTATTTCCACAGTAACATTTATTAAACTAATCTAAATCACTAAATTCTATTTTAAGGATTCTTCAAATCATGGGCTACATTTCAACCGTCTGGACCACATGATCAATCCATCATTTAGAAGCCCAATATCATCTCACAACACATGCATTGAAAATTTTTCATAGATCTAGAATGTTTTATATATGAGATTTACTCGAAGTTAGACTACCCAATGAATCTAATATTTGAAATGGAGATGAATGAGTAATTACTAACAACATTCATAAAAGGGTCCATTCATGATTCATCCATTTAATTTTTCTAAAATGCTATAAAATTCGAGGGGAAATTATTTCAAATAGAAGAAGGAGAGATACTCCTTCCCAAATCATTCCATTCCAACCAAAACCATCCAGTTGATAACTAAAGAGGATATCTCCACAAAGGGGCCACACTTCACCATATTCTTTATCCCCCTATTTCTTATTCTTAGTATTTGAATTCCTTACTATTCCCAATCCTTATCTGTTATTATTATCATGGTGGGTTACACATTTTAGTGATTGTGGATGTCTTGGTTTTCTATTTTTTAATACTTGAGTTAATGCACATTATTGAATAAAAACATTATTTCTTCTATAACAATGTTTTTAATTTCATTTATTGGTTTTTTATCAAGTGTGATCATATTTAATTTTTGATTCCATTATTAATTTTTTATTTTTTAAGTTACCATTATCTACTTCCACTACGTTTTGGTTTATATACTATGGAATAGACCAAGGGGTAGTGGTGAAGTGCCCAATGATCGTCAGTACATGTGACAAGGGTAATCGATGTTCTTAATTGTATGTCATAAATAAGATATGATATGTTATTACCCATTTCAATATAGTATTTTTAATTAAAAATTCTCACTCATGGAAGGAGTATATGCAAACTGTGTTTTTGGTTTTGGTTTTCTCTCATTATTACTATTTCACAATAAAATCATGGAATCATGCTTTAATCAACATTGCAGAAGATATATGAATAAAATAGATCAAGTATTGAATTGAAATTTGAAATATAGCTCTAAAATGGTAATATTTATCATATCATAGTTTTAAATAAAATTAATTTCACACATATAACTTTCTTATTAAATTTATTTTATTTCATTTAAACCCAAACAATTTAAAAAACCACCTGATTTTTACCTCTTATTAAAAGTTAAAAACTATTTTTTGTACACTCCTCTTCTTGAGGATTCCTAGGTTTAATCACTAGACTATAGTTAGGAAATAAAAAAAATTGGTCTGCCAAACCCCGTTGTAGGATTGTATTAGAAATATGTAACCCTAAGCAGCTTGAAAATGGTGATTGATATAATCAAAAGTCGTGATAATGGGACAAAAAATTAATTCCAAGAGAATTATCTTAATGTTGTTATATTTTCACAAGAAAATTTCCTTACATGATTTTGTTACTTTTTTATGCACGATCCTATAATTAGGTCGGGCCTTGCTCTATTTCCGCTTTCTATCTTACTCCATGAAATGAAGGTGTGTTTTTAGGCCAGAAAAACAAACGGGTCATAAGATACTTATGTTTAACGATAACCAATTGTATTTATCATTAGTTGTTGTAAATGAAAAATGTTGTCATAGGTTATCCAATATGCCTAAATCCCCATATGGGTAGATAATACAATAATCTCAAAAACCTCATTCAATGTTTAACATAAACCATTCCAAAAATGGTTAATATTTTAACCCTTCCAAAATATGAAAGTCCAAAACATTATAAATAATTTCAAAAAATTCTAAAATTCAGTTAAACATTTGTATCATGTATATCATAATGTATCTCTTTGTTTTAGTATACCTAATATGTGAATAAATTCATCAGGTATTCTCTTGAAACATTGTAATAACCAGAATTACCATAAATCCTTATAAAAAACTTCCTTGTTTCCTTATACGAAAGTATGATGGATATATTCCATAAATCCAAAAATATTGAAAACATTATAAATTATAGAAAAAACCATTGTCATAAAATACTAAATTACTTCAAAGGTAATCCATACCATCTAATTTTATTATTCATACCCAATATATAGATATCCAAAGATCATTATCATAAGGTAAGGAACATTTTAATGGTTCTCATCCCTTATTCAAATGTCACTTTGTCATTAAATATATTTTATAGTCTATCAGAACCATTCAATATATTCTTTGAAATCCTTCCCAAAAACATAAACTTAAATTCCTTATATATTTCATATTTTATAAATTTTAAATCCAAAAATTGAAACACATTTGTTTCTCTACATCAACCATAATACATTACCAAGTATTCCTCATCATATTCGTCAATACCGCATTCCTTTCACATTTTTTCAATAATCTCATCAACATACACAATATAACCACTTCCCATACCACTGTTATGATTCCCTTTATAATCATTACACATTGGACATCGATATATGTAATGACCATTCATTCCATACTTAAATAATTTATTCTTCGATGATCTCTTAGGGAGTCCAATATTAAAATTAATTTAATTAATTGAACTGTCCATTTTTATTTTTTAGGTACATGATTTGTGTCCTTATTTTCTTAAGTCAAAAATCACATTATGTTTATCTAATACATTCACCATGGTTATTATTTAAATATTCTTTACAAAAATCAATATGAATATTATTTCTTCCAGGGTCTCTATTAACTAAAATTTTAGTGAAATCCTTCATTCTATTCTTTAGTGAGTCTGTGACATGGTTAAGGTACATGCTATTAATCATGTTTCATGAAATATGATTAGGTATGACAAAAACATCCTTCACAATCGTGATCATCCCTTTTGACATATCTTCAAAAAAATTTATATCACATTCAACATTAAACCAGTTCCTTTTCCATTAATCCAATAACTAAAACCAGAATTCATATTGTGGGAATCACTTATCCTATAGGAAAACTACATAATCATGAAAACCCACTTATTGGATGTCTATATTATGATAGCTTATTTTAAATATATCAAGTCATAGGATAATCCTAAAATTATTCCCTAGATATATACCAATATATATTCCTAGGGATACCACTAATGATTTCAAATCCTAGTTTCCAATGGATGACCAAAACAATCCTTTGATACCCTCTATAGACACTAGGGCTTAACATATTTGGATATTACATCAATTAAGATTAATATTCAGCACATTACAAAAGTACATGCCAAAAAATCATAATATTTTTGTGTATTTGGAAACATGGGAAAAAATATTCAAACTATGTGAAAGATCATCAATGTATCCCAAAAATATCATCCCCATTAGTAATTCTACAAAATAAATTTCATCATAACCTAGGGAAAGGAAACATGAGATATGGTGAGCTTAGATTATCAATGATGGAAAATAAAGGAGATTCACAACCATAAACTAATATTAAGATTATTTGAATATGAAAATGAAATTTGAAGATCATACCCTGCATATCAAAGATCATATACATGAGTCATTGAAGAAATATTGGTCGTTCATAAGAAATGATTCATTTGAGAATCTGGACAATAATCTATATGAGTGTAACATAAGAATAATATATATAATTTTAGGCATACATGTAAGAATATAAAATATTTCACTATAATTAAAGGTTTATTTCCAAAGAATATCAAGTCACTTCTGTGGGGATACACCTACTGGGTAGGACACAACACCATCCTCATTCAAATACCATTACATGAAGTTGTATACTTTCACTCCCCATACTATCTTAGTAGTCATTGTTAACTCAAAATACGGTTTTAGTAGTGTTGTTTTGCTCCAAATATAAAATTAGCAGTCATGGTTCACTCACAAGACCACAATAGTGAAAAAATTCCATTAATAAATGTAGTTCAATCCATGATCCATCCATGTCTGTATAATTAGATGTAAATAATTACCCAGTTTATTGGAGGGAGATATAGGCCCCACCCTTCTCATAATTAAATAATACATACATGATCCATAAGATAGTAGGAAATCATAACGTATTTTCTGAAATGATATGGGTATCATAGACATGTCAGAAGATGTTATGCTTTGGAAAGGATATGAGTTTTATAATTATTTCCTCAAAGCATAACCCATGAAATAAAACATGCTTTATAAACATATCACTTATGATAGAGAAATAGGTTTCATAATCAACATGCCATCATAACATAAATCATCCGGAAAAAAATATGAATGTTTACCATTGAACATATCCTTATAAAGGATTAAGTAACACCAAATGATTTCATCTTATATGGGAAACAATTTTGAAATATTATTGAAAAGCATTTCATGAGTAATGTATCCTTTTGTTTTATAAAAGCACTTTTTAAAACATAAAACTTTTTAGTAAGCATTTTTATTTTAAAATATTTTTGTAACCTTATAATGAAGTCATTAAAAAATAAAAATATAAAAATACTTTTTCCTTGAACTGATCATAAAATATCATTTTCAAATTTCCTTTTTGAAAAATAGTTTTGAAAAAACTGTATTCTGAATAATATATTTTTCTTATCGAAGATAGAAATAAGGTTATATTTTATTAATAACATTTTATAAATTATCTTTTTTACAAAACAATGTTAAATGATACTAATAAATGAATATATATGTAATAAACATAGTAGAATAATATTAATGATTGTTCATGATAGATGGATAATAAGATTTAGTCTGTGGAAGAATAATCATAAAAAATCATGATAAATGATGAGAGTGTTTCATAAAACATTACCAATTAAATAAAATAAAATCATAATCCTATGGTAGTGACCCAACCCTAGATATCCTAGAAATGGTGTATATTATCAATTAAATATCATGATTACAAGTTATGAAATTCTGAAGTTGTGAAGAGTTTAATATTTTTAGTAAACCATATACAGAAATGAATCATGTATTATAAATGATTTCACTAATTACAACACATTTTTCCTTAAAATAAATAAATAACATTGAGTATAAATATAATTATTCTATGAAATTGCTTCATTAAATTCATGGTAACCTTCTTGGATTCATTTATAAAGAAAAATAAAAAGGTGATCTCAAATTATTAGTAAGGGAAAAATATATCAGAAGAAATAATGAATTAATGAGAGTAATAATTATTACATGGTAAATAAGTAATGATGAATACCATGTAATAAAAAACTAATAAAAAATTAACTAAACAATATGGAAAATAATAACTAAAAATAAATTCTATTCAAATAACTAAATAATGCTAAATCAATATTGAGAGGTAAGAAAATGAAACATATTCCATTTAACAAATGAACCGAAATTAAAATTATCTATAGATATGTTGACACAAAATCTCATAGATGAATAATATTTCAATCTAAATTAGGGTAATGATTTATTAATGGAATTCATATCTAAGAAACTAGAAAATCTATACCATCAATACCTTTCACAAGATTGTTTAAAACCATGGATAGAATCCCATTTAATTTTCAGAACATATTTGTCTCATGAGAACATGATTATGCATCAAGTAGCTATATATTTTTTGGGATCCCCATGTCATTTATAGTCCGAATCATTTCTCATATTTAATAATCAAAATAAATATTATGCCTTATCAAATACCCATATCAAATAAACATAATGTAATTATCAATATTTCCCCTAAAAATAAAATTACTGTAACGCCCCGACCCCAGCTACCCAGAGTCGGTGCATTACTTCGTAACATTGGCATGACCACAAAAGATCAAGTCTCGAAAGACCGATTAGTTTAGTAGACTTGGAAACACTAGATACATTCGTAAATGTTACATTACATCATAAAGTGAAAAACTACAACAAAAAAAGTCTCCATAGTCCACAATCATATCCTCTTCTGACTATCCCTGCAGGTCATTCATAAAATACTTCTTCACATCCTGGAAAATATTAAAACATTGAAAGGGGTGAGCTCAGATGCTCAGTAAGGATAACAATAATGCGGAATCTTTCATAAATAAACATTAACATTTAAGGCAATGTATAACTAAAACAAAAGCCTTTTAAACATGAACTTCAACATAATATGGAAAAAGTAAAATGAGATAATGCCATTTACTTATTCACATGGATATTCTACTGGTCGAATAATCACATGCAATATCAATAACCACTTTCATAATGAGGGAATGTATAATGCCAGAAATTATGAAACATTTTGTCAAGGCCTTGGCCAAGACGTCTAAAATGATTAAGGCCTCGTCCAAAACCATAAATCAAATTGGGAAAGGGCCTCGGCCAATTCCACGTCTAGTTGTCTCATGAGACCTACAGATGCATCGAGGAGCTATAGCGGGCTCCACCCGTCACTTATTAAGTCCAATACATTCCTCATATGAATAGGTTTAAACATATCATAAACCATAACATAATCGTATCACAAAAAACATTCATAAAGGAAACATAACATTTCCACATTTCAATCACAAGATATCAATACAACACATTGTTTTAATACAAACGCTTTCAAAACCATTTTCAATACCAAAGTAAAAGAAAGTTAAAACTTTGTATTTATTTTTCATTAAAAAAAAGATGGCTTGTAGATGAAGCCGAAACTCAAATAATGGTCACGGCGGCGGAGAAGTCATTGTCGCCGCATAAGTACGGAAAGAAAAACATTCCCTTTTGTCGTTTAGCAAAACTCTTCGTATGAAAAAGATTCCTTTTGAATAAATATAAAAGTCAAAGGTGTTTATACACCGTATAAAAGAATGTTGTGTATAAAACCAAATATGCCTCAATGAAAGGGGATTGAGACGAAGTCCTTAAAAAGATAATTTTTAAAATAAAATAGATCTATTATGTGTATTCACTATAGTTACACATAAAGAAAGTAAAAATACAAAATAAGACATAATAATATCATGACATAATTTGAAAGTAGGAGATTAACCCAAAGAATGGAAGTTGGGTTAAGAAGTTCCCTTACCTCATGTCTGACTTGACTCAACCGTTCTTTAACCTCCTGAATAATAAAATAGAGTTAATATATACCTTATTAAGAACCATTTTTAATTTAATTATCCTTTTTATATCACTTATTACAATGTTATGAACATTATGTAATTATTTAAGTTAATAACGGTCGTTTTGTCGATCTTTGGTACTTGAGTCAACAATAAACTTCTTATAATTACAAGTTGTTCATGTGGTGAAATATCCATTATATCCAGAATTATATTCATGATGTAGATATCATATATATCATATATATACAATATATACATTCATTTATAATATTACGTAACATTTAGAGGTAAGAAATGAAATGCACCGTTCATGGAGACGGTAAGCCGTACGTACGCATGAACGCTACTTTCATTTCTATTTCGTATTTAATGGAATGAAATCATAATGATATAAATGTATAATATAATTCCAGTATAATATATTGTATAATACCATTTACTCCATCCTTTATACATCCCACATATGGCATTAACGAATCAAATCACTTTGAGGGGGCGGTAGTCCGCACTTCCTAAAATGAAATTATCGCGTTTTACCCATAATGGAAATCATAAAGTATGCCATAAATGAGAAATACAGAAGCATAAGTAAAACATAAAAATATTATATATGATATATAAAAATAGTTACATCTTAATGGCCACCTTTGAAGGTGTTATATGAGTGTTGAACAATCATCGTTTCGTGAGGCAGAAATTCGCCATCCACGGAAACCGTATGTTCTTTAACCATTAGATGTAGGTGTGTGTAGGTGTAGCTCGAATCCATCTTATAACAATATCCTAGTATATTGAGGATACTGGTGTTGTTACAAAAGAAATGAATAAAAAGAGTTTAGGGGGTTGGAGAAGAAAAACAAAACAAAACAACATTAGAGAAGACATTACCTCAAAATCGGGTAACTCTTTTTGATTTGAGCCAAAGGCTTCCTTGGGAAGAGTTCTCCCCAAAGTGAGGCTTATAGGAGTAAGGTAGGAATGTTGGGAGAGTATTTGGGCAGAGGTTGGCCGAGCCAAATGGCTTGAAAGTCTGAATGAGGTGGTAGAGGTGGGGGCCTTTTATAAGTGGAGAGGAGAGGCACTTTTGGAACGTAATGAAATGTTATTCAATTATACAATTATTTTCGGTTTCTAAAGGTCCCACACATATATAATTCGTGGCTAAGGTGATAAGGGTTCTAAATATACCCATACAATAGTCTTTGGACAATTTTAAGCCTTGTATTTTGCATTATCTTTTCATTTTATTAAAATCGTTAAATAATGAGGTCATCGCTGCATCATAATGATGTCATAAATAATTTATTTTATTTAATGTCTAAAAATTATAAAAAAAATACTATTATGTAGGAAATATTTTTAGATTTCTAATGAATATTTATAATCAAAATTTGGACTTGTCTAACCCCACTTAAAAACTGTTTTAGTAAAACAACTCATGTTTGTGTCCATTTAATTCTAACATTAAATAAATATATATTAATGTCATTTTCCAACTATAGTGGATCCATGGGGTCCCCAAGTTGACCCATGGGTTTTCTTGGTCGGCCAAAACTCATCCAATAGTAGTAGGACAAGTTTCATGCTCATCTCATATTATTAAAACATTATTTTTACCTTAAACTACACTAATTACCTCTAATCGCGATTAAGAACTTAAAAGTTACTATTCACCAAAAAATTATTTTAATCTCATTGAACCAAATTTTACTTCTTAATGACAACCATGTATGTCGGATTTTTGAAAATCAAATCACAGAAGTGGTAATATTTCATTTAAATGAAAAATCAGTTATTTAACTACCACTTAGTGGTTTCACTATTCATCAAAAATTGAAGTTTTTCAGAACAAAGCCAAAATTTCACCCTAAGCTATAATTGATATTCCGAATTCAAAAATGATGTCAATTTTACGAAATTCCAAACATATAAGTTGCATTAATTAATTTTATAATTAATTCCCGCTATTACAAAAAATGGCGTGTTTCTCATAAACAATTTATATCAAAAGATTGGCAATTGTTTATGTCCGATTTCAATGTTAAATTAATTATAATGACCACCATTGGATAAAATGGTAAAAATATATTCTAATTATACTTTAAAACCACTAAAGAGTATAATTTATCACTATAAATTATTTTGATTAAAAAAGTTGTTTTTAAGTATTTTTCACTATTCATAAAAAATAGAAGTTCTCAGAAAAATACCAAAAATTCAACATAGGATAATTTCGATATTCCGAATCCAAAAATGAAGTCCATTTTGATAAATAAAATTTATAAAATTTCAAAAAGTAGGTATTACTATTCACAACGGCTAGTTTAATTCGTTGTGGTGTGTGTTAGAGCTCGAGGTTGCGTACAACACACGCTATTGCATTATTCGAAGTGAAACGTACCGTGGAAGCTTGGGGTGTTACAATTACTATCAAATTTGACTTCGTATGTAAAATTTAATATAGTTTACGATATACTAATATCCATGAAATTGAAAATGGATATTTAGGGGAAACTCAATTTTAAATGATCATACATGATTTAATATTTCAATAGGAATAATAATTAAATCATAGAAGTGAATGTGAATACAATCCTTGGACAAATAAATAATAAACCATCCAGGGTATATTATGGATGGTATCAATACAACTAATCAGAAGTAGAAAAAAATAATGGGTTGTAGTTGTTGATGAAATAAAATAATAACTTGAAAATATATATTCTTGAGGAAAATATCCATTTCATTGAAAATCTATTTGATAATATTTTTATTTTAAAACCCCTTTCAAAAAAATTTTAATTACAAATAAACCATATAAATTGTTAATGGACACTTTATTCAAATAATGGAAGATAAATTCATACATGTCGTAAGGGGTCAAAATAATATTCATTTTGCATGGTAAAAACGTTTGAACAATTCCTTGTTGGGAAATATACAATAAGATTACATTGAAAACATGAGTAAAAGAAACAAATAGGTAAAAATTTATTTACCAATGAATTTTTAATATATATTAATAAAAAGTGGGTTTTAGAAGAAAACTGGTTCTCCGTCTAAAGAGAGAAATATTATTGTATCTTCATAAAATTATCTTCTAAAACACATTGAATTCCAAAGTGTGGTAAACAGTAATAATAGTTAATAATGATCATGAATAACCAATGGTGAATGAGGGGTTTTATTTTACAATGGTTATACAATTTACACTAATATAAATACCTTTGAGAGATTATTTGTATTTATCTTTAGGAGAATAATATTTAAACATCTCAATGTGTCACATACCACTTTGAAACATTGTAAATAATAAGCCCCATGAAGGGATAATATTTAATTACTGTTTAATATACCAGAAATATAAAATAATATATGATATAATATATCAAATTGGGTAGTAGATATATTTTACTATATAATTAAATGGAGAACATGACATTGATCTTGAATAAGTATGAAGTGAGATGAAAATTCCTTACAGTTGTGGTAATATGTTTATTCGAAGACAAAGAGGTAATATTATTTAAATGAATAATTTAATTGTCATGAATATTAATTAGTCCATGATATAATATATCAAAATGGTAATTAGGTACACCATATAAAATAATTAAGTGGTGTTAATTCCATATGCCTCAAGGAAAGAAAAGCGAGACATAAATCTCTTACCTTATGTCTAACATGTCTCATGTGTCTTGATATTCGTAAATAAAAAACATAGAATAATTATTTATTTTCATTATAAAATTTTTCTTGATTTTTATTAGAATTAATTTACTTATTATGTTGATGAATACAAATAATTAAAAACACTTTTTTACATCTGGTGTTTTGAACAATTTAGTTTTATATGTTAAAAACTACTTTGGTGGGTAAACTATGGTCAAAGAGGTCATTATATATCATCTATAGGGTAATAGTAATTACATAATTATTATATTTATACTTCAATTCAACATTTAAATCTCATAATTAATTATGGTTATGAAAAATTGATTAATGTTACAATTATAGAGACTATTGGCCGCACATGCGCATGAGTAACATTCCCATTTTTCAATGATCATTTAGGAAAAAGGTAATAAACTTCAATATTTACAAAATGATATGTATTTTATGATAAAATATAATTTTATCTTATATACATAGATATAAAATTCTTGTGATGTAAATGGAATCCCATCGCGTCGAGAAGGCGGTAGTCCACTCATCCATGAATGATGTTATCACTATTTAAGTGTGTGAAAGAGTAATAAAGAAAAAGATATATATTATTATTATAGAAATATATTTATTAAATTAATATCATATATATTTTATTTATTTCAAATGTTTTTAACTGAAACCATCATTAATACAATACTTGTATCATGTGAATGAAACACATCGTGTTGAGGGGTTGGTAGTCCACACTTCCACAAATGAATTTTTTGTTTTTATTCAAAATTAAGTATAATATTTTCATTGTAAAATAATTAAAAAATAATAAAGACATATAAAATATAATATATAAATATTATAAATATTTTTTCCAAAGCGATAGACTCTATAGAAGAAAGAACTGGAAAACTAAACAATCATCGTTCCATGATACGATAATTCTCTATATTGGTAAAAAATATATTTATTACCCATTAGATAGAGGGGTGTGTAATTTTAGATTTAAACCATATCATAAAAATATCATAGTATATTGACGTTACTAATTATACATATATAAATTTAATAAGTGGTTTTGTTGTAGTGGAAATTGGAAATAATATTAATGAGCTTTACGAAAGACATTACATCTAAATTAGGTAACTCCTTTTCGTTTTCACCAAAATACATCATTAGATTGATTTATTCCCAATGGGACGATTCAAGGAGTAAGGGATAGATTATGGAGATTGAATTGGGAAGATCATGACCCATCCTACATGGCCTGATATTTATGAGGATGTGGGAGGAAAGGAGGCATTTTAAATGGAAGAGAAGTGGCACTATCATAATATTTTAAAATAAAGGATCCCCACCCATTATATATTTATTGAATGTGGGTAAATAATTTTAAATTGAAGACAAAAGGGTGGTTATTTCATATATACATCCATAAAATGGATTTTAGACAATTTTATATGTCTATTTGGTCTATAAGGTTTTAGGTTAGTCTCATAATAAGCATAATTTAACCTTAATCATTGTAATTAATTTTAATGACATCCAATATTTTTTTTCGTAAAAACTATGTTTCCATTAATATGAATTATAAATTAATATTATACAAAAAATTGAATCAATTTTTCTAAATTTCATTCATATAAGAGGTTTAAATTAAATTAAAATTAATCCTTGATAGAGGATGACAACGCGTGTTTGCAATGTAAAAACATCCTAATGTTTTCTATGTTTTTATTGTAAATTTCAAAGTGAAATTTATTACAATGACCAAAATTGGATTAAATGATTAATATATTTCTATTTAATCTTTATAAAAAATTATATTTATAATTAAAATTATAAAAAATAGATAAAACACATTTTTGAATTAAATTTTAGAATTTTTCACTATTCATTATAAAATTAAACTTCAAGGAAAAATACCAATAACTAACCATAACCTACTTTTTATGTTCCAGTATTAATTAATAAGTTTAAATAAATATATAATATTTATAAAAGGGTAAAATTTTGATTTAAAATGGGATTTCTGTTAAAAGGATGAAAAAGTGCCTTAATAAAAATATAAGGTTTTATGTGTAATATTAAGATTATTATTATCTTTTGTAAATAAAATCTTTTGGAAGATTATAAAAATGTTTTATTGAATATATAACGTATATATTTTATTATAATCATTAAATAATTTTTATAAATTTCTTTTATTTAGAAAAAACATCTTTGTTAATATAAATATGATAGTATTTCCTTTATATTCAATTGTATTGTATTTTAATTTATTATTAATTGGTAACCTATTACTTGATTTTATATTTTTGTAAACCATGTATTTTAATAATATTCTTAAGACAATTCATAAACACTAATTTAATGGAGAGGTTATTATATTAAATAATAATATTTAATAAAATATTATTGTTCGGTAAAACTTGGTCTTGGTGTAATGCTAGCTGTTGAAGAAACGTGTTGTAGAGAATGATATATGCTAACTCAGTATCATTTTCATTAAAAAGATATCATATGTTTAATTTATTTAAAATATTAAATATATAATAATGTCTTGGGGTATTATATTCCCTTACACGCTTGGTGTTACATGTCATACACGATATTGAATATAATATTCTTACATTTGATTTTCGAGGAATTATATTCTCCCCAACTTATTTAAATTGAGTAATCACAACATAAACTCAATTTTGGTGATATATTGTTTTATCTATACTCTATTTAATTACCAAATCATGATAAGGGTTCATAATACATCATCTATAATAAATAGAATTGGATATACAAAGGTCACATGGACTAACATATAAATGGGTCTCTAAGTAGGTGAATGTTAATGGCTAGTAGAGATGCATAAATGGATTAAAAGATTAAATATTTATAAGGAGTGATTGAGGTCATCAATAAAAAACATGTCAATCATCAATGGAAAGTTAAGGTCCTCAAAGCAATAAATCTGTGATGATTTATAAGTCCATAAGTTCAATATAAATTTAAGTATTAGGATAACACAATTTTTTTAATTTCCTAATATTGATTAATTATTCTACTTCCTAATTATATAAGGAATTATAGTTTCTTGATACATTTAAATTTTAAAAGAACAATTTCATCTATTTTTTATGCTTCGACGAAATTCTAATTTATCCCTTACCACATGAAAATGGTTTCAAAATATTAAATTTTATCCCTAAAGAATTATAACATTTATCCATTCATAAGTCCCATAAAATTGTGAAAAGTATTAATATTTTTATATAATATTTCTCCAAAGTCAATATTATTGATATAAGAGTCTCTAGACATAAAAACTAACACCATAGTTTCATTAGTAATATTTATTCATCAAATTATTCAATTAATTACACTTTTACCAGGACATCGTGTAGGTTACTTCTTGGTGACAAACATTTAGCATCCTTCATACAAGTGTTTAAGACCCAAAGAGTTTATGTACTTAATTGCATGTCACTAGACATACATTTTGTCCTTCTATAAAATCATATTAATATAACATCAAAAATAAATCTAATGTACATCATTGAAATATAATCATTAAATAACCTCTTAACTATGGTTCTGAATACATTCTCAATGCGTAAAATTTTTATCAATTTATTTCTTACATGCATCCTTCCATGATCTAGGGTTTATCCTTCAAGAGTGTACATTGACTTGGGTGATTCCCATGTTCACCAAATTTAAAGAAACAATACACAATTGATACTTAGGATTACTTTCATTCCCTGCCATTATAATATTCATTTTTTAATTATAAATAAATTTATTTATGTCCTTATTTCCCACACATAAATCATTTCCTTACTATATTGATACATATTCATGGGTGTTTTCTTCCACCATTCTCACATGTTAAAAATTGAGCCTTCTATTGGTTACGGTCTCCACCACTCGAGCTCTTATCAACCTTGAACCTTCTATTAATTGGAGTGTTCTGGAGTTTGTAATTGTATAAATTGTAAATATTATTTCCTGAAAACTAATTGAACATAAACATGATATCCTTTACTAATTTCAATACCTCAATTGTTATCTCGTTTTCACCACCTTCTCCTTTATGTTTGATGTTAACATGAATCCATCAGGTTCTATCCATTGAGTAAAACCAAAAAAAATAGTGTGGGAAATGATCGTCCTAGTGAGAAAAGAAAATAATAATTTATAATATATCTAAATCATGAAAACATAGTTCTAAATATAAATACATTATGTTTAAACATTATCATTAATCTTCATTATGAATTGTAATTACTCATAATAGATTGTATGGAAAAGGTATATTATCCTAACCCTATCCCCTGAGAGTGTCAAACTTGGTGTGTAGTAAGGCCCATTTTCATGTACCAGGTTACCACAAGTGAGTTTAAGAACTCCTTATTAAATTTATTACTCCTAATTACATTTGTGCGAAAACATTGTTCACATATAGTATCCACAGAGAGATGTATTTCTAGGAAGACCCACATAATATATACTCTACCAAAACAATATGGTATTCGTATATAATTTTCCTCAAATTCTTCCTTTGTGTTATATTCTCACAACTATGTTTTCCAAAATAAAGTTCCCAAGGTTACTACTATACCTCCTTTTTGATACCAACTATGAAGACCTGATCCTAGAGAGCCCAAAGTCAGTTTCTACTATCAATTAAATTTTCATTATTACAATGAATCAATTCCCAATGGACTAAAGAGTTCATTAGTCTTGGTAAACTAGATATATAAATTCATCTTGTATTATAAATGACTACACTATTTACAACGTAATTTTTTATCTTAAAATAAATAAATATTGTTGAGGATAAATCTATTTCATCTAGTAAATTCTTGCATATCTTTCGTGGTAGGATTATTTGATTCCTGGGGATAAAAACCCAATAAGGGTGAGCACAAATGCTCAATAAGGTAAAAATATAGTGTAATCATTAATAAATCAATGAGATTAATAATTATGGTATAGGAAACAACATATCAAAAATAACATGTAATAAAAAAATGAGAAGAAAATGAATACAAAATAGGAAAAGTTAACAAATGGAAATTCAAACCATTAAAAAACTATATATGGAAAAAATCAA
The DNA here is from genome assembly GCA_963277665.1 of Viscum album. Classification (NCBI taxonomy): domain Eukaryota; kingdom Viridiplantae; phylum Streptophyta; class Magnoliopsida; order Santalales; family Viscaceae; genus Viscum; species Viscum album. The sequence continues at coordinate 1,493,393,824 of OY728151.1, read as the reverse complement.
TAATGGAATTTAAGAAACTTAAAAAAATTAAAAAATTTAAGTTAATTTCAATTAAATTTATCTATATATATGTCCATGAAAAAAATCATGGACGAAAAAAAAATAAATATTAATGGTTTAAATTCATCTTTAATGGAAATAATACCTTAGAAACATGAAAACATATACTTTAAAGACCATTTACAAGAAAATTTATAACCGTGGGTACAAACCATTTTAATTTACACAAAATATTTGTCTCATGAGAACCTATCAATGCATTGAAGAGCAATATGATGTATGGTATCTACCCATCACTTATAGTCAAAAGAATTCCTCAAATTGAATAATAAAAAAAATAATATTACTTATTAAATAATTATATCAAATTAAAAATACGGAATTGTATATATTTCCCCAAATAATAAAATAAATGTAAAAGATGAAACCATAATTAAAAAGGAATATGGTTTTGGAAATACTAATATCCATGAAAAATGAGATGAATAATTAGGGTAAATTAAATGTTCAGTGATCATATGTGATTGAATATTTCAAGAGGACTAATAAATGAATCATGAAACAAAATTCAAATACTACACTTGGAAAAATAAATAAAAAACCTTTTAGAAAATAATAATGATGTTATAAATATAATAAATCTCATGTATAGTAAAAATAAAGGGTCGCTTTTGTTTATTAAATAAAATATTTACTTAAAAATATTCTTTAAAAAAATATCATTTTCTTTGAAAAAATTGAAAATATTATTTTTTGAAAATCAAATTTAAAATAATTATAAATAAAAATAAACCTTTTAAAAATTCAAATAAAGACTCAAGTAATTGATGTTGGATAAACTTATACATGTCAGATGAGATAAAAAGTACATTCATTTTTCACAATAAGAAGGATTGAAAAATGAATTTTTGGGAAAGTGAGAAAAATATTCCATTGAAAAAATTGGTAAAAGAAAAAAATGGAAAATTTTTTATTACTAAATCAGTTTGAGTACATTTTAATAAAACAGGGTTTTTAGAATAAAAGAGGATCCCTTACGAAAGATTGAAATAAGGTAGGGTTTTCTTAAAAGCATTTTATAAAATACATTAAGAAACAAAGAGTGGGAAAATAAGCTATTACTCAAAAAAATAATGAATCACTATAATAGAATGAGAGGGTTTATTTAATAGTAGTAATATAATTTTCTTGAATGTAAATACCATTGAAATATCATTTTTATTATTCTTGAGGAAAATAATATTCAAATATTCCAGAGTGTCCCATACCACTTTGAAAAATTTTAAATCATAAGTCTCCCGAAGGGATAATATTGAATGAATATTTTGTATAAAATTAATATAAAATAATTAATTATATATGTTATCCTAATTGGTAGTGTATATACTGCCAAAATAAGTAAATGTCGAACATGACCTTTATCTCATAGAAGTAAATATTGAGAAGAAAAATCCTTACAATTGTGGTGACATGTGAATTTGAAGACCGAAAAGAAATAATCATTAGTTGGATAATTTAAATATCACCAAAATAAATGAATTCATGATATAGTTTATCAAAAAGGGGATGTATTTATAACACTTAAAATAAGTAATCTATGTAAATATTGTACACCTCATGGAAAGAAAACTGAGTTAGGAATCCCTTTCCTTGCATCTGACTTGTCTCATGTTTCTTGATATTCATGAATAGAAAATGTATTTTAATTATTTACATTATTAATTAAAATTAATCATGTATTTATAAAATTTAATTTAATTATTATTATATTGTATACAATTACCTTAACAATTATGTTTACGTCGAGTGTTTTGACCAATTTCATTTTATTTTTGAAAAAAAAAAGTTTAGTGGGTCAACTATGGTCAAAGGGTTCATTATATTACATATCCAGAAAAAACCAATGACATAATTTTAATACTTATACTTCAATTATGAATTTAAAACTAATCATCAACTATTATTAGAAAAAATTAACCTATTTAACAAACATGGTGATGGTGGGTCGCATGTTCACAAGAGTAATGTTCCAATTTTTTCAGTTATTGTTTAGGGTAGAAGGTAAGTGGCTTAAATATTTCAAGAATAATTATTATTTTATAAAACAATATTATTTAATCTTATATAATTATATATAGTATTATTTTTATGATAATGTAATCACATTCTGTCGAGGATGTGGTAGTCCACTCTTCCACGATTAATGTTATCATCTTTTAAGTGTATGAAAGGGAAATAAATAAAATGATATATATTATAATTACATATAGATAATTAGGTAATAAATATAACAAATATTTTTATTATCGCTCTTATTATAAAATAAAACCAACCTTTATACATTCCATGTATCGTAAGAACAAATCACATTTTTTTGTGGGGGCTGTTGTCAACACTTCCCTAAACAGGGTTATTGTTTTTACTAAAAAATGAAAAGTATAATGATATGTGTTGTAAAATAATTAAATAATATTAAATAAATAATATAAATAATATATATAATATATAAATATATTTTCCATTATAATGGCCACCATGAGTGGTGGTAAACGAAAAAATGAATTATCATTGTTTCATGAGGGAGAAATTCACCGTACATGTAAAAAATGTGTTCATTATCCATTATATGGAGGTGTTTGTAAGTGTAGGTCAGAAACATATCATACAAACACATTTTTATATTGGGGATACTTTAATTACTACATAAAAATGGAATAAGAATATTTCAGGGAGTTGATAATATAAATATAATTAACAAGATTTATGAAAGACACTACCTCTTAAATGAGATACTGCTGTTAGTTTGCACCAAAATACATCCTTGCAATTAATTATTCATAAAGGTAGCATAAAAGGAGAAATGGGGGAATTTTGGGGAGTTAATTTATAATATCTTGGATTATGCTAAGTGAATGTATTGGTTTGAATAAGTGGTAGGAAAAGAGGCCTTTTATAATGGTGGAGGAGAGACACTCTTGCCATAATTAAAAGATTGGAACTCATAAACTTTTTTAATTTATAGTTGATAAACAATGCTAAAAAGTCAATTAAAGTTAGTATAAGATCAATATATGGCCATATAATGGATTTTGGACGAGTGTATAGGTCAATTTGGCCCTTAAGGTTATGGTTTAGATGCATATTGTGCTTAATTTAACTTTAATCATTGTAATAATCATTAATTTCTTTCAGTATTCTTTTTGGTCAATAAATGATTTGACATTCATATAAATTATAATTTATTTTGATTCCAAATATGAAATCCATTTTTACAAATATCTTCCATACTAGTGGCAGAAATTAAATTAAAATTAATCACTTTGACGGGAGGACAATGTGGGTTTTTATAGTACAATCGTCCTAGTATTTTCTACATTTGTATAGTCAATTTCTTAGTGATATTGATTCGAATGGTATAAATTGGACTAATTTAATAATAATATTATCTAATTAAACTTTAAATGAAATGATTATTCTAATTTATCCATATAAATAAATTTAATGAAAAACAGTTTTGAATTAAATTTTAGTATTTTTTTCTATTTATTAAAAAATGAAACAACATAGAAAAATAAAAAAATTCACCCAAACATAATATTTTGTTCTTATTTCAAATATTAAATTTATATTGAAATATATTATTTATAATAGAGACAAAAAAATTTGAATGGGTTCACCATTAAAAAGAGGTAAAAATACTTTAATAAAAATATTTGTTTCATGCGCAATATTGAGTTTATTCATATTTTATGACCATATAATATATTAGATAATTTTCAAAAAATATTATATTGAAAAAAAAATGTATATTTCATTAAAGTAAATAACTAATTGTAATTAAATTAATTTATTAAGACAATATGACATTGTGAGTGTAAAAATGATAATATTTCTTTTTTATTCTATTGCTTTGTCATCATTTCTAATTAATAGGTAATATATTAATTCATTTTATATTTTTTATAAACCATATAGTTTCATAATTTAGTTAACAATATTTATATATTCTAATTTAATAGCTATGTTATTATATTAAATAGTAATATTTTAATAATATATTTTTGTATGCTACAGCATGGTCTTGCTTGTAATGTAAGCCACTGAAGAAACTTTTTGTTGTTCAAGTCATATGATGACTCTGTATCATGTTCATTGAAACTCATGTCATAAATTTAATTTATATAAAATTATAAATATATAATAATGTATTGGGTTATTATATTCCCTTATGAGCATCGTGTTACATGTCATAAATGGTATTAAATACAATATTCCCACTTTAAATATTAAGGTTGTTACACCAATAGAATGAATAACAATACATCATACTTAAAAAATCATGAAAACAATTATATTAATTATATACCATTTCAAATGGAATTATATACACCTCTTAAAATAATATGCGTTCAAAACAAAACATATGTCTTAATAAAGGAAACCTATGGAAACATTACCTTATTGATTTGGTAACATTTGACCGATAAACCCCATAAAAGAGAGATAATATAATCGGAATTTAAATACCCATAAATATATTGATATTTAACATATAGTACATTAATGGTTGGTATATACACTACACAAAATATATGAGTGGGGAATACGACATATGTCTCACATAAAAAATGGGAGACTAGAAATGCCTTTACCTTGAGTCTTTACATTATACGTACACATTAAAGACTTTTATAATATAAATATTAGTTTATTATAAATTAACTATAGAACCATTATAATATATATAATACCATATATTTATTGATAATAACTTTATAGTACCTATTTATTATCATTTCAATGTTAAGGTTACGTTTCGGGTAAAATCTTCTTTGTTTTTCGTATATGTTTTAACTTTTATGTCTTCATACTCTTAAATAGATAAAAATATAAATATTTAAATAGAGTAAAAAATAATATAAATATAATATATATTCATTATATAAATATTTATATTAATTTATATATGATTGAAATATTAAATGGAATATATTATTCATTGATACAGTAGCCATATGTACTCATGAACGTTGTTTCAGTTTTCATGTTCTATTAAATGAAAGAGATAAAATGAAATATATATGTGTATATATATATATATCAATTGGGATTATTATTTCATAAATATCATATTATGTTAAAAAACTCATCCTTCATACATTCCATTCATTGGGTGAAGGAATCTCATTGCTTTGAGCAGGCGCTAGTCCACAAATCCACAATCAAAGTTATCATATTTACAAAAAATGGAAATAATAAAGGTATGATTTATATAATAATTGAATAGGAATAGATAAATCATAAATACTATATATATCATATAAAAAATAAATGTTCAGTATAATTCCAAATAATTATTGGTGATAATGGAAAAATGAAAGTCATTGTTTCATGAGGCGGTAGTCCTCTATACAAACTAACGGTAAGTTTGTTACCGATTTGATGGATGCGGATTTATATGTAGGTAAATTCAATATAGTAAAAATATATAAATATATTTATTATACTAACTATATCATATAATAATTTAATAACAATAGGGGTTGAGAAAGAAATAAAATAAATGTTTTTTTGGAAGGATGTAACATCTTCATTTATTAACTCCTTTTAGTTCTCACTAAATGGGTTCCTTCACTAAATTTATTAATAATGGGAGGATTATATGGATAATTTATATATTTTTTAGGATATTTTTGTATGGGTTTTCAGATCCAAATGGCTTTATAAGTGTGAATATGTGACGGTTAGAGTGGCTTGTTTATAGTGGAGGAGGAGTGAAATTCATGTAATTATAAAAACGAAAACAAATATTTAGAGGTATCACATACATCATGTGCCCCAAATAATTTTTAATTTCTGATAAAATTTTGGACATTTTTTCTAAATATTAATATAAAATGAATTTTGAACTATTTTCTAGGTTATTTGGTCCCTAAATTAATGTTTGACCACTATATAATCTTTTTTTTAATTTAATCACTATAATTAATTTCAATTTCATTCGATACTAATTTTGGATTGAAAAAAAGTTTATCTTACTAGAAATTAAAAATTGTGTTGATTAAAAATGTTTAATCCATTTATTCAAATTCTAATCACATAAAATATATTAGTTAATTTAAAAATAATCATGTATATGGGAAGAAACACTTTGTTTTTAAGTGACAAATATTTTAAAAAATAAATTATTTTTGAAGACATTTTCAATGTAAAATTGATTCCAATAAACTAAGTTTTATTAATTTATTTATAATTGATGTAAATTAAATTAAAAAAATATATATAATTTCGTTATATAATTAAATTATATTAACATTCTGTTTTAAATTAATTTTTTTTCTAAACATCCAAAAATTAATCTTATCGAAAAAAATACCAACATTTCACCCAAAGTAAATTTTGATATTCCTATTTCAAAAATGAAGCTTATTTTGTTGTATAAAAATTAGAAAATTTGTAAAAATATTTTTAAAATAGTTTCACCATTAAATGGACTTAAAATTAATTTTTCTTGAAAATTTTATCTTTTTATTCAAAAAAATTGATTAATTCTTACCTAATGCATTTCCAATATATGGGTGAGTAACAAAATCAAATATTGAAAATGTCATATAAAATTTTTCTTCAAAAAATCACCAAATTTGTTTCTTATTTTATTAATATAATATGTTTCATTTATATAGAGTAATAGAGAAAATGAATTTAATTATATTCAAATTGTTTTTACATTCAATTCAAACTAATTGAAAACCAAAGAAATAAATATATATACATGTGTAAATATTTTTTTCACAATTTAGTTAATATTATTCATAAATTGAATTCCCAATTTTAGGTTAATACTATAATAATATTTTATATATAATTTTAAAAGTATAACTTAGTTCTATCAAAATAAGCCTTGTATGTAAAGCATGGTATCGATGGAAAATGGAATTTTTTATATCAAAATGAAAACACAATATCACATATAAAAAAATTTAATAGATGTTTTCCTTGTATTGAAAGAATAAAATTATATTTTTCATAATTATGTCCTACCATTGTCCTTTCATATAACCAAAATATACATTTAGTGTTATGTAAAATTCAAAATATTAAAAATATTAAATTATTTTCAATAAAAAATCACTAAATCCTTGGGTGTTACAAGCTTTGTGAAGGGAAATTTATAAATTGTATGAAATAATTATATACATTTCATCCTCTAGATACCACATTGGTTTTTTATACATGAATGTAAAAATTTCATTCATTATATGATTCATTTGGTGACTGTGGTGATATTCGTAGTGGTGTTTGGGATGATGACTTTCTTGGTGATATTGATGTTGATGGAGATGTTGATGTTGATGGTTAGGATAAAGATATTTATTGTGATAGTGATGATGATGATTATGATGTTGATGGTTATGAGTATGTTGGTGATGATTGTGATTATAATGGTGGTCTTTAGAGAGAGATATTGATCCACTTTTTTTCTAACTTATATTTATGAAATATATTTGTTAATTACTGAACAAGATTTCATATGTGATTTATTATTATTTTATGTTATCAAATGATAAAATATGAAATATACAATATATTTTTTGATATAAATGTTTATTATTACTTGTTAAAATATTTAATTTGTTACTTGTTTTTTCTATATTGGTTTCAAGTTTCTTCATGTTTGGGTTCAGTTTCTATATCAATATAGGAAGGATTATTAGTATATTGTATGGTGGAAGGCTTTTCCAAAATTTCTAAAAACATTAGTATATCATTTATACTAAGTATTTAATAAAACCATTAGAGAAATGAAATTTTTGGGGATATATACCAATGATTTATTTGAAACTATTGGTATAGGTATATCCCCATACCTAGCCACCTTAAATTTTGTTAAACATTTGGTTTATCCTATTCCAATGGTTTCCTACCCTATTCCAACGGTTTGAAACAATTATTAGAGGAAAATATTCATTCAATTTTACATTTATCTTTCAGTATGAAACTTCCAATTTTCCATGTCTATATTCAATGGAATCTTTTGTGAATATCCTTATCTATCATTGAAAAATTAATCATGTTCATTTTCAATAACATTGAATTCCTTAAATGTTTTTGAGAATTTTTTTATTTTCTTCCATATGGCTCATTTTTATTAATGTATGAAAATAATAACATAGTAACTGATTTTATAAAAAAATATCCTTTCACTAACTTTTTCATTTTAAATTATACATTACCCATATATTTTCATATCTTCTATATTAAATTAAATTTATCATTATCTTATAAAATATTTCATTAAAAATCATTAAAAACATTATTTGTATTTTTTTTATTCAAAAATTGATTTGTTGAAATCTCCAAAAAGGATTTTTCCTATACGTCTTCATATTTTGATATATGTTATGCTTGATCAAAGGGATTATTCAAATTTTACAATCCATCTTCTTTCTCTTGACAGAATAAGTTATATTATTTTCTATAAAATATATGATCCGTCATTTCAATTGTCTTGTCTAACCATCCACCATAAATATGCATACATTTTATAACAATTCCATTTCTTTAGGAACACACTATATTTCCTTCCATTTCCTGATGGGTTTATAATAAGATGACATATATCGATTGATTGTGGAAATTATGGACTTAACCATATACAATTAATCTATAAGATGTAAATACCATTATTTTTATGTAATGGTATTTACATAGAAAGTTACTGACTATATTTAGATTCCCATTTATTTTCTATGGGATTATCATGTAATTATTATTGATGGAAATAAAAATGATTTATTTTTGTGATTCATTTTAATGAGGATAACAAATAATTTTTATTTACATGGGTATTTATTATATTTTTAATGATTAAATTATAGTACCACGTGAATGTGTAGGTGAATGATGTGTGGGGACATATATTACCCAAAAATGTATTGGTAAAAACTTTATATCTCATACAAAATGTATTTTTTTCTATGCTTTAGTTACTAAATATCATGTTAAATGATAGCATGGATCTTGAAAGTAATAATCCATATACTAATGTTTATTCCATATTTGAATTATATTATATATTCTAATCTTCTGATCTAAAAGTAATTTTACATGTAATGATATTTTTTCTACATTTCTATGGTATCCTGATGTAATTCTCCCATGGATCAAATTATTATCTAATGCTTCCACATTCTTTTGATTGATGACTTTTGTGTTATGACATGATTTATGATTTCATTTTTGGTGGGTATAGCTTTTTTATGTAACATTATTTTACCAATATGATCATTAAATTATTAAATATTATATTTGATTTTAATATAAAATTCATACCATTACTATGAATCTATGTTCTTTCCTTTCTTATGTTAATATTCCCCCTGGTTTTGTAGATGAATGTACGTTTTCATATTCTTAAAAGGGTGTTTAGTATAGTTTGATTATGAATAAATGATAAAAAAATTGTAAAATATAACAACAAGAAAATGATGCTACTACCACAGACATATAACCATGGTTTTAAAACTATGGCTATAGGTGGCTATAGCCATGGTTTTATGGCCTAACTCCATGGTGTAGAAAACGTGGATATAAACCTATTTTATGTGACCTATAGACATGTTTTTGTTTCCTATGGCCAAGATTTTTAAAACCATGGAGGTGTAGGGATCGAAACTCACTAGTAACATTTTTAATTTAGGCTATTACCATGTATTATCAAGACTATTGCTATGATTTTAGACATGTATATAGGTCAACTGTCATATTAAACAATTTCAAGGACAATTTCCATGGTTCTCAAAACTGTGAAAATAGTTTGGGACCTACTGCTACAGAGATAGCGGCCATGGTGGGCCAAAATCATGGTCGTAGCATATGACAACGGTTTTAGGGCCTATTTCCATAATTATGAAAAAATTACAATTCCCATCACTTATAAAAGGGGACACTTACAAATATTAATTCCACACCCATTTCATTGAATTTATTCCAAAAAATTTATAATTATCATCCTTATATAATAAAATCTTTACTTCAGAAGAATTGTGTCTCAATAAAGTATTCAGTTCCTTTCATTTATAAGGATACTTTCTAGAGAAATGTAATGGTCCCAAAGAAAGTATTACATAACAATTATCCCTTTAATTTTAATAATTATTCTCTAAAAAAAATATTAATATAACCTTATTATTTTTATTATTCCTTATTTTAATTATTTTAATATAAGGATATTTATATATTCCTTCCCATCCCTCGATGAAAAAAATATTTTTTATTATTTATTATGTGGACTACATCAATGTTGAAGTAACACATTTAATTTTTCATAATGGTTTTAAATATTTATGAATACCACATAAAATATTATTCAAAAACATTAAATCATATATATATATATATAATATCATTATTCTGATTTAATAATAGTATTATTTCCAAATAAATGATTTTATAGAAATACTCACCCATCAAATTATGGGTTGTTCATGTTTCGGTTGACCTAACCATCTACTTGAACTATAATACTATATCATGGATGATTTTTAGAACATAAATATCCATATTTTAAAAACTAAGTAGTAAAATAATTTTTTTTTAAATTATTCTAGAAGGGTTACATTAAGTATATAACTTATTGTTAAAACATCTTATTTAATTTCTAAAATTACATAAATAAGCTGAAACTGATTCCATTTTAACACATCACAACTAAAACAGAAATGGAATGAGATAAGAGATTTATAAATCTATATAATTTTTTGATTCTATTACTTTAAATGATCTAGTAATTATTAAAATTTGGATAATAATAAAATAAATCATCAATATTGAAAAATAGTTTAATGTGGCCATGATAAGTCACTACTAATGTTGAAAATAGATTAAAAAAACTAATAAAAACATAAATAATATTTATAAATTAATTTTATAAAAGATTATAAATATTATTAATATTAATAAATAGCTGGTTAAGTTAGGTATTTTGGTTATTCTGGGGAATCGTTCCCTTTAGTTGAAGTCAAGAATTAAGATATGTGTATCTGGTCTTAATTTTTCACCCCTTGAGATATTTTTATAATTATACCCCTTGTTTTATTTATAATGGTGTAAAAAAAAGTAAATTTAATATTTTTTTTCTGTATGATACTATATTTAACGGTATTAAATGATATATTCTGGATTATTTCTCTTTTATGGTTTTGAATCAATGTTTCACTGGTTAGGGTGGGTTCTTTTTTTTCATTTTAATTTCTTGGGACACGTTTGATATTTGACAACATTATTTATTTTATTTGGCATATTCACTACTCAATTTATTTAAATTATAAAAAATCAACCATTTCCAGATCCTCCTCTTATATAACTTATTTCTTTATGTTACCTATAAAATGGAATTTTCTTCACCAATCTCATTTTCAAATAGAGATTCCCATTGAATGATAATTCATATAGGGAATATTTATAATTTTCTCTCTAAAGAATATTATTTTATTAACCTCTATTCATTCATGGTGTTTTAATTTTCTTTTCTTTGTTTTATTTACCCCTTGTTTCACTATTTAACCATCGTAAGGAAATATACCCTACCCATTATTTTCTGTTGGAGACATCCATTTTTGTTTGTCTATATTCATTAGATACTTTTCTTAATGTACTTACACATTACTCAATAATTAATTATTGTAATTTTATAATAATTGAGATTATTTAAAAGTTTCAAATATATTTTTAAAATTCCCTATAAGGGTAATTTTCATTAGTGTGAAAAGTACCTCTTTTTAATATTTTATTTGCAAACACATATTTATAAAAAAATTCAACTTATATGAAACATTCCCTTTATGTTTTCGTGGTTTCTAAAATAAATTACTTTTCACTTAATTTTGTAAATAATTTATTTAAAAAATGATCTAGGTTATATCCTATTTCATAAGCTACTTTTATAAAACTCCAAAAAGTTTCATAAATATAATTCATTTTCTTTTGTCATATCATATGATTAATGAAGGAATTTATTCAAATTTTACTGTAACACCCGAAGATTTCATAGTGTGTTATTTCTTCAAAATAATTCAATAACTTGCACTACACGCAACACCGAGTTCAATCACACCATGAATTAAAAAAAAGAGCCATTAAAAGAGGTCATGAATAGTATTAACTAAATTTTAAACTTTATATAATCCTTATAATTTTAGAATCCATATTATGAGTTTCTTAGTCATAATGCAAGAACAGATTCATTTTCAGTATTGCACTTTTATCAACTTTTAATAGTGAAGACTTTTTAAATACAATATTTTAAACTTTTTGACTAAATGGAGACATCAAAAAAATTTAAAATGAAACATCCCAAGCTTCCACAGTATGCTTTCCTTTGAATAAAACAGTAGCGTGTGTTGTACGCAACTTCGAGTTTTAACAGACACCAAAACCAATCAAACTAGCCGTTATGAATAGTAATACCTACTTTTTAAAATTATATATATTTTATATTTCAAAATGGACTTCATTTTTGGATTCGGAATATCTAATTTAGCCTAAGGTGAAATTTTGGTACTTTTCGGATAACTTTCATATTTTGATTAATAGTGAAAATTACTAAATTTTAATTAAAAAAAACTTTTTTAATCAAAATAATTAATAGTGATAAATTATGAATTTTATTAGTTTTAAAGTATATTTAGAATATATTTTTACCATTTAATATAATTTTGGTCATTGGACATAATTTTACAATTAAACCGAACATAAACAAGTGTCAATCTTTTGATAGTTATTATCTCTTAAAAACACGCTTTTTGTTTTGACAGCGGGAATTAATTTTAAATTAATTTATGACACTTCTGTGTTTAAAATTTAGGAAAATGGATTTCATATTTGGAATCAGGATGTTCAAATTGTGTAAATAGGTAACTTTTATTTTTAGACATTTTGAATAATTACTGCGGTAAATATTTTATTTACCATGGTTAAGGGTAAATCCGGTAAATAAGGGTTAAAAAATAATATTATAATAATACTAAATTACCCTAAAACGTGTCTTAACCATATTGGTTGATACATAGTCGACCATGGGCATCTTTGGGTCGATTTTGGGACCACATGGATCCACTTGTAAGTGATAATGACACTTTATTTTAATTAAGTTAAAATGAATACAAAAATGACACAAGCATATATCTTTTAGGAAAACAATTTTTACATAGGGTTATATATGTTGGATTTTCGATTATAAATATTAATTAGAAAGATAAAACGATTTCCTACATAATTATATTTTATTTATAATTTTTAGACATTAAATAATTTATTTTATTTATGACACAATGATGATGCAGTAATTACTATAATAGTGAAAAATTAAAATAATTGATATTATAAATACCCAAATAAATAAAATATGAACCTTTTAATGGATTAAAATAATTTTCTAGGATAATATGATATATTATTATTGATTTAATTGACTTTTTTCTAAGTAATCAATATTTTATGAGTTTCACAAAAATCAACTATTGAATAGTGTCAAAATTGACATAAAAGAGTTCTTAAAACAAATATTATATTATTAATTGATATTAAATTCCTAAAAATCTAAGGATCGGCCAAGAGACATATATCATGATATTTTCATCATTAATGGACCACTTGGGGGTCGCTTGGATGTATATAGTAAGTTTATTAACCATATTATATAAAAATACAAAGAGACATTGTAAAAGTGAAACTAATTAACTTAGAGTTAATACTTAAAGATAAGGTTAATATAAGTACCCAAACCTGTCTAAAATCTATTGGTTGAGTGGTTTTAGACCTATCCACACCTTAACCTTTGAATAGTCAACTTTGGAACCATTAGAAACTGAATATGAATTTATTATAAATTAATATTTCTAGCTTTTCCAAAGGTGCCCCTCACCCCTCTTATAAAAACGCACTCCTCCTTCTCATTTCTTCACACCTTAAAAGCCTTTTGGTTCGGAAAAACTCTGCCCAAATACTCTCCCAACTTCCCTCACTACAACCTAGAGGCATTAGTTTGATCAGAAAGCCAACCTAAGGAGCCCTTTTGATCAAATCAAAAGGAAGAACCCGAAGAAGAGGTAATGTTTTCACCACCCCTTTTTAAGTTCCTTTCTTCTTCCACTTCCTCTTTATTTGTTATTACCATTATAAAATAATAACTCCAGTATCATATATATACTGTGATGTTATTATAAAATGTTACAACCATATTCAGTATTCTATCCATCCTTTGAATAACATGTCACCATACGTGCGTACGTACGGCTTACCGTCTCCACGTCGTGGTGTAATTGTTATTCAATATATTATTATTTGGATGGGTATAATAATGATGTGTAACTCATGTAAATAATAAATATAAAATTATAATGATTCTGTATATATGATATAAAATCCAATTATATATTATTTTAATATCAAAAGAATGATATTGTCGCTCGTGTGTATGTACGGACTACCGTCTCCACGAACGCGATGAGATTCATTGTCCATCATATCCATTCAAGTATAATTATAATTTGATGATTTAAAAATAGTATCTAAGGACTTGATATAATTCTGGATATGAATAATATACATACCATTAATAATGAATATGGCTCACATAACAAAGAATATAAAGTAAAATGAACCTGTTAACACCCGAAATGACGATAATTCTAAGATATTATTAACAAATCAATGTTAAAAGTTCATATATGATATCATATTAAAGTAAATGATTCTTGTATTATTAAATAACAATTATTTCACCATTATACAGGAGGTAAACCTACCATCGACCAAGGAAAAAGTACAAAGTAAGGGATTTTCTTATCTCACTTTCAATTCCGTGAGATTTCCATTGTTCGCCACTAAATTATTGAAAGTGGTGTATTGTGTACTGAAATTTGATATATATTATCATGATTATCTTTATATTCATGTTATTCTGTATATCATTTGGTGGTATTAACTTTTGTCCATACGACTCAGTTGATTAACGTGGTAAGGAGTTTCTTATCTCGCTCTTAATTTCGTGAGAATTCCACTGTTCACAACTTAATTATTACATGTGGTGTATGTGTACTTCCCATGATTGTATTCATTGTGTAATATACTTTAATTTATGGTTATTTACATATTCTTGGTATGATCCTTATTTCGTGGTTGTCTGTTTCGTAAGTTACCAAATCGATAAGGGAATTTGAGATTTCAATTTCCACTCATTCGGGTTTAGGCATATTTCATTGATTATATTACTCCAAGATTATGTGTAGAATCACTATTCATTTGATTATGTCATAATTTCCACTCCCCTTCCTGTGGATATACTTTTGATACACACAATCACTCCATTGATAATTCTCAAGTCATTAATATGAATTCGATAAGAGTAATTTTAACTCTTTCACCATTTGTTGAGTTAAACATCCAATTCGTTGGTGTTGTTTCTACAAGAATATGTGTGAATATCCTTTGATTGTTTTTCACTGAATATTCAATCATATTTAGTGTATTTATATTTTTAACACATAATTATGTCGTTGATTTATCCTTAACCTAAGGATACGGCCTTTATGAGAGATTTCATCTCAATTTACATTCAACTGAGACTTCTTTGTTGATATACACCAAATCACTTTTATGTGGTGTATATAATGTACTTTGACATAGTATATCATGATTACCTTTATTCTCATGATATTAAAAAGTTTTGATTACCTCAATTATTTATATTCAAGTGTCTCTCTTTTGGTTAGAATCTCTAACCAAAATTCCATTTTAAAATGTTTTAAAGACCTATTCTTCTATATCTTGCTCATTAATGTCCATTTTTTAAAAATGGTTTCAAGGATTTATTTATATGGGCATTAATGTTTTAAAATTAAAACTCCTTTTAAAAGTTTCAAAGTGGTATGGGACACTTTGATTCAAAAAAATCTATTTTTAAATGGCTTCTTGACAAATAGTGTGACTTTTAAATGATTTCAAGAAAAGGGGGATATTTCCCTCAAATAGTTTTGATGATTATTTTCATCTATGTCAACATCCTTCATTATTCATGATTGAGGTTAATGTGATACAATACAATCTTCCATATTGTATCAAATGAGTTATTTTTGACTGTGGATGTTCTATTTTTATACCATTTATGGTTTGTGGTTAAAGAATTGACATTTCGTATGCTAGTTTTGATACAAATGTTTATTTTATGTTTAAACATATTCATATGAGGAATGCATTGGACTTAATAAGTGACGGGTGGAGCCCTCTATAGCTCCTCGATGCATCAGTAGGTCTCATGAGACAAACTAGTGTCTTGGCACAAGGCCTTGGCAAAACCTTATTTGTAGTCTGGGCACAAGGCCTTGGCTATGTGGTTATGATAGTCTGGTATTATGCATTCCATCATTATGAAATTGGTTATTGATATTGCATGTGATCATTCGACTAGTAGAATATCCATGTGAGTAAGTAAATGGCATTATTTCATTTTACCTTTGCCATTTTATGCTGAAGTTCAAGTTTAAAAGGCTTTTGTTTTAGTTATAAATTGCCGTAAGTGTTTATGCTTATTTATTAAAGCTTCTTCGATAATGGTATCCTTACTGAGCATCTGAGCTCACCCCTTTCAATGTTTTATTTTTTTCCCAGGATTATGAAGAAGTAATTTATGAATGACCTGCAGGGATGGTATGAGGGGATATGAAGACAAGATGTTTTTTTATGATGTAATGTAAAATTTATGGATGTATCTAGTTATTCCAAGGCTACTAAACTAATCGGTCTTTCGAGGCTTGATATTTCTCTTGATCATGCCAATGTTATGTAATAATGCACCGACTCTAGGTAATTAGGGGCGGGGCGTTACAGTTGGTATCAGAGGAAGTTTAGTACAAACCTTGGTAGCTAGATTTAGATAAACTCTGATTATAGAACGTAGAATTAAGATGAACTTTGAGGATTAGTATAAAATAACTTCCTAGAATTTTGGTATTGTGGAGATTTTGTGAGTTTTCCGAGCAATACATCCCTGTCTGGATACGAGCTGGTAGAGGCGGCTCTGGCACAGATGTACCTAGGGGTAAAACCCGAAAACACCACTTTGAGCTAGACTCGAACGGGAACTGGTGCACGACAACGGGCCTTGTTGCACTCTTGGTTACGACACTCCCGGGGGATATGCTTAGGATAATTTACATTTTCTTTACAAACCGATTTAAGTAATATATACATAAGATGTGATTAAATGACCTTGGTTAATCCTAATATGCTTCAAATTGAGAATATGGTGACATTTTAATCTCTAAATGATTTTACGACTACTATTACTCACACAATGCTTTCTGGTTTTAGTCAATGGCTGGATTCCAAGGAAGTCATAGTGACTTTGAGAATGATGTACAAGGTGGGAACGGTGGTGGAAATGAGCAACAAAATGGAATGTTGATAGGCGTAAAAGATATCGTCTTTATGCCAAATCAGTTTTCCAAAAATATGATCAACAACATATATATTAACCAACTCCCAGACTCAACAAGGAATAGAAAGGTGATAAATGATAAGATCTTCAGCAATGGAGACCATGGAGAAAAGAAACCTCAATTTTCATCATGCAGGAAATGTGGAAAGAGACACCCAGGAAAGTGTCTCAATGGGACAACGAAATGTTTTACGTGCGGGAAGGAAGGACATAAAGTGAAGAATTGCCGAAGAAAAATTAAGAGTACTATGGAAGTAGATAAAAATGGTCCCAAGAGTCCATTTACAGTCATTTTCCGTAAATGTAGGGGACCTGGCCATGACCCGAGTGAATGTCATATTCTATAGAATATTTTCTTGGTCAAAGAAGAAGCTATGTGGAAATAAATGGTTGGAGAAAAATTTAAAAAGTATTAGCACTCCTTGTTGATGGGTTTACTTTGGAATAATTTTCTCTTGTATTTGTAACCCCGCAGTTTTCCATGTGATAATGATATTTGAGGAAGAATTGTCTCTTCTCTTGTGGATATAGGTATAAATAACCATTTGGTTTTATATGATCATTGTGGTTTGAGAAAATGATAAGTTATTATAATTTGGGATGAAAATGCAAAGTATGATATAACATTTGTGGTTCAATTATGTTATTTTGAGGAATTTATCTCATATTGGTAATATTATAAAATATAGTTTTTGAAAAAGGACAACACGTAGACCGTGTGATAACCCGTCGTGTCGGACAAAGCTGTGGGAATCAAACCCACAACCAAAGTGCGATTGGGATTTATCGCCTACCACTGGACTACGTGAAGTCCCTGGTTAGTGTGACTATTTTTTTTGTTAAATGATTTTATTGATCAATAATAATATGATTTGGGTTCTTATGTCTTATCAAATGAATACCCTTGGTATAGGAAAATGATTTGGTGATTAAGTGACAAATGTTATTTTGGAAGATGTTCGTTTTGTTAGGAACACTATATGACCAAGGAAAATAGAATACAATGAGGTTTCATTTGTAGAGTAATGGTGGATTTTTATCTACATTTTTATTGTTGATTTATAGTTATTTGGGTTATTTATGGAAATGATTAACCTATAACAGAGAATATGTGATGATGTTAATTACTTTTAAGTATGTGACTTTAAGAGTATTTGATGTCATTTGGAGATACAATGTAACATGGGAGACTACATAATCAAATTCTTCTATGTTTTGGGTTTCAATATTAGTTTGGATTATATTAAAGGATTTTAAGGACAATTGGTTATTGAATGGTATCTATTTAACTTTGGGGTATTGTTGGTTTAATTTTAGAAATTAAGATTAGTACATATTTATCTCAATGAATATCCTTTTGGGGGATCATTAGATCATTCACTAACCATTTTTGTTTTGATTAATCTTCAAAGACAATGTAAATATATGGTTTATCCTGCATGGATCATGTGATTCTATAGAAGTTTATTCTAGCTCTTCCAGTGTGACCAAGTCTTCTTGAATACTTATCGTTTAAAAAAAAATGAGTTAGTGGTGGAAATTTATTAAAGAATGAAAATATACTTAAAATGTAAGTATATCTCATAATGTTCTTAGTCAATATCATAAATTAATTCCTCTTCTTTATGTAATGTAACTTTAAAAAAAATGTTGTCCTAGATGGTACCTTAAATCATCACTAATTTATGGCTTTGGGATTGTTGGCCTTTTCAAAGCCATGTTCTCCACCACTCTCCATCAGATAATTGATGGTTAGATTTCTCTTCCATATCCATATTTTCCTACATGGAACCCTAGTATGTGTTATTTTCGGTAATCTTCATACTTTCCACTCTTTATTTTAAATAGAGGCCTCATTAATTCATTTTTCGATGTGGGATTTCAACTAAGATATTTTGAAACGTCAAAAATGTGTTATCCCAATACCCTATGTTTTGTTGGACCGATGGTATTTCAAATCATCATAGATTGATGAGTTTAAGGACCTCAATTTTATACTTGTTTGTGATTGATGACCTCAATCACTACCTATAAATATTTACGTTTTTCCTCCAATTGTATGTCTCTAATTACCACCAATGTTATCCTAATCGAGATCATAATTTGATGGTGACCCTTTCATTTCTCTTTTCCTCATATTAAGACTAAATTTTAGTAACCCAATTTCCGATGTGGGTTTTCCCACAAATATATTTTCTATTTTCAACATTTTATTTTCGAAAAACAATTTCAAATTGTTAGGACGCAATTTATTGAAGGAGGGGAGAATGTAACACCCCAAGATTTCATAGTGTGTTATTTCTTCAAAATAATTCAATAACTTGCACTACACGCAACACCGAGTTCAATCACACATTGACTTACAAAAAAAGATCCATTAAAAGAGGTCATGAATAGTATTAACTAAATTTTAAACTTTATATAATCCTTATAATTTTAGAATCCATATTATGAGTTTCTTAGTCATAATGCAAGAACAGATTCATTTTCAGTATTGCACTTTTATCAACTTTTAATAGTGAAGACTTTTTAAATACAATATTTTAAACTTTTTGACTAAATGGAGACATCAAAAAAATTTAAAATGAAACATCCCAAGCTTCCACGGTATGCTTTCCTTTGAATAAAACAGTAGCGTGTGTTGTACGCAACTTCGAGTTTTAACACACACCACAACCGATCAAACTAGCCGTTATGAATAGTAATACCTACTTTTTAAAATTATATATATTTTATATTTCAAAATGGACTTCATTTTTGGATTCGGAATATCTAATTTAGCCTAAGGTGAAATTTTGGTACTTTTCGGATAACTTTCATATTTTGATGAATAGTGAAAATTACTAAATTTTAATTAAAAACAACTTTTTTAATCAAAATAATTAATAGTGATAAATTATGAATTTTATTAGATTTAAAGTATATTTAGAATATATTTTTACCATTTAATATAATTTTGGTCATTGGACATAATTTTACAATTAAACCGAACATAAACAAGTGTCAATCTTTTGATAGTTATTATCTCTTAAAAACACGCTTTTTGTTTTGACAGCGGGAATTAATTTTAAATTAATTTCTTCCACTTCTGTGTTTAGAATTTAGGAAAATGGATTCCATATTTGGAATCAGGATGTTAAAATTGTGTAAATAGGTAACTTTTATATTTAGACATTTTGAATAATTACTGCGGTAAATATTTTATTTACCATGGTTAAGGGTAAATCCGGTAAATAAGGCTTAAAAAATAATATTATAATAATACTAAATTACCCTAAAACGTGTATTAACCCTATTTTTTGATACATAGGCGACCATGGTAATCTTTGGGTCGATTTTGGGAGCCCATGGATCCACTTGTAAGTGATAATGACACTTTATTTTAATTAAGTTAAAATGAATACAAAAATGACACAAGCATATATCTTTTAGCAAAAAAATTTTTACATAGGGTTATATATGTTGTATTTTCGATTATAAATATTCATTAGAAAGATAAAAAGATTTCCTACCTAATGATATTTTATTTATAATTTTTAGACATTAAATAATTTATTTAATTTATGACACAATGATGATGCAGTAATTACTATAATAGTGAAAAATTAAAATAATTGATATTATAAATACCCAAATAAATATAATATGAAACTTTTAATGAATTAAACTACTTTTCTAGGATAATAGGATATATTAGGATTGATTTAATTGACTTTTTGCGAAGTAATCAATCTGTTATGAGTTTCATAAAAATCAACTATTGAATAGTGTCAAAATTGACATAAAAGAGTTCTTAAAAAAAATATTATATTATTAATTGATATTAAATTCCTTAAAATCTAAGGTTCTGCCAAGAGACTTATATCATTATAGTTTCATCATTAATGGACCACTTGGGGGTCTCTTGGATGTATATAGTATGTTTATTAACCATATTATATAAAAATACAAAGAGACATTGTAAAATTGAAACTAATTAACATAGAGTTAATACTTAAAGATAAGGTTAATTTAAGTACCCAAACCTGTCTAAATTCTATTGGTTGAGTGGTTTTAGACCTATCCCCACCTTAACCATTGAATAGTAAACTTTGGAGCCATTATAAACTGAATATGAATTTATTATAAATTAATATTTCTAGCTTTTCCAAAGGTGCCCCTCACCCCTCTTATAAAAAGGCACTCCTCCTTCTCATTTCTTCACACCTTCAAATCCTTTATGTTCGGCCAAACTCTGCCCAAATACTCTCCCAACTTCCCTCACTAAAACCTAGAGGCCTTAGTTTGATCAGAAAGCCAACCTAAGAGCCCTTTTGATCAAATCAAATGTAAGAACCCGAAGAAGAGGTAATGATTTCACCACCCCTTTTTAAGTTCCTTTCTTCTTCCACTTCCTCTTTCTTTGTTATTACCATTATAAAATAATAACTCCAGTATAATATATATAATGTGATGTTATTATAAATATGGTACAACCATATTCAGTATTCTATCCATCCTTTGAATAACATGTCACCATACGTGCGTACGTACGGCTTACCGTCTCCACGTCGTGGTGTAATTGTTATTCAATATATTATTATTTGGATGGGTATAATAATGATGTGTAACTCATGTAAATAATAAATATACCATTATAATGATTCTGTATATATGATATAAAATCGAATTATATATTATTTTAATATCAAAAGAATGATATTGTCGCTCGTGCGTATGTACGGACTACCGTCTCCACGAACGCGATGAGATTCATTGTCCATCATATCCATTCAAGTATAATTATAATTTGATTATTTAAAAATAGTATCTAAGGACTTGATATCATTCTTGATATGAATAATATACATCCCATTAATAACGAATATGGCTCACATAACAAAGAATATAAAGTAAAATGAACCCGTTAACACCCGAAATGACGATAATTCTAAGATATTATTAACAAATCAATGTTAAAAGATCATATATGATATCATATTAAAGTAAATGATTCTTGTATTATTAAATAACAATTATTTCACCATTATACAGGAGGTAAACCTACCATCTACCAAGTAAAAAGTACAAAGTAAGGGATTTTCTTATCTCACTTTCAATTCCGTGAGATTTCCATTGTTCGCCACTAAATTATTGAAAGTGGTGTATTGTGTACTGCCATTTGATACATATTATCATAATTATCTTTATATTCATGTTATTATGTAAATAATTTGGGGGTTATTAACTTTTGGCCATACGACTCAGTTGATTAACGTGGTAAGGAGTTTCTTATCTCGCTCTTAATTTCGTGAGAATTCCATTGTTCACCACTTAATTATTACATGTGGTGTATGTGAACTGCCCATGATTGTATTCATTGTGTAATATACTTTAATTTATGGGTATTTACATAGTCATGGTATGATCCTTATTTCATGGTTGTTTGTTTCGTAAGTTACCAAATCGATAATGGAATTTGAGATTTCAATTTCCACTCATTCGGCTTTACGCATATTTCATTGATTATATTACTCCAAGATTATGTGTGGAATCACTATTCATTTGATTATGTCATAATTTACACTCCCCTTCCTGTGGATATACTTTTGATACACA
The DNA here is from genome assembly GCA_963277665.1 of Viscum album. Taxonomy (NCBI): domain Eukaryota; kingdom Viridiplantae; phylum Streptophyta; class Magnoliopsida; order Santalales; family Viscaceae; genus Viscum; species Viscum album. The sequence goes on along the minus strand of OY728151.1, from coordinate 1,493,370,729 downwards.
TAATCACTCCATTCATAATTCTCAAGTCATTAATATGAATTTGATAAGAGTAATTTTAACTCTTTCACCATTTGTTGAGTTAAACATCCAATTCGTTGGTGTTGTTTCTACAAGAATATGTGTGAATATACTTTGATTGTTTTACACTGAATATTCAATCATATTTAGTGTATTTATATTTTTCACACATAATTATGTCGTTGATTCATCCTTAACCTAAGGATACGGCCTTTATGAGAGATTTCATCTCAATTTACATTCAACTGAGACTTCTTTGTTGATATACACCAAATCACTTTTATGTGGTGTATATAATGTACTTTGACATAGTATATCATGAATCCATTTATTCTCATGATATTACAAAGTTTTGATTTCCTCAATTATTTGTATTCAAGTGTCTCTCTTTTGGTTAGAATCTCTAACCAAAATACCATTTTAAAATGTTTTAAAGACTTATTATTCTATATCTTTCTCATTAATGTCCATGTTTTAAAAATGGTTTTAAGGATTTATCTAAATGGAAATTAAAGTTTTAAAATTAAAACTCCTTTTAAAAGTTTCAAAGTGGTATGGGACACTTTGATTCAAAAAAATCTATTTTTAAATGGCTTCTTGACAAATAGTGTGACTTTTAAATGATTTCAAGAAAAGGGGGATATTTCCCTCAAATAGTTTTGATGATTATTTTCATATATGTCAACATCCTTCATTATTCATGATTGAGGTTAATGTGATACAATACAATCTTCCATATTGTATCAAATGAGTTATGTTTGACTGTGGATGTTCTATTTTTATACCATTTATGGTTTTTGGTTAAAGTATTGACATTTCGTATGCTAGTTTTAGTACGAATGTTTATTTTATGTTTAAACCTATTCATATGAGAAATTAATTGGACTTAATAAGTGATGGGTGGAGCCCGCTATAGCTCCTCGATGCATCAGTAGGTCTCATGAGACAAACTAGTGTCTTGTCACAAGGCCTTGGCAAAATCTTATTTGTAGTCTTGGCACGAGGCCTTGGCTATGTGGTTATGATAGTCTGGCATTATGCATTCCATCATTATGAAAGTGGTTATTGATATTTCATGTGATCATTCGACTAGTAGAATATCCATGTGAGTAAGTAAATGGCATTATTTCATTTTACCTTTGCTATTTTATGCTGAAGTTCAAGTTTAAAAGGATTTTGTTTTAGTTATTAATTGCCTTAAGTGTTTATGATTATTTATGAAAGCTTCTGCTATAATGTTATCCTTACTGAGCATCTAAGATCACCCCTTTCAATGTTTTATTTTTTTCCCAGGATTATGAAGAAGTAATTTATGAATGACCTGCAGGGATAGTATGAGGGGATATGAAGACAAAATGTTTTTTTATGATGTAATGTAAAATTTATGGATGTATCTAGTTATTACAAGGCTACTAAACTAATCGGTCTTTCGAGACTTGATCTTTCTCGTGATCATGCAAATGTTATGTAATAATGCACTGACTCTAGGTAATTAGGGTCGGGGCGTTACATTTACCATCCATATTATTTCCTTTTATGGATTTTGTAATGTTCACTTCTAAAAAATATATAAACCAACACTTCCTTTTTGATACCCAATTGTCCAATAAGAATCGGAATAACTTTTCTTCCAATGACTTTTTCTTTTTGAACATTTTATATTTAATATTTTGATTCATAATTTTTTCATTATTACATGATTTTTTTGTTATGATTTTTTTAACTTTTTGAGTATCCTAATTATATTAATAATATTATCTTATTATCAACTACAATATTTTATTATTATTACCTATGACAGCCATTATTAAGAATATAAGATCACCTATTTCATATGATTCCATTTACCCAGGTTATGATGAAAAGTGTTAATATTGAGAATCCTATAAGTGATATTAGTGCGGTTTTATTTTCGTTTAATATTCACAAGATTTTCAAAATTTATTCCCTATGTAACTATTCCTCAAATACACTAAACAAAAATGTTCTCTTTGTTTCGAGATATTATTGATACATATAATACTAATATATTATTTTCATATAATTATCCTCGAAAATATCACTTGATATAAATGTTTCGTTTTCAAAAGTATATTTGTTAGCACTAGATCTAGGACTGTTAGTCTATAATTCCTTAATAGATGGTGTACATTAAACGAAATTCCTTGATGAAAATATATAAACTATGATACTCACACACACACACATATATATATATAATATATATTTTGGAATCCATCATGTTTATCATTTTGAGATCTCATGTAGGTATTACATATAAAACTATTCTAGATTGTTATATTATATTATTAAGTGTTTTTAAAGAGAATAAGTTTGATAATTTAAATAAGTATGCTATATAAATCAATTTCACCGAACCTAACATATTTATTTTAAATGAAGGGTGTGTGTCAGACATTTATACTAATAAAAATAGACTCATAGATAGTTTATAATTAAATAAATTTGATGTTAATTTATTTGTCAAAATGGGGTAAGAGTTGTCACATTATAGGTTGGTACTTTTGATCTAATTATACATAGTAAATTATTTATTTAATTAAAGAACTATTATTATGTTCTAGACATAAATAAAAATTCAATTTCTCTATCTTATGATGGTTCTAGATGCCGAAAAGGTATGCGTTGTGCCAATGTCAAAATTTGTTTTTTTAGGATTCAGCTGATTATTCACAATGTGAAAGACGTAGACTTCATGACTAAAAAAATATTTTTGGACGAATATTGACAACTAAAATTCTGAAATAAGAAGAATATATTTTCACATTTATTTATAATTATGATTATAACATGGATAAATAACGCAAAAATTATGTTATTTTATTGATATAGATGACGATCATCTGAAGTCCATTCAATTTTATTTTTTTTGTATTAATCAGCACCAAAATAAATCCCCTCTAGTGGTGATCCACACATACTAATTTTATCTCAAAACATCCCTGATAGTTCCCTAGGTGATAGGGTGGCCATACCATTCATCTTGGGAAACTCATTTTTTATTACCATGATCCTTTTGGTAACAAAATATCATATCATGACCAATCCATCATGAAAGAAAATGGAGTAATATAGAATCTCTAGATCATGTGATAAACCCCTAGAAATGTTCATAATATATAGATAATATCTAGGGATGAAGATGTTGTTCACATTGACCATCCATTCAAATTTCTAATAATAGTCAGTTTTTACACCAAGTGTTAGGTTTTCATATTATTAAATTTCATAGAGTCAATTGATAGTAAGTTAAGCCAAACAGGAATCCCATGAAATTTAAAATAATAATATCATTATATTATTCCATTTAATGTGCTATCGAGTGTAATGAAAAATATTATTTTACAGTCTTGAAAATTAATATTTATCACCAAACCTAAACATGGTCTTCCTAACATATCAGCATTTTTCTAATACCTTGATAAATATATTGTTGTTAAATATGTATCTATTATATAAATAATGAAATATTATATTCATATATTTTAATGTAAAAATTAATTTAAATTTTTTATAATTTAATAAATTTTTTATTTAATAAATAAGTATTTATTTATTATGTTGAAAATATTGAGAGATAAATAAACTTTTTATATTCATGTAATCAAAAAATTACCTTGGGAATTAAAATTTATTAAAAATAATTCATCATTCAATATGTCTTGAAAAAATATTATGTCTCAGTCTGTAGAATATGATTTATTTAAATTGATAAATTTAATATATAAATAAATTTGATCAAAAATCATATTTTTATGACCCTCTAGGCCTATTTTTTAGTTTAATTTGGTAGGGATACCAAAATTCCTATATTATTATGTACAAAAAGGTCTAGATACCCAACAAGCAATAATTTATGTCATAATTACAAAAAAAACTCATACGAATGATCAATGTGTAATATTATCCCTTTCTCAAAAAATCTAATCTTAATGGATTCATTGTTCTTTCATCAACTTTAATGCTTGATATATCATTCATTGATTTTTCATAATGAACACGTTTTCATCACCATGGACATGGAATTTATTCAATGGTTTTATTCCAATCAATGTACCAATACATTAATATCAACAAATTGAAGGGAAAAATCCTTCCTCAACTTATTCATTAATAACATATCTATTGAGATATACCCAACATACCACAAATTTTGTGAAAATATAGTATCATTGGTTTTCTCACATCATATAAGTAAGTGGACCATTATTTTTATTACTAAAAAACATAAAATTTAAGGTACATCACACATGCTAATTTATTGGAATATCATATGACACGAAAACATGTGGAATTACTAAGATCATTTTTTCTCATAATCTCCCATCTTGGAGACCACAATGTGTGAAAATAATGTGATAAATCCTCATCCTCTTATGAAGACTCATAGAAAATAGTCAACCACCTATGTTCCCTTTCGTAGTTAATCTTTCTAACAATAGGATAGGTTTTTAAGAGATGTCATCATAGAATCTCAAGATTCTCATCATAATTGGGAAATGTTATGACCTTTTTTTAATGTGATAGGTACGCCAGGATATTATGACATTGATGCATTCAATAATAACAATCAATATGTGATAAGGTACTTATTAATATTCAAACTCATGAATATAATATTAATCTAAAAAACAAATAATTTTGTTCACGGGAACCAAATCCAATAGACTCCCACTTGCACAAGAGTGAACTGATAATGGTTTTTCAGTTATAAGAATATATACATGCTTCTTCGTATTATGTATAATGTTTATGGTCCTACCTTCTTTCTATGACTATGGTTAGTAAATCCACGTGTATTTTTGAATAATATTCTTACTTGAACATCTCAGTCTTTATAAAAACCTTCATGTTGTGAAATTAATTTGTATCCACTCTTGTTCCCATGTTATAAACCTAATATCATGATTAATTAAAAAACCCAATATTAGAAAAATAATTATAAAATACTTTCTTTGGGTATAACCAAAAATGGAAGATGGTGTTCTTTAGTAGTTTATTAAGCTACATCTGAAGATGCAACATACTCAGATATTGTAGATATGGAAACGAAGGTCTATAATATGTTTTTATTTATTATTATCTTTTTATATATTTCATAGTATATATAATTGAAATAAATTAAGAGACTGGTTACATTCCTCTGATCACTAGTTTTCAAACTTCACCCAAACTAGTAACATATACAATGTTACTTTTCTAGATAATTTTATACATTTTTAACATTATGTCAATTAATTTATCTTTGAAAAAGATGATATTAACAAACTATGCATCATGCAATACTAATATCAAACATCAGTATATATCATGGAAAATCAAATAAATTTATACTGCTTAGTCTTTTATGGTTATTTTAATCTCAATAATATCTTTCTATTCCAATGCATGTTCTATTGGGTAGATTATATGCTAACAAAAATTCATTCTTGAATCCTGTGAAACATTATTTTTCGATAATGTGTAACTATATATACTATTATTATATTTAGTAGAACCGTGGAATTATTTCTATATATCGTGTTCCATAGAACATGGTTTCCACTTATAGTTATACATAGAGAAATTCATTTTTTATTCTTAACAATCTAGTAGGTCATAATATTTTTTTATATATGTTATCATCATATCTATATATAAAACATAATGTTCTCCCACTAAGATATTAGAGACACATGTCACTAATTATTTTCAAATTGAATATTCTACGATCCCTATGAATTCTAAAAATATAATGGAATTTAGGTAATCTGGATATCTTATGAAAATTTATTGATTTCCCTGACCGTTTTAAATTATTCCTCCTAGATATATAAAATTTTCTTTCCTTTTAGTTGTGTTATATAGATATCTTCCATAATTTTTATTCCAAATGAGTTGGACTTGACCATCAATATTCCATTATAATTATCATAGAATAATTCTCTAAAAATTATAATTCAAATTCATTATATTCATAATTATTGGTTTATAGGGGTTTTTCATTCACTAAATCTTTAAATAATAAATCATGATTTATCGGTATCATCATTTACCATCTATGTATAATTTCATTTAAATACTCACTATCAATATCAAGTCTTAAAATCATTGAAAATATAGGGTCCTTGAATCTTGATACATGGAGTATATTACTTGAATTTATACATACTTCTCAACCTTCTCATATTTCCATTTATTGAATATTTTTACTGATATTTATTCTAAATGAATTATATATGAATAACCCATAATGGTAAATATAAAAACAATATTTCTCTATGACTTCCTACATAGTATTTTAATCTAGAACTACTCCTCCTATTGATCTTAGTAGAGTTCATCACTCCCAAACCAACTCATTTTCATCTCGATCCATAAAACATTGAGGTTATGTCTACTCTAACTATCCTTAAAGAGCTATTTTTTCCTTAATAGAAACATAGTTTTTTCATGAATAGATATTAATATCCATAGTGGTTGTAGATTTATAAATTTAGATGTATATAAGGTTTGATTTTTTTTCTAATTTGAATTTTTTTAAACGGTTTTCCACATACACTGTTTATATTGTCCTAATATATTCCTATAATATTTCAACTGATATTACAACCATTAGAAAGTATAATGGGAATATGCTTATTTGATTCACTTCTATTTAAAATAAATGTCTTTGAAGAAATAATGGATGATTTTCAATATATATAATATTCAACGTTGATATTACTTTTACTAAGATTAGGGTAATGACATATTTAGTGAAATGTGAGTTTGATAATACCTTTAAGAAACATTTATTATCACTTATTTCATATATAAGATATTTTTCTGACAATCATAAATGAAGATTTATTTATCTATACCAAGTGAACCCATTCTAAAATTTCTTAATAGGATCTCATAATGTATATAAAGTTACCTCCTATTTAATTTTAGAAAATTTCATTGTACATAAATAGTCAAACTCCCAAAATATTATGGCATAAAATTATATTAATTTTGGAATAGTTCATTATACGTAGGTTAATATACTCTATAAATTTTTTGACATACATTTATATGAAAAGGTTTCTTAGTCTAAAAATATTTGGGCCATATACTTATTTTATGCTCTAAAGAGTCTAAACATTAGAATAGAAATATATTGACTTATATTTTGTCTAATAATTATATGTATATAATTTTTTATGAGTCTCATAATTATATTCTCTAATCATTATAATGGATATCTATGATTCTAGTGTTTTTGAATCAATTGTTTAATACAAAGTACCATAACAACATTTATTCCAAAATATGATGTAATTTCATATTATTTATAGATGGAAACGGGGATAATTGTTTTGGTAACACTCACACATAAATAAATACTTTTTGTATATAATAATTTCGTGATCACCCCTTGGCTGACAATGTAATATCTATTTCTCATCTCATTTTGAGTTGGCTCTATAACCATTATTTTCATTCTCATTTTTTATTTTTATATACATGTATATTATAAGTATGTTTCATTTTAATTTGAATGTGGTTAATAGAAAATTTATAAATATACCTAATGTGCATTTATCTATTTTGGTATTCAATTCATTAAAATTTGTTTTCAATAGTCTATTCTTTGTAATTAAGAAGAAAATATCCTCATGTACATTCTTGTGCCTCAAAATAATTTTTTAGTTTTAATGATGTAATAAATAATTTTTTAGATTAATATTATCCATATGATCTTGAGAATTGTCATTCAATTGTTTCATCATAACGGGTAGATAAATATATTTTATATATTCTTTATCTTCTAGGTGAGGTATTGGAAAAAGATACATGGGTGACTTATCCATTTAGCTTATCCCGGATTGGATGAATACGGATAACCTTGGTTTTAAGGATAATAATATAATATTAATGGATTATTTATCATTAAATTGGAATCCTAATTTCAAAAACTAATCAATATACCCTTTCATTTTTAATCCTTGAAGAGTATCTAGATTACTTTCTTCCATTTTATACAGGTATTATGAATTAACAATATTCATTATTTCAATCCTTTCATTTTCTTTCTCAAGAAAACAATGATGAGATATTATGGTTTAATTATTTATGTACTTCTGTTTTATCATAAAATCTTCAAACATAGTTTATATTATAATAGTAATTACATAGGAATCATCCTTAACATATCTTTCATAGTCTTCCTTTTTATCATTTTTATCCTTCTGTGGGGATAGAACAGGAATATGGGATTGCAATGCATAACAAAATTTCATTGATAATATTTTCTAGAATAAAAATTCTTACCATATCTGAAAATTTTTATTTGAATGGTCATACATTGAGTTATGTAATTATCATAGTGTTTTTCTGTCTACAATGTCTATTATTCCTATATTAATAAAATAATTATTTATTTTAATAATTATTACATACAATGTGAGACATAATAATATAAATTTTATAATGTTTCTTAAAATTTTTTCATGTTTCAGTGTCCCTCACCATTAAACATAAAATGTCCTATAACTTTTTACATTCTACTATTAATTATTCATAAGCCCTTTCTAATAACCCAAGTATGTGATTGGACAACTACTCGAAGGTATTTAGGTAGGAAAGCCTTCTCAAAAAAGTGGCCCTTCAACTCCTTGATCCATTTAGTGGACTCCCTAATAAAAAACCCAATATCTTGTTTACTCAACACTTACCTCTTATATTAGGTCCTTTAAAGGCTGCTACACATGTTGTAAAATAATTAAGTTGACTAAAAATATTCATAAAAAACCCAAAATATAAGTAAGCATCTTAGAAAGTGTTGGGTCAAACATGTAGTTCTATGTTGTCATTCCTAATAAAGTAATGTAATCCTTAGTCTGACATAATATTATGTAGAGGTATTTTATTTACTATAAAAAAATATTTTTTGGTTTAAACATTACTTGTCTTGTTAATATTAAAGGTATTTTACTTATTGGATTAAACATACCCCAATAAAATAGTTTCACTTAATTCATTTTTTTTAATTCCATCGTCACATGTTATTCGATTTATTTATGTAATAATTGTCATAAATACATTACATAAATCATTCACAATAAAGAAATTAAATAAATAATTTAATTACAAGATAATGGTCATTATATATTTTTAGATTTATTGAGAAGACAATAAATCAACCTATAAACCCATGAAAAACATCATATGTCGATCATTGAATGATTTTCAATATACAGATATAAACATCTATATTTACAAGGTTGGATTCTTATTAGTTCCATATCAATCATCATCACCCTAAGCTCTTCCTTAATCCGACTACATAATCCTTCAGATACTTTGTATATAACATATATTTTATAAAACAAACATATGTTAGAGGTATAAAGAGTGTCTTCAAGGGGAATTACATAATACAACATTGGACAAACAGTTCATACATAGTAATGGAGGGAGTGATGAAACACAAATAATAATATTTAATATTATAATAACTAATTTTACACCCTTATAATAATATAAAATCAAAGTAAACTAAAACATACAAAGTACTATTCAAATATTATGATCATTCATATACGTACAAAAACCACAAAATTAAAAAACCTATCTATAATTCATTTGAATTTATTATTTAATAAGTTAAAACAAGAATTAAATAATATGATTAATTATATTATTAATTTATTGAATAATTTTTCATTATTTCAATACATTTTCTTAAAGATTCACATCTGTTGTGATTTTAATAAAAATTACATTTGTTTTATTTAAATTTTAATAAAATAGTACACAACTATCTCTATGGAAGCAACCCCTTGAGTACATGATTAAACTACCCTATATGTAATCATATTATATACAGTCTACTCATACAATATTTAGAATAACAAAATATAATTTAATTACATGGAATGTATGAGTCTTTTAAATGATAGATGAAAAAATTGTTAATTGACATGGAATTTAATTCTTTTAAATGTGAATGGATTAATAAACATATTGGGGATATACATAGTAAGTAGTTCAGATTTTATGTGGAACATATCTAAGTATTTAATAAAATATTAAACCTATTGTATGGCATGTATAATTCAAATTAAATACTCATATAATACATAATGGTGAGGTTTATGGATTAATAAATTTAATTTGACTTTTCCTTATAAATAGGGAATGTGCACAGCATGTGAAAGATGATAACACTATGTGTGATTTACTTCATTAGATGACCACAATATATATTTAGGGACTCTGTATGTACTTCATGTGAAAAAAAATATGGTACATGATGTGTAGTAAGGTTACACGTATAAGGCCCTAGCCTTAAACCTTACTTAATCTTGAGTTATTACAAGATTACACATTGAGGATCTTTTCAGGTTTAGAGTTTTAGAGAATTAGATCATGAAATTTGCATTACATTCCACATTTAAACAAAGTGTTTACATAAAATACAGTATTCATTCTTCCCATCAACGTAAACATATTTAAAATAAAACACGGTTTCATTCTTGACACATCCTTGACACTATCATCACATCATGTACCTTTCCCTTGACCTGTAAAAAACATTTCAAAAACATGTGATGAGCATAAAAAGCTTAGTAAGTGTTATAAAAATATAGAAAGGAAACATGAGTTCATATATACATTAGAATGAAATCATACTTTACCCATAAAACATAGGCATATCAAATCATGAATAAATCATAGAAATCATAAAACATAAAAGGTATCTTGAGGTATTCATAACATTCTTACATAGGTAGTAACCCTCTTGGTTATGTTTGGAATACCCACCACAGTATATTCCCTAAATCTATTCGGAGAAACCTTAACGTTTCACTCCTTCGCGTTACCTAATGCATTGAAGAGCTATATCGGGCTCATCCGCCCTTAGTTTATCATGGAACCACTCGTTTTCAAAACAATGCCCAAGAACCATAACATAAACGTATCACATAAAACATTCATAACATAAACATAAAATTTCCACATTTCAATCACAATATAACATTTTAGGATATTGAAATAATGAATCCATTCAAAAAGGAACCATTTCCAAAACCATATAAAACATTTAATAAAGAGATTTTTGAATCAAAGTGTCCCATACCACATTGAAGCTTTTAAAATATTAAACCATTAATATCCATATAAATAAATCCTTAAAACCACTTTGAAAACATGGATATTAATAAGAACAAATAATTAAAACATTTAAAGCGATATTTTGGTTAAAGTGGTTCTACCAAAATTATAGACACTTGAATACAATAATTGAGGAATAACATTTAGTCAGAACTTTATAATATCATGAGAATAAATTTATTCATGATATAATATTCCAAAGGATAGTATATACACCATATAAGAGTGAATTGGTGCATAACAACAATTAAGTCTTAGTAGAAATGTCAAATCTGATGAATTCCCTTATAAAGAAGGTATCCTTAGATTAAGGATAATTCAATCTCAAAATTATGTGTGACAAATATAAATACACCCAATATAAGTGGATATTAAGTGTAAAACAATAAAATGTCATTCACACATATAGAAAAGATGACATATTCAATAACTACATGTTGAACCTAAAGAAATCGAAATTGGGTTAAAAAAGTTCCCTTGGTAAAATTCGACAGCCTAACGGCATCACTTCAAAATTCAGAAATTGAGTTGATGAGAGATAAAAAGGGAATATCATCACATGGACATAAAATTTACATCAATAAGGATATAAAATAAGATATCCCAACATAATAGTATGTGAATTGAAATACATAACAAAAGAAGTCTTTTAAAAAGAGGAGGGTGAAAGGTCCCCTTACCGAGTTTGGTAACTTTCGAAACGTACACCCCATGGAAGAAGGGTCATAAAATGAAGATGTGAATACCAATAAATGAAATTATACTACACAAAGTTTATAATAATGTGCAGTACATACACCACTAATAGGAAATTGTGGCAAATGTAGGATAAATCTCAAGGGAATAAAAGTGAGATGAAAAATCTCTTACGAAAACTCGGCAGCCTAACAGCACCACTTAAAACTTCCAAAATGGACTGATAAGATGAAATAGGGCCTATAATCATATTAACATAAAAATTACAGTAAGATTAATATAAAAGAACATCCCAATCACAAGAAATATGAGCTTAAAATGAATGACATAAAAGAGTGTACTTAAAAAGAAAGAGAGGAGTATGATCCTTTACCTTGGGTTTGACTTGACTCGATCGTTCTTTAATCTCCTGAATAATAAACTTGAGTTAATTTATACTTCCTTAAGAACCTTTTTCAAGTTCATTATTCCTTTTATATCAATTATTACCATGTCATAAACATTATGTAATCATTTAAGTTAATAATATTTGTTTTTCTGATATTTGGTTCTTAAGTCGAAAGTGGACTTCTTACAATTAAATGTTGTTCATGTGGCCAAATTTTCATTATATACATAATCGTATTCGTGATTTATATATCATATATATCATATATATCCAGTATATTAATGCATTTATAATATTATATAACATTTAGAGTTAAGAAATGAAAAGCACCGTTCATGGAGACGGTAAGTCTTACGTACGCATTAACGCTACTTCCATTTCTATTTCATATTTAATGGAATTAAAACATAATGATACATAATAGTATTTTAATTCCATTATGTTATCATATATAATATCATTAAATATATCCTTTATACGTACCACATATGGTATTAACGAATCAAATCACTTTGAGGGGGCGGTAGACCGCACTTCCTTAAATGAAGATATCGTGTTTACCTATAATGGAAACCATAAAGGTATGCCATAAATGAAAAATACAGAATCTTATGTAAAACATAAAAATATTAGATATCATATATAAATATAGTTTAATCTTAATGGCCACCTTTGAAGGTGTTAGAATAACTTTGAACAATCATCGTTTCGGGAGGCAGAAATTCGCCATCCACGGAAACAGTATGTTCTTTAACCATTAGATGTTGGTGTGTGTAAGTCTAGATCGAATCCTTCTTATAAAAACATCCTAGTATATTTATAATACTGTATTTGTTACAAAAGAAAATAATAAAAAGAGTTTAGGGGGTTGGAGAAGTAAAATAAAACAAAAGGACTCAAGTGAAGACATTACCTTAAAATCGGGTAACTTCCTTTGATTTGAACTCAAAGGCTTCCTTGGAATGGATTCTTCACAAAGTGAGACTTCAAGGAGATATAGAGGGATGTGGAGAGACCAAATGGGTAGGGTTTGGCTGAGCCAATGGCTTTATAAGTGTGGGTAAGGAGGTAGAGGTGGGGGCCTTTTATAAGAGGAGAGGAGGGGCACTCTTGGAAAGGTATAAAATGTAACATTATTTCCAAATGAGTTTCAGATTTTAATGGTCTCACATTGATTTTTTTCGAGGATAAGGTGTTAGGGGTTCGAAATACACCCATACAATAGGTTTTTGAAATGTTTAGGTCTTAGAGTTTTCATTATCATTCCATTTTATTTAAATCGTTAAATAATGAGGTCATCGCTACATCATCATGATGTCATAAATAGTTTAACTAAATTATTGTCTAAAAATTATAAAAAAACTACTATGATGTATGAAATATTTTTATCTTTCCAATGAATATTTATATTCCAAAAGATCATTTGTGTAGACAAAATAAAAAATATTTTACATAGGTGATACATTATTGGTCACATTTAACATTTTTTAAAAATAAATAGATAAAAAGTCACATTCTCACAAAAGTGATTCCATGGGGCCCCCAAGTTTTGCACAAGGCATCCCATGGTCGGACATGAGACAACCAGTAGACTTAGGACACATTTTGTGGTCATTTTTTATTCTTATGATATTATCTTATTTTCTTTAACTACTCGATTACTCATTAATCAAATTAATTAAAGATAATTACCGTCATTACTATTCATAATGTCCAAAAATAAGAGTCTTTATTAAATAATTTTTACCTTATGACTCCAAATATTTAATTCATTTTATGAAATTATAAACACATAAATTTCAATAATTAATTTAAAAAAACTTCCCGTTGTCAAAACAAATAGCGGGTTTTTTTGAAACAATATTTATGAAAAGTTTGGCACTTGTTTATGCCTAATTCCAAAGTGAAATTAATCCAAATGACCATCATTGAATTAAATGGTAAAAATATATTCTAATTACACTTTAAAACAAATTAAAAATATAATATAACCATATAATTAAATTATATGAAAAAGCAGTTTTGATGTAAAATGCAGTATTTTTCACTATTCATTGAAAAATGAACATTGTCAGAAAAATACCAAAAATTAACCCAAAGTAAATTTCAATGTCCCAATCATAAATAATATGTTTATTTTGAAAATTAGAGCTTATAAAATTTTCAAAAAGTGGATTTAAAAGGGGTTCTCCATCAAAAGGCTGATAATCGACCTTTTAAAGAATATTAGAATGTTTTCGCTTAAAAACTGGATTCATTTTCATTTTTAATACACTAAAATCTATTGTAAAGAGTAAAAATATTTGACCAAAACATATATAATTATTTTGTAGTTAGTTCTTTTCATTCCCGCCATTACAACGGCTAGGCGTTAACTACCATTTAAAATAATATTATTTTATTATTAGAGTGCAACGTAAGATTCCCAAGAAACTCGTTGTTGCGTGTTGGGTACGCCATCGAGCATATAATCCCCTTTAAAGTAATATTAATATTTTATTCACAAATATGGATAAATATAAGGATGTCATATTCTTTATTAACCTGGGGTGTTACATCCTTCCCCCCTTTTGGGAATTGCGTCCTCGCAATTTTTAAAATTGGGCTTGGAAACTTCATTGAAAATCCCACATCGGAACAAGAGTCAGTAAAACAATCACTTTAAAATAAAGAAAGAGAATTACAAAGGTCACCCGAGTTAATCCATACTAGGATTCCATGTAGGAAAACATGGAAATGGAACAAAAAACAAAGGGTCATGTTCTGAGGGAGAGTGATAGTAAACATGTTTAGGAGAAAGTTAACCACAAGAAAATCACAAACTTGTGATGGGATAAACGGTATTCGATTCCCCAGTAGGAAAATTTAATAGACAACATTTTTTTTCATTGAGGAATTTATTCATAAGGAATCATAATTACTTATCATGTTTACTTTCAACTTTTATTAGATTTCTTACACAAACTCATATTTTCTCCAAAAGATGAGTATTTAGGAAGACTTTTTCACTATTATCAACTTCTATAGAATCACCTAATCCACAAAAGAGAACTATATACATCCCATGTCTTTATAATTTAACCAAAACCAAAACCAAAATGGTTAGTACAAGATCAGATAATCCAGAAAAGGATAACCTTTTATAAAAAGAATATCTATTCTTAATCTCCAAAATTTGTCGAACAAAACCCAAAGTTCAACGAGGAACATTCGATAAACAATTTGTCTATAAAATTCTTCAAAGTAAACCAAACTAATATTGAAACCCAAATATTTGAAGGATTTAGTCACATAGTCTCCCAAGTTAAATCGTAACATTTTTCTCCAAACAACATCAGTTTCTCTTAATGTCTCATACTGAAAATTAATTAACCTAATCACATATCCTCCATGATAGGTTAATAAATTTCCATAGATAACTCAAAATCAACTTACTCTTAATTCATAAAATCAACTAACTAAAAAGAATCAGTCAAACTAACCAGGGACTTCACGTAGTCCAGTGGTAGGCGATAAATACTAGTCGCACTTTGGTTGTGGGTTCGATTCCCGCACCTTTGTCCGACGCGACGAGTTGTCACACGGTCTGCGTGTTTTCCTTTTTCCAAAACTATATAATTCATAAAACATTCCCCAAAACGAGATAAAATCTTCAAAAATGATCATAACATATTTTAACCTCAATTTTGTCTCATGCCTTTCATTTTCCATCATAACATATAATAACCCATAATTACCTCAAAAGTAAGGATCATATAAACTCTAATGGTTACCTTTATAATTATTACCTGAACTTCCACATCGATTGTTCATCTTGTACATGATGCATTAAAGATCATACCAAGGTTCAAGTGGTTGATCATGACTCCTTGCTAGTTGGTTTAGAACAACCACGAGTTTCCTCATTGAATCCCCCATTTCATCCAGTCTCTTAATCAGAGAACCACCACAGTTTCCTTCAAACCTATTGTCACTTTGGTTCCTGCTAGATCCATCCATTTACTAAAACCAAAAAGGTCAGTGTGAGTATATCAATAAAACCATCATATACTAATGAGGAAGATAAACACCAAGATATACTTACTCATTCAATTTATCTAAAATTAGGAATCTTTCTGAAATCTTATCCATTATGGTACTATCACTTATGCTTAGAGAATACCCTAACCTCTAAAGTTATCTAAACCGACCATTGATACCAACTATAAGGCCCCAGCCTTAAACCTTACATAATCTTGAGTTATTACAAGATTACACATTGAGGATCTTTTCAGGTTTAGAGTTTTAGAGAATTAGATCGTGAAACTTGCATTACATTCCACATTTAAACAAAGTGGTTACATAAAATACAATATTCATTCTTCCCATCAACGGAAACATATTTAAAATAAAACACAGATTCATTCATGAAACATCCTTGACACTATCATCATATCATGTACCTTTCCCTTGACCTGTGAAAAACATTTCAAAAACATGGGATGAGCATAAAAATATCAGTAAGAGTTATAAAAATATGGAAAGGAAACATGAGTTCATATATACATTAGAATGAAATCATACTTTACCCATAAAACATAGGCATATCAAATCATGAATAAATCATAGAAATCAAAAGACATAAAAGGTATATTGAGGAATTCATAACATTCTTACATAGGGAGTAACCCTCTTGTTTACGTTTGGAATACCCAACACAGTATATTCCCTAAATCTCTTCGGAGAAACCTTAACGTTTCACTCCTTCGCGTTACCTAATTAATTGGAGAGCTATATCGGGCTCACCCGCTCTTAGTTTATCACAGAACCACCTGTTTTCATAACAATTCCCAAGAACCATAACATAAACGTATCACATAAAACATGCATAAAGTAAACATAACATTTCCACATTTCAATCACAATATAACATTTTAGGAAATTTAAATAATGAATCCATTCAAAAAGAAACCATTTCCAAAACCATTTAAAACATTTAATAAAGAGATTTTTGTATCAAAGTGTCCCATACCACCTTGATGCTTTCAAAATTTTAAACCATTAATATCCATATAAATACATCCTTAAAACCACTTTGAAAACATGGATATTAATAAGAAAAAATAATTAAAACATTTAAAGCGATATTTTGGTTAAGGGGTTCTACCAAAATTAGAGGAAATTGATTACAATAATTGAGGAATAACATTTAGTCAGAACTTTATAATATCATTAGAATAAATGTATTCATGATATAATATTCCAAAGGATAGTATATACACCATATAATAGTGAATTGGTGCATAACAACAATGAAGTCTCAGTAGAAATGTCAAATGTGATGAATTCCCTTATAAAGAAGGTATCCTTAGATTAAGGATAATTCAATCTCAAAATTATGTGTGACAAATATAAATACACCCAATATAAGTGGATATTAAGTGTAAAACAATAAAAGTTCATTCACACGTATTCAAAAGATGACATATTCAATAACTACATGTTGAACCCAAAGAAATCGAAATTGGGTTAAAAAGTTCCCTTGGAAAAATTCGACAGCCTAACGACATCACTTCAAAATTCAGTAAATGAGTTGATGAGAGATAAAAAGGGCATATCATCACTTTTAAATAAAATTTACATCAATAAGGATATAAAATAAGATATCCCAACATAATATTATGTGAATTAAAAGACATAACAAAAGAAGTCTTTTAAAAAGTGGAGGGTGAAAGGTCCCCTTGCCGAGTTGGGTAACTTTCGAAACGTACACCCCATGGAATAAGGGTTATACAATGAAGATGTGAATACCCATAAATTAAATTATACTACACAAAGTGTATAATAATGGGCAGTACATACACCACTCAAAGGAAATTGTGGAAAATGTAGCATAAATCTCATGGGAATAAAAGTGAGATGAAAAATCCCTTATGAAAACTCTTCAGCCTAACGACGCCACATAAAACATCCAAAATGGATTGATAAGAGGAAATAGGGTATTTCATAATATGAAAATAAAAATTACAGTAAGATTAATATAAAATAACATCCCAATCACAAGAAATATGAGCTTAAAATGAATGACATAAAAGAGTGTACTTAAAAAGAAAGAGAGGAGTAGGATCCCTTACCTCGGGTCCGACTTGACTCGAACGTTATTTAATCTCAGGAATAATAAACTTGAGTTAATTTATACTTACTTAAGAACCTTTTTCAAGTTCATTATTCCTTTTATATCTCTTATTACTATGTCATAAACATTATGTAATCATTTAAGTTAATAATATTTTTTTTGCCGATATTTGGTTCTTAAGTCGAAAGTGGACTTCTTACAATTACATTTTGTTCGTGTGGCCAAATGTTCATTATATACAGAATTGTATTCATTATTTAGATATCATATATATCATATATATAGATTAAATTAATGCATTTATAATATTAAATAAATTTAGAGTTAAGAAATGAAATGCACCGTTGATGGAGACGATAAGTCGAACGTATGCATGAACGCTACTTCCATTTCTATTTCATATTTAATGGAATTAAAACCTAATGATACATAATAGTATTTTAATTCTAGTATGGTATCATATAAAATATCATTAAATATATCCTTTATACGTACCACATATGGTATTAATGAATCAAATCACTTTGAGGGGGCGGTAGTCCGCACTTCCTTAAATGAAGATATAGCGTTTACCCATAATGGAAACCATAAAGGTATGCCATAAATGAAAAATACAGAAGCATAAGTAAAACATAAACATATTAGATATCATATATAAACATAGTGTCATCTTAATGGCCACCTTTGAAGGTGTTAGAATAATGTTGAACAATCATCATTTCGGGAGGCAGAAATTCGCCATCCACGGAAACAGTATGTTCATTAACCATTAGATGTAGGTGTGTGTAAGTTCATCTCGAATAATTCTTATAACAAAATCCTAGTATATTGAAGATACAGGATTTTTTACAAAAGAAATGAATAAAAAGAGTTTAGGGGGTTGGAGAAATAAAATAAAACAAAAGGACTCAAGTGAAGACATTACCTTAAAATCGGGTAACTTCCATTGATTTGAGATCAAATGCTTCCTTGGAAAGGATTCTTCCCAAATTAAGGCTTCAAGGAGCTATAGAGGGATGTGGAGAGACCAAATGGATAGGTTTTGTCCGATCCAAAGGCTTTGGAAGTTTGGGTAAGGAGGTAGAGGTGGGGGCCTTTTATAAGAGGATAGGAGGGGTACTCTTGGAAAGGTATAAAATGTAACATTATTTCCAAATGAGTTTCGGATTTTAATGGTCCCACAATGATTTTTTTCGAGGATAATGTGATAAGGGTTCTAAATAAACCCATAAAATAAGATTTGGACATGTGTAGGTCTTATATTTTACATTATCTTTCCATTTTATTTAAATCGTTAAATAATGAGGTCATCGCTGCATCATCATGATGTCACAAATAAATTAATTTATTTAAAGTCTAAAAATTATAAAAAAAAATACTATGATGCAGTAAATCTTTTTATCTATCCAATGAATATTTATAGTCTAAAATATAATTTATGTAGAAAAAATTAAAAATATTTTTCATAGGTGATACATTCTTTGTCACATTTAACATTTTTAAAAAATAAATAGATAAAAAGTCTCTTTCTCACAAAAGTGATTACATGGGGCCCCCAAGTTTGGCACAAGGAATCCCATGGTTGGCCATGAGACAACAAGTAACCTTAGGACACATTTTGTGGTCATTTTTTATTATTATGATATTATCTTATTATCTTTAACTATCCGATTACTCATTAATCAAAATAATTAAAGATAATTACCGTCGTTACTATTCATAATTTCCAAAAACAAAAGAGTCTTAATTACATAATTTGGACCTTCTGATTCAAAATATTTAATTCGTTTTACCAAATTCCAAACACATAAATTTCAATAATTAATTTAAAAAAAACTTCCCCTTGTCAAAACAAATAGCGGGTTTTTTAGAAACAATATTTATGAAAAGTTTGGCACTTATTTATGCCTAATTCCAAAGTAAAATTAATCCCAATGACCATCATTGAATTACATTGTAAAAATATATTCTAATTACACTTTAAAACAAATTAAAAAGATAATATAACCATATAATTAAATTATATGAAAACGCAGTTTTGATGTATAATGCATTATTTTTCACTATTCATTGAAAAATGAACATTGTCAGAAAAATACCAAAAATTAACCCAAGGTAAATTTAAATGTCCCAATCATAAATAATATGTTTATTTTGAAAAATAGAGCTTATAAAATTTTCAAAAAGTGGATTTAAAAGGGGTTCGCCATCAAAAGGCGGTTAATCGACCTTTTAAATAATATTAGAATGTTTTTGCTTAAAAACTGGATTCATTTGCATTTTTAATCCTATAAAATTTATTGTAAAGAGTAAAAATATTTGACAAACATGTATAATTATTTTGTAGTTAGTTCTTTTCATTCCCACCATTACAATGGCTAGGCGTTAACTACCATTTAAAATAATATTATTTTATTATTAGAGTGCAACATAAGATTCCCAAGAAAC
This sequence comes from Viscum album, assembly GCA_963277665.1. Lineage (NCBI taxonomy): Eukaryota > Viridiplantae > Streptophyta > Magnoliopsida > Santalales > Viscaceae > Viscum > Viscum album. Next base: position 1,493,349,919 of record OY728151.1, on the reverse strand, counting down.
TCGTTGTTGCGTGTTGGGTACGCCATCGAGCATAGCATCCCATTTAAAGTAATATTAATATTTTATTCACAAATATGGATAAATATAAAGATGTCATATTCTTTATTTACCTGGGGTGTTACAACACGGGTTGTACATTAAGATGGATGGATGCGAGATAGTTCAAGTTGTGTACTGAATACATATTTTGTATCAATTACACCATTTATATTGAACTCATGCTTTCCTCTATGAAAACACATCGACTACATGGTGTGTCTATAATATATGTGTTATGTAGTCTGGAAAAACATTTGTTTCACCCATGTTGGTCAACATACAGTGAAATTAATATGTGTGTCATGGGTTTCTTCAATGATGACATAGAGTTCATATGGGTGTCCTAGTGCAATGAAAAAGTATTCACAATGTTTTATAATGATGTAAAAGTTGTGTAACCCGATTTTTTTGGAATATAATTATTGGAACCTCAATATAAATTATTCATATTTTATTTTAATTAATTATTTACTGATCATGGTTATTAGTTAATGAAAAGAAGATGACGAATAATAGATCATTATTATTGGATAAAAAATTAAAAAAACATTACATGTAAGTTAAATTCATATTTTTAATGATCAACCATAAAAAAATAAATTTTAATGTGATCTCTATGATACTATTTAATGGTTCATGACATATTAGGAGGTTCTGTCGGGACAATCATCAACGCGGTTTTTTTTGATTTGATGTTTCATTTTAAAAGAATGAGATATAAATAACATTTCCTTTGAAATATTTATGAATAATATCGATAAATAAAACATTGGAACCAATATAACAACTTTTCATGTCAGATTATAATTAATTTAAGAACATGATGAAATAAAATGAAATTGAGTTATTTCTTCGATGTTGATTTTGACCATCCGAATAGATTTTGGTTGTTTTTTCATTTCACATAACAAGAATTAAAATTGATACAATATAGTAGTGATATAAACATGTTTTTTTGATATTACAATGCCATATATTTTACTTTGGGTGTTAGGGTAGTATAACCATTTTCTTTTGGTTTCTCCATTGACAACAACCGCAATCCAATCAATCTTGAAGGATTATCTCTTTATCTCCCCTTCTTGATTGAAAATGGGGGGACAAATAATCATTCAAAATTCAGAGAAAACCATAAAGATGTTATTTTCTTGGAGATAATTATCTATGAATTATAAGGTTCTGCATATTGACCAAACATCCATTCTCATAACAGTGTATTTATTGACTATGAAATACAATTTTATATTCATTAGTTTCATAAATTCAAATAATAATATGTTAAACCCTAAAAGAACCCTGTTACATATAAAATAATGGTAGGTTTATTTTATTTAATGGTATAAAGTTACTGGAGCAATGGTAAATATAATTTCAGAGTCTTGCAAATTAATATTTATCATTAGACATAATCATCATCTACTTATACTCCTCGACATTTATTGAATGCATCAATTAATGTATTTTTGTTAAATATTTATTTGTTCAATAAATAAATAAATATTCTATTCACATATTTTAAAATAAATATTTATTTAAGATTCATTAAAAAAATCTTTATATAATAAATAAATAGTTTCTTATGAAGGTGAAAATTACAATGTATAATTAAAAATTTTATATACACATAATTAAATTATTATATTGTGAATAATTTTTTTAATATTTTTTATCATTAAGTAAATAATGAATAAATTTTAATTCTTGGATTGGAGAATAATATGTAACTTAATTTATAAATATATTCATATTTTTCTGATATCAATAGAAAAACAATTTGTGTGTCCATTTATTCTTCTTCTGTAGTGGTATTATGTCAGAATACCAAAATTACAAAATTATTTTTTACCAATGGTTCAAGGTACCCATAGATAAAGAAGGTTTTTCATAATGACAACAACCAAATATGATTGATAACTATAAAATATAATCACTCTATAATGATATCCCATCAAGAATATTTCATTCATGTGTAATCAACCATAATTCATGATATATCTTTTTTGCGTTTGTTATGAATGAACGTGATTACATCACCATGTCCATGGAATTTATTTAACCAGTTTAATTATAATAAGATGGTCGAGATATTAGCTTCCATAAATGGAATGGAAAAATTCATCCTCCACTTATTCATTAATAATATTATGATCATGAGATACCAAACATACCATATATAGTGTGACCATTGTGTATCATGGGTTTTGGTAATACATATAAGTACATGATTTCAGATTTTAAATAATAATCATCAAAAATTACAATGGAAATTAAAACACTCATAGATAGTAAAATGTGATGATATGAAAGCAAACATTTTTCCTACTGATGGGTTTGCCTTACTAATCACCTATAATGGAGATCACCAAGAGTGAACATCGTGTGATAAAGACTCATCCTATTATAAGGACTCATACTTGACACACGAGAAACTGTGTTTCTTATCATTATTCATAATCATGTCCATAGGACAGATATTTGATAGATATCATAATAGAATCTCATGGTTTCATCATATATAAGAATTAATATGACCTAATTATGATGATACATATACCCAAGGACATTATCATGTTATATGTATCTAGAAGAAAAATATATTTGTGACATGTTATTTATTAAAATTAAAATTCATTAATATAATGAAAATCTAACGAACAAAGTAGATGGTTATAGGGAACCAACTCTAACATCTTGTTTAAAAAATATTCGACTTTAATTCATTATTAAGAACAAAATTTTTCTATATATATATGAAATGTTTTATGGAATCCGGAATATGATAAATGGTTAATATATTCTGGATATAAGTAATTTTTTCTATAAAATTAAAAATCATATGGTCATGGTAGATTCTAACCCCACTTATATTTTACATTTTCACCATGGAAAAATAAATGTGAACGCATCAAATGACTCAATAGTGATGGATTGTTTGAATCATTCGATTTGGAATCCATTAATAAATATGATTCTTGTTTAATATGTTAAATGATGAAATAATTTTTTTATAAAAATAGTGAATGGGTTATTGAATTACTATATGTTATATATAACGATTTATATTGACCAATGAGTACACAAGAAAGTGGTTGTTTTAGGTACATTTTAATCATTACTGATCACATTTGTTGGTAAGGTAATATGTTATTATTTTGACACAAATATGAAACTTTTGAAAATATTACAGATATATTAAACGAATCCTAGAATAAATTAGTTAAAATATTATGATTATCTTATCACGTCAACGTTGTTAATATTTATGTTAAGAAATCATATATCATCTAATAGTTTGTAGAATTATTTCACAACACACTCTTCCTACAACACCATAGTGTAAAGTTGTATCTAAAAGGAGGTATCATATCTTGTTGGACATGGTTAGATCAATAGTGAGTCGGTGGGACCTTCCTTTTTAAATGAGGGTTTGTTCACTTGTGGATAATTCATTCTTACAAAACATCATTCCATATAAAATATTCATAATTTCACTATATAAGATATGGTATGGTAATTTTCCTTGTTTATATTTTATAAGTATTTGGAGTAATGAAGAAATTGTATGATAATTTTATTCTTATATATTATATCTTTATAAGAAAAATGTTAATTTTTTCTTATCCCATGGAAACAATGGGATACAATTTTTATAATCCTATAGAACACAATGTGTTTGTTTCTAGATATGGTGGTTTCCTTGATAAGGATCACAGTTATTGAGGAAATAGTAAAAGGAATATTTAAATTTAAGAATATCATGACCAAAAAATAGGAAGTGCTCTTGAGAAGGATATTAATCTAGTTCCATAGAGATATTAAAGATGTAATTACTCAAGTTACACATGGTCTGGAAGTATTCGTCAAGATCCTAAGAGATAAGAATTTATTATTGAAAATGATTATAGTTTAATATTTATAAGGGATGAAACAACATCATGGTAAGAGGATATTGAGAGATCTAATTTTGAGAGATAACTAAAATCCAAGGAATCAGAAATATTCTCCATATACACTAACCATGTTTGAAACACGGTGTATATAATTTAAGGGATGAAACCCATAGAGAGAAAGTAAATTTTTATAATAAAATAGGAACGAAGGGTAGATTTTCTACCTATAAATATCTCCTTGTGAAAACTGGTTACTAACAACTTCAAGGTATTTACTATGAATATGATTTTTTACAAGAGGTGATGATAAAGTCCAATAAAATATTACTTTTCATAATATCTCATTTTTACAATAATATTTATCCATTAGAATTAAAAACTACTTTAATTAATGGGAATTTATTATAGGATGTGTATATGACATATCCTAATGTTTTTAAAGTTCCAAATGAGTCTACTGAGGTTCTGAAGTTGTAATGGTCTTTTCATGGATTGAGATAATCACCTCAGAGTTTTAGGATCTACTTTGATTATAGAATAAAGATTCTGATTTCATTAAAAACAAGTTTAATTTCTTTTATATAATAATTATAGTGGTATTTTGGTGTTATTTCTAATATTGTATGTAGATGAAAAACTATTTATCTGAAATAGTTTCCTTATATTAAATTCGGTAAAGATGTATTTAAGAAAATTACTCTCAATGAAATACATGGTTCCATCATCCGAAATAATAGGTATAAAGATCTATATAGATAGATATAATAGTTTTAAAGGGTTTTTTTGGACCACATATATTATTAATGTTCTAAACCAATTTATTATAGTGAAATTAAAAAAATGGTTTTACATTGTTACATGGAATGAATATATAGAAGATCCATGATCTTTCTAAAGAGTTGGAACAAATTAAAATGAATCCATATGTATACTTCATATAATTTACCATGTATTCCATGTTGTATACATGAGAATGTGTCACTTGTTATTTGAGAATAATAAGAATATACCAACCCATTATTGGTTAGATTGATTGGATCGTTTTCAAGAACATCCAAAAGTACTGAAGAAGATATAAGGATATTTTTTTTGTCTTTAGAGGAGAGAACGAGCTAACTGTAAAGGGTTTTATAGATTTCAGTTTTTAATCCAAATAAGATCATATGAGATCTCAATGAAGTTTGATGTTTTTCCAATACAGTGGTGTTATAAATAGGTAATTTTCTAAAAATACACTATTGAATAATACACAACATAATAAGTGTACATCACTACATCATATTCTGTAAATTATATTTTTTTAGAAAACTAATTTCACCACTAAACATGGGGAGGTTCCTAGAATTGATGGTTAAATAGGGATTTCCAGTTGTAAAAATAGAGCTCTAATATTAGATAAGGAACCTTGATCTCACCAAAACATGAAATACATTATTTTCTAGTACAATATAATTAATGATTTCATTGAGAGGGTAAATGTAAATATCTATTAGGTGAATATAAAATTGAATTTATTACATCCCCTGAAAAAAAATATTATTTCAGAAAAAACATAATGTTCATGATAAATCTTTCGATATTAAATACATGATATATTTTATGTAATGTTTGTAAAATGTATCATGATTTTATATTAAACACAATATCTATTTATCATTCACTTCTCTTTTCTTCATTTATATTCCCTGAATACTTCATTGGAGCTCAACCAATATGGGATTTTACTACTTATATGATAAGCTAAAGACATATATTCCTGTGATTAAATTAGACTGAGTGAATGCATTGCAATTATTAGTTTAGTGGCATGGGATTTTTGTGGATACTTTTTGAATGAAATGGGTTATACTCATCCATATAGGTTTGTCTATTTTAGATAATCATGGTTTCATGAGATGTCCTATACTATATTGACATGTTCCATGTTTAGTTGATTCTTTACATCATTAAAAAATGATTATATATGTATATATATATCATTTTTATGACACATATTTTTCTGGAAAATTACAAATAGAGATATATTTTTTTTTATTGAGATAACACCAAACACCATTATATCTTTAGTATTAGTAATATTTTTCTGGACGTAGATATTTTATTACATATATGAAATTAGGATTTAATATTTTTTTCAATGAAATAAAGCCCTATAAGGTTACACTATTGGGCCTTCAAATAAGGATTAAATTTTGGATGAAGTGTTTTATCCAAAATTAAGAGTGTTTGATAAACCATATCTAAAAGAGTCTGGTTGGATTCACAATGAGTTGTAAATTTTATGAGAAGGTTCATTTAGCATTTTAGTGCATGATGGAAATTTTTGTAAATTCACTGAAATTGATTTATCATATTATATGATATCCCTTAATTTGTATGCTATGATATATATGGGATTCATATTGTGGATTATTATATCATTATATCCTAAAATCACTAAAATTTATATTTCTTTTTCTATTAGAGATATATGTGTTAGTAATGATATATTTTTGTTTGTAAAGTCTTTTACCAAAGGATATGACCCAATCACAAAATTTATGGTTAAAACTCTATCGGTAAATGATATAGGGATAGATAAAATAGTTTGAATGAAATTATTATAATACAAAAAAATAATATACTTGTATTCCCAAATTTTTAGAAATGGATTCATTGAATAGATTTATCTTGTGATACTATTATTACAAACAATTATTTTTCTATCAATAATATTATTAACAATAATATATTATCTATAATTATAATTATTTCAAAAAATTAATATATTTTTGTAATTTTTTTAAAAAAATGTATTAGGTTTTGGTAATAAAATATTTTTTGATATAATATTATATTATATTTATTATTCTAATTACATATAATATTTTTTTTAAATAGTAAATTTTAAATTATAAAATACAAAACTCAAATAAATAATGGATAGAATTGAACAAACAAGTTCAAAAATAATTTAAAAACACGTCCAGATTCCTAGAAAAAACATGAATCTCTTTGAAACTAGTTACAAATACCATAATACTCTTGGATATATTATATGAAACTCCATAAAACATCATCCACAACTTATTTCACTAAAAAATCGACTATCACTAACATTGTTCACACTGATAGTTGTTCTATGCATGTAGTTCAGACACTCATCTATGTCAAGGGAATTATATTGGAAATCACCTATAGTACTCTCCCCTAGGTTGTAAAATGTAGGTCATCCAAAATTAATTATATATGTAAAAGTTGGATTTCAAAAGTACTAAGAACATTTTAGTAGTGTTTATAATGGGTCCTTTTTTGGGATTGAATGTGTACTATTTTCATAGGACGACATTATATCAATTTGACTACTCTTATTGAGGATTTAGTGCACCATAGATGCTTTTGGAATGCGTGGAAATTTAGAGGGAATTTTAAGAAACAAAGTGATATGTATTAGTGCTTCATTATGGATTCAATTTAAAATTCTATGATTGAAATTATGGTTCAATCCTAATAGGATTACTGAGGGTGAAATTATGGATAATAGGTTCAAAATTGGGATTTAGTAGTAGGGAATTATTGTTTTCCTAGAAGTGGGATTCCTATAATGAAGATAGGTTTTTGGGAAACAAGGTTGTGTTTTACAACATCCTAAAAATAAATAATTATTTTTTGATTTAAATAAATACATTTACACCAGAAAATAATAATGAAATTCATATTTTTCAACATAAAAATGATTATAAACATTCAATGTTTAAAATAACAAGATAATGTGACTTTCAATGCTAGATAAATGACCACAATAAAGTATCTAGAACAAAAAAAATAACATCATCTCACAAACACATTTAATGGAAAACCATGTATATTAAATGTTCTAAGTTCCATCGTCACAATTTTTTATAGTATACAATATATAAAATCAATGTATATTCAAAAATAATTATAAAACATTGTATCTGTTTATATTTAAAATAATCACAATAAAATAACCTATCAAATTCCCCAAAAAATAGAACCCATCATCAAACAATTAATAATTCGGTTTTAAAATAATGTTGATATAATTATAAATTCAATGACCAAGTAAAATTAAATTTTCTATGAAATTAAGTTTCTAGTTAAAATAAATTAGAATATTAAATAATTTAGTCAAACATGATTAGGAATCTCATTTATTTTTAAGATCTTTCATAAAACATCCAACATATAAAACATATATATGTTTAAACATTCTATGAGAAATTGGTAATTTCCAAGTATGTTTTCCTAATCAGTATACTACACCAAATAATTTCATTAGAACAGATAGAATAAAATTAAATCATCATATAGTTTTACTCCAGTTCATTTCAAATATTTATTATAAAAATTAGAAGAGGTTATATAATATTCCTATAGGTTTATTTATGAATAATAGAAATTTTAACAAAAATATTTAATAAAATCATTTCTTGTTTTATTTTATTTATTTATTTAGACTCACAACCATATTTTTAATTATTCCAATCCATTTTAATCACGTTATTTGATATTCAATCTAAATAAAACTATGATAAATAGTTGTTGGATAAATAATTCACAATCAAACTTCATGTAACATATCCTTTTTTCTGAGAATATTTAAAAATTAACAATATAAGCTAGAACAAGCCAAACCATTATTACAAAACAGATAATAACTTATATTAATAACTAAAAGAACATCAATTAATCTTATCATGAAATTAGAAGACTATAAATGAATCTAAACTAATGCATTCCACCTGTAAGAACATGATAACAAAGAATACTAAACATTAATTTCTAATGATAGTTGTAAGAATATAAGACCGCAACAAAAAACTAAACCTTAATTACTAATGAAAATTTCACTCCCAAAAAATTTTCTCTAATAAAATCACATTACTAATGATATCATTATAAAAATCATGATAATAAAACAACAAATATCATGTTTTATTAACTAAAATAACATCCATTAATATAGGAATTAATGTATGAGATTATATACCAATATTCACTAAATATTGTTAACTTCAAGAATATGATAATAACAAAAATAAAAAAGACTTTTCAAACAAAAAAACCAAACTAAACACTAATTACTTACTAAAATAACATGAAAACATAGATTATACACAAATCCTCACTACCCCATACACTTAAATAATTTGATCAAAACAACTCTATTATTTACCTACCTCAATGAATTTAAATTCAATCTAATCAATCAAAATAACATAAAATTAGAAAATAAATTACAACATCTCCACCTTTATCATTAATGTCCTGATAAACTAGAAATCAGTATAGAACAATTGGAATGAAATTAAAATTCAATTACTATTGATTTCATAGTAAACAACCCAACCCCATCATAGGAAGAATCTCACATTATATATTTTTTATGTGCAAATGTATCATTTGAATTAATAAAAGTAGCATTACCAAAACATTTAGAAGAAACCAAATACGATTAGGAAAATAGTTGAATTGGTAAGGCATTAGAAACTAGGAATGTATTCTCTCCACCAACCCCAAATATCATATAATTCTTCATATTTTAAAAAACATTAGATGAAGCAAATTACTAAATAAATAATATTAAACTATAATTCTCAGTTATAATTCTAATAAGAATCCCAAAATAACACCAGATTCAACATATTTAATAAGAATCCAAATATGAAAAATAAAAAATAAAATATAAAAAACAAATATTAATAAATAAGTTGAAATTATTTTACATATACATGGATATATGACTATAAAAAACATGGAAAAACATTTCAAAAAATAAAAAAAAATAGAGAGTCAAAAAAATTGGATCCTTAAAAATATTCAATTCATTATGGAATTTAACAACAACATCGTATGAACACGAAAATTCAATAATTTTTAATTATTCTAATTTTGGTTTATAATTTTCCTAGACCAATTTTTAATCATATACAGAATCTTCCTATAACTAAAGATCCTTAACATAAGTAGCTTGACTTCTTCTTTATGTTGCACATTTCCTTCATTTCCTTGATTAATAGACCAGAATTCCATAAATATATTTCCTGAAATTCACTATATTTCACTGAACTTATGGTAAAGTTATTATATTTATTTATCATATTCTATGTAAATTATAATGGAATAATTAAATACCCTTAATAAGATACTTATTTATCATATTATAAACATTTCTCCTACTAATATAAAACATTCATTCCTTCCACATGTATGTAAATTTTTTTCTAAAAGAAATATATTTATTCAATTCTTATGCATCCAATCAAATAATTCATTCTCATTTTATTTCATATATATTTATAGAGACATTATCATAATTGAAACCTATTTTTGAGTCTCTTGTAGAATCATAAAATTTCATCTTATGGATTCAAACAATTTCATCAATAGAAAGCTCTAAGGTGTTTATAATATTTTGTCCACCTAAATATTTATATTTTAAGGATTCAGTAGATAATTCCTTACATAAAATTATTTACCACATGACTAAAAACTATTTATCATTTTTAAAAACATAAAAATCCTCAGTAAGTTCAAGTTACTTATATTCCTTTTTGAAAATAAGTCTTCTCAAGATAACAAAAATCCTCACCCCTGTCAGTACCAAACCCATTGTCCACTTCCATGTAGTAATTTCCATCATATATGTCCATAATCATAATTTAATTGTCTTTATGATTAAAATAAACATCTAAATTATTGGCATTGAATGAATAGTCCAAATCAATTTATTCCCAAGTAATGTTTTGGTTCATATTTCACTTCTTGATGATCTACTTCATCTTCAAGTTATTCAAATATATTTTCCCTTCCCTTCAATAAAAAACTACATATTCGATCATCTCCTTATTCATTTCCACCGATTGTTTTCAAATAAAAAATTTCTTCCTCTATATCCCCTAGAAAAACATAGTGTGATTCATGAGCTTATCAACAGTATTTTCATTGAACTGGAAAATACACTCTATTTAATAATCATCTCCCTTCAGATGTTCCACCTAATCCTCCAAAACCATAAATTCAATCAATTGTTGAAGCATTATCAATCCAAATAAACATTTAAAAAAATCCCTCAAATTCATAGGTTTCCCATAAAAAAAATTTACCCATTATAAAATATTGATCCATATTGTTTGGAATTAATCTCTCCCTTTATCTCCCAAACCATCATCATTATCATACCCATCCTTATGCTTATTCATCTATTGAAACTCTCCCAACACAACTTCCTCAAAACTAATATAATAAATGATTTCCTTTATTTTAATGATATAAAATTTTATAAATGAAATTCATTTTGATTGAATAAATTACATAGGGTTTTTGGAAACACAAGAATGAATTTGGATCTATTAAACTAATATAGCATAATAGATTTAAAATATCATTAATCATGTTAACCATTTATAATTTAGATATTATATAGTGATAGTTATAATTAGTATATTTTAAGGGTTATGATGAAGGCCAATATGATGGGATATAAAATATGATGGACATGAAAAGTAAGATTGTACCATATTGAATCCCATTTATCAAAGATTCTGGGGGGATGGAATCTCTTGGAATTTACATCGACCAAGATAGAGATGAAATTCAAAAACTACAACATGAGTGAAACCATTGATGAGATAAGTTCATGTTTTTTGATATCACGGCCCAAATCATGTTAACTAAACTAATCCAGTAAAGACCCACCATCACACAAATATCCCTTATTGTGTACACTAGTGTAATAAGGGGTTTGGTATTTATACCCTAGTAGTGTTTATTATTTACCCTTCCTAATTAAATAATTATTATATAAAGTGTATGATAAAAACTAAATTATGTCATGAAGTAATCAAAATGTATTATTGGGAAATATATAGTTTCAATTAAAACACACTTTTGATAAATTAAATAATATTTTAAACAAAATAATATCATTCGAAAATAATTTCATAAATATTAATGTCAATATAATCTAATGATGTCTCATGTAATATTTCAAGGGATAGAAAGTTGTTAATATAGTAAAAAATAGTATTTTTCAGTAAATATGGATATTTATTTAAAATTAAAAAATATTATATTTAAAAAATTATTTTGTTAAAATAAATATGATTTTTGGAATCGTCATGTTATAATTATCTAATAGTGAATTTTTAAAATTTTTATGATTGTTATGGATTTTCAGGTAAAAATTAAATATAGTTTAAATATTTGGTCTACATTATGATATCATATTCAACCAAAAGTAATGTAATAAATTTCATAAATGGAAGCCACAATCAAATATATATCATTCATTTAAAATAAAATATTTTTTATACTCTTTTTTTATTTTATAAATCTTTTAATGAATCAATCTATTTTAATATTATAATTTTTGGTATTTAAATAAATTCCTTTTAAACATCACTCACATCCAAATTATATATGGTATCATTCTAAATAGTTAGGCTCTTATACTAAAAAAATGTTGAAAAGAAAAAATATTTTTATTAACACATTGAAAAACCCAAGGTACAACTTTTGGTTATTATTATTACATCATATAGAGTACAAATCCAACGTTTAGAAAGATTCTCCTAAATATTCATATAAAAAACCACATATATTCCCAAAAAAAATCACTAATAACTAACTGATTATTAATTAACTCTCCTTATATTTATCAAAATACATCCCAATTACTTCTCAGTTACTTAATAATCTCTTCTTGACATTATAAGCACCCTATTAGCTTAAGGGACTCCCCCTCCTCTATTTATTTCAAGTACATTATTTATATGAAGTCAATTTTACTTCAAATTTTTCAAGTTTTACTGTGTCTTTAAGTATCAATATGCTTTTTTTATTATGAACATGTAATCAGATAAAATATTTCACTCCCATTTACATATTCTATAAACAATTATGAACAACTATTATGCGATAAAAATTATCCTTCAATTTCTCATGACAAACATTTTTATAGTGAATTATCATCCCCCTATACACTTTGGATATTCACCAAGTTGTACCTATCATTATTCTATTATGAAAAAATATTAATTTAACCTTCACTCAGTAATCTTGGGTTTAAAAGTTAATAAATGTTTTATGTTGTATTATTTATGTGGAACACAAATGCATGTACGTGATATGAATGTGACAAATGGGTTCGAATTATATATTGCTTCAATGAATTTGGAAATAATTTATACTCATAATTTACCATGTATCATTCATAGGAGGTTATAATATGCACACTATGTCAAGATTTCTTGGTTTTTATCCTTGAATTATTCTTATGATGTTGTTTTTTATATCGTTGCAACATTCTTATGTTGCCATGATATTATCATCTTATATCATGATTCTACATTTAGGATTATGATTATCACCAATTTTATATTACCTTGGTATTCCTATTCACTAACATTTATTACTTTTATCATCTCATATATTAATTATTCCATTATTTGAATATATATCTCACCCCTTTTCTATGTACATCCCAAGGTTTGCATGTGCAGTATTAGAAGATAAATCGAATAAAAGGACAAGTCTTGATGTATTTAAATAATTCCATTAGACCCATGTTTTATTCACTATTGATATGTATTTAATTACATAAGGACAATAAGACCTACAATATTTTGGGATTGTATCATCTGTGACAATATGTAATAAATAATATAATAAAGAATTTAAAATCTATGGGATTTCAAAGTTGGTATTAGGTAATGGTCTAGTTATTTCTATGGATTTAGGATAGAAACATACAATGAAATCTATAAGGATGAGAATAAATATAGGAAATTATGAAAAATTATAGATTTAGTTGTTTACAAGAAATAAAATACACGACTATATAAAACAAGTCGATGTGGATCATGTACAGTGTACCTAGGGTTAATAACCTTGAAAAAGGGTGGATTGGTAATTGACTCAATCATAAAATGGTTAATGAAAATTATTTCTTATTTGAAACAATGTTACAAACAACCATGAGTGATTATTTCGAATGTTTAAAATCTCCTTATGAACTATCATTAATGGGGCACAAATGACCATAAAAATTAAAGGTTATGAAATATATCACAGATAACATAGATTGAGAACATTAAATTCATGGGTTATTGAATTTATAACTATTATGAGTTGTCCCTTCAATATTCAGTTATTCACTTTTATATGTATGATAGTATAATAATTCTCATCCCTAATTCTCCCTTCAATTTAATCAATGACTGGAAATAAGATGAATCGAGTCAACAATCAATGTGATGGGAAATTCAAAAATGAGATGCCAAATCCAATGGGGGAATGACTCAATAACATAAATATAATAGATATTAAATTAACTCGTGTTTTGAAAATAAATATGAATTGGGGGTAAAAACACGTCATCAAAAAAATATAAATCATCAATTGAGACCTTTATGCTATAAAGGCCACCGTCTATTAGTGGATATCATGGTACTTTAATCACAGAAAAATGGATCAACTCCATTGTAATGATCTTATCTTCCATTAAATTCTCCATTAAAGATAATTTTAAATTGGTAGTTTATCAAATGAAGGAATAGGATAATAAATAGTGGCTATTGATCAAGAATATGAATCATGGGGAAGTGAATTAGGTAATAGAGTGGAAATAGAACTAAAAATTATTTTTTGATAAATATTTTCCTCGCAATATTATACATAAGATTGATAGGGTTTACTATGTCCTCATGTAGAAGGATGATGAATCTATCTGGTTGTATGAGGACAGCATCAAAGGACTTTAATGATACCCCTCTATCTTTTCATTGTCAAAAAAAGTAAATTTGACGACTTATTTTGTGGGATACAGCCTATCTATCAAAATCATTGGTGATTCTAGACTCTGAAATCTATGATGAAATTGTCTAACATTCCCTCCAAGATGAAATAGATATTAGGGAATCTCAAGGGTCTCATGGTTTAGAATATAGTAAATAAATAATTGATTTTTATTCTTCTTGAGTGATGTAAAATTCTCATAAATGAAAGATATTATAACATCCCATTTGTCAAAAGTGTGGGTAGAATCAACCCAAAAAATTTCTCAAATGGGTCATGGAAATGATTTATGTGACTCAAATAACGAAAGATACCCATAAAATTATAATGGGAGAAACCCAAAAATGTTATTATGATAGTAATGTTCCACTCAAACCTCAATATACTTTTAAATATTTCATCTTCATGGAACAATAACACTATTTTAATCAATAAAGTATGAAAAGAGTTGTAGATGATATTAAAATACAAAAACATTAATGACCTAGAGAGAAAGGGTAAGATTATTGCATCACTATTTTTTATGTGGATCCCAATATCAATTTGGTGACAAGTAAACTATTTATTCATTATATAGTAGTGAATATGATATTTTATTATGGTTATATGAATTCTTTCATATCAGTTTTGTTTGTTCGTACTATTCAAACATCAGCTCCAAACAAGGAAGTTTAACTATCTGTGAAAACATAAAATAGGTAAATTATTTCATCCAATGTATATAATTTTTCCCCTTTAAAAATTTATGTGATTAAATTCACATTTAACCTTTTGAAACTCCATTTATCATAATTTTATGCAACTCTGGGATTGTGTTGTCTATACATATATAGAGACCACATAAATTAATGATTGAAGGAAATCACCCTTTTTATCATGAATATCCCATTAATTATATACAATCTCAAGGAGGTGGATGAATATTATTTGGTATCATTATATCATGAATGAATATTATTACATTATGATAACTTATATCTAGCTCAAATTACCAATACTAAGAAAAAGGCCATCCTGGATGACTTTGTCATTGTGAGGAAATATATTGATGTGTTTCCTAAAGAATTTTCTTATCATCCTCCGAGCCGTGAGGTTGAGATCCCAATTGAGATTATACATAGATCTTAACTGATATCCAAGAGTCCTTATATAATGTAAAATATTGAACTTAAAAAGATTAAGAAGAGACTATATGAGAATATAAATAAAGGGTTTATTCTCTAATGAGCATCACTATGGGGTGAATCAGCCCTCTTATTCAAGAATAAGGATGGATCAACACACTAATTCATTGATTATTGAGAGCTCAAAATAATCATGATAAAGAATAAGTATTCTCTTCCACAATTTCATATGTTGTTGGATCCGCCACATGGAGCACAATACTTCTTTAAGGTGGACCTTTTGTCATAACCCTATCAATAAAATCTAAACCAGGAGGATATCCCCAAGACTACTTTTAATACAAGGTATAGGCACTATCAGTTCATATTTATTCCATTTTGACACACTAATGAACAATATATATTAATGGAAATAAGGAATAGGTTCTTTAGTTATTACCAAAATAATTTTTTTATACTCCTTATATATGATTTTCATTAACTCGAAAACTGAAGAGGAACATGAGGATCATTTGAACATTGTAATGAAGGACATGTCAAAGGAAAAAGTTATATGCGTTCTGTAGTAAATGAGAGTGTCATATAGAGAAAAAAACATTCACATTCTATATTATCACCAATAAATGGACATATGTGTTTCCTTCAAAAAACAAGGAAACTAAAGTATGGCCCACGCCGAAGCTTATTATATATGTCCAGAGTTTCCTTGGATTATTTTGTTTCCATTGTGAACTTGTGAGTAACTTCACAGACATTTCAATACCACAAACCAAGCTTACTCATAAGGGGTGAAGTTTTCATGGAATGATGAATGAAAAGAGTGCTTTATGTATTTAATGTGGAGGCTAGTCAATACACCTATTCTCACATTACCAAGGAGTGGGTACTTAAATATGTTCTACGTCCATGTTTCCTGAAATCTCTTAGGTTGTGTACTCATGCATATTGGAAAATTGATAGCTTAAGGATTCCAATAATTAAATATCACGGAGTATAACTACCTAGTTTATGATCTAGAATTGGATTGAGTGATCTTCAGGAAAAATATGTGGGGAAATTATCTCTATTGTTATAAGTGTGACATATATGTTGATAATAAAAGAAAAACAATATATATTCATACCAAAGGGTCTCGACATGTTCCAATTTAAGTGGATATAAATGATCAATTATTATTATTTTTCATTCCATTACCATTTTGGGATGGTGAAAACGTTTTATATTCTCGGAGATTAAATTTTATCTCAACCATATCCATGGTGAGGATTAATAGGGTTCCAATATTCATAGACATGGAAAGAATGAGCCTGAGAATAATATAGTTATCTTCAACATAACTATGTATAATAACTTATAATCCATCCATTCTTAATAGGGAAAATGAGTAACAAAAATTTGATGTGGAGAAACAGAAAAAGGTATAAAATAATATATAAGTTATTTATTATAGATGGAAATATAAGGATTCGAACCTAGATATGTGTCTCAAAAAAACTAGAGCTAAAGAGGGAACATCATGATGATGTGGATAGTTTATCCTTATTTATTCATCCATGACAATATAAGATGTATAAATATTGGACGAATAACTTTTGGTAGGATAACATGAAGAGGGAAACTGTAGAATTATTATATTGACGCTCAGTATGTGAAAATGTAATGGGTAAATGAAATAAGTATTTGGGAATAATGACACCATTACTCATACTATTATGGGAATTGAAAAACATAACGATGGATTTCATTATAGCACTCCCCTAGACATTTAAATTTAATAGCACAATATGGGTTGTATTTGATCACCATACTATGTCAGTGTATTTATTTGTTATCAAGGATGATTTATCTCTTTGCTATATCATTAAGATAAACATTAGGGAACCGGTAACACTGTTTGGAGTTACACTATCCATTATATATGATATAGATTTTAGGTTTACATAAAGGTTCTAGATAAGCCTTTATGATGCACTAGACATAGAGTTTCATTTTAGTACTATTTGTCACCCGCAAACTGATGGTTGGTCTAAGAGAACCATACAAACTCTAAAGGATATGTTTAGATTTTTTAATGTTATTAAAGGGTTATTTTGATCAACACATTCCTTTAGATGGGTTCAACTATAATAATTGTTTCTATTACAGCATTCAAATGGAACCTTATGATGCTCTTTATGGGAAGAGGTTTCAGACTCTAGAATTCTAGGATAAAGTTACAAAATAAATGATTAAGGGACTTGATCTTATCCAAGAGATAATGGGGAAGTTAAAAAATATTAAGAGTTATTTGAAATCCTCACAATGTATTTAGAAAATCAATATAGATAGTAACTATTGAAATATAGAGTTTCATGATAAAGAAAATTTGATCATTTGAATATCACCATAGAAGAAAATGATGAGGATTTGAAAGAAGTGAAAACTCAATAAAAGATATATCATCCAATTTTAGATCTATTAATTCATAATATTAATTACCTATTAACTAGTATTCCAAAAAAATTATTCCTAAATAAATAAAGTATTGTATATATACCTCTAGAAGAAGTGCCTATTAGAGCCCTCATATATACTAAATCCAAATATGGAACCCTTATAGAACGATATTTCATAAAAGGAGTAGTTGGAGAAGATCTTAGATTATTGAGACAATGTTCCATGAAACAATACAACTCACTTGATTAAAGTGTTGTGGCGGAACCACTAGTTTGTTGAATCAACATAAGAAATAAAAGAGGTGATGAAACAAGAGTAACTTAATTTTTTCTAGTATACAAAAAGAATATTTTAGGGTAAAATTTATAATTATGGGGAGAATTTAATAACCCAATCATTTATAAATGAAATTCCTGTTTGATTTTGAAAATGAATTATATTTAAAGATAAATTTTCACTAATTTCGGGCACATAGATCGATATGTTCTATTGGATTTAAAAGACCAGTTATCATCATAACCATACATAATATAGTTATCGTATAGTAACCATTAATACTATTATATATTAAGGGTTATAAAAAAGAATAATTAACACAGCTGGAAGAAGAAATTGCCTCAACTTGTAGTATCATACCCTATGAAGACCATTTATCAGAGAATCCCAACGATATGGCATGACTAGTATTTTAACTTTACAAATCCAAATTTAAAATTCCACAACTAAATCATGAATTGTCCCATTTACGGTAAAATTTCATTCTTATCAAGATCACGTCCCAAACAAAATTTTTCAAACCACCACAAAAGCACCAATATATTACACCTTAACATTGTGGTGTATGCTTTTGTAACAAAGGATCATGTTTCTACACCTTAGTATTATGAATTTATATTTTTTTCTTCTTAATTAAATATTTATAATATTTATCCCTTTATCAATCTTTATACAATTTTTTTGATAAATATTTGATGTTGACATGATGAAATTAAAATGTATTTTTGGGAAATATAATGTTTCGAGTAAGAAACTCCCATCATAAATTCCATAATTCTTTGAGAAAAGAATTATTTCATAAAAAATAATAATTAAATAGTAATTATTTTATTATAAATGATAATATAATTTTAATAATTGTTTTTAATTTTTATAAGGCTTTGAAAGTTGTTAATATCATAAAAACTAAAATCTCTACGTAAACAGAAATTTTTATTTTCAATTAGAAATTATCATATTTTTTAAAATAATTTTGGTTATATAAATATTATCTTTGATATCATCATGTATAAATTATCAAATGATTAATTTTTAATATTTTTTAGGGATAGTCAAATTTCAGGTATAAATTAAATACATTTATATTTACGATCCATATTATAACACCATATTGGTCCAATCATGATATAATACATGCCATAAATGGAATCCATTACTATAAATATATATTTATCCTTTAATATAATGTATTTTGGAATTTATTTGTTTAATTTTATAAACCCTTAATGACACCAAAAAAAATTTATTCAAATTTAAGGATTTATAATGTATTCACTGTTAACATGACTTACTTACACATCACCAGTAATATTATTTTAAGTATTTTGTTTTTTATCATAATAACACATTTATAACCACTCCAATTTTATATTTATATTTGTAAAAATCATTATAATTTTTATTTTTTTATTTTTTTATTATATAGAGTTCAAACCCTATGTTTTAAAGTTAATAAATAATTTCCTACTTTTTTCAAATAAATACCCTACTATCCTCCAACTCATCTTTAATAAAGACCCATTAATTAGGTTGATACTCTACTAATACCTCTATTAATATGTCCCATGGTATTTTGATGATCCTAAGAAGATCCTACCATGATTTTGGAAGCACACTTTCAAGGTAAGTGGCCCACTCCTCTTATATTAATTTCAATTACGTTCTTTGTACTAAACCCATTTGATTTCCAGTTTTCCATTTTTTTAATGTGTTTTCAAACATACATTTAATATCCTTGTGATTCCTATGAAATGATAAATCACATTTTACTCTAATTCTCCCTTACATTAATATTTATATACACCTTTTATTCATTTGAAATTATCCAATGTTTTTTATGCCAAACATTTCTATAGTGAATATCCATCCCCATTTCCACTCAAGGTTATTCACCTGGTTGTGCCAATCCTAAATGGTTTTTTACTTCCATGTATGTTACTAGAACTCCTTAATCATTTGGTAAAAAGTTATTAAATTCCTTCATATTTTTTTGGACCTTAATGGTGTACAAATTTATACACATGATATAAATGTGACAAGTAGGCCCAAAATTATTTTGCACTCCCATGGATTGGGTAATGTTTTAACCTAATGAGATACCATGTACGGTTCATGATATATTATATTAATAAGGATATTTTATTATTTCAAGGTTTTTATCCACGACTTATACTTATTATGTCATGTTTTATATTGGTTCCACGTTCGTATATAGCCTTGATCTTATCATATTATATATTGATTCAATATTTCGCTTTATAATTATATCCCCATTTATATCACGTTGATACACCTCTTAAGGAAAATGTATTTGTTTCATCATGTTATAGTCTTATTATTCACTTATTGGGATTTATATCTCTCCCATTTCATATGTTTTTCCCCTAGTTATCTCATAATACATTAGAAAATTAGTGGAATAAAAGTGTATGATTTGAAGATTTTAAATAATTTCATTAGGGACATGTTTCAGGTTATTATATTGTGTATCAAATTACAAAAATAAATATGGCCTTATGATTATTTGATATAATATCTTATGTGAATTTTTGTAATAAATCATGAAATAATGATTTGAAAAGTTATGGGTTTTCATACTTCAAAACTCCTCTTACTCCCCCATGTAACACTTTTGTTTGTCTCCCTTATCCACATTATCTTTATCAATAAATTTCTATCCCCCATAAATCAATTTCTTATCCTAAACATATTTCATAAATATATTATTTTCCCCCTTACTTTTTTTACAATTTCAATGCCATTTTCTCAATAATACCCACATACTCATATTTTCAATCATTATCGCTTCCATCATCCATATATTTTTCATTATAATACAAATCAAAAAGGTTTTTATCCAACTATTTGAGGATGTAATGTTATTTCTTATCCATGTGTAATGCATAAAATAATTTTGGATCCATCCCATTATCATAACTGATTTAAATAGATTTTGAATGGGGAAAATCATTTATAATGAGCTTGTTCTTCATCACATCCAAATGGTGTTGGTTACCTCCCTTCTTAATGTTCACATACATACCTATGAAGTACTTAAGTATTTGGATCATATAAATTACCTCACATCCCATGTCTTATAAATTACTACTTAATATCTAAAAAATCATTATTCCAATCCTATAAATGTAGAGTTTTACCGGTTATGGTGTAGATGGGGAGACCTCCATAATAGAGGATATTAAATGATTAATGGGGGGTTAGATGGATTTAGACTGGTGGAAGGTCAAGGAAACTATCACACTGAACCTTGGATGTTGAATCACAGGGAAAGAAACTTGAAGAATGGTATGAGGCTAAACCTTATAACTATAGAAATATATGTTTAGGTAATAAAGATGGTAAAAAAGGTGAAAGAATGAGAATTGTATAATTGATTAGTGGTTGAAGCTAAGAATAAATATTATAATAATAATTAAAAAGTAACGATAAATAATAACTAATAAAAATAATTAATATTTAACGTCATGTAATAATTATTATTATTATTAATAACTTTTTAAGAATAATTGTTACTATAAAAAGTTATTAATAATTTTTTATAATGAATATTACTACAGATTAAATGTTGGTAATGTATTAAAGAAAAAATATTCATACATTTATTGTTTATTACCCCTTTAATGGAAATGGTAAAAATATATTCAAAACCTAAAAACAAAATAATGAAAAATGTCTTCATTATATTAACTATGATTATTTATGTGTGTGTGTGTGAAAATCATAATTAATATAGGGGTACATAGTGTAAAAATAGACTTGATCGCCTTTGGAGGTATCATAATAGATAATTTTCATTGATATATGGACCCTTATGAGTTCCTCCTCCATTAAATACATAGACCTATACCAAGAATTTAACATCAACATTTAAAAAATCTTTTATTTTAATAGAACTAATAGTAAAAAAACATATATAAACTATTTATAAACAGAGTTATTCTATTCTTTGACTCCTATCAACCATAAAATAAAACATGGTTCCAATAATAATTATTACCCAAAATTGATTGAC
Organism: Viscum album; assembly: GCA_963277665.1. NCBI lineage: Eukaryota > Viridiplantae > Streptophyta > Magnoliopsida > Santalales > Viscaceae > Viscum > Viscum album. The sequence goes on along the minus strand of OY728151.1, from coordinate 1,493,327,321 downwards.
ATTACATGTTTATTTGAACCCAACTCTATATAAAATATTACGTAACCGACATTGTCTTCTTTTGGAACCAATCATGATCAATGATATACAATATACATGAAAATTATTGCATCTAAAAATGTATATAGTCACTACATATCCTTAAAAAAGTAAACCCATGAAATAAATACGTTAGAAAATGAATATAACAAATAGAATCATCATATTTATGTTGTTTCTTTTGGTGTATAATAAGATAATATGGGTAGATAAGAATAGTTACCTTCATTTCACTTGATGATACAAATCATATCAATACATCAGATTTCATTAATCGTTGTTGTGATAAAAGAAGGATTCGTATTCTTTATTTTTTGTAATATGCTATAGAGTCCCAAGGGGATATTTCTTATAGGTAGGGAATACAAGTTTCCCATCGTGTTTTTCAAGGTGCAGAAGGGGTGGCGATTGGAACAATACATTACAGGAAAATGATGCATGGTGGTAAGTGGTTGTGTGAGATGGGAAATGGTGTGTGGGATGTGCAATAATGTTTCAGCACATAGAGGTCTCAAGATGGTGAAAAATATAGGAGTGGTAAGAATTATATAGTTTTGGATATTAGGATGACCTAGTACAGAGGAGGTAATCAACTTCAATATATATAAACTTTGATAACATTTTTTACTATACACATTAATTTTATCTATAAAAATTGATTTTAAAATAATTATTGAAATACCCATGGAGTTTTTGATGAAATTTTTGTTGGTCGTAATTTTTTTTCAACAATCGTGAAAAAATTTAAAGAGGTATTTAGGTTTTTTAGATGGTAATGCAATTGTTTGAGTTGTTATTGAGATACACTTAGATGATATTAGATGGTTATATGAGTTTTTGAGAAAAATTAGAAATCACTATGATATATTTCTAAACACATGAAAATTATATTTATCTACATAAGAATTGATAAAGGATATTTTTAAAAATCATCTATTTTATGTAATTTATCTTATGGAAGGTCATGTGTAACTATATTCAGATGCACAGAGGATGTTTTTCCTTATGGAAGAAAAATTATTACTATATTTTAGCATAATGATCTTATAGGATTATTGAGACATATGTAATATTTAATCAATGAAAATACAAATTTTTTTAATGGAATTATATAATAGGTCAACTATGTATGTGAATTATAATATGAGGATAGTACACACAATATTCTCCTCTGTAAGGATTATTTGTCCATATATGAATACTGAAGAACATGATGAGAATTGAACCACATATGATGAGTTACATGGTGAAAATTTCAATATTTGAAATTTGGATATTCTGATGAATTCAATTCATATATTACTCAAGATTATCTATAATGACTAAAATATGAAACATACATTGTGATTCAAGAAGTTTTACAATCAATGGTCCACATTCAAGGAATAATAATTTCTAACAACAAACCAATGGGATGAGTTGAAAATAAGATTAATTTAATTTATTCAATTTTTAAGAATAATATAGATGTAAGAATTATAATTATTTTATCCCTAATTAGTAAAATGACATGAAAATAGTTTAGTGATTCAATATGAGTGTTTTGAATGATAAAGATATTCTATTTAAAAGTGTATCAAAATAATTTGAGATTCGAGAATTTATTTCAAAATGTAGGATGGTAGAAAAAAATGTAATCAGTGTAAACTAATTTACTCAATCATGTAGTGAGTTTTTTTAAGATTAATGGAATCTAGTACTTATAAAACTAAGGCATAGAAACCTTCTGGTGTTTTTTCTCATGGATGATCATAAGGGTAGTTTGGTTATTTTTATGATAACATGGGAGAGAATACCCATGTTCATATCATTAACAAGTCTTGGGGAAAAAGCTCAATGAGGACCAAGATTGTATAATACTAATGGGACTTCCTTTTGGTGGTGTTGAGATAACTATTATATAAACATTTGGCTTTATTTAAAATTTGTTTTTAATTAATGCGTCCCCTGACCAAAAAACTAGATTCTCAAAGAAATAGTATTTTAGGATGAGAAATATAAATCATAAGAATCCAATCATTTAGTTATGTGGTTGAGAAAAACATAGTATGTTTATGTGTCAGAATATTTGTAGTCATTGTTAAGTGCACATAAATTTTATGTATTTACCCCATCTTGAATTCATTGTGAGAAAAAATAAGGATAAAATCCTCCAAACAGTTTTTATATATTTAGAATGAAATGAATGGGACTATAATTCATATTATTAGAAATTTTATTTCTTTACTAAGGATATTACATTTAGTTATTTTTTGTTTTATTAACTTTAGTAAAGCATCTTCATTAGTCTCCTAAGCAACCTAGAGCCCCAATTGATCATTATCATTTTCCAACTCATTAAAACCTATGGGATGCTGTTTAAATTAATTTAATGTAATAATGAACAAGTATTTGTGATGATTGGTCTCCAAACAACTTTTATTTGATCATTTAATTTATTTTAGAATATTTTTCACTTCTGGAGTTGAAAATGCAAAGGATTATAAGCCAACAATTATTTTAGACCTTATAAAAACTTATTGTACATTTTCCTTGTTTTATTTTTCATTTTATAAGGATGTGTATGAATGAATATTTTTAGAGGATTTTGTATTAACTAGAAAAAAGAGTTCTATTTTTAATAAAAAAAATTTAAAATGAAACCACCACCGATTCTTCACCCCCCCCCCCCAAACACATTCTCAGTGTTAGTGGTGTATCATTTCATTATGAGCTTCACATGGTATAAAGGAAACAAGGTTACCTATATTATATCCATGATTTTTTTTAATGGATAACAATATGTTTGTGGATATAATAGGTTTTATGAACATTAATTGGAAGAAATACCATGTATGAAAGAATAGGATTCCTACCAATATTTTGTCACTTATCCTTAGAGTTCTTGATTTGGTTAAAAATTGATTCCCATTGATTTATAAACATTTTAAAAAGAATTTTTATTGATAAAATAAACATGAAGACTGAGTTGGAGGAAATAATTGTTATTAAAATTACTTTTTATTATAAATAATACTCTATGATGTTGAGATTACAAACTGAAAAATGAAATATGAGATAATTTTGAGAAAACCATTAAAGTAAATGTTAACTCTAATAAGATAAGATATAAATATAAATAATTAGATTAAATGATATCAAAACTAAAAAATTTGAAATCCTTGAAAACATTTTTACCATGGTGAATGGAACTTTTTGTTGCATCATATGATTTAGTGGGAAACTGGATGACATTACTATTATCAAGAAGTTGATGTGAATCTTTTCTGACATATGCGAAAAAAAAATATTTCATATCTAGAAGATAAATAATATCATTCCATGTATGGGATATATAGGATTGACATTTAATATTAAAATAGAATGGCTCTAGAATACAAAAATAAATCCACAGATGAAATGGAATTTTCTACCATGAGGAAGCTGAATATAATATATAATGTATATATTAAAACCATGTAACCCTAACATCAATTACAAGAAAGATTATGAAAAATTGATAATTTTATATCATATTAGAAATGAAAGGTAAAATAAAAATCTAAAATCACTCATAAATTCTTCAACTATGGGGGTATTCCTCAGATTTAATTAATATTATATATAATATTACTGGATAAAATGATTTTGAGGAGGATAATCCTGAAAATTATATATTTATAGAATATAAAATAAAATCCTCAAAATTTATTGATAAATAGAGGTTCCTAATAACAAAAATAATAAATTTGTTAAGTATGGAGGAAGTGTTTTATGTATCTTCATTTAACAAATCTGAAAAAGAATATGGTAATAAATTCAATAATTCAACAATTCATGTAGTAACACATGATTATTCTTTTAGTTGTGAAGGTGAAGATAATTAAATGGCGTATGTGGAACATTTACTAATATAAAAATATATAGCTGGTCTAAAAAAACAATATACAAATAATTAAATAAAATAAACACTATGAGATGGATAGGATGAATAAATATAAATTTTATAATGAATTTAATACAATGTAAGTGACCTATAATGATGATATTAAAAAATTCAAGTTGAATGTTTTTGGAAATGACAAGATTGTGAAACATATTGAGGAGAAACATAAATTGAAATAATAATTTAATTGAATTAATATATATTAATTCATATAAGTTTAAATGTATTTAAAGATGAAAAATAAGATTATAAAAAATATATGGAAATAAAGGTTTATTAATCTAAATTTAAGGAAAACATGAATTAAAAATAATAGGTCAAATAATTTTTAGGTGTTCCTAATTAGAAACATATTTTCCCAAACCATGTGGGTTGAAATTGAAAATATTGTCCAATATATTCCAAAAAAACGTGATAATAAATGCTCTCTTTCATCTATGGAAGTGAATAAAATCTCAAATGATAAAATTTACCAAAGAAAAAAAGAATGTATAATAATTGAAATTCAAATGGAATCAAAATTCTGGACTCATATTATATTTGAATATCCAAATTCAATGGGAAACACATGTTTTGTGGAATTTTTTTATCATAAGCTGTATTCATTATGGCACAATATGTCACTACCACGTTGAAGGTCTGAGGAAAGGGGGAGAATCACTGAGAATATAAGAACAAATTCATAGAAAAATCAAGCTAATTACATGAATAATTTTTGTTATCCCATATAAAATAACATTTAATGATTATATGGAGTTTTTGGAAGATATGACAAATAGTTTCATAGAGATAATAATTAAATTACTATTTTTCTATGACATCTTTCCTACAATGAAAAATAGATAAGAAAATTTAAGGTGGATCATGGTGAACTACGATTTATTATTAAAGTCATTTTAAAGAAAAGGAAGAGAAGAATACAAAGGATATTAAATAGTGATTGTTCTACAAACATGTTAGGTGACACAAAAAATTTGAAAAAAACTATAGATCGTGATGGGTGAATAGTGACATGATGATATTGAAGAAGATAAGCTAAGATATAGAGATGTTATTCATGTGTAAATTATTATAGACAATCTCTTAACTTTAATCCAATTGTGTGATGAATTCATTGATTTTTTATTCAATTGAAACTCATGTTTCATAAGGAAATCTAACTTTATAATTTTTACAGTAATAGGGGAAGGAACACATGACCACTTATTCCAAATTGGTCATCAACCTAACTTGGGATACTTTAGTTCCAACGATGAAAATGAATTGTGGCACACAATATTTTCACTACATGGATAAATGAGTCTTAGTATAATATCAAATAATTACATGGTAATTGATCTTCCAAACCATAAAAGGGAATGAAATGATATTTGTGAAACATGTAATGAGGGGAACATGGTTCCATCTTCCCACATAATTTTGGAGATACAGGCATTAAGACCAATTTAACTCATTCTATCATATTTGTGTGTCCCCGTGAGGTATTAATCTACTATATGTTATTTATATTTCATTATATCAATTTATTATTTCAATTGTATGACTAAATTCATGTTCAAGAAGTATTAATTGGATAACTTTAAAAAATTATTTAGAATAATATTAGAGAATGAATTGGGACTGTAAACATTGAAGGTGGTAAAAGATAATGGAATTAAATATATATGAAATGAAATTAAAAAATTTATATAAAATAAAATGATTAAAAAATTCATCAATTTCTATGGTACAAAAAATGGATTATATGAGATAAAAAATATCAACCATAGTTCAAATGGGCATGAAATTTTTATCAGAGAACAAACATTTCAAGTATTTCTGTTGAGAATCAATGTTCAAAACTATCTATACTCAAAAGACACGAATCGTGAGTCCTAATAAAAACATTATGATATTTAGTTCCATATAAACCCCAATATGAGATGCTTTAAATTATTTAGAGTCCCATGTATTATAACAATCAAGAGTAGTAAGATGAGAAAATTTTAATAAACGGTAGATGATGGAATTTTAATGGGTCACATTTCAAAATGAATTCACTAAAAGTGTTGGATCAAAAGGATTAATAAACTATTTAACTATTTAAAGGAAAAAATTCTTGATTACCTATAAAATATATGAGATTAATTTACTATATAATATATAATTTTATAAGATAATAGTTAGTATAATTACGAAAAATGGCTGGTTAAACAAGCAGATAATGTAAATAATTTTTATTATATTTAATAATATCATACACATGATGATGATGAGATTGTTGATAATAAAATTATAAAAAATATGAGGATAAATAGAAATATTTATTATAACACCCCAACCTTAAAATATTAAATATTTTAATGTTTAATATTTTTTACCATCAATTTGTGTTTCTATATTTGGTGGGATCGAATTTAAATTTATGGAGGCTTTCAAGATATTGCACAGTTTTCCTGCATGGTTTGTTGTATCCATGTGGTACATGTGTGCGTACACAAGTGAGTTAGTTAGGTGCAACACATATTCATCAAGTTCTATTAAAATATGTGTAATGTGTAAGAGTTTTCTCTATGACTTAGCATTCTTGAATGGCATGGTTTGGGCATGGTTTTCTCAAACCATACATCTACATGGGGATATCATTTGGAGGATTCCTAGACAAGGAAGTGATCAGTGCATATTTTGCGCATGGTTTGGTAAACCATGTATAAACTATGAACGTTTCACTGAATTTTAAAATTTTCCTTTTTATATTTATTTATTTTATTTCTTCTTCCCTCATTATTTTTTTTCTTTTCCACCATTATTTTATTACTCCCCCTCCATCTGACTCATGACACTACCCCACAACCCCCCCCCCCCCCCCTCATCCATGAATCTCCTCCATCATGGCCTCTCTCATGCACCAATTCTAATTTTTTTACCTGATTTCTAATCACTGAATCCCTAGGACGGTCAGTCAAAAAATATCATGTTTGGATAAATGTATACTAGAGGATACATACTACAATCGAGGGTCTAATACAGATCATAGGGCGACTATAACATGTTTTATAATAGTAATACACTAGTGGAAATAAATGAAAAATAATTATTGAGTAACAAAATTATATCATACCCTGAATAATACCATTAAGAAAATATAACCAAAACTGGAAATACAATATCAAAACTAAACAGTAGATATGTCATGCCAAAAAAAGTGTCCATTGTCAAAATAAAAACAAAAAGTAAAGGCACTAACGACTCCCAAGTGGTTCTTAAATCATGTATACTTCTCCTATACATCCATTTTCCTGTCTCATCCAACAATAAATGGTTTATTTCCCTAATCTAATAGGGTATCCCTGAAATCTATTTGGGTATTGATCCCACATCCCATGTAGGGTGAGTGTACTACTCCATAGGCCACCACCAATAGTGACTCAAACAATATCATGTCAATAACAGTCTATACAGTTTAATAAATAAATAATTACTACCAATAAATAAATAATTACCACATTATCAAATTATTAATTGTTTAATTAAAAAATTATGTATGCTCTTGAGGACACCTGAACCTTAATACCTGCTCCACCCAGCTTATTGTTTTCACTCTCCCCAAGGGATTCTATATCTTATAATTAAACTGTTACCATTCATTCTCTCATTTCATATCTCATAATTCTATTATTACCATTCCATATCTCAATTATCTTATGAATTTTAGTGTTATCATTCAGTATTTGTTTATTTAATTAAAAAATTAATTAAATATCTCAATCTAATTAATTAATTCAATAATTAATAAATCAAATCAATTTCATTAATTAACTCAACAATTATTCAATTACCCCAATCCCATTAATTAACTTAGAAATTAATTTATCATAGAAATATCACTAATTAACTCAATTATTATTTAAGCACATCGATAACATTAATTAAATCAATAGTTAATTAATCATCTCAATATTATTAATTAACTGAAAAATTAATTATTCATCACAATCCTATTAATTCACTCAAAATTAATTAATCATCCCACTCTTATTAAATAAATAAACTATTAACTAATAATATCAACTCCTTTTATTGAATTAACAATTAATTAATCATCTCAATCTTATTAAATAACTAAAAATTTAATTAATCATCTCAATACTATTAATTGACTCACCAATTAATTATTCAACATTATATTATTAATTAACTCAAATATTTATTATTCTTATCAATACGATTTTACCGAAAAATAATTCCATGATTAATTACTCAATATAACAACACTAATTTTCTCATAATTAATTGAATAATTTGATAATAAATTCAAAATTCCTAGTTCCCTAATTATTAAGTCAATAATTAATTACTCAATAGCTAAATTCCAATATCCCCAATTCCACTATTTGCCTCAATTAATTAAATCACCAAATTAATTAATTCTGTCAAGAACTGAATTTCTAAACATATTAGAGAAATTATATAATTATATAAACATAATTAAAATAATGACATTGGGATTTGAATTATAGACCACCTATATCAATTTTTTGATGAATGATCTCTTAAACCAAATCCCTAAAGTTTGAGCATTACAATGACATAGAACATGATGTAGATATGAAACCCTATATCAAGATTGAAAAAATCAAAATCATTTTAATATAGACCTAGATATATATTCCTAGACCTATATCCACACAAAAATCAGTATACAATTAAAATATGTTGAAAATTCCTTTGTTGAATGGGAGATGAAAGGAAGAGGAACATGAAACCAAGCAAGATATGATTCTCTGACTGGGAGAGTGGTAGGTCATAGATATGGGCATCAAATCATGAATAAAAGTAGTCGAGATTGCATAGAATCCATATATGAGGTTCTAAAATCACTAAAGAGAATTTATGTACTAATTGGAGTTAATTTAGGTTAATTATGGGGTTCGGGAATTGATAAAACAATTATTGGGATAATTAAATTCTCACGCGTGGTTTGCAGGGTAAGGGTTCTTGGTTCCCTCTAATCATGCACCTTTACCATGCACCTATTTCGGTGGGTTCATGGTGTCCCCTTTAATAGTTCAAAATTCAATAAACTATGAACAAACCATAAAAAACCTCTCTATCAATGGTTGTATGGTTTCCTGGGTTATAAACCATGGTTAGAGAAAACCACGTTCCACTCCTGCACTAATGTCCTTCTATTAATGTTTCTCCATTTTCTAGAAAACACACCCCAAGGTAAAACCTAACTAATGTATACTCAAAAAATAAAATAATAAATCCTAAAAAAATCATCAGTCATCTCCATAAAAGTTTAGGATCTTACAATCTCCCCCACCTTTTAACAGTTCAGCCTTGATCTATACTCTCATGCACCTCTAATGGTTAGATCCTAAAAAATTGGGAAACTGAGAAATCATATATACTTTTATCTCCCATTTTTTATCCTACGCACATCTGTGCTTCCACAATATACAAACTATTAACATTTTATTCCCCCACAACACTTTATAACTTGATCCAATACTCATATCGAATTCTCCTCAAATGATGCATATATTTCTAGCTCAACATAATCCATATGGATGATATCAGAAGGTTTGGGGTGATATCATTGAAGTTGTGAGAAATGAAAAACATCCTACATAGAAATTCATCTCTATGGACGATCTAATTGGTATTCCACCATCCCTATTCTCTCTAAAACTTCTAACGGTCCATGGAACCTATGTTCTAGCATGCCATGTACCATATCCTACAATGACCCAACATTTGAAATGCCTAAAGGAATACACAATCACCATTTTTAATCTATTGGTGTAGTTTAATTCTATCATAATACATCTTATACCTACTATGAGTTGTTTACATTTTTTTTCCAAATAAGTTGTACCTACTTTGATGACTCCTGCCCGAGACTCGTTCCATACAACTCTGACTCACCTACCTCAATCCATCATAGAGATGATCTTCTTGGCCTACCATAAATAACCTAATATTGATACATATATATAGTTTCTAGACAAAATTTTTATAGGAAAACACAAACAAACCTAGTTTCTCTCCCTAGACACACCAAAGTCTAGGACACACGCCTGAAGAATATCCTTAATCACATGTATACTATAGTCTAACTGCCCATCTATCTATGGGTGGAATGTTGTACCCAGTAAAATATTCTTACCTAGCACCTTCTATATGGCCTTCCAGAAGCGTGAGCTAAAATGGGATTCATGATATGAATCTACAGTTTATGTCACCCCATGCATATAGACTATCTACTAAACATACAAGTCTCCCAAATGATCCAATATGTTCTCTCCGATACAGGAAAAAAATGTTTTAAATTTCAAAAATTGTTTACAATCACACAAATAAAATCATTATTCTATGTTTTCATATTGATACCCACCACAAGGTCCATGGTATCTTCATCCCCCATCCAATTTATAACAGGAAACAGGTGGAAAAAACCTCCAGGTCATTAATTCTCTACCATCATTGGTTGATTGGTGAAGCATCATATCATGAACCCTACTGTCACCTTTTTTATGCTAGACCACCAAAACATTTTTCATAGGTCATGGTACTTTTAGGTCACACATGGCTTCACAACCCACATAATGGAATGAAATTCCTACATTATCACCTCTTTCATGCTCAAGGGCACAACAAAATAGTTTTTGATGTAGATGACCTCATCATCATTGGTCAACTAGTATAAAGGTGTCTCCCCACCATCAAGACTTTTACTCAAAGAAAAACATTCTGGATCCTCATATTACCTATCCAAAATTCATATTTAAGGTGTATAATCCAATGAAACTAATACCATAGTCACAAGATCGTGATTCCCCTAAACCACTACTTGCATTTAAGCTAGTAGAGTCATCATATTCCACACAAAACTAGACTCCAAAACATATAGTGTATGAGTTTTTAAACTTAAATTATAAGAAACATCATTCCCTATCTTGAACATATATGATATTTCAAAATCAAATGACTTCATATACTCAACACATCTCCACTATCAAATATTAAAATTTTTCTATGGGATGATATACCTTAATATATTGTGATCAGTAAACACAGTAAACTTCATTCTTAGTAGCTAATGCTATAACCACATAAAATATTAAACCACCATAGCCAACTTGGGGACTTGTATAAGGTAATTACATTCATGTGGCCTAAACATTTGATACCCATACACCACAACTCGATCCCCATAGATCAACACTACTCCAAAACCTGTCCCAAAATCTTCACAAAACATCATGTACTCCTCACCAAGATTAGGTCTTATCAAGATTGGTGTCGATGTCAAGTGCATCTTCAACTCATAGAAATCACCCTCACATGATACGAAACATTTGAACTTTATCCCCTTATTTGTCAATACTAAAATGGGTACTTCTAATCTGGAAATGTTTTGAAAAACCCTCTAATAATAGCCAGATACCCCTAGAAATCTATTAATATCAAAAACAAATTGTGATGCAGCCAAGAAACAACTACCTTAACCTTTTCAAATTCTACATAAACACATTCATATGAGAGGAAGTGTCCAAAGATGTGTACCTGATCAATCCAGAACTGACACTTAGATAGATTTACGTATAGCTGATACTCCCTTAGTGTACTTTGGATGATGTCCAGATGTTGGGGATGATCTTCATGAGTCTTGTAGTAAACCATGATTTCATCCACAGACACTACCATAAACTTATGAAGGTGTCGGTAAAATATTCTCCAAATCATGTACATAAACACTATTGGTCTATTCGTCAGCACCATTATCATTATAATGAACTCATATAAGCTATACCTACTTCTAAATGTATTCCATCATATATTAAAATGATGAAATCGAAACTGATGATACCCTTATCTCAAGTCAATCATGTAAAAATAAAATCCCTTCTCTAGTAGTCAAAAACACCATTGATTTGAATAAGTGGATATCAGTTCATCACTGTCATCCGGTTTAAATTTCATTAATTGACACACAGGAAGAAACTCATGTCAACCTTCATTGAAAATAACACTGGTGATCCAGAAGGTGGTGTTCTTGGATGGTTAAACACCATATCCATAAATTCCTCCAACTTAGCCTTGATATCTTTAATCTTAGTCATCACTATTCATTTTGGTGGAATAGAATCTGGTTAAACACTTCGTATGATCTCAACGTAAAATTTTGGGACCACTATTAGGTGGAATCCTAGAGAAGTCTTTCAGAAACACATCCTAAAACATTCCCACTATGGATTGAAATACATTATTATTATCACTACCAACATCCAGTATTAGAAAATAAACATCGGCAGTGTGCTCTCCCAGTTTCTATGTAATTGGACCTTTTGAGCCTACATTGATATTCAACTCTCCATAGTGAACATAATTGTCTCCCTTAGAATAAATAAAATTCACCATCATGTGGTAAAAATGAATATGAGATTATTATACTATTAACTAGTATATAACCAAAATAAGGACAAAACCTAACATGTCTAGGTTGTATAGATCCCAACAAAAATGATACTCACATACTTTGAGGGAACATCCCTTGCACAAGTTGATGCCCCTAGACCACACTACCAATGGTGTATATCATTAAAACCCCACTCATGAACACCAACACTAGGCTCAAACCATTTAAAAGTTTTCTAGTAATGATAGAATGAGATAATCCAATATAAAATAAGGAACAATCTAATGTAGAAGATACAAGAATAGTACCCCTCATTGTTGATGGTCCAACATCACAATCCCCTAGTATTGGATAAAATCTACTAAACTTTCCTTCCACTCTCCCCAATGATGCATTATGACTCACATATGTTGCACTACTCTGCTGACATGGTTCTCTTCTCATATAATTACCACATACACTGCTTCTATCACAATGGTGAGTAGAACATCAAATTCTAGTCTAATATGGTGTAGAAGATCCCATTACGGTAATATTATTCTTTCTAGTTTCCCCATCATTACCAATCTATCACAGGTTCCTATAGAACTTCAACAGATGTCCCATATTTCTATAAGATCAGTACTCCATTTTTGGTTGGGATAGTTACTATGACACTGTCTAGTCCATCCGCAGTAGTGGAAAATCACTAGAGAAAGTTCATCTGAAACTAAATTTTCCCCTTAGAAACTGTTTTTTCACTGCTCTAGCTAATGTTTAATTAATGACGCATTCTGCTCTTGAAAGATGTACCTCGTAATCTTCTACCAGAAACCATTATTTACTATACTCTAAGCCTTCTTCAGGTTCCCCTTATCTATGATTTCATGATTCACCACTTCTGAAAACATACTTAAAATTAAGATATTCACATGGGACTTTATTTCACACATAAGCCCTTCTTGAAATCATTTTTCTAAAGTGTTCTCATCTTTTACCACTACTAGATAAAAAAATTGAATTTATTTAAAATGTCTAGCATAGTCCATCACAAACTTACTCCCCTAATTCAATCTCATGAACTCATTTACTCTATATTACCTTAGTGTTCTTGGATAGATGTTCCTGAAGAACATATCCAAGATGACCTTCCATAACATATTGTTAGCCCATCCAGTCATATCCCGAACATCCCCCTAGTGTTTTTCTCATCCTCATATCACATGACTTTCCTTCTTGACCATATCCTCGACATGAGGCTCCAAGTGGTCATGTATAGTCTAGATAGACTCAATCTACATCTCAAATCATTCAGTTCCACCATCTATAGTAAATGATGAAGGTTGATGAAATTAAAAATCCATCATCAATTTAAACATGTTCTTCTTGACCCACCCTAGGTACCTTTCTATGAATTTCCTGAACCGAGTAAAGTTATCTAGGAATTCCACTCCAACTTCCTCACTCGTAACTATAAGTGCATCATGTTCCACTATTTGATGTTCATCACAAGCTATACCCTCCTATTATCTTATTAACAAACATCATCATGGACTCAAAACAATACAAGACAAACATGCACAGTAGGATACTTTTATAGACATTATCCCATTAATGGGAAAACACAATAAAGCACAATAAGTTGTTTTCCTCAAACCCTACCATACGGTCGAAACTGAGGTGCTAACTCTACCCTTAAGCATCCTATATATAGATCAAGGTTAAAAAAATGGGGACTCATTTTCATTATACATGTTTCACATTAAGACACCCAATTATTCTCATATTCAATCATTTTAACAAATTTAATTTCAAATTATGAACCCTATTGAATTCTATTTCACGAGAAAGGAAAAACTGTTCAATTTCAGCAACTAAAACAAAACATGTTTTCTGTGCATGCCTAAAGTGATTAATGAAACAAAATAATCTTGAGATCCTAGTATGATGCATTAAAACTCATATCTTGTGCCTTACTGACCCACTGTTCAATTCATAAAACATCTCAATAACAATAATCACATCACCCCACAACTGCATCACTAACGCTGAAATAATATTCAACTTTAGTAGAAAATAACAGTAACAACAATCCCAACATGGGAACTTGGGTTCTCCTCCATACACGGGTTAGATATTACCATGAATGAGCTCATAGCCAAGGCCTGAATCATCCTAGTCCCCTTTCAACATTTCCAAAGCATAAAGAAAAAATAAAACGAAATGAAAAATTTTCTTCGATACCACTTTTTAACATCCCGAACTGGGTTCCATATGCTAGATACTTGAGTTGGATGGTCATAAAACCTCATGGGATCCTCCGCATATTCTAGAGGCTTCCAACTAGTAGTGATGGTCTCATGTCGATCATGGGGAGACTATATTCTTTTTATCTGAGTAATACACCAACAGAGATGAATAAAAAATAACAGCTAATAACCAAATGATATCATAACAAGAATAATACAAGTATAAAAAGATAACTAAAACTAGAATACAATATCAAAACTAAATAGTACATATTCTCTTCCAAAAAACATGCATAGTTTCAAAATGAAAACTCAATGTAAAGACACTAATGACTCTAAAGTGGGTTTGGAACCATGTATGGTTCCCTTATCCATGATCTATCCATACTCACCCACTTAACAAAATTCAATTTTCATTATCCTATCTTGCAACCATGAAATCTATTTAGTTACCAATCTAGAAGTCTAGGTAGGGTTTGATTACAAATATATTGGCCTCCACCAATGGTGTCTAAAAAATATCATTTCCATAATATTTTTTGATGTTTTATTATGAAATAATCACAATGTATAAATTTAAAATTATCACATTATCAAGATATTTATTATTTTACCAAAAAATATTCTCGGTTCCCATGGATACTCAATCCTCAATACCTACTTCAACCTATGCCAGAGCGTACAATATCTTTAAGTGATTTCTCGTCTTAGAATTCCACTATTACAATTCTATCTCAAATTTCATATATCTTTATGTTATTGTTAGCATTATAGATCTCAATTCTCATATGAATTCCATTGTTACAATTCATCACTTCATTAATTAATTCAATATTTAATTAATCATATCAATCTCATTAATTAACTCAACAATTATATAAACATATCAATATTATTAATTAACTCAACCATTAATTAATAATTTCAATATCATTAATTCACTCAATAATTAATTAATCATCTTATTATCATTAATTAGCTGAAAAATTAACTAATAATATCCTTCCATTTAATTATATAAAAAATTAATTAATCATATCCATCATATTAATTAACTCAATATTTGATTAATTTTCTCAATCCTATTAATTAAGTCAAAAATTATTATAAATATTAATATTATTAATCAATTCAATAATTAATTAATCTTCATTATCCTATTAACTAACTCAATAATTAGTTAATAATTTTATTCATATTAATTAACTCAATAATTAATTAATCATTTCAATCCTATTAATTAACTCAACAATTAATTAATCATCTCTATCTTATTAATTAACCCCAAAATTAATTATTCATCTCAATCCTATTATCCCAAAATAAATTACTCAATTTTAAAACCCCAATTCCATCATAATTAATTCAATATTTAATTATTCATTAAAAAAACTCAATTCCGAAATAATTTAATCAATAATTAAATATTCAAAATCTACAATTCCATGATCCCAAATTCCAAAATATTCCATAGTTAATTAAATCAACAAATTAATTAATTATATCAAGAATTAGTTGATATAAATATAATAGAAATTACACAATTACATAAAAATAATTATAATCAACACATTTGGAATAGAATTATAGACCACATACAATAATTTTTTGCAGAACAATCTCCTAAATAATGGCCCCAAAATTTGATCATTATAATGAAATTGAGTGAGATCATGATCTAACAAACTAAATAATCATGGAAAAAATAAGGATATATTAAATATAGATTTAGATCTAAAATCCTATATCTAGATCCCCAAAAATATATCTATATCTAATTAAATTAAGATGTACAACCCTATCATGAATAGGAAATGGAAGAAAGTGGAATGATAAACCCGGAGGAATGGGATTCACATACTAAGAGTGGGGAATTACTTCGATTTGGGGTACAAATCATGAATGAAAGAGGATTAAAAGGCTTGGAATCCATCTGGAATTTTCCAAATTAATGAAATAATGTATTCGGTCAAATGTGGTTCGATTTTTTTGTAAAATAGGTGGTTATATAAATTTTAAAATAGTTTTTGTGCTCATTAAATCATCATGAACGGTTTATTAGTAAGGGGAGAATGGTTACCCCTAACCATGTGCCTATTTTATGTGGTAAATGGTTTCAAATTTTTTGGTGCATGGTTTGAAAAATTGTTATCCATCCTTACAAAGACATCTCAGTATAAGGTTTCATAGTTTGCAGGGCTAGGGAAAACGGTTAAGGAAATACATGTTCCACCTATGCATTGCCCTCATTCATTCATATTTTCCCCTTTTTCTCATAAACATACCCAAAGTAAAAAAACCAGAATTAATTCTCATACAAATAAAAATAATAATACCGTATGTCAAGCCCATGTAATCTCCAAAAAAGGTCAAGATCTTGGAAAAACATAACTTTTTTTCTTAGTGATTATTGGACAGACAACAAGGTAAGCTCAGATCTTTTATTCCCTTCAATTCATGGTTTTCATCCTCTCTAACAACACCCTCTTTCATTTAGTTGAACCCTAGGGCTTCATGGGGGACAATTGTTTATATTACTCATCTTACTAGGGTGTGCAATGTATCTCTTGGATCGTCAGATTATAAGGGTTATTACTGAAATATGAACACGTAATTATATATATATATGAGTTCCCCATTTTTAGATATTAACATTTCGATGTGAGAATATATACATTGCGGCGACGCAGGATTATGTATATATCTAAAAACTGCATACGTTAGTTAGTGTAAAGGGGTGTATGAACTTATAATCACATGTCTAAGGACCCCATGAATATTTCTGGCTATGATAATAAGTATATAGTTTCTTGGTGTCCAGAAATATATATAATGGTTTATATTAGTGAAAGTTGAAAAGGGAAATATTTGTGTTTTCATCATCAGATACATTGAGTTCACGTGTATTTTATCTTCATTATCTTCTCATTATGGTAGTTTACCTTTGCCCGAGCCATTATTTTAAATTCCTTGAAAGGTCGAGTTTTCCTATGTGATTTATATATTTGTTGCTCATGATTTTTATGTTTTTGTTTGAATTCTTTTAGTATTTCATTGTTGTAAAATGAATGAATAATGGGCCATTCAACATTTTTCCATTGTTATTCTTATAAATTTGTGTGCAAAGTGATTTATAAAAATAAAATGGGCCATTAATGATTAAATATGGGGTTTTGGTTTTTTTGGTCTAGTATATATTTTGGAAACATGGTTTCCATAGAAAATTAAACTTTCAGTGTGTCTCTAATACATTTTTTTGGTTATGTTCCCTTGTATATGTAGTTTCAGTTGGATGAAATCATATTGGTGACTCATAAAAATGGTTTTTGGGTATTTTTAGAGTTTACAATAGATATTCTTATAGATTTGGTAAAATACATATGTTCACATGTTCACAAATGGATAGGAAGACAAATGATAATGGATTCCTAAATATATGTTCACCATTACCCCAAATTTCTAAAAAAAACATTCATGCTTATCTTTTCTCCATCTTCTACCCCAACACTACAAATTTTTCTTCTAAATAATCATTTCAATATAAATGGATATCTAGTCTATAAATACACACTTGGTTTTAAATGAATTCAAAATGTTGTTTAAATAAATTTTATATGTCTTTGACTATTATGTTCTTAAGGGTGTGGTTGGGTTAATAAAGTATATAAAGGCCCATTTTGAACATTTAGAGGATGTTTTATGTTTTTTTTTTGGATTTTGGATTGTTTTTGGATTTTAATTTGGTTTTTGAAAATGTAAATACTCTGTTGGTATTCTCCTGTGTTTTTGGAAATTGGATTGGAAACACATGTGATGTGAAGGTCTGGTTAGCACTTGTGTGTTATTTTATTCATGATTATAACCTCTATTGAAGTCCTTATAAGGATAGGGTCATTTTATATGTGGGTTCAGATTTTTGTCTAGGAATTCATGGTAGAATTTTTTCACTATGGTTAATATCATGTGTGTGATGACCACCTCATTCTCCCCATACTTATCATATTATTTAAAGGAATTATCTACGGGTTGACGGTTGGTTTCTTATCAACCATGATTAGATGGGTTGGTAACCCCAAGATATTTGAGAGTCCATATGGGATGCTCTAATAATAAGTCTACATTAGTGTATCAAGTTTTGTGATTTTTTTAGAGATGCAGCATATGCCTGTAGGTGAGTCTGAACTATGTCCGTACAGGGATTTATTCTAGAGATGTTTATTAAATTTACATGATCACATATTTTTATCTTCCTATTTCATTTTATATCACATTATATTACATGATCCCATGAAACCCTTGATTTATTTCAAATTAAAATACCTATTCAAACACTATTTTCTTCCTAAAAGAGTTTATTGACGTTCCTTTTTATGATTTAAAATTTATTTTGGAAAATATGATAGAACTTCTTTTTATGTAAAATGAAATGATGTCACTTATTTTTTAAAAATAAGGGAAAACATATTTTTATAAGTATTATTTTAAAACTGGCATGACATTGTTTATTTTTTAATATATGGCATAGGGAATGGTTTATTTCGAGCACACCAAATGATTTTTAATGAGCACACACAGAGTTTCATATTTGTTTTTTTCTTTGGTTCTTTCTTCCAACTTGGATTTGGTCATTGTGGGGAAATATTTGTTTACTTGTATGTGGTGACCCATAGGGTCACATAGAGGTATGTTAATTTTATTTTATTTCTCATGTTATTAATTATTTTTACTTTTTATTTATTTTAAATTTACTTTTATTTTATTTTTTAATCTAAATCATTCCCAATTATTTTATTTTGATGCATGACACTAGTTTCTAGCTTATAGGGATCATGAATGCCTCAATATCCTTGGTTTGGACCATCATGGGCGACCTATTCAGGGCCAACATTGGTTGGTTCATGAAAAACGAGTGTAAAATAATTCCTTTATTATTTTATGAATAAGGTATCTTGGAGTTTATAACACTTAGGGATCAAGAGGTTTATGCAGGTAGGACGGAGTGATCCCTTTCTGATCATGAGACTTAGGTTCCTAGGGGTAGTCTGGGATTTGACACTTTCATTTGTTCCAGGTCCATAGGGGATGAAAATTTATGTGAGCTGATGTTACATGATGAGATTGAATGGACTAGTGACCCATGTGTAACCTATGTTCATGGTGCAAGATACATCACTTGGTTGACGCTTTCTCGGGGCCTAGTATAATAACCCATGTTGTCAGGTTAGGCATCACCACTAGTTCCTTATTCTTTGAGTTTTGGTGTGAGTTATGTTTTGGAAATGTTTCGGTTGGTGAGTATGGATTTGTAAGAAGAAAAATGGGTTTTTGGAAATAAGTTTTCAAAATAATAATGATTTTGGGGCATTGATTTCTTTAAAAATAGTGTTTTTTATGGTTTTAAAATTTTTAATGGGTGTGGTGAATTTTTTTAAGAGGGATAACGGGTTTAATTTATAGTTTTTTCATTTTTATAATGCTTCATTATATTGAGATGTTATTTTTGGTTTAGTTTTTTCTTAATGTTGATTTTTTTTCATTTTTGAGTTATTTAGAGTGTGCTGCCCGAAAAAATTTCTCAAGGATTACATTGAGTTTGTTCTATTGTTTTCCCTTCCCATACCCTATGTGGAATGCTAGGATTATGTTTATTCTAGGATGTTTCTCATTTTTTATGGTGACTAAGTTATATTAGAGGCATTGGAGTGGCATTAGAAAGCCGATGGTGTCCTATGGTCATTGGGAACTCATAAATCCAACAGAGTCTGTTCTTTTTTGGGTACTTTTGAAGGGTTGGGTTTGTATAAGTGAAATGTGATTGTTCCATCATTATTACATGATGATATGTCTTAGGATGTGTCTAATAAAACTTTTATCTCATGGTTCATACCCGAGGAGGATATGGTGAGGAGAGTGGTTGTTGGTGAACCAATTTCTCGTTGATCTCAGGAGGGATCCCTATTTGGTGAGATGCATGTACTAAAAGAACCCCTACATGAAAAGTATATTTTTTTCATATCTAGTTCCAAATACATAGGATCAATATTTCATGTACTTATAATGCATTAGGTTTGGGAAACGTTTGTTTTCTTTCCATTGTCCAACCATGGATTTATGTCTCGTAGAATTTTGGGTCAACTTGAGTTGTTTTGAAAGCATTGTTGCCAAAAGATTAAGTAACAGTCGTTGTTTGTTAGCTCCTGGATATGGGGCATAAAATTCTTCAAGACGTCATGTCTCTAACCGCAGGCCCGGAACTAATGATTTTCATAAAGTCCTACATCATTGGGGGTCAGGATTATAGCCTAGTTTTATTTTTTGGCACCAGAGTGTGGACATTCTAAATGTACAGGTTGTTGTTTCATTCTTGTTATAAATTTCAATATTCATTGAAAAATCACAGTAGACTCTTCAACACATAGTTTTTGTTATTCCTCATATATTAGAATCTTTAAATGGTTATTCTCTTTTTGGATTGTTTTTAGTATTTGGTTTTTATTTGTACTAATTTTGGAGTTGCATGTGTATTGTGGAACGGATGATTCGAGATTTGGTAGGTTTCTTGGTTTGAGTTCCTTCAATGGATTTCCCTTGAGTCGAGTGTTTCTTTTTCAGGTTAGTAGTTCTAGATATTTTTGTTTCTTGGTTCTTGTGGGGAGTTCCCAAGGTTGGTATAAGTTTTTTGTTTCTTGAAAAAGGGGAGACTCACCATGGATATTGTCATGGTTTCATTCTGTGTTGGTCGATGCTAGTTCATTTCTTGTAATGGAGAGAACCCTTTCATTATCTTCCTATGATTAACCTTGTTGCGTTTTTATCTGGTGTATTTCATGTTTTAAGTAGGGAGTAAAAGGTCCTCCTGATGTTAATGGATCTATTTAGGTTAATTAGGTTTTGATTTTTAGTTTTTTACCTCTTTTGGAAAGGTGAAAACATGGGGAATAAAGTGATAATAGTGGGGATAATTTTTACACCATCACCTTAAAATAATAATTTTATTAATATTTATTTATCTATAGAGACTCTTTTTAGTTCTTATAGTTGGTGGGAAGGAATATAAAATTTTGGAGGCTTTCTTACTGCTACTCGGTTATCCCACTTGCTTAATATTAATTGTACGGTGCTCATGTGGGTAACTAGCTAAGTTAGTGGTGTTGCTCACGAATTGTTCAGGATATATTAAACCATGTGAAAAATGAGTGGGTTGCATTTTTGAATTCATAGTGTAGTGTTACATAGTTTTGAGCACAGTTTTCTCAACCATGTATTAACCTAGGGGAAACCATGTGAGGGTTTCTGGGCTATGTAGTGGTCCGCACACAGTTCATGCACAATTTAGAAATCTTTGTGAATATCATATGACTTACCCAAGGTTTTAAATTTTTTTTCTTTATTTTATTTATTAGATTTTACTTTTTAAATTTTACTTTTTTATTTTCCACCCTCATTTCATTCCTCTCCCATATGTGAGTCATACAAGTCCCTCAAGGATGACCTCCTCATGCACACCTCTCCTCCCTCATGGCCTCTCCCGTTTAATGATTTATCCTTGTATCCTTGGATATTCATTGTTGGTACATTAAGGTAAGATCCCCTTTTCCTACCTTATTCAATTTTTAGTGTTTTTCCATTATCTTGTAACCTTTTTTTATTTAGAAAACCCCTAGGGTTCTCGTTGGACAAATGTATTATGTTTCTCTTTCTAATAGGATGTGTGGTGGCTATCTCTAGTAAGAATTGTTCATTTTTCTGACATTTAAATGAAGTTGAAGCATTCTGTTTTAGTTCACTTCAAACACTAACTTTTTGGGGTTGGTTTCCTTCTATATTTTCTTTTAGAGAAATTTTAATTATTTTTAAAAAAATTTGGGTTCTTAATATTTTTTAGAGTGTCTTGGTCATCCGGGAAGCAATTTCATGTTTATAGATTCAAATGAGAATTAATTGTATATAAATTGTTAGGAATTTATTTATATATATGTGTGTATTTCCCCATTTTTATATACTCACTCATGTATGTGTGAATATATACTTTAGGTCTAGTTGTGATTATGTATATATGTGGAAAATGTGTATGTTCCTATGTGTAAAGTGGTATATGCATATATAAGAATATATTTAAATACCCCTTATACATATTTTTTCCAATGAATATATATATAAATAAGTTCTTAGCTTGATTATATATATATATGAATATTTGAATTTTCAATCTAGTAAAAAATCATAAGATTCGTGGTGATGACATCGAAGACATTGAGTTTCAATGTGTTTCAACTTTATTATATTACCGTTAAGGTAGGCTCCCTATGTATGAGCCTTTAATATGAATTCCATGTATGGATAATCATTTCTAATTGATTTATAACTATATTTCTCATTGTTTGAATTCGTTTTTAGGAATTTTCTGTTGATTATTTATTTTAAAATTGATGAAGAATGAGTCTTTCAAAGGATTTCCTTAGTTATTCATATATATATATGTATTCAAACTATTAAGAAGAATTCTAGTTTTCCTTTAATGATGAAATATTGTGTTGTGGTTTTTTGTCATAGGATGGATTTTAGAAAAATTATTTTCATTAGAAATTTATATTTGTGAGTGTTTTCAATTCCTTTTTGTGGTTTTCTTCTCTTTTGTGTGTAGTTTTGGTAGGAGGAAATTCTATTGGTGACCCTCAAAAATTGGATTTAGAATTTTTTTATGTTTTATAATATTTTTTAAATTAGATGTGTTTATTACCATATGTGAACGTGGTGCACATATGGATAGGAACACAAATGATAATGGTGTCTGAAAAATATGTTCACCATTCACCCTGATTTTAAAACTGCCTTTCCCATTTATCTCTATTCTATTTCCACACCCACAATTAAAATGGTTCTTCTAAAACACCATTGAATTCTAAATGGATCCCTATCCTCTTAATGTAAATTTTTTTATCAATGAATTCAAAATGTGGTTTCAAATTTATTAACTAAGGCTTGGCTCATTTCGAACTTTTGGTGTGGTTGGGTAACTCAAGGATATAGAGGCCTTTTGTAACATTTAGAGTATGATATATGTTTTCACTTTTAATTTTGAAATGGTTTTGGAAATTAATTTTGATTTTAAAATTTTAAGGCGCAATTGTTGTTTTTTAGGTTTGGGAAATTGGTTTTAAATCTCATGTGTTGTGAATACCTATTTTTCACTTTTGTATAATTTTATTTGTGATGGGAATCTCTATGGTTGCCCCTCTGAGGATATGGCCATCGCATTGGTGGTGTTATAGTTTTTTCTGGGCATGAATGGCGATAACTCTGGGTTATGGTTAATTTTATGTTTGTGATTACCTTCATATTCTTGGCATACTATTATAATGGGATTCATTACAATCATCTATATGATCAGGTGATAGTTTCTTATTAACCCGGATTAGATGCGTTGGTATCCCTGGATGTTTAAGAAGATAGGTGGGATGTGCCACTACTGAGGCTAGTTTAGAGCATCATGATTTGTGATTGCTTATGGAGATGTACCATATATTGATTGGTTATTCTGAACTGAGTGTGATTAGTGATTTCTTCTAGATATGATTAGGAAGCTCCCATGATAACATATTTTTATTTTATTGTTTAGTTTTGTGTAATATTAGATTACATGATCCCTTGACACCCTTACTTTTAATTTCATATTTATATACCTATTACAAGACATTTTTTATTTTAACATAATTTATTTAATTGAATTTTCCTAATTGGGAATTTATTTTTAAAATTTTTTTTGAAAGGGAATTTTCTTAAAAATAGAAACATGTTACTTATTTTTATAGAATATTGGAAAACGTTATTTGTATATTACTTAACATCAAACTAGAATGGATTGGTTTTATTTTTTATGATTAGGAACATGGAATAGTTTATTTTGGTCACACCTACTATATTTTAATTCTCATTCGTGTATTTTCATCTGTTTATTTACCTCAGGGTCTATCTTCAAAATCATATTTGATCTCCATGGCGCGACGTTGGTTTAGAAGTCATTTGGGATCCACAGGGTCACATGGAGGTTTGTAAACTTTATTTTATTTATGATATTATTGTGTATTTATATTTTCCATTTTCAACTATTTTTATATATTTTTCTTGGATAAATCATTCTCAAATATTTTATTTTGTTTACCAATATTAGTATTTATCTCGGGAGGATCGGGAATGCCTCTAAGATACTGTCACAGGGTGAATTAGGTGAGTTGTTTGGGTTGACCCATGTTGGTTCAAAACATTTATATATTGAATATAATTGGTAATCATGAGGCACCAATCAATACTAGAATAATGTTAAGTGTTCATAATCAAAATTCTCTCAATTTAGAAATAAATACCAAATTAGTTTTAGCCTCAGTTGTATATGAAGAGTGTATTTTCACTATAGATGAATAGATGGATAAAATAGATATGAAATGAAATTTTTATATTATGATATGTCATTAAATAATATTTTCATAGGTTCCAATGTGGTATTTATATATACACTCAATTATAAAATTCATATATCAAGAAACAAATCATGACTAGTTTTCTAGGGCTACACTCAGAAGGATGTCATAGATTTTAATGAATCTATTTCTCTAATTAATATACTAGAATAATTTTATAGGATATTATTAGTGACATATCATATTAAAATAGAGATTATAAAATGGATATGAAGTATTCTTTATTTAATGTAGTTATTGAAGAGGAATTTTCTATTTATAATGTTGAAGGTCTTATTCTTGATAAATTTTATAGAAAATATACAATTTGATGATGGAATTATTTGTAATGAATAAATTACAAAGGACATAGTACTCTAACCTAGATAAAATCATTAAGGATATATTGTTTTCAGTAGGAAAAATATAAGGAAACTTTTTTTAGAAAAAATCCACCATATGTAATCTAATTTTATAATATATGTTGATGAAAAAGTATTCAAATGTGATAAAAAGTTTCAATATGAATAATTTTCTGTGAAAATGAGGAATAATTTTGAGATTTCATTATTCTAAGTGATGAGTTACTTCATGTGGCTATAAATTTTAAAATATTCATATTACATTTTCCTTTCTCATGAAAATTTTTTTAAAGGATTATTGGAAATGTTTATAATGAAGGATTCAATATAAATTCCACATCCAATTTTTGTAGCACAAATTTTATTAATATTAGGTTAGAAAGAGTTCCAATTATAAGTGATTCATAATTACTATTGTGAGTTTTCTATAAATCATATATTCATGTTCATCCATTGTATTTTTAGTAACAATATGTTATATATTTCATAGTAATCATCCATGTGGATTCCATGGTATGTAAAGTCAAATATCAAAAACATAATTTTTTATAGAATAAAATAAAATTTATCATTTTAGGGATCCAAAAATTATTATTAGGTATGGTATTTCACTGATATAAAGTCTATATTTGGTGGATCCTTCAATATTTCTAGATATTGTGTGAGTGAGAATAGAAAAAAAAAGTAATTGTGAAAAGATCTAAGTACTGTTGAGGCTGATTATATCAAATATAAACATTCTTGTACACCAATACAGTAGGAAAAAATGTAGTAAGCTAATTTAGAATTAGTTATTGGGAAACCATTATAGATTTATTATGAAAATATTAGTGTCTTGGATACCTTAAAGAATCATGTGTAGAACTCTAGATTCAAAGATATTGATATTAGAAATAATTTTAGCAAATAAAAAAGTAAAAATTAATTATATAAATAATGATTATATTTTCACCAAATTACATATTTCACATATTGTTTAAAAGTTCTTTCTAATAGATGTATTTGAATAGATTCATATAAAACATCATTTATATACTTCCCATTTTTCTTAAGGATGTCTTCAAAGAAAACCCCACTATATTTTGGATTTTTTTGGTAAAAGGGGAGAAGATATGGTATAAATTCATATCAAAAGGTGAGAAAATTATTGATCAACAGAGTAGTGATCATTATAATATTATATAAAGATTTTTATAATTTTGAAAAAGATAATTTATTGAAATTTACAGTGGATTCATGGAATGAGTTGGAGTTTATTTATGTCACTTTTCTATAATTGTTTATCACCAAGAAAAATTATTTTCTCATAAACATGACTTTTTTAGTTTCTAGTAAAATATTATTATTATTATATTTTGGTTTATATTTGATATTTCTAATAATTTTTTATGTCTTTAAAGATAAATCATTATTTTATTTAAAAATGTGAATGTGGTTTCCAAAAAAATCTTGAATGGGGTGATTTAAGTTCCCTAAACATTTTTTATGAAGGTTTTTTGGATTGAATTTATATTCACCATGAATGAAGATATTTAAATATTTATTTAATATTGTTGACAATTTTTGTTAATTTTTTGAGATAATTTTTTGTTTCCATGAGATGGTTTTAGAAATTTTTTGATCATTTGAGATGAATTTGGAATCACTAGGATGATATCAAAATTATAGATTTGTGTAAAATCTTAGACTAGGTACCAACTTTTTATGTGTTTAAATAGTAGTATTTTGGCTTCGTAGATGTATAATGTGAGACATGGATACTTGAAGGATCATTGGTTTTATTTAGTGTCTATCGAAGGCCATCAACATGCTGGTGGGAGCCACCCTCTAGCAAGTGGCATGCTGGTATAGCGGGGTTCTTATAGGAATTCCCCTATCCAGTTGGTGGAGAACCCTAGGCCACAAAAAATATTTCTATAACCAACAGATATATGTTTGTCTTCTATTGGACCTCTGATAGGTTGTCCCACAACCATTTCATATCGGTAGTGGCAAATATTCGGCAGGTAATTATCACTCGGTAGTGGATGGCCGCAAGATTTTATAGGCCTGAAGGCCTTCTTTTTTATAGGAATATAATGGGTTTTAGTAAATTTTTAATACTAAAATATTTAATTAACCCCCTAATATATATTTTTTAAACATAAACTGAAAACTTCTTTATTATTATAATTCCTTGGGAATTCTTTTCTACTTTGATATTCTTTTCTTTTTATTTTTATTTTGATTCAATTGGTTGTCAATGTTTTTGTGTTTTTGGTGTAATATCTCCATGTTCTTATTTCCTTTTTGGAAGTGGTAATATATTTATGCAACAATATTGTAATCTATTGATCATTCTATGATCCCAATCACCAAATTTATGGATTCATCATGTGTTTTCTCATGTATGTTAGATATCTTTTGGTTTGTGACATGTCGTGTGAGAATATTGATTTATGTCTTGATGTATCTTCTTCACTGATCATTTTCTTAATGAAATTTAATTCTATGATTTTGGAATCACTGTTTGGGGATTCCTCTAATTGTCTCTTGTGTATCCATTGTTTACGATATGTGTGGTCATTATCATGTGACCCAATTGTGAGGTAGATAGTTTTATATAAATTATTTGATTAATGAATGGTATGTGATTATTGATTTTAAAAAAATCCAAATTGTTATATGTATGATCACTGATTATTGAAATGAAAGTGTAATGGATAATCATATAAAATAGTTTTACCCTTTAATGTTGATAAATAATAGATGGTTAAAATTAATCAAGGTTTTCTTTATGAACATGGAATCCCAAATAATGGTTTTCATGATGTAAAAAGGGTTGTGGAATTATTTCATTATTGGTAATAATACATTTGAAAATTTTTAATATATATGTCACAAGGAAGCCTTGGGTACATAGGTAGGGGTTTTAGTGTGAGGATGTTTCATTGATTTGTAGGGGGAATCATACATTAGCGTATTTCTATACTCCTTTTGTGGGTGTGAATGGGATAGTTTCACTATACAATGGTCATAATTTTTATTAAGGTATGAGTGGACAAGGTAGGGAAACCGTATATTATCGTAGGGTTAATCTTCATTTTTTGGCATTAGAATTTTTATTCAATGATATGATATTATAAAATAATTTGATAAATGTGGAGTGGTTTATTTCGAATGTTCACTAAAACACCTTTACCTTGATTTTGTGTAGAACTATGGAAAAGGTGGATAGTTCTACAATACTTTTGATATAAATATGTAAAATGGTTTCTCATGCCATGATTTCATATTTTGAGAACAATGGGATTATTTCATACAGACATGATACAGAACACATGGGTGGGATATTGCAAATAATTTTTTACTCCCAACCTACACACTCATGAAGGGGTGTGAAACCCCTATTTTTTCCTCTATAATAAATGGAACGGTGTTATTTTGAGGGGGTATGGTTTCATCTTAGAATGGTTTGGGTAGATGGTGGTAACATGGTTGTTTTCCCCTTACATCAAATGGAGTGGGTTTTAGTTGTTACGTTGATTTTTTATACACATGAACATATACCATAGTTTTTTTCCTATCTTAATCTTTATATCTTCAACTGTTGGTTATAGGTAATAGAATATATTTTTACTTATTTTACATTCTCTATATGTTTTTCATGTAGATTTTTTGTATTAAGAAAATAATTCCCTTTACTCATTGTTGGATTCCTGGGTGAAATTATACATCCAATGGGGATTAGAAATTTCCTTCAGGTCTTTTCATGGTCATATTAGGAGCCGAGTTGAATGGTTTTTATTTTCTGGGTCATAAAAATTTGGTATTGATGGGATGTTGTTATCATTAATGGGATGTTGGTAGAGGGAACGTTGGACTTTTTATTCTTGATTTGTTAGTTTTAATGAGTTCATGTCCATATTATGAAGATAGTGAATTTACAAAGGGATATTGGGTTGTGTTTATCTTATGTTGGGTTTTGATCTAAATCTCGGTACTAAATTATATTCTATTATGTTCAAACAAAGATTGTTTTATTGTTAAATGTTTTCTTTTTAATTTTTGGTATGTTGAATGATGCCTCCAATATGTATTAAAAGGGTTATTTGGGAGTGTTATGTGAGATATTATCCTCAAGGGAATACTAATCTTGATCATAATCTCTTAAAGGATATCATATAGGGATTTTGTGTCATGGACCAGAATTAACCGCATGTTTCGAACCAAGATATTGAGGTGAAAGTAGAATTTGGATCAAACAACGATCAAGAATGATAGTTCCTGTTACTAAGGTCACCATATTTTTAGTATAATAATGACCCTTAGAAGTAATATTTCATTTTTTACATGGTTTATCTGGTATTTGGTTTCCTATTCAGAATTAAATTTTTTAAGGTTGACTATGTGGAATTTATCCTCGAGGTTCTTGGTAAGAGGTGGTGGGATTCTATGGTTCAAGAGAATCCGAATGTGGTGTTGGAGTTTAAATCAATAAATACCTTTATCATTCATTAGTTCTTCCTATAATCATTGATGATGGTAATTTATATGGATTTACACTAATTACAGTTGCGAGAGGATTCAGTAATAGAGTACACTAACTGTTTTGCTGACTTGGTTCATTTTTCTCCATAGGTGTTGATGAATCAATATATTAAGCCTCCAAAATACTTATAAGTATTGTGACCTATAATATGATAATAGGAATGTATTCTATATCTTTCGATGTATGTTAAAATAATTAACAAGGCTATGATGGAAGAAATGTTTATGGAGGGAAAGAGAATTCGGTTTGGGACTTTTTCCCCACCCAGTGGTAGTTCCAGGAGCTCACAAAGGATGAATAAACAGATTTATGATAATTTTTAGGGATATGATGGTATTTATTATAAATATATATATTTTAATCAATCATCACTGGCCAGTACAGTACCATTGACTTGTTACGAGTGTGAGAAATTATCGCACAATCGATGATCATTCCCCACACCTATGAAGAAATGTAGTCCTGGAATCCATCACTATAATCTTCTTGAATTGTTCTAGGATCTATCAACACCTTGATATTTTATTGTATTTTCTATTCTTAAGGTCACTATTTCACATTTATAAGTTTCAAATTCAATAGGACACTAACCATAGGCCTTCAGAGTGAAGCATCTTAATATAGTGGATGAGTTTCTAGTAGAAGTTGATGTCTGACCCACTATAGAGAGAGGTATCATTTCTTTTAAATATTATATTTAAAATTCTATATTTAATATAGGTTCCATCCATTAAATTATACCACCATATTGTGTTGATTTTATAAAACTTATAATGGTGCTCATGTCCTTTGTTATGGAGCTGGTGATGCCTCTAAAGAAGTGTAAAGAGTAAGGGTTTTCAAAATCTTTTTCTCTTTCGATAGCTGATGTTGGGTAAATCTAGGAATTTATGAATCCTGATTTTTATATTTTTTATTTCATCATTGTAGTATATTTCCTAGTTTCACATCAAGTTATGATTGATTTTTATCCTTAGAAACATTCAATCACTTTTTCTGATGAGACCTCTGGTGTCTTTCAAGGAGAGTGAGACTAGTGGTCCAGTCTTGTAGAACCTTCTCTCTAAGATATTAGGAGTCTGTTTTGTAATACACAGATTCTTTATCAAATATTTTTTCCAAATGTATAAAATATCTTTCTTAGATTGTGTTAAACACAACACTATGTTTCAATTAAAAGAAACATAAAATTATTATTATCATTTAAATAAGTTTGATATTACCTAGCACATTTAATTTTATTTATGAATATGAATGACCATAATTTAAAAAATAAATATAATTTTATTATAAATTAAAAAAAATTAATAAAATATACTTACTTTTTAGTAAATTGTTTATATGTTATGAAAGTAGTATTTTCTCAAAAAAATATTGATTTCTGTGAAAAATAAAATATAAATTAATTTATAAATTTTTAGAAAAGGAATTTTATAAAATAAACATCAATAGTGAAATCTATATTTCAAAATTTTATTGGGGTGAATTTTTTATAATTTTCTATAAATATATATTTTTCAATAAATGGTAAAAAGGAAAATTTTTATTAAAAAGATATCATTTAAATTAAAAATTATACAAGATCTGTTTTGTTTTATGATTGTTTTAAAATAGAATTAACCCAAATATATATTTATTAATTCATTTTATTTACTATTAATCAATATCATTTTTATTTTTGGAATTGAATCTTTCTATACTTGTGAAAGTAAATTTATTTTGGAAACCCATTTCTCATCCCCTCTATAGGTTTATATTTAAATATAATTTTTACATTTCTATTAATAGTATTTGTAAAAATTGATTCAATATTTAGAATAAGAGTAATTAATATAATTTAATAATTTCATCTTAATTTTTTTTTAAAAATGAATTGAAAAAAACTAATTATTTTAATTAATATTAAAATAGGTTCACATGGAGTGAAAAAATGATAAGGTATAAGATATCATATAAACATCTCCAAATTTTATTTTAATTCCATATTCAAAAAATGTGTCATCAAATAATTTATAATGTGTCATTTTAAAACCTATTTTACTGTTTAAAATGTGGTTCTTTTCAAAATTTCTAGGTGTTTCATTAACCCCACTTATAAAAATAACCCACTATCCTCTCCCCATTACACATTGAAAACCTATTTGTATAGACAATTCTTGAAAAAATAAATTCATTACTTCCATCGACATATTCTAGAGTCCTTATTTTTATTAGGAAACCCTCTTAAAATTAATTATGTTTAAACCAAGAGTCAGTCTTTGAAGAAGACAAAAAATTATTTACCTTCATTTTCTGTTTTAATTCTTCTTCTACATCATTCAAAGTGATCTACAAAAAACATTATACATATATGATTATAGAATTAAATGTTACATAATATTTTCTAGTGATATTATCTTATCCAAAAATTCCTTATTATTTATGTGGATGGATTATTTTTAGTTTGAAAATATGTTTATGAATCCCTTCCATTTTCCATGGGTTATGCTTTGATGAAATAATTAAATAATTATTAAACCTATTTCTTTTCCAAATGTTATACTATGATGAAATATTTAAAAAATCCATTTCCTTTGATGGGTTCTGATATGTTGAATCTTATATTATATTTCCCTAGAAAAATATAAGGACAATGTGACGGGTGGGGCCTTTATCTCTTTCCAATGCATTTGGTAATGATTAATGTTTTATGATCTCATAGTGTACATGGGAGGATACCCCAAGCATGAAAAATTTATTTCACATGTGGTTTTCACAAACCCAAAATAAGTTACATGAGAGGTTAACCCAATCCCACAAAAGGGTACACAAGTTTTTATCCCATGTCCAAAGAATTTATAGGGTTTTCTAGCCCAATACCAACATGTTATGAATATCCTTATGGGTATCCTTGAAATAAGTTTTTCTATTATAATTTTTATTCCAAAAATCTAAGTCTTATGTCAATGTTATGTTCTCGTGGATCATGATTGTTAATTTTATTATCATTTTATTCTAATTAACTACTAAAATTTAGTCCATGACTCAATTTTATGATTTATAAAATGCATGGTATTGTTTTAAAAAGTTTTTCTCATATTACCATACACTTATGTTCATGATATGTTAATATATGTTATGTATACCCTTATTAGGAATCTCATCTCGCCCATTATTATATTTCCTCTCCAGGTTCTGAAGAAAAGTGTTAAGTAGGGTATTTCTATAAAGTTCACTATGAATGAAGTTATTTATGGGGGATATTGAAAATCATTAATGAAATAAGAATATTTTATTTCTAGTTTCCAAATACACAAAATCTATACATTCCTAGGGAATGTATTTTTTAAATGTAATAAATATTCATCTACACATATTTAATTTGTATATATAAAAAGTATTGGTATTCATAGCTCCTATCATAAGAAATGGTTAGTTAACCTTTGTAACTGAGATGTGGAAACTTTGTGAGGACCCAATGGATACATCTAAGCATAGTTCATCATATAGGAAATTTTCCAACATGTTTGGTGATGGATAAAGTGAGTGTTATATATGAAATTTAATACCTTTCTAGATACGACGAGTTGACATATTTGTAGTATAGTTTTACTTATGGGTCATAACTATGAAATGGTTTTATAAAATAGACTTTATAATCACTTGGTTCACAAAAATGGGCCTTACTTCATACCTAGTTTAACAGACTATGGGGATATGTTTTGGAAATATACAAACTCCGTACAAAGACATTATAGATAATTTTAGTAATTCATGACCAAAAATAACATAGGTTAAAGCTATTTTTTAAAAAAATTAATGCTAGGTTATGTGGTCACGAAATGATAAAAAATATTGATCACTCTGATAAAATATTTCCAATGGTCATTTTATCCATTATGGTTTTACTATGGTATTGAATATTGGCCCATAGAGTTGAGGTGGTAACATATATACTCAAATATTAAATTATCCTACATGATATATCTTATATGAGTTCTTGTATACCATGAAACGAATCTAGGGATGTTAATTGTTATCCTCAAGGATTATATATTGAATTGGAAGTGAAAATACCTAATGGTACGATGGTTTCATATCGTTTTTATAAATCTACATCAATTTACTTTTGATGAAATATGCTTCCTGAAAATCTTTTTATTATCCCTCTAGTTGAATTTTATGTTTTCTTGGGATGGATTTTATTTTTAAATATAAATACCAAATCAATTTATATGGAAGTGAATACACTTTTTATATTTAAAAAAACCTATGATTATCATTTAGTGTGATGATAAATATAAACTTCTAATGGAGATCACATACATTTTATGGGTCTTGATTCCTATTCAAAATGTGGTATTTTCATGCTGAATGGGGATAAACTTAAAATATATTCTATTCTATTTATATGGGCGTTTACTAATTTCTTTCTGAAAGAGTTTCATAGTCATTGAAAAAATCCTAATGTTTATTTCTATATATAAGTCATACATGTAGATATTTCTATCTCAAATAATCCTTATAGAATGGACCCAATTAATTATTATAAGTAAAGAAGCAACTCTAATATAATCATGATGAGGGATTCATTCGGAAAATTTTGTCACCTTGGTGACACTATTCCTTTTTGTTAAGAAGAAATATCGATCGATGAAACTATGCATTGATTATTGGAAACGAAAAAATATCATAATAAATAATAAGTATATTTTTCATTATATTGATGATTTTTTTGACAAACTGTGCGGAGATAAATACTTTTTAAAAACTAACCTTCAATTGATTTATCATCATTTGATGTTTAATAAGGGGTATATACCAAAGATATTATTTTGTACATGGTTTCGACACAATGAATATATAGTGATTCCATTTTTTCTTTCTAATTATCCCTCTATCCTCTTGGATTTAATGAACAGAGAATTTAGGGATTACCCTAATTTGTTTTCCTTAGCCTTCAGAGATGATATTCTTATCAATTAAAATTTTAGGGAAGAGAATGAATATCACTTGATAAATGAACTAAATACCCTAATGAATTAACAATTATACGAATGATTTGAAAGTGTACATTTGTTAAAAATAAAGTTCCATTTTTTGTGTCATTTATTTTCATGAGAGGCTATATCAATGGATCCATCAAAGGAGGAGGATATATAACATTTTCCTAGAGTAACCACACTTATTGAGATCCATAGATATCTTGGTTTTATGGGATATTATTTATTATTATTTTTAAAATTTTGCAATACTATATAACACACGTACTAAGTTAACTCAGAGGTGAGTTATGTTCCTCTATATAGACGAATATGAGGAGAATGCCAAGGAATTGAAGGGATGTTTAGTTCATCCACCAATGATTATAATACCTAGAATTTTAGAAGAGTGTTTCATCAATAGAGTTTCAAAAATTATGGTATTAGGATGTGTTCTCATTCTAGATGATATGGAGATAACTTATTCCTCACAAAATTTGATGGTTCATGGGAAAAATTACCAAATTCAACATTATCTTTTTGCTGTAGTAATAGTTTTAATTAAAGATATTGAGTCACTATATTAATGGATAAATATTTGATATATATATATATATTGAGAGAGAGAGATTGATAGAGAGACCATAATATTTTAATGTATATATTCACACATAATGAGTTGAAAATGATCCATAGAATATGGTTGGAGATGATTAATGATTATAACCACTCAATTAATTACCACCCTAGGAAAGCGTACAAGGTGGAAAAAACATTGAGTCCAATGGATCATCATAGATTATCCTTCATGAGGATAAAAAAATAACTATTATTTCTTGATTTACAGGGAGTGGATCACAAAATATTAAGGTAAGGGGATAATTAATGTCTTTATCAAATGAGTTTTCAACTATCTATCCAACTGAGTATTATATAGTCGAAGAAGAAAGATATATGTCTATATAAGATTATTAGAAATGTTTTTGGGTTCAACCTCAATCTTGATGGAGTTATATGGTTCAAGAATGTTGTATGTATCCCATCTATTTCTTATTTGAATAAGAACCTATTAGATGAATCTTGAAGTTCTTCATTATCTATTCATCATGAATGTACTATATTCTATTGAGACTATAAAGAGTATTTTTGTTTTGATAGAATAAAAATATTTTTTAAAAGTATTTTTATAGTTTGTTGTTATGTCAACAAGTCATGTCTGGGAGAAAAAAAATCAAAGGGGTTGTTTTTACCATTACACATACAAAATGGATATAGGAAAATCTCTAAATGGATTTGGTCCCCGAATTCTACTAGACATATGCAAGGATGATTCTATATGTGTTATCGTCAGTCATCTTACAATGATAGAACACATCATTTCTATCTAAGAATATATCTCCCCAGATTAGATTTCTAGGATATACATTATGTAAGTGGTAAGGTTTTATGGAGTACCATACTCAATTGTATTTGATCAAGATTCGAGGTTTACATTCATGATTAGGTGAAGCCATAAAAAAACTATAGATATAGAGTTTAGTTTTATAACTAAGTATCATCCTTAACAGATTATTATTATAAGATAATAGTTCAATCCATAGAGGATATTTTGAGATATTTTTCATTGGATTTGAATGTTCGTTGGGATCATGAACTTCTTCTAGTTGAGTTTACATACAATAGTTCTTATCATTCAAGCATTCAGATAGATCCTAGTGAATCACTATATAGAATGAAGTGTAAAAAAACTAAAATGGTGGGAGGAAGTTTGAGAAAGAAAACTATTGGGACATGTTCTGGCCAAGGAAATAAGAGATATTTCCATATAAATTCAACAACACATCAGGGCATTACAATGTTGATATATATGTTATGCTAACAATCATTGGCATGATCTCGAATTTTATTTTTATGATATGGAATTACTATGAATTTATCCATGGAATAAGGTTAATATATTTGGTAGCAAAGGAAAGATGATCCCTAAATATATTTTCCCTTTTGATATTCAAGGTTTTATAAGGATGGTTTCTTATCTTCTTGTGTTTCCACCAAAGCTCTATCAAGTCCATAATGTTTTCCATGTATCCCTCCTGAGAATAGTCCTACTTGATCCTTCACATATACTAATCATAGATTTCATACCACCATATAAATATATTTCTTGCGAGGAACAAATGATAGAGAATCTATATCTCTGAGATAAATGGATATGAAACAAGGATACTCACTTTTTCAATATTTTTTGGTGAACTCACCCATTTAAAGAAGTTACGTGTGAACCAAATGATGTAATGAGGTAGAAATATACTCACTTTTCATTGGAATAATCAATTTTGAGGGTGAAATTAATTTTATGGGGGGAAATGTGACATCTATAGATTTTAAGAAAGATTGTTTTCAAATGAATTTGATTTAATTGATAGTTTTCATTACACACAACACTGAGTTTTAATGAACCACTATATAAAATTAATATTATTTCTTAATCAATACCATTATAACCGAGAAACTAAAAATAGAATTATGAATATTAATAACCATATTTTAAAAAATTATAATATTTTTTATAAATAAGAAAAATTGATAAAAAAAATTACTTAATGTTTATTAAAATCATTATATGTTTTGAAAATATTATTTTATCAAAAAAATTATTTATTTTTTGGGAATAAAAAATAGAAGTAATATTTTATATGTTTAGAAAAATTACCCAAAAAATGAATTTAATTTATTAAATCTAAAAGTGCTAATTATCATTGAGTGATTTTTTTTGGATTTTCTACAGTGATTTATTATTTTTATTAATAGAAAAAAATTACATATTTTTATTAAAACCTTCAATTTTTTAAATAATTTACATTTAGAATTTTTTTTAAAAATGTTTTTAAAATAAAAAACATTTCATTATATATTTCATAATTCATTTTAGTAAATTTCAATCAATTTTTTATTTAATTTAGATATTAAAAGTTTCTATACATATATCAATTTTCACTTTCGAAAACTTATTTTTCGTCGCGTCCGTAGGGTTATTTTAAAATAAATATTTTTTTATTTTAAAAATAGAATTTGGAAAAAGGGATTATATATTTTGAATTATAAAAATTAATATTACATAATAATGTTAAATATATTTTTTAACCATGTATAATTATAATGTAACAACCTTATATTTGATAGTTAGTATGAAACACATCACCAAGTATAGAAATGAATATAATGTCCAAAATATTTACAAAATATTTACTATATTAGATAAATGTTATCTATAAAATATAGTTCAATGAACAAAAAACAATGTATGATTTCCTTACACACAATCACGTTATTGTAATAATTTCTTATTCAAAATTAAATTTATATTAAATATTCAGATTATTGAATGATGTATATCATAATTTTCTAATCCTTATTCAATTTATACAAATGGTGTTTACTTTTAATTTTCATTGATTTACTAGGGAATTATTGATAAATCCTTATAATTTATCCAATATGGATAATTTATTTTAAGAAAAAAAATTATTAACTAAATAATGTATTATATATACAAGTAATGTTTTGGAATGGTATGATATAAGTGGGCCTTGGTAATAGATATCCACTCAATTAATTTACAGGTTCTCATTAGGTAATAGAGTTATCCAAATTAAATGGGTTTCTATTAGTTGTTTTAAACTGTCTTGTGAAATGTCTTGAAGGTATAAGTTTTCTTTTTCCTTACACATAAAAAACATTAATTAAGAATTTACTTAATTTTGAATTCAGTTATTATAATTATGTTCTATCATTTAATTTACATTTTCATGTGGATTTATTCACATTAATTCATTATTTATTCTCATATACATACCCTAACTAAGAATTTGAGTTAACCTTTATTTTATTTCATTTCACCAGGATATGAAGACGAATTCACTAAATGGATTTCAAGGAAGATTTTTATATTCCTTTGTTATGTATTATGTTTCATTTCAATTTCCCCAATGTAAAATTGGTATCATGCGTGAAATATAGTTTTCCAAAACTGTTAAACATTTAGTCCTTCAGGATTTAATTCCTAGTAATCGTGCCATTATAATATACTAAGGCACTGACTCTAGGTTAATAGGGCGAGGGTCTTACAAATGTTGGTAAAAATTTATAATGAAAATAGTAAAAATTAATTATCATGGTTATGGAGAAATTGGGTTTATTATGTGGTGAAACTAAAAATATAAGGTTTAAAATTACCTTGAATCTTATAAAATCACATTTTATGGAAATAATTTATACTTATATAATATATGGTTTGATAAGGATCCATTTTATATCTTTTTTAAATCATTATAATTTGGGTACACATCTTTCTATTAACATATTCCATGTGTGTCCTCCCAACATATAAATGGCCACCCCCTCTCTTATCCCCTTCACACCTAAAAATCCATTTGTTTCTAACAGGACCTACCAAAATACCTTCTTTAATTGAATCCCCTTATCCTAGAGGCCTTATTTTTATTATTAAAAACTCATTATAAGGTTTTAGTTATAAACCTAAATTTGTTCTATAAAGATGTTATAAAATTATTCAATATGTAACACCTCAATCTTCCATGGTACTCTTTTCGTTGAATAATACAGTAGCATTTGTTGTACGCAACATCGAGTTCAAACAAACCACAATCAATCATACTAGTAATTATGAATAGTAATACCCAATTTTTGAAATTTTATAAATTTTATTTTTCAAAATGGAATTCATTTTTTGATTTTTAATATCAAATTTTGGTTAGGGTGAATTTTTGGTATTTTTCTAAAAACATTCAATTTTTGATGAATACTGAAAAACACTGTGTTATTACTAAATATTGATTTTTTATTTATTTATTTATTAATTTTATTTAAATATATTTTTGGTCAAAATAGAGTCATAATACCTATATAATTTCAATATAATTCATTGGAGTCATTTTATAATAAGTTTATATATATATAATGTTTTTGAACTTTTTTCCGTCTTTTACCCACCTCCAAGAAGAATATACAAATTTGAATAAAACATAATTTTACCGATTCTGTGAGATGAATTTCAATAATATGAGAGACATATTTGGTATCACTAAGTAAAATTTGGTTCAATAAGATTAAAATAATTTTAGGTGAAGAGTATCTTTTTACTTTTATTTACCACGTTTAATATTAAATATGGTAATTAGAGGTAAAAATGATTTTATAAGTACCCTAACACATGTACGAATTATATTGTATAAGGGTAATTAGACCAAATCAAAACCTTAGAAATAATATATGATCCTCTTTGGTCAACTTGGATTATATTAGGACATTTATTATTATTTAATTTAAAGAAGAGTTAAAAGTGTTAAATTATTGTTTTCCAAACTAAATATTTTTTAATATAGGGTTATGCATAAGATAAATTCAACTATAAAAATTCCTTAGAAAGATTAAAATATTTCCTACATAATGGTATTTTGTTTATAATTTTTAGATAATAAATAATTAAATTTATTTATGACACAATGATGATGTAGTAATTATCTTATTAATGAAAAGTTAAAATAATTGATATTATAAATATCCAAAGAAATGTATTTTTAGACTTTTCATGAATTACACTAATTTTATAGGTTAATATGACATGATAGGGTTGATTAAAGGAATTATTTTTTAAGTAATAATGTTGTTATCACTTCCAAAAATAATAATTTCTAAATAGTGACAAAATTGACATAAATGAGTTTTTAAAAAAAATATTATATTATTAAATTATATAATAGTCCTAAGAATCTAAGGTTTATTCAAAGGACATAAATAAAAATTTATATGTCATTAATTAACCCCTTGGGGTTCTCTTGGAATTATATAGTATGTTTATTAACCATATAATACAAAAATACAAGGAGACATGGTAAATGTTAAACTCTTTAACCAAGAGGTATATATAAAATATAAGGTTAATATGGTAACCTAAACTTGTCTAAAAACTATTGGTTGAGATGATTTAGACCCATAACCACCTTATCCTCGACAAAACTCCTTTTAGAGACATTAATAACATAATATGATTCATATTAAAATAAAATTTCATGTTTTTTCTAAGTTACCCCTCACTGCTCTTCTAAAAGGAAACATCCCCTTCTCTCAAAATCACACCTCTAAAGCCTTTTGGATCAGCCAAACCCTGCCCAGATATCCTCATAACATCCATCTCTTCAAGATAGAGGCCTTATTTTTATCAGAAATCTAACCTAAGGATCCCTTTTGATCAAATCAATAGGAAGAACCCGAAGAAGATGTAAATGTTTCCTCACATCTTTTAAGTTATTTTCTTCTTCCACTTCCTCTTCCTTTGTTGTTTCAATTGTAAATTATTAACTAAAATATCTCATATATACTTTAA
The DNA here is from genome assembly GCA_963277665.1 of Viscum album. Lineage (NCBI taxonomy): Eukaryota > Viridiplantae > Streptophyta > Magnoliopsida > Santalales > Viscaceae > Viscum > Viscum album. The sequence continues at coordinate 1,493,286,005 of OY728151.1, read as the reverse complement.
TGTTATTATAAAATTGGTACAACCATATTCATTACTCTATCAATCCTATGAATGACATATCCCCATATGTGTGTACGTACGGCTTACCGTCTCCACGTCATGGTGTAATTTACGTTCAACACATTGTTATTTAGATGGGTATAATAATGATGTATAATTGATATAAATAATAAAAATAACAGGGTAATGGTTCTTTATATTTAATATACCATCCATTTACTTAATAATTTAATATCAAAATAATTATATTATCGCTCGTGCGTACGTACGGATTACTGTCTCCATGAACGCGATGAGATTCATTCCCCATCGTAATCATTCATGAATAATTTTCATTTTATGATTAAAAATAATATTTAAATAAATTAATATAATTTTGGATATGAATCAAAAAAAATATATTTCCATAACAAACATGACTTACATAACAAAACATATAAAGGATAACGAATCAATGAATACCCAAAATGACGATAATACTGAAATATTATTAACTAAGAAATATTAGAAGATCATATTTGTATAATATTTATGTATGTGGTTATTTTATAATTTAATAACAATGATTTAACTTTTACAAAGGTGTTTAATAGACTCTCTTCCAAGGAAAAGTACAAGTTAAAGGTTAATTCTACAATCTCGTTATTATCTGAGGTTATATATACGTAATTATCTACTATGGCCTCTTTATCATCCACATCCATGTTTCTTAAAATGTATTTCAAAACATTTTTACTGCTTCCTATATTGTGGGTTAGAGTCATTTATACCCTCTTTTGACTTTTTATAAGATGTTTATAATCTATTCTTTCCGTAATTTTCAAAACAAGGTACTTTACAAACTTTTCTACAAAATTAAGGAAAGACTGTTTTTTTAATTATACGGAAGGTGCAACTATTTTTTGATGTTATAACACCTTCGAAGCAGTCCTTACAATATTATAAGAATATTTCCAAAATAAATGTTTTCTTTTAAATTGTTTCAAAATATAAATAGGTATTTTATTAAAATAGTTTCATTTCATCTATGTCAACATCCTTTGATAGATTCTCAACTTATTTTAAGTTGATTTATTATGATAAAAATATTTCATATTGTATTTAAGGTTTTGTGATATGTTTGGTTGTGGATGTCTTATTTTTATACCATTCATGGTTTATGGATAAAGTATTAACATTTTGTATGGCTGTTTTAATATGAATGATTATGTTATGTTTAAACCTTTTCACATGAGAAATGCATTGGACTTAGTATGTGACGGGTGGAGCTCAATATAACTCCTTGATGCATCGGTAGGTCTCAGGAGACAAACTAGTGTCTTGGCACAAGGACATGACAAAATATTATTTTTACTATTATCACAAGGCCTTAAATATGTAGTTATGAGGTCTGTAAATATGCATTCCATCATTATGAATTTGGATATTGATATTTCTTGTGATTATTCGACTTGTTGGATATATGTGAGAATAAGTAAATACCTTTATTTTGATTTATATTTTCCATATTATGGTTATTTTTATGTTTAAATGGATTTTGTTTTAGATTTTACATGTCATTATGTGTTTATGCTTATTTATGAATGTTTCTGTTATATTTTTATCCTTACTTAGCATCAGAGCTCACCCCTTTCTATGTTTTATTTTTTCCAGGATGTGAAGATGTATATTATGATTGACCTGCATGGATAGTCTAAGGGATATGAATGTAGCCAATAGAGACTATGTTATTGTTATTTCTCATTTTATAATGTAATGTAAAACTTATGCATGTATCTAGTACTTCCAATAATACATAACTAATCAGTATTTCGAGACTTGATCATTTTTTATCATGCCAATCTTATGTAATAATGCACTAATTCTGGGTAACTTGGGTCTGGGAATTTCAAAATACGTGTTTTTTTATTTATTTTTCAAAATCCTTTAAATATTCTTCAAATATTATGATATAATAAAACAAAAATTATAAAATATAGTGATATTTTATTATGGTTATGTAATTTCTTATATTCATATCCTATTGCACAAAATGGAAAAAAATGTCGATTTTGTATTCGGGGAACTACCGCCACATGAGCCGATGTAATTCCTTTCTCATCACCACCTATCATGGTAGAAAAAATGAACGATTTAATTTGAATATATAATATTTTTTAAATTATTTTAATTTTGGAATAATAATAATAAAACATTTAACTTTTTACCTTCCAATCCTTTGTAAAATTATAATTTCTTCTTGTGTATGTGTGGACTACCACCTCTCTGAAGCGATGTAATATGGTTTTCATTTTATTCATACATGGATAAAAATAATGATGTATTAAATAAATATAAATGGTATATAAGATATAATAATGGTTCTTTAGAGATTAATTAATATTTAATTTTCTTTCATTATATCCATCGAGAAAATGGAAACAACATTCATGGGTACGTACAGCCTACCATCACTAGGAATATTGTAATTTATTTTTAATGTATGAAATTTATGGACTACTATAAATACATATACTTTTTGAATATATTTTTTATTTATATAATTTATTACATTATAAATATTATGTAACCATGATCAATATAAATTTAATGAATTTACCATAACAAAACATACATGAAAAAGGAAGCAATTACAAACTGACAGATGATTTTAACAAATATTTGCTAATAAACCAATGAGAAAGGGTTTCAAGAAAATGATATATGTTTTTATATATATGGTTATATTTTTTTAGAATATTCATACTAATATTATATTTTTTATATTCTAGGGTCAAATTAAGGTAAGGGATTTCAAGTCTTTATTTCATTTCTGGGATGCATAAGTTATATTCGACACTCATTTCATTTGTGTGTTGTATATAACTCCCATTTTACATGTTATATCATTGACATAACAATTTTAAAAATATATAATGTTTCAATATAATTTACAATTTCATTGGGGATTATGATTAAAAAGAGACCACAACATGTAAGCCATTTTTTCTAACATTTATTTATATGGGACCATGTCATATTCACTACTCATTTAATTCATATTTCATATATAATATCCATGAATATATATTATTATTATTCTTATGGAATTATGGGATCTATATATACATATAATTTTATTTATTTTTTGGTTCTTACAAAAAAATTATACCAATGTGTTTAATGTTTCATGTTATAATCTTATTATTTTCAAAGATTGCCTATGGTTGAGTTTCTTTTGTTGAAATATCAAAATATATCTATAAAACACTCATAAATATTCCTATAATAAATTTATTTCTAGAAAATATATTTTTCATTTAGTTCACCTCATCTTCAATAATTAAATATACCAAAAAATATGAAGAATCGACTTTATTTCTCTCTTCAATCAAAAATCCTTTTTCATCCAAATCCATTTTTTCTCAAAATGTTTCAATTTTTTTATTATAATTTATTTTCATTTTTATAAATAATTTTATTTTTAAAAATAAATCATTTAATAGTATTCTTCCTATCATTTTCAAAATATTACAGTTTTTGACATTTCTTACAAAAATCTGAAAGGAATATTTGTTTTAATGTGTATTAAAGGAATGGTTTTCCATACTGTCATGACTAATTAGATATTTAAAGTTTACAATATAAGATTTCATATTTAATGCAAAATAAACTTTTTTCATTAATATTTGTGAAATATGTCGACTTTAAATGGTTGATTTCAATGAAAAAGGATATTTTACTCAAGACATGTTCCAAGTGATCTTTTGAAATCATTTTTTATCAAAGATAACAACATTAAATGTGACTTAATATTTTCAAAGGATATAAAAAATGATAAAATCCTTATTTATTCAGCGATAGTTTAGGTTTATGATAATAATATATTTATGAACCCCATTTCTTTTCCATAGGTTTTGCAATTATGAAATGAAAAAATGTATATTGAACCCATTTTTTTTACATGTTATGCTATGATAAATGTTTATGAATCCCATTTATTTTCATGGATTCTATTATACTGAATGTTTAATGATCCTTCGGAAAAAATTTCATAGACTATGTGATGGGTGGAAAATTTATATCCTTCAAATACATTGGTAATTATTAATTTTTTTGAGATGAGAGGGTAAATAGGCGATTATTACAAGATATAAAAAGAGGATACACATAAGGATATCCAAATACCTAAATATGGTACATGGTATGTTATCTCAAGCCCAAAAAATAGGGTACACTAGAGGTTATCCCAACCCAAATGATGGTACATGGGTGGTTATCCCAATAATAGCATTCTATGAATGTCTTAGTGGGTATCCTTGACATATGGTTTTATATACACAAGTTTACTCTAATAATATTTATATTATTACAATTATTTGTTCTCATGGATCATTGTCATTGATTATATTATGATTCATGTATTATGGGATGTCAGGATTTATTCTTTGAATCATATTAATTATATATGATATGTTTGGTGTGGTTTAAAAATTTTATTATCAAGTTCTCATGTCATTATACGCATGTTATTTTGATATCCCCAGGTTTACCCTTAATAAGCATCTTATATCACCATTTCATAAGTTTCTTTTCCCTAGTTTATGAATATATGTTTTAATTAGGGTATTTATATGAAGAGTACCCTATGGGAAGATCTATATGGGAGATGTTGAAGATTGTTTATGAAATAATAATATTGTGTTTCTAGTCTCCAATGAAACTTCCTTAGGTTTTATTTATGAAATGTATTGAACATTCACTACTCATTTATTTTTTGTGGAATATACTCTATATATGAATGTATATTATAATTATTCTCATTAAATTACGATATCTTCATATCCCTATAATATTCATTCTTTCATGGGGATTAAAATAAAAATATACCAAAGTGCTAAATAGTAAATGTTAAAATATCCTTATTTATTGGGATTTTTTAAGGTTGATTTTCAATTTCTGAAACACCCTGATTTATCTCTTAAGAAACTAATAAATTTTCTTATACTCTCTTATTTTATAGAAAATATATGAATTCATTTCATTCCACTTTATTCAATAACTAAATATAACAAAAAAATTAAGAAGAATCAACTTTATTTCTCTCCTTAATCAAAAATATTTTTTCTTCAGAATCCCTTTTTCAATAAATTTTTTCAAGATTGTTTTATTATTATAATTAAAGTTATTTTTATATGTCATAATATTTTTATAAAAAATATTTTAACAGTAATCATCTTATCTTTTTCCAAACAAGTTATTTTTTTACTTTTAATACAAAAAATTAAAGGAATATATGTTTTAACATGTATAACAACAATAGTATTTCCTAGATATCATGACCAATCAGTTATTTAAATCTACCATTATAAAATCCCAAGGTTAATTCAAAATAAAATGATTCTATTAACATTTGGGATATTTTTTAACTTTAAATATGTGATTTCATAGTAAAAAGGTCATTTTACTCAAGAAATATTCCATGGGATCTTTCAAAATAATTTTTCTTCTAACTTTACATCCTTAAAAGTGACATAATATATTCTAGGAATATGATGTAATGAAAAATACTTATTCATTTAATTGATGGTTTATGTTTATATTAATAATATATTTATTAAACTTGTTTCTCCTCTATGGAATATGTAATGATGAATGATGACATGTTTTTTAGCCCATTTTTTCCACAAGTTATGATTTGATAACTAATTATAAATACTATTTATTTTCATCGGTTCTAACATAATGAATGTTTTTTGATAATTTGGATCAAATATTTATGGAATATGTGATTGTTGGAAACTATATCTCCCTCCAATTAATTTTTAATTATTAATTTTTTTAAATATATTAGAGGGTAAAAAAGTGATCATTCAAAGCCATAAAAATTGGGTAAACAATTGGTTATCCAAATCATGAAATACAGTACATCGGAGGTTAATGAAATCGTATGAAATAGGGTACATGATAGTTTATCCCAATCCCAAATATGGTATATGGGTTTGTAATCCAAACATAAAATGTTATGAATGTATTAGTGGGTAGAATTAACATAAGGTTTTCTTTGGTTATGTGTGCTCTAATAATCTATGTCTTATTCAAGTGTTTTGTCCTCACAGATCGTGTTATTTGATTAATTTTTGATTCATGTCTTATGAACTGTAATGATTTATTCCTTGACTCTAGTTTATTATATATGATATGTTTGTAATTGTATTCAAATGTGATTCTCATGTTCTAATACAATTATTCTCATGTTACGTTAATATCCCCATGTTTACCATTACTAAGCATATGATCTCACCCATTCTTATGTTTGATTTCCCTATTTTTCAATGGCATGTTCTTATTAGAGTTTTTATATGTAGTGTGGTAAGTTGGAAGATCAATATAGGAGATGTTGAAGAATTTTCATGAAATAATAAGATTGTGTATCTAGCCTCTGATTAAACTTCACCAGTCATCTATTTATGAAATTAATTTAATGTTCATGTATTATATTTTAATTTATCTATATGAAAATCATGGTTTTCATACGTTTTAAATCTTTTTTGATGAACCCAATTATTTTTCATCTACTTCCAATCAACCTTTGGTTGTTAAGGGATTTTCTATGGTGTTCCCAAATGAATTTTCTTATCATCCTCTTTAGAGGAAGATAGATATTTAAATCATTCTAGTTCCTATTACTTGAATGATTTTTATACCATCTTATCATATTGAACCTTTTGAGTTGAATGATATCAATATAGAGTCAGACTACCTTATAGAGAAGGTATTTATTCATCCTACTGTTTCACCATTGGTGGCCACTATGTTCATGTATGACCCCATGTTCCCCAATATAATTATTGTATTTTAGAAATTACGGTGGAACCTATGTTCATTTTCAAGATGGTTGATTGTAATTTTCATATCATTGTAGACTATAAGAAGTTGCACCATGGATTTTTTTTGCATAATTATTCTTTTCCCTGTGTAGATGATTATCTTAATCAGTTCAATAAATAATTTTTTTTCCAAAATTTAATCTTCAATAAAGTTATATTAGCTCTTAGTCAATGAGTATGATATCTCAAAGACCACATTCAAGAGTATGTATGTGATGGTTCTGGGTATATATTAAGTTCCTTGGTAGAGGAATAATAATAAAGTATTATTTGATTTGTTGGATCACTCAAAAATTGTTCCTCATGTATAATCCATGTCCAAAATAATTTTTCCACTAAATATTTACAAATTGAGAACCCATAAACTATAGAGGATATTTTTTCATTATATATATAATAAATTTATATTATAAATGAATAAAATTTTACCTCATCAAATAAGTTTTTTTATGATTTGGACCATATGTAAACCCTTCATAGATTACCATAATTTTTTGTGATGGATCAATTGTATAATATCCCTTGTGGGGATCCAAACGTACTCATTTGACCACCAAATAGTTAGATAGATTTCTGGGTTCTAGTAAGGTGAATTAACTATATTTAGTTTTTCCAATTTATCACTATAATTTCCTCCAATATTGTAGTTTTTATTATAATTCTTGAGAATATGATAGGAATTATTTGAGAGAGAATATGGTTGTGTTCAATGATTCTAATTTATCTATTAACCATACATAATATATATAAATATCTGTTTATAGAGTGAGGGTTTATATTATAAAATTATTTAATTTTGTATCATCCCTTAAATAATATTATAATATTTAACAAACCTTGTGACATAATTTATTAATAATAATATTATTTTATTATTATTATTAGTATATGGTGTGTACTAAGTCATGCAATGAAGAAAAATTATTTTAGATTCTTTTAAATTAATATTTGTAACTGGACATGGTATTGGTCCACTCTATATCATAAAAAATACGAATAGAAAAATAAATATTTATTTAATTTTTTCCCATAAATACATATTTTCCCCACAATCAAAAATATAAATATTTATTAAATATACAATAAAATAAATATTTTATTCAAAATACAATGAATAAATATTTAATAATTTTCAAGTAATTAAATAAATTATTTAATAATGAATAAATAATTATTTATTACCATGCAAACTTTATAAATTAATAATGCTTGAATAAAAGTATTCTTCGGTTTTGAGAATAACAATTATTTAAACAATTAAATACAATTACAATTTAATCAAGATCTACAGAAACACATATGTGTTACCCTCTATGAGTTTGTCATTGGCATAAGAGAATTTTTTAAAACCAATATTATTTTCTAGATATAGGTTTTGACAACCATGATATGGAATATAATGACGCAATGTCAAAAACCACACACAAATGCTCACAATGTAATATAATCCCTTTTTCATAATATCATATCTATCCGATTCTGCATCTATATCATCAAGCTATATGATTGATATGTCATTATTTGACTATCTATAATAAACGTCATTAAATTTTGGAAAAGGAATTTAATGTGATAGTGATATTTCAATAAAAGGATCAATATATCAACATCCAAAAATATGGAATGGAAATATGATTTCTTGAATTATTATTAATAACATGTCAATTGTGACGCACCAAACATACCCTACATACCATGAACATATGGCATCATGTTTTTAGTCCGCAAATCTATGTTATTGAGTCATGACTTATATTAATAATTATATTATATTCTAAGGACCATTATGCATTCTTATAGATAAGAATATTTGATGATTCCCAAACAAGTGGTTTTCCTACTGGTGGTTATGTTCTTATAATCTAATGTCTTTGAGATTACCCAGTGTGAACATCATGAGATGATGTTTCATGCACATATGAGTACTCACACTTAACATCAATAATATTATGTTCTCCATCATTGATTTGTATCCAACCATATGAAAATATTAAAGAGTTATAATCAAATCATCTCAAAGTGATCAACATTGAAAGGATCTCCTCTGACTTATTTTGACATCAAAGATATTCTAGGACATTATCACATTACTGTTATGTACAAGAGAAATCAATATGTGATTATGTATTTTATATTTATATTCATTCCTTGTAATATAAATGTAATATAATATACAATGTATCTTATTCTAGGTAACCAATTCCAATATTTTTTCCATTACAAGTTTCTAATGATGGATTTTGGCCAAACTGACACTCCCATAGAGTTTATGTATTTGATAAACCACATGTTCCACTAATATCCTAAAACTTTTTTTATTTATGACTGGATAACATCTTATCTTACTCCAGGAATGACCAAGAGCATGAAAACAATCTAAATTATATTTTGGAAATATTGAGGTGTCACTGCCATTATGTGAGGCTATAAAAATATGATTTTTAGATCTTATAAGTTGTCTTCTTTGGGAACATGATTTCATAACATAGTATCTCAGTATGTCATGAAAATGTGAAGGTTTTATTTGATGTTAAGAAACGTGGAACTTCTTTGAGATATAGAGGCTCCTAGAACTATCTGAATTTTGTCAGTAGTTCGACAAGTATTTCTCAAAGCTATCATCACCAATGAATTCTCTTACTAAAAGGATTCAAATTATTATGGGATACAATGTTTCAAGACTATTTTTATGAATTGAAATTGGACCTGACATAAACTCTTATTTTGATTTTCTAGAACCCAGTAAGGGTAATGTGGTATAATGTGATGATTTATTGTTGGTGTAGTATTTTTTCTTAAACAGGTTGATCATGTTATGGTGTACAGCTCTCACCAACTTCAATAACTTGAGAAGAATTATCCAAATAATAAATTACATCACTCAACTATTATAAATTCTCTTAAATGTTAGTGATTATATCACATTAGGGAGAGGCTCATAATATATTGTAGTCATAAGATCTTTAGTTTTACATTATCTCAAAAGGAAAAAAAACTTTAGGTGGAGGTGATGGGTGGATTAAAAAAACACATTGACATCACGTAAATCCATAGAAAGTCGAATTTCACCCCCAAAACACTTTAATTTATATTTCCCACTTGAAAATTTATAGAATAGAAAAAGTAGTGGAAAATTATGAGGATTTTCACTTTTATTTATATAGATTCATAAGAGGATGATTCATGTTTTGTTTTTACAATTGTTTTGTGGTAATCATCTCTCCATGAGTTGATTCATTGGGGTTTGAAGCTGGATTACATGTTTTGAGGAATTAGGGAAACCTTAAATAGTGGGGAGGAAATTCTTGGTGGGTATCCCCTATCTAGTGGGACTCTAAAAATCAATAATTGTTTCATAATCAAACCATATATTAGGAATTCAATGTTTTATGATTTCAATATTTATTAGTAAGTTATTAATCTTATAATTATAATTATTTATTATGAAATGAGGTTACATTTTGGGTTTGAAGAATTACATCAAGGAATATGGATCTCATTGTTACACCTTAAAATGGATCATGTAAATTCCCTTGAGTCCTTTTTCACTAATCTAGCCTCTTCCAATTCTATTATGGAAATGGGATAATGTTTCCTCAAATATAATAGTTATATTACCATCCATTCCATAAGGAAAAAACACCTTCTTTTTGTTGAACGATGTATTAAAAAATTGGCACATTTACATCCAATTAGGGAAACGATCAAGGTTAAATATCTGGGTGAGATATAAGTATCGGAAATAGTGAGGTTTCATGGGGTCCACACATCTATTATCTCTAACATGGATATGAATTTTTCATCTTAGTTCTACATAAATATCCATGAAGAGATTTTGACTCAGGTCAGGTTGAGTACAGATTACCATAAATAAAAAATTGTTAGAAGAAGCATGATATTAGAATCTTTAATGATTGTATTCATTCATGTGTCTTGGATTTCAATGGTTATTGCAATAGTCATCTCAGACCAGTTGATTATTTTATAATAATAGTTAATAGTCATCGATGAAAATGTATCACTTCAAGACATAGTATGGCCTCCCATGTGGGCAACCCATCTGTTTGTCAGGGGAATATGAGGCATATCTTGTAGGACAAAGTATATTATTGGATATATCGATGAGGATTCGGGATATATGTTGATTTTTGGTTGCATGTTAGAGTTGGAATAAATAATCTACAGAACATCGATTCCATCCATTAGTATTTTCTATTAGTGACTAGGCCTTCTTGAAAGTTTATCCTCAGTTGGGTCTTTATCATCTAGGGAAACTATAGAAGATGGACATTGGATATGTTATACAGTTTGACATCACTAATTGAATTATATAGGTTACTTATCAATAGACATTGTCAACTCACTTGATAGGTAGTTATGTTTTTTTCAATATATATTATCAAAAGAAGTAACATAATATTCCTTACTATGTTATGAGTTAGGAATATATTCAGTTCGAGTCATAAGTTTCAATTGTTGAATATCTAATATTTATTATTAATACAATGAGGAATTATCTATATAGAAAGTATATTTCATCTTTTAATGTATTTTGTGGAATAGATCCTATTCATATGATACTTGGTAGTGTAAATCATCGATGAAAGATATGTGGCCCCACCATTCTCTGAAACACCCTTTTTCTTGTTGAATTTTCATGGATAGAAAGTCTTATAATGGATTGTATTGTAATATCATGGTTTATTCATGTCCCACTTTTATGTTTTACATGTTCTATTTTGGTTTTTGGGTGCATCAGAGGTGACTCGGTGAAGTTTCAGGATGCCCAGTCCTGATTTAGTAGTTGTAAAATGACACTATCCAACCCATGGAAAGTTGGTAGATTGGTGTTCCTATAGAAACTCCATAGGATAGATATTGTGGAGCCCCAGGCTGTAGGAATTATTTCTATTCCCAAAGACTAGCTGATAGGTTGACTAGTATCCATTATACAACAGCAGTCACCACCAGCCTTCCGGTAGCCTCGATATTGGATGAGAATGTATGAGAGTTTTATTAATTTTATGTCACTACAACCCATAAGTTTCCACATTCCACCATGTTGTTTAACCTAATCCAACATGTGCTCCAAGATATGCATTACTTGGGGATTCTAGAATCATTTGGTCTTCTCTTCTTGGCATTGTGATCATGTTTCAATCTATTATAAATGTTTTTATATGTTTGATCGAGTGTCAACTCATTCTTCTTTCGTTTTTTATAATTATTAGTGTATTTATTGTATGTTTTTGGAATATATTAATCATTTTATAATAGCTATAAACACCTATATATATTCAATATATGTTTTTCTCCTAGTGGCCATATATCTTTTTGGTTTTGGGGTGGTCTGTGATATCCATGGGGTATGAGTTGATCTATCTTCTCAATTATCCATTTTCTTTTGAAAACGTAATTATAATATATGGGAGTCATTTTTTTGGCCTCCTATTTTTCTATATTATGTTTTGTTTATTTTGAATGCATGGATCACATTTTAGTTTGTGGGTGTCCCAAGTATAAGGTAGGTGGTTTAACGTAATGTCTTTTTTAATGAATATTATGAGATATTGAGCATCTTCTTATGTAAAAATAATTATAATATTATGTTTTTTTTATTTTCAAATCATATTTTGATGATGAGGAAGGATGATTTCAAATCAAATAGCATGTAATTATATGATAGTATTACTGTGTTCTAGTCATTTTTGTTAATGAGGTTTGAGTGACCGAGAAATCCCATACCTATATAAAATAAGGGAAGATCTATATTGTTCTTATATTTTCATTGTTTTGATTTGATTTGAAGTATAAACCATGATTTAATTAATGTAAAATGGTTTTTTTGGAATGTGATTTAAAACATCATTACCCAGATTTTGTATAGAACTTTGGAAAAGGGGATGTGGATACCTTATTATGTCTTTTACCATAAAGAGATAGGAACTATATTAAGGAGGAAAGGATTCAGGTCATCTTGTTCATGGTAGAATGTGGTGATGTGGTGGGTTGTTTCCCTCATATAACATGGATTAGTTTTAGGTTTTTCTGTTGAATTTTTTTAGATGGAACATATACCTTTTTTTAGTTTCTTTGGTTCTGACACTGCCACTATTGGATTTTGGGGACCAAATAGATTATTTTTTTGGATTAAATTACCTATAGTTATGTCATTTTTCATGTTTTAGGTTTCGAAAACCAATTCATCTTATCAATTTGGGATTCTTTGTTTCTAGTGTTCAGCTAGGGGGATCATAATGATCCTCTACGTCATCTCATAATATAGTTATTGGCCTAGTTGGATAGTTTCTCTATGTTGGGTTCTGGAACTATGTATATTCATATACATAGGAATGAATAAGGGAAATTTAGCTATGTTATAACGGGTAAGTAAATTATATTATGAAATGTTGTGCATAGGTAAATTAAGTTACATGAAGGATGTTGTTCTTCATGTTAGTTAAATGAGTACTCTATTCTGAAATATTTAGTTTTGGGTTTATTGATCCATATATGATATTTTTTCTGAATGAATGAAAAATTTGTTAAGGAAAATCTCTTTGGGGCCACTATGTATGTGAATTCTTTTATGAGGATAGCATGTTATGCATTTTCTTTTGTAAATAATATATTTTTGTCCTTATAACTTAATTGAGAAACATGAGGATAATTCACCCACATACAAAGATTAACTTGGTAAAATTTAAAGTATCTATAATTTGACTAATATGATTAAATTAATTCATATGATCCTCAATTTGATTTTCTATGTATCAAATATCATGACAATATTTTTATTCATATAGTATGAAAATCATTGATCCTAAATAAATAAAGAAGAATTTCTAATATGGTATCAATATAATGAGATGAAATTAGGAAAATTATCATTTATTATGTTTACAAGAATAATACCGACATATGTTTAATGGTTATTTTTTGTAATTTAATTCATAAAATAACATGAAAATAGTGCATTGTTTCCAGTTTTGAGTTTATTATATTATTGATATTTTATTAAGATATGTTTTTAATTTTTTTGATCATTGAGTATTTTTTTCACATGTATGTTAGAATAAAAAATATATTTAGTAGAAACAGCATTACCTTTTAATTTCATGATTTGGTTGAATAAGGATGGAAACTTAAACTGTTATAGCTTAAGAATAAAAAGATGATAGTTTCATTTTCCTAATGAAAAAATAAGGGTGATTTTGGTATTTTTATGATAATATTTGAGATTGGACACCTCTTGTAGTATTTAATGAGTATAGGGAAAGACTATTAATGAATCTAAAAATATTATAATACTTATAGAGATTACATTTTTTTATCTTAATACACCTTATTATAATGAAATATGGAAATATAAAAAGGATTTTTGGAATTAATTTTCCATTTATCCAAGTAAATCCATTTTAAAATATAGAGGATTTGTAGATATAAAATATAAAAGATAAAAGTGGAGAATATATATATGGTTTTGAGAAAAATATAATTTTTTATTAGTGAGAGTACCTGTTGTTTTGGTTACATTGATCTAAAAATCATTCTTGATGAAATATCACAGTCATTAAGAGAAAATTAATAATTAAACTCCTCTAAATGGTTTTCATTTTTTGATAAATAAAAGAGTTAAAATATCATTCCTATTATAATTAGTTACTTTTATTGAATAATATGATGAAATTAAGATCTATTTATTCTATTGTATTTAAGAAGTATTTTCATCAATTTCCAAACAGGCATGGTGCTTCAATTGATCTTTTTCATTTATTGTGACTCATTATAACTAATGGGATATTTTTAAATTTCTAGAAGGATGTTGATGAAAAAGGATTACGATGATACCTATCCTATCAACGTATATTTGATCTTAATATTTAGTTGATTATATGTGTCTTGGTGTGATTCAATCCTGGTATGGAGTATGAACCTAGACGTGGACCAAACCATGTAAAAAACTTTTGTTCCTTGTTATGTTTACATGTTCATATCACAATAGTATGGATAAGTGAATGTTTGGATATGACCATGTAATAATCAGTAGAATATTTTTATTTCAAATCAAACAAAATTCTAAAATATATCCACCAATAATTCATCCCCCAACTCTCTCAGGGGTTCCACATTTCTTCACGTATTTTAATGATATTTATTATTTTTCAATAGTTTAACAAAAATTATTTTTCTAAAGGTGATGGATTTATTATTAACAATAATTAATAGTTGAAAATTCATTTATTGGTAAAAAAATTGATATTATTGGTATTATAAAACATAAAATTCATGTATTTGTAAAATGTGTGTTGTTATTTAATATTAAAAAAATATATAAATTTAATAGTAAAAATAATTATTTTCAATTATAATTAATATAAATGGAATTTAATCTCTACTGAAATTAATATATTTTTCAAAAAAAATTATTTCTTAATAAATATAAATTGTTATGATTCAAATTTTTTGTAGTGAAGGTATGATATGTCTCTATCATATTATAATATAAGATTTTGATATTGAGTTCATATATTTTACCACATCTTCCGAATAGATTCATTTGGTTATAAATCAATGGTTTCATTCATTTATTGAATGAAAATTACATTTAAATTTTCAGAAATTAATAAACTCAATAGTAATACAATATTCTATGAATTTTTGGTTTTCATGTATTGGCAGTTTATATTCAACTTCATTTATTAAGTAAAGGAAGCCCATATAAAGTTGTATAATTCTTCTATTGAGGTTGCGTATGAATGATAATGCATATCTAATGTAATCCACATCCATGTGTACTATTTTTCATCATGGTGAATTTTATAGAATAACTTTTAGGTTTATAGACCCTAACAAAGAGTATGAGGATCCTAGTGGCCAGTGCCATCCCTATCGAGTTAAGAATATGACAGATGGTTCTCAATGATCTCCATCGGTTAAATTTAATCATGTTTGATTAAGATGGAGATCGTAGTGATAATGTTACACATATTTTATGTTTATTTTCATAACTTCATGTATTTTTTTGATGATGGATAAGGCATATATTTATGGTTTTATTGAATTGGAACGACCATATGATGTTCCACCAAAACCTGTAATGCGAACCATGGGTATCTAGGGTGGAGAAAAAGAGATATTTTTTATATGATTTATGATTGTTCTCTAATGAGTATCCACTCGTATATGATATTATTTGACTCTATAGAGTTTAATGTGGAAATTCTATGAAGACTAATACAAGTGTTAATTTTTTAGGAATACATTGGTAGTCTTTGAGATAGTTCCACCATAGTACGATTATTAATATATCAAATGAGCCTAATTTCATTCCCAAGATGTGTATTATTTGACCTATTTTTACTTATTTTTTTTTCTTGATAACATCTTTAGTCTCTTTGATTCATTTATAATATTATATCATAATTATTTTTCTATATAATGAATGTCGATTTAATTTTATTAATTTTCTTCATTTCTTTACAATTTTTCTTTTTTATTTATATGGGATTCACTATGATATATATATCTCTGTGTGTGTGTGTGTTCACATTAATTTATAATATTTACTTGTATTTTTTTTATTTTCAATTTTTTCTCATGTTTTTTATGTAATTTGATTTTTTCAATAGGGATTTATTGTGAAATAATGCCAATTCCAATTTTCATTATATAACAATCAGGTTTGTGATTTTAAAGTTTTTCAATTGGTTATTCCTTGAAAATTATACCAAAACTGATGATTTCCAAAAAGTAATAAATTTTTTAGTAAAATAATCGAATATTTTTATTGGGTTTTATTTTATACCCTCAAATAGATATAACCCATTTTGATTCTATATTTCAAACTAGAATAAATGAAATATCATATAAAAGTATATTTATATACTCTTTGGTGATTTCGAATAGTGAAATTTTAACTCATGCACCATTTACACCCATGGTGAGCATGTGGTTCTCATGTAGTATATAGATACATAGGTTAGGATATCATATTTATGGTATATGATGTTACATCAACTGATGATTTTTTTCATTATGGAAGTTACCTCTGGTTACATCGGGATGATACAATGGTGGTTTGAGACTTATGATTCATATTAAGTAGTTCTTATATTATCCTCTTTGAACTTCATTTATACATTATATCATCCTTATTTATAACCCCTTGTGTATTTCATATAATATTTAGATTTTCATCTAGGTTGTTTATATATATATATATGGATAATTCATTGTTTGGATAATTTATTTTTTTAAACATCTTATCTCATTCAATATGGACATACAATGTGTAGGGGGGCCATACCAGATTCTTGATTAGTTTTTTTACATGTTTATTAATATTTACAGGTTCAAATCATTCACCTTTATTTTTGAAACCCTCAACACTTATCTTCATATCATGGTGAATGATAACACACATTGGGTCTTGGGAAAGGCTGACCCAAGTGAGGTGTTAGGTTAAACTATATTGGTTTGTGGCAAGTAAACCTCCCCAAAAATGATTAATTCCTCAACTATATCACAAAAAACCGCAACGTGAAATCTATCACTTCTTTATGTTATTCACACCTATAATGATAGTAGCTAAAACCGAAATAACTATTTCTCACCATACTAAGGGTTATATAGATACAATAATAACAATAACTATACTATTATATGGTTATAAAAACATCATTTATAGTAAACATACCACATACCCCCTCCACATAGACATCAATATATGGAAATACCACATCACTCAAATAATAAAATCATGAATTGGAAAAACAATGTTAATGAAATTCCATAACATATAAATGATATCATAGGATTCAGTAAATTTATCATCTCACAACCTCAACCACAAAAAATATAAAAAAATCATAGTATAAAAGGAATAAAAATACATAGAAACTAGTATTTTTAAGAGGATAATGATGGAATCCTGGTTAATAAAATAAGTATATTTTTGAATAATTATCAATATTGGTTGGATTTGTTGTAAATTAATGTTTGAGGATAAAATATGAATTTATTAAAGTCTGGGTTTCATTTAGTACTGGTTTGGGGTAGTTTGAAGATTTTTTTATTGATCATTGAAAAACAATGTTACAAATGGTAAAACCATATAATTTTTTATTAAAACACCATTATGGTTAAATGAATTTTGGATATTTTTGTTTTTAAAATTGAATGAAGAATGAAAATATAGAGATAAAGAATTTCATAAAGATAAATAAAATCATACTAATTCAAACCACATCAAATTTCAAAAACTATACCCAATGGTGAATCTATTTTTAGATGATGTATTTTTATAAAATCGTAGTATCAAATAGCATAACCATTCATGGTCGACATCATGTATTTTAATAAAATAGGAATTCAACATGGTCTTAAGGGGATATTTGATCGTAGTTCATGAAGATAATTGAAAAATGTTAAAATATAGTAAATACTTAATGTTTTATTTCATGGATTAAATTTATGGTTTGAATAATATCCTGAAAAATTGAGTTATGAAGATAGTATTAACGTTTTATAGAATGTTTCTTATAAAAATAGGAAACATAAATATTTTTTTATTATATAGTAATATTTCATTGTTAGAAGAGTTCTAAGATGCTACTATAATCCTTGATATAAAATATCATTGTAGTTCGTAATAAACTGAATCATGGTTAGTTAAAGATATAAAATATGAAATAATTAATCAATTTATTTTTAAAAAAGAGAATAATTTAATTGGTTTTGGTTTTTATAGTAAAATATTTGACCAAGAAAATACATTTTTATTTATAGGTCCACTCGTTTTTGTCAATATGCTTAAAAACATTTATAGTGTTGGATCAAATTTTAAATATAGATTCATATATTTTCTATTGGTATTAACAGAACCATAAATGAAATTTTTTATAATTATAATGATAATATAACATGTGTCATATATAGTGACAAATTTAAGAGGTTATATTTTAAAAGAATAATTAGTAGAATTTAACGAATATGGAAGATATACTATTAATTCAAGGAAAATTGGATTATGAAGAATATTATTGATCATATACTGATGAAATTGAATGTTATTTAGGACTTGGTATTGTTCTTTTATAAGGAGTTGAATAAAAACACTAATTATAGAATTATTTATATATTATATCATGAAATTTTAATTATGAGAAAACAGAATGTCATATCCTTTTATATCTCCATTTCGAATTAGGGTGGCGAGGTAAAAAGAAGGAGTGTACATTGGAATAGATAGAAAACTAACCCAAAATATTTTAATCGCATCAATAAATTATTGGTTTCATGGTATATTGAAAGATCATAAATGTATTCCCCTAGACATAGTCCATTATTAATGAACCATGTTGAATCATTATCTCTCAACATTTTATTATTCTTATTTGGACCCTGATGAAACATTACATAAATTAATTGATTCATATTTTATTTTAGGCATGATGATAAGATCCATTTAATGATGAAAATTTTGACACTATAATTAACACATTACAACATTCTTTGTTTTTGTTGTGTGGTTATGATAAGTGGTATCTGATTTAAATGTTTATTTCTTGAAGAATAAATATTGTGTAGATATTTGATATAGAGAATTATATTAAGGTAAAAGGAGTTTCAATCATTAATTTCTGAATCCTGAAAATTTAGAATTATTATTTGATATCATAGGTATGATTTTAGGGGACTAATGTTTTCTCGGCTATAAGAATTGTTGTAATTAAAAGTAATCCCATTGGAATGTATTCGTGTAAAAAGGATATAAAAATTAAAAATATTAATTGAAAGGAAAATAACACCATATCGAGAAATATAGTTAATAAAAACATTATTAAGGTGATTATTTTCATATATATATAATATATATTGAATATTTTTTTAAATATTTATAATGGGGAAAATAAAGTCAGTGAGATGATGTTATAAATCTAACATGATGATTTTAGTAATTTTAAGATATTACATAGGGGAAAAATTTATATTTTATTTAATTGAATTAATGAGGTTTTTTGTTCGACTAATGGGCTTAGATATGTGATTAAGGATTATGAGATTAGGAATATTAACATAACAATATTAGAACTTTTGTTTTATCTAAATGTATTAACACTTGAAGAAATAATGATTGTGGAAATTTTAAATAATGATTTGTAAATTATATTCATTGAATACAAGATTCATTTTAAATTGGATGGTATAATTATTCAATCAACTAGTAATATGGAATTCAATTTAATGATAAATATTTGAAATTAATCAAGGATAGGATATATTAGAGGATGAGAGTGATGAATTACTCTCACTAAATTATTGAATATTCCAGAAAAGAAAATATATATTAAAGGTAAATCATAAATTATTTTATTTAATGTAAAAGATTGTAACACCCCAAGCTTCTACGGTACGTTTCCCTTTGAATAATGCGATAGCGTGTGTTGTACGCAACCTCGAGTTCTAACACACACCACAACTAATTAAACTAGCCGTTGTGAATAGTAATACCTAATTTTTGAAATCATATATATTCTATATTTCAAAATGGACTTCATTTTTGGATTCGGAATATCAAAATTAGCCTAGGGTGAAATTTTGGTACTTTTCGGATAACTTTTATATTTTGATGAATAGTGAAAATTACTAAATTTTAATTAAAAACAACTTTTTTAATCAAAATAAGTAATAGTGATAAATTATGAATTTGAGTGGTTTTAAAGTATATTTAGAATATATTTTTACCATTTAATATAATGTTGGTCATTGGAAATAATTTTACAATTAAACCGAACATAAACAAGTGTCAATCTGTTGGTAGTTATTATCTCTTAAAAACACGCTTTTTGTTTTGACAGCGGGAATTAATTTTAAATTAATTTCTGCCACTTCTGTGTTTTGAATTTAGGAAAATGGATTCCATATTTGGAATCAGGATGTCCAAATTATGTAAATAGGTAACTTTTATTTTTAGACATTTTGAATAATTACTGCGGTAAATATTTTATTTACCATGGTTAAAGGGTAAATCCGGTAAATAAGGGTTAAAAAAATAATATTATAATAATACAAAATTACCCTAAAACGTGTCTTAACCCTATTGGTTGATACATGGTCGACCATGGGCATCTTTGTGTCAATTTTGGGACCCCATGGATCCACTTGTAAGTGATAATGACACTTTATTTTAATTAAGTTAAAATGAATACAAAAATGACACTAGCATATATCTTTTAGAAGAACAATTTTTACATAGGGTTATACATGTTGGATTTTCGATTATAAATATTCATTAGAAAGATAAAAAGATTTCCTACATAATGATATTTTATTTATAATTTTTAGACAATAAATAAGTTATTTTATTTATGACACAATGATGATGCAGTAATTACTATAATAGTGAAAAATTAAAATAATTGATATTATAAATACCCAAATAAATATAATATGAAACTTTTAATGAATTAAACTAATTTTCTAGGCTAATATGATATATTAGTATTGATTTAATGGACTTTGTTCGAAGTAATAAATCTGTTATGAGTTTCACAAAAATCAACTATTGAATAGTGTCAAAATTGACATAAAAGAGTTCTTAAAACAAATATTATATTATTAATTGATATTAAATTCCTAAAAATCTAAGGTTCGGCCAAGAGACTTATATTATGATAGGTTAATCATTAATGGACCACTTGGGGGTCGCTTGGATGTATATAGTAAGTTTATTAACCATAATATATAAACTACAAAGAGACATTGTAAAAGTGAAACTAATTAACTTAGAGTTAATACTTAAAGATAAGGTTAATATAAGTACCCAAACCTGTCTAAATTCTATTGGATGAGTTGTTTTCGACCTATCCCCACCTCATCCTTTGAATAGTCAACTTTTTAGCCTTTAGAAACCGAATATGAATTTATTATAAATTAATATTTCTAGCTTTTCCAAAGGTGCCCCTCACCCCTCTTATAAAAGGGCACTCCTCCTTCTCATTTCTTCACACCTTCAAAGCCTTTTGGTTCGGCCAAACTCTGCCCAAATAATCTCCCAACATCCCCCAATACAACCTAGAGGCCTTAGTTTGATCAGAAAGCCATCCTAAGGAGCCCTTTTGATCAAATCAAAAGGAAGAACCCGAAGAAGAGGTAATGATTTCACCACCCTTTTCTAAGTTCATTTCTTCTTCCACTTCTTCTTCCTTTGTTCTTACCATTCTGAAATAATAACTCCAGTATCTCACATATACTGTGATGTTATTATAAATATGGTACAATCATATTCAGTATTCTATCCACCCTTTGAATAACATGTCACCATACGTGCGTACGTACGGCTTACCGTCTCCACGTCGTGGTGTAATTGTTATTCAATATAATATTATTTGGATGGGTATAATAATGATGTGTAACTCATGTAAATAATAAATATAACATGTTAATGATTCTGTATATATGATATACCATCCATTTATATATTATTTTAATATCAAAAGAATGATATTGTCGCTCGTGCGTACGTACGGACTACCGTCTCCACGAACGCGATGAGATTCATTCTCCATCGTATCCATTCAAGTATAATTATCATTTGATGATTTAAAAATGATGTTTAAGGACTGTATATCATTCTGGATATGAATAAGATACAACAACCATGGCTTATGTAACAAAACATATAAAAGAAAATGAGTAAGTTAACTCCCGAAACGACGATAATTCTAAGATATTATTAACAAATCAATGTTAAAAGATCATATATGATATCATATTAATATATATGATTCTTGTATAATTTAATAACAACTATTTCACCATTATACAGGAGGTTAACCTACCCCAACCAAGGAAAATTACAAGGTAAGGGTTATTTCACAATCTCTTCATTATCCGAGGTTGTATTATACGTAATAATCTACTGGGATCTCTTTATCATCCACATCCATGTTTCTTCGAAATGTATTTCAAAACATTTTTACTATTTACAAGAATATGGGTTAAAGTCATTTATACCCTTGTTTGACTTTTTATAAGAGGTTTATAAAGGAATCTTTCCGTCGTTTTCAAAACAAGGTCCTTTTTAACCTTTTCGACAGAATTGAGGTAAGAATGTTTTTTTTTAACTTATACGGCGGGTGCGGTTATTTTCCGCCGTTATAAAATCGTCGAAGCTTCCCATACAAGCTTATAAGAATATTTTCAAAGAAAATGTTTTATTTTATATGGATCTTAAATGATTTCAAAATAAAAGGAGATATTTCTTTTAAAAGAATTTTGATTTCATCTATGTCAACATCCTTTGATGGATTTTAAGATTATTTGAAGTTGATTTATTATGATACAAAACTTCTATATTGTATTGAAGGTTTTGTGATATGTTTGACTGTGGATGTGCTATTTTTATACCATTCATAGTTTATTGTGAAAGTATTGACATTTCGTATGCTAGTTTTAATACGAATGTTTATGTTATGTTTAAACCTTTTCATATGGGAATGCATTGGACTTAATAAGTGACGGGTGGAGCCCGCTATAGCTCCTCGATGCATCGGTAGGTCTCATGAGACAAACTAGTGTCTTGGCACAAGGCCTTGACAAAATCTTATTTGTAGTCTTGGCACGAGGCCTTGGCTATGTGGTTATGATAGTCTGGCATTATGCATTCCAACATTATGAAAGTGGTTATTGATTTTTGCATGTGATTATTCGATTAGTAGAATATATATGTGAATAAGTAAATGGCATTATTTCATTTTACTTTTGCCATACCATGTTGAAGTTCAATTTTAAAAGGCTTTTGTTTTAGTAATGCATTGCCTTAAATGTTTATTCTTATTTATGAAAGTTTCCGCTATATTGTTATCCTTACTGGGCATTTGAGCTCACCCCTTTTCTATGTTTTATTTTTCCCCAGGATGTGAAGAAGTAAATTATGAATGACCTGCAGGGCTATTATGAGGGGATAGTAGTGTGGATTATGGAGACATTATGTTGTTGTAGTAGTTTTTCATTTTATGATGTAATGTAAAACTTATGAATATATCTAGTGTTTCCAAGGCTACTAAACCAATCGGTCTTTCGAGATTTGATCTTTCTTGTGATCATGCCAATGTTATGTAATAATGCACCGACTCTAGGCAACTAGGGTCGGGGCGTTACAGTTGGTATCAGAGGAAGTTTAGTACAAACCTTGGAAGCTAGATTTAGATAAACTCTGATTAGAGCACGTAGACCTAAGATGAACTTTGAGGATTAGTATAGAAGAACTTCCTAGAATTTTGGTATTGTAGAGATTTTGTGAGTTTTTCGAGCAATACATCCCTGTCTGGATACGAGCAGGTAGAGGCGGCTCTGGCACAGATGTACCTAGGGGTAAAACCCGAAAACACCGCTTTGAGCTAGACTCGAACGGGAACTGGTGCACGACAACGGGCCTTGCTGCACTCTTGGTTACGACACTCCCGGGGGATATGCTTAGGATAACTCTCACTATCTTTACAAATCATTATGAAGGGTTTATGAGTATATACTTCCTCAAAGAAAACATTTTTATGATTATGGATTATATCCATAAATAGTTCAATTTATGTTAAGTGTTTTATAAGTATGGGATTATGTATTTTGATGCATAAACTGATCTAGTTTATGCCATTTTTTTAGAAATGGCGCCTAGTGGAAGAAATGGAAACCGTATCAATGCACGCACTCCATGTAGGGATTTCCCTCCTGCTCAAGATAATTATAGTGGGGCTGGTGATGCAACTGGTGCTGATCAGCTAATCACCGTACTGGGACAACTTACTCAGGTTATGAATAATAACCTTACCCGTATGGAGCACCCTGATCCGCAGCGTGGAGGATCAATGTTAGATCGATTCATGAGACAACAACCACCAACGTTCAATGGGAGTACAAATCCCTTATTAGCTGAGCAATGGATATTTTCCCTAGAGAAAATATTTCAGGCCTTGGGGAGTAGTGAAAGGGAAAAAGTTACCATGGCAGTTTACCGCCTCACTGGAGATGCTGATCAATGGTGGTCATTGATTCAAAACATGAAGGAAGATGATGAAGTATCAAACATGGAATGGAGGGAGTTCAAAGATCTGTTTTTAGAAAAATACTTTCCTCGCGACCATCGAGCAGATATGGAAAGGCAATTTCTGAGTCTGAGACAAAAGGAGGATGAGAATGTCACAAAGTATGAGGCTAACTTTACAAGGTTAGCGAGGTATGCTGGAGATTATATTCGCAACCCAAGAAGTAAGATTGATCGTTTCTTTGATGGGTTAAAACCATTTCTCCGTCGAGCATTAGTCTCACAATCCTTTTCATCGTACGAAGACATTGTCTCATGTGCTATCAAGACCGAAAAGGAATTCTCTAAGTCTTATGACTTTAAAGCAAAGCAAGAGAAGAAGAGACCTGCTGATCAATCTGGGAATGGAAATAAGGGGAAGAAGGGAAAGGTTGAATATCCATCTTGTGGTAAGTGCGGGAAGAAACACCCCGGTGCTTGCCTGAAGGGAATGGGAGTCTGTTACAAGTGTGGTGAAAAAGGCCACCAAGCTCATGATTGCAAGGGGAAGAAGGAAGCTACCAACGTTCAGTGCTACAATTGCAGGGAGATGGGGCATTATGCAAATGCATGTCCTAAGCGTCAGGAGAACTTACCTCAGAAAAGGCCAAGGGATCAAGGCCAGGCTTATGCTATCACTACTGCTGAGGTAGAAGCTCCGAAAGACGTGGTGGCAGGTAATTTAATGGTTTCCTCAAGTTTAGAAAATGCATTATTTGATTCTGGATCATCGCATTGTTTCATATCTTCCCAGTTTGCTAAGAAAATTAGATATTTCCAATTTGATTTAATAAGGGAGTTGTCAGTTAAAACTCCTAAGGGAAGTATCGTTGCAACAAAGTTTTGTGAATCAGTCCCCATTAGAGCACATAAATTTTCTTTATCTGCTGATTTCATCGTCATACCCATGATTGAGTTTGATATAATCCTCGGTATGGACTGGCTTTCGGACTATGATGCGAAGATTTATTGTAAGAAGAAAGAGGTTACGATTCTTGATGATAATGATAAGGAGCACCTTATTTTTAGAGCAGAATCGTCACCACCTAATTCTTATTTAGATCCACCCCCTGTAGCTCAACTTAATTCAATTATCGGGGAGGAAGAGAATGAAATAACTGTCGGTGAGGAAAGAAATGTTCAAATAGAGGATGTACCTATTGTGAAAGAGTTTGTAGATGTATTTCCGGAAGATTTACCTGGACATCCTCCAGAACGAGAAGTAGAGTTTTCCATTGATTTAATTCCTGGATCAAGGCCTATATCGAAGACCCCTTATAGAATGGCCACTGTAGAGCTAGTCGAACTAAAGAAACAACTAGAGGAATTGAGTAATAAGGGATTTATTCGCCCTAGTGTTTCTCCATGGGGAGCCCCTGTTCTTTTTGTTAAAAAGAAAGATGGATCTATGAGGTTATGTATCGACTACAGGGAGATCAATGCTATAACGATAAAGAACAAGTATCCCCTACCTCGTATTGATGATTTATTTGACCAACTGCATGGAGCTCAATACTTTTCAAAGATTGACCTTCGATCTGGATACCATCAGTTGTGTGTGAAGAAGGAAGACATTCCGAAGACAGCATTTCGAACCAGGTACGGGCATTACGAGTTTACTGTAATGCCGTTTGGATTGACTAATGCACCCTCTGTATTCATGGATCTGATGAATAGAGTTTTCAAGGAGTATCTCGATGAATTTGTGGTGGTATTTATTGATGATATCTTGGTATACTCCAAAACCTACAAAGATCATGAAAATCAATTGCGCATTATCTTGAAGACTCTGAGGAGGCATGAATTATATGGAAAGTTTAGCAAGTGTAAATTCTGGCTTCAGGAGATTTCTTTTCTTGGCCATATTGTCTCTAAAGATGGAATCTCTGTTGATCCTTCTAAGACCAAGGCAATCCAAGAATGGCCAGCACCTACGAATATAACTGAGGTACGTAGTTTTATTGGTTTGGCAGGTTATTATCGACGTTTCGTCCAGAATTTTGCCCGATTGGCTAACCCATTAACGAAGCTCACACGTAAAGGGGTTAAATTTGTTTGGACAAAAGAGTGTGAAGAATGTTTCGAAGAACTGAAGAGAAGATTAGTCAATGCTCCTATATTGACTCTACCATCGGGGAATGATGGGTTCGTTATTTATAGTGATGCATCGAAGAAAGGACTTGGCTGTGTCCTTATGCAGAATGATAGAGTTATTGCCTATGCATCACGACAGTTGAAAATTCATGAACAAAACTATCCTACTCATGATCTTGAGTTAGCAGCTGTGATCTTTGCTTTGAAGATATGGAGGAACTACCTCTATGGTGAAAAATGTGAGATTTATACTGATCACAAGAGTTTGAAGTATATTTTCTCACAAAAAGAACTCAACATGAGGCAAAGGAGATGGCTTGAATTACTCAAGGATTATGATTGTACGATACACTACCACCCGGGGAAGGCAAACAAGGTGGCAGATGCTTTGAGCAGAAAAGACCATGGAGTTCTGAACATGATGAGAATTGAAAGGGATCCAATTTTCATGGATCTAGTGAAGATGGACATGGGAATAACCAGGGAAGGTGAAACATCAATGCTTTTTCAAATGGTTGCCAAACCATCTTTACTAGAATGGATTAAGAGTTCTCAGACTGATGATGAAGAATTCCAAAAGAAGATTAAAGCTGTGAATGATGGGAGATTGAGAGACTTTGCGTATGAAGGTGGAATTTTGAAATTCGGGAAGAGACTTTGTGTTCCCAATATACCTGATCTAAAAAGGGAATTGCTGGATGATGCTCATAGTTCCAATTTCTCTATACACCCTGGGAGCACCAAAATGTATAGGGATTTGAAGGAACATTTTTGGTGGGACAACATGAAGAGGGAGATTGCTGATTTTGTGTCAAGGTGTATGGTTTGTCAACAAGTGAAAGCTGGAAGGCAACAGCCTGGAGGAGTCATGCAACCTCTTCCCATACCGGAGTGGAAATGGGACAATGTTACGATGGACTTTGTCATGGGGCTACCAAAGACTCCGAGAAGGAATGATGCAATATGGGTGATTGTTGATCGTCTTACCAAGTCAGCACATTTTCTTGCTATAAGAGAAGATCTACCCCTGGAACGTCTAGCAAGACTATATATTAATGAAGTTGTGAGACTTCATGGAGTACCCCTATCGATTGTTTCTGATCGTGATCCCCGTTTTACTTCAAGATTTTGGAAAAGTCTTCAGAAATCCCTGGATACTGAACTTCATTTGAGCACTGCTTACCACCCTCAGACAGACGGACAATCAGAACGGACTATTCAGACCTTAGAAGACATGTTGAGATCTTGCTCACTTGATTTTCAGGGTATGTGGGATCAATATTTACCACTAGTAGAATTTTCCTATAACAATAGCTTCCATTCGAGTATACAGATGGCACCATATGAAGCGTTATACGGAAAGAGATGTCGTACACCAACCTGTTGGGATGACGTTGGTGAAAGAAAACTTGTAGGCCCAGAGCTGGTGGAGGAAACGGTGGAAAAGGTGAAGGTAATCCAAAATCACATTAAAGCAGCTCAAAGTAGGCAGAAGAGCTATGCCGATAATCGAAGGAAGGATTTGGAATTTCAAGTCGGTGATCATGTTTTCCTGAAGGTATCTCCGTGGAAGGGAGTCATACGTTTTGGTAAGAAAGGTAAATTGAGTCCCAGGTACATCGGACCTTTCGAAATTCTAGAACGAATTGGGGCTGTAGCTTACCGATTGGCAATGCCGCCAAGTCTCTCCAAAGTTCACGATGTGTTCCACGTATCTCTGTTGAGGAAATACATGCCTGACCCAACGCATGTACTCACCTATGAAGATTTAGAACTGGAACCCGATCTTTCCTATTGTGAAGAGCCTGTCAGGATTCTTGATACAAGAGAACAAGTACTGAGAAACCGGACAACGCGTCTGGTAAAAGTTTTGTGGAGAAATCATAAGATGGAAGAGGCAACGTGGGAACCCGAGGAACTTATGATGAAGAACCACCCGAGTCTTTTTATGCAGTAATACCCTAGAAATTGCGAGGATGCAATTATTTGAAGGAGGGGAGAATGTAACACCCCAAGCTTCTACGGTACGTTTCCCTTTGAATAATGCGATAGCGTGTGTTGTACGCAACCTCGAGTTCTAACACACACCACAACTAATTAAACTAGCCGTTGTGAATAGTAATACCTAATTTTTGAAATCATATATATTCTATATTTCAAAATGGACTTCATTTTTGGATTCGGAATATCAAAATTAGCCTAGGGTGAAATTTTGGTACTTTTCGGATAACTTTTATATTTTGATGAATAGTGAAAATTACTAAATTTTAATTAAAAATAACTTTTTTAATCAAAATAAGTAATAGTGATAAATTATGAATTTGAGTGGTTTTAAAGTATATTTAGAATATATTTTTACCATTTAATATAATGTTGGTCATTGGAAATAATTTTACAATTAAACCGAACTTAAACAAGTGTCAATCTGTTGGTAGTTATTATCTCTTAAAAACACGCTTTTTGTTTTGACAGCGGGAATTAATTTTAAATTAATTTCTGCCACTTATGTGTTTTGAATTTAGGAAAATGGATTCCATATTTGGAATCAGGATGTCCAAATTATGTAAATAGGTAACTTTTATTTTTAGACATTTTGAATAATTACTGCGGTAAATATTTTATTTACCATGGTTAAAGGGTAAATCCGGTAAATAAGGGTTAAAAAAATAATATTATAATAATACAAAATTACCCTAAAACGTGTCTTAACCCTATTGGTTGATACATGGTCGACCATGGGCATCTTTGTGTCAATTTTGGGACCCCATGGATCCACTTGTAAGTGATAATGACACTTTATTTTAATTAAGTTAAAATGAATACAAAAATGACACAAGCATATATCTTTTAGAAGAACAATTTTTACATAGGGTTATACATGTTGGATTTTCGATTATAAATATTCATTAGAAAGATAAAACTATTTCCTACATAATGATATTTTATTTATAATTTTTAGACAATAAATAAGTTATTTTATTTATGACACAATGATGATGCAGTAATTACTATAATAGTGAAAAATTAAAATAATTGATATTATAAATACCCAAATAAATATAATATGAAACTTTTAATGAATTAAACTAATTTTCTAGGCTAATATGATATATTAGGATTGATTTAATGGACTTTGTTCGAAGTAATCAATCTGTTATGAGTTTCACAAAAATCAACTATTGAATAGTGTCAAAATTGACATAAAAGAGTTCTTAAAACAAATATTATATTATTAATTGATATTAAATTCCTAAAAATCTAAGGTTCGGCCAAGAGACTTATATTATGATAGGTTAATCATTAATGGACCACTTGGGGGTCGCTTGGATGTATATAGTAAGTTTATTAACCATAATATATAAAATACAAAGAGACATTGTAAAAGTGAAACTAATTAACTTAGAGTTAATACTTAAAGATAAGGTTAATATAAGTACCCAAACCTGTCTAAATTCTATTGGATGAGTTGTTTTCGACCTATCCCCACCTCATCCTTTGAATAGTCAACTTTGGAGCCTTTAGAAACCGAATATGAATTTATTATAAATTAATATTTCTAGCTTTTCCAAAGGTGCCCCTCACCCCTCTTATAAAAGGGCACTCCTCCTTCTCATTTCTTCACACCTTCAAAGCCTTTTGGTTCGGCCAAACTCTGCCCAAATAATCTCCCAACATCCCTCAATACAACCTAGAGGCCTTAGTTTGATCAGAAAGCCATCCTAAGGAGCCCTTTTGATCAAATCAAAAGGAAGAACCCGAAGAAGAGGTAATGATTTCACCACCCTTTTCTAAGTTCATTTCTTCTTCCACTTCTTCTTCCTTTGTTCTTACCATTCTGAAATAATAACTCCAGTATCTCACATATACTGTGATGTTATTATAAATATGGTACAATCATATTCAGTATTCTATCCACCCTTTGAATAACATGTCACCATACGTGCGTACGTACGGCTTACCGTCTCCACGTCGTGGTGTAATTGTTATTCAATATAATATTATTTGGATGGGTATAATAATGATGTGTAACTCATGTAAATAATAAATATAACATGTTAATGATTCTGTATATATGATATACCATCCATTTATATATTATTTTAATATCAAAAGAATGATATTGTCGCTCGTGCGTACGTACGGACTACCGTCTCCACGAACGCGATGAGATTCATTCTCCATCGTATCCATTCAAGTATAATTATCATTTGATGATTTAAAAATGATGTTTAAGGACTGTATATCATTCTGGATATGAATAAGATACAACAACCATGGCTTATGTAACAAAACATATAAAAGAAAATGAGTAAGTTAACTCCCGAAACGACGATAATTCTAAGATATTATTAACAAATCAATGTTAAAAGATCATATATGATATCATATTAATATATATGATTCTTGTATAATTTAATAACAACTATTTCACCATTATACAGGAGGTTAACCTACCCCAACCAAGGAAAAGTACAAGGTAAGGGTTATTTCACAATCTCTTCATTATCCGAGGTTGTATTATACGTAATAATCTACTGGGATCTCTTTATCATCCACATCCATGTTTCTTCGAAATGTATTTCAAAACATTTTTACTATTTACAAGAATATGGGTTAAAGTCATTTATACCCTTGTTTGACTTTTTATAAGAGGTTTATAAAGGAATCTTTCCGTCGTTTTCAAAACAAGGTCCTTTTTAACCTTTTCGACAGAATTGAGGTAAGAATGTTTTTTTTAACTTATACGGCGGGTGCGGTTATTTTCCGCCGTTATAAAATCGTCGAAGCTTCCCATACAAGCTTATAAGAATATTTTCAAAGAAAATGTTTTATTTTATATGGATCTTAAATGATTTCAAAATAAAAGGAGATATTTCTTTTAAAAGAATTTTGATTTCATCTATGTCAACATCCTTTGATGGATTTTAAGATTATTTGAAGTTGATTTATTATGATACAAAACTTCTATATTGTATTGAAGGTTTTGTGATATGTTTGACTGTGGATGTGCTATTTTTATACCATTCATAGTTTATTGTGAAAGTATTGACATTTCGTATGCTAGTTTTAATACGAATGTTTATGTTATGTTTAAACCTTTTCATATGGGAATGCATTGGACTTAATAAGTGACGGGTGGAGCCCGCTATAGCTCCTCGATGCATCGGTAGGTCTCATGAGACAAACTAGTGTCTTGGCACAAGGCCTTGACAAAATCTTATTTGTAGTCTTGGCACGAGGCCTTGGCTATGTGGTTATGATAGTCTGGCATTATGCATTCCAACATTATGAAAGTGGTTATTGATTTTTGCATGTGATTATTCGATTAGTAGAATATCCATGTGAATAAGTAAATGGCATTATTTCATTTTACTTTTGCCATACCATGTTGAAGTTCAATTTTAAAAGGCTTTTGTTTTAGTAATGCATTGCCTTAAATGTTTATTCTTATTTATGAAAGTTTCCGCTATATTGTTATCCTTACTGGGCATTTGAGCTCACCCCTTTTCTATGTTTTATTTTTCCCCAGGATGTGAAGAAGTAAATTATGAATGACCTGCAGGGATATTATGAGGGGATAGTAGTGTGGATTATGGAGACATTATGTTGTTGTAGTAGTTTTTCATTTTATGATGTAATGTAAAACTTATGAATATATCTAGTGTTTCCAAGGCTACTAAACCAATCGGTCTTTCGAGATTTGATCTTTCTTGTGATCATGCCAATGTTATGTAATAATGCACCGACTCTAGGCAACTAGGGTCGGGGCGTTACAAAGATAGTATGTAAATTTATAATGAGTTATTAAAAGTGGTTTTATGGTGATGATGGAAAGGTTGAATACTCATAAAATTGAAAATATAGGCTTCCGCTAAATGAAGTATCAAATTTGGAAATCATTTCTAGAAGATTTTTTAATAAAAGATATTTATTTTCAAATAAGACATTGAAAATATTTATTGTTAAGAAAGTAAAATGCAATTAAAATATTACTTGGATTATTACATGGTTGTGATGATAATAATGGTTGAATTAATATTTGAAGATTAAAACTGAATATAATAATTTTCAATCACATGGTTGGACAGGATTTTTATCCAGATTATTTAGAAAAAAAAGTGGTAGAAAATAAAATCGTTATACTATTGATGGAGTCTTAAAAATATATTGTTCCACATGTCGAAGAAATCATTTGATTAAAAAAATTTAAGTAACATTAGTTAGTTTTATAAGGAATATCTAAATTATTTATTGACTTCTTTCTGAATATTGAAGAACAATCTTACATTTTCAATAACCCGAATAGTTTTATTGAGTAGAAATAAAATAATATCTAATTTCTATAGGAATAGGGAATAATGTTGAATAGAATATTAAATATATGTTAAACCACATATTTTCCCAAAAGAAACTATATGAGGAGAATTTTTAAAAGGTATATGTAAAGGAATGATCTAAATAATCCATGAATAATTTTTAGATTGTTTTTGGAGATTAGTAGTTAAATAACATAGTGAAAATTAAAATTTCATTTGATGATAAATAATATTAAACTTGGATTTTTAGATCAATGGATAATGTAATGAAATATATTATATATAACACTTAATAATCAAGTGTTTTTTGAAAATTTAAAAAAATAAAGGAAAATTATATTTGGATTGAAAGTGATAAAATATTTACACATTTAATTTGTAAATTTTACTTTTACTTAGTCCATATCCTGGACTATTATGATGAGTTAATAATATATCTACAAGTCATGGGACCCAGTATACAATAAAGGATCATGAAATCATATCATACATCTCAATTAATAATATTTTTTATATATACTATTTTAATAATTCTAGTTTATTCAATAAATATTTTGATTATAGGAAAAGAGTGAATGGAAAAAAAACCCATTCGTGGATTGAGTATATTGGAAAAGTGTCCAATTTATTAAATCCCATTTGGAAATAAATTCTCTATATTTCAAGAGGAGTAATATTGAATCAATTCATATGGTTAGTGAAAGGAAGAGAGCCTCACTTTCACTCAAACTGGTGTTTCATGTAATGAATAAATAATAAAGAAAAATATATGTCTGCATAAATCGATGTTTGGATAAGAAAAAATTGTAGCAACTTAATTATTGATAATTTAACTTCATCCCACTTGAATAGTTATCTAAGAGTATTGGTGAACATAATGTCCCATGTGTAGATAATTGTTTAATTTATCAATGATGGTTACACCAAAATAAATGGTAGTGGTAAAATAATTCTTATAAGAGATGACTTAAAAACAATATGAATGTTATTTATATTGATGGTTTTGACATAATATCTTGTGTACAATGAAAAATTATAACTTTATACTCAAATTCACCTTCTATCAGAATGGTTGATTAATAAAAAGGAATAATGTGACCACATTAGTGAAAACATAAAAGGAAATTAATAATCATTATTATGTTTGTATTAAACAAAACACATTATTACTTATAGAGGAAAGGGATAATGGTTTTTCTTATAAATTTCTCATTAAAATTCATGAAAATATAATAGAAAATATTTCAAATATAAAAGTTATAACAAATATTCCAAATTTTAAACATATAGTGGATAGATTTATGATGTGTTTTTAAGAGGAATGATTGTATAAAATACCTATGGTATATATATGATAAAAAATACCACACTTTAGTTATTTAATACCAATGTGTAGCGTCCTATGATTAATGTGTCAAAATAAGAGGAAAATATATATTATCATGAATTTGAGTGATTATAATAAGACTTTTCTTGTAATGTACATGAAAACAATGAAAAATGTTATAGGATTTATTCAATGGTGTAAGAGTATTTATGAAAATTAAATTTAGTGGATTTCCAATATTTTATAGTCATACAATGGGAAAATGTAAACCTATACAAAAGTTGATAAATGCTAGGTGGGGGCATCAAGGATAACCATAACCAGGATACTCTATCCACTAGAAATTCACATTCTAAATCGTCGGCATATTTTAATTTGATACTCTGGAACATTCTCCCTCAACAGAGTTTACCAGAATATTGAATTGACTACACCTTACTCAACTCACAAAGATTATCCTCACAAAAAAGAAATAAATCACACGCATTTGTTGAAACAGAAACAGAAAAAATGGAAGTACATAAATTTGGAATTGAAAATAAGGGATTTAATGTGATTCAGAAAAGTTATTCTATATACATTGGAAAAAATCTTTTTTATTTTTTATTCATCAGAAGTACAATAATTAACATAATTGAAAAATATATAAGTCAGAATCCATTATAGTGGATTAACTCTACATATTTAACCATATATATTCAAGTTACACTACTCATGTCATTGTTGAACTATTCAAATTAGTCTCCAAACACTTTTATAGGAATTATCAGTTCATATTCTAAGTTACACTTTATTTTATCTTTGCTATAAAAACCTCCAACTATAATGATAATTGTTAATTTCTATTTACCATTTTAAGGTGACCACTTTTTGTAATGAACCCTTTAAGATGCTTCATTAGATATACTTCATATTTTAAAAACATTATGTACCTCAATAATATTATCTGATGATATGAACTCTCAATGTTTATTCTACTTTATAGAGAGTCGATGTTTTCCTTTTCTATAAACTAATCAGACCAACTTCTTTTAGTAAATTTCTTGTGAACTGAATATGAAGAACTAAATCTAGTTACCTAAATTCATTGAACTGGATATTAGTTAAATACCAGTAATATCCACCATGAATAATATTCTAGGTTACCTTTGGAAACTATCAGTAGTTTTTAAAACTTTATTTTCCTTTTCCATATCATTCTGTGTTCTCCATTTCCCTTTTGTTAAACCAAGTCCCATAGCGGAATGTTGTATCCTAAGACATTTTTGAACTATTTTTTTGTTGAACTGTTACATTGGATTATAGATTTTAGATATCTTTTATAGATATAATAATTTTCCTCTAACATGATTATTATGAAGTGGTACTTTAGGTCAATATTCTTTTTCCATTTATAGAACACTTGATTTTGAGCCCAGTGAATCTCACATTAATTTGTACATAAAAATGTTCCTAATTAATAACATCATCCAAGTTCCTTCTTGAAATACATTAACCAATCCAAATCTTTCACTGCTTTTATTATAGTTGCATACTCTATCATCATTGTTCTTAAAGTAACAATCAGTTGCAAATATGATATCCAACTTGTTATTGTTCCAATATTTGTGAACACAAGTCTTATTATTCTCTTATATGTCATTGAATCTCTAGAAAATTATACATATAAAAATACTTGTAATGGATCATACTACCCTACATACATTGAAATAACTTTTTATCTCTTCAAATATCAAATGATTCATTCAATATATTCTTAGACTTCCATTCTAGGAATGACATATAGTGACTTTTAGATCACACTACAAATACCATTTAAAGCTAAATTCAAATCATTTCACACATCAAACCACGTATAGATGATGAAAATATCATTTTCTCAATATATTATCTCTCTTATTTAATTTTTGGTGTCCACACCTTGAAAAAATTGAGGTGTCCCAAAATAAGAGTTGAGATAGTCTTATATCCAATTGTTATGATTTTTTAAATGGCCATCTAGTTGCATTATTTCAAAGATAATTCAAAGGTTTCATCTTTAAATTCCATCACATTATTAATTCCCAAAATTTTATTATCATATCTATGATCTTCCAAATTGAATCATTAATAAAAATTTGGCATTAGGTTCCGTGTTTGGTAATACTTTAAAACCATCAGTAATAACTAATTGAAATACAAAATAAGTTTGAAGAATTTAACATCAATAAACTACTTCTTGTAATAATTATGTTATTTGATTAACATTTTGAATCTTTCTACATATGTAAACCTTTTTATATTTTCATCCTAATGTATCAATCCTCTCTTCAATAAATAAATACATTTCCTCAGTTTAAAAATAATATTATACTTCCAATAATCATTAAACCCTACTAGATTCCTCATTTAAATTTCTCCCCCAAAATCCCAATTTTGGAAGGATTTATTTCCACCCATCTATGTTTATTACATTACTTCTTCTTCCACCACATTCAAAACTATCTTAATAGTTACATTTTTAACAATAGGTGATCATATCTCTTATAAGTTAGTTAATTAATATTTTTTGAAATACCTTTTCCAAAAATTATACCTTGAAATGTTTCTTATAACCGTCCTCTTCCTATAACTAGTAACCCAAATTATTCTCAAATGATCGTTTCCCTTCTAATAATTATGTAATCAACAATGTTATAATGTAATTTAATGAGAATATCTCCTCATCTTTTTCTAACTTCAATTTTCTCATTCACTAACTGTTTTTTTTCTAATTCTATTCATTTGGGTTCACATAAAATGGAAAAAATAGAAATTATATATCATCCAAAAACCTCTAAATTGGTATTAAAATTATATTTTATCTCCTCAACTAAATGAACTACCTTGTACATATTGGTTCACCACTTTCTTTTGGAGCCATATATTTCAGTGCTCCAAGTCATGATTTCTCTATTCCCAAACACTATAGAAACTATTTTAATGGTCTCATGAATGGTCTTTTATTTCTTTTATCATAGTTTTATATATTATTTTCCATTAAGGTATTCATAATTAGAAAACCATGTAATTCAATATCTAATTATTCACCCTCTAACTATTTCCCTCCATGTTTTGAACCATCTTTATATCCTTCTAATTAAATAAAACATCTCAAATCTATATGTATTGTCTCCTATAATGTCCTCATAGATAAAATCCCAAGTTATAATCTCTATACCCAATGAGAAAACATACATTAAATTTTTACTCAATTTTATCTCGATCCCTAGAATCAATATGTACATACACCAAAAATGTAACGATTATAAGATGGATAAATTTATGTCATTAAGTATATAATTGATCCTATGGATGTTTTCTCCAATCTAATAATACTATAATTATATTTAAAATGTATTTTTAATATTATGTTCCTCCACCATAAATTCCCTTTTATATTATAGATTGAAATATCATGATTAATGAATTTTGATTCTTCCTTTCGTCCACAATATTATAATGTGTTGTTCCAAAAATTATCTGTTCATGTCTTATCCCCATCTTCTAGAGGAATATCCAGAAGTTGTTCCTAGTGCATTAACCCCTATTTTAGAAACTAATAAACTTTAACATTCAAACAAATTATCTTTACATAATTTATTAAAAATAATTAAATCCTAAAAACCATTATACTTCTATTTTAAAATGTAAACCAACAAAATTATACTATCATCATCTACAAATGTTATAAATTAAATAGAGTCATTGTGAAACTGGAAATGGGTAGTTCACAAAACATATAAGTGAATCAATTCAAATATTTTAGTGATAAGATTTTATCAATCTAAATTTAGGGGAACCCTTCACTGTTTCACCAACACAAAACATTCACACCTTCCCAGTTTCCATATGATCATGCTTTAGTATGAATTTATCGATTAGAACTTTTATGTTATTCTCACCAAGATGACTAAGCCTCCAATTCAAAACATTAAGATATTAATATGATGTGGTTCCATCCATTGAAATTCTATATTTTGTTTTGGTAAAATATATAATGAAATCTTTTAAACCTCTTACAACCACTATGGATCCTCAAGTCATTTTACAGAATCTATTTGGGTGTATCATTCCATAGCCTTCCTAATTAATATTTCCAATGAAAATAGTATTTTTCAATAGATCTATAATGTTCCTGACTACTTTGAGTATCATTGTCCCACAATTATTCATCTAAATATTTTCATAACCTTTTTTTATGACATATAAGTCTCTATCATCCTCCAAAAGAACTTTTTCAAAAATTATGAACACATAATCTACCATGAATCCAAAATTTATGTTTTAATGGAAGTATGAACCATAATTAATGACCCATGATTCCATCAAAATGTTGACATTGAGAAATAGTTTTTTCATTATTTCTTTATATAAATATAATTTTATGTAAAAATATTTCATTCCATTCCTAATTTATCATTGTGAATTTAAAAATATTTCTTGATATGTCCTCTATTCACACAACTCTAGAATATAGGATCAGGACTATCAAACATACTCAAGCTTATTTCATGAGAATTATATTCTGATGGTTTATTTTGGTACCTCCTCGAGGATGGAAATACTCATTTTTCAACATTAATATAATTCCAAAAATGTAATTGATCTTTCCATTGATTAATTTATTTTTTCAGTATCAAATTATGAACATCTTGTAATACTATGTAAATATTTCTTCATAAGTTACTAACAATAATCACCATAACATATTGACTCTCTATAAGGGAATATACTATTTGTTTTGACCATGTAACATAAAAAAATTTAACCATCACATATTCTATATTCACAATGATGATATTGAAATTACTAATGTGGTCTTCCTTTAGTATACCTTCAAATAACCTTAAACTAAACAAACATCACATCATAAACACATTGTTATGTGTCATTGGTTTAATGTAGATGTATTCTACATATTTAAAGAGCTCCCCTATTCTCTTAACTTTGGGAATTTTAAAGGTATGATTTCATGCCAATAAAGTTCAAACATACACATGTTTGTTCCTATTAATTTCTTCCCATTAAAACTTTTCTATTTTATCAAGACACACATCAAAAAGTAGAAAAAAATAAGTCAATTGAAATATATTATCCTCCATATTAATTTTTTATAATCCAAAACACAATCCATAAAACTTATATACCATGATATTACCTTTATCTAATAACATAACTTCCACTAATAATGAATTCCCTATGACAATGAAATTCTATCGAAGGAAAGAGTGAGAAACACCAACGCTACTATCGATTGTGTAAATTTTGGATGACACATCAATCTCATTATATCACCTAAATAATAACCTTTAATTTAATAGTACTTTTTGGTAGGTTTAATTGAGTGTTGATTGAAACCATAGTCTTCTATCTATAATTAATTATCATGTATGAGGTTTAGCATAGTGGAATCCAATTTTCAAACTTTTATCCCCTAACTAACTGTACCACAAGTAGGAACCTAATGCACTCTACTCATCTCCCAAAGCGAATAATTTACCAAAATTAAATAAAACTCACATGAACTTAGAAAATTTTAAATAAAACACAAGGATGTATGTAAAGTAATAACGGACACATGGTATTTAACGTGTTTTTTTAAAAAAATTCTACATGCATGGGAGAAAAACTACATCATAAATTTTTTATTAATTGAAAGTACATGAATTACACACAACTAAAAAATAAATTTTTAATAATTCATCAAACATGATCAACTATTTATAAATCACTATGTAAATTTAGGGTACACAATTCATTTCACTAATTCATTTTTTTGGTTAATCCATGCTCCCTTTTATGATATTTCTCAGTCAATATTCCATGTTACGCCACTTTAAAACATTAATAAAAAACGTTAACTCATAGGGTAATTATTGATCTCTAATTTTCATTTCAATTTGATTTATTTACTTGATGAAGACTTCTAGATATATCATTATATATTATTTTTTCCCTCACATTATATGTTGCTTTAATACCATTAAAAGAACCAAATTTATAATAACTATTTTTCTTCTAAGAAATTTTTAGAGTCGTATTTCCACACCAATAAAAATAACTATTACTGTCAAATTTATAATGAACTAAATTAAATGGCCTAAATAATATGAAATGAATCTAGGGAATTGAATCTGGTGGCCTTTACATACATCATATTCAGACAAGAACCACATTGTAAAATATGGAATCAAACATGAAGTATCATCAGTTAGAACTCCCCAACAAAATTGTGTTTCTAAAGAGTAAAATTGTCTAGTGAACAGTATGTGAAATTCAATACTCATTAAAAGTGTAATATCTAAGTGTTGTTAGTAATATGTGGTGTATGTGTGTGTTTACACAATAATTAGGTCTTTATTAATAATTGATGAAAATAGGATGTCGTATGAGATATGGTATAGAAAGAGGATAAACATAAATAATCATGGATTTTGTATAACTAAATGATTTATTCATAATAAAGATGGTGATCAAGGAAAACATTGAGATGTAGTAAAAATGAGTATTTCTTATTCATTCAACTAAGATTAAATTATACAATGTCTTTAATAAGTGATTTAAAAATATAATTGAAATAAATGATATTAATGATTTTGAAAAATAATATTGAAATAAATATATAAATTTATATTTAGAAGAAGTTTTTGACAAACAATAGGATATTAACAACAATTCTAGAGTAAATTAAAATTAAGTACATGAAAATACTCTAAATCTTAATCATTAAAAGAAATTAGTATTGAAATAATTTTCTCACTAACTAAAATGAGGAAGAAAAGAGATGATTTTATTAAATCTAACATCATTCCTAAAGAGATAACACTAACATTAACTCAATGAATAAAAAGTTTCATGTACACTAATTTATTATCCCATGTGGTTTCCCATAAATTTAATGATCATATAAAGGGTCAGTCCTGGATTTATTTCATAAAGTTTTTCCTTGATCATAGAGATAAAAATATAACAGATAATCATATGATGATATTGAATGATCTCAACAAAATTAGAAGGAAATAGTTATTCAAAAATAAAGATGATGATATTGGGAATGTGATCCATAAAAAAGATATGATAGTATTAAAATGTTTTGTTTAGATTGAAGGAATCAGTTATGAGGAGATGTTTGAACTAGTGCATTGAAAATGGTGAATCCAACTATTCTTTATAATTTTAATTCAATAGGGTTTAATGATACTCCAGATTTATATAAACGGAAGAAATTAATAAAATTAAAAAATATGTTTTTTTAATAAAAACTATGATTTAAATTTAGTGATGATGATGGAAAGGTATACCATATAATGAAATACTTATATACTTATATTTAAGAACAATGTATTAATATACTTGTTTGAATTCATATTCAAATAAGATGGAATTCAAGAGAGGATGTGTTGATCATAACCTCTATCTAAAGGAATGAATGGAAGATAAGTGTATGGTGCTTGTATTTTTTTATGATATCATATTTAGTGGGAAAAGGAAATAATTGATTGAATAATTTTAAAAAACAATGTGTTATGAATTTAATATGTTTGTGATTGGTGAACTCACTTACTTTCTTAGGATGAAAGTCATAAAAAAGGGTGAGTATACCTTTATTTCTCAACAAGGTTATGCAAATGACTTTCTAAAAAAATTACATGATTTATTATAAATAGGTCTCCACTATAATCACTACTGTAACTATACTATAAAATAATAAATAAGAGAATTGAATATATTTAACATTCTATTGGATGATTATATAATGTTTATTTTTCTAAACAATGACAATTTTGTATTTTCTTTATTCAAAATTTATGGTTGAAAGGATTCAAATAAATCCAAAGTAATTTTAATTTATATATTTTCAACAAATCATAACATTAATTCATGATACACATGATTATTTATTGGTAATTACATTAGGAAAATACCACAAATTGATCCACATTTTGATAAAATTGTTCTAGATATTTTTGGATAGAATTTCCAAAAGTGGAAAAGTATTTTTCATCAAGACAAAATGTCTATGTTATATTAGTAATAAAAAATTAAATATTTTCCTACAATCAACAAAGTAAATCATATCTTTGAAATTAAGGCTTCAATTATATATTTTTGGATGAAGAATTAATTATAGGACCTTAGAGCGGAATTTAAGATTCATATAGTTATTTTATATGAAAAATAATTTTTATCTTATGAAGAAACACATATAATATTTATTTATAAATCACATTGAAGTAAGGTACAATGTTATTGAAAGAAATTTTGGAGTACATAGTTTCTATTTTGTATTATATTTGAACAAATAATTAAGTGGATGATATGTTCAGAAAATTGTTGGGCACACCATCATTTTAGAAACATCAATTTAGACTCAATATTCAAACATATTTGGTTGTCTTAGGATGTTAGGAAAATCACATATATTCCTATGATGTTTTTATATAACATGGTTTATCATTTAAAATAATACTCATAAAAATTGGGTTTATCATTAAAGGGTGAAAATTTAGATAAAAGGATTTTGAACATACTTAGAGTCAAACTAGTATAAGTATAGCACTACTCATATATTAAGGGGGAAATATTCTCCTATGAAGGTATTTTTAACATATGAGATAAGGAGATATATAATACATGAGGAATATCATGCATTAATTGGGATATGGTGGGTTTGTATAAATTATTTTTTTGATAAAGATAATATTTCATGTATTCGTACAGGTACATTTAAAACTTTTTTTTTATAAATGAAGAATTTATCACATTTACATGAGTAATAGAAGAAGCATTATATTGTTTTTCTATTTACATGAACATGAATATTATTTAATTTCACAAAGGATTTCTAAAAAACTCAAAGGGAACGAATTTTGGAACCTAATCAGTTCAAGATGATAATGATGGAATCAATGTTGATCAAATTAGGATGTTAATGAATAATAATCAATGTTGGTTGAGATTATAATAATTTGGAGCTAAATGATTCTATATATATATTTATTTATTTATTAATGTATAATAGTTATTTCCAGTGTTTTTATTGTAGTTTGAAAATGTTTTAAAGGACGGACAGACTACACCATAATTATTCATGTTGTATCATGGTTTCAAAAGAAATAACATGGTTATATGTGTTATAATGGTTATGGTTTGTTAAATAGAATAATATATGAATATAAAAAACTAATGTAAAAATAATGAAAAGCGAAGTTCTGGTTATTAAAACCACATAATAGCTTTGAAAAAACATTCATGGTGGAGACCATTTTTGGAAGAATTGTTTTTACAAAATCCCTGGATTCCATGGGATAGGAAAACCATGTCTTGGTAGTCATCATTATTTTACAAATTAATAAATATCCATGTTCTAGGGAGTATAAGTGATCATGGTTCATGTAAATGATTGAAAATTGATCAAATAAGGTAAAAAATGTTGGATTTTATAGTATGGTTCACATTATTTTTCTATAGAATATCTAGATTAAATGAGATTTAAAGGAAATTTGGGAATTTCATTAGAGTGTTAATTCGAAAAATGAGAAATGTGGTCATGGGGGATGTTTTGTAACATTATTTTTTTCTATGAGGATTTTATGGAAGATACTAAATTTATGCAGATAAACCCACATAATGGTTTAGTGGAAACTACATTATGGTAAGATGGTGATATGTAATTTAAAATAATAAAATGGATAAATTTTATATGAGATGTGAATTTCACTTCCTATGGTTTTCATGGTAAAATTTTTGAAAAAGAAACCATGTCATGGGTTACATAGAAACCCCTTTTTTCATAGGATCAATATTATTTTTCTAATTATTTTCAAATTGAAAAATGCAAATTTTTCCAATTTTATAGGGGATTTAACTCAACCATAATCTGATTTTTTAAATATAATATGAGGTTGTAACGTATGTCATATTAAGTGAGAAATTTTAGGATAAGATAGTTAAATATATTGACAAATATGATTTAATGAATAAAGAATA
Organism: Viscum album; assembly: GCA_963277665.1. Classification (NCBI taxonomy): domain Eukaryota; kingdom Viridiplantae; phylum Streptophyta; class Magnoliopsida; order Santalales; family Viscaceae; genus Viscum; species Viscum album. Next base: position 1,493,241,302 of record OY728151.1, on the reverse strand, counting down.
TATACAAAATAGTGAGGGAACATTATAATGTCCTGAATTTAATAATTTGTTAATGAATAAATTGTATGTTATTGAATATATGATCCTCTTTTTTGATGAAGGAGATAAAGGGAAATAACAATCTCATAATGTTTTATTGATTATATCAGGAAAATTTCATAAGAGTGACATGTTTTTCCTATACATTTATGTCTATATATTAATGTTATGTGTGTAGAGGTCAAAATGCATACTGAACCATGGACTCAATAGTGAAATAATCAAAAATAATTTAATCATAAAATTTAAATATTATAATATTATTCCATTAACACATAATCAATGAATTATTATATGAGAAAAATATCTTTTCAATAGAGAACATTTTGAAACCATAATACCCCCCCCCATAAGAGTGTTTTTCTCCTTGGGGCTATCATATTATCATGGCAATCACAACTACTTCCTTTAAGACAAATTCATTCAACCCAACCCCTAGAATATTTTCACATATCATTGGAAATTATACATAAACCACACATGGTTAAACCATACAGCCATATAGTATTCCACTAAATTATAACCACAAAACTATCATCATACCTCTGATTCTAGTATATCAAAAAAACGCCTAATGATTTTAAAAAATAGTCAAAACAATATAAATTATTTTATATAAAAACACCCAAAATGTGAAATAATAAATAATAAATTAACTTTAATTTTCTATATTATTATCTAGGATTTCAAATTTCACCTTTCAAAACATTAATCTATGGTAATTCCCCCATTCCAATTACCAAAATTACCAACCTTTTGTTAATTAATTATTACATATTCATTCCTCTTCCAGAAATAATCATATCACGGATATTTAGTTATGTTTAAATTAGTGTCATGTGGTTTATATAAATTTTTCACTACTAAATATGCCACAATATAAAAACCACAAAACATTAATAAAATGAATGATTGAAATTCCACCAGCCATCAAAGTATGGACCTTTAGATGATCATTGTTTGTCATATTGTACATCTCCATAAATACCTATTCACAATATAAACCCCATGATTGATTCCTCCAAATATCAATTCTTAAGAGAAATAGAGGATAATCAGAGTCCTTGAATCTATAGTAAGGTTATATATCGTGGATATCAAATAATATTGATCCATGTTTCAATTTTTCCCCTCATACAATGAAATTTTTAAATGGTTTCCAATAAATGTAAAAAATAATCCAAATTTTTTTCCACTAGTATAACTATAGGTTATAGAAAACTATCATCATAAAACAATGTGTCTTTGGTGGTTTTCAATTTATTTTATTTTTTTTCTCCATAAGTCAAGGTGTATCCACCTACACACATTTTTGTTTCCTTTTCTCAAATATTGATCCAAAAAGAATAGCTTAAAAAAAATTATCCTACAAAATATATAGACTCATTCCATTTAAAAATGATTATATTGAAACCCCACCAAATTTTGGTTAATGAAATGATGAATTACGTTCTAAAATACCCAAAAACCCATGTCTTAAGACTAAAACATGCTCTCTTCCCTTATACAAAAAATAACAACACTAAAATCAAATCCAACTCATTACTACATGTTTTATATAAACCATGAAATGATGTATACTTCATGAATACCAATATATTCTCTAAATATACTCCATAACATTCTAATTATCTATGGTTTTTTTAACAAGAGGAAAACATAGTTGATTAAAATATAGTATGTATTATATTTCATGTTAAAAGAAAACATCCCAAATATTTTTCTCCTTAAATCCACCAACACTTGATTTCAAAAAATATATAAAAACACAATTTATATTTATTAAACTTGGTTTGGTTGTTATTTTTTTCCGAATTGGTCCCCATGTATAACATGTGATATTCCCCGTATGGCACTAACATCAAAAAAACATATAAATGAGAATATATAAAGAAAATTCATCATATTGCATCATATAAATCACTAATGATTTCCATCATTGAAATTTAGAATCATAAAAGTAAATTAATTAACCCAAAATCGAAAACATTAAATTACAAACTACTCTGAAATTTTTTACACTGAAAAGGATAACCATAAACCATAAAAACAACAAAGTAATCCCTTATAAACATTAATAAAACATGAAATACCTCTCAAATAGAAAATCATTGAAAATACTCAACCATGATATCCCATTTAATGGGAATGCAGAATAACTAATTTAATTTTCCATCAATATTATTCCTCCTATTATAAGGAAATACTTTTTAATAAACTTAATATATTGAAATCTCATCTAAAAATCTCACTCCAAAATATTTTTCTCCAAACATTCATTAATCCATTGAACATACACCAATGGAATGAGTTATCCATTCAACACCTTCTCCTAAAGGTATTAAATCTTTATTCAATTATCAAAAAACATTTCGTGTTCATGGATGTTGAGATCGCATTAGTAAATTTAATGGGGGTAATTAGGAAGATATATATGAAGCTGTGATGCATTGAAGACATTGTAAACTCACTCCAACATAGGAAAAAATTCAACCTATTTATTTCATAAAAATCATCCTCCAAAACTTCAAAGGTCTTGTAAACCCACCAAGAATGATTAATAGCTATGAAAAATATATTCTACCAATGATGGGTAAATATTTAATGAGAATATGGTCAGAAATATCAAAATACAATAGTCTCTACCATAAATTTCATAGTATTACTAAATATATTATATAACCCTTTCCCCCTCAAATCATGTATACTTTTTGTCATATTTAATACTAATTATATCCCAAAAATAATTATTTCACTGACATCAACCTAGAAAAAAGGTGGTCTATAAGTTTTATTATTCAACACATAAAATGTATAAATTTAAATTAAAGGATTATAGTGGTTTTTATATGAAAAAATTACCAGTAATAGACGTTCTATAAATGATACACAAAAATCCATAATTCATGTTTTTGATTTATCCTCTAATTTTGGAATTATTTACACAATTTCAAAATACTTATATTAGTTTAATGTATAATTAATAAATAATTGGGTACCAAAATCTTGTTTCCATCCTCTAAAAATATTTTATGTAAATCAAGCTTCATGTTTTTATATAATCCACCACATCACTGGAGAACGTTTCACTATGTACTCTATATAAAGTATCACCAACAAATATATATATATTGATTCCATAATTATTAATAAATGATTATATTCCATTAATTAATAAGCTAAACAAATTTTAGAATCATAACACTTCCATTTAATAGGTAATATAGATAAAAATTTCCTTGTTAACATTTCAAAACTTCCACTATGGGAAATTTAATGGTTATAACAACCCAATTTTTATCCTTCACTTTATAACATGAATTTAATCTTCATATAAACTCCACCATAGACATCTTAATCCAAATCACTTTAACAAATTCTTCAATTAATTTTATTATCTTATAGATAATATAATGTATTGATAATTTTGATCTATGAAACTCACATAAACACATAGTTTATATCCTCTGAGGAAAATATAACATCTCAAAAAAGAAGGTTTGATTTTTATCATAATCCAACTATCCATTAATTATCCAAACTCTTCAGGAATCTACAAAATTTGGCAAAACTAAAAATCCTCCACTTTATTGAATCAAATTTGGATGAACTATCATAATATATTGTAAAACTATATTACTAAAATCATCAAAATAAAACTGCAATATTTTATTTTGTTCAAATATCATTCATTATATACTAGCTTCCTGAGAAAAATATCCATTATCGTTCTTAAAGATGTATCAATAACCAAATTACATTTCCTTGGAGTATACGAGATCTACATATCAGAATACAATATGATCTTTATCCCTGTCGATTAAATAATACTCAAGTATCAATTAATGAATATATATTGAAATATATATTGATTTGAGAAAAATATAAACCATTTTCCAAGTAGTTAAACTAAAAATTTCTTCATAGTAAACACCACACCTACCAACTCATTTCATGAGTTTCATAATTTTATATGTGTGGTTTTAGATAGAAATATCCATATGATATTTTTTTCTTCTCTTACATCAACTCACATTACATTATTTTCTTTTAAGAATCAAAATAAACCTCAAACATTACTCATTCATTAGATAATTAAAGGATAATGGTGTTTCCCAACATCAATTTCATACACATAAATGTTAACTAACATCACAATTTCCTAATAAATTTTTGACAATTATGGGATAAATCTAACAAAGGTGTTGATATTTGAGAGAAATTTGATAGAGACCATTAATAATATAAAACCAGGAAAAAATATGCCTTTTAGAATAATTATTCAAATTATCCTTTGAAAAACTACCTTAGTATTAAATAGTTACACTACTACTATTTGATGAGAAACAACATTCCCTGGGAAGTGAACTATTAAAAAAACCATGTGAAATCATCCCACAAAACTAATGGTATCATAGAATCTCTAAAACTATCTACAAACATTCATCAAACTCCTCCCCAGTTCTCAAATATAACTATGATATTATCGATAATCAAAATAATTTATTTATTGATATATGTCTTGAACCAAATTTCATAAATATGATAATCATTATTCCTAAATTAGTATCTCCAAATGGAATATACGATAACATAGCATCCTTATAATTACCTCGGAAATTGGTCTTTGGAATATCCTCCTCCTTCAAACTCATATGATGGTATCTCGACCATAAGTATATCATTGAGAACCAACTACCTTACATTAGTTGACAACGTGAGTCATATATTCTGGGTAACAAATACCAATTATTTATTATCACTGGATTTAACCACCAATAATCAATGCATAACCTTGAACCCCTATCATCATTATTGGTAAAAAAATATTGGTCCTCCCTATGAAGATACACAAGGACTAATAAAACCCAACATTAAATTATCATCAATCTAAATTGAAGGACTTAAATGATCATTATTTATGATCAAATAAATATCCAATGATATTGAAGATGTAGCTGGACACAACTCTATAATAAACATAATCACCTAACTTAAAGGAAATATTATATTCGTATTTTTTTAAAATGTAAAAATAATCCAATACCATCATAAAAATATATTTTACCTCCAATTAATACATAAAAGGTATTAAAATAACAAGATATGTTCAAATTATTCTTGGTTTAATATGCCACAAAGACATTCCATGATATTTTTATCTAATGAATACAACATAATCTTTACTCTCATTACAATAAATCAGCATCTTTTAGTATTATTTATCAATAGATCCCAAAAAATGAAAAGAAAACTGTATTAATAATGGCATGTTATAGTTTTATGGGAAGAAAATTGTATCCCATTCCATATGATCAACTCTTATCACTAACATTCACCCACAAACCCTGTTAACTATCCTCAACCAATCTCCCATAAACGTATAAACTCAATAGGTTAGTGATACCTTTCTATAGATAACATGATAACTCTTACTATTATAAGGGTAAAAATGAATTTGATACACTAGAATCAATTAAAATAGTGAAAATATTCAAGTGTATACATATCATTCATTGTACCTTGAGTCATTTTGATCATAAAATTTCTATACACTAATCTACCCACATCTAACTCTTATACCAAATTGAACTATATTTATACAACCTCCTCACCTCTAATTATTTTTCTATCATGAATGATAAAGTATAATATTTAGAATACCTCAACCACTACCACCCAACATATGTGGTATATCAGCTCCTTGATGTTACTAGTATTAAAAGGGGCATATTTCCCACTATCACACTATCCATGAGTCCATGTTGACATCCCTGATAGGATACAAAAACAATATATTTTTTTCCCGTACATCCTTGAGAATATAAAATCACACCAATTGAAACAACTTAGGTATGAAAATTACCCACTCTTTAGAACTATAAATTAAAGAGACCTATGTCGATAACCAACTACAAAGTGACAAAAGTTATCCTCATTTCATTTCCACCCACCATAAATCCCTATTTTCCTCACTAAAATAGAGTACCACTCTTCCCCATAGTCCCCTAAATGACCCATGCCTTCCTAAACACGACAGTATAGGTTTTAGAGTTAAACGGTATCATATTTCACTAGATCTCAATTCATAATACTCTCTCAATGATTTGATGTCTCCACACATAATTAGTTTCAAAATTTGAGTAATATTATAAAAGACTCATTAGCATCACTCAATACTTATGAATACTAGAGATATCTTGAAAAATAGAATAGATTTAAAATCTAGATTTACATGATCATTGAAATATAAAAATCATTAAAAAACCAGACCCACAATGATCACATTACTCAATAAAATAATCTAAATAATTTTGGAATCGAGTGATCCTAATCTTGTTAGATAAGATGAAATATTATCATTTTTTATTCCTTCCACCACTCACATTCTTTTTAGAAAACTATATCATGATCATCTATATATTCTATCACTGGATCTCACATAAGGTGACTCTCCAGGACTATAAAAATGTTATCTTCTCTCTATATGGAATAATAATGTGTTCCTCTTTCAACATTTATTCCATTTTTTATAATTTTGGTACATACGTGGAATAAGTTCATGTAAATAAATGTCTCGGTCTAAGGAAAATTTGGATGTATCTAACTATACTACCTCATAATCAAACATAATAATAGATCATTTCATATCACATGTAGTCATCATGTTATATTTCTATATAACACATGAACTATTATCTCACTAATAGTATACCATATCTCTAGTAATGATACATATAAGGACTAGATACCATAATTATAATCATTATAGACATTTTCACCATGGGAAATTACCATGTTATACTTCATATAGTAGGTTCAAGTAACATAGAATTTATACCAACCCATATATTTCTATAAAATTCATACTCCAAACATCATCCTAAAACAATTCTCTAATACAATTCTATCATGTTTTGATGCCTCTAAGACTCCACGTGTGTTTGAAATAATAATGAGAGAATCTCTAATGTTTAGATCTAATGGTCGATGTGGTGGAGACTAGAACCAAGGGTATATAATTATGAATACATAAATCATTACCCATATATTAAGTAGATAACCATAACATCAACAGAAAACATATATCTAATATCAATAACTCAAACTAAATACTTTCATGAGTAATATCTACACAAAAATACCAACATACTCAATGTAAGGATAAAGAGAAATTTGGAGCATAACTTATAATACTCTAATATTTAATTCTTTATGCATAAACAAACATTATTCATCCACACCATCAACATGATTCTATAGGTTTTAAAAATTATAGAATAATGGGATGGGTATACAACTAAACCTATAAATTTCATCCTTCAATCTCTATTATATCAAGGGAATATGAATAATAAAGACTCAAAGAATGACTTATATAACATTTTACCATTTAATAATGGAACAATAAGGAAACAATATTACAAGTAAATATCCACCAAATATTATTAAGCACCTCAACAAAATAACCATAAACACAACACCATGACCAATATATCCATAATTTCATCATGTTATCCACGCCTCTAATGATAATACCTATAAAGACAACAACTTTTTCACCTAGAACAAGTACTGTAAAAGTATAAAAATAATATATATATATATATATAGACATGTAGTTATATAAAATAAATGATTGTATATTTAGTGTAAATAACTCATCCTTATTCCATATCAATACCGATATAAGAGAATTCCAAATCCTTCCTATAACCATATCATGAACAATCCAAAAAAAACATAAAAAAATTTCACAACATATAAAAATATATAATTTGTAATCACACATATCAAATCCCAAGCACAACAAAAAAACATAGCCACATTTTATAGTATAATAAAAATCCTAAAATTGGAGCCATAATAAATAAATTTATTATAAATTTACACAACCATAGATCTACAATATATCCATATATCTTTGGAAAATATAACTCATTCATCAATGTTCAAACCACATTCCCCATATAGTATACCACCACCAAATATACCCAAAAATCATATAATACCTTTGATTCTAGTATATTAATATCAATTATGAAGTTTCACAACAATAGATAACTGTGTTAGAAATCATATTTTACATAATAAAAACCATAAATATCTATAATAAAAAATCAATTATCATTAGTTTTGGTGGACCCATCGGGTGTCGTTGATTCATTCTGGTTTAATCAAATTTTTAAATTTATAAAAACTAAAACTATTAAAACTCTACTAGGTTGGTGAAGTATTAAGTGAGTTTTAGGATAAACTTAAGAGACAATGAATTTTTATTTTATGAATTTTTGAAATATTAATTGAAAATTTATTTAGATGATATCTATTGAGAAGAAAATATGTTATCTTTCAATTAGAGAATGTGTTCAGTTTTTTCAATTTGATCTTTGTGTGAAAGTGATTTCTAAAAAATAAATTGATTTTACATGTTCATTATCAGAGTTGAGAAGGAAAAATATCCTTGTTCCCGGTTTCCCCTCCATAATAAATCCACCTTCTTGTATTTTCCATTACTTCAGTTCATTACTGAAATAATTATACTAATGGAGATTTAAACATGGTTTTCCAAAAAAAATAATCTTCAAGCAGAATTCAATATGCTCAGTTATTTCATTATATTTATTCTCTATTATTCACATTCCCAACGGTTCAAAAATTAAAAAGATAATGATTGAACTAATTTAATACAAATGTGGCAACAAAATAAAAACTAAAATTAGGAAAAAATCATATATGACCCCCCCCCCCCCCATTTTTATCAATTGAAATAATTTTGGAATTACCCTATCAATCTAGTCATGAGAGGGTTATATAGGATGAAAAAAATCCCATCATTTAGATTCATGTAATGTTTTTTGTAATTTTTTTCAATAAAATTAGTGTTTTGGTTTTTGAAAATAACGCCATTGTTTTAAATAAATGGAATGGTGGAGGAATTTTTGGTCCAGCACATTGTTTATGAAAAAACTCCTCTTTTTGAATAAATGAATTATACAACCCCAATATTACTATATTCATATGTGTAGAGTCCCCCTAGGGTCTTAAGTATAGAAATATAATCCATTGAGTCTATCCAATTCAACCTTGGGTGTTATGGGGAATTATGTTTTGGGTACTTGTTATTATTTTATGAAAATTAAGGGTTTTGTAATTTTATCATCATTATTCATGGTGTGATGTATTTTTTCATGCTGATAAAAATATTTTCATTATCCATGGGTCAATTCTTAATAACAAGGTTCATAGGGTGATCTAGTTCTTGAATGTCATCACTTTTCATGGTGTGAATTTGGTGTCATGTTGCAAATATTCATATTCTCCTCTATTTTTGGTGTTTTCCAACATCATCCACTTCAAGACATGAATTCATGCCATTAAAAATTCATGATATGAACGTAAATTTCAATATGTGAATTAGGGTAAAATTGTAATCTTTTTCTTGATTTCAATCTTTTGGTGTATCCTACCAAAAAAGGAATAAATCATTTGTAATAATTGGAAGGGTTGTTAATTAAATTTAAAATAAATTTATATTAAAAAACATATTCCTGAATTTCATCTACTAATCCCCCCTACACACTCACACATAAAGTTATATTTTTCCCCAATATTGAGAACAAAACAAATTATGAAGGGTGATTAATCTAACATTATTTTAAAATTGATGCAGAAACAACAAAGTGATTAAATGGAGAATTAAAATTTCATGCATCACATGGAAAAATATAATCAACCCCTCATTCTTTGTAGAAACAATTAAACAATTTATTTTACATTTTATCATTGTACTTAGACATTCCTCTTTGATTCTTCAGTTCACTTTTTTCAATTCATTATCAATGTGTATTCCAAATGTATTTTACTTCAGTTGGAATTTTTTTTATGCATCACTTGTGATAATAAATGTAAATGGATTTTTGGTCATACCTCGAATCATACTTCTTTCTGTATGATTAAAATTCAACTACCCTATCCTCCCCACATATAGAAAATCTTAGATAATCACATGAGATTCACTATTAGGATAAAATCACTCTAAGTCATACGTCTAACTATCTAAATGATGAAATCACAAGTAAATCACAAAGGGGTTTTTATCACTTATTAATTTATCATTATAATAAATAAATATCAAAATATATTCTCCCTTAAAAATTACATCGCCCATTTCCAAAAAATTAAATAAAATGTATTTAGTCAAGGAAAATAATGATTGATGTTCCCTCTTGAGTTTTTTTTTTCTTTTTTCAATTTAGTTTATTTATGAAATTTATGTTTGGACATGTTTCACATCCACCAACCAACGCCAAATGATAAAAAACAGTTTTCAAGTAAATAGTTATTTTTGACCCTCTAAAAATGAATCTATTTTTTCATTTTAAAAAATAATATTATTATTATTTTCATGATAGACTATAATAAACAATAAATAAAGGATAACCAAGAATTTTTACCGCAATATACAACAAAAACCCCCACACATACATTTCACAATATTTCCATCCCTTCAACTATGCTTCTTTCTCCACCGCAGAAAGTTTTTTGAAAATCATGAAAAATATTTAATGAGTGGTATGAAAGGATAATATAGGTGTATAACGTGGCTCCACCCATAATGGATGTTAAAGGCTTTTATAGGAATAAAAAATGATTAATGTAAATCTGCAACTTAAGATACTATCATAAAAAATATTCCTCAATCATTTTAAATGTGAATTTGTAAAATCATAATTCTTAAAAGATAAAAAAAATATCTATAAGAAAAAATTTGAATGTTTCACTAATGAAATATACATAAGAAAATAATGGGAAAATTATCCAAAAAATATTAGGAATATGAGCATGTAGTTGGGAATATATTCATGGAAATAAACACCAATAATAAAATAATCTAACAAAAATATCCAAATTTTTTGTCCTGGAAAATCTGATAATAAAATATTTTAAAAAAATAACTAATATCCAGAATCAATATTTTTTAAATTCAAAATCCCATGTTTATCATAACTTATTCATTCACTAATTTTTATTATTTAATTTATAGATAAATAAATTTAAAATAGTTTATGATGGTTGTATTGAGTAGTGTTCTTCTCCTCAGTTGATGATTAATCATAAAATTCAAGCATCAAGAATATAATTTCAATTAAAAATTCATAATTATAAATATGTGGGGTATAATAGTTTATTTATTTAAAAATCATATATACTTTTACATTAAATGAAAAAAATGTCTTCCACTTTAGTTCCATTTATTTTTATTATTATTATTATTATTATTATTATTATTATTATTATTATTATTATTTCCTCTATTCTCCACTTGATTTTCCTAAATCTTGGACCGAATAATAAAAATTACCTTACAAAAATATTGGACATTTCTCAAATAAATTATAAAATATTTTGGGATGACGTCTTAAAACTAAAAATAGAAAAATGAAAATCCTGGAAACCCCATGATTCCACATAGGGTCTATTTTTTTAATGTCACTGGCTCAACCTTTCCATTTATCAGCTTAGTTGATTGGGGGGATAGAAAGAAGTTACCCTACCAAGATTGATGAATCGTTATAGTTGGGATATCTCTACATACATGGTCCCCCATCCTTTCACCAAAATCATATTAACTCTTCCCATGGTAGAACATTCTATACCTCCCTATGTCATATCCACCAACTATTTTTCATACCTGAAAAAATAGTATCATGATTCTGGAAAATCCATACTTATTAACCATATTCAAACTTGATTTTTTATCTTTTCTTCAGCCATCAATAATATTTTCTCATATCATCTTCTTTTTGTTATCATATTTTGGATCTTCCTTTTTTTAGTGGTGATATAGATTTTATTGGTATTGTTCATGGTTTTTTAATCCATTTCATTATATTGAGAATTTAAATTTATCATTTCCTGATGTATGTTGAAGCTTTCCAGATCATTTCCAGTCCTTAAGAAATTATCACCACTCTATGAATCGATCCATGCACTTCCAAACTGTGATAATATTATCACTATAATAATGGGTGTTATCTCCTCATATCTGTCTAAAATGTGAAAGAATGCTAGAAAATAAAATTTTTATACTTTGATTGGAATTTATTCGATGATCCATCATGGGTACATTATTATTGAGTCGACTAGCTTCCGTGGCCACTTTTTTTTTATTAAGTGTCCATGTCCTAGGTTCTTAAGTGTGTTATAGGAAATTATGTTCCCACTAGATCCTAGATCACATAGATACCTCCCAAAATTGTTTGAATCAATATTTATTGGATTGGAAAATCTACCCCTGTTTGGATGTTTCTTTTTGAGGCAATTCTAAATCGAAACTAACCACTCATGTGTATGTGGGATCGTGGGTATTCCCCAAAGATTCTTCTAATTATTAACTAGCATCGTTATTAACATCACATACAATATAATTTTGTATAAGGCCTCTTGAAATAGATTATAAATTTTTCATTTTTAAATATTATTAATAAGATTACTTCACTGTGCATTGAACTTCCATTGCTTCATTCACTATAGAAATGATAGTCTCACTTTGAATAGTGAGGTATTTTTATTTCTTCTTCCATGACTTTTTAATATTTTTCCTTTAATTATTAAAAGTTTTTTTAACTGTACCATACTTGGTTTATGGTTCACTTATGTTAAATTCCCACTTCTTGAATAGAATCCTTTATATTTTCATGGATATTAACTATTGGGTGTCCTGGCAGAACACCCCATTCACTCCATAAATTTTATTCATAAATTCTACCTCCTAAAATTTGATGTTTTGGATACAACAATTTTTTCTTGAATAATACTTTAGATCCTTGATGGATAATCCCATGGTCATCATGAATGTGACCAAATATTCCTAAATTTTGTGGATTTGGATTTGGAGATAGGGGCATTATTATGTTTCATTAAATCTCGGTTATATTTACTGATAACCTAATCTTGGTTTTTTTGTGTGTTATCTAGCCCTATAGTTGATTATAATGATTCTAATATTCATAATTAGCTTCTTCAATATACATATCTTGGGGTTGTGGTTGTCCCCTTATGGTATCATCATTTTTTGTGTGCACTTCCATATACACCTCCATCTATTAATTGTTGTTGACCATGTGGATGCCTCAACTTTTTATTCCTTCACCTTACCATTAGAAACTCTTACTTTCCGTATCATTGAGTGTGTTATAACATTCCTCTAGTTAATTTTTCATTAATTATTTTCCAATAATAAGTTTAATAATAGAATTTTTTCCCTTTTATAAACCCCAATAAAATATATGAATTAATAACCACATTTCAAGATTTCATTGGGGGAATTTTCCAATCATGACTATAAAATGATCTAATGCACTATAATGTGACTCATAATCTGATTTATGAAAATATAAAATGTTCCCCAGATGTATTTGGATTTAGAAGGAGGAATGATAAATTAGTGGAAAATTATTTTTAAATCACTCCACATTGTTTTGAAATTATTTAGAAAGATTTGAATCTATTTAGAAGAATATTCTACAAATGAAATTTTAAAAGAAATAAGTCTTCCCCCACCTCTTGAAAAACAATGAAACTAAATCATAGGCAGGTTTATATAAAAAAGTAAAATTGAAAGTCCATATCGTCATGTGGTGTATGAAAAAAATAAATTGAGTTACAGTTCATTTGGATGATGGTCGATTTTATTTTTGATTTGATTTTCTACGATGGGTGGGACCAGGATGAAAAATTTAAATAATATGTTGGATAGCCTCCATATTTATCTAGTTCTTGGTTTTTATCTATGATTTTCATGGATATAGATTCTATTATTTGTCTCATTTTACTTCTTTTGATTTCAGGTTCATATATAAAAAATTACCTTTTGGTCATGTGGAATGGTCATGCATAAAAAATAAAATCTAAAAAGAGTACACGAGCATACCAAGTGTAAAAATGTAAAATAAAATAGAGATACAATAAATTGAAATAAAAAAATAAATGTAAAATATTTAATATGAAATCATCCATGAAAGTACCACCAAAAATTTATTTTTTGCACAGCTTTCTATGAATTATTTCAGGTTTAATCAAATATTTTATTTTATAGAAAAACAATTACAACTTCAATAGTCTGGGGAAGTATGGTGGTAGTTTTAGTTCAATCCCATGATGGGATAATAGTATAATATAATATTATTTAATAAATTAAATAAGAATATTTTTCTATAATATTGATTAATATTTAATTTTTTTAAATTCAATTAGATATTTCATAATATTTTTTGTAAATTTTTTGTTCTTTTGCGAGATATTGTTTTAAATTAAATTAGTTTTTCATATTAATTTTCAAATTAATGAAATATAAGAACACGTGTTCTTGGTATCTCCTCCTTAACAAAAAATAATTTTAATATGTTCAATTACTTTGGGAAAATAATGAATAAATTTTCTTGACAAAATTTTTTATATCGATCATCCTAAACTATAAATTGGTCATGTGGGATTCAAGATGATTAGTTTTGGAATTAAATTTATTCTTACTTATTCACATGATCAATGTTCATCAAATGAAAACATATAATGATTTGAAGAATTAAAGATGAATTCTACAACCCAAACATGAAAAAATATTAGAAACAAATAATTCATTCCCATAGTTCCCCATCATTTACATCACCTAGAACAATATGGTAATTACCCCCCTCATATTATCCATAATAGGGTTATAGGGATGAGTAATGAATGAAATTATAGGGAATGGAACTGTAATCTATGGTGTACAACTTTGTTTTGGGAAAACCTCCTATACATGAAAAAATGAATTGGACCACACCCTTATCCCAGTATTTATTGGTGTTGAGGCCCCCTATGTGTCCAAATTTCATAAAAATAATCCATTGAATCTTTACAACTCAACTTTAGGAGTTTTTGGGAAGTAAGGTGCGGGGCCTAGTCAACATTTTTTTAGAATATGATGTTTTGTAATTTTTTTACCCTGATTTATAGTGTGACATATATTGTAATGATGTAAAAATGTATTCCTTCTACCCCAACCTAATTCATCATATCCTGGTTCATGGGGTTGGTTATTGTGTAAATAATATCAATTTTAATAGCATGAATTGGGTGTCATGTTGTGAATATTCATATTCTACTCATGTTTCAATTTTTTTCACCTCCAAACTCTCCTTCAATCCATGAATTATTGCCTTGAGCATATCACTTTGTGAATTCACATTTCATGACATGAATACTAGTCTTATTGGCCTCTTTTTCTAGGATTTAATTCTTTTTATTCTTCCAAATTTATATAAAATAATCAAAATGATTAAAATAATTATCAAATAAATCAAAAAATAGTGTAATTTAAATTTAAAATTGTATGCATGAAATGAATCTATCAGGTTCCCTATGTTTTCAACCCCCATTTCCAACTATCATTTTCAAATAATCAATCTATGCTAATTTCCCCCATTCTAATAAACACAGTTAACATACATTGGTTAGTTCATTATTTCATGTCTGTTAAACATCATTTGTTACTCATATCCCAACTATTTGGTTAATTTTTTATTAGTTTCATTTCATTTTCAACAATTACCAATCACCATATCATTAGACCTATTCTAATCCACTTAACACACATAAAAGAAAATGATAGAATCCCCTACTTCGTCATGTAATGTTCCTTTTGATGATCCCTTGTTAATTAAATTCTCTAACTCTATAAATCATTATTCATTATGGAAACCATATGATTCATCCATCCACACAAAAATCATAGAGATAATAAATGGTAATTATAGTCTTCTATTTCAAAAAAAAAGATATAGATTAAGACTATCAATTAATATTGATTTAAGATTTAATTTAGTCACTCTTATGATGGAATCATTGGAAATATCTCAGATGCCATCCACTAGTCAACATCTAGCTCATGAAGAAGTTTAGTAAGAAAATAATGAGGAATAAGTGGTTTTCTAAATATTTTAATTTATTTTCCCAAAAAATGGAGTAGCTACCTAAAACAAGATATGTTTCCTTCAGTAAAAGGTTGATTTTAAAAATAATTCAATCTTGATTATCCCAAAAAATCTATAATATCCCTCAGTTAAAATAAAATTATATAAAATCATCATTATAACATAGATAATAAATCCCTAATGTGGTGTCTAAAATACCTGAAACCCATGGATTTATACTAAGGCATGTTCACCTTTATCATATTGGACATCTAGAACACCATAATATCTTCCAACTCACCATGTAGTGTTATATATAAACTATTTCATGGTTTATACTTCTTTGTTTTTTAAATATTCATTGAATATCATCCAAACCGCACTTTTAAAATATTTCATTTATGATAAAATTTTAATGCAATCTATTAAAATATAATAAATTTTTACAACCTATTTAACTAAATAATCATTAATATTTACCTCTTGTATTCCACCAAAACATAATTTAATCCAATTCAGGTCAAAATTAACCAATAATTTCTTTTTAATAAATCATATAATTGTTTTTAGACCAAGTAAAGGTTTGCCCAAATTCAACCATTTTTTGTCGTTTTCCTTCTCTAACACCTACAAAACAAGAAAAATTTATATCTATATAAAAATTATGTTGTATACATTAAACATATCAAATAATTTTCTTCCATAACAATACAATTCATAAATAAAGTATTTCACCCCAGAACGGAAAAAAATAACTATAAAAATCTACCACAACCCCAATAATCTCATTTTATGAGCTTGGTTCCAAAAAATAATATAGAAATTTCATGAATTTTTCACAATTATTGTGACAACCCAAGAGCCTAAAAATCAATCTGGTGTCAAAAATAAAAACCATAATGTTTTTAATTTTTAAAAATTATTTTTTTCTTTCAACATAATCCCAAAAAACCCAATTCTCTCTATAGAATAAAGAACATTGTTTTAGGGTTCCATGATTACAATTCGACCAAAAAAATAAAAAAAAATTATATTTCCTTAATAATATATTTTACATATTTTCATGAAAAAATATGAATATTGATAAACAGCCATGCTATTCCACTGAAAAAAACTATTTTTTTAAAAAATTTAATAAAAATATGGTTAAATATATTGTTTTACATTTTTAGTGAAAGTAGTTTTTTGTATTATCATCAATCTCTTCAAAAATATCCCACTAACCTCATCCTAAATTAAATATGTAAATATTTCCTATACCAACATTTTCACATTTTTTAATTCAAATCATAAACAATTTTTATAATCCTAGACCACTAAAATCATTCCCAATAACAAAACCATTAGTGATTAATCTCCCTTGTTATACATTAATAAAACCCACCCTTCAATCCACCCAAACCACACACTCCCTCATCAAAAAACGTTTTATTAGATCCTATTTTAACCATAAACCAAAATATCCCCTTAATTTTAGCTTCCTATAAGAAAATATAAAGCATATTTCCACGAAAAAAAATCATTATAGACTAAAAGAGTCTAAAAAATTTAGATCCCTCCTATTTGTTTGTGTTAGAACCAAAAAAATAAAATTTTGTGTACATTATAGAAAAAATATATTATTTTCTTAAATATTAATAAATATTAAATAACATCATGATTATTCTTCTTTGTGACACAGTAAGTGATAATTTCCTAAGAGTATATGTTTAACTAGAAGTTCAAGGTACTTTCCTACAATGATGAGAACCCAGAAGTTACACAATATTATTCTATAATATATGAACTATTGAGAGGTAAAATAATCTTTGGGAAAAACAGTTCAAAGATATCACTTTTGGAGACTCATAGTACTTTTATTCACGTTATTATAGTATAATATATTGGTAAATCCATTGTAGGATATTATAATAATGAGACCTTCTAGTAGAAAACGCACATTAATATGTTTCATTGGGTCTTTCTCTCTACGGATGTTTGTATTGATCATTAGACATTAATATTGTTAATAATGATTTTTTTGAGTTTCTTTAATTGATATATTCATCAAAATCATGATGACATGTGTTAATGAAAAGGTATTATATGTTTGGGGCATCATTAGTAATATTTTGTTAATGAATAATGTGAGAAATTAATTTTCCAATCTGTTCTTTAATGGATGATGATATCTCAAGGCCACTAATAGATATGTGTAACCTAAATAAATCCATAGGCATGGTGTTATATATGAATTTTTTTATAAAGTCAAAGAATGATACATCATTGAAAAAGTTTGATGGCACCAACATGTTACCTACTTGTTTAGAGATATCATGAAAAAGAGATAATATTATATAGAAACCATCAGTATTAGATATTATGTCATTTTCAAATTATTTTCTTCCTCTACAGGTGTCTTGGTGTGTTTCTAAAATCTAACCTGGGAATTTGGTATGCTTCCCCTAATGATACTGATAAATAAGCCAAGATGGTTTCACACTAAGTATATTCCAAATCTCAGTTATATAATATTTTATTATTTATTATTTAACTATTTGAGTAAGTATTATTCCCACATGTGGTTTAATAGTTATTGATGTTATTATGATCGTATATATTTTGTCACTAGTATTCAAGAGAGTATTATGAGAGATAAATATTTAATAAAAAATTATTTGTTTGTTAGAGAATATAATATTTATCTCATTATTGTATAATAATGTCGATATAATTGTTTATTAAAAAAATTCATTTTTTAGTTCCTGATAAATGTTTTGTAGGAATGTCATAATAAGCTTAATTATTCATAGAGAAATAACATATATTGAATACTATTTGAATAAATATTATTTAATTTAATTCATGAGTTTAGATCATGTTAAGAAATAATAATAATATTTTTTTTATTATAAACATGGGATTATGCATTGATTATATTAGTAATAATCCCTCATGTGCAATCTTTATTTTCCAACCCCAGTGGTATATAAACAAAATTATAATATTTTTTTAGATATCCATTTAAATATTTTTTGAAAAATGAGATCCATAGAGAATCATTTTAAATCCCAGGATATTTTCCTCTTCATGAGTTATTTCAAATATAGAGATTAATCCTACTCCCCCAAAACTCTCAATTCAAGATAGATCAAAGAGGAATATTCCTTTATGTGAGTCTCGGGGAGATCAAAGGAGAATATGACAAGAATTAGGATCTATCATTATATTACCTGAACATTTGTACAATGATATTGGGAGCTTTTTATAACACATTTGGATCACCACTAAAGGGAATATATTAATGACTCAACCAATGAAACGATTTAGATACGTTGTTAAATCCATGAATGTAGAAACAATTCCTCAAAAGGAACTTCTTTAATTGATTAATTTTCTTGTACATAATTTTTGATGATCCTACACTTTAGTTCTAGAATTTTAATATTTTCTATATTATTTGATTCAATTATGATTATATCATCATTTATCTTCATGTAAATCAATCATTAATCATTTGTTAGGACAAAAATCAGTTTTTGTCAAGACACATCCATTGTTTCCAATTCACCCAAAACCATCAAGAATTATCCGAGTTGTCACATAATTATTTGTAATTACTAAAATTTTGTTTCTTTATTTATGATTTTTTTTGTTAGATTTTAATTCTACATAGATAATTATTTAATCTGAATCCTGAGATCTAATCATCATTATATTCATTCAAAGAAAAATATAATCAAATCAATTAAATTTATGATGAAAATAAATTCAACGATCTCATGTAGAGGTGCCGAGATGTCTGGATGAACAACACAATATTACACAGTGTGTAACCCAAAGGTACATGTCATATTCCCATGTTTAATACCCCTAAATATAATTTAGGATTAATTTAAATCATGTGAATTTATTACACGTAGTGAATTTAATTACACACCATGTGTTGACCATGCCAACATGGCGCATGGTCAGTCGAAGTATATAACATGTAACATCTTTACATGATGTGTAGTTTTTTAATCACAGTTTATCCATGAATCTTATTATAGGTCCAACTTGACCGGTGACTTTGTAACTCATAGAGCACAAACAATGTAGCCCATGTAATCACCATGTACTCCATTATTTTCTATGGCATTGTTATATACTAAGTCTCTAGGAATGAAATGCAGATAAATGCTGGTAATAATACATGTCGTGTAGCTTGAATGTATACACAACACACTTTTACCAAATTTAAATGAATTAAAAATTAATTAATTATACTGATGAAACCATATCAACATGTTTTTTGTATTTTCATTATGTTGATAGTACATGATGTTTGATAGGTTTTATGTATATTAAATATTTAAATTAATTTTCTATGTATTTTTTGGAATAGAAAATCTTGTATAAATCATAATATTGTTATTACTATATATGAATTGAAATAATACACACTACATAAATACAGTTTCTTCTCTGTTCCCATTTAGTTGATAATAAATTTCATCATATTACATGATAATTCATGTATATTTGATGTTTCTTTAGTAAAAAATAGATGGATAAAATACATGTTGGGTGTTTTGGATGCGTACTCACCCATTTACCTCCATGGTACACTATTATATAGAATTACTTTTTATTAAAATAATTTAATTTTAAAAAAAAATTGATCAATGAGAATATAAAGAAAATTAGGATGATAATTAAGATAAAATAATTGATTAATGAAAAAGTATACATAATTTATTAAAATGTGATTTATTTTAAATAATAATGATATGAATCAAATGCTAATTTTATTAAATGCATTATTTTTTGAATACATATGGATTATCATGATCATAGACCATACCTTTGTATGTGATTGATTACTTTTAATATATTTTTAATTTAAATTGTTGGTCTGCATGTCATCCCTCCTCCAATTATGCAAGAGACCTTATACCCATGGTTTTATTTATGTAAATCCCATAAGAAATAATTTGGTTCATATCACCTTCATGTGAGTAAATGAATATGTAATGGATGAATCTCCAAAACTAGTAGAGGTGGTTCATGTTTTCAGGTGATGAGAAATCAGTTCAAAAGGGATATAGAGGTGTAAAGGTGGACATTTTTAACATGAATGATAACTAGTTCAAGGTGTCTTTCTCCTAGGTCGACTATTAATTTATCATCCCTTGGATAAACTAACCATTAGTAAAATATCATCATCATACCACTTAATTATTTTATTTATATCATATTTCTTGGATATTTCATTGTGGATTTTTTTTGTGATCACATGAATTAATGAATTTATAAGCATGCAAGATAGAAATAAAATAAATTATGTTATATGTAAACATCATCTAATACATTACTAATTACTTAATTAAACATAAATAATTTTAACAATTATTTAATGAAAAAAATATTTTTAAATTTTCTCATAATGATAATTTCCCTAAACTATATATATTTTCTTGGTGTATACATCCACAACATAAGTTAAAATCGACCCATATTTCAAAGTGCTTAACCATCCAAAGATGGATTACTCTCAATTATCGGGGATTTTTAACATGATGTTTTGTGTTGAATTAACATAGTACACATCAATTATTGACTTTTAAAGAATGACTTGGTGTAAGAAAGAGGAAAAGGTTATGGAAATCCAATTTAAGGATTTCAAGATTGAGGTGTATGCACAACATATTGAGGATCTATGGCTTAATATAGTTCCAATTTAGAATTATAACTTAAAACCCTTCAAATTACTTAACCATACAATGCCATAGTGATGATAATGGGAATATGAATCCTTTCCACTATGATTTCTAATAAATAGGACATTTCAATGAAAATAGTAAGGGGTATTGGGTTTCTATGAAATAGTCGGTGAATATTAACTATTATATTTATTTATTTATCTAAATACTATTAGATAAAGTACTAAAATTTTACTATTCCAATTTTTAAAAATGGTAAAAAAAATGAATTCACTCATATCACTATGATCCACACTCGATAAGTAAAACCTACTCAATAAAAAAATTACTAGAGTTCGAAAGGGGATTATGGTTTATCCAACACCATGAATGGAAATTGTATATGATGGAAGAACCTATTCCTATAATTCATGGTAAAGAGTATAGTGTTTAATATTTATCTCTCTATGAGAAAAAAATGAATGATACCACAAATAACCATTGTTTTATGATATCATCCATGACCAATGAGATTTTAATGCAACATATGGGAACGGTTGTGTATAAAAATATGTATTAACTTCTGGATATCTATTAATAGAAAATGATACAAGAGATATATGATATATATAATTCTCAGTTTAAAACTATTCTGGGAGAATTGGTATTGGCTAGGCCTCATGTAGTCAAGTTTATTTAGTATATTGAATGATTATACATGTTAGGGATTAAATTCACAGATGATTTTCACACTTATATCATACTTTACTCAAAAACCCAAAGTGTTTCATTAGTTTAACTTTTAATTAAAACATGAGAAATAATTATAGAACCCTTTCAGGACTTCTTACTATGATTTTACATGTGGACATGGACATGCTGAGTGATAAACCCATGTTCCATATAGTGAATAATAAATGGAAGAATAAGGGGATTGGGCCCATGACTCATAAAAATTCAGAATAATTGTATAAACTTTTTTCCAATATGGGAAATATCTAGAGGTAGGGTAAGGAAAATAAAGCAGTATGTTTATTATGTGGAAAAGAAGGATACCGGAAGAGGAACTATACTAAATATAATGGGGCTGCTAAATTTTCATTCATTGTAGAGTATAATCTTCAAATATTTACACATTGGGTATTAGATACAACATTCTGTTCTCAAAATTTTATCCAGAAGAGGGAACTATATGGATTTTTAATTTATGTAAGATGGGAGGTGTATTTGTCAGATACCAATGGTCTGAGTCTAGCATCTGTAGCCATTGGAGACTAACACCATTCATTTATAATAAAAAAAATATTTGTTTTAAGATATTTTTATTATGTTCCAAATCTTACCAAAAACATATTTTTTTTATCCAACCTTGTTATTAATTGTTTTATTTTAAAAAATTTAAATAAAAGCTGTTTCTTTTATAAAGAAAACATATGATATCGTATGGAACAGTTTACATAATTTTCTTTATGTATTAATTATGAAACTAATTTATTAGATTAGATAATGATTCATTTTTACACAAAACATTACACACCCATTATTGGTATCACCATCTTGGTCATGTAAATGAAGAGAGTTTGAAAAAGCTATATCAAGATGGTTATTTAGTCTATTTTGAGGTAAAACCACTTGAACTATGTAAACCATGTATACAATAAAGAATAAAAAAACAACCATTTGAATGATAGGGAGAAAGAACTATAGATCTTTTAGGATTGGTACAGACTAATATGTGTGCATCATTTCCAGAAGATGTTGTATGTCATTATTCTTATTTCATAACTTTTACTGGTGGCTTTAGTAGATATGGTTATGTATATTTGATTGGGTATTAGGCCAATTCCTTTTTGAAATTCAAATAATTCAATAATGAAGTAGATAATAATCTTGGAAATATTATATATATTCTCTGATTAGATTGTGTATTTGAATATATTAATTAGGATTTTATAAAGTTTTTCTAGGATTATGGGGTTCTCGATCAACTCAATACACCTTACACATCATATTGGAATGGTGTTAGTGAAATTATTACCATAAATTTCTAGACACCGTATATTCAATGATGATTCATATAGATCATCCATTTTTATTTTGGGTATATCAATTCAAAAGAGTATATAATACATTAAACTAAGTATCCACTACAGTGGAAAATGGAATTACCTTTGATTTATATTTTAGAAATAAACTTCTTTTTTCTCATTCACGTGTATAGGGTTGTGAGGTGTTTTTTATGGTCGTCATAGGTAATAACTAGAACCCTTGGTCATAAATTGTACCTTTATACATTATTCCATAGAATCAAATGGATAATTCTTATAAAACCTCTTGAAATAGAAAATTATTATCCCCAGACCAAACACATTTATTTAGAAATATCAAATCAGTAAAAAAGATAGTTGGAGAAAGATTGACATTAATTAAGTTAATCGTCAAGATACACAAGAGTGGTCAAAAGAACAGATTCCATATTTCCCCATAGAAGAAGTAGTTTTTGAAACATAAGTACTACATTGGATCACTAGAGAGATAAGATAACCAGATAGATATGGTTTTCTTGATAGTAAATACGGTGACTTTTTATTGGTTCAAAATGATGAACCTCTTTGCTATAAAGAGATAGTAGTGATTTCAGCATCTAAATGATATTAAAGAAGCTATGAATTTTGAAAGTGTTTCCATGCATGAAGACCAAGTTTGGGTTTTCTTCAATGCTCAATTTGATGTATATCCCATAGGTATAAATTTTTATTCAAGAGAAAAGTGTACATGGGAGGTAAATTAAATACCTAATAAAGAAAATCATGTGAATAAAGGGTTTAAAAAACATAAGAAAATTGACTATGATGAAACTTTTTCATCAATTTCAATATTTAAATTCATCATAATTATACTTGTTATAATAGATTACCACCAAAGTGAAATTTGGTAGATGGATTTCAAAACTAGTTTTCTTAATAGGAACCTTCAAAAAGATGTCAATATGGTATAGCCCGGAGGGTTTGTGACTCCATGTGATGCGAAATATATTTTTCAGTTGAAGAGATCCATTTATAGAATCATGAATCTATGTAATGTAACATTTGATTTGATAAATCTGTAAAAGAATATGATATCATTACGAATGATTATGATATAGGTGTTTAGAATTATTTTAGTGGTATTGTGGTTATTATCCTATTAGAATATAGTAACGACATATTACATAATTGAAATGACCTACTAGTCTTGTAGTTTTTTAAGGACTGGCTAGAGAAATGACTCTCTATGAAGTACATCATTGAAGAGTCCTACATTCTAGGGATTTAGATCATCAATGATTTATCTAAGAGGCTTCATGGACTAATCCAACGTATATACATTGACTAAACTAAAGTGATATTTAGTATCAAACAAACCAATATGGGATTGGTTCCTATTTCACTTGGTATACATATATCTAATAAAATGTTTCCTCGAACAAAATAGGATAGAAAGATAATGAGTAATATCCCATATGCATTGGTTATATAGTCAAACATGAATTCCATGTTAGGTAATGTAATTTATTTTTTCTATTCATTGATCTTGGTACGAAGATACCAAATTTATCCAAGAGACCAACATTGGTCTGTTCATTAAATTATCCTCAAGTATCTATGAAGAACTAAGGAAATGTTCCTAGTTTATGGAGGATATGAGGTGTTAGTCATCTGGGGTTATACTGATCTTAGATTTAAAATATATCATAATTATTTTATGTTTCCCTTAGGATATGTTTTCTTTCTCAATAGAGGAGCTACGAGCTGGTAGAGTTCAGACCAGCCAATTGTCATTGATTCAAAAAAGGATTCTGAGTATATAGTGGATTTTGATGCATCAAATTAATCCATTAGAAAAATAAAAATTTTCTTCGATCTTGATATGGTACCTCGGAGTAAATACCCTGTCACATTAATTTGTCATAAAACATTAGTGGTGGCTCTTGAAAAAGAACCACATCACACCAACGGATAGTGAAAATACTCTGGAAGTATCACCTCTTGGATAAATATATCTGAAGGGTAAAGCTTTAGGTAGATGATTTATCAAATAAGAAAACATATTTCACCCCTTAATTAAAGGGTAATCTTATAAGAATCACGAATATCATGTTAATGATAGAAGAAATATGTTTGTTAATAGTTATCCCTAGCATAAGTGAGAGTCTATTGGAGTTTGTGCCCTAAAACCAAATTCTATGTACTTTATGATAAATTGTATAAATTGTTTTGATTAATAATAAAATCCTTAACATGAAATGATTATTCTTGTTTGTAGCATAGTATAGGATAATTTATTATGTTTAGTTTCACAATGAAAGGTCATAGTTATTTTCTACTATCATGATAAGTCATAAGTTCTAGGACAGTATTCTTAAATATATGTTATGTATCCATCTAAAATCATTTAAGGGTCACAAATGATACAATTTATACGGGGTGTAGACTCATAGGACATTGATTCACCATCTCATAGTGTACTCCTTTAATAATATCAAGCATATGGTATTATGAGAATGAGACCAGTCAGTAGGAAATACACATTTATATCTATCATTGGATGTTCCTATATAATGATATGTGTATTGAACCTTGGAATATAATATTATTATTAATGAGTAATATAAGTCATGTACATTGATGTATTTATGAATACAATGGTGGAATAGGTTTACCTATACTAGTTTCATTAAAAAAATGCTTAATTATATCTCTAATGAGTTTACTTCGTTATGTTAGCATTTATAATTATAAAGAATATTGGAGGAATGTTCAAATTATGAGTCACCCTTATTGACTTGACACTCCTAACTCACCATTCCAAACTTACCACTCCTAACTAACCACTAAGGCTGACTCACCACTAATGACTCACCACTCCAAAGAGTAACTGCTATGTTTTATTCACCACAACAGGGTCATCGTTCCAATGATACCACCCAGAATAAGTCACTTCTACTCATGAGTCACTATTGAATCAACCTACCTCCAGAACATGAGTTCCCACTGATTCAACCAACAAAAGTGGGAAATCGCTCAAAATAATCACTAATACCTTTCCTTTTTCAGTTTAAAATAAATATTTCTAACAGTAATATTTTTGGAATTCAATGCTACAAATTGTGTTAATGACCATTTTTAGACAAAAATAAAATCAATGTCAGACCCCAGTATGAGGTATGAGGTACCAGAACAAAATACAGAACATTATTTATGAATGATGAATAATATAAAGTTAAAATATCTGAAAAAAAAATATGAAGATGCCTGGTGATAGATAAGAAAAAACATGACTCAACTAATGTGACAAAATAAAAAATCCATTTTCACAAGGGCAATATTTTACTTCAAGAACTCGAAGAAAACACAGAGAATCTATAAAATCAGATCACTCACAAAACCCAAGAAAAAAGATTCTATGATATTCTATTTTATTAAAAAAAATTGTAAAATGAATTGAGCCTCATTCTCAATATACTTTCAAGGAGTCATGAAGCTGAAAAACTTATCACATTGAGAACCACTATCCCTTCCAATATTTTAACTTCTCTCTTTGTGTAATTTATGTACATTACAAGTAGTGTGCGATTATCACAATTATATTAACACATACTAACTCTTATACATAACAAAAAGATACATGTATATCTTCTCAAACTATATTTTTTACAAATTATATTCCCAAGGAAAATAGAGGAATAGGTCCCTGCATGGCCTGCCACATTTTATACTCCCACAAAAACTCCAAAAAAGGTATTTGTGACTTGTAAAACTATATATTTGTTGTTTTTTACTGCATTCTAGGTGATGGATCAGGTTTATTTTTATATAAACTACTTGGTGGAAGGTTAACACTAAATTGACAATACTAAGTATCAGCATAAGACTGAACCTATTATTATTATTTATATTGTGCCTTTTAATGTTTAGTTTTAACTATTCGGAATATTTAAATCTAAAAACATTTCTTTCAAATTGATAGTTAATCTTGGATTTTTTTTTTATTAGAATGTTATATAGTAAATTAATATCATCATTTAAAATATAATTTCATATTACTTCAACTAAAAACTAATCAGAGTTTTTGAAATCATTTAAAATATCAAAAAACTATAAATTTTCTACATTAGTTAACTAGGATATCTTTTAGTCTAATTTTTTGGATTTTTTTAAATCTATTTTAAATAGAAATTTTAATTAGAAACTCAATTCATCCCCCCTCTCGAGTCTCCTACTCTAACCAACATTTAGTATTAGAGGACTTGAAATCATTTCAAACCCTTTTTAACTGTGATTGTATTTTTTTGTTAAAGATCCTAAAAAAATCAATTCTAAATTTTATGTTATTTATAATTATTTCATATTTTTTTAATATATATAACAGACAAGATGATGTTGCTAAAAATAGTCCACCATATTACAATGGTATTAATTATGCCAAATGGAATATAAAAATGAAAATAAATATAGAAATTATGGGTTTTTAAATGTGGTGTTCCAAATAAAATGTGTAAAAAATTCATAATGCTTATAAAAGTACTTGGGATGATCCAATAAAGGCTGCGTATAATAATAATTGAAAATCCAGAAATACCATATATTATGCCTTAGGAGATGATGCATTTAATAAAATATCATTGTGTAAATATGGATATAAGAAATGGGACACTCTATTTGTATCATATAAAGGAACAAAAATGATAACAAAATAAGGCTTAACACTAACACTATTAAATATGATAATTTTATGATGAATTCTAATGAACCTATCTATGACATGTATCTCAGGTTCAATGAGATCATGAATTTAATGAGCTCACTAGGAAATACAGCCACTATAAATGAGTATATCATGTAAATGATGAGATGTATCAGAAAAATATGGCGAGGGGTATCAATGTCAATTAGAAAATAGTGTCAAATCAATACACTACATGTAAAGGATATGATATGAAAAATTATGTTTTATGAGGAAGAGATAATTGTAAATTAAGAATAATATGATGAACGTTAGAGAAAATATATTATTCTCAAAACCACAAAATCTAAGAAATATGAAAATGAGAAATATAAAGTTCAATCTAAAAGATCTTGTGATGAATATTCATCGACTGAAAGTGATGAGAAAATGGCTTAGCTAGCTAGAAGATTCCAGAATATTTATATAAAGACAACATTATTCAGGAAATATAACATCAAAGGAAAATATGAAAATCATGCGAAGTGGAAAATAATTCGAAGAAATATTATCATTCAAATGACATCATATGTTACGAATATAAGAGAAAATGACTTGTGAAGGCTTACGATCCAAAAAATAAAATACAATAACAAATATGATAACAAATATCAAAAGTAAAATAATTATAGAAATCTAGCAAGAGTGATACTGAGGAATCCTCCCATGACTATGGTTCATCTCATGAGGAAAAAGACGATAAATACAACATGTTATTTATGAAAAGAATATCAAATGTTACTTATGTATCTCTTGGACATTTCTCTTATTATTTTCTAGATGAATCTAAAAAATGATGTGGATGAGAACATGGCTAAAGAATAATTGTTTGAATATTAAAAAATGATTTAGGATACTTTTAACGAGAAAAAATAAAAATTCAATACACTAAAAAATTTCATTGTCTAACAATTTATGTAAAATCTAATTTTACTATAGAAAATGAGAAAAAATCTTAGTTTCTTAAATAAAATAAAAAACTTAAGCAATCTAATGAACTATTAAAGAAAAATATAGAAAACTTTATTGATGGGAAAAATATTTTTACACAAAATCATGGAAAAAATTGCTCCAAAATACGCTATAGGTATAAGATACTAACCATGATAGTGGAGAATAATTAAAAAAACATTTATTTTAAAAGCACTGATATAATCTACTACTTCTATTTCAGAAAATGTTTCTACTACACATATTTTTCAAAATAATTCTATAAGATATTTTAGTAAAGTATCTAATAAAGTTTCTTTCTCAAAAAATATAAAATCTTCTTAAGAAAACCCCAGTAAGACTTAATGGGTTTCTAAACTATAGATCAGTAACATTTTTGGAAACAAGAAATTATGGGTACCAAAATCATTTCTTCTCTAATCTATTTTATAGGTAAAAATCTTGACATTTTCTTTTATGAACTTATGGTACTCAGACAGTGGTATTTTAAGGCATATGATAGGATTCTACTCACGCTTCATGAATCTAACAAATGTTGATGGGGGACATGTGAACTTTGGTAAAAATTATAATGGAAGGATTATCGGTTTGGTCCAACTTGGGAACACCAATTCAATTTTAATTCCTAAAACACTTTTTTTATGGTTAAAAATATAATCGAATAGGAATTTCACAATTATGTGATTATGGTTTCCATATAAAATTTTAAAATAATTTTTTTAATGTTTTTTACTAAAAAAAGATTTGTTTTTTTCTACCTATAGAAATTCAAAGGTTTATGTCGTTAATCTAGATTCTTTACTGTGAAAAAATTTTCATTCTTATGTGAAGTTCATAGGGAATCCTATCTTTGGAATAAAGGACTAGGAAGTTGTAATATTCACTCCCTTATAAAGCTTACTATAAAAGGGTTATTCAAGAATGAATCGAGACAAGATTTTCCAATCAATAAATTCTATAATCCTTGTCAAAAAGGAAAACAAGAAAAGAAATCCTTCAAACCTAAGGAGGAAGTACCAACTTCTCAACCTCTCATGTTGGTTGACATGGATATTTTTGGAACATCTAGAGGTTCATGTCAAAATTATAATCACTATGTTTAACTACTAGAAGATGAGTTTTCAAGGTATACATGGGTTTTCTTTTTAACTCACAAAATTTAATCTATTTAATATTTTATCAAGTATGTTATATTGATATAAAATATAAGTGGAATCAAAATTAAGACTTTCAAAAGTGACCATGGTCATGAGTTTTAAAATCAGGATTTCGAATCATTTTTCTCACAAAATGTATATAATCACAAATTCATTACTCCTAGGGATCCTCAGTAGAATGGAGTTGTAGAAATAAGAAACAAATCTGTTAATGAAATTTCTAGGACTATTATTAATGTGTATGACTCACCTCTCTATTTTTTTAGTGAATGGATATGAATATGTCTTTCTATGTAATCAAACGAGTCTTAATCAGACCTATTTTGAAGAAAAACCCTTTTAAAATGAGTAATAATAGAAAGAAAAAGGTAGACTACGTTAATTTTTTTTGTCTTAAAAGTTATTATTTTTAACACTAAGGATGATATTGACATGTTAACCATGAAAATTGATGATGTAATTATCTGAGGATATTCAATTTATGGAACATCCAATCTATACTTTAATAAGAGAACCAAATGTTTGGAAGAATATGGGCATGTAAGATTTGATGAAACATATCCATAGGAGCCCAAAACCTCTTAAGAAATTATTCATGATGATCTATAAAATCTAGAATTAAATTACAAATCTTCTGATTCAACAGTAAAACAAGAAGAAAAAACTTTTAGTTATTGAAAATTTACAGACTCTGAACCTATGGAGGTTTAATAAATAGAAGACCCAATGGAAACTAGTCCATCTATTTCTAGAAGCATTGGGAATTTTAAAATCAACCTTTAGATGTTTTAGTTGGATACATGGAATTTTGTACACAAACTATAGCATCACTAAAAAATTGGGTTGAACCTTAAGCATTTTTTCACAGCTTGAACCTCTAAACATCAATGAGGCTATCAGTATTGAATTAATTGTAACGGCTATGAAAGATTAAGTAAATTAGTTATAAAGAAAGAAGGTATGAACTCTTTTTTATAGACCAAAGGATACCTTATCTATATTAACTAAACGGGTTTTTATAAACAAGGTTGATCAATATTTCATTATAGTAAGACATATGGATAGATTAGTTTCACACGGTTACAGTCATGATGAAGGGATAGACTATGAGAGGCCCTTTTCACCTACAGCCTGACTCTAATCCATTAGAATCCCACTAGCTTTTTCAGATAATCTAAATTTAAATCTTAATCAACTTTATGTCCAATTTTCATTAATAAATGGTTATATATTTGAGGATTTTTTAACAACCCCCCAATTATAAAAATCCCCATTTTCTAAATATTATTTTCAAATTGGCCAAATCGATATATGGTTTTAAAAAATCCCCTAGAGTATCTTATGATAGGATCAGCTCTTTCATTATCTCCAAATGTTTTATAAAAGGCAAATTTAAACCTACCCTTTTTATCAAAAGATTTTGAAAAGATGTTTTAGTTGTTCAAGTATATATAGATGATATTATATTTGGATCATTTAAAAAAATGCTATGTACTAGTTTTGAAAAAGTGTTTCATATTGAATTTAAAATGATTTTAATGGGTGAACATAAATTCATTCTTGGATTTAAAATTATTCAAACCAAATATAGTATTATTTTATATGAATGTAAATATACTAAATATTCTATAAATCGTTTTTGTCTAGCTAACACTAAAGGTAGGGATACTCCAATGAGTACCACATGTAATTTTGATCTTGAAGTGGCTTTGAGATCAGTGGATCAAACCAATTATATAGGTATGATTGGATTTCTTCTATACATAATAGCTAGATGACCTGACATTATCTTTAGAGTGTGAATGTGTTCTCAGTTTCAAGAAAACTCAAAAGAGTCACACTTACTTACTTTTAAGGGGAATTTTTAATACCTAAAATATACAATGAATTTAGTGCTATTATATCCCAGAGTACAAGAATTTTACTTATATATTCTGATTCTAATTTTGGTGGATTCAATTAAGAAAGAAAAAGTACATCTCTTACATGTCATATTTTAGGTAAGTCACTAGTATCATGTTGTAGTAAGAAACAAATTTTTATTCATTATCTTCTAATGAAGCTGAATAATGATCTACTAGTAGTTGTTGTGATCAAATTTTGTGAATGAATCAGACATTACACGATTATAGAAATCAATTCAGACATATCCTTATAAATTGTGAAAACACAGGATCTATTATCATTAATAAGAATCCATTGTATCATTATATAATAATTCATATTGTTTTATGACACCACTTTATGAGAGTTCGTTATCAAAAAAGAGATATAACTCTTGAATATATTAGCACAGAACATTAGCTTTCTGATATTTTTACTAATCCTTTGAATTATGAGAGATCTAGTTACATATAAAATTAGTTAGGAATGATTAATTTTAGTTGATGACTGATGGTTGATATTTCAACATTTATGAATCGAAGTTGATGTCTCAGCATTGATGACTAACAATTCATGTCTCACTATTGGTGAATCAATGTTTATGTCTCACCATTGATGGATCACAGTTGATGTATCACCATTGATGACACACAATTTATTTCTTATCATTTATGTCAAACTATTGATGTCTCACCCTTTATGTCTTTTTATTTATGTATAATAATTGAGTGTCTCACTATCGGTTTGTCCCACTGTTGTTTTTCCTTTAAAATTTTCATTAGAAGAAGATGAAAATTATTCTTTTTATTTGATTTATTTCATTCAATTCATTTTAGAATCCCTAAATGATAATTTCAAAACCTTTATAAGTTCATCATGCCTCTCATACATTAAACCATAGTTTCAAACCTCCTTCCTTACCATTTTTTAATTCTTCTACTACCTTGAAACTCACCTAGATGCTCAAAATTGTTGTATTGAATAGACCATTTGAATCATCTCTAGTCAAAATATGACCATCAATAAAGAAGAAAAGTGTTTTGATTTGAACAAATAAAAAACCTTGAAATATCAAGCCCATGAAATGACTTGTTGTACCAACAAAAATAGATCTATATTAAATGGATTATGTCCTGTAAGTCTCTTATTCAAAGGGTATTGAAAGAGAAAGGTTGGATTGAGTAATTTTTTGATAATAAGAGACACCTATATATGAAGCTAGTATTTTATTTCTATCAAAATATTGACTTTTATTTGAATAAAGAAGATTACTTTTTTGTAAGTAGCGTAAACATTCGCATATTTGTCTTATCCTCAAGCCTATGGGCAGTATGTTTAATAGTACATTATGAGGGAATATTTGAAGATTGTTAGGGATTTACCCCTCCTGTCAATGACATTTTCAGTTATAAAGAGGATTTATCCAATCTAATAGGATATGGAATTCCAAAAATACCTATTGATTCCATGTTATATGGTGAAACAAGACTACTATTTAAATTTATTCCACATCTTCATTGCCTTAGAAAAGGTGAATTTGCTATATTAAAGTTTTAAGATGTATATTTGATGTATCTTATGAATAAACGATATAAATTTAATCATTGAAAATACCTCATTTTTTATATGTGTGATATGATTAAACCCACTTCAAGATCAACATCATTATTTTATTCAATGTTCATATCTATTATGATAAAATCGAAATCATTCGTAAGAAAAAATGAAGCGTATATTATATACTGTGGTGGTTTTTTCATAAAAAATGTTATATGAATGAAAATTAAAATAAGTTTGAATCCATGGAAGAAATAGTGGGTAGAGGAAAATGAAATAATTTATGATTATTTCAACCATGTTGACCATCCCACAATAACAAAAATAAATTATTGATCTTGGTTGGGAACCATATGATGTAATGGAAGACTCTGATTAAATAGGAAGAGCATATTGCCTGTAAAGTTTAAGAAGAAATGTTTTATAATGAATATGGAAGTGATCCTAATGTCCATTGAAACACCCCAAACTTGTACGGTATGCTTCTTTTGTAATAATATAACAGCTTGCGTTATACATAATACTGAGTTCAAGCACACCACGACCAATTCAACTAGCCATTATGAATAATAATACCCACTTTATAAAATTTTATAAATTTTATTTTTCAAAATGGACTTCATTTTTGCACTTGTAATATCAAAATTAACTTAGGGTGAATTTTCCGTATTTTTCTGAAAACTTTCAATTTTAAATGAGTAGTGAAAAACACTGTGTTATTGTTAAAAACCAACTTTCATCAAATAAAATTTGTTTTATTTAAATTTATTTTAGGTAAAATAGATATGTAAAAAAAATTATAAGTTAAATTTAATTCATTGGTGTCATTTTATAATAAAATTAGATGTATAAAATTTTTTTGAACATTTTAACGTCTTTTACCCACCTTCTGGGCACATTTTCAAATTTGTATAAAAATAAATTTTACCACTTATGTGACTTGAATTACAATAAATGAGAGAGACACAGTTGAATAATTATGTAAAATTTAGTCCAATAGGATGAAAATATTTTTTGGTGAATAGTAACTTTTGAATTTTATTTACCATGGTTACAAGTAAATTGGGTGATTAAAGGTAAAAATGATATTATAATTATCCTAACATATGTTATAATCCTATTGGATAAGTTTTTTTAGAAAAAAATAATACTTAGAAATAATATATGATACTCTTTGATCCACATGAATTAGATTAGGACATTTATTATTATTTTATTTAAAAAAGAGTTAAAAGTTTTAAATTCATGTTTTTCATAACTAAAACATTTTTAATTTAGGGTTATACATATGATAAATTCGACTATAAATATTCACTATAAATATAATAAGACTTCCAATATAATGGTATTTTATTTATAATTTTTAGGCATTAAGTAATTAAATTTATTTAAGACATAATGATGATGCAGTAATTAACATATTAATGAATGATTAAAATAATTGATATTATAAATTTCCAAATAAATGTAAATTGTGACTTCTGAAGCATTAAAAAACTTTTATAGGTTAATATGACATGTTAAATTTCATCTAATTTATTTTTTATAAGTAATCAGGTTTTTTTGACTTTTACAAAAACCAAATACTAAATATTGTCAAAATTGGTATAAAAGAGTTTTTAAAACAAATACAATATTATTAATTGATATAATATTCATAAAAATAAAATTTTTGGAAAAAGGACTTATATAAGGTTATATATTTCAATAATTAACCACTTTGGGTTCTATTATATTTTTATAGTATGTTTATTAACCATATAATATATAAATACAAGGAGACATGGTAAATTTCAAACTATTTAACTAAGAGTTAAATCTAAATGATATGTTTAATATGGTGACTAAAACTTGTCTAAAAACTTTTGGATGAGAATATTTTGACCCATATACACCTTATCTTTTTAGTAAATCCTTTTGGATCCATTAGAACATGAAAATGATTTTATAATAAAATAATAGGTCAATATTTTCCTATGATGCCCTTCACATCTCTTATAAAAATGCACTTCCCATTCTCACAAAATCACACCTCCAAAGCCGTTTGTATCTTCCAAACCCTACTCAAATATCCTCCAAACTACCCTCACGTATACCTAGAGGCCTTACATTGATCATAAATCCAACCTATGGAGCCCTTTTGATCAAATCTAAAGGAAGCACCTGAAGGAGAGGTAATAATTTCATCACATGTTTCAAATTTATTTCTTTCTTCCACCTCCCATTTAATTGGTGTTTCCATATCAAAATAATAAATCCAGTACCATATACATACTGTGAAGTTAGTATAAATATGTTACAACCATATTAATTATTTAATCCATACTATGAAGGACAAAGTCACCATATGTTAATACATAAGGATTACCGTCTCCACGTCGTGTTGTAGTTTGTTATTCAACACTTCATTATTTGGATGGGTATAATAATGAGTATAATTGATGTAAATAAAAAATAAAAAATTTAATTATTATTTATATATGATATAACATCCAATTACAAATTATTTCACCATCAATATAATTGTATTGTCTCTCGTGCGTACATACTGATTACCGACTCCCCTAACGTGATGAGATTAATTCCACATCGTAACCATTCAAGAATAATTTCCATTTTATAAATAAATTTCTTTTAATAACTGAATATAATTCTTTATTTTAATCAAATAAAAAATATCCATAACAAACATGTCATGCGTAGAAAAATATATAAAGGAAAACAAATCAGTTAACACCCAAAACAATGATACTACTGAAATAATATTAATAAAAAAATATTAGAAGATCATATATAATATCATATATAAGTATATGGTACGTTTATAATTTAAAAACAATGATTTAGATATTATATAGTAGGTTAATGTACCCTCAACCATGGAAAATTAGAAGGTAATGGTTAATTATACAATCCCTTTATAATCTGAGGTTGTTTATACGTGAGTATATACATGGACCTCATTATCCTCCACATCCTTGTTTCTTAAAAATGTATTTTAAAACATTTTCACTATTTCCTAGAATATGTTTTATAGTTATTTATACCATTTTTTTAATTTTTATAAATTAATTTAATAGGAATCATTCCATCGTTTTCAAAACAAGGTTCTTTATCACCTTTTTGAAATATTATGGTAATAATGTTTTTTTAACGTATACGGAGGGTGAAGCTATTTTTCGCCATTATAAAATCTATGAAGCATCCCTTAAAATATAATAATAATATTTTTAAAATAAATGTTTTCTTTTATAATTATCTAACTTTTAAATGATTTTTTAAATTACTCTCAAATAGTTTTGATTTCATCTATGTAAACATCCTTTGATGAATTTTACACTTGTTTGAAGTTGATTTATTATGATACAGAATTACATATTGTATTGAATGTTTTGTGATATGTTTCTATATGGATGTGTTATTTTTATACTATGCATGGTTTATAGTCAATGTATTAACATTTAGTATGCTAGTATTAATACGACTGTTTTTATTGGGTTTCAATGATTTCATATGAAGAATGCATTGGACGTAGTAAGTAACGGGTGGAGCCAGCTATTTATCCTTAATGCATCGGTTGGACTCATGAGACAAACTAATGTCTTGGAATAAGGACATGACAAAATCATATTTTTAGTCTTGGCATGAGTCATTGACTATGGTGTTATGATGTCCAGCATTATGCATTCCATCGTTATGAAATTTGTTGTTGATGTTACATGTGATTATTCGACTAGTATAATATCAATGTGAATAAGTAAATGTAATTATTTCATTTATCATTTACATATTAGGATGAATTTTAATTTTAAACGGCTTTAGTTTTAGTCTTATACATTGCCTTAAATGTTTATTCTTATTTATTAATGATTCTGCTATATTGTTATCCTTACTGAGCATCTGAGCCCACCCTTTTCTTTGGATTTATTTTTCCTAGGATGTGAAGATGTGTATTATGATGGACCTATAGGGATGGAATATGGGATATGAGTGTGTTAAAAGGATATATAATGTTGTTTTTTATATTATAATGTAATGTAAAACTTATGTATGTATCTAGTACTTCTAATGCTACTAAACTGATCAGTATTTTGAAACCTGATCCCTTGAGATCATTCCAATGTTATGTAATAATGAACCGACCCTAGGTAACTATGGTTGGGGAGTTATAGTGGGTATTAGATTAAGTTTAGTACAGAACATGGAAGATAAATTTACAAAAACTCTGGTTATGGAACATTAACCTAAGTTACACTTTGAGGATTAGTATAGGGGAACATTTGAGAATTTTGGTAAAGTAGAGATTTTGTTAATTTTCCAAACAATACATACCTGTCTAGATAATATCAAGTAGAAGAGGCTCTATAAAAGATGAACCTAAGAGTGAAAACTCTGACAATGAGTTTCGGGCAAGACTCATGGTCTCCTTTTACACGAAAATGGGTCTTGCTTCACTCTTGGTTACGAAAATCCCGGGGGATATACTTAATAAAATTCACATTGTCTTTACAAACCATTATGAAGGATTTAAGATTTAATACTTATTAAAAGAAAACATTTTTTTATTATGGATTATATGTATAAAATTTTCAATTTATGTTAGGTATTTTACTAGTTTCGAATTATGTATTGTGATTCATAAACTAATCTAGTGTATTCCATTGTATAGAATTGGCACCTAGTCGAATGAATGGAAACTATATCAATAAACGTAATCCATGAAGGGATTTCCCTCCTACATGGGATAATTATATTGGAGATGGAGATGAAATTGGTGCTGGTGAGCTTATAACCATATTCGGATAACTTAATCAGGTTATGAAGAATAACATTACCCATATGGATCACCCTGATCCACAATGCATATGATCAATGTTAGACTGATTAATTAGAAAACAACCACCAAAATTAAATGGGACTAAAAAATCATTTTTAGCTGAGTAATGGATAAGTTCCTTAGAAAAATATTTCATGCTTTGGGGAGTAGCAAAAGGGAAAAGGTTGTCATTATAGTTTATCGTATCATTGGAGATGTAGATCAATGGTGGTTGATAAATCCAATAACAAAGGAGGATGAATAAGTACCAAATATGGAATGGATGGAGTTTAAAGATATTTTCTTATAAAAATACATTCCTCATGAACATAGTTCTGATATAGAAAGACAATTTCTGAGTACAATGAAAAATCAGAATGAGAATGTCGCAAAGTATGAGGCTAACTTTACAAGTTTAGAAAGGCATGCTACAGATTATATACGTAACCCAAAGAGTAAGATAGATCGATTCTATGATAGTT
Organism: Viscum album; assembly: GCA_963277665.1. Lineage (NCBI taxonomy): Eukaryota > Viridiplantae > Streptophyta > Magnoliopsida > Santalales > Viscaceae > Viscum > Viscum album. Next base: position 1,493,202,032 of record OY728151.1, on the reverse strand, counting down.
TAAAACCATTTCTCCGTTGATAATTGGTCTCATAATCCTTCTCATCATACGAAGATATAGTCTCATATTCTATCAAGACAGAAATGGAATTCTATATGTCTTAAAACTTTTAATAAAAGCAATGGAATAAAAGACTTGCGGGACACTATGGAAATGAAAATAAGGGGAATAAGGGAAAAGCTGAATTTTCATCCTGTAATAAATGTGGGAAGAAAGACCCAGGTATTTTCCTAGATGGAATGGATGTTTGTTACAAGTGTGGTGAAAAAGGGAACCAAGAAAGTGATTGAAATGGAAAGAAAGAGGATGTCAATGATGAATTCTACAACTTTATAGAAAAGGGGAATTGTGAAAATTAATTTCATAAGCACTAAAGAAACTTACCTTAGAAAAGTCCAAGGGAGAAATGCCAATCTTATGCGACCACAACTACTTAGTTTGATGTTCCTAATGACGTGGTGGTAAGTACTTTAATTGCTTCCACAAAGTTAGGCAATGCATTATTTGATTCTGGATCATTGCATTCTTTCATATCTTCTGAGTTTTCCAAGAAAATTACATATTTCCAATTTGACTTAACAAGGGAGTTGTCAGTCAAAAATATTAAGGTAAGTATCATAGAGACAATGTTTTGTCAATCAGTTACCATTATCGTATATAAATGTTCTTAATATGCTGATCTTATTACCATACTCAAGATTTAATTTGATATAATCCTCAACATGGAATGTCTATCATATCATGATGCAAAAAATTATTCTAATAAGAAGGAGGTTACAATTTTTGATGAGGATAAGGAATACAATATATTTAATGCAGAAACATCGCCATCAGATTCTTATCTAGATCCACCCCCAGTAGCTCTACTAAATTCAATTATTAGGATGGAAGGGAGTGAAATAAAAATGGGTCAGTAATAGAATTTACAAATAGGGGATGTGCCTATTTTTAAAGAATATTTTGATTTGATTCCAGAGGATTTACCTAGACATCCTATATAATGATAAATTAATTTTTCTATTGATTTTATTCCTGTTTCAAGGGCCATATCGAAGACCCTTTATAGAATTTGCATTGTAGAATTAGTGGAGATAAATTAACAACTAGATTAGTTGAGTAATAATGTATTTAATCTCCCTAGTGATTCTCCATGGGTAGCCAATGTTATTTTTGTTATCAATAAAGATAGATCTATGAGGTTGTGCATTGACTACAGGGAGATCATTGCAATAACAATAAAGAAAAACTATACCCTACATCGCATTGATGATTTATTCGATGAACTTCATAGAGCTCAATATTTTTCAAAGATTGACCTTTGATGTAGATATCATTAGTTTCTCTTGAATAAGGAAGACATTCCTAAGACAGCATTTCGTACAAGTTATGGGACTTTCACATTTACAGTAATGTATTTTGGACTCACTAATGCACCCTCTATTTTCACAGATCTAATGAATAGAATTTTCAGGGAATATCCTGAAGACTTTGTAGTGTAATTTATTGATGATATCTTGGCATACTCTAAAATATATGAATATCGTGGGAATAAAATTATCACTATTCTAAAGACTCTTATAAGAAATGATTATTATGGGAAGTTCATCAAGTGTGAATTATAGCTTCAGGAGATTTCTTTTCATGGCCATATTTTCTCTAAGGATGGAATCTATCTTGGTCCTTCAAAGAAAAAGAAAATCCCAGAATGGCTAGAACCGATGAGTATAACTAAGGTACGCAGTTTTATTGGTATAGCAGGTTATTATCGTTGTTTGGTCCAGAATTTTCCCCGATTGGCTAATCCATTATCCAAGATCAAACGTAAAGGGGATAAATTTGTTTGGACAAAAGATTATGAAGAATTCTTTGGGGAATTGAAGATAAGATTATTCAATTCTCCTATATTGACTCTTCTATAGGTAAATGGTGGGTTTTATATTTATAGTGATGCTTCAAAGAAAGGATTGGGTTGTGTCCTTATACAGAATGATATGGTTATTGCCTATGCATCACGGTAGCTAAAAATTCATGAACAAAACTATCATACTCATGATATTGAGTTATCAGCTGTAATATTTTCTCTGAATATACAGATACACTATCTCTATAGTTAAAATGTGATATTTATATTGATCATAAGAGTTTGAAGTATATATTTTATCACAAATAGAACTCAACATGAGGAAAAGGAGATGGCTCGAACTACTCAAGGATTACTATTTTACAATAAACTACCACCCAGGGATGACAAATAAGGTGGTTGATGCTTTGAGTAGAAAGGATCATGGATTTCTAAATAACATGAGTCTTGAAAAGTATCCAATATACATGGATCTTGTAAAGATAGATATGGGAATAATAATGGAATGTGAAACATCATTACTTTTTCAAATGGTTTCCAGACTATCTTTACTAGAAAGGATAAAAAATTCTCATACTGGTGATGAATATATTCGAAAGAAAATTAAAGCTGTGAATGATGGGAGATTGATTGACTTCGTATATGAAGATGGAATTTTGAAATTTGGGAAGATACTTTGTGGTCCAAACATACCTGATCTAAAAATGGAATTTTTGGATGATTACCATAGCTTCAATTTCTCTATACACCATGGTCGCAATAAAATTTATAGAGATTTGAAGGAACATTTTTTATGGGACAGCATGAAGAGAATGATTTCTTATTATGTGTCAAGATGTATGATTTGTCAACAGGTGATGTTTGGAAGACAACATGCTAGGGGATTCATGAAACCTCTTCCCATACCTGAGTGGAAATGGGATGATATTATAATGGTTTTTTCAGGGGGAAACCAAAGAATCCTAGAAGAAATGATCCAATTTGGGTCATTTTTTATCTTCTTACCAAGTTAGCACATTTTCATACTGTAATATAAGATTTAACACTTTAACGTTTAGAAAGACTATATATTAATGACATTGTAAGACTTCATGGAGTACCCCTATTGATTTTTTCGGATCATGATCCCCGTTTTACATTAAGATTATGGAGAAGTATTTAGAAGGTAGTGGATACTGAACATCATTTGATCACTTCCTACCAACCTTAAACTAATGTCCAATTATAACAAACTATTAAAACATTATAAGAAATGTTGAGATATTTCTCACGTGACTTTCAAGGTACGTGGGATCAATATTTACCTTGGGTATAATTTTCTTATAACAATAGCTTCTATTCGAGTATTCAGATGGCACCAACTTAAGCATTATATAGAAAGAGATGCCGCACACCAACATGTTGGGATGATGTTGGTGAAAGAAAACTCGTTGGCCCAGAACTTGTTGAGGAAACAATGGAAAAGGTGAATATTATCCAAACCCACATCAAAGCATCTCAAAGTAATAAAAATATCTATGCTGATAACTGAATGAAGGATTCGTAATTTTGTAGTAGGTGATTATGTTTTCTTAAAGCTATCTCTATGGAAGGGTGTAATAAAATTCGGAAGGAAGGGTAAATTAAGTCCCAGGTACATTGGACCTTTCTAAATTATAAAATGAATTGGAGTTGTATCTTACCATTTGGAAATGCCTCTATGTCTCTCCAAAGTTCCTGATGTGTTTCATGTATCACTATAGAGAAAATACATGATTTGCCCAATTCAAGTACTCACCTGTAATGAAATAGAAATGGACCCTGGTTTGTCTTATTGTGAAGAGCCTGTCAATATTATTGATACCAGAGAACAAGTGTTGAGAAATCAGATGAATCGTCCGGTAAATGTTCTATGGAGAAACTATAAGATCGAATAGGTAATGTGGGAAACCGAGAAACTTATGATGAATATCCACACAAATATATTTTTATAGTAGTATTCCCAAAATTTTGAGGATGAAATTATTTGAGGGAGGGAAGAGTGTAGCACCCCATGCTTCCACGTTATGCTTCTCTTTTAATAATATAATATCTTGCGATTTACACAACTTCGAGTTCTAGAACACCACTAGAAATCAAACTAGCCGTTACGAATTGTAATACCCAATTTTTAAAATTTTATAAATTTATTTTTTCAAAATGGACTTCATTTATGGATTCGGAATATCAAAATTATCTTAGAGTGTTTTTTGGTATTTTTCTGAAAAAATTCAATTTTTGTTGAATAGTGGAAAACACTGCTTTATTATTTAAAACATACATTTTATTTAAATAATTATTTATTTTAGTTAAATTTATTTTAGGCCAAAATAGATTCGAAATACAAATATATATTCCATGTAATTCATTGGAATCATTTTACAATAAAATTAGTTTTATAAAATTTTATTAAACATTTTAACGTCCTTTACCCAACTTCTTGGCACAATTGCAAATTGGCATAAAAAGTAATTTTACCGCTTCTATGAATTAAATTTCAAAAATCTAAGAGGCACAGTTGACAATAGTAAGTAAAATTTGGTTCAATTGGATGAAAATAATTTTTGGTCAATAGTAACTTTTGAATTTTATTTACCATGGTTAAAAGTAAATAGGGTAATTAAAGGAAAAAATGATATTATAATTACTATAACACATGTCTTAATTCTATTGGATAAGTTTTTTCGGAAAAAATTAACCTTAGTAACATAATTGTTTCCTATTTTAATAGCATCGATTAGATTAGGACATTTATTATTATTTTATTTAAATAATAGTTAAATATTTTAAAATATAATTTTCAAAAATAAATAATATTTAATATAGATTTATGCATAAGATAAATTGTTCTTTAAAGATTCATTATAAAGATAAAAATATTTCCTACATAATGGTATTTTATTTATAATTTTTAGACATTAAATAATTAAATTTATTTATGACACAATGATGATTCGGTAATTGCCTTATTAATTAATCATTAAAATAATTGATATTATAAATATCCAAATAAATGTAAATTGACACTTTTTGTAACAACCGGGTCTTGGTGACAGCACAGCCACCCCACCTTAACATGGTCGTCAGGTCCTGGACCACTAAGTACAACAGGTTGCCCCGCAGACACGTGGGGCCCACCCTAGGGTCCACCCACATGCCTGAACGGGTCATCTGACTAATGATTGTCCCCACAGTCCGACACTTTCCTTTCCGGTGTTCTTTTTCCTCACTCACACACACCCTGAGAAACATTCCAGAAGGTCACCCATCTTGATCACTAATCTAGGCCAAGCACGCTTAACTATGGATTTCTAATCAGTCAGGCTCTCGAAAAGGAAGGTGCACCTTGTTGACATGAGTCATATCATTTAGTCATTTAACCCTTTATCATTTGGGGATGTTACAATCACCCCCCCTTTAGAGCACAACTCCCTCATTGTGGGCACTACATCTCAACCCAGGCAGTCCACTATGCACTTAAGGCTGGGTTCCTCCTCTGATACCAAATGTAACAACCCAGACCCGGCCAGCCACCCGAACAGTGTCGAACGGGTCGGGTGTCACTACCTTAGGCACACCTCCCCTGAACACCAAAGGCTGCCGACTAGCAGCGAGGGTCTGAATAGGTATAGTGGGGAGGCTATACCCTCTAGGAGGATTTAAAGACCCATAAAATTCAAGGAAATTTTTTTCTTAATTTCCTTCGGAATTTTACAAGAACGCAGTTTCTGACGGAACCTGATTCCAAAGCCCGGTGTGCCTGGAATCATTTTCAGAAGTTTGGCTCGGGTACGTTTAGTGAACGAACGAGTGAGTTTTTCTAACTTTTGAACCAGTGCTCAGAATCGAATTATGATGGAACCGATGGAATCGCAGCACCGGTATTTGCATAGAAACACCATTTCCGGAGTTGCGTTTGCTCGGGTGTGGTTTTTAATTTCTGGGGTTAAGTTAAGAAATAAAATAAAGTGGTGAGACACCTTTATTTTATTTCACTTCAGCCACTTAAAGCCACTTATACTAAGTTGAAGCGGATAGGGTTGAACCCAAAATATCCTACCCACTTGGTAGGATATTTGTGAGGTGGGGCCCGCACGAGCCCCACCGTTTCTTTTCCTCTAAGTAACACACCCGTGAAAACCTCTTTTAAATGAAATTCAACCAGTGCACATTCTTAAATTCTTAACGCCCCTATTAATTGAGATGTTAAGTCGTTACCATTAATTCATCGAATTAATGGTTCGTTTCTTAACTTTGAATTTCAAATTGTTGGCATAAGAATAAAATAAGACCAACACATGTTTTTCTTGGGTGTGGCTTGTTGAGAGGATTTGGAGAAACTCTATCTTCATCCTCCTTCACGAAGAATGCGAAGAACGCATCATCGTCGACGAAGAACACCGGCCTTCGACGAAAGGCGACGAAGAACGCCGAACCCTCGGAGATCAACGATGTAATGTCGTGTACCGCGATGCCAACGATTCTCCTTCTGCGATGTTCTTCTACGGCGTTCCTTCCCCGCGACAACCTTCAATCAACAACCGATTGAGGTACGGGATTGATGTTCTTTTATTTTTCCATTGTGAATTATATCCTTAACATGGGTTTAATTAGTGAAACTAAATCTGTGTGTTTATAACCCATGGTGATCGTCAACGCGATGCAGTGTACCGCGACGACACCGACAACCCTTCCGCGACGCGACGATCCTCTTCTACCGCGACGGTCAATTCCGCGACGAACTCACGTTCGATGACAACGTTGAGGTAGGGGTTTGATTCATTTAAATCTTTGTGATTTATACCTGCGGCGTACAATTAAATATTTGTTGTGAGACTTGTAAAACCTCTAACGCGGTGGGTGCGGACCAACGAACAAGTCCAAACCCACCGCCCTTTTCGTTCTTGGTGTGCGGAATGGAAGATGATGAAAAAACAAGCTGCACGGGTGATGTAAGGTCCTCGTAGTGAAGGAAGGACCCCAGGAGGGCCTTTGGCGAAGACGACATGGAATTCCGACCACCGGAACTCGTCCGGTGGTCCACGGAACAACCCGTCGGCGTGCCGCGCTGGCACGGAGGCACCGGCAGCGGGAGGCGGCGGTGCCCGGCACGCCGCCGGGAAGAACCACCGCGGCAGTAGCCGTGGCAGCGGACGCAGTCCTGCGACCGCGCAGGACCTGAGGGGGACGGGACGCGGCAGCCCGGCCACGTTCTCTAGCAAGGGCGGCCCCACTCAGGGTCGCGGTTCCCTCACGCGGGGGCAGCACGCCCCCCGCTCCGCTCGGCCGTAACCGGCCGAGCCGACCCGCCTGGCGACCGGGCCTCGCCCGCGCCGGCCGGGCCGGGCCACCCATGTCGGGTCGCGCCGCGCCGGCCGGGTCGGACCCGGACCCGGGTCCGGTCGCCCGGTTCGGGCCCCCCCAGGGGGGTTGGGCCGGGTCGGTCCGGGCCCATACCCCCCGTTTACGGACCATTTCGGTCTTTTGGTCATAACATCAGCTACGGGCCTCCGATCGACGCACCGTCGGCGGCGATGAGATCCTTGGATCGAGACGGTCGTGTCGGTATATTGCACTCAAGGTTTTGGAGTACTTTGGGTTTGGCCGGGTTGGTTCGTACACGAAACTAAACGGACCCTCAGAGCGGAAACGCTTATAACTTGAGCTCTGGACGTCCGATTGACATGATGTCAGCTTTGTTGGATTCCTCTAAGTGAAATGGATCTTTTGGCTTACTCCGCCTGAGGTTTGGATGCAGGTGGAGTACGGTCGGGTTGGTCTTTCATTAAAAACCAACCGGGCCCCTGGAATGAAAAAGCCAATAACTCTCAGACCGGGCGTCCGATTGACGCGCCGTCTGCGACGTTGAGTTCCTGTTGACGATATGGAAATTTTGGATACATCAACTCCGGACTTTGTATCAGTTGATGTATCAGCCTCTCGGCTCATGGAGTGGACCCTCCCGAACATGCTTGCTGTGTGTGAGAACCCTAGAGCTGGCTGCGACTATGACGACGATGACTGTACAGAGATCCTCAGTGGATTCGATAGTGAGGACTACAACACTCAGCGATCCTACGTGGATCAGTGCTACAGATCCTATGTGGGTCCGATCCTGTGTGGGTCAGCGCTCAGTGGTCCTGTGTGGGCCAATGCCTACAAATCCTGTGTGGGTCTGATCCTGTGTGGGTCATTGCGGGGGTTAGTTACCTATCGATCCTTTGTGGGTCAGATACTTTGTGGGTCATTACGGGGGTTAGTTAACTATTGATCCTCTGTGGGTCATTGTGGGGGTTAGTTACCTATCGATCTTTTGTGGGTCATTGTGGGGGTTAGTTACTTATCGATCCTTTGTGGGTCATTGCGGGGGTTAGTACTTATCGATCCTTTGTGGGTCCGATGGCTTAGATTAATCAGTGGAAATATCTGATCATCTCTATCTTCATACAAAGAAGTATACCGGTGTGAGATGAATCCTGTTTTTCATTCCTATGTGGATTGTGTTGTGCAATCCTGTGTGGATATACGTTTTTATTTCCTGTGTGGACTGGGTTGTACTTGGGCTTGGATGTTGGAGCCGAACGAGAATTGATGACTTAGGTATATTTATGGGAATATACCTAAGCAGTGTTGGATGTTACTTCGTGATTGTATCTTTCCTTTGTGGATTATCCTTTGTGGATTCTGAGAGACCTTCGGGGGTCTCGGGGTCCCTACTGAGTAGCTTATACTCACCCATGCATGGGCTATATAATGACCCGCACTTATTTCATACATAATCTTGAATTTATTTAAGAAAACACGTCATTATACATTGAGGATCTTTTCACATTTTGAGCTTTAGAGAATTAAGACAAAACATTCGTAACATTACCCATTGTTACATAGTGGATACCATAAAATCAGTTTCCATTATCCTCAGAATATAAAACATTAAATCACAAAACAAGACTCCTTGACAATTCTTCAACATTTAACATGTCTTCCTTCCTTTTATTACTCATCAATAACCTGTGAAAAATCATTTAAAAACTTTGTATGAGCACAAAATCTCAGTAAGGTATGAAAAAGAGGGAAAAATCACATTAGTCCATGAATACGCATGACGTATGAAAACATTTTCAAAAGACATGATTTCCACCCATAAAATCTTACTTAGCGTACCATGAGATTTACACAAGATCCACACAAACATAATTATAACCATAGAGGTATATTGGGGCATTACTTACATAATCTTGTAACCATCTTTGCTACCTTAAAATTTGTAACCCTCACGGCTACCATACTTTGTGTAACCATCACAGTTACACTTGGAGTAACCATACGGCCGACCTCCAACTTACTCATACCCAATGAATTGGAGGGAAATATAGGTCCCACCCTTCATCATAAACAATTCCCAATAACCAAAACATAATCATACAACATAAACAATAGCATAAAAACATACCTTTTGAATCTTATAAAACAGAATTTTAAAAGAGGATTTTAGAAGAAAAGTCCCTTATAAACATCATATACTTGAAGTGAGACTTAATAGAGTGGATGGAATATGTATATACTCTGTAAATACACATAATTAAACATAATATAAACAGAACCCATCACACAAACAATTTAAATAGCACATAAATTATAAAGTAGAAGGTTAACCCAAAGAATGGAAATCGGGTTAAGAATTCCCTTACCTTGGGCTTGTATTACTTCAAAATTGTTTAAACCTCCTGTATAATGGTTAAAAGAGTGTTATTAGTACTTTAAAGAAACATGTTCATGTTTATAACATCTTACATGGTCATTTCATAACCTCATTTCACCCCTTAATTGTTAGGATTTTGTTCCTTGCATTATTTTGGGTGAGTTCTTTTGTGATTTTCACAATCGGTTCATGATGAATCATTCTTGTTGATTGGAAGTGAAACTCCAGAATTGGAATGGATTAGTATTTACATAATTCCAGTACCATAAATTATACCATTTATCACTTTGGTGCTTTATATGATGATGATTTATAAGTTAATACATTAATTATGTTCGTTTAGATAATTTAAGTGGTTCTTTGATAATTACAATTTCATTTAGTCTTATAAGTTTGAATCGTGAGTAAAAAAGAATTCCAGAACCTTATATGATTCATAAAACATATATTATAACCTGGTTCAACCATATAAATGGTTTCATGACCAGACTTGAAAGAATTAATGGAGATTGAAAATACATTGTCCATGATATCGGTAATTCGACACAAATGGACAATGTTTTTTTGATTCTTTAAATAAGTGAGAGAGGATAGGAATAATGATTTGTAATTTTCCATAAACATGACAACATCCAGAATATACATGATTCTGGAGATTTCATGCCTCTTGGATAAGAGGGGGTGAAGAACGAAGAGAAGGGAATCTTGAAATGAAGAAAACATGAGAAATTTCTTACAAAAAATTCGGCAGCCTAACGGCGCCTCTTAAAATTTCATAAAAACAAGATTGATGAGAGGAATGGAATATCTCATCAATCATACAAAATTTGGACAGTAAGGGGAAATATTAAACGAAATATCCCAACAAAAGACAAAGGGAAAGGAAGAGAATAACATAAAATGGAAGGAAAGAATGAAAATGAAAGAGGATGTTTACCTCTTGATCTCTTCTCCTTGAGATCCTTCTTAAGGGCTTTGATTTTGGTCTTTTGGTGAGACCAGCAGCTCTAGGACGTGGGGAAGTAGATTGGGGAGGGAATTTGGCAGAAATTAGACAATGCTCAAGGCTTGAGAGGTGTGAGAGGAAGAGGGGAGTGAGGGTGATATTTATAGTGGAGGAGGGGAGGTATTTTAGATTATTTTAATTATTATTATAATATTTTTATCAAGACTATGAATAATCTCAAATCAAGTGGCCCTAAATAGTGTTAATATCATGTGATTTCGAAGCAAGTGGCCTTGCATCACTTATGATGTCATAAATAGTGCATTTTTACTGATAAATTGATTATACGGTATTTTATCGTATTTCACTATTCACTGAAAATTCAAGAGTTTCAGAAAAATACCAAAAATTTACCCCTACCATTTTTCAACGTGTAGAATTCAAAAGTGAAATCCATTTTTCAAAAATAATTTTCTAAATATTATTAATTTAATTTTTAAATAAGGTCACAGTTAATTCAAAAAAACACAATATTGAAGTGCAATAGTTTTATGTGACATTGGAAAATTAATTAAGATCCCATTATCCTATTGCCATGGGAAAATAAAATAATATTATTATTTACTATTCATGAGGTCATATCACTATTCATATTACTATTCATAAGGGAATGTTACTATTCACCAAAAAAACAAGTTTGTTCCATCAGACTCTAAATAACATACTGAAAACAATTGTAGATGACAGATTCTTGAAATTCAAAACATAGAAGAAATAAAATTATGTTTAAAGGATACTTATAAATATATACCTTAAACAAAATTTCAAGCATTTTCAATTTATTTTTAGAAAACCTTGGGATGTTACATTATCCCCACCTTCTTGAAATTGCGTCCTCGCAATTTTTATTTACTTATTAAACAACTGAGGGTATTTTTCCCTCATGGCATTTTCAGACTCCCATGTTGCTTCTTCAACCATGTGGTTTCTCCACAAAACCTTTACCTGGTGGATTACCTTATTCCGCAATACCTGTTCTCTTCGATCAAGAATCTGAACCGGTTTTTCTTCATAAGAAAGGTTCTCTGCTAGCTGAACTGCTTCCGGCCTCAAGATATGTGATGAATCTGGAACATACTTTCTCAACATCGAAACATGAAAAACATTGTGTACCTGAAACAAGCTCGGAGGCAAAGCTACACGGTACGCAACTGTTCCAACATTATCCAAGATTTCAAAAGGACCGATGAACCGTGGACTTAGTTTCCCTTTCTTGCCGAAACGCATCAGACTTTTCCAAGGAGATATTTTAAGGAAAACATGGTCACCTACCTTGAAAGAGAAGTCTTTCCTTCTGTTATCTGCATAACGTTTCTGCCTGCTCTGAGCTGTCCTCATGTGTTGCTGGATCATCCTCACTTTCTCAGCCACTTCATCTACTAATTCTGGCCCCATCAACTTTCTTTCACCGAATTCATCCCAAAATGCAGGAGTCTGACACCGCTTTCCATACAAGGCCTCAAAAGGTGCCATCTGAATACTGGAATAGAAACTGTTATTATAAGAAAACACAACTAGTGAAAGATGTTGATCCCAACTTCCCTGATAGTCTATTGAACATGCTCGAAGAATATCCTCCAAAGTTTGAATCGTTCGTTCTGACTGCCCATCTGATTGAGGATGAAAAGCTGTACTGAAATTCAACTTTGTGCCCAAGGACTTGTAAAGTCCCTTCCAAAATTTAGAAGTGAACCTGGGATCTCGGTCAGACACAATGGAAAGAGGAACTCCATGTAACCTGAAAATCTCTTTGAGGTACAATCGAGAAAGCTGATCTAATTTTATTGTATCTCGAATAGAAAGAAAATGAGCAGACTTTGTTAGCCGATCAACAATAACCCATATCGCATTGTTACCTCGAGAAGTCTTTGGTAGTCCCACCACAAAATCCATGGATATATTCTCCCATTTCCATTCTGGCACCGGCAAATGCTGAAGCATCCCCTTCGGTAACTGTCGCTCTTCTTTAACCTGCTAACATGTCAAACATTTCATTGTAAAATCAGCAATATCTCTTTTCATCCCATTCCACCAGTAATACTCCCGAAGGTCTCTGTACATCTTAGTACTTCCAGGATAAACAGAAAATGGAGAACTATGAGCTTCACACAATAATTCTTTCTTCAGCTGGGAATCACAAGGCACACACAACCTTTTTCCAAGCCTTAAAACACAATCTTTATCAAGATTAAATTCTGGAAACTTACCCATTTTAACCAATTCTACCTTTTTCTATAGCTCACGGTCTTCCCTCTGCACTTTCATAATTCTGTCTGACAACGAAGACTGCACTTAAACCTGAAACAAAACAGATATATTCCCTGCACCAACAACTTCTAAGCCAAAATTTATCAAATCATTAATCAAGGGATCACGTTCCAAACGTAGCGTGGTTAATGATGCATGATTTTTCCGACTTAAGGCATCCGCAACTTTGTTTTCTTTTCCAGGATGGTAATTAATCATGCAGTCATACTTCTTTATCAGTTCTAGCCATCTTCTCTACCTCATGTTTAATTCCTTCTGAGTGAATATATACTTAAGACTTTTATGGTCAGTATATATTTGGCATTTGGTTCCGTATAGATGATGCCTCCATATTTTCAAAGAAAAAACCACAACTGCCAATTCCAAATCATGTGTGGGATAATTCATCTCATGAGGTTTAAGTTGTCTCGAAGCATAGGCAATTACCTGATCATTCTACATCAAAACACAACCAAGTCCCTTAAAAGAAGCATCACTGTAGATGACAAACTCACCATTCCGGGAAGGTAAGGCCAAAACTGGAGCATTCACCAATCTCTTCTTTAGTTCCTGAAAACAAACATCACATTCTTCTGTCCAAACAAATTTAACCCCTTTCCGTGTTAACTTAGTTATTGGGCTAGATAACCGTGCAAATTTCTTAACAAAGCGTCGGTAATAACTTGCTAAGCCCAGAAAACTACGAATCTCTGTAACATTTGTGGGTCTTGGCCATTCATCAACTACTTTTGTTTTGGAAGGATCAACTGTTATTCCATCCTTATTTACAATGTGCCCAAGAAAAGAAATCTGTTGCAACCAAAAATCACACTTGCTGAATTTTCCATATAGTTTCTTTTCTTTTAATGTTTTTAAAACAACCCTTAGATGTTTTTCATGCTCCTCTTTATTTTTATAAAAAACCAGAATTTCATCAATAAATACAACCACAAACTTATCCAAGAACTCATGAAATACTCTATTCATAAGATTCATGAATACAGTAGGTGCATTATTTAACCCAAATGGCATAACAACAAATTCATAATGCCCATATCTAGTACGAAAGGATGTTTTCGGGATGTCATCCTCCTTCACCTTCAGCTGATGGTATCCATATCTCAAGTCAATCTTGGAAAAGTACTGAGCTCCCTGGAGCTGATCAAACAAGTCATCAATATGAGGCAAAGGATACTTGTTTTTAACAGTGATGTTATTCAAAGCTCTATAATAAATACAAAGTCTCATGGAACCATCTTTCTTTTTAACAAACAAAACAGGGGATCCCCATAGTGAAGTACTGGGACGAATGAAGCCTTTGACAAGAAAATCCGGCAACTGATTTTTCAATTCAAGAAGTTCTATTGGAGCCATACGATATGGGGGTTTTGAAATTGGCTTAGCATCAGGAACTAAGTCAATTGTGAATTCGACTTCTCGTTTAGGAATGACATTGGGTAACTCCTCAGGAAAAACATCAAGGTATTCATTTACCACCGGCACATCATTGATTTGAATAGTTCCCTTGTTTTCAACAATATGAGCCAGATAACTTTCATTTCCATCATTCAGTAGTTTCTCAGCTTCTTGATATGTTATCAATTGTATGGGTTCATTCTTGTATACAAACTGAAACTCTTTCTGAAAAACAACTTCTTTAGCTCTACAGTCAATCTTAGCATGATAATCAGAAATCCAGTCCATCCCCAGAATAACTTCAAACTCGACTAAGGGTAAAACAACAAGGTTTGCAGGTAAAGTCTTTCCACATACCACAATAGAAATATTCTTATAATTCCTCTTTGCTATAACATTTCCCCCTGGTGTTTTAACAACAAGTTCAGGTATCATTTGTTGAGGTGATATTTCCAAGTCACTAGAAAATTTCTCAGAGATGAAGGAATGTGTAGACCCCGTATCAAACAAAACTTTAGCAAAATCTGAGTGAACAAACAAAGTACCTGATACAACTTCATTGGATGGCCCAACATCTGCTGACGTAGTCGCAAAGGATCTCACTACACCTTTCTGCTTGTAGTCTGGCTTCTTTGCATCATTTGGATCCCTCTTTGGACAGGCATTTGCATAGTGACCCATCTCACCACATTTAAAACACTTTACAGTTTTCTTATCAAGATTAGTTTTTGGATCATTTTCATTGCAATCTCGGGCCATATGTCCAAACTTACCACATTTAAAACACTTCCCAGTTTTGATAAGACATTCCCCAGGGTGCTTCTTTCCACACTTTTCACAAACTGGAAACCGTATCTTCTTACCATCAGATTTCATTGGTTGATTCTTACCCATTGCTTTTCAATTTGACCTCTTCTTCCCTTTGTTTCCAAATTGCATGTGATCGTCAGCAAACTCCATCTCTACCCTCTCAGCACATCGGACAAGTTTCTCGTAACTTTTGAATTCACGGGAGGCCAACGCCCTTCGATACCTTGGCTTCAATCCTGAGTAAAAGAGGTTGATTTTGCTATCGAGATCTAGAATAAGATTTGGAGCATACCTCGCCAGTCGGGTGAAGTTCGCCTCATACATAGCCACTGAATCTTCCTCCTTTTGTTTCGGTTCAAGGAATTGTTTCTCCATTCTAAGTCGCACCACCTTAGGAAAATATTTTTCAAGAAAAAGACTTTTAAATTCATCCCATACTAAGGCATCAAAATCCTCTCTACCCCTGATATTCCTTACCATTGACCACCACTGATCAGCTTCCACTTCAAAACGATAAATGGAAGGACTTACCTTTTGATTGTCTGAACATCCCATAACATCAAATATCTTTTCAAGGGCTTTAATCCATCCTTCTGCTGCCACTGGGTCAGAAGATCCACTGAATGCAGGAGGATGTTGTCTCATAAAATGTTCCAACACTGTCATGTTCCGTTGGGGTACTTCTATTTGTCCTCTTGCATGGATGCCACCACCATTTATTGCCTGTGTTAGCTGAGCCATTACTGTCACAAACTGCTCGGTTCCAATCCCTACCATTCCGGGGTGTTGATCAGGAAGGATGTCATTCTGTCGGTGCCTATCCTCTTCAGCATCCATGTTCCTTCTACGGACAACCATTCTAAACAAACATTTCTTAGATGAAGCAACATGGTAATATTTAAATTCTATAACAAATTAAACATAGGGTGAGAATTATTTATGGTATTCTATTAGCATCACCTTAACCCCTAATGTTATCTAAACCATCCTTTGATACCAACTATAAGGACCCGCACTTATTTCATACATAATCTTGAATTTATTTAAGAAAACACGTCATTATACATTGAGGATCTTTTCAAGTTTAGAGCTTTAGAGAATTAAGACAAAACATTCGTAACATTACACATTGTTACATAGTGGATACCATAAAATCAGTTTCCATTATCCTCAGAATATAAAACATTAAATCACAAAACAAGACTCCTTGAAAATTCTTCAACATTTAACATGTCTTCCTTCCTTGTATTACTCATCATTAACCTGTGAAAAATCATTTAAAAACTTGGTATGAGCACAAAAGCTCAGTAAGGTATGAAAAAGAGGGAAAACTCACATTAGTCCATGAATACGCATGACGTATGAAAACATTTTCAAAAGACATGCTTTCCACCCATAAAATCTTACTTAGCGTACCATGAGATTTACACAAGATCCACACAAAAATAATTATAACCATAGAGGTATATTGGGGCATTACTTACATAATCTTGTAACCATCTTGGCTACCTTAAAATTTGTAACCCTCACGGCTACCTTACTTTGTGTAACCATCACAGTTACACTTGGAGTAACCATACAGCCGACCTCCAACTTACTCATACCCAATTCATTGGAGGGAAATATAGGTCCCACCCTTCATCATAAACAATTCCCAATAACCAAAACATAATTATACAACATAAACAATAGCATAAAAACATACCTTTTGAATCTTATAAAACAGAATTTTAAAAGAGGATTTTAGAAGAAAAGTCCCTTATAAACATCATATACTTGAAGTGAGACTTAATAGAGTGGATGGAATATGTATATACTCTGTAAATACACATAATTAAACATAATATAAACAGAACCCATCACACAAACAATTTAAATAGCACATAAATTATAAAGTAGAAGGTTAACCAAAAGAATGGAAATCGGGTTAAGAATTCCCTTACCTTGGGCTTGTATTACTTCAAAATTGTTTAAACCTCCTGTATAATGGTTAAAAAGTGTTATTAGTACTTTACAGAAACATGTTCATGTTTATAACATCTTACATGGTCATTTCATAACCTCATTTCACCCCTTAATTGTTAGGATTTTGTTCCTTGCATTATTTTGGGTGAGTTCTTTTGTGATTTTCACAATCGGTTCATGATGAATCTTTCTTGTTGATTGGAAGTGAAACTCCAGAATTGGAATGGATTAGTATTTACATAATTCCAGTACCATAAATTATACCATTTATCACTTTGGTGCTTTATATGATGATGATTTATAAGTTAAAACATTAATTATGTTCGTTTAGATAATTTAAGTGGTTCTTTGATAATTACAATTTCATTTAGTCTTATAATTTTGAATCATGAGTACAAAAGAATTCCAGAACCTTATATGATTCATAAAACATATATTATAACCTGGTTCAACCATATAAATGGTTTCATGACCAGACTTGAAAGAATTAATGTATATTGAAAATACATCGTCCATGATATCGGTAATTCGACACAAATGGACAATGTTTTTTTGATTCTTTAAATAAGTGAGAGAGGAGAGGAATAATGATTTGTAATTTTCCATAAACATGACAAAATCAAGAATATACATGATTCTGGAGATTTCATGCCTCTTGTATAAGAGGGGGTGAAGAACGAAGAGAAGGGAATCTTGAAATGAAGAAAACATGAGAAATTTCTTACAAAAAATTCGGCAGCCTAACGGCACCTCTTAAAATTTCATAAAAACAAGATTGATGAGAGGAATGGAATATATCATCAATCATACAAAATTTGGACAGTAAGGGGAAATATTAAACGAAATATCCCAACAAAAGACAAAGGGAATGGAAGAGAATAACATAAAATGGAAGGAATGAATGAAAATGAAAGAGGATGTTTACCTCTTGATCTCTTCTCCTTGAGATCCTTCTTAAGGGCTTTGATTTTGGTCTTTTGGTGAGACCAGCAGCTCTAGGACGTGGGGAAAAAGATTGGGGAGGGAATTTGGCAGAAATTAGACAATTCTCAAGGCTTGAGAGGTGTGAGAGGAAGAGGGGAGTGAGGGTGATATTTATAGTGGAGGAGGGGAGGTATTTTAGATTATTTTAATTATTATTATAATATTTTTATCAAGACTATGAATAATCTCAAATAAAGTGGCCCTAAATAGTGTTAATATCATATGATTTCGAAGCAAGTGTCCCTTCATCACTTATGATGTCATAAATAGTGCATTTTTACTGATAAATTGATTATACGGTATTTTATGGTATTTCACTATTCACTGAAAATTCAAGAGTTTCAGAAAAATACCAAAAATTTACCCCTACTATTTTTCGACGTGTAGAATTCAAAAGTGAAATCCATTTTTCAAAAATAAGTTTCTAAATATTATTAATTTAATTTTTAAATAAGGTCACATTTAATTCAAAAAATAACAATATTGAAGTGCAATAGTTTTATGTGACATTGGAAAATTAATTAAGATCCCATTATCCTATTGCCATGGGAAAATAAAATAATATTATTATTTACTATTCATGAGGTCATATCACTTTTCATATTACTATTCATAAGTGCATGTTACTATTCACCAAAAAAACAAGTTTGTTCCATCAGACTCTAAATAACATACTGAACACAATTGTAGATGACAGTTTCTTGAAATTCAAAACATAGAAGAAATAAAATTATGTTTAAAGGATACTTATAAATATATAACTTAATCAAAATTTCCATCATTTTCAATTTATTTTTAGAAAACCTTGGGATGTTACAGGCTATGCCCGCACTATATTGTGTTGGTTGCAGACAACGGACAGCGCTGATCATGGTTGAGGCTTGCGGAGCAGGACGGTACCTGGAGGTGGACCACTGGGCAGGACGTACTCGGAGTGGTCGGCTGGACCCGAGGAGCAGTGGAGGCTATCTGTACCCAACCTTCAGGTGGGAATTCCAGTGGATAGCTCGGCGTTGCGGCTTTACTTTTCAATTGATGTTTTCCCTTCCAGTTGTACTTTTATTTTAGTTTGGGTTTGTATACTGGCCCACTTACTTTTCTGCACTTACTGTTGTACTCAGTTTTTACTTAGTGTTTACTTATACTGCTTGCTTTCTCTGTGGTGTTTGTTTACTTTAAAAAGGAAATGCCTTCCCTTTTTACTGAGATTTACGCCTTGGTGCTAGTCGCCAGCCCCTGGCCTATGGAAGTCCGGCTTGGGGTAGTCACGGCACGGTCGCCGAGGACAGGTCGTGAAAAATTCGTATCAGAGGAGTTCGGTTCTACCGTAGAACTTTCAACTCTGATCTTTTCTATGTGAAGCAATAGTGTTAAAGCTTATTGGGTGTGGTTATCAGTTCGGGGAGTCCAGTGTTGGTGTGGCGGCTGACGTATCCGTACACCAGGACCATGACTTCTGATTTCTGACTTAATGCACAAAAACATTGATTGCATGTGTGTTTTAAGTTTTCATTGTGATTACTTTGTGTCAGCTCACCAGGTATACTGTTCTGACTGTGGCGCACCTGTTTCCTTTTCAGGATGGCCCCACGACGACATCCAGCTAGAGTTCCGAGAGTTGTGCGTGATGAGAGCCCACTGAGCGACGAGGCCTCGGAGCAGGGCCCTTTGACAGCAGAGGCACCGGTGGTACCTCTACCCGCCGAGCCACCGATGCTTCCAGCCCCAGCCGCTGACAATGCACATCACCTTAGTACACTACACGTGTTCCAGCGCCAGTGACCGCCCAGGTTCCGCGGGGAGAAGGACCCCTAGGAAGCTGAGGATTGGCTGGAGGCAGTGGTTCGAGTTTTCAGATTACTGAGGACACCAGCAGACCTCATGGTGATCCTTGCAGCGAGCCTACTGCACGCGGAAACAGGAAGATGGTGGTGCTTGATGCTCCAGGTGCATGACGAGGAATCTTTCCTCTGGACAGACTTTGAGAGCCTCTTCCGCTCAGAGTTCGTCCTGGCCACCCTCTGTGCGGTGCGCATGGAGGAGCTTCTTCAGCTGCGGCAGGACAGCTTGACGGTCGCCCAGTACTCGGCAAGATTTACCGATCTCTCGCGCTACTCGAATGACAACGCACGAGACCCATTTTTCTGGGCCCGAACCTTTGAGAAGGGATTGAGGCATGAGATCATGGCATCACTGATCTCCCTTAGCATTCCGACCCAGGCTGGAGTACTGGAGCGATACCTTTTGATCGAGAGCTTTCTTGCTGAGCCTTCTTCAGTAGCGAGACCTACCGCGGGGTGGCACGTAGCAGAGTCTTCTGCAGTAGGCTATCGACGGATGACTCATGGGTCGAAGCAGACCTTACCCTCACGCAGACAACCTCAGGACACTGGCTCAGCAGTGATGAGCACACAGCGCGGAGCCAGTCTTTCGAGAGGCAGGCAGTGCTACACATGCGGCGGGCAGGGCCACATGGCTCATGACTGCCCAACCCACCGTACCGAGGAGCAGAAGACGGTTGAGGGGCCACCCAGCCAGAGGCAGAGGGTCGACCATGGCGGTCCGCAGGGGGCAGGCGGACGAGGCAGAGGAGCTGGCCGAGCAGCAGGTGGTGGGCGACGCTTTGAGGCTCTACCACCACCACCACTAGTAGGTCCACCCCGACCACAGGGAGCTGGCAGGCAGAGACAGGCACAGCTCCAGGGAGCGGATGCCTACGACCAGGGCGTGCCCGAGATGATTCGAGGTACTATCTGTGTCTATTCCACCATTTCTGCAGTTCTTATAGACACAGGAGAAAGTCACTCTTTCATAGCCGCTGCCCTTGTTCGGAGCTCGGAGATTCCGACAGATCCGTTGGATCGATCTTTACGGCTAGAGACTCCTACGGGAGAAGACTCGACGATTACGCACTGGTTTTGGCAGTGTGATCATACTCTAGAAGGCGAGATCTTCGGCTGAGATCTTCTTGTAGCGGCATAGAGGCCTTACAATGTCATCATGGGCAGGGATTGGTTATCTACAGTCCATGCTCAGATCGACTGTATTAGGTGCAAGGTGCGATGTGTACACACATACGGTGTAGAGACCCGAAGCTAGACGTACATGGAAATTACATTACTTTTGCGGAATACTTAGTACATAACAAAAACACACACACAAGGATCGTAATAGTTTAGTGTCTTTGGAAACTCGGAATATAATCTTCTAATCGTGATGAATGATCTTCAACATCTCCCATAAATATCTTCTTTTTTTATACCTAAAACCTTTCTTTATATCCTGAGGAAAAGAAAACATAAAAGGGTGAGCTCAAATTCTCATTAAGGGTAAACAAAAGAAATATCAATCACATCATATTAATAAGAACATAACATTTTGGAAATCTTAACCTGCAAAAGAGAGCATAATTTCATAACATGGGATAAATCATAGTAGTGAAATGAAATCCCAATAATCATAACGTAAAACATGAATCTTTGTGGCATACACACATAATCATAGATAATCATATCTTATTAGTCAAGACTCATTGCCAAGACTATCTTAGTGGACAAAGTCCCTTTCTAAACCGAGTCACCCTCGTTTCAGTACTATTTCAATGAACCGGTATAACCTACCATTCTAGCCATGTCTATCTCATGAGATATAAAATCTTTACCCAATTCATTGGAGGGAGATATAGGTCCCACCCATCTCATAATTATACCATTCTTATGTGTGCCAAAAAATCATAAATCATACATCATTGCATAACCCATGTAATAAAAATGGGATTCTTAAACAACATGACATCATAAAACAATTCATATAAGATAAAGGAATTCATAAAAATAATTCCATCACAACATAATCAAATCAATTTAATAATAGGGATAAAAACAGAACCCTTTATTATCTTAGATGGAAAATAATTTTGATAAAACACTTGAACTCAATTCTTGAGGAAAATATCCTTTCTACTTCAAAAACACTTTTCCTTTCTTAACATGTCATAAATTCTAAACTAAAAGAAGTTGATTAAAAATAAACATGAAAACTTATAAGGGAAGCTTCTTGGAATTAATTTTTTAAAAATCCATTCATGTCGTATAAGTTAAAAGAAAACATTCTTCCGTACTTTTTTCGGAAAAGTCAAAAAGTACCTCCTACGAAAAACGAAAAAAGATTCCTTTCATATCATTTACAAAAAAAACTCACCGAAGGGTAAAATTGGATATAAAATATTGTATAAGGATATAAATATTACATATTGAGGAAACATGGATGTGGATAATTAAATACACGCCAGTAAATTCCAAAGTATAAACAATCTCGGATAAAAATGAGATTGTGATATTTCCCTTACCTTAGGTCCGATTTGCTTCGTAAGTGTCCGAACCTCCTGTATAATGATTTAAATAATGTCATTGACTTATTACAGAATCATATTCATTGATATTATATCATATATGGTTCACTCATGACTTTATATTACCTGTTCTTTTGTAAATTCATGTTAAAGTAGCATTTTGGGTAAAATCGTCTCATTTGTCGTTCGTGTTTTAACTTGTAATTATTAATATGATTACATAGATCATGATTACTTAATTCCAGAATATAAAACATGATTTATATATAATATATATTCAGAATATACATATATATATAATGTATCGATAAATGGAAAGAAATACACCGTTCATGGAGACGGTAGTCCGTACATACGCATGAACGCTGTTTTCCTTTCCTTATTGTCTTGAATGGAAGTAGGTAGATGACCTACATATATATATACATAAATCCAGTAGATTTAACATGTCATATATTTCATTATTATTCATTATATATACTTTATAATCATTCATTAATGGTTAATGTGGAGAATGAATCTCATCGCGTCGTGGAGACGGTAGTCCGTACGTATGCACGAGCGATGATATCGTTCTCATGATCGTGAACTTTTGTTGAAGTGTATGTATAATATTTCAGTATCAATATCACTTTATAATAATCATATATAGTTACTCATTACACCCTTATACCCATCCAATTAAGGTGGTGGCGGAAAATAGATTACACCACGGCGTGGAAACGGTATTCTGTACATACGCACGCGCGGTGATTTCCTTTTTTCGTATGATGGATAGAAGGTTAATTATAGTTGTTTCATATTTATAATAACATATAAATATATAATAAATACTGATTTTATTACTTTATCATGAAACAACTAAAGAAGAATAAGTTGAAGAAGAAAGAAATTGAAAAAGATCGGTAATGGATATTACCTCTTTTTGATGTGCCTTCACTTAACCTCCACTTAATGAACTAAGGATGGTCTTTGAAGAATACCAGGACCTCTAGGATGATACTATGGAAGTGGAGAAGAGATTTTGGCAGGGGTTGGCCGAGCATGAATGCTCAAATTGGTGTGAGGAGGAGAGGGAGGAGGTGCCCTTTTATAAGGGAGGAGAGGGGCACCTTAGGAAAATCTCAAAATATTATTTTATATTAAGGTCAAATTCGGTTTATAATGGTTCCAAAGGGTCTTATTTCGAATATAAAGTGGGGATGGGTCGAAATCCTCTCATCCAATAGGATTTAGACAAGTTTAGGTTATTATTTCAACCTTATCAATTAGATTTAACTCTAAGTTAAATAATTTAACTTTTACCCTGTCTTTTTGTTTTCTTACACTATATGGTTTATAAACTTACTATATCAAACAAAAGAACCCCAATTTATTTATTATTAATATATATAACCTTATCTAAGTCATTTTTCAGATCCTTAGATTTTTATGAATAAAATAACAATTAATAATATAATATTTATTTTAAAAACTAATTTATGTCAATTTTGACACTATTTGGTACATGATTTTAATGAAATTCATAACATAATGATAAGTTCGAAACAAGTTACTTAAATCAACAATAAAATTTCATATTAACCTTGAAAAATAGTTTATGTCATAAAAAGTCTCAAATTACATTTATTTTGGCATTTATAATATCAATTATTCTATTTCACTATTATGGTAATTACTGCATCATCATTGTGTCATAAATAATTTAATTTATTTAATGTTTAAAAATTATAAATAAAATATAATTACGTAGTAAATCTTATTAGATTTCTAATGAATATTTACAATCGAATTTATCTTATTTATAACCCTATATTAAAAAAAATTAGTAAATAAACTTTGATTTTAACTCTTTTAACTCTTCTTTAAATTAAATAATAATAAAAGTCCTAATCTTATCCAAGTGGGCCTAAATGGTCATATTTTATTCATAAGGTTGTTTTTGGTCGAATTACTCTTATCCAATAGAATTAGGACACGTTTTAGGGTAATAATAATATCATTTTTACCCTTAATTACCCTATTTACTTTTAATCGTGGTAAAAAAAAGTAAAAAGTTACTATTCACCAAAAATTATATTCATCTCATTGAACCACATTTTACTTATTGACATCAACCGTGTCTCTATGATTTTCTAAATTCCACTCACAGAAGCGGTAAAATTATGTTTTATGAAAAATTCAGTTTTTTAACTACCACTTAGTGGTTTCACTATTCATCAAAAATTGAAAGTTTTTAGAAAAATACCAAAAATTAGGCCTAAGCTATATTTGATATTATGAACTCAAAAATGATGTCTATTTTACCAAATTCAAAACATATTAGTTTCATTAATTAATTTAAAAATTAATTCACGTCGTCAAAACATATAGCGTGTTCTTAAGAGATAATAACTATCAAAAGATTGACACTTGTTTCTGTCAGGTTTAAATGTAAAATTATATCCAATGACCAACATTGTATTAAATTGTAAAAATATATATTCTAAATATACTTTAAAACCACTCAAATTAATAATTTATCTCTATTAATTATTTCGATTAAAAAGGTTGTTTTTAATTAAAATTTAGTAATTTTAACTATTCATCAGAAAATGAAAGTTATCTGAAAAGTACCAAAATTTCACCCTAAGCTAATTTTGATATTCTGAATCCAAAAATGAAGTCCATTTTGAAAAATAAAATTTACAAAATTTCAAAAATTCGTTATTACTATTCATAATGGCTAGTTTTAATAATATTTTAATAACATATCATTTTTTAGTGAAACTCGGTATTGCATACTACACACGCTATCGAGGAAGGTCGCGATTGTGTGTAATGCAAGGCAAGTCAAGGATGCGTGTTTTGCAAGCTCCTTTTGGTGTAGCATACAACACAAGACATTAATGAAATTAAAAAGAATATTTTTCATAAAATCTCGGGGTGTTACATTCTACCCCCCTTAAAATGAATTTCGCCCTCGAAATTCGTCGAGGTTATAAATGGTTTACTGTTCAAAAGTTTCTTTAATAGAAACCCACATCATAAAAAGGAATACCAAAACCAATCTTTAAAAACAAAAGTATGAAACGTAACGGTTACCAAAATAAACTAATCACTGGGTTTCCACATAGGTGAAAATATGGATATGGAAGAGAAATCTGACCATCATGTTCTGATGGAGATTGTTAGAGAACATGGCTATGGAAAAGCCAGCAATCACAAAGCCATAAATTTGTGACGATCTAAGGTACCATCTGATTTATCAGATATAAGGGCACTAGGACAACATTTTTTTTTGGTTTTCAAGATCATTTCCCTAAAGTTAAAGATTTTGAATTAGAATAAATACTTACTTTATTTTAGTACAATCTCACTGTTGTTCGTGCTTTGAACAATTTCCACTTCATATCTTAAAGAAATGAAGTTGAATTTGTTATTCATGAAGTGTTAATAGATCATGTGATAGAATTATGGGTCATTCCATCTGTTTCAAAGAAAAGGTTAGCAAAAGTTATCAAATATACATGAGTCCATCTATCGTATATCGTTCCAAAATGGACATATACTTCATCTATCATACCACTTAATAAAATAAAACTAGTTTATACTAACTAGGGACTTCCTGTAGGCCAGTGGTAGGAGATAAAGGCCAGTCGCACTTCGGTAGTGGGTTCGATTCCCACAGCCTTGTCCGACGCGACGGGATGTCGCTCATCCTGCAGGTTGTCCTTTTTCTAAAACTATATTACTATAACATCCCATCAATAATATCGAAAAAACTTCTATACTTAAACAATACTAACTTATGTCCAACATAATCCATTCCAATCTTTAGGCATATCCATAATACTTCAGTCCACTCTCATAATATAACGATTACCAGAGATTTAATACCATCGTTGATCCCCATATATCATAAGATATGTCTTGTTGGTCACATTCTAAACATTCAAAGGCCTTAATCATGTATTCTCTTGAATACCCATTGAAACATAGTGAAAACATGAATGCAGTTAAACGTTAACACTTTCCAGATACCAAAATACTCAAAATTCTATATACTCAAACCATGATATAACCTTATCCTTATATCAGTCATGAGCTCATGAATACTATCAAACATTTAATTTTCTCCTTATCCCTTCATTATGCGCATATCATCTACATTCCAAAAATATCTGAAAAACCTTTCATGGATGCTGGTAACATTAATCATACACTTTCAAAACTCAAGGAAAGACAAAAGTGTAACAATCCTTAGATATCTCTTTATTCCATAGTACCATGAGATTACTTATACAACATTACACATGATAAACATGTAATCATTCCACTGCATTCTTAAACCATTGACCGAGCTTCAACAATTCCTTCATCTCACATATCATTTGTAGTCTCTTCATCATCATCCACATAAATACTACCCATACGACCATACTGGTTCTCTTCATGAGACTTTCCCTTAGGGAATTGGTTTGAATAATGCCCGTACATTCCACATTTAAAACATTTAACCATTGTTGATGTCATAGCAATACCATTATCCTCATCCCTGGTGTTAATTGAACCTTTTCCTTTGCACTTACTGGCTTTGTGTCCTTCTTTTCCACACCCAAAGAATATTGCAGTTCCATTGAAACATTCTCCTTGATACCTCTTCCCACATGATTTACATATGGTAAATTGAACTTTCTTTCCTCTATGATCATCATGAAACTCCATCTTTCTCTTATTAGCCGAGTCAGGAACCTTAACAAATTTTACTTTATTGATCATATTATGAGATTGCTGATTCGGCATAATAATGATGTTTGGACTTCCAAATCCCATTTAATTTGGTTTCTCATGAATAATATCATTCCATTGTCTATCATATCCTCCATTATCGTGAATCATCTTGTTTCCATTCATTTTCTAAAACACAAAAAGAATAGTGTGAGAGGAAAAACTCATAATAAAGGGGGAGTAACTTCAATATCTAACATCTTTGGGTTAATCTAATATTTTTACCATAGTTCTAGGACTATATCCTATACTTATACTTATCCTTAGAGACATCCCTATACATACCTTAGAAATATCTCTTGGGATCTCACTAACGTTCACGCATCCTAGTTTCCAAAGGTTGACTAAACCTTTCCTCTGATACCAACTGTAGAGACCCAAAGATAGACGTACATGGACATTACATTTCTTTTGCGAAATACTTAGTACATAAAAAAAACACACACACAAGGATCGTAATAGTTTAGTGTCTTTGGAAAATCGGAATATAATCTTCTAATCATGGTGAAAGATCTTCAACATCTCCCATAAAGATCTTCCTTTTTTATACCTAAAACCTTTCTTTATATCCTGAGGAAAATAAAACATAAAAGGGTGAGCTCAAATTCTCAGTAAGGGTAAACAAAAGAAATATCAATCACATCATATTCATAAGAACATAACATTTTGGAAATCTTAACCTGCAAAAAAGAGCATAATTTCATAACATGGGATACATCATAGTAGTGAAATGAAATCCCAATAATCATAACTTAAAACATGAAACTTTGTGGCATACACACATAATCATAGAGAATCATATATTATTAGTAAAGACTCATTGCCAAGACTATCTTAGTGGACAAAATCCCTTTCTGAACCGAGTCACCCACATTTCAGTCCTGTTTCACTGAACCGGTATAACCTACCATTCCAGCCATGTCTATCTCATGAGATATAAAATCTTTACCCAATGCATTGGAGGGAGATATAGGTCCCACCCATCTCATAATGATACCATTCTTATGTGTTCCACAAAATCATAAATCTTACATCATTGCATAACCCATGTAATAAAAATGGGATTCTTAAACAACATGACATCATAAAACAATTCATATAAGATAATGGAATTAATAAAAATAATTCCATCACAACATAATCAAATAAATGTAATAATAGGGATAAAAACAGAACCTTTTATTATCTTAGATGGAAAATAATTTTGATAAAACACTTGAACTCCATTCTTGAGGAAAATATCCTTTCTACTTCAAAAACACTTTTCCTTTCTTAACATGTCATGAAATTCTAAACTAAAAGAAGTTGATTAAAAATAAACTTGAAAACTTATAAGGGAAGCTTCTTGGAAATAATGTTTTAAAAATTCATTCATGTCGTATAAGTTAAAAGAAAACATTCTTCTCGTACTTTTGTCGGAAAAGTCAAAAAGTACCTCCTACGAAAAACGAAAAAAGATTCCTTTCATATCTTTTACAAAAAAACTCACCGAAGGGTAAAATTGGATATAAACTATTGTAGAAGGATATAAATATTACATATTGAGGAAACATGGATGTGGATGATAAAATACACCCCAGTAAATTCCAAAGTATAAACAATCTCAGATAAAAATGAGATTGTGATATTTCCCTTACCTTAGATCTGATTTGCTTCGTAAGTGTCTGAACCTCCTGTATAATGATTTAAATAATGTCATTTACTTATTACATAATCATATTCATTGTTATTATATCATATATGGTTCACTCATGACTTTATATTAACCGTTCTTTTGTAAATTCATGTTAAAGTAGCGTTTTGGGTAAAATCATCTCATTTTTCGTTCGTGTTTTAACTTGTAATTATTCATATGGTTACATAGATCCTGATTACTTAATTCCAGAATATAAAACATGATTTATATATAATATATATTCAGAATATACATATATATAATGGATCGATAAATGGAATGAAATACACCGTTCATGGAGACGGTAGTCCTTACGTACGCATGAACGCTGTTTTCCTTTCCTTATTGTCTTGAATGGAAGTAAGTAGATGACATACATATATATATATACATAAATCCAGTAGATTTATCATGTCATATATTTCATTATTATTCATTATATATACTTTATAATCATTCATGAATGGTTAATGTGGAGAATGAATCTCATCGCGTCGTGGAGATAGTAGTCCGTACGTACGCACGAGCGATGATATCGTTCTCATGATCGTGAACTTGTGTTGAAGTGTATGTATACTATTTCAGTAACAATATCACTTTATAATAATCATGTATAGTTACTCATTACACCATTATACCCATCCAATTAAGGTGGTGGCGGAAAATAGATTACACTACGGCGTGGAGACGGTATTCCGTACGTACGCATGCATAGTGATTTCCTTTTTCCGTAGGATGGATAGAAGGTTAATTAGAGTTGTTTCATATTTATAATAACATATAAGTATATAAGAAATACTTATTTTATTAATTTATCATGAAACAACTAAAGAAGAAGAAGATGAAGAAGAAAGAAATTGAAAAATATCGGTAATGGTTATTACCTCTTTTTGGCTCGCCTTCACTTAACCTCCACTTAACGAACTAAGGATGGTCTTTGAAGAAGACCAGAAGCTCTAGGATGATACTAGGGAAGTGGAGAAGAGATTTTGGCAGGTGTTGGCCGAGCTTGAATGCTCAAATTGGTGTGAGGAGGAGAGGGAGGAGGTTCCCTTTTATAAGGGAGGAGAGGGGCACCTTAGGAAAATCTCAAAATATTATTTTATATTAAGGTAAAATTCGGTTTATAATGGTTCCAAAGGATCTTATTTCAAATCTAAAGTGGGGATGGGTCTAAATACTCTCATCCAATAGGATTTAGACAAGTTTAGGTTATTATTTTAACCTTATCAATTAGATTTAACTCTAACTTAAATAATTTAACTTTTACCGTGTCTTTTTGTTTTCTTACACTATATGGTTAATAAACTTACTATATCAAGACAAAAGAACCCCAAGTTGTTTATTATTAATATATATAACCTTATCTAAGTCATTTGGACGAACCTTATATTTTTAGGAATAAAATAACAATTAATAATATAATATTTGTTTTAAAAACTAATTTATGTCAATTTTGACACTATTTGGTACATGATTTTTATGAAATTCATAACAGAATGATAAGTTCAAACCAAGTTACTTAAATCAACAATAAGATGTCATATTAACCTAGAAAATTAGTTTAAGTCATAAAAAGTCTCAAATTACATTTATTTGGGCATTTATAATATCAATTATTCTAATTTTTCACTATTATTGTAATTATTGTATCATCATTGTGTCATAAATAATTTAATTTATTTATTGTCTAAAAATTATAAATAAAATATAATTACGTAAGAAATCTTATGAGCTTTCTAATTAATATTTACAATCGAATTTAGCTTATGTATAACCCTATATAAAAAATGTTTTAGTAAATAAACTTTGATTTTAACTCTTTTAACTGTTCTTTGAATTAAATAATAATAAATGTCCTAATCTAATCCAAGTGGGCCTAAATTGTCATCTTTTATTCCTAATGTTGTTTTTGGTCGAATTACTCTTATCCAATAGAATTAGGACATGTTTCAGGGTAATAATAATATCATTTTTACCCTTAATGAACCTATTTACTTTTAACCGTGGTAAAAAAAAGTAAAAAGTTACTATTCACCAAAAATTATTTTCATCTCATTGAACCACATTTTACTTACTGACATCAACCATGTCTCTAGGATTTTTGAAATTCCACTCACAGAAGCAGTAAAATTATGTTTTATGAAAAATTCAGTTTTTTAACTACCACTTAGTGGTTTCACTATTCATCAAAAATTGAAAGTTTTCAGAAAAATACCAAAAATTAGGCCTAAGATATATTTGATATTATGAACTCAAAAATGATGTCTATTTTACCAAATTCAAAACATATTAGTTGTATTAATTAATTTAAAAATTAATTCACGTCGTCAAAACATATAGCCTGTTCTTAAAAGATAATAACTATCAAAAGATTGACACTTGTTTATGTCTGGTTTAAATGTGAAATTACATCCAATGACCAACATTGTATTAAATTGTAAAAATATATTCTAAATATACTTTAAAACCACTCAAATTAATAATTTATCACTATTAATTATTTCGATTAAAAAGGTTGTTTTTAATTAAAATTTAGTAATTTTCACTATTCATCAGAAAATGAAAGTGATCCGAAAAGTACCAAAATTTCACCCTAAGATAATTTCGATATTTCGAATCCAAAAATGAAGTCCATTTTGAAAAATAAAATTTACAAAATTTCAAAAATTCGTTATTACTATTCATAATGGCTAGTTTTAATAATATTTTAATAGCATATCGTTGTTTAGTGAAACTCGGTATTACGTACTACACACGCTATCGAGGAAGGTCGCGATTGTGTGTAATGCAAGGAAAGTCAAGGATGCGTGTTTTTCAAGCTCTTTTTGGTGTAGCGTACAACACAATACATTAATGAAATTAAAAAGAATATTTTTCATAAAATCTCGGGGTGTTACAGACGAGAGCAGGTTCACCTTCACCGGTGAGAAGGGAGCCTTCGCAGCACAGGATGGACTTCTGCAGAGGAGAGGACAACCCATCACTCATCAGTTGGCTAGCCTCATCCTAGGAGTAGTTGACGTGTGAAGTCCTAGTTTTCCTGGAGTGGTGGATCTGTATACAGACGTCTTTCCCGATGACGTTCTAGGACTAACTCCTCGCAGAGAGGTAGACTTTTATATTGACATGTACCCTGGGACAGCCCCGATATCGACTCCAGCATATCAGATGGCCCCCGCTGAGCCTCGAGATCTACGGGTACAGTTAGAGGACTTACAAGGCAAGGGATTAATCTGACCCAGTGTTTCACCCTAGGCTTCCCCGATATTGTTCACCAAGAAGGCGAACGGGAGCTTGCGACTTTGTGTCGACTATCGTCGCCTGAACCAGGTGACAGTGAGGAACAAGTATCCGCTACCGGGGATTGATGACCTCTTCGATCAGCTCAAGGGAGCATGGTGGTTCTCAAAGATAGACCTCAGGTCAGGCTATCATCAGCTCAGAGTTTGGGATGAGGACGTGCAAAATACGGACTTTAGATGTCGGTATGACCACTATGAGTTCTTGGTTATGCCTTTCGGCATGACCAACGCTCTGGCAGTGTTCATGGGCCTCATGAGTAGGATCTTTCAGCCATACCTCGATTGATTTTTTGTGGTCTTCATTGAAGACATTTTGATATACTCGACGACCAAGGAGGAGCACGCCTACCACTTGCGGGTAGTACTAGACACACTCTGAGAGCATCAGATTTATGGAAAGCTCTCGAAGTGTCATTTCTGGATATGTGAGGTCCACTTCTTGGGACACGTCATCTCTGAGGCGGGATTTGTGGTGGATCCTGCGAAGATCGAGGCAGTGCTAGCTTGGGAGCCACCCAGGAGCATGACGGAGGTGCAGAGTTTCTTGGGACGTGCTGGATACTACAGGAGATTTGTGCCAGACTTCTCTAGAGTTTCGGCACCACTCTCAGCTTTGACGAAGAAGGGGAAACCCTTTGTGTGGTCAGACAGATGTCAGAAGGGCTTCCAGGAGCTGAGACAGAGGTTGACCAGCACACCTATCTTGAGGTTGCCGGAGGAGGGAGTAGGGTACGTAGTCTACTGTGATGCGTCAGGGACCGGACTCAGATGTGTCCTGATGTAGGAGTGGGAAGTGATCGCCAATGTATCACGTCAGTTGAGTCTGCATGAGTAGAACTACTCTACCCATGACCTGGAGTTAGCAGTAGTGGTCATCGGTCTGAAGACATGGTGACACTATCTGATGGGCGAGCGCTTTACAGTCTTTTCTGACCATCATAGTCTCAGGTACATCTTCTTTTAGAAGGACCTGAACCTGAGACAGCGGAGATGGATCGAGTTCCTCCAGGACTATGACTTTGAGATAGTCTATACTCCTAGAAAGGGGAACGTGGTAGCCGATGCTCTCATCAGGAGGACGGGCATTCAGCTACTTGAGGAGGCGACAGAGCAGCTAGCTGCTTTTCAGATATCCTTCGTGGATAGAGATAGAGCAGCCTTCCTTCAGTCTCTCACAGTCACCCCTCCACTACTGTAGCGGGTCAGAGAGGCACAGCGTGGGGACGCTGACTATGAGACGCGGCGTGCACAAATATCCTCAGGACATGCACCTGATAGTTTCTCCTTTGGAGAAGAGCATGGTGTCCTTTTCAGAGGACGTACCTTGGTACCAGTTTCTTTACGGGAGGAGGTGCTGAGAGAGTTTCAAACTTCTCCTTTGGCGGTACATCCTGGAGTGGCGAAGATGTACCAGGACCTCATATGACAGCACTGGTGGCCAGGCATGAAGAAGGCTGTGGCAGAGTTCTTTTCTTGATGCCTCACCTGCCAGTAGGTGAAGGCAGAGCATCTGGTACCAGCAGGCTTGGTACAGCCCTTGGAGGTCCCAGAGTGAAAGTGGGATGGGATATCTATGGACTTCGTGACTGGAATTCCACGCACTTCCAGAGGTCACGACTCAATTTGGGTGATTTTCGACAGGCTCACCAAGTCGGCTCACTTCTTACCCATCAGAGAGCAGGGCTCAGTGGAGATCATGGGACGTCTCTACGTTCAGGAGATTGTAAGGCTTAACGGTGATCCATCATCTATCGTCTCCAATAGATATGCTCGATTTACTTCCCGACTTTGGAAGGGGTTGTAGGAGGCGTTCGGGACGCAGCTACATCTGAGCACCACCTTTAACCCTCAGATGGATGGTCAGACGGAGAGGACCATTCATACTCTTGAGGACATGCTCCGCGCATGTGTCCTCGACTTTGGTCGCAGCTGAGAGGACCATCTACCCTTGGTGGAGTTTTTGTACAACAACAGCTACCACTCCACCATCGGGATGGCACCATACGAGGCGTTGTATGGCAGACCTTTCAGATCTCCTTTGTGCTAGACAGACCTTGGGGAGTCAGCACTTGTAGGACCGGAGATGGTCCAGGCCACGACAGAGAAAGTGCAGGTCATCCAGGAGCCAATGAGGATAGCTCAGAGCCGGCAGAAGTCTTATGATGACAGGAGGCGGAGGCCACTAGAGTTCGAGGATGGTGACCACGTCTTCTTGCGTGTCTCACCTCGACGTGGATTACAGAGATTTGGCTTAGGCAGAAAGTTGTCTCCACGCTTCATCGGACCATTACAGGTCCTCAGCAAGATTGGCGAGGTGTCTTATCTCCTGGCTCTACCACCTCAGCTGCACTGGGTGCACGATGTCTTCCACGTATCTCAGCTGAGGAGATACGGGCACGACCCGACGCATATCATTGACCATGGGGAGCTGGACGTTGATGATGGGGTGACTTTTGCGGAGGTCACGGTGGAGATCGAGGATCAATAGGAGCGGGTCCTATGTGGATGGTCGATTCCTCTAATGCGCATCAGATGGCAGCACGAGAACCTCCAGGAGAGCACTTGGGAGCGGGAGGCTCAGATGTGTGCTCAGTACCCACATTTGTTTCCCTAGTTTCTGATGTATCTTTACGGGGACGTAAAGCCTTGAGGTGGGAGTGATGTAAAGACCCATAAAATTCAAGGATTTTTTTTTTATTAATTTCCTTTGTAATTTTACAAGAACGTAGTTTCTGACGACACCTGATTCCGAGCCCCGGTGTGTGCAGAATCATTTTCCGAATTTTGGCTCGGGTACGATCAGTGAACGAACGAGAGGATTTTTCTAACTTTTGAACCGGTGCTCAGAATCGAATTCGGAGGGCACCGATGGAATTTCAGCGCCGTTATTTTCATAGAAACGCCATTTCCAGAGTTGTTTTCTCGGGTGTGGTTTTTAATTTTTGGGATTAAGTTCAGAAATAAAATAAAGTGGTGCGACAACTTTATTTTATTTCACGTAAGACACTTAAAGCCACTTAAGCTAAGTTGAAGCGGATAGGGTGGAACTCAAAATATCCTACCCACTTGGTATGATATTTTTGAGGTGGGGCCTGCACGAGCCCCACCATTTCTTTTCCTCTAAGTAATGCACCCGCAAAAACCTCTTTTAAATGAAAGTCAACTGGTGCATTTTCTTAAATTCTTAACAACCCTATTAATTGGTAAGTTAAGTCGTTACTATTAATTCATCAAATTAATGTTTCATTTCTTAACTTTTAATTTCAAATTGTTGGCATAATAATAAAATAAGACCAACACCCGTTTTTCTTCGGTGTGGCTTGTGAGAGGATTTGGAGAAACTCTATCTACATCCTCCTTCGCGAAGAACGCGAAGAACGCGAAAACGCATCGTCGCCGATGAAGAACGTCAGCCTTCGACGAAAGTTGATGAATAACGCCGAACCCTCAGAGATCGACGACGTGACGCTGTGTACCGCGATGCCGACGATTCTCCTTCCGCGATGTTCTTCCGCGGCATTCCTTCCCCGCGACAACATTCGATCAACAACCGATTGAGGTAGGGGATTGCGGTTCTTTTATTTTTCCTTTGTGGATTATATCCTTAACATGGGTTTAATTGGTGCAATTAAATCTGTGTGTTTATAACCCTCGGAGATCGTCGACGTGACACCGTGTACCGCGACGACAGCGACGCCCCTTTCGTGACGTGACGATCCTCTTCTTCCGCGATGGTCAATTCCGCGACGAACTCACGTTCGACGACAACGTTGAGGTAGGGGTTTGATTCATTTAAATGTTTGTGATTTATAACCACGGGGTACAATTAAATATTTGTTGTGAGACTTGTAAAACCACTAACGCGGTGGGTGCAGTCCCACCAACAAGTTTGAACCCACTGCCCTTTTCATTCTTGGTGTGCGGAATGGCGGACGATGACAAAACAAGCCACACGGGTGATGTAAGTTCCTCGCATTGAAGGACACACCCCCGAAGTGCCTTTGGCGAAGACGACATAGAATTCTGACCACTGGAACTCGTCCGGTGGTCCGCGGAACAACCCGCCGGCGGCGGGAGGCGGCAGCGAACGCGGTCCCGCGACCGCGCGGGACTGGAGGGGGATGAGACGCGGCAGCCCGGCCGCATCCGCTGGTAAGGGCGGCCCCACGCGGGGCCGTAGTTCCCTCACTCGGGGGCAGCACGCCCCCCCGCTCCGCTCGGCCATAACCGGCCGAGCCGACCCACCTGGCGACCGGGCCGCGCCCGCGCCGGCTGGGCCGGGTCACGCCCAGGCCGGGCCGGGCCACCCAGGCCGGGCTGGGCCGCGCCGTCCGGGTCGCACCCGGACCCGGGTCGGGTCGACCCAATTCGGGCCGACCCAGGGGGGTGTTGGGTCGGGTCGGTCGGGGCCGAGACCCCCCCTTTTCGGACCTTTTCGGTCTTTTTCTCATAACATGAGCTATGGGCCTCTGATTGACGCACCGTCAGTGGCGATGTGATCCTTGGATCGAGGCGGTCGTGTCGGTATATCGCACTCAATGTTTCTGATTGCTTTGTGTTTGGCCGGGTTGGTTCGTACACGAAACCAACCGGGTCCTCGAAGCGGAAACGCTTATAACATGAGCTCCGGACGTCCGATTGATGTGCCATCGACTTTGTTGGATACCTCTAAGTGAGATGGATCTTTTGGCTTACTATTCCCAAGGTTTGGACATAGGTGGTGTACGGTCGGGTTGGTTTTGCCTTAAAAACCAACCGGGCCCCTGGAACGAATAAGCCAATAACTCTCAGACCGGGCGTCCGATTGACGCGCCGTCTGCGATGTTGAGTACCTGTTGACGATACAGAACTTTTGGATACATCAACTCCAGACTTTGTGTCAGTTGATGTATCAGCCTCTCGGCTCGTGGAGCGGACCCTCCCGAACGTGCTTACTATGTGCGGGAACCCTAGAGCTGGCTGCGACTGTGACGACGATGACTGTACAGAGATCCTCAGTGGATTCGACAGCGGCGACTACAGCACTTAGCGATCCTACGTGGATCAGTGCTACAGATCCTGTGTGGGTCTGATCCTGTGTGGCTTAGCGCTCAGCGGTCCTATCTGGGCCAGTGCCTACAGATCCTGTGTGGGTCAGATCCTATGTGGGTTTTAGCGGGGGTTAGTTATCTATCGATCCTTTATGGGTCAGATCCTTTGTGGGTCATTGTGGGGGTTAGTTACCTATCGATCCTTTGTGGGTCAGATCCTTTGTGGGACATTGCGGGGGTTAGTTACCTATCGATCTTTTGTGCGTCAGATCATTTTTGGGTCATTGCAGGGGTTAGTACCTATCGATCCTTTGTGGGTCCGACGGCTTAGATGAATCAATGGCAATATCTGATCATCTCTATCGTCATACAAAGAAGTATACCTGTGTGAGCTAAATCCTGTTTTTCTTTCCTATGTGGATTGTGTTGTGCTATCCTGTGTGGATTTACGTTTTTCTTTCCTGTGTGGACTAGGTTGTACTTGGGCTTGGATGTTGGAGCCGAATGAGAATTGATGACTTAGGTATATGTATGGGCATATACCTAAGCAGTGTCGAATGTTACTCCGTGATTGTATCTTTCCTATGTGGATTATCCTTTGTGGATTCTGGGAGACCTTTGGGGGTCTCGGGGTCCCTACTGAGTAGCTTATACTCACCCCTGTAGGGTCTATTCCCGCACTATGTTGTGTTGCTTGCAGACGACAGACAGCGCTGATCATGGTTGAGGCTTGCGGAGCAGGACGGTACCTGGAGGTGGACCACTAGGCGGGACGTACTCATAGTGGTCGGCTGGACCCGAGGAGCAGTGGAGGCTATCTGTACCCACCCTTCAGGTGGGAATTCCACTGGACAGCTCGGTGTTTCAGCATTAATTTTCAGTTACTGTTTTCCCTTCCAGTTGTACTTTACTTTCAGTTTGGGTTTGTATACTGGCCCACTTACATTTCCGCACATACTGTTGTACTCAGTTTTTAACTAGTGTTTACTTCTACTGCTTAATTTCTCTGTGGTGTTTGTTTACTTTACAAAGGCAATGCCTTCCCTTTTTCTCGGGATTTACTCCTTGGTGCTAGTCGCCAGCCCATGGCCTATGGAAAGCGGGCTTGGGGTAGTCACGACACAGGCTCTGAGGACGGGTCGTGATAGAGGATCATAGTAAGGGTACTAGTCCGATTATAATAGTAAAGATACAGTGGAAAGAAAGACTCAACAGACAAAAACCATACCCGCAAAGTGGAAACACATCCAATAACAATAAACAGTGGAAACAATAAATATAACAATAGCAGCGGAAATAAACATAACAGTATGCTGATAACATGTAACTACTACTGAACAGTAAAACATGCATCCAAAGTAGGTCAACATACCAAAGGGCTCCAATGGCTAACCAAATGTAGCTACATAATAAATAAGCATTCTAATACAAAAAAGTAAACATAACAAAGTAAACCCATCTAGGCATGACCTCAAGGTCCATACCATCTCCATGCAATAACTAACGCGACCCAGCACCTGAAGCTGGCCTTTTTCCTGCACGTAAATCCATAATGTCTGCACACGTCCCGAAGGGCCCATGCAGTGTGTGAGACAAATCTCAGTTGGATACCACCCAACGGTGTGTACCAGATATATGTGTTTAAGTAGTCATCCATTTCTAGGGAAAGAAGTAAACAATACAATGCAAAAATAAACAAAAACTCCACTGGTTCTCAATAGCCACCACGGCGTGTCAACTACTTCGGCCAAGGCCGGAATCTCTGTCGTGTAACCCGGCACCATGTTCCACATGACACCCTTTGTCTCAAGTATCGACTTCCCGAAGGCACGCCCGAAAATAGTAACCTGGCACCAAGTGCCTCCTAACACCTCGTGCCTCATGTACCGACGTCTCAAAGGCACGCCCAAAAATAGTAACCCGACACCTTGTGCCTCCTAACACC
The DNA here is from genome assembly GCA_963277665.1 of Viscum album. NCBI lineage: Eukaryota > Viridiplantae > Streptophyta > Magnoliopsida > Santalales > Viscaceae > Viscum > Viscum album. Next base: position 1,493,162,947 of record OY728151.1, on the reverse strand, counting down.
TCGTGTCTCAAGTACCGATGTCCCGAAGGCACGCCCAAAAATAGTAACCCGGCACCATGTTCCTCTTAACACCTCATGCCCCAAGTACCGACGCCCGAAGGAACGCCCATCCTCTGAAATCTCCTCACCTCCCGCGTGGATTTCTATGGCAAGAACCCCCAACCAGAATACCTAACTGCAACTACGGGGGCCTCTACCCACATGACTGGTCAAAACCACCTCATCATGGAGTATCTCTATGTGCACACTACTCAAGTCTCGGGTGAGCAGTAATCACAAAAATAGTCCTCATCCACGAACACATCTTACCCCTCATTTCCCTCCGACCATGTCGCTCAAGTCTGATGGCATCGCCACCCTAGTATCCCGGGCTTGTGGACAAGACGGACATCTAGAGAGGTTTTTCCAGCATCCTTCACAGATAGTTGGCAGGCATGGACCAAGACAGACTGCAGCATTTGGAGTTGGTTCAGGTTCGGTAACTAGAGAGGGTAGTCGAGGTTCAGTTGTGCATGGAGGTCGTGACAGAGACGGTGGGACCCATCTGAGGGGTCAGTTGCTGGAGACTGGAGCAACATCGGGAGGTCAGGCGTCAGGCAGCCGTGTTTCAGGACAGGTGCATGCCGTGGAGCTGCCGGAGGCTGAGCAGGCCGGTGAAACAATGACTGTTAGAGGTACACCGCGGTGTGACCGTGATCTCCATGTTTCCTTTTTGGAATGACATGTAGTGGTATGTCTGTTTTGAGTGCACGAGGTGCACAGGATCCTTGTGGACTGACTAGATGCTAGTCAGTGGGTTGGAACCATCTCGGGTGCATGATATATATATATATATATATATGAGATGTGTGGCATTGGGGCATCGTGGAAGCGGGTTACATGAGTTTTTGTGGGCATCAGGGCATCCTGGATGTGGGTTACAAGGTTCTAGGCACCAGGACCTCATGGAGGCGGTCACCGTTGTGGTGCGGGATACTTTGGGTGTCGGAAGAGACACAGGAGCACCGATGAGGTGCAGGGGTGACGATGTGTCATGGGAGTATATTGCTTCCAGAAAACAGGTTAGTAAACCGTGTTTGCTTTACGTTTTGTTGGGTTGAGACCGGGTAAGGAGATTCCTAAGGTGGGGAGCCCCCTTGAGGAATTTAGCCGGAACCTTTGTGACTAGGGTAGTCCGGGTTTTTTAACTAGGATAGGCGTGTTCAGTGCCATCTTCTAGTTTCTTTCGTTAGCTTGGGGATGAGCTACGTTAAGGTGGGGAGTTTGTAAGAACCCGGGTTTTTGGAACTGGTCAAAATCCCGACCCTGTTTGAATTTTTGACTGGTTTCTGAGGAAACTGGAGAAAATGCTATGTTCCTGGAAATTTCTATACTACACATCGTGTAATTTCAACTACACGCCATGTATGTGTAAACTGAGTGACAGGTCGTGCGCTCGTTGAGCACATTCCATGTGATGACCATGTAGTAGTTTCTTACTACAGGCCGTGTAGTTTTTCACACGCCGTGTAGACCCCCAATCATGTGAGACCATACAAGGCGTGTAGGCCATTGGCCAGGTAAGAACCAGGGACATGCCGTTTTCCATTTGGACACACAGTTTTGTCTGGCCGTGTATGAGGTATATACATGGCGTGTGGGTATGTCGGCGAGGAAGAGAAGAGGAACCTGGTACACACCGTGTACCCATAGGTACACGCCGTGTACTCAGGTCGGCAGGTTCAGAAAGTAAGTTGGTGGAATCTTGCCGTCTTATGAACAGTTAAATTAACTATACACGGTGTGTAGTCCCAAAGTACATGTCGTGTGCTTTCTATTTTTCACATAAAACGGGCACTAGCCTCATATTGAGGCAAAACCACATATCCTCTGCCCGGATACGCGAACCAAGCCGACTGAACCTGTTTCCTCCTCCTGTTCTTCCGTTTGAGACCCATTTCGAAGTCTGATTAGTGCGTTGGAACCCCCTCGGTAAGGGCTCGATTCCTCTTTGGCCGTTTTGTCTAATTTTTGTTCTAGAACGAGTTATATCCCTTTGAGCGGTTATGAATATTTTTTAGATTTACCACATTTAAACTGAATTGGCGGGTGTTACCGGAAGAGTAGCATAATGCGAGTCTCAGGTAGGTGGTGCATACTTCCATTTGTGTTTTCGTAGTTTTTTGGGTGATGCGGGCTTCGGCGCCTTTTCGGGTATTTTGAACAGGGCCCATTTTATCTGCTTTTTCATACTGTATTGTTTATGGGACCTCTGGGATGCCTTTGGGTATGCCCGGTTACCAGTTTGCGTGAGCAGGGCCGGGTGAGGAGTCGTTGCTCGTCGGGGCATTTTGGCCAGGGAACACCAAAATGGTTTTAATTGAAATATAATTGTTATAAACTGTTTAGTTTATTTTGTTAAAGCATGTTATAAATTGTTAGAGGCATTTAAGACCTCTATGCTGGTATGGGACAACACCTGGTATAGTGCATTTCGACTGTTTAGTTGGTTTTTCCTGGTTATGTTTTCTGTTTACATATATTATATATGAGATTATTGAATTGCATCTGCTGGACCCTTTGAGTTGTGTTGGGATTTTCCCAGTTATGCTTGAGTGATACTGATCATAGGTTGGGGATATGACCGGGTTACATTGGGCGGTTTTGACCACGGGATTGGGAATCACGGATGTCGGCTTTAGGAAGTATGACTGTCGGGTTGGGCATGGTCGGGGATACTACGGTGGTGATGCCATCGGACTTGAGCGACATGGTCGCAGGGACACGAGGCGTCAGATGTGTTGGTGTCTTAGGACTATTTTGGTGATTACCTCTCACCCATGACTTGAGTAGTGTGCACACAGAGATACTACGTGATGAGGTGGTTTTGACCACTTGTGTGGGTAGAGTCCCACATAGCTGTGGTTAGGTATTCTGGTTGGGGGTGATTTCCGTAGAAAGCCATGTGGGAGGTGAGGAGCCTTTAGAGTATGGGCGTGCCTTTGGGATGTCGGTACTTGGGGAACGAGGTGTCAGGAGGCACATGGTGCCGGGTTACTATTTTTGGGCGTGCCTTCGGGATGCCGGTACTTAGGACACGAGGTTTCATGAGGCACATGGTGCCGGGTTACTATTTTTGGGCGTGCCTTAGGGACGTCGGTACTTGAGGCACGAGGTGTCAGGAGGCACATGGTACCGGGTAACTATTTTCAGGCGTGCCTTCGGGATGTCGGTACTTGAGACACAGGGTGTCAGGTGGAACATGGTGCGGGGTTACACGACAGATATTCCGGCATTCGCCAAAGCAGATGACACTCTGTGGTGGCTGTTCATCACCAGTGAAGTTTGTGTGTATTTGTGCGTTGTATTGTTTACTGCTTTCCCTAGAAATGCATGAATGCTTAAGCACATATATTTGGTACGCACCATTGGGTGGTATCCTACTGAGATTTGTCCCACACCCTGCACAGGCCCTTCGGGATGCATGCAGACTTTATGGATTTATGTGCAGGAAAAAGGTCAGCTTCAGGAGCTAGGTTGCGTCAGTTGTTGCATGGAGATGGTATGGACCTTGAGGTCATGCCTATCTGTGTTTACTTTATTCTGTTTACTTTTTTGTATTAGCATGCTTATTTTTTATGTAGCTACAGTTTGTTATCCATTAGTTCCCTTTTGTATGTTGACCTACTTTGGATGCATGTTTTACTGTTCAATAGTAGTTACATGTTATGAGCAAGTTTTTATGTTTATTTCCGCTACTGTTGTTATATTTAATGCTTCCGCTGTTTATTGTTATTGGATGTGTTTTTGCTATGCGAGTTTGGTTCGAGTCTACTGAGTCATTCTTTCCACTGCATATTTATTGTTATGCTCAGACCAGTACCCTTACAATGATCCTCCTAGAGGGTATAGCCTCCGCACTATACCTATTCAGACCCTCGCTGCTAGTCGGAAGCCTTTGTCGTTCAGGGGAGGTGCGCCCATGGTAGTGACACCCGACCCATTCGGCACTGTTCGGGTGGCTGGCCGGGTCCAGGTCGTTACAATTTTGAAGAATTAATCTAATTTTATAGGTTAGTATGACATGTTAGGATTGATTTTATTTATTTGTTTCTAATTAATCAATTTTTTTTTACATAAAAAAACAAATACAAAATAGTGTTAAAATTGACATAAATGAGTTTTTAAAACAAATAACATATAATTAATTGATATAATATTCCAAAAAAATTTGGATTCATCCAAAGAACTAAGAAAAGGTTTCATGTTTCAATAATGAACCACTTTGGGTTCTCCTGGTTTTTTATAGTTCGTTTATTTTCCATATAGTATAAAAATATAAGGTGACATGGCAAATGTCAAACTATTTAACTAAGAGTTATATATAAAAGATATGGTTAATATGGTGACCTAAAACTATCTAAATCCTATTGGTTGAGAATATTTAGACCCATCCCTACCTTATCATTGAAATAAATCCTTTTGGAGCCATTAGAAATAGAAAATTATTTTATAATAATATAATGTTTCAATCTTTTCCTAAGGTTCCCATCACCTCTCTTATAAAAGGGAACTTCCCCATATCTCAAAATCACACCACCAATGACATTTTTATTGGATATACCCTACCCAAATATCCTCCCAAATACCTACACTTCAACCTAGAGGCCTTACATTAATCATAACGTCAATCTATGGAGCCCTTTTGATCAAATCAAAAGAAAGCACCTGAAGAAGAGGTAATAATTTCATCACCTCTTTCAAAGTTCCATTCTTCTTCCACTTCTTATTTCATTGTTGTTTCCATAAAAAAATCACTCCAGTACCTTATACATACTATGATGTTATTACAAGTATGGTACAACCATATTCATTATTCCATCCATCCTATGAATGACAATGTCACCATATGTGTGTGTGTATGGCTTACCATCTCCACGTCGTAGTATAGTTTGTTATTCAACACCTAATTATTTGGAAGGGTATAGTAATGAGATTAATTGATTTAAATAATAAATATAACATGATAATTATTATTTATATAAGATATACCATCCAATTAAAAATGATTTCACCATCAATAGAATGGTATTGTCACTCGTGCATACATACAGATTACCGTCTCTATGAACGTGATAAGATTCATTCCCCATCATAACCATTCAAGAATAATTTTCATTTTATGAATAAAAATAATTTTTATGAACTTAGTATCATTATTGATGTGAATAAAATACATCCTATACATAACAAACATGACTTACATAGAAAAACATATAAAAGAAAATAAATTAGTTATCACCCGTAATAATGATTCTACTAAAATATTTTTTTAAACAATATTAGAAGATCATATATAATATCATATTTATGTGTATAGTTATATTATAATTAAATATCAATGATTTAACTATTATACATGAGTTTAACATACCCTAGACTAAGGAAAAGTACAAGGTATAGGTTAATATTACAATCTATTTATTATCCAAGATTGTTTATATGTGAGTATCTACTAGGACCTCTTTATCATCCACATCCGTGTTTCTTAAAAATTTATTTAAAAACATTTTTACTATTTCCTAAGATGTGGTTAAAAGTCATTTATACCCTTGTATGAGTTTTTTAAAAAAATTGAATGTAATATTTTCGTCGTTTTCCAAACAATGTACTTTATGACATTTTCGAAAAATTAAGATAAGCATGTTTTTTCAAACGTATACAGAGGGTGAGGATATTTTCAACTATTATAAAATCTTCTAAGCTTCCCGTACCAGCATATAAATATATTTTAAAAATACATGTTTTCTTTTATAATTATGTGACTTTTAAATGATTTAAAAATTTCTCTTGAATTGTTTTGATTTCATCTATGTCAACATCCTTTGTTGGATTTTACACTTGTTTGGAGTTGATTTATTATGATAAAATCAGACATACTTTATTGAAGGTTTTTTCATATGTTCGACTATAGATGTGTTATTTTATACCATTTGTGGTTTATTGTTAAAGTGTTAACATTTTTTATGTAGTTTTAATATGAATGTTTATGTTATGTTTCAATGTTTTCATATGAGGAATGCATTGGACTTAGTAAGTGATGGGTGGTGCCCGCTATAGCTCCTTGATTCATTGGTAGGTCTCATAAGACAAACTAGTGTCTTGTCACAAGTCCTTGAAAATATCTTATTTTTAGTATTGGCACGACGCCTTGACAATGTGGTTATGATGTCTGGAATTATGCATTCCATCATTATTAAATTATCGACTGTTGTTACATGTGATTATTCAACTAGTAGAATATATATGTGAATAATTAAATATCCTTATTTGATTTATCTTTACCATATTTTTCTGATTTTTATTTTTAAAAGGCTTGTGTTTTAGTCTTATACATATTCTTCACTGCTTGTGCTAATTTATGAAAGTTTCCACTATATTTTTATCCTTACTGAGCATTTAAGATTACCCCTTTTTTATGTTTGCTTTTTCCCAAGATGTGAGGAAGTATATTATTATTGAACTGCAGGTATATGCAATGGGGAATTAGTGTGTTCAAAGGAGACACAATGTTGTTTTTTATTTCATAATGTAATGTAAAACATATTTATGTATCTATTAATTCCAAGGCTACTAAACTGATCAGTCTTTCAGGAATTGATCCCCTATGATCATTCCAAAGTTATTTAATAATTTACTAACTTTGGGTAAATCGGGTCAGGGTGTTACATCCCTAAAGATCATGAAGGAACCTCATTGAAATATCCTATACCATCATAGTCTCTCCCATCCATATAAAATATTCTCAAGGATAATGGTGATAATCCCACTGAGCAAGAAAGCATTGAATAAGAAAGTGAATCAGAAATACAAGAAACTCTTGTTGAAAATTCTTATGAGAAGGTGGAAAATGAAAATGAAGGTGATGAAAATTTATATGAAGTTGAATTTGATGATGAATAAATGGATGATGAAAATGAATAGGAAGAAGAAAATACTGCATATTGAGAAAAAGAATTTGATAAAAATGAAGGATATCTAGAGGAAAAGAAATGTGATTATGATAACTCAGATCATTCAGATCATGATGGATCTGATATAAGGGATGATACTATATTTTCCATAGATAATGATGAATCGTTTAAAGGGTTAAAGAAAGTTGGTGTTGAAACTAAGGAACATCAAAATATGGTTGACGTAGTGGATGTAAATGATGGTGTAAATATTCAATTGATAGAATCATATGATAATCAAAAGGGGTTATCTATTGTGGTGAAAAAACCCCTAGTTTGGTAAGATTTGATATACCAAACCCTTCGGATCTAGATTGAATGGATGAATGGTAAAAATACCCAATTTATATCAGTTCTTCTTTTGGTAATCTTGCTTCCAATGACCCTCAGGGATCCATATTTAAGGAAATAAACTTATCATAGGAGTTTCAACTCAACCCAGTATATGTTAAGGTATCTAACTCTATCACTAATAAGACCCCTTCAAACTATGTAAGTGGGGATGGATTAATGTCTTTTGGAGAGAAATTGTTAGCTTGTATTTGAAATAATCCATGATCACAGCATTCACCTATGAGAAATATTAGTGAAAGATATTCTTCTTTGGTTCTTGAGAAATTCATTTTCAAAATTCAATATAAGATGATTCATGAAATTTTGGAACAAAGAATTTATAATAAATGGATCGGTGATGAACTGTAAACTCTCAAATAATTTATTTAGAAAATTAAATTTCAGTTTAAGGATTCCTTGGCTCGTATCCTTAAACTTCATTTGGATACATCCTCTTATTCTTCAAAATTTGATGTTCCTTCTTCTCCAGTGTTGGATATTGATCATTTGATATCTATTATAAGAGCTGAGTTAAGAGCTACATCTACCTCTGATGCTCCTCCTCCTTCAAAAACATTGAATGATGATATTCTTAGTTTGGTTGTCATAGAAGTATTAAAGACTATGATGGTTGGTTCAGATTAGGAGAGCATAAAATAAATAAACAAATCAGGGATCAGGTATATTCCATGTTTAGGAATTATTCCAAAGAATCCACTATATCTCAATAATATATCACCATGAAATTTGATTTCAATTTTAAAATAATTTATAAAAATAATCAATTCAATAGTAATTTTATGTTTTTTAGTTGAAAATCTAATGATTCCATGAGTCACAAAAGCTTTCAAAGAGTAAGTTAAGAAACATAATGAACATACTCTTAGAATACATTCCATTATGGAAAATATATATGACTTCAATAAGTATATTGAAAAGAGATACCAGATCATTATGGATTTCATCTATCTATTGAAGCCTTATCTTCATGTTCGTAGCACTACATTTGTAGCCCAATATGTATTTTCCATTATTTCAACTTCTATTAGACTCATTGTGGGGTTTATATACCCTTCTCCTAATACATAGTATCTTTATTCCTTTGTAACCAATTCATTTTCACCTTTACCTCCTAGACTTCAAGCTTTTACATTAACTCCTACAGAGGATCTCTTACAGTTAAGACAAGTTATTTACAAATAATTACCTTCCTCTACTATATCAGCTAGTGTAGACTGTTATCTTTAAGCCTTCCACATCTTCTCCCAGTACATCTAATCAATGGAAATTACCTCCCAATCCTACCACTTCTAAGCACTAAACATAGATTTTATATTTTTATAGGGATGTAAATGTACAATCTTATTAATATATATTGAGTTTTTTATAATTCCTTATGTTTTTTTATATTTTTTATTTTTTGACAATCCCAAAAGGGGGAGAAGATCAATATGGAATATGGATATATTTTATTTTTTTCATTGATATTTTTTATTTCTCTACTACCATAACATTTATTTCTCTCTAGGATCAAATTTAGGTTATACTCTATACTCTAATACAATTTTAATGTTCATCTATTATTTTATGATTTACTTAATTGTATATTAATTGGTAAATTATAATTCTATGATTTCTGATCATCAAAATAGGGGATATTTTTTTACCTCTCATAGTTTTAATAATCACAAATCATGCTTAATTATGTTTCTAATGAGTTTACTATTTTTTGTTATAATTTGGAATTATAATGTAGATTGGCATAATTTTCAAAGTATGAGTCACCATACTTGACTCACTATTCCTAACTCACTACTCCAGACTCACCAATAAGGTTGGATCGGTGCTCCTACCTCACCGCTCTAAATATTAACTTCTAATTCCAAGTCATGATTGAAAATAAATCACCAAGAATAAGTCACTAGTCTTCTTGAGTCACTATTGAATCAACCTATTGCCAAAACATGAGTCACCACTGGTTTTTCTTATGCCAGAGAGTCACCACTCAAATGGCATGCCACTACCTTTCATTGCTCAATTTTAATTAAGCATTTATAATAGTCCTATTTGTGGAATTCAATGCTACAGATTATTTTAATGACCTTTTGTTGACAACATTTCATTCACATTTATTATTGATATTAGAAATTTTTTATTTTAGAATTTGATTTAGAAATTTTACTTCAAAATTAATAATAGTATTTCATATTATTTTAACTATTAAATAATCACTTTTCAATAAATATTTTAAAATATAAAAACATTTATAAATATTCTACTTTGGTTAATTGGGCTATATTTTAGTCTAATTTGGGTGATTTTCTTAAAATCTATTTTAGAAGAAATTAATTAGGAACTAAATTCACCCCCCCCCCTCTTGATTATCCTACTCTGAAAAATAAAATTGGTTCATGGTGAGGTAGGATACATTGGTGCATCATGAATTCTATTTCATTAATGAATTATGTGAGAAAATATTTTTCCCATCTGTTCTTTAATGGAAGGTGATAACTCTTGTCCTTTGATTTAAATGATATATCCTAAATAATTCTGTGTACATGGTGTTCTATAGGACTCCTATATTTCTATAATGTCAATGAATGTGACATCCAGTATATAGGTTTATAGAACAAGAAATTTATCCTCTTGATCAAATATATGGGGATAAAAAGATTATATTTCATAGTATGCATCTGTATGAGGTATTATCTCATTACGGAATTAACTTCCTTCTCTATTGGTGACTTTGTTTATTGCTAAGAACTATCTTTTGATTTTATGCTACTCCACATACTTCCATTGAAAAATATTTCTAGAGGGTCACATGCTAATTGTATCCAGAATCTTAGTTAAAAAATATATTATTATTTATGCATTAAAGAGTAGAATAAAATTATTCTCAAACATGGTTTACTAATTGTTCACAATTTCTTGATTTTATATATTCTGTCACAAGTTATTCAAGAGAAATTATCTAAGAAGTATATTTAATAATTATTTATTATATATTTAGTTAATATAATAATTATTTATTCATTGTTAAAAAATGGAGTGATATTTATTTATTAAATAAATAGTAATTATTCAAGACTCGATAAATATTATGGAGGAATCATGAAATAAGCTTAGTGGTCCAGTAAGAATTAATATATATTGAAAATAATTTAAATAAATAATAGTTAATTTAATTCAATATTTTACCACAAATAGAAAAATAATAATATAATTATTATTATAGATATGGGGTTCCACATGGATTATGGAAATAATAAGGGTTCACATTAAATTATTATTTTCTTACCCTAGGGGTATATAAATCCATTTATATTATTTTCTTTGATAGATAATTAATTTTTGTTATGAAAAATGGTATACGAAGAGAATAATCTAAAATTAATATAAAGATCCCTCTCCAAAAAATCTCAATGGAATGGAGAGATATCCTCCTCCACCACACCTATCTATTCTAAAGAGATCATAGATAACACTTCCTTGAAGAAACTCTCTATGAAATAAATGTAAAATGACGTAGGCATTGTGATATGTAATGCTAACACCTAGAGATTTCTATAGTGACATTAGGTGGTTCGTGGAATACATTTTGATCACCAGAGGAGGGAATATATTCTTTATTAACACAACACATTGATGTAGAGACTTTTTCATAACCATTAATAAAGAAATAATTCATCAAAATGTAACCATTAATTTCATAAATTAATTATTTAAAATATTTTATGATCATGCACTTTGGTACTAGTGTTTTTATATTGTCTCTATTATTTCATTCAATTCAATTGATAAAAACATTTATCATCATATATATCTTAGATTAATAAAAAATTATAACAAAAATATTATTTGGGTATGCCTATAACATTGCTTAAACTATGCACAAAACGTTCACTCATAACAATCTAACCCAAAATACATCTACTAAAATTTAAAAACATACTTCTATATTAAGAATAATTCATATTTATATGTATTTCAGAAACAAGGATCATTAAGAAGATACATTCTTCTATGATTGTTAGAGTATGCAAATTGGTCATCAAAACATTTTTTTCTACTGAAATATGGTATGTTCTTGTGTTTTCATAAAATAATTTTTATTTATTTTAAATTGATATTATGCCATAAAACTCAAAACAATCATTAAATTGTACATTTTTCGGATTAATTCATCTACCCATACCAAAAATTATCTCATGAATACAATATAATATAATAATATAAATCTAAAAAATGGAAAATAAAAGGGGTAAATAAACTCAAAGGGGATTGTTTCATTATTTTGATTTTTATCCCTTATGTTGTTTACTCTCAATGAAAATTATTTAATATCTCTTCTTAAAATGACTAAGATAATGAAAAAAATTATTTTTTTGGGAGATAGATCCATTAATTTGACTCTTGATTTTTCATGAAATGATGGATCTATGATATATTTTACTTATGGGTGTCATTTTATATTGAATGAAATTAAAATATGATTTGAGTAATTGAATTCATTTTATAAGTGATTATTTATAATGAAACATATATATAATTAATTGATAAATAATGAAGTGGATTATATAAAATGAATTTGTAAAAAAGATTTAAAAACTCATTTTTTAATTTAATTGTTTGTATTAGGAATTACATTGAGTATATTTAATTTTTTTATAAAACTAGTTATGTTTTGATTTAAATTTAAACATATAATATTTAGAAAAAAGTAAATGAATAAATAAAAAGATTATATAAAAGAAATGGGAGAGCCTTATACTGATCAATAGCTAGAAAATAATTTTCATTTATAACATAACTATAACAAGAAGTGTTATTGCATGATTAATGGTTATTATAGACGTATTATGATGTTTTAAAATTTTTAGGCTATATAGAAAAAAACAATATAACATTTTATATACATGGGACTGTTTTGTTTATTTATTGAGATGTTGTGTGTAGAAATTGAGAGTAATGGAGGTTGAATAATCCCATATAGGAGCTTCTTATCAATTCCAGAACTCTTATATATTTAATCATGCTAGTGAAATAATTCCAAATAACAGTACTAGTTACAATTTTTGGGAAATTGATAGAATGACATTAGTATAGTTAAGAGAAAACTGTATAAGGTAATTTTGTGGTCTACAATTTAATTTGGTTTATTAATGACTATATAATTTAATGTTATATTGTAAGGAACTCTGGAATTTACAACAATTCTAGAATGTGGATTGGATTAGGGTAGTTGATAAATTATATGATAAATGGATTGATCCCATGAAAATGGATTACAACATATCATTATGCGGGAAATCAGAACTAATAAATTTTAGTTCATCATAACAAGTATCATAATACCTTATATGGTCATGTGACAAGGACCAACGGTGTTCCATTTAAGTGTATTCATTGAGGTCCACCATTTCTTCTAGTTTATGGTCATGTAACTAGGACCACTAGGAATGAGTACCTAGTATTGGTTTGGTGGGAGACTTACTCAAGAATAACCCTTATGGTATACATTGGAAGATGCTCTATGTGAATGAATCATGGATTAAACTATGATATGAATACTAAATTCATCGTAACACCCTTTATATTTGGAAATATTTTTTTAAATATATATCTATAATTTTTAAAAATATTTTTCAATTACTTCGTATAAATTAAAATTGACTATAAAAAATGATATACAAGATATGATTCAAAATAATAAAAACATTTTTAATTCATAATAGATCATTATAATGACAATAAATGAATAAATTTATATCATTCCATGTATGGTTACAAATCATGGATGATTTCATTTATTAAAAAAGAAAAAATTAAAATTGGACAATAAAAAATATATATATCTTGAAAACTAGAAAATAACTTGTTCCATCTTCTCCCTTGAGGATCACCATTAGTAGAATTAAATATATTATGAGAAAGAATGGCATCTAAGGATAAATAATTTTTTCATATATGAAATGAAAATTATGGGAATGGGAAGTGGGATTTAAGAGGTGAGAATTGAAGGAATTTATAGGGTGTAATGGTGGTTATATATCCATTATAAAGGGAAATATGATCATTAGAAATATGGTCATCTGAAATAGATTTATTGGAAATATGGTCATTGGGTATACATATATATGATAGGTGTATTGTAGTTTTGTGATGTTAGTAACAAATTTAAAATAATTTTATTCACAAATGATAAATAATGAAATAAAAAATAATATTAAATGAAAATATTTATTTAGAAAACTATTTTTTTGGTGTATATGATTATTATAAAAAATGATATTTTGTATTTAAAATAATCAATTAAAGTTATAAGATCAATTTATTGATAAAAAGAATTTTTTCTTACCCAATGAATTGATTTTAATGGTATTTGGTTAATAATATTTATTATAAAAGTGATATTTTCAAAAGAACTATTTTATATTATTGTCTAAGGAAGAATAATATTAATGAAATTTATTGATAATATATATAATAAAATTAATTAACATTCATCTCATTGAATTTACTATAAAAGTAATGAGAATAAATTTATTTTATGCTTAAAATATTTATTTTTCTTAAACAAATTATGCGTTATGTAGTATTATATTAAAAATAATTTTTATCAGATATACAAATTAAGTCTAATAATATGGTTTTCATATTTTTAATCATTAAATAAAAATATATTATTGATTTTATTTTTCTTTTTTACATAAAAATGAGTTTCCAAGGAAATTATTACATTTTTGGGTTAAATTGGAATTTTTTATAGAATTGTTTTTGTACCATTATGTAATTTTTAACAAAATAAATTAAATTTATCACTTTTGATGGATATTATATGACTTTTAAACATACAAATAAATACTAATACTCATTTATTTATTAATTAAGATTAAATGATAATGAGAAAAGTTAATATTTAAAAAGTTATTTTTCCACAAAAACTGTTTTTTCTATATATCTTATGTTTTAATTTAAAAGATAATTATTTAATGTTTAGAAATTAAATTATATTAAATTGATTCAAAATTCAGAATCATCCTAAAAAATTTTAAGTTGTTTTATCTTATATTTTTAGCTAAACAATATTTACCAAGTTCAAATTTTAATCAAGTTTAATAAGGGTAATAGGAAATAACTTAACGTGGCACATAATTTACTAAAAACATGAAAATTATATCTTATAAAATAAATTTTATAGGTTATAATGTCATACTCCCCTTTTTTCGCAATATATCCTTACCTATCTCACTTAACACCCACATGATTCCATCTTTACACCTCACCATATTTTTTTTATGAGGAATTGTCGTTCTTTTTTCTTATATAAAAGAATATCACTTCCACCAAATTCCAGAAACAATTATCCAATCATGACCCATCCCACCACGGTCCACCTAGTTGGTGTTAAGATGACTGATATGCCACATTCCTACCCTAAATAGGTCTGGGGCTAGTTAAAAGCACGGAGTAGGAGATGCTGAAAAGGGAGGCCTTAAGCTAAGTATTTATACGAACACACACCATCAACTCTGTGAAATAATGTTGGGATATAATAAAATATTGAATATATAAAGTGTAAATCGTTCATCTAACAAACTCTCGGAAAGTTAAAAATTGCAGTAGCATTGTATAAAATTTATTAAGGGGGAAAATAATTACCCACCCATAATATAGTTCCAAACCTGACAATAACTAGGAAGGGTGGAGGACTAAAGAGATTCATACCCACAATTTATAGGGCCATCCACTAACCCCATTCAGCACCAAGATCTACTATATTCCATTGAAACAAAGTTCACTAAAATCATGATTTATTTACAGGTTATCTTCATAGGACACACCACTTATAGGAACATCTCAAGCAAGGGTGAGTATATGCATAACTAGTTGGTACCCCAAGAACCAAAAAGGGAGAAATAAAAGGAATAAATATACATAACAACCCACAAAGTAAGTAGATAAGGATAAACGCAACATATATACTCAAAAAAATCCCATGTGAGAGATAAAGAAGATATCACTCTCCACACCCAATATAATAAATATTAGTTTACCTACAACCCCAATATACTATCTCTAATAAGTAAAATCATACATAGACTCACCAAAATCATTGTGGAGAGTGCCACTCCTCACTACTATGCTCTATTAGAGATGGATAAATAAGTTTCCTGGTGGACCAATTACCCACTAGAGCTTGATTTTGGGGGATTACCACTCCATTAACATAATACTCACAACCTCTTAATTATTGGTGACTTCCAACTCTACATATGTAAAGAGTATGGGGGCCCTTATCCATGTGTGATATGAGAGAATCAATCCTAACATTTCTCTAGTAAATAGACCCCATCACTATAATTAGTAAATCATTCTTGATGGATGCATCCCACTCATAACACCTCATTTCATATCTACGATACAAAAATAAAGTCCATAATTTTACTCAATGTGGAAAACTACTCATGATATGCTGATAAAAGTCTTGAATCCATGAACCAAATAAGGATACACAATAGGTAGAAGTCTCATAGAAAAGTACATTACATGTACATAGTGTCACACATCATGTGACTTCCCCTGGACACTTGGGTGCATCCTCACATGTACACATCTTGGATGGATATGTGTTCATACATGGTGTGTATATTAAGTACATAGTGTGTCCTATCTAGATCATCTCATTCCCATGTACTCTTACCTATAACATTGTACCTGGTTATGATTGTACCTTTCTACACATGGTGTCTGGCTATGTACTACTACACATCCATGTCACCTTACATGGGGTGTCTTCCCATGAGCTCGATTCTATGTCCACATATCACTAGATAGTGTGTACTTGGAGTAAATGTTGTGTAATTAATAAAATACTACACAAAAAGGGAAGAACACACTTCATGTGAACTAGAACCACATTCAATATGATATGGATTTTAGAACATGAAATCACATTGAACCTTCCAAAACACTTATTTTCCCATGATTAATCATTAATTGACCCCAAGGGGGTCCATAGAATTCATAAATGATATTTAAGTCCATTACTAAAATATATGCATGGATTTGGGTTTAATCCTCAAAGAAACCACCTACCGCATGGTAAAAAAATTGAATAATTGATTCTAAATCCTCACTTAGAAGTAATTTCACCTCGATCTAATCCCAATCAACATCAAGGTTGATGTCCAGTTGCACCTCTTCTCTCATTCCTCTTGGTTTGGCTACTGCACAAGGGACAAGCCTTCTTCTTCCTTTTGTGATTTTAAATCCAAATGGGAGGGGTTATTTTAAATCTTTTAATTAACTAAAATACCCTACATTATTTATTTCCCCCACCAATGATTTCCCTCCACAAAATTCTTCCTGCCAACCAACATTTTGTTCCTCCTAGGGTTGACCCAACATTATGGAAACAATTGTGATAATTTCCCATACAATGTCACAATAAATTGTAAAACCATTAATACCAAAATGATGTGATTGTTCTTGTGTGCCATAATATATATTAATAATTTTAATATAATAATTTTGGGGTCTTTTAACTCCCAAAAATTGTGCGGAGTCAGGTGAAAAATACATAGAACTATATATAAATATTCAATGGAATAAATTAATAGAACTAGAGCCATTAAATTCTCCCATCCATTAGTGATTTTCACCCTGAAAAGAATAAAATATATAATAAGTTTTAGTAAATGATTCCACATTTATCTCTCATACTCCCAAGAGATCTCATGAATTCTTCCATGCTATCAAAACACATAAACCAAATGGATTGTCCGTCCTTGAAAGATCATGTCCAAAATTTCTTCAACTTCCACCGAGTACTCATTGAATGTGGATCCATCCTGAAAATAAATATTAACACCCATTGAATAATTTATGATAGGTCATTTATATATTTCCTTATCTATGAAACATATAGTATGTCATTCACTTAGTCTATCTTTGGTGAAATTCCATTTGACAAGTAACCTCACCAGCCCTTCTTAGGATCTGGAAAGGACCAATTAACCTCAGAGTTTTCTTTATTCCCCAAAGAAACCTCCCTAATAATTTTCATGGGGAGACTCTCAGGAAAAAATTGTCTCCCATCTTAGGCTCCAAATACCTAATATTTCATTACATGTACGATTACTATCAACTCTGGGTTGTTCTGATATGATAATTCATCACCCGAACCTTTTCGATTGTTACCTAGACCAACTCCAGCCCAAAATGATATGTATTTCCAATATTTTTCCTACACATGGGTGACATGTCAGGTTCCCTATATAGGGGCATGAATTTTTTCAATATGAATGTATAGTGATAACTACTCTTATAATAAAACTATACGAATGGAATTTTATCCTCCAAGTTTGATCCAAAGTCCAACACATTATATCTCAACATATCATTCGAAACTAGGATAATCTGCACAATTTTCGCATCTATCTGAGGGTGAAATATTATGATCATCCATAACTAGGCCCCAAAATCCTCATATAATCCACATAAAAACATACCATCAATTAATAATCATGATCAAAGATTATCATTATGGGTACAAAATTAAGTCAACTGATCATCTGCGTGGAAAACTACAGTAAAATCTCAATCGTGATCCTCTCCCTCAAGAAAAATAAGTGCAATAACGTGGTGAGTTGTTCAAGAATAAAATAGTTAGAATCATGGCCTCTCATTATTCATGGAATACCCATAATTAAATCCATTTATATTTCATCCCTATTCCATTCTAATATCTAAGAGGTTGAGTCAATCCTACTAGAACATGATGTTAATCCTTCACCCAAAAACTTGTGTGTCACCAATAGACAAAATCAGTGAAACTTTTCCACATTCTATCCAACTCGAACAACCATTAGAGGTCATTGTACATATTTTCTACACCATAATGTATATACAAAATAGAAATATTTAACTCTCACAACACCTCCTCAAACAACATGACTGGAACTACCATTAATTCTTATAAAAGGATGATGTGCTACCTTCCTTTAAAAAATAATTCTAATGCACCTCCTAAGATATCTAGTTACATATAACGACACTGTATATATATACCAAATGGTAATATGTAATATGTTGATGAGGTAGTGGAGTTACCACCATTGACTATAGATAAGCCACACCCCAATCCTCTACTAGGGTTAGCTGTAATGAAACCAACTATTGAGACACCTCTTCCACCATGATGTACTTAGACATTCTATTAAGGTAATCTAGAACCATGTTTCGTTTCCCTATAGTATATACTATCTTGAAATCATATCCCTAGAGTTAATTCAACCAATGGATATATCCCAGGTTGATATCTCTCAGAGTGAAGATTGATATGAGACTCTAATGGTCTCTGTAAACAATAAAACGCTCACCCTGAAAATAATTCCACCACATATTCAGAAAAACGTCTACCATAACAAACTCTAATTCATGGATTGAATAACTATAATCATGTGTTATCACCCACCTCAACTAATAAGTGATCAATTCATTCCTCTATATCTACAAAAAAACTATTCTTATCTCCACGAGCATCACAAACCAATGTGTTCTTAATTCCCTCCACTAGTAAACACAAAAAAGGAGCATAGGAAAACCTCTACCTCATCTCATTAAAATATATATAAAACTAATCAATCCATGAAAACGTATTCCATTTATACATCAAGGTGTTCAATGGAACTATAATTCTATAAATTTTTTCGCTGAACATTCGGTAGTACCTGGAAAAACCAAGAAAACAATGCACCTCTAACATTCTCTTGTGTGGATCCCAAGAATTCAATGAATAAATTTTCATCAATTCCATAACTAGAACATACTCAGAGATGAAATTACCTATATAGTGGACCTCAATGATCCAAATATGACACTTTTATAGCTTATCATAAATTTAGAGCTCCCATAGTAGGTCTAGGACAATCATCAAATAATTTACATGATTATCCACTGCTGTACAGTAAATTATCATGTCATCAATAATGAAAACTATTAATTGGACCATGTGTGGATTGATGATCCAATTAATAATATTCACAAACCTAGAGATGGAATTATTCAAACTAAAATGAATCACTGGAAACTTAGTACCTAAAAAGCATTGAAATACCATCTTTGGAATATTGTCCATGTAAACCCTCAACTAATGTTATCCATATTAGAGATTAATCTAGGAGAACCAAATTATAACTCTCGTCTGGTCAAAAATGTCAATAATCCTTTGAAATGAGTAATTGTTCCTAGTTGTTACCAAATTAAATTGATGATAATAAAAAAATCCTCAAAATCCCATATGCCTTTTGAATGAATAAAGATAGAGTGTCCCAGGGGGACACACATGTTCTGATAAAACCGTTTTCTGGAATGTATTTCAACTGCACCCTCAGCTCCAAAATCTTAGTAGGGTATATCTGATATTCCATAGAAGATATTAGTGTCGTACCATAGAGAAAGAAAATTCATAATTCAATAAACCTTTTTATTTATAGACCCTATAAATTATTGGGAAATATTCTAATATATTCCTCCACAAAGTGGTAATATAGATACATGAAGATCCCACTATAGTTAGGTATAAACTCATCCACTGATGGGTGATGGGTTTCATTTTTCTGTTCATAATCACCACTCACTCAACTATAATATCATTGTCTCCAATGAATGAGAATCATGTCCCATCATCATAAATTCATCTATCTTTCCTTTGATGATAGTAAAATTGTTAATGAAATGTGGACAAACAATCAATACCTAAGATTACACAATAACTTTTCATTGTGACAATGATGAGGTCCCATGAAAAACTCTCTCCACTGAACAATGAATCACCCTGCAAGTAGATTTATAATATAGCGGACTAACCCCTAGTAGGATACTCTAACCATATATGATGGGATAAAGTTTGAATTGGAAGCTCCATATTTCACACAAAGGATATAGAGATAAAGTAATAACTCAAAACTGTGTAAAAAATTACTCAGGAAATTGTATAAAAGACACAAATCATACATCAAATCATATCATGTTCTTCCGGGTAATATCCCTCCATAGTATGCACCTACCATCGGCCATAATGGCAAACCCTCTAAAATTGGAATGGGAAACCTGGTGATAGTGGTGGAAGTAGCTCGTAACATCATTCTCCACCAGTAAAACCTCCCGTTGGAGCCTTGCCTACTCCTCTACTAGCACTGTCTCCCTAGGGTCCTCCTTGACCATACCTAGGAGAACACTATTCATGATGTTGCCTCTGGTATGGTGTCCCCTTCACTACCTTCCTACCTTCCTTATCACATCGCTTCGGTCAAGAATAAGCCATGTTACCTCACACATCATAAGCATTCCATTGCATCTCTCTAAAATGACTAGATCCATTTCATGGAACCTGTTCTATAGTGAAAGATGTTTGAGTCTGGGAATGAGTATACCTCTTATTCTGAGGCCCGAATGACTGACACCTACAAGATTTTGTAGATGACTAATCCCCATGATGTCAACTTTTGGCTCCTACTACCCATCATCCATATTCTAGTAAGTTTTCTATGACTAGAGCCCACTCCAGCACTCTAGCATATGTGGGAATCATGATGAAACCAAAAATATCATTAAAATACCATTTATTTCCCCCCTCAAACATCAAAACCAAGAATTACCCATCATTCTACATATACAAAGAGTAGTGTGAGAGTTTGGTAAATCTTAATGAGAAATTAGGAACTAACATATCACCCTTCTACAGCTAATGAAGATCTTAAATCCACATATAGAGAAAGCTCCAAAGGTAATACTCATTATTGAATATCTTCAATAAATATACCCATGTGATTTTAATCTCATCCTTGGCATTCATGATCAGACCCACCCAACACCATATTGCTCGATGAATAAAATTGGATAAAAGCATAACAATCTAAATGACCAGAGTACGAACTTTCCTATAAATTCCATCCATAACCCCCAAACAATCATCTAATACTTAAGGGTCAAAATCCTAATAAATCCTCATTTTTGTCTAATTATATAATTTTTATAGAATGTTAAGCCTACACATATCATTTTCCTCACATGTTGGAGCTATCTGCTTCCAATAAGCTGCCGATAATCCACCTAAACCACTAGAGGTGGATTCATTCATTGATAAATGGGTAGTGAAACTTCTCTATGACTTCCTAGAGGAAATAATCCATGATTTGGTTTCGAAAAAACAGCCCCATCACTTAAATAAACTACATCACTATCTGGTATTGACATTTGGGAATGATATCATTATGAAGGCATCCTGAAACTGATCATGAAAAACCAAGGATAAATGAACATATATTAGGATCTATATCAAAAAGGAAATCCAACTCAAAAAAACCAATCCTATATGATTCTTCTACCACTAGTTACCGACAACCAATGTCGTGGTATGCTATGTCAACAATAATGATGTCTGAGTCATCGTGTATAGATACATTGGTCATCGTACCAACACTGAGTTCCCTATACTGAGATCTAAACCTGAGACACTCAGATATTGTTTCCCTAAAATCCCTATCCAAACCTTATATAGTTACAACTCAAAAAACAAACCCATAATAAATACCACCATTGATACCACTCTATCATGACATGATCCACTACAATTCTCCTGGTTGGTGATAATATAAATGAGACACCCCAAGAATTCCTCTAATAGGTCAGGGACTGGCGATGAGAAATGAGTGGGAAATCCTAAAATGGGAGGACATATATTAAGTACATATACACATGCACACAACAAACTCAATGAAATATTGAAAATATATAATATAAAATTGGAAATATTTAGTGTAAACTATGCATGCATCAAACTCTAAGAAATACATAATATAAAAATTAATTGTAAAAAAGAATAAAGGGGAAATATAAATTACTAAAAATAATGGATTTCACAACCTTAAAAAATGTGAAGGGGGAAAGTAATTTAGATATCCCAACTCACAATCTATAGGGTTGACTGTTGAACATGGTAAGTGACAAGATTTATTATGCTCGACTAAAACTTGGCCTGTTGAAATCACTATCGATCTACCTATTTGTATGCATACCACACAATGCATGTCGACAAATCCCATGTATGGGTGAGTATATATATACCAGATTTTTACCCCAAGAATAAAAAATGGAAGAAATATAAATATTAAATGGTGATATCAACGCATAAAACAAAAGGTCTTGGAGATACCAAATAGATATGATCAAAACAAACCCAAGAAAGAGTGAAACGGGATATCTATAGCTATAGTGAACCTAAGAATGATGAGTCTTCCTAAATCTCCAATGGTCCATCTCACATGACTATAATCATGTGAATCCATTCCAAAATCTGAGTGGATAGTCCTTATCATTTCTACTATGTTATACCTCTATGGGAGAACTAACTCCTATGGGGGAACCCCTCCCTATAAGAGCTTGATGATAGGGGAGTACTACACCATTGACATAGTAATAGTTTTAAACAAAATATGTATTATTTAGTTATTGGGAGTTAAAAATGGTACAAAACCTTCAGGGGGACTAAAAAGGATGTATAAGTTTAAAGATCTGGAAATTTCAAGGAAAATTTTTTCTTTAATATTTTGGAATTTTACGAGTTTGTGGATTCTAAAGGAACTTCATTCTGAGGCCCGATGTGCCCGGAATCAATTTCTGATGTTTATCTCAGGTACTTTCAGTAAAGGAAAGAGAGGATTTTTCTATATTTATAACCGGTGCTCGGAATTGAAATCTGAGGGCACCGATGAACTCACAGCGCTGGTAATTTCTTAAGGGGACCTTTACCGTAGTTGCGTTTTAAGCGGGTTGAGAATTAATATTTGGGGAATTAGATTAAAATAAATAAAATTGGTGTAGCACAATTTTATTTAATGCTTGGTGGTTATTTCCTCCCAAGGGGAGTTAAAGGTGGGGCCCACTTCCACATAACCCCCCATGAGAGGATATTTGTGGGGTGGTTCCCACACATGACCTAAACCTTTGAACTCCCCAAAACTCTCATAAACCCCCCCCCCCCATTAAACTCCCTTGTTTAATGTTGACAACTCTCCTATATTTATGAGACCTCTCAACTCCTCCTCTCCCTCTCTTTATTAATTGCCAACACATTAATTTAATGAATTCAACCACATCAATTAATTAATGAAATGGTTTGAATTTTGAATTTTAAATTGATAGTGTTAATAAAATAATAGCATTAGTCTATTATTTTATTTTTGGGGAATTCGTTGTGTTAAGGAGAGTTGGGATAGCTCTTGAGTTTTTGGAAGAACACCGACCTCCGACGAAGAATGGTGTCTTCTTTGACGAAGAACGCCGGTTCCACGATGAACGGTTGACATGCATTCCTTTCTTTTCTCTGCAAAAAGTGAGGAGATGTCGCTTCCACCTCAAACGCACTCCGACGTCGCCTAAGAATCCTTTCCCCGTGACGACGTCTTCCGCAACGCCCGACATGCGACGTCAATTATCGAGGGAGGGGTTATGTTCAATTTTAATGGATTAAAATTGTGTGTCGATTCGTCATTGTATAACTTCGATTGTCTCAACCTATTGTTATCACTTAACGCGGAGGGTGTGGGCCGAACGAACATGGCTCGATGACCCTCTGTTTGATCTTGTTTAATTATATGGAATCGACGATCGGAGGTGGAATGTAGAAGTGACCAGCGGCGCAAGGGCCGTCTTCACACATGCAAAGAAAAGCAGCAGCCAAGCGGGCAGCGGCGGAGGACGCACAGCATCGTCGCGCCGTTCCGGGGACGCGGAGCCGCGGCCAGCATAGGCCACGGTAGAGGAAGTCGGCGCCGTCGTGTAGGCTGTGCAGTAGGAACCGCAGCCCACTTTGCGGGCCGCTTCGGCGGATGGACCGGGCGGTCCGTTGGCAGGCCGAGCGGAGCAAAGTCGTGGAGCCAGGAGGGAGCCACGCCAGATGAGTCATGGCTCGCCCGTGCGGGCCGCTTGTGCCAGAAGGTCGGTCGACTCTAGCCGGCCGGTTGGCGCCACCGGTTCGGGCATCCTCCCCCCTAGACCGCTCGACCTTCGGGCTGCACCCTCTTCGGGTCGGGTCACAATCCTCAAGCCAGGACGCACGAATCTTCGGGTCGGTACGACACCCCTGCCAGGTCGGACCCATAAAAACTGGGTTAATCTGACACGCCATCCCACTGGGCTTAACGGGTCAAGCCAGTTATTCACTTAAACATGAATAACTTAAAGGCCGCGCATCCGATCGATACGCCGTATGTGGCACATGGATCTTTTCGACGAGGCCGTTCTTTTGAGATACTCTAAGTGAGTTTTGGACATACATGGAAAACGTTCAGGTTTGGAACTGGTATATTTCCAACCGGAACCCTCGAACGGAAAAGCCAATACCTCTAAGACCGGGCGTCCGTTTGACGCGTCGTCTATCGCATTGAGTTCCTTTTGACAAGACGGAACTTCAGGATACATCAAATCTGGGCTTTGTGATAGTTAATGTATTGTATAAGTCCCTGGCCATAAAACATTACTTAATATTGAATTAAATTGAATAATTCACATTGAGTATCTTTTCAGGTTTAGAGTTTTAGAGAATTAAGACATAACTATTACATCTCAATGATTACAAAGTTGGCACATATACTAAGTTTCCATTATTATCAAAAAATAAAAACTCTTGACAAAAAGAGTCATGTCTAGTTCCTTGTTTTAGACAGCGTAACATTTCCTTGATCTCATCCTTGAAACTATTCCACTTTATGTCATGTGAAAAAAATTTCAAACACTTGGGATGAGCATAAAAAGCTCAGTAAGGGTTATAACAATACGAAGAGAAAACATTAGTCCATGTATAAATAAGAATCAACGAAATCATACTTTACTCGTAAAACATAAGAAATTAAATATAACTCATGAAATCATAATATTTATGCATAACTCAATAGAAATCATAAGACATAAAGGTAACATGAGGCATTCATAACTTTCTTACGTAGGGAGTCACCGTCATGGTTACGTTAGGAATACCCACCATAGTATATTCCCTAAATCTCTTCGGAGAAACCTTAGCGTTTAACTCCTTCTCATTACCCAATGCATTGGAGAGCTATCACGGGCTCACCCGCCCTTAGTTTATCACGGAACCACCCAATTTCATAAACAATTCCCAAGAACCACAACATAATCGTATCACCTAAAACATGCATAAAGGAAACATAACATTTCCACATTTCAATCACAAGATATCAATAACACAATGATATAATAAAAAAATTATCAATACCATTTTCAATACCAAAATGAAAGAAAAGTAAAACATGGTATTTATTTTTCATTTAAAAAGTTTATGGCTTGTAGAGGAAGCCGAAACTCAAATAATGGTCACGGTGGTGGAGAAGTCATTGTCGCCGCATACGTACGAAAAAAAACATTCCCTTTTTTCATTTAGTAAAATGATTTGTATAAAAAGATTACTTTTTAATAAAAGCCAAAGTCAAAGGGTTTTATACACCAAATAAAATAATGTCGTGTATTAAACAAAATATGCCTCAATGAAAGGATATTGAGACGAAGTCCCATACAAAGACAGTATCCTTAGATTAAAGATAAATCAATTACAAAAATATGTGTGACAAGCATAAATACACCCAATAAAAGTGGATATTAAGTGTAAAATAATCATAGGTCATCCACACATATTCATATCATGACATAATCAATAATTATAGGTTTAACCTAGAGAATTGAAATTGGGTTAAGAAGTTCCCTTACAGAAATCCAACAGCCTAACGGCGTCACTTTAAAATTCAGAAAATGAGATGATGAGAGATAAAAATGGTATCTCATCACTTTCACATTAAATTTACAACAATAAGGATATATAATAACATATCCCAACATAATAAGATATAAATTAAAAGATCTAACAAAAATAAGCCTTTTAAAAAGAGGAGGGTGAAAGGTTCCCTTACCGACTTGGTTAACTTTCAAAACGTACACCCCATGAAAGAAGGACTATAAAACCTTGATTTAAATACTCATAAACGAATTTATATTTCAAAAAGAGTATAATAATGGGAATTACATACACAAATCAAAGGAAATGGTGTCACATGTAGCATAAATCTCACAGGAATAAAAGTGAGATGAAAAATCCATTACGAAAACTCGGCAGCCTAACAGCGCCACTTAAAACTAAAAAAATGGATTGATTAAATAAAATAGGGTCTCTAATCATATAAAATGTACAGTAAGAGGAATATAAAAGAACATCACCCAACATAAGAAATAGGAGATTAGAATAAGTGACATAAAAGAGAGTACTTTAAAAGAAAGAGGGAGGTAGGATCCCTTACCTGAAGTCCGACTTGTCTTGTTCATTTCTTTATATTCCTGAATAATAAACGTTGGTCAATTTATAATTTCTTAAGGACATACATTAAAATTTATTATTCAATTAATATCATATATTATCCTGTTATAATAATTAGTTAATTATGTGAGTTCATATCATATGTTTTGTCGATGTTCGGTACATGAGTCAAAAATGATCTTGTTTGGAAAGCATTGTCAATGTAGTTGTAAGTACATCATATCCAGAATAGTATTATTGATGTAAATAACATATATATCCACTATATATTCTTTTTATAATTATTCCATAATATTTTGAGATAAAAATAAATGAAATGCATCGTTCATGGAGATTGTAGGCCGTACGTACACATGAACGCTACTTTCATTGCTTTGGCTCATTAATGGAATTAAAACTAGATGAGATATATATATATATATATTATAATTACAGTATAATATATATGTTATATGGGTCAAATAAGTTCATTTATTTTATTCTTTATACATTCCATGTATTTCATGAATGAGTCACATCACTTGAGGTGGCGGTAGTCCACACTTCCTCAAATGAAATTATCGCATTTGCACAACATGAAAAGCATAAAGGTATGTTTTAAATATAAAATAAAAAAGAATAAAGTGGACATAAATATAATATATATATATATATATATCATATATAAAAATAGTTCCATCATAATGACCGCCATGAGAGGTGGTAGGAGAATATAGAACAATCATCGTTTCGTGAGGCAGTAATTCGCCATCCACGGAAACAGTATGTTCTTTAACCATTAGACGGAGGTGTGAGTAAGTGTAGCTTGAATAATTCTCATAAAAACATCATAGTATGTTTAAGATACTGTTGTTGTTACAAAATAAAGGAATAAAAATATTTTTGGGGGTTGGAGAAGAAAAATAAAACAAAAGAACATTATAGAGGACATTACCTTTAAATCGGGTAACTCCCTTGGGTTTGAACCAAGAGGGTTTCTTGAAGATATTTCTGCCTAAGGTAAGGATTCTAGGACGAGGAGAGAGTTGTGGGGAGATAAAATGGTCAGAGTTTGGCCGAGCCTAGGGCTTGAGTGGTGTGGGTAAGGAGGTAGAGGTGGGGGCCTTTTATAAGAGGGAGGAGGGGCACTCATGGAAAGTAAAGAAATGTTACTTTATATTAAAATGATTTTCAGATTATAAAGGTCCCACATTGATATATTTAGAGTATAAGGTGATTAGGGTTCTAAATATACTCATCCAGTAGGTTTTAGACAACTGTAAGTCTTAGATTTTACATTATCTTTTCATTTTATTTAAATCGTTCATTAATAAGATAATTGTTGCATCATCATGGTGTGATAAATAACTTTATTTATTTAAGGTCTAAAAATTATGAAAAAATACTATGATTTGGGAATTCTTTTTATATTTCCAATGAATATTTATAGTAAAAAATATGACTTGTATAACCCCATGTAAAAATTATTTTAGAAAAACAATACATGTTTGTGACATTTTTATTTTAACTTTAAATAAAAAGTAATTCATGTCATTTTCCTACCAATGTGGCTCCATTTTAACACCCCGAGATTTTATGAAAAATATTATTTTAATTTCATTAATGTATTATGTTGTATGCTACACCAATATTACCTTGCGCTATACACAACACCGTATTAGCTTGCAGTATACGCAACACTATTCTTGGATCGTGTTACACAAAATTTTGATAATAGTTATTCTACGCAACATTGAGTATAAATATATATATATATATATATATATATATTCAACGTATAAATGAAATATGGTTGGATTATGTTATACGAAACAATGAAGGATTCTTGCACAACATGCAACCCTGACTTGGCTTGCATTACACGCAATCGCAACCTTCCTAGATAGCGTGTGTTGTACGCAATATCGGGTTTTACTAAACAACGATATATTATTATAATATTATTATGAACTATCCATTATGAATAGTATTAACTAAATTGTGAATTTTATAACATTATTATTCATCTTACACATTTTCTAGAACATGGTATAAGAACAAAAGAAATTTTTCTGGTAAAATAGGTATTTTTAAAAAAAAATGCAGTTTTGCCGCCTTTTGATGGCACACCAACTTTAAATATAGTTTTTGACATGTTTATAAGTTCAATTTGACAAAATAAAATTCTACTTTGGAATCAAGGAAGAAAAATTTACTTTGGATAAATTTTTCATATTATTCTAGTAACTTTCATATTTTGATGAATAGTAAAAACACGCTATATTTTAATTAAAAAAAACTTTTTTCATCGCAATAATTTATATGGTTAAATTATAATATTTAATGGTTTTAAAGTATAAATAGAATATATTTTTACCATTTAATATAATTTATGTCATTATCATTGATTTTACATTAATTTTGTAGGTTAAATCAATTAAATCTTTTGCAATGTTTTAAAGAAAAACCTGTTTTCTTTCAACAACAGGATTAATGTTAATTCAATTTCTGCAACCTTTTTGTATTGAATTTGGAAAAATGGATTCCATATTTGGAATCAGTGGGTCAAAATTATATTAATAAGCTACTTTTCATTTTTGGGAATTATGAATAGTAACTACGGTAAATTTTATTTACCATAATTAAAGGTAAATCTGGTAATTAAGGGTAAATATAATATTATAAAATTATCCTAACACATGCCAAAATTCTATTGGATGGATAAAAGTAGACCCATATAACCTAAGGGTCGGATTAGATTCATTTTATGGACTTTTGACAATGAAAATAATTTAAATATTATTAAAACCAAAGAAAGTGACAACATGTTACTCTCTTAAATATTATAAGTATAATAATTTTAATTTAGTGATAAACATCATAAAACTTCGAACATGAATATTCTCCAGAAAGATAATAAAATTATCTATATCATGATAATTTATTTATAATTTTTAGGGATTAAATAATTGTCATTAATGGTGATACATTAATTATACAGAAATTATTTATTTAGTGGAAAATAAGTAATATAGTATTTATTGAAATATTAGTACCCATTAAAAGGCCCAAAAACCTGACCGAAACTTATTGGTAGTGTATATCTACACCTTTATCATCCAATCACCTAATATATAACCGTTTGGAGCCTTATAAAATTGATTATGACACTTATATTATTTTATTTTAAATGATGCCAAAGTTGTCACCTTCATAATTTAATAAATATAACAATTTAACTATTGTTATTTTAAGATGATAAATTCGAGTAAAAGTATTATTGTGAAAGGTAATAGATTTATATTCATCATAGGATTTAATTTTAAATTTTTATGAAACAAATAAGTATATTAAATAATTATACAAAAATGTTGTAGTAATTATTTTATTAAGAGATAAAACAAATAAATGGAAAAATAATAAAATAAATATTATATGAACTATTTAATGTGATACACTAATTTTATAGATACATATGACCTTTTATGAATCTATTAAAACTTTTATTTCGAACATATCTTCTGTATATATTTTTGTTAAATTCAAATAAATGAATAGTGTCAAAATTGACACTATTGTTATTTTATAAAAATAACATATTATAAAATTGTTTAAAAATCAAAAAAATATTTAAAAATTATAAATTTAAATTAATATGGTATATAATTTTATAAATTAAACAATTATGGAAAATTCAGAACAAATAAGTAATTATTTATTATAATTTTAAATTTAGAATTTTATTACCACTAATAAACTTAAATAGATTAAATAAGGATAAATCAAAATGATAAGGTTTAAAATAAGATCCAAAAATTTATAAATTTGATTGTTTGATGAGATTAAAACCATATCTCATCTAATCTTAGAATATGAGACGTTTTTTGGAGGTTTTTAAGTGGGGTTAGATTTATTATAAATTAATATTTTTAAGCATTCCAAAGGTGCCCCTCTCCTCCCTTATAAAAGGGAACCTCCTCCCTCTCTTTCACACACCACTTTGAGCCTTCAAGCTCGTCCAACCCCTGCCCAATTCTCTTCTCCACTTCCCTAGAAACATCCTAGAGGTCCTAGTCTTCTTCAAAGTCCAATTTTAGTGCCCTAAGAGGTGGTCTCAAAGAGGCACTTCAAAGAAGAGGTAATGTCCATTACCGATTCTTTCAACATTATTTCTTCTTCCATTTCTTCTTATTAGGTTGTTTCATTATGAAGTAATAAAATAAGTATCACTCGTATACTTATATGTTATTATATTTATGAAACAACCCTATTTCACCATCTATCCATCCTACGGAAAAATAAATCACCGCGTATGCGTAAGTACGGAATACCGTCTCCACGTCGTGGTGTAATCTATTTTCCACCACCACCTTACTTGGATGGGTATAATGGTGTAAATAATAACTATATATGATTATTATAAATTGATAATTATTATTTAATAGTATACATACAATCCAATAAAATTCCTCGATAATGGGAACGATATCATCGCTCGTGCGTACGTACAGAACACCGTCTCCACGACGCGATGAGATTCATTCCCAATGATTAACCATTCATAAATGATTATAAAGTATATATAACAAGAATCATGAAATATATGACATAATAATACTGGATTTATGTATATATATATATATATTTATGTCATCCAATTAATTCTATTCAATTCAATGAGGAAATGAAAACAACGTTCATGCGTACGTACGGCTTACCATCTCCATGAACGGTGTATTTCATTCCCTTTATCGATCTATTATATATATGTATATTCTGAATATATATTATATATAAATAATTTTTTACATTCTGGATGTAATTAATCATGATCTAAGTAATCATATGAATAATTACAAGTCAAAACACGGACGACAAATGAAACGATTTTACCCAAAACGCTCTTTAACATGGAATTTACAAAATAACCGGTAATATAAAGTCATAAGTGATCCATATATGATATCATAACAATTAATATGATTCTTTAATAAGTCAATAACATTATTTAAATCATTATACAGGAGGTTCGGACACTTATTAAGAAAATCGGACCTAAGGTAAGGGATAATTTTGCAAATCTCATTTTTATCCGAGATTGCATATTCGTAAGTATTTACTGGGGTTATTTCTATCATCCAGGTCCATGTTTTATAAAAGTGTTTTCATGTATGTTTAAAGTCCTTTTTACCCATTTTTGACTTTTACTACATGGTATGTAATGAATCTTTCTTTTGTTTACGTTACGAGGTACTTTTTGACTTTTCTGGAAAAAGTACGAAAAGAATGTTTTTTAACTTATACGGAACGAACGGATTTTTACGGTTTTATAAAGCCTTATTTTCATGAAGATTCCTACAAAATATTTAATGAATATTTTCAACAAAATCTCTTTCTTTTAAAATTGCATGACGTTTTGTGAAAAGAAATTTATTTTGAAGAAGAAAGGATATTTTCCTCAAGAATTCATTTCAAGTGTTTTATCAAAACCATTTTCTCTCAAAGATGAACTTATATCATATGTTTATGTTTCACGTATAATGTATCTATGATTTACATGGTTTCACTTTCCTATTATGAAAGGATATCCATTTCTTTTATATGGATTATGTGATGATGTGATGATATTTATGAAACCCATTTTATTTATTGGGTTATTATGAATGATGTATGTTTATTTTGAGGCACAAGTAAGAATGATTTCATTATGAGATGGGTGGGAGCTATATCTCCCTCCAATTCATTGGGTAAAGATTTATATCTCATGAGATAGACATGGATGGAATAGCCGATTAAACCGGTTCAGTAAAACAGGACTGAAACGAGGAGTGAACTTGATTCCGAAAGGGACTTTGTCCACTAAGATGGTCTTGGCAGCAATGCCTTGGCTACTATGGAAATCATTACATGTGATTAATGGATTCCACAATTACATGTTTTATTCCCATGCTATTTTATCATGATTTATGTTCCATTATGATCTATGCCTTATGTACTTCCATGTTTTATGTCATTTCTCAAGATTTTTAATGTTCATGTTTTTTTAAGTTCAAATTTATATAGTATGTTTTATTTTATCCATGCTTACCATTACTAAGCATTTGAGCTCACCCTTTTTATGTTTTCTTTTCCCAGTATATAAAGAAAGGTTTTAGGTAAGAAAAAAAGGGGAAGATCTTTATGGGAGATGTTGAAGATCTTTCACCACGATTAGAGGATTACGTTCCATGTTTCCAAAGACACTAAACTATTACGGTCCTTGTGTGTCTGTTTTTGTTATGTACTAAGTATTCCACAAAATTAATGTAATGTCCATGTACATCAAGATTCGGGCCTCTACAGTTGGTATCAGAGGAAAGGTTTAGTCAACCTTTGGAAACGAGGATGCGAAAACGTTAGTGAGATCCCTATAGATATTTCTAAGGTATTTCTAGGGATGTCCCTATGTATAAGTATACGTATAGGATATAGTCCTAGAACTACAGTAACTATGTTAGAATTTAACCTAAGATGTTATATATTGAGTGTACTCCCCCTTTACTATGTTGTTTTCCCTAGCATGATATTTCCCTCTCACACTATTCTCTTTGGGTTTTAGAAAATGGCTGGAAACAAGAAGATTCACGATAATGGAGGATATGATAGACAATGGAATGATTTTCTTCATGAGAAACCAAATGAAACGAGATCTGGAAGTCCAAACATCATTATTATGCCTAATCAGCAATCTCATAATATGATCAATAATCTCAACTTTGGTAAGATTCCCGACTCAGATAATAAGAGAAAGATGGAGTTTCGTGATGATCATAGAGGAAAGAAAGTTCAATTTCCCTCATGTAAATCATGTGGGAAGAGGCATCAGGGAGATTATTTCAAAGGAACTGGAAGATGATTTTGGTGTGGAAAATAAGGACACAAATCCAGTAAGTGAAAAGGAAAAGGATCAGTTAACACCATGGACAAGGATAATGGTATTGCTACGACATCAAAAATGATTATATGTTTTAAATGTGGAATGTACGGGCATTATGCAAACCAATTCCCTAATGGAAAATCTCATGAAGAGAATCAGCATGGTCATATGGGTAGTATTTATGTGGATGATGATGAGGAGACTACAAATGATATATGAGCTGAAAGAAGTGTTGAAGCTCAGTCGGTTGGTTTAGAAGGTAGTTGAATGATTGAATGTTTATCGAGTGTTATGTTGTATAGTTAATGGTACTATGGAATAAAGAATCATCTAAGGATTGTTACACTTTTTTTTTCCTAAAAGTATTTGAAAGTATATGTTGAATGGTACCAGTAACCATGGAAGGTTATTCAGATATTTTTGTAAAGTATATGATATGCGCATAATGAAGGAATAAGAAGATAATGATATGTTTGATTGTATTCATGAGCTCATGATTGATATAAGAACTAAGTGATATCATGGATTGAGTATATAGAATTTTGAGGATTTTGGTATGTGGAAGGTGTAAACTTTTAACTGCATTCATGTTTTCACTAAGGTTCAATGGGTATTCATTTTTCAAGAGAATACATGATTAAGGCCTTCGAATGTTTGGAATGTGACCAACAAGACATATCTCATGATATATGGGTATCAACGATGGTATTAAATCTCTGGTAATCGTTTTCACTATATTATGAGAGTGGACTGCAATATTATGGATAATCCTAAAGATTGGAATGGATTATGTTGGACATAAGTTAATATTGTTTAAGGATAGAAGTTTTTTCGATATTATTGATTAGATGTTATAGTAATATAGTTTTAGAAAAAGGAAAACCTTCAGGACGGGCGACAACCCATCGCGTCGGACAAGGTTGTGGGAATAGAACCCACAATCGAAGTGCGACTGGCCTTTATCGCCTACCACTGGCCTACATGAAGTCCCTGGTTAGTAGAAACTAGTTTTATTTTATTAAGAGGTATGATATATGAAGTATAAGTTCATTTTTGGAACCATATATGATTAATCTAACCATAAGATGGACTTATAACTTTTGCTATCCTTTTGTTTGAAAA
Source organism: Viscum album (assembly GCA_963277665.1). Taxonomy (NCBI): domain Eukaryota; kingdom Viridiplantae; phylum Streptophyta; class Magnoliopsida; order Santalales; family Viscaceae; genus Viscum; species Viscum album. The sequence goes on along the minus strand of OY728151.1, from coordinate 1,493,128,215 downwards.
AGATTGAATGACCCATCATTCTATCACATGATCTGCTAACACATCACGAATAACAAGTTCAACTTCATTTCTTTAAGGGGTGAAGTGGAAATTGTTCAATTCACGAACAACAGTGAGATTGTACCAAAATCATGCAAGTATTTCTTTTAATTCATAAACTTTAGGGAAATGATCTTGAAAACCAAAAAATTTTTCCCAGTTCCCTTATATCTGATTAATCAGATGGTACCTTAGATCATCACAAATCAATAGCTTTGTGATTGTTGGATATTTCATAGCCATGTTCTCTACCACTCTCCATCAGAACTTGATGGTTATATTTTTCTTCCATATCCATATTTTCACCTATGTTCTCCTACGTGGAAACCCCGTGATGAGTTAATTTGGGTTACCGTTATATTTCATACTTTAGTTTTTAAAAGATATGTTTTGGTATTCCTTTTTACGATGTCGGTTTTTATTAAACAAACTTTTGAGTAGTAAACCATTTATAACCCCGACGAATTTCGATGGCGAAATTCATTTTAATGGGGTAGAATGTAACACCCCGAGATTTTATGAAAAATATTCTTTTAATTTCATTAATTTATTGTGTTTTATGCTACACCAAGATTACCTTGTGCTATACGCAACACCGTATTAGCTTTTAGTATACACAACACTATTCTTGGATCGTGTTACACAAAATTTTGATAATAGTTATTCTATGCAACATTGAGTATATATATATATATATTCAATGTATAAATGAAATATGGTTGGATTCTGTAATACAAAACAACGAAAGATTCTTGAACAACATGCAACCCTGACTGGGCTTGCATTACACGCAATCGCGACCTTCCTCGATAGCGTGTGTTGTACGCAATACCGGGTTTTACTAAACAACGATATATTATTATAATATTATTATTAACTAGCCATTATGAATATTATTAACTAAATTTTTAATTTTATAACATTATTATTCATCTTACACATTTTCTAGAACATTGAATAAGAACAAAATAAATTTTTCGGGTAAAATAAGTATTTTTTAAAAAATGCAGTTTTTCCGCCTTTTTATGGCGCACCCACTTTAAATCTTGTTTTTGACATGTTTATAAGTTCAATTTGACAAAATAAAATTATTCTTTGGAATCAAGAAAAAAATTTACTTTGGATAAATTTTTCATATTATTCTGGTAACTTTCATATTTTGATGAATAGTAAAAACACGCTATATTTTAATTAAAAACAACTTTTCTCATCGCAATAATTTATATGGTTAAATTATAATATTGAATGGTTTTAAAGTATAAATATAATATATTTTTACCATTTAATATAATGTATGTCATTAGCATTGATTTTACATTAAATTCGTCGGTTAAATCAATTCAATCTTTTGCAATGTTTTAAAGAAAAACCTGTTTTCTTTCGACAACGGGATTAATTTTAATTTAATTTCTGCAACCTTTGTGTATTAAATTTGTAAAAAGGGATTCCATATTCGGAATAAGTGGGTCCAAATTATGTTAATAAGCTACTTTTCATTTTTGGGAATTATGAATAGTAACTACGGGAAATTTTATTTACCATAGTTAAAGGTAAATAAGGTAATTAAGGGAAATATAATATTATAAAATTACACTAACACATGCCAAAATTAAATTGTGTGGCTAAAAGTAGACCCATATAACCTAAGGGTAGGATTAGATTCATTTTATGGACTTTTGACCATGAAAATAATTTAATTATTATTAAAACCAAAGAAAGTGACAACATGTCACTCTCTTAAATCTTATAAGTATAATAATTTTAATTTAGTGATAAACATCATAAAACTTTGAACATGAATAGTCTTAAGAAAGCTAATAAAAGTATCTACATCATGATAATTTATTTATAATTTTTAGGGATTAAATAATTGTCATTAATGGTGATACATTAATGATACAGAACTTATTTATTAAGTGGAAAATAAGTAATATAGTTTTTATTGAAATAGTAATACCCATTAAAATGCACACAAACATGACCAAAACTTATTGGTAGTGTATATATACACATTAATCATCCAATTAACTAATATATAACGGTTTGGAGCCTTATAAATGTGATTATGTCACTTATATTATTTTATTTTAAATGATGCCAAAGTTGTCACCTTCATAATTTAATAAATATCACAATTTAAATATTGTTATTTTAAGATGATAGATTCTAGTAAAAGTATTATTTTTAAAGTTAATAGATTTATCTTTATCATAGGATTTTACTTTTAATTTTTATAAAACAAGTCAGTATATTAAATAATTATACAAAAATGTTGTAGTAATTATTTTATTAAGAGATAAACCAAATAAATGGTTTTAAAAATAATAAAATAAATATTATATGAACTATTTACTGTGATCCACTAATTTTATAGATACATATGACCGTTTATAAATCTATTAAAGCTTTTATTTCGAACATATCTTCTGTATATACTTTATTTAAATTCAAATAAATGAATAGTGTCAAAATTGACACTATTGTTATTTTATACAAATAACAGATTATAAAATTGTTTAAAAATCACAAAAATATTTAAAAATTATAAATTTAAATTTATATGGTCTATAATTTTATAAAGTAAACAATTACTGAAAATTCACAACAAATAAGTAATTATTTGTTATAATTTTAAATTTAGAATTTTATTACCACTAACAAACTTAAATATATTAAATAAGGATAAATCAAAATGATAAGGTTTAAAATAAGATCCAAACATGTCTACATTTGATTGGATGATGAGATTAAAACCCTATATCATCTAATATTCGAATATGAGTCGTTTTTGGAGGTTTTTTAGTGGGTTTAGATTTATTATAAATTAATATTTGTAAGAATTCCAAAGGTGCCCCTCTCCTCCCTTATAAAAGGGCACCTCCTCCCTCTCTTCCACACACCACATTGAGCCTTAAAGCTCGGCCAACCCCTGCCCAATTCTCTTCTCCACTTCCCTAGAAACATCCTCAAGGTCTTGGTCTTCTTCAAAGACCAATTTTAGTGCCCTAAGAGGAGGTCTCAAAGAGGCGCTTCAAAGAAGAGGTAATGTCCGTTACCGATTCTTTCAACTTTATTTCTTTTTCCACTTCTTCTTCTTAGGTTGTTTCATTATTAAGTAATAACATAAGTATCATTCATATACTGATATGTTATTATATGTATGAAACAACCCTATTTCACCATCTATCCATCCTACGGAAAAACAATCACCGCGCGTGCGTACGTACGAAATACCGTCTCCACGCCGTGGTGTAATATATTTTCCACCACCACCTTACGTGGATGGGTATAATGGTGTAAATAATAACTATATATGATTATTATAAAGTGATATTTATTCTTTAATAGTATACATACACTCCAATAAAATTCCATGATCATGGGAACGATATCATCGCTTGTGCGTACGTACGGAATACCATCTCCACGACGAGATGAGATTCATTCTCAATGATTAACCATTCATAAATGATTATAAAGTATATCTAATAAGTAATCATGAAATATATGACATAATAATACAATATTTATGTATATATATATATATATATATGTCATCCAATTAATTCCATTCAATTCAATGAGGAAATGAAAACAATGTTCATGCGTACGTACGGCCTACCGTCTCAATGAACGGTGTATTTCTTTCCATTTATCGATCTATTATATATATGTATATTCTGAATATATATTATATATAAATCATGTTTTACATTCTTTATGTAATTAATCAGTACCTAAGTAATCATATGAATAATTACAAGTCAAAACACGGACGACAAATGAAACGATTTTACCCGAAATGCTCTTTAACATGGAATTTACAAAATAACGGGTAATATAAAGTCATAAGTGAGCCATATATGATATCATAACAATTAATATGATTATTTAATAAGTAAATAACATTATTTAAATCATTATACTGGAGATTTGGACACTTACGATGAAAATAGGACCTAAGGTAAGGGATAATTTTGCAAATCTCATTTTTATCCGAGATTGCATATTCCTAAGTATTTACTGGGGTTATTTCTATCATCCATGTCCATGTTTTATAAAAGTGTTTTCATGTATGTTTAAAGTCAGTTTTACCCATTTTTGACTTTTACTACATGGTATGTAAGGAATATTTCTTTTTATTACGTTACGAGGTTCATTTTGACTTTTCCGGCAAAAGTACGAAAAGAATGTTTTTTTAACTTATACGGCACGAACGTATTTTTATGGTTTTATAAAGCCTTATTTTCATGAAGATTACTCCAAAAGATTTCATGACTATTTTCAAAAAAATCTCTTTATTTTAAAATTGCATGACGTTTTGTGAAAAGAAAATGATTTTGAAGAAGAAAGGATATTTTCCTCAAGAATTCATTTCAAGTGTTTTATCAAAACCATTTTCCATCTAAGATGAAATTATTTCATATGTTTATGTTTTATGTATAATGTCTCTATGATTTACATGGTTTCACTTTTCTTATTATTAAAGGATATCCATTTCTTTTATATGGATTATGTGATGATTTGATGATGTTTATGAAAACCATTTTATTTATTGGGTTATTATGAATGATGTATGTTTATTTTGTGGCACAGGTAATAATGATTTCATTATGAGATGGGTGGGACCTATATCTCCCTCCAAGGTATTGGGTAAAGATTTATATCTCATGAGATAGACATGGCTGGAATGGCATGTTAAACTGGTTCAGTAAAACATGACTAAAATGAGGAGTGAACTCGATTCAGAAAGGGAATTTGTCCACTAATATGGTCTTGGAAGCAATGCCTTGGCTACTATGGAAATCATTACATGTGCTTAATGGATGCCACAATTACATGTTTTATTCCCATGCTATTTTATCATGATTTATGTTCCATTATGATCTATTCATTATGTACTTCCATGTTTTATTTCATTGCTCAAGATTTTTAATGTTCATGTTTTTTTAAGTTCAAATGTATATGGTATGTTTTATTTTATCCATGCTTACCATTACTGAGCATTTGAGCTCACCCTTTTTATGTTTTATTTTTCCAGGATATAAAGAAATGTTTTAGGTAAGAAAAAAAGGGGAAGATTTTTATGGGATATGTTCAATATCTTTCACCACGATTAGAGGATTACGTTCCAAGTTTCCAAAGACACTAAACTATTACGGTCCTTGTGTGTCTGTTTTTGTTATTTATTAAGTATTCCGCAAAAGTAATGTAATGTCCATGTACGTCATGCTTCGGGCCACTACATCCATGGGGTTCCCAAGTTGACCCATTGATTTTATTGGTCGGACATTACTCATACAATAAGGTTAGTACATGTGTCAAGGTCATTTCATATTATTATAACAGTATCTTTACCTTAAATTACACTAATTACCTTTAATCGTGATTAATAAAACTTAAAAGTTACTATTCATAAAAAAAATATTTTTATCTCATCGAACCAAATTTTACATCCTAATTATATCCATGTATGACGGATTTTTGAAATTCAAATCAATGAAGTGGTAAAGTTTCATTTAAACAAAAAATTAGTTTTTTTAACTACCACTTAGTGGTTTCACTATTCATCAAAAATTGAAGTATTTCAGAAAAATCCAAAAAATTCACCCTAAGATATATTTGATATTCCGAATTCAAAAATTATGTCTATTTTACAAAATTCAAAACATATAAGTTTCATTAATTAATTTCATATTTAATTCCCACTGTCTAAACAAATAGCGTGTTTTTAAGAAACAATATCTATTAAAAGATTGACACTAGTTTAAGTCCAATTTTCAAAGTGAAATTAATTGCAATGACCACCATTGGATAAAATGGTAAAGATATATTTTAACAAAACTTTAAAACCAATTAAAAATATAATCTATCCATATAAATAAATTAGATTAAAAGGAGGTTTTGAATTAAAATACAACATTTTCACTAAAAATGGTCTTTATCGGAAAAAATAACCAAAATTTACACAAAGTAAATTTTGATGTCTAGATTCTAAAGAAGGATTTTATTTGGTCCAATATAACATAAAAAATTGTCAAAAAGTTAATTTAAAAAGGGTTCTCCATCAAAAGGTGGTTAATCGACCTTTTAATGAATATTAGAATATTTACGCTTAAAATTGGATTCATTCTCATTTTAAGCCTCTAACAATTATTGGATAAAAGTAAAAATATTTGACAAACATATATAATCATTTTTTAGTTAGTTCTTTTCTTTCCCACCATTACAACGTCTAGGCGTTAACTACCATTTAAAATCATATTTTTTTATTATTTGAGTGCAACGTAAGATTTCTAAGAAACTCGCTATTGCGTATTGGGTACGCCATCGAGCATAGCGTTCCCTTTAAATTAATATTAACATTTTATTAAAAAATATGGATAAATATAAAAATTTCATAATATTTATTTACCTGGGGTGTTACATCCTTCCACCCTTCTGGGAATTGCGTCCTTGCAATTTTAAAAATGGGCTCGGAAACATCATTGAAAATCCCACATCGGAACAAGAGTAAGTAAAACTATCTCCTTAAAATTAAGAAAGCGAAGTACAAAGGTCACACGAGTTAACCCATACTAGGATTCCATGAAAAAATGGATATGGAAGTAAAAAACAAGGGGTCATGTTCTGATTGATAGTGATAGAAAACATGTTGACGAGAAATTTAACCACCAAAATATCACAAACTTGTGATGGGTTAAACGGTATTTGATTCCCAATCGGAAAAATTAACAGACAACATTTTTGTTTTAAATTACTTTTCATTGAGGAATTTATTTATGTGCTTAAATAAAACATAAGGAAACATACTTAGTTGTCATGTTGACTTTCAACTTTTACTATATTTCTTACACAAACTCTTATTTTCTCCAAAAGATGAGTATTTAGGAAGACTTGTTCAAATTAATAGCACTATAATCAACTTCTAGAAAATCACCTAATCCACCCATGTCTTTAGACCAAAACCAAAACCAAAACCAAAAAAGTTAGTACAAGATTAGATAATACCCAAAAATGATAATCCTTTATAAAAAAATCTATTCTTAATCTCCAAAATTTGTCAAACATTACCCAAAGTTCAAAAAAGACCTTTCAATAAACATCTATCCATAAAATTATTCAATGTAATAAAAACTAAGATTGAAACCCAAATCTCTGAAGGATTTAATCACATAGTCTTCCAAGATAAACCTTAACATTTATCTCCAATCATCAGTTAGTCTTAAAGTCTCATACTGAAAAGTAACTAACCTAATCACATATCCTCCATGATAGGTTAATAATTTCCATAGAGAACCCAAAATAAAAATACTCTAAATTCATAAGATTATCTAAATAAAAAGAATTATTCAAACTAACCAGGGAATTCCTGTAGTCCAGTGGTAGGCGATCAACACCATTCGCACTTTGGTTGTGGGTTCGATTCCTGCATCTTCGTCCGACATGACAGGTTGTCACACGGTCTATGTGTTTTCCATTTTCCAAAACTACATAATTCTTATAACATTCCAAAAAAGAGATAAAATATTCAAAAATAACGATAACATAATTTAACCTCCAGTTTATCTCATCCCTTTAATATTCCATCATATCATGTAGTAACCCATAATTACCTCAAAAGTAAGGATCATATAAACCATAATGGTTATATTTATAATTATTACCTGAACTTCCACATCAAGTTGATTCTCTCTTACATGATGCATTAGATAAATCACCAAGGTACAAGTGGTTTATCATGACTCATGATAGTTGGTTTAGAATAACCATGTTATTTCTCGTTGAATCCCCCGTTTCATCCAGTCTCAATCAGAGAACCACCACAGTTTCCTTCAAACCCATTTTCACTTTAGTGCCTGCTAGATCCATCCATTTACTAAAACCAAAAAGCTCAGTGTGAGTATATCAACAAAATAATCATGTACTAAAGAGGAAGATAAACACTAAGATATAATTATCCATGTTATCTGAAACACATTCCAACATTCATAAATAACAATGACTCTATCTAATATAATAACCATTGTGGTTATACACAACTTTTCACTTATTCTTAAACAACACTCTAACCTCTAAAGTTATCTAAACTGACCTTTGATACCAAATATAAGGCCCCGGCCATAAAACATTACTTAATATTGAATTAAATTGAATAATTCACATTGAGGATCTTTTTAGGTTTAGAGTTTTAGAGAATAAGGACACAACTATTACATATCAAAGATTACAAAGTAGGCACATCTACCCAGATTCCATTTTTTTCAAAAAATAGAAACTCTTGAACAAAAGAGTCATGTCTAGTTCCTTGATTAGACAACATAACATTTACTTGATCCCATCCTTGACCCTATTCCACTTTATGTACTGTGAAAATCATTTCAAAAACATGGGATGAGCATAAAAAGCTCAGTAAGGGTTATAACAATACGGAGAGAAAACATTAGTCCATGTATACATAAGAATAAAAGAAATCATACTTTACTCAGAAAACATAAGCAATTTAACATACCTCATGAAATCATAATATTTATGCATAACTCAATAGAAATCATAATACATAATGTTAACTTGAGGCATTCATAACATTCTTACGTAGGGAGTAACCCTCATGGTTAAGTTTGGAATACCCACCACAGTATAATCCCAAAATCTCTTCGGAGAAACCTTAGCGTTTAACTCCTTCGCATTACCCAATGTATTGGAGAGCTATCACGGGCTCACCTGCCCTTAGTTTATCACAGATCCACCTTATTTCATAAACAATTCCCAAGAACCATAACATAATCGTATCACATAAAACATGCATAAAGGGAACATAACATTTCCACATTTCAATCACAAGATAACAATAACACATTAATATAATAAAAACATTATCAAAACCATTTTCAATACCAAAATGAAATAAAAGTAAAACATGGTATTTATTTTTCATTTAAAAAAAGTTATGGATTGTAGAGGAAGCCAAAACTCAAATAATGGTCATGGCGGCAAAGAAGTCATTGTCGCTGCATACGTATGACAAAAACAACCCCTAATGTAATTTAGTTAAACACTTCATATAAAAAGATTCCTATTGAATAAAAGTAGAAGTCAAAAGGGGTTTATAAACCGTATAAAAGAATGTTGTGTATAAAACAAAATATGCCTCAATGAATGGAGATTGAGACGAAGTCCCATACAAAGATGGTATCCTTAGATTAAGGATAAATCAATTACATAAATATTTGTGACAAAAATAAATACAACCAATATAAGTGGATATTAACTGTAAAATAATCAGAGTTCATCCACACATATTCAGTGCATTACATAATCAATAAGTAGAGGTTTAACCCAAAGAATTTAAATTGGTTTAAGAAGTTCCCTTACAGAAATCCGATAGCCTAACGACGTCACTTTAAAATTCATAAAATGAGATGATGAGAGATAAAAAGGGTATCTAATCACTTTGAAATAACATTTACAACAATAAGGATTTATAAGAACATATCCCAACATAATAATATGTAAATTAAAAGACCTAACAAAAATATGTCTTTTAAAAAGAGGAGGGTGAAAGGTTCCCTTATCGACATGGGTATCTTTCGAAACGTACACCCCATGAAAGGAGGACTATAAAACCTTGATGTAAATACTCAAAAATGAATGCATATTAAAAAAAAGAGTAGAATAATGGGCAGTAAATACACCACTCAAAGAGAATGGTGGAAAATGTAGCATAAATCTCACAAGAATAAAAGTGAGATGAAAATTCCCTTAAGAAAACTCGACATCCTAACAGCGCCACTTAAAAATAAAAAAATTGATTGATGAAATATAATAGGGTCTCTCAAAATATAAAATTTACAGTAATAGGAATATAAAATAACATCCCCCAACATATGAAAGAGGATATTAGAATAAGTGACATAGAAGAGAGTACTTAAAAAGAAAGAGAGATGTAGAATCCCTTACCTCAAGTCTGACTTGTCTTGTTCATTTCTATATATTACTGAATAATAAACTTTGGTCAATTTATAATTGCATAAGGACATACATTAAATTTTATTATTCAATTAATATCATATTTTATCTTGTTATAATAATTAGTTAAATATGCGAGTTCATATCATAGGTTTTGTCAATGTTCGGTACATGAGTAAAAAATGATATTGTTTAAAAAGCATTGTCAATGTAGTTGTAAGTACATCATGTCCAAAATAGTATTAATGATGTAAATATCATATATATCAATTATATATTTGTTTTATACTTATTCCATATTATTTAGAGATAAAAATAAATTAAATGCATCGTTCATGGAGAAGGTAGGACGTACGTACGCATGAACGCTACTTTCATTGCTTTGGCTCATTAATGGTATTAAAAATAGATGATAGTGATATATATATATATATATATTATGACTCCCATATAATATATATGTTTTATGGGTCACATAATTTCATTAATTTCATTCTTTATACATTCCATGTATTGCATGAACGAGTCACATCACTTGAGGGGGCAGTAGTCTACACATCCTCAAATGAAATTAACGCATTTGCACAACATGCAAAGCATAATGGTATGATTTAAATATAAAAAAAATAATCAGAGAGAGGAAATAAATATAATATATATATCATATATAAAAATAGTTCCATCATAGTGTCACCCATGAAAGGTGGTAGGAGAAGATAGAACAATCATCCTTTCATGAGGCAGTAATTCGCCATCCACGAAAACTGTATGTTATTTAACAATTAGATGGAGGTGTGTGTAAGTGTATCTAGAATAATTCTCATAAAAACATCCTAGTATGTTTAATATACTAGTTTTGTTACAAAATAAAGGAATAAAAAGGGGTTAGGGGGTTGGAGAATAAAAATAATACAAAAGAACATTAGAGAGGACATTACCTTTAAATCGGGTAACTCCCTTTGGCTTGAACCAAAAGGGTTTCTTGAAATGATTTATGCCTAAGATAAGGCTTCTAGGATGAGGATAGAGGTTTAGAGAGATAAAATGATCAGATTTTGGCCGATCCTATGGCTTGAGAGGTGTGGGTAAGGTGGTAGAGGTGGGGGCCTTTTATAAGAGGGGGGACGAGCAATCTTGGAAAGTAAAGAAATGTTAATTTATATTAAAATGATTTTCTCATTTTAAAGGTCCCAAATTGATATATTTTGATGATAAGGTGATAATTATTCGAAATATACTCATAAAATAGGTTTTAGATAATTTTATGTCTTACATTTTACATTATCCTTTCATTTTATATAAATCGTTCATTAATGAGATAATCACTCCATCATCATGGTGTCATAAATAAATTAATTTATATAAGGTCTAAAAATTATAAAAAAAATACTATGATGTAGGAAATATTTTTATCTTTCCAATGAATATTTATAGTCAAAAATATTACTTTTATAACCCCATCTAAAAATTATTTTAGTAAAACGATACATGTTTCTGACATTTTTATTTTAACTTTAAATAAAAAGTTATTAATGTCATTTTCCAACCAAAGTGGCTCCATGGGATCCCCAAGTTGACCCATGTTTTTTCTTTGTCGGCCATTACTCATAAAATAAGGGTAGGACATGTGTCAAGGTCATTTCATATTATTATAACATTATCTTTACCGTAAATTACACTAATTACCTTTAATCGTGATTAATAAAACTTAAAATTTACTATTTAACAAAAAATTATTTTAATCTAATTGAACAACATTTTACATCCTAATGATAACCATATTTGTTGGATTTTTTAAATTCAAATCACAGAAATCGTAATGTTTCATTTAAATGAAAAATCAATTTTTTTTAACTACCACTTAGTGGCTTCACTATTAATCAAAATTGATGTTTTTTCGAAAAATACCAAAAATCCACCCTAAGATATACTTGATATTCTGAATTCAAAAATGATATCTATTTTACAAAATTCAAAACATATAATTAGCATTAATTAATTTAATAATTAATTCTTGCTGTCTAAACAAATATCATGTTTTTAAGAAACAATATCTATTAAAATATTGACACTAGTTTAAGTCCAATTTCAGAGTGAAATTAATTCCAATGACCAACATTGGATTAAATGGTAAAAATATATTTTATGTAAACTTTAAACCGAATTAAAAATATAATCTATCCATATAAATAAATTAGATTAAAAAAAGTTTTTGAATTAAAATACAAAATTTTCACTAAAAATGATCTTTACCGGAAAAAATAACAAAAATTTACACAAAGTAAATTTTGATGTCCAGATTCTAAATAAGGACTTTATTTGGTCCAATATAACATATAAAATTTTCAACAAGTGGATTTAACAAGGGTTCTCCATCAAAAGGGGGTTAATCGGCCTTTTAATGAATATTAGAATATTTACGCTTATAATTGGATTCATTTGCATTTTAAGACTCTAATATTTATTGGATAGAAGTAAAAATATTTGACAAACATATATAATCATTTTTTAGTCAGTTTGTTCATTCCCTCCATTACAACGTCTAGGCATTAACTACCATTTAAAATAATATTAATTTATTATTAGAGTGCAACGTAAGATTTCCAAGAAACGCATTGTTGCGTATTGGGTTGGCCATCGAGCATAGCATTCCCTTAAATTAATATTAAAATTTTATTCACAAATATGGATAAATATAAAATTTTCATATTCATTATTTACCTGGGGTGTTACATATTGACCCCTCTACTCTAGGTGCGGACCCTCCCGAAATCGAGTATGCTGTGTGCGGGTACCCTAGAGGTGGCTAAGACAGTGAAAACTATTGTGCTGGGATCCTACGTGGGTTCAATAATGATGACGACTGTATTTGGAACCTACGTGGGTTTGGAAGTGAGGATGGTTGTACTTGGTTCCTCTGTGGGTTCGGCAATGATAACGACTGTACATGGATTCTACGTGGGTTCGACAACAATGGTTACTGTATTTGGATCCTACGTGGGTTTGGTAGTGATGAATTTTGTACTTGGATCCTACATGGGTTCGGTAGAGGAGATGATTTTGAGGCAACATCTAATCATCTCCACCTAAATTCTAAAGTAGTATACATGTGTGAGATGAGTCTTGACTTTCAGTAGTTATCATTGATGTGATTGACTTATTTCCTGTGTGGATTGGGTTGTGCTTGGGCTCGAGAGTTGGAGTCGAACTGAGATTGATAACATAGGTATATGTATGGGAATATACCTAAGTAGGGTTGGTTGATTCATCGTGTTTGTTATTTTCCTTTTTGGTTTATCCTTAGTGGATTCTGGGAGTCCTTCGGGGGTCTCGAGGTCCTTACTGAGTATCGTATACTCACCCCTTCGTGGGAATTTCCCGCACAACATTGTGTTTGTTGCAGACGACGGACATCACTGGTCGTGGTTGAGGCTAGTGGAGCTGGATTGTATCTGGAGGATGACCACCTGGCGGGACATACACAGAGCGGATGGATGGACCCAAGGTACTGACAAGACTATATGTACCCACCCTTCAGGTGGGATTCCCGGAGGATGACTCAGTGGTTGTCGCTTTACTTTACTGATGTTGTACTATACTTTTCAGTTGTAATGTACTTTCAGTTGGGTTTGTATACTAGCCCATTTACTTTTCAGCACTTACTTTTGAACTCAGTTTTACTTAGTGCATACTTAACTTGCATACTCTGTTGTGTTTTTTTACTTATATAAAGGCAATGCCTTCCCTTTTTATCGGGATTTACGCCTTTAGTGCTAGTCGCTAGCACCTGGACTATGGAACATGGGCTTGGGGTAGTCACATTACGATCCCCTAGGATGAGTTGTGAAAAATTGGAATTAGATTTGTCAGTTCTACCGTAGAACTCAGGACTCTGATAATTTATTCTCTGTAAAGAAATAGTGTTAAGGGTATTGAGTGTGGTTTTCAGTCCAGGGAGTCCAGTTTTGGTGCGACAGCCGACGTATCCATACACCAGGACCCTGACCCTTGATTTCCGACTCAGTGCACGAAAACACTGATTGCATTTGTGTTTCAAAGGTTTTATTTGTGATTACTTTGTGTCACCACACCAGGTATACTGTTTGATTGTGGAACACCTATTGCTTTTCAGGATGGTTCCACGAAGTCATCTAGCTAGGGTTCCGAGCTACGTGTGAGATGGAAGCCCACCGAGCGATGAGGCCTCTGTGCGGGGCCCCATTACATCGGAGGCACCAGAGGTACCATTACCCGCTGAGCCACCGATGCCACCAACCCCAGTAGCATAGAGTGCACACCACCTGAGTGAATTGCATGAGTTTCAGTGACAGAGGCAGCCCATGTTCCGCGGAGAGACGGACCCTCAGGTAGCCGAGGATTTTCTAGAGGATATCGTCAGAGTCCTTAGATTGGTAGGGACACCAGTAGACCTTATGGTGATCCTCGCCTCGAGTATCTTGCACGTAGAAGCAGGTAGATGGTGGAGCCTGATGCTCCAAGTGCATGATGAGGCATCTCTACTTTGGATGCACTTCGAGAGCCTCTTCTTCTCAGATTTTTTTCCATCCACCATTCGTGTAGTGCGAATCCTGGAGCTACTATAGTTCTGGCAGGGTAGCATGATAATATCCTAGTACTCGGTGAGATTTACCGACCTCTTGCGCTACTCCACGGACATGGTACAGGACACATTCTTCCGAGCCCGGACCTTTGAGCAGGGACTGAGGCATGAGATCAGGGCTTCGATGATCTCCCTCAGCATTCCGACGCAGGCAGGAGTACTGGAGAGAGCCCTTCTTGTAGAGATCTTTCTTACTAGTCCGACACCAGCAGTGAGATCCACCGCAGGGCGACACGTAGCGGAGTCTTCTGCAGCCGGAAGTAGACAGATGTCGCAGAGGTCTAAGAAGACCAGGACATCAGGTGGGCGACCTCCAGATACTGGTTCGGATGTGTGGGGAACACGGAGCAGAGCCATCCATACGAGGGGTAGGCAGTGCTATGCATTCAGCGGGCAGGTCCACATGGCTTGTGACTGACCGACCCACCATACAGATGAGCAAGAGATAGTAGAGGGACCTCCCAGGCAGAGGCAGTGGTTCGACTGTGGTGATCCACAGGGAGAAGTTGGACGAGACAGAGGAGTTGGCTGAGCAGCGGGTGGTGGATGAAGCTTCAATTCTTGACCACCACCACCACCACTAGGGGGACCACCCCGACCACAGGGATCTAGCAGAGAGGGGCAGGCTCAGCTCTAGGAAGTCGAGGCCTACGACCACGGTGCACCTGAGATGATTCAAGGTACTATCTGTGTCTACTCAAACCTTCATGCAGTTCTTATCGACGCAGGAGTGAGTCATTCTTACATTGTCGCTTCCCTTTTTCGGAGCCCGAAGATTATCACGAAGCTATTGTCTTGATCTTTACGACTAGATATTCCTACAGGAGAAGACTCGACGATTACGCATTGGTGCCAGTAGTGTGAGCATACTCTAGGAGGAGAGATCTTCGGCTGGGATCTTCTTGTAGCGGCATCGATGCCTTACGATGTCATCTTGGGTATGGACTGGTTATCTACAGTCCACGCCCATATCCACTATATTAGGTGCAATGTGTGGTCTGTCTCCACATATGGGAGCAGGTTCACCTTCACCGGTGAGAAGGGAGCCTTTGCAGCACAGGATGAGCTTACGCACAAGGGAGGGCAGCTGATCACACAACAGTTGTCTAGTCTCATCCAAGGAACGGTTGATGTGCGGAGTCCGAGTTTTCCTATTGTGGTGGATCACTATGGGGGCATTTTTCCTGATGACATTCTAGGACTAACTCGTCATAGATATGTAGACTTATACATTGACATGTACCCTAAGACATCACTGATATCTACTCCAGCATATCGGATGGCTCCCGCCGAGCATCGTGAGCTGTGGGTACAGCTGGAGGACTTGCAGGGAAATGGATTCATCTGACCCAGTGTTTCACCCTGGGCTTCTCCAATTTTATTCGCCAAGAAGGAAGATGGGAGATTATGACTTTGTGTCGACTAATGTCACCTGAATCAGGTGACCGTAAAGAACAAGTACCCAGTCCTGAGGATTGACGACCACTTTGATCAGCTCAAGGGACCACGATGGTTCTCAAAGATAGACCTCTGGTCAGGCTATCATAAGCTTAGTGTTCGAGATGAGGATGTGCAGAAGATGGCCTTCAGGTGTCGTTATTTCCACTACGAGTTCTTGGTTATGTCCTTCAGCATAACCAACACACCAGCAGTGTTCATGAGTCTCATTAACAGGATCTTCCAGCCTTTCCTCTATCGTTTTGTCATATTCTTCATCAACAACATACTGATTTACTCGACTATTGAATAGGAGCACACCCACCACTTGAGGGTTGTAGTGGACACACTCTGACAGAACAAGATTTTGGTAATCTCTCGAAGTGCCAGTTCTGGATTCAAGAGATTCACTTCTTAGGGCATGTCATCTCGGAGGCCGGAGTTGCTATGGATTCTGTGAAGATCAAGGAAGTACATTCTTGGGAGCCACCCAGAAGCGTGACGGAGGTGCGGAGTTTCCTAGGTATGGTTGGGTACTATTGGAGATTTGTTCTAGAGTTGCAGCACCACTTTCAGCTTTGAAAAAGAAAGGGAAACCCTTCGTGTGGTTAGATAGACGCCAGTAGAGCTTCTAGGAGCTGAGACAGAGATTGACTGGTGTGCCCATCTTGAGGATACTGGAGGAGACAGTAGGGTACATAGTCTACTACGATGCATCAGGGACTGGACTCGGGTGTGTCCTGATACAGGAGCGAGCCGTGATCGCTTACGGTTCATGGTAGTTCAAACAGCACGAGAAGAACTATGCTTCCCATGACATGGAGTTAGCAGAAGTGGTCTTGGCCCTGAAGATGTGGTGGAACTATCTGATGGGAGAGTGCTTTATAGTCTACTCTGACCAACATAGTCACAGGTACATTTTCTCGCAAAAGGACTCGAACCTCAGACAACGGCGATGGCTCGAGTTCCTCCAGGACTATGACTTTGAGATAGTCTATACTCCTGGGAAGGGGAACTTAGTAGCCGAGGATCTCAGCCGGAGATCAGGCATTCAACTACTTGGAGAGGCGACAGAGTAGTTAGCCACTTTGCAGATATCCTTCATGGATAGATATAGGGAAGATTCTCTATAGTCCCTCACGGTTACTCCTCCACTACTTCAGTGGGTCAGAGAGGCACAACGTGGGGACGTTGACTATGAGATGTGACGTGCCCAGATTTCCATAGGGTAGGCGCCAGATGGATTTTATGAAGGAGGATAGCACGTCATCCTCTTGAAGGGATGTATCATGGTACTAGTTGCACTGTAGGAGGAAGTGATGTGGGAGTTTCACACTTCCCTTCTAGCGGTACATCCTGTATTGGCAATGATGTACTGGGACCTCAGATGATAGCACTGGTGGCCGGGTATGAAGAAGTTTGTAGTAGAGTTCATTTCACAATGCCTCACTTGCCAGCAAGTGAAGGCGGTGCACCAGGTACCAGCAGGCTTGGTAGAACCCTTATAGTTTTTGAAGTGGAAGTGGGATGGGATATCCATGGATTTTGTGATGGGGCTTCCATATACATCCAGGAAACATGACTCTATCTGGGTGATCGTCGACTGACTCACCATGTTGGCCCACATCCTTCCAATCAAAGAGCAGGGCTCAGTTGAGAGCATGGGTCACCTCTATGTTCAATAGATCGTACGAGTTCATAGTGTTCCATCGTCTATCTTCTCCGATCGAGATGATCGCTTTACTTCTCAGCTTTGGAAGGGGTTGTAGGAGGCATTTGGGATGCAGCTACACCTGAGCACCGCCTTTCAAGCCCGGACAGATGGCCAGACGGAGAGAACCAGTCAGACTATCAAGGACATGCTCCATGCAAGTGTCCTTGACTTTGGTCGCAGCTAGGAGGACCAGCTACCCTTGGTGGAGTTTGAATTCCACAATAGCTACAACTCCACCATCAGGATGGCACCAAACAAGGCATTGTACAACCGACCTTGCAGATCACCTCTGTGCTGGACTGACCCTGGGGAGTCAGAACTTGTAAGACCATAGATGGTTCACAATATGACGGAGAAGATGCGGATCATCTAGCAGAGGATGAGGACTACACAGAGCAGACAGAAGTCCTATGCTGATAGGAGACAGAGACCACTGGAGTTCGAGGATGGCGGCCACATTTTCTTATGGGTCTCACCTCAATGTGGATTATAGATATTTGGTCGGGGTGGCATGTTATTTTTGTGATTCATCGGGCCTTTCCAGGTTCTCAGCAGAGTAGGCGAGGTGGCTTACCTCCTGGACCTTCCACCTCAGTTGCACCGGGTGCATGAAGTATTCCACATATCTCAGCTGAGGAGATACATGCACGACCCGACCCACATCATTGATCATGGGGAGATGGACATCGATGATGGGTCTACATTCAAAGATGTCCCGGTGGAGATATAGGTTCGATGGGATCAGGTCCTATGTGCATGGATGATTCCTCCGGTGCGCATTCATTGGTAGCACGAGAACCTCCAGGAGGCAAATGGGAGCAGAAGGCTCAGATGCATGCTCAGTTCCCTCATTTGTTTACCTAGTCTATGTTGTATATTTAAGGGTACGTAAATACCTGAGGTGTGAGTATTGTAAAGACCCGGAAATTTCAAGGAAATTTATTTCATAAATACTTTGTAATTTTACAAGTCTGTGGCTTCTGACGGCACTTGATTCTGAGGCACGGTGTGCCCGGAATCAATTTCTGATGTTTAGTTCGGGTACATTCAGTAAATGAACGATCAGGTTTTTCTATCTTTTGAACCAGTGCTCGGAATTGAAATATGATGGCACCAATGAACTCATAGTTCCAGTAATTGTTTAAGGGGACCTTTACCGTAGTTTCATTTTATGTGGGCTGAGAATTAATATTTGGGTAATTAGATTAAAATAAATTAAATTGGTGTAGATAAATTTTATTTTATGGTTTGTGGTTATTTCCTCACAAGGGGAGTTAAAGGTGGGGCCCACACCCACATAACCTCCCATGAGAGGATATTTGTGGGTTGGGGCCCACACGTGACCTAGACCCTTGAACTCCCCATAACTCTCATAAACCCCCCATTAGACTCCATTGTTTAATGTTGACAACTCTCCCATATTTATGAGACCTCTCACCTCCTCCTCTCCCTCTCTTTATTAATTGTCAACACATTAATTTAATGAATTCAACCACATCAATTAATTAATGAAGTGGTTTGAATTTTGAATTTTAAACTGCAAGTGTAAATAAAATAATATCATTAGACTATTATTTTATTTTTGGGGAGTTCGTTGTGTTAAGGAGAGTTGGGAGAGCTCTTGAGTTTTTGGAAGAACACCATCCTCCGATGAAGAACGACGTCTTCTTCGACGAAGAACTCTGGTTCCACGAAGAACAATCGACGTGCCTTCCTTTCTTTTCTCCGCGAAAAGTGGGGAGATGTCGCTTCCTCCTCAGACGCACTCTGATGTCGCCTATGAATTCTTTCCCTACGAAGCCATATTCCGTGACGCCAGACGGGCGATGTCATTTATCGAGGTAGGGGTTATGTTCAATTTTTATAGATTAAAATTGTGCTTCAATTCATCGCTTTATAACATTGATTGTCTCGGCCTATTGTTATCGCTTAACGTAGAGGGTGCGGTCCGAAAAAACACGGCCCGATGATCCTCTATTTGATCTTGTTTAATTATATGGAATCGACGATCGCAGGCAGAAAGAGGAAGAGACCAGCAGTGCAAGGGCCACCATCGAACACACAAAGAAAACATGCGGCCAAGTGGTCCGCGGCAGAAGAAGCACGGCGTCGTCACACCATGCCGGGGACTCGGAGCCACGGCCAGCGTAGGTCGCGACGGAGGAATCTGGGGCCGTTGCAGAGGCTGTGAAGTATGAACCGTGGGCCTCTTCGGTGGAAGGACCTGTCGGGTGGAGCAAAGCTGCGGCACCAGGAGGGCGCCACGCAGGATGACCTGCGGCCCGCCCGTGGGGGCCGCTTGCGCCAGAAGGACGGCAGGCTCTATCCGGCCGGTTAGGGAGGGCGGCGCTGCTTGGTGCCTCCGTTTTGGGTAGCCCCACTCCCCCCCGGACCGCTCGGCCTTCGGGTCGAGCCACTCGTCCTGGCGGCCGAGCCAGCCGGCCCGCTCCACTCAGCCTGGGACGCGCGAATCTTCGGGTCGGTTCGACACCCCTTCCGGGTCAGACCCGTCAAGACTGGGTTAACCCGACCCACCAGCCCACTATGCTTAACGGGTCGGGACCGTGATTCACTTAAAAGTTGATAACTTAAAGACCGCGTGTCCAATCGACGTGTCGTCTGTGGAACTAGGATCCTTTCAATTAGACGGTCCTTTTCGATACTCTATGTCAGTTTTGCGCATCCTTGGAAAATCCAATATCTCTCAAACCGGGCATCCATTTGACGCGCCATCTATCATGTTGAGTTTCTTTTGAAGAGATGTAACTTTGGGATACATCAACTTTGTAATTCATGACAGTTAATGTATCGACCCCTCTACTCAAGGAGCAGACCCTCCCGGAATCAAGTACACTCTGTGGGTGACCCTTAGAGCTGGCTACCACTGCAATGACTACTGTGCTGGGATCCTCCGTGGGTTCAACAACGATGATTACTGTACATGGATCCTACATGGGTTTGGAAGCTAGGACGACTATACATGGATCCTCTATGGGTTCGGCAGTGATGACGACTGTACTTGGATCCTACGTGGTTTCGGAAATGATGTTTACTCTACTTGGATCCTATGTGGATTCAACAGAGACGACTTCTTTACTTGGATCCTATGTGGGTTTGGCAGAGGAGATGATTCAAAAGCTACATCTAGTCATCTACACCTCTCTTCAAATGTAGTATACCTATATGAGCTGACTCTTTTCTTTCAATAATTATCATTGATGTGATTGACTTCTTTCCTATGTGAACTGGGTTGTGCTTGGGATCAAGAGTTGGAGCCGAAGTGAGATTGATAACTTAGGTTTATGTATGGGCATTTACCTAAGTAGGGTTGGTTGATTCTTCATGTTTGTTCCTTTCCTTTGTGGTTTATCCTTCGTGGATTCTGGGAGACCTTCAGGGGTCTCGGGGTCCCTAATAAGTATCTTATACTCACCCCTGCATGGGCATTGCCCGCACAATGTTGTGTTGGTTGTAGATGATGGAAAACACTGATCATGGTTGAGGCTTGTGGAGCTGGATGGTATCCAGAGGTGGACCACCTGGCGGGATGTACACAGAGCTAACGAACGGACCCGAGGTACCGACGAGACTATCTGTACCCACCCTTCAGGTTGAATTCCTGGAGGATGACTCAGTGGCTGTCACTTTACTTTACTGCTGTTGTACATTCCTTTTCAGTTGTATTGTACTTTCAGTTGGGTTTTTATACTGGCCCATTTACTTTTCAGCACTTACTTTTGTACTCAGTTTTACTTAGTGCTTACTTCAAGTGTGTACTCTATTGTGTTTTTTTACTTATATAAAGACAATGCCTTCCCTTTTTATTGGGATTTAAACCTTTGGTGCTAGTCTCCAGCCCCTGGCCTATGGAAGGAGGGCTTGGGGTAGTCACGGAATGGGCCCTGAGGACGGGTCGTGACACTAAGGGAATTTCCCGTAACATTGTTTGTACTTCCCAAGGGTAGGGACCCAAGGGTAAAGAACACAATTAGGGTAGGTTCTTGAGAATACATTGAAGCTAAAATGTTGGTTACATGATTGCCTTCATCCCATATATGTTTTAGTTCCATCTCATTGGATATTTTTGACTTACATTTTCAAATCAGATAGGTAATCTACCAATGAGTGATTAGGAGAAAATTAATAGATCTCTATATTATTTTAGAGTCAGTCTCCATTATCTCCAATGTGATATGTATTGAATTGAATAATTCAATCCCAATAAGCATGGACTCACTTTAAAATAATTACATGGACTATAAGATGTGTTGTACGTGTACATCAGTGAACCCATAGATTCACAGACCTCTCCCCCATACATGGATCCCTAGATACATGGCCCTTCATTATATAACATGAGACTTTGGGGAGGAGGGTACTAGCACACCCAAATTGCCCACTTTTTAGGTATGGGAGCTTTGGTGGGATTCTTCTTAGAGTATATATTATGAGAGATAAAGCCTCCATCCAGTGTTTTATAAGGATTTCAAAGTCATCTAAGAGGCATCTATCCTTTATAATTATGGACATAGAAGATGGGGGAGGACTATTGTGGTGATCCAGTTTTCTAGCATGCTTAATGGAAAAATAAGCATCCATAAAGAGAATAATATGATCCCTCTCTCTATGTATTTTTCTAATCAAATCTATAAACCACCCCTGAAGGAATTCTCCCACATAATCCACCATATGAGAGAGAACATTTAATTCCCCTAGATCATTACCAAGCCTATGCGCCTAATTATAAAGGAAAAAAAGATACAATGTAGACTCCTCCCAATGAATGAAACATTAAAAACACTTTGAGGTGATCCTGATACCTCTATTGTATAACGAATTGATCAATACAATAATCCAAGTATCATTGATTAAATTATAACACTCAAAAAACCACATATCATTTCTAAAATTCTAAAAATAAGCCCACCATCATGTTATTTGTGTATAAAATGCTTAGGATAGGTTACTCACAGGCCCAAATCACAATCGAGAGGATGGAGATAAACAAAGTGGAATTATCATATAAAATTAGATGGAATGTACATATGGTCACATGGTGTGTGATCTCACATGGAAACCAAATCATTTCCTCTCCTCTATACATATTGGTTTTCCATATGGTTATACAGTGTGTGTGCATAAAGTACATGTTGTGTATTATCTATCTGATCCCATGGATATGTCCTCATATACCTGATCATGTACCTCGATATGTTCATTCCCATATATAGGCAAGGTTCAGTCATGTAATAAAACATGTTCATGTCCCCTTATATGGTGTTTCATCCCATGTAATTAGTTGCATAGAAATCTCCCACTACATGGCATATAATTAGAGTATATATCTTGTAGTTCCAAAAACTCCTTCCCCCAAATAGAATAAATAATGTTGTCTATTCTTTAACTAAATACCATGTTATTTGGATTTTAAAATTGGAAATCCAATTGAACATCTTGTAACCCCCATTTTACCCAATTAAGAACATATCAACCCACAAGAGTCCTTAACAATCATAAAAGGGATTTTATCCCTTTGAAAACACATATATTGGGATATTGAGAATAAAAATAAAATAAACCACCTAACTCATTGAGAAAATGTAAAATATTTAGGCCTAAATATATATTTGGAAGCAACTTCACCTCGATTTGATCCTGATTGCCATCAAGGAAGAATTCTAGCAGCACCTCTTCTACCCTCCCTATTGGATTGGCTATTGAAAAATGGGGAAAGACTCTACCTAATACCCTTATTGGAATTAAAATAGGAGGGGTATATTAATTTTATTAATTCAATAAAACACCATAAATTATTAATTGGACTATAAAATATTTCCTATAAGATAATTCTTAATTGTGACTGTCTTTTTTTATGCCTAGTGTAAGCCCAATTTTCCAGAAACAATCATGGTACTGTATTTCCCATCTAAGGCCCCCAATCAATATGAAAGCCATTTATGCCAAAAATATGATTTTTCAAGCTTTAATATATATTTCAATTTTTATATATTAATTTTGGTTCATTCGACACTCAAACATGAAACCATAATTGATGAAATGTCTAGAGACATATATAGAAATATTCAAAGGATGAAATCCAAAAAAATAGAGTCATTACATAAACATTGAATTTATATTTAAACCATATCCAATTTTACTCCCCTAGATCACAAATTAACATTTATTATCCCTTGGTTATAAAAAGTTCCCCATTTTCTTGGTTTACTTGAAGTATTTCAAGACAATATTTAAATTTTCAACAACAGTTCTATCCACTCCCTAACATTTTATTCTGTTTATATCTCCAAAAAACCTATTATTAAGATAATAACATAAAAAAAATAAGTTTCATTGGTATATTGAAATTTTATTATTTTAATTGAATATCCATTTTCTACCTTCCTCCCATCTAGTTGAATAAATTAAATTTACCTCGTGTTACGTGTCAGCTACTACATCCATGAACGATGTATTTCAATTTCCATCACCCTTTTACATGAATAGTCACAAATTTAATTCAATAAATAAGTATTATATTTATGACATGATTAATAATTTTTATATATAAATTATTCATTACATTAATAATATTAATTATAATTGATCACTGTAAATAAAACATCCTAAAATGAGCATACTAAGAGGAAAAGAAATTTATTGTTTGTAATTAATGGATTATTATACTTCTGTGTTCATCAAAATATTATAAATTGTTATTTATATATTTAATATCATCTAAAAACAATATTATGATACTATATATATAATATTATAATTAAATCATACTCATTTTCATCAATTGGTTATAGTAGGTACTTTCCTATGTCGGTTTAACCTTCTACATGAATGAGGTTATAAATTTTTATCATGGATAGATGTGAAAACTTAATTATTGGTATAATATGTTATTAATATTTAAATAATTTTTCTTTTAATTATATAATTTCATTATCATTATTTAAATACTTATTAATATGTGATCTTTTTTTCTTTAAAAATTACAAAAATAAGCTCATCATCGATTTCATATACATGAATCTTGACTAAAAACTCATGGAAAAAATTAGAACTTAATAACACATTATAGAAAATATATTAAATTACCTTCAATAATATAGTAATAATAAACTTGTTATCAATGTGTGGGTATTGACATTGGCACTATGAAACTTCTACGAACCCATTAAGTTTACAAACATACGATGAACAACAAAAATTATAACCAACTAATAGATGTGTTCAAAATTACTATAATTTAATAGTGGAAAATGTAAAATACATTAATATTTTTTTGAAATGATTTTAACAAGGATATTTTTAATATAAAATTGGTTAAATGGATTCCACGGAAGTCGAGAGTAATGTTTAGGGTTTTATCAACTCAATTTTCTTTCTTTAAGACATACGGCATATTCATCACATATATTACTATGTGTAGTGTATATACATACCTATAGATGTATTTATAGTAAATTTCATGAAATAACCAGATTTTAAAATTGATAAAACGTAATATTTTTCAATGTATTTTGATAAATGTCTTTTTAAAGTGCTAAGAGGTCTTATTTCCTCAACGCATTTCCTTGAGTTACAATCATACCTCTTTGAATATGACCCTACACAATTGGTTTATTTTATCCTATGATGATGTTTTCTCTATTTTATCCTTCTTTTATCTGTAATTTATATATTAAGATCCAATTATTCTCCTTTTATGGATTTATTTCTTCATGAAAATATGATGTTGTGAAGAATAATACCCATCATTTCTAAATGATCATTCCCTTCCATGTATATATTTTTTATTTCCACAAATGTTTTTGTTCATTATTTGGGAATACATATATGTAACATCTCTTATAATCTTCATACTTCTATTTTCCAATTTTATTAAGGAATTTTAATTATATTTTTTACAATGTGTGTTTCAATAATGTTATTTTAAAATATTACAAGGGTTTTTTTGTTCGTGTCATATATTTTATCTTCAACTTCATTCTTATTGATCTAAAAATTATTTATATTCAAAGATTGATTTTTTTTCATTTAATGTGGTTATTTAAATAAATTCATGTTCCCCCTTTGAAAATGATTTATGAAGGTGGATTGTATCTTCTTGACCTTAAAAAATTGTTTTGAAATGTTTTCTAGAAACACTTTTTTCACAATTTAACTTCTATTTCCTTCTTTATCTGGAAATGATTATATCCTTTGGGGTAATGATTCACGAAATACCCTCTAAATTACCTTATCAAATACACATTTTTGGACGATTGAATTTTTGTATCATTTTATTGATGTCTTGATGACATTTTCATGTGATACAATTTGAAATTTTATGAAGCCTGGTTTCATTCCATGCGTTCTTGATGATATTATATATGATTTATTTCATATGGAAAATATGTGTGGGGTTAATTATTATTTGACAGTTTGGGTACTATATCGACCAAAAATTAATTGATCAACAATTTATATATAATGATATCAAAAGGGTGCATGGGTTTTTATTCAAAGCTTAAAATTGTACATGGGTAGTAGCCTAAGGCCATGAAGGTATATAGGTAGTAACCCAATACCAAGAGGATATATAGGTAGTCATTTACGCCAAAGAGTGTACTCTAGTTGTTATCCTATTACCAAAGTGTTATGGGAATCATATAGTTATTTATGCTACAATAGGTTATGATTTATAATTCATATGATTTTAAAAATTTCTATATTACATGTTTTTGTTATGCTTCATAGCTCATGAATATTTTCAAATAATTTCACACACTTATTCATTGGTACGTGTTTGATTATTTGAGATTACATGGCCTACTATCATGTTTGATATGCTTTTCCATTACATGGATTTTGATTTCACCCCTTTCTATGCATTCCATTCTCCAGGTTATGAAAAAGAGGTATAAAATATGAGTCGTATAGAATGAATTTTAATAGTGTGATTATAGAGAAATTTTCATAATTTTATGAATGAATATTTTTATGTATTTAGTCTCTAATGACCCTAAATTGTTTGGATCTTGGATTGTGATATTAGTTATGAGATTTCAAATTTAAATTATGAAATTGATGTCAAATATATATCAGTATAGATTTGGTAATATTATATGATATTGAATATATAATGTAGTGTTTGTGATTTTAGCACTGGACCTGGGTGTGCAAGTATGTGTCATCATAGTTTATATCAGAGAATATTTTGGTATTTTTTTTAGATTTGGATGATAAAACACTAGTGAAAACCATTGGAATATGTCTAAATACTATAAAAATCATAAAATTTTGGTTAAGTAGAGAGTTTGTGGTTTCATAGCAAAGATATCCCTATCTGAATAGAACTAAGTGGATATAGGCTCTGGATCATATTCACCAAGATGTGATAAACATGAAATAGTTTGTCTGATAATTCACATGATCTTCACACAATGTACAATTAAGGGTCCAAGTTGTGAACCTAGTTAGATACTCTATTGGGGTATTCTAAGGTTTATTTTCATTATATTTACAAAAAATTATGAATAACAATGGTATAGAGCCTAAAAAAACCATGATGAACCCAAATTGATATAAGATAAACCTAAAAAGTTATTTTTTCCAAATAATTTTTTCATGGGAGAGTAAATATTAGGATTTATATATTTTTTTCATATAATGGTTTACTCTAGTTTTATTGGATATTATCATAAACTCATTTGTTTTATTATTGGTTTGTAAGAAAGATCCTAATAGTGATGTTATGGAAGGTATGTCACTTGAAAATCTAAATTCATATAAAAAACTAAGGAACCATAATTATAATAAATGGATTAGGAGAATAAATATATGATTATTTTCCTACTATTAGGGGGAAATTATCTTCCCATCCTTTTCAAATATGGGGAGGTTCATGTCCCGTTAGAGGTTTTATTTAGAATATAGTATACATCATAGATAGTCTTTACTATTTTTTTAGTGTGAAATAATTAAAAAATTATAGGGATTTAATTTATATTAGGAGGGATACAACACCACAGGTTTCGAAAAAAAATTATATATTTAAACTAAATGATATTAATTTTTTAAAATGATTCATATTATTTCAGAATAATTAAACTAAAGTATAAAATAATTTATAGATGATTACGATTTATACTAAAAATACATTATTCAATCAGTATAGAACATTTTTATAAGTTTTATTAAAAATAAGTATAACAATACATTGATGGTTATATGTAATGGTTGATTACATCCACCAGATTTCTATAAATTTAATTTGGACAATAAATAGAAAATAATAATATCTTTACAACTAGTAAATCCTCTATATTGGCTCTTAAGAATGAATATTAGTAGAAATAAACCAAAAATTAGAAAGAACAAAATCAATGGAGAGATAATATTATAAAATACAAAATGAAAATTATGGGAATGAGATGAGTGATATAATAGGTATGAATGGAATCAATTTATATTGAGTAATCATGGTGATATAGTCGTTTTAAAAGGAAATAAGGTCCTCGTAGATATAGACAATGGAAATACAGCTCTTTGAAATATGATCATAGGAAAAACCTTTATAGGATAGGAATAATAGTATTTATTATAGTTATTAAAAAAATAAAATAACAGAATTTTTAATTAATAGATAATAAAATTAAAAAATAATCTTTATTTAAAAGATTTATTTATAAAAATATTTTAATGTGACACATTTTATTACTATTAAAGACTAATATGATGTATATATAAGATAAAAAAGAATAATTTTAATATAAATGGATTGATAAAATTAAAATTTTATAATATAAATATTTAATTTTAGTTGTACTTTAGGAATATTATTTAATATAAAATTGATATTTGTGAATGAATTGCTTTTTTGTTTTTTTAATTATTCTATGTAAAATAATGATCATAAAAACTATATTTATGATTAATAAAATTAAATATATTAACAGCCGCCCATAAATTATTATTATGAATTTAATAAGAATAAATTCATTTTATTGTTAAAATATTTATTTCCCCTAATATATTTTTGTTTTTGCGTTATACACACTTATATTAATATATATTTTAACAAAATCTAGAAATTGGGGATAATGAAGTTTTTTTCATTTTTTTAAAAATCATATAAAAAATTATAAGCTCACATTCAATTAAAACAAAAATATAAGTTACCAATGTAAATATAATTTACCACAATAAAACAATTATTTTTAAAAGAACTATTTTTAAAATATTTGGTAATTTTATATAAGTTAATTAAATTAATGCCTTTTTATGACTCTAATATGATGTTTAAACAAATAAAAAAATATATTGACACTTATTTAATTATTAATTTATGGGATACAATATTATCAACAGTTAATATGTAAATAGTCATTTCTCAGATAAAATATTTTGTCTATATATCTTATGTTTTAATTTAAAAGGTAATTTTATTATATTTACAAATTGAATTATATTAAATTGAATACAAATTTAGAATCATCACATTCAAATTTGGTAATAAGGTTCATCTCATATTTTTATTAATAGATTAATTATGAAGGTAAATATCTAATAAATGTTAGTAAGTGTAGAAAGTGGTAAATTATTGGGGAAATTTTTTTACTAAATTAACATAACACCTATAGATTATAGAATACCTATTTAGGTTGTAAATTCAAAAATAAATTTATCATCATCCTTTCCTCACTTACTTCCTGGTGAATCAATGAACTCGATCACACTGTTATCACAATTTTGTAGGCGTAGAGGCCCCCTGTGTGTCTTGAATTTAGTAAAATTTTCTATAGAATCTAGTCAATCCAACTTTACTAGTAACAAGGCATTAAGGTTTGGGTCCCATGTATTATTTCCTAAGAATTGAAGGTTCTGTAATTTTTTCACCATGATTCGTGGTGTGATATATGTTATTAAGCTATAAAAAATAATTCATTCTTCCACTATTGAATTATTCACAACCTAGTTCATGAGGAGTGTAAAGGTATGAATGTATTCAATATTCATGACAATAATTTGGTTTCATGTTTGGAATATTCATATTCTTCTATTTTTTTCAATACTATACACGTACAGTTTATTGTTTAAGCCTTGAATTCATTCCATTAACATCTCACACCATGAATTCACATTTCAATCCATGAATCATGCTCTTATTATCCTCTTCTTCTAATATTTAATATTTTATTGATATCCTTCCAAAATATAAATAAAATAATAAAAAATTATGGATATAATTATCTATCATATTAAAAAAACTAAATAATTTATATTTGAAAATTTATGTATGAATGAAGAAATCATGTTCATTATGTTATCAATTCCCACATTCAACTAGCATGTTCTCATTATCAGTAAATTCCTATTACCCCACAACAATATCCACAATTAACATCATTTTTTTCTTTCATTATTTTATATCTATTAAACATCAATTGTTACCCATGTCCGATTAAATTGGTTCTTCTTTTCTGAGATTCATTTGATTATCAAAAAATAACTCATCATCATATCAACAAAACTATTCTAATCCACTTAATACCCCTATAATAAAAATTTAGAATCCCTACCCTCATCAAATAAGGATCCTTTTGATGATCACTTGTTAATTGTATTTTATAACTCTATAAATCCACATTCATTATAGGATCCAAATGATTCATACATCCATAATCAAATTACAAAGACAAATAATTGATTATACGAGTCCTCTATTCCACCACAATGATATTGATTATGAATATCAAATACAATTTACATAAGAATTTTATTTAGTCACTACTGTATAGGAATCAAATGGAATATACCCCAAGTCACCCTATGGTCTAAATTTATATCATAAAGAAGTATCATTAGAAAATAATTAGTTTTTGGTGGCTTTTTGAATATTTTAATTCATTTTATCTAAAAAAATTGATTATTTACATAAACCAAGATGTGTTTATTTTAATCCATGCTTAATTTTAAAATAAAATGTAATCTAATTTAGTCAAAAAAATATATAATATAACTCTATTTAAATCTAGGAAAATAAAAATTTTACTATAACATATATAGTAAAACCCTAAGTTGGTTTGAAAAATACATGAAACCCATGGATTAACAGTATTTCATGGTCACCATTATCATGTCGGCCAGTTAAAACCCCAAAATCTCATCCAAATCCCCACTTGTAGTCATACATAAACTATGTTATGTTTTACACTTCTTCGTTTCTATTAGATTCATCAAATATCATCTAAACCACACTTGGAAACTATTTAATTTATAATAAAACCATAATGTACCCTATTAAAATATATTATGTTTTTTATAACATGTTTAAAAATACATCATAAATATATACTTCTTTTATTCCAAAAACACTTGATTTAAGCCTATAAATTGAAAAATTTTCAATAAAAGCTATTAATAAAACGTATAATAGTTTTCACACTAGGTTGGATTTCCACCAAATTGAACCCTTTTTCATTCTTTTCCTTCTATAAAAAATACAAAACACACGAAGAGAAATATAAATAAAAATTTACTTTGTATAAATTAGACCAATAAAATAATTTTTCCCCTTGAAAATAAAAACAATAAATCATGTTATACACTCTAAAAACCAAAAACAATAAAAGTGTAAAAATATACGAGGACCCCGACACTCTAATTTCCACATCATGGTTCCAAAAAAGCTTATAGAAATGTCAGGAATTTTTAACCTTTATTACGACAACCCTAGAGCCTAAAAATCCATCTCCTAAAAAACCAGGATTTTTTTAATTTGAAACTTTTTCAATCAATTAAAACCCCAAAAAAAACCCAATGCCCACTATATCATAGAATGTATTGTTTAATGGTTCCATGGTTTCCATTTGACCATAAATTTCTAAATCAGAATTACATTACCCTAAAAATTTAAAATATAAATTTTCATAAAAAATTAATAAAATTTATATAAAACCATGATATTAAACTAAAAACCCTATTTTATTTAATTTTAAATAAAATTATGGTTATCTATATTGTTTTAACTATTTAATCATATTATATTTGTAGGATATCATTAGTCTCTTTAGACATGTCCCACTTACCTCATCCTGAATTGAGTATGTAAACCCTAACTATACCAACAATTACACATTTTTAAATTAAACTCATAAAAAATAATATTATACCCTTTAATCCACTCACATTAACATTACCTTTAGTGAATAATCTCCCATGATAGACATTAATAAAACCCACTATTCATTAATCTCAAACCACACCCTCCCTCATACTGAAACCATTTATATTATCATATACTGACCTTAAACAAATATATCAACCCAATTTTAAGATCTAAGTGAAAATATAATGTATCATTTAAATAAAAACTATTATTAACCAAAAGAGCCAGAAAACAACCCTCCTCGTTGTTGGAGTTGATTCCCTAGAACCAACGTTTGTGTCCTTTATGGTAACCTGTATTAATTTTTTTGAATTTTAATAAAATCTTCTTCACATAATGATTATATTTCGGTGTAATGTAGTATGTTATAATATCCATAGAGTATTTTTCATACTAAAAGGTCATAGAAGTTACCTACTATGATTGGAATAAAAAAGTTCCACTATTGTATACTTAAATATATGTACTATATCCAGATGAAATATATTGAGGGAAACCAATGATATAATCTCTCAATGGTGCAGACTCATAGGATTTTTATGAACCTTAATAGTGTAATCCATTGGTAATATCTAGTATAGGATATTATGATAATGACACCCCCAGTAGGAAATACACATTTATATGTCTCATTAATGTTCCTATCTATTGATTTGTTTATTTATCCATGGACTTTAATATTATTATTTAGGAGTATTATAATTCATTATTTCTGATATATTGATTAAAGAAATGTTGAAAAATGTTCACTGTAATGTTGGATGTGTTGGGTGAATCATGAGTACTATTTAATTAATGAATATTGTTATGGATTTGTCCCATTTATTCTTTAATGTAATTTGAAATCATATGATCTTTTATTGAAATGATATATCCAAAATAAATAATTTTCATGTTGTTTTATAGGCATGGTTTATTTTCAAAAATTGAAAGAAATAGACATTGAGGAAATTGGTTGATGGCACCAGTATGTGACCTTGTTTATTAGAGTAATCACGATAATGTGTTTATATTATAAAGTGACCATATGTATGAGATATTAGGTAATTTTTGCATCATCTTCTTTCTTTATCGGTGCCTTGATGCTTTTCTAGACTCTAACATTATAATTTTGGCAGTTTCATCTAATGCCAAAAAAAATGTATCACAGAGGGTCTCACACTAAGTATACCTAGAATAGCAATTAAATAAAATATTGTTATTGACTATTTTGATACTTGAATAAGTTTTATTCCCCCAATTTTTCAGTAATAATTCATGTTTTCCTTATCATTTATATTTTTTACCAGTTATTCATGGAAAAATTATGTGTTCTTAATATTTAATATATATTGTTTTTATTTTTTAGTGAAAATAATATTTATTTAATTATTAGAGAATAATGGAGGTATATTTCTTTATTAAATAAATATTAATTTCTCAAGTATTGATAAATATTATATAGTAATTCAAGACCATGTTTAATGGTTTGGTGAGAAATAATATATATTGAATATTAATTGAATAAATAATATTTTATTTAATTCATGAGTATAGCACATGTAATGAAATAATTTTATTAATATTATTACTATATAAATGGGGTTCCTTAGGGATTATATAAATTATAAGTTCTTGTGTGAAATTATTATTTTCTAACCATCTCAGTATATAAACCAAATTATATTATTTTCGTAGAGATTCAATTCATTTTTTGTGAATAATGAGATTTCGAGAGAATCCTATCAAAGCCATAAGGAGCTCCATATTCAGGAATTCTCTCAAATAAAATAGAGTGATCATACTCTTCCACAACTCTCAAGTCTAGAGAGATCAATGATAACCCTTCCTTGAAGTGATTATCAGGGCGTTTATGGTAAATGATGTAGGCATTACGACATCTCATGTTAATACCCAGAGATTCATATGGTGATGTTCAAAGGTGCCTGGAACACGTGGGGTCACTACATGGGATAATATATTCTGAATTCCTATAATGAAATGAAATAGATACATTGTCAGATCTATTAATAATTAAATAATTCCTTTAAAGGTAATTCTTTAATTTCATATATTTTTTATAAATAATATGTGATGACCATATTCTTTGGTTTTTCCATTTTTCAGTTTTCTGTATTCATTGATTAAATTATTTTTTATCATGGTCTTTATCATCTTGTAAATTTAATAGTAATAATCAGTTTAAAAATAAATATGAGTTGGGAAATCCCCATATGTCACTCTCTCTATGAACAAAACACTATGTATTATCTGAGAGGTCAAATGGTTAATTATAATTATTTAAATATCATTGACTGATTTATTAATTTTTTGTTAGTTTAAAATTATAGTTAAATTATTATTTAATATATATCATTTATCAGATTTTATTTCTTTTAATTATCATAAATATAATAAAATCATTTAATTTTATGAATGAAATTAATTTGAAGATCTCAACCCGGTGTTTCAAGGATTCTTTCGATATAACATAATAGTACACATTTTGTATCCTAGACGTACACTCCATGAAACCATATTTAATTCAACCTAAATTTATTCATAATTAATTTGAGTCATGAACATATATTACACATGATTAATTTAATTATAGACCTTGTGTTTACTGAGACAACCTGGTGAATGGTCAGTCAGGGTACTCACTGCGTAACATACAAACACAACATGTTGTCCTTTAGTCATATGTTGTCCATGTAACATATTACAAGGACTACATGATTGGTGACTGTGTAACACAAAGATCACACACAATTTAGCCTATATACTCATCATTTTCTCTAATATTTTCTATGTCATGGTTACATGTCGAGTCTCTAGGAATGTTTCATTAATAGATAACGATAATAATACTTATTGTGTATCTTGAATATACAAACCATGAAATTTTACCCAATTATAATGAACTAAAAAATAATTTATTATACTAATAAATCCTTATCAACATGTGTTACATGTGGTCATTAAGTTGATAGTACATTTTCATTAATTTGTTATTTATTTATATATATTAAATGTATAAATTAATTTTCTGCACAATGGTTAGAACATCATATCATGTATAAAATTTTTTGTATTTATTAATCTATGCACATCAAAATATTACATTTTATATAAACACCATGTGTTCTATGTGTTCATTATATTAAAAGTACACTTCATGAATTTACTTGACAAGTAAAATATATTATATTCCATGTTATTAAACAATATATGAATACAATACACATTGGGTAGTTTTTTTGGGTACACACCACGTTACCTCTAAGGTACATTTTCGTACAAAGTTAATTGTAAATAAATTTATATAATTTGTTTAAACTTGTGATTAATGAGAATCTAAAGAAACTTTTGATGATAAATAAGATAAAAGAATTTATTAATTATAGAATTTAATTAATTTATTTTATTTTGGTTTCATCTAAATAATGAAAATTATATTTTAATGTTAATTTTATTAAATGTGAAATTTATAGCATGTATTTGGATGATTAAGTGGATAGACCAGGCCTTTTTATATGATTGGTTTCTTTTATATTTTTATTAAATAAAATTATTGGCCTATTTTTTATCCCTCCTCCCATTATTTAATGGACTATGTACCCATGGTTCCTTTTATGTAAACCCCTTAACCAATCCTTTGGTTCCCATCACCTGTATTTCTGTAAAAGTATATGTAATGCATGGAGTTCTCAAGCTAGTGAAGGTATTTTATGTATGGATATCAGGAGAAACTAATCCAATATAGACACATAAGTGGATAGGTGGACAGATTCAACATGAAAAATAAATATTTCAATGTTTTTTCTCCTAAGTCAGTGATTATTTTTTCATCATCTATATAAACTAACCATTTGTAAAATCTCAAGAACATACCATTTTATTATTCTATTTCTATCAAGTATTTTGGTTCTATTATAATGGATGTTTTAGTGTGATCACATGAATTGATGAATATAAAATATTGTAAGATATAACTATAATAAATTGGAATACATGTTAACATTATATAATACATGGTTAATCACATAACTAAACCCACTTACTACTAACAATAATTTAAAAAAGATAATATTTTTGAAATTTACTCATAATGATAAAATCCATCAATTTTTTATATTAAGGTGGTACAACCTTCCAATACATATGATAAAATTAATCCATGAATCAATGTCCTTAACTATCTAATGTTGGTATTCTTGAAATTATTAGGGAATTCTAACATGATGTTTTTTGTTGAATTAACTTAGTACTCAATAAGAGTTATGTTCCGAAGAAGGATACGATGTAACTAAGAGGAAAATATTAAGGATATTAAATTTAAGCATTTAATGAATATGGATTCTTCTAAAATGATTAAGTAATCCCAGTTTACTACCATTGGAATTCATAATTCCTACCTAAAACCCTTCAAATTTCATGACTGGATAATGTTGTAGTGATGAGAAGGGGAGTATGGATCCTTCTAAGTAGAATATCCAGGAAACATGATATTATAAATCCAATGTTGATGGATATTAGGTTTCAATAAAATATTAGGTGATTAATAAATATAATATTTGTATGTTTGTTTAAATCTTATCTGGAAAAGTTCTAAAATAATACTCTTATATTTGTAGAAATATCAATAAAAAGAATTCAAATATGTAATTATGGTCCATAATTGAGAAAGATAACCTTCTCATCAAAAATAATTTCCCAAAGTGAAAAAGGAACATAAACATCATTCTACGCCATAAATGGAAACTTTATATGTTTGAAGAACCTAATATAGGAGTTCAAGGTAAAGAGGCTAGTGATGAACATTTATCTCTTTATGAGAAACATTTGAATGATGCTATAGATGTTCAATGTTTCATGGAATATTCCATAACCAATGAGATTATAAAGAAATATGAGGACAATGATCTATGTAGAACAATGTATCACCTTCTATATCTTTATCATGATTAGGTGACAAAAGAGAGATATGATATATCTAATTCTATATCCAAAACTAATCTTGGACAATTTTCACCATTTGGGTCTCATGTAGTCAAGTTTATTGGAGACACTGAATACTTAGTAATAAAAGTGATTATGGATATAGATTATTTGAACACATATCTCAAAACATTCTCACTAACTAAGTTCTTCTCTAGACTTACTAGTAATCATAACATGATAAATAAGAATAAGAGTCTTTTAGGACTTCTAACTATAATTCTCTAAGTGGATAAATTCACGGGGCATGAAAATTCTATAGTAATTATAGTGAATAAGAAAAGGAATAATAAGGAAAAGGGTCCAAATAATCATACCAACTCTAATGGTTCTAAGGACCATCCTTTTAAAAAGAGAAAGATCTAGATGTAGGGAAAGTAAAAGGAAGTAGTAGGTCTTTCATGTTGTAATTAAGACCAATGGAAGAGGAACTATACCCAAAATAAAGGGTAATGTAAATATGGATTTTTTATTGATTGTAATACTTAAACATCTACATAATGGGTATTAGATACAATTTTTCTTCTCACATATGTATCAAAATGTGGGAACACATGTATATTCTAAAATATTTCAAGAGGAGAGGTGGATTTGAGAGATACTAATGGTTCAAGGACGGTTTCCATAGCCATTGCAGACTGACATCTTTCATTTCCAATAAAAATGATATTGGTTTTAAGATGTTGTTATTATATAAAAAATAAAACCAAAAACATAATTTTTGAATCCTTTCAATATTCAAATTATTTTATTTTAAAATTTATAAATAAAATTTTTTTCTCATATAATAAAATATTTTATGTTATGGAATATTTAAGTAATGTTACTTATGTTTTAAATTATGAATATCGGGTATTGAAAATAGATAATGAATCATTTACACATTAATCATATAACACACAAATATGGTGTCACTATATTGGTTATGTAAATTAGAATCATTTGATAAATATATGTTAATAAAGTTATTTAGAATATTTTGAGCTAAATCCACTTGGAATATGTCATTTTGGTTACACAAAAAACGAATAAACAACCATTGAATGGATATTGATAAAGGGTCATATATCTTCTATGATTGGTACACCTGATATGTGTATACCATTTTTAGTAGAACCTAGTGGTCTGTATTCTTATGTCGTAACTTTTATTGGTGAATTTTGTAGATCATGATAAGTCTACTTGATGATGTATAAGTCCAAATAGTTTATGAAATTCAATTATATCTATAATGAAGTAGATAATCAACTTATAAATAATATAGAGAATACTTTATCAGACATAGGTAGTGAATATATTTAATAAGATTTTACAAATTTTTTACTAGATTTTGGGATTATCTCTTAAATCGTACCACCTTACACATCCTAGTGGAATGGTGTTAAATAATTGCGGAACTGTAACTTACTCGACAAGGTGAGGTTAATGATGAGTCATGCAGATATTACATCATACATTGGGGGATAGTTTAGAGACCCAAAGCTTGACGTACATGGAAATTAATGTACTTTAGAGGAATACTTAATACATAACAAAAACAGACACACAAGGACCGTAATAGTTTAGTGTTTTTGGAAACTTGGTACATAATCTTCTAATCGTGGTGAAAGATCTTCAACATCTCCCATAAAGATCTTCCCCTTTTTTTCTTACCTGAAACCTTTCTTTATATCCTGGGTAAAAGAAAACATAAAAAAGGGTGAGCTCAAATGCTCAGTAAGGGTAATCATGGATAAAATAAAACATACCATATACATTTGAACTTAAAAACATGAACAAAATGTTTAAACATCAAAAGCTTGAGCAATGACATAAAACATGGAAGTACGTAAGGCATAGATCATAAAGAAACATTAAGAATGATAAAATAGCATGGGAATAAAACATGTAATTGTGTCAACCATTAAGCACATGATATGATTTCCATAGTAGCCAAGGAATTGCTGCCAAGACCATCTTAGTGGACAAAGTCCCTTTCTGAATCGAGTTCACTCCTCGTTCCAGCCCTGTATTACTAAACCGGTTTAACTTCCCATTCCAGCCATATCTATCTCATGAGATATAAATCTTTACCCAATGCATTGGAGGGAGATATAGGTCTCACCCATCTCATAATGAAATCATTCTTACTTGTGACACAAAACATACATCCTTCATAATAACCCAACGAATAAAATGGGTTTCATAACCATCATCCCATCATCACATAATCCATATAAAATAAATGGATATCATTTCATAATAAGAAAAGTGAAACCATGTAAATCATAGAGACATTACACTTTAAACATACACATATGAAATAATTTCATCTTAGATGGAAAATGCTTTTGATAAAACACTTGAAATTAATTCTTGAGGAAAATATCCTTTCTCCTTCAAAATCAATTTCTTTTCAAAAAAAGTCATGAAATTTTAAAAGAAATATATTTTATTGAAAATACTCATGAAATATTTTGGAGGAAGCTTCAAGAAAATAAGGCTTTATAAAACCGTAAAAATCTGTTCGTGCCGTATAAGTTAAAAAAACATTCTTTTCGTACATTTGGCAGAAAAGTCAAAAAGTACCTCGTAACGTAAACAAAAGAAAGATTCCTTACATACCATGTAGTAAAAGTCAAAAAAGGGTAAAAATGACTTTAAACATACATGAAAACACTTTTATAAAACATGGACATGGATGGTAGAAATAACCCTAGTAAATACTTACGAATAAGGAATCTCGGATAAAAATGAGATTTGCAAAATTATCCCTTACCTTAGGTTTGATTTGCTTCGTAAGTGTCCAAACCTACTGTATAATTATTTAAATAATGTTATTGACTTATTAAATAATCATATTCATTGTTATGATATCATATATGGTTCACTTATGACTTTATATTACCCATTCTTCTGTAAATTCCATGTTAAAGAGTGTTTTGCTTAGAATCGTTTCATTTGTCGTTCGTGTTTTGACTTGTAAATATTCATATGATTACTTAGATCATGATTACTTAATTCCAGAATATAAAACATGATTTATATATAATATATATTCAGAATATACATATATATAATAGATCGATAAATGGAAGGAAATACAACGTTCATGGAGACGGTAGGTCATACGTACGCGTGAATGATGTTTTCGTATCCTTATTGAGTTGAATAAAATTAAATAGATGACCTATATATATACATAAATCCAGTATCATTATTATTCCATATATTTCATTATTATTCATTATATATACTTTATAATCATTCTTGAATGGTTAATCATGGAAAATGAATCTCATCGCGTTCGTGGAGACGGTAGTCCGTACGTACGCACGAGGGATGATATCATTCCCGTGATCGTGGAATTGTATTGGAGTGTATTTATACTATTTGAGAATCAATATCACTTTAAAATAATCATATATAGTCATTATTTACACCATTATACCCATCCAAGTAAGGTGATGGTGTAAAATATATTACACCACAGCGTGGAGACGGTATTCCGTACGTACGCACGCGCCGTGATTTTGTTTTCCATAGGATGGATAGATGGTGAAATAGGGTTGTTTAATACTTATAATAAAATATCCGTATATGAGTGATACTGATGTTATTACTTCATAATGATACAACTAAATAATATTAAGAAGAAGAAGAATTAGAGTTGAAAGAATTGGTAACGAACATTACCTCTTCTTTGAAGCGCCTCTTTGAGACCTCCTCTTAGGGCACTAAAATTGGTCTTTGAAGAATACCAGGACCTCTAGGATGTTTATAGGGAAGTGTAGAAGAGAATTGGGTAGGGGTGGCCGAGCTTTAAGGCTCAGAGTGGTGTGTGGGAGAGAGGGAGGAGGTGCCCTTTTATAAGGGAGGAGAGGGGAACCTTTGAAATTCTTAAAAATATTAATTTATAATAAATCTAACCCCACTTAAAAAACCTCCAAAAATGACTCATATTAGAATATCAGATGAGATAGGGTTTTAATCTCATCAACCAATCAAATTTAGACATGTTTTAATCTTATTTTAAACCTTATCATTTTCATTTATCCTTATTTAATCTATTTAAGTTTATTTGTGGTAATAAAATTCTAAATTTTAAATTATAAAAAATAATTACTTATTTGTTGTGAATTTTCCATAAGTGGATAATTAATAATATTATAGACCATATAAATTTATATTTATATTTTTTAGATATTTTTTTTTAAACAATTTTATAATATGTTATTTTTATAAAATAACAATAGTGTCAATTTTGAAATTATTCATTTATTTGGATTTAAATAAAATATATACAGAAGATATGTTCAATATAAAAGTTTTAATAGATTCATACAAGGTCATATGTATCTATAAAATTATTTTATCACATTAAATAGTTCATATAATATTTATTTTATTATTTGTAAAACCATTTATTTGGTTTAGCTCTTAATAAAATAATTACTACAACATTGTTGTATAATTATTTGGTATACTGATTTGTTGCATAAAAATTAAAAATAAAATCCTATGATTAATATAAATCAATTAACTTTCACAATAATACTTGTATTATAATTTATCTTCTTAAAATCACAATATTTAAATTGTTATATTTATTAAATTATAGAGGTGACAACTTTGGCATCATTTAAAATAAAATAATATAAGTGTCATAATCACTTTTATAATGCTCAAAACGGTTATATATTAGGTATTTGGATGATTAAGGTGTAGATATAAACTAAAAATAAGGTTTGGTCAGGTTTTTGGGTCTTTTAATGGGTATTACTATTTCAATAAAAACTATATTACTTATTTTTCACTTAATAAATAATTTATGTATCATTAATGTATCACCATTAATGACAATTATTTAATCCCTAAAAATTCTAAATAAATTATCATGATGTAGATAATTTTATTATCTTTCTGGAGACTATTTATGTTCGATGTTGTATGATGTTTATCACTCAATTAAAATTATTATACTTATAAGATTTAAGAGAGTGATGTGTTGTCACTTTCTTTGGTTTTAATAATAATTAAATTATTTTCATGGTCAAAAGTCCATAGAATGAATCTAATCTGACCCTTAGGTTATATGAGTCTACTTTTATCCATCCAATAGAATTTTTTCATGTGTTAGGGTAATTTTATAATATTATATTTACCTTAATTACCTGATTTACCTTTAACTAGGGTAAATAAAATTTACCATAGTTAATATTCATAATTCCCAAAAATAAAAAGTAGCTTATTAAAATAATTTGTACCCACTGATTCCAAATATGGAATCCATTTTTCCAAATTCAATACACAAAAGATGCATAAAGTAAATTAAAATTAATCCCGTTGTCGAAAGAAAATGGTTTTTCTTTAAAACAGTGCAAAAAATTGAATTGATTTAACCTACAAATTTAATGTAAAATCAATGCTAATGACATAAATTATATTAAATGGTAAAAATATATTCTATTTATACTTTAAAACCATTCAATATTATAATTTAACCATATAAATTATTGCGATGAAAAAAGTTGTTTTTAATTAAAATATAGCGTGTTTTTACTATTCATCAAAATATGAAAGTTACCATAATAATATGAAAATTTTATCCAAAGTAAATTTTTATTTCGTGATTCCATAGAATAATTTTATTTTGTCAAATTGAACTTATAAACATGTCAGAAACTATATTTAAAGTGGGTGCGCCATCAAAAAGCGGCAAAACTGCATTTTTTTAAAAATAGTTATTTTACCCGAAAAAAATTATTTTGTTCTTATAACATGTTCTAGAAAATGTGTAAGATGAATAATAATGTTATAAAATTAAAAATTTAGTTAATAATATTCATAACGGCTAGTTCATAATAATATTATAATAATATGTCATTGTTTAGAAAAACATGGTATTGCGTACAACACATGCTATCGAGGAAGGTCGCAATTGTGTGTAATGAAAGCCAAGTCAAGGTTGCGTGTTGTGAAAAAATCTTTCATTGTTTCGTATAATATAATCCAACCATATTTCATTTATACATTGAATATATATATATATATATATATTCTCAATGTTGCGTAGAATAACTATTATCAAAATTGGGTGTAACACGATCCAAGAATAGTGTTGCGTATACTGCAAGCTAATTCGGTGTTGCGTATAGTGCAAGGTAATCTTTGTGTATAATACAACACAAGACATTAATGAAATTAAAATAATATTTTTCATAAAATCTCGGCGTGTTACATTCTACCCCCCTTAAAATGAATTTCTCCCTCGAAATTCGTCGGGGTTATA
Organism: Viscum album; assembly: GCA_963277665.1. Classification (NCBI taxonomy): domain Eukaryota; kingdom Viridiplantae; phylum Streptophyta; class Magnoliopsida; order Santalales; family Viscaceae; genus Viscum; species Viscum album. Next base: position 1,493,085,023 of record OY728151.1, on the reverse strand, counting down.
AATGGTTTACTACTCGAAAGTTTGTTTAATAGAAACCCACATTGTAAAAAGGAATACCAAAACATGGCTTTAAAATCTAAAGTATGAAATGTAATGGTTACCCAAATTAACTCATCACTGGGTTTCCACGTAGGAGAACATAGGTGAAAATATGGATATGGAAGAAAAATCTAACCATCAAGTTCTGATGGAGAGTGGTAGAGAACATGGCTATGAAAAAGCCAACAATCACAAATATATAGATTTGTGATGATCTAAGGTACTATCTAATTCATCGGATATAAGGGAACTAGGACAACATTTTTTGGTTTTCAAGATCATTTCCCTAATGTTGATGAATTAAAAGAAATACTTACATGATTTTGGTACAATCTCACTGTTGTTCGTGAATTGAACAATTTCCACTTCATCCCTTAAATAAATGAAGTTGAATTTTATATTCGTGATGTGTTAGCAGATCATGTGATATAATGATGGGTCATTCCATCTCTTTCAAACAAAAGGATAGAAAAAGTTATAAGTCCATATTATGGTTAGATTAATCGTATATGGTTCCAAAAATGAACTTATACTTCCTATATCATACCGCTTAAAAAAATAAAACCAGTTTCTACTAACCAGGGTCTTCTTGTAGGCCAGTGGCAGGCGATAAAGGCCAGTTGCACTTCGGTTGTGGGTTCGATTCCCACAGCCTTGTCCGACGTGATGGGTTGTCGCCCGTCCTGTAGGTTTTCCTTTTTCTAAAACTATATTACTATAACATCCCATCAATAATATCGAAAAAAACTTCTATCCTTAATCAATTATAACTTATGTCCAACGTAATCCATTCCAATCTTTAGGCTTATCCATAATACTGCAGTCCACTCTCATAATATAGTGAAAATACTTTTAGGAAAAACAATAGTGTAACTATACAACATAACTCCCGATAAACATACAATAATTCCACTACCTTCTAAAACAACTGACAGAGCTTCAACACTTCTTTCAGCTCATATATCATTTGTAGTCTCCTCATCATCATCCACATAAATACTACCCATATGACCATGCTGATTCTCTTCATGAGATTTTCCATTAGGGAATTGGTTTGCATAATGCCCGTACATTCCACATTTAAAACATCTAATCATTGTTGATGTCATAGAAATACCATTATCTTTGTCCATGGTGTTAACTGAACCTTTTCCTTTTCACTTACTGGCTTTGTGTCCTTATTTTCCATACCCAAAGCATCTTCCAGTTCCTTTGAAACAATCTCCCTAATGTCTCTTCCGACATTATTTACATGAGGGAAATTCAACATTCTTTCCTCTATGATCATCATGAAACTCCACGTTTCTCTTATTATTTGAGTCTGGAAACTTACCAAAGTTGAGATTATTGATCATATTATGATATTGTTGATTAGGCATAATAACGATGTTTGGACTTCCAGATCCCGTTTCATTTGGTTTCTCGTGAATAAAATCATTCCATTGTCTATCATATCCCCCATTATCATGAATCTTCCTATTTCCAGCCATTATCTAAACCCAAAAAAGAATAGTGTGAGAGGAAAAAATCATGCTAGAAAAAACAACAGAGTAAAGGGGGAGTATCCTCAATATCTAACATCTTAGGTTAAATTATATAATCATTACCATAGTTATAGGACTATATTCTATATGTATACTTATTCTTAGGGACATCCCTAGACATACCTTAGAAATATCTTTAGGGATCTCACTAACGTTTTCATATCCTAGTTTCCAAAGGTTGACTAAACCTTTCCTCTGATACCAACTGTAGAGACCCAACGCTTGACATACATGGACATTACATTACTTTAGAGGAATAATTAATACATAACAAAAACAGAAACACAAGGACCGTAATAGTTTAGTGTCTTTGGAAACCTGGAACGTAATCTTCTAATCGTGGTGAAAGATCTTCAAAATCTCCCATAAAGATCTTCCCCTTTTTTCTTACCTAAAACCTTTCTTTATATCCTGGGGAAATGAAACCATAAAAAGGGTGAGCTCAAATGCTCAGTAAGGGTAATAATGGATAAAATAAAACATTCCATATACATTTGAACTTAAAAACATGAACATAATGTTTAAACATCAAAATCTTGACCAATGACATAAAACATGGAAGTATTTAAGGCATAGATCATAAAGAATCATTAATAATTATAAAATAGCATGGGAATAAAACATGTAATTGTGTCAACCATTAAGAACATGATATGATTTCCATAGTAGCCAAGGCATTGCTGGCAAGACCATCTTAGTGGACAAAGTCCCTTTCTGAATCGAGTTCACTCCTTGTTCCAGTCCTGTATTACTGAACCGGATTAACATGTCGTTCCATCCATGTCTATCTCATGAGATATAAATCTTTACCCAATTCATTGGAGGGAGATATAGGTCCCACCCATATAATAATGAAATCATTCTTACTTCTTCCACAAAACATACATCATTCATAATAACCCAACGAATAAAATGGGTTTCATAACCATCATCCCATCATCACATAATCCATATAAAAGAAATGGATATAATTTCATAATAAGAAAAGTGAAACCATGTAAATCATATAGACATTACACTTGAAACATACACATATGAAATAATTTCATCTTATATGGAAAATGGTTTTGATAAAACACTTGAAATGAATTCTTGAGGAAATTATCCTTTCTTCTTCAAAATCAATTTCTTTTCAAAAAAAGTCATGAAATTTTAAAAGAATGAGATTTTATTGAAAATATTCATGAAGTATTTTGGAGGAAGATTCATGAAAATAAGGCTTTTTAAAACCGTAAAAATCCGTTCGTGCCGTATAAGTTAAAAAAACATTCTTTTCGTACATTTGCCTGAAAAGTCAAAAAGTACCTCGTAACGTAAACAAAAGAAAGATTCCTTACATACCATGTAGTAAAAGTCAAAAATGGGTAAAAATGACTTTAAAAATACATGAAAACAATTTTATAAAACATGGACATGGATGATATAAATAACCCTAGTAAATACTTACGAATAAGGAATCTCGGATAGAAATGAGATTTGCAAAATTATCCCTTACCTTAGGTCTGATTTGCTTCGTAAGTGTCCGAAACTCCTGTATAATTGACTTATTACATAATTATATTCATTGTTATTATATCATATATGGTTCACTTATGACTTTATATTACCTGTTCTTCTGTAAATTCCATGTTAAAGAGTGTTTTGGTTAAAATCGTTTCATTTGTCGTCCGTGTTTTGACTTGTAATTATTCATATGATTACTTAGATCACGATTACTTAATTCTAGAATATAAAACATGATTTATATATAATATATATTCAGAATATACATATATATAATATATCGATAAATGGAAAGAAATACACCGTTCATGGAGACGGTAGGTCGTACGTACACATGAATGTTGTTTTCGTATCCTTATTGAGTTGAATGAAATTAAATAGATGAAATATATATATACATAGATACAGTAGAATTATTATTACATATATTTCATTATTATTCATTATATATACTTTATAATCTTTCTTGAATGGTTAATCATGGAAAATGAATCTCATCGCGATCGTGGCGACGGTAGTCCGTACGTACGCACGAGCGATGATATCATTCCCGTGATCGTGGAATTGTATTGGAGTGTTTTTATACTATTTCAGAATCAATATAAATTTACAATAATCATATATAGTCATTATTTACACCATTATACCCATCCAAGTAAGGTGATGGTGGAAAATAGATTACACCACGGTGTGGAGATGGTATTCCGTACATACGCACGTGCGGTGATTTCGTTTTCCGTAGGATGGATAGATGGTGAAATAGGGTTGTTTCGTACTTATAATAATATATCATTATATGAGTGATACTTATGTTATTACTTCATAATTAAACAACTAAAGAAGAAGAAGTAGAAGAAGAAATAATGTTGAAAGAATCGATAAGGATCATTACCTCTTCTTTGAAGTGCCTCTTTGAGACCTCCTCTTAGGGCACTAAAATTGGACTTTAAAGAAGACCCGTACCTCTAGGATGTTTCTAGGGAATTGGAGAATAGAATTGGGAAGGTTTTGGCCAAGCGTAAAGGCTCAAAGTGGTGTGTGGAAGAGAGGGAGGAGGTGCCCTTTTATAAGGGAGGAGAGGGGCACCTTTGGAATTCTTAAAAATATTAATTTATAATAAATCTAACCCCAATTAAAAAACCTCCAAAAATGACTGATATTCGATGATTAGATGAGATAGGGTTGTAATATCATCAACCAATCAAATTTAGACATGTTTGGATCTTATTTTGAACCTTATCATTTTGATTTATCCTTATTTAATCTATTTAAGTTTATTTGTGGTAATAAAATTCTAAATTTTAATTTATGACAAATAATTAATTATTTGTTGTGAATTTTCCATAATTGGTTACTTTATAACATTATAGACCATATAAAGATAAATTTATAATTTTTAGATATTTTTGTGATTTTTAAACAATTTTATAATATGTTATTTTTATAAAATAACAATAGTGTCAATTTTGACACTATTCATTTATTTGAATTTAAATAAAATATATACAGAAGCTATGTTCGAAAAAAAAGATTTAATATATTCATAAAAGGTCATATGTACCTATAAAATTATTTTATCACATTAAATAGTTCATATAATATTTATTTTATTATTTTTAAAACCATTTATTTGGTTTAGCTCTTAATAAAATAATTACTACAGCATTTTTGTATAATTATTTAATATATTTATTTGTTGCATAAAAATTAAAAATAAAATCCTATGATGAAGATAAATCTATTAACGTTCACAATAATACTTTTACTCGAATTTATCATCTTAAAATCACAATATATAAATTGTTATATTATTTAAATTATAAAGGTGACAACTTTGGCATCATTTAAAATAAAATAATATAAGTGTAATAATCACTTTTATTAGGCTCCAAACGGTTATGTATTAGGTCATTGGATGACTATGGTGTAGATATAAACAACCAATAAGGTTTGGTCATGTTTGTGGGCCTTTTAATCGGTATTATTATTCCAATAAAAACTATATTACTTATTTTCACTTAATAAATAATTTCTGTATCATTAATGTATCACCATTAATGACAATTATTTAATCCCTAAAAATACTAAATAAATTATAATGATGTATATAATTCTATTATCTTTCTGGAGACTATTTATTTTTGAAGTTTTATGATGTTTATCACTCAATAAAAATTATTATACTTATAAGATTTAAGAGAGTGACATGTTGTCACTTTCTTTGGTTTTAATAATAATTAAATTATTTTCATGGTCAAAAGTCCATAAAATAAATCTAATCTGACCCTTAGGTTATATGGGTCTACTTTTATCCATCCAATAGAATTTTGTAATGTGTTAGGGTAATTTTATAATATTATATTTACCCTTAATTACCTGATTTACCTTTCACTATGGTAAATAAAATTTACCGTAGTTCCTATTCATAATTCCCAAAAATAAAAAGCAGATTATTAACATAATTTGGACCCCCTGATTCCAAATATGGAATCCATTTTTCCAAATTCAATACAAAAAAGTTTCAGAAAGTAAATTAAAATTAATCTCGTTGTCGAAAGAAAACGGGTTTTTCTTTAAAACATTGCAAAATGTTGAATTGATTTAACCAACGAATTTAATGTAAAATCAATGATAATGACATACATTATATTAAATGGTAAAAATATATTCTATTTATACTTTAAAACCATTCAATATTATCATTTAACCATATAAAGTTTTGCGATGAAAAAAGTTGTTTTTAATTAAAATATAGCGTGTTTTTACTATTCATCAGAATATGAAAGTTAGCAGAATAATATGAAAAATTTATCCAAAGTACATTTTTATTTTTTGATTAAAAAGAAGAATTTTATTTTTTCAAATTGAACTTATTAACATGTCAAAAACTAGATTTAATGTGGGTGCGCCATCAAAAGGCGGAAAACTGCATTTTTTTTAAAATACTTATTTTACCCGAAAAAATTATTTTGTTCTTATACCATGTTCTAGAAAATGTGTAAGATGAGTTATAATGTTATAAAATTAAAAATTTAGTTAATACTATTCATAACGGCTAGTTCATAATAATATTATAATAATATATCGTTGTTTAGCAAAACCCGGTATTGCGTACAACACACGCTATCGAGGAAGGTCGTGATTGCGTGTAATGCAAGCCAAGTCAGGGTTGCGTGTTGTGAAAGAATCCTTCATTGTTTTGTATAACAGAATCCAACCATATTTCATTTATAAATTGAATATATATATATATATATATACTCAATGTTTCATAAAATAACTATTATCAAAATTGTGTGTAACATGATCCAAAAATAGTGTTGCGTATACTGCAAGCTAATACGGTGTTTCGTATAGTGCAAGGTAATCTTGGTGTAGCATACAACACAAGACAATAATGAAATTAAAAGAATATTTTTCATAAAATCTCGGGGTGTTACATATATGAATTAGAAACTATGGAATATACATTAAACTGAGTACCAACTAAAGTTTAAAATGGAATTCCCATCGAGTTTGGAAGGAATGTTTTTTATTCAAACACATTTATGTGGTTGTGATGTGTTTGTTAAGGCCTTCTCAAGTAACAAACTAGCACCATAGGGAACAAAGTGTACTTTTATAGGGTATCCCAAAGAAAAAATGGGATACTACCTCTAAAAACCCTTATATAAGAAATTTATTATCTCTATGAAGGTTTCCTTTTTTGAGCTGGACAACATCCTCAAAATAGATAGTCAGGGAATGATTGAATTCAGTGGTATACAGACGTAATTTTTCACAAAGGTATGGATCCTATAAATTTATTCATGAATTCTATTTTATAGACCAAAAGTGGATGCCTAATGGGTTTATAAAGGACATGGGGGTGTTTGTGGCTTGTTCAAAGCCCAAAGTCTGACTTTTTTGGAGAAGAAGGTATGCCCTGTGGTTTAGAGTAAACCATGTAGGGAGTCTACATGGTTAGAGTAAAAATTGCAGGTGGTATGAATTTTCATAAAGAGCCTTACCGCATTGTTTTTACATGGCTAGTAAGTATCTATGAATAACCATGTGGTATTTCCCTCTTCTCTAGGTAACCATGCATAGTTAGTTCATGGTTTGGAGAAACGTGTAGCCAAACCATGCACAAGACTAATTCTAGGAAAAATTTCTGTTCTCCCTTAATGATCTAATTTTAATCCTCCTTATTCCCTATTTTGGATTTCTAGCATGATGAACTCTATTTTATCCTTATTTGGAGCTTTTGAAGTCCAATTCTATGGATCAATATATTTCCTTTATATGAGGTCTGATTGAGCATTTTTTCATCATGTTGGATTTGAAAATGTAAGTACACTAGTCCTATTGAGTCCTTCTTCATTTCTCTTTCTCTAGATCTAGTTATCAAGGTGTTAAAATTTGTGCTCATTTTTTATATCAAATCAATTACAGGATAAATTAAAGGCTGATTCCAAATTAAGAGAGTCATATGTGTAGGATGTGAGTGGTCTATAATTCATCCCACATGTTCTTTGACTTTGGAATTGTTGTGTGGGGCCTACTGATTTCATCGGCTATCATTTATTGAATTTTTATTTCATGCATAAACTCATTAAAATTATACGGTAACACTCTTTCCAAATATGTGATTATTTTTTGTTCTTTTTCATCCATGATACCCAATACCCCAAGTCAGGCGATATTCCCTAAATGAGTGTTAGTGTTTTTTCACTTTAGGGGCACTGTTCGGGTGTGCTCATGCTTCGCCACACTAATGGTAATCCAAAATTTGTTAAATGTATGTCGAATGATAATGGTTAGCCTTAAATTCCACTTCAACCATCTAAGGAATGTGATTCACTTAATTCATTAAATATTAAATGGTTTTTTTAGCTTGTTTGACGATTGAATATGACTTGACCTTGTTAAATGGAAATGAATGATCCGTTTCACATCCATATCACCCCTTTCAATGATTATGGAAGGCATTAGAGTGAAATTTTTTAAATAAAATTGACTTACATGATTTTAATTATATGGTTTCATGTTGTATCACCCGTTCAACATGCAGTAGATGGTTACAGATAAACCGAGGGATGTGATTAGTTCTTATATAGTTTAATTAAGTGGGTTCATACTGCAGGACCTTATAAAACTAATGGAAGGTAAGGCTTGAACCAAATGAATTTCATCAAAGGTATAGTTATAATTTGGACTTATTAAATTAACTAAATTAAATGAAAGGTTCCTCATTATATATGTACATTGACATCTTTGTAGGAAGGTGTTGACTTGAGTGAGAATTTGGATTCCCGGGGGAATGCCATGGTAGTCACAGATGCCACATCGATTCAAGGATGCATATTGTCAAGAGTGAGAACCACCTTGGAACCTAAACCTTGTATTTTTTTGATTCCTATTATTACACCATATTATCCCTTTCATGTTATTATATGATTCCTTAGACACACTTATTGGATCTAGCAAGATGTTAGGTGCCATGGTTATATTTTCGGTTCAGGCCACATCATAGTCCCATCGTACCTTGGATGTAATCCTTAGATTCATTTCAATAATTATTATTGTGGGAAAGACTTGGATGATGATCCTTAGGTTCCACACTTAGCCTCTATCTATGATGTGGTTACCAATGGTTTGGTAACATTTGAGGACTAGGTTCCCTTGGTTGTTACACCATGGAACCCTTTTATTATGATCACTATTACAGGTTATCCTGCTATATCTTAGAACATATTTTTTATTATATCTTGTGCTATTTCTAGTTATGGATATGCCTCATGTTACAAATTATTATAGATTGTAAATTATTTAATTAATGGCTTAGTTACATGTTCAGACTCCATATGAGGGATGAAACTGGTACATGTAATTTAGTTTCACTGTACTTCTTTACATTATATATGAATATTTGCACAATGTTAGTTTATTATTACATGGGACCGATGTTATAGACACCATTGGTGGTGAACCACTGAGATTTATCTCACACACACTCTCTGGGTGCCATTTGGTACCTGGGGTAGATTACATGTATGCATATGTTGATAAAGGGAATCATAGTGCTTTGGAAAATTGATTTCCTACTATAATAATATGAATTTGGTAGAATATGATTGATATGGATCTCGATAATATTGAGATAGATTATGTATGTACTTTATCTACTTTAGTTTAGCATGTATTCTAGCTACTTTGTATCAATTTATTCTTTTTTACTAGATAAATGAAATATTATCATTTATTGTGTAAGATTATCAGTTGATCAGTTTTTATTTCTTCAGTTTACTTCGACTATGAAATATGTTTATATACTTCTTATACATTTTTACCTCATGTCATATCATATATGTTATCCATTTTGATGCACTCCGATAATAAGGGCATAGTCTGCCCACAAACACACCCTAGGTCCTCACTACTAGTCGGCTGCCTCTGGCATTTGGGGAGATGCACCTGAGGCCAAGCGGCCCACTGGGCTCAGGGAACCTCCTAAGTGGAATTTTGGTTTGGGATGTCACAAAGTGGTATCAGATCATTTCATTTCTCACTTTACTATTTAGAGTCACTATATTATAGGTTAGGAACACTTATAACATTTCCATTAGTCTCTCATGGGCATCGTGAATCCATTTTCATGGTAAAATCCAAGTTTCATGTATTATAATTATCATTCAATTTTTTTTATTATAGTTGAAATCATTTTACAATTTGTTGAGTCATATAATGTGTGGTCTTTTTTATTTTTATATTGATTGATAATTTTATTTCATCTGTGATCTAAAGATATGGGGGTATAGAGCATCATTACATGAATCATTATAGGTACCCATAATTCCCATTTCATGTATATTTTCTTACAAATAGGTGAATTTCACTACTTTACATTTCTTGTTATGCATGTGATTGATGAATGAGACATTACTTTAATATATCCATGTGTTATTTTGGGGTTGTGATTGAGTGATTCCCTATTTCAATTCACGAGGTGTTGTGGTCCCTCATGGGTTGAAATGAGTAGAATACCAAATCAAGCCTTTAATTAGAAATTCAAGTGGGTGTTAATCTTAGTGATAAGGATTATAGGCCCTGATTCACTACGATGAACAACTCATTTTAAATAATAAATGATACATGTTCTAAGAAAATGTAAACATGAAAGTGAAATGGTTTCATGTCTTTATCTTTCCTTGTCATTCTTATGAAAGGTAAAGGATTTAACCTGGTAATTTAATACAAAATGAAATAAAACAGTTTCCAGTAAAGGATGAGGCAATGTACTGTTGACCCATTACCTATTTGAAACCTTGTAGATAATACTTAAGCACTTACGGATTCCTAGTCTTTCAAGCAGGTTGTTGGGGTTGTATACCTTAGGTAGTGATCCATTTCATATATTTAGCTTCGTTTAGTGTTTTTATCTACCCACTTAAAGCTTATTTGGATGTATTTTATTGTCTTCAAAGATCCAACATTGGCCCTGGTAGGTCAATTGGGGCCTATTTCTTTTGAGACAACTCATTATGGTGTTTATGACCTTGATAAATAAAGAATATTCAATAGGATTCCTTTTTTTAACCCAGGTTGTCTTTATGAGACCCTCATAGGTCACCTTATCTATTAAAAGGAATTTGTGTGAAAAGTTTCCAAATTATGATGGGATGCTAATAAATTTTTAGTTTTTAAAATGATGTTTTATATGACATTCATGTTATTCCATGGAATGAAAACATGCTCATTTTCAATAGGCATTTTCCTTCATATAAATGACATAAATAAATTTTTTTTGATCTTAGTGAATTCTATTTGGTGTGAACTAGTGATAGGGTCAGTAGTTATGCTTTATAAGAAGATAATACTAGTAGGTATCACCCTTAAATCAAAAATGTCTTGCAAAATGTTGTCATTTTATTATGTTTGGTTTCATTCAAGTGACGTAGTCCCTAGTAGGACTCTTCCATTCTAAATGAAACCCTTATTCATAGGGGTGGAAATGGTATCTTTGACCCTTGTTATGGCTGTAACACCCCAACCTTCCACGGTACGCTTCTCTTTGAATAATAAAATAGCTTGTGTTTTACGCTACTTTAAGTTATATCACACCACAACCAATCATACTAGCTGTTATGAATTGTAATACCAACTTTCTGAAATTTTATAAATTTTATCTTTAAAAATGGACATCATTTTTGGATTCAAAATATTGAAATTAGCATAGGGTGAATTTTTGATATTTTTTTGAAAACATTCTGTTTTTGATGAATAGTGAAAAACATTGCGTTATTGTTTAAAGATGACTTTTTATTTAAAGAATTATTTAGTTTATTTAAATTTATTTTAGGTCAAAATAGATACAAAATACCTATATAAGTTCAATGTAATTCATTGGAGTCATTTTATAATAAGTTTAGATATGTAAAATTTTATTCAACTTTTAACAGTGTTTTACCCACCACCTAGTATAATTTACAAATTTGCATAAAACTTATTTTTAATTCTTATGTGAGTTTAATTTCAAAAATCAGAGAGTCACGGTTGATATCATTATGTAAAATGTGGTTCAATTAGATGAAAATAATTTTTGGTGAATAGGAACTTTTGACTTTTATTTACCACGGTTAAATGTAAATAGGGTAATTAATGGTGAAAATGATTTTATAATTACCCTAACAAGTGTCCTAATTCTATTGGATAAGTGTAATTCGACCAAAAACATCATTATAAATAAAATATGATCATTTTTTGTCCACATGGATTATATTAGGACATTTATTATTATTTAATTTAAAGAAGAGTAAAACGTGTTAAATTCATGTTTTTCTAGATAATGTTTTTTAATATAGGGTTATACATAAGATAAATTAGACTATAAATATTCATTAGAAAGATAAAAATATTTCCTACATAACTTTATTTTATTTCTAATTTTTATAAATTAAATAATTAAATTTATTAATGACACAATGGTGATGTCGTAATTACCTTATTAATGGAGAATTAAAATAATTGATATTATAAATATTCAAATAAATGTAGTTTGAGACATTTTATGACTTAAACTAATTTTCAAGGTTTATATGACCTGTTAGGGTTGATTAAGTGAATTTTTTTGAAGTAATCATGTTGTTATGACTTCCACAAAAATCAATTACTAAATAGTGAAAAAACTAGCATAAAGGAGTTTTTTAAAATATATTATATTATAAATTGATATAATAGTCCTAAAAATATAAGGATCTACCAAAGAACTTAAATAATAATACTATTGTCATTAATTAACTAATTGGGGTTCTCTTGGTACTTTATAGTAATTTTAATAACCAATTATTATAAAAATACAAGGAGACATGGTAAATGTTAAACTATTAAACCAAGAGTTATATCTAAAATATAAGGTTAATATGGTAACCTAAACGTGTCTAAAAACTATTTTCTGAGAGGATTTCGACTAATACTTACATTATCCTCAATATAAATCTTTTTGTATCATTTAGAAACCAAATATTATTTTATATTAAAATAATATTTCATGTTTTTCCTAAGGTGTGAGTCACCTATCTTATAAAAAGGAACTTTCCCTTATCTCAGAATCACACAACTAAAAGCCTTTTGGCTCAGCCAACCCTTTCCCAAATATCCTCCCAACATCCCTCACTTCATTAAAGAGGCATATATTGATATGAAATCGAACCTATGGAGCCCTTCTGATCAAATCAAAAGGAATAACCCGGAGAAGAGGTAAATATTTCGTCACCTCTTTCAAGTTCTTTTCTTCTACCACTTCCCCTTCCTTTGTTTTTTATATTATAAAATAATAACTCCAATATCATTTATATACTATGATGTTATTGTAAAAATGGTACATCCATATTCATTACTCTATCCATCCTATGAATTTCATGTCACCATACGTGCGTACGTACGGCTTACCTTCTCCACGTCGTGGTGTAATTGTTATTCAATACATTATTATTTTTATGGGTATAATAATGATGTATAATTGATAAAAATAATAAATATAACATGTTAATTATTCTTTATATATTATATAACATCCATTTACTTAAGATTTTAATATCCAAAGAATGATATTGTCACTCGTGCGTATGTATGAATTACCGTCTCCAAGAACGTGATTAGATTAATTCCCCCATCGTAATCATTCAAGAATAATTTTCATTTTATGATTAAAAATAATATTTAAAGAACTTAATATCATTAAGGATATGAATAAAATACATCATATCAATAACAAACAAGACTTACATAACAAAACATATAAAATAAAACAAATCACTTAACACCTGAAACAACGATAATAATAAAATATTATTAACAAATAAATATTAGAAGATCATAAATAATATCATATTTATGTATGTGGTTATTGTATAATTTAATAACAATGATCTAACTATAATACAGTAGTTTAACGTACCCTCGACCAAGGGAAAGTACAAGTTAATTGTTAATTCTACAATCTCTTCATTATCCGAGTTTGTTTATACGTAATTATCCAATGGGAACTCTTTATCATCCACTTCCATGTTTCTTAAAATGCATTTCAAAACATTTTTAATAATTCTTAGAATATGGATTAAAGTCATGTATACCCTTGTTTGAATTTTCATAAGATTTTTATAAGTTAATCTTTTTATCCTTTTCCGAACAAGGTACTTTATGACCTTTTCGACAAAATTAAGGAAAGAATGTTTTTTTAACTTGTATGGCGGGTGCGGCTATTTTCCGACATTATAAAACATTCGAAGAATTCCGTACAATATTATAAGAATATTTCAAAAAAAATTCATTTATAATTATGTGACCTTTATGTGGTTTCAAAATAGAAAGAGGTATTTCATTCAAATAGTTTTCATTTCATCTATGTCAACATCCTTTAATGGATTTTAAACTTATTTGAAGTTGATTTATTATGATAAAAATCATCCATATTGTATGGAAGGTTTTTTGATTTGTTTTACTATAGATGTGTTATTTTTATACCATTCATGGTTTATAGATAAAGTATTGACATTATGTATGCTAGTTTTAATATGAATGTTTGTGTTATGTTTACACCTTTTCTTATGAGGAATTAATTGGAATTAGTAAGTGATGGGTGGATCCCATTATAGATCCTTGATGCATCGGTAGGTCTCATGAGACAAACTACTGTCTTAGGACAAGGCCTTGAAAAAATCTTATTTATAGTCATGGTACAAGGCCTTGACTATGTGGTTATAAAGTTTGGAATTATGAATTCTATCATTATGAATTTGTATATTGATATTTCATGTGATTATTCGACTAGTAGAATATCCATGTGAATAAGTAAATGGAATTATTTTGATTTATATTTTCCATATTATGATTATTTTTATGTTTAAAAGGATTTTTTTTAGTTTTATACATTTCCTTAAATGTTTATGCTTATTTATGAAAGTTTTTTCTATAATTTTATCCTTACTGAGCATCTGATCTCACCCTATTTTATGTTTTATTATTTCCAGGATGTCAAAAAGTATATTATGATTGAACTGCAGGGATAATATAATGGATATGAATGTAGCCAAGGAGTACAAGTTTGTTGTTATTTTTCATTTTATAATGTCATGTAAAACTTATGTATGTATATAATACTTCCAAGGATACTAAACAAATCAGTCTTTCGAGACTTGATCTTTTGTGATCATTCCAGTGTTACTTAATAATACACTGAATATGGGAAACAAGGATCAAGGTTGAACAATTGGTAGCAGAGAAAGTTTAGTACAATCCTTGGAAACTAGATTTAGATAAACACTGATTAGAGTACATTACCCTAAGATAGTCATTGAGGATTAGTATAGATGAACCTCCTATAATTTTGGTAATGTAGAGAATTTTTGTATTTACTAAACAATACATCCCTGTCTGGATACAACTAGGTAATGGAAGCATTGGCATAGATATACCTAGGAGTGACAACTCCGAAATGGAGTTTCAGGCTTGACCTAGGGTATCTTGGTTCACGACAATGGGCATTGGTGCACTCTTTATTATGACACTCCTGGGGGATATTCTTAAGATAATTCACATTTTATTTATAAACCATTATGAATGATTTATAATTATATACCTCCTTAATGAAAACATTTTTATAATTATGGATTATATCCGTAAATAGTTCAATTTATGTTAAGTGTTTTATAATTTTGGGCTTATGTATTTCGACTCATAAAATAGTCTAGTGTATGAATATGTTTAGAAATTGTGCCGAGTGGAAGGAATAGAAACCGTATTAATTCTAGTAATCCATGTAGGTATTTCCCTCATACTCTTGATAATTATTGTTGCGCTGGTGGTGCAATTGGTTTTGATCATCTTATCACCATACTGGGAAAACTCACTTAGGTTAAGAATAATAAACTTACCCATATGAACCACCCTGATCTACAGTTTGGAGGATCAATGTTAAACCGCTTCATGAGTAAAAAACAACCAATGTTCAATGGGACTAAAAATCCATTTGTAACTGAGCAGTGGATAAGTTTCTTACATAAAATATTTCAGGTGTTGGGGAGTAGCGAAAGGGAAAAAGTAGTCATGGAAGTTCATCGCATCACAGGGGATACAGATCAATGGTGGTCATTGATCCAAACCACAAAGGAAGATGAGGAATTATAAAATATGTAATGTAGGGAGTTTAAAGAACTCTTCTTAGAAATATAATTTCCACGTGACCATCGAGAAGATATGGAAAGGTAATTTTTGAGTCTAAGGAAAAATAAGGATGAGAACGTCCCAAATGTGAGACTAACTTTATAAGGATAGAAAGGCATGTAGAAGATTATATATGTAACCCAAGGAGAAATATTTATTGATTCATTGATGGGTTAAAACAATTTCTCCATCGAGAATTAGTTCCACAATCCTTCTCATCATACGAAGATATTGTCTCATGTACTATCAAGACAGAAAAGGAATTCTCTAAGCCTTACAAATTTAAAGAAAATCAAGAGAATAAGAGATATGTTGAAAACTCTGTAAATGGAAATAAGGGGAAGAAGGGAAAAGTTCAATATTCATCATGTGGTAAATGTGGGAAGAAACACTCCAGTACTTCCCTGAAGGGAATGGGATTCTATTAAAAGTGTAGTGAAAAGGGACACCACTCTCGTTATTGGAAGGGGAAGAAATATGTTGTCAATGTTGACTGCTATAGTTGTAGAGAAAGAGGGAATTATGAAAATGAATTTCCTATGCTCCAAGGAAAATTACCTTAGAAAAGGACAAGGGACCAAGTACAAGATTATGCGATCACTACTACTGAGTTAGAAGCTCCGAAAGACATGGTGGTAGAAATTTAATGGTTTCCTCAAGTTTATCCAATGCTTTATTTGATTATGGATCATCACATTGTTTGATATCATCCCAGTATTCTATGAAAATTAGATATTTCATAATTGATTTAGCAAGAGTGTTGTCAGTCAAAACACCTATGGGTAGTATCATTGCAATACATTTTTTTCAATAAATCCCCATTAAGTAAAATAAAATTTGTTTATCTGTTGATCTCATCTTCATATCCATGACTGAATTTGATATAATCTTTGGTATAGATTCGACTTCAGACCATGATTCAAAAATTCATTATAATTAGAAGGAGGTTACAATTTTTGATGATGATGACAAAGAACACCTCATCTTTAGAGAAGAAACATCACCATCAGATTCTTATCTTGATCTACCCCCATTAGCTCAACTAAATTCAATTATTGGTGAGGAATAGAATGAAATAACTATGGGTGAGGAAAGGAATGTTCAAATAGATGATGTACCTATTGTGTAAGAATATGTTGATGTTTTTCCCGAAGACTTACTTAGACAACCTCCAGAATGATAAATCGAGTTTTCCATTGATTTAATTCATACATCAAGGCCCATATCAAAGACCCCTTATAGAATGGAAACTATTAAATTAGTGGATCGAAAGAAACCACTAGATATTTGAGTAATAAAGGATTTATTCTCCCTAGTGTTTCTCCATGGGGATCCCTTGTTCTTTTTGTTAAGAAGAAAGATGGATCTATGAGGCTGTGCATTGACTACTGGGAGATTAATGAAATAACAATAAAGAAAAAATATCCCCTTACATGCATTGATGATTTATTTGAAAAACTTCATGGAGCTCAATATTTTTCAAATATTGACCTACGATCTGGATATCATCAGTTGTGTGTGGCAAAAGAAGACATTCTGAAAACAGCATTTGGAACCAGGTAGGGGCATTACGTGTTTACAGTAATGCCTTTTGGATTGACTAATGCACCCTCTATCTTCATGGATATAATGAATGGAGTTTTTAGGGAATACCATGTGGAATTTTTAGTAGTTCTTATTAATGATATCTTGGTATACTAAAAAACCTACGAAGATCATGAAAATTACTTGCGCAATATCCTAAATAATCTTAGAGGGAATAAATTATATTGGAAGTTTAGCAAGTGTGAATTATTGATTCAAGAGATTTATTTTCTTGGCCATATTGTCTCTAAAGATGGTATCTTTGTCGATCCTTCTATGACCAAGGCAATCCAAGAATGGCTAGCACTGACTAGTATAAATAAGGTACATAGTTTTAATGGTTCAGCATGTTATTATCAGTGCTTCATCCATAATTTTTCCTGATTGGCTAGCCCATTAACCAAGATCACACGTAAAGGGGTTAAATATGTTCTGAAAAAAGAGTGTGAATATTTTTTTGAATAACTGAAGAGAATATTAGTCAATTATTCAATCTCAACTTTGCCATTGGGTAATGATGGGTTTTTTATTTATAGTGCTGCTTCAAAGAAAGGACTTGGTTGTGTCCATATGTAGAATTATAGAGTTATTGCCTATGCATCAAGGCAGCTAAAAATTCATGAAAAAAACTATCCCACTCATGATCTTGAGTTAGAAACTATAATCTTTTCTCTGATGATATAGAGGAAATATCTATATGGTGAAAATGTGAGATTTATATTGATCACAAGAGTTTGAAATATATTTTCTAACAAATTTAACTCAACATGAGGAAAAGGGGATGACTTTAACTACTTAAGGATTATGATTGCATCATACACTACCACTTGGGGAAGGAAAATAAGGTGGTAGATGCTTTGAGTAGAAAGGATCATGGAGTTCTGAACAAGATGAGAGTTTAAAAGGATCCTATATACAGGGATCTAGTAATGATGGACATGGGAATAACCATGGAAGGTGAAACATCAATAGTTTTTCTAATGGTTGACAAACCAAAATTACTAGAAATGATAAAGAGCTCCCTGATCGATGATGGGGAGTTTCAAAAGAATATTTCAGTTGTTAATGATGGGAGATTGACTGACTTTGTGTATAAAGATGGAATTTTGAAATTTCGGAAGAGGCATTGTGTTCGTGACATACCTGATCTAAAAAGGGAATTATTGGATGATGCTCATAGCTCCAATTTCTCTATAAACCCTGTTATCACTATGATATATATATATTTTAAGAAACATTTTTTGTGGAAAAAAATGAAGAAAGAGATTTATAATTTTGTGTAAAGATGTATAGTTTTTCAACATGTGAAATTTAGAAGAAAACGTCCCAAAGGAGTCACGCAACCTCTTCCCATACCTGAGTGGAAATGGGATTATATTATAGTGGAATTTGTCATTGGACTACCAAATAATCCTAGAATGAATGATGCAATATAGTTCATTAATGATCATCTTACCAAGTCAGCAAAATTTCATTCTATTAGAGACGATTTACCACTTGAACGTTTAGCAAGAATATATATTAATGTTGTTGTATGACTTCATGGAGTACCCCTATTGATTGTTTCTGATCATGATCCTCATTTTACATCATGATTCTGGAAATGTCTTCATAAGGCCTTGGTAATGAACTTCTTTTGAGCACTTCATACCTCCCTCAAACTAATGGAAAATCATAATGGACTGTTCAAACCTTAGAGGACATGTTGAGATCTTGCTCATTTGACTTTCAAGGTATGTGGGATCAATATTTACCTATGGTATAATTTTCCTATAACATTAGCATCCTTTAAATTATTAATATAGATCCATATGAGGCATTATATGGAATGAGATGTCTCACACCAACTTAATGGGATGATGTTGGTGAAAGAAAACTTGTAGGCCTATTACTTATCTAGGAAACAATGGAAAAGGTGAAGGTTATCCAAACCCACATCAAAGAAACTCAATGTAGACAAAATAGATATACCAATAACCGAAAGAAGTATTTGGAATTTCAGGTAGAAGATCATGTTTTCCTGAAGGTATCTCCTTGGAAGGGAGTTATATGTTTCGGTAAGAAGGGTAAACTAAGCCCCAGGTACATCAGACCTTTCGAAATTCTAGAAGGAATTGGGATTGTAGCTTACCATTTGGCAATACCGCCAAGTCTCTCCAAAGTTCATGATGTGTTCCACGTATCACTGTTAAGTAAATACATGTCTGATCCAATTCATGTACTCACAAATGAAGAAATAGAACTAGAGCATGATCTGCCCTATTGCGAAGATCCTATCATAATTATGCATACTATAGAACAAGTGTTGAGAAACTGGATGACTCGTCTAGTGAAAGTTCTGTGGAGAAACCATAATATGGAAGAGGCGACGTGAGAACCCAAGGAACTTATAATGAAGAATCACTCGAGTCTATTTATGAAGTAGTATTCTAGAAATTTTGGGGATGAAATTATTTGATGGAGGGAAAAATGTAACCCCCCAACCTTCCACGGTATGCTTGTCTTTGAATAAAACAATAGCTTGTGTTGTACGCAACTTCCAGTTCTAACACACCACAACCAATAAAACAAGCCATTATGAATAGTAAAACTAACTTTTTGAAATTTTGTAAATTTTATCTTAAAAAATGGACTTCATTTTTGGATTCAGTGTATCGAAAGTATCTTAGGGTGAATTTTTTTATTTTTCTGAAAACATTCAATTTTTGATGAATAGTCAAAAACACTACGTTATTTTTTAAAACTGAATTTTTATTTAAATAATTATTTATTTTATTTAAATTTATTTTAGGCCAAAATAGATACTTAATACATATATAAGTTTAATTTAATTCATTGGAGTTGTTTTATAATAAGTATAGATATATAAAATTTTATCGAACTTTTAACCGTATATTACCCACCTCCTAGGACCATTTGTAAATTTTCATAGAACATAATTTTACCACATCTGTGAGTTGAATTTCAAAATTCCGAGAGACACGGTTGATATGAGTAAGTAAAATGTTGTTCAATAAGATAAAAATAATTTTTTGGTGAATAGTAACTTTTGACTTTTATTTACTACGGTTAAAAGTAAATATGGTAATTAAAGGTAAAATTGATATTATAATTACCCTAACACATGTTCTAATTCTATTGGATAAGTTTAATTCGACCAAAAAAACCTTAGGAATAAAATATGATCCTTTTTTGTCCACTTGGATTAGATTAGGATATTTATTGTTATTTAATTTAAAGAAGAGTTAAAAGTGTTAAATTCATGTCTTTCTAACTAAAACATTTTTATATAGGGTTATACATAATATAAATTTGACTATAAATTATCATTAGAATGATAAAAATATTTTCTACATAATTTTATTTTATTTATTATTTTTAGACATTGAATAATTAAATTTATTAATGACACAATGATGATGCATTAATTACCTTATTAATGAAAAATTAAAATACTTGATACTATAAATATCCAAATAAATTCGGTTTGAGACTTTTTATAAATTACACTAATTTTACAGGTTAATATGACATGTTATGGTTGATTCAATAACTTTTTTTTGATGTAATCATGTTGTTATGACTTTCACAAAAATCAATTACTAAATAGTGACAAAATTGACATAAATGGGTTTTTAAAACAAATATTTTATTATTAAATGATATAATAGTCCAAAAAATCTAATTTTCATCCTAAGGACTTAAATAATAATATTTATGTCATTAATAAACCACATGGGATTTTCTTGGCATTTTATAGTAAGTTTATTATCCAATTTTTATAAAAATACAATGAGACATGGTAAATGTTAAACTAGTTAACCAAGAGATTTATCTAAAAGATAAGGTTAATAGGGTAACCTAAACTTGTATCAAACCTATTGGTTGAGATGATTTCGACCCATACCCACCTTATCCTAAAAAAATTCTTTTGGAGCCTTTAGAAAATGAATATGATTGTATATTAAAATAATATTTCATGTTTTTCCAAAGGTGACCCTCACCTCTCTTATAAAAGAGTACTTCCCCTACTCTCAAAATCACACCTCTAAAGCCTTTTTTCTCAGAAAAACCCTACCAGAATAGCATCCCAACTTCCCTCACTTCAACCTAGAGTCCTTAGTTTGATCAAAAATCCATCCTAAGGATCCCTTTTGATCAAATCAGAAAGAAGAACTCGATGAAGAGGAAAACATTCCATCACCAATTTCAAGTTCTTTTCTTCTCCCACTTCTTATTCCTCTTTTGTTTCCATTATAAAATAATAACTCCTGTATTTTGTATATACAATGATTTTATTATAAAAATGTTACAACCATATTCATTACTCTATCTATCCTATGAATGACATGTGACCATACGTGCGTACATACGGCTTACCGTCTCCACGTCGTGGTGTAATTGTTATTCAATACATTATTATTTGGATGGGTATAATAATGATGTATGATTGAGATAAATAATAAATATAACATGTTATTGATTCTGTATATATGATATACCATCCATTTACATAATATTTTAATATCAAAATAATGATATTTTCACTCGGGCGTACATACGGAATACCGTCTCCATGAACGTGATGAGATTCATTCCCCATCGTAATCATTCAAGAGTAATTATTATTTGATGATTCAAAATAATATTTAAAGAACATAATATCATTCTATATATGAATCAAATTCATAATATCCATAACAAACATGACTTACATAACAAAACATATAATGGAAAACGAATTAGTTAACACCCTAAACGACGATGATACTAAACTATTATTAACAAAGAAATATTAGAAGATCATATATGATATCATATTTATGTATGTTGTTCTTGTATAATTTAATAACAATTATTTAACTATTATATATGAGGTTAATGTACCCTCGAACAAGGAAAAGTATAAGGTAATGGTTAATTTTACAATCTCTTCATTATCCGAGGTTGTTTATACACAATTATCTACTTGGACCTCTTTATCATCCACATCCATGATTCATAAAATGTATTTCAAAACATTTTTACTATTTCCTGGACTATGGTATGAATTCATTTATACCCATGTTTTACTTTTTATTATATTTTTATAATGGAATCATTCTATCGTTTTCCAAACAAGGTACTTTACGACCTTTGCAACAAAATTAAGGAAATGATGTTTTTTTACTTATATGGTGGGTGCGGCTATTTTCCGACGTTATAACCCCTTTGAATTAGTCCTTACAATATTATAATAATGTTTGCAAAATAATTTTTTTCTTTTATAATTATGTGACTTTTATGTGGTTTTAAAATAAAAAGTGGTATTTCTTTCAAATTGTTTTCATTCCATCTATGTCAACATACTTTTTTGGATTTTCATCTTGTTTGAAGTTTATTTATTATGATAAAAATCTTCCATATTGTATTGAATGTTTTGTGATATGTTTTACTATGGATGTGTTATTTATATACCATTCATGGTTTATGGATATAGTATATACATTTCATATGCTAGTTTTAATATGAATGTTTATGTTAGGTTTAAACCTTTTCATATGAGGAATACATTGGACATAGTAAGTGACTGTGGAGCCCGCTATAGCTCCTCGATGCATCGGTAGGTCTCATGAGACAAACTAGTGTCTTGGAACAAGGCCTTGACAAAATCTTATTTGTAGTCTTTTCACAAGGCCTTGACTATGTGGTTATGAAGTCTGGTATTATGAATTCCATCATTATGTATTTGGATATTGATATTGCGTGTTATTATTGGAATAGTAGAATATCCATGTGAATAATTAAATTGCATTATTTTGATTTATATTTTTCATATTATGATGAAGTTTATGTTTAAAAGGCTTTTTTTAGTTTTATACATTTCCATAAATGTTTATTCTTATTTATGAATTTTTCCACTATATTTTTATCCTTATTGAGCATTTGTGCTCACCCCTTTCAATGTATTATTTTTTCCAGGATGTGAATAAGTATATTATGATTGACCTACAGGGACATTATAAGGGATATGAATGCAGTAAATGGAGACAATGTTGTTGTTATTTTTCATTTTATAATGTAATCTAAAATTTATGTTTGTATCTAGTACTTCCAAGGCTACTAACCTAATTGGTCTTTCAATACTTGATCTTTTGTAATCATGTCAATGTTATGTAATAGTGCACCGACTCTAGGTAACTAGGGTCGGGGCATTACAATGGACATGAGAATCAAATAATTTTTGGTTTTAATCGGTCAAACATTTCAAGGGCATGGTCCGGTGTTTTTTGGTTCTCAGGACACTTTATTCTTCCTCAGTAATGGGAGACTTGGTATATCATCATCTAGGTTAATAGTTATATGGGGATGTATGACTCTTGTTCAAATCTCTTATATGAGTCACCTGATACTCAAATACATAGGGATTATAGCCTATGGATCTTATCAAGTTGTTTTATTGATTCTAGAACCTCAAGGTAGTATGAGTTCACGTAAAGGGTATCCTTTGAGTTGATTAAAGATATAATGAACCATTTGGGTTTTGTAAAATTATGGAGACTTGTCCTTTTGATTATGTTCTGACTTCATCTACATAGTTGTGTGACTTGATAATTAAATGAAATAGTTTAATCCCAATGCTCGAGATGACTTTCGAGAGACTCAGGTTTTTTGACAAGCCAGTCAGTTTGGTTTTGGATTTTTTGGACAACTAATTTACCATATGTGAGTGTGACTCAAAGGTGTATCACACATTATATTAATGTGAGTTTGATCTATCATGCTTATGAGCAGTTTTTCAGTCTCTTCATTCAATAAATATAACACTCTTCACGTGGGTGAGTTAATTTTTTTTTGGTAAATACATTCATTTCCATGTAAAAGGAGAGTATCCTAAGATGACCATTGGGAAATGGTAAGTTTTTCTTGAATTCCCTTGAGGTTTTACAGTTGTAATCATGTTAGTGAATGATTGGTAGAGAGAAATTGAAGTGGTTGTCTATGTATAAATCCTTTTAAAAATAGAACTAGCCCTGAATGGACTTCTGTAGTCTAGATTGAGCGATCACGAGATGACTCAGATAGTGAAGGCTTGTGATCAGGTTGTAACAGTGAATCAGTAGGTGAATCTGAACTTCATTCAAGATAATTCGACAAGTTGTATCTTTATTATTCATATTTCAAGTATTTTTGTATGATTTACTAGAAACAGTTCAATTCCTCTTATATTTTTCTTCATAGAGACGTGTATGTCCCCTATATTGATGTCATCCTTTGTACACTAAGGGAGAATTGGTTGTACACCTTGCTAATGTTTTAAATTCATTGCACTTGTTTGGGTGATATCTTTCAATTTTTCAAACAAGATGTGTGTCTATTTCATGGCATGGTTAGTCCTAAGTGATACTTACACTCCCGATTAAGAATGACTTGGATGGAATCTTAGATACCATTCATTATACTCTAACTAGACAACTAGGCAGATTCTGCTCTAGGGTCATTCGATGAATGGATGTGGTCATTTTAGATTTGTACCAACATATCATATGGAAACATTGGGTATACACTACCTTGGGTTAGTTCATGGACCCCAGTTTAGTGAATCCAAGGATATCTTAGACTTTTTTTGGGCTTGAGGGTGATGTTTGTAATTAGGGAACATCACCCGAGGTCAGATATGGGTAGAAGGGAGTGTGTTAATTATAAACACAAGATGCCATGGAATAAGACACTTTGGTTATTTTTAAAATACTATGCCTCCTATGCCGAGCATTTTCTTAAGAAATAGGTCATTCATAGGTTTATTTACTTTTGATCCTTCTTGTTTGATGATAAAAGTTGTGAAGATCTATTTAAAACACACCATATGGTTATGACGAGTTTCCTTTAGAGGGTTATCTAGGTCTTTCATGGAAAGAGTGTAATAGAAACTTTTGTATAGTCAATTGGAATTTGAACATTTTTCTGGAGAGGTCTCCAATATGACCTCACAGGTAATTGGGTGCACCCTATAAAAGAACTCTCTCTTGTAGCATCACTAGAACTCTTAGAGGCATTCCTCATGATGGAATTATGATAGTGGAGGTATTGTGTCTTGGAATTTCCCCCTTTTCATTATTAAGGCCTAAGGTGAGAAAAACCAATCACTGGATTTTTAATGAGATGATTAACTGATTGTGTCTCTATCTAAGAGGGCTTGAGTAATCCCCCTTCCCATGATTCAATTGGAAAATGGACATTAGATTAGTTTTTAATGACTTAATCGTGGTATTCTTAAGCTCACCATGAAGGTGAATTGGGTGTTTGGAAATAAAACATGACTATTTTAATGAGACTTTATGACCCTTTTAGGTCTGGTGATTTTTTCATAGTTTATGAAGTATTCTTAGGGATGAGAGTTGTGTGACTACTACACAGTATAGAAAAAATCTAATGTCTATCACTATAGATGAGCTCTAGAGTTCATGGTCATGGATTATGTTGTCTTTTGTGTATCTCCCAGGTTAGGTAATAGATGAATGTGAAGTCAAGGGATGTTGTCGCCTCGTTATGTTGTCCTGTTTTGAATTCTTGAGAGAGAGAGTCGGGTCTATAGCCTATCAGTTGTTACTACCTCATATGTGTCATTCCATACACAACATCTTACACATTTCATAGCTTTTCATGTATCATGATGACTCGTCACATACTTTTGATCATGAGGAAGTTGATCTAGATGTCAATTCTTGGTTTGAGATGTATCATACAAGCATCATTGAATGTTTCATGAATGCTCTCCAAGGTCGGTCAGCCCCTTTAGTACTAGTGTTATTGTAGCACAACCATGTAAAGGATGGTTCTTTGGAGCAGGAGGTCGATATACATTCCATGTGGCCAGATTTGTTCTGAGACAGTGTTTCACCACCCATGGAAGGTGAACTTGATGATGAGTTCCATTTAGGGGGAAGATTGTAAGGACCTGATTTTTCACTTAAGTATGGATCTGTTAAAGTGCTTCTCAAATTTACTTTTACGGACCTTGTGTGGATTCCTAATGGGTTCATAAAGGCCTAGGGGTGTCTTGGGAATGTATGAAGCATTGAACCCATATTTTTAGTGGAGAAAGGTACATATAAAGATTTAGAGTAACCCATGTGGGGAGCCTGTGTGGTTAGAGTAAACCGTGAGGGTGGACTTCATTTTTGAGAGGAGCCTTACCACAAATTCTATACATTATTTGTAATATTTTGTGGATAATTGTGTGATAAGGACCGCTTCTCTAGATACATTTGCATAGTTAGCACATGGTTTGGAAAACTGCCCGTAGGCCAAATTCTTGGAAAAATGGACATTTTTTATTAATGAAGTAATTTTAACCCACATTCTTCCCTATTTTAGATTTCTAGTGGGATGAACTCCATTTTCCCCCATTTGGGATCTTTTGAGGGAAAAATCTAGGGACCCAGAGATCTCCTTCATCCAGGGTCAGATCGATCTTCTTTTTTTTACAGTGGATGCAAAAAAGGTAAGTACTCAAGTCCTTTTGATTGCTTCTCCATTTCCCTTTCTCTCGACCTAGTTATTGAGGAGTAAGCATTTATGTTTTTTTATCTTATCTAATCCATTCCATGATGAATTTGAGGCCATTACAAGATAAGTTCATTCATAAGAGTATGATGTGGGTGGTCTATAACTCATCCCTCAATGTTCTAGGATTTTTGAATTATTGTGTGGGGCCCACCGATTTCATTAGACGTGTCTTATTGCATTTACATGTCATTATTATACTCATTAGAACCATATGGGTTTACTCTTTCCAAATATTTGATTTATTTTTTTTGGGTACATCCATGATTCCCAATACGCTAAGTAGGGTGATATTCCATAAATGATTTTAGTGTTTTGACATATTAGGTCCATTATTTAGGTGTTCTCAAGCTTGAACACACTAATGGTAATCCATCCTATGTTAAATTACTATCAAATGATAATAGTTATCCTTGAGTGGCACTTGGTCTGCCTAAGGAAAGTTCATAACTTAATTAATTAAATGTTAAATGGTTATTTTGGAATGTATGTTGGTAAAATATTACTTGTCCATTTTAAATGGAAATGAATGCTCTTTTTCACATTATTAGAACACATTTCCATGTTTATAGAATGTATTGGAGTGAGCCTTTTTAATTGATCATAACATACATGACTCAAATTAGATTGTTTCATGTTGTAGAACCCTTTCCACTTGTGGTGGAAAGTAGAATATGAAACAATGGAAGTTATTAGGACATATATAGTTTAATTAAATAGTTTCAATATACCTAAACTTATCAAAGTACTTAAAGGTAGGGGTTGAACCAAATGAACATGATAAAATGAAAAAATAATAATATTTCCAAATTAAATTAAATGAATTAAATTAAAGGTGGGTCATTAAATACGGACCTTGAAATCATTATAAGAAGCTCCTAACTTGAGTAAGATTTTGGATTTCTGAGTGAATGACTTTGTACTCGAGGACGCCACTCTAATTCAAGGATGTATGTTTCAAGGGGAGATGACCAACTCAGGACCCAATCCTTTTCTTCTCTTAGATTCCCATTATGACATCATTGGATCCCTTTATTATTATTATAGGACTTCTTGGATACAATCCTTATATCCTTCATGACGTAAGGCTCCTTGGTTACATCCTTGGGCATGGCCACTTCTTATCCATGTCTTACCTTGGATGTAATACTTGGATTCAGTTCACTCATTATTATTGTGGGAATTCCTTGTATTATGCTCCATGGATTTCACTCTTACCCTTTCTCTAGGCTACAGTTACTACTGTGTTAGAGACCCCTGAGGCCTAGGTTACAATGGATGTCACACCATGGAACCCTTTCATTATTATCACCGTTATAAGTTTAATTGATATCTCTTGGAACCTTTATTTATAATATCATGTGGTTATGTTAGTTCAGGTTCTGAATCATGTGAAATGTTACTATAAATTGGAAATTAAGTAATTATTGAACTGGTTACATGATCATACATCATATGAGGGATAAAGAGGGTACTTGGAATTTATTTACATTATACTGTTTTACATTATATATTCATGTTTTCACACTGTTACATTTCCATTACACATACTAGATGTTATATACACCAATAGTGGTGGCCCACTGAGATTTATATCACACCCTCTTCATGTGTCGTTTGGTACCCTGGGCTGATTGCATATATGCATGTGTTGAAAAAGGGAATTGAAATACTACAGACACTTTATTGTTTTCATTATTAGTATGGATTTGGTAGTATATAACTGAGATGGAGCTCTGGATACTTGAGATTGTTTATGTATTTCCTTTTTCTACTTTGGTTTATCATGTATTCATGAAGCTTTATATATATGTCTTCGTGTTTACTAAATTCAAGGAATATAATCATCTATTTTCCAAGATTATCAGCTTATCAATTGATATTACTTTAGTTTCCATTCAATGTTACATCTTTTTATATACTACTTCTTCTAGTTTACCTCATGTTGTATCATATATGTTATATATTTTGATACAATATAGTAATTAGGGAATAGTATCCCCATGGACACACCATTGACTCTCCTTGCTAGTCGTTAGCCTCTAGAATTTTAGGAGATGTGCATGAGGCCATGTGGCCCACCGGGCTCAGGGAACATCCTATGTGGAATCTAGATCCGAGATGTTAGAAATGATGTTAATTCTCAAGATACAAAATAAATGGAATAGGAACGTATTCTAGGGGTCCCCATGTAATAAGTAGTTCTTGAAACACATGTATTTCATATGAGATCTAGAGTGGTAAGAGAACAAAAGATATATGGATTTATAGTCACTAATGATTGTGACTTAATATAGATGGAAATGATGAATGTATCTCCTATAAAGATATAGTAGAGTTCTCAAAAGCTTCAATATGTAATGAATCCATTAATTTTAAAATTTATTACATGTATCAGAACCTATTTTGGGTTCTCGTTAGTGCGCCAGTAGATGTATGTCCTTTATGGTAATAATTTTCATTAAAGATAAAATTGGAGTTGAAAGGTAAATTAAATACCTAAAAATAAAATATAGGGGATTCAGGGTCTAAATAAGTGTAGTGTAAGTGACTATGATGAGATATTTTCACTAGTTTCTATATTGAGATCCATCAAGATTATACTGTCTATAACATCTTATAATGACTATGAAATTTGGTATATGGATGTCAAGACTAATTTTATTATAGGGTACCATAAATAACATATATATTTGATATAACCGGAAAGGATTGGGACACTGGGTGATGCCAAAAATATTTTCATGTTGTAGAGATCCATTTATAGAAGAAAACATCTAGGTAATGGAACATTTGATTCAATGATGGTATAATATAATTTGGTTCCATTACGAATGAATGTGATCCATTTTTTTACAAGAGTTTTTTAGATAATGTTACCATTATCCTAGTAGAATATGTTTATGAAATATTTATTATTCAAAAGAACGTAACAGTAATATATTGTGTTCATCACAGGTTAGAAAAATGTTTCTCTAAGAATGAAATGGGTAAGGTTTTCTACAATCTATTGATTAAAATAATTCATGATAGATCCAATAGGATTCATGGACTATGTCATGGTAAATATATTGAATAGATACTAAATATATTTAGTGTAGAACCATACAAGTGTGGATTGGTTCTCGTTTTATATAGAATAAATATTTCTAGGAAACTTTTTCTTCAAACTCAACAGGACAAATAAGAAAAGAGTAAGTTCCCACACTATTCAGTTATATAATCAGTCATGTATTCCATGTTATTTAATATAATTTTTCCTTCCTATGAATTGATCATTCTAAGAATATATCAATATGATCCAGGGGAAAAACATTGGTTTTTTGTTATGGTTATCCTTATGTATCTGATAGGAACTAAAGATATGTTCCTAGTTTAAAGAGTAGATGAGGAGACGATATCACAGGATACAATAATGATTGATTTCAAACAAATAAAAATGATCCAAACTCACATTTTCAATGTGTTTTTTGTCTCAATAGTAGAGAAATGATCTAAAGGTGTTCAAATAATTCAGTTTTCACTGATTCTATAACTAATTCTAGGTATAAAGTGTACTCTAATGCAACCAAGGAATCCATTTGAATATGAATCTTGGTTTAGGATCATGATTTGGTACCTAGTAGAAAATACCCTATCACTTTATATTATGATTATAATACAATGGTGTATCTTGAAAATGAAATAAAGTCACACCAATTAACAAAGTAAATACTCTAGGACTATCACCTCTTGAGATATTTTTCTGATATGGGTAAATTTTTTATAAGAATATTTCCCACATAAGAAAACATGGAAGACCCCTTGACTAAAGTCCAATCTCCGTAAAAGCATGAACATCATGTGAGAGCTATTAGTCTTAAGGTTGTTAGAAATTTTTTCTAGTTTATGTGGGAGTCTATTAGTGTTGGTTCCCTAGATCCAAATTCTTTGTACATTATGATAATTGTTATTCATTGTTTTTAATTTTAATAAAATCCTTATCACTTTATGATTATTCTTCTACGTATCATATTATGTGATAATATCATTATAGTAGTTGT
The DNA here is from genome assembly GCA_963277665.1 of Viscum album. Taxonomy (NCBI): domain Eukaryota; kingdom Viridiplantae; phylum Streptophyta; class Magnoliopsida; order Santalales; family Viscaceae; genus Viscum; species Viscum album. The sequence goes on along the minus strand of OY728151.1, from coordinate 1,493,054,062 downwards.
CACTCTGAAAGATCATTGAAATCCCCTACTATGATGAGAACCCAGAAGTTTATGATATTATTCTAAATATATGTGCTATAGACAAATGAAATAATTATAGGGAAAAATGATATAGGTTTTTAGGGACAGAAACTCGTTGGATTTTGAGGCACCTTTTTGTGGTGTACCCCTTTAATAATATCTAGTGTAGGATATTATGATAAAAAGACTCGTGAGTTCGAAATCAATATTTATATGTGTCATTGGATTTTTCAACATGTAGATATACATATTAAGCCTTATAATTTTAGACTGTTATTACTAATTATTATAAGTTGTGTACTTTTATGTATTGATGAAAACTATGTTGAAATATGTTCCAGGGGAGGAAGGATACATCAGGTGCACCATGAGAAGTATTTCATTAATTAATAATTCAATAAAGGATTTTATTCTTATGATATTTAAGGGAATTTGATATATCAGGCCCTTTGAGAAAAATTATATATCATAAATAAATTCTTGGACATGGGGTTCTACAGGAACGTTTTATTCCCATAAAGTAAATGAAAGTGACATCTATCACATAGGTTGATTCCAACAACACGTAACCTGCTTGGTTAAGTATATTGTAATAAATATGTTATATTAAAAAATTAGAATCCATATGATCCATTATGTCATTGATTTATTCACTTATTTCTCTATGGGTTCCTTGGTGTGTTTCTAGATGCTAAACTTGGTGTTCGGGTGGCTTCACTTAATGCCTCTGAGAATGTGGGCTAAAAGGTCACACACTAAGTGTATCCAGAATCATAGTTAAATAATATTATATTATTTATTATTTAAAATTTTTAATAAATATTATTGTAATTTAGGTTTACTAATTATTTATGTTTTATGATTTATTATATTCCACCTTTGTTATTCAAGAGAATATTTTGGGAGCGGAATATTTAAAAAAATTATATACTTAGTATTATATTTAATTATTTATTATAGAATAATGTAGTGATATTTATTTATTAAATAAATATTCATTATTCCAGACTTGATAAATATTGTGTGGAACTGGAGAACCGAGTTTAAGGGTCCTATGAGAAATAATATTTAATGAATATTAATGAAAAAAATAATATTTAATTTAATTCATGATATTATTTCATGTAAATAAATAATAATATTATTATTATAATAATTATAGAAATTGGGATACTAGGGATTATATAAATAATAATAGTGCATTTAAAATTATTATTTTCTTACCCTAATGGTATATAAACCCATTTAAATTATTTTATTTGAGAGAAAACCCATTTTTGTTGTGAAAAAAGAGATCTAGGGAGAATCCTCTAAAAGACCTAGAGAGATCCCTCTCTAAGAGAACTATTAATAATTCAGATATATCCTCCTCGACTGCCACTCTCATGTCTAGAGAGATTAAAGAGAACCCTTCCTTGATGTAATTTGGGGGGGATCAAAGGTGAACGATGCATGAATTAGGATATATCGTGCCAAAAACAGAGATTTCTATGACAACATTCATAGGTTCCTGGAACTTTTTTGGATCACCAAATGAGTGAATCTATTCTTGATTCCTATAACTCAATGAAATAGATATTTATACAAATCTATCAATACAGAAATAATTCATCAAAAAGTAATTCTTTATTATCTTAAATAAATTATAAATACAATGTGATGATCATGGGCTTTTGTTATGGTGTTTTCCTATTATCTGTATTATTTGAATCAATTATATTGATCAAAACACTTTTCATCATGTAAATATCACATTAATAATCAATTAAGTCAAAAATATGAGTTTTCCAGTTCTCATCCACTGCTTCTACTATGCTTGGAACCTTCACTCCTAACGAACTATCCAGAGAAAACATCTATTGAAAATTAACACCACCACCTCTTCGCCCTCTAATATGTCTATATAAATAAACATGAATGTTTATATATATTTTATAAATAAGTATAATTATGAAAAGTAATTCTTATTTAATTATTATACTACGATGATTGAAATTTGATACAATTTTTTCCACAAAAATTTGGAACATTCTTGAGTTTTCATGATATAATTTTTTTTCATTTTCAGTTGATAATAAACCTTCAAACTCATAAACATTTTATTTTGGAAATTATAAATTTTATGGATTAATTAATATACCGTTCAATAATTGATCACAAGAATATATTATAATATAATAACACAAATCCAAACAAAATGAAATGAAAGGGGAAAAAGAATCTCAAAGGGGATTATTACATTATTTTCCGCTTTTATCCCACTAATTTTTAATTATACAGGAAAATTATTTAATATCTCCTCTTACATTAACTTTGATATTTCTAAAAATAACATGTCTAGGAGAGAGATTCATGGATTATACATGTGAAATTTCATGAAATCATTGATATATGATGTATTTTACTTATGGTTGTCATTTTAACATGAAGAGAAATAAAATATGTTGAGAATAATTCAATGAAATTTAAACGTGTTTATTTATAATGAATGAGACAAAAATTAAATTGATAAACTATGAATTTGATGATTTTAAATGATTATTAAAAAGAATATTAAAAATTTTATTTGTGATTTTATTATTTCATATTTTGAATTACACGGTGTTTTTTTAATATCGTACTAAACCAAATATATTTTAATTTAAATATATGTATATCTAGGTAAGAAAAAAAATAAAGGAATAAATTAAATACATATTTATATATATATATAATGGTATAACCTTTTATTGATCGATTCTAGCAAACAATTTACCATTATAACATAACTATAACAAGTAGTGTTGTTGTGTAATTAATAGTGGTCATCGAGATGTTTTTTTGTATTGGAATTATATGGTTATATATAAAAGGATTTTGTGTATAATGTTTTATATTCCTGAACCTATATATTTATTTTCTTGAGCCGATGTGTGGTCAAATTTTGAGTATGGGTAATCTAGTCATATCTTGGAGAAGTTTGTTCATAGCCCTGAACTCTTTTCAATTTAATAATGTTAGTTAAATAGTTCCTAATAACTACACCGATTTCCATTTTAGCGAAACTAATTGATTGAAATTAATATAGTTAAGTGAATAATCTATAAGGGAAATTTTTTTTATAAAATATTATCTGGGTCATTATTCACACTATAATTTAATATTATTTTAGAAGGAACCCTAGAATATAATAACATTCAAGAATTTTGATGGGATAAGGCGACAAAAAAAAGTATTATGATAAAGGGATTGGTCCCATGAAAATGGATTCCAACATATCCTCAAGAATGAAATAAAAAATAATAAATTTTTGTTTATCATAATGTTGAACATCATAATTAAAAGTTCATATGGAAAGGGCCAATGGTGTTTCTTTTTTGTTCATTCATGAGGACCATTGTGTATCGTAGTTTATTGTTAAGTTAATAGGGCCTCTAGGGATAAGAACCTAGTATTGGTTTGGTCAGTTGTTTACTTTGGAAGATGCACCGGTTGAAGTAATTTAAGATTACACTAGGTTAGACGCCTACAAAAGTCATTATAACACACTAGGATTTAGGAAATATTTCTTTTTTAAAACTAAATGTCTATAATTTTTTTTTAAAAAATATATTATTTGATAAGAATTAGACTAGATTATTAACTAATTTTTCCAAGATATGATTCAAACTAACAACAAATTATTTAATCACAATACATAATTATAATGAGAATATATGGAAAAATTATAACATTTCATGGATGGTTACATACCATATATGATTACGTCCATTAAAATATCATAAATTAAATTTGGAAAAAAAATAGAAAAAAAATTATTTAAAACTAGAAAATCCCTTAGATCACTTTGACCATGATGATCACCATTGGTAAAATTAAATATATAAATGAGAAATAATTACATCACTGAATAAATAATGTTGTGAAATCTAAAATTATAATTAAGGGAATGATAAGTGAGATTTAACATGTAATAATTGAATGAATTTATAGGGTGTAATTATGGATATATAGTCGTTATAAATGGAAATATAATCATTGAAAATATAGAAATCAGGAATATAGTCCTTGGTAATATGTTCATTGGGTAAACGTATCTCTCACATGTATACTAAAGTTTTGTTTTACTAGTAAAAAATTATATTATTATAATTAAAAAATAATAAATAATGAAATAAAAATAATTTTTAATTAAAATATTTATTTATAAAAGTTTATTTTGTTTTGAATGTTTTTCTTATTAAATAACGACATGGTGTATTTATAAGAATCAAATAATGTTTATAATATCAATGGATTGATAAAATGAAAATTTTTATAATATAAATTGTTCATTTCAATGTTATTTGATGATAATGTTATAATATTAAAGTAATATTTTTCAAAGAATTTTTTTATTAATGTCTACTAAATAATGATTTAATGAAATTTACTAAAAATATATAAAATAAAATTTACTAACATTCATCTCTTAGAGTTTACTAGGAAACTAATAAGAATAAATTCATGTTATGCTTAAAATATATATTTTTCCAAAAAAATATGTTTTATGTGTGCTTATAATAACATTAATTATTATTAACTATAAAACATTTAGTCTAATAATACATTTGATATATTTTTAATCATTATATAAAAAATTATTACCTATTTCATTTTCATTTTTATCATAAAAATATGTTATAATGTAAATGTTAGTTCTCAAGGTGAAAAATATATTTTTTAAGGAATTTATTTTATAAATTTTTTTTAATTTTTATCTAAATAAATTAAATAGTTCTCTTCTTAATGGATATAATATATTCATTAAAAATATAAAATATATTAACACACTTAATTAATAATCAAAAGGAAATGATTATAAGAACGGTTAATATTTAAAAATTCATTTTCTACAAAAATAGTTTTTATATATATCTTATTTTTTAATTTAAAAGATAATTTTATCATATTTATAAATTGAATTATATTAAATTAAGACCATGTTTATAATTAACATGGACAAATTGGTTAAAAATTTATATCTTATATTTTTAGCAAAAGAATAATAACAATGTTTAAAATTTATTCAATATTAATAAGGGTAAAAAGGGATGACATAATCTGGCTCACAATTTACAAAAATAACATGAAAATTATACCTTATAAAAGAAATTTTTTAGTTTGTAATGTCATACTCATTTGTTTCACCAACATTTATTCACCTAGATCACCTAACTCCCATGTGACTCCATCTTTATCCCTGACCTAAATTTTGTTTCCCAGAAAATGTCCTTATTTTTTCACCTATAAAAGGTCCTTACATCCACACACTGCATGAAAGACTTATCCAATTAAGACTTGGCCCACTAGGGTCCACCAAAATGGTTCTAACATTTCTGATACTCCACAATCCAACCTATAATAGGTTAGAGGATGCTGATAAGTTACAGGTAAGAAATTCTAAAATGGGAGGCCTTAACCTAGGTTTATATATGAACACAAAATATCATATCAATGTAATAGTGTATAGATATAATAAAATAAAGAACATTTAATTTGTAAACCATTCATGTAAAATAATTCTATCCAAGTGAAAAGGTATAATAGCATAGTATAAAAATTATGAAGGTGGAAAATACATGCCCAATTAGAAAAGAGGTCATAACCTAACAATAACTGGGATATGTGGGGGACTAAAGAGATACCATCCCACAATCTCTAATGCCAACCACTAAACACATTTTGTACCAAGAGATGTTACACTCCACTGAAACCATGTCTTCTAAAATCACCATTGATATTCCTATTGTCTGCATTAGACAAAGAAAATTCACAAAAATCCCATAAAGGGGTGATTATATACATACCTAGTAGGCACCCCAATAAAAGGGAGAAATGGACTAAATAAATAGTTATCTCAACCCACAATGATATTTAGTAAGGTGAAACCCAAAACATATTCTCAAAATAAACCCAATGGAGAGAGAGAAATGGGATATCCATCTCTAAGACCAAGCTTAGAATGAAGAATTTACCTACAATATTAATGGTCCATATCTAATTCATAGAATCATAAGAAACCTCACTAGAATCATTTTGGAGAGTCCTACTCCTCACTAATGCACTCAAAAATGGTGGTATTACTAATTTCCATTGAGAACCTACTCCCCACTAGAGTTGGATTATGGGGGAGTACCACTACATAGATATAATACCCACACCATGTTATGTTTTCATGAGTACCAACTCTACCTATGAAATGAGTTTGGGGGCCTTCACCCTAGTGTGATAGGGGAGTATCGAACACGACATTTCTCTACTAAATCTGCCCAACCACATTAATCATTCAATCATTGTGGGTGGGATCAACCCACACATAAAACCTCATGTCATATATTTGATACAAAAATGAAGGACACCATTATGTTATATGTGTAAAACTTCTTAAGATAGGCTAATCATAGGCCAAAATATGATTCCTAAAGAACGATATACACAATTTGTAATTCTCCTATAAAATTAAACTCCATGTATATAAGTTCACACACTGTGTGACCTCTTCTAGACACCTCTGTGGATCCATGCCTGTATATAGCTTGGATGGACATGTGTTTACACATGGAGTCTACATGAAGTACGAGGTGTGTCTTCTATAGCTCATCCCATGATCATGTAAACCTTCTTATGATCATGTAACTGGTCATGTCTGTGCCTATTTACACTTGGTGTCTTGATGTGTAATATTACACATCCATGTCCCCTTACATGGGGTGTTTTCCAATGTACATAGTTTCATTTCCATGTCACAATACATGGTTTGAGCATGGATTACATTTAGTACAATTCTAGAAACACCTTCCAAAAATTTTAAGAACATGCAATGTTTGTTCCTTAACTACAAGACATGTGATTAGGAGTTTTGAATTGGAAATCCTTGTAAACCTTCCAAAAACTCCAATTTTTTCTGATTAAGCATGGATCAAACCTTAGGGGATCCATAGAAGCAAAAAAATGACATTAAAACATATAAAAACATGTATAAAGGGATTATGGATTTAACCATAATGAAACCACCATCATTATGGTGAAAACACAAAAGATTCAGGTCCATATCATCACTCAAAATCCATTGAAACTTGATCTAATCTAGATTATCTTCAAGTTCAACGTTTGGTGGATCCTCTTCTACCATTACTATGGGTTTTTTCATTGAAAAAGGTAGAATCCCTATCCATCCTACCATGCATTTAAATCAAAATAATATTGGAAATTTTAATTCATATAATTAACTAAAATACCCTAAAATATTTATTGATCCCACCAGTGGTTTCCTTCAAAAAAATCCCAATTCTGACTAATTTTTTATCGTGCCTGGGGTAAACCCCACATTTCCGAAACAACTATGGTCTTAGATTTCCCAAAAAATTTCCTAATAAATGGGGAAACAATTTATATAGAATATATGTGTGTGAATTCTAAAATATAAATTACATTTTTTTAATATATCAATTTTGGGTTCCAACAACTTCCAAATAAAGAGATGACTCTGAAGAAAAATATTGATATGTAAATAAAAATATTCAAATGACTAAATATATTTAATTTAAGATATTGCATTCTCTGTTACTTCTTGGATATTCACCATAAAAATCACAATATATTTAAAAAGGTGGGGGAATGGAATCCACATCTAGCTCTCATATTCCCAGGAGATCTCTAGTGTGCTATCAGGCTTCCAAATCATATAAACCAAATTGATAGTTTATGCATACAACATCTTATCCTAATGTTCCTCAATATCCACTAGTCATTCCATGAAGGTGGCCCCATCCTCAATATCAAGATCACCCCAATCAATACTGTGTGATGTTTCCTGCATATATCTCCCCAACTATGACATGTTGAAGATATCATGCACTTGGACAAACTATATAGGATGGCCAACTGATGAGAAACCTTAAAAAACCTATGTATGATCTATAATGTCCCAAAAAACATAGGGATATAATTGTTTCCTGAAAAAACTACCCAATATTTATCATGGGGAGACTCTCTGGAAAACTGGGTCCCCCTAATCAAAATACAAAGGGATACAATGTCAGTCCATGTATGATTTCTAGTGACTCAGGGATAGTCGTATGCATGTGCTGATCACCTAAACCTTTTCAATCATTTCCCACACTATATTTGTCCCAACAAGATATGTATTTCCAATTTGTATTCCAACACAAGGGTGACATGTCAGGTCCACCATTCCAGGCCTTGAAATTTTTCATGCTTATAGTAGAGTGATAACTATTATTATAAGGAAAATATTGCAATTTATAGTGATCCTCCTTGTTCATTCCAAAGTCCAACAAATAGGAACTTAGTATATCAACAAAAACCATGATAGTCTAATCATTCAGGCCATCTATCAGAGGGAATAATTTTGTGTTCATCTCTAATGGGTCCAAAATCCTCCTGAAAACCTCTCCACATTTTTGAGGTAAACCATGACTCATGGTCAGAGATGATATCCTCGAGTACCTTATTCATATGGATGATCTCTCTCATGTATAACTGCCCTAAACTATCAACTGATCTCTACTCCCTAATGGAAAAGAAGTTCTCTGAATTGGAGAGTTAGTCAAAAATCACCCAAATAGTGTTATAAAATATTGTTATCCATGAATCCCCATTACAAAATCCATGGATATTCCATATAACATCAATTCCAATATCTCAAGTTGTTTAGTCAAACCTACTAGAACTTGATATTAATCCTTCACCTACTTACGAATCAGTCACTGTGAGAAAAACTCAATAACATTCAGCCTCATTCTAATCCACCGGAACTACCAATAGGGTTCCTATTGAAACATTTCCATAGCAAAATTTATAGAAAAATGGTAAGTAAGAAACTACCTAAACACCTACTCAAGAATCATGATTGGAACTACCATCCATTTGTAGAAAGATATGATGTGCTCCACTACTTTAGAAAATCAATCTGTTGCATCTCCTAAGGATATCAACTTGGGTAGAACGCCAAAGTAGATATAACCTAACTAAGCATCTATCACATGCATAAAAAGTGTTGGATTCACTACCATATACTATAGATAAGATACACCCCAATCCTCAACTAGGGTAAGTGGTAATGAACCTAACTTCTAAGACACCTCCTCCACCATGCAGGTCCAAGACTTCATAAAAAGGGAATATTCTACCATGTTCTCATTCTATATATCATAGAATATATCAAACTCATAGTCTATAGGGAACTCTAAAAAATTTCTTTATCTTATATTGATATCACCCTTAGTAAAGATTCACCTTATATTGTGATGGTATGAGTAATCAATGAAATACTCACCTAGAAGTTAATGCATCCTCATCTTCAAAGAAAATACTACTATAGAAAAATATAATTCATGGGATCAATAACTCTACTCATGGAATATCAATCACCTAGACCTATAAGGAATCACTGTAGACCTCTCCAAAAACACATAATTGATCCCAAATCCAAGAGAATAAAAAACACCATGTACCCAACCCTCTTTTGGTAGACTCCAAACAAGAGAATTGTCCAACCATTGCCTCATCTCCATGAAGGTTCTCTATCACTACTCCACCAAATTAAATAGATTCCCATTCTATATTAAGGTATTAAAAGGGTCTATTATCCTATACATTTCTATAATACCCAGGAAAACAAAGAAAATTATGCACCTTTGATGTGCTCTTGTGTGGACCCTAAGAAATAATTAAATCAATATTCATCTGGTATATAGAAAAACCATGATCTGAGATGACATACTTTTGAATGTGAACCCACAGATCCAAAAATAATACGGTGATATCTTTCCATAAATTCAGTTCTCCCAGAGTAGTTCTAGGACCATACTCAAATTGAATACATTCTTCTCTTATGGTATAGAGTAAATGAGTATGTAATCGATGAAGAAAACTATGAATTGGTCCAAGTATAGATAGAATATTTTACTCATAAGATTATTGAAACTAGAGGAGGAATTATTTACAATGAGAGTAATCACTAGGAACTCATAGGGTTTCTAGTGCCATAAGGATAAAATATTTGGATTATCATCCTTATGAAGCCTCATCTAAGGGTATCTAGACTAGAGATTAATCCTGGTGAACAAACTTGTACCTCTCAATTGGTCAAGAGGTCATAAATCCATATTAATGGTTATTATTTATTTATTTTTACTGGATTAGAGTTATGATAATCAACACAAATCCTCAAACTCTAATTCATTTATTCCATGAATAAAACTGATGCGGCCTAGGGGAACACTCTAGATCTGATAAAACGTTTCTCTTGAAGGTCTTCCAATAGCACCCTCAACTCCCACATCATGGAAGGGGACATTTTATATTCCATTAAAGATATAAGTGTGGTTGAGGGATAATTATATGTATAATTCAATCTTCCACCTTATATATTGTCCTAGTAAATCTTTGGGAATGATTTCAATATATTCCTCTACAACTACAGGAATCTAAATATCTAAATTACTCACTGCACTGTAGGATAAACTCACCAACTGATGGACGATGGGATTTAGTTCCTCACTCATGAGCCTCACTCACTTGGCCATAAGATATCTCTCTCCCATGAAGGAGAATCTAGTATCATTAGAAAGAAACAACATAACTTTAATATGATGAAAGAAAATATAGTAATTCATAGTGGACAACCAAACCATATCTAATATTACATAATATGTTTTTACCCTGATTTCCATGAGGTCCCATGAGAAACACTCTCTACTGAACACCAAAAGAAACTTCTATTATATGTGTGATATAAGGGAATCACTCATAGTAGAAACCTATATCCATAGCTATTGGGATATAGTTTCAATTTGAACTTTATCTCTCAAACAAAGGATATAGAGATAAAGGAATGAACCATGCTTATGTGTAAAAGTAATGAAGATATAGTAGAAAATTCATTTATCATACCTCGCATCATATCATGTATAACTTAGTAATATCCCTAAATATCCTACATGTAAACATGGACAAGTAATCCAGGCCTCGGAGAATAGCATGGTCCACCTAGTGGATATGGTGGAAGAAGATCAAAGCATCATCCTCCTCTAGAAGCTCAACCCTCTAGACCTCTGTCTCATCCTCTATCAGTTGTTCCTCTATAGGGGTTTCCTAGACCATACTATGGAAATCCATATTAATGGTGTTTCCTCTAAAAATGTGATCCATCCACAACCTATCTACTTTACCCAACACATCGGTTTAGACAATCACAATCCATGTGACCTCACCCATTATAAGCATAACATTACCCCTCTCTATGATGACTTCACCCTCTTCAGGACCCCTTTACTATATATCCAAATGTTTGAGTCTATACATAATTTTACCTCCTACGCTTATAACCTAATGAAAGATACCTTCTAGCTACTACAGAATACTCACCACAATAATGTTCACTTCCAGCTCCCCATATCTGACATCCCTCTACCAGGAATATCTCGATAACCATACCCACTCTATCACTCCAACATAAGCGCTAATACAAAAGGATACAACACTATAATATATATCCCTATAAAGGTCCTCCTCAAACATTTTCACCCATAATTATCCATCTCCCACCATATCAAGGGATTAACATGTGTGTTTGGTAAACCTCATAGTGTACTCAGCAACTAATATATAACCCTACAATAGCTCAAGAAACAAATTAATACACATAGATTGACAGCTCAAAGTTTAATACTAATCAATTGAAAACTGATGGAAGTATAATAATGAGATTTTCATCTCATCATGGATCTTCATAATAAGACTCCACCAACACCCAACTACTTCATGAGGAAAATTGGCCGTAATCACAACCATCTGATCGACCGAAGTTCGAACATCCCTAAATATTTATTTCAAAACCTCAATCCAATCCCTATATAAATGAGGGTTTACCTTTTATTTTATCCTTAGTGGTATCTACTAATTGAACTATCATAGTTCACTAAGCCTCCACACATAATTGTCCTCACATGCTAGAGCTATCAGTTACACAATAACCAATCAATCATTTTCCCAAACCACTGAAGGGGGATCCCCACACTGCTCATTGAGTTGCGGCACCACTATATGACCACCTGGAAGAAACACTTCATTACATGGTCCCTAAACTGATGTCTAATCAATAAACTAATCATCATCGCAATCATGTATTAACATCCTATAAGGATGTTATTATAAAGGCATCCAAAAAGTTATCTTGATGCACCATGGTTAGATGATCATATATGGGGAGATGAATCGAAAACTAAATGAAATTAAAAAGACCCAATCCTATATGATACAAGTACCACTAGTTCCATACAATCAATATATTAGTATTCGAAATCAATAAGAAGGATATTACAGTCATGGTGTTTGGATAGATCGGTCATCGCAGCGACACTAGGTTCCCTATCCAGAGATCCAATCTTGAGAAACTCTGATATTCTATCAAAAATTTCCATTGTCCCAATATTACATTATTCCAACTCCAAACACTAATCCATGAGAAATTACACCTTTGATACCACTCTTCCCTGACCCAACCCATTAGGAGCTGCCTAGCCAGTGACAATCTAAGTGAGATACCTCAATCATATCTCAAATATTTTAGGGGAGGGTGATAAGAATCAAGAAGGAACTCCTAAAATATGAGGCCATATCCTATATACCTATACAAATGTATATAAAATTACATGATATAGTGAAAAAAATAAAAAAATATTGAGAATATATATTATAAACCACACATGAAATAAACTCTAATAAAACTATAAATTTTAACATCACTGTAAAAAAATATGAAGGAGAAAGAAAAATTCATAACTAGAAAAGTGGTCCCATCCTAAAAAACACGGATGGGGGGAGGAAGATGAGATCAAAACTCAAAATCTCAAATTCCATCCATAAAACATAGTAAGTAAAAAAGATTCACTATGCTATACCAAATCAAAGTATGTTAAAATCACTATTGATATTCCTATCATAGGAATAACACACAACAAATGCTGACAAATACCATGCAAGGGTGAGTATATATATAACCAATAGATTCCCCCAGATCCAAAATGGGATAAATAGAAAGAATTGGTATTCATATAGACCAATAAAGCAATAGATTAAATAGAACCCAAATAGATATTATCAAACAAAACCCAAGAAAGATATAAATGGGGCCTCCATCTCTATAGAAAAGATAAGAATGGAGAGTATTCATATATCTCCAAAGGCCAATCTGATATTCCCATAATCATGTGAAACCCATCCACAATGATTGTTTAGAGGCCCACTCCTTTCAATTTTGATCCATATCTAAGGGATCACTAACTCATTTAGAGGAATCGCTACCTAGGATAGAATGATGTTAAGAGGTATCACACCACAGATATAGGACACACATCCTCTAATTTTTGGAGGTACTAAATATAATTAATTAAAGAGTATGGGGACCCACCCCTTGGTGTGACATGGATGTACAGACCTTAGAATATCTCTAGTAAATTTTCACAATCATAACAATTATCCAAGAATAATTAATAAAATAATACAACTCATAACATCTCATATAGTATCTCTAATTATAAAACTAAGGCCACCATAGTGTTATGTGTTCAAAAATGGTAAGGATAGGCTACTCACAAAAACAAATCTAAGTCCCAAGAAATCTGATACACAATGTGGAAGTATTATTGAAAATTAAATTTCATGTACATAGGGCCACACAATATGTAACCACACATGGATACCTAGGCATTTCCTCTCCTCTAAATAGATTAGTTTTCCATGTTATTATACATAGTGTGTCCATGAAGTACATATCCTACCTTGTAGAGCCAATCTTGTACCTATTTCTTCTTGTACATGCATGTGTGCCTAGCTATGTCCATACACATGTACATCTAGGGTCTGGTCCTGCACTACTATATGGCCATGTACACTTACATAGGTTATCTTCCCATATACTTTGTCTCGCAACCATGTCACACTACATGGCACATACTTAGAGTACATACCATGTAGTTCCAAAAAAATCATTCCCCCAATAAGATGAACACATGGTGTGTGTTCCAGAAATACTCTCTATGTTATTGTAATTTTCAAATGGGAAATCCTTTTGAACCTCCTGATACCCTCGTATTTTCCCAATTGAGAAAAAATCGACCCCCAGGGTCCTTAGTAATCGTAGAAGGGTTTTAATCCTTTTTAAATTCAAATATATGGTGATATAAGGATTAATAATAAACTAAAAACACCTACCACATGGTGAAAATTCTAAAGATTCAAATCCCAACCTATGCCTCAATGTTTCTTCACCGCAATCTGGTTTGGATTTCCATTAAGGATGAAGTCTAGGGGCACCTCTTCAATGCTTCATATCGGTTTGGACGTTGCAGATGGGGAAAACCCTCTCCATCCTACTATCCATATAAATAAATATGTGAGGTGGTATTTTAATTTTTTAATTAATTAAATTACCCAAAAATATTTATCATGCCTTATAATGGTTTCCTTCGACTGAATTCCAGACACTGACTAACTTTATGTTGTGCCTAAGGTAGGCCTTGCATTCCCAAAAAAGTTGTGGTATAGTATTTATCATATGAGGTCCCAATCAATGGGAAACCCATTTATATAAAAAATATGTGTGTGTAGGTTTTTATATATATTAATATTATTAATATATTACATTTTGGGTCATGTGACACCCAAACACAATGTTGACATTGGGGAAAAATATAGACACATATATAGATATATTAAAAGGTATAACTCCACACAACTAGAGTCATTAAAATTGATTTAATTTAATTTAAAACCATACCCATTTTACCCTCCTAGATCCCTCTTCCATTTCAGTTATCCCTTTGTTATAATAATGTTCCCCAAGTCCTTTGTTTCCAGTTAGTCTTTTAGGATAATATTTAAGTCCTCAACATGAGTACCATCCATTCTCTAACATTGTATTCTCTATCTATCTCCACACACAAAAATATTATAACTATAAAAATATAATAAATTTAGTATCATTAGTATAGTAAAATTTTATTAATTAATTTAATAATCATTTTTTACCTTCCTCCCATCTATTTTTAAAACTTAAAACATCATTCATGTTACCTACATACTACTGCCTCCAAGAATGATGAATTTCATTTTAATAAACCTCATTCGTGGTTAGTTCTCAAAATATGTTTAATAAAAATATATGATATTTATGACATGAATAATATTTTTGGAAATATAAAATATGCGTTCTATTAACAATATTAATAATAAGTGATCAATGTTAATTTAGCCGCTTAAAACAAGCATATGAAGTGGAAAATAGATTCTATTCATTTAAATTACTATCATGTTACCTATACATGTTCATATTAATATCATAATTTATGATTTATATATTTAATATCATCTAAATAACATCATTATGATTCTATAATTATAATATTATAATAAAATCACTCTCATACTCATTCATTGGATATAACATGTTCTTGTTTATTTCGATTTAACCACCCTCAAGAATGATGCTATAAATTTTTTCATGGATGGATTTATAAAATTAATTATTTTTATAATATGGAATTAATATTTAAATACATTTTTTAATTATAATATGTTAATTTTAATTTTTAAATCGCTATTAATTCATCACCTTTATTTCGGTATAAATTACTAAAACATGCTCGTCGTTAATTTCATATTCATGAATCATAACTAGGACTCACAATAAATAAAATAAAAAATTATAAATAATTCTGGGGAATATATTCTAGTAACTCAATTAATATAGTAATTATAAAAAAACTTATAGTGTGGGTATTGACATCAGAATTATGAAACATATACGAAACCATCATGTTTACTAACTGTTAATGATCAAAAGAAATAATAACCATCTAATTAATGTAACATAAATTATTATAATTTAATATTATAAAATTTAAAATATTTTAATAATATTATTAAATAATTTATTAACATGTTTTTTGTTATACTAGAATTTAAATAAATTCTATGGAGGAAAAGAGTAAAGTTTACAATTTTCTCATCTCAATTTTTTTCTTTATGACATATGTCATATTCACCACTTGTTTTATTATGTGTTGTGTATATACTTACATATGGATATTTTATCCTAAATTTCATGAAATTAAATGGATTTTTAAATCCATAACAAGTTTTATTTTTCAAGGGCTTTTGATATAATTGTTTTTAAATATGTACATGGTTTTATCGAATCAACTCTTTATCTTGAGTTATAATCATACCTCATTGAATATGATCTTAAAATATTATTTTATTTTATCCTATCATGATATAAGATTTTATTTTATCCTTCCTATATAATTAATTTACATATTAATATCAAATTATTCATATTTTATGAATTTATTTATTCATAAAAATATAATATTATTAAAAATAATTCACATCCTTTCTAAAAGCTCTTTCCATTCCATGTCTATATTATTTAATTACAAAAAAGTTTTCCTTTAATATTTTGAAATATAAATATTTAAAATCTCTTTTGATATTTGTACATATATTTACCTATTTGGGAATGTTATTTTTACTAACTTTTTATAAAGTGAGTTTCAATAAATGTATTTTAAAATATTATAATGGTTTTTCCTTTCATCACGATATATTATGTCTTCGACAACACATTTATTGATCTTACCATTATTTACATTCAGTGATAAATTATTTGGATTTAATTTAAGATGGTTCCCTAAAAATATTTATGTTACCTTTTTAAAAATTATTTTAAAAATTGGATCACAACTTCATCTCTTTAAAACACATTAAGAAATGTTTCTGAAAAAATATTTCTCATAGTTTTTCTTATATATCCCTCTTTATCTAAAAACTATTTATGTCTTTTTGAGTTATTTTTCATGAAATACCCTCTAAATTCAACTTTATAATACACATTTTGGGTGATTATGTTTTGGTATGGTTTGATTGAAATATTGAATCCATTATTTTGTGAAAAAATTTAAAATGTTATGTAACCAAGTTTCTTTCAATGAGTTATTAATGAGATGATATGTGATTGATTTCATATGAAAAAAATGTTCCATGTTGTTTCTGATGGGAATTTTTATGGGTTAGCAATGAAATGGTCTAATCGGGAATGGGTAGTATATCCTTTGTATCTTATGAAGGAGATGTCATAATTAATTCATTCACATTATGTTACTAATTATTTTTTTGATTGAATCACATCGCCTAATGAATGATTACAGTGGGGTGAATGGTGTGCAATCATTCAAATTAGGCTCAATATTTTTGAATTGTATCTAATGAGTTTTTTCATGGATCCAAAAACACCCAATGGTTCTATATCCATGAGTGGCCTTATTTCTAAAGGAAGGTTCTCATTGGGTATTTTTTTATAATGGCATTTAAGAATTCACATTGGTCGATATGATGGGAGAGAAGGATCATCACACCATTTAGTGAGGTTATTACATACTTTATGACTCTCTTATAGATATAATATATGTTCATTAATCCTTTATTAATTACTAATTATTTTTTGGGTCGCCCTTAAATTAAAAATTGGTTATCAGCATGTATGAATCTTTGAATCATCTTTATATATTTTATGTTCTTCATAAATAGAGATATATTTATGTATCTAAGGTTCTTTATCAACGATATCCTATAATATAATGATTATAGATTATCTGGTCACTATTATGATGATGCTTGTTTTATATCACCACAAGGAGGAACCGTAGAGTATGTCGTCATCTAGGGTTACATGAGTTGTTTTGATGTTGGGATCAAACCCATCGATGGGATTTCTACTTATCCTTGTAGAATGAATATAACCCACATAGTTAGTTGCAAGATAATTGGACCCATAATACCATTTAAGGTCATCTAAAAAGGGACAAACCATGTAGTTTAACAACATGTGTCTAGGATGTCTAGGTGGAATGTACCTAGTGAAATTTTGGTGTCTGACTTATTCCGAAGTACCATAGATAACCTTGAAGGGATACACATTCCTAAGTTAAAAGAAGACCCTACTAGGAATGTGTCCTCAGGAGAATATGGTTGATTTGTTTTGTTGAATTGAACCTTAGGGTTTCTTCCTATATATACCATTTGGATGGGAATAAAATGCCATATAGTTCAGTTATGAGGAACCACACTAGTGGAGGCCCTTGGGATTATCTCGCAAGATAGTGTGGCCCTTTGAGGTTATTAATTTGGGGCTTACTCCTAAAAGGATGACATGTGAGTGTGGGGTCCTGAGGGATATCTTCAATTATGGTGATTTGGAGACTTTTTTTGTGGATAATTCCTAATTAGAAGGCCTATTGAGGTCAGGATATAGGTTAGAATCCTATGTATCCTAATTATAGAAATAATTAGAGTTCATATAGTTCAATAGTTTAGGGATTAAACACTAATGTTTCCCTTGGGTGGTGGATCATGTTGATCTCTTGATCACCATTAATATCTATTCCCATGTGATACATTATTTGTGTGAGAAACAAGAGTTCGTGGATGATCTAATCAACCTAACAATCTTATTTTCACTAATGTTTGACTCATGTATTTGAGGACTCATGCCTATGGAGGAACTCTTAAAGAATGCAATAGAATGATCTAAAAGAATGTTCACTACTGAAACATGAAACTAACAACATGTGTTCTATGATCATGGCTAGACTCAAATCCCATGAGAGTAATGATGAGTCATTATTGAATTTGAGAAACAAGAGGAAGTAAAATATCCGGAAAACCACACACTTCTCCTCCTCTATTAGTGTAAGAGCATAGGCCCATGAGAGATGTCAAGAGGTATGGTACCCATCACCCATCTCATATTTATATCAATTATATTCAAGTCAGGATAACCAATGAGATATAGAATATGATGTGAATATAAGCAAGAGTAAATCCTCCCACAATAAAGGATATGATATTACTCAAGTAAGGATGCCCTAAAATTTTTTTTGTGGTGAGAAATAAGGATCACATTCCATTTTGAATGGATAATAAAGTGTAATCATTAACCTCCATGCAAGGAAGTGGAAGTTCTGGGTCTTAGAGATGACAAGGGTAGGAAAAGGACATAACCCTGGTATCTGAGATCGGGAACCCCCTGATATTATTCCCTTGGTTATTGTACTCATGAAAATAAAAATGGAAATCCACATGCACCCTAAGGACCCTAGTCATTAGGTTAGACAAGTGTGGGAAACCTATGACTATATGAATAAAACCCCAAATGGGAGTCATCCTAGTGTTCGTTTCTACATGGTAGTGCAAGTCCACGATCTTCGATGGGGGTTTCAATTTGGTCCCTTTTAGGAACAAGATACAGAGGAAGGGAGGACCATCTATGGGTGTAATTTAAGAAGGCCTTAATAGAATCTTGTGCATGGTAGAGGCTAGGGAGAGCCCAGTGAGGCTCACATGGGTAGGGTTGCATTAGATAATGGATGCATGTTCAAGGGGTGCTTCATGTTGGTAGACTTGAGTGAGGTGACGGTACCTTGAGCAACAGATCAACTTGGGAAAAACACATTGATGAGGTTTTTCTCAATCCTTTAAGGGTCTCCATAGGTGTTCCTAAAAGTGGCTCACATATGTCCTAGTTAGGTAAGGGTACCTCATGCTCGTTTTCATTAACCATAAGGGTATGGAGTACCTACCATATTTTTTATTTTTTTTGAAAACTAATAGTACTTTAATTTCAATATCCCCATTTATTTCCTTCTTCTTATGTATTAATAGAAGCCCCTAAAATGTTTTGGAGGTTCTGGGAGAAGGACTTGGGGGAGGAGAGTGTCAGGATTCCTTTGGGAATTTCTTTCCATACAAATAAAGACCCCATGGTTTTATTTATTGGAAAATATGGGACCATGGGTGAAGATAATATTTCACCTAGGTGTTCCTCATAGGGTTTCTATACATGATAATGCTCAAGTCTGTTGCATAGGCTGATGCATGGGTATCCAACGTATCGATGTTTCTCATGGGTATCTATGAAAAGGGAATTTGATGTTTTTTTATAATTATCTTTATTAATTTTTATTATTATATTACCTTTATTATATTTTTATTTTACACGTTTCCTTCCATATAACAAAATGAAGTGTCAATAAAATCCACCCCCCCCCCCATAATTTGATCTCATTGGAAGAATATGGTTATGTCATGAGTTAATGGGATATAAAGTGAATTTTGGATTGTGAGGTGATCTACGCAGTTCTCCAACATAATTCATCAATGTGAGTAGTCATGTAGGATTTTCATGCACATTGACCATGTGTAGGGGCACCAATATCTATAAATAAGGATGCAGGTTTCTTCATATGGTCTTTAGACATCTGTATATTTAGTCTAACAATGCTATATTTCCACACAGACATAATCCTTAGGATTATTTTCTAAAGCATCATTCATATAGATAGGGTGCACACCTATCATCCCAATGATTATGACTGTGTGAATGAATTGTGCATGGCCCGTTGGTTACGGGCCATTGCAAGGCCCTTTCCTGAGTACCCTATGGGAGTTCATGCATTTTTCAAATTTTACCCATTTATGAAATTTGTCTGAAATGAACATGTCTATAATTAAAATATTTTGGCTTCATTATAGGTTAAATGACTATTAATAATTCCAAAGATTATTATGGTCAATATAGGAATCAATTTGATGAGATGTTGAAGATTTTACGGCGTGACTACCGTGACAGTTGTGATACTACTCTACACAATCTAGAAATACATCTGAATAAATATCACCATGACTTTACTATGAGTAATTACCCACCACATTATAAGCACGTTTATCTGAATGAGGTCTTCACACTGGATTCAAATAATTATACTCCTCTCTCCTAGTTTAGAGACTATATAAATTTCACAATTTCCCATGTCTCAATAATGGGTTCAAGTATTAATCTAGGTACATCATCAACATCTTATGCCATGCACCATAACCAGTGTGCTCTAGATCTGAATCCACAAACAACTAAATTAAATCCATGCTATTATCCATATATATTTCATGATTCCCAAATATTTTATTGAAATTGTTGGATTAAATACATAGACTCTCCTTAGTGATGGTTTATTAAGCCTATGTGGATGTGGGCGTATTGGTTCCACCAAAATTCTATAGAGTTGAAAAATAATTTTTGATATTTCAAAATATATGAGGAAGTTTTGTATGGGTATACTTATGTATACAAGAATGTAGAATTCATTCTTGAGATGTTAAGCTGGTGGACTTTTCTGAAGAACTCTTTCCATATGACATATAGAGATGTTAGAATTATTTTTTGGGTTCTCCACTATATATCTTGGGTTCCTATCCTTGGAGATATGAATGATGAGTTCATCCCTATGTGGGTGACGTGGGATCATGATGAAAGGAATCCAACTCTAGCGCATGTGCTGATGAATAATGCTCATGATATTACAAAGGAATACCCTCAAACAAAGGGGGATATAAATCTTCAACTCTGGATGAGTACCATCCTAGAGCTGAAGGGTGACGACCCCACTTCAAAAAATCTGAGTAGGTTTCTCAAAATGGAAAAGAAGACTTCTCTTGGTACATTTTGGCCAAATTTGGAAAATGGGGAGTATGAAAAATGCGGGTAAAAGCCCAAGCATATCATTCCTATAAAGATTTGTCTTGCAGGTTTTTGAGCGATGTGGCTATAAATTTATCTAATGCTTATTTAGGATTACTATGGTGACCTAAGGCCATGGACATTATTCATTATAGCCAATCTGGTATAGAAGATGCATGTGGGGTTGGCAATTCATATCCTAGATAAAATTTACTAAATCATACAGCATATTCATGTGCAGAAGGCCCCATTCAACATTGAAGGAAAAATATTGGTACTATGAGGATGGGTCATGACCCAATTTTGATATTATTCCATGTTAATATTGTTTTAGATTACTAGAATCCCATTTTGACCATATTTTCAATCCATATTTGGTATTACTCCCTTGTCCTTCAAGCACAACAAGACTCTGTTGAGGTTGAGCCTATTTAAGAAGTTCAATTTCATCTTTTAT
This sequence comes from Viscum album, assembly GCA_963277665.1. Classification (NCBI taxonomy): domain Eukaryota; kingdom Viridiplantae; phylum Streptophyta; class Magnoliopsida; order Santalales; family Viscaceae; genus Viscum; species Viscum album. Next base: position 1,493,031,965 of record OY728151.1, on the reverse strand, counting down.
GGGGACACACCTACTGGGAAATTCATTTATGATTGGAAGGATACGAATTATCTAAGATCATATATGATAGCCTTCAGGGATGGTGTGATGTTGTCCTGTATTGACAGAAGATTTATATATGAGTTCTATTCCACATAGTGTTCTGCACGCCAATTCATGTGCCTTTAAAAAATAATTGTATCTCCCCCAGTGCATGTCAGATTATAAAAGCATCTAATGGTGGCCTAATTTCAATGGATTCATATAGAAATATAGTTGACTCAAATTTTATTCAACATTATTATAGAAAATTTGACCATTTAATTGACATCTTGGTATGATGAGGCATGAAATGTGTCATACCCAAAGGGGGTGTTAGCAGAAGTTGTTCCTTGATTTAGTACTATAAAAATTTCCAAACATGGAAGGAGAGGTTGACCGGAAACTTCTCATAAAGAAAGTTTTTATTCTCCATTAGGGGATGCTTCATCCCTTTCATAATGTGCAGATAAAGAGGTCCCATGTTTTCCCAAAAAAAATCAAATACGGTTTGGTCCACCATCCAGAATCAAAAGGGCTACAACAACTAAGGTTTGCCTCATATGGTCAAGTAGTCACCATAAATAAGATACATAGGTTCCATTTTATCATCTTTCATCTCAAATAAAAATGGTTGAGAATCCCAAGAAATCAATGGATGTTGAATCAACTTCATGGTAGGTGGGGATGGCCGACTAGAGGTAGTATAATTTTGGAAGGACGTGTCCTCTAATACAGAAATCATGTGGTTACTTCCTGGCACTAGGCTAAAAATTACAAGGATAGGATATAATCAATCCCCATCCAATATTTTCAAATAGGAAAATATTGTTGAGTTGAGGATTTATATATGGAATCCAGAGGTGTTCAATTATGAAACTAATGACCGGATTCCTTCCACAAGATTGGCAGGGGATATGGAGAGACAGGGGTCCACTGATGGGGTTGACCACACATCTTATATGGAATGTATTGATTATGTAAATACATAGGATGTAAGTCCTCTTTTACACATATATTCATTTTCTACTCCTTTATTTTTTTGTGAAAAATTTTGTTGTGGAATGGAAGGTCATTTTGGTTTGTAGCAGGCCATTGGAGAATGAGGTTCCATCACTGAAATATGGCCCAACTGGCCCCCCACTCAGGGTAAATGATTCATCTCTCAAACTCGAAGAGCTATCCCTATTCTAGAAAACAATGGAGTATGAGATGATAGAGGAAGCTATATTTCTCCTTATGGTTCTTTTCTTTAAGGAGGATAGTTCTATCCATCCGCTCTCTAAAATAAATTAACATGGGAAGATAAAATATTTATGTAAGAACCTTTCCAGTGATGATATTTATCCACATTAACATTAAAATATGCTCTATCTAGAACAAATATCTAACCCTCTTCGTGAGTTGACAGTATTCTTAACTATCATATCTCCAGGGGCTTAAAAATGAGCTTTCGAGAAATGAAAAGGGAAATTTGGACTAAGAATTGATCTATGTTAGTGATTTAGCTCCTTCAAAAGGAGAAGTGTTGAGGGTTGAGGATAAATCATCAGGTACTTTCACCACTCCTTCCGCTATAGAGAGGGAGGAGGATTCATGTAATGTTAATGGTATATCATATGGTGTCATATATCTATTTCTGAATGTCATAACTATATCATCTCATTTTCATCTCACGCACCATAGGAGATTTTGATGGTTGATTTGGACCCCAATATTTTCATTGAGGAAGTTGTTCATGTTCTCATGTCATTGGAAGAGGGTGATGTGTTGGGTCCTGAGACAAATATTACGAGCATCTCCATGGGTGAGATTACAATGGGGTAGGGGACATTAATACATTCCATGATAAATATTAGCACGACCTGTGATGAAATACTATAACCTATCAATATTCATTTTACTTTAGAAAAATCTGAGGAATATAATAAGAATTTGAATGTATTTGAGTATTTTTTTGAAACCAATCCTTTTATGGTTTTTTTTCAAATCATGACTGGTTTGAAGGTGACACCCAATCTATGGATAATGTTGCAGTGATGGTTCAAGAAAAATATGTTGAATTCCATAATAGTACCACTTTTGAGGGGGTAACACTCATGTGAATCTTGAAATTAGAAATCTTCATTAGCCTTCCTTAGCGATTTAGGTTCGGGCCCTAGAGAGTGCACCTCGTCAAAAGGTTCCTGTTTAAACTACTGATGTTAGGGATGCTGGGGAAGAATCTAATCAATATATTGATCCATTATTGGGTGATTATTAATTATTCCTTTAATCATAACCTATTTCTTTTCTCTCTTATCCTTTTAAGGATAATGGTGAAACTTTACCTCCATCAAGGGCCATCATCTTCTATGGTTCAATCTAAATGTGGAGCCTTTGGGCCAACATAGTCAATATCAGAATAAGAAATCATTATTAACCAAGAGGGAGGTCATAGTGCCTTAATAAGTTCACTAATCCCAGAGTATATTTCAACATCTGATAGTGGATCTAAGATGAATTTAGAGCTACATAATTCTCTTCACATAGAATATCATGATTCATGGTGGGATATCTCAAAAATAATAACTAGGAAACATCTTGAAGGCCTTACTTCATGATTGTATTGAATTGAATTCATGTTTGTTATGCGGGGATACAACGGGATTGATTGCTGCATGGTTCATGTTGCTATGAAGGAGATCATTCACAAATGATATCTAGAGCACAAGCATAAGTAGTACCATGTAAAGGAAAAGTTGATCCTCAACACTGATGATCTCTAAGATGCATTATATCAGGAGGATGCCAACAATACAAAGAAGATGGAAACATTTATACAATAAATTAATGAGAAAACTATTCATTTCTAGTGCCATTAATATGAATTAGATTCCACTCAAGGAGAGATAATACAACTCCACCATTCATTAAAAGGATCTCAAACTGAATGGTCAACTATTATTATGGATATAGATTAAGCACTTAACCAGGATGAGGAGGTTAAATTCGTTTGATTGTCATGGATTTAATAGGCAGCTGAAAGGGATTACAAGTCCATTCAAAAAATGAAGAGTTACGTTGATGGTCTCTTGTAAGGTATGACATAGAGACTGCATCTTGTGGATAATCCTTTGGATTTCTCTTCTTTTATAAATGAAAATATTTTGTTTTCTAAACATCTAAATCATCGTCCCTATTTTATTTTTGTGATCATAATTTTTCAGTGAATCTGATTTTCATATGAACACATTTTTTCGCCAACTAGTTATATCTATAGTGACAGGATGGGGAAATTATCCAATTTTTTCTAAGAAATGGGGCCTAGTGAGCATAGTCCAGCTTCTTCAAGGGTTTTACGGACAAACCTAAAAACTTTTTTCGTTTTTATTTCATCACCCAATTTTTTCCTATGCTTAATATGAATGATACTTAGTAGGTGAGACATAGAATTTCCTTAGACCTCCATTTTTAGGTTTTCATCCTAACAAGTTTTTCATCATTTATCTATTAATTAAAAAATTATTTACCTAAACCATATGTCATATAGGTATATAGTGATAATACTTGACTTTTTTCTAGGGTGACCTTTTTGTGTTTTTAATCCGGTAAGTTCTATGTATTTTTTTAGAGAAGTTTGAATTCATGCAAGCCGGACTAGTGATTCTAGTGTTTTAGGTCTATCAAAATTGGGCAAAATTTTTGAAATGATGATCCCAAACAAGTAATGTAGATCAGTTTTGTTTTGATATTCTTCAGATTTTCCCAAGGGGAATTTTTATCCATGATTTTTTAGGTTCTGAATCTAATACATAATATTTTAAAATAGAAGAGGTCTCTCCTGTAGACGATGTTCCCTCTGGTTCAAAAAAAATTTCCAGGGATACTTTATGCAAGGTTATCTTGGGTTTGTTATTACATAGTAAAATAGTGGAATAATCCAGCTAATAGGTTCATTTTTTGGATGAATTGTGGAAATCTAACGTGGGAATGATACACCATACTCAAGAAAATTATTTCTCAAGTGTTTCAGCATTCTATTATTGATAACCGGTGGATGTTTCTGGGAATTATAATTTATCAAGAACATGATGGATTATTTTTTTCAAAAAAATATGTCTAAGAATTATGGGAATATTTGAGTTGGTATTAACACTGAATGTTAAATTTTTCCCACAAAAATTTTGTTTGTTTGAAGGAGGGTACTTTTTGTAAAATGACTGATGTCATGAAGGAAAGGCCCTATTAGGAAATTGGTTAAAGTGTCATGCAATTAAATGTCATGTAACTTGGAAATTTACCATGTAGTTGAACATCTTACAACAAGGATTATTTCATATAGTTTAAAATCTTTTGATAAGGATGTCATTCTATATATTTAAATTCATATAGAAAGAATATTATGGGGTTATAATTTTAGGCCTTTATCTTTGACCAAGATGTTGATGATTCTCCCATTCATTGTAATATATGGAGAATTGTACCAAATATTAATGTGGGAGGAGAAAAATGTTATAATCTATGATCTAGGGATCTCTATATCCAAATATTTGTGTGGTGAATAATGCTTATGGTGGTAGAGGGTGTATCTCCTATGGAAAAGTTACTACTTGTTTAAAAAACTATTTTGTGGGCTATTTTTTGCAAATCCAACTGGGATGTTTAACTGTATAGTAGATCATTTTATCATTTGGCCAAAAGACAAGTTTTATTGGATACATTATACAAATCCAACTGGGGAATATTATAGCATAGTAATTCAAATGATTTTATAGGAATTATGAAATTATTTTCTCATGGTTAAAGGAACTTTATGGTGATTCTGATTATTCGAAATATAGGTTTTGGTTTTGTGGAAAGATAATACCTAAACCAGAAATGACCATTTCATGTAAAAATCACAAATGAAATGGGGGAATAGGTTCCCTATGCAGCTTAGATACAACAATGCGAAATGTGTTTCTCATAGTTTTAGGTCAAATATCATGGACTGTATCATTATAGAAATGATTAGTGAAATATGGAAACCAGGGATAAGATGTTTCCCACATACATATAACATGAAGGGGAAATTTAATACCATCGTCATGGGGGATTTCATATCAAGAGGAAGGATATTTTACAAATAATTAATGGGAGACTGCATACTGATCTGATTTGTAGGTTCTTACATAATGTCATCAAAACATGCAAAGACAGAAAATGATTCTCCAGAGAACAAAGTTACCACTATTTAACAAACCAATTTTATGGGGTCATTTATTCAAAGGAATCTACGGATTGTTTTTTAATAGTAAAATATTGTAATCATTTGGGTAAAAATCATTTTTTTGGATGAATTATGAAAATCCATCTGGGTGTGGTATAACATTGGAAGGAAAAGGAGTCAGTAGGTATCATAAATTATATCACCTTAAGCTGAAGAAAGATTATGATGATCCCAATTTTTCCAAGATTACGAGTTGGTCATCTGTATGGGGGTTTCTCTAAGCATAATTTGAGTTTTTGGACTTATATTGGAGGTGAATTTTATATTCCCTTGCATATATCTAACTCATATGTAGATGGTTGACATCTCTATTTCCTTGGTTGGCCTTTTGATGAGGCTACCTTAACTGAAGGCACTGCTACAAAAAAGGGATTTTTCAACACTCAAAACGAGCTTTAACAGCGCTAAAAAATCATTGTAAATTTCAGTGCTAATATAGGGGGGGTCCCTTTTATCAGCACTCTGAAAAGCATTGATAAAATCCCCTTTTATCAACGCTCAAAAAAATAGCTGATAAATGAACCCTTTATCAGCGCTTTTTTTTAGTGCTGATAAAAGGGACCTTTATCAGTGCTTTTGATTAGTGCTGATAAAAGTAAAAAAAAATAAAAAAGAATTATATAATGCGAGAAGAGCAATTAACAGCGCTTGACCCCCCACCCCCCAGCGCAAGGCGGGCCCCGCTCACACTCTCCCGCGTGCGGCCCTTCCCACACATCCTCACACGCGTGCACCCCTTTGCTTCCACCCAAACTCGAACCTGTGGCCTCCCCCCTTTCTCGGTTGTACCATTACCACTAAGACATTTTTTTCGCTATTTAAGGATATATCTATTTATTTATATATATAGTTATATTTATTCGTATATAGATATAGATTACTATTAATATAAATATATTTATTCATATATTATTATATATATATTCATTTGTATATTAATATATATATATATACATATTTATATATTTATATATATAATTTTAGTTATAATTTTTTATCCATATATTTATTTTTATATTAATATATACTGATAAGATTCATTTTAAATACATTTATGAAATATATTTTTTAATGTGGGTTTAAAATAAATAAATAAATACATACATACATATATGCAACACGTACACAGATAGACTCACACACATAGACACATATATATTTACAAATAAATACATATATGTGTGTTTTTTAAAAGACACAGACTATTAAAACGAACATAACTTATAATATTGAAGCCCGTTTCAACTTCATAATTAGTAAAATCGCATAAAATGAAACAATCTTCGATATGATATGGTGGACAGGCCTAACGGACATCCAGATTAGAAGTTATACTTGTTTGAATGTTAACAAATCGAGGTATCCCGACTGGAAACTCAGTTTTGGAGGTCTTCTAGGCCTTTTTTGGCCTTTAAAAATGTGACATAAGCTTTCATGGGTCACTAGCGCATAGAGCTCATCGCAGGATTCGATTTGATTTTTTGTAGAGCTCATACGGACACCCAGATAAAAATTTATGGCCGTTTGAAGTTTGAGTTACAAATTTAACTTATTTCAGATCTTTTATTAATTAATTTAATTTTTTGGGACTTAAAAAAGTTCTTAAATTATTTTTAATCAATTATAATTAGAAAATTATTAATTTATAATATTTTTTAAAATATTTTAAATCCATTTTCAAGAAATTTCTTATATATTAAATATAATAGTATATTTATACATATCTAAAACATATTTAAAAAATATATATTATATTTATATCAACATAAATATACTTATATAACAATATTTTATTTTTCATGATTTTTCTTAAACATATAATTTATCACCGGTAGGAAAACCACTGTTAAATCCCCCCTTTTATTAGCGCTACTAAAAAAAGGGATGATAAAGTGTTCCCCTTTATCAGTACTAAAAATGCTAATAAAGGGGGGGCCTTTATCAGCGCTAAAAAGCCGTTGATGAAGGGGGGCCTTTTTCAGTGCTTTTTTTAGCACTGTTAAAAGTGCCCCTTTATCAGCGCTTTTTTTAGTGCTGATAAAGGCCCCCTTTATCAGTGTTTTTCTTCGTGCTGATAAAAGGGTAGCTCTTACCTTGCCCGTTTTTGTATAAGTAAAGCACCTATATAGATCATTGTTTGTGTGCAGGGAAGGGGTAATTTCTCCTTACCCCATGCCTAGAAATGAAAATGAGGCCTAGGTGTCACTATATATCTCACTAGAATGAGAATCTAGACCGAAATAGTTATTTAGGTACTGTCTAGTTTTACATCATGTAGATAGGACATCAATTGGGTTGTTTTATTTCATGTAGTGAGGATGAGGTTAAATCAATGTTATTTTAGTTTGGAAAACGTGTACAACCTATGCATTACTAAATATCTCATTTGAGAAAGAATCAAGCCACACATACTAATAAAATAAAAGTCTACCGCACCGATTGAATTTATTTATGAAGGGAAAGAGGGTGGTTTTATAAGTATGGGTTCACCTGTAGGGTGGGAACCCATATTGAATCCTCTTAAGTAGGTCTAACTCATAAATAAGAGAATGGGGGAATTTTACATATTATTTTGTGGCTGGGCCTATGATTGAATATCCAGGCATCACTACATATCTTTTTTTAATGAGAATCATGTCACACATAGTTTTTAAAATATCAAGCAGTTTAATGACATTTAGTGAGGAATAATATGAATTAATGTGCAAGAGGGTATATGTTGGGGTTGGGCCCAAGGATAGAATTTGGGTGTCACTTCGTATCTCATGGTAATGAGAATCAAACCATAGATAGTTCTTGAATAAATCATGTATTTTTATTTCATTTCATGGGGATGCATGTTATGAATTTTATGGTCTTACAACTAGGATCATGATAACCACAATATTAATTAATATTCTTGACTTATTTAGGGAATTATTTTACCAAAATTATTAATCCCACATAATCTATGCTCACTGTCAGAAAAAAGGAGTTGAATATGATTCTTTCCTGACATAAAGGAAACAAAACTGAATGATACAGGTATTTAAAATTTTATAGTGGCTGGAACAAATGATATGATCCTAGTGCCACTATGTATCTCATTGTAATGATAATCAATCCACATGTAGTTCTTGAATAATAGTTCCCCAATCAATTCAGTTTTGACACAGAGAACATTGGATTTGATATTTCCAAAAAAGATGGATTAACCCAAGACATGATTTCTTGGAGTCATGAAGTCTATCATTTTAAATATAATTAATCAAAATGTTTTGGAAAATATCCCTATGAATAACTGATTCTTATAAAGAGATAAAAAGGGATTTATTTTCCTTAATCGCGGTTGGACCTGGGATAGGGGATCTTCGAATCACTAAGTATCTCAACATAATAATAATGAAGCCTCGTGTAGTTCTTGAAATCTATGTTGTTTAACATCATATAGTGAGAAAGTGGGTCACCCGACATAAAATTGATAATGCGGTCGGAACAGGGTTTAAGACTCGAGCATCACTATGTATCTTGATAGAGAAATAGTCAAGAGACATGTAGTTCCAAAAAACAATTCCCCATATTAATTAGGTTTTTATGTGGGAAAATGGGGGAAATTTTTCATTGTCTTCAGATATGGGATAGGAGATATGGGAATCACAACATATTTCATTGGATATAGAATCATGACACACGTAGTTTTTGAGAGATCATGTACTTTATCTTGATGAAACATGGAAATTGGACCCACCGTTTGACATCATACGATAACGATGTGATAATTTGGGGGTTTATTCCCATAAATGGGTACCCAATACAACTATAGAATGAAAATTATGAGTTTGGGGATTATGCATGGAATTTTCCCGTTCTTTCTTCCTCATTTTTTACCAATAGTGAATCTCGACCCATTGAGAAAAAACAGGAAGATCCCATACATAAGCCATCAATGGTTCAAGATTCACTCTTGGTCAAAAATGAGGAAGAAAGAATGGGAAGATCCCATGCATAAGCCCCAAAATTATAATTTTCATTCTATAGTTGCATTGGGGACCCCATTATGGGCATAAACCCCAACATTATCACATCCTTATCATTTGATTTCAAACTATGTGTCCAATTTCCATGTTACATCAAGATAAATTACATGATCTATCTAAAACTACGTGTGGCTTGACTCTATATCCAATGAAATATGTACTGATGCACGTATCTCCTATCCCATGTCTGAAGACAAGGAAAAATTTCCCCCCTTTCCGCACATAGAATTCTAATTAATAATGGGAATTTTTTATGAACTACATGTCTCTTGATTGTTTCTCTAGCAAGATACATAGTGATGCTCGAGTCCTAAACCCTATTCCAACCACATTATTACTTTTCATGTCGGGTGACCCACTTCCTCACTATATGATGTTAAACTACATAGATTTCAAGAACTACACGAGGATTCATTATTATTCCAATGTAATACTTAGTGATTCATAAATCCCCTATCCCGGGTCCAACCGTGATTAAGGAAAAGAAATCCATTTTTCTCCCTTTGTAAGAATCAGTTCTTCATAAGGATCCTTTCCAAAAAATATGGATTAATTCTCTTTAAAATGATAGACTTCATGACTCCTAGAAATAATTTCTTGTTCCCATCCATAATTTTTTCAAATATCAAATCCCATGTTCCCTACATCAAAACTGAATTGATGTGGGGAACTATTCTTCAAGAACTACATGTGGATTGATTCTCATTCCAATGAGATACATAGTGACACTGGGATCATATCACTTGTCCCAAACACTATAAAATATTAAATACCTGTATAATTCAGTTGTGTTTCTTTTATTTCAGGGAAGAATCATATCCCCCTCCTTATTTCTGATAGTGAACATAGCTCATGTGGGATTAAGAATTTTGGTAAAATAATTCCCTACATAAGTTAAGAATATTAATTAATTTTGTGGTTATCATGATCCTACCTGTAAGACCATAAAATTCATAACATGTTTCCTCATGGAATGAAAATAAAAATACATTATTTCTTCAAGAACTATCTATGGTTTGGTTCTCATTCCCATGAGATACGTAGTGACATGCAAATTCCATCCTTGGTCCCAACCCCAACATTTCCCATCTTCCACATTAATTCATATTTTTTCTCACAAAATGTCATGAATCTACTTGATATATACAAAACTATGTGTTACATGATTCTTATCAAAAAGAGATATTTAGTGATGCCCAGATATTCAATCATGGGCGCAGCCACAAAATAATCTGTCAAATTCCCCTATTCTCTTATTTATGAGTCAGATATTCTTAAGAGGATTCCATATGGGTTCTCACCCAACTTGTGAACCCATACACATAAAACCACACTCTTTCCATTCATAAATAAATTCAATCTGTGTGGTTGGCCTTTATTTTAGAAGTATGTATGGCTTGATTCTTTCTAAAATGAGATATTAAGTAATGGCCAGGTTCTACACCTTGTCCGAACAAAAATAACATCGATTCACCATCTTACTCACTACATGATGTAAAACAACACAATTGATGCCCTAACTTTATGAAGTTAAACTAGACGGTACTTAAATAACTATTTTGGGCTAGATTCTCATTCTAGTGAGATTTATAGTGACACATAGGCCTCATTTTCATTCCTAGGCATGGGGTAATGAGAAATTACCACTCACCTGCATATAAAAAATGATCTATATAAGAGCTTCACTACTAAAAAAACAGGAAAGGGAAGCACTACCCTTTTATCAGCCCTAAAAAAGCAATTATAAAGTCCCCCCATTATCAGCGCTTTTTTTTAGCGCTGATAAAGGGGACCCCTTTATCAGTGAATTTTTTAATTGCGCTGATAAAGGGGGTATTTATCATAAATTTTACCTACCGGTGATAAATTATATGTTTCATAAAAATCATGAAAAATAAAATATTTCTATATATGTATATTTATATTGATATAAATATAATATATATTTTTTAAATATGTTTTATATTTGTATAAATAGGCTATTACACTTAATATATAATAAATTTTGTGATAATGGATTTAAAATATTCTTAAAAATATTATTAATTAATAATTTGCTAATTATTATTGATTAAAAATCATTTAATAACAATTTGAAGACACAAAAAAATCAAAACAATTAATAAAAGTTCTAAAATAAGTTGAGCATGTAACTCATGCTTCAAACGACCATAACTTTTGATCCGGGTGTCCGTTTGAGCTCTACAACGAATCAAATCGAAGCTTGCAATGATATCTATGCGCTAGTGATTGAAGAAAATATTATTTCACGTTTTTTAGTCCAAAAAGGCCCAAAAGACCTCCGAAATTGAGTTTTCAGTCGGGATACCTCAATTTGTTAACATTCAAACAAGTATAACTTCTGATCTGGATGTCCGTTAGGCCTTTACAACATATCATATCAAATATTATTTCATTTTAATAAATTTGAATATTTGTGTAGTTGAAACGAGCTTCTGGAATATAAGTTATGGTTTTTTTAACATTCGGTGGCTTTTCAAATACAAATATATATGTATTTATTCATAAATATATATGGGTCTATGTTTGTGTGTGTATGTGTGTGTGTGTGTTTTGTATATGTATTTATTTATTTATTTATAAACACACATAAAAATCATATTTCATAAATGTATTTAAAAATAATCTTATCAATATATATTAATATACAAATAAATATACGGCTAAAAAATTATAACTAAAAATATATATATATAAATAATTATAATTCTATATTAATATATAAATGAATATATATATACTAATATTTGAATAAATATATTTATATTAAAATGAATATATATCAATATACAAATAAATATAAATATATATATATATAAATAGATATATCATTAAATAGAGAAGAAAACGAAATGGCTTAGTGGTAAAGGTGCAGTTGTAAAAGGGGGGAGCTCGCGGGTTCAAGTTCATGTAGAAGCAAAGGGGTGCACGCATGTGAGGATGCACGAGAATGGCAACATGCAGTAGAGTGTGAGGGGGGTCTGCCTAGTGCTGATAAAGGGTGGGTCAAGCACAGTTAAAATCTCTCCCCGCATTATATAATTCTTTTTTATTTATTTTTTAAAAAAATTTGGACTTTTATCAGCGCTGATAATGGGGTCTTTTATCAGCGCTTTTTTAATGCATATAAAAGGGGCCTTTATCAGTGCTTTTCGGAGCTCTAATAAAACGGACACCGCTATATCAGCGCTAAGCTTTACATCGTTTTTTAGCGCTGTTAATGACTTTTTAAGCGCTAATAAAGCCCATTTTTTTAGTTTTGTTACAAGACATTCTTCTTATATTCCCAATATGAGGATTTGTTCTCTCTTTTTTATTCTCTAGGAACCATTTGATAAATCGAAATATAAAGGGAATCACCAAATAGTTTAGTCATGTGTATACAAAATGAGGGTACATGATCACTGGATTAGAAAAACTAGGTGGATCCACTCTAAATCACTTTCCCTAATGAGGAGAAGACAAATCCCCGATTATGAGGAGTTTGATGAGGTAGAAAATCCCCCAGCATTGTGAGTTGGGGATATTCCCATTCCACTTTCACAACGCTTCGAGCTTGGTTTCCTATCCTTGAATGTTGTGTTAAAAAATCATGTATCCCTACTAGTTTGGGTTTCTCCATATCTGTCATGGATGTGCTACGTTTCTTACCTTTTTGATTCTATGGAGTTATTTTCACATGTGGGTTGGGTGCATTATTGGGCATGCGCTCAAATCATCCTTTTTTGAAGACTGTTGTGATATTTATTACATTTGTGTTATCTGATGACAGACTTCCCCTAAACCAGAGGAATTATTGATATTCTCATATTCCTAATATAAAAGTATATCAATATCATACACACTTTTGGTACAACATCTATGAGAGTCATTTGGGGCCTGCTTTTGTTGACCAAGTATTCAGTTATGAATAGATTCCATTTTTTAGACCAGCTTGAAGCTGTAAAATTTCACTCTAAAACCTTCGAAATGCTTTTCTTGTTAGGGAGCATGGTGAAATTTAACACTCCTTATGCACCCAATACTATAATATTAACACTAGATGGGGCAATGATGATATGATGTTGCAGTCTCATTAATTTTCTACGGAATGTGCGTTGAAGGGCTCCCTTCATTTTCTCAATCTTTGGATGTCATGAATCTAGGACAGCTACCAAGTTAATATGACATTGAAACCATTCTATTACCATTAAATGACTTCAATAATCATCATAAGGTATTACTTTTTCATTCATGTGATGAAATGTTTTCCATATATTAAGGCCAATGTCATGCACCAAGTATTCCAAAAACATCTCTTGAATGTTTTATTTAGGGTCGGAATAGGGATTGAATATCAATGGTATGTCATCTTTACCCATCTGTTATCTCTTGTTTAAAACTTCTTGTTCATATTTTTTTAAAAGACTCCTCTACCTAATATGACCATAGTGGATGTATTCATGCAATTGTATTATAGTACGTGAGATTGGTAGGGATATCTTCTATCATTTTGGAAGGTAGATATCTCAAGGGTTCAGATAATTGCCATTGCCTTGGGTTGACTTTCTCTAGAGAACGAATTTCACTTTTCAATTACAAGGAATCATACATGAATAACCTTATTCTCTCAATTTTCTCATAGCAAGAGGTATTTCTCATGACTACTTCACTAAGGGGAGGACCCATTTGATGATATTGAACACTATTGTGGAGATAAATTTTGTTGGGAACACCATCATGGGGAGGCCCACCACGTTTAATCACAACATGGGGAAGGCTCTCTTGAACATTGATCTTATGTCCACATAGATGGGTAATTTTATTCTCATTATGACATGAGATCTTGAGATAAATTGAAGCGTGGCCACAATGTAAGCCTTTATGGTGATGTGACTGAGGAGAAAATTCCTAATTACTATCACTTTCCCTTTAATTTGGTAAAGGTAGGATAGGATCTTGATCTACATTAAATAAGAATCTGAGTACTTGAATGCCTCTAGCATATGTAGAGAAAGATCTTGGATTGGATCTTTGATTTCTAGTTTTCTTGGGTGAGGCTTCTTCTTAGAATCCTTCTTGTGAGCGACTTGGTCCACTTGTTGGGAGAAGTAGTTTTCATAGATATGGGTTTGTTATTTCCTTAGAGTTTCAATTTGGATAAGGTGATTATCTTCTATCAAAATGGATGTTTGTTCCTGCTCTGACTGTTTTTATATCATAAGAGTGTTTTCCCCATGACCCTCCAAGATGGGAGCAAAGGTGTGTGTCTGCTCTGGGGTGACGTGCTGATGAGACACCCAAATTGTTGGGTAAGAGTTGTGGGTCTATCCCTCGGGAACTATTGTAATCACCAGTATGATGTCATGGAATGTTTTTAGGATGTGGGAATGGATTTACTTATTCCCTTTCACCATTTCCAATACATTGTTGTGGAATTCATTGATTGGAACACGGATATATGCCCAATATATACTTGGAGTAGGGGAATGTGCTTAATCTTATCCTCCCTTCCTTTCCAATGGATATTGATAGTTCTCGTGTGTGAGGGAAGAGATTTGTGTATGACCCCTATTCATCATTGGGGAATTCTTAATGTCTTCTATGAGTGCTTCGAGACGAGGATATTGGATGACTTGGTGAATGCAGGTAGCTTTGTGTTCCTACTTGTATATTGCTACCATATTTTTTAAAGGGATTGATTGAATTATACCATAAAACCATGTTGGTATGCCTAATCACTATTGGAAGTTGTATATTTCTACTCACATTTGGTCACTAGATTAGAATGATGGGATTCCTTAAATGAATCAAGGTGTATCTGATGCTTGGATGAGTTAAATCTGGTAGGTGTATGTTCATGCTAGTAATTTTCCACCAAATTGAGTTAGTGGGATTCTCCATAGGGGTAAGGGGGTAACCGTTCACTCTATTTACTAGATAATGTACAATATAGGCCATATTAATTGCTTTGGTCTGAGTGTCTTGGGCTAGATTGTCAAGGAAGAAACCCTCATCATGTTGAGGGGTCTCTAACATGCGGCGTTAGTGGCATCGATTGCTAGAAGGAACCCCTTTGAAGGACCCCTGTGTATTCTCGATGAGGCCATATTTCATCTATTATTCCACCTCCATGAGATAAAATAGGATATGGTAATCACGTTCCCTATATAATCTCTTGAAATTGTTGAAGATGATGGTTTTTGAGGTCTACTTCATGACAATTAGTCATCTGTGTTCGGATGATCAGTGGGGCATAGGGAGCTAGAGGTCATGTCGAGTAGCCTCTAGGGTCTAGATAGTACCATGTTGATGATGCTCTCAGACCACTTAAATTGAGACTCAACAGTAAATACATTGTATTGGTGACGACATCCTCTACATGGAGGAAGTTCTAGAATGAGGAGTAGTTGGGGCATGCATCATTGAGAGTTGGTACAATTCCATTACATTGAGGGTTGTTCAAAAAGGAAGTGTATGGATATGTCATAAACACAATCAAGAAAACCACGTCAATATTGCATCTCATTGAAAAAATACATGTACGATTCATTTTAGTTTATGAAACTCATTTATCAAGTGAAAGGGGCTTGACAGATGGGTGATAATATCATCTTGGTTATGGATTCACATTGGGTTAACCAATTTTTGTTTCCACCAGAAATATTTTTGGGTCAGTAAGGAAATGGTTTGATGGGGATTGGTTACATATATCCTTTTTCTCTAGTGATGGGGATACCATAATTAAATCATTCACAACAAGTTCACCATTTTTTCATTCTGATGGAAATGTTTGTTGGTTAGGGATGAAATCATCTAATGAGGACTGGCTAGTATATTCTTTTTACCTTGTTAAGGAGATGCCATAATTATATCATTCACATCGGGTTCACCATTTTATATTTCCAAATGAAATATGTGTGGGTCTAGAATGAAATGGTCTAATAGGGACTGGGAAGCACATCCTTATTATCATCTTAAGGAGTTGAAATAATTAAATAAATCATGTTGAGTTCAACATTTTTAATTTCCAAAGTAATTACATCACCTGATGGTTGTTTGGAGGGGGTTGAATGGTGTGAAATCATTCACATCTAGAACACTATTTCCAAATGGGTTGCCATGTATTTTTTCTACAAATACAAACAACCACAATTCCTATATCCATGGTGAACCTGTTTCCAAAGGCAGGTGCTCATTCATGCGTTTTTTCAATGATGTCTAAGAACATTAATTGGTCAAGGCATGGGTGGTCAGTGTCATCTCACCCTTTTGTGGGGAATTATTTCCAACTTCTGAACTCTCTTAGAGATTTAATATACTTTCATGAATCCTTCATTAATTCTAAATTTTGATGTGGGTTATACCTGAATTAACAATCGGTTATCAGAATATATAGAGCTTCTAATTATCTTTATGCATATGAGATTATTCATCTATGGATATATCATTATATATCCAAGGATCTCCATAAAATGGAATCATCTTATCTACTGATTAGTGATTATGTTCTCTCTATTATGATGGTGTTGGTTTTCTAGCCACCTGGTGAGGCACTCTGGAGTATGTCATCATCATAGGAGATAGGAGTTATTTGTATTTTAGGATCAAACCCATTTATGGGATTCCTACATATCCCTTTAAAAGGAATCATAACCCACATAGTTCTATTATAGTAAATTGGATGCATCATTCCTTTTAAGGTCATGTGATAAGGACCAAACCATATAGTTTAACATCATTATATAATGATGTCTAGGTAGAAGGTGCATAGTCAATGCCTGGTGTGGGACATATGTTGAAGCAACTCAGAGAACCTAAAAGGGATATAGATTCCCATGTTAGAAAAACACCCTACTATAAATGTGGACCCAATAGAATTGGGTTGATTTGGGAAATTGGGTTTGGACCTTAGGGAGGCTCCCTTTGTATCACATTTGGATGGGAATCAAATACCGTATAGTTTGGTTGTGAGGAGCCACACCTATGGAGGATATAAGGTTTGTCTCGTATAGGAGAATAACACTTTGAGAGGATTAAGTTGGTACTTACTCCATAAAAAGAATTCCCTAAGGAAGGGGGCCATGAGGGATTTCATAAATTATGGTGATATAGAGAATTGTTTGTGGATTATTCCTAAGGAGGATTTCTATTCAGCTCAGGCCATAGGTAGGTGTCTGATGTATCTTGATTTTAGAAAGAATTATAGTTATCATAGTTTAATAGTTTTGGGATTACACACTAAGGTTTCCTTTCGGCGGGGGATCATGTGCATGTCATGATAATTTTCAACCATTAATACCACATGAGTCATGCTCAGTGTGAGAAATAAGAGGAATCATATGATCCTAGAGACTACACAATGTTATTTTCCTTAAGGTTGTATGCATGGATTTGAGGACTCGCGCCAAGGGAGGGACTCTAAAGAAAGGAGAGGGGAATATGTGAATGAATTTTCTTTACTGAAACATGCATATGAGCATGTCGATGCAATGATTGTGGCCAGCCTCTAAGCCCCCATGAGTCATGATGAGTCATTATTGAATGTGAAAAATAAGAGGAAGGGGACGATCTGAAAAACCACACACTTCTTCTCATATGCTGGTGGAGGAGGGGGTGATGAGATATATGAAGACCTCAGGTGCCCATCCCCTCTCTGATATTTTTATCAAGGATATCCATGCCAGAATAATCCCCCAAGGATAACCTAGTTGATGAAAAGAAGAAAGGGTGAATCCCACCACAAGAAATAATAGGGTCTTACTCTATGAGGGATTCCCTAAAATAGGTTCCACCGTGAGGTAAATGGATTTCATTCCATGTCAAATGGAAAAGAATGTGTAATCCTTACCCCCCACATTTGGAACAAGAGGCTCTGTGTGTTAGAGGAAGAAGTCTAGGACATGATACTAACCCTAGTATCTAAGACTGATAACTCTGTAACACCATTCCCAAGGGAGGGCTCCTCATTACTGTATGAATTAAAATCCACATGCACCCTGAGGACCCTAACCGTCAGTTGGGACAAGTTAGAGAAAACCTGAACCATTGAAATGAAAATCCAAATGGGAGACATGATGGTGTGACCTTCCTCATGGTTTTAAAGGTTTGGAGGTTTCCATAGTGGTTTCAATTCTGTCACTTTCAGGTATGGGAGATAGAGGAAGAGAGACCCAGCCATGGGTGGATTTGAAGAAGACCTGATTAGATGCTCACAGTGGGTAGAGGCTAGGGTGAGCCAATTGAGTCTCATGTAGGTAGTCTTAGGTGATCCAATGGAGTCTCATACAATTGGTGTTTTTCATAGGTACTCCTAGGTGAGGTGGTAGTACCTTGAGCGATAGACCACTTGGGAAACAAAACTTGGCTGAAGATTTTCCAAACCCTTCAATGTCTCTATAGGTGTTCTCAGAAGTGTCTCACATAGGTCCCCAGTTAGGTAAGGGGACCTCATACTAGGTTTTTTCAACCATAGGTGAGGGAGTGCCTCATACATGATTTATTTATTTTTAAATCCTAGGAGGAAATTAGTTTCACTATCCCCCATCAATTCCATCTTCTTCATGCTTTAGAAATTTACATAAAAGGTCTCAGTGGGCCTTGGTAATGGACAATGGTGGGTAGTGAATTATGAGGTGTTTTTAAATCTATGTCCATACAAATGAACTCCCAATGGTCTTATTTATATTAAAATATAAGACCCGGGGTGAAGGTAATATTCCACTCAGTGCTTACGTGTAGGGGTGTCACACAAGCTAATTCTCACATTAGTCGCGTAGGATGATGTGCAGGTACCCTACGCACCGACACTACTTAGGGGTACCTACATGAAAGGCCTTTAGTGGATTTTATATTCTTTTCCATCTTCATTTCTCTTCTTATTTTCTCTTTGAAATATTTTCCATTGATACCTTTTTTCTCCATGTGAAAAAATTAAATGTTAACAATGGTTGATTATTATTTGATGGGTGGGGTACTATATCACCCTCTAATGCATTGATCGAATTTTTATATCACAATAACTCAAAAGGATACATGGGTGGTTATCATAATCCAAAAAAAATTACATGGGTAGTATCAAAAGACCAAGAAGGTACATGGGTAGTAACCTAATCCCAAGAGGGTGTATGGAAAGTAGTCCAATATCAATATGGTACATGGGTTGTTATACCAATACCACTATGTTATGGGAATCAGATAGTGAGTCATTATCTACTAGGATATGAATTCAAATTCTTAAGCTTTTCAAAATTTCAATATTATATTCGTATGTTATGCTCCATAACTCTTGATTCTTGTCAAATAATTTCAAACTATTATTCCATGGTGTATGTTTTATTATTTGACTTCTATTGACCTAGAATCATGTTTTAAATGTTTTTTCATTATTGAGTGTTTGAGATCACCCCTTCTTATGGTTTACATTGCACATGTTCTTAAAAAGTGTATAACATATGATAAATTTAAAAGGTATTTTAATATGGTGGGATTATATAGAACTGTTTAAAATTATGTGAAAGAAGATATTTTTGTATAAAATCTATAAACACCCTAAAAATTTTGGATCTGGGGTTGTGAGATTGTTTGTTTGACTTTATTTTTAAATTTAGAAACTAATGTGAAATATATTCATGTTTAGCAATGGAATTCTTACTCGGTATTGAAGCTGGAATGTAATGTTGGTATTTTTAGTACCAGACCTCAGAGTATGAGTATGGGTAATCTTAGTTGGTATCAAAGTAGATTTTTGTTATTTTTTGGATTAGGATGAGAAATAATTAGTGAAAACCCTAGGGAAAAGTCTAAATAGTATAAAATATCATAAAATTTTTTTCAAGTAGAGAGTGTCTAGTATCCTTGCAAGGAAAACACTATTCGAATATAACTAAGTGGATATAGGGTCTATCGTAGATTCACCTAGGAGTAATAACCGTAAAATGGCTTGTTTGAGTATTAACTTTATCATCACTCAGTACACAATTAAGGGGCCTAACTGCACACCTAGTTTCACACTCTCAGTGGGTATTCAATCATTGATTTTAATTAACATTATTAATAACTATTAAAAATAATCAGATAGATCCAAAAAAACCTATGATGGAAAAATTGTGATATATAATAAACCAAATATGTTATATGTTAAAATCAATTTTTCATGGGAGAATAAATCATAGGATTTATGTATCTTATTCGTATAATGGTTTACTCGGATTTTATTGTCTATTATCAAAAACTCTATTTTTAGTATTGGGTAGTAAGCAGGATCAAGAAACAAAGGCTATGAAAGGTTTGACTCTAGAAACTCTTCAGTCTTATAACCAACTAAGGAACCATAATTGGCCTAAATGGATGAGGGAAATGAAAATCTTAATATATTCCTACTATTAGGGAAAAATGAGGTTTATAGATTTATATAATATAGTGAGGTTCATGTCTCATTAGAGATTGTATTTTCAGTGAGGCATATATCATGGAAATCCTTAGCTATTTTCATGACTGTGAAATAATTAAAATTAAGGGGATGAAATTTTTTTAAGGGGGGATATAACACCCAGGGTTTTAGGAAATATTTTATTTCATTAAACAACATTTCATTAATTTTAAAAATGTTTCCTATTATTTCACAATAATTAATCTTGGGAATAAAATAAGTTATACTAGATGTTATTTAAACTAACAACATAATATTCAATCATAATAGAATATCACAATAATATTATATGAAAATAAGTATATCATTCCACATATGCTAATATAAAATGTTTTATTAAATCCATTAAAATTGTGTAAATTAAAATTTGACAATAAAAATAAAATAATTAAATCTTTACCATAAGTAAATCCTCATGATTCTCCATTAAGCATCACTATTACTTGAATTAAACCATCAATTATAAATAAAAATATACAAGGAGAAATAATATTATGACGTAAAAAATGAAAATTATTTGAATGAGACGTGTTATTTAATAGGCATGAATGGAATGGATTTATAGGGAGTAATTGTGGTGGTATAGTATTTATAAAGGGAAATATGGTTGTTGGAGATAGAGTGATTGGAAATATGGTTGTTGGAAGTATGATCATAGGATATACATGTGTCTGATAGGTATATTGAAGTTGTCTTTGGTTATTTAAAATTTTAAAATAATATAATTCACAAATAATAGATAATTAAATAAAAATATAATATTTAATTAAAATATTTATTTATAAATATAATTTTTTGTGTCTTATTTTATTAATAATAATGAATTATATAATTTATTTATATGAAAAAAATATTTTAATATAAATGGATTGATACGATTATATTTTTTATAATAGAAAAAATTAATTTCATTGTTATTTGGGGAATATTATTAAATATTAGTGTGATATTTTTTGAAGTACATTTCTATATAGTTTTTAATTAATCTATAATAAATGATTAATTAAAAAAATTATCGAATATATATAAAATAATATTAATTAACATCTATCGAATATATTTTACTAGGAAATTAATAAGAATAAATTACTTTTGATCTAAAAATATATATTCTCTATAAAACTATTAAGTGTTATACGCGGTAATATTAAAATTAATTTTTATCAACTCCAGAAATTGTGGATAAAAAAATTATTTTTCATATTTTTAATCATTTTATCAAAAAACATTAATATGATCACTTTAATTTTTAACATAAAAATATGTTACCAAAGAAAATATGAGTTACCACTGTAAAATAATTATTTTTCAATGATTTTTTTACAATTATTGTGTAATTTTAATATAAATAAATTAAATTTATATCTTATTTATTACTCTAATAATATTTTTGAACATATAAAAAATATTTTAACACTATTAATTATTAATTGATGAGAAGTAAGAATATGAACAATTAATATATAAATAGTCATTTTACCACAATTTTTTTTCTATATATCTTATGTTATTATTTAAATGGTGATATGATTATATTTAGAATATTATATATATTAAATTGAGATAAAATTATTATTCATCACATCAAAAAAAATTAGGGAGTTTTATATATTATTTTTAATAAAATAATAATTATCATCGTATATATTTATTCATAGTTAATAGGGGTAGAAAGTACTAACTTAATGTGGATCAAATTTTACTAATTTAACTTCAAACTTTTAGCTTATATAATACCATGATTGGGTTTTAAATTCATCAATACATGTATCACTAAACTTTCCCCACATACTCTTAAGTTGTTTTATCTTTACCATTCAAATGACTTTAGTTTCCAAGGAAATGTTGACCATTTTCACCTATAAAATGAGATCACTTACACTAACATAAAGCCACAATTTTCCTTCAAATTTATTTAGAAACCCTACCCATTTACCAATAATATATCTTTATTTAATTTTTTCAGGCCTTGGTTACAAGAAAGTGTCCTAAATCCATGTATAAGAAGTATTTCAATGTAAGATTCTTGTCCCCAACATGAGTATTATCCACTCCCTAACCTTTTCGTCTATATCATTCCCCTATTAATATATTATAAAACAAAAATATAATATAATAAAATTAATTATTATATTAAAATTTTATTATATAAATTTAATAAAAAAATTCTACATTCCTCTCAGACATTTTAAATAATTAAAATGTTCCTCATGTTTTATAAGGACTACCACCTCCATTAATAAAGTATTTTTTTCATAACTGCCTTTTATGGTTGATTATAAAATTGGATTTAATGAATGAAAAACATGTTTGGGAATTTATTAAGAATATTTAAAGGTATATTAGGCATAATAATTATAATAATAATAAGTTTTTATTGTAAATTTAACCTCTTAAAATGAGCATACCAAGAGGAAAAATGATTTCTTGTTACAACTAATTGTTTTTCATCTTACCTTAATCAAACACCAATTAAAAATTATAGTTTATATCATTAATAAAAAAATAAATAATATCATTTTGCTTATGTAATTATGATATTATAATTAATTCTCTTCCGTACTCATCCATTAGTTATATCAAATTCTTATTAGGGTGGTTTTAACAACATATATGTATGGTGGTATAACTTTTTATCATGGATGGTTATGGAAACATTATTACTGGTATAATATGATATTAATATGTAAATAATGTATTTTTTTGGTTTTGGAATGTTAATATTAATATTATAAACATTATTTGGAAACGAACTTTCATTCGTTAAAAATTATCGAAATAAACTCATCATTAATTCCATCATCATGAATCATTACTAAAACTCTCATGTAAGGAAATTAAAATTTTTGTAAATAATTATTGAAAAAAATTATATTACCTTTAATAATATAGTAAGGAGTAAATTTTTATCAAACGATGGGTATCTACATCAACATTATGATGAAATAACCATGTTTACTAACATCTGATGATCAAAAATAAATAATAACCAACTAATAAATTTAAAATAAATAATTTTAATTTAATATTAAAAATATAATAGATATTAACAATGTTCTGAAATAAGTTGATAAAATGGTTATGCATATTATATTTGAGGTTATTTAAATTTAATGGAAGTCAATAGTAATGATATGGGTTTTTTAATCTCAAATGAATTTTATTAATACATATTATATATTCACCAGTTGTTTTTTTTAAAGAGTGAATATAATAACATATGGATGTTCTTATCATAATTTTCTTACAATTAAATGTATTTACAAATACATCACAATTTCTCTTTTTTAAGGTCTTTTAATACTAGTGTTAATAAAGTCATAAGGGGTTTTCTTGACTCAGCTCATTTCCTTGAGTCATAATCATACCTTTTTTATTACCATCTTAAAATATTATTTTATTCTATGATATTAGGGTATTATATTGTATTTATTCTCTTTTTAGGGAATTTAAATTTCAAATCAAGGTCATCTTTTTTTGATGTATTTCTTATTTCATAAAAATATGATATCATTAAGAATAATTATCATCCTTTATAATGGATTTTACTCTTCTATGTCTGTAATATATATTTCCAAAAAAAATCATGTGTTATTTTTAAAGGAAAATATGTAAAATCTCTTATTATCATCAAACTTCTCTATACATCTTTTAAAAATAATGTTTTATTGTCTTTTTTTATGATATGGGTTTCAATAATTGTATTTTAAAATATTAATATGAGTTTTCATTTCTTGATCATATATTTTATATTCCAATGAACATTTATTGATTTAACCATTTTTTTCATTTCAAGTATCCATTATTGTGATTTATTAAAAAATGGGGTTTAAAAAAATCTTATTGCATTATTGAAAATGATTTTTCAATGTGTCTTTTAACTTCACCTATTTAAAAAAGTTAAGAAATGTTTTATAAAAACTATATTCATAGTTTCTATTCCAATTCCCTCCATATATCAAAAATATCTATCTCCTTTAGATTTATATTTCCTCAAATAACCTCTAAATTTTTCAATTAAATACTCCTTTTGGGTTATTTAATTTTGGTATCTTGTGATAAAAGTCTTCATTCCATTTTTATTTTATACCATTCCAAATGTTATTAAACCCATTTTGTTTTCATTTGTTCTTCATGAGATGATATATGTGTTATTTTATGTGTCACATATTTTTATTTTTGAATTTTATTTGATGAGTGGGGTTCTATATCACCCTCTAATATATTGGTTGAATTTTTATATTTAAATAGTTTAAAATGGTACATGGGTTATCATCCCTAACCCAAAAGGATACATATTTATTATCTTAATAACAATAGGTTACATTATTTTTATCCCTAAAATTCCTAGAGAATTTATTAATTATTTTTTAATAAATTTATTTTCCTTGATAGTTTGAGTTACACACAACAACAAGTTTTAATGAACTGTGAAATATTATATAAAAATTTTGTCATGACATATCTATTAAACATGGTAGTACAAAAAAATAAAAAAAATAAATATTAAATATAATTGTTTTATTATAATGAAAAAGTATTTTTTTAAATTTTACATAATGTTTAGTAAAGATTTTATATGTTTCAAAAATAAAGGTTCCTCAAAAAATGTTTTGAATTTATTTTTATTGGTGAATAATAATTGTAGTTTATTTCAATTTTTGAAAATTTATTGGTATAAATAAATTTTGTTTTTTATATCTATATTTTAATAATATCATTGAGTTTATTTTTTATTTTTTTCAAAAAATTTAATTTTTTGATGAATAGTGAAAATACTAATTCTTATTAAAAATTACATTTTCATTTAAACAATTTACAAGAAAATTTTTATTTTTATATCGATTTAAAATTTAAAAATTTTAAATTATATATTTATTAATACATTTCATTTCATTTGAATCAATTTCATGTTTAATTTTTATATTAAATTTTTTCATACATATTATGATTTTCTCTTTGGAAAAACACTTTTTCTTCAAATTTATGGGTTTAAATTTAAATTACATTTTTTTCACTTATGTGAATGGAATTTCAAAAAATGGATTCCATATTTGAAATAAGGATAATTTATATCCTATAATATGTTAAAATTATTATTTTTTCAATCATAAATGTAAAAATAGTCAAAATTAATTATCACGGTTAAGGTTAAAATGGTTTTTCCATGGGTTAAACGAAACATATGTGGGTTAAAACGGCCTAAAAACATATAGGATTATTATTTTATGGCCATATATGGAAATTATATAATTTAAGGTTTTATAGTGATCTATTTTCGGGCCTTTTGGCTATTTTAAAAATTGGTTACACCTTTTTATTTTAAACAATTCCATGTGGGATATCGTCCACTTATAAAAAGTCACCCACTATCAACTCTTATTAATACATCCAAAATCATTTATATTGAAAAATACCTAACAAAATAAATTAATTAATTCACTCCCCACATCCTATAGTGCCTATTTTTATTATTAAACCCTCCTAAGATGGATTTAGGTGTAAAACTAAAGGGGTTTTCCGAAGAAGAGATGTTATCTATAACCATGTGTTTTCATTTTATTTATTCATATAACCCATTAAAAGAATATTAATTCATGATGATATAAAAACATATGTATATCCGATATAATTATATTTTATTATGTTAATTTCAAGATCTACATATATCTCTTCTTACATCATGTGGGAAATGAAACAGTGGATCATGTCTTTAGAGGACTATCACCTCGTGAACTGATTTAAATCATTTTCCATCACCATCTCTCACAACTAGATATAATGGTGGGTTTTACATATATATATGATATTTATATATTAATAACACATATAAATTTATAATATCAAATATATCATCTTACTTTTCATTGTAAGGGAATATAATAATGTCACTCATGTGTACGGCTGACTATAGCCTCGTGAAGTGATGTTAATTTTTTTTTCACTTACGCTATACATAAAAGGTAATAAGGATATATTTAATGATTATATTTGATATATATTAAATAATAATTACTTTAAAAACGTGATATATTATTTACCATTATTTAATTTCATCGGTTGAGAAAATGGAAATGGTGTTCATGCGTACATACAGCTGATCGTCTCCATAGACGGTGTAATTCATTTTCTATCCTTGCCTTTTATGGATTAATATAAATACATATATAATTAATATATATATATATAATAGGTTTATAATGGAAAAAATTATATATATAATGGAAACATGATCAAAGTAAAATGGCCAAAAATACCAAACAAAAACAATACTTTGAAAAAAAACCAGTTATTACGTGAAACATTATTTTAACAAGGAATTGTTAATAAATGGGTAAAAATGTTCATAAAAAACTATATGGTATGATGTATATAAATATGGTTATTTAATATATTTATAATAAACCCATATTTATTGTACTTTATTTTTCTATGTGTAAGAAGGATTCCGGGACTTATGTTAAGGGATCTTTATCTCACTTTTATTTATGTGAGACACATGCCATATCCACCACTCATTTATATTTTTTGTGCTATATATAATAATCAAAATTGTATTTTATAAAAATAATTATTAAATTTTTGGGTATATACCATTCCATATAATTTTATTTCATTCATTGGGATTATGATTAAAAGGTTACCAAAGTGGTAAGGTTTTGATGTTACAATATTATTCTTTATCGTGGTTGTTTATGATTTTTCTTCTAATGATGAGATATTATGATATACCTATCAATAAAAATGTTAATTTTATTTTAATAATATTATTTCATTAAAATATTTGTTTAATATTCATTTTACACTCTTTATGGACTCTGTAGTTTAGAATGATGTTTTTAAAGAAAATCGAATTTATTTTTCTCTTTGGTTGAAAATCATTTTTCTTCCTATCCAAATTTTTTGAAAAGGTTTTCATGAATTTTTAAAATGACGGTTTAATGTCACATTCACCCATTATTGGATTTTTAGAAAAACAATTAAAATGAATCATTCATTTGCTTTCCAAAAAAAAGGTATTTTTATTTTTCTTACAAATATGTGAAAGGAACATTAATTTAACGTATACGGCTATTACAATCAAAAACATCAATCCACTAAATTTTTTGTATAATTCATGTTGTAATAATCACATAGAATATATATGTCAAGATTGAGTAGAAGTTTGTCTCAGTTCCATAATAAGAAGCAAAATCGATTTCCATGTGTCTTAATATATATTTAAAGCTATGTTATGGAGATCCATTAGAAATGTTTCACAATCTTGTGGTATTTTAGTGAGAACCTCCATCCATGAGTATGCTATAGATTTCATAAATTTCTTCAAAAAAAATTTATACATTAAAATTCATTTTTAGGGCCTTTTGGTAACTTTTTGGTATCATAAAATACACTGATATGGGGTATATACAAAACAATTGGGTCATATTACACTTTGCAAGATTCTATTTGACTTCTCATAGAGCCCAAATGGACTTATAGATCAAAATATATGTTCAATGGAAGATGGTAATTTTTCATAAATGAATTCGAGATTTCATTAATTTCACTCATAGGCCCTCTTTTTACATCTCATGCAAGTCCCTCCTTCATGATACACTAGTGTGACCAAAACATCATATAACTCCAACATGTGTGACCAACAACTCATGTAGGTTCAACCTGTGCAAGCCGACACCTTCATCATTATTACCATGCGTAGATCCAATATATATGAAGCACCTTCATGAAGGACTTATATAATGTGACCACTTAACCCATGGTCCCGTTATTTTATATATATAGGACCCATTAGGTCCCCATTATATATGACTAGAAGACCAGAAAACCAATTGAATCTCTGTTATACCTTGTGATTCACTTAAGTCCTCAAAAATCTCCAATTGTCTCTATAAGCCTCAAAAGAATAGTAAATTAATGATATTATAGATATAATAGTTCCTCTGATGTAAAAATCACAAAATACCTACACAAGGATCCACTTCCCCCTAGTTTAAAAATAATGGGTAAAGGTCCCTTCCAAGGCTCAGGACTTGCATGAGGATGTGAAATGTCACAGACTAGTTTTTTCTCCTAGGATATTCTTCATACAAGTTCAACATATTAATATTTGTGATAATGACCACGAAACTAACTTAAGAAATAGATGGTAAAGGTACATCCTAGTTTTCTTAGATATCACTTGGGATAAGCCAAATCCAGCTCACCCAGGTATCACTTCGGTGAGCCACCCTCCAATTATTCCAAGTATCAATAGGGAGAAGCTCCACCCAATCTCTCATTTCACATCTCTAATTATGGGTATCCACTCTATCTCAGTTCTTCATTTGAGTTGGACCAAGACAAGACCTCATTTGAATCCTCAATACTGGCATGATCTTGAACTTGGGCACACTAGAATTCCCTCTCAATCATACATTCCAACATTAAATGAGGTACCATTTTCATCACACCTAATCAACAGGATCATTTAAATATTTTCAATCATAAATTACTACAGTAATGATTATCCAAGACATATAGATGTTATTTTATATATTCTTAGGTGGGGCTATAACATCTCTTGTATTGAAATAATCCATTGTAATTCATATCCCCTCCCTCTTCTACTCTTTAACCAGACATAAGGGGTGGAATTATTAGGGAATCCCTTCTATACTAATACCTTATTTATTCTAATTTTATATTTCCTTTATACAGACCATCCATCAACATACATTAACATTACATTATTTTTTCTAAATACTTATTACATTACACAAATCAATGCCCAAATACAATATTAGTTTAGTACCTTTGAAAACATGGAAACATAAACACTGGTACATAAGTGATATAAATGATATACCACAAATTTATTCATGAATATATCCCTTATTAGACATATCTTACATGGTACATGTCTTTTTAACTAGGGAAAGGAAACACAAAAATGGGTGAGCTCAGATGCTCAGTAAGGTTAAATAAGGGAGATATATAAGAATAAACATGAGTATAATGGTATGACAAAAAAATCATAATATTATTATATCATTCCACATATATCAAATATCATAAATATGAATCCTGTAATTAGATTGGTAGTTCATAAGACATGAATCATAAGGGAATCAAGAGCATAATCCTTGAAATCATAACATTAGAATAAGAAATGGAATTTTAGAAGATGTATAGAGATATAAAATTATTTCCATAGTAGTCAAGGAATTGATTCCATGTCCATATTAGTGGAATGGGTTTACTCCCCATTACATCTATTTCTATCTCATGAGATTTTATCCTTTACCAATTCATTTGAGGGACACATATGTCCCAACAATCACATAATGAAATCGAACATATGTCAACCACTAGATTATCAAGATTAATCATATTATAACCCATGAAATAAAATGGTAATGATAAAAATGTTATCATTTCATATCCTATGGAAAGTATAAAATTTTCATAATCATTTAATCAAATAATTACCCATGAAAATAATTATGTTTTATAAGCATATAACTCATGAATGAGAAATGGGTTTCAAAAACATCATGCACTAAAAACATAAACCATTTATATAAAAAATATGAATATAACCTGTGGATAATTTCATAGAGATGAATGAGTTACACCAATGGATTTCAACTTAACTGTAAAATAATTTAGAAAAATATTTTAAAAACATATCTTGAGGAAAATTTCCTTCATGATTTGAAAAATTGTTTTAACAACATAAAACAATTTAAAATCCTTTTTATTTGAAAATAGATTTTGAAGAAATATTAAGGAAGATTTGAAAAAAATAAAATATTTTCAAAATAATTTTATGTTGAAAATTATATTAATAGATCAATTTAAAAACATTTTTTAGATTATTTTTGAAAATTATATTTTTTTAATAAGACATATTTCTGACCGAATAGAGAAATAGGGTCAAATTTTCATAAAAACACTATCTTAATTTGTCATTAGTGAAAAAGATCATAACAATGGTACAAATACATGAATATATCTTTAATAACCAGAGGATAATAATTTTCATGATTGTTCTTGTGATATAGATCAAAATATTTTATCCATGGAAGTATAATCATAAACAATCCGGACAAACGATGATATTATCATAATAAACTCTTACCACTTTGGTATATTTTAATAAAATGCCAAATGTAATTACATGAAATTAAATTAAGAATAAAATATCATGAGAAGAAGTATTTTAATGATATAACATGTCATATGGTATTATATACAACTTATATAAAATATTGGTGCATAACAAAACATGTGTCTCAAAGTAGGAAAATGGAGACAAAACTACCTTACTGATTTGGTAATTTTTGAACTGTAAAACCACATAAAATGGAGATCATAAAATGAATGTTAAAATAAAAATAAATTTTTGGTTAAAACTATATAATACATCCATGACCTATATATACACCACACAAAATATTCTAGTGGTGAATCAAGCATAAGTATCATAGAAATAACTGAAATACTATAAATCCCATTATTACTTGAGTATCTTTTGAATAAGGATATATATGAAAGAATAAAATAAATGGAAAATTTTTATACCCTTAAATAAATTTAATTCATGATATAAAAAGTCATAATTAAGTATACATACTACATAACCAGAATAAGTGGTGAATATAGAATGTATCTCACAGATATAAAAAGTGAGGTGAAATTATCAAACCTTAATTCTTGAATCTATTAATTCTTGTTAAAAACTACTATATAATGAATATATGTTTATTATATATCTATCATAGAACCATATTAATATATATAATACCATATATGATTTTCTTATGACCTTTTATTAACCATTTATTTACAAATCCTTGCCAATGTCACGTTTTGGGTTGTAACTGCTTTTTCGCATGTGTTTTTATTTGTTATACATTTTATCCTAATAATTATATCATGAACCTTAATATAAATAGAATATATATTCAGTATATATTTATTTATAATAATCTATTAAATATTGAAATATAAAATTAAATACATCTTTTATTGAGACGGTAGGTCGTATGTATGCTTGAGTGTTGCATACATTTTCTTATCATATTGAAATAATTGATGTAAATGATACATATATTATAATAAGTAGAATAATTAAGTCATATATATCATATTAGTTCAATAAATCCATCCTTAATACATTCCATTTAATGTGTGAGTGAATCAAATCATTTTTAGGAGACGATAGTCCACACGTCCACAAACGAAGTTGTTGTATTTCCAAAAAAAATTGAAATATTGAAGGTATGTGTTATATAATAACTCAAATAGAATAAATAAATCATAAATATAATATATAACATATTAAAACTTAAATTCAATAATTATTTCCAACCATGAAATGTATAAATGGTAGAACAATTGACGTTGGTTCACAATGCGGTAGTCTTTAGTAAACAATAATTATGATTGTGTATCCCATTTGATGAATGTGTGTGTGAGTGTAGGTATAACCCAAATTATAAAAAAATATCATTATATTTTTGTTAATTTGGTTATTATATCTTCATGGTATTATAATAATTTATGGGATGAAAAAAAAGATATAAAACTAAAGATCATGTGGGAGGGTGTTACCTCTTATTTGGAAAACTCCTTTAGGTTTTCACCAAAAGAATTATTTTGGTTGGATTTATGCCAAAAGTGAGGCTTCTAGGATGAGGTTATGAAATTTGGGAGTATATTTTTTTAAAATTTATTCCAGACCAAATTTATTTAGAGTTGTGAATAATTTATGGGGTTGAGTTCCCTTTTATAGTGCAGGAGTTTCATTCTTGTAAATATAAAACATTAATCACTGTTGAGGGGTCTCCCTTAATTATGTGTCTCCAATAATTTTCTAGAATTTATAAACTAGGGAAATTTGTCAAAATATTTCTATAAATTTTATTTTGGGCATGTCTCTAGGTTATTTGACCCAAAAAAATTAATGTTTAACCATTAACTGAACACATTTTTACTATAATCACTGTAATTAATTTCAATTACTTTCATTAATGTTTTGGTTCAAAAAAAATTACCTTATTAGATATTAAATTTTTTTATTATTCCAAATATAGAATACAATTTTAAAAATTATAATAATATATGTGGTAGAAATTAATTTAAAATTGATCCTGAAGATGTGTCGTGACAATAGTATTTTTAAGAGAGAATATATTGATTCTTATATTCAATTTCAATGTGAAATTTGATCCAATGAAATAAATTGATTTATTTTATGTAAAATTTAACTAATTCAAATATAAAACCAAATTAAAATATAATTTAACAGTATAAATAAATTATATAGAAAATCGGTTTAGAATTAGAATTCAGTATTTTTCACAATTCATCCAAAAAATGATGTTTTTCAAATAAAATCCCAAAAAATCACCATAAGATAAATTCAACATTATGAATTAAAATTTTAAATTTTTATTATAAAATTAAATTTATATATATATATATATAAGTGTCTAAAAATAATTTATTATTTTTTTATAGGAGTAAATAAAAATAAGTTCATTTGAGAAAATAGTATTTTCAATCATATAAATACTTTACCAAATATTATATGTTTTAGTAATAATATGTTTTATTTATATAAAAACAATATAAATAATATTTAAAAATTAATTATTACTTATCAAATTACTAAGACTAATGTCTATATTATAAGTACCTCATTTTAATAATAATAATAATAAAATATTGTTTTGTAGAAACTCAATGTGGCCTATAATGCATGTCAAGATGGTATTGCGTGTAGAATAAGATTATATTAGTGTATCATATATCGAAAGTATGACTTTGTGTAGCATGAAATAAAGGTCATCAAAGAAACTTAATTTATTAAAAAAAGATTTATAAAAACTTTGGGGGAGGGGGTATATTATTCCCCCTTAAAATGAATTTCACCCATAAAATTCCCTATTCTGATAAAAACAAATGAGGATAATTTTCCCTCATAATATCTTCATTTTTTCATGTAGATTACTATAACTATAGATTTCTCCAAAACAACATTTACCAGGTGAGTGGTCTTATTTTCTAAAAAAATCTTTATATGATCCCTAATTTTAACTGATTGTTTCCAAAAAAGATCTGTCTCCAATGGTATGACCACTGAGTTTAGTTCATGTGAAGGGTCAGGTATGTACTTCCTCATGGGAGATACATGGAACCCATCCTGGTATTGAGAAAGAGTTGAAGGAAGATAAAATAGTTATGCAACCATCCTGATATGATCAAGTATTAAAACGAATCGATATACCTAGGGATTAGTTTCCCTTCGTTCTTGAATCTCATAACCTTATTCCAAAGAGATATTTTTAGAAACAACTTTATGCCAACATCAAATTCTTGATCATTCTAATGGTAATAATCATAAATTTTCTTCAAAATTTATCTTTTTTGATATGTTTTGGAATGGTTATTACCTTCTTAACCATTTATGCATTTATCTCTAGTTTCTATAACTTTATTTTTCTTATTTCATACCAGCACATTAGAGCTAAAAATTTCTTCCCAAATATTGATTCATAAGGATCCAGCTAAATGCTTGATTGAAATCATTTTTTTAAGAAAATTCAACTGGGGGAATGTGTTCATCCCAACCACCTTTGAAATCTAGAGAACAAGATCTCAACATATCCTTGAAGCTTTGAATTTTTTTTAGACTGACCATCTATATGAGCATGATAAGTTATGATGAAACTAAATTCTATATTAAGGAATTACTAAATACTTATCTATAAATTTGGGGTAAAACACATATCCTCATCAGACACAATAGAATGTGGTACTATATGAAAACATACCACATTCTTCATGTATATCCTAGAAATATGATCCAGAGAGAAGAATCCTTTGATAACAATGAATTGTGATGACTTAGTTAGGGGATCAACTACAACCCATATATCACTTTTCCATTTTCATTTTTTGGGGAGTTTAATGATAAAATAAATAGTTATTTTCTCTCATTTCCATTCTAGTATGATTAATGGATACAAAATAGCTGTATAATTTTATCTTTAATCCTCAAATTTCTGGCATAACAATCACTAACATACAAGCTCTGTGATATCTCTCTTCATTCCATCCCACAATAAGTATTCTTTCAAGTCTCTATATATATGCGTACTTCCAGGATGAATAAATAATGATGAACATTGATCTCCCTCTAATATCTCATTATTTACACCTGGTATGAACAGAAAACATACTCATTTCTTAAACCTTATTAATACATCATGTTCAAGGTTAAACATAGAAAAAATTATAACCTTATTCTATAGTTCTATATCTTCCTTTTGGGCCTCTTTAGTCTTCACATGGATAGAGGGTTGAACATTAAATTGATCAAAATTATATTTTTCCCCTTACTTCAGAATTTACATATCCATCCTTTCCAAGTCAATAAAAAATGGATCTTTTTAAATCCTAAATATGGATAATATATCATGATCCTCTCAAATCAGAGCATCTTCTACCTTGCTCACTTTCCCATGGTGGTAATGTATTTATAAGTCATAATCCTTAATAAACACTAACTGTCTTCTCTAGTTCATATTCAACTCATTCTACATGAATATATATGTAAAATTTTATGATCTTAATATATATTAAACTTTTCTAAAAAAAGATAATGCCTCTTTATCTTTAATGTAAAAATTACCACAACTAACTCCCAATTAGGAGTTGGATAATTTTTTCTCATGAAACTCTAATTTCTATGAGGTATAGGCTATAAAAAGGTTATTCTACATGATACTACATCTTAATCCCTCATTAGATGAAATCCTATAGATTATTAACCCTCCTCTAATATTGTTTAAAATAAAAAAAATGTGCACTGACTAGCCTTCTTTTCTATTCCTTGAACTTTTCCTCACATTCAACAGTCTGGTTCAACTTGGAACCCGTATGAGTAAACTTTTTTGGAGGATAATATAGTCATTAAAAATTATCCAAAAACCATTTTTAATATCCATATAATACAATAAAACTTAAAAAATTTGTCACACAAGTTGGTCTGGTCCATTATTCAATAGCCTTCATCTTTGATGGATCTAAAATTATACCCTATCTTGAGATTATATGATCTACAAATGAAATTTTTTTCATCCAAAATTCAAAATTTGTTAATTTATCATATAGTTTATCCTTAATTAGGTTCTTTATTACAATTATCAATTGGTCATCATGTTATTCCATTCTCATTGAAAAGATAATAATATTATCTATAATTACTAGAAAAAATGGATTGCGGAAATATCTAACGACTCTATTCATGAAATACATGATGATAGTAGGGGGATTATGAAGATAAAAATGAATCGTTATATATTCATAGTGTTCATACCTTATACAGAATCTAATCTTTCATATATCCTCCTTCTTAGTCCTTATCTGATGATATCTAGAATGAAGGTCAATCATGGAAAATTATTGAGCTCTGCACAGTTGATCTATCTAGTCATTAGTACGGGGAAGAGGATAATTGTTCATTATTTTTAAATATTTCAACTCTCAGTAATCAATATCTAATATCATTGATCAAAATTAATTTTACAAAAAAAGAATAGGTGAACCACAGTTTGACATGATTGGATGAATGAATCCCTTATCAAGTATTTCATGGAGTTTCTTCTTCAAATCCTACAACTCAGTTAGGTCCATTCAATATGGATTCTTTGAAATTTTTGTGGGACCTAGTAAGAGTTTTATCAAGAAATCAACATCAGTATTTTTGGGAATTATAGCTAAATCATCTAGAAATACATCCAAAAATTCCCATAAAATATTCATATCATAAATGTAGAGTTTTTACCAAGCCATTTGAGATAATCACGCCTTCTAAATTGGAATTAAGACCCATGCACTAGATATAATCTCTGTAAGATGCTCATATTATTGTCACATTGATAGATGATCATAGTTTTGTTTAAAATATCAAATCTAGTATCCATTACTCAACAATTGATGTTGGATTTATAATTATAAATCAAATACATTCCTATGATGACATTAAATTCAACTAAAGAAATAATGACAATATTTACTAGAAGAACATTCCCACAAAAATCAATGAGAGAGGAATCATACACTTGAGATGCAGTAATCAAACCACTAGCGGTTTTTGATGATAATTCAAAATATAATAATTTTTTATGATCTTAATACCCTTTTCAAACTCTTTATATATGAATGAGTGGGAATATAAAGAATCAAAGAAGGCATTTTTAGTTCTATAGTGTATGGTATGTGTACTTTTCACCACATTGGTATTTCACCCCTCATTGTAAATAGTGAATACTTGATATTTCCCTATGTCCCTTAGATTAAGTGGTTGTTTGTGTTAATCATCAATGTTAACCTTCTAGTATGGGAACTATTTATCATAATTCCCATTCTCCTTATACCGGTTGCACTAATGTGGGGGAGGTGTATTCTATACAGCTCTCTCTCCACTCCCATTGTTAGCTAACTTATTCCCATCACTGTTGTAATCAAATTCTTAATAAACTAAACATATACAGTTAAAATATTAATTAATATCCTTAATAGAATTTACTCCATGATTTTTCCTAAACCTAGAGAATAATGGAATGCTCATCATATTCTCTCTAGTGTTTTGATATTTTCCTATGAAGTACATCTTCCTTTTCTTATCAAAACCAAGATATCGACCGGTAACTCCATTTTCCATCTCAATCATGATTTTACAACACCCAATCTCCTTGTAGCTATTAATATCTATTATGTAAAACACTGGTCTGAGGCTTGTCTTTATGAAATTGAATATCCTATCAACATTACCTTCAATTTTGATGATAATTTCATAATCATACCTTGTAAGTCTTGTGAAATTATCCTCGTAGGTACCAACAAATTCATTATCCCATTGCTTTAACTCAAGGATTTATTTCTCCATTATTGTACATGGAATTTTAGAAAAGTAATTATTAAAAAATAAGTTCTTGAACTCATCCAAATCTATAGATTCAATTTAATATCATTGCCTAAAATTCTTGATTAGAGCCCAACACCGGTCCACTTCTCCTTCTAACTAATTTATAGTCAGAATGACTTCCTTGTGTTCTGAACACTGGGGAAAAAAGAATGTATTTTCAGTGTTATTGATACATTGTTTAGTATCAAGAGGACCATAATACCCACTGAAATAAGGTTGATGCTACCTCATGAAGGATTCAACATAATTTCTTCCCTCTAATTAACATTTGGAAGTCCTGCATGATTAATAGCTAGAGAATTTTTTGTAAGCATATCAACATGTTTTTTTATTATAGATCCCATATAATTATGATTCTTAGGAGAAAAATAATTGCATTTTCTATCACAATCGTCATTTATGTGGTTCCTTCATCTTCTACCAATTATCTAAAATCCAAAATCATAGATTAAGAAGAAATTATCATAGTGGGAAACCACATAATCATGAAAACCCACTTATATGGTGTCTAAATTATGACACATTATTTAATCTAGGATACCTCAGGTTTATCCTAGGTTATTCATACCAAACATTTGTATAAATAAATTAGGATATTTCATGAATTTTTTTAATTTCCAAATTATATCCCATGGGAGTTTCAAACTAGCTAAGTAGCAAGGCCAATTTTCATGGACCAGTTAATAAAAAACTATAGCTCAAAACATTTTTTTTTTGGTTTCTAACCAAGTGTATAGTTGTTCTATATACGCATCCACTTGTAGTATCTAGACAAGGATTTATTGTTAGAAAACCACTCACTCCATCCTTTACCAAAATTCCTAGATATGTTATAATACTTTTACTCATCCTTATACTTATACTGGGATATGTCCTTAGAGATCTCACTAAGGTTATATCATCCTAGTTTCCAAACCATAACTATAATTTTTCTATAAAAGAAACAATAGTATCCCTCTCTTAACATATAATATCATTGCATCGTTTTTTAGAAATAATTATACATTAAATAGATAGATTCCCAAAGACTGTATTTGTTTGATGCATTTCGAAACATGGAAACATAAACACTATTACATAAGTGAGCTACATTATATCCTACTATGATCTTCATGACTAGTACCCTTCTTAGACACTTAATAGACAATAAATATCTTCACAGCCTGGGATAAAGAAACTTAATAATGGGTGATCTCAGATGATTATTAAGGGTAAAGAATGGAGATATGTAAGCATAGAAATAATCATAAGGGTGTGATAATGTGATCATAAAATTAGAAGATCATACCCTTAATATCAAAGACTACAAACATGAATCGTCTAGTAAATATTAGAAGTTAATAAAACAAGAATAATAATGAAATATAGATTAATCAATGAAATCATAACATAGGAATAAGACATGTAATTGTGTAAGGCACATAAACTTATAAAATTATTTCTATTGTAGTCAATGCATCACTACTAAGGACATATGGGTGGAATGGGTTCACTCCTATAATTGTCTTAGTAGTCAAGGTTCACTCCAAATACCATCCTTGTAGACATATTGTAAAACTAATCCTATTTCACTCCCTATTCTAGCTATGTATATATCATGAGTTATAAAACCTTACCCAATATATTGGAGAGAGATTTAGGATCAACTCAACTTAAAATTAAATCATATATATGTGTGCCACTACATAATAAATATCCATCATATAAAAACCCATGAAATGAAATGGGTATAATAAAAATTTTATCATATAGTAACATATGAAAAAGATGTAGGTTTCATAATTGTTTCATTAAATCCTAACCTGTGAAAAGAATCGGGTTTCATAAGCATATAACCCTTAAAAGGGAAATGGGTTTCATACATATCATTACATTAAAACACCAACCATTCAGAGAAATAATAGGAATGGAACATTTGGATCATTTCCCAAAAAAGGTATGAGTAACACCAATACGTGTCACTATTTCTGGAAAATAATTTGGAATGATATTTTAAAAATATTTCCAAAGGAAAATATTCATTCTTCTTTTAATAACTCTTTTTAAAACATGAAATATTTTTGAAAAATATTTTCTTCAAAATTTATTTTAAAACTAATAATTGAATCTTTCCAAACAAATAAAACATTTTTAAAATCATTTTTACTTTAAAATTATCATAAGATATCATTTCGAAAACATTTTTTACAACATTTTTAAAAACATTATTTTTTGAATAAAATATATTTTCATCCCAAGAGAGAAATAGGGTCATTTTTTCATAAAAACGTTTTTAATTATATGAAGTATCAAAGAGTGGAAAAATAATACCAATAAATGAATATATCATGAATACATATATTATAATATAATTCATTATTTTTATTGATATATGGATCATAATATTTCTTCAAAGGAATTATAATCATAAACAATCCAGATAAACCATAAGATTGTTGAAACAAAAGCCTACAACTTTGGTGACTTTGAATCAAAATCCACATGTTATAAAATAAATTTTCATGATGCATAAAATTTCATAAAAATTATTATATTACTGATATAACATGTCATGTTTTATTATATACCCCTTTTGAAAGAATATAGGATCATAAAAAAACATGTGTCATAAATAAGGCAAATTGAGACAAAAATATGTAACTGATTTGGTAACTTTTGAATAGAAAAAACTCCATAAAATAGAGATCATAAAATGGGTATGAAAATAAAAAAAAATTAATTATAAAAAACATATAATAAATTCATGGGTATTATATACACCACACAAATGGAACGAGTGGGGAATAGGGCATAAGTCTCAGAAAAATAAAAGTGAGACTAGAAATCCTATTACTACTCAAGTATCATTTGAATCTTGATACCCATGAAATAATAACAAAAATTGAAAATTTTAGTTTAGTTAAATAAATTTAATTTGTGATAAAACTTTTTATATTTCAGTAGACACACCACCCAATATAAATAAGTGTTGAATATGTCACGTATCTCATTAATATAAAACGTGAGATGAAATTCCCTTACATTATGTCTTGACTCTTTTAGTACACATTAAAAAATTATATATAATAACTATTTTTTTATTATTCATCTAAAACATAGCCATATTCATTTATATAATACCATATATTGTTTTTTATGACCTTCTATTACCAGTTTATTAACAATTACGCGTTAACATTATGTTTGAGGTAGTAACCGCTTTGTTTTCAAATTTTCTTTTATTTGTTATATTCTTGGTCATCATACTTATATTATGATATAAATAATTTAAACCATGATATAAATATCACATATAATCATTGTATATGTATTTATTATAATCAATAAAATATATAAATAGATAATGAAATACACAGTTCATGGAGACGGTATGTCATACATAAACTTGAACGTTGTTTTCATTTTCTTTTCAGATTGAAAGAAAAAAGTAAATGATTCATATATTATAATTATAGTTTAATTATTATGTAATATATATCGTATAAGTTCAATAAACACATCCTTATTACGTTCTAGGTAATTTGTGAATCAATCACATCACTTTCAGGAGGTGGTAGTCCACAAATCCAAAAACGAAGTTACCGTATTTCCACAAAAATGAATGAAAGAATGAATGTGTTATTTAATAATTATATAATAATAAATAAATAATATATATAATATATATCATCTTAAAACCTAAATTTAATCATTATTTTTATCCTTTAAGTGTTTTAATGGATGAACGAGCATCATCGGTTCGCGAGGTGGTAGTTCATCGTACACATGAACGATGATTGTGTATCCAATTTGATGGAGGTGTGTGTGCGTTTAGGTCAAACACATAGTATAAAAACATATCATTATATGTAGGATACTAATTTTACTATATAATAAGTTAATAATAATAATTTATGGGGTGAATAAATAACTAAAAGAGAAGACCTTATGCAAGGTTGTTACCTATTCTTTGGGTAACTCCTTTTGGTTTTCACCAAAGGGATTCCTTGGTTATTTTTTACCCTTAATTAGGGATTCTATGATGAGGTTTAGGAATTTTGGTCTGTATATGGGAAGGTTTTTGATGTGAAAAAGATCTAGATATGTGTTCATATGTGAGGGTGGGGGTGATTTCACTTTTATAGTGGAGGAGGAGTGGCATTCTTGTAAATATAAAAATGTAAAAACTGATGACACGTCTCCCTTACATGATGTGTCTCAAACAATCATACACCTCTGATAAAATAGATTAATTGTTTAATATAAGCCTATCAATTTATTTTTTTAAATGTGTATAGTTTATTTGGCCCCTTAAACTAATGTTTATCCTTTAAGTAAACTCATTTTACATTGTTTATTGTAATTAATTTTAATTAATTTCTTTTTATTTTTTTCAAAAAATATTTTGACCTTATTATCTGTAAATTATTATTCTTATTAAAAATATGAATTTAAATTTTCCAATTTATAATAAAATAAGTGTCATAAATTAATCTAAAATTAATCCTAAAGACGTGTCAAGAGAGTCGGTTTTTTAAGAGCAAATGTTTAAAACTTTGAAATGCTTTTATAAGATTTTCAAATTGAACTTTTTTAAAATGACATAAATTGAATTAAATTTTGATAAATTAATCTAATTACACTTTTAAACCAGAATAAAATATAATTTATCAATATAAATACATAATATGAAAAAGATTTTTTTCAATTAAAATTCATTATTCTTTACTATTCATCCAAAAAATGATGCTTTCAGAAAAATTCAAAAAAATTTCCATAAGATAATTTTGTAATTATAAATTATATATTTTCGTATATTTTATAATATTAAATTTATAAATGACTATAATTTTAATTTTATTATTATTCATAGGAGGAGTTCATTTGAGAAAATAGTATTTTGAAACATATAAAGAATTTATAACAAAAATATTTTTTATTATAAATATGTTATATATATAAAAAACCTTTATAAATAATATTTAAAATATAGTTATTAATATTCATGTTACCATGTTTAATGGCTATTTTATAACTATGTCATTTAAATAATTTTAATAACCAAATATGTTTTTGTCGAAACTCAATGTTACGTGTAATATAAGCCAAGTCAATGTTGTGTGAATCGCAATATTATATTGGTGTAGCTTATAATTAAAGATTAAATAGGTGTATTATTAAATGATATATATCAAAGAATATTGATTTCTTCAAAAAAAAAATTCATAAAAACATGGGGTTTTATATCCTTCAATCTATACCATTTTCCTCATCCACCAGAATAAGAAATAAATTTTCTAGATTACCATATCTTCCACTTCCTCTTGTTTATCTTTCTGAGAATTACCTATTTGGACTAATATTTTTTTAGTATTCAGTTCATTATAATGATACAATATCCACCACTTTTGCCTCCTACTCAGTATAATCCCCAACAATGTCATCGCCCACTTAAAGGTCCATATTCTCTTTGAGATAAAGCTTCAATGGTTAATATTCCTGATGAATAGACACATGGCACACCTCTATAATTTTAATCCCCAAATGTATAGTAATCTATTAGATTTTATTATTTTAATTATAAGACATGTAGGAATCCTCCCTGTGGTTCAAGCACAATATATACCAACCACCATCACTCTTACTAGTCTATATTCCATATAAGATCATGCCGCCTACCTTTGAGGATATATTTCCTCCAGAACCGTGTCACTTTATTCTCATATGACTAAATTCATAGTGATTATCATTCATCATATGGATATATTCCCTTCAAAATCAACTCGAAAGGTCCACTTTAATATAATTCCATTAATATCCTTTTCTAGGTATCTGTTTCCTAGATTTACTTGTTATGTGATGTTAAACGGAATGGTTTGGTCCTTATCACATGACCATAAAAGGTATGATGTGTCCCATTAGGTGGCCCCATACAACATGGATTATGATTCCACTCATGAGGATATATATGAGGCCCCTATCATTGGACCAATATAACCATTGAAACAAATCTTCTCTACCAGGATGATGATAAATTATAGAGTTCACAATTGTGTGGCTTAAAACCATAATCACAATAAAAACATAACCAAGACAGAGAACATTTGATAAATATAGATTTTTTCCCATAAACACATGTCTATTAAGGATTGTTAATACATAATTTATACCATTTCTATATTTTTTGTTATTTTAAAAAGGATCCATGAATATGTCTTAAATTAGTAAGAGAGTCTTGTAGTGTGTAATAATCCCCCTAGGGTTTGATGAGCCCAAACTCCCATCATATTGACCAATGTGAGTTATTAATCATTTTTTGTCAAATTATCCAATAAACTCCCAACTTTTGAATGAATTCCTTGGATACCTCATATATATGAGATTTGATAGGTTTTTTTGATTCTATAAACAAACCCCATTAGAAACCAACACACCATAAAAATTGATGAAAAACAATAGAATTA
This sequence comes from Viscum album, assembly GCA_963277665.1. Taxonomy (NCBI): domain Eukaryota; kingdom Viridiplantae; phylum Streptophyta; class Magnoliopsida; order Santalales; family Viscaceae; genus Viscum; species Viscum album. The sequence goes on along the minus strand of OY728151.1, from coordinate 1,492,987,825 downwards.
ATGGATTTTCCATTTTTCATGACTACTCAATGATTTAAAGCTCCTTTTATAATTTTATAAGGTTTTTTTAAAATAAAATTATTTCATTAAAATTTGGAATGTTTTTTAGATTTCTAATAAATTATTTCAAATTGAAATGTTTGGATTCCTCAAGAAATGTCCTAAGTGATCTTTCAAAATCATTTTTCTAAGATAAAATCCTTTGATATTACTTAATATTTAAAAGGGATTTTATGCAATGATAACACCCAAGTAATTAATATATATTTTCTATGATTATGATTAAATTATATATATGAAACTTGTTCCTTTTCCAAGGGTTATTCTATAGTGAAATAATTAAATATTTATGAAACCCATTTCTTTTCGGTTGGTGATTCTATGATGAAATGTTTATGAAACACATTTTTTTCCTAGGTTCTGATATAATGAATATTTTATGATCTTTTGGAACCAATATGTGTCATTTTCATTATGTGATGGGTGGGACCTATATCTATCTTCAATGCATTAAGAAAATACAAATAACTCATGAGATATATATGTCCAGAATTGGAAGTGAACACAATTTAGTGAGGAATATTGTCCACTATGATAATCATGGGATTGAACCTTGACTACTAATTTGGTTTGTGTAGTGAACTCCTTCTACTATGAAGGTTTTCTAAATGAACCTCGACTACTAAGGAAACAATTTTCTATGCTTCTGCATATTCCACTATTCCACGTCATATTCCAATGTTATTATTTAATGGCCTATGTTCTTTGATTCACTAATGATTCATGTATTATAAACTACAAAGATTTATAACATGACTCCATTTTATGAACTCTGAATTTAATTTTATTGTTTTTAGTTTTTATTATCTTGTTCTTATACACTTATGATCATGTTATGTTGATATCTCACTTTTTTACCCTTATTGGGCATCTTAGATCTCCCTTCTTATGTTTCTTTTATCTAGGTTATAAAGAAAGGTATTACGTATTATATTTCTAATAAGGGTGTTAGTTATGAATAAATTAGTGTGAGATGATATTGTTCACTAAGGACTTACTTTTTTATGTATCCAAGATTCCATAGATGCTAGACCTATATGATTCTCTAATGGATCATTATTTTATGTAAGGAATTTTTATCTATTCAGATGTGATATATATGTATGAAAAGTGTGGGTCATTATATATTTTATTAGGGAAAGTTTTAGTTAACCTTTATAAAATATGAGGAGAAATCATTAGTAATAGTCTTGAGGATAAGTCTATGTATAGGAAAATTATGGCAACCCTACTCTTTATTAAACACTTAAACATGATTTATTACATAAAATTCTCTTGATACAACATATAATATCAAGAGGTATAGTGTCATTGGGTCTTAGAATCATTCAATAAAAACATAAAATATGAAATAAAACATCTTTATTGGAAACTTCCTTTACATGACCACTACATTCCCTTGTACTTAGCATTGCATGGGATAACCTGAAAGCATTCATAAGAAAAGGGTGATCTATAAATCCTAATAAGGGAATAAACATGGAATAACATGAGGAATAAAATAAATTTTAGACAATATTAATATCAATTGAGCACAATAGAAACATGAACCTAAAGTAATGATAAATCATGATAATCATAACATTGAGATGTGGAAGCAACATTTGACATGATATTTGCATGAGCCAAGCCCCATTGCACATGGAGCATGAGTAAACCATCACCGCACATGAAGAATGAGTAAAAACTCATTGCACTTGAATTGGAATGAGTCAACACTCATTTCACATGATTTATCATGATAGTATAACTTACCCAATGCATCGGATCACTATTAGGGCACACCATTCTTAAACATTTCATTTCATATATAAGTGTGTCATAAGATCATACAACATGGATTCGTAAAAACATCATAATTTATTCCAAGATTAAAAAATTTTGAATTAAAACATGAATCGCTTCCATCAATAAGTAAATGTTCATAAAGTTTAATACCATTGATAGAGAAATGAGCATAGTATTCACTACACAATGATTTTGTCTTGGAAAATTGCGGTGCAATTTCACCAGCATAACATCGTGACATAAGACTTCATAAAGTGGTTGATGAGTGATAAATGGGTGTCTATTAATATATACATGAAATTGATAGTAATGGGGTAATATAGATACATGTACCACCATAGGTACTGGAATTTGGATTCATAATACAAAATAATTGCTTGAATGTAAATGAGGAGAGAGAGATACCTTACAGAATTTCGGCATGGTAACTGGTGTACATGAGAGGCACTAATGAGATATAAATGGGTCTATCATCCTTAAAAAATAAATAGAATAGTATAGAGGAGGTGATAAATCATACCCCAACATTTATAATGAAAATTAAAAGGTCATAACAATATTAAGAAACATGGATAAAATGAGAAAGGAAGGAATCCCTTATTTGGATGTGTGATCCCAAAGGCATGGGAGGGGCTTGAGAGATGATTATTGGGAGCTTGGGGAACCATGGGAGGATTATAGAGAGAATAGGTTAGAGTTTTGACGAACTCCAAGGGATTTGAGTGAATTGGAAGTGGGATCTTTGGTGGGGTCATATAGGAAATGAGAAGGAATTTTTTATTATTTAGGTTTGGGACACCTCACATTAAACTAAACTAAACCACAAACCCACCCATGGTATTTGCACATGTTTTTTGAAAAAGGGGAATGGAAAAAATATTTTATAATTCCAATGGCCGAACATCTTAAAATAATAGGGTTGCTTCTGGGGAGGTGAGTCCCACTCTCAAGGAAAACAATTTCAAAAGATAAAATGTTTTATAAGTCATGGAGGTTCCACTAAGGCATCAGAAAATTAATCAAACAAATATAAAATCACATTATATTAACTATATAACATATATTGTCTGAAAATATCATTTATAATATTTTATTACATCACTATTGGGTTATTATGATGTTATAAAACACATTATATATTTAAACGGTATTTAATTTTTACCGAAAAATTTGAATTTCTCTGAAAATTATGAAAAATTCAAAATTGGATAATTTCAACATCCTGATTCCAAAAATAATATTCATTTTATCTAAATAATTTTTTAAATATGTTATTTTTTTACTTTTGAAATTAAAAACTGATATTTATCGAAAATTCAAGGGTTTTGACAAAAAACAGCTTTCAACCATTAATAAAAATTACAATTGAACCCATAAAATTATATGATAATTTATTTCTAATAAAACATAATTTAAATAATTAATAATATTTTATAAAATTATTATTTAATTCTAAAATCCATTAATTAATCAAAATAGATTTCTTAGTTGAATATAAACCAAAAATACAACTTGCACTTTAAAAACTATTTACAAAGTAAAAATAATAAAATGAATGTATATTAATTATTATATACAAAAATAATGCACATATTAATAGTGCTAAGGTTTTGTTACATAAGCCCTTATGAAACACATATAAGACTGAAGGGTGAGGTTTGTGATGGTGATAGACTCTTGGGGTGGAACGGATAACATCGCTCGAGTGATAATCTCTATCAACTTCCACTTCTCCCGTAGGCAGTTCCATTAAATCTTAACGTGTTGAAGATAATTTTTGGCTTGGTCAAGAGAGAATCCCAATGATTCCACCTCATTTCTGAGCTACAGAAATTGATCTTCATATGGATCAAGTCAACTGGATGAGGTCATCACAACCTTTGTCTGGTTAAATTGGATTTGTAAAATCCCTATATTTATAATAATCATGTGATCACTGTTCAACAGCTATATTAGTAACGGTCACAATTCCTAATGGTATTTTAAATATAATCCAAAATAATAAAACAAAATAAGTTAATATGTTTTATATATCCATAATAATAAATTTAAATAGATGAAGAGGAATTTTCATTAATGATATTTTAGGTCATTACAATCTTCCCCCCTTAAGAAATTTTTCCCTCGAAATTTCCTTTCCCACACTAAAACAGATTTGGGTAACTCTGCTTCATTACTTCCTCTGATTACCATGTCGGTTCTTCAAACTTGTGGTTTTGCCATAAGACATTGACAATAGGCATTTTATTATTTCATATAACTCTTTCTATAAGATTTAAGATCTTCACAGGTTGCTCCTAGTAAGAAAGATCATCCCTTAAATGTACGACATCATAAGAGAGTACTTGTGAAGGGTCTATTTTGTACTTACTTAAGAGGGATACATGAAAAACTCATGTACTTTGGACATGGTAGGTGGATGTGCTAGTCGATAGGCCACAACCCCGAAACAATCAAAAATATCGAAGGGGCCGATGTACCTGGGACTTAACATCCCTTTCATTCCAAACTTCATTACCTTATTCCTCTGAGATATTCATATAAATTCCATGTCTCTAACATTGAAGTCACGGTATCACCAATTTTTATCTACATAACTCTTCTATCGACTTTGGGATTCCCTGATATTTTACTAAATTGTTTTCACATTCTCCATCATTTCATCAACCATTTCAAGTCTTAGAAACTTAAGCTCACTGACTTCATCCCAACACACTAATGTTCTGCACCTTTTCCTATAAATGGATTCATATGGTGCCATTTGTATTCTTGAGTGGAAACTGTTGTTTTAGGATAATTCAACTAGAGGAAGATTCTAGTTCCATCCTACTTTTAAGTCAATAGAACATAATCTTAACATGTCTTCTAGTGTAAGAATAGTTTTCTCAGATTTTCCATCAGTTTGAGGATGATAGGCCGTATGGAAGTTCAGTTCAGTGCTAAGATCTTGTTGGAGACTTTTCCATAACATATAGGTGAACCTTGGATCATGATAAGATACAATAGATAGTTGTACTCCATTAATCCTTACAACTTGTTTGATGTAAATGTGTGCAATTTGATCTAATGAGAAGAACTCTGAGATTGCAATAAAGTGAACTGTCTTTATAAGATGATCCAAAATTACCCATAGAGCATCATTTCCTTTGGTTGTCCTTGGAAATATAGTTACAAAGTTCATGGTAATGTTTTCCCACTTCCATATTGGTATGGGCAGTGGTTTCATCATCCCCATAGACTTTTTCCTCTCAACCTTCACTTGCTAACATACCAGGAACTTTGATGTATATTTAACAATCTCTCCCTTTATATTGTCCCACCAAAAGATTTCTTAGAGATCTCGATACATCTCTGTCGTCACCATGTGAATAGAGAAGGTTGATCTATGTGCGTCATTCAGAATCTACTTCTTTATATCTGGATTGGATAGTACACATAATCATGACCCAAATCTCAAGATTCAATCCTTGTAAACCACAGACTCTAAGGATTTTTCATCTCTGATAGCTTCCACCCTTTTCAGAATTTCAACATCCTTTCTTTGAGCATCCTTTATTTTCTCCCTAAGGGATGGTTGAGAAATAATTTGAGAAATAATTGATGATGTTCCTTCCTTAATTATTCCCACGTCCATCCTCTATAAATCAAATAATATTCAATCCTTTTCAATTCTCATCATTCAAAAAGATGAATGATCCTTTCTACTTAGAGCATCTGCCACCTTGTTTTCCTTTTCGAGATGGTAGCAGATTGAGTAGTAATAATCCTTGATGAGTTATATCCATCTTCATTGGGGCATATTAAGATCTTTTTGTGCGAATATATATTTTATGATCTTTTGATTAGTATATATCTCACACTTCTCTCCATAGATATAACACCTCCAGATTTTCAATGAAAATATCACAACCGCCAACTCTAGATAATGTGTGGGATAGTTTTACTCATGGACTTTTAGCTGCATTGAGGTGTAGTCTATCACTTTATCATTCTACAACACACAACCCATTCCTTTTTCGAAGCGTCACTAAATACCACAAAAATATTTCCACTTGTGGGTAATGTGAGCACGGGCGCAGTGATAAGACTCCTTTTCAACTCCTTGAAGTTCTCTTCACATTTATCACTGCAAGAAAACTTTACCCCCATATGAGTTAGCTTTTAAGAGGGTTTTACAATCGTGAGAAATTTCTCACAAATCAGCGATAATATCCCGCCAACCCCAAGAATATATGGATATCAATTACCTATATTAGCCTCGGATACCCTTCAATTATCGCTATCTTGGAGGGAAAAACATATATACCATTACTTGTGATTATATTAACCAATAATGAGACTTCGTTCAACCATAAATCACACTTTTTGTACATTTCATAGAGCTTCTTTTTTCGCAAGGCCTCTAGTACAGATATTATATGCACCTCCTTGGTTTTGAAGTATATTAAAATATCATCCATAAAGACTACCAAAAATTTGTCGAGGTAATCTCTAAAGACTCTATTCCTCAATTCCATGATTATTTCTAGAGAATTTGTGAGTCTGAAAGGAATTACTCATAATTCATAGTGCCCTTATCTTGTACAAAAAGCAGTATTTGGGATATCTTCCTTCTTCACCCTTACTTGATGATATCTTGACCACAAATTTACGATGGATAAGGATTGTAATCCATGAAACTAATATAAAAATTCATCAATTTGTGGAAGAGGATACTTTTTCTTTATTTTTATTTTGTTAATCTCATGATAATCAATGCGAAGGCACATTGTCCCATCCTTCTTCTTGATGAAGAGGACCGGTGCAACCCAAGGTGAAGAACATGGGTGTATAAACCCTTTATCCATATTCTCTTATAGTTGTTTCTTTAGCTCATCAATCTCCACAACAACCATTCTATATGAATTCATGGATCTTGTAAACTCCCCAGGTATAAGGTCAATTGAGAATTCAACATCTCTTCTAGGAGGAAGACCGGGAAATTTCTCGGGAAACACATCAACGAATTCCATCACAATAGGAATGTCTTCAAGGATGGTTTCCCCCTTAGACTCAATCATATGAGCCAAATATTCTTTCTCATAGGGTAATAATATTCATGCTTGAGATGACAATTCTAAATAAGATTCATCCTCCTCGGTGAACTTGTATAGAATCGGGGTTCGATTCTTTACATGGAGAGTTATTTCCCTCTCACAGAAATTTATGTTGGATATATATAAGGAAATCCAATCCATGTCGGGAATTGAATCAAATTACATCAGAGGGAGTATGAAGAGGTTCAATAGGAATTTCAATCCACATATTATGATAGGGGAGGAGTTATATTCATGGGATGCAATGATTTCCCCATTTGTCGTACTCACTGACATCATTAGTTCCATGATTTGTTGTGGTTTTTGGGATTGTTCTAATAAACATTCATGATATAAAAGAATGTGTAGTACCATAATCAAAAAGTATATTCTCTATTATTGAAAAAATAACTAGCTTACTTTTCACTACTTCATTTTCGGGGTTCACTTTGGTGGTAGTGATGGGAAAATCTCACCGTTACTTCCCTTTAGGTTGTTGGTTGCCTTCGAAAATACTTGGCATAGAGAACTGATTTGAAAGGTTCCTTGGTTCTTTGTAGTTGTAGAAATGAACAACGTGTTGAGGTTCAGAGAGATTGTTCCTCTCCTTTGAAACAGCCGCATATTTTTCTTTCCGACAGTTAATGGTTAGGTTCCCCTCTCTTCCACACCTATATCATTTCTCCGTCACCCTCAAGCAATTTCTGGGGGTACTTCTTTTTGCACCTTTGGCGTGTGGGGTGCTATATTTTCAAAGAACCATTTTATTTATCCATCAGACCACTAGAATTGAAGTTCACCTTGCGATTATTATCCCCATGATAACCCCGAGATTCACCGATATCCATTTTAACTTTGAGGGCACATCAAACAATTTCCTCATAGATATCGAAGTCACGGATCGCTAGGGAATTCTATAGGATAGTTTTTAGCACACAAAAGAAGTGGTCAACCTTGTATTCAGGGGTAATGACAAAGCAGATACATATCATGCAATACTAGTGAAGTTTTCCTCATATGCACCGACGGATTAGTCATCATTTTAGGTGATGGTAATGAAGTCCATTTCCATCTTAAGTTAGTGGGTTCGCAGAAAATATTTATAAAAAAACTTTTTCTAGAAATTATTCCATTCCAATTCCTCAATCTCTTCATCAGGCTTCATATTTTGGATCAATGTCCACCATTGATCGGCTTCACCCTCCATATGACTAGAAACCGGGAGAACCTTCTCTTTTTCAGAACATTGAATGATGGATAAGATCTTTACAATGGAGTTGGTCCATTGTTCAGCGATTGAGGGGTTATATGATTCATTAAAAGTAGGAGGCATTGGTCTCATGAAGCTCTCGATAGTGACTAGTTATTTATTACGGGGGATGAATGTTCCTATTGATCCTTGTTTTAATTCAAATATTGAGTTAACTGAGAAAGTATCATGACAATGTTCATGATTCCCTCTCCCATTTGATTGGTCATCTCATTAGAATAGTCATCGCATTGATCTTCACATTAGTAGTTATCCTGAGTCCTCCTATTACCGGCCATTGGCTAGAATAAAAGGAATGTTATGGGTAACACATAAAGGGTAATCCAAAGACAACAATGGATTACTTATAAATAACGTTTATTTCCTTAACTTATGAATCTATAGGCTTCAATCTATGTTATCCATGATCTAATTTCTATCATATATTCTTAGGGGTATTTTTTAATTCCCTTAATAATGGTTCATACTTAGATTAGGAATTTAACAAAGCATATCCCCTGAGAGTGTCGTAACCAAGAGTGCAGCAAGGACCATAGTAATGTACCAGGATACCCCGAGTCTAGCCCAAAACTCTTTGTCGCAGTTTTCACTCCTAGGTACATCTGTGCCAGAGCTGCCTCTACCTGCTCGTATCCAGATAGGGATGAATTTTCTTGATAAACCACTTACTAAATAATCACCAAAACATAGGGATGTTTTTATTATACTTAGCCTGGTCTCTAAGGCTTCACTAGGGTTTTCTAATACTAATCCCAAAAATAAGTATACCTATTCTCTGATACCAACTATGTTAACCCTGCTCTTTATTACACACTTAAACATGATTTATTACATAAAATTCTCTTGATACAACATAAAAGATAGATAGTTCTAGTGTATTTGGGGATTATGATCATTAAATAACAACTTAAAATATAAAATACAACATATTTATATAAAACTTCCTTTATATGACCACTACATTCCCTCGTCCTTAGCACTGCATGGGATAACTTGAGGACATGTATAAGAAAAGGGTGAGCTATAAAGCCCAGTAAGGGAATAAACATGGAATAACATGAGGAATAAAATACATGTTATAAAATAGTAATATCAATGGAGAACAAGATAAAACTGAACATAATGAACCGATAAACATGATAATCTTAACATGAAGATTAGGCAACAAGATTTAACATGATATTAGCATGAGTCAAGGCTCATTGCACATGGAGCATGAGTAAACCCTCATTTCACTTGAAGAGTGAGTAAACCCTCGTTTCTCTTGAATTGTAATGAGTCAACACTCCTTGCACATTAGGTTTCATGATAATCTACTTTACCCAATGTATTGTAGTGCTATCAGGGCGCACCCTTCATAAACATTTCATTTCATGGATAAGACTGCCACATGATCATATAACATGGGTTCAAAAAGACATCATAATTTATTCCATGATTAAGCAATGTGGAATTTATACATGAAACTATTCCATCAATGTGTAAATGTGTATAAATTTGAATACCCTTGATAGAGAAATGGACAGGGTGTTCACTACACAATGATTTTGGCTTGGAAAATTGTGGTTCAATTTTGGCAGCATAACGGCATGACATAAAACTTCATAAAAATGGTTGATGAGAGATAAAGGGGTGTCTCATCATATTTACATGAAAGGGAAAGAAATAGGTTCATATATATACATTTCCAAACATAGGTACTGGAATTTGGATTCATAAAACAGAAGAATTGCTTGAATGTAAATGAGGAGAGAGAGATTCTTTACGGAATTTCACCATGGTAACAGGTGTACATGGGATGCACCGATGAGAGATAAAGGGGTTTATCATCCTTAAAACATAAATAGGATATTATAGGGGATGATTTAAATCATACACCAACATTTATAATTGAAACTAAAAGTGCATAACAATATTAATAATCTTGGATAAAATGAGAAAGGAATGAATCCCTTACATGGAAGTGTGATCCCAAAGGCTTGGGAGGGTCTTGAGAGAGGATTCTTGGGAGCTTGGGGTACCTTGGTAGGATTCTAGAGATGGGAGGGTTGATGTTTCACGAACTCAAAGGTCTTTAAGTGAAGAGGATGTGGGATCTTGGGTGGGTTTATATAGAAAAGGGGAACGAATTCATTGTTAGATAGGTTTGGGACACCTCAAATTAAACTAATCAAAAATAGAAACCATCCAATTGTTTTTTCCCATGGTTTTTTCCAAAGGGGAGTGGAAAAAAATAATTTATAAGTCCAATGGCCTAACTTCTTAAATTAACAGGGTTGTTTATGTGGAGTTGAGTCACACTCTCAAGGAAAACAATTTAAAAAGATAAAATGTTTTATAAGTCATGGAGGGTCCACTAAGGCATCATAAAATTAATCAAAAAAAATCTAAAATCGCATTATTTTAAGGATAAAAAGTATATTGTCCGAACAAATCATTTATAGCATTTTATTACATCATTATTGGTTCATTATGATGTCATAAAACATAATATATATTTAAATGGTATTTAATATTTACCCAATAATTTGACTCTCAAAAAATTATAAAAAATTCACCATTGGATAATTTTGACATCATTATTCCAAAAATAGTATTCATTTTATCTAAATAATTTTATAAATATTTTAATTTTTACTTTTAATATCAAAAATGACATTTACCAAAAATTCCGGGCTTTTGACAAAAACAGCTTTCAAACCTTCATAAAAATTACAATTGCATTCATAAAATTATACAATAATTTATATTTAATAGAAATTAATTTAATAATAATAATAATATTTTATTAAAAAATTATTTAATTAAAAATACATTATTTCATCAAAATATATTTCTTAGTTGAATATTAACTAAAAAAACTATTTTCACTTTAAAACCCATTTACAAAGTAACAATAATAAAAATAATGTATATTAATTATTATATTCAAAAATAATGCACATATTTGTAGTGATAAGGTCTTGTTACATAACCCATTATAACACCCACATAAGACCAAAGGGTATGGTCTGTGATGGTGACAGACTCTTGGGGTGGCTCGGATAACATCGCTTGATTGGTAATTTCTATCAACTTCCACTTATCCTGTAGGTGGTTTTGTTCATGCTTAACATGTTTAATCTCTGCTTCGTCTTGGTAAAAAGCAAATCCCAATGATGCCCCCTCCTTTCTTAGCTCTAACAAATGTTTTTCGTATGGAGTAAGTCTACTAGATGAGGGCATCGATTTCTTTGTTTGAGTAAATTTTATTTTTTAGAGCCCTATATTTATACTAATCATGTGATCACTGTTCAATGGCTATATTAGCAATGGCCACAATTCCTAAAAGTATTTAAAAAAAATACAAAATCATAAAACCAAATAACTGCATATGTTTTATATACCCATAATAACATATTTAAATAGATTAAGAGGAATTTTTATTAATGAATGTTTGGGTCGTTACAAAAATATTCTTGAATTTTTGTGATGAATAAAAGTATTGGTTTCTTGGAAATTATATCCCTATATAGATATTATAATTGGATGTGGATATAGAATATTTTTACGTAAAGGTAATAAGTATGAACATGGAACATTGAGCTGGACTCAATCATCACCTAGTGCACAACAACTGGCCTTACTACACACCAGGGTTGACTCTCCCAGGGGATATGCTTCAAAAATTCAAAAATTCTTTATGAACCATATTAACAGATTTTAATAATGAAAATTAAGGACCATGTTTAAGCCCATGTTATCATAGATTGGAATAATGGTGTCATGATTTAGACATCTTATAAATGATTTTTCATTATTATGTGGTTTCCCTATATGAATATTCATTCTCAAAAAATTCTTTTTAGTTTTAATTAATGACTAGAACCCAATGGAATCGTGTTAATGTTGAGTGAGATGGAAAATAAAATTAATTACCTCCTATGAAATAAAATATTATTGTATTCAGAATGAAAAATCTCATGGATTTTATCACACAACATTCTCAACTACTAAATCACACTGAGGTTACAAATCATAAATGGAGGGAAAAAATTCTATAGAGTCCTTTATAAGGAAACATCCACCTTACTTTAGTAGTTCCACTGAACAAATAATTTCAGAAAAATGGATAAGAACTATTTAAATATTTTTTCCATTTTCTTGTGTTTGGAACATGATAAAATCATTTAGGTTTCCTATCATTTAAAAGTTGAGGCATATCAATGGGGGGATATTTTCAATAATACGAGTCTACAAGATGAAACTTTCTACATAGAAAGGGATGAGTTTATGAACATAGATTTAAATAATAACATTCCTCACATTCATTGTATAAAAATAAAGAAGTAATTCCTTGATCTAAAATAGAAGGATGATGAATCTATTGGTGTCTAGGTTGAAAATTTTATAAGACGTGAAGGTGTGATTTTGGTATTATTTTACAACTTGAAAGTAAGGTTGATCGATTCTTCAGTGGATTACAATGAAGTATTCATAGGAATTTATCCATAAGGAACTCATGTATTTATGAAGAAAGTATTTTTTATCTAGGTGGAAATGGATATTGGAGTTACACATGAAACACGTAGTTTTGATAAGAAAAAAAAGATGTAATTCAAGGGAAACTTCAAAAACCATATATAAATTAATATGAGATTTCATTATTTTAGAAGTGTTGAAGTAAACATAGAGGAAATTGTATTAACTAAATTATTAAATGGTTTAAGTGTGTAATGGAAGTTAATTGAGTATCTGAATGTTGTAGATATGGGAACTAGTAAGATAATGATACAAATATAAATAAATCTCCATATAATGCACCCCCAACACTCTGGTGCTTCAAGTGAAAGAATTTTGGGAATTATGTGAGTTAGTTCCCTAATCCAAAGTAAAATTACTATAATATGACACAAAAACCTATGAAGAAGAAGGATAAAATGAAATCATATGCAATCACCAAAATAGATGTGAATCATGATAATTAAGGGAAAATTATCCTCTAATTTGGATTTCGGAACTTCTAGTTATAGTTTGAATGAATGAGACCAATTAAAATCTTATTGTTAATCCATTAGTGAAGTTTAAAGTGATTCTAAGAATTCATTTTCTCATTATACATGGATTCTGGAATAAAAAAATAATATATGATATTCTATAATTGAAAGGATAAAACCAATATTATAATGGAAATGGTTTTTCCAAATATAGAATAATATTTAAAGAATAAAGGGTGAAATATCTTTTGGAACCACATATTAATCAATGTAGGATTAACTTTTGAGTTCCATATATGATCACGGTTTTAGGATTTTAAGGATGATCATAAGTTAAATGACTTATAGACCCCTTTTTATGTCTTTTGTGTTGGGGTTTTACCAATATAAATAATATTTTGGTAAATATTTATGGTGATATAACCTTTTTTATTTTAATATGTTTAAGTGAAAAGGTTATTTTAGGAGGAATGCCTTTATATTTTTTAGACATAAGATTAAAGTTATTAATAACCATTAAGTTTTATATAATCTTTGATGTTGAGGTAATTATGGGTTATTTAAATATGGGGATGTTATAGGATTTATATTAATGTAGTTTTGAAAAAAATATAACATGTATACCAAGCAACAAAATATCACATATGAAAAGGTTGTGGGGCTTGAACCCAAAATATAAGGTTGGTAAGGGTATATCGCCTACCACTGGCCTATGTAATAGTGTATTTACAGCATGAAGATATAATGGAATATATTTTTGAGTATGTATCTTGATTATTATTATATCAGTATGTTAAGGTTTAGAGAAAAACATAAATGGGATATTACGAGCATTAACCATATCAGAATGGAAATGGGAAAAATCACCATGGATTTTGTTGTCAAACTCCCCAAAACCATTAAAGGAAAAAATGATGTATGAGTTGTATTTGATCACCTTACATAGTTAGTACACTTCATCACTATCATAGAATATTTATCTTTAGATCATCTGACCATGATATACATTAATTATGTGGTAAGGCTTCCTGGAGCACCACATTCTATTGTTTCTGGTCAGGATCCCAACATTATCTTGATGTTCTGGAGAAGTATTTAGTAGGATCTGGACTTGGGGTTTTGTTGTTGCATTATGTATAATCCTTATAGGAATGTTTAATATGAGAGAAAAATTCAAACCCAATAGGATAATTTTAGATCATGTTCAATATATTTCATAGGTGGTTGAGATCAACACCTTCCGTTGGTTGAGTTTTCATAAAATAAGAACATTCACCCAATAGTTAATATGGCTCCATATGAATAATTATATAAAAATAGGTAAATAAATCCAATTTACTAGGATTTTGTTAGTGAAATTAATATATTGGGACCCAAGTTGTCTGAATAAATGTTTTATAAGGCCATATCCATTCAGTAACAGTAAAGGGTACCACAAAGTCAACAAAAAAGTTGGGTAAATAATTATTGATGTGATCTGGAATTGGAAGTTAGGACAAGTAATTTATATGAATTCATATATGGTAGAGGGTAATTTTATTTGGAAAAGGTAAAACTAATCTCTATTTATAAATTTCCCTTTATAATTATTGATTGTATTGGGATGGTAGATTATCGATTGACACTTCCACCTAACCTCTCTAAAGTCTACAATATGTTCTATGTATCTCTGTTATGAAAGTGCATACCTTATATTTCAAATGTAATAATCTAAGAGGTTGTACTAATGGAAAATGAACTTTATTAGGATGACAAATAGGATAATAATATAGATTTTACAGGGAATGTGTTACTAAATAAAACCACTCACTGGCTTAATGTTTTATGGTGACACAACCAGCTTGAGGAAGCGATGTGGGAACCTAAGGATATAATGAGGAAAAATCATCCTCAAATATGTGTACTAAAGTAAAATAATTTCAAGTAATAAATTTATTTTAATACATTTATAATGTAACACCTTGATTTATAATGAAATATTATATTTGAATAAGTTTATCTTTCTCGGTAACTTATCTTGCATGCCACATTCATTTTTAACATACTGACAGTTACTATTAAGAAATATTACTATCAATTATCCATTAAACATAGAGGAATTAATAGGGAAAAAATTAAATATAATGTTTAATGGTTTTATATAAATAAAAAATATTGATAAAAAATAATTAATTTTCTTTAATGTCTATATATTTTTCAAAAATATTATTTTAAAAACATTATTATTTCTTATGAAAAAAACAATAAAAGAAAATTTTCCAATTATAGAAAATTTATTTTAATAAATAAATATAATTTTTCAAATATACATGTCAAAATTAACATTCCGTGAGGTTTTCATAATTTTCTAAAAATATTAATTTTTTGATGAATGGTAAAAAAAAATACGGATTATTATTAAAACCTACCATTTATTTTAATGTATTTAAAAACTGAATTTTATTTGGATATGGTTTTTAATGTATAATTAGTTAATTTTCAAATTTATTGACATAATTTAGGAAATTAGTATTAAATTTTTATATTAAAACATTCTATACATATGACGATTTTTTATTTGGAAATATTCTTTTTCATCATGTCTGTGAGTTTAATTATAATTTATAATTTTAAATATCTGAGAATGTGATTTTAAAAAAGGGATTATATATTTTTAATATGAATAATTAATATTATATAATAATATAAAAATATTTTTTATCAAAACTAATAGTAAAAAAATAAAATAAAAACCTTACCGTAATTAATGTTAAAACAGGGTTTCTAGGGTTTAAACTAAAAATATAACGGTTAAAAGGACCTAAAAACATATTCAATTCCTATTTTATGGTAATATTTTGAACATATATCATATTAGGCTCAATAATTATCCATTTTAGACCCTTTTCTATGTTAAAAATGAGGGTTCATTTTTTTATTTTCAAAATATCCTTGTGTGTCTTATACCCTAATTATAAAAAGCCACCCATTCTCCTATACTATTCACACTTATAAGTCCCTTTATGCATAAAATAACTAACCAAATACATTCTTTAACTCCATCACTACATCCTATAGTGATATTTTTAATAAACCCTCCTGTGAGGCTTTAGGTGTAAACCTAATGGGGTCTTCAGAAGAAAATGTATAATCCTTAACAATGTGTTTTCATTTTATTTATTCCTATAAATAAATTAAATATTGTTTAACAATGATGATATAAAAATATAATTTTATCCATTATAATTATATTTTATTATTTTTAGTTAATGGCGTATATATATCTCCTCTTCCATCAATTTGGAAATGAAACTGTTAATCGTCTCTACAATGGACTAAGGCCTCACGAACCAGTGTAATTTACTTTCCATCACCGCATCTCATGGATTGTTATAATGATATATTTTAAAAATTTATATTATATTTATGAGATAATTATACATTTTTAATTATAATATCACATATTCCTTGTTACATTCCATTCTGTGGGAATACGATTATATCACTCGTATGTATAGCAGACTACAGCCTCGGGAAGCGGTATGATTTGTATTTCACTTGCGATTTATGTGGAAGGTAATAAGGATATATTTAATTAATATATATGATATATAAATTACATAATAATTAATTTTTAAATTTTATATATTATTTACCTTTCTTTTGTTCTGCTTAAAGAAAAAATGGAAACTACATGCATGCATATGTACGGTCTACCGTTTCTATAAACTGTGTAATTAATTTTCTATCTATAAATTTTATAGATTACCATAGATAAATTTTTAATTAATATATATTTTATTTATATAATTTTTTAAATTATGTGTATTATGGAATCATGATCAATGTAAAAAGATCAAAAATACCTAATTAAAACATACTTGGAAAATGTAACAATTATTACCCGAAATGTGATTTTTACCAAGAATTGTAAAAAAATTGATAAAAGGTAATAATTTAATAATATATGTTATTATATATATAATTATTATTATATAATATATTTATATTAAGCATATATTTATTATACGCTATATTTTACTTTTTAAAAAGGAATTGGAGAGTTAAGGTAAGACATCTTCATCTCACTTTTATTTCCAATAGATGCAAGTCATATCCACCACTCATTTCTTTTGTGTGGTGTATATACTACCCACGATTTTTTTATGATATTTAATTTTAAATTTATCACTATTTCCAGGTCCATATATTTTTATTTCTTTCATGTGTATTATGATTCAACGGTTTCTAATGTGGTAAGGGTTTGTTGTTACAATATCATTCTTTATCAGGGTTGTTTATGATTATGATTACATTGATGCAATCTTATTATATAAATGTGAATAAACTAATGATTTTTCTTATACTATGGTTATTTAATTGAACTAATGTTCTTCCCATAATTTTCATCTCTTTATGTAAACAATATTTCAAAAATAATATTTTCAAGGACAATCAACATTATTACTCTCTTCAGTCGAAAATCATTTTTCTTCTAAGTCCATGTTTTATAAAAATTATTTAAATAATGGTTTAATAATATTTTCTAATTTATTTTTTATCAATGATAATATTTATAAAAAAATTTAAAGTATTCTTCCTTTTATTTTCAAAAAAAGGTACTTTTTGACTATTTATATAAAAATGTGAAAGGATTCCTTATTGTAATTTTTATTTCATGAATGATATGTCCCTATATCATGATTGGGAAATTATTTTAATACACATTTACATACTTTCAAAGATATATTCAATGAAATTTTTTTATTTTAAATTTCAGAGCTTTTTAGTTTTTTAATAAATAATTTTAAAGTAAAAAGGATATATTCCATATTAAATTTTTTAAGTGGTCCTTAAAAATCATTTTACATATAAGATGAAATCCTTTAATATTACTTAAGATTTACTAAAGATATTGTCCATTGATAAAATCATTATTCATTCTCTATATATTTTATGATTATGATGAAAACATGAATATGAAACTTCTTCTTTTTCAATGGGTTATTCTATGATGAAATTACTAAATGTTTCTAAAACCCATTTCTTTTCTATGGGTTATACTATGATGAAATTTGTATAAAAAACATTTATTTCCATGAATTATAATATGATAAATTTTTTATGGTCCTATGGAACACATTTTTATAATATTCATTATGTGATGGGTGTGACCTATATCTCCCTCCAATGGATTTCGTAAATATTGATATCTCTTGTGATAAATAGGATTGTACTAGGGATTGAACCTAGTTTAAAAGGGTACATTATCCATTATGAAAATTTTGGTAGTAAATCTTGACTAATATGATGGTCCAGGGAGTGCAATAATTCTATAATTATAGTTTTGTAAATTATCCTTGACTACTAAGGAAATAATTCTCTATGCTTATGTGTATGTCCAATTTTAATTTCTTATTATAATTGTATTATTCCATGGCTTATATTGTTTGATTAATTTGTGGTTAATGTATTATGAACTTCCATGATGTATTCCATGACTAAATATTATTATCTATGATATGTATATAATGGTTTTAAAATTTTATTCCCATTTATCATACCCTTATTCTAATTTTATGTTGATATCTCTATTCTTTATCATTACTAAGAATTTTTTCTTTCCCTTTGTTTGTTTCCTTTCCATGGGATATGAAGAAAGGCATTATGTTTGATATGTCTATGAAGAGTGATTATTATGATAAAATTAGTGGGGGAAGATATAGTTCACTTATGAATCATTTTTTAACATATTAAGGTTCCCAAAGGAACTAGGACTATATGATTATATTGTGGATTGTTATTTTATGCAATGAATGTTCATCTATTTATAAGTGATATCTATGATGAAAAGTGTGGGTCATTATATTCCCAAGTCCAAGAGTGTACATGAGTAGAATCCCAAGCCCAATAGGGTACATTGGTCATTATCAAAAGTTCAAAAGGGTACATGGGTTGTTAACCCAATCCCAAGAGGGTACATGGCTTATTATTTCATTCCCATTATGTTATGATAATAAGGTACTATTTCCTGGCCTACTAGGTTATTATTTCCAATGTTTATAATTATACCACATTTATATGTTATATTATAACGTTGTTATCCTTGGAACATGATTTTTATATAATTATTCTACACTCTTAGTCTAGGGTATATGTCTCTTTGTTAGAGATTATATAACCTCTTATTATTCTTTATGACTCTCTGATATGTTTTCCCCTTATTGAGAATTTTAGCTCAATGTTTCTTATGGTTTCCATTCCCTAATTTATGAAGATTATTATATAATATGAGATGTCTATAGGTAGGTATTATCTAGTTTGATTATGGATAAATGGTCACATCTATGTGAACTAATATTTTTATGTATCTAATTTCAAAAGTTATGAAATATTTTTTATTAGAGATTGTGAAATTATTTGTGATATTTAGTGTTTAATTTATGAAACCAAATTTACATATTTGATATTTTACCTTGGGTTATCTCACTTGGTATCAAATATATAATTTAAGGTTTTTTGAGCACCACATATATAAGTTCAATTCTGGGTTGTCACATTAAATGGAAGAACTTCTATGAAGGTATGAGGACTTAAATCATAAATAGTATCCCATGACGAAGAATGCTTGAGGGATTGGGTAAAGGTTGATCCAATCCATGAGTATTGGGAGTAACCACTCCCTTTTGATATGTTCTAGATCAAAATTGAATTCATTTGGGTTGTACAAGACATTTGGGTGAAATGAAAATGTTTTTACCATTTTGTTGACCTGGGTGAGGGTAGAGCCCAGAGTAATCTATAGGGAAAGATGAAACTACCCACATGGGAAAAAAAATTAGGTAAATTTGTAAGACAATTATTATAAATGAAACTAGGGATAAATTTATAAAATTAATCTATGTGGATGAACTAGGTGAGTGTTTCACACAAGTAAGTATTTGAGAGCTAGGCATGACCACCATGGATTAGAGGGGCTTAGACACCATTTAATTTCACCCTCCTTTCTTAGAGGTATTCCTCATAAGTTTCCTTCACTAATTTTATGAATAGAAAAGGTTAAAGTGTTTTATTTTGAGTTTTTTATGTATAAAACACTTATAGGACTCAAATAACCCAAACATCCATCACTTCATATTATGTTTATATTTCCAAATTGGTTGTGAGAGTTCATGGAAATTTAGGTCACTTAAACTAGGAATCCATTAACTCAACCCTCTTATGTATTCATCCATTGGTCCCAATAATAAAAATGGAATTCTAGGGGACCCTTTATAGGAAATAGAACCTCGGGTTCCCATTATTTATCATAACCACTTTTAAAACCCAAGTGTGAACCCAGGTGGGACATCGTATAGGGAGTGAGCAGTTAATGTGGGTACACATGGTTGATAGAGGGGACACACAAGGGGGTTATCCTAGGTGTTCATGTGGAGCTTCACTATTGTGTGACCATGAAAATTTTCTTCCCATACACGAGTGATTCTGTATAGAATGCATGTAGGCTTTGTTAAGGTATGCATGTCACCTTGAACAAAGTGTGCACACAAGGATCACCTGTATTGATTTTAACTAAAATTTTATAAAATTATCTTATAATAAATCAATATAAATCATCCATAAATTTTTATGAGGGTGTACATTTGGAATCCATGTTCTATAAATAAATTATAATTTAGTAATTTAAATATCAATACCATGTATACATGTTGGAAAAAAATTAGGCCAAAATATATTCACAAAGCCTTCAAATATGCATCTTGATATTTCATGGAACTTTTACATAAAAAATATAAGTGATTTATATCCTACTCTGTATAAAATTTTCCAATATTGGCAAAACAATTTGAAGGATTTATACCCCTTAGTGAATGAAAATTATGCATTCCATGGGGATTCCATTTGTATCATATTTATAGAGTGAATCACTCCATCATCTTTATTTCAAAAATGTGAGGATCATATCATTGTCTTCGTTAAAAAGAGTGCATCACATATTTTGACACATCAAAACCCCCTATCAAAATCAAATTAATTAAAAATAAAATGATTCTGATTCTAAGGTAAGATGAATAATTTTTAAACATTCCTTGAATATAAGTTATGTTAATGGAATTACTCTTCAATTGGAGGATCACTGCCAGGAGGACCTTGACTTGTGGATTTTTTACCATGAGGAAGATCTTAACTCAAGGAGTTTGTTACTAAGACGAAAATATAGACTCAAGTCATCTTTTACCAATAATAAAACCTTGAATCATGGAATTTGTTTCTAAGAGGATGGTCATGAATGAAGGTATTTTTGGGAACCAATATGAGGATATTCACATACAAATCTTTTTACCAAGAGTAAAATCTTGAATCAAGTAATCAATTAAAATGAGGAGAATATTCACTCAAGGGATTTGTTGCCAAGAAGAGTATTGCAACTCTAGGGATTTTTTGTAACCTAGAAGAGTATCATAACCCAGGGATTTTGTTACTTAGAGAATAATTTGATCTCAGTACAGTTTTGGGAATGAAGAGGAGGATCTTGGGTCATGTGTTTGGTACTCAGTAGGATAATATCATCTAGATGAATGTTTTTAAACCACGAGGAGGATCTAAACTCTTGGTTTCTGTAACCAAGTGGAAAATATTTATTCCAGGAATTTTTAGAATACAATATGTGGATATTAGATCAATTATTTAATTATCATGATGAGGATCTGGACTCAAGGATTTAACCACCAATATGATCTATGCTCAGGGTATTTCATTACCAAAAGCAGAACCATGAAGTATAGAATTGAACAATAATATAACGATATAGACTCAAGGAACTTTTATGAAGAGGGGGATCCCAACTCAAGGAATTTTTTACCAATAATAGGATCTTAGCTTAAGGAAGTTTTTGGAAACCAACAGGAGGATCTTAACTCATGGATTCTTTTACAAATACATGAATCACAACAACAAAAATTTTCTATCTTGAAAATGTGAAACCATATATTAGAATTCATAATAGGGAGATATCATAAATTTTATTTTCCAATGGTAATGATGAGAAAATTTGTAAACTTAATTTTATTTTTATCCACTTGAATAATGAGAATATAGATAAGGTTTAAAATAATATAGGATTTTTTGAGATAAAATATTAGATAATGTCTAATGGAAATAGTTTAAGCATTATTAAAGGAAAAACCACTACTTAACCACATAAAATAGCATGTGGAATTATGGGGCCCGTACTAGGGACCATTAAAATATCACAGGTGGTTACTTAGCATCTCATATGAAATTATGTTTTTCGCTCTATTTTGTGGGTCTATTTAGATAAATTAAGGATTATATTATTAATTTATATGAATATTCTTGTTTATAAGGACAAAATATATTGAATGGATTTTGGGGGATTTATTTTCAAACTATGAATGTGACTTTGGTGGATAATTAGTTGATCAAAGGTAATTATCCTTTTCACTCTCCTAAGGGAATTCTGTTTAGATTAAAAAATACTCCATTACCATTTTTTATAAATGGAGTTTATTAATGTTGTCTTAGAAATTAATGAAAAAAAGTTCCCTTTTGGAGAGTTTAAAGATCCCTTCAGGTGATCATTGAGTTTTTAGAAGCCCATCATAAATTGAATTGACAAAGGAGAAGTAGTAATTTTATCCCAATTAAGGCATAGTAAATATAGTTATGATCTTACATTAGGGGTTCGGGTGATCTTACAAACACCACGTTTTCCTATGGTATGGTGTATATATAACCTCTACATTAGAATAATTTTATGTATTTTTTATCAGTGTAATTCAATTCTTGGGTCTTGAAGATATTTTCATCATGTATTTTTTGACAACATGATCATGGATGAGTTGACGGATTATTGGAGCGGAGATTTATTGAAGGGAATGAAGGAGTTTTAATGTAACCTTATAAATTTCATGTAGATACCTGAAAATGACCCTGAATCATAACCATATAATGGATTATGAAATAAATTAATTGAAACAAACCTTCTGGAGGATATATCCCATTTCCTATTTTTCTGTAGACCGTATTAAATGAAAAAAATTGTAATTTTATAGTGTCGTATGTCATGGTCAAACCAAAAAATGTCCATGATATATTTGCACATAGTGTTGAAGATACAATTAAATAAATCAAATTATGATCTTAGAGTCACTATAGGGAGACCAAATAAAAAAATAGTCATTGTGGATCCATTTTTGTGATTAAAAATTTATTATGGGTTTACTTTGACGAAAAATGACCATATGCATTATGAATTTATGTTTATATTAAGGAATCATATTTCATATATTATCCATAAGCATGTCATAGTGGATTTGGGTTTTTTAGAGGATATTTTAGAGTTAAACCATATGGATATAGGACCAAAATGGACATTTGAGAGGGTATTTTGAGTTGAAGTTATATATATATATATCAAATAAAATAGCTTTTTAGTTCCCAATATTTTTATAACAATGAAATTTAATATTCATAGTAATATTTATAAATGTGGTTGTAAAGTCGGTTCATTTATTTTTGTGTCTATGGGTTTTGAAATATATATATAGTATATTTAATATCTATGTGAAATAAAATATTTAATAATTTATAAAATCATTCCCAAATCAAAAATCTAACATCAGGGTTGTGTCTAGAAATGTAAATTTTTCCTAAGACCTTTGAAACGTTTATTTTTTGGACTCTTGGTCCAAGACCAAGTATTTTTTAGGATTTAAGATAAAATATTCAGTACTATACACCCATTAACTATTTATTCCTATAAATATAATTTTATAATGTTATCCTATGGATCAACCATTTTGATCACTATAAAACCCTAATGATTAATCTTATTAATTTTTTATTTTTTGAGGTGGTGATAACAATGAATGTGGATCGAGATGGAAAAGTTGAACTTGTATTTTTCCCCATTGAGGTAGAAAATTTAAATTTTCCTTTTTCTTATCTAACAATTTTCTTATTCACGTGAATTTAGTTTTTCACCAATATAGTATCTTGAAAAAAAGAATCATTTATTAAAAATAACTCAAATATTAAGGAAAAATAATTATTAGATTAAATTATTTATTCATATTATCTATTTATCGAATGAATAATTGATTTTATTCTTCAATTAATTTACATTGATCACATGAACTTGAAATTTTGATAATTTTTTAATTATATCATGGTATTAACATGGAAAATAATTCAATGTTTTTATTTCATCCATGGTTCATGATTATCCATTTCTAATGATAGTATTATTTTAGCTAATAAATTATTTTATGAATTCTGTTTTAACATACATTGTTAATATTATGTGTGTTTCATAGTGTTTATCACACCAAAATACATGTGATTATTTTTCCCCGTGATTTCCTAATTTAATTATTCCGATAATAATCAGGTTCATTGAACCGTAAAGAAAACATGTTCTTGCTTGTTCATGCATTCCATATTCCACAAAACATTGAATGTTACCTTCCATTTCTTCTTATTTAGGTTTTATCATATTTATATGATGTTATATCGTAGGTAAGTGAATAAAAATTTGGATTATGTGCATAGAAGAGTAAAAAAATGGGAAATTTGGATTCACCTTCAATGGAAGAATGTGTAAATTATGAATATACGATGATGAATTTCCATAAATCACTCGGGTGAGGTGTGGTTGAAACCATAGGGGCATCAGATATGGTAAACACTAATAGTCTAGCCTATGGTGGAGGTAGTGACTTGATTCAACAATATATGTGTAACACCTCAACTCTAGTAACCCAGATTCAGTGGTTATTTTACTAAATTGGTATAAGATATAATACAACACATCCTAGAGGATCAAATAATTTAGTAGTCTTATGAGACTAGGTACATACATGATTCTCACATTGCATTTGAAAACATGACATAAGACTTAATATTTTGGGGGGAATTTATCTTTTCTTCTTTTATATCCCCCAAATAATTTACAAATCCATTTTTGGTAACCTAGGTAAAAGAAAAAAAATAATGTATGGGATGAGAAGATCAGTAAGGGAAAGCATACAAAAAATTCTATCTAAGGGTAAATAAAGCCTTATGAAAATTCTAGTGATAAATAATAATAAAATATTCCAAAAATTTAATATCATAAAATGGGGAATATATACATGGATGATATAAAAATATAAATAATCACATGGATAATAATAACTAATTTCATAATGATATAACGTATAGTGCCAGACACCATAATCTTTCCATCAAGGCTTCGTTCCATGAAATCATACATAAATAGGCATGGCATTCGCCAGTTACTAAAACTAGTTTCTCTTATGAGAACTATAAATAAATCAATAGAATATAACATGCCCCAACTATGGCTTACAAAATCCAATGCATTAATTATATAAAAAAATGAATAATAGTTTTGTACATAATAAACATAAACATTCATAATAAAAACAAGTGTACGAAATATTAATATTTTTCATGGTCAATAAGTCAAAAAAATGATCATAAAACTTATAGATAAATATGTGGATGGTATTACTATATCATATCCCTATTAAATCATAAGACTCATTAAAGTATGTTAACATATATGAAAATACTTTTAAAATATCACTAGAACATTTCTTCTGGGAAATAACCTTTTCAATTTCAATTCACTTATTTAAAATATTAAAATTTAAAATGTACTAGGAATAACATTTTTTTTTAAAATAACTATGAAAAATTTTCATGGAAACATCAGATTACATAAATTTCATAATGGTGGGAAAATTAATTCAGGTATTAAACATTAAAACATATATTCAGTTCACACCTTTAGTAAAAATTATCTCATTTGGAAAATGAAAAGAATATTCATTTTAAAAAATTTAATATAAGTAAAACATGGGTAAAAATGAATTTAATTAGTCATCATATAATAGTAAAAACATTCATGAAATATTTTTAAAAAAATATAATCATTGATGAAAATATTATGGACGAAATAGAAAAACAAATTTGGTTTTCTTTAAAAACATTTTATTAAAATTATGATTACATTGAGAGAGATAAATGAGATTAAATCTTTTAATTTACATAAATAAAAAAAGATAAAAAAATATATCATTTTTTAGGGATATATCATATAATTTCATCACTAGAAATTTAATCATAAATAATCTCAGTAAAAGTTATATTGTAACATAAAAAATTTACCTTGTGTTTGACATTCCTCACAATTACATTTAACGTACTTTATAATGAATATAAATTTATTATAATTATACACCAAACCATTTACATACTTATGATATCATATATTATATTCTTATAACATTTAAACATTCCATTATTAATTATTCTTTATTAAAATAATCATTCCCAAGTATTAAGTATTTCTATATTCATATAAGTCTTGTTTCGGTAGTTTCTGTCATTTCATTATTACCATGGTTATTACAGATCCAAAACATTAATAATGTAATAATTATCATATTTAATCAATATATACCCCCTTTAACCATTCATATAATGTAATTATGAAAAATTAATGGCCTTTCTTCATGGAGATGGTAGTCTATACATACGTACGAGTTATGTTTCCACTCTACGATGAATGGAAAGAAAGAAAGATAAATAATAATTATTTTTTCTTTAATCGTAAATATATCATATATATCATATATATTCATTAAATATATCATTATTAAGATCCATTTAAAGTATAAGAAAAACCTAATGCTTTGTGGAGGTGGTGGTCTACACGTACCCATGAGTGACGTTATTGAATCCCAATGGATTTGAAGGTTTCAAGGTCGATGATATATTATAATTATATAAGAATAATTATTTAATATATATAATATATATTAATCAGTTCCATCACTATATCCATTTAAGTAAATTGGTAATGAAAAATGAATTACACCACTACGTAGAGACGGTTGGTCATATGTATGGATGTGTAGTGTTTTAATTTATCATAAGATGGAAATGAGATTAAGAATGGTTATCTAATGATCAGAATAAAAACATATTATATTTAGCATATGAGATTCATTATGGTAGTCGGGGTGACTATAATTAATTGATAGTATAATAAGAAATAAACTTTGAAAGAGTCGATAAAAATTATCACCTATTCTTTGAGATAACTCCTTTTGTTTAAACCTTTAGTATCATTTGGATGTTCTTAAAAGAATTCCAAAAGCTCAATATTAAATGGAAGTAATATAGAAATTTTTTTATTAGTTCTTTCTTCATATATATTGCTCAATTTTTTTAGATAATAGAGGATAAGATATTCCCTTTTATAGGTGGCGGGAGGGACACAAATCGTATTACTAAAAATATTTGAAAAATATAAATTCATTATCTTGTGAAAGTGGAAATAAAGGGTCATTAATTATAAGTTATAAATTATAAAGTCAAAATATATTCATAAAATAATATTTAGACATGTTTATGTGGAATTTTCACCTTTATCACTTTGTTTAACCCCCCCCCCCCAAATAAACTCATTTTAACCCAAACAATGGGAACAAATTTTACTATTTTTACTAGTCATTATGACTAAAAATTAAGTTGGAATTATTACATAATATTAATTATTTTTATTCCAAATATAGAATACATTTCAAAATATTAATTTTTCCGATTTTTTAGAAATGAATTTTAAGATAATTGTGCAAAAAAAATGAAAATTGTTTTTAGATAAATGTTTATTTTAATAATTAAATTGATTTTACAAAAAAATAAAGTATGAATTTGATTAAAATTTAATTATTAGTATTATTTTAAATCAATGGAGAATTATTTTTAATTAAAACCAAACCAAACAAGAAAGAAAATTTTATATACATGATTAAGATAGAATAACAAAAAACGTTTTTATTTGATCCAAAATATTACTTAGATTTCCAAAATGATAAGAACATATTTATAAGGTATAAATTATATTTTAATAGGTATTTT
Organism: Viscum album; assembly: GCA_963277665.1. Taxonomy (NCBI): domain Eukaryota; kingdom Viridiplantae; phylum Streptophyta; class Magnoliopsida; order Santalales; family Viscaceae; genus Viscum; species Viscum album. The sequence continues at coordinate 1,492,959,722 of OY728151.1, read as the reverse complement.
ATTAATTATTAGGTGTATATTGGATCTTTAAAAAAAGTTTTAATATGAGAATGCCTAGTAGGATCAATGTATTACAGAGGGTGGGAGGGGTGAATAAATGATATCTTTTTTAAGTATCCTTTATTTTGGAACAACCTTCACTTCTTGTTTAAGAGTTTTTACCTTGATGAAAAAATTGTCAAACATCCACACGAATGTAAGAATTTATAAGTTTCACTACTCAACAATAGTACTTATGTACTTGATATGGTTTTGAAACAATCTAATACAACACAATCTACTAGACAACAATCCTTTTGTGTGGATACAATGAGTAGGATATTCCCTTACACTCATTTATCACTATGTTAAAAAAATAATTATTGTGATTCAAGTAGCATAAAATGTTTTAATCCAATTTTGGTGAGAAAACGTTTATGGTCCTACATGATCAACATTCACAAATAATATCTTCAAAATTAATTGTTCACTTCCTTACCCAAAAGTAAGAAATAAATTCTTATCGAATTCATAATGACAATCAATCTAATTTCTAAGTCGGATCCCCTATTCTAATTTCTCGATATGAAAAAATATGTTTCTAATAGAATACCACTAAAAACATTCTGAACTTCTTGTTACACAGTCCAAAAATCCCAGTATGATTAATTGGTCTAAATCTGGAAACTCTAAATATGATCTTGTCCCTTCCCCTTTTATTCTTTTGTATGTAAAAAATTCATCAAGTAAACACAATCTGGAAAATACTACTCGTTAGAAGTATTCATCACTACACCTTCTCTATTCTTCAGCCATAATGAGTACTATTTTAAGAAAGTACAAAGTACTTTAACTATTTATAGGAATCCAAAAATTGGTTTACACAATAGTTTGAAAATCTTTTCAAGGAAACAAAATTTTCCAAAAGATAATTCTACTCAAATTTCGGGTTCATATTGAACTATTAAACACTTCACAAATATTCATGAAACTTCTTGAATCTTCTTAAAAATTTATCTCACTTCATACATTCTTTACAATCCTCTATCTAATCCCAATTACCAAATCATATTTTCTCACTATGATGATGATAAAATATTATTCATTACATTGTTCATCCCTAATTAAAGAAAACAAAAATTTGTATTCTCATTATGATTCTTGTAACCAACTGATCATTTTGATTTATTAAATATTATTGATACAATAATTTCATTATTATGTTTATCTAAAATAAATGAAAAATATGAAAAAAAAATTCTTCTAACTTATTATATCGCTTCCTTGATAACACATTGAATAGATTAAAGAAATTATCCTTTTATTATTTTCCCAAAAAATTGATTTTATATACAATAAATTCATTGGTCCCAGCTTGCATATGATGGATCAGTCTCGGGTTCCATCCATTTTATTATAGGCAACTTCAGTTTGATGTAACTTGACCGAAATGTAAAAGTATCAAAGAAAAAAATAATTCTGATGAAAATGGATGACTACATTATTGATGGATTTATCTCTTTATTTCTTAATTACATTGGTCTCATCAAAAAAAAATTATTTAAATTTTTTATTGGTCCAAACAACTCCATGATGAAAAAAAAAATCTACCTTTAATGATAGATGGAACATCGCATCTGATGGACTGGTATCAAAAGATTCAAATTCAGATACTTCTTATTTTTTTGGATTAAGATACAAAAAACTTCTTTCTCTGAACATTTAAATCTTTTGGATTTTTGGTTTGACTAAAAAACAACACCTTTTTCTTGTTACATTTCCAACCATATTCAGCTAGTATCATGAATTCAATCATGACTTTGAATATATTAAAGATTATCTTCATCATTATATAACTTACAATGTAAAGTATTGTAACTTTCCATCCTTTAAAAAACTTCTTTCTTCCCCAATACGAACACCATTTTGATTGGAAGAACCTATTCTCCCCCATTAATTCAAAAGGATTTAATCACAAGTTTTATAGAACACTTATGTTATTTGTGAATTCAAAAATTGAAAATAATATTCTTATTTCTATCCGAAGGAAGACTCTAAGCAGCTTCTCATTATGATCATCCTATCATTTTAGAACCTAGGTGAGTTTGATGATTATGTTATTCTAGAAAACTTCTTCTCATTCTGATGACTTTTCTAAGAATTATGAGTATGATTTTCTAAATAAAATCTTCAGTATAATCACCTATAAATTAAGGTTATTTATTTCCTTCTTAGAAATTTCCTTGGCAAGATAAGACAATAATTTCTTAGAAAAACTTCTTTCAACCTTGGAAAATCTTATCCAACCAACATGGTCCCAACAGTCACCCCTTTGGATTTTCTATCAATGAAGATTCATAAACCACTGAACATTGTAAACTCAATAAATGGATTACTTATCATTAATTCTAAGCCTATATGAGATGAATCATTGTACGAAACAAGAATTGTTGACAAAAAACCAGTATTTTCGAAAATTAGAAACTCATGAAAATTCCTCATCTTTTCTTCACATATTTCATTTCTTCTTCCACTTTCCTGTAAAAAAATTGTTTTCTACAATGACTCCAACAAAAATTCAAAAGTTTTCACATACGTACATGATAAATTCACATCTCACCCACAAATCCACCTACAAACGTGATTCCTTAAAATATTTATCACATTTTAAATGGATGGATTGATGAAAAAATTCTCCCCCTGTGACAACACTATCCAAATATGATATGAGAGAGAGTAAATAAACGCATACCTCAACCTATACGCGATGAGGTTGGGAAACCATGTTTAGACACAATTTATTAAAATATTCCTTCAGTAAAAGTTTTTTGAAAATTTAATTAACTTATTCTGATGTAGGAAAATACTCTATAATAGATTCATTCTTCTCCACATGCTATTTAATATAATATTAATTGATATAAATTTTTTTTGAAAGAGAATTTTGTACCAGATTCTTATAAAAAATGATTTCACTTTGATAATCACAACACAAGAGAAAGGGTATTGTTACTTCAACAAGTAAGTCTTCCAACTGAGTCTTTTTCAATATTAGTTTGGTAGTATCCTTAGTGGAAGAAACAAAACTCAGATTCATCCAAACAAAGAGTTACTAAATTCCGTTTCTTTGTAATCAAAATAACACAACTTTTTTCTAAAAAGAAAACTCCACTAGATGTGGATCTTCTATCATCATTATTTCCTACCCAAACACCATTAAAATACCCAAAAAATAAAATAATTTTTGATCCATTATACTTGATTCTAAAATTTGTATTTCCTTTTATATATCTATTTTTTTACAACCATAAAATGTGACTATTTTTTAGAACTCTAAAATATTACAAATAAGGTAATAACATAAACAATGTTGGATCTTGAGGTATTAAAATATATAAAACTTATGGTCAAATTTTTAAACTCATTATGATCAACTTTTTTGCCTTCCCCATTTTTAGACATCTTGGTTCCCACTAAAATCATTATGGAAAATGAATTCAAATTTTCTACGATGACCTTCATAAGAAAATCCTTAGAATAATTTTCTTTAGGGAGAAAAATGTTTGTACTATTTTAATATATTTTTAACCCATTAAAGTATTTAATTTCACCCAAAATGGACATATCAATAAACTTTTTCATCTATTCTGTAAGTATTTTGATTTTTCTCAACATTCCAATCAAAAATAATTTCATCAACATAAACAATTACAATTATGGATGACTCCTGACTTTTTTTATGTAATTATTACTACAGAATCTTCCTTTCCTAAAACTAATATTCCTCAACATAATATGAAATTTGAAATACCATGCCTTTCATTATTTCTATGTCCCATGAAAGGATTTTTTTAAAATAAAATCCCAAATTTCATCATTCCTAAAACAAATCCACATGATTATTCAACATAAACATCCTCAATAAGATCACCATTCCAAAACAATGATGTCACATCCATTAGAAAAAAATTGTAACTTCATTTTTTAGTTATAGAAAGAAGTATTTAAATTGTTTATAACCTTTACATCAGAGAAAAAATATCATCAAAATCATTTCCTTCAATCTTTGATTAACCTTTATACACTATTTTTTCATTGTTTCTTATTACTTCACCATAGATAATCATCTTGCCCTTGAAAATTTATTTTAAACTAATAATTTTTTTATCTAACTGTTGTATGGGTTCCTAAGTATCATTCTTTTATATCTGATCTATCTCTTAATTCATAGCCTAAACCCATTTGAGATGCTCAAAAGATTAATTCAAATATTTTGACTCAACTTTTTAATACAAATAAGTAAGTGTACAACTTTTTATGTCCTTATTATTTGTACCTTCTAATGTTGATCACCCATAAATTTATGATCCTCCACATATATCCTCATCCTAGGGTATGATTTTCATGTTTCTTCATCATCACATAAAATATCTGAGCTTAATTATTCTTCTTGAGTAGGATTACCATTGTCAGCATCCTTATCAGAATCCTCAACAAACGTTCTTTCATCCTACTAAACTACCATATTTGTATGAGTATTTTTATCTTCCTTAGATTTTTTAATAACTTTCACATCAACAGAATCAAAAAATATTCCAATTTCTCTTTTGAAATATTGTTATCCTCCTCTTTGTGAAACATAACCAAGAAACATTCAATCTTCACAGATCTACAAAAACATTCCAAGGTTTCCGCCATTATTATTTATTATGCATAGACTCCAAAAAACTCATAAGTGTTTCAAATGTGGAATTTTTTCAAAATAAACACATTTTATATGGATTAATATCTTAACTTGGTCTGAAAAACATCAATTTTGAATATAATAATCCCTGATCATGGATTTCCTCCAATATTAATGAGAGGGACCATGTTCAAGTGACATAGTTTTCCCTATTTCCACCAAAATATTATTTTTACTTTCAGATTCACCATTTTTTTATGGAGGGTAAAGAGTACTAAACAAATGATTATGTATTTGTTTCTCATGATAGATTTCAAATTCATCATTTTTGTAATCACCACCATTATATGTTCTTAAATTCCTCAATGAATACTCACAATATTTATCATCTTTCCTCTTGAAACATTTAAACATTTTCAAAGAATATGACTTATGTTTTATATACATGACACAAGTAAAGCAAGTAAATAAATCAATGAAAGTGATAAAGTACTTATCTTTATTAGTTTATTGATTTTCAATGCACATAGATATCAGACTGAATGAGTTTTAGGGGTCATTTAGAACAAATCTCAACTTTTTTTATGCACACAATTTGTAATTTTTCATTTAGGATAAATAAATAAACACAAATACCATATTTTTGAAATATAAGTAATACTAAAAACACTTTCTATCATTGATAACATTCTCATGTTTCTTTGACACATGTCTCCTATACTTTTATGTCACAAATAATTTTCTTCCACCATGCTTAAGTAACAAGAGTTTTTTATTTCAGCCACTTGGAAAAAGATTATGTTTATACATTGGCCACTTTTAACTATAATTCTAGATTTATTGATTTTAAAAAAACCATATTTTATGAAATTAAATTTTTTACCTTTATCAAAAAGTTATGACACACATAGAATTTTTTTTATCCCATCAAAAAAATCTTTCTTGGATTATAACTTCTCTTTCCCAATTATAACTGAGAAAACACCTTTGATTTTGGGAGATTCCTCATTTCCAATTGTCATTGTTCCTCTATTAATGCATTTCATATTTTTCAATAAATTTAAATATCTTATCATATGATAAGAATTTACACTATCCAAGATCTAAGGTCATTCTAATTTTATAGATTTAAGACAGGTTTCAAGAACATGATATTTTTCCTTCCATTTATCTTTCTTTACATCAATATTTTGAGAATTGTTAACAAACATTTTTTATGATGAAAAAAAACCATGGATTTTTTAGAAGTAAAAGTAGTTTAAATCATACAAAAATCATTCCTAAATGTGGTAAATGATTTTCCACTTTCACACCAACCTTCTCTGGTTTCTTCTGAACGTTCTTCTCAAACTTATTACATAAGAAGATGGAATCCCACTAAATTATTTCCTTATCTAATTTTTGTTATTTAAAAAATATTGTGGATTGATCCAAATAATATTTTCCATATGTACAAATCCTCCAAAATTCCAGTAGTACAAACATAAAAAATTATTTCCACTGAAACATCCATAATGGTAGGAGGTTTAAGAATGTTTCTCAGTAACTATCTTATCTTTCTTATCATAAAAGTTTTGACCACAAACCTTTCTGTCATCAAATGGAATATTCATTTTCTGCTCAGTTTTCTTTTCAAACTTGGAGGGACTATAATAAATGGAAACTTTTTAGAGCTCATAATTTTTAAAAACATTTAACTTCATGACTTTTTTGTTCTTTTCCACATACTCAACTTATCATGATTTATTCTTCTTCAAAACACTAATATATTTCTTCTCAACCTTTAAAGGGAAATTTATATCCTTATTAGATTTAAACGTTTAAGAGATTTAACCAACTTCATATAAATATTTTTTGAAACTTATGTCCCTCTGTTTATATTTAGAATGTTTTTGTTGGAAAAGTTCTAACTATTCTTATTTTTTCGTACATTTTATTTACATATGTTCATTATGATTATTTTCATTCTCCATAGATTTTTAAAATCATCAATATCTTCAGAAAATTCATCTTTCTCATGAAGAACACATTCTTTATTATTTACTGAATATTTTTCACTTTTAACCTTCCTTGTGTCCTCTTCAAGAATCCCAATATTCTCTATAAATTCTTTAAATTATTCTTTATTATTATATTATATTTTTTTCTTCTTCTTTAAAGATGATTCTTTTGAAATATTCATTGATAACTACAAAAATGGAATTATTCTCACAATCATTCTCAATAGATTTTTTAGATTCATTTTCATTGTCTTCTTCACCATCATCTTTAGATTATAAACTTATTCTTTTCGATTTTGATAATTTTTTATCTTTCCCTTTTGAAAAATATTTATCCTTATCACCTTGTTTTTTCCAAGACCATCATGGACTTATTTATTCTTCATTACTTTCATACTCTGTATTTCTTGAATGAAAATTATCCAAAAATTTCACAACATATCCACATTTAATAAACATCAATTAAAGTTTCCCTTTGTACATTAATGTTTTTATTTTCATATTCTTAGAAAATAAGGATAATATTTCATCAAAAAATTTGCATACCTAATTTTTGGAGTCATATTAACTAACATAATTTTCCTCAATAATCATCTTATAATTTTCTTCATTAGTGGCTTTGAATGAAATTTCTCTATCATCCTTTGTTTTTAATTTCATTTCATTCTCCATTATCATTTCATAATTAATTTTTGCACATTAAAAACCATTCGTAGATAGATTTTCAGGATCTCTATCTTCCAATAAGGAGACTTTATCAACAAACTTATTGGGAAGAATTCTGAAAATATTTTTAACAATCATATAATTCTCTATATTTTCACCAAGACATATGATAGTACAGAAAATTTCATTCACCATGGTAAAGAAGTACCCAACTCGTTCATACTCAACCATCTTTAGATCTTCATACTTCAGCCTCTAGATAAGTAACTTTTTCTTTCTTCACTTTTTTATCACCTTTATAAATTATTTTAAACTTATCCTAGACACCTTTGGTAGTGGAAAAACCCTTCACTCTTAAAAACTCTCTTTTAGAAAGTGATGAGAGTAAATCACTATTTTATCTTCCATAATTCTCATGTTTATTTATTTCAATAGATGAAAGGGGAAATTTATCATAAATATGAGGAAATCCATCTATTACAGCTTCAAGAACATCATAGCAATGTGAAATGAGATAAGGAAATAATTGATCATTATAAATTTGATAGTTTTTACCATGGAAGACCAGAATACCTTTAATGTTGACAAAATTTAGATTCTATATCAAATTCTCTTCAAAATGCAAGGAATGATTAAATAAAGGGAACCTTCTCCTCTGATAGCAACTGATAATTCCCAACAAGATCAATGTATCACTAAGAGGGAGTGGGTGAACTAGTTATAACTTTTTCTTTTAATTTTATTTTCATTTAAAAAAACATTCACCACCTATTAATTAGTTATTACCTTATGGAAAAAAATAATCACACATACACAAGAACCAAATAATTTACAAGTTTCACTACCCAAAATAGTATCTACATCCCTGGTATGGTTTAAAAACAATCCAATACCACACAATCCACAAGAAAGGAATCCTATTGTGTGGATACAATTAGTAGGATATTACCTTACACTAATGTATCACTATGTTCAATACAAGAATTCATGTTGTTTTAGTAGCTCAAAATAATTTAATACAATTTTTATAACAATAATGTTATGTTGTCACTTGATCAACTTTCGCAAATAATATCTTCAAAATTAAATTCACTTCCTTACCTACTAGCAGGAATGAACTCCTTATATACTTCATAGTGACACTCACTCTGATTTCCCAGTCCAATTTTCCAATAATATTTTTCAATATTAAAAATATGTTTCTGTTAGAATACCATAGAAATATTTTTCAACTACTTCTTTTTCAGCCAGAAAATCCCAGTCTGATTATTCAGTTTGAATCTGAAATCTCAGAATATGATCTTATCTCTTCTCTATTTCTTATTTTTTCCAACAAACTTCCTCAAGTTAACAAAATCCAAAAATTCTTTCTCTTTAAAAATATTTATTAATCCCCCTTTTCTCTTCTTCATATTTGAACAATTCCAATGTAAGAAAATACAATATACTTTCATTATTTATAGAAAACCAAAAAATGGTTTGGGAGGGATTCTAAAATTCTTTCCCACTCAACATAAAATACCAAAAAATAATTTCTATTTGAATTTTGGGGGTATATTGACTACTCAAATTCATCTAAACACTTCTAGAAATTTACTGAATAATCTTAAAAATTCATTAAACATCAATCTTTCTTTATAAACCTCAGTCTTATTTTGATTCGCCATTCGGATTTTCTCATTACCATGAAGACATTATTTTTCTCATTACATTTTTATTCACTAATTATAGAAAATAACACATGTATTTTCATTATTGTTTTCACAACTAACTTCTCATTATAATGTAGATATCAGTTTCATCATTACTTTTCTCTTCACTGAGTGAATAATATGAATACCATTCTTTAAACTTCTTCAGCTTCTTCCTTGATAATACTTTGACAAGCTTCAACAAAATATCCTTTTCTTCTTTCCCCAAAATGATGATTTTATGTCGGATGAACTTATCATTGTTAGCCTCTGTCAAATAGATTAGTCTCAACTTCCCTTTGATTTATCAGAGTCAGATTCAGTCTGATGGATATTGACCCTAATGTAAAAGTATCAAAGAAGGAAATAATTTTGACAACAATTGTTTACTACATTACTGATTGATCGGTCTTATTATTTATTACTTTCTTCAGTCACATCAAACATCAAATTTGATTTAATTTTTCATTTGTCCCAAAAACATTCTAATGAAAAAAAAATTATACCTCTTATGATTAGTGTCACACCATTTCTGATGGACTCGTATTAGTACCATCAATTTTACCATATTTTCCTCTATTCTGATTATGAAACACACAACTTCATTCTCTAGAGATTTAAATCATTTAGATTATTATTCTAAGAGAAAACCACCACCCTTATCCTGTGAAATTTTCAAAAAACATCTTCTAGTATAATGAATCCCCTCATTAATTTGGATACATTAAAGATTATATTAATCATCGTTTTTCTTTCAATGGAATGTATTATGACATCCCATCCTTCCAGAAACTTTTTAATTCATCAATCTGAACACCAAATTAATTGGAATATCATGTTCTCCCCTTTTAATTTGTAATCCATACATCCCATGTTTTACAAAATACTTATTATATTTGTGAATAGAAAAATAAAACACTGTCATCTAATTTTTATCAGATCTAGGAAGACTCCGAATCAACTTCTCGCTAAGATCTTCCAATCATTTTTAACCCAAATTTATTTTGATGATCCTTTCCTTCTAGAAAACTTATTCTCAATCTTATGTACTTTCTTCTGTATTGTGAGTTTGATGATTTGAATATGATGTTCATTATGATCACCTAAAAAGTGGGGTGATTTCTTTTCTTCTTAGACATTTCCATGACAGCAAAAGGCAAAAATTTCTTAGAATAACTTATTTCATCCACTGAAAACCATCTCCATCCAACTTGGTCCCCACATCAAAACCTCTCAGGTTATTCTTATATCATTATAATTTCATAAAATTAATAGTTTTTAGTAAATTAGTATTTTTAACTATTCAACCAAAAATCTACTATTTGTTAAAAACATCAAAAAAATCACCCTAAGCTAATTTTGATATAATAAATTCAAAAAATATATTCATTTTCATCAAATTCAAATTATAAATTTTTTTAATTAATTTTTAATAAAATTATTAAGTAATATTATATGCATTATATTATTGTTTCTTTAGAATGAAATGATTTCTATAATTGAAGATTCGGTGTCACTTTATTACCTTCTTCAAAAAAATTCTTACATTTTCTAGAATATCATCTCATGAAAATATTTGGGATGTTATTCATCATAATTTATTCAAATTTCCTCATTTATTCTTTTATTTTATTATTTATCTAGAGTACCTTCACCAATAGATTCATCTGATTCTACAACACTTGTTCTCTAGTGCCAAGAATCTAGATAGGTTCTTTATTGTAAAATAAATCTAGTTCCAATTATATTTCCTTAGAGGTGATCATATGCCTTGGGTTTGGAATATACTACCTCAATAAAGCGATATGGGAAATATCATTAACATTAGAGAGGCTATGAGATATTATTATATGGTAAGGCACATCTCTAATTCTTTCTAAAATTTCAAAAGGCCCTATGTACCTAGGATTTAATTTCCATTACTTTCCAATCTTTATAACACCCTTCTATGGAGATACCGTCATGAAAATATGATCTACCACTTGAAATTATAAATCCATACTTCAGTTATCAGTATAATTTGTTTTTCTTCTTTGAGTTACATTAATATGATTCTATATAATATTTAAATTAAACATTTTCTCCTTAACAATATCTAGGCCTCTAAGCTTCATTTCACTAACTTTGTCCCAACATGTTCAAGTAAGAACCCGCTTTTCCTAGAATTCTTCATGTGGTGACATTTGAATGCTTAAATGGAAGCTATTATTATATGTAAATTTCATAAATGAAAAATAATAATCCTACATACCTTTAAAGATAAGTGATAATGGCCTTAATATGTATTCTAATGTCTGAATATTAATTTCAGACTACCCATCAATTTTAGAATAATAGGAATTATATACATGTATCTCGGTGTTAACAGACATATGAAGAGTATTCTTGCATTATTATGTAAATTGTGGATCAGGATAGGATACAATTGAGGGAGGTTCACCATGAAGTTTAACATATTAATTAATATATAGTTGTGTGAGCCACCAAATTATTATATCTTCCCTTATGGTAAGTAAATATGTAGACTTGGTAAGTAAATCAATAATAAATAATATGGAATCCTTATTTCTGAGAGTCTTTGGAAATATCATGAAAATTTTATAGTTAGATCATCCTATTTCCAAACAAGAATATGTAGAGGTTTCATGAAATTTTTTGGATGTTATCTCTTAACCATTACCTATTGAAAAAGAAAACCTATTGATACATCGCCTACAATTTATAATTTTATATTATTCCCCCAAAAAAGTTATTTCAAATCCCAATACATTTTAGTTCTACTATGTGGTATTGATAAATTTGATCTATGATCTTAATGAAACAATTATATTTTCATATCATTCATGGATGAAACATATATCGACTTTCCAAATTTCAAAATATCATCTTCAAAGATGAATTATACCAACATACCATCATTCAAAACATCTATTTTATTCTGAATATTCTAATCAATGAGCTAGGAAATTTTTATTATCTCCAACAATGATGTATTTGAAATAATTTTGAATTGATGGGATGTTTCCGCTCGATTAAGGATTCTCATATCCAACATCACTAAATCCATTAATATATGATCTTTACCATCCTCATTCTAGTCAATGTTATATAATCTTTACTACTCAACACATCAATCACCTTATTTTTCTTCCAAGGGTGGTAGTTTATTGAGAAAATATAATCCTTGAGTAATTATAAAAAACTTGTTTACCTCATATTGTGATATTTGTATGATAATGTGTATTTAAAACATTTTTTATCAATACATATATCGCATGTTTCACCAAAAGGGCTATTGCACCATATCTTCAATGAAATGATTACAGTTTCATATACAAGATCAAGGGTTTGATAATTTTGTTCATGGGGATTCAATAACCTTGTATTATAAGCAAAAAATCTATCATTTTTCATAAGTACATGTTTAATTCCATTATTTGATGCATCATTATATATCACAAATTTATCCCTTCTTAATGGTATAGTAAATATAAGTACATTGATCAAGATTCTATTTTTTTAGTAACAAAATAGGGAACATGTTTATTAGTGTAGGAAGTCATTGTAACCTATAACCTTGAATCTATGACCTATTAGTCAACCTTTAACATTAAGTAATTAGTTTTTTAAATTAATTAGATTGTATATGTATCGTGTAGTGTGTCAATTGTATATTAATTCCATCCTTAATTGATTCAACTCTTTTATATATTATTTAATAATCATAGGTTTATCTTATCAAATATAGGATTACAACCAATGGAAATTTATCACATCATTAGAGTGAGCGTCATTATGATCATATGTCAGTGGTTTTTTCAATAGACACTAAACAGTTAAGTAATGAGCCTCCAATTTAATGACCTGATAGGGTGGATTTTCCTCACTGGGGGGGAGAGAGTTAATCCCCCCCCCCATTTTACCATAGTTAAAACCCACCCACAACATTGGAATTAATATAAATAGATCCAGATGATACTAATCATAGGTTGAGTGTGAATCAATATTTTCATAGACAATTATATTCAAGGTTTCAGGGTGATCTGAATCCTTATGCAGTAAAGGGATAGAATGATTATATTTCTCATCTATTAAATTTGGTTGAGGCACTAGTCTACTAGATTTTAATTATTATTACAAACATAATTTATAGAATAATAGGATTTTGGGGGTCCTTAATCCTTTAGACTCCTGATGAGGATACTCTAACCTTGTCAAAGATTGACTGTTTATTTAGAGTGGTGTATTATCTAGTGACGTTGAGGCTGATGTGAGTTCAAGAGATATTATACCTACATAAGGGTAGTATGAAGGTCTCTTAGTATATTGTGAGGTCTAAGAACCTCATGAAGAATTCACAATATATGATACATGATCAATATCATCAATGTCGGAAGTATGGGTGTGGCCTTTGGTGGGTGATTAGAGTTAGCACCATATCTTTGTGTATTCCCACATTTAATGGTGTTTGGGGTGTTCTTTGGTGATCATAGTTGTATAGAAGAGTTATATAAAAGTGTTATAGCTAGGAAATTATTTCCAAGAGATTATTCATTAGAAACAACTAGATGGTGGAAGCCAATAGAGTCAAATCATCAAATACTTTTATAGTCACAATCTCAGTCTGAGATGTAAAAAGTAAAGAGATCCTAGGTTAATTCCACATAGCGTATATATAAACCCTATATCACCTTAGGTTTCTTGTAATCAACCCTTTATTTAATTATTTTAGTTATGTAAAGTGTTAGGATTAAATTTGGGAGGGTTTATAGGACTTTTGAAATGTTTTTGGGCATTTTATAGAGGGGCCTGGTTTGACCACTATTAGTTAAAACTATTCAAATCCTATAGAAAACCATGAAAATTGAAACAGAGGATACTGGGTAAGAACATGGTTAGTTGCACAGTTTGGCCAAACTACTTGACCACCTAAGAGTAACTGTGATTTTGGTAATAGATGGGAAACATAATTAGTGAAAGGTTTTCTAACTGTGAAAGACAACCATTCAATGGGTGTTGGGAGGTAGTTTCTAGAGCACTGTTAGTGCCTGATTTTCATAAATATGTGACCCAACCATGCATAGTTAATTTTTAGATCTTAAAAAATTTGATCTCACTTGGTTTTACTAAACCTCTCTTTTTTCACTTATTTGAAAACAAAATTAGTTTTATAACCTCGCAATGGCTATGGATATTTTTCCCTTCGATACAAGAGTGATTGTTTGGCAAATCATGGTGTGTTGAATGCCAGATTTCTTTGTAAGTCTCCTTTATTAGTTTTTTTCATTAAATATAGACTTATTCCATATCTTAGATTCATATATCTAGTTTTTTTATGTATATCTATGATAATTTATTATAATAGTGATGATATATTGTTGTTTTTATGTTGAGGAATAATATCTAAGTCATGTCTTTTGAGTTTCAACACGATATTGTAAAAAAAATTATGGTGTTCATCATTTCTTCCATTATTTCTGAGGTAGTTGTCTTCTCTCTCGACTCATATTACTATAAATAGATGTATTTTTTTCAAATTCATTAAATTTCATGAAATTGAATATGTTTTTTATGTTCAATACTTGGTAGAAACTTTCATTTGTGATGGTTTTTGAAATTGTGGAATTGATGTGAAAATTGATTTATTAAATGATTTTAAAATTATGATTATAAAATGTGAATTCATTTTATTCATGGAAAAGGGATTTTTGGAAAGTTTTTCAATAAATATATTTTTTTATTTAAATTTTTTGACATAATTGGTTTGGAAATATTTTGGAATAATTTGTTAGAATGTGTTCTTTTTATTGGATGTGACCCTATAGAAGGGGTATGTGTTACTAGGACACTAGTATATATTTACCATGTGATGACATGGTAGATCGATGATACATATATAATTATTATAGAACTATAACCAAGGAATTCATGTGTGTATGTTTTTATATGTGGAATAAAATGTGTTATGAAAAAGTGGAAATTGTGGAATGGTTTTGAAGAATTTTTTTGGTTTATTTTCTTAGATAATGGATTTCTTTGGTGAATTTTTTGGCTCGAATATAAACTCTTTTAGTTTTTATTATATAATTTTTTTTATATAAATAGTTTTATATAACTTTTTTATCATTTTCTATCCTAGTGGAATGGGTGGAAAATTCATTTGTGGAAAAACTACAGAGTTTTATTACTCACCCATTACCATTGAACTTTGGTTCTTTTGAAGATATTTTTTATCTGGAAATCAGTAATGGAAAAGAATATAATTTATATACAAATTCATCATGATACAATGATAATTTATTGTGGAGTTGAATCCTAGAGCATGTTGGGAGTCTTCGAGTTGGTGTCTTTGGATCCTTTAAGTTTTGTTCATTTTGCCTTCTGTATTACACTATGATATGGTGATTTGTTATTGTCTAGTATTATTGTCAATTGGTATTTTTGAATTGAATAAATTATTCTAACGTATCATTTAGTGGTTTTTTGTAATTGTATACTCAGTTGTGGTTGTTTATTTTCAAAGGATAAATATTTCCCTAATTGTACTTAATCCCTTGGAATTTATTTCTAGCCTTTGGCGTCATGGGGATGTGTCCAAATTCCTCATAGAAATTCTACCTTCTCTCAAGCAAATGAGGTGGGGAGGGATGTTACAAATGGTATTAGTCTTGGTTTTTCTAAATATTTATGTACTAATTGTATCTATATTGTTCGGTGAAAATCTATCTAGACTAGTGGTATGAGTTAAGATAGTCTAGGAATTCAAAATTCAATTGGGTTATCCCATGAGTTGATATATTATAAATGAGTAGGATTGTGGGTATGTGAAAGGTAGAGCACAAAAATTCATAGTTAACCTATTTATTTTGAACAAAAAATTAACATGGAGTTTGGTACACAAGTGTTTTGGAGACACTTATAGGAGTTTTAATCCCATTGTCATGTATTTACCCAATGAGAAAAGAATAAAAATCATTGATAGAAATGAAAACCCAATAGGAGTTCATATTTCATTTTGAGTAACAATTTATTATTAGTGAAAATGCTTTTACTTATGAAAAATTTGACCTTTTTTCATTTGTGATATTTTGAAAAGGTCATCTTTTTGGTGGATTAACAATGGTCAGATTTTTAAAAGTATGATGGAATTTTCAAAAAT
Organism: Viscum album; assembly: GCA_963277665.1. Classification (NCBI taxonomy): domain Eukaryota; kingdom Viridiplantae; phylum Streptophyta; class Magnoliopsida; order Santalales; family Viscaceae; genus Viscum; species Viscum album. Next base: position 1,492,943,543 of record OY728151.1, on the reverse strand, counting down.
GGGTTGGAAAAGGAAAGTGTTTATTTTTTTAAAGCATTTTTGTGATAGTTGTGGTGTGGTAAATTTTATGTTGTTAAGCCTTTGGTTTCATGTTATTGAGACTCTTGAATTTTTTTTTGTTATAGAAAATGGAACCACGTAGGCATCATAGAAACCAACCAAAAGAGGTTGTTGATAAAGTTGTTTCACCTGAGCTTTAGGTGAAACAACATTTGTTTCATATTATTTTCTAGTATTTTCATGTTTTGGATATAGGGAGCCAAAGGTATGAACCAAGTAATGTTGATCATTACGTTCAGTTATAGAAGTAGAATCCATCCATCTTTCGAGATGATTCTGACCCAAATAAGGAAGAGTTTTTCATGAATATAATGAATCAAATATTTTATTACCTTAACCCACCAATAGAGATGAAATTCATATTCTCAGTGTATATGATGGAGGATATTTCCTTCCAATGGTGAGATTTAGTAGTTTAGGATAAATTGAACCAAGGCATTTCATGGGAGGATTTTGAATAAATGTTCAGAAAACTATTATATCCACATATATTCATGATTATAAGAAATATTGAATTTTTTAGATTGAAATAAGAAAATATATAAATGATAGAGTGTATCATTCTATTTTGCGCCCGAATTTTCTAATAATGCATCATTGATGGCATGCATCTTTGATTTCGGGATAAAGCACGTGATTCACTCAAAGATTGTTGTGATTTTATAACAAATTATATGTAGATTTTCAATAGAATGATGTTGAATGAATGGTATATCTTAGGAGATATGGGTGGAGAGAGCATGTTGATACTTTTGGGAAACTGTGGTAAATCTAATGATAGAAATAAGAGGAAGAGGGACACATATTTCCAAGGTGGTAGTGTGACTCATAATCAGACATATGGATAGGGGAATCTTACTCCAAGACCCAAGAGAATATATGGATGTTTTCAATGTAGTTTTTTTAACCACAAGGAGTGATATTGTATAGAACCACTGGGAGCATACCACAATTGTAATCATATGGGGAATATTTAATCCAATTGCCACAGTCCTCTAAGGTAGTTTTTTCTAGAAATATATCATGTTTTGAAAATTTTTATTCTTTGATAGGATGAGGGTAGTACAATACCTCAAATTATTAGAGTTTATATAGCTAGAGAGATTCTTAGAATATGATGAATCCTCAACAATTGAAACCTCAAAGGGAAATAAATAACAATGTACAATGGGTAAGCTATTATATGGATATGGGAATGTTGTTTTTGATGATCAATCTGGACCATCGACAATATAATGCACGATTCATTGCAATTATACAATTTGGCAAGATTTATTTGATACAAGTGTATCCCATTCAATTATTTCTTTTTGTATTTTTGACATGTTGGGTTCTCATGTGGAGATTCTTTCTTCTATTTTGAAATATCAAACTCTTTTTGGTCAAAGAGAATGTAGAGCCTTTATAATCAAATCATGTTCTATAATTGTTGATTGAGTTGAGTTGATATGGGATTTCTATGGTCTTAAGATGGATGTATATGACAACATCTTGATAATGGATTGGTTGAAAATGTTCAAGGATCATATCTATTTTCATATGAAAAAGGTTAGGTTTATAGTTTTTGATGGCGTCGAGCATGTCTTTAAAAGAGATACGAATGTAAAAGAAATTTTATTGTGCTTAATGGAACCAATAGTGGGAATAATCCTATACCAGTTGGTATCTTTGACTTTATCATTGATGGTAGAAATTGATAATAGTAGTTCTCTAGTGGTTATTCATCAGTTTATGGATGTTTTTCCAAAAAAATCTCTTGGTTTCCACCGATAAGAGAAGTGGTGTTATGGATTGATATCCTTTTGGGGACCAATACTATTACCATTCTATATTATCTGATATAACCAACATAATTAAGGGAATTGAATGTTTATATGGAATATATATAAAGAAAAGGGTTCATTTTTCCAAGCACATCTTTGTGGGCATCACCAGTCTTTTTTAAAAAATGGTGAATGGGGATATTTGGGTGTGTATTGATTATCATAAACTTAACCAATTTATGATAATGAATCAGTATCCACTTCCACTCATTGATTAATTATTTTATCAACATAGGGTATCCCAATGGTTATACAAAATTTACTTTTGATTGGGATATCACCAATTTCTAGTTTGGAAGGAGCATATTCCCAAAATAGCTTCCAAAATTAGATATGTCCATTATGGGTACATGGTTATTACTTTAGGTCTTAAAAATTAACCAGTAGTCCTTATAGAATTGATGAATCATATATTTCAAAGATATATGGATTCCTTCATGGTGGTGCTTTAGGATGTAATATTAGTGTGTTCGAGGACAAGGGTTGACCATTAGATTAACATTATGATAGTGTTAGGAATTTTGCAGGACCATCATCTTTATACAAAATAAACAAATTGTGATTTATGGATATAATAGGTGCATATCCTTGTCTATTTAATCTCTAAAATAGGTGTTTCAATGTATCCAAAAAGGATATAATATGTTATCTCTTGGAAACCTCCAAATAATTTCTTTTAGTTACATAGCTTCCTTACTATAGTTGTTTCTTATAGATGCTTTTTTTTCATGACTATATTCATGAATGATAGCTTTGGAAAGGGAAAATGTTCCACTATAATGGAATGAGTGATGTTAGATGTCTTTTCAAGAGCATAAAGTTCTCATTATATTAGAAATAATATTCATTTTTCTAGAATCAGGGAAAGGGTATGTGGTGTATTTTTATACATTATGATTTGGGTTGGGACGTGTTCTCATGTAGGAGGATCATTTTATTTATTATGGATCATGGTACTTATAGTTTCATGGGAAGAACTACCCAAAAAAATATTTATAGATATCTAACGTATTCCAAACATTTATGACTTGGCATCATTACCCATTTGGTGAGTATTTTACAGCATTTACAGATCATAATATTTTGAAACATATTTTCTAACCAAGATAATTGAACATGAGACAAATAATACAGATGGAGTATCTCCAAATTTTTCACTTTGACATGATGTATACTCAGAGTAAATTTAATTCAGTGGAAGTTGCATTGAGTACAAATTCATTTGATCAGTTAGAAAAGGAATCTTAAATTCAGTGTTAATTGACGTTTTTGATAGTTGACATGCAATTAGAATGTTAAGACTGAGGTAATATTTTTTTTTTCCAAATTATTTTCTTCCTGATGTGGATGATAAGGTTAAATAGGCACATACTTTCTATCCAGAATGTGTTTTGTTGAAGTAAAAACTATATTTTGGGGATACCATTAAGGTAATGAATATGGATAGGGTTCATTTATGTGGTTTTGTTATCGATTGGTCATAGTTATGGTTTTTTAAGAAAAACTACTTCATGGTTACCATCATTCAAGATGGTTCTTTTATCATGGAATACAAAATATGTATAATAAAATAAAGGATGTTTTTTGTAGGATTCACATGAAAATTTTATTGGATGATTTTGTTTCAAGATTCTTAACCTATCAGCATGTTATATAAGGGCATCGACAGTCATTCGGTATGTTGTTGCCTTTACCTATTCCTATTCTTAAAAGGGGGAAGATAACCATTGATTTTGTAATATGTATCTATAGAATATTTTTGGAAACATGATTCCATATGGGTGGTATAGGATCAACTCAGAAATTCAGACCACTTCATCTCTATTCATGAATCTCATATGATGGAGGACTTGTCAATTATCTATATCTGATAAAAGGTAAAGAGGCATGACATAACATTTTCGATAGTATTGGACCAAGATCCTAGTTTTACATATCATTTCTTGAAATAATTACATCAATAAATTATAACATAGTTGATTATTACCATGATGTATCATCCTCAGATGGAAGGACAATCCAAATGGATTATACAAACATTGTAAGATAGGATTCGGGCTTGTTTAATGGATTTTAGTATCTCAGGGGGAAGAGCATAAACCGTTAGTGGAGTTTTAAAATAACAATATCTATTAGGAATCAATAAATATAGATTTTTTTTAATAATATTATGGTAATCCTTATCATTATCCACTTTGTTGGGTGGAAATGGGTGAGACTTCACTAGTTAGACCGAGCCTTTTTCAAGAGACAACGGACAAATTTCACTTTCTCAAAAATGGGATGGATATGGATCCGAGTGATCATAAATAATATGTGGGACATCATTGATGGTTTTTTTCATTCAAGGAGACTGATCATGTGTTTATGATAATATCTCTGAGGCTTGGGTACAATTATTTTAAAAATTTGGGAATGTTATCTCCTCAATACATAGGCCCTTTTGAGATACTTGAATGGATTGGTGGGGTGTAAAATTGGTAGGAATTTTCACCATGGTTCAGTGTGGTGCATAATTGTTTTGATGTATCTCAGTTTAAGATGTATCACCCTGATCCTAACCATGTGATTAAATGTGATCATGTTGACATAGAGTATGATTCTTCGTTGGTAAATGTGTTAGTACAGATTGTGGATAAGAAAGAGAAATTATTCTGTAAGAAAAGTATTATTTTAGTGTGGATTTTATAGAAACATTTTTGGGTTCGAGAAGAATCATGGGAACATGAGAAATAAATGTTTGAGAAATTTCCATAAACATTACATACCAATGTTGGTTTTCTACTTTCTAGGGACACAAAGGCTAGTGGTGGGGAGAATTTAGTACCCCCAATTTCAATTAAGAAACCCTTCCATTATGTATTTTATTTTTTAAAGTGTTTTATTGGTGTTTGGGAGAGTTTATAGGTCTTTTGGAATGTTTTTTTGGAATTTTTAGAGATTCATGGTTTGAGAATGGTTAGCAGAAACTGTGTAACTCCAACTGGAAACTATACAAAGTAGAACAGAGGATACCGGGTAGGATCATGTTTAGGTACATGGTTTGGTCAAATCATGCGGCCACCTAGAAGAAATCTTGGTTTTTGGGTTAGAGTAAAAAATAAGGTGGGAACATGTTTTGTCTATCCATGTGATCTAACTATGTGGAGGGTGTTGGGAGGTAGTGGTTAGCACCTTGTTTTCATAACCATGTGACCCAATTGTGCATAGTGAATTTTTAGATCTTAAAAAAGTTTATCTCACACATTTTTACTCTTAAATATCTCTTCTTTCACTTATTTCAACCCAAATAAAGTTTTATCTCCACTGATAGGCTTTTTAGACCTTCCCCTTCAATCTAGGATAGATCCATTGATAAATCATGGTGTGTTGAATGTCGAATTTCTTACTAAGTATTCATTCATTGTGGTTTAACATAGATAAAATCTTTTTACCACTATTATATTCATATATCTATTCTATTTTGGATTTATCAATGTTATTTTATTTCAATATAGATGAGATATAGTTGGTTAGATGTTAGGGAACAAGATATAGGGTTGGTTTTTAGAGTTTTAACATGGTTTTATTGAATAATTTCTAATGTTACTCATTTTTTCCATATTTTCCAATGTAGTCAGCTTCATTATCTACTCTTATTACCAGAACTAGAAGGATTAGTTTAAAATTAATATAATTTTTTGAAATTGATTCTGAATATATGTGAAAATCTTAGAAGAAACCTAATTTACTAATGGTTTGGGAAATTGTGGAGTTGATGTGAAAATTTCTTTGTGGAATTATTTTAAAATGATGATTTTAAGATATGAAATTTTTTTATTCATGGAAAAGGGTTTAGTAGAAAGTTTTTTAATTAATTGTTTTATTGAAATTATTTGAAAAAATTGGTTTTTCATGGTTTTAGAATAATTGGTTTTCCAATGTTCATTTTCATTAAAGTAGCCCTATGGAGGGGGTTTGTGCCATTAGGGCACTGATATTTTTTACCATTTGATGATTTCATAGATAGATGACAAAACACTCATGAGTATCGAACTATCACCTGGGAATTCATGTGTGGATGTTTGGAAATGTAGAATGAAAGGGGTTATGAAAAAAATAGAAATTATGGAATTTGTTTGGATGAATTATTTGGATTCATTCCATAGAAAAGTGGATTGGTTTGGAAAATGGTTTTTCTTTGATATAAATTGTTTTAATTTTATTTATACAAATTTTATTATTTAAATTTGATAAAAAAAATTATCCTAATAAAAATCAGTGGGGAATTCATTTGCAGAAAACCTATTTATTTTCATTACTTACCCCCTGCATTGGCGCTTTTGTGAATTTGTGTATATTTTTTATTGGGACATAGGTAAAGGAAAAGTATCTCATTTATTTACTTATGAGTCGTTATACATTGAGCATGACTTTTGGAGTTGGAGATACGAGCATGTTGGGATATTTGGGGTTGGAGTCTTTGGAGCCTTTGAGTTTCATTCGTTTGGTCTTCCATATTGTACTCTGAAATTTTTATTTGTTAGAGTCTACTATTATTGTAAGTTGGTATTCTTGAATTTTATACATTCATCTCATACATCATTTAGTGGTTGTTGGTTTTTGTATACATGGTTTTGGTTGTTTTATTTTAACGGAGAAAATCATCCCCCAACTATATTGAATCCCTTGTCATTTATTACCATCCTTTGCCATCTTTGGGATGTTTCCTAAGGCATAGTAGAAATTCCTATTTTACTCAATACAATGAGGAGGGGAACGATGTTAAAAAGTATCTTTCACTAATGTGATAGGTGGACATCTGGCATGAAATTATACCACATTGAAGGCATTAGAGGATATCCAGAGAGGCATTCTATATAAAATCCCATGATAAAGGTAGCATAAATACAAATAATTCCCATAGGTGGGAAAGGTATACATTTTAAAATTGGATAAGAGAGAGAAAAAAGGGGTGGATTGTCACGACCTGACCTGTACCGGGGCTCGAACCACAACTTCTCCAAGACCGCCTCTATAGGCCAGGGGCTGGCGACAAGAACCGAACACACGACAAACTTGAGGAGGCCTTTGCCTAAGAACCTGTACACACACATATCCAACTCAATACAAAAGTTTATAGGAAAAGAAATCAAGGTATCAAACTACTATAAAAAGTGAACCAAACAAAAATTCATCATCCTCTAACACTAGAAATAAAATAAATGCAAAGTTGAAAGGGAGAGGGGAAAAAATACACACCCAACTAGAAAAGTGCCACAACTCGGCAACAGGTGAAAAAGTGAAATAGTATGAAGAGTCCCACTCCTGAATCCCAAGCTATGACAACCGAATGTGGTCCACGAACCCTGTATCCCTAAGTTCCTCTGATGTCACGATCAACCTGTCCATTGTTAGCAAGGGAACAACAAATGTGGGAAAATCCCAAGTAGGGGTGAGTATAAGAGTACTCAGTTAGATTCCCCAAAATCTCGAGGGAGTAGCAAGAGAGGCACTAAAGAGGAGAGAAGTAATATTGAATAAGTTAAAATAAGAGTTAATGAAAATTGTATAGATCCACCCATTAATAGATATCATCACTTAAAGAAACCCAAACTAGAGTGTAAGGGGATCACCATGTAACAGCTCACACTAGGTATATTCCCATAAATATACCTTGGGAATCTAGATATACTCATAACTCAGACCCGTAGTCTAGAGAAAATTCACACAACCGCATACCCGTGCTAGGGTTCCAGTTCGAAGATTCCATGATGTTCTCATCTGAGAGAACTCACTCCATGAGTTCGATAGATTTGAGACCATCCATCCAGAAATTATAGTTCGTCGGAAAGGTCACAAGGGATAGATACACTCATTACCTTATAACACACTCTTGAGTGGAAAATATCACCATACACATATTAGGATCACTTTCAGGGCCTTGGATAGTACTACGACTCATCTAGATTCACCAACTAGGTAGAGGATCGGCACCCTATGGAAATAGTCATGCCGATACCTGACGCTACCTAGGGTCGTGAATGGACAGATAATCTTTCTTCGGACCCCTCATATGGTTACCTAACTCTATCTCGGAAAGTCTTGCTGAAGGGAGAGATGACAATACATAGATGAGGATAACAGGAAGGGCTTGGAGGATACCACGACTCATCCGGATTCACCTTCTAGGTAGAGGATCAATGCCCTATGGGAATAGTCGTGTCGATAACTGATTCTACCTAGGGTTAGGAATGGATAGAGGATCTCGCTCCGGGAAACTCAGAGGGATTCCTAACTCAATCTCAGAAAGTCCTACAAAAGGGATCATACTACTGAAAAAGGAAATGATTCCTGACCTTCAGGGGAATGATAAAAAGGGGAGCTAACAAAAATGAAACATGTCCAAGATACGGTGGACAAGAAGATCAAGCCATGTACTGAAAAACACACAGTATGTAGAAGTGTCACACGCCATGTCTTCTGACCCTGGGTACTTTTCATGTACAACAGCTCATGTCGTAAGTCTTGTCATGTAATCCACAACTACACAGCATGTAGAAAGGATCAGTCGCTGGGTCAATGTATCGGGGTTCCACTCCATATACGCTGGTAATGTGCCCGTACATGGCCTCAACCCATGTATGTCAACCTGTGTAATCAGTACAGGGGGTGACCCACGTTACTGGCCCTTCCTGACCATGTGGTAGAGTACCGACTCAAAATATAGAAAAACTATATCAGAGGAAAATGAACTCACGCTCATGAGGTGGATAGTATCGTCTCCACCGGAGAAGAGGGGTAAGGAATACTCATGCCTTCAGTCATCAAGGGAGTCTCCATCCCAACTCCCACTAAAAGAAACGCACGAGTTCCACTCCTCAGGTTATCAGTCATACATCAATCACCATGAAGTTCCGTAAGGGAGTAACCTGAAGGACCTCCATGTCATAAGGGTTCCAACACGACAGACGGTGCATCAATCTGATGCCCAGTCTGTATGTTATAAGAATTTTAATGTTGACGATCTGGTTGTATTTAGTTACGATCTAATCCAGCCACACTCCAACATTCTCCAAAATTCACTTGGAGTATCTCAAAAGGACTGCCTCGTCCTAAGGGTTATGACACAATAGACGCCGCGTCAATCAGACGATTAGTCTGTAAGTTATAGACATTTGAGTACCGAGGGACGGGTTGGATTTGTGTTAGATCCAACCCGGCCATACATCAAGCGACACCAAATAACCCAACCGTTCACAACATTGTGATTCAAATGAAAAAACACACGAGATGGACTACCCATTTGTCCAAAATGGATACCCGGTGAAAAAATTTCATTTCACCGCAACACGTGCAAACCGGGCCTTATGGGGCCCACTCCTCAACCTCTACTTAAAAACCTGAAATTCTTCTTGAAACGTCCTTCTTAATTTGAGGGTTTCAATGTCACAGACGCTTCTCCATTCCGACACTGTATGAGGGAGATATGTCGAATACAAGATCCCTTAAAACATATTATTGTTATTATTATTATTATTGGGTGTTTCGTAGACCCAAGCCACGAACAAAAATTTAATATTCAAAATTAAACATGAATTTTCCATCTTAAATACAGGTTCACGTCACCACTGACGGCTAGTGAATCGGACGTAGCATGCAAGAGTTATGGTGGGTCGGAGATTTAACAATAATAATAAATCTATTAATTTAGGAGCATTTCGGGGACCTCATCTGAAAACCCTAAAAATTCATCCAATATTGAAATCATAAATTCTATTTCAAAGTCAGGGTCGCACTGCCCATGATGGTTTGTGAAATCGAGGTCATGCGAACAATATACCGTCAAAATACGATTTTCCCAACGAAAATAATAATAAAATTATTATTAAATTATTATTATTCTTAATTTAATTTAATTCCTTAAATTCTCACATCCATAATCCATGCACCCACAATCCCAATGTGCATCACTAATAGGATCCTCCCTTTCTTTTAGAGTTTTTATTATTATCTATATCTCCTTTTTTAATTATTATTTCTATCTCCTTATCATTTATCTCTCTAATTAAGTCCTCGCCCAAAATTTCATGCGGCCTCTACCCTAGCAGCCATCCCTTCGACTACGTGTCCTCCACTGGGCCACAACTGCTCAGTCGTTGCGCCACCTCCAGCTACCTCGCACCCGACCCCATGCCGCACTGCCTTCCGCCTGCACTAGCCATGCTGGACAGCCTTGCTTCGCCGCGTTGTCCCACTGACCGGACCACCTCTCATGCCATTGAAGCTGCCTCACCCAGCTGCCATGGTTGCCTGATTGCCCAACAGAACCGCTGCCTTGAACAGCTGGAACCCTCATCAGACCCACACCACGGGATCCTTTATAATGCCAAACCGGCTTCGATTTAAATCAGAAAAAAGAGACGAATATAGTTCTGTGATCCTCGGGTCGAGATCTCGGCATCCTTATATCGCACTCAACAAGGCATTAAGTTCTTGGAAATCTTAATAATTTTGCGATGAATAACACGCGGAGAATGCACGAACAATGAATTAGGAAAGATCGAGTTCTAAGGGTAGATCGATATCCATGTTAATTTTTCAATCGTTTTTTAGAATCAAGAATAGGGGGAATTGGCAATTAAATATTTTTCATGCTTCATGAATTTCAAATTCAGGAAAAACAAGAAGAAAATTAATTCAATAAACAGTTTATCGATCCGTAAATTAATTTATTTAATTCACATTCATCATGAGAAATTAAACCAGGGTAAGTATTCCACAAAGATAAATCCTACCATAGTTTTGGATCGATCAATGGTGAAGATCGCGTTCATCAAGATCCGCTCGGAATTGATAGAGATCACACTTGCACAACAATGAGAAAAAGATGTTGCGTTTGTCGTGCTTCGATTCTCCTAGATCCAAGGATTCATCATCATTCGTCAATGGTGAATATGGAAGAGGAGAGGAGGAGGAGTCGTTTGTAAAAAAGGGTTATGAGTCCAAGAACTCATAACCATGAATTTATAACCTCCAATCAGGTTAAAGGAAAATTAATTAAATAATTGAATAAATAATTATTTAATTATTGAATTATTCCCCCATGATGGCGCATAAGCCAAACACCCGATGAAAATAAATTTTATACCTTTATTAGGGTAAAACCTTCATTTTTAATTCATCAGTGGTCACAAAATTTTTCATTTGAGTCCTTGTTCGAGAGATATTTGGGTTTGAGATATTAAATGAATAAATTAATAATTTTAATTTATCCATTTAACACACTGCCAAGGAGCGAGGGGTCCAAACATCCCGCGTCAACTTATTTTATATCATTCCTAGGGGAAACACTACATTCTGGACCCAACTGTGGTATCATATTTCCAATCCGATCAACTGTTTAAGAGATATCATGTTTTCTTTAGTTACCTATGTGTGCGTAATATAAAAACAATTAACATTTTTATAAAAATACTTCCGGGAAAACTGGGCCTCATAATTGCACACCTTCTCAGTGCCCAGCTCTGGAAATATTTTTAGAAATATTTCAAAGTCTTATTAAGACTAAAACCAGGTCTATACATTATTCCCTCATTCAATATTTCCGTCCTCTAAAAGAAAAACTAGGAAAACCACTCTGGATTTCGAGCACACACTTAGCTCTGACTCTCCTAGGGAAGCATGTATGATTCTGTGATGCCAAAGAATGAGAACCAAAGGGATGGTCCTCCCTTATAAGAATTTCTATATTTGATGACATTTGTAGGAACACACATGTATCTCCTCAGTTGCGACATGTATAAGATTTCATGTACCCACTCCAACTATTTGGGATAAAGCAAGGCGGTATGAAACCTCAACATCTCCTTGCATAGTATCGAATGACCTGATAGAACTTGGGGGATAGTTTTCCTCCATGATCGAACATCAACATCACATGTCACAGCTAGAATCACTGTTTGTCACTAGGACAGAGTCTCGTGATTCCCTCATTCATAATATCCATATGGTGTCGAACCTAAGGATATCTGGTCACACAAGATTTCACAGTCGATGAATTGCAACCGAGACTCTCTTGCATGCTCGTGAAGCGAAGGATTCAACACCGTCGACAGAATAAAATTTTTACCCTCTTGTTCCACCAAGGTCAGCTGTAGGGAAGTTAACTACTCTAAAACATCCTGCACTAGGTGATCCTGGGACTTCCCACACTTCCCACTAAGGGAATCTGCTACATAACCACACCTTGAGAGCACAAGTTAGAGGGATTATTCCACCATGATTCTACTGCACTGTCTGGGAATCATATGACCATGTGCAAGTGACTAATCATTATAAGATCTCCTACATTGAGATATCATCGTCTAATGTCTATTAGCTATAGTAGATGTCTCAACTCTATTGCGCTCACTGTCACAACCAGCTGTATGGCATGGCTGGAAGCTTTATACCACCAATGCCTACTCTCACACCTCAACATGGGTGGGGATTCACAAGGGAACTATGATAGCCTAGATCTCTCTAAAGAGTCCCCACTTGAACTACTGTTCTCAAAAACTATGGTTATAGATCAGTGGACTATCGACTCTAGCCAAACCTCTATTGTCTGAGGGACTGGATTAATGCGGAACCTCAGTGGTATCTGGTGCTGGAACTCACGAAGTGCGCTCAACCTACACACATCCTCATCCTGCTCAGCTGGGGTTATCTTCTTCTCAACAGGTTGGGGTGTTGCTACCAGCCCATCTAAAGAAAGGGGCATGCATGATGGGTTCTGAACTGAGCTGTAGTCGCTCATGGAATCGTCGCCACAAACCGTAGCTAGTATCCTGGATAGTTATAGTTGCGGAGACGTCCTGAATGTTATCAAGGAGTACCACGATCAAATGATCATATTTATATCATCAACGAAGGGTAGATGACTCAAGAAGGATAGTCAAAGACTCAATCCTATATGATGCATGTACCATTGTTCCCTAAAATAGGTGTCTTTGGGTGCCGAGTCGGCAAGAGGGTAATCAGGGTCCTGGTGAATGGGTACGTCGGCTGCCCGTACCATCACTGGACTCCCTGGCTTGAGAGACACTCTCGAGACACTTCGACACTATTTCCCTAAACCCAACCAAGACCATTTTAGGGAAACTTACCAATAACATCCCATGGGTCAAACCACCTCTGATACCACTTTGGCACGACCTAACCCATACCAGGGCTCGAGTCTCAACTACACAAATCTTGCCTCCATAGGCCTAGGGCTGGCGACTAGCATTGAAGGCACAATAAACTCGGGAAGGCCTTTTCCTAAGAACATATACACAAACATGCATCCAACGTAATGAAAAAGTGTAGAGGAAAATAAAGAAAGGTACCACACTACTATAAAAAGGGAACCAAACAAAAATACATCATCCTCTAATTGTAAAAATACAAGAAAAGTAAAGTTGAAGGGGAAAGGAGAAACAATACACACCCAACTAGAAAAGTGCCACAACCCAGCATTAGGTGGAAAAGTAAAATAGTTGGAATATACCCACTCCGAAATCCCAAGCTAGGACCACCGCACGCGGTCCAAGAACCTTGTATCCCTAAGCTCCTCTGATGTCATGATCAACCATTCCATCATCTATAAGGGAACACAAAATATGGGAAAAGCCCAAGCAGGGTGTGTATAAGAATACTTAGTAGGATGCCCTAAAGGCTCGAGGGAGAAGCAAGAGAGGTACTGTAGAGGAGAGGAGTAAGAGAGAAAAAGGTACAACAAGAGTGAAAGAAAAGAGTACAACTCCACCCATTAATAGATATGATCGCTCAAAAACCCCAAATAAGAGAGTAAGGGGATCACCATGTCACAGCTCACACCATGTATATTCACATAAAAATACCTAGGGTATCTAGATATACTTATAACTCAGACCTGTAGTCTACAGACAATTCAAACAAACGCATTCCCATGCTAGGGATCCGGTTTGAAGATTTCACAAAGCAATCATCTAGGAGAACTCACTCCGTGAGTTTGATAGCTCTAATGTCGTTCATCTGAAAAGTATAATTCGTTGGAAAGGTTATGAGAGATAGATACATTCATTATGGGAGAACACACTCCTGAGTGGGAAAGATCATGATACACAGATGATGAACACCGTTAGGGCCTTGCCAGATACCGTGGCTCATTCGGATTCACCTTCTAGGTAGAGGATCGGTGCCCTGTAGAAATAGTCACGTCGATTCCTGAATCTAACTAGGGTCAACAATGGATAGAGGATCTGACTTCAGGACTCTCGGAGGGATATGTGACTCTGTCTTAGAAAGTCTTGGTAAAGGGAGAGATCACAAAACACAGATGAGGATCAATTTTAGGGCCTTGGCGGATTTCGTGACTCGTCTAGATTAACCTACTAGGTAGAGGATATACGCCTTGTGGGAATAGTCTTGTCGATACATGACTCTACCAAGGGTCATGAATGTCTAGAGGATCTTGCTTCGGGCCTCTCGGAGGGATACCTACCTCTATCTCATAATGTCCTGCTGAATGGATCATGATCCCGAAAAAGGAAACAATACCTGACCTTTATGGGAATGATAAAAGGGGGAACTAACCCAAACGAAACATGTCCATGAAATGGTGGACAAAAGATCAAGCCATTACTTAGAAGCACGTGGCATGTAAGAAGTGTCACACGCCATGTCTTCTGACCCAGGGTACTGCCCGTGTACAACGGCTCATGTCGTAAGGCTTGTCGTGTAAAACGCAATGACACGGCTTGTAGAAAGAATCACCCTCCGTGTCAAAGTATATAGGGTCCGCTCCATGTACATTGGTCATGTGCTCGTACACGGCCTCAACCCATGTATGTCAACCCGTGTAATCGGTACAGGGGGTGACCCGTGTTACTAGTCTTGCATGGTCGTGTAGTGGAGTACCAACTCCAAATAGAGGGAAACCATCTCAGATTAAAACGAACTCGTACTCATGAGGTGGGGAATCTCGTCTCTACTAGAGTAGAGGAGTAATGATTTCTCACCCCTTGATTCATCAAGGGAGTATCCATCCTAGCTCTCACTAAATGAAATTCCAGGGTCCTAATCATCTGGTTATCGGTCACACCTCAACCACCACTAAGTTTTATAAGGGAGTATCCCAAAGGACCTCCATGTCATAAGGGTTGCAACATGACAGACGGTGCGTCAATCAGACGCCCAGTCAGTAAGTTATATGCATTTTAGTATTGAGGGCCCGGTTGGATTCAGGTACAATTTAACCTGGACACACTCTAACTTTCTCCGAAAGTCACATAGAGTATCTCAAAAGTACCGCCTCCTTCAATGGGTTCTAACATGACAGACGATGCATCAATCAGATGATTGATCTGTAAGTTATAAGCTTTTCAGTGCTGAGGGCATGGTTGGATTCATGTTCGATCCAACCCGGTCTTACATTAAACGACATTGGATAACCAAACTAGTCACACTATTGCGATTCACAAGAAAAAACACCTGATATGGACTACCCATTTGTCCAAAACATATACCTGGTGAAAGAGTCGCATTTCACCGCAACACGCGTGAACCGAGCCTCGTGAGGCCCACACCTCGACCTCGACATAAAAATATTAAATTGTTCTTGAAACATCCTTCTCAGTTTTATGGTTGCAACGTCACAGACATTTCTCCATTCCGACACCGTATGAGGGAGATATATCAGATACAATATCTTGTAAAAAAATATTATTATTATTATTATTGGGTATTTTGTGGACCCAAGCCATGAACCAGAATTGAATATAAAAAATTTGACTTGAATTGACCATCTTAAATATGGGGTCACGTCATCGCTGACGGCCAGTCAATTGGACGTCGCATGCAGGAATTATAGTGGATCGAATATTTAATAATAATATTTAATCTATTAATTCACGATCATTTCGAGTACCTGATCCAAAAACAAGAAAAAGTCATTAAATATTGGACTCATAAATTTGGTATCGAAGTCAGGTTCACACTGACCATGATGGTTCATGAAACCAATGTCGCACGAAGAAGATACTATCCAAATACGGTTTTCCTAACGAAAATAATAATAAAATTATTATTATATTATTATTATTATTTATTTAATTTAATTCCTTAAATTCTCACATCCCAAATACACACATCCACAATCCCAATGCACATAACTAATATCCACCTCCCTTGCTCTTATAATTTTTATTATTATCTATATCTCCATTTATTATTCTTATTTCTATCTCCTTATCATTTCTTTATACAATTAACTCCTCCCCCAAAATTTCACACGGCATCTACCCTATTAGCCATCAATTTGACTACGTGTCCTCTACCTGGCCACAACTGTTCGCTTTCCGTGCCACCTTCAACTACCTCGCACCCGACCCCATGTCGTGTCGCCTTCCACCTGCACCAGTCGTGCTGGAACACCCTGCTCCGCCCTGCTTCATCGCGTTGTCCTGCTGACCGGACCGCCTCTCATTCCACCAGAGCCGCCTCACCCAGCCGCCACGGTTTCCTTCTTTCCCAACCAAACCGCTGCATTGAACCACCGTAAACCTCATCAGACCCACGCCACGGGATCCTTTTGTGTGCCATACCGGCTTCGATTTAAATCAGAAAAAAGAGACGAATGTGGTACTATAGTCCTCGGGTCGAGATCTCCACATCCGTATGTTTCTCTCATGGAAGCATTGAGTTCATGGTGCACTAAATAATTATCCGATGAAGAACATGCGAAGAATGTGCAAATAATGATTACTGATAGATCACAGTCTAAGTGCGGATTGATAGCTGTGTTAGTTTGACCATCGATTTTGAGAATCAAGAACCTAGGGAATTGGTAATTAACTATTTATCATGCTTCAAGAATTTCAAATTAAAGACAAACAAGAAGAAAATTAATTCAATAAATTTTTTATCGATCCATGAATTAATTTATTTAATTTTTGTTCATCATGTGAAATTAAACTAGGGTATGGAATCCACAAGGCTAAATCTTACATTTGGTTTGGATCGATCATTGGTGAAGATCATGTTCATCAAGATCCACTCAGTGTTGATGAAGAACACACTTTCACAACGATGAGAAGAAGATGTTGCATTTGTCACACTTCGGTTGGCCTGGATCCATGGATTCATCGTCATTCATCAACATAGAGGATAGGAGAGGAGAGAAGGATTCATTTTCAAAAAAGTTTTATGAGGCCAAGATCTCATAACCATGAATTTGTAACCTCCCATCAGGTTAATGGAAAATTAATTAAATAAACAATTATTTAATTATTCACCCACGATGGCGCATAAGCCGAACACCCGACTCCAACAAAGTTTATACCATTATTAGGAAAAACCCAACATACTAAATTCATCGATGGTCTCAGATTTTTCATCTGATTCCCTGTTGGGGAGATATTCGGTTTTGAGCTATTTAATGATTAAATTAATAATTTTAATTTATCCATTTAACACACTGTCAAGGAGTGGGGGGTCCGAACATCCCGCCCCGGCTTATTTTATGTCATGCCTTGGGGAAAAACTGTGCTTCAGACCCAACTGTGGTCTCATATTTCCGATCTAATCAACCATTTAAAAGATATCCCATTTTATTTAGTTAACCGTGCATGTGTAATATAAAAACAATTAAAATTTTTATAAAATTAATTTTGGGTGCACCGGGCCTTGGAATTGAAAGCCGTCTCCGCACCCAGCTCTGGAAATATTCTTATAAATATTTAAAATTCTTATTAATACAAAAATCAGGTCCCTACATAGATTGTACTTGACGAACTTCTACCAATACCACCTATAAGAATACCATGATAGGAAAAGGTTGTTAGGTGAAATGATAGAGGTCAAATACAATCCATGAAATTCATTGACAAGGTGGTTCCAGGCCTAGTTTGAGGTATGAATAATATTTCTATACTTTTTCACCCACATTAAAATATATTGATTCAATTAATTTATTTCTTATTGTATATATTATTAGTGAGATAGATATTCCAATAGAACCCCTTCTCTGACCACTTCGAATAGATACTCCTTCTAAGGGAGATCATCCTCTTACTATTACCTAATGTTAGTGTAATCTCACTCTTAGTAGATAGACCTTTTCTTGGGACCTATTAATGTTAGATATAATAACTTATAAAACTATTCTCATCACGAAATGGTAATTAACAATCTATGATTGGATATAATGTTATTGGCGTAGGGTTATATATCACCCAACACACAAGTTACTATTCCCCTTCACTGATGAATAAGACCCTCTAAAAAGATTATTATAGCCAATCCTTAGGACATAGTAGTTTATTATACATTATTCAGTGAGTCTGGTATCATGTTTCACTAATGTTATAGAGGATAGTTTTCTTGAAGTGATAGAGAAGTATATGGGCTGACACAACCGAACCCACCAGGGTCCCTCCCAAATTGATAGTAAGCTGAGTATGTCACTCCAATCCGACCACTAATAAACTAGGGGCAGGTGACTATCACCAAGTAAAAATATCACAAAATAAGGGAGGAAACATCGTATATCAACCTAAAACACACACATATCTCTAATTAAAACAAAATACTTAAAACACAAGAAAATTATTTATAATCAACTACCCTTTGTATAATGGATGCATGAGACATCATATATAGGAACATTTCCAAACAAGAAAATATTATAGGAAGAGTATATCACAAATTCCTTTGAATCTAATAGATACAATACACTAGAAATCTAACCATTCTTGTGTGTACTACTAGATTCATTTCTAGTTGCAATGGTCAGCACCACAATCATGAACCACCATGCTCTACCATGAGTTTCCATGATTCACTAGGTGTCATCTCTAAACAAGAAACACAAACTCTAATTCCAAAAAAATAACTACTAAACCATTATTCATTTGCACTGAAACAACATGGGTGGGTATAATTCCCATGAAGGGTTGAATATAAACATACCCATTTACATTCTTTGAACCCACATATTATGGAAAAATCAATCAGTTATCTCAAAAACAACATTTAAAGAGTATAACCAAGAGGAAGACAAGAAAGAATCCATATATTATCAACAAATAAAAGTCACAAGGATTTAAATATTTCATAATCATATCAAATCTAACCCGTGAAGGTCATGCTTAATGAGAAAAATGAATTATTTTAGTACATAAAATTCCACAAAATATAAATTCATTAGTTATTCATTCATCGCATCTTGAAGTCATTTAATGGGGGTTAGATTTAGTTACAAGTCTCAATGTATATGAATTATTAAGAATCAACCCCTTTTAAATATACATTGGAAACCAAAATGGAGGACCCTATCCTCATTTTTTCTTATAAGTTATTCAATGGGGTACTTCACTACATGGTCTTCCATCACCAAGTCATCATTCCAGGAACATATAGGTGAATATGCACCCAGAAAAAGGACAGGCATTGTCCAAGGGTGTATTAACCCTGGTCATCATACCACCTTGGAATAAGAAAATACCATGTTACCACATAGAAACTATATTGTATAAATCATGCCTCATCAATTGTCACAAAACATATAAGACTAGTCCATAATTAAAAAGAGTATCACGTGCTAAATGAGGGTAGCACACAATAGAAAAGGGTACCATGAAATAGATGTGAGTATATCATAGTAGAAAATTGTGGGTATACCTCTATAAGATAGAGGAATCACACCCCAATTATCACATAGCAAGTGTAAAATATATTTGGGGTTCTCAAAACATCATAATATTATGAGGGTCTAATGCCTCATTGTAGAGACCCGAAGCTTATCGTACATGGACATTACATTAATTTTGCGGAATACTTAGTACATAACAAAAAAACACACACAAGGATTGTAATAGTTTAGTGTCTTTGGAAACTCGGAACATAATCTTCTAATCGTGGTGAAAGATATTCCATATCTCCCATAAAGATCTTCCCCCTTTTTTTTACCTAAAACCTTTCTTTATATCCTGGGAAAAAGAAAACATAAAAGGGTGATCTGAAATGCTCAGTAAGGGTAAACAAAAGAAAAATCAATCACATCATATTCATAAGAACATAACTTTTGGAAATCATAACCTGCAAAAGAGAGCATAATTTCATAACATGGGATAAATCATAGTAGTGAAATGAAAGCCCAATAATCATAACATAAAACATGAAACTTTGTGACATACACACATAATCATAGAGAATCATTTCTTGTTAGTCAAGACTCATTTCCAAGACTATCTTAGTGGAAAAAGTCCCTTTCTGAACCGAGTCACCCTCGTTTCAGTCCTGTTTCACTGAACCGGTATAACCTACCATTCCAGCCATGTCTATCTCATGAGATATAAAATATTTACCCAATGAATTGGAGGGAGATATAGGTCCCACCCATCTTATAATTAATCCTTTCTTATGTGTGCCACATAATCATAAATCATACATCATCGCATAACACATATAACAAAAATGGGATTCTTGAAACATCATGACATCATAAAACAAATCATATAAGGTAAATGACTTCATAAAAATAATTCCCTCAAAACATAATCAAATCAATGTAATAATAGGGATAAAAACAGAACCCTATATTATCTTAGATGGAAAATAATTTTGATAAAACATTTGAACTCCATTCTTGAGGAAAATATCCTTTCTACTTCAAAAAAACACTTTTCTTTTCTTAATATGTCATTCAATTATAAACTAAAATAAGTTGATTAAAAATAAACATGAAAACTTGTAAATGAAGCTTCTTGGAAATAACGTTTTTAAAAATCCATTCATGCCGTATAAGTTAAAAAACATTCTTCGTACTTTTGTCGGAAAAGTCAAAAAGTACCTCGTATGAAAGACGACAAAAGATTCCTTTCATTTCTTTTACTAAAAACTCACCGAAGGGTAAAAATGGATTTAAAAAATTGTAGGTGGATGGAAATAATATTACATATTTATGAAACATGGATGTCTATGATAAAATATACCCCATTAAATACTTACGAATAAACAATCTCGGATAAAAATGAGATTGTGATATTTCCCTTACCTTAGGTCCGACTTGCTTTGTAAGTGTCCGAACCTCCTGTATAGTGATTTAAATCATGTTATTGACTTATTCCAGAATCATATTCATTGTTATTTTATCATATATGGTCCACTTATGACTTTATATTACCCGTTCTTTTGTAAATTCATGTTAAAGTAGCGTTTTGGGTAAAATCGTCTCATTTGTTGTTCGTGTTTTTAACTTGTAATTATTAATATGATTACTTGGATCACGATTACTTATATCAAGAATGTAAAACAAGATTTATATATAATATATATTCCGAATATATATATATATATATAATATATCGATAAATGGAATGAAATACACCGTTCATGGAGACGGTAGTCCATACGTACGCATGAACGTTGTTTTCATTTCCTTATTGAAGTGAATGGAATTAAGTAGATGACATACATATAAATTTACATAAATACAGTATCATTATTATGTCATATATTTAATTATTACTTATTATATATACTTTATAATCATTCATGAATGGTTAATCATTGAGAATGAATCTCATCGCGTCGTGGAGACGGTAGTCCGTACGTACGCACGAGCGATGATATCGTTCCCATGGTCGTGGAATTATGTTCAAATGTATGTAGTCTATTTCAGTATCAATGTCACTTTATAATAATCATATATAGTTACTCATTACACCATTATACCCATCCTATTAAGGTGGTGGTGGAAAATAGATTTCACAACGGCGTGGAGACGGTATTCCGTACGTACGCACGCGCGGTGATTTCATTTTTCCGTAGGATAGATAGAAGGTGAATTAGGGTTGTTTCATATTTATAATAACATATAAGTATGTAAGTAATACTGATGTTATTACTTTGTCATGAAACAACTAATAAAGAAGAAGTTGAAGAAGAAAGAAATTGAAAATATCGGTAATGGATATTACCTCTTCTTTGAAACGCCTCTTTGAATCCTCCACTTAGGGAAATAAGATTGGTCTTTGAAGAAGACCATGACCTCTAGGATTATTCTAGGAAAGTGGAGAAGGTATTTTGGCAGGGGTTGGCCGAGCTTGAGTGCTCAAATTGGTGTGAGGAGGAGGGGGAGGAGGTGTCCTTTTATAAGGGAGGAGAGGGGCACCTTAGGAATATCTCAAAATATTATTTTATATTAAAGTCAAAATTGGTTTATAATGGTTCCAAAGGGTCTTATTTAGAAGCTAAAGTGGGGATGGGTCGAAATCCTATCAACAAATTGTATTTAGACAAGTTTAGGTTATTATTTTAACCTTATCAATTAGATTTAAATCTAAGTTAAATAATTTAACTTTTACCGTGCCTTTTTGTTTTCTTACACTATATGGTTAATACACTTACTATCACATGCCAAAAGAACCCCAAATTGTTTATTATTAATATATATATCCTTATCTAAGTCATTAGGCCGAACCTTAGATTTTTAAGAATAAAATAACAATTAATAATATAATATTTTATTTAAACACTATTTTGTGTCAATTTTGACACTATTTGTTATATGATTTTTGTGAAAGTCATAACAGAATTATATGTTCGAAACAAGATGATTAAAGAAATACTAATATATCATATTAACCTAGAAAATTAGTGTAATTCATAAAAAGTCTCAAATTACATTTATTTTGGTGATTATAACTTCAATTTTGTCAATATTTCATTAATAAGATAATTACTGCATCATCATTGTGTCATATATAAATTAAATTATTTAATGTCTAAAAATTACAAATAAAATAAAATTATATAGGAAATCTTTTTATATTTCTAATTAATATTTATAGTCTAATTTATCTTATGTATAACCTCATATTAAAAATGATTTACTTATTAAACTTTGATTTTAACTATTTTAAATATTCATTAAATAAAATAATATTAAATGTCATAATCTAATCCAAGTGGACCTAAGTGGTCATATTATACTCATAGAGTTGTTTTTGTTCGAATTACACTTATCCAATAGAATTAGGACATGTTTTAGGGTAATAGTAATATCATATTTACCCTTAGTTACCCTATTTACTATTAACCGCGGTAAAAAAAGTAAAAAGTTATTATTCACCAAAAAATTATTTTTATCTCATTGAACCACATTTTACTTACTGATATCAACCGTGTCTGTCGGAGTTTCGAAATTCCATTCACAGAAGCGGTAAAATTAAGTTTTATGCAAAATTCAGTTTTTAACCTACCACTTAGTGGTTTCACTATTCATCAAAAATTGAAGTTTTTCAGAAAAATGCCAAAATTTTACCCTAAGCTATAATTGACATTCCGAATTCAAAAATGATTTCTATTTTACAAAATTCCCAACATATAAGTTGCATTAATTAATTTTATAATTAATTTCCGCTGTCACAACAAATAGCGTGTTTTTAAGAGATAATAACTATCAAAAGATTGACACTTGTTTATAACTGGTTTAAATGTGAAATTACATCCAATGACCAACATTGTATTAAATTGTAAAAATATATTCTAAATATATTTTAAAACCACTCAAATTAATAACTTATCACTATTAATTATTTCGATTAAAAAATTTGTTTTTAATTAAAATTTAGTAATTTTCACTATTCATCAGAATATGAAAGTTATCCGAAAAGTACCAAAATTTCACCTTAGGCTAAATTCGATACTCCGAATCCATAAATGAAGTCCATTTTGAAAAATAAAATTTACAAAATTCCAAAAATTGGTTATTACTATTCATAACGGCTAGTTTTAATAATATCTTAATAGCATATTGTTGTTTAGTGAAACTCGTTATTGCGTACTACACACGCTATCGAGGAAGGTCACGATTGCGTGTAATGCAAGGCAAGTCAAGGATGTGTGTTGTGAAAGCTCTTTTGGTGTAGCGTACAACATAAGACATTAGGGAAATTAAAAAATATATTTTCCATAAAATCTTGGGTTGTTACATTCTACCCCCCTTAAAATGAATTTCGCCCGCGAAACTCATCGGGGTTATAAATGGTTTACTATTCGAAAGTTTCTTTAATATAAACACACATCGTAAAAAGGAATACCAAAACCAATCTTTAAAAATGAATGTATGAAATGTAACGGTTACCCAAATAAACTAATCACTGGGTTTCCACATAGGTGAAAATATGGATATGGAAGAAAAATCTAACCATCATGTTCTTATGGAGAGTGGTAGAGAAAATGGCTATAGAAAAGCCAACAATCACAAATCCATAAATTTGTGACGATCTAAGGTACCATCCGATTAATCAGATATAAGAGCACTAGGACAACATTTTTGGTTTTCAAGATCGTTTCCCTAAAGTTGAAGAGTTTGAATTAGAATAAATACTTACTTTATTTTGGTACAATCTCACTGTTGTTCGTGCCTTGAACAATTTCCACTTCATCTCTTAAATAAATGAAGTTTAATTTCTTATTCGTGAAGTGTTAGCAGATCATGTGATAGAATAACGGGTCATTCCATCTATCTCAAACAAAAGGTTAGCAAAAGTTATTAAATATACATAAGTCATTTTATAGTGAGATTAATCATATATGGTTCCTAAAATGGACTTATACTTCATATATCATACTGCTTAATATAATAAAACTAGTTTCTACTAAACAGGGGCTTCATGTAGGTCAGTGGTAGGCGATAAAGGCCAGTCGCACTTCGGTTGTGGGTTCGATTCCCACATCCTTGTCCGACGCGATGGGATGTCGCTCGTCCAATAAGTTGTCCTTTTTATAAAACTATATTACTATAACATCCCATCAATAATATCAAAAAAACCTCTATCCTTAAACAATACTAACTTATGTCCAACAATCTTTAGGCTTATCCATAATACTTCAGTACACTCTCATAATATAGTGAAAACTATTACCAGAGATTTAATACCATCATTGATCCCCATATATCATAAGATATGTCTTGTTGGTCACATTCTAAACATTCAAAGGCCTTAATCATGTATTCTCTTGAATAACCATTGAACCTTATTGAAAACATGAATGCAGTTAAACGTTAACACTTTCCACATACCAAAATCCTCAAAATTCTATATACTCAAACCATGATATAACTTAGTCCTTATATCAATCATGA
Organism: Viscum album; assembly: GCA_963277665.1. Taxonomy (NCBI): domain Eukaryota; kingdom Viridiplantae; phylum Streptophyta; class Magnoliopsida; order Santalales; family Viscaceae; genus Viscum; species Viscum album. The sequence continues at coordinate 1,492,918,523 of OY728151.1, read as the reverse complement.
GCTCATGAATACTGTTAAACATTTAATTTTATCCTTATCCATTCATTATGCACATATCATCTAAATTCCAAAAATATCTGAATAACCTTTCATGGATAGTGGTACCATTAATCATACAATTTCATAACTCAAGGAAAGACAATAGTGTAACAATACTTAGATGTCTCTTTATTCCATAGTACCATGAGATTTCTTATACAATTTACACATGATAAACATGTAAGCATTCCACTACATTCTTAAACCATTGACCGAGCTTCAACAATTCTTTCATCTCACATATCATTTGTAGTCTCTTCATCATCATTAACCTAAATACTTCCCATACGACCATACTGATTCTCTTCCTGAGACTTTCCCTTAGGGCATTGGTTTTCATAATGCCCGTACATTCCACATTTAAAACATTTAACCATTGTTGATGTCGTAGCAATACCATTATCCTCATCCATGGTGTTAACTGAACCTTTTCCTTTTCACTTACTTGCTTTGTGTCCTTCTTTTCCACACCCAAATCATCTTCCAGTTCCTTTGAAACATTCTCCTCGATGCCTCTTCCCACATGATTTACATAGGGGAAATTGAACTTTCTTTCCTCTATGATCATCATGAAACTCCATCTTTCTCTTATTAGCCGAGTCAGGAAACTTACCAAATTTTACTTTATTGATCATATTATGAGATTGCTGATTAGGAATTATAATGATGTTTGGACTTCCAAATCCCATTTCATTATGAAGAATATCATTCCATTGTCCATCATATTCTCCATTATCGTGCATCATCTTGTTTCCAGCCATTTTCTAAAACCCAAAAAGAATAGTGTGAGAGGCAAAAATCATGCTAGGGGAAAACAACATAATAAAGGGGGAGTACCTTCAATATCTAACATCTTAGGTTTAATTCTATGATCGTTAGCGTAATTCTAGTACTATAACCTATACGTATACTTAACCTTAGGGACATCCCTTGACATACCTTAGAAATATCTCTAGGGATCTCACTAACGTTTTCGCATCCTAGTTTCCAAAGGTTGACTAAACCTTTCCTCTGATACCAACTGTAGAGACCCGAAGCTTATCGTACATGGACATTACATTACTTTTGTGGAATACTTATTACATAACAAAAACACACACACAAGGATCGTAATAGTTTAGTGTTTTTGGAAACTCGGAACGTAATCTTCTAATCGTGGTGAAAGATCTTCAATATCTCCCATAAAGATCTTCCACCTTTTTTTTACCTAAAACCTTTCTTTATATCCTGGGAAAAATAAAACATAAAAGGGTGAGCTGAAATGATCAGTAAGGGTAAACAAAAGAAAAATCAATCACATCATATTCATAAGAACATAACTTTTGGAAATCTTAACCTGCAAAAGAGAGCATAATTTCATAACATGGGATAAATCATAGTAGTGAAATGAAATCCCAGTAATCATAACTTAAAACATGAAACTTTGTGGAATACACACATAATCATAGAGAATCATTTCTTGTTAGTCAAGACTCATTGCCAAGACTATCTTAGTGGACAAAGTCCCTTTCTGAACCGAGTCACCCTCGTTTCAGTCCTGTTTCACTGAACCGGTATAACCTACCATTCCAGCCATGTCTATCTCATGAGATATAAAATCTTTACCCAATGCATTGGAGGGAGATATAGGTCCCACCCATCTTATAATGAATCCTTTCTTATGTGTGCCACATAATCATAAATCATACATCATCGCATAACACATATAACAAAAATGGGATTCTTGAAACATCATGACATCATAAAACAAATCATATAAGGTAAATGACTTCATAAAAATAATTCCCTCAAAACATAATCAAATAAATGTAATAATAGGGATAAAAAAATAACCCTATATTATCTTAGATGGAAAATAATTTTGATAAAACATTTGAACTCCATTCTTGAGGAAAATATCCTTTCTACTTCAAAAAAACACTTTTCTTTTCTTAACATGTCATGCAATTATAAACTAAAAGAAGTTGATTAAAAATAAACTTGAAAACATGTAAAGGAAGCTTCTTGGAAATAAAGTTTTTAAAAATCCATTCATTCCGTATAAGTTAAAAAAACATTCTTCGTACTTTTTTCGGAAAAGTCAAAAAGTACCTCGTACGAAAGACGACAAAAGATTCCTTTCATTTCTTTTACTAAAAACTCACCGAAGGGTAAAAATGGATTTAAAAAATTGTAGGTGGATGGAAATAATATTACATATTTATGAAACATGGATGTGGATGATAAAATATACCCCAGTAAATACTTATGAATAAACAATCTCGGATAAAAATGAGATTGTGATATTTCCCTTACCTTAGGTCCGACTTTCTTTGTAAGTGTCCGAACCTCCTGTATAATGATTTAAATCATGTTATTGACTTATTACAGAATCATATTCATTGTTATTATATCATATATGGTCCACTTATGACTTTATATTACCCGTTCTTTTGTAAATTCATGTTAAAGTAGCGTTTTGGGTAAAATCGTCTCATTTGTTGTTCGTGTTTTTAACTTGTAATTATTAATATGATTACTTGGATCATGATTAATTATATTCAAAATGTAAAAAATGATTTATATATAATATATATTCAGAATATATATATATATATATAATATATCGATAAATGGAATGAAATACACAGTTCATGGAGACGGTAGTCCGTACGTACGCATGAACGTTGTTTTCGTTTCCTTATTGAAGTGAATGGAATTAAGTAGATGACATACATATAAATTTACATAAATACAGTATCATTATTATGTCATATATTTCATTAGTACTTATTATATATACTTTATAATCATTCATGAATGGTTAATCATTGAGAATGAATCTCATCACGTTGTGGAGACGGTAGTCCGTACGTACGCACGAGCGATGATATCGTTCCCATGGTCGTGGAATTATGTTGAAGTGTATGTAGACTATTTCAGTATCAATATCACTTTATAATAATCATATATATTTACTCATTACACCATTATACCCATCCTATTAAGGTGGTGGTGGAAAATAGATTACACCACGGCGTGGAGACGGTATTCCGTACGTACGCACGTGCGGTGATTTCATTTTTCTGTAGGATGGATAGAAGGTGAATTAGGGTTGTTTCATATTTATAATAACATATAATTATGTAAGTAATACTTATGTTATTACTTTGTCATGAAACAACTAAAGAAGAAGAAGTTGAAGAAGAAAGAAATTGAAAAGATCGGTAATGGATATTACCTCTTCTTTGAAACGCCTCTTTGAATCCTCCACTTAGGGAACTAAGATTGGTCTTTGAAGAAGACCAGGACCTCTAGGATTATTCTAGGGAAGTGGAGAAGGGATTTTCGCAGGGGTTGGCCGAGCTTGAGTGCTCAAATTGGTGTGAGGAGGAGGGGGAGGAGGTGTCCTTTTATAAGGGAGGAGAGGGGCACCTTAGGAATATCTCAAAATATTATTTTATATTAAAGTCAAAATCGGTTTATAATGGTTCCAAAGGGTCTTATTTCGAAGCTAAAGTGGGGATGGGTCGAAATCCTATCATCAAATATGATTTAGACAAGTTCAGGTTATTATTTTAACCTTATCAATTAGATTTAAATCTATGTTAAATAATTTAACTTTTACCGTGCCTTTTTGTTTTCTTACACTATATGGTTAATACACTTACTATAACATGCCAAAAGAACCCCAAATTGTTTATTATTAATATATATATCCTTATCTAAGTCATTTGGCCGAACCATAGATTTTTAGGAATAAAATAACAATTAATAATATGATATTTTATTTAAAACTATTTTGTGTCAATTTTGACACTATTTGTTATATGATTTTTTTGAAAGCCATAACAGAATTATATGTTCGAACCAAGATGATTAAATCAATACTAATATATCATAGTAACCTATAAAATTAGTGTAATTCATAAAAAGTCTCAAATCAGATTTATTTTGGTGTTTATAACATCAATTATGTCAATATTTCATTAATAAGATAATTACTGCATCATCATTGTGTCAAAAATAAATTAAATTATTTAATGTCTAAAAATTACAAATAAAATACCATTATATAGGAAATCTTTTTATCTTTCTAATGAATATTTATTGTAGAATTTATATTTTTTATAACCCCATATTAAAAATAATTTACTTATTAAACATTGATTTTAACTATTTTAACTATTCATTAAATAAAATAATATTAAATGTCATAATCTAATCCAAGTGGACCTAAATGGTCATATTATACTCATAGGGTTGTTTTTGGTCGAATTACACTTATCAAATAGAATTAGTACATGTGTTAGGGTAATAGTAATATCATATTTACCCTTAGTTACCCTATTTACTATTAACAACGGTAAAAAAAGTAAAAAGTTACTATTTACCAAAAAATTATATTTATCTCATTGAACCACATTTTACTTACTGATATCAACCGTGTCTGTCGGATTTTGGAAATTCCATTCACAAAAGCGGTAAAATTATGTTTTATGCAAAATTCAGTTTTTAACCTACCACTTAGTGGTTTCACTATTCATCAAAAATTGAAGTTTTTCAGAAAAATGCCAAAATTTTACCCTAAGATATAATTGGCATTCCGAATTCAAAAATGATTTCTATTTTACAAAATTCCCAACATATTTGTTGAATTAATTAATTTTATAATTAATTTCCGCTGTCACAACAAATAGCGTGTTTTTAAGAGATAATAACTATCAAAAGATTAACACTTGTTTATAACTGGTTTAAATTTGAAATTACATCCAATGACCAAAATTGTAATAAATTGTAAAAATATATTCTAAATATACTTTAAAACCACTCAAATTAATAATTTATCACTATTAATTATTTCGATTAAAAAATTTGTTTTTAATTAAAATTTAGTAATTTTCACTATTCATCAGAATATGAAAGTTATCCGAAAAGTACCAAAATTTCACCTTAGGCTAAATTCGATACTCCGAATCCATAAATGAAGTCCATTTTGAAAAATAAAATTCACAAAATTTCAAAAAGTGGTTATTACTATTCATAACGGCTAGTTTTAATAATATCTTAATAGCATATTGTTGTTTAGTGAAACTCGTTATTACGTACTACACATGCTATCAAGGAAGGTCGTGATTGCGTGTAATTCAAGGCAAGTCAAGGATGCTTGTTGTGCAAGATCCTTTTGGTGTAGCGTACAACACAAGACCTTAGTGAAATTAAAAAGAATATTTTTCATAAAATCTTGGGTTGTTACACTCATCGAGTAGAATACAACCACAAAGAGAGTACCTAACCCCTGAGAATTCTCTAATGTCCATGCCTAATCCCCATCATCATCCCAGTGAAGCTAGGGTGACTAAAGCACTCATGTCACCTCATAGTGAAAATGTGATTCAAAATTGATGTTCATTTTCACATTATATATGAAAAAATTATCAATGATGGACTACTCGTTCAATAAAAAAATTCAGGAAAGGATATGTCCAATACACAATGCAACAAATAGTATATGAAATTTAAATTAGGGGTACATGTTTTGTAGACCCTATAGAGTGGTATAACTTTTTACTACCCATCACATGGTGTGAGGATTAATCTAACAGTTTGTACTATATTTTACATTGAGTGTGATACCACCAAGGGTACTCGACATATATCGCCAACACACTGAGTTGTGTTATCCTCAACTACATGGTGTGTCTCCTTTTTCACATAGAGTATGATCCATGAAATTACATTTGACATGTACCACTTCCCATGTCATTTTTTGTATTACATACATGTCATAAACCTAGACTACCAACCATGTGGTTGGGCTTATACTCAATTTACAAATTTAAAACTCCTGTTATGTAAACTAATTTCACATATTGTGTGATATTTATAAACTTCATAAATCCTAATGCAATGGGTAGGGGAAATGGGATGTATTCCTCCAAAATACACATTTTATAGTTAGTTTCTTCAATAAATTTCTAAAACTCTTATGATATTGTGTTATTTCCACCCAAATTCATCCCTAATTGTATCGTCATTCCATCGATTTTCATCCAAGATCACTGTGGGTCCCACCTAGTGAATAATTTCACATCTTATACTAACTTTTGTGGAATCAAATCAATCTATTGTAATAGAGTTACTTTCAATATTCAAGGATTTAATCCCATCACAATTTCCATGCTCTAAGTGTGATCTTTACCAACAAAAGTCACCTCAATTACAATCTGATCACACCAAATTTGAACCATTTGTCAAAGTGATTGTTAATGGTTACAATTATTCTGAAAAATTAGGCGAAATAAATAATAGTGGTCAATGGGAATTCCAATCACTTGATAAATACCTCAAAAAGCACTTCATGATTTGATAAAAATGGGAATCTTCAAAGGGGAATACCAAAGCAATGACCAAGAAGGAATTACATACATATTCGTTGCACAAATAGGTCTTAAAATTTATGGGATTGTATTCAAAAAGAATATTTTTTGAAAATATTATTTCGACAAACCATAATTAATAATAACAATAGAAAATACATAGTTGATGGATTTTATAAACAATTAATAATGAATACTTAGGCAGGAATTCAAGAAAGAATCTCTACCACATGGAACAATGGTCGTCACTTTAATTCTTAATCATAGCCATGTGATATTCTTTTCATTTATAGATGATCTAATATAATTTGTTTAATATGATTCAAGATCCCACATAATATTGATCCCTCTACACTACCACACTGTAGGGTTTTCATTAATAAAATTTTTAGCTAAACCTATAGTATAATCATAAGCATAGATTTTAGGGTATCTTAAGGGTTTATCAATCTATAAATTAATTAATTTAATTTAATAATAAACCCATGGTAGGCATCTCAGGGATATGAGACACAATTTATGGTTAAATCACCCCTAGGGTAATCCCAATATTCGAGACATAGTTCTGGTGTTAGAATCTCCTTCTGAGTTTTTTAGAAGATATCTCCATATTGACTCATGGGATAAATAAATATTTAATTAAAAAATATTAAAAATCACTTACAATACACCTTTTATGAAAATTTGTCATAACAAAAAATTGGGGTAAACACCACACTCCAAGAACAATGGAACCATCGAAAAAAACTTCATATTGTTGTATTCTAGGGTAACATTACCATTTTACCCCTATGGAGGTCATAGGAATTCAGAGGTGATTTAACTCTCAACAAGGAAAAATTTTAATCATTACATACTGCACAACTTTAACCATTTTCATCCCCAAAAAGTTAACAATTAGGTCTTCTAAATAAGGAACTTCATGAAACAACCCTTTGTGGAAACCATCCATCTTCGCACGTACTCCCTTTATATTCAAAGTTCAAAGATCTAAATAATCTCGGCACACAACTACTAAATAAGGGAATATACTTTCTCATTACCAATTTCATCAACTAAAGATTCTCTAAAATTGTAACCTCAATAGAAACACGCATCTTGTCTATGATGATATTTCTAACCACAATACCCAAAATGTTTTCCTCATTCAAAGCTTGTCTCGACACATGGGATGAAGTGAATCCATGAACCACTGACATTCTTCTCAAAATGGTTTATTTAAAACATTACCTCTAGTGGGTTCATTCTTCTACCAACCATTAAAGATCATTCTTTATTTTTTTTATGATAATAACCCATTCACATTGTACTCCACAACTAAGAACTTCACAAATCATTATAGGTAGCACTCAAAGAGTTTCAAGGTATCATACTCCTTCTTAACTATGTCAGATTCTCTACTATATTCAACAAAAAAGGAACAAGTGCCAAGGTCACTATCCCCTAGAACAATAAAAGGTGGTCCTTATTTTCCAAAAAAAATATTTTTGTGAATCATAAATCCATATTACAATCTCCAATAGATTTTCATCCACTGATTAAGATAGTATTTTTTTAGTTTTTGTCACTCCTTTATGAAAGATATTGATAAAAACATCAAGAAAAACAATAAAATCATCAAACTATTTAGAAAAATGACACTACTCATTGGGTTATCAATCTAGAATAATCAAATTAGATAGTACTAACCCATTTATATGACCATTATTTGTTTGAATAATATCCTAGGATGACACCTACCGATACTCAAGTGACTAATATCCAAACCCACTAAAGAACAAATCTTCCTCCAATGAATAGAAAGAGTTTACATGTGTTGGGAACAACTAAAAATATCAAATAGAAATACCCCACTAAGTGTTTCACTCCACGAAAGTGGTATCTGCATAGGATGTCCATTTAGTTGTTCAATACATACACCAATATGAAATCACTATCCACTGAGGTAATTGGATGATGTTGATCCCACTTTCAAGAAACACTATTAGGTTTATCATAAGTTAATGTCAAGTTACACAGGAAAACTAATTTTAAATCAACACTATAAGCCACTCTAAAATAATAAAATATTATTGGGCCACCACCATCGATCAATATTGAAAAATGTCTCCTTATCCATACATGAATCAACTACTCTGAAGTTAACTACTCATGTACCTCCTCCAACATCAAAATATAGAGTCCTTTGCTCGAATCATCAACCATCATACCACTATTTTTCACCCTTATCTCATAAACCTCTCCATGTCCATGAATTCATGAAATCTAACCAACACCATTAATTTGAAACTCATGGTATGAGATTTTAATGCACAATCGTTACTCTTACTATAATAATATGTAAAATTACACAAATGACCAATATACTCCTCCATGAACCAATACATGGAAGGATTTGGTTTATATTATCTATAAATGACACAGGAGTGATCATCAAACCACTCGAAAAAACTTGAATGACATGCCCTAAATTCAATATGACGCATACATTTCTATCTCTTTAAGGGACAACTATGGGTTATCTTTCAGAAGAATTTTTTCATTCATTAAAATTAATAGGAATTGAACTCTCATCACTACACATATCTCATATATTCATGATTTCCATATTATGGGTAGCTAACCAAAAATTCATGAGGTTTATAAAATCCCTAAACCCACACTCATATATCCTGTGTTGAAATCCCTAACTTTCATTTCGAACTATGATACCAATAATTGTGACCCAAATCTTTTCCATCAAACCTTACAAAATCAAAAGGAAAACTTCTATAACATAAAATCTAATTGGAATTTTTGGTTTATAGTTTTAGATAATTAGGATATAGTATTATATAAACTACTCATATAAACTTTGAATCACAAAAAAATGTTCATAAAATTGAACAACATCTCCCATTATACTTAGATTTTATTATTTCACATTAGGCCATCAACATCAGCCTTGTGAAATACTTTATAGACATAAATAGTTCAATATATATTTCTTTATAACCTAGGGAAAAGGAAACATAAGAAGTTTTAGGTTAGATACTCCATGGGGGTAAACATAAGCATTAGAAATTAAATGTCATCAATGAGCATAAGAGTGAATAATGGAATAATGATATAATCAATGTTCATGATCACATCATAAATGAACTCATACCGATAAAATCTGAGATCATCAAATATGAAATCATGTAAAATAAAACAAAATCTTCAGAATAAATTATCATGAGAAATTTTATATCAATATCGGTCATTATAAACATTATAAACCCATAGAAATAATAAATAAAAATGTAAGTAACTTGGGATGTCATTTTCAATTCACTATTACAATAACTCTTACAAAAGGAATAAACATATTTCTAAATTCCTTACCCAATTCATTTGAGCGATATCATGGAACCTATCATCATTTGTTTACAACAAAACCTCCTTTCATTGTCTTACCATTGAACCATCCATCTTTGGTTTTTCACGGAACCACCTGTTGTTGATTTATCACATAACTACACATCTAATTTCCATGTACCATAGAAAATAAAAAACTCATAAACGTTTTAATTTCATTATAAACTCATAGGAAAAACCATTATACCTTTTATACACTGATCAAGCCATGTAAAATAAATGGTTTTCTTGTTAATATCTTTGAAACATGATTATCCCATGGAAAATAAATGGGTAACATTACAATATCTTTGAAACAAGATTAACCAATAGAAAATAAATGGGTTCAATTATAATATTTTAAAATTTTGATTAACACAGGGAAAATAAATTGGTTCAATAACAATATCTTTGAAAGATAATTAACCCATATAAAATAAATGGATTCAAAAATGATCTATTTGAAACATGATTAACCCCTGGAAAAGAAACATGTTCCATAAAAATATCTTTGAAACATGATTAACCCAAATAAAACAAATGGGTTCCATATAAATATACTTTAAAAATAATTAAACCATGGAAAATAAAGAATATCCATAACTATTTATTGGAAACATGATTATCCCATGTAAAAGAAATGGGTTCTACAACAATCACTCTATGACATAATCAACTCATGGAAAAAATGAGCTTCATAAAAATATCTTTAAAAACATAATCCATCTTAAAAAAACTTATATGGTATTAATAAAAAATATTCCCATTGGAGGATAAGTAACAATAAGTTTTTTTTTTATTTTGATGGATGTAAATTTTCTTTAAATATCATTAAAAACATTCTTATGGAAATTAATGGATGAAAACTTCTTATAAATTCTGAATTATTATCCCCATGAAGGAATAACATTAAATGAAACTTATAATATAATTATAATATGGATATACATGATATAACATGTAAAGGGAGGAGTATATACACCTCATAAAATATGGTAGGTGTATAACAAAATAAACGCCTCAAATAAGAAAAATAGTGATAAAAATATATTAATGCTTTAGTATCATTGAAGCCATAAACCCATTCAAATAGATATCATCATGTGGATATGTAAAAAAAATAAATTTCTATATAATAATAAAAAAAATCATGGGAAGTATATATTCCACACACAAAAAGTTTCTCAATATGGCTTAAGTATCATAGAAATAAAAGTGAGACTAGAAATCCCCAAACAACTGTGTTGACATCTGAATCGAAAGCCATAAGAGAAATAATCATAAAAAGAAATTTTTTAAATATCATTAATATGAAATAATTAATTATATAATATATAAATATTTCAGTAGATACACCACACAAAATTAGTTAGTGGTGAATATTATATTTATCTCATATATGTAAAAAGTGATATGAAAATCCCATAAAAAGATTGTATCATTAGAGTGAGAATAAATTAATTATATAATTATGAGTTAAAATTTTAAAACGAAAAAATAAAATTTGAAATAAAATATTTAAAAATAAAGGTTCATTTATCAAAACTTCTTGTCATAACATAACCTATGAAATTTAATTTTAACCCAGTGAATGGATTTTGAGTTAACAAATCCCTAAATTTATGTTTGATTTGTCATGATTTTCCTCTATATTCCAGAATACTAAACTTATTTTAACTATCTAATAAATCCAAAACCTTTTTCAAGTTTATTATTTATTTTATTTCAATTATTAATAATTTATATATAATTACTTGATCAATAATGTTTAAGTCATATGTTTTGACCATATTGGACTTATGGGTCAAACTGAATTTGATATGTCGACTATGTTTAGTGAGGTCCTAATATAAAAATCTCTAAAATAATAACCATGATATAATTATCACATTTTTACATTAATTATACCTTTAAAATCATATAGGAAATATGGTTAATAAAAATTAACCAGCGTTTTGATCATGGAGATGGTAGGTCGTACATACGCATGAGTAACATTCCAATTTTTCATGATCATTATGGAAAGAAGATAAGAAACATTTTTTCTTTATAGAATTATAATTATATCATAAATAAAATATTATTTAATTATATATAATTAAAAATATTTAATTATTTTTATGTAGTGATGAAAAAGGAAGAATCACATCGTTTCGATGAGGCGGTAGTCCACACATCCACGAACAACGTTATCACTTTTTTAGTGTGTGAAATGGACAGAATAAAATGATTTTAATATGTCCAGAGAGATAATTATGTCATGAATATCATAAATATTTCATTTATATAATATATTTCTTTTTAAACCCATCCTTCATACATTCCATGTAAAGCATGACTTTATCACATTACATTGAAGAGGCGATAGTCCACACATCCCCAAAAGATGCTATCATATTCCAAAAAATGGAAATCATGAAGCTATGTGTAATATAATGACTAAATAATTACGAAAAAATTATAAATATCATTTATACCATATAAAACATTATTTACATCATTATTCCAAACCTTTATAGGTGGTAATGGATGAATGAATAGCATCAGTTTGTCAGTCTGTTGTCCGCCGTACACAAGAACAATGATTGGGTATCTTAATTTATTGAATTGTGTGAAAGTATAGGTAGTAACCTTAACATAATAATATATCAGTATATTTATCATAATTGGTACATTATATAATCATCTAATAATAATAATTTAAGGGTTTTAGAAATAAATAAAATAAAATTGATCATTAAAAAATGTTACCTCTTCTTCGGGTAACTCCACTTCATCACAGCAATGAACTTCCTCGGTCTGATTTATACCCAAAGTGAAGATTATAGTATAATATTAGGTATGTTGAGAGATTATTTTGGTATATTTTTTATGATAAAAATGTTTTTAGATGTGTTAATAATAGAAGGGGTGAGTGCCCTTTATTGTGAAAGAGTATTGACATTCTTGTTAATATAAAAAGGTAAACACAATTGGGAAGTCTCCCTTAAGTAATGTGACCCCAATAATGAACCAAATTTGACCCAAGTGGGGTTTTGTTCTAAATATATCAACATAATAGTTTTTGGAAAACTTTTTAGGTTATTTGGCCTCTTAATTTTAGTGTTTAACCACTAAAAAACACTTTATTTCCTTAAATGTTGTAATTAATTTTAATTGAATTCACTAATGTTTTTGGAAAAAATCTAGTTTTACCTCACTATAAATTATAAATTATATAAATTTAATCTAAAACAGTGGACTTATAACATGTTTTAGTAAAAAAAAATTGTATGGGTCACTTATACCCACGGTTTTGGAAAAACCATCCGTATAAGTGGCTTAATGATACCCTATACCCCTGGTTTTTTCACAACTATGTGTATAGGCACATTTTTAAAATTATATACCAATGGTTATTCCAAAATTATGGGAATTGGTGACTCAAAAAAAACTCTATACCCATTTATTTTCTGAAACTGTGGGTATAGGTGCCTCACACAAACCCTATAACCACATTTTGGAAAAATAGTGGGTATAGGTGCCTCAAAAACCCTATACCCATGATTTTGAAAAAACCATGGGAATAGGTTCTCTTTATACCAATGGTTATGAAAAAACTATTTTTAAGGGTTCCTTATGAAAAACCTCGGCCAACAGTTTTGGAAAACTATTGGTATATATCCCAAAAATACAGGGACCTATACTGACGGTTCATAAAACTGTTGGTATAGATGCCCATACTTTTTATGAATTATTTTTTCAAATATCACTAGAAAAAAATATATAAATTATATATATATATATCTGATTATATTCAAATATATAATTTTATCTTAGTGGTTATTTCATTGATATATAAGTGAGAGGTGTTCGGTTCAAACCTCATCTATCTATTTTTTTACATTACCATTACAAATGGTTTCAAACTATTGGTATAGGACAATAAAAATAGTCCCCAAAATATTTGTAGAAACCTATAACAATGGTTTTCCCAAAACCTTTATTAGAGGTATAAACCAATAGCATCATACTTGATGGCACACCAAACCATTGGTATAGACTATACCAATGGTTTGGGGGCCTATACCAACAGTTCCAAACACTTGTTATAAGAACTTTTTTAAATAGTGTAGATATTATAATTATTAAAAATATTTAATAAAATTTACCAAATTCAAATAACAGAAGTTTTATAATTTAATTTAGAATTAATCCCATATAAGGAATGAGATATTAGGTTTTTAAAGTTAAATGTTAAAATGTATGAATTACTTTTTATATCCCAATTCAATGTTAATTTGATTATAATATCCTAAAATATAATGATATATTTATAATTGAACTAATTAGACCTTAAATAAATTTAATATTTATTTTAACTAGATAAATAATTTATCTGAAAATTTTGTTTTCAATTAAAATTCAGGGTCATTCACTATTCATCCAAAAATAAAAGTTCTCATAAAAATACCCAAAAATTTACCCAAAGTAAATTTTTAAACTATGATTTCAAAATTGAAGTTTACTTTTTAAAATAAATATTATAAAAGTTTCAAAATTTAGTTTTAAAATAATGTCTTCCTTTAAAAGGTGGTAAAACTCCCTTTTAGAAAAATATAGCTTTGTTATGCATAAAATTATATTTATTCTTATCTTAAGCATTTTGAAATTATTTGATGAATCTAAAATAATTTAATTGAATATATAAAATATAAATTTCATTAATAGATTTCACAATTTTTATTAATTTAATTTATTAATATAAAATTCCATTCATTTCATAAAAATAGATCTTTAAAAAACACAACCTTTATATTTAATTGGTATTGGTTTTCTTTCTGCCCAAAGTGGGGCTTATAGGATTATAGGAGGGATTTTGGGAGCATATTGGTGAATTTTTTAAATGATAAAATGTTATTGATATGTGTGAATAGTTGAGGGGGGTTGAATGCCTTTTATAGTAAAAGGGGAGTGGTATTCTTGTAAATATAAGAAGGTAAATAAAATTGTGAGGTATCCCTTACATCACATGACTCTAATAATGATCCAAATTAGAAAAAAATTTGTGGTATTGTAAAAATATTTCCTTATAGTAGGTTCTTTACAACTTTATAAGTCATTTTTACGCTTAATTATAGTGTTTAACCACTAAGAAAACCTGTTATTACCTTAATCGCTTTAATTAATTTTTACTACTTTCACTAATATTTTTGGTCAAAACCCAATTTTTCCTTTATAGAAATTATAAATACTATAAATTTAATCTATAAAAATATAAATAAACCAAAATTTTGGAAAACCTGTTGTTATAGGTGACATATGCTCATGGTTTTGGAAAATCCATGGGTGTAGGTGGCTTAATGATACCTTATACATATGGTTTTTCCAAAACTGCATGTATAGGAACCGTGTTCAAACTCTATACCAATAGTTATTTCAATAACGTGGGTATAGGTACATAAAAAAACCAAATACCTATCGTTTTTTCAAAACCATGGGTATAGGTTCCTCACACAAACCCTATACCCATGGTTTTGGAAAAAATTGTGGGTATTGGTGCCACATACAAACCTCATACCCATGGTTTCTGTAAAACTGTGGGTATTGGTGCCTCAAAAAAACCCTATACCCACGATTTTTACAAAACCATAGGGATAGGTTCTCTATATACCAATTATTATGAAAACAATATGGTTATAGGTTCCTTATGAAAACATATTCCAAATGTTTTGGGAAACTATTGGTATATGTCCCAAAAAATATGCAGACCTATACCAACAGTTTATAAAAGTGTTGGTATATGTCTATACAAACCGTTTTGAGAAATGGTATTATATTTTCCTATATGTTTATGGAAATAGTTTTTAAAATATCATTAAATACATAAAAATATAAATTATATATATATATATATATCATATTATATTCACAAAGATAATTATAGCATCGTGGTTAGGTCATTTATATATGAGTGAGAGGTGTTGGGTTCAAACGTCGCCTATCTTATTTTTTTATATTACCTATAACAATGGTTTCAAAAACATTGGTATATACCTATACCAACGGTTTTACCAAAACACATGGTATAGGTCTATACCAATAGCATCCTAGATTATAGCTCTCCAAACAATTATTATAGGTTTTACCAATGGTTCGGGGACCTATACCAATGGTTCCAAACCATTCGTATAAGATATTTTCCAAATTGTGTATAAATTATTATTATTCCAAATATTAAATCAATTTTACCAAATTACAATCACATAAGTGGTAGAATTAAATTTCAAATTAATCGAGTATATGGAATGAGAAAGCGGGTTTTAAAATTAAAAGTTCAAAAGATTGAAATTTGTTTATATCCAATATCAAAAATAAATTGATTCCATTGAAATAAATTGGATTGAAAATTTTATAATTTATGTAATTAGTCCTTAAAATAAATTTAAAATATAATTTAACTATATAAATAAATTAGTTGAAAATGTAGTTTTCAATTAAAATTATATGTCATTCACTATTCCTCAAAATATGAATGTTCTCAGAAAAATACAAAAAATTACCCAAATAAAATTTTAATGTTATTAATTAAAAAATTAAGTTAATTTTTTAAATAAAATTTATAAAAGTGTTAAAATTTAGTTCTAAAACAAGTCTCCCGTTAAAAGGTGGTAAAACGGCCTTTTAGAAAAAATAATGCTTTGTTATGCGTAAAATTCAATTTATTCTGATCATATGCCTATGAAAATTATTGGATGAATTTAAAATAAAATTATTTAACATATAAAATATAAATTTTATTATGATATTTCACTAATAGGGACTAATTTAATTTATTAATATAAAATTTCATTCATGTCAAAATAATTTTTTTTATAAAAACACATCCTTTATATTCAATTGGTATTGTTTTCATTTATAATTAATTAGTAATCACGTGATTTATTATATAAACTTTTTTAAACTATAATTTCATAATTTATTTAATCTCATTCATTCCTTCTGTTCTAATATCTAGTGGATAACTATCATAATAATATAATTAGTATATTGTTGTTCGGTAAGAATCGAGCTTGTTTAAAACATAATTAGTCAAATAAACTTAATGATTCATGAAACTCAAGAAAAAAATGGTGTTATTATAAGGCCCCGGCCTTAAACATTACTTTATATTGAATTAAATGAATAATTCACATTGAAGATATTTTTAGGTTTAGAGTTTTAGAGAATTAGGAGATAACTATTACATCTCAAAAGATTACAAAGTAGACACTTCTACTAAGTTTCCATAGAATAAAAACTCTTAAAAAACAGGTCTAGTTCCATGTTTTAGATAGCATGAATTTCCCTTGATCCCATCCTTGACCCTATCCCACATTAAGTCCTGTGAAAAACATTTCAAAAAAACCTGGGGTGAGCATAAAAAGCTCAGTAAGGGATACACAAAGAATTAAAACTGTTGGTTTATCAAAACAACAAGTAAACCATGTATACTTTATTAAAGTAATACTTTTCACCTTTATAAAAAAGTAAAAACTCTTCACTGAAAAAAAGATCATTACTTACCCTTTGTAACCAAAATATTACCATAAAACCCATATAAAGATCACGTAACATATAAAGGTAACTTGGGACATAAACATATTTAAATGGAATAACCATACGGTCGACTTCCACACATATCACTTAATGGAATAGCCATATGGCTGACTTCCATACCCAATTCATTGGAGGTTATAACGTAACCACTCGTCCTAGTATTCACGGCACCACCCGTCATATGGTTTATCACGTAACCACCCGTCAAATTTCCAAGTACCATTATAAAATCATAAGACATAAAACAAATATAATGGAATGAAAACATTTCCACACTTTGATCACAATATATCACATAAAAATATTGACATAAAAAATCCATTATAAAAACCATTTTCAATACCAAAATACATAAAAGAGTATATGGAATTTATTTCATTTTAAAAACATTATAGCTTGTTGAGGAAGCCAAAGACCAAATAATACTCGCGGCAGAAGAAAAGGTCGTTGTCACTGTGTACGTTAAAAGAAACATTCCATTCTGTCGTTTAGTAAAACGATTCGTAGAAAAAGATTCCTTTTGTATAAAAGTAAAATCCAAAGGGTTTTATACACCGTATAAAATAAATTTGTGTATAAAACGAAATATGCCTCAATGAAAGGAGATTGAGACGAAGTCCCTTACAAAGATTATTTTGTAAATAAAATAGATCACTCGTGTGTATTCACTATAATCTCAAATAAAGAAAGTAGAAATACATGATAATATATAAAAATTCATTTCTCAAATAATCAAAGAACAACATAAATAATAAAGACGAGTTCAACCCAAAGAATGGGAATTGGGTTAAGAAGTTCCCTTACCTCGGGTCTGACATGACTCGATCGTTCTTTAACATCCTGAATAATAAACTTGAGTTAGTTTCTACTTTCTTAAGAAACTTTTTAAAGTTAATTATTCCTTTTATTTCACTTATTACCATGTTATAAACACTATGTAATTATTTAAGTTAATAATGTTTGTTTTGTCGAAATTTGGTTCTTAAGTCGAAAGTGGACTTCTTACAATTACATGTTGTTTGTGTGGTCAAAGGTTCATTATATCCAGAATTATATTCATGATTTGGAAATAATATATATCATATATATCCAGAATATACATGTATTTATAGTATTTCATAATCATTTAGAGGTAAGAAATGAAATGCACTGTTCATGGAGACGGTAATCCATATGTACGCATGAACGCTACTTTCATTTCTATGTCATATTTATGGAATTAAAACTAAATGAGAGTTATGTATATTTTAATTCCAGATTTATATTAATCATTTAGATGTAACATAAATCATATATATCCATTATGTATATGTACTTATAATAGTACATTATATTTGGGGATAAGAAATGAAATGCACCGTTCATGGAGACGGTAAGTCGTACGTACGCATGAAGGCTACTTTCATTTCTATCTCATACTTTAATGGAGTGAAATCATAAGGATATAAAGGTGTATTATAATTCCAGTATAATATCATATATAATATCATTAAATCCAACCTTTATACGTCTGATGTATGGAATTAACGAATCAAATCACTTTGAGGGGGTGGTAGTCCGCACTTCCTAAAATGAAATTATCATGTTTACCCACAATGGAAAACATAAAGGTATAACAAAAATGAAAAATACAGAATCTTAAGTAAAAAATAAACATATTATTTATAATATATAAATATAGAGACATCTTAATGTCCACCTTTGAAGGTGTTATATGAGTGTTGAACAATCATCATTTTGTGAGGCAAAAATTCTCCATCCACAGAAACAGTATGTTCTTTAACCATTAGATGTATGTGTTTGTAAGTGTAGCTCGAATCCTTCTTATAAAAACATCCTAGTATATTGAGGATACTGGTTCTGTTACAAAAGAAATAAATAAAAAGATTTTAGGGGGTTGGAGAAGCAAAATAATACAAAAGAACACAAGAGAAAACACTACCTTTGAAACGGGTAACTCTTTTTGATTTGAGATCAAAGGCTTCCTTGGGAAGACTTCTGCCAAAATTGAGGCTTCAAAGAGTAATAGAGGGATGTTGAGAGATAAAATGGGCAGGGGTTGGCCGAGCCAAAGTCTTTGGATGTGTGGGTAAGGTTGTAGGGGTGGGGGCCTTTTATAAAATGAGAGGAAGGGCACTCTTGGAATGTAAAGAAATGTTACTTTATTTTAAAATGCTTTTCGGATTTAAAAGGTCCCACATTGATATAATTAGAGGATAATGTGATAAAGGTTCGAAATATACCCATCCAATAGGTTTTTTACAAGTTTAGTTCTTAGATTTTACATTATATTTTCATTTTATTTAAATCGTTAAATAATGAGGTAATCGTTGCATCATCATGGTGTCATACAGAATTTAATTTATTTAATGTCTAAAAATTAAAAAAAAAATATCATGATGTATTAAAACTTTTTATCTTTATAATTAATATTTATAGTCAAAAATATGACTTGTATAACCCCATTTAAGAATTGGTTTAGTAAAACAACACATATTTGTGACATTTTTATTTTAACATTAAATAACAAGTTTTTAATGTCATTTTCCTACCAAAGTGGCTCCATGGGGTCCCCAAGTTGACCCATGTATTTTCTTGGTCGGCCATGACACATCCAATAAGGGTAGTACATGTTTCTAGGTCATTTCATAATATTAAAACATTATTTTTACCTTAAACCACACTAATTACCTCTAATCGTGATTAAAAACTTAAAAGTTACTATTCACCAAAAAATTATTTTAATCCCATTGAACCACATTTTACTTCTTAATTACAACCATGTATGTTAGATTTTTGAAATTCAAAGCACAGAGGTGGTAAATTTTCATTTAAACGAAAAATCAGTTTTTTAAGTACCACTTAGTGGTTTCACTATTCATCAAAAATTGAAGTTTTTCAGAAAAATACCAAAACTTCACACTAAGCTATATTTGATATTACGAATTCAAAAATGAAGTCTATTTTACAAAATTCAAAACATATAAGTTTCATTAATTAATTTAATAATTAATTCCCAATGTCAGAGCAAATAGCGTGTTTTTATGAAACAATAAGTATCAAAAGATTGACACTAGTTTAAGTCCGATTTCAAAGTGAAATTAATTCCAACGACCACTATTGGATTTAATGGTAAAAATATATTCTAATATCACTTTTAAAAAAAATTAAAAAGATAATATAATCATATAAATAAATTAGATTAAAAAGAGGTTTTGAATTAAAATACAACATTTTTCACTATTCATTAAAAAAATGAACCTTATCGGAAAAATACCAAAAATCTACACAAAGTAAATGTTGATGTCCCGATTCTAAAGGAGAGTTGTATTTGGTCCAATAGAAAGTATAAGAGTGATAAAAACTATATTTAATAAAGGTTCTCCATGAAAAGGTGATAAGTGGACCTTTAGTGAATATTAGAGTATCTATGCCTAAAATTGAATTCTTTTCTTATTTTAAGCGTTTATCTTTTATTGGGTAAATATAAAAACATTTAAAAAAAAACATATATAATCATATATTAGTTATTTCTATTCATTCTTGCCAATATAACAGCTACGTGTTAACTACCATTTAAAGTAATATTATTTTATTACTAGTGCGCAACGTAAGATTTCAAAGAAACTCTTTGTTGCGTATCGGGTACGCTATGGAACATAGCAACCCCTTTAAAGTAAAATTAATATTTAATTCACAAATATATGAAAATGATTTATTCTTTATTTACCTGGGATGTTACATCCTTCCCCCCTTTTGGGAATTGCGTCTTCGCAATTTTACTCACTTATCAAAATAAGTGGGGTTATTTATCCCTCATAGCATTTTCAGATACCCATGTTGCCTCTTCAACCATATGGTTTTTTCACAAAACCTTTACCTAGTGAATTACCTTATTTCGCAACACTTTCTCTCTTCGGCCAAGAATCAGGATTGGTTGTTCTTCATAAGAGATATTCTCTTCCAACTGAACTACCTCTGGCCTCAAAACATGAGATGAATCTGGCATATACTTTCTCCACATCATACCATGAAAAACATTGTGTACCTGAGATAAACTTGGAGGTAAAGCCACTCGGTATGCAACTGATCCAACTCTCTCCAGAATTTCATATGGTCAAATGAACCTTGGACTCAGCTTTCCTTTCTTACCAAATCGCATCACACTTTTCCGTGGAGAAACTTTGAGAAAGACATGATCACCTACCTCGAAAGATAGATCCTTCCTCCGGTTATCCGCATAACTCTTCTGCCTGCTCTGAGCTGTTCTCATGTGTTTCTGAATCAACTGAACTTTTTATGCCATCTATTCTACCAATTCTGGTCCCATCAGCTTCCTTTCACCCACATCATCCCAAAAAGAAGGAGTTCGACGCCGCTTCCCATATAATGCCTCAAATGGTGTCATCTGTATACTGGAATGAAAACTTTAATTATAAGAAAAGTCAACCAAAGAAATATGTTTGTCCCAAATTCCCTGATAATCCATCAAACAAGCACGTATCATATCCTCCAAAGTCTGAATTTTTTGTTCTGACTTCCCATCTGATTGAGGATGAAAAGCTGTTCTAAAATTTAATTCTGTACCCAACGACTTCTGAAGGCCTTTCAAAAAGTTAGAAGTAAACCTGGGATCATGATCAGATACAATGGAGAGGGGAACTCCATGCAACCTGAATATCTCCTTAAGATACAATTGAGAAAGTTTATCTAGAGAGAATATATCTCTAATAGGAAGGAAATGAGCAGATTTAGTCAATCGATCAACAATAACCCAGATTGCATTATTACCTCGAGATGTCCTCGGTAATCCCACAACAAAGTCCATGGATATATTTTCCCATTTCCACTCTGGCACTGATAATGGCTGAAGCATCCCCTTTGGTAACTGCTGCTCTGCTTTAACCTGCTGACAAGTCAAACACTTCACAGTAAAATCAGCAATATCTCTTTTCATTCCATCCCACCAGTAATACTCCCGCAGATCTCTGTACATCTTAGTACTGCCCGGATGAACTGAAAACGGGGAACTATGAGCCTCACATAACAACTCATTCCTCAACTGTGAATCACTAATCACACATAATCTCTTCCCAAACCTCAAAACACAATCATTATCAACATTGAATTCAGGAAACTTACCCTTCTGAACCAGCTTTACCTTTTTCTGCAACTCACTATCTTGCTTCTGTGCTTGCTTGATTCTGTCTGATAGAGAAGATTTCACCGATACCTGAAACAAAACAGAAGGACTTCCTTCACAAACAAATTCCATGCCAAAGTTCATCAAATCAAAAACAAAAGGATCTCGTTCCAAATGTAGCATGGTTAATGAAACATTACTTTTTCTAATCAAAGCATCAGCCACTTTATTTGATTTTCCCGGATGGTAATTAATTGTACAATTATAATACTTGATTAATTCCAGCCATCTCATATACCTCATGTTCAACTATTTCTGAGTGAATATATACTTTAAACTTTTTTGATCAGTATATATTTCACACTTTACTCCATACAAATGATGCCTCCAAATTTTTAGAGCAAAAACAACAGCATCTAATTCCAAGTCATGTGTAGGGTAATTTACCTCATGAGTTTTCAACTGACGTGAAGAATATGCAATTACCTGATCATTATGCATAAGGACACAACCAAGTCCTTTCAATGAAGCATCAGTGTAGATAACAAACTCACCATTCTTGGAAGGAAGTTCCAAAACTGGAGCATTCACCAATCTTCTTTTCAACTACTGAAAACAATCATCACATTCTTTTGTCCAGATAAACTTAACACCCTTCCGAGTTAACTTAGTCATTGGACTATATAACCATGAAAAATTTTCAAAAAACCTTTGATACTAACTTGAGAAACCAAGAAAACTACGGATCTCGGTTACATTTGTGTGTCTTGGCCATTCTTCAACAACTTTTGTTTTAGCAGGATCAACAATTATGCCATATTTTGAAATAATGTGACCCTGGAAAGAAATTTTTTGTAACCAAAACTCACACTTGCTAAATTTTCCATACAGCTTATTTTCTTTCAAGGTTTGCAAAATAACCCTTAAATGACTTTCATGCTCCTATTTACTTTTAGAAAACACCAAAATATCATCAATAACACAACCACCATTTATCACTTGATTCAACTGAGTCATCACTGTAACAAACTATTTAGTTCTGATTCCGACCATCTCAGGATACTGATTTGAAAGGTCATTTCCCTATGTATGCCTTCCCAGAAAATCTGTTCTATATCCTCTATGAAAAACCATTCTTAACACAGAAATCTCTTAGGCGAAGCAACATGGTATTCAATAAATGCTATATCATTTCAATCATACCATAAATTAACTTATAATTTAACAATTTTCTAACTCCTAATGTTTTCCAAACCGACCTCTGATAACAACTATAAGGCCCCGGACTTAAACCTTACTTAATATTGAATTAAATTAATAATTCACATTGAGGATCTTTTCAGGTTTAGAGTATTAGAGAATTAGGAAATAACTATTACATCTCAAAATATTACAAAGTAGACACTTCTACAAAGTTTCCATAGAATAAAAACACTTAAAAAACATGTCTAGTTATATGTTTTAGATAGCATGACTTTCCCTTGATCTCATCCTTGACCCTATTCCACATTAACTCCTGTGACAAACATTTCAAAAAAACATGGGGTGAGCATAAAAAGCTCAGTAAGGGATACACAAAGAATGAAAACTGTTAGTTTATCAAAACAATAAGTAAACCATGTATACTTTATCAAAGTAATACTTTTCACCTTTATGAAGAAGTAAAAACTCTTCACTGAAAAAAATATCATTACATACCCTTTTGTAGCCAAAAGATTACCATAAAACCCATATAAAGATCACATAACATATAATGGTAACTTGGGACATAAACATACTTTAATGGAATAAACATACGGTCGAATTCCACACATATCACTTAATGGAATAGCCATACGGCCGACTTCCATACCCAATGCATTGGAGGTTATAACGTAACCATCCGTCCTAGTATTCACGGAACCACCCGTCATATGGTTCATCACGTAACCACCCGTCAAATGTCCAAGTACCATTATAAAATCATAAGACATAAAACAAATATAATGGAAAGAAAACATTTCCACACTTTGATCAAAATATATCACATAAATATATTGACGTAACAAATCCATTATAAAAACCATTTTCAATACCAAATTACATAAAAGAGTATATGGTATTTATTTCATTTTAAAAACATTACGGCTTGTTGAGGAAGCCAAAGACCAAATAATACTCGTGGAGGTGGAAAAGGTCGTTGTCACCACGTACGTTAAAAGAAACATTCCTTTCTATTGTTTAGTAAAACGCTTCGTAGAAAAATATTCCTTTTGTGTAAAAGTAAAATTCAAAGGGGGATATACACCGTATAAAATAAAGTTGTGTATAAAATGAAATATGCCTCAATGAAAGGAGATTGAGACGAAGTCCCTTACAAAGATTATTTTTTAAATAAAATAGATCGCTCATGTGTATTCACTATAATCTCACATAAAGAAATTATAAATACATGATAAGATATAAAAATTCATTTCTCACATAATCAAAGAACAACATTAATAAGAAATACAAGTTCAACCAAAAAAATGGGAATTGGGTTAAGAAGTTCCCTTACCTCGGGTCCAACTTGACTCGATCGTTCTTTAACGTCCTGAATAATAAACTTGAGTTAATTTCTACTTTCTTAAGAAACTTTTTCAAGTTCATGATTCCTTTTATATCACTTATTACCATGTTATAAACACTATGTAATTATTTAAGTTAATAATGTTTGTTTTGTCGACATTTGGTTCTTAAGTCGAAAGTGGACTTCTTACAATTACATGTTGTTCGTGTGGTCAAAGGTTCATTATATCCAGAATGATATTCATGATTTGGATATCATATATATCATATATATCCAGAATATACATGTTTTTATAGTATTTCATAATCATTTAGAGGTAAGAAATGAAATGCACCGTTCATGGAGACGGTAATCCGTACGTACGCATGAACGCTACTTTCATTTCTATGTCATATTAATGGAATTAAAACTAAATGAGAGTTATGTATATTTTAATTACAAAAGTATATTAATCATTTAGATGTAACATACATAATATATATCCATTATGTATACGTACTTATAATAGTACATTACATTTGGGGATAAGAAATGAAATGCACCGTTCATGGAGACTGTAAGCCGTACGTAGGCATGAACGCTACTTTCATTTCTATCTCATACTTTAATGGAGTAAAATCATAATGATATAAAGGTATATTATAATTCCATTATAATATCATATATAATATCATTAAATTCATCCTTTATATGTCCCACGTATGGCATTAACGAATCAAATCACTTTGAGGGGGCGGTAGTCCACACTTCCTAAAGTGAAATTATCATCTTTTACCCACAATGGAAACCATAAAGGTATGCCAAAAATGAAAAATAAAGAGGCTTAAGTAAAATATAAACATATTATATATCATATATAATTATAGTGACATCTTAATGTCCACCTTTGAATGTGTTATTTGAGTGTTGAACAATCATCGTTTCGTGAGGCAGAAATTCGCCATCCACAGAAACAGCATGTTCTTTAACCATTAGATGTAGGTGTGTGTAAGTGTAACTAGAATAATTATTATAAAAACATCCTTGTATATTGAGGATACTGTTTTTTTACAAAAGAAATAAATAAAAAGATTTTAGGGGGTTGGAGAAGCAAAATAAAACAAACGAACACAAGAGAAAACACTACCTTTGAAATGGGTAACTCTTTTTGATTTGAGCTCAAACGCTTCCTTGGGAAGACTTCGTCCCAATGTGAGGCTTCAAGGAGTAATATAGGGATGTGGAGAGACAAAATGGGCAGGGGTTGGCCGACCCAAAGGCTTTGTAAGTGTGGGTAAGGTGGTAGAGGTGGGGGGCTTTTATAAAAGGAGAGGAGGGGCACTCTTGTAACGTAAAGAAATGTTACTTTATTTTAAAATGAGTCTCGGATTTAAAAGGTCCCACATTGATATAATTTGAGGATAAGGTGATAAGGGTTCTACATTTACCCATCCAATAGGTTTTATACAAGTGTAGTTCTTAGATGTTACATTATATTTTCATTTTATTTAAATCGTTAAATAATGAGGTAATCGTTGCATCATCATGGTGTCATAAAGAATTTAATTTATTTAATGTCTAAATATTATAAAAAAATATCATGATGTAGGAAAACCTTTTAGATTCATAATTAATATTTATAGTCAAAAATAGGACTTATATAACCCAATTTAAGAATTGGTTTAGTAAAACAACACATGTTTGTGACATTTTTATTTTAACATTAAATAAAAAAAATTAATGTCATTTTCCAACCAAAGTGGCTCCATGGGGTCCCCAAGTTGACCCATGGATTTTCTTGGTCTTTAATGAAACATCCAATAATGGTAGGACATGTTTCTAGGTCATTTCATAATATTAAAACATTATTTTTACCTTAAACCACACTAATTACCTCTAATCGTGATTAAAAACTTAAAAGTTACAATTCACCAAAAAATTATTTTAATCCCATTGAACCACATTTTACTTCTTAATGACAACCATGTATGTCAGATTTTTTGAAATTCAAAGCACAGAGGTGGTAAAATTTCATTTAAACGAAAAATCGGTTTTTTAAGTACCACATAGTGGTTTCACTATTCATCAAAAATTGAAGTTTTTGAGAAAAATACCAAAACTTCACCCTAAGCTATATTTGATATTAAAAATTCAAAAATGAAATCTATTTAACAAAATTAAAAAACATATAAGTTGCATTAATTAATTTAATAATTAATTCCCGTTGTCATAGCAAATAGCGTGTTTTTATGAAACAATAAGTATCAAAAGATTGACACTAGTTTAAGTCCGATTTCAAAGTGAAATGAATTCCAACGACCACTATTGGATTTAATGGTAAAAATATATTCTAATTTCACTTTAAAACCAATTAAAAAGATAATATAATCATATAAATAAATTATATTAAAAAAATGTTTTGAATTAAAATACAACATTTTTCACTATTCATTAAAAAAATGAACTTTATCGGAAAAATATCAAAAATCTACACAAAGTAAATTTTGATATCCCGATTCTAAAGGAGAGTTTTATTTGGTCCAATAGAAAGTATAAGAGTGTCCAAAACTATATTTAAATAAGGTTATCCATGAAAAGGCGATAAGTGGACCTTTAGTGAATATTAGAGTATTTATGCCTAAAATTGAATTTGTTTCTTATTTTAAGCCTTTATCTTTTATTGGGTAAATATAAAAACATTTAAAAAAACATATATAATCATATTTTAGTTATTTCTATTCATTCCCGCCAATACAACGGCTACGTGTTAACTACCATTTAAAATAATATTATCTTATTACTAGTGTGCAACGTAAGATTTCAAAGAAACTCTTTGTTGCATATCGGGTACGCTATCGAACATAGAAACCCCTTTAAAGTAAAATTAATATTTAATTAGAAAATATATGAAAATTCTTTAGTCTTTATTTACCTAGGATGTTACAGTTATGTGTAATGAAAGATAAAATATGTATTGTGTGTGATAAAATCTAATAAATAATTTAAATTAATTTCAAATAATATAATTCTTAAAATCATGGGATTTGTCAAGGGTGGTCTCCACTCTTCACACATGAGGGGATCTCACTCACTAAAAGGGGTATTCCTCCCCTAAATTTATCATATTTGCATCATAATATAGTTATATAATTGGTATCCAATCCATACTAATGTATATACCATTGGATCATATATATACCTCAAATAAGTCCATTGAAATGCCTATTTCTACAATAAAGATTAACTTGATTTACCCAAGGGTGTGAGTGAAAGATGTTATCCATTAGTGGAACTCTGGAGTAGACATGGATCTATCTAGAAGCTCCATTGGAATCCCCAACTCCTAAACAGGTGTTGAAAGTTGAATAACTCATATGTAATCTATTCAGTATGAGGTTTTGTTAATAGAGTACACAATTAATACTCCAAAATGCATCCATTAGGGCCTAAAAATAGTTATCGATCACAAATATCTTCCCATAGATATGAATATCAATACCTTATGTGTGATTGGAATGAACCAAAAGTGTTGATAATGGGAGCGGTTCATAGCATCATTCATTTCTATCTGCTCCCACAACAATGGGACTTCCACTAAATTTCTCTTTGATAGGAAACTAGACCCATGCCAAGGTCGCATCTGATCATTATGTCACCTTCAAAATAGAGGACCATTCATAACACTTATCTGGATATTCATGATTAAAATTATAACCTAATCTTATATCCAAGGTGAACCCTTACTATGAATCCTTAATCTACCAATGATCACACTCATTATTTGGTATATATAGTCTTACATTAATATTAAACCACAGCTAAAAAATATCTTCCTATGGACTCTTCACCTGAACTATTGAGCTCAATTTATCTAATCGTGATACATTTCTATGGAATACCTCATGAGTTTTGTGGTCCTCAAATAATTTTTTAACATTGTCCTGTAAACTTTAGAAGTTTTCAAAATCCATGGATCCTAATATATAATATAATATGACTCACATTATAACCATGGATTATAAGTCTCATCATGAGTTCAACAAAAACAACATCCACTAATGGATAACAATGTTGTGTTGGGAGTATTATGAAAGAATCATTATCTAGTAAAAAATAAATCAAATGTTATGGAAACATGAGTATTAAACTACAAAAGACAATAATTTCTCACTGATCAGGATTTCATCACAAATACATGAGGTATCTTCTAATATAATTCACATATCATAACCATCATAGGGGTAATCACATCCAAATTAGTAGGAAGAACTATACACTCATCAAGAAATAATTACTTAATAATGAAAGGGGTATAAAATACCTTGGATCAGGGGTAAAGGATATCTCTCAACCAAGTATTAGAAATAACATCTAATCAATCACTAACTGGTGGTGAGAGGCCCAACTACAATCATAGGCTCATCTCGACCCTACCTTTTCACACAAGATAGATATCAATGGGTAACACCCTAAATTTTATTGGATAACCCAACAAATATTATAGGATTATTGGATGTGATGGAATTATAAGGACATTGAATACCATAACTAACAACTTTATGATGCATGTACTAACGTTCTTATACCTTTAAATCAATTTATTAAGTATTTGGGTCAAATAACCACTTATTAGAGTCCTAGAGAAAATATTCATTATTCACTACACCAACACTGATCTCGCTAGTCTGATAACTAATCTCAAGATCCTTTTAATATCATTGACCAAAATTTCCAAACAAATCCTCGCGATACTACAAATTTCAAACACCGTTCTTAGGATTCAACCCATTTGATACCATTCTTTCATGCTCCGACCCATTGGTTCCCCACTCAGGTCGAAAGTAAATTGACTGTTCCAAGCCAATCCTGCCTTTAATTTACCAGGGTATAGTTACTAGCACCAAGTAATCATATCACACAATGGGAGGCTGTAACACCCCGAGATTTTATGAAAAATATTCTTTTTAATTTCATTAATGTATTGTGTTATATGCTACACCAAAAGGAGCTTTCATAACACACATCTCTGACCTGGCTTGAATTACATGCAATCGCGACCTTCCACGATAGCGTGTGTTGCACGCAACACCAAGTTTCGCTAAACAACGATATGCTATTAAGATATTATTAAAAATAGCCATTATGAATAGTAATAACCAATTTTTGAAATTTTGAAAATTTTATTTTTCAAAATGGACTTCATTTATGGATTCGGAATATCGAAATTAGCTTAGGGTGAAATTTTGGTGATTTTCGGATAACTTTCATAATATGATTAAAAACAACTTTTTCAATCGAAATAATTAATAGTGATAAATTATTAATTTGAGTGGTTTTAAAGTATATTTATAATATATTTTTACAATTTAATACAATTTTGTTCATTGGATGTAATTTCACATTTAAACCAGTTATAAACAAGTGTCAATCTTTTGATAGTTATTATCTCATAAAAACACGCCTTTTGTTTTGACGACGGGAATTAATTTTTAAATTAATTAATTCAACTGATATGTTTTGAATTTGGTAAAATAGAAATCATTTTTGAGTTCATAATATCAAATATAGCTTATGCCTAATTTTTGGTATTTTTCTGAAAACTTTCAATTTTTGATGAATAGTGAAACCACTAAGTGGTAGTTAAAAAAACTGAATCTTTCATAAAACTTATTTTTACCGCTTCTGTGAATGGAATTTCGAAAATCCGAGAGACACGGTTGATGTCAATAAGAAAAATGTGGTTCAATGAGATGAAAATAATTTTTTGGTGAATAGTAACTTTTTACTTATTTTACCACGGTTAAAAGTAAATAGGGTAATTAAGGGTAAAAATGATATTATTATTACCCTAACACATGTCCTAATTCTATTGGACAAGTGTAATTCGACCCAAAACAACCTTAGGAATAAAATATGACCATTTAGGCCCACTTGTATTAGATTAGGACATTTATTATTAATTTATTTAAAGAATGGTTAAAATAGTTAAAATCAAAGTTTAATAAGTAACTCATTTTTAATATGGGGTTATACATAAGATAAATTAGACTATAAATTTTCATTAGAAATCTAAAAAGATTTCCTACATAATGGTATTTTATTTGTAATTTTTAGACATTAAATAATTTAATTTATTTATGACACAACGATTATGTAGTAATTATCTTATTAATGAAATATTGACATAATTGATGTTATAAATACTCAAATAAATATAATTTGAGACTTTTTATGAATTACACTAATTTTATAGGTTAATATGACATATTAGTATTGCTTTAATTAACTTTTTTCGAACTTATCATTCTGTTAGTATTTTCAAAAAAATCAATTACTAAATAGTTTCAAAGTTGACATAAAATAGTTTTTAAAACAAATATTATATTATTAATAGTTATGTTATTCTTAAAAATCTACGGTTCATCCAAATGACTTAGATAAGGTTATATATATTAATAATAAACAATTTGGGGTTCTTTTGGCTTCTTATAGTAAGTTTATTAACCTTATAGTGTAAGAACACAAGAAGACACGGTAAAAGTAAAATTATTTAACTTAATGTTAAATCTAAATGATAAGGTTAAAATAGGAACCTAAACTTGTCTAAATTCTATTGGATGAGAGTATTTCGACCCATCCCCACCTTATCCTCGAAATAAATAATTTTTTAGATATTTAAAACCGAACTTGACTTTATAATAAAATAATATTTTTAGTTATTCCAAAGGTGCCCCTCTCCTCCCTTATAAAAGTGCACCTCCTCCCTCTCTTCCTCACAAAACATTGAGCCTTAAAGCTCGGCCAACCCCTGCCAAATTTTCCTCTAAACTTCCCTAGCAACATCCTAGAGGTTCTGGTCTTCCTCAAATACCAATTTTAGTGCCCTAAAGGAAGGTCTCAAAGAAGCACTTCAAAGAAGAGGTAATGTCCGTTACCGATTCTTTCATCTTTATTTCTTCTTCCACATCTTCTTATTTAGTTGTTTCATTATGAAGTAATAACATCAGAATCACTCATATACTGATATGTTATTATAAGTATGAAACAACCCTATTTCACCATCTATCCATCCTACGGAAAAAGAAATCACCGCACGTGCGTACGTACGGAATACCGTCTCCACGCCGTGGTGTAATCTATTTTCCATCACCACCTTAATTGGATGGGTATAATGGTGTAAATAATGACTAGATATGACTATTATAAAGTGATATTGATTCTGAAATAGTATACATACACTCCAATACATTCCCACGATCATGAGAACGATATCATCGCTTGTGCGTACGTACGGACTACCGTCTCCACGACGCGATGAGATTCATTCTCCACTTTAACCATTCATGAATGATTATAAACTATATATAATAAGTAATCATGAAATATATGACAAGTTAAATCTACTGTATTTATGTATATATATATGTCATCTACTTACTTCCATTCAAGACAATAAGGAAAGGAAAACAGCGTTCATGCGTACGTACGGACTACCGTCTCCATGAACGGTGTGTTTCATTTCATTTATCTATCTATTTTATATATATATATATACTGAATATATATGATATATAAATCATATTTTATATTTTAGAAGTAAGTAAATCATGATATAAGTAATAATAATGTCAAGAACAACAAGTCCAATCACCTACGATAAATGAAACAATTTTACCCAAAACGCTCTTTAACATGGAATTTACAAAAGAACGGGTAATATAAAGTCATAAGTGAACCAAATATGATATCATAAAAATGAATATGATTCTGTAATAAGTAAATTAAATTATTTAAATCATTATACAGGAGGTTCGGACACTTATGAAGCAAATCGGACCTAAGGTAAGGGAAAATATCACAATCTCATTTTTATCCGAGATTGTTTATACTTTGGTATTTACTGGGGTGTATTTTATCATCCAAATTCATGTTCCATCAATATGTAATATTGTTTCCATCCACTTACAATAGTTTAAATCAAATTTTACCCTTCGGTGAGTTTTTAGTAAATAATATGAAAGGAATCTTTTTTCATTTTTTTTCGTACGAGGTACTTTTTTTGACTTTTTCGACAAAAGTATAAAGAATGTTTTTTTTAACTTATACGGCATGAATGGATTTTTAAAACATTAGTTCCAAGAAGCTTCCTTTAAAAGTTTTGATGTTTATTTTTAATTAACTTCTTTTTGCTTAAAATTTTATGGCATGTTATGAAAGGATAAATGTTTTTGAAGTTGAAAGGATATTTTCCTGAAGAATGGAGTTCAAGAGTTTTATCAAAATTATTTTCCATATAAGACAATATAGGGTTATGTTTATATCCCTATTATTACATTGATTTGATTATGTTGTGATGGAAATATTTTTATGAATTCCTTTATCTTATAAGAATTGTTTTATGATGTCACGATGTTTAAGATTCCCATTTTTATTACATGGGTTATGCAATGATGTATGATTTAAGATTTTGTGGCACACATAAGAATGGTATAATTATGAGATGGGTGGGACCTATATCTCCCTACAATGCATTGGGTAAAGATTTTATATCTCATGAGATAGACATGGCTGGAACGGTAGGTTATACCGGTTCAGTGAAACAGGACTGAAACGAGGGTGACTCGGTTTAGAAAGGGACTTTGTCCACTAAGATAGTCTTGGAAATGATTCTTGACTAACAAGAAATTATTTTCTATTATTATGTGTGTATGACACAAAGTTTCATGTTTTAAGTTATGATTATTGTGACTACATTTCACTACCATGATTTATCCCATGTTATGAAATTATGCTCTCTTTTGCAGGTTATGTTTTACAAAATGTTATGTTCTTATGAGTATGATGTGATTGATATTTCTTTTGTTTACCCTTACTGAGCATTTGAGCTCACACTTTTATGTTTACTTTTCCCTAGGATAGAAAGAAAGGTTTTAGGTATAAAAAAAATGGACGATCTTTATGGGAGATGTTGAAGATCTTTCACCCGGATTAGAAGATTACGTTCCGAGTTTCCAAAGACACTAAACTATTACGATCCTTGTGTGTGTGTTTTTGTTATGTACTAAGTATTCCGCCAAAGTAATGTAATGTCCATTTACGTCAAGCTTTGGGTCTCTACAGTTGGTATCAGAGGGAGGTTTAGTCAACCTTTGGAAACTAGGACGCGAAAACGTTACTGAGATCCCTAGAGATATTTCTAAGGTATGTCTAGGGATGTCCCTAAGGATAGGTATACATATAGGATATAGTCCTAGCACTACGGTAACGATCTTAGAATTTAACCTAAGATGTTAGATATTGAAGTTACTCCCCATTTATTATGATTTTTTCATCTCACACTATTCCTTTTGGGTTTTAAAAAATGGATGGAAAAAAGATGATTCACGATAATGGAGGAGATGATGGACAATGGAATGATATTCTTCATAAGCAATCAAATGAAATGGGATTTGGAAGTCCAAACATCATTATTATGCCGAATCAGCAATCTCATAATATGATCAATAAAGTAAAATTTGGTAAGTTTCCTGACTCGGCTAATAAGAGAAACATGGAGTTTCATGATGATCATAGAGGAAAGAAAGTTCAATTTCCCCTATGTAAATCGTGTGGGAAGAGGCATCAAGGAGAATGTTTCAAAAGAACTTGAAGATGCTTTGGGTGTGGAAAAGAAGGACACAGAGCCAGTAAGTGCAATGGAAAATTTTCAGTTAACACCATGGATGAGGTTAATGGTATTGCTACGACATCAAAAATGGTTAAATGTTTTAAATGTGGAATTTACGGGCATTATGAAAACCAATTCCCTAAGGGAATGTGTCACGAAGTGAATCGGTGTGGTCGTATGGGTAGTATTTTTGTTGATGATGATGAAGAGACTACAAATGATATGTGAGATGAAAGAATTGTTGAAGCTCGGTCAATGGTTTAAGAAGGTAGTGGAATGATTACATGTTTATCAAGCGTAATGTTGTACTATAGAATAAATAGACATCTAAGTATTGTTACACTGTTGTATTTCCTTAAGTTATGAAAGTTTATGATGAATGGTATGAGTATCAATGAAAGATTATTCAGATATTTTTTGGAAAGTGGATGATATGCGCATAATGAAGTGATAAAGAGAAAATGAAATGTTTGACAGTATTCATGAGCTCATGATTGATATAAGGACTAAGTGATATCATGGTTTGAGTATATAGAATTTTTGGATTTTGGTATGTGGAAAGAGTTAACTTTTTACATCATTCATGTTTTCACTAAGGTTTAATTGGTATTCATTTTTCAAGAGAATACATGATTACGGTATTCACATGATTGGAATGTGACTAACAAGATAATGAGAGATAAATGATGGTTGTTTGATGACATTTCAAGTAATCATTTTCTTTATAATATGAGCTTGGACCGAAGTATTTTAGATACGCCTAAAGATTGGAATGGATTATGTTGGACATAAGTTAGGATAGAACTTTTTTCGATTTTATTGATGGGATGTTATAGTAATATAGCTTTAGAAAAAGGACAACCTGCAGGACGGGCGACAGCCCATCACGTCGGACAAGGCCGTGGGAATCGAACCCACAACCGAAGTGCGACTGACCTTTATCGCCTACCACTGGCCTACAGGAAGTCCCTGTTTAGTAGAAACTAGTTTTATTTTATTAAGCGTTATGATATATAAAGTATAAGTCCATTTTAGGAACCATATATGATTAATCTCACTAAAGAATGACTTATGTATATTTAATAACTTTTTCTATCCTTTTGTTTGAGACAGATGGAATGACCTGTCATACTAACACGTCACGAATAACAAATTCAACTTCATTTATTTAAGAGATGAAGTGGAAATTGTTCAAGGCACGAACAACAGTGAGATTGTACCAAAATAAAGTAAGTATTTATTCTAATTCAAATTCTTCAACTTTAGGGAAACGATCTTGAAAACCAAAAATGTTTTCCTAGTTCTATTATATCTGATTAATCAGATGGTACCTTAGATCGTCACAAATTTATGGATTTGTGATTGCTAGCTTTTCCATAGCCATGTTCTCTACCACTCTCCATCAGAACATGATGGTTAGATTTCTCTTCCATATCCATATTTTCACCTATGTGGAAACCCAGTGATTAGTTTATTTGGGTAACCGTTACGTTTCATACTTTTGTTTTTAAAATTTTTTTTTGGTATTCCTTTTTATGATGTGGGTTTCGATTAAAGAAACTTTCGAATAGTAAACCATTTATAACCCCGACGAATTTCGAGGGCGAAATTCATTTTAAGGGGGGTAGAATGTAACACCCCGAGATTTTATGAAAAATATTCTTTTTAATTTAATTAATGTCTTGTGTTATACGCTACACCAAAACGAGATTTCACAACACACATCTCTGACCTGGCTTGAATTACACGCAATCGCGACATTCCACGATAGCGTGTGTTGTACGCAACACCAAGTTTCACTAAACAACGATATGCTATTAAGATATTATTAAAACTAGCCGTTATGAATAGTAATAACCACTTTTTGAAATTTTGTAAATTTTATTTTTCAAAATGGACTTCATTTATGGATTCGGAATATCAAAATTAGCTTAGGGTGAAATTTTGGTGATTTTCGGATAACTTTCATATTTTGATTAAAAACAACTTTTTCATTCGAAATAATTAATAGCGATAAATTATTAATTTGAGTGGTTTTAAAGTATATTTAGAATATATTTTTACAATTTAATACAATTTTGGTCATTGGATGTAATTTCACATTTAAACCAGTTATAAACAAGTGTCAATCTTTTGATAGTTATTATCTCTTAAAAACACTCCTTTTGTTTTGACGACGGGAATTAATTTTTAAATTAATTAATGCAACTGATATGTTTTGAATTTGGTAAAATAGAAATCATTTTTGAGTTCATAATATCAAATATAGCTTAGGCCTAATTTTTGGTATTTTTTTGAAAACATTCAATTTTTTATGAATAGTGAAACCACTAAGTGGTAGTTAAAAAACTGAATTTTTCATAAAACTTATATTTACCGCTTCTGTGAGTGGAATTTCGAAACTCCGAGAGACACGATTGATTTTAGTAAGAAAAATTTGGTTCAATGAGATGCAAATAATTTTTGGGTGAATAGTAACTTTTTACTTTTTTACCACGGTTAAAAGTAAATAGGGTAATTAAGGGTAAAAATGATATTATTATTACCCTAACACATGTCCTAATTCTATTGGACAAGTGTAATTCGACCCAAAACAACCTTAGGAATAAGATATGACCATTTAAGCCCACGTGGATTAGATTAGGACATTTATTATTAATTTATTTAAAGAAGGGTTAAAATAGTTAAAATCAATGTTTAATAAGTAAATCATTTTTAATATGGGGTTATACATAAGATAAATTCGACTATAAATATTCATTAGAAATATAAAACTATTTCCTACATAATGGTATTTTATTTGTAATTTTTAGATATTAAATAATTTAATTTATTTATGGCACAACGATGATGCAGTAATTATCTTATTAATGAAATATTGACATAATTGATGTTATAAATACTAAAATAAATATAATTTGAGACTTTTTATGAATTACAATAATTTTATAGGTTAATATGACATGTTAGTATTGATTTAATTAAAGTTTTTCTAACTTATCATTCTGTTAGGATTTTCACAAAAATCAATTACTAAATAGTGTCAAAATTGACATAAAATAGTTTTTAAAACAAATATTCTATTATTAATTGTTATGTTATTCCTAAAAATCTAAGGTTCGGCGAAATGACTTATATAAGGTTATATATATTAATAATAAACAATTTTGGTTTCGTTTGGATTCTTATAAAATGTTTATTAACCTTATAGTGTAAGAACACAAGAAGACACGGTAAAAGTAAAATTATTTAACTTAATGTTAAATCTAAATGATAAGGAAAAAATGGGAACCTAAACTTGTCTAAATTATATTGGATGAGATTATTTCGACCCATCCCCACCTTATCCTCGAAATAAATCAATTTGGAGCTATTTAAAACCTAACATGACTTTATAATAAAATAATATTTTTAGTTATTCCAAAGGTGCCCCTCTCCTCCCTTATAAAAGGGAACCTCCTCCCTCTCTTCCTCACACAACTTTGAGCCTTCAATCTCGGACAACCCCTGCCAAATTCTCTTCTACACTTCCCTATAAACATCATAGAGGTTATGGTCTTCCTCAAAGACCAATTTTAGTGCCCTAAAAGAAGGTCTCAAAGAAGCACTTCAAAGAAGAGGTAATATCTGTTACCGATTCTTTCATCTTTATTTCTTCTTCCACTTCTTATTATTTAGTTGTTTCATTATGAAGTAATAACATAAGTATCACTCATATACTTATATGTTATTATAAGTATGAAACAACCTTATTTCACCATCTATCCATCCTACGGAAAAAGAAATCACCGCGCGTGCGTACGTACGGAATACCGTCTCCACGCCGTGGTGTAATCTATTTTCCACCACCACCTTACTTGGATGGGTATAATGGTGTAAATAATGACTATATATGACTATTATAAAGTGATATTGATTCTGAAATAGTATACATACACTCCAATACAGTCCCACGATCATGAGAATGATATCATCGCTCGTGCGTACGTACGGACTACCGTCTCCACGACGCGATGAGATTCATTCTCCACATTAACCGTTCATGAATGATTATAAAGTATATATAAAAGTAATCATGAAATATATGACATGGTAAATCTACTGGATTTATGTATATATATATGTCATCTACTTACTTCCATTCAAGACAATAAGGAAAGGAAAACAGCGTTCATGCGTACGTACGGACTACCGTCTCCATGAACGGTGTGTTTCATTTCATTTATCTATCTATTATATATATATATATATACTGAATATATATGATATATAAATCATATTTTATATTCTGTAAGTAAGTAAATCATGATATAAGTAATAATAATGTCAAGAACAACAAGTCCAAACACCTACGATAAATGAAACAATTTTACCCAAAACGCTCTTTAACATGGATTTTACAAAAGAACGGGTAATATAAAGTCATAAGTGAACCATATATGATATCATAACAATGAATATGATTCTTTAATAAGTAAATGACATTATTTAAATCATTATACAGGAGTTTCAGACACTTACGAAGCAAATCGGACCTAAGGTAAGGGAAAATATCACAATCTCATTTTTATCCGAGATTGTCTATACTTTGGTATTTACTGGGGTGTATTTTATCATCCACATCCATGTTCCATCAATATTTAATATTGTTTCCATCCACTTACAATATTTTAAATCCAATTTTACCCTTCGGTGAGTTTTTAGTAAAGAATATGAATGGAATCTTTTGTCGTTTTTTTCGTACGAGGTACTTTTTTTGACTTTTCTGACAAAAGTACGAAGAATGTTTTTTTTTAAATTATACGGCATGAATGGATTTTTAAAACATTATTTCCAAAAGGATTCCTTTACAAGTTTTGAAGTTTATTTTTAATCAACTTCTTTTTGTTTAAAATTGTATGGCATGTTATGAAAGGATAAATGTTTTTTAAGTAGAAAGGATATTTTCCTCAAGAATTGAGTTCAAGAGTTTTATCAAAATTAGTTTCCATCTAAGAAAATATAGGGTTCTGTTTCTATCCCTATTATTACATGGATTTTATTATGTTGTGATGGAAATAATTTTATGAATTCCTTTATCTTATATGAATTGTTTTATGATTTCACGATGTTTAAGATTCCCATTTTTATTACATGGGTTATGCAATGATGTATGATTTATGATTTTGTGGAACACATAAGAATGGTATCATTATGAGATGGGTGGGACCTATATCTCCCTCCAGTGCTTTGGGTAAAGATTCTATATCTCATGAGATATACATGGCTGAAATGGTAGGTTATACCGGTTCAGTGAAACAGGACTGAAACGAGGGTGACTCGGTTTAGAAAGGGACTTTGTCCACTAAGATAGTCTTGGCAATGAGTCTTGACTAACAAGAAATGATTTTCTATGATTATGTGTGTATGCCACAAAGTTTCATGTTTGATGTTATGATTATTGTGATTACATTTCACTGCCATGATCTATCCCATGTTATGAAATTATGCTCTCTTTTGCAGGTTAAGTTTTCCAAAATGTTATGTTCTTATGAGTATGATGTGATTGATATTTCTTTTGTTTACCCTTACTGATCATTTGAGCTCACCCTTTTATGTTTAATTTTCCCCAGGATATAAAGAAAGGTTTTAGGTATAAAAAAAGGGAAGATCTTTATGGGAGATGTTGAAGATCTTTCACCAGGATTAGAAGATTACGTTCTGAGTTTCCAAAGACACTAAACTGTTACGATCCTTGTGTGTGTGTTTTTGTTATGTACTAAGTATTCTGAAAAAGTAATGTAATGTCCATGTACGTCAAGCTTCGGATCTCTACAGAGGCATTATCCTATACCAACCCATAATATATAGATATCTCCAATGAATAAA
Organism: Viscum album; assembly: GCA_963277665.1. Taxonomy (NCBI): domain Eukaryota; kingdom Viridiplantae; phylum Streptophyta; class Magnoliopsida; order Santalales; family Viscaceae; genus Viscum; species Viscum album. Next base: position 1,492,877,964 of record OY728151.1, on the reverse strand, counting down.
ACAACCAGTGACACTAACATAATGTATATAATAAAAATAAAGTGTATCCAATGCATACATAAGGAATCAAATATAGGCACGTCTCCACATAGGAAAATTCCAAAGGAATGGTAAATCTAACATGACCCCAAATATATGATATCTAATAATCTATAAATCCCCTCTCACTCTACATACTATAGGATGTATCTTCAACCACAACATCCACTTTCACCCTCATGAACCATCATCCTCCACCTCATATCACCAAACATTACTAGGTGTTAGATCAGAAAAAAATGCTAGATCCAAGTCCACCAAGACCAACTTCAAAACCTTCATAATTGACATGTATACAACATGTGTGGGAAAAATTACAAAAAGCGTTGAGTATAAACATACTCATTAGGATACCCTGCAACCAATAAAGAAGGAAAAGGTAATTATTCATCTCAAAACCCCTAGTATAAAATAGTAACTATGATTAAGACAAGAAAGGATCCAGATATGTTCAACCACTAGAAGTCTCATGGATTTAAATAAGTCCTAGTCATAAAAGATACAACCCCCAAATTTTGTTCCTTGTGAGAAACTACTAATTCTTGTATTACTAAAACATAAACATAGTTTGAAGTTGTTACTCATTCGCATATCACATCTTGGAGAAAACTAATGGGGTTATGAAAGAGTTAAAAGTCTCAAACCTCTGAGTTTTTCAACATATTCCACTTCAAAATCACCACTTGAAACCATTATAGTGTACTAGCTCCTTGTTGAATCCTGAATGGAGGTCAAGGGAGTTCAGAACCTCACTATCCTTTATCCCTGAGTCACAATTCTATAAATCTATAGGGAAACACACACCACGACTAGGGATAATTATTACAAAACAGTGTACTAACCCCTACCGTCATTCTTCCCAGACATAAAAAAGTATATATCACCTCACAAAAATTATATTAGAGAACCCATTACTCATAAATTTCCATACAACATATGAGAGTAGAACACAACATATAAGAGAAGAACACAATGGAAAATTGTAGTGAACATGAAACAAGAGTAACACCCAAAATACTGGGAGTGGTACATTGTATAAAAGTGTATATAAAACATTATTATATGGAGAACCCACACCTTGATTAGAAAAAAATAAGTGCACAAAGATAACGGGGGTCACTGAAACATGACAATCATACAATTGGCCTATGATTCATCGAGTTGAATACAAAAAATGTGGGAGTGCCTAACTCCTAAGAACAATCTGATCACCAACATGATCCCATTTTTCATCAATACATATATTAGGAGAATAAACCAATTTTATCATCTCACATACCACCTATGATACCAAATATAATCACAACATCATGTTTTAAACTGAAAAAACACCATGATGGACTACTCATGCATACAAAACCATGTTCTAAGAAAGGATGTGAGAAAGACACTAAGGATGGAATAGTACATGATATGTACTTTTAGAGTACATATAATGTATCCCCTTTGGAGTGGTTTTTCCATGTACATACGATCACATGGTATGTGGAGTCAACATGAATGTTGTGTTCTATATTGAAAATAGTATATGAGACCATCTGGGGTACACGGTGCGTACTTCCAACATGCCGAGTAATGCAGTCCCTGACTACATGATGTGTCTCCTATTTCACAAGATGTGTGGTCCTTAAAGTTCCCTTTGGCAGGTACTTATTACCTACGTTGTATTATATAGACCATACATAGTGTAAACAGAGACTACAAATCATAAAAATTGGTGTATACTAAGATACCTAATTTCAACCACATTGGGTGTAAAACCATATCACACTCTATGTGATATTTTTAAACTTCATAAACCCAAGAACCACATTCATGGGGTACATGGATTGTGTTACTCCAAAATATATGTCATGTAATCATGTTCTTCACCATATTTCCAAATATCATACAACTGTGTAGTGTATTACCCTAACATTACCCCAATTATGCTTATAAGCTATCCATTATAGTCCAGGACTACACATAGTCCTTCCAGACACATAATCCATCTTTATCTACCATCTCCCACATAAGATGCTCGATATTTTGCACCTGTGTTTCCCATTTCACCACCCATATTTCATACCATAACTATTCTCATTCCTAAAACATGATCTTATCTATCATTCATTTATAACATTCAAATTTCATCACCCCAAATTGTAACCACTGACCCAAGAGTTGTCAGTTTTTATCGTTTTCCACACAAATTAGGAGAAATAAATAATTAAAGCTTGTGTGAATAATGACACCAAATAAAATGATCAAAATGAACTTCAATATATTTAAAATAATTTGGGATATTAAAAAAAATATAGTAAGTATTGAGAATGAATGTTTTTTATAATTATTCAGCAAAGAGATCCCATGATTTAGGGGATTGTATTTTTGAACAATAAGTTCCAAAATATGTGTCTAATAATATGTAAAGAATATTAAGAATTTTGAAATTTATAATAGAGGAATTTTATAAAAAAATCACAAATAACCAGGAATCAATTCAATAAAGAATCTCTACCTTATGGAACGACAACCTCTTCCTTAATCCACCAATATAAACATGTGTTTTTTCATCATCATCCTGCAATATAATATTGTTCCTTTACTATGATGCCATCTCCCCTAAGATATTATTCCCTCTCCCAACCCTCACCCTAGGGTTTAAATTTATGAAAATTTTATTTAAACCTATAGAGGAATCATAAGTATACATTTATTGGTTATATTTATGGTTTCACCGTTTATAAATTAACTAATTAAAAATTTATTAATTTCATTAAATCATACACTCGTGACGGGACATCCCAGGGACCCGAGACATGAGAAATATTTATATCACCCTTGGGGTAAAACCTATATTATATACATTGTCATAGTGTAAAAATATTGATATGATCTATCATTAGGAAGATAACACCATCTAGACTCATAGGATAAATAATTATTTTGTTAATAAATATTAAAAACCCATAAAATACACCATCCATGATAACTCACCAAAAATAATATTGGTGATAAAAACCATATATCCGTGAAACCATCAAGAATATTTTTTGAGTTTTTCTTCTAGATTAATTTCACCATTTTACTCCTATGTAGCTCCCAAGAATCAGAAAGTCGAATTTTAGTTCTGTCTCGACCGATAAAAATCAGATTCACTATATGGTGATTATCATAAAATAATTTATAAGGTTATCCCATTAGTTATTGGTGAATTTTTATGTTGAACTTTGTCAAAAGACCGTATAAATATATTTTGGAGCATATCAGATAGACCCTATTGTGCTTGGGGAGTCGTGCAATTTGTTAGGGGATATTTTGGAGAAATATTTTATCATATCCAATGTGTTCCCATATTCATCTTATATTCTATTTTTCAAGAGTTTGGGTAGGATTTTAAGGATTTTTATTGACCAACACCTCTTGAGTCAAGTTATTTTTAGGAAAAATTACCTATTCTGATAATAAGTGATCTCTTAGACTAGTTTAAAGGATTAAATTGGTTATAAAAATTAATTTTATGTCTGTTTCTCACTTTCTTCATTTATATGAGGTTTTTATTTTAAATATGATGTTCAAGTGTCATTATAGTCACTAAAAGTTTTTAGTGATATCATTTGGTGTGAAAAACACCCCTATAGTGATCATATGACCCCTGAATTAGATATTCTATACTTTCAAGGATCATTTCATTGAAGTTTTTCATTTATAGAATCCTTATGTATTCTTAATTAAAGGGGGAGAGTGATAAAAATTTAAGAAATATCCAATAATTTCGATGTGAGAATTGTTTATCTAGTATGCTTTCAAAGCATATGGTTTGGATTTGGGAATTTTATTTCCTAGGTCATGTAACCTTATAAGGTATATTTACTATCTATCTAATGAAGGTAGTGGATGTAATGACATATAATCCACACAAGATGGTATTCTGGGTGTGTAGATTAATTGGGCCCCATAGATATTAATAGATATTCTTGTAATTATTCTCTTGGATTTTATCCCTTATGATTACCCTTACCCCAAAGGGTCATCATTTCATATAGTTAGAAAAATACTAGAGACATTTTGAGGAGCTAAATAAGTGGTTGACTAGTGACCTAGATTTTTTATTTCCTGAGGAAAGAGTGGAGTATGAGGTGTACCATGGTTCTCCAAGAATTTAAATTAGTTATCTACTAGTATATAAAGTAAAAAATATTTCTTATGGGTTCAATTAGCTTGCACCACATGAGATGAACTATGAAACTAATGACTTGGAGATTTTGATTATTGGGTTCTTATTAAATATGTGGAGAAAATATCATCAAGGAATGTGGTTTATAATAATTATATATCACAATATGCTTAAGTATATCTTCGCACTAAGGGGTCCAAATTTGAGGGAGATTTGAGGGATGGAGTTTCTATAGGATTGTGACTATGAAATAGTCAATACTCTTTAGAAGCTAAGTTTTTTGGTTGATTCCCTCAATATGAAATCTTCTACCCAGTTAATATAGGATATTTCTATGTAGTTATATTCATTTTGGTTGGATTACATTGAGGTATGAGACATTTTTTACATTCAAATGACGTTGTTGTCCTCTACATTTATTCAATAGGTGAAAATTGTTGTTGATTCTAAAAACACATCTGACCATGGAAGGAGAGTTTTTCTCTAAAACAATGATTCAAATTGACATAATGAGCCATTTATTATCAAAGGGAGTGAAGGCATGCATGTTTTTTTTGTGGGAAACTCTATGTTTCAATGTGAAACTAACTTTCACATGAAAGGAAACATTAAAGTCATTATGTTTATTGGGATCCCAAGAAGGTAACCTGTTTGGAAATGGTGCATGTATAAATTATTTTAACCATGCAAACAACCCTAAAAAAATCATAGATAATAGTTTTTTGAGAAAGTAATTGCTGAACCATTTCCTTATGTGACCCTTTCTCGAAGTAAAATTCATTGATATCTTAAAAAAATATTGTGAAAAGGGGAGAGTAATGTTCTAAAAGAAATCCCATTTCTTCTATAAAAAGTACATGACCCTCCCCCCCATTTGGGGACATATCTCTAAATGTTGATGCATCATCTCTCACTCACACAAAACCCACTTCCATGACATCATACAACTATGAAATTCTATGTAATAAAAAACGTAGTGAACTTATTTGAATGACCTTGCATGGTCCCCCACTTTTCCAAGGATATGTTTGAGATTTCCTCACTCAACATTCATTAATGGTTAATTGGTTTCTCTCAAAAGAATTTTCCTACATATAATCCAAATTTTTACACAACTCTAGATGTTACATGAATGAATGCCTCTAATATTCATGCAATATCCTTGTGATAGAGCCCACGGTTCACACAACCCCATTTTTGTAAACAAGTATAGAGTTTCATGAAACAACCTATAGGTTCCAAACACTTTTCCTCCTTTCCTTAAACACTATTGTGTGCATGTTTACTTCTTATGTTCCCTACAACAACTCTAATAGGATTCCTATACACCTCCATCACCTACATGACCAGTATCATCAACCCTCATGTTTCAAATGTTTTCCTCAAGAATGGATTATAAATTTCATCACATCCTACTCCTACTAATATGCACATTAACATCAATATCCCCATTTTCCACTTCCCCATGATAGTGTTTACTCCTTGAACCACCATACAGTGTATGTGAAGTAGATGTATAATACTGAAATAAGGCATCATCAAGGGAAATTTTCTATCATTCCAAGTATATAGGCATAGTGTTGGATCCTTCAATTCTACATAGAAATTGTCTCCATACGTGTAGTCCCATATCACATCTATGTTTCATTATGTAAAACTATACAACCTAATTCCCTTTTAATATGATGTTAAACCGAACAATAACAAACTCAACACATGTTGTTAAATTGTATTCTTTCCATACGTAACAAAAAAATTCCCCATGCATGGAATGTGTGGGAGAAAACCCACCCCCCAATAGTCTAATGTGACTCTAATACTAGGAATCACATATGTGTATTCCCCACAAAATATTTCCCCACCATCAGATTTGAATCCCATTTCGGGAAGCCTCTTTGTGTAATCCCTATACCATAACTTATGGTCAATCATTCCATGATGTGAGTGTCCATACTACATGATGTTAAATTACATAGAGTGGTCTCATCACACAAACATAAATGGTGACATAGAACTAAGTGGGTTTTGATCCTTGTTTCTTATTAGGGTATGCAGGATGCCTCTATATGGTTTAATCCTAACATCCCGATACAATTGTGGCACCTCCTTGAGGTTCAATAATAATTCCCCAACACTACCATTTAATTTGTATGACTTATCATAGGAAGGAATAAGCTCTAATGTGTGATCATTTCCTACATCGGGCACACCAATCACCTCCAACATGAGCCCCCAAGATGTTAAACCTATGACCTACTTAGCCCCACAAGACATTAAACCTATGACATATCTATCCCCACAAAAAGAAAAACTTGTGACATACTAATCCATGTAAGACATTAAAACTATAACCTACTTATCACCACAAGGCATTAAAACATTGACATGTCTATCCCCACAATACTTTAAACCTGTAACCTAAATGAACCCTCAAGACCCAAAACATGTAACATACTTTTCCCAAAAATAATTGAAACTTGGGACATGATTCATAATATGTACCCTATAAATTAAATAAGGGATAATTGAGGTAAAAATATCAGAAGTCATATTCCCCTAACGTCAACAAAAATATGGCTGACACGTGATTCCTTGGGTTACGCACCAAATATTCCTAACATACGAGTTTCCCATGACTTAAAAATAGGATAACTTTAATGTTTCATAACACACACATTTTCAAAAAAAAATCATACATTCCCATTGTTACCATCTACCTCGACCATAGTTTTTTCCCTATAAATACAAAATTAGTGTAATTAACTAGTCCACCTCGAGATGGAATTGGGAATGAGTTTCCTTAAAATCACTCAACACTTTTAAGAATACCCAGACTATTTGATGAGATCTATGGAGAAATCCATGGTAGGATTAATTGAAATCCCACTATCTCATTTCGATCAAGTATCAAACATCCACATCCCTAGTGATGGAGGCCACCCACCTTTAGACATGGGGAATACAGGGATATAAGAACATGGCACGCAACCTCGAAGGACAGTATCAGAAAATAAAATGGTGAAAACATTGTTAAATTACTCTCCTTGAAAAGTGAGTAGATCATTAATTCTAGGAACCATGTGATTTGATAAAGGACAAACCCATATATCCAGAACTAGACCCCTACCGACTAGAGTGTGAGCCCATTATGGAACTATTCTCCTCCAACTAGGAGAATGTGAGGTATGTTGGTCATCCCTAGACTAGGAAATCATCGATGTGGATCCTTCCTCTACCTTAGAGACTGAAGTATCATGTTTCGAACATTATTCATCACTTCTATGGGACATTTACTGACATATGGATCTATAAATTTTGATAGGACTCAAGACAAAGGGATTGCATAAATACCCACCACCAACTAGACATGGTATAGGGGAACAAAAATTTGAAAAATATCAGACCAATATGCTCTCACCATACACATATACTAACCTTTCTTGGCTCATTTCCCCATTTGAGATTGTTTAAATAAGGTTCATCAATTTCTTTCTTCATTGGTACCTGTAAGAAGGGGTCATTCTAACCATGGATATGGCCCAATAAGATCTAGAAGCCATGGCACAGTGCCACCACCTCCACCCACAAGGTTTAACTAGGGGTATCCCCCCAAAATAATGAAAATGAATAATTTTTAGAGGCTATATAAAAAATGTTTTGAAAGATTCTTCCCATATGCCGATGATGTAGGGGATGTACGGGATCCACCCACAGTGACCACCACCTAGGATCCACCAAGGACGGATCCTACCCAAACATGTTGATGAAGTCAAGTGACCCCATAGGTTGAAGAGTAGGCATATCCCTTTCCTACTCCAATGGAACGGATCTGAAAGACCCAGAACTAATTTTAGGGGAAGGCTATAAACCTTGAAAATCAGGGGGCCACATCACTAACTCTAGTGGCCCAAGCCACCACTGGAACATCTTGTCCATCCCCCACAACCATTGCAAGAGTAAAAATCTTCTACCTATGGGTATTAATACCACAACCACCTTTTTGGTAGGCAAGGTTGACTCTCCCTATGTTTGGCATCACTGTAAATCATCACGAGACATCATGTGATGAATAATATTACCAAATAAGTCTTACCCACACCACTATCAACTAACATGAAGGTGTTCCTCGTGTCAAAGATATAACCAACTTTGAAGATCCACCCTATGGTAGGAGGAAAAACAACAACCATTAGGTCTCTTCATATGGAATAGGACAAAATTTTCATGGAATAAACCCAATAAAATACCATAGACATGTTCTTGGAGAACTTCCTCACCAAAAAAGGAATAACAATGGGAAAAATCAAGCCACCATCAATCTCTCGGAATCTAAGATAATAGATGACTTGATGAATGAGACTTCACCTCATCTTCCAAAGCTAGAGGTAGAAGCTTGTTAACTGAAGATGAATATACTTAAATTAAAATTCTATAAAATCCCCAAATCCCTATATAGGAACCTAAGAGTGGAGGATGTTCTAACTTCTTTACAAGGACTCACAGTAAAACAATCTCTACTACCATCAGCTTCCCTCCTCTCAACCTCTATATCAGAAGTGGGAGAGATGTTGGGTCATCATTGACACCCTTAAATGATGGTTAGCACTTCACTGGGCCCCAAAGGGAAGTTCTTGATCTCACTCACAAGGAGGCTAGGAACAAAAAATAGTAAATGGACATGGTGTTGAGGCGGGAACCACCTCTGAAATACATTCCAATGTTCAGAGAACAATTGGCACGTGTGACTTCCCACTTTTTATTAATTATGTAGAAAATCATAAATTTGTTAGAGACACCACCAATTTTCCTACCATTTTTGGTTGGGGTGTGGTCCAATCAGTAATAGGATTATCCATTGAGTGATAAAAAAATTATATATGGGGGATCATGGCCACCGACCATCTACATGTCGCATTTTCGACAACTACAACTCAATATTTTGTCATCCTAGTGTATCACTAAGGACCAAACATTATTATCCCACTAGAATATATGGGAGATGCTCAATATCCTTTAGGTATTCTAGGAGAGTAACCTAAGAAGACATGAAAATCTTGATGTTTCCCACCAATAGTGTATGATGGTTAACATCACAGCACCCCTAGTAACATAGTTCACTAACACATATGGATAGAGTCATACTTTCCAAAATGAATATGTCAATAGAAGCACATTGTTTCAATGATTTGTGAAAAATTAACCTTAACATGTGTAGATAAATGTCTAAAGGTAGTAAATTTCCCTTCATTTCATTCCTATCCCATGAAAAGAATGGGATCTTCAGTTTGTACCACTCAATTATAGTGAAATTTATTCTCCAACCACACTATAATAATTTTCCTCACTATTTAACCTCATGACGACATAAAAAATAGAATATTAACACAAATCATAATAATAATAACCACCCATAAGTGGTGTCACAATACTATGAGGGTCCCTCAAGAAGAACTCACACTTGTTAGAAATAACTGGTGATGAGGATTGCATGTCCCCTAGTGAGACATTGTCCTCTTATCACTGATATCATAAAAAAATAAACGGAACCTCCAATTCTATCATTCCATCAAAAAATGAGTTAGAAACTAATCCATAAACTAGAATATGTGCTTTTCTCTAAGAACCTGAAGGCTATAGGAGGCTTACCACTGAGCTTATCTCTGAGCAACTTCCATGTCATGATAATATCTAGAGATTTATCATCTCTCCTCTAATTGGGAATCCAATCCTCCTTGTCCAAGCACATAGGTTTGAGCCAGGTGGACTTGTGCATCTGATAAAGGTGTAATTTTAGGGCTATGGAAAATGAACAATATACGAGTCACCCACTCCACCTAAGCATCATGACTATCTTCATCAATAAAAACTTATCCCAACCTCTTGAGAAGATGAGCTATTTAGAGACATTGAAACAACAAAACCTCACTAGAATAATATTATATCTTCTATCTCTACACTCATTGAGGCTCTATAAATAAGATATCATTCAATTATACCTTAAGGAATCTTGTACCTAGAAATAGTAGACCAGATTCACCCACCACCACAATTCAGAAATCTAAGAATTACCTATTTAATGAGATGGGTAATTTTCAATAATATTTTTCCTAGTTTTCCTATCTATGTGGAATGATGTTGGGGACTTCATAATATTAGGAATATTCTATGCTATGGTGTTTAATACAGACTCTCAAGTTTCCATTATTGGTTTTCTAAAACTAGTTCCCCCAATATCAATTTCAGATTAAGAGGATCTTCATAGCCAATTCCTCTACCATTTCAGCACCACTATGTGAAATACTAGTATCAAAGACCTCTATAAGTTCAAGAAGATAGCTGATGTGTGAATTTATGACATTATTTTGCAATAAAAGGGTCTCAAGTACTCCCTTGATATTCCACATTTCTAGGAGAAGCTACTAAAAATGCATGTGTATACTTTCAAATATGATTTTTTCCCTACCCTCATCTCGAAAAATTATCCAAGATATTTTCTAGAGTTTTCTAGAAAAGGCCATTGTCTAAAAGAAGCCTCGATGTAGACCAATAAATGGTCATTCCCATTACCAATTATACCTCCTATGAACATTCCTATGAATGTAGAAACAGAAACTAAAATGCATTCATAGGCCCTTGAGTTAGTTAACATCCATTCACCTTTACCAGAAAAATCTCAACTGTGCACAACCTTTCCAAATAAAACCACACTAAGTGAATCCTCAACAAGCACAACCACACTAAGAGAATGTTTCCCCAAAACCCCTTCCAGACTATGCACATGGGGTTCCTCTCATAGAAATAAAGATTAACACCTTCTCATTTAAGGATTCATAGGTCTTGAATTACTTCATATGTTACCTATAAAAATAGATTCTTAAGTTTCCAGAATTTATGAGAGCCTCATAGGTTGAACTTTCCGACTATTCCTATAACGACCCAAACATTCATTAATGGAAGTCCCTCTTGATATAATTAAGTGTCCCTTTATGTAAAATGTTAATATAAAATTTCAAAATCTTTTGTTATATATTTTTGGATTTTAAAATATTGTTAATAATTGTCACCATTACTAATATGGCCATTGAATAATGATCACATGATTAGTATAAATATTGGCCTTTAACAAATCCAATTAACTTAGACAAAGAAATTGATGGCCGCATCCAATAGAGGTTCCCCATACAAATCCCATTTGTCAGAGCTCGGAAAAGAGGTGGCATCATTGGGCTTCACTCTTGACCAAACCCATGCCAAGCATCTATAGGTTAAGCTCGAGCGGGACCGCCTACGAGAGAAGTGAAAGTTGATAGGGATTACCACCCGAGCAATGTTATCTGATCCACCCCAAGAGTCTGTCACCATCGCACACCTTAGTCTTCAGTCTTATGTGGGTGTTATAAGGGGTTATGTAACAAGACCTTATCAATATGGTTAGGTAAATTATATTTGTATATAATAATGAATATACTTTCATTTTATTATTGTTACCTTGTAAATAGTTTTTTTAAAGTACTAATAGTATTTTTAGTTAATGTTCAACTAAGAAATATATTTTGATGAATTAATGAATTTTTTAAATTAAATAATATTTTAATAAAATATTATTATTATTATTAAATTATTTTTATTAAATATAAATGATCGTATAATTTTATGAATGCAATTGTAGTTTTTATTAAGGCAAGAAAGCCATTTTTGTCAAAACCAATGAATTCCCTATAAATGTCTGTTATTATTTTAAAATTGAAAATTATCATATTTAGAAGATTGTATAGATAAAATTAATTTTATTTCTGTAATCAGGACGTCTAAATTATCCAACGGTAAATGTTTCATAATTTTTTGTGTCAGTCAAATTTTTGGGTAAAAATTAAATACCCTTTAAATATATAATGTGTTTTATAACATCATAATGAGACAATAGTGATGTAATAAAATACTATAAGCCTTATTTTCAGCCAATATATGTTTTATCATAAATATAATGTGATTTGGGGTTTCTTTGAGTTATTTTACAAAGCATTAATGGACCCTTTAGGGATTATTAAACATCTTGTCTTTTTAAATTGTTTTCCTTGGGAGTGTGACTCACCTCCACATAAGAAAACACATTATTTTAAGAGGTTCGGACTTTGGCCTTATAAAATAATTTTTCCACATCCCTTTTACAAAAACCATGGGAAAAAACCATGGCATGTTTTGTGGTTTGTATTAGTTTAATGTGAGGTGTCCCAAACCCAAATAATAAAGAATTCCCTCACCTTTCCTATATAAACCCTCCCAGGTTCCCACTTTATCCTAACTCAAAGCCATTGGAGTTCGTCCAACCTCTTGCCTCCTATCTCTAGAATCATCCCAAGGTTCCCCAATCTCCCAAGAAGCCTCTCTCAAGCCTTTCTCAAGCCTTTGGAAGCACACTTCCAAGTAAGGGTTTTTTCTTCCTTTCTCATTTTTGTCCAATTTTCTTAATGTTCTTTTTCCATTTTAATTTCAATTATAAATGTTGAGGTATTGTTTTAAACCACACCCATACTTTCCTCTTTATATTTGAATTATGGGATACCCCTTTCTCTCTCATTAAATTCCTCCCATGTACACCCATTACTATGTCGAAATTCCGAAAGGGATTTCACTCTCCTCATTTACATTCATGCAATTATTTCTGTATCATGAATCTAAATTCCATTACATTTTTTGGTACATGTATCTATATGAACCCCTTACTGTCTATGTCATGTAAAAATTTTGATACAGCCCTTTCTCTCTCATCAATCATTTTTATGAGTTCTTATGTCACGTCGTTATGCTGCCAAAATTGCACTACGCTTTTCCAAGCCAAAGTTATTGTATTGTGAATACCATGCCCATTTCTCTATCAAGGGTATCCACCTTTATGAACACTTACGTATTGGTTAAAAAGTTTCATGTATGTATTCCATATTCATTTATCGTGGAATAAATGATTATGTTTAATAATTCAATGTTTTATGATCCATGTGGCAAACTTATGCTTGAAATGCAATGTTTAAGAAGGGTGTGCCCTTATAGTGCTCCAATGCATTGGGTTAAGAATGGTATCATGATACGTCATGTGCAATGGTTGTTTACTCATGCTAATTCAAGTTCAATAAGGTTTTACTCATGCTTCATTTACAATGAGGATTTACTCATGCTCCATGTGTAACGAGCCTTGGCTCATGCTAATTCCATGTTAAGTGTTGTTGCCACATTTACATGTTATGATTACCATGATTTATCATGAATTTATGTTTATGCTTCTATTTTGATCTATTTATATGCCTATTGTCTAACATATATATTATTCCTCATGTTATTCCATGATTATTCCCTTACTGGTCTTTATAGCTCACCCTTTTCTTATGCATGTCCTCAGGTTATCCCATGAAATGATAAGTATGAGGGAATGTAGTGGTCATGTAAAGGAATTTTTCAATAAAGATGTTGTATTTCATGTTTTAAGTTGTTATTTAATGATCCTAAGCCCCAAATACACTATACCTTAAGATCTTATATATTGTATCAAGTGAATTTTATGTAATAAATTATGTTTAATTATGTAATAAAAGATCAGGGTTGTCATAGTCGGTATCATAAGAAAGGATTAGTTATTTTTTGGGATTACGGTTAGAATAACCTAGTGAAGCCTTAGAGAGAATACTAAGTATAATAAAAACATCCCTATATTTTTTTGAGTATTGAGTAAGTGGTTTATCAAGCAAATACATCCCTGTTTGGATAAGAACAGGTAGAGACAACTCTGGCACAGATGTATTCTAGGGGTAAAACCCAAGAACACCACTTTGAGCTAGACTCGAATGGGAAATGGTGCCCGAAAATGGGCCTTGTTGCACTATTGGTTACAAAACTTTCAGGGGATATGCTTTGGTAAACTCACAAGCTTAGTATGAACCATTATTAAGGGACAAAAAAATTCCTTTAGAATATATGTTAAAATATAGATCATGGAAAACATAGACTAAGGCCCATAGATTCATATGTTAAGGAAATAAAATTTATTTATATGTCATTAGTTTTGTACTTGGATTACCCTTTATGTGTTACCCCTAACTTTCCTTTTATTACAGCCAATGAACTGTAATATGAGGACTCGGGCTAAAAACTGATGTGAAGATCAATGTGATGATTGTACTAATGAGATCCCCAATCCAGTAGGAGTGGGAATCAAAAACTTTATCACACTTCTCTCTCAGCTAACTCAATATTTTAGTAGAAATATCTGTCAAGAGGAATGTTCAACCCCCCCCCCCCTACCAAGAAATAACATTTCGCTATCGAGATCTTCCTGAGACAAAGGCCTCCTACTTTTAATGGATCATCTGATCCCTCAATCACAGAACAATGGATCAACTCCATTGAGAATATCTTCTCCATCCGTCAATGTTATGAACAAGGGATGGTTCTCCTAGCTGCTTATCGTATGGAGGGTGAAGCTGATCAATGGTGGATGTTGATCAAAAATACAATTCCTGAGGAGGAGATTGAGGAGTTAGAATGGAAGTATTTTCAGAAGATTTTTTTTGATAAATATTTTCTGCACGCCCTCTGACTTAAGATGGAAAGGGACTTCATTTCCCTCAAGAAAAAAAGACGAAGAATCTGTTGCAGCATACGAGGAAAACTTCACAAGGCTTGCACGATACGCTTCTCGCTTTTTCATTACACCTGAATTCATGGTTGAATGCTTCTTTGGTGGGCTGAAGCCTAGCCTACGGAAAGTACTGGAGATCTGTGACTTCGACAGCTATGAGGAAATTGTCTGATGTGCCCTCAAGGTTAAAATGGAGATCATAGAATCTCAGTGGTATCATGGGGATAATAATCATAAGGTTTACTTCAATGCTGGTGGACCAATGGATAAATCCAACCGCAATAAGAAGTCCCAGCACCCCACTTGCCAAAGGTGTGGAAAGAAGCACCCCGGAAATTTCCTGAAGGGGACGAGGAAATGCTTTAGATGTGGAAGAGAAGGGAACCTAGCTGTAAGTTGTCGGAAATAAAAATATTTGGCTGTAATAGAGGAGAGTAACGCTCCATTCAAACCTCAACACATTGTTCATTTCTACAACTTCAAAGAACCAGGGCATCTTGAAAATTAGTGCCTTAAGCCAAGGGTTTTCAGAGGCAACAAACAACCTTCATGGCAGCAAGGGCAAGATTTTTCCATCACTACTACTAAAGTGATCCCTGAAAAAAAAGTGGTGACAGGTAAACTGTTTATTCATTCCAGAATAGTGAACAAACTTTTTTATTTAGGTTCTACGCATTCTTTTATATCTCGAAAGTTTAGTAGAACAATCCCAGCAACATCACAAATCATGGAAGTGAAGATATCGGTGAGTACGGAAAATGGGGCGATCATTACATCCCATGAATATAACTCATCCCCTATCATAATTTGTGGATTTAACTTCCTGGGGAACCTCTTAATACTCTCTGTGGTGGAATTTGATGCAATTCTCGACATGGAGTGGCTTTCCTTATATAGAGTCAACATAAATTTCCATGAGAGGGAAATCACTCTCCATGTGGATAATCGACCCCCTATTCTTTACAAGTGCAAGGAGGAAGATGAATCTTCTTCAACTCTATCATCTCAATAGTGGATAATACTACCCTATGAGAATGCCTATCTGGATCACATGATTTAGTCTAAGGAGGAAACCATCCTAGAAGACATGTCTATCGTGATGGAATTTGCTGAAGTGTTTCTTGAGGAATTGTCTGGTCTTCCTCCTAGAAGATATGTTGAATTCTCAATTGAACTTATACCTAGGGCATTACAAATATCCAAGACTCCATATAGAATAGATTTTGTGGAGCTTGATGAGCTGAAAAAATAACTACAGGAGAATCTGGATAAAGGGTTTATACGCCCAAGTGCTTCACCATGGGGTGCACTAGTCCTCTTCATCAAGAAGAAGGATGGGTCAATGTGCCTTTGCATCGATTATCATGAGCTCAAGAAAATCATGATAAAGAACGAGTATACTCTCCCATGAATTCATGAGTTGTTCGATTATCTACATGGAGCACAATACTTCTCCATGGTTGATTTGCAGTGGGGATATTATCAAGTAAGGGTGAAGAAGGAAGATATCCCAATACCGCTTTTCCTACAAGATACAAGCACTATGAATTCATAGTAATACCTTTCAGACTCACTAATGCTCTATAAATCTTCATGGACTTGATTAATAGAGTCTTTAGATATTACCTCAACAAATTTGGGGTAGTCTTTATAGATTATATTATGATATACTCCAATACCAAGGAGGATCATGAGGAATATATGGGAACTGTACTAGAGACCTTGTAGAAGGATAAGCTCTATTAAAAGTACATAAAGTGTGAGTTCTGGTTTTAGGAGGTCTCATTCTTGGTCCATATCATCACAAGAAATGGTATATCTATGGATCACTCCAAAAAAGATGCAATTGAGGGATGGCCGAGGCCAACATCGGTAATGGATATCTGTAGCTTCTTGGGGTTAGTTGGATATTATCAACGATTTGTGGGAAATTTCTCACAATTTTCCAACCCTCTTATCAAGATAACTCAGAATGGAGTAAATTTTGTTTGGTGTGATGAATGTGAAGAAATATTCAAGGAGTTTAAAATGATTCTTACCACATCACTCATGCTCACTTTACCCACAAGTGGAGAACTTTTTGTGGTATTCAGTGATGCTTCAAAGAAGGGCCTGGGATGTGTGTTGATGAAAAATGACAAATTCATTGCCTATGCTTCAAGGAAATTGAAAGTTCATGAACAAAACTATCCAACACATGACCTCAATTTGGCTGTAGTGATCTTAGACATGAAAATTTGGAGGCATTATCTGTTTGGGGAGAAGTGTCAAATATATATAGACCCCAAAATCCTCGAGTTTATATTCACATAGAAAGTGTTGAACATGCGCCAACTAAGATGGTTAGAGATTATCGAAGAATATGACTGCTCAATCCATTACCACCCTAGGAAAGCGAACAAGGTGGCGGACACCTGAAGTAGAAAGAACCCAGTGATTCTATCATTAATGAGAATTGAAAAGGATACAATCTTCTTAGAATTGATGAAGATGGACATGGGAATCATAATGAAGGGAACATCATAAATCCTTTCAAGAATGATTCATTAACCGTCACTTTTGGAAAGGTTAAAGGATTTTCAAAAGGATGATGTGGTAATTCATAAAAAAGTGGAAGCTCTTGGAAAAGTGAAATCCTCAGAGTTTGATGTTAATGAAGAAGGAATTGTGAGATTTGAAAAAAGAATATGTTTTCCCCAAAGTCCTAAGCTAAAGAAGAGTTTTTTTGGATGATTCACATAGTTAAAATTTCTCAATTCACCCAGGAAACACAAAGATGGATCGAGATATCTAAGAAAATTATTGGTGGGATAATATGAAGAAGGAAATCGCTGAATATACATCATGGTTCCTGGTGTGTCGGAAAGTGAAGGTAGAGAGGCAGAGGTCTAAGGGGATGATGCAACCATTTCCCATACCAGAATGGAAATGGGATAACATCACCATGGACTTTGTCACTGGACTTCAGAATACATCCAAAGGAAATAATGAAATATATGGTGTTGTGGATTGTCTTACAAAGGTTGCACACTTCATTAATATTCAGGAAGATTTCATGTTGGATCAGCTGGCATAAATATAAATTAGGGAAGAGGCAAGGCTGTATGGAGTTCCACTATTTATTTTATCCGATCGAGATCCATGATTCACATCTAAGTTTTGGAAGAGTCTTCAACATTCTCTGAATACTGAACTGAACATCACTATGGCCTATCATCCTCAAACTGATGGCCCATCCGAGCAGACTATCCAAACACTTGAGTACTTGTTGAGAGTGTTCTCAATGGACTTTAAAAAGAGGATGGGATCAACATATTCCTATGGTTGAGTTCTCTTATAATAACAGTTTCCACTTGAGCATCCAAATGGCACCATATGAAGCCCTTTATGGGAAAAGGTGAAAAATACCGGCGTGTTGGGATGAGGTCAGTGGGCGTAAGATGCTTGGACCAGAAATGGTCGAAGAAATGGTGGAGAAGGTGAAAACCATTTATCATCATATTAAGCCAGCCTAGAGTCGACAAAAGAGTTATGCAGAAAACCGTTGATGATAACTTGAGTTTAAAGTTGGATACATGGTATATCTATGCATATCTTCATGAAAGAAGGTCAAGAGGTTTGGAAAGAAAGGGAAGTTAAGTCCAAGGTACATTGGCCCCTTCGAGATTATTGATCGTGTCAGGGTTTTGGTCTATCGACTAGCACTTCCACCAACCATGGACAAAGTACATAATTTCTTTCATGTATCCCTCTTAAGAAAGTAAATAACAGACCCTTCACATGTACTCTCTTCATAGGTGGTAGAGTTATAGGATGATCATTATTATGAGGAGCAACCAGTGAAGATCTTAGATCGTAGAGAAAAGTTTCTACGAAATAAGAAAATGCCCCTCATCAAGGTGTTATGCTGAAACCACAAGTTTGAAGAAGCGGCATGGGAATCGGAGGAAATGATAAAGCAGAGATACCCACATCTGTTATAGTTTGGGAAAAGAAAATTTCTAGGGTGAAATTTTTTAAGGTGGGAAGATTTTAACGACCCAAACATTCATTAATAGAAATCCCTCTTGATCTAATTAAATGTCCCTTTATGTAAAATGTTTATATAAAATTTCAAATTATTAGGTTATATGTTTTTTTATTTTAAAATACTGTTATGAATTGTGACCATTACTAATATGTCCATTGAATAGTGATTACATGATTAGTATAAATATAGGTTTTTAATGAATCCAATTTACATAGAAAAAGGAAGAGATGTCCTCATCTAGAAGACATGCCCCATACGAAGCCCATTTGTCAGAGCTCAGAAAATAGGTGGTGTAACTGGGCTTCACTCTTGACCAATCCCAAGACAATCTTCAACAAGTTACACTCGAGTGGGACCGCCTACGAGAGAAGTGGAAGTTGATAGAGATTACCACCCAAGCAATGTTATCCGAGCCACCCCAAGAGTCTGTCGCCATCGCACACCTTAATCTTCGGTCATATATGGGTGTTATAAGGGGATATGTAACAAGACCATATCACTATGGTTATGTACATTATTTTTGTATATATTAATGAATATACTTTCATTTTATTATTGTTACCTTGCAAATAGTTTTTTTAAGCGGAAATAGTATTTTTAGTTAATGTTCAACTAAGAAATGTATTTTTATGAATTAATGGATTTTTTGAATTAAATAATATTTTAACAAAATATTATTATTATTTTTAAATATTTTATATTAAATATAAATGATTGTATAATGTTATGAATGCAATTGTAATTTTTATTCAGGTTTGAAAGCCATTTTTGTCAAAACCCGTGAATTTTCAATAAATGACGATTTTTATTTTAAATGTGAATATTAACATATTTAGAAAACTATTTGGATATAATGAATATTGTTTCGGGAATCAGGATGTCAGAATTATCCAACTTTGAATTTTTCATAATTTTTTGAGTCATTCAAATTTTTGGGTAAAAATTAAATACCGTTTAAATATATAATGTATTTTATGACATCATAATGACCCAATAGTCATGTAATAAAATACTATAAGCCTTATTTTCAGAAAATATATGTTTTACCATTAAAATAATGTGATTTTTGGTTAGTTTTAGTTATTTTACAAAGCATTAATGGACCCTTCAAAGCTTATTAAACATCTTGTCTTTTCAAATTGTTTTCCTTGGGAGTGTGACTCACCTCCACATAGGAAAACCCATTATTTTAAGATGTTCAGACTTTTGCCTTATAAAATAATGTTTTCCATTTCCATTTTCCAAAAACCATGGGAAAAACATGGGATGGTTTGTGGTTTGAATTAGTTTAATGTGAGGTGTACCAAACCTAAATAATAACGAATCCCCTCACCTTTCCTATATAAACCCACCCAATCTCCCACTTTATCCCCACTAAAAGCCATTGGAATTCGTCCAAACTCTTCCCTCCTATCTATAGAATCCTCCCAAGGTTCCCCAAGCTCCCAATAATCCTCTATAAAGCCTCTCTCAGTCCTTTAGAAGCACACTTCCATGTAAGGGTTTTTTCTTCCATTCTCATTTTTGTCCAATTTTCTTAATGTTGTTTTTCCCTTATAATTTCAATTATAAATGATGGGGTATGGTTTCTCACCTCCCCCATACTTCCCCCTTTATTTTTTTAATGATGTGAGACCCCTTTCTCTCTCATTAAATGCCTCCCATGTACACCGGTTACTATGTCGAAATTCTGAACGGGATTTCTCTCTCCTCATTTTCATTCAAGAAATTATTTTGTATCATGAATCTAAATTCCATTTCATTTGTTGGGAAATGTATCTATATGACCACCTTACTTTCTATGTCATGTAAATATGATGATACACCCCTTTCTCTCTCATCAACCATTTTTATGAGTTCTTATGTCACACAGTTATGCTGCCGAAATTGCACCGCGCTTTTCCAAGCCAAAGTCATTGTGTAGTGAATACCATGCCCATTTCTCTATCCATAGTATTCACCTTTATGAAAACTTACATATTGTTTAAAGAGTTTCATGTATGTATTCCACATTCGTTTATCGTGTAATAAATGATTTTGTTGAATAATTCAATGTTTTATGATCCATGTTGCACACTTATGCATGAAATGAAATGTTTAAGAAGGGTGCGCCCTTATAGCGCTCCAATGCATTGTGTGAAGAATAGTATCATGACGCATCATGTGAAATGGGTGTTTACTCATGCTAATTCAAGTGCAATGAGGTTTTACTCATGCTTCATGTTCAATGAGGATTTACTCATGCTCCATGTGCAATGAGCCTTCGCTCATGCTAATTCCATGTTAAGTGTTGTTGCTGCATTTCCATGTTATGATTATCATGTTTTATCATGCCTTTATGTTTATGCTTCTCTTGTTCTCTATTGATATTACAATTGTCTAACATTTATTTTATTCCTCATGTTATTCCATGAGTATTCCCTTACTGGACTTTATAGCTCACCCTTTTCTTATGCATGTCCTCAGGTTATCCCATGAAATGTTAAGTACGAGGTAATGTAGTGGTCATGTAAAAGAATTTTTAAATAAAGATGTTTTATTTCATGTTTTAAGATGTTATGTAATAATCCTAAACCCCAAAGACACTAGACCTCTCGATCTTCTATGTTGTATCAAGTGAAGTTTATGTAATGAATTCTGTTTAATTGTGTAATAAAAGATCTGGGTTGTCATATTTCCCATCACATCCAATACCATATGATCCTTGTAAATACCATAAAATAATTTTTTATCTTCAAATATTGTCTCTAGGATCAAGTAGGTCATGGAATATTAAAATTGGGAAATATCCTGACACAAATAGTACATGTATCCTCTGACCCTGAGAGTGATATAGAAGACTCTGGTGAGTGGATGTTGTCCCTCGACTGTAGAATGAAAAAGTATAAAAATTTATTATCTTGAAAGATATTCTCTTTCACCCATGGTATCATCTGTTATCTCTTGAAAAAAATAAAACCTCATATGATTACGGGGTCTCCTCTGGCCACCTCATCCACATTTAGGTCATATTTTTCTATGTCCTATAGGAATAATCCTTAATAGCATAAGGGTAATTTGAGTTCTTTATCCATTCTGAAACTAGTCTGCACCCTTGGTGACTTTGTTACTATTATGTTAGGCAATTCACCTATATAAATTTTAATCTTGTAATGTTACACTGATGAAGAGAATAAATATGCCTCTTTCACTATTTTCACAATGATAGATCCATTCATAGAGCCCAGTGATGATGAGAGATATGTAACCCCTCATGATTAATATGGTGACACTATTAAAGGAGTGACAGGGGATGTAAGGGAATGTATAATTTTTAGGACAATGTTATATACCAAAATATTCATTCCATTGAGACTAGACAGCAAAAAAATTTTATAATTTATAAAACACAACCCCCTCTATCTGATCTTTCAGGTGTCCCTCCGCAGAAAAATTTATTAGTTGAGTACGTGACTCAATAGTTACAACAACATGAAAAGATGCATCCAACTAGGGTAAGACCCATCCATATGGTGTATATCCATCAGGTGTTTCTCCTAGACCAGATAACCAACAAAAGAGAACATCTAGGCCTCATAAACTCAACTATTATCCCTCAATGGACTCTCTATCAAATAGTTTCCCATGGTAGGTAGAAATATTCCCCTTACATGGAAGTATGAATTATAGAAACTAATATTTCTCATAATAGTGAGTTTCTAAATCCTCGATTCACTTCTCCAGTAATAGGGGATGTGTAAGTACCTTATTGAATACCTGAGGATCCCCCTTCAGATTGAGACTAATATATTTTCCACTAAGACATACTATAAAGAATAATCCAAAAAGATGTAATGTCAGTCCATCATTTATTTTTTGAATAAGATAATGGTGTTTCAAGGGAATATATGCCCTCTATAAATCATCAGTTAGTTCAATGTAATTGAAATTCACCAGTTCCTTTTGGATACTACCTTCGAGATCAATCTCATCTGGACTAAAACACTCCACTATTTAGGCCTCACATAACAGGGTTTGAACCCCTAAAACCTGGAAATCCATGGGTACTACAAGTGCGAGTATAAATCACATGTAAAGATTCATCTAAAGACCCTATGTGGTGTCCTAGTATCAAGCACTTAATTTATGGTGGTCTCATGGGATACAGCTGACAATGCCCTACTTGGAAAACACTATAACAATCTACACACAGTAGTCCCCTCTTCATAACATCAATGCCTCAATTACTCCCTTGATTATCGAGTATGGGTACTCTATTGAAATGCTTCACCCTTAAACTCTGGTGGGTCCTATTACATAGATGTTGGGTACTAAAAAAGGGAAGGAAAACGCCCAAAATTAATTTGGTGGAGCATATCAACACACACAATCATCTGAAATCCATTACAATAGATCATTGTATAAATATAATAGGTGACTTTTTCCTCCACATTTATTAGTTGAAACACATGACACCAGACCAGAGAAATTATTTCATAGTCCCTAAGAAGAAGGTGTGTTTACAGATTACCTTATACTTCTACACTGGATGGAATATCCAATATTGGAAAACCCTAACCATATAAATTATTAATAAGTTTACCCGATGGACAATAATATGTGATATTTCATCATGTTCTACAATGAGGGTACGACTCAATGGAAGTAAACATATCATCATTACTTAAATGTTAATAGTGGATCATGTGTTTAGAAACCGTGTAGGAATGTATCTTCATACTTTATTACTATAGTCTCTACAGAACAAGATTTCCTTATTGAATATTCTCACTTTATTATATTGGATTTTGATTCCATCATCATAAGTACAGTTTCAGGAGACTTTCTTCCCCCCTCTATTCCATGTATCTCAAAATATGAAGAGGGTTTGGATGACACCCACTTCCATTAAAGAGGGTTTCTTCGCCACTTTTGATGAGTTTTCCAAGGGAAACAATAGCAATGAAAATGACATTAGGCTAACAGTGACCAGTGAAGTTATGTTGTTACAGGAACAATATATTATGTTTCTTTCCTAAAACATCACAAAGATGTGGTTCCTGAATCTATAATGAGATATAGGGACTCAATACCTAAGTATTCTCCCAGGACCTTAGCCTCCTAGTGGGTCACCATTAGTTCAAATAGCCTCCTATAAATATGGAATTTTCCTATAGTTCCATGTTTGACTTCAAAGTTGATAAGATTATTGAGGCCAACATTGTTAGATAGCTCTAGTACCCAAATTGGTTGGCCAAAATTTTCTTGATTAGGAAAAAGGATTGGAATATAAAATTCTACATAGAATTCTAGGACCTCACCACCTTTTCCAGAAGGACTACTTCCCCATTCCAATGATAGAGCTTTTGATCGATGTAATGGATCATTTCTAGGCCCTCTCCTTTATGGATATGTATTCTTTTTATAATCAAGTATGGATGGCCCGTAAGTTTAATAAGGACACTAATTTCAAGACACCACTGGTAACTTTATTCTATCAATTTATTCCTTTTGGTTTCGTGAATATTGGAGCTAATTACTATTGTGTCATGCACCAAATCTTGAAAACACCCTTTGTGCATTATTGGAGGGTTTCATGGATGATTTAGTGGTTAAATTTTACCTGAACTCAGACTATCACAATGATCTTAAGAAAGTTTTATTCTTCCTCTGATCCCACCATTTAAAAATTATCACTTTGAAGTGTGCATTTTTTCTTACCTCTCGAAAAAAAAATTTCTTCATCATAAAATAAAAATGTATCAATATTGATACTGATAAAATCAAATATATCATCCAAATTCCCCATCCACCCAACCTCTTGTAGTTGTGAGGCCTCTAAGTCAACATATCCTATATTCATTGATTTATTAAAAATATAAACATAAATTGTAATCCATGATTGAGGATTATAAATGATGTAATTTTTTACTATAGGGATGAGAATATGTTGGACTTTTTTAGGATATGAAGAACATTATTCTATAACATTTGGTTCTAATGCTACCCATCTCAAGAAATCATATATTCCTCTATGTAACTACTATGGAATGGTACCTTGGTGCCCTCTTATCCTAGAATAAAAACTTGGGTAGGTAAAATATCCTATATTATCTTAATTTCATGTTCATTGACATGGAGACTAGATACACCCCCATCGAGAAGAGTTTCCTCATACTGGTTTTTTTGTAAAAAAGCTGATTAATAACTTGTATTTCTAATAAATATAGTTGGTGTCCCATGTTGAACCACTAAAATATATTTTCATCTAACCCATGATGAAAAGGATATTTGAATGTTTTTAAATAACCATAAAGTAGTCTAACATCCGGTTTGTGCCATATAACGATGTCAAGCACCAGGATTTATTGGATTTCCTGACTACACATCCAACCCCTATAGAACATACCCTGGTTGTTGATTTCCCAAATGAAACCATTCTCTTAATAGATCAATTTTGTCCTTTTTTGAAGATTAATTTCAATGGTTCATATAAAAGTTTGATTGGTAGAGGGATAAATTACCCCAAACTAAATAGGGGAGTCCAGGGGATCATCTTCATTACTCATTTACAAGCCATCATTCCATACATGTTACTATTGAAGGAAGGATTCATGAATAATGAGGTATAATATCAGGATCTTATTACTATCCTTGATTTAGCCCTCAATATTTAAGTTCAACACTTACATGTGTATAGAGACATTGATCTAGTAATCAGACATATAAATGGTGACTATGTTGTAAAAAATAAACCCCATGTACCCCTTCTGGAATATATTTACCAGCCAATGGCCCAATTACCTTCCCATGAAAAGGTGAATCATGTTCCTTGGTGACTAAACAGACAAGATGATGCTTTGGAAAGATTATATGCAAATTTTACTAACCCAAACCAAGATGACCTGGTAGTTCATGTGGCACATCTGAAGGTCATCCCCATGTAACTTCATATGATAGAAATAATAACGTTGTCAACTAAATTCCAGTACTCCTACACTAGGGCCTTCAAATCCAATAATAATCAAAGAGACACCTGATTGAATTAATCCCTTCATTATTTATCTCTATCATGAAATTATTTTGTCATGATGAGCTAAGGGTGAGTGAATTTGAGGGTGTACGGAATAGTTCACCCTCTAGAATGGCCCTATCATTGAGAAAACTCTCTATAGATGAGGGTTTGATGGAACTATTTTCTATTACATCCAAGATAATGAGATAAAATAGGACATTCAACAGGTTCAATAAGGATCTTTTTGGGTCCATTAGGCAGGATTGAAGCTCTCCCACCAAATTTGATGGTTTGGTTACTTTTAGCCTATCAAGGATCATGACTGCATTGTGTTCAACAAAATGTGTCATGAATTCCAAATTTATGCCAATTTTCTCAATCAACTATAATATCTACACCACACCACCATCTATTCATGTCCCATTATAGTTTTTGAACAAATATTCATGGGTCTATACCCCCCTATGACACCTCAATAGTGTAGGTTCATTTTTACTATAATGGATTTCTTCTCAATGTAGGTAGAAGTGGGTTCCCTCAAAGATATTAAAACTTAGTCCTAGATCGATTATTTAAACTCCCACATCATTCATAAATTTAGGGTTCCTTACGCCATTATCTATTATAATGGAACTAACTAATAATGAGCCAATATCTATAAATTGTATTCAAAATAAAACATCTAGCCCATCCACACTTCTTGCTATCATGAGTGGGAAAATTGAAAGATCAGGGAATTTAATAAAATTTTCTCTAACATTTTGTAGATGATTTTGGGATTTAAAAAAGAGTTTTCATGATTAACTCACTAAGGACCTCTAAGCCTATCAGACAACCACTCAAATTTCCATGCAGGTGACCCCATATTCCTTGGTATATGGGATAGAGGTAGTTTCACCAATAGAGGTTCCACTACCATCACTCTGAATGACCATTTATGACCGGCTCATTCCAAATAGAAGTACATATTGATGATTTCGAAGCACTCAAGGGAAACACTATCCTGGTGCTGCATAACTTGGAGATGCACCCGAACCAGGTAGAATAAGCATTCAATAATGAAATTTACCTAAAATCATTCCATCAAGGAAACATGAGACTATATCTCTAGGCACTGATGATACATAGTAAGATTCTAAAAAAGTTAGAACCCAAGTGTGATTAACTTTACATTGTCTTTAAGTTTTATTCAATGGGTGCATACTCATCAATCCCCATGGATATGGATCATATAAAACTTCCCACCAACACCAAATTTCTCAATAATTCATGTTAGTGAAACACTATTCTGATACCTATAACCTTAAACTAGAAGAAATAATAGTCCAAATTTTAGGATATTAAACTAAAAACCCTAATGTCCTAGCCATATGATGTTAAACTATATAGATACATCCTTAGAAGATGATGTTAAATTGTAGCCTTATCTTATTTTCTGAACATATGATACCTCATATGTACAAATTTACATGGTACTAACATCCTTTTAACATGATTTTATCTGTCCAACGTTGAAAATTTTTATTAAAGGGGGGAAACACCGAAATAAGTTAAAATGGACTAAAATATTGAATCCCAAGAGAATCATTTCGAACAAGATTGGAACACTCTAGGGGAAGGGATCTGAGGGATAACCTAGGATTCCTCATATGTAAAAAATGTGATAGACATAACATCCCTAGTAAAAAAAGTTAAACTATATCCTTACCCTATATAATGAATATAGGATGCCTCATGTGTTAAATATGATATGTTTCAATGTCTTTATCAGGAAAAGTAAAACTGCATGATATTTTGGGTCCTTTCCAAAGAGGATGGTATTATTAACCTTGGGAAATGGTCTCCTATGATTCGACATTCCATATTTAAATGTGGAGTGATTCCCATCTTGGTGGGATATGTACTGATGCCTAAACCTTTTGACACTAAGACAAGATACAAGTTCTCTCTACTGAATAAAGGTTTTCTTCATCAACTTTGAGCTCATCATGACATCTTTACCATAGTGATAAAAACTACCATGGTCCCCCTAATTAGGTGTAATCCCCAATAATATTTTTTGACCCATAAGTAAATTTAGATTCCCTCATGACCCAACATGAATAATAAATAATTTCTAGCTCAATGCATAAGTACCACACATGTCCTCATCACACACTGTTAAATGGAAGCCCTACCCAATTCGGTGAACATAGGATGCATAATATATAACAAATGTGAGTTGAAAAAAAACCAATGTCATCAGTACGTGATGTTGAGATTTATCCTTAACCATCTATGTCGTAAACATGGTATGCTTCACATTATAAATATAAGATTATACATCATCCTCCCCAGATATAACTCCACTCTTCTAATTATGGCCACCTACTAAGCCACATCCCAGAACTACCTGTGTGCATGATTTCCATTCCCATAGGATATATAGTGATACTCGGATCACATATAGTGCTCATATCATCACTTTCCACTCATTTCGAGGTCTTCCACCACATGGTTAGTCTTGATCATTGCCAACTCATATTATTATTAAATGCATTCAAGTATAGGGTATAGTGGTTTCTAAATCCATCTCCCCTAGTACATCCTCCACTTACACTTTTTCATGCTGCCTTCGATTAGGATCTTTATCATCCTCTCGATTCAAATATGACCCCATAATAAAAATGGTTGGTATAAAAAGTATCTCACTTACCATCTTGGGAACATGCACCAAAGAATCATTAGTGAAATTTTGAAATCCCTTTGTTTCACACATGGTCAATGGATGAAACTCATTTATACATCCCATCATTCACTATCATGGTTTGGAAACCTGTATTTTGAACTAGGTCAACAGTGATCCCTACACATTTATCACCCCATTATTCAATCCAAATTTTATAAGTCACAATTTAACTTCCTTTACACCTTATTTTTCTATAGTAGGAATTTCAGCACCCAATGTTTCATTCTATTTTATGCTTGATCATGATGATTACATTGAAATAGTTTGGACTTCCCCGAGTCAGCTTTGTTTTCCACTTATTTTTCTCTCCCTTGCAACAATGATAACATCGTATCACTCTGTGTTGCTCGTATTGAGCATATATAATGCTATACTAGGAGTCAAGGACGAATTTCTCAAATCAAGGTTGATATGCATGAGCATCCCTTAAATATAGTGTCCCATGTTTTGATATGAACTATATGACCACAAAATATGATCCCATTTCCAATTATCATGGACTTGAACTATGTGAAAGCTTCCACATGGATGTTTCAAGTGTCCCCAAGCCTCTATGGGCCTCATTTCATGTCATATTACCTCTCTTTCATTCCATATTCACACCCCTTTATCAGTCCGACCACTATGACCTTAAACTATGTGGGAGTTGTCTCAAAGAAGATTTATTGACATAGGGAACCCTTTTATCTTAGGTTTATTTTCCTTATTTGTACTATAAACATCCCTAGGACACCTCTTTACCTAATTGTGTAAAGCTACATGACCTTAAACTCTAGCAACACTTTTTCCAAGCATTATGACCTTAAAATATGTGAAACTAGACACCATTGGCCCCCAATTTTCATTTTATTTTCCTCACCCCATGTCCACATGAGAACTAATTCCCCCATCATTTCACCTCATTCTCTCTCTAGAGGATTTTTATGTTCCAGTATTTTTCCTCTACCATGTTGATTTTCAGAACAATTTTTGGATTGGTTCCCAACCCTCGGTATATGTAGTGACTCCAAGAGATTTTTTCTTTAATCTGGACCACAAATTATCCAATAGTTGAGGCCATCATCATTAATAGTTGGTATCCCCAATCCAATGTCAATGACTACCATTACGAGTAATTGATATAGTGAAGGGTCCCCTTAACCCTCCTTTCATGAAGGGTTTCAATCCCCCCCCCCATACCACTCAAACATCCATGGAATATCCCATCTTAGTTCAATCATTATGACCATAATCTATTGGAAACTTCTTAGTCTAGCTCGCATGACCATAAAATACCTAAAGAAAGAGGCAGAAATGTCTCTCAAACTAAAAAACCATAGGGGAAATTTATGTAAGAGTCAAAATTTATCCCATAGATTAACCCTTGTTATTTGGGTAAAATGAGAGTTTATATAAAGAGTTGAAAATAATATTAGGCTCATTTTTGATCAACAAAAAAATTTGGTGTTATTGTTGGACCTCATTGGTTTTGGAATAATTTAGGGAAAATCATAGCTCCCCTTTCATCAGAAGATCCTCTATGATGTTCCTCCCATTGTGTTTTCGTTTTGTGCATCCCACTACCCTAACTGGGTAGGATTTATTGTTATGGATTCAGACATCATAACCATAAGACACTAAACTATGTTAAAATAATCAAAATCACATGAAATTAAATTTAATGAAATGTTTTCCTCACCACAAGATTCTAAATTTCATGCTCAATGTACTTTCTACAAGATAGTAAACATCACACCTTATGTACCCTGATCATGATGTAAAACTACAAAGCATCATAATCCCTCACTATAGAAATACATTTCCTCCTTCGGTATGAGTCACCCACTGCCTTGTTCGATTTCTTGGACCATTTCTTGGAATCCAAGAAAAAATACCCCTTAAAAATAATTATTTGTTTTTCCCAAAAATTATATGCTCACCCAATGTGATCAAATCCCTGATGGCATAATCCCAATAGTGTTGAACGAAATCTATACATCCTCTTAGTTAATACCCATGATTTATGTATTACATGATCTATATCCCCACAATCATTCATGCCTGAATGGGACCCCCTAATGGTGATGGATATTGTCCATATTGGCTCACCTGCCATCTGGTGAAAATGATCTAGAGGACTTCTAATGACATTTCACACATATCATGTTTTGAACAAGGTCAACAGCCAACCCTCATTTGTTCATCCCCATCCCTGGTGATATGATGGTGGAGTCTACATCTAAAATTTGGTTTGTAGTCATCTTATATTGGCCAGTCACCCCCTTTTGTGTTATAGATCTTTGGATTCTCGATTCACATCCCACAACCTTCCCATTTTTCAGGTAGAACCCAACACCCAAGGCATTACTACATTTATTAACCTAAGCATGTTGGGAAAGCAAGTCATATATGAAAAGATTCACTCCCCAACCAAGGCTTCCTAGGACATTATTGATGGTTGATGAACCATTCCAACCCCTACCAATCTTTATCTAATTGACTCTCATATAAATGAATAGTATTTTATTCAACTCTACTTTCCCACACCAACCATGAATCACGTTGGAATAAAGGATTATAGTCAGTTTTCATTTTAATATTATAGAGGATAATTAATATATGGGAAAAAATTATTTCATAAACAAAATGTTTAATGGTTATGATGTTTATCCTCATACTAGGCACTCTCTTTAAATAAAAAAAGAAAGAAGGAACTGATCTCTAATGAATTACATCACTAATTTAGCATTTCGTCCCTTACATCCTCTCACGAGCAGCCTCCAGCACCTATTGTCACCTGAGAAGATTTGTCACTTCTTCCTCATTTGGAAGACAGACTACATTATCCCCAATTCACATTAGGTCTGACTTAGCTTGGAACTCATTCACCAAAGATGCCTCCCCTAATTCCTTAGACTCGATAACTACCAACAGGTCGCTTGATTGAATAATGATCTCTATTTGACTGTTAGTGATGACCACATTCCATAATGATCATTCTCCCATATGTGTATTCTCATATTCAGCTACTTGGAGTGCCTTGGTACCATCATATTTGTCATTGTGCCATGACGAATTGTGATCTTGATTCTCTATGCACACACACTCAACATTTTCTTCATGGGGTAATGTATGGAGATCATGAGAATCCACCCACCTAGTTTCCTAGGTTGCAGGCCTGTGCAGGTTTCCCTGACTGGTATCATCCAACAACTTAGAAA
The DNA here is from genome assembly GCA_963277665.1 of Viscum album. Taxonomy (NCBI): domain Eukaryota; kingdom Viridiplantae; phylum Streptophyta; class Magnoliopsida; order Santalales; family Viscaceae; genus Viscum; species Viscum album. Next base: position 1,492,846,184 of record OY728151.1, on the reverse strand, counting down.
GGTGGTCAGAAAGACCATATATATGAATACCGGTTGCCAATCCTTTACACTGTAGCCCCATTATTGGTAGAGTCCCCCTTATATGATCATCTAGTATATCCCCATACTCATTTTCTATAATGTTGTTGGACATTTCATTCTTCATCCTGGTAATTTCATGATAGATGCATTCAGGAACAAACCCAACCACATATTCAATGGAACGTCCTTGTGAAAATTGGGGCTATGTTTTAACCCTAGAGTCAATCAACCAATAAGGTTTTCCACTACAACATCCATTTTCTATTTATTCCCTAATGTTTTTGGTGGTGGTAGGAACTTATAATATTTAAATACTGTTAGGGGGATTGTTTCAATACAAAGGATGTCTCACAGGATGATTCCCACCTCCCCATAATAGTGGTGGATTATGTTTGGATCTGATGACCATCTTTTGAGAAGCTTTAGAAGTAACTCTTATAAGTGGTAGAAATGGAATTGGGATGTCCACATGGTTACATAAGAACCAATATTCCATAGATAATTCCATTACTTTTCAGATGTGAAACACACCTAGAACACCCACTCCCACTCGTCAGTGTAATTTCCCTTGGCTTACAGGTCCCAGTCCTTATAAAATCTATTGCATTTGTTTCAAATGAATGCTTGGATAATTCTCGTATAATTTATAGGGAACTCCATATCTACTGGATTCTCCCCCATCAACATCCTTTTCCTTCCACTCAAGGTGTAAATAGAAGCATCTTCATGCTCCCTGACCAAATAAATAGTATGGGTAATAATCCAATGGATTAACTCATCGTGACAAGAAAACTAGAACCTTGGTGTGTTATTCTCCATGGTTGGGATGACCACATCATAAAACATCCTGAATTTTTATAATGGAAACTTGTTACTCAACAATCACTCCCACTGATACTTTTTCAGAAGGCTTTGTAACTATAGATTCACAAAAATAACTCTCATGGCCCATGGAATTTCAAAATTTTCAGCATTTATTCCCTCGAAGATGAATTAACAGTGGCAGTGGTAGTTACATGGTTATCTTGACCATCCATTTCTAGTTTCTAATGATCCATAAAGTGTGAGTCGTGAAACTATAATTTATTCCATTCATGTGAACCAGCATTGCAAAATTCTGGGTCGATTCTTGTAAAGGATGCCATAAGTGAGAAAAAATCATCAATAAAATGTATTTTTGTGAACTCCATAGCAAAGATTAGTAGTTTATGAAAAGAGTTTGAGTTTAGTGCGTGATATTTGTCTTATCACACATGGATGTAAAATGACCATACGAGGGACCCTATTTCCTAATTTATATTCTTAGGAACCCCTGATTACGCATGCATGAAACTGGGTTTCACTACCTGATATGATTGTTATGTGACATAGAAAAAATTCACCCTACCCGAATGTTTTCCTTAGAACTTGACCTTTCGATCTCGTACTAGCTCCAATTCCATGGTGGTGAATTTTTTGATGTTATAAACACATCAAAACTCATAAGGGTGGTTTTATCCAAAATAAAGATGCAACATATCCCAATGCATCATTTATAAACTAGGGGAGCCATGGTGTGAAACTTATTCTTATTATGTGGAACTAACCTACATGAAAATTGGGACATGGAAGAGACTAAGTTTTACAAGATCCCTAGAAGGTAAAATTTTATGAAAAGGTGTAAGTGGGAAACATTTGAACTATGTGCATAACCCTGTACACAGGATTGGAAAATAGTTTCACGAAAAAGGCATCCTTGAACAACTTCCTTATGCAACCATATATCAATGGAAAATTTATAAATATTGTAAAAAAACATTTCATAAAAGGGAGGTTTACACACCAAAAGTGAACCATTTTGGATATAAAAAGAGCATCACCACCAATTTGTGGATGGATCTTTAGAAGTTGAAGCATCATCTATCACTTGTGCAAACCCTTATTTTATGACATTACACAACTCTGAACTACCATAGACCCCCAAATCTAGATAACTTGTGTGAACTACCTCACATGTCCCCCACTTATTGTTACTTTTTTTATTTCCCCACAAAACATCCCTTAATGGCTAAGTGGTTGTGTGTAAGGGAAAATTCCTTCACATAATCCCAAGATTCACATGACCCCATAATTTTCATGAACAACTTCCACAAAGATTCATGCAGTGACGTTATGCTAGACCCTAGGGTTCATGTAACCCCGTTTATGTAGAAAAAAACTTTCAGATACCAAAACCTTTTACTCCTTTCTCCAAAAATAGTTGCACCCAAGTTGACTGCTCATTTTCCCCGAACCTACTTCAATCGGCTTCATCTACACTCCATCACTTACATGATCGGTATCATCAACCCTCATGTCCAAAATGTTTTCATCCAGAACATCAATGATATTTGTATCTCTAATTACTGTTAAGAGTAGGAATTATAACATTGGGAAACCCATTTTCAACTTCACCGCAATAGTGTTTAATTCATGCACCAAATAGAGGTACATGTGCAACGGAGTGTAATCCTCGAATGCATAATTATCAAGATAAATTTTCTTCCTTTCCTAGTATGTGTAAAGACATGAAAATTCAATGTAAATTTTTTTAAAATTATTTTGGATTTTTATGAGTCTTCGAAAATTGACTGCGCGTGATTCTGAGGCCTGGTGTGCCCGACATTAATTTTTGAACTTTTATTAAGATACGTTCAATAAATGCATGGGACATGTTTTCTATCTTTTGAATCAGTGCTCAGAATAAAAATACAAAGGCACTGTTGAATCCACAACATTATGATTCTCTTAAGGAAATATTCACTTCATCCGTAGTAGGTCGGGAGAAAAAGTTAAATTTTGGAGATTACATGAAAATAATAATAAAATAACTTTACAAGTTATTTTATTTTCTTTCTCTCCAATGGATGAGTGGTGTTGGCAGGACTGGTGACATATCAATCCAATTAATGGCTTGAATCTCCATTTTTTGTAACCACGCCATTGGGGAATTAATAGGATCATTCATTAATGAACCTCATTAATTCCTCGGCACATTACACACCCTATCTCCCCTAAATTTAAGTGATGCTTGGGGTGGAGTCTTGAAATGGATTCTTAAAACGAGGAACCTCTAGCGGAGTGACGAAACACCTCCCACTAATGGAGATGAAAGATCAGGAGATAGTGATCTGGGACCAATGAAACTCTAACAGATTTATTTCTCAATGAAGAATGACAGATTCCGTAAAAGAAAAACATGGTTGATGAGACTGGATTCAGCGAGTGGTGATGAGCACCAGCAAATCACGAAATGATGAAAACGAAAAAAGAGGTTCTATCAATCATTGTCAGCGAACATCTCATCTAGTTAGGGGGTATATGTTTTTATATTGTTTAACATCATTGAAATGTGATGAATAAATTGTTCACGCTTGTTATAATGCTAAGGCGGTGGGCGCGAGTCAAACAAACAAGGATTGGACCCTCCATTGCTTCGTTTATCTTTGCGTTCTTTGGGGTCGATTTTCCCAATATGATGGAAACGTGTGACAGAGGGTCACACTATGACGGTGGCAGTCCAGGAGGCCCATAGGTGGAGACGGCGCCAAGAATGGACCACCAGAGCACATTTGGTGGCTCGCGGAAAGAACTGTCTGTGTGTGCCATGCTAGCGGTGGCCGGTGGTGGCCGGAGGAGAAACGCAGCAACCGGCCACTGACGATGTAAAGGCGGCATGACATCATGCACCACTATTGCCAAAGGGGGCTGGCCTGAGCTGGCCGCACTGGAGAAGTGTAGTGCCTGCAGGCACCGCCAGTGGCAGGAGGGGGCGGCATGGCCCCGCGCTGCGATGAGTCGTGCCGGAAGAAACAACCCCACATTCATAGGGCTATATGGGAGAAGAAGCCTACCTTTAGGCAGACCGGTTTAGACGCGGGCCAGCCGAGTGGGTCGGACCCACGGCCCAACGGGCCAGAGCGGGTGGGCCGAGCCCCATCCGGCAGGTCGTGCCAACCGTGGCCTGGGCCCATGAACCAGTCGGGCCAACCCTGATGGGTAGGACCCAGTGAACCGGGCCAACCCTTAACAATTCGGACCTAGGAGGGGTCAGTTAGACCCCGAGACCAGTTGTGTCGGGCCGGTCTGATCAAGTCGGATCGGGCCTAGACTCAACTGGCCCCTGAATAACGAAACACATGTAACTCACGAACTGGGTGTCCTTTTGACATGCCGTCCATGGCGTTGGGACCCCTTTTGGGAATCGGTCCCTTTGGCATATTCTGGCAGGCCTGACTGAGCTAGGGAAGACTGATGTGCCATCACCCCCATTTCACAGAAAGGGCCGCAACTAACAGATCGGGTGTCCGATCGACGCACCGTCTTTGGCACAAGGACCCTTGTGACAAGGTGGTATTTTGAAGATAATATAAGTGAGTTTTTATGGAGTTTGACGTGCGACCTAGGTTAGATCATACTTAAATCCAACCGGACCATTTTTACAAAAGTTCTCATATCTCAAAGATCGGGCGTTCGATCGATGCGTTGTCTATCACATTGGGACGCCCAATAAAGGGTCGGTCAATTGGGAATGCCTTTTACGGGATTTCTTATATATTTAAATACAACCAATGTCATGAGGAGCGGTTCTCCCAAAAGCAAGAGTGATATGAGAAGGAATCCAGTGGTTGGTTGTGAAATGAAGAAGAAGAGTGACCAATACGAATCAGCATCAGGAACTCCAGAGTGGGATCATCTAGTTGTACGACTAATCATCCCTACCTCTGTACCAGAGACCAATATAGGTCACCACTAGCGACCATCATGGTTTAGCTCCAACGAACAATACGAGTCAGCACCAGCGACCAATACTTATCAGCACCATCGACCAATACGGGTCATCACCAGTGACTAATACGGGTCATCATCAGCGACCAATACGGATCAGCACCAGTGACCAATACGGGTTAGCACTGGCGACCAATACGGGTCAACATTCAGCAACCAATACAGTTCAGAAAACTATGACCTATTTGGGCCAGAAATAGAGTTACAACAAATAGAATGATCTAGATTTAAGTCTAGTCATCCCTATCCCAGTAATCTTGAAGTTATACCGTTATAGTGAGATGTCTCTTTTTCATTATGCTTCATGATTTAGATCACACTTGTTGTAACACCCCTAGATTTTATGAGATATATTCTTTTTAATTTCTTTCATATCTTTTTTTGTATGCTACACCAAGATTATCTTATGCTATATGCAACACCGTATTAACTTGCAGTATATGCAACAATATTCTTGGATCTTGTTACACACAATTTCAAGTTTGTTTGATAGTAGTTATTCTACGCAACATTGAGTGTATATATATATATATATTCAATGTATAAATGAAATATGGTTAGATTTTTTTATACGCAACAACAAAAGAGTCTTTCACTACACGCAACCCTGACTTCCCTTGCATTACACGTAATCACAACCTTCCTCGATAGCGTATGTTGTACGCAATACCGGGTTTCACTAAACGATGATATATTGTTATAATATTATTATGAACTAGACGTTATGAATAGTAGTATCTACATTTTAAATTTTATGAAATTATAATTCATGTTACACATTTTATAGAACATGGTATGAGAACAAAATAAATTTTTCGGGTAAAATATGTATTTTTTAAAAATTTCAGTTTGCCACCTTTTGATGGCGCACCCACATTAAATTTAGTTTTTCACATGTTTATAGTTCAATTTGAAAAAAATAAAATTGTTCTTTTTGAATCATGATATAAAAATTTACTTTGGATAAATTTTTGATATTTATCTGATAAAATATGTATTTTTCAAAAATTGCAGTCTAATGGAACCCACTTGTATTTGATTAAGACCTTTAATTTATTTTATTTTAAGGAAAGTGAAATATGTCTCACTCAAACTTTAATAATTAGATTATTTTTAATATAAGGTTATACATAATATAAATTCGATTATAAATACTCATTTGAAATATAAAATGTTTTTATTTATCATGTTAATTTATTTGTAATTTTTAATAAATATTTAATTACCTTAATAGCTTGTACATTAATGATTCTTAAATTATTTATTTAGTGAAAAATCAATAATGTAGTTTTTATTAAAATAACAATACCTATCAAAAGGACCAGAAACTTGACCAAACATTATTAGTCGAGTATATCTATACCCTAAGCATACAAGGGTATATTTTTGTACCATTTTGAGCCTTATAAAATATATTAGGACATTTATATTATTTTATTTTAAATAATGTCAAAGATGTCACCTTCATAATTTAATAAATATAACAATTTAAATGTTGTGATTTTAAGATGATAAATTCGAGTAAAAATATTATTATGAAAATTATTATATTTATATCCTTCATAGGATTTTATTTTTAATTTTTATGCAACTAATATTTATATTAAATTATTATACAAAAATTATGGAGTTATTGTTTTATTAAGAGAAATATCAAATAAATAGTGTTATAAATATTAAAATAAACATTATGTGAAATAACTAATGTTCTACAAAAATTTTATAAATTAATATGACATGTTAGTAATCTATTAAACATTTTGGTTTGAATATATTCTCTATGTAGATCTTATTTAAATTCAAATTAATGAATAGTGTCAAAATTAACACTATTGTTATTTTATAAAAATTACATATTATTAAATTGTTTAAAAATAACATAAATATTTAAAAATTAAAAATTGAAATTTTTATGGTATAAAATTTCATTAAGTACCCAATTATGGATAATTCACAACATGTAAGTAATTATTTATATAAATTTAAAATTTGGAATATTATTACCACAAATAATATTAAATAAATTAAATAAGGATAAATCAAGTTGATAAGGTTTAAAATAAATTTCCAACATGTCTAAATTTTATTGGTTAATGAGATTACAACCCTATATCATCTAATCTTATAATATGAGACATTTTTTGAGGTTTATAAGTGGGGATTGATTTATTATAAATTAATATTTTTGAGGTTTCCAAAGATGCCCCTCTCCTCTTCTATATAAGGGCACCTACTCCCTCTCCTCTTCACACAAATTTGAGCCTTCAAGCCCGGAAAACCCCTGCCGATTTCACTTCTCCAGTTCCATAGAGACTTACTAGAGGTCTTGGTCTTCTTTAAATACTATCTTTAGTGCCCTAAGAGGAGGATAAGAGGAGCCGCGTCAAAGAAGAGGTAATCTCTTCTACCGATTCTTTCAAGTTTCATTCTTCTTCAACTTCTTATTCTTTAGTTGTTTCCTTATAAAGTAATAACATCAATATCACTAATATACTGATATTCTATTATAAATATGAAACAACCCCATTTCATCTTCTATCCATCCTACGGAAAATGAAATCATTGTGCATGCATACGTATGGAATACCGTCTCCACGTCGTGGTGTCATCAGTTTTCCCACCACCACCTTATTTGGATGGGTATAATGGTGTAAAGAATAACTATATATGGTTATTATAACATCATACGGATTATGAGATATTATATCATCCACTCCAATTACATTCAACAATTATGGGAATGATATCATCGCTCGTGCGTACGTACAGATTACCGTCTCCACGACATGATGAGATTCATTCTCCATGTTAACCATTCAAGAATGATTATAAAGTATATATAATGAATAATAATAGTATATATAACATAATAATGCTATTGTATTTATATATATATATATATATATATTTATTTATTTCATCTACGTACTTCGATTCAAGTCAATAAGGAAAGGAAAACAGCGTTCATGCGTACGTACGACCTACCGTCTCCATGAACAGTGTGTTTCATTTCATTTACCTATCTATTATATATGCATATATATATATTGAAAATATATGATATATAAATCATTTTTTTCATTCTGTAATTAAATAAATCTTGATATAAGTAATAATATAAAGAACAACTAGTCGGAACACATACGATAAATGCATCGATTTTACCAAAAATGATGCTTTAACATTGAATTTACCAAAGAATGAGTAATATAAAGTCATAAGTGAACCATATTTGATATCATAATGATTAATATGATTCAGTAATAAGTCAATGACATTATTTAAATCATTATACAGGTGGTTCAGATACATACGAAGCATATCGTACATATGGTAAGGGATAACTTTTCCAATCACGTTTTTATCCGAGATTGTTTATTCTTAAGTATTTACTGGGGTTATATTTATCATCCATGTCACGACCCGTCCTCGGGGCCCGTGTCGTGACTACCTCAAGCCCGCCTTCCATAGGCCAGGGGATGGCGACCAGCAGCAAGGCGTAAATCCCAGAAAAAGGGAAGGCATTGCCTTTGTAAAGTAAACAAAAACCACCACGGAGCAAGCAGGCAGAAGAAGTAAACACTAATTAAAAAATGATACAACAGTAAGTGCGGAAAAGTAAGTGGGCCAGTATACAAACCCAAACTGATAGTAAAGTACAACTGGAAAGGGAAAACATCAACTGAAAGGTAAAGCCGCAATGTCGAGCAGTCCACTGGAAATCACACCTGAAGGGTGGGTACAGATAGCCTCCACTGCTCCTCAGGTCCAGCCGACCGCAACGAGTATGTCCCGCCCAGTGGTCCACCTCCTGGTACCATGCTGCTCCGCAAGACTCAACCACGATCAGCGTTGTCCGTCATCTGCAACCAACACAACATAGTGCGGGCATAGCCCGTGTAGGGGTGAGTATAAGCTACTCAGTAGGGACCCCGAGACCCCCAAAGGTCTCCCAGAATCCACAAAGGATAATCCACAAAGTAAAAATACAATCACAAAGTAACATCCGACACTGCTTAGGTATATGCCCATACATATACCTAAGTCATCAATTCTCGTTCGGCTCCAACATCTGAGCCCAAGTACAACCTAGTCCACACAGGAAGCAAAACGTAAATCCACACAGTATAGCACAACACAATCCACAAAGGAAAGCAAAACAGGATTCATCTCACACATGAATACTTCTTTGAATGACAATAAAGATGACCAGATATTGCCACTGATTCATCTAAGTCGTCGGACCCACAAAGGATCGATAGGTACTAACCCCCGCAATGACCCACAAAGGATTTGAACAAAAAATGGTCGATAGGTACTAACCCCCGCAATGAACCACAAAGGATCTGAACCACAAAGGATCGATAGGTAACTAACCCCCGCAATGACCCACAAAGGATCTGACTCACAAAGGATCGATAGGTAACTAACCTCCGCAAAGACCCACAGAGGATCGGACCCACACAGGATCTGTAGGCGCTGGCCCACATAGGACCGCTGAGCGCTGACCCACACAGGATCGGACCCACACATGATCGGTAGCACTGACCCACAAAGGATCGTTGAGTGCTGTAGTCATCGCCGTCGAATCCACTGAGGATCTCTGCACAGTCGCCGTCGTCACAGTAGCAGTCGCAGCCAGCTCTAGGGTTCCCGCACACAGCAACCTCGTTTGGGAGGGTCCACTCCACGAGCCGAGAGGCTGATACATCAACTGACACATAGTCCATATTTGATGTATCCAAAAGTTCTGTATCATCAACAGGAACTCAACGTCGCAGACGACGCGTCAATCGGACGCCCGGTCTGAGAGTTATTGGCTTTTTCGTCCCAGGGGCCCGTTTGGTTTTTAAGGAAAAACCAACCTGACTGTACTCCAACTGTGTCCAAATCTCAGGCGGAGTAAGCCAAACAATCCATCTCACTTAGAGGAAAACAACAATGTCGACGGCACGCCAATCGGACGTCTGAAGCTCAAGATATGAGCGTTTCCGCTCCGAGGACCCGGTTGGTTTCGTGTGCGAACCAACCCGGCCGAACCCAAAGTATCCTGAAACTTTGATTTTGATATACCGAAACGAACGTCTCGATCCAAGGATCACATCTCCACTGACGGCGCATCGTTCGGAGGCTCGTAGCTCATGTTATGAGAAAAACACCGAAAATGTCCGAAAACGGGGGGTCGGGGCCCGGACCGACCCGGCCCAACCCCCCCTAGGTCGGCCCGAACCGGGTCGACCCGACCCTGGTCCGGGTCCGACCCGGAAGGCGCGGTCCGGACCGGCCTGGGCGCGACCCGGCCCGGCCGGCGTGGGCACGGCCCGGCCGCCGGGGTCGGCTCGGCCGGTTATGGCCGAGCGGCGCGGGGGGGGGGGGGGGGGGTGGGGGGGGGGGGGGGGGGGCTGTGCTGCCCCCGCGTGAGAACACCTCGGCCCCACGTGGGGCCTCCCTTGGTCAGCAGACGTGGAAAGGCCGCATCCTGTGTCTCGCCGGACCCGCGTGGTCGTGGGTCTGTCGACTGTCGCCGCCGACGGTTGAGTCTGCGGGTCACTGGAGTTGCTTCGGTGGTCCGATTTCATTTCCATCTGCGCCGTAGCTCATCTCGGGTCCCGTTCTTCACTGCGGAATCAACAGATCCTCTCTGTGGCCCTTTTTGTCATCATCCGCCATTCCTCCCTCCAAGAACAAAAGGGCGGTGGGTTCGGACTTGTTCGTTGGTCCGCACCCACCGCGTTAGCGGTTTGAAACAAGACCACAAATTCCAGAAATTGATAAACTGCGCCCCGCAACAATAATCCGTGAACCAACTTGTTAATTGGTTGGTCCGCGTTCTTGCCTTGGAGGAAAAAAAACATGGGTATTATCATTTTCAAAACGACCCCTACCTTGATGACGTCGTCGGACGTGAGTTCATCGCGGAATTGACCGTCGCGGAAGAAAAGGATCGTCGCATCGTGGAAGGGTGTCGCTGTCGCGTGGCACTCAGCGTCGTGTATACAAACTCCAAGGTTCAAGAATATATAGATTTAATTAAAACAATTAAATCCATGTTGATGTTATAATCCACAAAGAATTAAAACGACCGTAATCCCCTACCTCAAGGTGTCGATCGAAGATTGTCGTGGGGATGGATCATCGTGGAAGAAGCGTCGCGGAGGGAGAATCGTCGGCGTCACGTCGTCGATCTCCGGGGGTCTGGCGTTCTTCGTCGCCCTTCGTCGGAGGCCGGCGTTCTCCGCATTCTTCGCGTTCTTCACGTTCTTCGCGAAGGAGGATGAAGATCTTTAGAGATTCTCTAAAGGTTTAACACAACAACCAAGAAGAAGGTGTGTTGGTATTATTTTATTAACATGCCAACAAATTGAAAACGTGTTAAGAAACGAACAAAATTAATTCATAGAATTAATTTCAACGAATAAACCACCCAATTAATAGGGGCATTAAGAATTTAGAAAACGCGTCAGTTGACTTCATTAAAAAGGGTTTTCGTGGGTGCGTTACTTAGCGAAAAAGAAACGGTGGGGCTCGTGCGGGCCCCACCCCACAAATATCCTACCAATAGGGTAGGATATTTTGAATTTCACCCTATCCGCTTCAACTCAGCTTAAGCAGCTTTAAGTGGCTTTTAAGTGGCTTTAAGTGAAATAAAAATAAAGTTGTCGCACACTTTATTTTATTTCTTAACTTAACCCCAAAAATTTAAAAACCACACCCGAGCAAACGCAACTCTGAAAGAGGCGTTTCTAAGAAAATACTGGCACTACGATTCCATCGGTGCCCTCAGAATTTGATTCCGAGCACCGGTTCAAAAGTTAGAAAAACCAACTTGTTCATTCACTGAACGTACCCGAGCCAAACTTCGGAAAATGATTTCGGGCACACCGGGCCTTGGAATCAGGTGCCGTCAGAAACTACGTTCTTGTAAAATTCCAAATAAAATTAAGAAAAAAAAATTCCTTGAAATTTACAGGTCTTTACATCACTCCCACCTCAGGGCTTTATGTCCCCCTAAAAATATATCAAGAACTAGGGAAACAAATGTGGGTACTGAGCACGCATCTAAGCTTCCCACTCCCAAGTGCTCTCCTGGAGGTTCCCGTGCTGCCATCTGATGCGCACTAGAGGAATCGACCATCCACGTAGGACCTGCTCCTGTCGATCCTCGATCTCCACTAGGACATCCGCAAAAGCCTCCCCATCATCAACGTCAAACTCCCCATGGTCAATGATATGTGTCAGGTCGTGCACATATCTCCTCAGCTGATATATGCGGAAGACGTCATGCACCCGGTGCAACTGAGGTGGTAGAGCCAGGCGATAAGCCACCTCGTCAATCTTGCTGAGGACCTGGAATGGTTCGATGAAGCATGGAGACAACTTGCCGCCTCAGCCAAATCTCTGTAATCCACGTCGTGGTGAGACATGCAAGAAGACGTGGTCACCATCCTCGAACTCTAGTGGCCTCCGCCTCCTATCAGCATAAGACTTCTGTCGGCTCTGAGCTGTCCTCATCCGCTCCTGGATGACCTGGACCTTCTCTGTCGTGGCCCGGACCATCTCTGGTCCCACAAGTACTGACTCCCCAGGGTCTGTCCAGCACAAAGGAGATCTGCAAGGTCTGTCGTACAACACCTCGTATGGTTCCATCCCGATGGTGGAGTGTTAGCTATTGTTGTATGCAAACTCCACCAAGGGTAGGTGGTCCTCCCAGCTGCGACCAAAGTTGAGAACACATGCGCGGAGCATGTCCTCAAGAGTCTGAATGGTCCTCTCCATTTGACCATCCGTCTGAGGGTGAAAGGCGGAGCTCAGACGTAGCTGCGTCCTGAACGCCTCCTGCAACCCCTTCCAATGCCGGGAAGTAAAGCGAGAATCTCGATCAGAGACGATAGATGATGGCACACTGTGAAGTCGTACAATCTCCTGAACATAGAGACGCCCCAAGATCTCCACTGAGCCCTGGTCTCTGATGGGTAAGAAGTGAGCTGACTTGGTGAGTCGGTCGACAATCACCCAGATGGAGTCGTGACCTCTAGAAGTGCGTGGAAGTCTAGTCACGAAGTCCATAGATATCCCATCCCACTTCCACTCTGGGACCTCCAAGGGATGTACCAAGCCTGCTGAAACCTGATGCTCTGCCTTCACCTGCTGGCAGGTGAGGCATCGTGAAACAAACTCTGCCACAACCTTCTTCATGCCCGGCCACCAGTGCTATAATCTGAGATCCTGGTACATCTTCGCCACTCTAGGATGTACCACCAAAGGAGAAGTGTAAAACTCTCTCAGCACCTCCTGCCGTAAAGCAACTGGTACCAAGGTAAGTCCTCTGAAAAGGATGTCGTGCTCTGCTCCAAAGGAGAAACCATCTGGTGCTTTCCCTGAGGATATCTGTGCACGTCGTGTCTCACAATCAGCGTCCTCATGCTATGCCTCTCTGACCCGCTGTAGTAGTGGAGGGGTGACTGTGAGAGACTGAAGGAAGGCTACTCCGTCTCTATCAACAAAGGATATCTACAAAGTGGCTAGCTGCTCTGTCGCCTCCTCGAGTAGCTGAATGCCCATCCTCCTGCTGAGAGCATCGGCTACTATGTTCCCCTTCCCAAGAGTATAGACTATCTCAAAGTCATAGTCCTGGAGGAACCCAAGTCATCACCGCTATCTCAGGTTTAGGTCCTTCTGAGAGAAGATGTACCTGAGACTATGATGGTCAGAAAAGACTGTAAAGCGCTCACCCATCAGATAGTGTCGCCATGTATTTAGATCGAAGACCACTGCTGCTAACTCCAGGTCTTGGGTAGCGTAGTTCTGCTCATGTAGCCTCAACTGACGTGATCCATAGGTGATCAATTCCCGCTCCTGCATCAGGACACATCCGATTCTGGTCCCTGATGCATCGCGGTAGACTACATACCCTACTCCCTCCTCAGGAAACCTCAAGATAGGGGAGTTGGTCAATCTCTGTCTCAGCTCATGAAAGCTCTGCTGACATCTATCTGACCACACAAAGTGTTTCCCCTTCTTTGTAAGAGCTCAGAGTGGTGCCGCAACTCTGGAAAATTATGGCACAAATCTCTGATAGTATCCGGCTAGTCCCAAGAAACTTCGCACCTCCGTCACGCTCCTAGGTGTCTCCCAAGCTAGCATTGCCTCGATCTTCACAGGATCAACTTCAACTCCCACCTCAGAGATGACGTGTCCCAAGAAGTGGACCTCACGTAACCAGAACTAGCACTTCGAGAGCTTTCCATAAAGCTGGTGCTCTCGAAGTGTGTCTAGTACAACCCGCAAGTGGTAGGCGTTCTCCTCCTTAGTCGTTGAGTAAATCAAAATGTTGTCGATGAAGACCACGACAAATCGATCAAGTTATGGCTGAAAGATCCTGTTCATGATGCCAATGAACACTGCTGGAGCTTTGGTTATGCCGAATGGAATAACCAAGAACTCATAGTGGCCATACTGACATCTGAAGGTCGTCTTCTACACATCCTCGTCCCGAACTCTAAGCTGATGATAGCCTCGCCTGAGGTCTATCTTCAAGAACCACCGTGCTCCCTTGAGCTGATCGAAGAGGTCATCAATCCTCGGTAGCGGATACTTGTTCCTCACCGTCACCTGGTTCAGGCGACGATAGTCGACACAAAGTCGCAAGCTCCTGTCCACCTTCTTGGAGAACAATATCGGGGAAGCCCAGGGTGAAACACTGGGTCGGATGAATCCTTTTCCCTACAAGTCCTCCAACTGTACCCACAGCTCTAGAAGCTCAGTGGGGGCCATCCGATATGATGGAGTCGATATCGGGGTTGTCCCAGGGTACAGGTCAATATAGAATTCTACTTCTCTGCAAGGAGGTAGCCCTGGAACGTCTTCGGGAAAGACGTCCGCATACTGATCCACAACTACAGGAAAACTAGGACCCTGCACGATAACTTCTCCTAGGATGAGGCTAGCCAACTGATGAGTGATGGGCTGTCCTCTCCTCTACGGAAGTCCATACTGTGCTGCGAAGGCTCCCTTCTCGCCGGTTAAGGTGAAATTTCTCCCGTCGGTGTGTACACATAGCACCTTGCACCTAATACAGTCGATCTGAGCATGGACTGTAGATAACCAATCCATGCCCAAGATGACATCGTAAGGCCTCGATGCTGCTACAAGAAGATCCCAGCCGAAGCTCTCGCCTCCTAGAGTAAGCTCACACTGCTAGCACCAGTGTGTAATCATCGAGTCTGCTCCCGTAGGAGTCTCTAGCCGTAAGGATCGATCCAACAGCTCTGTTAGAATCTCCGAGGTCCGAACAAGGGCAATGGCTATGAAAGAGTGACTCGCTCTTGTGTCTATAAGAACTGCAGCAAGGGTGGAATAGACACAGATCATACCTCGAATCATCTCGGGCGTTCCATGGTCGTAGGCCTCCGCTGCCTGGAGTTGTGCCTGTCTCTGCCCGCCAGCTCCCTGTGGTCAGGGTGGACCTCCTAGTGGTAGTGGTGGTAGAGCCTCAAAGCATCGCCCACCACCCGCTGCTCGGCCAGCTCCTCTGCCTCATCCACCTCCTCCCTACAGACCACCACGGTCGACCCTCTGGCTCTGCCTGGGTGGCCCCTCAACCGTCTACTGCTCCTCAGCACAGTGGGTCAGGCAGTCACGAGCCATGTGGCCCTGCCCGCCGCATGTGTAGCACTACCTGCCTCTCGAAAGACTGGCTCCGCGCTGTGTGCCCCGCACTACTAAGCCAGTGTCCTGAGGCCGTCTACGTGAGGGTCTGGTCTGCCTAGACCTCTTAGTCATCCGTCGACTACCTGCTGCGGATGAATCTGCTACGTGTCGCCCTGCGGTAGGTCTCACCGCTGGAGAAGTCTCAGCAATAAAGATCTTGATCAAAAGGGCTCGCTCCAATACTCATGCCTGAGTCGGAATGCTGAGGGAGATCAGCGATGCCCTGATCTCGTGTCTCAATCCCTGCTCAATGTTCTGGGATCAGAAGAATGGGTCCTGTACCATGTCTGTAGAGTAGCGCGAGAGAACGGTAAATCTCGCTGAGTACTGGGTGACCGTCATGTTGCCCTGCCGCAGCTGTAGAAGCTCCTGGATGCGTACCGCACAGAGGGTGGCTGGAAAGAACTCTGAGCAGAAGAGGCTCTCAAAGTCAGTCCAAAGAATAGATGCCTCATCGTGCACCTAGAGCATCAAGCTCCGCCATCGGCCCGCTGCTGCGTGCAGTAGGCTCGCTGCGAGGATCACCATGAGGTCTGCTGGTGTCCTCACTAACCGAAAAACTCGTACCACTGCCTCCAGCCAGTCCTCGGCTGCCTGGGGGTCCGTCTCCCCGCGGAACCTGGGCGTTCGCTGGCACTGGAACTCATGCAGTGCACTAAGGAGACGTGCATCGTCAGCGGCTGGGGCTGGAAGCATCGGTGGCTCGGAGGGTAGAGCTACTGCTGGTTCCACTGCTGACAAAGGGCCCTGCACCGAGGCCTCGTCGCTCGGCGGGTTGTCGTCATGCTCAACTCTCGGAACCCTAGCTGGCTGCCGTCATGGGGCCATCCTGATAAGGAAACAGGTGCGCCACTGTCAGAACAGTATACCTGGTGAGCTGATATAAAGTAATCACAAAGAAAACTTGAAACACAAAAGCAATCAATGTTTTCATGCATTAAGTCGGAAATCAGAATTCAGGGTCCTGGTGTATGGATACGTCGGCCGCCGCAACAACACTGGACTCCCTAAACTGATAACCACACCCAATACGCTAAACACAATTGCTTCATATAGAAAAAAGATCAGAGTCCCAAGTTCTGCGGTAGAACCGAACTCCTTTGATACCAATTTGTCACGACCCATCCTCGAGGCCCGTGTCGTGACTACCCCAAGCCCGCCTTCCATAGGCCAGGGGCTGGCGACTAGCACCAAGGCGTAAATCCCAGAAAAAGGGAAGGCATTGCCTTTGTAAAGTAAACAAAAACCACCAAAGAGCAAGTAGGCAGAAGAAGTAAACACTAAGTAAAAACTGATACAATAGTAATTTTAGAAAAGTTTGTGGGCCAGTATATAAACCCAAACTGAAAGTAAAGTACAACTGGAAAGGGAAAACATCAACTGAAAGGTAAAGCCGCAACTTCGAGCTGTCCACTAGAAATCCCACATGAAGGGTGGGTACAGATAGCCTCCACTGCTCCTCGGATCCAGCCTACCGCTCCGAGTACGTCCCGCCCAGTGGTCCACCTCCAGGTACCGTCCTGCTCCGCAAGCCTCAACCACGATCAGCGTTGTCCGTCGTCTGCAACCAATACAACATAGTGCGGGCATAGCCCATGCAGGGTTGAGTATAAGCTACTCAGTAGGGAGCCCGAGACCCCCGAAGGTCTCCCAGAATCCACAAAGGAAAAATTCAATCACGGAGTAACATCCGACACTGCTTAGGTATATTCCCATACATATACCTAAGTTATCAATTCTCGTTCGGCTCCAACATCCGAGCCCAAGTACAACCCAGTCTACACAGGAAGAAAAACGTAAATCCAAACAGGATAGCACAACAAAATCTACAATGGAAAGAAAAACAGGATTCAGCTCACACAGGAATTCTTCTTTGAATGACGATAAAGATGACCAGATATTACCACTGATTCATCTAAGCCATCAGACCCACAAAGGATCGATAGGTACTAACCCCCACAATAACCCATAAATGATCTGACCCACAAAGGATCGCTAGGTACTAACCCCCGCAATGACCCACAAAAGATCTGACCCACAAAGGATCGATAGGTAACTAACCCCCGCAATGACCCACAAAGGATCTGACCCACAAATGATTGATATGTAACTAACCCCCACAAAGACCCACACAGGATCGGACCCACATAGGATCTGTAGGCGTTGGCCCAGATAGGACCGCTGAGCGCTGACCCACATAGGATCGGACCCACACAGGATCGGTAGCACTGACCCACAAAAAATTGCTGAGTGTTGTAGTCGTCGCCGTCGAATCCACTGAGGATCTCTGCACAGTCGTCGTCGTCACAGTAGCAATCGCAGCCAGCTCTAGGGTTCCCGCACACAGCAAGCTCGTTCGGGAGGGTCCGCTCCACGATCCGAGAGGCTGATACATCAACTGACACATAGTCCAGAGTTGATATATCTAAAAGTTCTGTACCATCAATAGGAACTCAGCGTCGCAGACGACGCGTCAATCGGACGCCCGGTCTGAGAGTTATTAGCTTTTTCTTCCCAGGGGCCCGGTTGGTTTTTAAAGAAAAACCAACCTGACCGTACTCCACCTGCATCCATACCTCGTTCGGAGTAATCCAAACGATCCATCTCACTTAGAGGAAAACAACAAAGTCGACGACACGTCAATCGGACATCCGAAGCTCAAGATATGAGTGTTTCTGCTCTGAGGGCCCGGTTAGTTTCGTGTGCGAACCAACCCGGCCAAACACAAAGTATTCTCAAACCTTGATTGTGATATACCAAAACGACCGTCTCGATCCAAGGATCGCATCTCCACTGACGACACGTCGTTCGGAGGCCCGTAGCTCATGTTATGAGCAAAAGACCGAAAAGGTCCGAAAACGGGGGGTCTGGGCCCGGACCGACCAGGCCCAACCCCCCCTGGGTCAGCCAGAACCGGTTCGACCCGACCAGGGTCTGGGTCCGACCCGAAAGGCGTGGCCCGGCCCGGCCGGCACGGGCGTGGCCCAGCCGCCGGGGTCGGCTCGGCCGGTTATGGCCGAGCGGCGCGGGGGGCGTGCTGCCCCCGCGTGAGAACACCGCGGCCCCGCGTGGGGCAGCCCTTGGTCAGCGGACACGGCAAGGTCGGGTCCTGTGTCTCGCCGGACCCGCGTGGTCGCGGGTCTGTTGACCGGCACCGCCGCCGCGGCTGAAGCCACGATGGCTCCGTCCGGCGGCGCGCTAGGGCGCCGCCGGTGGAGTCCGCGGGCCACCGGAGTTGCTCCGGTGGTCCGATTTCATTTCCTTCTACGTCGTAGCTCATCCTGGGTCCCGTTCTTTACTGCGGAATCAACAGATCGTCTCTGCTGCCCTTTTTGTCATCATCCTCCGTTCCGCACACCAAGAAAAATAGGGAAGTGGATTCGGACTTGTTCGTTGGTCCCTACCCACCGCGTTAGCGGTTTGAAACAAGACCATAAATCCCAGCAATTGATAAACCACGCACCGCAACAATAATCCACGAACCAACTTGTAAATTGGTTGGTCCGCATTCTTGCCTTGGAGGAAAACAAACATGGGTATTATCATTTTCAAAACAACCCCTACCTTGACGTCGTCATCGGACGCGAGTTAGTCGCGGAATTGACCGTCGCGGAAGAAAAGGATCATCGCGTCGTGGAAGGGCGTTGCTGTCGCGCGGCACTCGGCATCACGTAGACAAACTCTGAGGTTCAAGAACACACAGATTTAATTAAAACAATTAAATCCATGTTGATGTTATAAACCACAAAGAATTAAAAGGACTGTAATCCCCTACCTCATGGTGCCGATCGAAGATTGTCGCGGGGATGGATCGTCGTGGAAGAAGCGTCGTGGAGGGAGAATCGTCGGCGTCACGTCGTCGATCTCCGGGGGTCTGGCATTCTTCGTCTCCCTTCATCGGAGGACGGCGTTCTCCGCGTTCTTCACTTTCTTCACGAAGGAGGATAAAGATCTTTAGAGATTCTCTAAAGGTTTAACACAACAACCAAGAAGAAGGTGTGTTGGTCTTATTTTATTAACATGCCAACAAATTGAAAACGTGTTATGAAATGAAGAAAATTAATTCATAGAATTAATTTCAATGAATTAACCGCCCAATTAATAGGGGCATTAAGAATTTAGAAAACGCGTCAGTTGACTTCATTAAAAAGGGTTTTAGCGGGTGCGTTACTTAGCAGAAAAGAAACGGTGGGGCTCGTGCGGGCCCCACCCCACAAATATCCTACCAAGAGGGTAGGATATTTTGAATTTCACCCTATCCGCTTCAACTCAGATTAAGCAGCTTTAAGTGGCTTTTCAGTGGCTTTAAGTGAAATAAAAATAAATTTGTCGCACACTTTATTTTATTTCTTAACTTAACCCCAAAAATTTAAAAACTACACCCGAGAAAACGCAACTCCGGAAGAGGCATTTCTAAGAAAATATCGGTGCTGCGATTCCATCGGTGCCCTTAGAATTTGATTCCGAGCACTGGTTCAAAATTTAGAAAAACCCGCTCGTTCGTTCACTGAACATACCCGAGCCAAACTTCTAAAAAGGATTCCGGGCACACCGGGCCTCGGAATCAGGTGCGGTCAGAAACTGTGTTCTTGTAAAATTCCAAAGAAAATTAGGTAAAAAAATTTCCTTGAAATTTACGGGTCTTTACAATCCATGTCACTATTTTCTAAAAATGGTTTCATGTATGTTTAAAGTCATTTTTACCCATTTTTTACTTTTACTACATGCTAAGTAAAGAATCTTTCTTTTGTTTACCATATGAGGTACTTTTTGACTTTTCCGGAAAAAGTACGAGAAGAATGTTTTTTTAACTTATATGGAATGAACGGATTTTTACGATTTCATAAAGCCATATTTTCATGAAGCTTCCTCCACAATATTTCATGATTATTTTCAATAAAATACCTTTATTTTAAAATTGCGTGGAATTTTTTAAAAAGAAAATGATTTTTAAGAAGAAACGATATTTTCCTCAAGAATTCATTTCAAGTGTTTTTTCAAAACTATTTTCCATCTAAGATGACATTATTTAGTATGATTATTTTTCAAGTATAATGTCTTTGTGATTTACATGATTTCACTTTTTGTATGATGAAATGATATCCATTTATTCTATACGGATTATGTTATGATGGGATGATGTTTATGAAACCCATTTTATTCTTTGGGTTGTGATGCATGATTTATGTTTATATTGTGGCATATGTAATAATGATTTCATTATGAGATGGGTGGTACCTATATATCCCTCTAATTCATTGGGTAAAGATTTATATATCATTAGATAGACATGGATGGAACGAAAAGTTAATCTGATTTAGTGATACAGGACTGGAACAAGGAGTGAACTCGATTTAGTATGGGACTTTGTCCACTAAGATGGTATTGGCAGAAATTCCTTGGATACTATGGAAATCATAACATGTGATTAATGGATGACACAATTACATGTTTTATTATCATTTTATTTTATCATTATTTATGTTCTATTATGATCTATGCCCTATGTATTGCCATGTTTTATGTCATTTCTCAAGATTTTGATGTTTAAACATTATGTTCTTGTTTTTAAGTTCAAATGTATATTTTTTGTTTTATTTTCTCCATGCTTACCCTTACTGAGAATTTGAGATCACCCTATATATTTTTTCTTTTCCCCAGGATTTAAAGAAAGGTTTTAGGTAAGAAAACAAAAGGGGAAGATCTTTACGGGAGATGTTGAAGATATTTCACCATGATTAGAAGACTTTGTTCTGAGTTTACAAAGACATTAAACTATTACGGTCCTTGTGTGTTGGATCTTGTTATGTATTAATTATTCTACAAAAGTAATGTAATATCCATGTGCGTCAAGCTTGGGTCTCTACATTTGGTATCAGAGGAAAGGTTTAGTTAGCCTTTGGAAACTAGGATGTGAAAACTTTAGTGAGATCACTAGAGATATTTCTAAGGTATGTATAGGGGTGTTCCTAAGGTTATTTATAAGTATAGGTTACAGTCCTAGAATTATGATAATGATTGTTAATAATCTATTATTAAACCTAAAATTTTAGAGATTGAAATTACCCCCTTGATTATGTTGTTTTCCTAGTATTATTTTTGCCTCTCACGCTATTCTTTTTGGGTTTTAGAAAATGGCGGGAAATAGGAAGATTCTAGATAATGGAGGATATGATGGATAGTGGAATGATATTCTTCATGATAAACCAAATGAAACGGGATTTGGAAGTCCAAATATCGTTATTATGCCTAATCAGCAATCTCATAATATGATCAATAATCTAAACTTTGGTAAGTTTCCTGACTCAGATAATAAGAGAAAGATGGAGTTTCATGATGATCATAGAGGAAATAAAGTTCAATTTCCATCATGTAAATCATGTGGTAAGAGGCATTAGGGATAATGTCTCAAAGGAACTGGAAGATGCTTTGTGTGTAGAAAATAAGGACACAAAGATAGTAATTGCAAAGGAAAAGGATCAGTTAACACCATGAAGGATAATGGTATTGCTAAGACATCAACAACAGTTAAATGTTTTAAATGTGTAATGTATGGGAATTATGCAAACCAATGCCCTAAGGGAAAATTTCATGAAAAGAATCAGCATGGTCGTATGGGTAGTATTTATGTTGATGAATATGAAGAGACTACAAATGATATATGAGATGAAAGAAGTGTTGAGAAATAAAATGAGGAAGCTCGGTCAATGGTTTAGGAAGGTAGTGGAATTATTGTATGTTTATCAAGAGTTCTGTTGTATAGGAAATTTAATGGTACTATGGAATAAAGAAACATCTAAGGATTTTTACACTATTTTTTTTCTTAAAGTATTTGAAAGTATATGTTAAATGGTACCGGTAACCATGAATGGTTATACAGATAATTTTGGAAAAGAAGATTATATGAACATAAAGAATGGATAAGGAGAAAATAATATGTTTGATATTATTAATGATCTCATGATAGATATAAGGACACAGTTATATCATGGTTTGGGTATATAGAAATTTTGGGATTTTGGTATGTGGAACGAGTTAACTTTTGACATCTTTCATGTTTTAACTAAGGATCAATGGTTATTAATTTTTCAAGAGAATACATGATTAAGGTATTCACATGTTTGGAATGTGACCTACAAGATATATCGTATTATATTTGGGGGATAAATGATGGTATTCACATGCTCAGTAGATTACATTAATAGTAATTGTTTTCATTATACTATGAGCTTGGAAAGAAGTATTTTAGATTATCCTTAATATTGGAATGGATTATGTTAGACATAAGTTATTATTGTTTAAGGATAGAACCTTTTTCGATATTATTTCTGAAATTTTATAATAGTGTAGTTTTTGAAAAAGGACAACCTGCAGGACGGGTGACAACCTGTCACGTCGGACAAGGTTGCGGGAATAGAACCCACAACCAAAGTGCAAGAGGCCTTTATTTCCTACCACTGGCCTTCAAGAAGTCCCTGTTTAGTAGAAACTAGGTTTATTTTATTAAACGGTTTGATAGAGGATGTATAATTCCATTTTTGGAACAATATATGATTAATCTCACCATATGATGGAATTATGTATATAACTTTTTCTAACCTTATGTTTGAGATAGATGGAATGAACTATCATTATATCGCAAGATCTGCTAACACATCACGGAAGACAAATTAAACTTCATTTCCTTAAGAGATGATGTGGAAATTGTTCAAGGCACAAACAACTGTGAGATTGTACCAAAATCAAGTAAGTATTTCTTTTAATTCGAAAATTCTTCAACATTAGGGAAATGATCTTGAAAACCAAAAATGTTGTCCTAGTGCTATCATATCTGATGAATTAGAAGGTACCTTAGATCATCAAAAATTTATGGCTTAGTGACTGTTGGATTTTTTATAGCCATGTTCTCTACCACTCTATCAGAACTTGATGGTTAGATTTCTCTTCCATATCCAGATTTTCACCCATATACTACTATGTGGGAACCCAAGTGATGAGTTACTTTGGGTATCCATTTTGTTTCAAATGTTCCTTTTTAAAATTAAGTTTTAGTATTAATTTCTATGATGTGGGTTTCTATGAAAGAAACTCTCAAGTAGTAAACCATTTATAACCCTGATGAATTTCGAGGTCCAAATTCATTTTAAGGGGGGTAGAATGGAACACCCCGAGATTTTATGAGATATATTACTTTTAATTTATTTCATATCTTTGGTTGTACGCTACACCAATATTATCTTACACTATACGCAACACCGTATTAGCTTGCAGTATATGCAACACTATGCTTGGATCGTGTTACACACAATTTCAAGTTTGTTTGATAGTAGTTATTCTATAAAACATGTAGTGTGTGTATATATATATATATATATATATTCAATGTATAAATGAAATATGGTTGGATATTGTTATACACAAAAAAAAGGATTCTTTCACTACATGCAACCCTGACATGGCTTGCATTACACGCAATCACGACCTTCTTCGATAGCGTGTGTTGTACGCAATACCGGGTTTCACTAAACGATGATATATTGTTATAATATTATTATGAACTAGAAATTATAAATAGTACTATCAAAATTTTGAATTTTATGACATTATAATTCATATTACACATTTTATAGAACATGGTATGAGAACAAAATAAATTTTTCGTGTAAAATATGTATTTTTCAAAAATTGCAGTTTTGCCGCCTTTTGATGGCGCACCCACATTAAATATATTTTTTGAAATGTTTATATGTTCAATTGGAAAAAATAAAATTCTTTTTTTTAATCAGGATATAAAAATTTACTTTGGATAAATTTTGATATTTTTCTGATAAGTTTCTTATTTTGATGAATAGTACAAATACGCTAATTTTTAATTAAAAACAACTTTTTTCATCGAGATAATTTATATGGTTAAATTATAATATTTAATTGTTTTAAAGTATAAATATAATATATTATTACCATTTAATATAATTTAATTCATTATCATTAATTTTACACTGAATTCATAAGTAAAAACATTTCAATCTTTTGAAAATTGTTAACTTTTAAAACCCGTTTTCTCGATAGCGGGATTAATTTTAAATTAAATACAAAAACTTTTGTGTTTTAAATTTGGAAAAATATATTCCATATTTTGAATCATTAGGTCTAAATTATGTTAATCAGATACTTTTTATTTTTAGGCATCATGAATAGTAACTACGGTAAATTTTATTTACCATAATTAAAGGTAAATCGCGTAATTAAGGGTAAATATAATATTATAAAATTACTCTAACACTTGTCTTAATATAATTGGATGATTATATTTTGACCTAAATCATACTTGGGTCTAAATGGAATCTAATGGATCCCAATTTTATTTGATTAAGACCTTTTATTTATTTTATTTTAAGGAAAGTGAAATATGTCTCACTCAAACTTTAATAATTAGATTATTTTTAATATAAGGTTATACAGAATATAAATTCGATTATAAATACTCATTGGAAATTTGAAATGTTTTATTTATCATGGTAATTTATTTCTAATTTTTTAAGAAATATTTAGTTACCTTAATAGCTTATACATTAACAATGTAGAAATTATTTATTTAGTGAAAAATCAATAATATAGTTTTTTTTAAATACCAATACATATCAAAAGGACCCAAAACTTGACCAAAAATTATTGGTCGAGTATATATATAACCTAATCATCCAATGGTATATTTTTGGACCATTTGTAGACTTATAAAACTGATTAGGACATTTATATTATATTATTTTAAATGATGTCAAAGATGTCACCTTCATAATTTAATAAATATAACAATTTAAATGTTGTGATTTTAAGATGATAAATTCGAGTAAAAATATTATTATGAAAAGTATTATATTTATATTCATCATAGTATTTGTTTTTTAATTTTTATTCAACTAATAAGTATATTAAATTATTATACAAAAATGATATAGTAATTATTTTATACAGAGAAATATCAAATAAATGGTTTTATAAATATTAAAATAAACATTATGTGAACTATTTAATGTTATAAAAAACTTTTTAGATGAATATGACATTTTAGGAATCTATTAAACATTTTGGTTCGAATATATTCTCTTTTTGGATCATATTTAAATTCAAATTAATGAATAGTTTCAAAATTAACACTATTGTTATTTTATAAAAATAACATATTATTAAATTGTTTAAAAATCGAAAAAATATTTAAAAATTATAAATTGAAATTTATATGGTCTAAAATTTTATTAAGTAACCAATTATGGATAATTCACAACACATAAGTAATTATTTATAACAATTTAAAATTTAGAATATTATTAGCATAAATAAGATTAAATAGATTAAATAAGGATAAATCTAGTTGATAAGGTTTAAAATAAATTTAAAAAATGTCTACTTTTTATTGGTTGATGAGATTCGAACACTGTCTCCTATTATATTAGAATATGAGTCATTTTTGGAGGTTTTTAAGTGGGGTTTGATTTATTATAATTTAATATTTTTGAGTTTTCTAAAGGTGCCCCTCTCCTCTCCTATATAAGAGAACCTCCTCCCTCTCCTCTCACACCAATTTGAGAATTCAAGATCAGCCAACCCCTACCCATTTCACTTATACAGTTCCATAGAAACCTACTAGAGGTCATGTCCTTCTTTAAATACCAACTTTAGTGCCCTAAGAGGAGGATAAGGGGAGCCACGTCGAAGAAGAGTTAATATCTTCTACCGATTCTTTCAAGTTTCTTTCTTCTTATAATTCTTCTTCTTTAGTTGTTTCATTATAAGTTAATAATATAAGTATCAATAATATACCGATATGTTATTATAAATATGAAAAAAACCCATTTCACCTTCTATCCATCCTATGGAAAATAAAATCACCACGCATGTGTACATACAGAATACCGTCTCCACATCGTGGTGTAATCAGTATTCACACCACCACCTTACTTGGATGGGTATAATGGTGTAAAGAATAACTATATATGGTTATTATAACATCATGATAATTCTAAGATATTATATCATCCACTCCAATTCCATTCAATAATTATGGGAATGATATCATCGCTTGTGTGTACGTACAGATTACCGTCTCCACGACGCGGTGACATTCATTCTCCATGTTAACCATTCAAGAATGATTATAGAGTATATATAACAATTAATAATGGTATATATAACATAATAAATATGATTGAAATATGTGTATATATATATATGTCATCTACGTACATCGATTCAAGTCAATAAGGAATGGAAAACAGCGTTCATGCGTACATACGGACTACTGTCTCCATGAACGGTGTGTTTCATTTCATTTATCTCTCTATTATATATATATACTGAATATATATGATATATAAATCATGTTTTACATTCTGGAATTATGTAAATCAGAATATAAGTAATAATATCAAGAACAACTAGTCGGAACAGATACGATAAATGAAAAGATTTTACCCAAAACGCTGCTTTAACATGGAATTTACAAAAGAATGGGTAATATAAAGTCATAAGTAAATCATATATGATATCATAAAAATGAATATGATTCATTAATAATTCAGTTACATTATTTAAGTCATTATACAGTAGGTTCAGATACATACGAAGCATATCGGACATAAGGTAAGGGATAACTTTTCCAATCTCGTTTTTATCTGAGATTGTTTATTCTTAAGTATTTATTGGGATTATATTTATCATCCATGTACCTATTTTATAAAAATGTTTTCATGTATTTTTAAAGTCCTTTTTACCCATTTTTTTGTCTTTTACTACATGGTATGTAAGGAATATTTCTTTTGTTTACCATACGAGGTACTTTTTGACCTTTCTGGCAAAAGTACGAGAAGAACGTTTTTTTTAACTTATATGGCATGAATTGATTTTTACGGTTTCATAAATCCATATTTTCATGAATCTTCCCCCACAATATTTCATGATTATTTTCAACAAAATCCCTTTCTTTTAAAATTTCCTAGAATTTTGATAAAAGAAAATGATTTTGAAGAAGAAAGGATATTTTCCTCAAGAATTCATTTCAAGTGTTTCATCAAAACAATTTTCCATCTAAGATGAAATTATTTAGGATGAATATGTTTCAAGTATAATGTCTCTATGATTTACATGGTTTCACTTTTCTTATGATAAAATGATATCCATTTGTTTTATATGGATTATGTTACGATGGGATGACGTTTATGAAACTCATTTTATTCATTGGTTTATGATGAATGATTTATGTTTATATTGTGGCACATGTATGAATGATTTCATTATGAGATGGGTGGGACCTATATCTCCCTCCAATGCATTGGGTAAATATTTATATCTCATGAGATTGACATGGCTGGTACAGCAAGTTAATCTGATTCAGTGATACTAAACATGAACGAGGAGTGAACTCGATTCAGTAAGGGACTTTGTCCACTAACATGGTCTTAGCAGAAATGCCTTGGATACTATGGAAATCATAACATGTGATTAATGGATTCCACAGTTTCATGTTTTATTCCCATTCTATTTCATCATGATTGATGTTCCATTATGATCTATGCCTTTTGTACTGCCATGTTTTATGTCATTGCTCTATATTTTGATGTTTAACAATTATTTTAATGTTTTTAAGTTCAAATGTATATTGTTTGTTTTATTTTCTCCATGCTTACCCTTACTGAGAATTTGAGCTCACCCTTTATATGTTTTCTTTTCCCAAGGATTTAAAGAAAGGTTTTAGGTAATAAAACTAAAGGGGAAGATATTTATGGGAGATGTTGAAGATCTTTCACTATGATTAGAAGATTTTGTTTCAAGTTTCCAAAGACACTAAACTATTACGGTCCTTGAGTGTTGGTTCTTATTATGTATTAATTATTACACAAAAGTAATTTAATGTCCATGTACATCAAGCTTGTATCTCTACACTTATGATATTACCTTTTTGGTATTTCTTGTGATTTTTTCCATTCTGGATTACCGAGAGACCTTTGGGGGTATTGGGGTCCCCTACTGGGTATTGTTATACTCATCCCCTGCACGGGCTCTTCCTGTACATGTTTGTCTATTGCAGACTACATATAATTCAAAGTAGACTTTGGAGGTTTGGGTCTTAGTGGAGCTTGGTTTGATGGGAGAAATTGATATCATCTTCTTTGATTTTATACTTACAGCTACTACCCTCTAGGTAGAGATCCAGGGAAGATGCGATAACTGTTTACTTTCTTTCCAATTTCTAGGGCTTATATTTTGGAACACTATTTTCACTTTACAGTTGTACTTGTGGTTATAATTTACTCTCATGGTTATAGCTTATTTATGTTGGTTGTTTACTTTAGTTTCTCTTTTTGATTGTGTATAGGTATCTAAGTAAATGCCTTCCCTGTTCAAGAAAATCCTTCAAGTGCTAGTCACCAACCCCTGGCCTGTGGAAGGTGAGATTGTGGTAGTGACGTCTGGGCCCCATGGGATGGTTCGTGATAATGTGGTATTAGAGGGCAGTCGGTTCTACCAGAAAAAATAAGTGTCTAATTTTATTGAGTCAATGGTGTATATTTTCTTGAGTTCATTTTTCAGTACATGGAGTATAGTGTCGGTGCGGCGGCCGATGTATCTATACACCAAGACCCTGAATTCTGTTTTCTGACTCGGTACATGAAAACATTGGTTTCTGGTGTTTTGAAAAAAAATTCTTGATCTTTCTTCAGTCATATATTTCTGTATAACTTATTAAACTTGGTGCATATGTTTCTTATAGGATTCCTCCATGTAGACAGCCATTCAGGACTCCTATTAGAGACCGTGACAGTATCCCACCAAGCGATGAAGAATCGATACAGGGACCACTCACAGTGATGGAACCATTAGGTGGTGTACCAGAGGCACCACCTCTCATTGAGCAGCATATGATACCATTGGATCATGTATGTTGGCTGAGTGTGTTTCATGAGTTCCAAAGACAGAGGCCTGTGAGGTTTTGATGCGAGACAGACCCCCAGGCAGTAGAGGACTAGCTTGAGGAAGTTTAACGGATATTTCTATTAGTAGAGACACCGACTGGGCAGATGGTGACCATGGCAGCTGGCCTACTTTAGGGCTCAGCAGGGCGATGGTGGAGTTATACACTCTAGGATCATGAGGAGACGACCCTCACCTGGTCAGACTTTGAGAGCCTTTTAGGGCAGAGTTCATGTCGTGATACTATGCTCTGTGTGTATTTCAGAGTTGTTGCATCTTCATTAGTGCGGTCAGTCCCTGGATCAATACTCGGAGAGATTTACTGACATCTCCTGATACACCAACAACATTGTATGAGACAGTTACATCATGGCCCAGAACTTTGAGCAGGGGCTCCGATTAGAGATTAGAGCTGCGAAAGTTTTTCTCAGCATCTCGACGCAGGATGGGGTGCTAGAGAGATCTTTTATAATGGAGATCTTCCTTGACGAGCAGGTACCAACAATGAGAGCCCCTACCGGACGATAGGTAGCAGAGTCATCTACAACTGGCAGTAGACCGATGACGCCGAAGCCCAAGCGGGCTAGACCTTATAGTGGGCGACCCCGAGACGCAGAGTCAGAGGTGCAAGGCTCAAGAGGCCAAGGGATCCACTATCAAGGAATAATCTAGTTTTACAATACGGGACAGGGTCATAGATCTATTTACATTATGACTCCCCGCATAGATGGTCATCAGATGGTGGCGAGGCCACTGAGGCAACGGGGGCAGTAGGAGCATGAGCGTCAGCTAGGTGGAAGACGAGGCTAGGGAGAAGGATGTACAGAGGGAGGTGGTCGGGGTCCCCAGGCACTACCACCACCACCCCCAGGCGGTCCACCACGAGCTCAGGGAGCAAGTGGATGTGGATAGGCCCAGCTACAGGTAGTAGAGGCTCACGATCCTGACGTCCCTGAGAAGATATGAGGTGCGATCTATATATCCTCTACATTAGAAGAAGTTCTTATCAACATATGTGTTATCCATTCATTCATTTCCATGGACCTAGATCAGGACTCTGAGATTACGAATGAGCTTTTGGATCGAACTTTGCATTTGGATACTCCTACGGGAGGAGATTAAGTGGTCACACACTGATTCGCAGAGTGTGATCTTACTCTCTGAAGAGAGAGTTTCAGATGGGATCTTCTAGTAGCAGCATTTAATCCATACGACGTCATTCTAGTAATAGATTGGCTATCAGTAGTTCAAGCATAGATTGACTGCTTGAGACGTATAGTGTGATGTACGTGCAGAGATGGAGGCCAACTTTCCTTTTTTGGTGAGAAGGAAATATAGCAACATGATATGGACTTTTTCTTAGAAGCGTGCATCTGATTACATATCAGCTAGCTTGCATGACCTTCGACATGGTGGATGATGTGAGTCCAGAGTTCCCAGTGGTGGTGGAAGAGTGTGGGAAAATATTTCCAACAGATGTCTCAGGACTACCACCTCATAGAGACGTAGACTTTTGGATTGACTTGTACCCAATAAAAACATCGATATCTACACCTATATATTGGATGTCCATTGTAGAGCTTCCATGGATTAGCATGCTATTATCGTAGGTTTATACCTGATTTATCCAAAGTAGCAGCACCTATGAATGCCTTTATGAAGAAGTGGAAACCCTTAATATGGCCAGAGACATACCAACATAGTTTTAAACAGCTGAGGTAAAACTTGACCAGTGCTCCCATTCCAAGGTTTCTGGAGGAGGGCACTGACTAAGTGGTTTACTATGATTCATCAGGGACCGGACTCGGTTGCATCCTAATGAATAATGATGAAATTATTACTATGTATCACGATAGAAGAGGCCTAATAAGAAGAATTATGTTACTCACGACTTGGATTTGGTTGCAGTAGTCTTCACACTAAATATGTGGTGACACTACTTGATGGGTTAGCGGTTCATTGTTTACTCAAACCAAAAGAGTCTCATATATATATATTCACATAGAAATATCTGAATCTGAGATAGTGATGTTGGATAGAGTTCCTTTAGGACTATGACATTGAGATAGTATACACTCCTGGGAAGGGGAACACAGTGGCTGATGCACTTAGCTGGAGATCGAGTTCACAACTAATGAAAGGGGATTCATAGAAGTTAGACTCTCTTTAAATATCCTAAGTGGATAGAGATGAGACATCCTACCTTCATTCCATGGTTGTTTCCCCTCCACTCCTTCAGCGAGTCAAGGAGGTGCAACTCTGAGATAGTAGCAGCGAGTCTACACGTGATCAGATATCCTCGGTCCATGCACATGATGAATATTCTAAAGCTAGGGAGCACACTATCCTTTTCATAGAATGTACAGTTGTACCATTGGTGTTACGTGGGGAGTTGTTCAGGGAGTTCCATACATCCCCCTTAGTAGTACATCCAGGCATGATGAAGATGTATCAAGACCTCTAGTATTAGTACTGGTGGATAGGGATGAAGAAAGCTATGGAAGAGTTTGTATCCTAATGCCTCACTTTCCAGCAAGTGAAGGCTGAGCATTAGGTACCAGTAGGCTTGACCCTTCCCCTCGAGATGCCAGATTGGAAGTGGGAAGGGATATTTATGGACTTCGTGATGGGTTTCCCACATACTTATAGAGGGAATGATACAATCTGGGTGATCGTTGACTGACTCTCCATGTTGTCC
Organism: Viscum album; assembly: GCA_963277665.1. NCBI lineage: Eukaryota > Viridiplantae > Streptophyta > Magnoliopsida > Santalales > Viscaceae > Viscum > Viscum album. The sequence goes on along the minus strand of OY728151.1, from coordinate 1,492,813,981 downwards.
CACTTCTTTGTTATTCGAGAGAAGGGTTTGGTGAAGATCTTGGGACGTCTCTACGTTCAGGAGATCATGAAATTTCATGGGGTGACTTTGATGAAAGTATTAGACCAGGATGTATGCTTCACATCCCAGTTGTGGAAAGTATTTCACATGACTTTTGGGACTCAGCTTCGCTTCCGCACATCTTTTCACCTGTAGACATATGGTCAGATTGAGTGGATCATCCAGACCACGGAGGACATGCTTTGTGCATGTGTCCCAGATTTTGATCATAGTTGGGAAGACAACCTACCATTAGCGGAGTGCTCCTACAACAACAGTTATCACCCCACCATTGGTATGACCCCTTTTGAGTCATTGTACAGACGACTATCGAAATCGCCCTTGTGCTAGATGGATCCATGAGAGCTAGCACTCATGGGCCCAGATATGGTACAGGCTACCACTAAGAAGGTGTAGTTCATCTAAGAGTGTATGAAGACTGCATATAGTCGATAGATGTCATATGATGATAGGAAATAGAGACAACTGGAGTTCCAGGTGAGGGACCACATATTATTGTGAGTTTCCCCGTGATGGGGACTACATAGATTTGGTTGTGGCCACAAACTCTCACCGAGGTTTATCCTACCTTTCCTGATAATTTGTAGGTTTGGAAAGGTGGAATACTGCTTGAAACCACCACCGCAGTTGGAGAGGGTGCATGACATCTTCCATGTATCCCAGCTAAGGAGATACATGCATGACCCGTCTCACATCATCGACCATGGTAATCTGGAGATTGAAAATAAGGCGAATTTTACGGAGTACCCGGTAGAGATAGAGGATCGACTAGAGCTGATCCTTCATCGATGTTCGATACCTATGGTTCTTCTTCTGTGGTAGAACATGAATCTCTAGGAGAGCACATGGGAGTGAGAGGCTCTTATGTGTTCCCAATACCCCTCTTTTTTTGTGTATCCTTGTTTGGATTTCGGGGACATAAATCCCCAAGGTGGGGATAATGTAAATCCCTGAAAATTCCATGTAATTTTTTTTCAATTATTTGGGATTTGTAAAAGTCTTATAAAATTGACGGTGTGTGATTCTGAGGTCCGGTGTTCCCAAAATGAATTTTTTAAATTTATCTAAGGTACGTTCATTAAATGAACAGGTGGAGTTTTCTATATTTTTAAACGGTGCTCGATTTAAAAATTTGATGGAACCATTGAATATATAGCACCGAGATTCTCTTAAGGAAAGCTTCTATTCAACTATAGTAGGCCAGGAGAAAGAGTTACATTTAGGAAATTACAGGAAAATAATAATAAAATAACTTGACAGGTTATATTTTTTCTCCAATGGATGAGAGGCGGTGGCGGGACCGGTGACATGTCATGACAATTAATGGATTGACTCTCCTTCGTTTGTATCCTCATCATTGGGGAATTAAAAGGTTCATTCATGAATAATCCTCATTAATTCTCCAGAACGTTACTCACCCTTTCAACCCTCTATTTAAGTGAGGCTAGAGTTGGGGTCGTGACACGGCTTATTCAAGTGAGGATCCTCTAGCGGAGTGATGCGACACCTCCCACCGATGAAGATGGAAGCTCTGGTGGTAGGGATCTGGGACCAATGAAACTCCAACGGATTTTTTACCCAATGAAGAATGATGGAATCTAGTGAAGAATCAACAAGAGGAAAAGACTAGATTCAGTGAGCAATGACGAGCGCCACCGAATCACGAAACGACATCAACGATGAAGGTGGTTCTGTTGATCGTTGTCAGCGGACGTCTCATCCAGTTTTGGGGGTTTACTTTTAGATGTGGTTTAACATCATAGAAATGTGATGAATAAATTGATCCTACTTGTTATAATTCTAACACGAAGGGCGCGGGCCAAATGAACATGGCCCAGACCCTCTGTCACTTCATTTATTGTAGCGTTCTTTGGGGACGATTTTCCCAATTTGACGGCAATGCACGACAGAGGGTCATGCTATGACTGAGGCAGTCTGTGAGGCCCATAGGCATAGACAGAACCAATAACGGACCACCAGATCACGTCTAGTGGCTCGCAGAAAGAACCATTGGCATTACATGCCAGCAGCAGCTGGCAGTTGCCGGAGAAGACCTGCGGGAACCGGCCACGGGCAGTTCCCACAGGCGCCGCTGGTGGCAGCAGTCGTGGCCAGCAGACCACGACAAAAGGGGGCGACGTGGCCCTACATCACGCCAGAAAAAATGGCCCCTCATTTACAGGGACAGCTGGGAGAAGTTGTCTACCTTCTGGCAGACCAGACCATACGCGGGCCATACCCACCCAGCGGGCCGGTCTAGACCTACGGGCCAGCGCAGGTGGGCCGAGCCTCATCCGACAGGCTGGGGCCACCATGGCCTAGGCCCGTGAACTAGTCGGTCCGACACCGATGGGCTAGACCCAGTAAACTGGGGCAACCCTTAACAGGCCAGACCTTGGTAAGGTTATGTGGGCCCCAGGACCAATTGTGTCAGGCCGGTCTGACCAAGTCGGACCGAACCCAGACCCAGTCAACCCTGAATAAAAAAACGCATGTAACTGATGAACCGGGTGTTTGTTTGACACCCCATCAGTGGGGTTGGAACCCCTTTGTGTAATCAGTCCCTTTGGCATATTTCAGCAGGCCTGACCAATCTAGGCCCGACCGAGGTGCGATCACCCGCGTTTCACAGAAGAGGGTGTACCTAACAGACCGGGCGTCTGATCGATGCACCGTCTGTGGAATAAGGACCCTTGTGACAAGAAGGTCTTTTGTAGATACTCTAAGTGAGTTTTCGTGGAGTTTGATGTGTGAGCTGGGTTGGATCAGACTTGAATCCAACCGGGCCCATTTTACAAAAGTGCCCATATCTCACAAACTGGGAGTCTGATCGATGTGTCGTCTATCACATTGGACCCCTATGATGGGGTGGTCCCTTGGGTACTCTTTTTGCGGGACATCGTACCAGTTTAAATATGACAGATGGATTTAATAGTGGTTCTCCCAGAATCAAGCATAATATGACCAGAAATCTAGTGGCTAATTGTGGCATGAAAAAGAAGGGAGACCTATATGAGTCAGCATTAGAAAATTCAGAGTGGGATGATCAATTTTTACGACTAATCATCCCTACCCTTATACCAAAGACCAATACTGTTCAGCACCAGCGACCAATACAGGTCAGTACCAGCGACCAATATGGGTCAGCTCCAGCGACCAATACAAGTCAGCATCAATGAACAACATGGGTCATCACCAGTGTCCAATACGGGTCAGCACCACCGACCAATATGGGTCAGCACCACTGACCAATACAGGTCAGCACCAGCGACCAATACGGGTCAGCATCTAGTGACGAATACAGGTCAGCATATAGTGACCTATTCAGGTCATCAATAGTGTTACTATGGATAGGATGATCAGGCTTTAGGACTTGTCATCCCATTCCAAATAACCTTGAAGTTATACCATTAGAGTGAGCTGTCTCTTTTGAATTGTGCTTCATGATCTAGATCATGCTTGTTATATTACCTTTGTGGTGTTTCTTGTGATTTTTACCTCTATGGATTACTGAGAGACCATCGTGGGTCTTGGGGTCCCCTACTGGGTATTTTTATACTCACCCTCCGCATGGGCACCACCCGTACGTGTGTTTCTGGTGCAGACTATTAATGCTCTGAGGCAGAATTTGGAGGTTCGGGACTTAGTGGAGCTTGGTGTGATGGGATCAATTGAGATCCTCTTCTATGAATTCAGACTTACAGCTACTACCCTCCAGGTAGAGCTCTAGGGAAGATGCAACATCTTTTTACTTTCTTTTCAATTTCTAGGGCTTGAATTCCAACCCACTGTTTTTAGTTTACAGTTGTACTTGGGTTATACGTTACTCTCGTCGTTATACCTTACTTTTTTTGGTTGTTTGCTTCAGTTTCCCTTTTTGAGTGTAATATATCTCTAAGGAAATGCCTTCCCTATTCACGAAATGCCTTTAGGTTCTAGTCACCAACCCCTATCCTATGGAAGGTGGGAATGGGGTAGTCACGTCCAGGCCTCATGGGATGGGTCATGATAGTATGGAGGCCTAGTGTTGGATTCTTCTCCCCTACATGGTAATGGTCTCTATATTTATAGCACCATATCACATCTGATCTTTATGGGGTAAAAGTTACTATCCCAACATCATATTCATAAAATGTTAAATTTCATGAATGCATCCCCATGATATGATATTAAACTGTATCCTTACATTGTGTAACAAAAATATGATTCCCCATGAATATAAAATGTTGAACGACACCCTACCCCTAACTATAAGATGTGACTCCCTTTTCAAGAAGCACAAACCTATAAGCCCCACACTATCCTTCCTCACCATTGGATGTGACACACATTCTAAGTAGCCTCCATGTATAAGTACCACACCTTTCCTTTTGGTCACACCTTCCATGATGTGATCATTCTTACCACATGAGGTTAAACTTCATGGACTGATATCATAACACAAACATAAATTGTGACTTAAAACTATGTACATTTTTATCCCTATTTCATAGTAGGTTACTTTGTACACCTCTTTGGGGTTCAATTCCAACACAACCGGGATACCTCCATGAGGTTCAATCCTAATTCCCTAACACTAGAATTTAATTTTTATGTCTTACACTTATGTGTAATCAGGACCAAATTGAGATCATGTCAAACATGGGGAACTACCTTCACCTGAGAGAATCATTACTTCTACTGGGATTAATGAAAATACAAATTTATAATCACCAGAATATACAAACTAATAAAACATATAATAGTGATGTGATGGGGTCTATTCCATGAGAAAAGGGTTATAATCATTAAATAGTTTCTATGTTTTCTTGTGATTTAACTAACACTTATTTACTAACTAGTTTAGAGATGTTTGTGTTAGACCGACTCAAAAATGAAAGAGGGGGATGAAAGGAAGTTAGTTGATATCAAGGATGGTTTTTCTTAATTTTTATTAACCGTAATATTTCTTGGAGTATCTAGACTAGCCTCTCAACATTGGATAGAACTATCTAAATAAGTTTTATCCTCTTTCAAGGATTCCTAACCAACTTATTTGCATGGGGGATTATCTTAAAATAGAAGGTAAAGTTAAGGTCATATCTCTATCCCCATTTCCCTTTATCACATTGAGTTTCATACCCTAAAAGTCATCGTTATCATAGAGAATTGGGGGAATATGATATTGTTTAATTCATGGGTATATTAATTTAAAATAGTGGTATGAATCCTTTTTATCGAATTCACCCTTCCCATTGATATTTATCCATCTATAGAGAGTCTCTCAACCAACATTATCAAACTATGTATTAAGGAAAATGGATTAGAGAATTAGTTCTAAAATAAATGTGATGTGTAAAAGTAGTGACTCGTGTGCATTATTATTGTGAAAAATACAATAATTTAGAATTAAGATCATGAAATGATAAAATTAAAAAAAATCCTAATTTAATAATCCTAATGGTTGATGAATCTCAGGATCCTCCACTATTACTTTGGATGTCGGGTTGAGATTTAAACTATATTCCAACATTAGTAGTGGAAAACTACTCTTGGAATTTGGAATTTTATGTGGAATGTTCCCTCCCTAGGTCTGGACTCTAGAATACATTTTACAATAGCAATACACTAGATTTATAGTGATAATTTTCACTCTCTAAAAATCTTCCTAGAGATAGTTTCTCTCTCTGATTAAATTTTGAAATATATTCTTTCCACACTATATTTTTCTATTTTTAAATTATTCTTCTCTCTCTAGTTTGAATTAGTCTTCACATATTCTGGAGAGTGGTAGATCATGGGTTGTAATCCTTGAATATATTAAATGGGTTTCAAAAATCTGTGTGGATGACATTTTTAATTGTTTTAGTCTTTTTAATTCTTCCTTGTTTGGCTAGAATCATGCATGGTCTTTATTTAAAAATTATGAGGGGCTAGAATATAACACTTTTGAAAGTCAGACTATATTAGTTATTTAAAATATTTTGTATCTGAATCCTTATATTGTGTGTATCATGGCTGTGGGGAATCCCATGCATTGGTTTTATAGCCCTGGGGAAGCTGGTTCTTCCATGTTCATCATCAGTTCTTCTCTATTTTTCCCTTTAATCCATGGTTCTTCCAAATATTACCCCTCCATAGTGTATTCAAAGGCCTATAATGAAGCTCTTATCATCATTTTTCTCGATGTGTATAGATACGAAGTGGCCAAGGTGCATGCGACCACAACTCACTCTCTATTAAATCCCATCAACAATTCCTATTTCATCACCTAAATGGTGTAGTTCCAATACCATAGCGCAATGCTTCTTTTCAAGATCTAACACCCTAGTACATTATTCCACATAGACATGGATATCATTTAGGGGGTCTCAAATTCAAGTGTTGGTAAGATTATCCATTTTCACCCATGCATGGCAGTTTTTCCTCTGTTTATGCCTTCATAGTGGTTTTTTTAATCTCCAAAGTAGATCCATGGAGATCTATGGCTTTGGAAGTGGCTGCTTTCTTGAACCTAAGCTTCCATGGTGGTAGAAATGATGGTTTATTATGGCATGACTTGGTGGTTTGTAGTGGAGTGTGGGATAATAGAAAAGGGAGTATAGTGGATGAAATGTCTGAGGAATACAAGGTTGAGCACTGTGTGAGATGACATTGTTATGGTATTTATGAACAATACCCTGTGCAGAAACACCTACCACATAAATTTCTTAATTGTTTTTCCTCTTCTTAATAAGTTATCTCATCCCACTAAAGGCTCATATTCCTACTATAGGGATGGTCCCTTCTACAATCACACATAGTTCCAATTTCCTATACCTACATGCATGGATCAATCAGTCTTTGGCCTAACCTAAAAACGTGTGCATGTGCGTGACCCAAGCACCTTTTTTCACCCATATGGGCCATACACACGTATTTCTTGATCAAAGAGCCCTTATATTCCATCTATGATTCTTGAGCTCATGTTTTGAGGTCCTATGTGGTTTGGCCCATATTTTTTTCTAACCCTTCTTCATTTACACCAACAAATTAATAAAAATGTACTAATGAAAATAAACTAATATAAAACAAGTTATTTTTTCTATTTTTATTTCTTCTTCACAAAATGTCATTCCAAATTAAAATTACCCTAAAATGATATTAAATAATTAAAACATGGGTATACACAATTAGAAACAATGATATTAAACAATTAAAATTCAAAAAAAATGAAAAACAATACCTCATCAAATCCCACTCACATAAATAATTTTTTTCCTCAAGTATATACATATCCACTAGGAATTAAAAAAATACAAAATCCTTATACAAATATTTTAAATTAAAAACCAATTAAATAAAATAATAGTCAATGGGGGAACAAAATTATCAAGTGTCATATAATGAAAATTATTACAATTCATCACTTGATACAATGCATTGGTAATTAGTAAGAATAATTTCAGGGCTTCTCATATCTTTTATTCAAGTAATTTAATTGATAATTATATTCATAAAAATCATGAATAATGTCACAACTCTTTTTACTTTTCTTGTAGCTTGAGTTAAAATGATTATGTTAAGTTTTCATCAAACCTTGAGTACATGTACCAAATTTATGAATTTGAAAATGATCTAATTTCTCCACTTAGTAGATAAAAATTTCACTAAAAATAAAGGGTAATTTGAAACATAAATCATATGATTCGAAGGGTTAAGGAAAGAAGAAAATTTATGTATAAAAATTAAGTCCCATATAAGAAGATAATATCTAAGTATTAAGCATGATACTCAATGAAAATTCAATGATGTTATCCTCTTTAAAAAGTAACATCTTCCGCCACACATCCAAAGATCAAGTAAGGACATGATAAAAATAAGAACAATGAATGATTTTCCAATCTAATTTATTCTTTTTAATGTTTTAGTTTTTCAAAAATTGAGCTAGGATAATTCTCACATCCAATACCCAACCCCAAATGATATAGATCATTGGTCATGTGATGGTGATTTTTGACCCACCATAATTAAAACCAATTTGTTCATTCATTTTTTCTTTTTTTTTAGAGTGATAAACAATAAGAATTATGAAATGTTAATTAAAAATATCCCCAAAATCCAATGAAATATCCACAATTTATTCTTCACAGTAAATCATATCCCTTTTTCCATGAAATACTTCTCCCCCACACTTTAACTTTTAACATCATGAAAAACATTAGATTATGGGTAGTAATGGATAAATCTGTCTAAAATGTGGCTATTCCTATCGATGTCCAATCATACTCTCTAAGGAATAAAATGGGTGTTAATTTTAGGTAGGTCTCATGTAAATTAAATAAATAAAATAAAATTCCTCAATCATTTTTCTAGTGAATTTATACAATCATCATTTTAAAAATATCTTAAAAGATACCCAAGTGGCTGACATGTCCCATGTTCTCTCAATATATTAAGAAATATTGGATAATTTGGTTTCAAACCTCTTTGTAATAAGTTAATATAAAATATATAAATCACTCATGACATGTGTAAGAATAATTAACCGGTCAATATGAATTTTTGAATATTGGAGCATGAAAAATGGATGGGAATTTCTGCAACATGTGACTACAAATATGAACATGATTTTTTGATTTCAAAAACCCTATATGTCACTTAAATCATTCAATTTCCCCATTTTATTCATTAAATTCTATCAAGATTAACTTTAAAACATGGAATATTGGGGTTTATAAAAATTCTAAGAATTATTGATCATAAATTAAATAGTAATCTAAGCATGGGAATGAATATTTTCTCATTTAAACTAGAGAAAGATTATGGAAAATTTAATATGGGAGTAAAATTACAGAAATATTAAAGTAAACTCCATTTTCTCATTGAATATATTCTCATATTATTTCTACTACATTTATCATTGTTTATAAGAGCTTAGTAGACCTAAAAATGAAGCAAAAAATAGTTAAAATACATGGCCCATGCAATTAATGTTCTAAAATTATGGGACGAGATCCACTTATTCTTGAGAAGAAATCATAAAATAATAGAGAAAATAAACAAAAACTCAGGTTTTCTCCTACAAATAGATTTTATTATGGTAATTAGGTGGAACCTTACATCTTGTATCATGTAATAGGATTAGGGTATATAGCCAATGGAATTATATATATTGAAACAATACAATAATTTTTTACAATCAAGTGTATATCTTCTACATTTCCTCCTCTTATAAAGCTCTTGTTTTTTATGTTGAGGGACGTACTAGGTAGTGGAAAACCCCAATGTTTAGAGTAGTGGATAATAGGCTGCACAAACCATGTATAATAACTCCTTTCCTTCTTTTGGGGACTACTTATCTTCAAATTATAATGTCAAATTCATAATTTTAGTAGCCACATTTTCTTATTTTTCTTCATTGGGATGTTATTCCATAAAATGTAACATATAATTAAAAATTTCTACAAAACCTTAATGTTTTCCCTCCTTTTGATATTATATTTTAGTAGTGGAGGGTTCTTCCTCTTGTTCTTCTTCATGTTCTTCTTCTTCCTCCTAAATATTTAAATAGGTTCCCTCCATGTAAAAGTTAAAAAATCATATAAAATGACTTACTTTAGATTCAGCCTCGAAATATATTGTACTGTAAAATTGATCATTAAAGTGACCTTTCTCATTGGTTCTATAATATAATTCATCAGTATCAACATAAATTAATACTAGGAGTAAAATCCCATATTTGAACTAAAATTACATACTTTTTAGGGTTGTTTAGATACTTGGGTATAGTCGTGGTTCTCATGATTGAAGTTCCTGTACTTTGTTTTAGATTTTCCTTTTATGATCATCAATGTTATTTGAGAGGATCAAAATCTTTATTGTTATCAGATGTGGTGTTATAGGTTTCTTGATCCTAAAACCAATTCATGTTGGTTCATCCTAAAACTAAAAACCAAAAACACCAAGTGTATATAAGTAATATAAGACAAACAGAACCTAATCTAAAATCAAAAAACAAAAAAATGGGAGATAATAAAAATTTATAACAATCAGATTTTATAAAAACTTATTCTCTATCCAAGGAATTGGTTTTAAAATCTCCCTAGAGTGTTGTTACTTCTCACAGAAAATATCAAAATACAAATTTATAATCCCCTAATTATACTAACTACTAATGTATTGAATAGTGATGAGACAGGGTTGATCCCAAAAGTAAAAGGGTTATAATAATTAAATAGTTTTGATATTTGGTCACAATTTAAATAAAAATAATTTACAAAAATACTTTAGAGGTGTTGGTGTTATCCTTACTCAAAAATGAAAAATGAGGATGAAGGGAAGTGAGTTAATATCGAGGATGGGTTCTCTTAATTTTTATTAATAATGATATTTCTTGGAGTATCTAGCCAATCATCTTAGAAATGTATAGAACTATCTAAATAAATTGTATAATAATGACTGAGTCATAACATAAATAATTATTACATATTTTTAGATTAATATTCATTAAATTATACAAAAACATACATGAGGATTATAATAGTTCAGTGCCTTATGAAACATGGAACACATTCTTATAACATAGTGAAATATCTTCAATATTTCCCAAAAATAACTTCCCTTTTAGTACACCTACTTAAAACCTTTCTTCATAACCTAGGGAAAGGAAACATGAGAATGTGTGAGCTCGAATACTCGGTAAGGATAAATGAAGTAGATAATTAATCATAACATGGGTGTAAGTGTATTACAACATGAACATAACCTTTGAAGATCATACCCTACATATCAAATATCATAATCTTAATTCGGGGAATAATGATGTATGTTCATAGGACATGAATCATAAATTAATAAAAGATAATGATCCCTGATAACATAACATAGGCATAAGATATAGACTATTTTCATATATATATCATCTTATAACATTTTATACATGTATAAATAAAAATAGTTTCACACATTAAGTTAAGGACATGAAATAAATCCCTTCCATAAACTTATGGACATGAAACCAGGTCCAAAAATAACATTGTGAACATCTAATTAGGTCCAAGAATACAATTTTCAATATGAAATAAGTTTAATGCATTGGAATATACACCTCCTGGTATGGAAAAACCACCATCCCTAGTGGAATACATTTCCCCATAGTGGATCAAGTTACACCTTCTTTTTGTAGTGGATAATTTATATTCACTTGTTTCCCATCATTATCTTATTAGATATAAATCTTTACCAAATTAATTGGATTGATATCTTGGTGCACCCATTATTTAAGATAAAATAGGCTCACCTGGTGCTATCAGGGCCACCCCAAGCTAAGTTATAATGGGCTTACCACAAACTATCTAGGACAACACAAGGTATGTTGTAATGGGATTACCCACTTTTATCCAGTCCACCCCATGTTAAGATATAATTGTAATACCCATCACTCTCTAGACCACCCCATCATATTATAAATTTCCATGAAACACAACATGAATAAAGTATAGAGATCTTGTATAACATCATAAAAACTGATAAAAAATTATTATTTCATAATATGATTCGCCCATGGAAAAGAAATGGGTTTCATTTATATATATATTTGAATGTGATTATCCCATATATAATAAATGTTTTTCATAAAAATCACTTCTAAAAATGATTATCTCATGTAAAATAAATGGTTTACATGACAACCTCTATAGAACACGATTAACCCATGGAAGAAAAAGAGTTCCATAAACATCCGACCATAAAAACATAATCTATTCAGATAAATAATAATAATGGTGTCCTTAGATCTTTTCTAGAGTAAAGAAAAAAATATATCAAAGGATTTCATCTTATACAGAGAATGATGTTGAATGATCACATGGATAAGTTCTCAAGGAAAATAAAATTTCTTTGAAAATTATTTTTTTAAGAAATAAGAAATTTTTCAAATAATTTTCCTTGAAAAACACATTTAAAAATTATGAATTAATCTTTAAAAACAATTTTAAAACATTTCTTGAGGAAAATATCATTTCCTATTTAATAAAACACTTTTAAAAACCTAAAACTATTTTTATTGAAAATATATTTGAAAACTTATAAAGAAATATTTGAACCCCATTATAAAAAATATTTAAAATATAAAACATTTTTAAAATACATTTAATTAATATGATCGTAAGAGATCATTTAAAATTGTTTTTTAAAACATTTTTAGAAAACATGGTTTCTAAATAAAGCATATTTCTGACTGAAGATAGAAATAATGTTGGATTTTCTTAAAAACATTTTATTAATAATATTAAGTACCAAAGGGTGGGGAAATGGTATCATTACTTGGATATAAAATTGATACCCATATTTTAATAAAATTCATGATATTTATTGAGATGTGTATCATAATATTCCATCAATGGAAGCATAATCATAAATAATCCCAATAAATGATGAGATTTTTGCAATAAACTCTTACCACTTAGGTAACATAGAATCATAATACCCATGATATGATGAAATTAAAATATCATTAAATATTTATTTTCATGATATAACATATAAAATGGTAATTTTTTACACCTCATAAAATAATATAGGTGCATAACATAACATGTGTCTAAAAGAAGGAAAATTGAGACAAAAATCTCTTACTCATTTCGTACCACTTGAACCATAAACCCCATGAAATAAGTATCATGAAAAGGATATGTAAATGAAAATACTTTTATGTATAATAATAATAAAATAAATTCATGGTCATTATATACACCACATAAAACAAATAGGTGGTGAATATTACATGTGTCTCAAATAAGTAAAAAATGAGACGCAAATCCATTAATACTTGAGTAACACTTGAATCATGAGATCCTTGAAATAATAAAATAAATTTAAACGTTAAATATCATTAAATAAATTAAATTAGTGATAAAACATGTCATAGGACCTTATATACACTACATAAAAGAAATGAGTGGTGAATGTGGCATAAGTCTAGCAGAAATAACACTCAGGCTAGAAATCCCCTTACCTTAAGTCTTGACACTGGTAATACTTGTAAAAAACTCATATATAATAAATATTATTTTATTATAAATATATAATAGAAAAATATTAATATATATAATACTACATATGATTTAATTATGACTTTATATTACCCATTTATTAACAATTTCATGTTAATGGTATGTTTCAGGTAATAACCGTTTAGTTTTTCGTATAAATCTTTGACTTGTTATTTTTGGTTCTCCTACATTGATCATGATTTAATAATTTAAATAATTTAAAAAATAATAGAAATATAATATTATTCATTATAAATTTATTTATTATAATCTGTAAAATTATTAAAATGAAATAAAATACACCATTCATGGAGACGGTAGGTCGTACGTACGCATAGACGTTGTGTCCATTTTCGTTTCATGTTGATTGAAGAAAAGGAAAAATAAAAAATATATATAAATATATATATATATATATATTATCATTAAAATATAATTATTATTTAATATATAGACCATACTTATATTAAACCCATTCGTAATACATTCCTTGTAATTTGTGAACAAATCACATCGTTTTGACGAGGTGGTAGTCCACACGTCCACAAACGATGGTATCATATTCCCAAAAAATGGATATAATGATGTTATGTGTTATATAATAATTATAAAAGTATAAATAAATCATTAATATCACATATATAATATAAAAATAGTTTCCCATCATTATTCCAAACCATTATAGGTGGTAATGGAAGATCAAACGACATCGGTTCACAGGGTTGTAGTCTGTCGTACACAGGAACAACGATTGTGTATAACAATTAATGGAACTGTGTGAAATTTTAAGGAGTAAAAATAACATAATAAAATCTCATTAAATTTAATAACATGTGGTTTTCATATAATCATGATAGAAAATTAATTGAAGGGGTGGAGAATGAAATAAAACAAAAGTTCTTATTAAAGAACATTGCCTCTTCTTCTGGTAACTCCTTTTTGTTTTCCGAAAGGATGTCATTGGTTTTATTTTTTCCAAAATTAAAGATTATAAAATTTTAAGAGGGATGTTGGGATTTTTTTTCATGTTTTTTTTAACAAAAGTGCTTGGGATTTTGCAATAATTGAGGGGGTTGAGTGCCCTTTTATAGTGAAGGGGGGGGGGGTACCATTCTTGTAAATATCAAAAGGTAAAAACTATTGGGTGGTCCCCCTTATATGATGTGCCTCAAATAATGAAAAATGTTTCATAGAGGACGGTATATGGTCTATATGTGGTCATAAAATTGTTTTTGTAAATGTATATAGGTCATGTGGGCCCTTAAGATTAAATTTTATCCACTAAGAATACTATTTTTTAAAATAATAATTGTCATTAATTTTAATTTTTTCACTAATATTTTTTGTAAAAAATATAATTTAGCCTTATTAAAAATTATAAATTTTTATAAATAAAAATATGGAATAATTTTTTATATATTAAAATCACATAATTTTCATGATTTAATTTAAAACTAATCATGTATATGCAACAAGAAATCAGGTTTTTAAAGTAAAAATTTCAAATGCTTAAATTTATTTTATATCTAATTTCAATGTGAAATTTATTAAAAGGGCCTAAATTGGATTTATTTATTGATAATTTAACTAATTATACTTTTAAAACAAATTAAAATAGTGTTTAAATATATAAATAAATTATACCAAAAGTTAGTTTTCAATTAAAATTTAGTACTTTTAACTATTCATTGAGAAAAGAATCTTCTAATAAAAATATAAAATACCCACCATAAGATAATTTTCATTCTCCTATTTCAAAAATGAATTTATGTTTTTCAAATACAATCTTTTTAAGTGTTTAAATTAGTGTTAAAAGAGTGATCCATTAAAATGAGGTAAAATTACCTTTTATAAAATACATCTCTTTATACATAAAATTTGATTTACTCTTATCTCTTTTCTAAAAAACACATAATGATAATTTTAAATGGTTTATTGAACATAATATATATATTTAATTGAAATAATTAATCAATTTTTTTAATTTTATTAGATAAAATGCTTTTGTACAAAGAAAAAAATTTAGAAAAGGAATTTCATTATTTTCCAATAGTTATTACTATAATTTCTAATTAATTGGTAAGACAATAATTATTTGTGAAAATAATATTTTCAAATTTTAGTTAATACTATTCATATCCTCTATTACAATAGCTAGGGTAAAACTATCATAATATTTTTAATAGTATTTTATAATTTGGTAAAACTCGATATTGTGTATAACACAAGGTATCGAAGGAACTCGCCATTGGGTGTAACATAAGAAAAACATAGTGGTTCATGTATCATAGGATAATATAAATTTTGTGTGTAGAGAAATATAAACATGGTGTTGTGTATAAATAAAACATAACTTTTTGTAGCATGAAACATAATCCATCAGTGAAATATAATTTATTTAAAAAATAATAATAATTCATAAAACTGTGGGGTGTTACATTCTACACCATTTAAAATGAATTTCTCCCTCAAAATTATGTTGGGTAATAAAATGTTTAATACTTGAGATTTCCTTTCATATAAACCTACACAGTGAAAATTAATACTAAAACATTCTTCAAAAAGGGAAATTTGGAAACATAACGGTTACCCAAAGTAACACATTACTAGGTTTTCCACATTGGATAAAATAGGTGGGAAGTGAAAACATAGACATGAAAGAGAAAAATAACACACAAATACTAATGGATAGTTATATAAAACATGGTAAGGATATTTTTAATGATCACAAATCCATAAACCAAAGTGTCTTGGAAGAGGTAATTGATATCATCAAAAATGAAGACAACATGAAAATATTTTATTTCAAGACCCTTTTACTAAAATTAATGAAAATTTCACCAGAAGATATATTTAATTGATTTAATTCCCTTTTATATGAATAATATCACCGTTTGGTTATTCCTTGATAAATTTCCATTTCATATATTACTCAAATAAAATAAGGTTAATTTTTCATTCTTAAATCATTAACATATCATGACATCCATAAATGATGATAGGTCATTTCATCTTCCTTTATTAATCCTCATAGAAAAATGGTCATAATAGGTTATCCAATATTCATAAATCTACATATGTATAGATAATACATTAATATCCAAAACTGCATCTAAATTTTAACATAAAACATTCCTGTAATGGTTAACCTTATAACCCTTCCAAAAGAAGAAAATATAAAACTTTAGAAAGAAGGTCACTAGATTTCTCAAAATCAACATAACATTGATCCCCCATATATCATAAATTATATTCTGGTTTCCACATACCAAACATGTGAATAAAATCATCATTTATTCTCTAGAAACATGGTAATGGCCAAAATTACCATAATTCTGTATTGAAAATATACACGCTTCTCCATTCCTTATATAGAAAACAGATTATTGGATAAATTCCTTAAATCCAAAATTTATCTAAACATCATCAATGATAATATAAACCACTTTTAAAAAAATTATTTTATCATTTTTCAGGTCATAAATACAATTCAATTTACTTTATCCATATCAACCAACTCTTTATCCAAGTTAAGCACAAATTTCTCAACATCAGAAACACGTTAAGGGTTACCTTATCATGATTGAAATATCACCTTTCCATTAAGTATCTTTTCTATTTCATTAGTAGAATTCAATATATTTTTTAAAATCCTTAATGAAATACATATACATCCTAAATCATATAACATATTTTTTGAATTTCAATTCATATACACTTTAATAATCCCACTTAGGATTCATAATATTATTCCTTAATAACCCTTTACAAAAAATATGAAATATGAATAATGTATTAAACTTAATAAAAATAAATTTAATCAATCATATAAATGATAATATTATAAAAAAACATATCTTTAATATATTTTTCATGGTATCTTCATCAGCAGCAGCAAGACAATTACCCTTTAAACCATGATAATTTCCTTCATGAGATTTCCCCTTAAAACATTTATTTGAATAATTCCCATACTTTACACATTTAAATAATTAAACAATTAATGATACCTTAGGGAGTCTATTATCCTCATTCATTTCATTAACTAAACATTAAATTTTCCATTTACAGTTACTTTCTTTATGTCCTTATGTTCTACATTCAATACATATTGTTGTTCCTCTAAGACATCCCCTTGGGTGTTTCTTCCCACATTCATAACACAAAGAAAACTGAATCTTATTTCATTTATAGTCTCCATTACTAGAATTATTATATAACCCATTTGTTCTCTTATTTAGCCAATATGGGGGTTTATTAAGGTACAAATTGTTAATCATGTTCAGTGAAAACTTATTAGGCATGATCACAACATCCTTCAATCCATTGACCATCCCATTATACTGCTCATCATCAAAAAAAATTAATTGAACATTAACCCAGTTCCATATGTTTCCCATCATTGACATAAAACTAGAAATAATAGTTTGAGAAAGACTTATCATATAAGAAACCCACAATATCATTAAAAATTACTCATAGGATGTTGAAATCATGACACCTTCTTTTAAATATATGAAACCTTAGGATTATCCTAGATCATCCATGATCATCATCTATTTAAATCCTTCCTGATGACTCATAAAGTGTTTTTGAATTTACAAACCATGCCCCCAAGGAGTGTCAAACTATGTGTGCTGTAAGGAATATTTTCACGCTCCAGTTCTCTATCGAGTCTAGCACAATAGGGTGTTTTCATGGTTGTTACCCCTATGTGCATCTATGTCAGAGACACATATACTTGTAGTATCCATAAAGTTATATATTTATTAGAAAACAGTCACTCTATACTTTAAAAAAAATTAGGCCATCTTCCCTTACTTTAGCTCTTCCTTAGACTTATTCTTAGAGAAATATCCTTAGAAACATACATAGCGATCTCACTAAAGTTTTCTCATCTGAGTTTCCAATGGTTGACTGAATATTTCCTTTTATACCAACTATAACAACCTAGGATTAACATTCATGGATATTAAATAGTTTTATATGAAAATTCATTTCATTACACAAACACATGCCTGAGGGTTGTAATAGTCTAGCACCTTCGGAAACATGGAACATATCCTTCGAACATGGTGAAAGGTCATCAATGTTTCACACAAATATATTCCCATTTATTACTCCTACATAAAACCTTTATTCCCAAATTTGGGAAGGGAAACATAATAAATGGTGACATTAGATTCTCAGTAAGGTTAAATAAATGAAATACATAAGCATAACATGCGTATAAGGGTATGAGAACACGAACATATCATTTGAAGATCATACCCTACATATCAAAGATCATAATCTTAAGTTATTGAATAAATATTGGAAGTTCATAAGACATGAATCATAATGAAATCATGGAAAATAATCCCTGAGAGAATGAAATAGTTATAATAAATAGCCTTATAGCATACCCTTCAGCTTATACCATTGCAAACATGTATAAATAAAAACATTTCCACTAATTAACTTAATGAAATAAAATCAATCCCTCACATAAACATGTTTACATGCAACTAGTCTCATGCATAACATTGTGAACATGTAATAAGGTTCACACATAATAATGTGTACATGAAATCAGGTTTTCTCATAGGTAGCTACACCTCCTAGATGGGACTCACCACTATCCCCAGTGGTATCTATTTCTTCATGGTGGGACAGGTTACACTTTCTTCCCATAGTGGATAAAGCTCATAAACTTGTTCTACATTATTATATCATTAGATATATGTATTTACCCAATTCCTTGGAGTGTTATCTAGTAACACCCATCATTTAATATATAATAGGCATACATGACATTATTTGTTCTACCACATGTTAAGATGTAATGGGCTTACCCGATTCTATCTAGGCCACTCCATGTTAAGTTTTAATAGGATTAACCATTATTATCTAGTCCACACCATGTTAATATGTAATGATATTACCCGTTTCTATCTAGGACACCCCATCATATAAGAAGTTTCCTTGAACTAGAATAATAATAAAGTACACAGAGCATGAATATCATCATAAAACTCCTAAAAAATTATTCTTTCATAACATAATTAACCCATATAAAATAAATTGGGTTAAATTTAATATATATTAATCATGATTACTCCATGGAAAAGAATGATTTTCATAATAATATCTTTGAAACATTATTAGCCGGTGGAAAAGAAATGACTTTGATAACAATCTCTTCAGAACATGATTGAATGGTGGAAAAGAAACAGGTTCCATAAACACCATTCCATAAAAATATAAAATATTTAGTGAAATAATAATAATTTTACTCCTGGATCATATCCCTATCAAATCAGAAAATATTTCAAATCATTTCATCTTTCATGGAGAAGGGTTTTAAAAGATAACTTGGATAAATTAGCAAGAAAATAACATTTATTTTAAAATCAAAATTTAAGACATAAAAATTCTTCCAAATCCTTTTCATTTAAATCCACATTGATAAATTATGAATTAATCTTTAAATATCACTTAAAACAATTCTTGATGAAAATATCATTTCCTCATTTAAAAAACGTTTTTCAAAACATAAAACATTTTGATAACCATTATCTTTGAAAATAAATTTGAAAACATATAAATGAAGATTTGAAAATAATTATAAACACTTATTAAAACATAAAACAATTTTAAACCCATTTTACTTAAAAATTATTTTTATATATATTTTAAAAACATTTTTGAAAACATTTTAGGAAAACATGGTTTTTGAATAAAATAGATTTCCGCCCAATGAGAGAAAAAAAGTCAAATTTTCTTAAAAACATATTCTTAATTATCTTAATTAAGAAAGAAAAAAATAACATTACTTGGATATATCATTAATAACCAAGTTATAATAAAATTTATTATATTTTTTGGGATTTTAATCATAATATTTCATCAATGTAATCATAATTATAAACAATCTAGATAAAATGATGAGATTGTAGTAATAAACTCTTACCACTTTGGTAACATGGAATTATTATCCCAATGAGATGATAAAATTAAAATATCATGAAAATAATTAAATTCATGATATAACATGTCCAAGAGGAATTATATAAACACAATAAAATAATATAGGTTCATAACATAACACGTGTCTCAAAGAAGGAAAATTGAGATAAAAATCTGTTACCGATTTAGTAACTCTTGAGATGTACACCCCATGAATGATATATCCTAAAATGGATATGTAAATACCAATAATTTTATGCTTAAGAATCATAAAATATATTCATGGGTTTTATATACATAACATAAAATAAATAGGTGGTGAATATGACATGTGTCTCACAGAAGTAAAAAGTGAGATAAAATTCCCTTACTACTTGAGTAACTCTTGAATCGTGAGATATGTGAAAGAATGAAATCAATTGAAACTTTTTAAATAATTAAATAAAAGAAATTTGTGATATAAAATTTCATAGGAGAGTATATACACCACAAAAAAACGAGTGGTGGATATGGAGTAAGTCTCTTGGAAATAAAATTGAGACAAGAAATCCCTTTACCATAAATCTTGAATCTCATCATAATTCTTCAAAAATATAATAGAATAAATTTTATTTTATTATAAATATATCAAATAACCATATTCATATATAAAATACCACATAATATTTTATTATTAATTTGTATTAACTATTTATTAATAATTCCATGTTAATGTTATGCTTAGGTTAATAACCACTTAGTTTTTGGTTTATGTTTTGATTTGATATTTTTTGTTTTAATAATTTGATCAAGATTCCCTCATTTAAAAAATTTAAATGATGAAATAAATCTATTATATATTTATTATATATTTATTTCTAATAATCTATAAAATATATAAATATTAATTGAAATACACCATTCATGGAGACGGTCGATCGTACGTACGCATGAATGATGTTTCCATTTTTTTATCATTTTAAATATAAGAAAAGTAAATGATATATATATATATATTACCATTCTGATATAATTAATATTTCATATATATGATATATTTATTTTAAACCCATATTTAATATATTCCCTTTAAAGTGTGAATGAATCACCTCGCTTTGAGAAGACGGTAGTCCATAATTCCACAAATGATGTTATCGTATTCCAAAAAAATGGAAAAAATGAAGGTATATGTTATATAATAATTAAAGACACATAAATACATCATAAATATCTTACATATCATATAAAAAATATTATTTTGTTCATTATTCCCAACCTTGAGAGGTGGAGATGGAATAAAGAATGACTTCAGTTCGTGAAGCGGTCATCCACCATAAGAAATACAATAATTAATGACACATAAATACATCATAAATATCTTATATATCAAATAAAAAATAGTATTTCATTCATTATTCCCAACCTTGTTCATGCATGGTTATTCAAAATATGACCACTTCATCACGAAATTATAGGCCTAACGTGAAAATTATTTCTATATTTTTTTGATGTGCATGGATATAAAATGCACAAGGTTACCGTGGTCATAGATAACTCTACATGAATCCCCCCCACCATTAAATATTTCATCCCTACAAAAACACTGTGCCAACACTAGTTTATAGTGATTTTTCTTCGAACCAGATGCCCTAGGACACTATGCCACATAGTGTAGAGGGTCTCAAATGGTAGTGGGGGTGAGCTTATCATTTTTCAGCCATGAATGGTGGTTCTTCCTCTGTTTAGGTCTTCATGGTTGTAGTTTCAATCTCCAAAGGTGGTCTGTAGTGATCCCTATCTTTGGAATTGGATATATTCTCAAACATGTGATTTTCAAATGGTAGAAATAGTGGTTTCTAGTGGATATACTTGTTGATTTGTGGTAGACTATTGAACAACAGCCACAAAAGTAGAGCAATGAAATGTTTGATAATGACAATGAGAAGCACAAGGAAATATGATGTCATTACAATTAGTATGAATAGTATTGAGTGCAGATACCCATCCCACATCATTTTATCAGTTGTTTTCCCTCTTCATAATAATTTTGAGTGTCCCACCAATGGATCAGATTCCGACTGTCGGTACAGGATCTCGCTACACTCACTAAAAAATTCAAAACAATATGTACTGATATGCATGGGCCTTTCAGGCTTTGGAACAACCTATGTGTGCATGCTTTTGTGTGACTCATCCAACTTTTTCAACCCATACGATGATTCCACATGTATTTCTTCTTTTTTGGCCTATAGAGGCTAGCTAAGAGGCTTGTGGACATCAATCAAGGGCCTTTGCAGTATATCTTATATTTTTTTCTAACCATTCATCCTTTTCAACAGTAAATTTATAAAAATATACTACTGAAAATAAAACAATGTAAAAGAAAGTATTTTTATTTAATTTTCTTAAAATTTTATTGTAAATTAAAACTATAGAAAAATGATATTAAATAATTAAAACATTAGTATACATAATTACATTGAACAGTTATAATTTTGAATTGTATTCAAAATAATATATCATCAGGTACACTCAACATCACCTACCTACCCCCACAAGACATTAAGCTTGTGAAATAACTATCCCTAAAAGACATTAAACTTATGACCTTCCTATCCCCAAAATATGTTAAACATGTGACCTGCTTGCCCCCCTAAGATGTTAATCCTTTGACTTACATATTCCCACAAGACATTATATATGTTACCTACCTATCCACCCATGTCATCAAATTTTTGAATTACAGTTTCCCACAAGATGTTAAACATGTGACCTACCTATACACACAATATGTTAAACCTATGACCTAACTATACCCACAATACCTTAAACTGTTATATGATTATGAATCTTTATCCCATGCAATAAAAATGGGAATCCCATGGTAAAAGCTATAAAAAAGCTTACACCCCTAGTGTTGACCACCCCACAGACATCACAATATGTATTGGGTTTCACACCTAAGATTCCACGCACATGAGATTCCCTCTACTTCAAATGAGGATGACTTTATTGGTTCCCAACACAGTTAATATAAAATATTCTTAGACATACCCAATGTTACCATCCACTATGACTAGAGGATGTTGGATTATTGAGATATAAGTAGTGTAATTAACTAGAATACAACTCAGGATGGTACTGATAATGAGTTTCAAGAACATAAATAAAATACTATACAGAGAGATGGACTAGGAAATTATATCCAAGGAGGAATCCCTGGAAGGAGGAACCAGCATCCCATCATCCCATTTCAACCAAGGATACAACATCACCAACCCTAGTGATGGAGGTCAATAGCATTTAGAAAGTGTGAATATAAGGAAAGAAGAGTGCGAGGAATGGCCCCAACTAAAAGAATTAAAAAATAGGGTCCTAGATTGATAAAATTTATAAAAATATTATGTTAGAATATGATTTCTCTAGATATACACCAAATGGGTTCATTGAAGGTGGGGAGTGTGTCATCCTCTTCTAGGAGAAGATAGTGGCACGTGAATTTATGCATGAGGGTGCCTTGAGAAAGTTACATAAGTCCCCTTTAGTGGTACATCCTAGCATGATGAAGAGGTATTATGATCTAAAGTATCAATTATAGCGGACAGGAATAAAGTGGAGTATTTATGAGTTTATATCTTAGTGACTCACCTATAAATAGGTAAAGGATTAAAACTAGCTTCCTATAAATTTTATCTAACACCTTGAGGTTCCTATATAAAATTCAGGTTGTATTTTGATGAATTTATTGACAATAATTATTCAATCAGTGAAGTTTCATGAAAATTTCTGGCTGATCATTAACCAAATGACCAAGTCATCTAATTTCTTTCCCATTCGAGAGAATATTTCAGTTTATAGCTTAATATTCTTGTACATAAATTACATTATAATATTTTAAAGAATAAACTTAATGATTGATCCTAAAAAATAATTTTTATTTACATCCCAATTGTAGAAGAGTTTGTAGGAGTTTTATGGGACCTAGATGTGTTTGATTATAGAATTATTTTGGGATGCCAGACCTCTACACGAATCATGATTTCTAGAACATTAAAATTCCAAACTTCTAGAAGTTACCACCAGAGGATCTATAAAATTGAAACTAAACCGCTAGAACTTCTATTAACAAAAGGAACTCCCAAAACATGATATAATTAAACAAATAAATAAGTTACCCTCACCATAAATTTCAACACCAATTAATCCTTCCACACAGTCCCTAAAAATCTAAAATCACACAAGGTTCTAGAAAAGGAAACATAGAGAAATTGACCCAAATTATTTACAGGGTTTTGACCTTAATTCATCGATATATGGGGGGACCTTTTTTATATCTTTTCATTGTAATTGATAGTTACAAGGTTTAAAAACTAGATCATTAGTAATTATTTATATTAGTTCAACCTTATAATTTTAGTCACTATAAAACATGTACAAGCGTTCCCACCCGAAAATTATAGTGGGGCCTATCTAGTGATCTATTTAGAAACCAATTTTGAGATTTTTAGGGAAGGGAACCCACCATTGAACATAGTGACTAATGATTCCCTTTATCAATCTTCATCCATGAATACCAAATTCCAGTAACCATCAAATAGACCATGACACTTCACACTCCACTACTAGAATATGATACCTTCTGATAAAACTGCTCCATTGAAGAGTTTGATTGATTATGAACTGATCATAATGGATAAGATATATTCTAGTTTCTATCATTCTAATTATATAACCAGAACATGAAAACGGATTCACTTCCCACATGATTCTTATTTCAAGGATTTCATTGAAACTCTCTAAAACATTTTCAAACATCTAATTTTAGGACATCCATAGAACATAATATCCCTACAATTTTCTTTTCACCCAATTGATATTTTAGGAAAATGGGTTTCATATTTTCATGAAACATAGGTGTTGACGCTCCTTTCGTCACAGAATCTAAAGATCGAGAAAGGGAATATCTGAGCTCAAAGTGATTCATCCTTTGAAGAAAACATCAAAAATCGACAAAGGCAGGAAGAAATGATCAACAGAAACTACACCGCGCAAGTTATATCACTGTCGCGCAAGTACACTTGCGCGACACTCTTGGTCACGCAAGTGACTTGCGCGACCTAAGTGATAACCGCCCGGTAACCGCCCGGGGTCTTCTCCTGCCTATAAATAGACCCTGTGGGCCCCCCATTCAGGAGGATCTTTTTCCAGAAACTCGGATTGAAGCTCCCAATGCCCAAGTCTCTTCTCAAAGCTTCTGTAACACTTCTAAGTTAATTTCTTACCTAGAACGGAAGATCTAAAGAGAGGGAGGAAGGCCTAAGTGTTGAAACTCATCAACACTTGTGCGCCTGAATGGCCAGCCCTTAAGGGAACTGGTCACACTTGCACGCCGCCTTATTCCTTCAAAATAATTTGCGCGTCCCTTATCTGGAAGAACCTCAAGAGGATTATAAAGGGTTTAAAAAAGAGTCGCTCAAGTATTTCAATGCTGGTTGAAAATCGCGCAAGTACACAATGTGTCGCGCAGGTATACCTGCGCGACCAATACTTATGCACCCATGCAAGACTTGCACGCCTTTCAAGACTTGTGCTCCCCTACCATTTTGGGTGCCCATCTTGCCCATTTTACCCCTCTTAAGCCATTTCACCTTTCCTATTCAAGATTCAGTCTTCAAGATACTCTTCAAAGCCATTTATGGCATGATTTCTTGATTTGACTTCCTTATCTGAAAGGAATTCGGTGGAATATCTCTCAAAACCTAGTGATTTATACATATTTATGTCACCAATGATTGAGAGTTCATTCATTCAACCTCATCCTTTAAGATGAGAGAATCCTTAACCTGGGTCTCCTTTTCAGGAACAATCCCCAGTTATAAGTCCTTTAATCTGGGCATCCTCCTCAGGAGTAAGCCCCAAACCATAATTCCTTAACTTGGGCATCCTCTTCAGGAGTAAGCCCCAATCTCAAATACCAGGCATCCTCTTCAGGAGTAAGCCCCAATCTAAAATACTGGGCATCCTTCTCAGGAGTAAGCCCCAAACCTTAATCCCTAACCTGGGTCTCTTTTTCAGGAATAAGACTCAGTCATAATCTTGGGCTTCCTTTTCAGGAGTAAGCCCCAAGTCCCCTAACCTGGGTCTCCTTTTCAGGAATAAGTCCCAGTCATAATTTTGGGCATCCTTCTTAGGAGTAAAACCCAATCATAAGTCCCCTCCTAATTTGGGCATCCTCCTTAGGAGTAAGCCCTAAGATTAGAGTATTCAAATCTCCATAAAGCACATATACCTTTATGGACCCTGTTCCTGGATTTTCTCCCTAAAATTAAATCCTAAACCTTCATCTATTTGGGCAGTCATACATACATAAGCCCCAAACAATTTCTTATGATTGCATCTTTCATGGCACAATTGTCTAATTTTTACCAATACCTCTTGTTTCTCACATCGAGCATGTCTCACGTGAGCTTAGAGTGTAAAAGTAATTATGACATTCTTCTTTGATCCATGAATCATAAACATCATACTCCATTACTCGAACTACGTGGGTTCTGATTCCTTTTCCAAAACAAAGGATACGTATGTAGCCCATTTATGGGTTTGATCCCAACTTTGAAATAATCCCAACCCTTCTGAATGACGATAAACATCAAGTGCCCCACTGAGTGGCTTTAAAACCAGCCTGGTCGTCATAATGACCAAGAGACTTTTATATAAATGTTTTGAAGGATACCATTGACCAAGAATCTCTAAACAGATATAGATGATTCTCTATTGATGAAGAAACTCGAATACATATAAACGAATCTCTAAATTTCTTGCATATTTAATCATTGATTGTTAAAACTAAAGGAAAGCACATTTTATACTTGGTAATGTAATAAGGATTCACAAACATAACTTAAATCTATAAAGAGAGTCCCGGAGTAGACAATAATTCCCCTAAAAAAGGTGTGATGAGTCCGACCTCCCATCCTCTCGACTAATGCAAATTCTTAAGCCTCATCAGCCCACAAGCAAATGAGAACCTACCTTTGGAAAGTAGGTCCAAACGGATGTGGAATCATTGGATGTTTCCGGTTCTACGAATAAACCCGTTAGAAACCGATCGGAACGTTTGAATCTCCCATCCAGGAGGTCATCCCCGGATTCCGTGCGAAACAAAAAATGGTGAACCCGACGTGAATCCTTAACCAAGTTAAAGTGATGTTCTTCTAATTTGTTAGGCCCCTTGGGCCAACAAATCAATCATTTACATGTGCTCATCCAAAAGATGCAGTGGCCGGATTCATCTTGATTTTGTCTGTTATATGGAATATGCACTCTTTTCTCAAGATCTTCTGCAAAATGGCTTTCCTTAAATTCACCCCTGTGAATACTGCTGCTGTGAACACCTCTACTGTGAGGTCTGCTGCTGTGAAAACCAATGCTGCTACTCCTGCTGGAACGTCGTCCGCTCTGAGGATGACATCACCAACTCAGCATCTTCAACGATGGGTTTCTAATGCACTGGTTAAGGAGTACTGTCGCAACGGTACTATCCCAACTCTGGAGGACGCTCGTCAAGCCCTCCAAGTTAACAACTCTACCTGGTCGTCCGGACAACGGCGGCCAGCGATCAAGAAGCAGGCGGTGCTGACTACCGTCTCTAACCATTTCGGGTCGTTATCCCAGGAACGCAATTTCCATTCACTCCCTTACTCTGAGGAAGTGAATGAGCAGGTCCCGCAGGACCTTAATTCAAAAAGACAGGAGTCCTTCTCAAGGGCTCCCATCAACAATCGCTGCCAGACTCGTGCGGTAGTGCGCCCTCAACATGATGAGGGTACCGACTCCAGGCATTCAGCTTAGGTTCCTCGAACCCGAGCAGGCAAGATGAACCGCCAGAGACGGAATCCGGTTAACAATAGGCAGGTTGTCATCCCTGCCATCTACGGAGAAGTCCACCAACCTAACTTGGTGGAAAACAACGAGCAGGCATACACACCTGTCCATTTTAATTCCGCTGTCCAGCAGACTCGTCTGGCAGCATCACGCCAATCCCGCCAGGCAATTCCGGCAGAGTACCATAGGCAGGAACATACACCTGCTTATGCATCATCAGTTAGTCATCAGGCTCGCCTGACTACATATGATGAAGTCCACCAACCTAACTTGGTGGACAACAACGAGAAGGCATACACACCTGTCCGTTTTAATTCCGCTGTCCAGCAGACTCGTCTGGCAGCATCATGCCAATCCCGCCAGGCAATTCTGGCGGAGTACCATAGGCAGGAACATACACCTGCTTATGCATCATCAGTTAGTCAGCAGGATCGCCTGACTACATATGATGAAGTCCACCAACCTAACTTGGTGGAGAACAACGAGCAGGCATACACACCTGTCCGTTTTAATTCCGCTGTCCAGCAGACTCGTCTGGCAGCATCATGCCAGTCCCGCCAGGCAATTCCGGCGGAGTACCATAGGCAGGAACATGCACCTGCTTATACATCACCAGTTAGTCAGCAGGCTCGTCTGACTACATATGATGGATCTCGTCAACCGCGTTTGGCGAAGTGTAATCAGCAGGCACATACACCTGCTAATACTAATCAAGCCTACCAACAGTCTTGCTTGGTAGCGCACGGAGAAGTTAGTCGGAAAGCCCTGACGACAAACAGGAGGCAGACTCAACTCTCTGTCTCCACACTTGAGTACTGTCAGGATTCACTGACAAGAAAAGGAGGACAGGAGCAGGCACATACACCTACTCCAAGCCCGGAATGGACGTATATCCCTGTTCTGGCGGCTGAAGTCACCAAACATATTTTGTCAATGGTGAAAGAGCAGAAGCAAATTCCTGCTCATATTCTGGATGCTTGCCAGGATATCATAACAGCTTCAGCATCATCTCAGGGACAGACACATAAATCTATCCCTATCAATGGAGTGACACATCAACGATTCACTCCGGAACAGAAACACACATCTGTTCCAGTCCAAGAGGGTTATGGGGCATACTCCCCCAAATCATATGGACAACCAAGTCAGGCACCTACACCTGATTTGAGTGGAGATCGTCAGCCTAACCTGACCATCTTTCCTGATCAGGCACATACACCTGCTCAGAGTAACCACTTTCGTCAACAAGTGGTTTCTAAAGTGAGTAAGAAGGCATCTAAGAAAAAGATCCGCCCAGCACAGTCAGGAGATCAAAGGTCAGTCTGCAACAAGGCCTTGCTCGATGCTGGAGTTCTTGAAGCCCTCAGACATTTATCTGTCGAATTCAAGATTCTACTCCCTCAGTTCCCAATAACGGGAACATTAATTTTGAAGGTCTTCAACAGACACTTCCTCATGAAGGCTTGCTTCATGAAATTTCGGTCAATCTTGAAGTTTCTTCTTCAGATGAGAGCCACAGGAATCCTATGTGTGGTCAGAAGACCAAGGAGCAAGAGATTTCATCTTTTGCTGTAACCCATCATGACGGTCCTCCTCATGGTGATGAACTTCGCTGCGAAAGTCCTCTCCGCAGTAGTGATTCACGTTGTCTCGAAAATTATTCAGAAGGAAATGTAGTGCCGATAAAGCCCTCTTATCTTGAGGCACTTGCAAACGTGAATCCAGTCATGTCTGATGCTTTACTATCAGCAGGTGAAATACTTTCTCAATCAGAAGATAGCCCAGGGTGTAGGTCATTCTCCGAACCACCCCTAAGTCATGCATCTTCTAGTTTGATTAATGATCTCTCTACCAGTCTTGTTGAATCTGATGAAGCAACAAGGAAACACCAACTCTAGTCAAAACAGGTAGAAGAATCTGCATTTAATGATAAAGAGGAAATGCTGAACATGAGGAAAAAACTGGAAAAAGGTGAAGTACCAGTCATGTTTTGGCCTTTGGATGACTCCCAGTACAACATTCCAAAGATGTTAACGGATGATGGAATCCATGATATTCGTCTCAACATATGGAAGACTCTTTGTCAATTGAAGAAGAAGGTATTATCTTATGATGAATATGAAAATCATATTAAGATAATAGAAGGGTTACAACGCGAGATTGATTTGGCATCTCTATCAGTCTCTCGGTATCCGAAGGCTGAAAAGAAACAGAGAACCCTTCAACGTTCATGCCTTGGCGCACTAAGAAAATTGCGTCAGTTAATTGCCAATGCTCCATCTGATGTTCATATCAGAGGATGGGGTGTTCACGGAGCACTACATTTCACAGTGCTTTCCAGTCAGCAAAGCCCGCCGAAAATGGTCTCATGCAATGTTATTGCCCATGGTCGGCCACAGTCAATGGGCTTTGTTCATAATCAAAATCTTTCTCAAGAATAGGCTTCAACTAGTTCCTCTCAAAATCAAGTATATACAGAACAAGTTGTTGAATTGCTCCTACATCAAGCAGGCGAGAATATTGCGCAAGCCTCTCGTCTGGAGCAAACACGTCATCAAATAACAGAAGTTTCGGAAATCATCCAACGATTTGTTGAACCAGGTGATAAAAGTGGATACAGTTTAATGCATCCAGCTAATTTACGAACTAAGATTCGCAAGATCAAGAGAGATTTTAAGAAAATCTCAGACATAACATGTTAAGAGACACCCCAGCTTGTCGGACTGGGGACTTCTCTAACCCAACCCTCAGAGTCAACAAATGGGATTCGAGGAGTTGAGCGGAAGCAGCAGGAACATCCCCAGTCCACCGGACTGGGGACTTTTTCAAATCCTCAATCCCTCCCTCAGAGAAAGTCAGTATTCTCTCGATTAGGGAATATGCCTCAAGAGGAACGAAGAGACAAGCTATCAAGAGATTCTCTCCAAGTGACGGTTCTCCAAGAAGTTCCTGAGGGATCAAGTCAACGGAATTCCATGTCTCATCATGAACATGGAAGAAGAAAATATCACAGAAATGCTGATAGAAAGGATTCCATGCAATATGCATCCATTAATGTCATCAATGCCGTTGCTGCTGATTCACCAGATGAGGCTCAATCAGAGGGATCAGACAAAGAGGTTCCTTCTCAAGAAGTTGCGCACACAGACCTAAATGAAGAAGGTGTGCGCACACGTAATCAAAGGCTTACCCAAAATCTGGGTATTCTTTCAAGTAACTCACTTCCCCCTCTCCGAAAAGGATCCAATAAGGGGAAAGGAAAGAATCAAGTTACTTATCATCCTTCCTATGAAGGAGGTCAATCGCTCTCATTAGAGAAAAGGTTTGCACAACAGGAGGAAGAAATGAAAGAATTAAGAAAGTTGAATGCAGAACTACTTCAGAGTAGTCTTCTTCTTAAGAATGCTGAAGTCTGACAGCCAAAGGAATTTGTTGTAACTACTGATATGGATCAGGAATATCCTCCTTTATCAGTACACCCTCATAGGTCTAATCCTACTGGTCAAACGAAACAACGGTTGGCAGCACTACCATCAGTTGCAGCACCAACCACCACGTCTGTCCAAACTCCATTCATTGCACCTACCCAAAACCAAGTTCAACCTGATGTTTCTCAAAAGTTAATAACTACTATTGAGTCATTAACAGCTCGGTTAGAAACTATGGAAGGGAAACGGGCGCAAGTTCAACCTGAAAAGAAAGTTTACCCTGAATGGGTAGATTCAATTTCTCCTCCATCCATTTTTGGAACCCCTGTTTTCCCTACTTTCAATGGATCAGGCGACCCTGAATAACATTTGATGCATTACGTGTCTTGTTGTGATCCTATGATGGGAACTCCAGAGCAGCAAGAAGCAGTGAAACTCAGATGCTTCGTGCGAACCTTGCAAGGACCAGCTTTTGTCTGGTATACAAGATTGCAATCCCGGTCAGTCATCGGATGGGAGGATCTTCGTCAAAAATTCCATCTTCAGTTTAGCTCAACTTTGCCAAAAATGACAGTTTTCGATCTTACAAACTGCAAGCAAAGGGATAATGAATGTGTCTCTAATTTCATTGCTCGTTGGAAGGGATTAACGTATTCCCTGAGTTTAGCACTCCCTCAGGAGGAATTGTTGCCAATCTGTGTGGCAAATTTGCATGACGAATTACGCACGCCATTGATCCCTGTGAAATATACAGGAGGGTTTCGAGACCTTACTTCAATCGCTCAACAGATTGAAAATTCCCTTATACAGGCTAAGGTTAAATCTCGTATAATTTCATCGGCTCCAGGAAGAAGAATGGGTAAAGCGGAAACTGCTATAGTTATGCTTAAA
This sequence comes from Viscum album, assembly GCA_963277665.1. Taxonomy (NCBI): domain Eukaryota; kingdom Viridiplantae; phylum Streptophyta; class Magnoliopsida; order Santalales; family Viscaceae; genus Viscum; species Viscum album. Next base: position 1,492,781,778 of record OY728151.1, on the reverse strand, counting down.
CAAGCACCTGTACCTATTTCTACTTCAAAACCTTCATCTTCTCGAAGGGCTCCACCTCCTAAACGCCAAAAACAAAGGCTGTTTCATACAAATGATCAAAGAGATCAATGAAGAAAACAATTTGAGGATTTGAAGAGTAAAACATACTCTTTCCGAAGTGAGAAATTTCCTGGTTACTTCATTTCAGCTCTGGAAAATAATTTGGTTCAATTATCAGTGCCCAAGAGGCCAAACAAGGAAGGAGATGAAGACCGTCCCAATTATTGTCCCTTTCATCAAATGTTGGGGCATCCCATCCAGGAGTGTTTTGTCTTTAAAGACCTCCTGCAAAAGATGGTCGACTTGGGACAAGTCAAATTGAAGGGTTCTTCAGCTCATGTAGCATGTATTACCGCTACAGATCCAGAGGAAGGAGGCGAGTGGAAGGAAGTCAAAAGCAAAACTACGAAAAAATATGATGATTGGATGGTCAGAAAGACAATCAATTGGACCCATTCCATTTTGCGAACACAATTAAAGAAACCAGTTGTGTCTCCTACAAAAGCTGCAGTAAATCCTCCATCAAAAGACAAATCCTCAAAAGAGCAGCGCAATTCAAAGAAGAAAGAGGAATCAGGAGAAGATGAGTATGTATCAAAGCCTAAATTGTCTTTGACTCTGGCAGATTTCATTCCATCTACTTCAAAGCCACGGGCACCGCCCCATCAAACGGCACAGCCTAAACAGGCTAACCAGGCAGAGTCTTTATCAGACGAAGAGTTAATCTTTGGTTCTGTTAATATGACTCAATTAACAGATCCATATTCCAGTCTTGATGAGCCTGAATTCCCTGTATCAAATAAGGGAATCTGAGGAGGTTCTAGAGGTTCAGGATATAGGGGAAGACGTGGATCTTTCTGAAGACACTAATCTAATTTTACCCCTACTAGCACTGTATATGCAGCAGAAACTCGTGGTAGAGCCCTTCAGCGAGCTCAAAAAGAACAAGCAAGTTCTTCTGCCAATGGCCAACTCAGTTTTGGCACAGTTATTTTGGAAGACCGATTAAAGGTTCCATCATCTTTATCTCAGCAAGTAAATGGATCTAATCAGTCTAATCTTCCAAAACCAAGGATGTTGCCAACTTCAATACAAGATGCATCAGCTTCCAAAACATCTACTTCCAAGGTACCTGCTAAACCGCATATTCCTATTGGGAAATGCAGACCTCTAAATCAAAAGTATGATATATTGAAACACATGGCCCATGTACCAGCCAAGTTATCAATTTTGGATGCTTTGAATCTGTCAAAAGATCTTCGGGAAGCACTCATTGAAGCTTTGTCAAGTCCTCAGGAGTTTGAAGCTGAAATTGCTGCAGCAGAAATCTATCACATAGAGAATAATCCTGCAGAATTCCATGCAGTGATATCTTTTACTGATAAAGATGAAGATGATGTTGTGCATGGGAACATAAAACCTTTGTACTTATCTGGCAAAGTCAATGGTGTAGATGTTCGAAGAGCTTTCATTGACAATGGTTCAGGAGTCAACCTCATGCCCATTCGTACACTTCGTCGATTAGGCCTCACGGAATCTGATTTATCTCCTTCTACTATGATGTTACAAGGATATGATAAAAATGAACAAGAACCACTGGGAGAAGTTACACTCAGAACTCAGTTTGGAGATCTTGTATCCAATTCGGATTTCATGATTGTTGATCAAGACTCAGCTTTCAATATCTTGCTTGGAAGACCCTGGCTACATCAGCATGCAGTTATTCCTTCATCATACCATCAATGTCTCAAATACTATTTCGATGGTCAAGTTGGAACATTGTATGGTGATAAGGCCCCGTTCAAGACATGTGAGTCTCAATACATTGAGGTGGAATTTTATCACATGAAGGGAATAGAAAAATATACAATGAAGGAAATTGCCAAAGTTAATGCTCCATATGGTTTGGAGAAAATTCCAATAAATCCATTTTCAAATGTGAGTACAGATTATGTGTTACCTATCAGTCAAATTGACAAAATAGGCCCAAATCAAAATACTCTTATGGAAAGATCCACAATGTCAATTACGGCGAACGAGCCAGACAACATGGGAGAAATTGGTAACCTACCAAGCAGTGATGAAAGCATAAGTGGTGACGTTTTCATTTCATCTGCTGAAGTCCAACAAGTCTATACTTCGCTAATCAGGCCAGAAGAAGTTATAGAAACACCAGAGGTGAATAATTAAGTCGATTCTCAATCCATCATCTCCTCTTTATTTCCCAAAGAAGACCTTTTATCATCAATAGGGTCGGAAATGGAAGCTTCTTCTTCAAAATGTGAAATTTTTTACATCTCTTATGATCATGAGAATTTCATTTTTTTCTTGTACTTTGCAAGTAGAAACGGAAGAAATAACACATAATGAAGAGGAAGAGGAAGATCTTAGAGATGCTCCTCCAGCATTTGAAGAGGGTATCTCTACCACTGTGGATGAACTCAGAGAAGTAAATCTGGGTACAGAGAAAGATCCACGCCCCACTTTAATTAGTGCGACCATGACCCTTGAAGAGCAAGAGATGTATATTTATTTTCTAAAGCCAAAGAAAGATATTTTTTCTTGGAATTATAAAGAAATTCCTGGGCTTGATCCTGATGTTGCTACTCATCATTTGGGTTTACCAAAACAACATCAAGGTTTTAAGAAAGCTGCGAGAAGAACACACCCAACCTATGTTTCCAAAATTGATGTTGAAGTGGATAAGCTGATCAAAGACAACTTCATCAGAGAAGTTCAATATCCCAAGTGGTTGGCTAATATTGTCCCTGTAAAGAAGAACGGACAAATTAGGGTTTGCATCGATTTCAGAGATCTTAATCGGTATTGTCCTAAAGATGATTTCCCAGTTCCGATTACAGAACTCTTAATTGATGTGACGGCTGGCTATGAATTACTTTCTTTCATGGATGGATATTCCGGATATAATCAGATCCGAATGGCCCCAGAAGATGAGGAATATACAGCCTTCAGAGCTCCTCAAGGTGTGTTTTGTTACCGGGTGATGCCCTTTGGTTTAAAGAATGCAGGTGCAACATATCAACGCGCCATGCATCGTATCTTCAAACCTCTTTTAGGGAAGTTTGTTGAATGCTATGTAGATGATTTAGTGGTTAAATACAAACAAAGTTCTAATCACTTGGCTGATTTGGAAGTCATATTCCACAAGCTTCGACAACATAATTTGAAGATGAACCCCTTAAAATGTGCTTTTGGGGTAACCTCAGGAAAATTCCTCGGCTTTGTTGTACGCCATCATGGTATTGAAGTCGATCCTGAGAAGACCAAATCAATCCTTGGTATGTCACCTCCTCAGAATTTGAAAGAATTAAGAGGACTTCAAGGACACTTAGCCTATATTCGGCGTTTCATCGCCAATTTGGAAGGCAAAAGTTTACCCTTTACCAAATTATTGAAGAAAGGAGTCACTTACCAGTGGACTGAAAAATGTCAAGAAGCATTTGATGTTCTCAACAGATACCTCTTGAGTCCACAAGTACTCATGCCACCTGTTTAGGGTAGACCGCTTATCCTCTACGTGACAGCTTTAGAGTGATCATTGGGTGCCTTTCTCGCTCAAAAGAATGATGCTGGGAATGAAAATAGTCTCTACTATCTCAGTAGAACTATGCTTGAAGCAGAAACCCGATATTCAAGTATTGAAAAGTGCTGCTTAGCATTAATCTTTGCAGTTCAGAAACTGAGACACTACCTGCAACATCACGAGGTCCAATTGTTATCTCGTAATAATCCACTCAAATTCATCCTTAGTCGTCCAATGCTTACAGGATGTCTGGCAAGGTGGGCGGTTATTCTACAGCAGTTCGACATTCAGTATGTGTCTCAAAAGGAAATTAAGGACCAAGCTCTGGCTGATTTCCTGGCTGAACATCCTTCAATGGAAGACACATATTCAGATATCTAACTCCCTGATGAGGAAGTTTTCTCTATTCAAGAGAGTCCTCAAACATGGGAAATGTATTTTGATGGTGCTTCTAGAAGTCCAACAGGAAAGAAAATGGAATATCCTAAATTCAACAAATTTGGTTTAGGAATTGTGCTCATTTCTCCAGATAAGGTAGTGTTACCTTATTCCTTTTTGTTGTGGGAAGGTGGTACCAATAATGAAGCTGAATACCAAGCTCTCATTACGGGCTTGGAGTTAGCACTTCAAGCACAAGTGAATCACTTAAAGGTGAAAGGTGATTCAGACCTGGTAATCAAACAAGTCAATGGGGATTATGCCATCAGAAAAGAAGAATTAATCCCTTTGTATGATTACGTTAGAGAGATAATGTCAGAATTCCCTTCAGAACCGACATTTTCTTATGTCCCAAGATCACAAAATTCTCAAGCTGATGCACTAGCTAATATAGCCACAGCTTTAGCAGATCCAAATCGGGACGAGACAACCATCTGTATTGCCCACCGTCGTGCAACTTCACCTTATGTTCAAGTCAGAACATAGGAAATTAATGAAATTAGTCCCATTCCTGAACCGTATGGTCTTACTACAGGATGGATGTCACCTATCAGGGAATACCTTCAAAATGGAACACTTCCACCTGATAGAGCCGAGAAAGAACAAATCTGGCGATGTGTGGTCAATTTTACTCTTTATGATAGCCCAAACCACCTGGAGAAAATTCTCTACAAACGTGGTTTTGATGGAGTTCTCTTCAGATGTATTGATGGTGAAGAGACAATGGCTGTCATAAAAGAAGTGCATACAGGAGTCTGTGGTGCCCACCAGTCTGGACATAGACTGTCTGATCAAATTCGAAGGCTTGGATACTTTTGGCCTTCAATGATACAAGATTGTGTTAATTTCACAAAGAAGTTTCATTCATGCCAAGTATATGCCAACTTCATTCATAAACCTCCAGAGTTTCTACATACAGCTAAATACTCATGGCCATTTTCCACATGGGGAATGGATGTGGTGGGACCTTACCCTTCAGCTACGGCCAAGCAGTTTAAGTACATTCTTACTGCTACTGATTTCTTTTCCAAATGGGTAGAGGCAGTAACTCTCAAAGAATTCAGCTCTAAATGCATTGTTAGCTTCATTAAGTCTAACATCATTACTAGATTTGGTGTCCCTCATACCATATTGACGGACAACGGCACCAACCTCTATTCTTCTGAGGTAAAGAAATTGTATCAAGAATACAACATTAAGTCCAACCATTCATCTCGATATCATTTGGCGGCTAATGGCCAGATAGAAGCCTTCAACAAGACTCTTTCAAATATACTGCAAAAGATGGTGGATAAAGATAAGAGGTCATGGCCTGATAAACTCTTTCATGCTTTATGGGCTTATCGGACTACCACTCGCAATGCAATGCGGTCAACTCCATATTCATTGGTATATGGAACAGAAGTAGTCTTTCCAATTGAAGTTCAATTGCCCTCACTCAGAATAGCCATTTGTGATCAGTTATCTACAGATGAGCAATCCCAAAAGCGGTTGAATTAATTGGAACAGTTAGATGAGAAAAGATTGTGCAATTTGCACCACTTGGAAATCTATCAGAATCGAATAGCACGAGCTTTTAACAAAAAAGTTCGTCTTCGTTCATTCATTCAGGGAGAATTGGTATTGGTTCTCAGAGCACCAATGATAACAGGAAAGAAGCCTCCCAAGCTTGAACCACAATGGGAAGGACCTTATTCAATACATAAGGTCTACTCCAATGGAGCGTATTCTCTAATCTCAATGGATGGATAACACATCACGACTCCAACTAATGCCAGATTTCTGAAGAAGTTTTTTGTATAAACACAAAATATTGTTCCCAGAGCCAAAACAGTCACATTGGTTCATATTATGTCCTATATGACACTAAACTGTATTATGTCCTACATGACACTAAACTATATTATGTCCTACATGACACTAAACTGTATTATGTCCTACATGACACTAAACTGTATTATGTCCTACATGACACTAAACTGTATTATGTCCTACATGACACTAAACTGTATTATGTCCTACATGACACTAAACTGTATTATGTCCTACATGACACTAAACTGTATTATGTCCTATCTACATGACGTTAAACTGTACAGAAGTTCCTATATATTGTCCGAGATTACATTAAACTATATTGTGTCCTAGCAACATGACATTAAACTGTGTGGCAGTTTCATCATCCAGCATGACGATAAACTGTAAAAATTCCCCAGAACTGATATCCTCATATTGGTTCACCTTAGTCCTAGCTACATGACTTTAAACTGTACAGCAATGTTCTATCGTCCAACATGACGTTAAACTGTAACAGTTACTTTATTTGTCCTACATGACATTAAACTGTTAAAAAGTTTCCTTTTTTTCGTCCAACATGACATTAAACTGTAGAAAAGAAGATGTCCCTGCAACATGACACTAAACTGTGCAGCACCAGTTCGTCCTTGCTATATGACGTTAAACTATACAGCAATGGTCCATTATGACTTTAAACTGCAACTTCGTCCCACACGACATTAAACTGTGAAAAAGTTCCCTAAACCGTCCAGCATGACCTTAAACTGCATCATCCTTGGTCCATGTATATGACCATAAACTATTTGCAAATCCCTTACGTCCAGCAAGACGTTAAACTGTGACGTCCTAACTACATGACGCTAAACTGTATGAAAGTCCCTTACGTCGGGAAAGACGTTAAACTATATAATCTCAAAGGTCCAGTATGACATTAAACTGCACCATTCACGGTCCATGCATATGACCTTAAACTATTTGCACTTTCGTCTGACATGACGTTAAAATGGTACACTCTTTTGTCCTTACTACATGACAATAAACTGCACAATCCCCCTTTCGTCCAATATGACGTTAAACTGTATTGTCCCCATCGTCCTAACTACATGATGCTAAACTGTACAGAAAGTCCTTGATATTACCTACATGACATTAAACTGTTATTTTGTCCCTACTACATGACACTAAACTATGCAGCACCAATAATCCTAACTGCAAGACTTTAAACTGCATAGTCCCTGAATATGTCCTACATGACATTAAACTATGCATCGTTAAGGTTGTTATTACCTCTTGTTTCTCACACCGAGTATGACTCACGTGAGATTAGAGCGAACATCAACCATAACACTCTCTTTGGGCCCCTAACCATGTGTATGTCCCAACAACATTTTTTATTAGATCATTGTCCCCAAAAACAATCTCTTCACATCGGTTAACCACCATCTCATATGATGTTGATTCGTGAAACCGCCCCTAGAATCAATATCTTTACATTGATTCACTTTCGTCCTTGTTATATGACGTTAAACTATACAACACTTTTGTCTGGTACGACAATAAACTACAATATTCTTTGATTTCCTCATTTGAGAAGGAACCATTATTGACATTGATTTTTTAAATCATGTTTCATTTTCAAAAGACTGCGTGCATACATGGTAATGCCTGAACTTTTTATCTTAGGTTAAACCATCATTGCACTAAAGTCCCCTTTCACCCTTCACATGTACGAACCAAATTTGTACAAAGGGTAATTCTAGAACAACGTGGACTTGATTCCCATCCTTATGGGATACGTAGGAACATTCGAGTATCCCTCGAATCCAGTCCCAAGTCTTTTGGGCCTAACCCCAAATTTCACTTTCAGTCCCTTGGCTGAAAAGTCCTCATGAAAACACACACTGTGTATTCATTATTATGGTCCGAATTCTATGACCCTAAACTAAGATCACTCATACTTTCATCCTGAACGACGTTAAACTGCATTTCAAGAACTACGTATGGCTTGATTCTCATTCTTATGAGATACGTAGTGAAGTCCAAGTTTCAATTCAGGACCCAGCCACAACATGATTATGGTTTTCATTGACCTATGTATCTCTATATACATTGGACAATGCCCATCTTTATGTGTTATAATCCTAACCTTAAATATTTTCAGATCTTCATAACCCTTTTCATGACTTCTAATCACAAAAATGTCAAACTTCTGAGAATTCTTTTGCCTGACTATGCAGCACGTGCCCATAGGTGGCCTTGCATAAACATTCCACATAACAGACTTGTCAGCCGAAAGATGCTATTTATTTGACCATGCAGCCAATGCCCTTAGGTGGACCTGCATATTTCAACCCCCTAACGGGTTTTGTTAAATAATAGTAACTTCATTCTTGGGAAGAATTCCTCTTTTGTCCTTATTTGTCTTAAACGACAGTATGTAGGGATTCGCAAAAAATAGCCATCCTTAACATATATGTCCCAAATCTTTTTTCATGATCTTAAAGTATTAAAGTCTACGGTTTATTCTTCTTCCCTACGTTTGGGTCAGACCTTTGTAGGAGTGATATTCATCCAGCTCTTCGATATTCTTGTTCGGAAATATCTTCTCCATATTCAAGTACTTCTTTCCATACAACAAACTCTATACTTTAGAAAATTTGAATCTCCATAAACTTTCAATGGCTTTTAGCACTAGGAAAGTAAATTTCTAAGAGTTCTTTCGCCTGACTATGCAGCACGTGCCCATAGGTGGCCTTGCATAAACAGTCCACATAACAGACTCGTCAGCCGAAAGATGCTATTTATTTGACCATGCAGCCAATGCCCATAGGTGGCCCTGCATATTTCAACCCCCTAACGGGTTTTGTTAAATAATAGTAACTTCATTCTTGGAAACTACTTCTTATAATGCCTTTTAGCTCTTTTTCATATCATTCCTCAGATTCAAATATTCTTAAGCCATAGTTTACATTTTTTCCCTCATACTCAATTATGGTAATATGTTTTCAGATAAATTGTCAAGGAATTGAATCAATTCTAATCCATTTCGGTCAAAGCTATTTCGACCTTAAACATTAGCCCCTTTATGTCCGGCGTGCATGACTTTAAACTTCCCACAAAATACAAAGGAACTCTGAATAAAAGTCAAGTTCCAGCTCACTAAACATACATTCTGTATGATTTAGGTAATATTGAGCAATTAAAGGATTCAAAGTTTGTAGGGTTATTTGTAATAATCCTAGTAAAAATATAACTATACTTACTGGTCCCATTGGCTTAAGTAAATTTGAAGCAGGTAGTGAAAGAATGAAGGTACAAATGATTGAAGACGAAAGTGTTTTTTTATTGATACACAAGAGTTAGAAGGACATCCACATACTGGAGTCTCTTCTCTTTTTCAAGAATTACAAGAGGCTTTCAACATAACACTTCATTTGATTTACGGCATCCCGAGCTTCATCAGCAACCACCTGGAATTCATTCATTCAACTGGATACAATAAGAGATGTAGTGATACTAGCTCTTCTTGGAACAATTGTAAAAGGATGTTCTTGAGTGCGGTTTGAGAAAATTTTCTACTGATCAAACAGTGACTCTGTTTCTGTCCAAGAGACTTGGAAGATGGATACATGGATTTGAGAATGGAGCATTGGAAGTAAAGAACCATTTGGAGAGAGTACTCTTTTCAGATATTGCTCTAATACCATGTTTGTCTTCTCTCCACCAACCGGCAGTGGAAAAAATTTCAGCCCATGGGTTTGACATTTTCATATCTGCAAGAAAATGACATGGAGGAAGAATTTGATAGTTCACACCATTGTTGTTGCTCTTAATGCACAGCATAACCGAAATAGAGGAGTAGCAGTGCAGCTGCATCTCAGGTGTATAATTGTTTGCATTTGGAACATTGACTCCTTGCAGATGACCATGACCACACAGAGGCAGATGGATGCTCTGTGGGAAATTAAGATGATATTTCTTCAAGTACTTATCCAAATCTGGGAGAGTGCTATCGCATATATCATAGTAATCATGGCCAATGATGTTCATCATGTCATCAATCCTCTTGCTAGCCAGTTCATCAGTCGTTCCAATTCTATTAGGAGCCATTGAATATGCACAAAAGTTGAACAAATTTAACTCTTAAGTTGGTTTATTTTTCATAAAATTTGTGAAAGAATTCGGGAAAAATGGCCAAGGCATTAAGTCGCGCAAATCTAAACAATGGCGCGCAAGTATTTCGTGTGCCGCGCTAGTTTTTGACGCGCGAGTATAAACCGCGCAAGTACGAATACCTTTACAGGAGCGCGATAGCGAGGGAACAATGGAAAAGAGACTTGCGCGGCTTAGGTGACCTGCGCGGAGAGAGCTCGAGATGGTATGAAGTCCGGAAATCCGGATACTGGTACGGAGGTGAGGTCGTGTATTTATAGGCCAGGAAGCCTATCTGCGCGACGCAAACTTGCGCGCCGCCCTCTGCGCACTGAAGACTTGCCCCCCCCCCCCCCCCCCCGTTCCTTTGAATGGATTCGATTTCCTCAGAGTCAAATCCTCATTTCTCTCCGGATCCAACTCTGAGGGGGGACTTTTGTTGACGCTCCTTTCGTCACAGAATCTAAAGATTGGGAAAGGGAATATCTAAGCTCAAAGTGATTCATCCTTTGAAGAAAACATCAAAAATCGACAAAGACAGGAAGACAGGATCAACAGAAACTGCACCGTGCAAGTTATATCACTGTCGCGCAAGTACACTTGCGCGACACTCTTGGTCGCGCAAGTGACTTGCACGACCTAAGTGATAACCGCCCGGTAACCGCACGGGGTCTTCTCCTGCCTATAAATAGACCCTGTGGGCCCCGCATTTGGGAGGATCTTTTTCCAGAAACTCGGATTGAAGATCCTGACGCCCAAGTCTCTTCTCAAAGCTTCCAGAACACTTCTAAGGTAATTTCTTACCTAGAACGGAAGATCTAAAGAGAGGGAGGAAGGCCTAAGTGTTGAAACTCATCAACACTTGCGCGCCTGAATGGCTAGCCCTTAAGGTAACTAGTCACACTTGCACGCCGCCTTATTCTTTCAAAAGCATTTGCACGTCCCTTATCTGGAAGAACCTCAAGAGGATTCTAAAGGGTTTAAAAAAGAGTCGCTCAAGTATTTCAATGCTGGTTGAAAATCGCGCAAGTACACAATGTGTCGCGCAGGTATACCTGCGCGACCAATACATGCGCGCCCACGCAAGACTTGCGCGTCTTTCAAGACTTGTGCGCCCCTACCTTTTTGGGTTCCAATATTTCCCATTTTACCCCTCTTAAGCCATTTCACCTTTCCTATTCAAGATTCAGTCTTCAAGATACTCTTCAAAGCTATTTATGGCATGATTTCTTGATTTGACTTCCTTATCTGAAAGGAATTCGGTGGAATATCTCTCAAAACCTAGTGATTTATACATCCTTATGTCACCAAAGATTGAGAGTTCGTTCATTAAACCTCATCCTTTAAGATGAGTGAGTCCTTAACCTGGGTCTCCTTTTCAGGAATAATCCCCAGTTATAAGTCCTTTAATCTGGGCATCCTCCTCAGGAGTAAGCCCCAAACCATAATTCCTTAACTTGGGCATCCTCTTCAGGAGTAAGCCCCAATCTCAAATACCAGGCATCCTCTTCAGGAGTAAGCCCCAATCTCAAATACTGGGCATCCTTCTCAGGAGTAAGCCCAAAACCTTAATCCCTAACCTGGGTCTCTTTTTCAGGAATAAGACTCAGTCATAATCTTGGGCTTCCTTTTCAGGAGTAAGCCCCAAGTCCCCTAACTTGGGTCTCCTTTTCAGGAATAAGTCCCAGTCATAATTTTGGGCATCCATCTTAGGAGTAAAACCCAATCATAAGTCCCCTCCTAATTTGGGAATCCTCCTTAGGAGTAAGCCCTATGATTAGAGTATTCAAATCTCCATAAAGCACATATACCTTTATGGAACATGTTCCTGGATTTTCTCCCTAAAAGTAAATCCTAAACCTTCATCTATTTGGGCAGTCATACATACATAAGCCCCAAACAATTTCTTATGATTGCATCTTTCATGGCACAATTGTCTAATTTTTACCAATACCACTTGTTTCTCACACCGAGCATGACTCACGTGAGCTTAGAGTGTAAAAGTAATTATGACATTATTCTTTGAGCCATCAATCATAAACATCATACTCCATTACTCGAACTACGTGGGTTCTGATTCCTTTTCCAAAACAAAGGATACGTAGGTAGCCCATTTATGGGTTTGATCCCAACTTTGAAATAATCCCTACCCTTCTGAATGACGATAAACATCAAGTGCCCCACTGAGTGGATTTAAAACCAGCCTGGTCGTCATAATGACCAAGAGACTTTTATATAAATGTTTTGAAGGATACCATTGACCAAGAATCTCTAAACAGATATAGATGATTCTCTATTGATGAAGAACCTCGAATACATATAAATGATTCTCTAAATTTCTTGCATATTTAATCATTGATTGTTAAAACTAAAGGAAAGCACATTTTATACTTGGTAATGTAATAAGGATTCACGAACATAACTTAAATCTATAAAGACAGTCCCGGAGTAGACAATAATTCCCTTCAAAAAGGTGTGATGAGTATGACCTCCCATCCTCTCGACCAATGAAAATTCCTAAGCCTCATCAGCCCACAAGCTAATGAGCACCTACCTTTGGAAAGTAGGTCCAAACGGATGTGGAATCATTGGATGTTTCCGGTTCTACGAATAAACCCGTTAGAAACCGATCGGAACGTTTGAATCTCCCATCCAGGAGGTCATCCCCGGATTCCGTGCGAAACAATAGGATATCAATCCAAGTTAATTTAACTATTATTATCAAAGAATAACACTCCACCGTCCCAAAATCTTCTGGCCTACATCAGTATGTGCATCGACCATACCAATTCATTTACTATTTCCAGTTTTTATATATTCATCACATATTATATAAAGATTAACCACAAGTTGAATCCATAACATAAAACTAACTATAATTCATCTATGGGTGAACACAAACATTGTGGTGCTCTTTTTTGTGCATCTAGATTCTTAAAAAAGCCTATATAGATAAACCCTTTCAATGGATTATTTGTCCCAAAGCACAATGTTATATATATTAATCCCTTAAATTACTAAATTATCCTCTTTATATCCTCCTAGTGTTCCATTTCTAGATTCAATTTTAAATGAATCACCACTCTCACTATAAATGAAATGTGCAGTCTGATACATATCATAACACACATTAGGATACCTTCCCCTGATGGAAAGGTAAGTTTCATTATATACTAGACCTTTTATTTCAAATAGGCACATTATACATAAAAATTTTAAGTGTTTATATAATGGATTTGATATTTTATTACATATATATATTCCAAATATCTCAATTATCTTTTAGATGTAGTCCCTCAGAGACAACACTAATTTTTTGACTTTATTATCTCTCTCAATCTGCATTCCCAATATATTCTTAGCATGAATGAGAACTTTCATCTCAAATATTCCTAAAAATTCATGCTTCTTATCCTAAATCCTTATAATATCTAGACTATATACAAACATATAATACCTATACAAATGAAATAAAATGAAACTTCTATCATTATACACCTTTCTATAGAAATAGAGTTCAACTTTGTTCTAAATAAAACCTTCCTTGACCATAAATTAATCAGACATAAGATTCCCTTACCTTGGTTTCTACTTCAAACCATAGAGACTCATACTTAGTTTTTATATGGGTCCATTGTTCTGGTCATCCTTGAAATCCACTAGTATCATTATTTAAATTTATTTATCCAAATCACCATGAAAAACATTCTTTATATCCATTTTCTCTAAGTACATATTATTGGACACTACAAGACTGAGAATTATCCAGATGGTATCATGCATAACTACGAGTGACAGTATTTTTGAGAAATAAATTTCCTCCTTATTTTGGAAACATTTCACAACCAATCATTCATTATACCCCTTCCTTATTTTATCTTCTTCCTTAAAAAAATTCCCAATTTTTATCAGGTTCCATTTCCCATATGGTAAATCTATTAGCTCCCATGTTCTATTGGATTATAATAAATTCATTTCCTCATTAATCATAAGTCACAAATATTATAGTCACTAATATTCACTACTTATTTAGGGGTTATATATTTTCCTTCATTCATTAGAAAAAGAAAATTAATATCACATACAAACCTATGGATTGGCCACAGACATTGGAAGACTGAAAAACTAAACATATGGTTATTCAAATTATATTTTTCTAATTTTTGGTTATCTAATTCCTAGAGTTCCACATTTTGATACTTAAATATCCATATCTTTCCCTATATTTCATTGGTTCCAGAGAATTATAGCACATCTTCCACTGGTCTCATGATCAGACTTCCACTGACACCATATTAACTAATCATAACATTTCCTGTTATGATATCTCTTTTAAGAGAAAATTGGACTTGGTTATTTATATTTTTCTCTCAACTAATGAATCTAATATGTTTCATTACTTCTATAAAACCTTCTCATTGAAGAGTACATCTCAACTTCTGAAAACTTTTCATTTCTTATCATCCAAATGTTAAAAGACAGAATTTCCATCACCATATCCCTAAGAAAAAATGTCGTTGACTTAGAGTCTTGGTTATCTCTTTCATTGGCTTAAAAATGTTTATAGAAATGTCTAATGAAATTTATAAGGTTTCTAAATTCCAATTGTTTTCCAAAATATAGTTGTTTCATAAGTTCTTCTCCCACTACCAAAAAATAATTCGGTTAACATGGTAAGCCACTATGTTCAATTACTCTACCCAAATTTCCTTTTACATTCCCATGTGTAAACACATGCTTCAATTGTTTTCTATTGTTTTCAGGTCCATAATCTTTTCCATTCTGTTCTGATGTAATGTTTTATGAACTACCTATTATATTCGGATCCCCCATATCTGATAAATGTTTTGGAAGTCCCTTTTATTATACTCGACACCATTGTTTTATCTTATGAATTTTAACATGCAACCAATTTCCATATCGATAATTTTTTTACATTGAATAAAATATAATAAGACATAAAATATAGGCTTCATAATATAAACCTATACTTTTGTATTAATATCATCAATGAATGTAAAAAAGTAAAAATACCAACTATAAGAATGTAATGGGGTTAGCTGCCATACATTATAATGACTAAGTTGTAACTTATAGACTTTAGGATTCAATTATTTCAAGTTTAAGGATACACTATCTTGTTTCCCAAGAACATAAATTTCATACATTCCAAAATTGATGTGATTAAGCTTCATCAAACCTTTTTTTACTAGAACCCCTGCGATCTTCTATCAGAGATTTCTATGTTGGTAGTGCCACAAATTTGGATTTATATAATATTTTTCCAAAAAAATTTCAATAAATTTGATATTTCAATCAAATATAGGTTCCAATACTTTAATACTCATTCCACCAGCATTGAAACTCATGTCAACAACCAAACTCTTTTAGTAAGGCAAGTCTCATAGTCTATCCCATCAAATTGACCTATAGAAATTAAGTTCTTCTATCACACTAGAATATTCCAGACATCTTTCAACTATAAGAAGATTTATTATCTAGATACTAGAATCTCATTTCACAATGAATTATAAATCATCATCATCCTATAAGTGAAATTTTCTAAAAATATTTTAGATACAAAATTTATCATGAATACATACTCTGTTATTGGGTGAAATGATGCTCTTAATTCAATCATTCTTGAATCTACCAAAATATTGACACTCAAAAACATGTTGCTACTTACCTCAACTAAACTTATGGAATTTGAACATGAAAACTCAAAAATATAGGTTTACGGTGTAGTAGAAGTGCCTTTAGTTTCCATTAAATTAAAATTTATTTTAATTTATAGTTTCCTAACAACGAAATATAGGATATCACATGTTAAATTTATAATTAATATATTTTTTATTGTATGAAATTATTACCTCATCCTAAGATCCTTTTTTGGATGAAGTTATTGATTATCCCAATAAACTATCAAATTACATCCATAATGCTTTAAGGATCCAAGTATGGAATCCATTTAGTGGTGATCCACCCATGATCCTTTGATTTTTGAGAAACAGCAACTGATTTTTGGGTGCTAACATAGTGAATCAATCATCTTTCATTGTTAGACTTGATTTATATATGATCCTTTAGGATTGGAGGTTTTATTCTCATTATTAATAGTAATAGAGGAAAAGTTCAAGAGGGATAGAGAGGTATTTTGTGCATAATGGTTCCCTACTCTCAATTTTAAACTAACCCAACTTAATAGAAATAACCATCTATTTATAGAGATAAGGATTATGTTAAAATATTTTTTAATTCAATTCTTACACTTAAATAATATAATGATATTTATTTCACCCCATGCAAAAAATAATCATATAATTATTAATTTATGGGGAAGGTGCTAAATTTCATAATAAAAAATATTATTTATATGGATGGTGAGTTGATATTTTTTATCACACATTATCTTGGTCCATTTAAACTCCTTGAAATTTTTCAAATACCCCAGTAAATAATTTATTTATAAATAAATATTTTATCCACAAAAAAGTGACAAAATATTTATTAAATATTCAATAAAATGAATAAATATATTTTATTAAAAATTGAGTAAATAAATATTTATATGATTTATGTAATCAATAAAACTTGAATAAAATTATTCCTTTATCTAAAAAATAATAGCTATTCCATTAATTAAATCCAAATGGAATTTAATCTAGTATAATAGAAACACTTATTGTATGAACCACTGGGATTCTTTATCGTTGTCATGGCATTGTCTAATGTCTATGATTAATTTCTAGTAATGGTCAAGGAACCCAAGAGAGATAACTGAATAATGCAGCAATGTCTACTATATGTGAACATTCTCTATATAATATAATCCCTTGGTCTCAATATCACTTCAAGAATGTTGCACATATGTTTCAGCAACCGATATAATTGATAAAAATTTATTTGAATATCTAGAATCATAAAACCATGAATATAGTACTTAATGTGATGGATATATCTCAATTAAAGGGTTGAGATATCAACTTATATAAAGATGGAGGTGAAAAATCTTTTCTTTACTTATTAATTAACAACATGTCATTTATGAAGCACCCAATGTATCCAACATCGCAATGAACTATTATTATAATGGTTTATGAAATAAATCTATGTGAGTGATTCATAACATGGATGAATAATAATCTTAAAGTTTGAGGAAAATTACATGCATTGTAGATAGGAACATCTAATGACACCGAAACATGTGGAATTCCTTCCGATAGTTCTTCTCTCATAATATTCAGTTTAGGACATTACCAATTGTGAACCTCATGAGAAGAATCCTCCTGCACATAAGATTACTTTCACTTGATGAACTAGATACTATGGTCCCTATAATAGTATGTTATCATACCATTGAAATGTTTTTAAGAATATCTTCATGGCATTTTAAGGTTCTTGTCATAACAGTGAAATACTATGACCATATCATTGTGATAGATACTCTTAGACGTTATCACATCAATGTTTTGAAAAATAAAAATAACTATTTGATAAATATATTAATATTAATATTCAATTCTTTGAATATTAATGTTATCTAAAGTACAAATTAGTTTGTTCTAGGGAACCAACTACAAAAAACTCCCACTTTCACTTGATACAACTATTAACTACTAGTTAGTCCTCACATGAAAAAATGATTCTGATTAGTATAAAAATATATGTTAGTCCTACCACATTTTCTGACTATTATTGGTAAATACACATGTTTATGTCTATAATATATTTACTACAACATTACTACCTTGAGAACGTTCATCAAGTATTGATATAATTGAGTATCCACATCTTATTCCCATGTTAGTATCCTAAATTTCCTAATTAAATCCATTATGAAAGACTATCATAAAATGAAAAAAATATATTTATTTTGTTATAACCCAAAATAAGAATAGGAAGACGTTAAAAATAATTTCTAGGTTGTATCAAAGACCACAATTTACTCAGAAATTATAGATTTGAAAATCACTGGATGTAATAATTTTTTCTGGAATATTACTTTATCCTTTTCTACGATACAAGATCAAATGGAATGAAGTGTAGATAAGTGTCCAATCCCCATGATTACTATCATTATCACTTATCTTGACACCAGGAACTCATCCAGTTTTACTTTTCTAAGTACCATCAGATAGTTCTAATTGCAAATCTATACAATCATGTTGGATCTATTTTGTATTCAGCTACTATGAAATATGCATTAGTAATATAAAAGTTTAGTACATATCATGACACATGAGATGAATTCAGATCACGTAATCTTGCGAAATTATTTTAATCTTCATAATCTTTTCCTTTTCACTTTCATGTTATGCTGGAAGGATTATATTCCAACAACAAATATGTCTTAAATTGTTACAAATTTTAGTTTTAAATAGTCTGATAATATATGTATTATGAATAAACTGAGAAAACCTGTGGATATTTCTTTTAGATATTGTTACCCATAAAAAAATTGCTACTTTATGTCATACATAATGAAATTTCAATCCTTAGTATTAATAAACTGGTAAGATAAAACCATTTTTTTTATATGTTATCAACATATTTATCTTGAAAATTTATAATTATCTCACAAAAAAATTACTTTCACATATCACTCATTAATTTTCAAATGAATATTATTTGATCATTATGCATGATTTTTTCATGAATGAATTTATGTAATCAACATATCTTATTTTTATTTATTGATGTAACAAGCCCTTTAGTTATTTCTTGTAAACATATAACATTGTGTATCTTTTTTTCTTGTCACATAGAAATCTACTATTAGGATTCCTCTAAATGAGTTGGCCAAGAAAATCAATATCCCAATATTATGATCATATAAATATACTTTGATAAAATTAAATTAAAAATGTCCATAGTCATGATAATTAGAGTATAGGTATTGTTAAAGAGTAGAACATTCAAAAATCAGTAATTATTTATGGGAATTTTATTGTACAATTCATGTCTAGTTTCTATTTAATACTCACTAATAGTGTCAGGTCATAGAAACATTCAAAATATGGATTCCTTGAATCTTGATACATGAATTCCATTACTGGATTATATACATACTTTTCAACCTTAGCATATTTCTATTTACTATTGTTCTATAGGAATCTTTATTCCTAAAAAAATAATACACGTATCACCAACTTTGGTGAACATAAAACACCTCTTTAGATATATATATATATATATATATATATTCCAACATAGTATGTGTTTTTGTAACTACTCTGATCTCTAAGCTAAGTGGATTATATTATTCATATGTCAACCAACATGCATATAAATCCTTAACCAATAAAAGTTACATCTTCTCCTACTAACTTCAGTGAGATATGATTCCTTTATGGAAATATAGTCAATCTTGAATAGAGATTAATAACCTTAGTGAGTATAGGATCATTAAATCAAATTCACCTTAGTTTTCTAATGTTCGTTTGTAGATAAGGCCGTCCTTTAGAAAAGGGTTATAAAATAACATATGGTGGCATCCTAATAGATTTTTATCATGTCTTTATTCATAATATATAGATTAGAGAATATGGTTTGAATATGGTTAGTTTTTGCACATATATTTTCAAAACATATCTTGTATTGAATGATGGAATATTTTCAATATACAAATGACTCATCATTGATCTTCCTTTTACTACCATCACAACATTGATGTATATATGTAAATGTGAGTTAGATATGACCTTTATTCCACATGTATGATCAATGATTATTTGGATAAGATGTTTTCTGATAATTTAGATCATAGATTCCTCAATATTTACTATGTTAACTCATTTACATCACTAAGTGTTTCTAAAATTTCGTAAAGAAACATTATACAGTATGTAAGACTTTTTCCTTTCCAGTCCCTAACATTGTGATTTTGGGGTGTTCGATGTGTTTAATATGAGGATTCAAGAGGTTTCATGGTCATTGGGCATGTAGCAGAGTTGTATCGGGAAATTCACATCATAAAAGGTGTACAAGACATTAATTGGTGGTTCATAGATTTTGTATCCAACCTATTTGTTTTATATGGATAAGGTGGAACCCATGAAATGGATTCCCATCATGAAAGTAATTCACAACATGTAATTAAATAAAGTCTGAGGTGATGTTAATTTTGGAAGAAAATTGGTCTTTTGGTAATTACCATGGAATTCACATTGTGAATGGGTTATATGATGTGAAAGTGTCTAGTTCTATGTTTTAAATATTTTTTTCTACCAAAAACAACCTCATTCATTCTTACATATTCCCTCTCTCATTTTAGGTGAGACCTTAGCGGATCTCATAGGATCTTTACCCACCTTCCTCCCCCTTGAGATGTTTCTTCCAATTGAGTCCCCATGATGATCTGTGGTGAGTTATCCTCTCTTCCCCAGGGATATCCTTTCATTGTTTTTCAGATTTCCCAGGTGGTAGAGCAGTTTTGGTTTGGGTTATGAGTTGGGTTATGTTTTGTATACCCCTTTTTTTGTTTTAGATTTATCTATGGGTTCTGTATGAGGTTTTAGTTTTTAGGTGATTCGTGTTCACCATAAGGTGTGAATTAAGTTGGAAAAGCTTCTTCGTGGTAGGTAATCCCTCATTTATCACTTTTGTGTATCGTTATAGAGGGCATGACTCTTGTTATCTATAGGTGTGGATTGTGATGGCCTAATCAATATACTTTAATAAGTTAATTCAAATTGAAGGGGAAGGGGGAATGATTCTCATTATTTTACATATTTTCTATTATTATGATGTGGTGTTTTTATGGGTTGAACATGCCACTAAAAAACATGGATGTTAGGAGGCTTTTATTTTGATATAGTTATTGAGATATGAATACCATGTTTCATATTGTTGTGATATCACCCCAAAATTTAAATTGGATAGCAACTTTTTTTTGGGATAACTAAATGGTTTCCCCAAGATTTAATTATTGTGTGATAACACCACAAAAATAAATTCAAATTTGATAAAATCCCCATAGTTAAATCTATAAAATGGACTTTGATGTGTTTATATTCTGGTGGGGTGGTTATGTGTGGTTTTGATGTTGTGGGGGGTGATGTTTGGTTTGTTTGTACATGATTTTGTGGTTTTGAGGTAGCATTTTGTTTGTTCATTATTTTGGAGTGGAGAGTTGATGGTTTTCTGGGATGTGTTTTCGGGGAGGTATGGTGATGGTTTGTTTGGTCATTCTTTTGGTGCGGCAAGGTGATTTCGTGTTTGGACATGATTATGGTGAATCAAGGTGATGGTATTATGGGGATGATGAGATGCTTTTGAGGTTCCATTTCATTGTGATAAATGATTGGGTAGTGATGGAATAACTTGTTAATAATGTTTGAAATGGTTGGGGTCTGTTTGGATAATGGGACGGCAATAACTAATGAAAAAAATATGGGTTGTGTGGTTAAATGTGTTTACTATTAAATAATTAAATAAATTGGATGTATAATGGTATTGGTTGGGAATATGAAATATATCTTGTGGCTTGTGTATTGTTATAAATTTAGTTGTTTTAATGAATTTTGATGTGTTTTGATTTGGTTAATGTTTTTTTGTGAACCCATATGTCACTCTTGTGTGTGGATTATATATATATATATATATATAATTCTCTATTCCTTGTGATTTCTATACACACCCCACCCACATCATTCACTATGTGATGACAACCGTATTTTCACATGGGGTATTTTTTCTAACATCCCAGTGATATGGATGGATGGATGGCTACCCACTTTTCCCCACTATATCTTCAAGGAAAGTAGATATTCATAGGTAGTGATGGTTTTAGTTTTTTTAGTGAGCTATGTGATGTCCTATGTGTCATTGGTAAATCTGTGATTTGACCATGTTGTGGGGTGGTGGTCTAGGTTTCTTTGGGTGAGATGTCATATGACCATGTTGTGGGGTGATGGCCAAGGTGTCTTCTAGTAAAATGTGATATTACATTACAATGGGTAGGATTATAGTGGGGGTAATCCACTATAGGAAGAGTGCACAAGGTTTTTGTCCTTCATCTTCACAATACATTACTACGCTGGTTATGGTAAGGGTTGTGATCTGATGGCCTAAGAGTCTATCAGTGTGATGTGATGTTACTATATTATGGGGAGATGTAATATTTTATTGGGAAGATATGGATGAACAATTAAGTACGTCATTGTGGTGTGGAATTGTAAAATTAATGGTAAGGTGGTGAGGGGTACACTTTCTCGATGTGCTTCTTATAATTTCATTTTACTTGGATTGCATCATTTGGTGATCATTCCTTATTGAGGATAGGACGGATAGTTGACCTAATTAGGTAGTATTGGTTTTATTTTTTTATCATGGGTACATTTGAATTCTTATTTTATATGTGCGTGAGAGACATTGGTTTTCATATAGAGTATACTTGTATGCTCACCATATATGTATAAACTGATTTTTAGGATTCCAAGAGGATTTTCAAGATCAAGCTAGATAGCACTAGATCAAACCTCTTTGGGTAGTTAATGTTGTGATTCTTTAACTTTCTTCTGGCTATTTACTTTTGGATACTTTTACCTATATTAGTTTTATTTATACATACATTGTGGGATGGTTTTGGTTCCCTTTTACATTATTTCATAGTGTTTCTTGTGGTTTATTCCTCTTATATCTTGATATTTCTTACATTATAGAGGGTAATGCCTCCAATTTATGATATTTTTATATACTCAGTACTAGTTTCCAACTTGGTGAATACTAGTGGTAGGACTCGAGGGTCATTATATCTCTACCATCATTTTATTATCTTTAATGAGAGGGTCATTATAGAATGGTGTTAGAGGATAATGATTGAGAGATAGTATGGAGTTTGGAGTTAGTAATAGTTGGGATTGAATGTCTTAGTATGGGAGTAGTTCCAGTTGACCTTTGTGTGTGACATAGACTAGGGAGATTGGTTAGGACATGATATTTTATAGCCCCATGATCCAGTACATAGACATGGAGATTATTTAATGACCAAGTGAGGTGGACCAATTTAGAAGGTAGAGAAATAGCATAAGTACATGCATCATGATGACATGTGTTCCAATTTAATTTGGCCTGTTTTGGGAAGGTTAAAATGAATAAAGTGAATTAAAATTAATCTAAATAAAATTATTTAGAGAATTATTATTTTATTATTTAGCTATGGATCCTGGATATTTTCTATTTGTGGTTTGGGTAGTTGAGGTTCAGAAATATAATCTAGTTGATCACTGTAGTGTTGATCTAGAATATGGGGATAAGGCTTAGTAGAGGGTGTTATGAACTTTTTACTAGAAGGATTTAGGTTAGTATGAGGAAAGTGTTTCTAATGTGTAGATAGAGATATGGATGGAAGAGATAGATTTTGGTCTCAGATTTAACTGAACGCCAGTTGATACCATATTCCTTTGGTATTTAGTCAGATTTGGGGAGCTTCATGTAGGTAGTGGATGTTGTATCTAGGTAAAATGATGAATATTTTTTGGGGGTTGGATTTTAGAAAGAGTTCTGGGTAGAGTTCCTTTAGTGGATCATAATGGTAATGAAGAGCCAAGAGCGTCTTTCTCTTCAGCAGGGGTGTATGTCAATTAGTGAGTTGGGAATCAAGTTTAAAGACCTTGTATATTTTCCCCTAGATATTTTTCTAGATGATTAGTCTCGTGCAAGATGTCTTGAGGAGTCACTCCATCCTTCTATCCTATATACAGCTACTCCTTTTACATTTCCCACGTATCTAGAGGTTCAGAAAAAGGAAGAGGTAATCAAGTGGATTCACTCACAACGAGTTTCATCATGAGAGGGGAACCATAATGGTTCCTTTAAGAGAATATTTGTTAGTGGTAGGTCTCAACCACCAGGACCATGGTGGTATCTGTCACGACCCGCCCTCGGGGTCCGTGCCGTGACTACCCCAAGCCCGCCTTCCATAGGCCAGGGGCTGGCGACTAGCACCAAGGCGTAAATCCCGGTAAAAAGGGAAGGCATTGCCTTTGAAAAGTAAACAAACACCACAGAGTAAGCATGCGGAAAGTAGACACTAAACAAAAGCAGAGTACAACTGAAAGTGCGGAAAAGTAAATGGGCCAGTATATAAACCCAAACTGAAAGTAAAGTACAACTCGAAAGGGAAAACAGCAACTGAAAGTAAAAGTCGCTACGCCGAGCTGTCCTCCGGTAATCCCACCTGAAGGATGGGTACAGATAGCTCCACTGCTCCACGGGTCCCGCCGTCCGCTCCGAGCACGTCCCGCCCAGTGGTCCACCTCCGGGTACCGTCCTGCTCTGCAAGCCTCAGCCAAGGTCAACGATGTCCGTCGTCTGCAACCAACACAACGTAGTGCGGGCAAAGCCCGTGCATGGGTGAGTATAAGCTACTCAGTAGGGACCCCGAGACCCCTGAAGGTCTCTCAAATCCACAAAGGATAAACCACGAAGAAAGGTACAATCATGAAGTAACAACCGACACTGCTTAGGTATATGCCCATACATATACCTAAGTCATCAAATTCAAATACGCTCCAACCTCCGAGCCCAAGTACAACTCAGTCCACACAGGAATGTAAACGTATTCGACACAGGAAAGAAAAACGTAATCCACACAGGATTGCACTACACAATCCACACAGGAAAGCAACAGGATTCATCTCACACAGGTATACTTCTTCAAAGGACGATAAAGATGATCTCTGATCCATATAAGTCGTCAGACCCACGAAGGATCGATAGGTAACTAACCCCCGCAAGACCCACACAGGATCGGGCCCACACAGGACCTGTAGGCGCTGGTTCACACAGGACCGCTGAGCGCAAGGACCCACACAGGATCGGACCCACACAGGATCGGGCCCACACAGGACCTGTAGCACTGATCCACGTAGGATCGGTGAGTGCTGAAGTCGTCGTCGTCGAATCCACACAGGATCTTTGTATTGTCGTCGTCGCAGTCACAGTAGCAGTAGTAGCAGTAGTAGCAGTCGCAGCCAGCACTAGGGTTCTCGCACACAGCAAGCTCGTTCGGAGGGTCCGCTCCACGAGCCGAGAGGCTGATACATCAACTGTCACAAAGTCCAGAGTTGATGTATCCAAAAGTTCTGTATCGTCAACAGGAACTCAACGCAACAGACGACGTGTCGATCGGACGCCCGGTCTGAGAGTTATTGGCATTTTCGTCTCCGGGGCCCGGTTGGTTTTTAAGGCAAAACCAACCCGGCCGTACTCCACCTGCATCCAAACCTCGGGCGGAGTATGCCAAAAGATCCGTCTCACTAAGAGGAACACAACACAGCTGACGGCACGTCAATCGGACGTTCGTAGCTCAAGATATGAGCGTTTCCGCTCCGAAGGCCCGGTTGGTTTCGTGAACGAACCGACCCGGCCGAACTCAAAGTAATCCGAAAACCTTGAGTGCAATATACCGAAACGACCGTCTCGATCCAAGGATAGCGTTTCCGTAGACGGTTCGTCAATCGGAGGTCCGTGGCTCAAGTTATGGCCAAAAGACCGAATCTGATCCGAAACGGGGGGGGTCCGGGTCCGGGTCGACCCGGCCCGACCCCCCCCCCCTGGGTCGGCCCGAACCGGGTCGACCCGACCCGGGTCCGACCCGGCCTGGCCGGCCGGCGGCGCGACGTCGCGGCGGCGCGGGGGCCGCGGCGGCCTGGCGCCGCACGAAGGCTGCACGCGGGGTGGGCGAAGCCCCCCGCTGATTGGGATGGCGGCGCGGCCTTTGTGCCGCGCCCTTTGCAAGAAAACGGCCCCCACGTGGGGGCCGGCTTGGAGAAAAACCGGGGGGCTGCTGCCCCCCCCCCCCCCCCCCTTCATGGAAACCGCCCCCCTCTTAAAGAGGGGGGTTTTCTGCGCTGGCCGGTGGATTAATTTCCCCCGGTTTTGACCATCCGGCCGGCCAGCTGGCCGGCCGGTTTTCTCCAACGGGACCGGAAAAATCCGGTCCCCTCTTCGGCTTCCGACGCCGGCGGCCCGGCCTCCGGTCTTCTCAATTCTCCGCGGCCCGGAACCGGCCGCGGTATTCGTCATCCGGCACGGTGCGACGGCACCGCGCTCCTCCGCTGCACCTCGATTTCTTTCAACGCGGCGCGACGGCGTCGCGTTCTTGATGTTTCTTCCATGGTGCGCGCGCGACGGCGTCGCGTTCTTGATTGGGAGAATAACCGCGTGGTGCGACGGCACCACGCCACCTTGATTCATCCACAAATTTAAACACCAAGAACGGAGGAGGGGGTTCGGCCGTGTTCATGCGGTCTGGCCCCCCTCACGTTAAAACACAACTTAAAGTATTCAAAATCCACACGTTAGACATGCTAGATCCACGATCAAGAATGGAATAATTAAACAATAAATCAACAACCCCTACCTTGGGTATAAGTTCGAGGATTTGTCAACGTCCGCAGAAGACAACGTCGCGGAGGTCGGGCGTCGCAGTCGTCGTTCGTCAAATCCGTTGACGAAGAGATGTGTCCGATGTGATACGTCGTTGGCGAAACTTCTTATGTTGACGAAGGGAATCCGAGGAGGAAGCGGCGTTCCCACTCATTGACACGGAAGACAAAGAAGAGCGGAGCGACGTTCTTCGTCGGAACTTGAGCATTCTTCGTCAAGTTGAGCGTTCTTCGTGTTCTTCGTCAGAGTTGAAGAAGAAGAAGAAAAACTCCCAAAAGCTCTCAAGATGGCCAAAGTGATCTAACCCAACCAAATAAAATAAGAGCTTATTTTATTTACAAACCTAACAAAAGAAATTCAAAGGTTTGAATTTCAAAAAGATTAACTCCAATATTAAATGACTCAAGTCATTTAATGAGGGGTTAAGGAAGTTGGGAGAAGATGAAAGGTTGGGAGCTTCGTGTGGGCCCCACCACACTTAATCCTCCCAAGGGAGGTTAAGTGGATGTGGGTCCCACTTCCAACCCCCTTTGGAAGGATTTTTCAAGTTAAAATAAAATTTGTTCTTCACAAAATTTTATTTAACTTAAACTAAAAACCCAAAAACTAACTTTCAACCCGCAACAAACGCAACTTCTGAAAAGGTCTCATTAAGCGAATATCGGTGCTGCGAGTTCATCGGTGCCCTCGGATTTCAATTCCGAGCACCGGATCAAAATTTAGGAATTCCCTCTCGTTCGTTCACTGAACGTACCCGATCCAAACTTCGGAAATTGATTCCGGGCACTCCGGGCCTCGGAATCAGGTGCCGTCTGAAACCGCTCTCTTGTAAAATTCTAAAGAAAATTAAGAAAAAAATTTCCCTTGAATTCTACGGGTCTTTACATTACTCCCACCTCAGGGCTTTACGTCCCTGTAAAGATACATCAAAAACTAGGGAAACAAATGAGGGTACTGAGCACGCATCTGAGCCTCCCGCTCCCATGTGCTCTCCTGGAGATTCCCGTGCTGCCATCTGATGCGCACAAGAGGAATCGATCGCCCACGCCGGACCCGCTCCTGTCGATCCTCTATCTCCACCGGGACCTCCGTAAAAGTCGCCACATCGTCAATGTCAAGCTCCCCATGGTCAATGATGTGTGTCGGGTCGTGCACGTATCTCCTCAGCTGGGATACGTGGAAGACGTCGTGCACCCGGTGCAACTGAGGTGGTAGAGCCAGGCGATAAGCCACCTCACCAATCCTGCTGAGAATCTGGAAGGGTCCGATGAAGCGCGGAGATAACTTGCCGCCTCGGCCAAATCTCCGAATACCACGTCGAGGTGAGACCTGCAAGAAGACGTGGTCGCCATCCTCGAACTCCAGTGGCCTCCGCCTCCTGTCAGCATATGACTTCTGCCGGCTCTGAGCTGTCCTCATCCACTCCTGGATGACCTGGACCTTCTCTGTCGTGGCCTGGACCATCTCCGGTCCCACCAGTGCTGACTCTCCAGGGTCTGTCCAGCACAAAGGAGATCTACAAGGTCGGCCGTACAACGCCTCGTACGGTGCCATCCCGATAGTGGAGTGGTAGCTATTGTTGTACGCGAACTCCACTAAGGGTAGGTGGTCCTCCCAGCTACGACCAAAGTCGAGGACACATGCGCGGAGCATGTCCTCGAGAGTCTGAATGGTCCTCTCCGTCTGACCATCCGTCTGAGGGTGAAAGGCTGTGCTCAGACGTAGCTGTGTCCCGAACGCCTCCTGTAACCCCTTCCAAAGCCGGGAAGTAAAGCGAGCATCTCGATCGGAGACGATAGATGATGGCACGCCGTGGAGCCGCACAATCTCCTGAACGTAGAGACGTCCCAAGCTCTCTACTGAGCCCTCCTCTCTGATGGGTAAGAAGTGTGCCGACTTGGTGAGTCGGTCAACAATCACCCAGATGGAGTCGTGACCTCTGGAAGTGCGTGGAAGTCCAATCACGAAGTCCATAGATATGCCGTCCCACTTCCACTCCGGAACCTCCAAGGGCTGTACCAAGCCTGCCGGTACCTGATGCTCTGCCTTCACCTGCTGGCAGGTGAGGCATCGAGAAACGAACTCTGCTACTGCCTTCTTCATGCCCGGCCACCAGTGCTGTCGTCTGAGATCCTGGTACATCTTCTCCACTCCAGGATGTACCGCCAAAGGAGAAGTGTGAAACTCTCTCATCACTTCCTCTCGCAAAGCTACTGGTACCATGGTACGTCCTCTGAAAAGGATGTCGTGCTCTGCTCCAAGGGAGAAACCACTAGGTGCATGTCCCGAGGATATCTGTGCACGCCGTGTCTCACAGTCAGCGTCCCCATGCTGTGACTCCCTGACTCGCTGCAGTAGTGGAGGAGTGACTGTGAGAGACTGAAGGAAGGCTGCTCCATCCCTATCCACGAAGGATATCTGCAAAGAGGCTAGCTGCTCTGTCGCCTCCTCAAGTAGCTGAATGCCCGTCCTCCTGCTAAGGGCATCGGCTACTACGTTCCCCTTCCCAGGAGTATAGTCTATCTCAAAGTCATAGTCCTGGAGGAACTCGAGCCATCGCCGCTGTCTCAGGTTCAGGTCCTTCTGCGAAAAGATATACCTGAGACTCTGATGATCAGAAAAGACTGTAAAGCGCTCGCCCATCAGATAGTGCCGCCATGTCTTCAGAGCGAAGACCACTGCTGCTAACTCCAGGTCATGGGTAGCGTAGTTCTACTCATGCGGCCTCAACTGACGTGATCCATAGGCGATCACTGCCAGCTCCTGCATCAGAACACATCCGAGTCCGGTCCCTGACGCATCGCAGTAGACTACGTACCCTACTCCCTACTCAGGCAACCTCAAGATAGGTGCGCAGGTCAATCTCTGTCTCAGCTCCTGGAAGCTCTGCTGACATCTGTCAGACCATATGAAGGGTTTCCCCTTTTTCGTCAAAGCTGTGAGTGATGCCGCAACTCTAGAGAAGTCTGGCACGAATCTACGATAGTATCCAGCTAGTCCCAAGAAACTCCGAACCTCAGTCACGCTCCTGGGTGGCTCCCAAGCTAACACAGCCTCAATCTTCGCGGGATCCACTACAACTCCCGCCTCAGAGATAACGTGTCCCAAGAAGTGGACCTCACGTATCCAGAACTGGCACTTCGAGAGCTTACCATAAAGCTGGTGCTCTCGGAGTGTGTCTAGTACAACTCGCAAGTGATAGGTGTGCTCCTCCTCTGTCGTAGAGTAAATCAGAATGTCATCGATGAAGACCACGACAAACCGATCGAGGTATGGCTGAAAGATACTGTTCATGAGAGCCATGAACACTGCTGGAGCATTGGTTACACCGAAAGGCATAACCAAGAACTCATAGTGTCCATACCGACATCTGAAGGCTGTCTTCTGCACATCCTCGTCTCTGACTCTGAGCTGATGATAGCCTGACCTGAGGTCTATCTTCGAGAACCACCGTGCTCCCTTGAGCTGATCAAAGAGGTCATCAATCCTCGGTAGCGGATACTTGTTCCTCACTGTCACCTGGTTCAGGCGACGATAGTCAACACAAAGACGCAAGCTCCTGTCCGCCTTCTTGGCGAACAATATCGGGGAAGCCCAGGCTGAAACACTGGGTCGGATGAACCCCTTGCCCTGCAAGTCCTCCAACTGTACCCGTAGCTCTCGAAGATCGGCGGGGGCCATCCGATATGCTGGAGTGGATATCGGGGCTGTCCCGGGGTACAAGTCAATATAAAAGTCTACCTCTCTGCGAGGAGGTAGCCCTGGAACGTCGTCGGGAAAAACGTCCGCAAACTGATCCACCACTGCAGGAAAACCAGGACTCCGCACGTCAACTGCTCCAAGGATAAGGCTAGCCAACTGATGAGTGATGGGCTGTCCTCTCCTCCGCGGAAGTCCATCCTGTGCTGCTAAGGCTCCCTTCTCGCCGGTGAAGGTGAACCTGCTCTCGTCGGTGCGTACACATCGCACCATGCGCCTAAAACAGTCAATCTGTGCATGGACCGTAGATAGCCAATTCATGCCCAAGATGACGTCGTAAGGCCTCGACGCTGCTACAAGAAGATCCCAGCCGAAGCTCTCGCCTCCTAGAGTAAGCTCACACTGCCGGCACCAGTGCGTAATCGTCGATTCTGCTCCCATAAGAGTCTCTAGCCGTAAGGATCGAGCCAACGGCTCTGTCGGAATCTCCGAGCTCCGAACAAGGGCAGCGGCTATGAAAGAGTGACTCGCTCCTGTGTCTATAAGAACTGCAGAAAGGGTGGAATAGACACAGATAGTACCTCGAATCATCTTGGGTGTGCCGTGGTCGTAGACCTCTGCTGCCTGGAGCTGTGCCTGTCTCTGCCCGCCAGCTCCCTGTGGTCGGGGTGGACCTCCTGGTGGTGGTGGTGGCAGAGCCTCAAAGCGTCGCCCACCACCGGATGCTCGTCCAGCTCCTCTGCCTCGTCCGCCTCCTCTCTGCGGACCACCACGGTCGACCCTCTGCCTCTGCCGCGGTGGTCCCTCAACCGTCTGCTGCTCCTCGGCACGGCGGGTCGGGAAGTCACGAGCCATGTGGCCCTGCCCGCCGCACGAGTAGCACTGTCTGCCTCTCGAAAGACTGGCTCCTCACTGTGTGCCCCGCACTGCTGAGCCAGTGTCCTGAGGTCGTCTGCCCGAAGGTCTGGTCTGTCTGGACCCCTGAGTCATCCGTCGACTGCCTGCTGCAGATGACTCTGCCACGTGCCGCCCTGCGGTGGGTCTCTGTGCTAGTGTAGACTCAGCAAGGAAGCTCTCGATCAGAAGGGCCCGCTCCAGTACTCCTGTCTGAGTCGGTATGCTGAGGGAGATCAGCGATGCCCTGATCTCGTGTCTCAAACCCTGCTCGAAGGTCCGGGCCCGGAAAAATGGGTCCCGTACCATGTCGGTCGAGTAGCGCGAGAGATCAGTAAATCTCGCCGAGTACTGAGCGACCGTCATGCTGCCCTGTCGCAGCTGTAGAAGCTCCTGAATAGGCACCGCACGAAGGGTGGCTGGGACGAACTCCGAGAGGAAGAGGCTCTCAAAGTCTGTCCAAAGTAGAGATGCCTCATCGTGCACCTGGAGCATCAGGCTCCACCATCGTCCTGCTGCTGCGTGTAGTAGGCTCGCAGCGAGGATCACCATGAGGTCTGCTGGTGTCCTCACTAGCCTAAACACTCGAACCACTGCCTCCAGCCAGTCCTCTGCTGCCTGGGGATCCGTCTCCCCGCGAAACCTGGGCGGTCGCTGGCGCTGAAACTCATGCAGTGCGCTGAGGCGACGTGCATCGTCAGTGGCTGCTGCTGGAAGCATCGGGGGCTCGGCGGGTAGAGCTACCGCCGGTGCCACTGCTGACAAAGGGCCCTGCACCGAGGCCTTGTCGCTCGGTGGGCTGTCGTCACGCTCGACTCTCGGAACCCTAGCTGGCTGCCATCGTGGGGCCATCCTGAAAAGGAAACAGGTGCGCCACGGTCAGAACAGTATACCTGGTGAGCTGATATAAGTAATCACAAAGAAAAATTTGAAACACACATGCAATCAATGTTTTCGTGCATTAAGTCGGAAATCAGAAGTCAGGGTCCTGGTGTACGGATACGTCGGCCGCCGCACCAACACTGGACTCCCTGGACTGATAACCACACTCAATACGCTAAACATTATTGCTTCACATAGAAAAGATCAGAGTTCGCGGTAGAACCGAACTCCTTTGATACCAATTTGTCACGACCCTCCCTCGGGGTCCGTGCCGTGACTACCCCAAACCCGCCTTCCATAGGCCAGGGGCTGGCGACTAGCACCAAGGCGTAAATCCCGGTAAAAAGGGAAGGCATTGCCTTTGAAAAGTAAACAAACACCACAGAGTAAGCATGTGGAAAGTAGACACTAAACAAAAGCAGAGTACAACTGAAAGTGCGGAAAAGTAAATGGGCCAGTATACAAACCCAAACTGAAAGTAAAGTACAACTCGAAAGGGAAAACAGCAACTGAAAGTAAAAGCCTCTACGCCGAGCTGTCCTCCGGTAATCCCAACTGAAGGATGGGTACAGATAGCTCCACTGCTCCACGGGTCCCACAGTCCGCTCCGAGCACGTCCCGCCCAGTGGTCCACCTCCGGGTACCGTCCCGCTCTGCAAGCCTCAGCCAAGGTCAACGCTATCCGTCGTCTGCAACCAACACAACGTAGTGCGGGCAAAGCCCGTGTAGGGGTGAGTATAAGCTACTCAGTAGGGACCCCGAGACCCCTGAAGGTCTCTCAAATCCACAAAGGATAAACCACGAAGAAAGGTACAATCACGAAGTAACAACCGACACTGCTTAGGTATATGCCCATACATATACCTAAGTCATCAAATTCAAATACGCTCCAACCTCCGAGCCCAAGTACAACTCAGTCCACACAGGAAAGTAAACGTATTCCACACAGGAAAGCAAAACGTAATCCACACAGGATTGCACTACTCAATCCACACAGGAAAGCAACAGGATTCAGCTCACACAGGTATACTTCTTCAAAGGACGATAAAGATGATCTCTGATCCATCTAAGTCGTCGGACCCACGAAGGATCGATAGGTAACTAACCCCCGCAAGACACACACAGGATCGGGCCCACACAGGACCGGTAGGCGCTGGTTCACACAGGACCGCTGAGCGCAAGGACCCACACAGGATCGGACCCACACAGGATCGGGCCCACACAGGACCTGTAGCACCGATCCACGTAGGATCGCTGAGTGCTGAAGTCGTCATCGTCTAATCCACACAGGATCTCTGTACTGTCGTCGTCGCAGTCACAGTAGCAGTAGTAGCAGTAGTAGCAGTCGCAGCCAGCACTAGGGTTCCCGCACACAGCAAGCTCGTTCGGAGGGTCCGCTCCACGAGTCGAGAGGCTGATACATCAACTGTCACAAAGTCCAGAGTTGATGTATCCAAAAGTTCCGTATCGTCAACAGGAACTCAACGCAACAGACGGCGCGTCGATCGGACGCCCGGTCTGAGAGTTATTTGCATTTTCGTCTCCGGGGCCCAGTTGGTTTTTAAGGAAAAACCAACCCGACCGTACTCCACCTGCGTCCAAACCTCGGGCGGAGTATGCCAAAAGATCTGTCTCACTAAGAGGAACACAACACAGCTGACGGCACGTCAATCGGACGTCCGTAGCTCAAGATATGAGTGTTTCCGCTCCGAAGGCCCGGTTGGTTTCGTGAACGAACCGACCCGGCCGAACTCAAAGAAATCCGAAACCTTAAGTGCGATATACCGAAACGACCGTCTCGATCCAAGGATCGCGTTGCCGCAGACGGTTCGTCAATCGGAGGTCCGTGGCTCAAGTTATGGCCAAAAGACCGAATATGATCTGAAACGGGGGGGTCCGGTTCCGGGTCGACCCGGCCCGACCCCCCCCCCCCCCTGAGTCGGCCCGAACCGGGTCGACCCGACCCGGGTCCGACCCGGCCTGGCCGGCCGGCGGCGCGGCGGCACGGGGGCCGCGGCGGCCTGGCGCCGCACGGAGGCTGCACGCGGGGTGGGCAAAGCACCCCGCTGATTGGGATGGCGGCGCGGCCTTTGTGCCACGCCCTTTGCAAGAAAACGGCCCCCACGTGGGGGCCAGCTTGGAGAAAAACTGGGGGGCTGCTGCCCCCCCCCCTTTCATGGAAACCGCCCCCCTCTTAAAGAGGGGGGTTTTGTGCGCTGGCCGGGGGATTAATTTCCCCCGGTTTTGACCATCCGGCCGGCCAGCTGGCCGGCCGGTTTTCTCCAACGGGACCGGAAAAATCCGGTCCCCTCTTCGGCTTCCGACGCCGGCGGCCCGGCCGCCAGTCTTCTCAATTCGCCGCGGCCCGGAACCGGCCGCGGTATTCGTCATCCGGCACGGTGCGACGGCACCGCGCTCCTCCGCCGCACCTCGATTTCTTTCAACGCGGTGCGACGGCGTCGCGTTCTTGATGTTTCTTCCATGGTGCGCGCACGACGGCGTCGCGTTCTTGATTGGGCGAATAACCGCGTGGTACGACGGCACCACGCCACCTTGATTCATCCACAAATTTAAACACCAAGAACGGAGGAGGGGGTTCGGCCGTGTTCATGCTGTCCGGCCCCCCTCACGTTAAAACACAACTTAAAGTATTAAAAATCCACAGGTTAGACATGCTAGATCCACGATCAAGAATGGAATAATTAAACAATAAATCAACAACCCCTACCTTGGGTATAAGTTCGAGGATTTGTCAACGTCCGCGGAAGACAACGTCGCGGAGGTCGGGCGTCGCAGTCGTCGTTCGTCAAATCCGTTGACGAAGAGATGCGTCTGATGTGATACGTCGTTGGCGAAACTTATTATGTCGACGAAGGGAATCCGAGGAGGAAGCGGCGTTCCCACTCGTTGACACAGAAGACGAAGAAGAGCGGAGCGGCGTTCTTCGTCAGAACTTGAGCGTTCTTCGTCAAGTTGAGCGTTCTTCGTGTTCTTCGTCAGAGTTGAAGAAGAAGAAGAAAAACTCCCAAAAGCTCTCAAGATGACCAAACTGATCTAACCCAACCAAATAAAATAAGAGCTTATTTTATTTACAAACCTAACAAAAGAATTTCAAAGGATTGAATTTCAAAAAGATTAACTCCAATATTAAATGACTCAAGTCATTTAATGAGGGGTTAAGGAAGTTGGGAGAAGATGAAAGGTTGGGAGCTTCGTGTGGGCCCCACCACACTTAATCCTCCCAAGGGAGGTTAAGTGGATGTGGGTCCCACTTCCAACCCCCTTTGGTAGGATTTGTCAAGTTAAAATAAAATTTGTTCTTCACAAAATTTTATTTAACTTAAACTAAAAACCCAAAAACTAACTTTCAACCCGCAACAAACGCAACTTCCGAAAAGGTCTCATTAAGAGAATATCGGCGCTGCGAGTTCATCGGTGCCCTCAGATTTCAATTCCGAGCACCGGATCAAAAGTTAGGAATTCCCGCTCATTCGTTCACTAAACGTACCCGAGCCAAACTTCGGAAATTGATTCCAGGCACTCCGGGCCTCGGAATCAGGTGCCTTCTGAAACCGCGCTCTTGTAAAATTCAAAAGAAAATTAAGAAAAAAATTTACCTTGAATTATACGGGTCTTTACAGTATCAACCAGTGGTGAATTGTCCTAAATAGATTCCCTTTTAGAGTTCTAGGTCCATAATTTTGAATTCCTTTCCAAGAGTTATCAGGCCAATTGTTTTATTTATATTGGGTTTATGTAAATCATTATAATTAGTTCCCATTGATTTTTCAATCACACTTTGGTTGAGTTCGATAGGTTTAGTGTCATACTCAACAGCAATTTCTAGTGAGACCATTTAAGTAGTAAGTGAAGCATATGTATTCTCCCTCAACATAAGAGTGATATGGAAGAGGCCAACCTTGGGATGTTCCCCATGTTTAGGGACCTTGATCTAATCATGGTCATAGAGTAGGTTGTGTCACCAACCAACCTGGTTCGACCCTAAAACGGTCACTCGAACCAGTTTGTGGCATGTCCCAAAGGGTATTCCCGATCCCCACAGGCTAAAAACTAGTGTCGATCATCAAAACATACTTTTGGGGATGATTTAATCCCAAAATAAATAACCAAGAACGGATAAATAAATGGAATAAACTAAAAAGGAATCAATGAATAACTGAACCCCATATAAATATATAAATAGATTCAATTACAAAATACACTCAACAAGAGGAAAACTAAGATATAGAACTGAAACTAAAATGAACAAACTGAAATGTCGCAATGTGATCTCTATGTGACATATTGGTCACCACCAATCATAATACCTGCTATAATCCAATAATTAGCACCTTCTAGGAAACCTGAAAAATGTTTGAACCTACAAAACATCCTTGGTCTACCGACGCCGAGTGATATTGGTAGGGTGTGAGCTAACAGATCAGTAGGCAACCACCAAATAATCCATTCCATTCCATTCCCAAAAAAATCCATTAATACTAGTTTGAAATAAATTTATAAAAAATATTTATACACACTTTGCATTTCAAAACAAAAAAAAACTTGATCCATTCCCCACATAATTTGAAACAATGTACAAGAATGAAAAAAGGGAGACTTTTGCTTTCTCTTTGAAAACAACTACTTAGAAATCCTTTTTCAACCAACCAAATATTCACATTTTTCCCAAATAAAAATATAAAATAGGTACTAAGAAAAAGATACTACACAATGAGGGACACGACTCTAATAGTACATGTGATGGGAAACCATGATAAAACCTAGGAACATAGAGTAGAATGAGTACATACTATACATGTGACTCATCCTAAATGAATTCCCTACTCAATGATGTCATAACACCCTTACTCCCAACCTTCACCCTACCTATCCCTACTGAGGGGCATGATCGCCTAGCAATAAACCCATCTATCCACATGATAAGGGCCTTTATCTACTTTAATAACCTACACTAGTGTAGAAATTATTCTCAGGAAACCTCTTTTATATGCTAGGTTCCCATGTTTTCTTTCATAATGGGGTGTTCCATATAATTCAGAAAACTGGCCTCATATATATAACCAAACACACCACATAATCTGGAACCACCCTGGCCACATCAAGGGTGTTCCCTTTCCATCAAACATTCATTACATGTGGGAGGTCCCATGCTGAGGACCCTTCCAATCTCATTGATCAACAACTAGTAAAGGAAACCAACCTAACTAGGGTCTTCCAAAAGCCATTTCAAAACACAAAATGGGCATTTAGCTCTATCCATCTAGGTAACATTTACCCAATATATGGAAACACCTTAAAACCATTTCCAATAAAAATAAAAATAAAATTATCACTAGGCCTTCACCAATCAGCCTTGATGTTTTGAACACACTCCCAAAAATGTCACATTTTCCAAACGGGACCTTATCTCAAATTCACTTTACAACAAAACTATTTGGAAACAAACAAAATGCACTAAAACGTGCCAAAAAGGCCTTAAACCACTTCAAGAAAGAACTACATTATTATAAAACACCAAATAATTTATCACCTTCCACAAAATTTTCAAACCACATTAAGCCAATTTGGAAACCATGGAATCATTTATCAAAAGAGATGTTAAGGGGGGATAAGAGTTAATTTTAGAAAAATCAAGGTTATTGAAAATAACCACTCAAAATTTCATCATAATTTATATTACCACCCATGGGTTCACTCCATGCATCCATGGATGTGCCCACATCCAACGGCATAGCACAAGTGATCTTCTACCAACCATTTTTGAAGAAACCACACACACTGTTCATTATCACAATAAACCATTTACTCAAAGACACCAATTTCTATAACCCAACCCAACACATGCCAAAAAACTTTTATAAAATGTTTCTTTGGGAAAACACCACCCAAATACCCAACATAACCATTTTAAAACAAAATGAAAATTTTTCAAACCTAAAGGCAAGGAATACACATGATAATAAATAGAAAAGCATCTTAAAAACAATTTTTAGAAAACTAAACCAAAAAGATAACACTACCATTATTTAACTATGAACATTTTAAAGGTGTGAAACAATATTTAGAAACTAATTTAGAAAAACCTAGTATCAAATGGAATTGGATGAAATGGTGTGGAAACACCAACCTCAATATGCGTGGATGGTATAAAACTCCAACAAAAAGGAGATCGAGACCTTGAGGACCAACTGCACACGCTAAACAATGAGGAAAATGTATAAAGCACAATATGAGGTGTTATTATTTGTATTATTTGAATAAAAAAATTAAAAACAAATTGAATAAATACAATCAACCGGTGGAGAGGGTCATCGTTGAGGGGTGGCGGCATGGCTAGAAAGGGTGGTGCACTAAAATCCGGCTGCAGCAGAACAGGGGAAGCATCGGTAGGAGAGCTGTTTGGTGAGGGAAGGGGGTTCGGGTTGGCTAATCATGTGCGCACAAGGGAGAAGCAAGGGGGTCATCGTGCACAGGTCTGAGAGGGAGCAGGGGGCTTCCAAAAAGGAGAACCCCATGGGGGGAGGCACTGGGTGCACTGAGCAGAAGGGGGGGGGGGGTGACCCCCCGTGTTTTCATTTTTTTGTTTAATATAATAATACTATTAATAATTAAAATAATAAAACTATATTAATAATAATAAATTATTTATAAAGGTAATATTAATAATAATAATTTTATTTTTAATGATAATATTAATAATAATATAATCGTAACAATATTATCAATTTTCATAATAATAATAATAATAATGAAAATAACACTAAAAATCATAATCATAATAATAATTGTATTCATTTCACTTTAAATAATAACAAAATTTGTAATAATTTAGTCCTAAAAATATTACGAATGCTTTTAATAATAACTTAATAATAAAATATTAGAGGCATTTTTAATAATAATAATAATAATATCATTTATTTCAATACTATTATTACTAGTTTGTTTTAAAAAATTACGGATTTTTATTTTCATAAAAAATTTATTTATTTTAAACATTAGGGAACTGCATGGGCACCTAGGATGACCGCATGGTTACCACCAAATATGAGGTGTCTGTGAACTAGTCTGAAACCCATAAAAATTATTAAATTTTAAAAAAAATTCGATCGCTGCTCCACCCACACCTTGAAGAGGCTTATTGAATCCAAGAAATAGTAAAATAAAATAATTTCATAGGTTGGTGTGTGAAAATTATCCCCAACAAAAAACTTTCTACCCCCATAAAGTCACTAATCAAAATTTTAGTCAATAATTGATTCCATGCCCAAACATAACAAGAAGAAAGAAAGAATTATGGAGTGAAAATTTGTTCCCCAAGTCACACCCGACCGATCTAAATGAAATTGAAACCCAAAACAAGTGGACAACACGAGAGGTGGGGGGGGGGGGTTCTCCCCACCACAAAAATTCTTGTAACATATAAATTTTAAAATTCGAACATGTACCTTAGGGATGGTCTAACATGGGAACTCCCAACCTAAACCTACCCAAATGGTGGCCTCACCACAACCTGACACTATGGAACTCTTACCCCAAACTCAACCAACTTCCTTAACACTAAAGGAACAACTTCACCACCATGATTAAACAGTAGACCTATTACAAGGAAACCCAACATACTGGAACACCAAAACAAGGTAGATTTCCTACAATAACCTAAAGCAATCGGTATAAGGGAAAAAAACAACACCACTGAACCCATGAAAAGAAACAAAACTAGACAGTTGATTGGAAATATTGAACACCCATTTAACAATACCCAAACCTCTCCAAATGAGTATAGCTGAAACCAAAACCAAAGAAGACCCATTCACCCATGGGCTAAACACCCATGAAAGAAAATGAATGATTCAGAGACGCCAC
Source organism: Viscum album (assembly GCA_963277665.1). Lineage (NCBI taxonomy): Eukaryota > Viridiplantae > Streptophyta > Magnoliopsida > Santalales > Viscaceae > Viscum > Viscum album. The sequence goes on along the minus strand of OY728151.1, from coordinate 1,492,742,051 downwards.
ACTTAGAACAGACACAACCACTTGGATTGTGATAAATCAAGATCACAACACCACTATAAAAAAGGATGAACTTACAACATGAATGAGGATGAACAAGTATATTTTTGATATTTACAAGCCAAAATATGAAATATAACTGGGGTCATGGTTTCACTCATCCTTTGAAACTTCTGACTATGGACGATCTTCACCCCGAGACCTACAGCTGGGGTTATGATGGACGAAGCATCTCCTGCCTCACAGTCATGCACTAGAATCTCCTGATAAAAACTCATTCCTCAAAAAATTCTTCCTACAGAACTTCCCCTAGTTACCCAAATGATGACAATGATATAAATACTTCACAGGGATTTGAAAAGACAGCTTGGAATTCCCGGACGGGTCATACTGATGGAACATTAGAAAGTGGTCTCACAAACTGGAAGTCAACACAGAAAAAATGGATTCTTTAGAAACATGTTCCTCTAAGACACCCCACTCGCCATATGGGGAACCCTCCTAAACAACAATAGGCGCGTAATTTTTTAAGCACTTTCACGCCAGATGCCAACTCCATGAAGCTCCTGACGGAGGTCTTCTCCAACCACTGGCCTTATTAACTACGGATGGGCTCTTAACTCTATTATCCTCCACCTACTCAGGTATGATCCATAGGATGAAGACGAACTTCAACACTTCCCACATCATCCAAACTCCAACTATGATGAGACATCCACCTCCACTAGTCCAAGTCAGGACCCTCCAATAAACCATAGACAATACATACTCTAACAAATTTGAGAGTCCCCACCCACCTAAATACATGCTCTGCTCCCATCAAACCACTTCATTACCCTTAAAGAACCCCAAACTCCTCGAAGAAAAACCAACACTCGAAAAACCAGAATTGGGAATGAATCATTAACAACTTCTTGGGACATTTCTCGGTGGCTTATTTAGAACAACAAGAAAAACACAATCGAAGCCTTCATCAATCCAAAACCTCAATCAAAAGAAACACCCCAAGCTTAGAAAACCAACTTGAAATCCAAAACAAGATTAAACACAACCAAAATAAACACCCCAAGCCAAGGGTAGTGGCATCAGAAGCCAAACATATTCAAACATAATAAAAACTAACTTTTCCAAAAACCACCATTATTTTAAAATTTTAAAACTAAATTCTTCCAGGGCCAATTCCCAAATACCAAAACCCAGTTTTCAAAAAAAACCGACTTCTAAAATCGCCTTCTTGTTCAAATCTTTTTTGAAAAAACCAAGACATCCATTTAATTCCAAAACCCCACCCATGAAATCCTATGAACTGTTATAGGTTTTTTCACCCATTTCCATCCACGTGTTCCAACACGTACATTCCACAAATACCCACACACATAAAAACAAAAACATGGAATACCAAGGGTCATTCCCAATCCACACCCTCAAATATAAAACACTTGTAATTTAAAATACACCTTTTTGGTTCAAAACCATTTGAAGAAATCACTTTCATTCCAAAACCATATTCATTCCCAAAATACATTTTCATTTTGAACATACGCTTATACCACCAAAACCAGGATGGAGCACAACGAACACAACAATATCCCAGAATTAGGAAATAGTGCTTACACCTAACTCAGAGAAATGGTAGTGGGTCACAACCCCAAGTAATACATAACAATAAGATGGAATTGAACCAGGAACTTGGGCTCCACATGGGTCACTACTCCATGTGGGGTCACAATGTGATACCGATTCACCTCTATTTTCATCCCTCAATCCAAAACAAATACAAAATACTCAAAACTTGGACTACCCCTAGTAACTTAGGTCTCATTACGAGAAATGGTGATCAAGAACTGACCCATAACCTACCTATTGAATCTCAACAATCCAAATATCTATCAACCAGACACCCCAAATATCATAGGTCTGCTCTGATACCATTTTTTCACAAGACAACCCTGGTCAACACTAAACTGGTCACCTGAGTGAGTATGTGGAATGGCCCCAAGGGCATTCCCGATCCCTATGGGCTAGAAACTAGTGAAGAGCATCAAAACATACATTCAAAAATGATTTAAACCCAAAATAAATAAACATTACTGAATAAATAAATATAATAAACTAAAAATGAAGCAACACAAACATCTAAACCTCAAATAAAAATATAAACAGATCTAGTTACAAAATACACTCAACAAGACGAAAATAAATATATAGAACTAAAAATAAAATGAACAAACTGAACCACCCCCATGCGATCTCTATGTGACCTCTTGGTCACCAACAACCATAAGACTAGTCACACACCAACAACGATCACCTTCTAGGAAACCTGAACAAATGTTGAACCAACAAAATAGCTTATATCTACTGAAATAGAGTGTTATAGGTAGGGTGTGAGCAAACAACCTAATAGGTAACCACCAATTAATCTATTCCATTCCTTTCCCAAACACATTCCATTTACAGTGGTTTGAAATAAATTTATAACAATAGATTTTCATAAATACTTTTCATTTTAAAACGAACAAACAAGATCCATTTCCCAGATAATTTGAAATAAGGTACAAGAAGGAAAAAGGGCAGTTGTGATTTCTCTTTAAAAATAGATACATAGAAATCCTTTTTCAACCAACCACGCATTCACAGTTTTTCCAAATAAAAACCAAAACCAGGTACAAAGAATAAGATACTACACAACGAGGGAAACATCTCTAATAGTACTTGTAACGGGAAAACATGTGAAATACTAGGAACTCAGAGGAGAATGGGAAGATACTATACATGTGACTCATCCTCAAGAAATGACCTACTCAATTACATCATAACGCCTAACCATCTCCCTACCTGGCCTAGTCAAGGGGCTTAATCCCATAGCAATAAATCCATGTATCCACCTACTAAGGTCCAGTAGCTAGTACAATAGCATATACTTGAGCAACAATCCTTCTTTATAAACCTCTTTTCTATACTAGGTTCCCATGTTTTTTTACAAGGGGTTTTTCCATAAAACTCATAAAACATGTCTCATATATATAACCAAACACACCACATAATCCGACACCACCTCATCCTCCTTAAGGGTTGTCCCTTTCAATCAAAAATTTATTATATGGGGGGTGGTCCCATACCAAGGACCCTCCCAATCTCAAGGATCAACAACTAGGAAAGGAACCCAACCCAAGAATGGTTTTTCAAAATCCATTTCAAAATTCCAAACAGGCCTTTAGCTCTACCCATCTAGGGTATATTTACTAAAAATAATGAAACACATTATAACCATTTCCAATTACACAAAAAAATCTCATTTTTACTATGCCTTCACCAATCGAGCTTTAAGTTTCAAACACACGCCCAAACACATCACATTTTCAAAACATGCATTTATCTCAAATTCACTTTACCAAAAACTATTTTGAAACAAACAAAAAACACTCAAAGGTGCCAAAAATCCTTTAACCACTTCAATAAAAAAACTACATTTTGATCAAATACCAAATAATTCATCACCTTACAAAAAATTTTAAAACAACATTAATCCATTTTGGAAACAATGTAATAATTTATTAGAATATATGGAAAGGGGAGATAGGAGTTATTTTTAGAAAAACCAAGGTTTGGGAAAAAACCACTCAAAATGTCATCATCATTTGTAGGCCCATCCATGGTTTCACTATGTGCATCCATGGATATTCCCATAACCAATGGAATAGAACAAGTGGTCTTCTCCCAACCATTTTTTAAGAAACCACACACACACCATCCATTATAACAATAAACCATTTACTCAAAGACACCATTTTCCATAACCCAATACACAATCCAAACAACATCCATAAAATGTATCTTTTGTAAAACACCACCCAACATATCCAACATAACCATTTTAAAACAAAATGACAATTATTCAAACCCAAAGGCAAGGCATACACATGAAAATAAATAAAAAAGCATCTTAAAACATATTTTTAGAAAAATCAACCAATAATATAACACTGCCATGATTTAACTACAACCATTTTAAACATTTGAAACACGATTTAGAAATTAATTAAGAAAACCCAAGCATAAAATGGATTGAAATTGGAATAAAAGGCATCGAAACACCTACCTCCACATGTGAAAATGCAATAAAACTCCAATAGAAGGGAGAGTGAGGCCTTGCAGACCAACTTCACACCCTAGACAGTGAGGAAAACGCATTAAAAACTATATTAGGCGTTAAGGTTTAGTAAATTTGAAGAAAAATACCAAAAATAAATAAAATAAATATAAATGACTGGTGAAGAGGGCCATCGGCGAGGGTTGGGGTTCAGTCGGAATGGGAGGTGCGTTGAAATCGGATCACATCGGAATAGGGGAAGCACCAAGAGGAGAGCTTTTTTGTGAGGGAAGGGGGTTTTGGTTGTCCAGTCACACGCGCACAAGGGAGTAGCAAGGGGGGATGTCGTGCCAGAGGGAGAGGGAGTAGGGGCTGGCGTGCATAGGCCGAAGAGGGAGTAGGGGGCCTCCGCGTAGAAGAAGCCCATGGGGGAGGAGCTATGCGCACATAGGAGAATATGGGTGTGACGCCCCACGTACCATTTCCATTTTTTAATCAAATACTAATAATAATAATAACAGAAAAATTATTATAATAATAACAACATTAAATTAATTCTAAAGATAATCTTAATAAAAATAATATTCTTCTTACGATAATATTAATAATAATATAATTATAACAATATCACCAGTTTTCTTAATAATAATAAAAATAATGACAATTACACTAAAAATAATAATATGATAATCATAATTTTATTCATTTCATCTTAAATAATAAAATAATTATTACTAATTTAATCATAAAAATATTAAAAACGCTTTTAATAACAATTTAAAAATAAAATGTTAGCATCATTTTTAATAACAATAATATTATCATTTATTTCAATAATATTATTACTATTTTGTTTTAAACACTTACTAAATTTTATTTTTAAAAAATTATCTATATTTTATACATTAGGGAAGTTTGCGGTCACCTAGGCTGACTTCATGGTTACCACCAACCATACGGTGCCCGTGCACTGGTCCAAAACCCATAAAAACAATTTAACATTGAAAATTTTAGACCAGTGCTCAGCACGCACCTCGATGAGGCAAAATGAATCCAACAAATAATTTAAAAAATAATGTTCGAGGTGTGAGAGGTCTTCAATAGAGAGGTAGAGGTGCTAGGTGTAGTTATTTATTCATAATGGATGCAGTAGTGCTAAAGGGGCCAGATATTATTTAGGGTATGCTCAGTTTTTCATCTACCCTTATTAATTACATTTTTTTATTTAGAAGCTTCAAACTCTATTACTTTACCCACTCTAGTCTATTCTATGGGACTATATATAGAGAGGCTTTTCATTCCCCTGGTGTTGACTACAATTGTCGAAGGCCATACCAACTTGTTTGATGTGTGATGGGGCTGTGTACTGATGATGGGGCTACATTAGTACCATGGGTATCTTTTCATGATAGAAATATATCCATATAATGTCATCCGAGGAATCTATTGGTTGTATTCTATATGTTCTATAGTCAATTGCTTCCATAGGAGAGTCATCTTCTTAGATGGTGATGGCCAGCATGTGGTTTTCATTGGTGAGTGAGGTTTTCAGGTGGGAAATCTTCATATGGATCCCATTATTTCTTTGATGGTTGAGTTTTCTAAGGAATCACAAGGTGCTAGGATAGTGAAGGTTCCCATGGTTGTTTGGGATTTTATGGAGGTTTTTCCTTATGATGTTGTAACACTCCCCCCCCCATGTGACATTGAATTTGGGATATAATTGTAGGTTTTTGATTCTATAATCTCAATGGATCCTTATTAGATGAAACCTTATGAGTTACGTGAGTTGAGGATTAAAATATATAATCTTATGTAGATATGTTTTATCTATCCTAGTTTTTCATCATGGGGTTATTCAGTGCTCTTCTCCAAGAAGGTGGATGGTAGTCTATGTTTGTCTATAGACTACCAGAGGTTGAATTGGGTAATGGTCCTGAACCGATACCCACTTATGAGGATGTATGATCTTTTTGACCAATTGAGATGGGTGAGTTGGTTTTCTAATATTGATATGCAGTCTGGATATCACTATTTGAGTTATAAGGAGGGATATATCCTGAAGACTTCCTTAAGATGTATGTATGGAAACATAGATTTTATATTAATATAATTGGGTGTTACAGACACAACTTCTATGTTCATGGGACTCAGGAAATATCTATTTTTTAAATCCTAGACCTGTTCAATATCATTTCCATAGAAGGAATTATTGATCTACCCAAAGTTAGAGGATTATGTCAATCATATCAGAGCTATTTGAAAATCACCACCGTCTCTATAGAATGTTTTCTAATTGTAATTTTTGGTCTTGAGAGGTTTATTTCCCTAATCATGTGGTGTCTTAGTAGGCTATGGAAGTAGACCCATTGATGTTTATGGTAGTTGTTTCTTGGGAATCACCTAATAACATGGAATAGGTTCATATATTCCTATGTCATGCGAACTATTTTCAGATATTTTTTAGTGATTTCCCTTGATTTTTATCCTCATGGTAGTGTTGACCTAGAAGCACCATGATTTTTGGTGGAATGATCAGTTCTAGCGAAAATTCGGTTACCTTAAGAGTAATTTGTTCATTTCTCGAGTGCTTCATTTTCCTGAAGAGGTTGTGATGTTTGAGGTTTTTTTGTAGCTTACCATCTAGGATTTGGATATTTATTGTCGTAGTAATGTGTATCGATCTCTTATAGGTCTAATAATTTTCATCATCATGAGCATAACTATGTCACTTATTTCTTGATCTTGTAGTGGTTTTATTTTCATTGCAGTTGTGGTGGAATTATTTCATTGGGGCTTACTTTTTTGTCTTTTTAGATCACAAGAGATTGAGGTATATCTTTTCTTAGTGTGATATGAATTTTTGGTTGTGGAGGTAGATGTATTTTCTTTAGGATTATAATTTTGAGAAAAGTTAAACCTTTGAAAAATAGAATATTTCGGTTGATTCTTTGAGAAGGATGTTATGGAAGGATGTTGTTCAAGAGTATGAGGATTCTTGGAAAGGAATACAGGAGTTGGCAGCCTTACACATTGATAAAAGGGGGATGATTATAGAGGCTATTTATTTTAGAATATGGTGTAGTTTTCTCTCATATGGAAGGTGGAGGAGTCTTATTGGGGGGACTCAAAGGTAGATGTGATGTGTGATCTTGTCGTCCATGGTGATTCTTTGGATGGATGTTTATAGGATGATCAAAACAATATGATGTTTCAGGGGAGACTATTTGTTCTAGTAGCGATGCATGTGGGATTCCTTCAGGAGTTTCACAGCTCTCCTTTGATGGTACACCCATGAGTATCCAAGATATACCATGTCTTCAGGATACAGTTTTATTTTCCCATCAAGAAATGGTTGGTGGAAGAGTTTGTGATGGAGGGTTTGGTTTTCTAACTGTAAAGACCAAGCGTTATATTCCAAACATTTTGTAGACTTTGGATATTCCTAAGTAGAAATGGGGTAAAATATAGATGGATTTCTTCATGAGGATACCCCAATATTAGGAAGTTTGTGATAATATTTGGGTAATAATTTATTGATTGACGAAATCAGCCCACTTCTTAGTGATCAAGGATTCAGGCATAGTGGATGCTTTGGCTAAGAGATATGGATAAAATAATGTCGTTGGATGGGGTTTTGAGGTCCATTGTATCAGTTTGGGATGTATGTTTTACCTCATTATTCTAGGATGGTTTAAAGCATTCTTTTGGAACATAGTTATTACTCAGCACAACATTCCACCCTCAAAGGGACGGGAAGACAAAGAAACCATTCAGACATTGGAGGATATGTTCTGGGTGTGAATCATAGACTTTGGTGGATCATGGGTATAAAATGTTTCCTTATTTGAGTTTTATTATAATAACATCTATCAATCATCCATTATCATGGCCTTATTTGAGTAATTGTATAGGAGTCCTTGTAATTCTCCATTTTAATGGATGGAGGTTGGTGAGGAAGTGGTTTTTGGTCTCGATTTGGTGTATATAATGATAGAAAAGGTTTGGTTGGTTTTCTTTATGTGAATATTTGATATTATTTTGTTATGAGATTTTTTGTTTTCTTAATTTATAACGTGTGATAAAGTTATGAAATATAAAAATTAGAGGGCCAAATTACTAATCGATACACATTATACAATGATTCAATTAAACATGTTTGGGTGATTCAGTGGCACCCAGACTGGATAGTATCTTGACATGGAGGGGGGATTCTTTGATTCATTTGTTCAAGGACTGTGTTTGTTTATTGTAGCAGTTATTGATTTGGGTTTCATGGAGGTTGAGATGGTTGTTAGTGATAAGAGGTGGTGATGTGGTTTTCTGTAGTGATATGGTTTTCATGGTATGTTTTTGGGTGTTTTGGTTGGAATGTTTTGGATGGTGGATACATTGAGGAGTAATGAGATCCTTGAGTGGTATCTTGTAGGGTGTGTTTTTAGACCCCTTTTCCTTCTACGTTTGGTTTTGGATTCTTGAGGGGGAGAGTAATTTGAGAGGTATATAATGTAATAGATCATGTATTCCTAGAATATTAAATTTTTTTTGGGTGTTGGAGGTGTTTTAGAGCATGATTGAGGAGGTTATGTGGTTGTTGGAGGTCTAGATGAGCTACAGTGAAAAATTCACATCAGGAAAGGGGTACATGATGTGAATTGGTGGTTCAAAAATTGTGTAGTCAGCTAGTTTCATATCTTGTATGCAGCTAAGGGGGAACCCATGAAATAGATTCATGTCCTAAAATTAATTTGTGAAGTGTAATTAAATAAAGGACAAGGTGACATGAATTTTAGAAGAATTTGATTTTTTAGGGGAATTCTGGTGGAATTCACATTGTGAATGGGTTGCACAACCTTAAAGGGTTAAGTTATAGGTTTTAAATAGGTCATTAAAATAAATACATCCTTATTTATCCATTCCTCTTCCCTCTCTAATTTTGGGTCAACCGTAGTTAGATATCGAAGGATCTTCATCCCCCTTCCTCCCACCTTGATCAGTTGGTTCGTGAAGAGTCCCGTTGGAAATTGGTAGTGAGTTCTCCTCTCATCCATGTGGTTTTTATTTTGTTCTTTTCTATAGATCTAGTAAAGTTTTATAGTTTTGGTCTAGTTTTTTATTTCAGTAGTATTTTTTATAACACTTTATGTGGTGTAGGATTATCCATTATTTTTTCATGCAGTTGTATTTTTTGGGAATTTCTTCTTCACCCTACAATGTGAATAAAGTTGGCATAAATTCTTTAAGGTTGGGAATCCCTCGTTTTCCACTTATCTATATCATTCAAGAGGGGATTACTTTTGTTATCTATGAGGTTATTTGTTCTATCCTAATCAAGATAAATTAATTTATTAGTTTAAATTTAAGGGGAAGTGGGAATGATTCACATGTTTTTACATCTTTTATATTATTGTGATGTTGTGATTATATGGGCTAAATGCCTCACTAAAAATCGTGGATGTTGGGAGCCTTTTCTAGCACTGTAGTTGTTTCCATATGGAATCCTTATTTCATGTTGTTATGATATCACCCAAAAATGGTAATTGTCCAAACATTTATATTTTTATAATAAGTTGGAGACCGCTAGATTTATGGTTCTTGTGATAACACCCCTAAAATAAAGTGAAATGTGATAAAATCCCATTTTTTAAATCTATAAAATTTTCCATGATGTGTTGTAATGTGTGTTTGTGCTTCTGGGGTGGTTATGTATGGTTGTGATGTGGTGTGGGTGTTGTATGGTTTGTTTGGATGTGCTTTTGGGGATCTAAGGTGATGGTTTATTTGGTCGTTATTTTGGGTGGTGAGGTGATGGTTTGGTTGGTCATGCTTTTGGTGTGGAAAGGTGATGGTTTGTTTCACCGTGATTTTGGGGGGTAGAGGTGATGATATATTTGGGTGTGATTATGGGGAGGTGAGGTAATGTAATGATGGGGATGATGACATACTTGTGAGACGTGGTTGTGTTGTGCAAGATGCCAAGGTAATGATGAAATAACTAGTTAATAATGTTTTAAACGGATGGGGTTAGGTTTGGTTAATGGAATGGAAATGAATACTGTAAAAATAAATAATGGGTTGTGCGGTTAAATGTGGTTGTTGGTAAATAATGAAATGAATGGGATGGAAAATGTGGCTTGTGGATTGTGTTGTTTTATAAATTTAGTGGTGGCCAAAAAGTGGTGGTGTTGTGAGTTGGTTAGTGTCTTGTTGAGAACCCATAGGTTGCGATTGTGTGTGTCTTATATATATATATATACTGGTATATTCATTGTGATTTCTATATGCACCCCACCCATGTTGATCATTGTTTGTCAATGCCCTTATTTTTACACTGGGGAGTTTTTTCCAATATCCTAGTGATGAGGATAAATGTAAATCTACCCATATTTTCCCTCTATCTATTATAGGTGAGTAGATATGCATAGGTCATAATGGTAAAAGGTCTATTAGGGAATTAATTGGTGGACAAGTCATCTTTAGAAAAGCTGTGTTAAGACCATATCATGGGTTGGTGGCCCATGTGTCTTTAAGAAAGTTTTGATATGATTGTGCTATGGGGATGTTTCCTAGGTTTCTTTATGCACAATATCATATGATCATGTTGTGGGAGGATTTTGGTGGGTTTTTGGCATCATATGATGAGGTCACAAGGTTAAATTCCTCCATGTTCATGATACCCTACTACTTTGGTTATTTCAGTGCTTTTGATTTAATGGCCCAGGTGTCTGTGGGCATGATGTGATGTGACCGTGATGTGGGGTGGTGGTATACATTATTTAGAATATATGGGAGTGTCCGGTTATCTGACATTGTAGTGTGAGAGTGGAAAAGTATTCATAATGTTGTATAGCTTACCCTTTATCAATATTATTCTTATAATGTTATTATTCTTTTCTTGTGTTATTTGGAGTGTGTTCCTTAGTGTGGTTGGTATGGATAGTTAACATATTTCAGTATTTTTGGTTCTGTTATTTCCTCATGGGTGTATTAGTATAATTTATTCACATTTTCATGAGTGAATTTGGTTTTCCTACCAAGTTACATTATTTTCACACCCTATGTATACAAAAAATACTTTAGTAATCCAAGAATATTATATGGATTTTGACGGATATTACTTGCTTTAATCTTTTTGAACAGTTGTTGTGTCACTGCTCTAGCTTTTCTTTTGGGTATTTAATTTTGGATACTTTTACCTGTATCAGCTTTATTTATGCACAAATTGTGGGATGGTTTTGGTTTAATCATACATTATGTCATTTATTTTATTGTGGTAGATTCACCTTATCTCTCAACCTTGCTTAAATTATAGATGGTAATGCATCCCATTTATGAAATTTTTATACCCTCAGTTCTAGTGGTCAACTATAAGCCTACTGAATTAGGGACACATGGTTCATTATCTCTCTCCCCTCATTGAGGTATCTTTTGTGGGAGGTGGTCATCGCAATGTATCTAAAGTTACCTTTTGTTTTAGAATAGTTCATACATCCATGTTTAACTAACTCTAAAAGTTTTTTAATGTGCCTTAGTTTATACATTTTTCTTTATATAAAACATGATAATTATTTTTTTTATATCATATCATAGATTAATTGATACAAAAACACTTTTATGGGAATAAATAGGTCAAAAAATTTAGTTATTATTGGAAAATGAATTATATTTACACAATTAGGTAATAGTGTTATATTTTTATATTAATCATTCATTGTAATTTATATTTTTCATTTGAGAGTTATTGGACCATTAGTTTAGTATTTATTTACAATGATAACATTTATTCTGAAGATGAAATAATGCCTCATTTTTTCAAGCAAAATATTGAGATAAATTGTTTGATCAAACATATTAAAAACATGAATAAATCTAATATGACAATGACAAATAAATTTATCCCCTTGGATGAAATAGTAATGATGATTTCTCGTCTCCTTTTGAGTTTACTCTATAACCTATCTTTTCTTTCTCATTTATTAATTTTAGATAAATTTATGTTGTAAGAATATTATGTTTAATAAACAAGTGGTGAATACAAACTTGATGGTTATATTTAAGGTGGATAAAACTCTTTTCTCCTTCAATTCATTGAAATTTAATTTCCAATTTCCATTCTTTCAATATAATATGAAGAGGGCCTCTTGTGGATTCTTCTACCTTGGAATCTTTTGTCTCTATGAAGGATATAATAATGGATTTTTTTTCTTTATATTAGAAATGGTATCTTTATCATTATTTTCCAAACTTTTCAATATAAGGGGTGGAGAAAGAGGTTTCAACCAATCCTTATCCACTTTGTGAAGTATAGAAAAACATTTCATGAGTGATTTACCCATTTCATTTAATCATTCTTGTAAAAATAAGGATAACCATGATGGTAAGGATAAAAATATAATATTAAAGTAGAATTTATTATCTAAGAGAAAGACAAATTTTTATAACCAATCAATATACCCTATAATTTTAAAATTTTGATCCATAGTTATATTACCTTATTATAGTTTACACTGATATAGTGAATTGATAATATTATTTATTTATATCCTTTCTTTCATTTTTCTCAAGAGAATGGAGATGTAATAGTATGGTGTATGCATCCATCTCTTTATGTTGTATCATAAAATCTCAGGACATAGTTGATAATATAATACAATAGATATTGGAACCATCCTCAGCATATCTATGGTAGGTATCATTTTCACCTTTTCTCACCAACTAGGGTGATGGAATAGGAATAGAGGATTCCAACACATAATAAAAACATTTTTTTAACAATGAATCACATAAATGATTGTACTATACCTGTAAAAAAACTTTTTAAGGAAGTCCCATGAGTTATGGAATTATTGTACTATTTTCATAGTTTTTTCTATTTTCTATAATAATTGAAATATATGATTAATGCCTTAAATGATTAAAAATTATGTGAGAAATAATAATAATTAATTTTATTAATTCTCCACTATTTTATTAAGTCTCACAATCCCTCACTATTGAACTAATAATGTCTAGTTTCTCTAAAATTCTAGTGGAAAGGATCTATATTTACTTTCTTGTAATACAAGTAGAGTCCATGATAATTAATAGAAAGGATTTAAGTTTGTTATCTTGCCAAATGTGCACTTGAAGCTCCTTGACCTATTGACTGAACTCCCCAATCAAAAAACCTAGACTCATATTTTATCAACACATGACTACAAATTTGTATTGGAAAAATAGATTCTATCAAACATAATATAGATTTGGTTAAGTTGAACAACTATCATAGTTAATACTTCCCAATAATTAAAATTTCCTTTGATGGAGGCTGAACTGAGACATAAACTATGGGTTCATCTTAATTTAAATGATGTAAGGATTGATGAATTAATATTAACTTGATGGATTTTTATTTATTATGTATAAATATTATTTTTTTATCCTTTACATAATGTGTTAATATTAAGTGTATTTTACATGATTAAAAGAATATATTGGTTAAAAAAATTAGGCATCAACCATTTATTTAAATTCTATCTTTTCACATTAATTCAGGTATTTATTTGATTGTGGTTTTTCAACCATAAAATAAATAATGCATAAGACAGAAATAAAAAAATAAATAATGACCTAATAGTGAACATATATAATAGTTGATTTATTTATTGGACAATAAATGAACCTTTTACCTAGGGAAAAAATATTTTTGTCAATCTTGGAACATGTTATAGAATTGAAAATGTACATTTTTATATCACCAAAGTTGGCATCATTATGGCTATGTCTTGAACCTTCTAAACACACATTGGGAAACTCTATTAATTAAAAGTCTGTATAGCTCACATGAAAGAGAATGGAAACAATGTTTTTTTAATAGTAAATACATAAATAACAATGGACACCCATTTCCTAAAAAATAATGGAGTGAGGGATAACTCGAAGGGTGTCAAATTTAATTAAATATTGAATAATTATAATTCCATGCTATAAATTAAATTAAATAATATCTACACATACATAGGACTTGGTTGAACTCATGAACGGTCAAACACATACAATGAATACACAAGTGTGAGCTTCATGTGAAGAAGTCTTATCTTATTATGAGTACTCTCAAATGACAATCTATATACTATATTCCCTATTATAGTATGTTATCTATCCATAGATATATTTTTTAGAATATCATCATGATATTTCAAAGTTATCATCATAATGGGGAAATTTTAGGACCTTATCAATGTGATAGATACTATAGTACATTATCATATCAATGTTATGTGGAAGAACAATCAATATGTGATAAGATATTTATATTAATATTCACTTCTATAAATATTCATGTAACAGAAAGTAAAATTTAGTTTTTTCTAGGGAACCCAGTCTAAAAAAAATCCATAATTTACTCTATGATATCTATTGTCTTTCAGGAAGTGTAATCTCTTTCTACATTACCAACATGTTGGGTTTGTACTGGTGAAATTTACTAGGATCCTCTCACAAGAATTATGTTTATATTTCCACCAGCTTCTTCTCTAAGGTGAGAACCCCTTCCTTAGACATTATAATAGTTCTGAGATGTGATTTATTTTCAATCCATCTAAGTTATTTTTATAGGATTTCATTCTTGGAATTCATAAACACCATTCCTGAATTTCAACATGAAAAACTAACTTTTGTTACCATAAAATCCCAGGAATTTAATTGAGATAACTGTAGTAGAAGATCCCAAATTTCATCTGTGAACTACACATTTACCAATTCAATCTACCCTTGAATATTGTTGAAATCATTTGTGTGATTCATTATTGTTCTACCATACAAAACAACATATGCATCATGAAATATTTATGAAGTTTCATTATATTTTCTTACATGTCGATTGAGTCCTTAATTACCTTAAACATTATATTCAATTTTTAGATGTTAATGGATGTGTTTTCTGTCAATGATATCTACATTAATATAAGTTATTTCATATATAATATTTCCAACTATACTTTCATAATATTTTCTAGTTTGACTCCCATAAATGGAACCTCTAGGTCCTTTTTAATGAGTAAATATTCCATCTTCATTCTCTAGAAATCAAAATCTATATCATTGAACCTATCTACCCAAACCTTACTATCTTATGTAATTATGCCTTTTGATGATAGTAAACACTCACTAAAAATGTAAATATCATATAATAATTAGAGTGATCATTATTTCATTCATTGTTGAGTTTCTATGAGAGAGATAAGAACCGAAGACTTGATACCACATATTTTGAAGTCATAACTCCACATGAATCTTGATTTCTAAAACATTGAAATACCAAACTTTTGGAAGTAACTACAAGAGGATTCATGAAAGGAAAACAAAACCT
Organism: Viscum album; assembly: GCA_963277665.1. NCBI lineage: Eukaryota > Viridiplantae > Streptophyta > Magnoliopsida > Santalales > Viscaceae > Viscum > Viscum album. The sequence goes on along the minus strand of OY728151.1, from coordinate 1,492,726,611 downwards.
CTAAAACATCCATAATCATAAGGACTTCCTTAAACATGATGTACCATAACTTAGAAAGAAATTACATTGACCCTAAATCACCACACTATGTCGAGCTCACATAGATTACATATAAAACTCAAAACTCATACAAGATTTAAGTAATGGAAACATAGATAAATGAACATAAATTATTGACATGGTTTTAACATTAAGTCCCACATCCATAAGAGAAAAATTCTTCCATATTTTTATTATAATCAGAAGTTACAAGGTTTACCAACTCAATCAGTAATAATCAATTATATTAGTTTAACCGTACAATCTAATTCACTTTAACACTTATAAAAATGGTCCCATTTGAGATTTATAGAGGGTCGCAACCAATAAATAAATTTTTACCAACTATAAGGATTTATGGGGAACCCACCGTCGAACTTGGAGACTATAAATTACGTAAAACAAGCTCCATCCATGACCTATAACCTCTCATAAACATCTATAAGACCAATAAACCACAAAAATTATTATTATAATATGGTATTATCCAATTGAACTACCACCACTGAAGAGTTTCACTGTTGATGCTCTAGTTATCAAGTTTGATTCATCTAATGATTTCTCTCACTATTGTCAAATAAAATGAACTATAAATAGGATTCACTTTACTAACACGTTTAACCACCAAACATATAGTCAGATCAAGAATACTACCAAATTTCTCATGGATATATTAAATTCTTACATTTTAAACTTTGGAAGGAGCTATTCTAATCTCCTAAAAATTTTAGATTTTTTATACAAAAATATCTACCACTCTGCTTTTGGTATGGAAATTTTGAGGTTTTGAATGGTAGATCTGGTAGGACACATAATTATTAAAACAATATTGGTACTTCATCATTTTTGGGGCTATATATGGTGTAATTAATGACAAAAAAGGTGAAGGTGATCTAGAATCATATAAGGGAAGTATGTAGATATCAAAAAACCTGTTTTAAAAAGAGATAGAGGACTTTGGAGGTTTCTTATGGACACCATGTGTTACTAAGGATATCCCCTAGGTGTGGTTTTATGAAGTTTTTTGGGGTATCATACTATCTCTAAGGTTCATTAGAATATTCATTTTTTTGTGTAGGTTTGGTGAGGTTACTTATTTTCTGACATTACCTACATAGATAGACTAAGTGCCCAATGTTTTCCACATGTCAGAGTTGAGACAGTATATTCATGAATCATAATATATTATTGAATTAGGTGAGATTTATATTGAGAATAACACAACCTTTATGGATTTCTTGGTATCTATTGAGACTGTATATTCAAGTTCAATATTAGTTTCCTCATCTCACGGCATGATTTATGTTTTTTAAGTAAAAATATTACAAAGTGGGGAGGATTTAGTCACAACGATTTTTGAAAAAATTCCTTTGAATATTTTTAATAATATTTACAATGGTGTTTATGAACTCAGTTTTTTTATTTTTTACATCATAGTAATTATTAATATATATATTTTATATAATATATTATTTTCATTTGTTCATGTGAGAATATTTAATAAATCCTAAAAATAGTTCCAAATAAAAATTCTAACACTGCAATTATAACTAAATTGTTCATTGTTCCTAGGATATGTATAAATTTTATTTTTTGGGCTCCAAGTATCGAACTATGTATTTTCATGGTTTTAAATAAAATAATCAGTATTAGACTCTCATGACCTAGTTATGACTATTAATATTATTTTATGACATTTTCATAGGGATTAATCATTATGGTCATTATTAAAACCAATAGAGGAATCGTATTCGTTATTTTTGTTCTTCATGTTCTTTGAGTAGCGGTGATAAAAAGTATACATGATGATATTAAATTTGAAGTTTCCAATTTTTTCCATTGAGGTGGGAAATTTTTTCATATTTTCCTCATTATTTTAATAAATAATTCTTATTCTCATGAAGTTTTTTTCTTAAATGGTGGATTGTGAAAAAAAATTATAAGATTACTAATAACTAAAATATTAAAGGTAAATAAATATTTCATTGAATTATTAATATGGATTATCTTTTTATCACATAAATAATTATTTGTCTTCGATCATCCAAACAATAAAGTTTATCATTATTTAATTATAGTATGGGATTGAAATTGTAAATGATTCATATTTTTTCATTCATTTATAATTCATGATTATCCATGTATAATGCAAGTATTGTTTTATCCAATGGATTGCTTTTTGAATTGTAATTTAATATGAATTTTTAATATTATTTTTTTTTCTTATCATTCATCACACTAGAATCCTCATGAATATTTCCCACATTGATTATATAATTTAATTCTCCCACTAATACTCATGTTCAATGAACCCATAAGTGAAGTCTTTCTTGGGTCGTCGGGCACTCTACCAACCAAACAATATTCAATTTTTCCTTATCAATATTCTTTTTTTGTTTGATCATATTTCTGTAATGATATAATAAAGGAAATTTCAGAAAAACAATGTTTGGGTATCAAACAGTAGTGACATAAGGGATGCTTTGAACCCACCTTCAGATAAAGATGATAGTGACAATGAATGGGAAACAAATTATGGATAGAAATTGATCTAGTGAAGTGTGAAAGTGAACATAGGGGTGATAGATATGTGTGAAATCAATAGCATGGATAGAGGTGGATTCATTGGTGAAATTCATCAGGAGACCTGAATTGCAGATCTGGAATTCCTTATTACGAGCCATGTAATAATCTAGATTATAAATCATGTATTATGTGAGATATGGTTCAAATTATATGCAGCTTTTTAAATATCACACATTGTGTTCCATTATTTCACACACCATATATATCATGACCATATACATTGGTTTGTATCCATATAAAAACCAAGTCATTGATCCAGACACACACATCATATAATATATTAATACAAGTCATGTATATTGGATGGAATGTCTCAGTCTGTAAAAATTATACACATAAAGTATCTGGATATAACCCACATAAAATTTATTCCATCGATAAACCATGCAATACTATAATTGTGTCTTATAATACATTCATAGTACACACCGACCAGCTTGTGTTGTCCTAAATGTCATATATTGTGAGTAAAATCCATGTACTATGATACACAACATGGAATCTATCAATAGTATGTGCCTGAATTATTATAAATCCCTATATTTCATGTCCATTAATAGAAAACTATTTATATTTACTTCACATCGATTAAGTGATATAAGTGAATGATCATCCTACCAGAGTGTATTATATATCGTGTACCCTATAAGAACACACCGTGTACTTGGAAGATTTTATTATTTTTCATATCATTCTTTTGGGATATTATTTTTTGGATGTATGATTAGTTTATTCTAAGTTTTTTCTATTTATAATGTTATTGTACATATATCTTCATCATATGAGGATTATTTTGAATACAATTAAGTAATTAGAGTTTTATAGATATGTAGAGATGAGGATGTGTATGGGAGGGTGATTGGAGTAGACACGAGGTCTGCAACCATCTTGGTAGCATATCTTCTCTAATGTATGGATCCTCTATGTACTTATTGGAGTTATATACCCTCCCATAGTGATACGGTGTGATTCCTCCACTTAGAGAGTAGGTAACCGTGTTAATCAATGCACATTACACATAGAAAATAATTCGTATTCCATAGGGATTGAAACCCTCTCAACTAACATACAATTTAATGAGATGAGGGCCAACTAATACTACTATTACTGATGGATGATGTGGGAGTAATGTATGTAATATATTTTAGGTGTTTTGGGTTCTGAAATTATTTGGGTACTTCCGGTTCCTTTCTAGTGTTAGAATTCTATAGAGTTGAGATGTTGAAACTAACAAACTTATTAAACATAGTTACCCATTACCTTAAAAATATTTGGGTTTATTTTTTTGATATGATTTTATATATTATTTTCCACTTTTATTTTATATTAATCCAACTATTTATATTTATACTCACTCGTACATGGTTTACATGCCGACACAGGTTGTGTGTACGAAAACATTACTCGATTTAGTGGTGGTCCCAATGGATTTACTGTTGGAAGAGCTGTAGAATCCTTAGCATAGTGGATCATAGAGGTTTTTGTTTTAATTGGTGTGTGTGTTGGTGTTTTTATGACTAGGATTCTATAAACTAAAGTTGTATAAGGTTTCACTTTTACATGTGGTAAATGTATTTATACTTTTCCTTGTTTACTGGCTTGGGTGTATGATATATTGAAGGGTTATTTGTAATTATTTCATGCATATTATATTGTAGCTAGTTTATTTATATTTTTAGATTTTGTTATTTATATACCATGTCATGGAGGTGTGTGTTTGTTTATTTGATTATAAGTAAAGTCATTATATATGTGATATTTATTTCTTAGTACTTGTCACCAGACCCTGGAATATTACAGGTGATCTTGGGGTGGAAAAATAAGCTTACTCTCAACCCAGGTGATGTACTGATTGGTTGGATCCTGTTAATTTTGAGGGAAAAGACCATATAAAAAAGAGAGATAGGTTATTAAAGAGGATCTGACTTATTCCAGCACTAAAATGGATGTTTTTGGAGTCTCCACATTGTGGTGGTTCTCTATATATATGTATTTTATGACTGTTATCGTCCATTTAGTGTATGACGAAAAGGAGAAAAAACATTGAGATAACTGACCACCCATTCGAGGGATATTTTTTTTCGAACTGAGAAAAACAACAAGGGTGCACACATGATCCAAATTTTGGTGGCACTTGAGGTAAAGTGAAGTAGAAGTAAATCAACATATTGACTATTGTCCTTATTTCTTATAATTTTATTTTATTACCATCTTCCGAATCCATTCCTTATTATTACTAATAATAAAATACTGATGCATACAATAGTATCTCACTATTATTCACTAAGGATTAGGTACTTAATAAAAAGGGTGTGTGAACCTTATAAAATATGTTTTCTAGATGTGTTATTTTACTATCTATATCTCATAATTTCATCATCACATTTAGAATTCTATCAAACTCATTAATAATGACAAAAAGTTATTATAATTATTTTTTGTTTTGGTAAGAACAGATTTACCCCCCAGTAACGGAATAATTTCTCTCAGAATTATTGGTTGGAATCAAATAATTCTTGAATTATCACCATGTACTTTATCATGGATCTGATTTATCTCTTCATTAATAATATCTTTTTGTCAATATGATCTATTTATTTTATTAATAACATCATAAAAAAATAATTTCCTATTTTTAATTGAAAGGGATTCCATTTTTGTAAGGAGATGGTTGTTTCATATCTTTTATCTCTTGGTTTAGATATTCTTAAGATCATTGAGATCTATGTAAATATTTACAAAGTTAGTGAAACCTAAACATTTATATATAATAATAATAAATAAGTATATGGGATAGAACATAACACGTTGCTTGCATCCCTCTTATATAAGGCGTTAACTTGAGTTATGAGAATAATAATAGTGAATGGAATATAATTAAAACTCCATGAAATCCAAGCGGAATAAAATAAAGTTAAGTATTCATGGTTAAAAATTTATCAACATTAATTTAAAGATATTTTCATGTGAGATGATGAAATTGGGGATGGATATTATTTTTAGGAGAAAAAATTTTAAGCTCGATTCAAAGTTAGGGATAATTTCATGATGGCTCTACCATTATAAATAAACTAATGAGAATCATGATTTATAAACATAAGGTAAGTATCTTATCCTTGAGGATCTAGACTTGGATGAGTGGATCATTTAAAACTTAAAAAAAATCTTGACTGACTATGATATGAGGATAGGGATAACCATTAGTATAATAGGAAAATTTGAGAAGGAGACGACATTGAAATATTTTATAAGATTAAAATATATTGAATAGAATATGTCTAATTAGGAGGAAACTGATGTAAAATATGATTCAATATATTTTTATGAATTTATATTCCTATTTAATTAAAAAAATCTACTTAGAAAAAGGTAAATATAAGGTTAAACTTCCATTAAATAATTTCAATTATGGAAATATTGAACAATTTTTAGGAAATTTCCCTAAAATAAAAGATGATTATGAAGAGTATGATCAATCCCATGGATCGTCAAGGAGTAAAAAATGTGGTTAGTAGTCAAAATAGTGGAAAATTATAAACATTTAAATGGAATAAATAAATAAATAAAAGTGAATTTATTCTCTAAACATGATGCCATATCTCGTGATGAAGAAAGTGAAAGAGAATAAAAATTCATTGAATGAGAAGGGAATACATCCTTCCTAGTTAAGTAAAATCATCTCAAATATCCTCTATGTGAATAAAAATAAGTTATTAATCAATAATAAGAAATAAATGATGAGTAAAAATTAAATAAGTTTCATCTAAAGGTAGATCTATTTAAGTCATTGAAGGGAAAAACTGAGAGATAAAATAAAGTATTGAAATCTAAGAATAATTCATTAATAAAATATCTTGATAAATCAAATTCTAATGGAATTTATAATATTAAAGTGTATTTCACTAAGAATATGTGGCATCACAACACTATAATTTAAAATAGGTATTGGATAATTGATATTACCATGACAAATCTCATTACCAATAATGAGGAGATAAAATCTCTTGAGTTAATGTTTTTGGAAGAAGAAAATTCCCTAAGGAAATTAAATGTTGAAGGGGAAGTTTTTGAACGATCCAAAATAATAAATAAATTGTATAATTCTACTAATATACATAGATTCTATCTTATAATATAAAAAATAACAATATAGGCACCAAAAATGTAATATAAGTGGTAGAAGAGGAAACCATAAGGGGAATATGGTGATTAATTCATCCAAAAATATTAATAAGCTAATAACTAAATAAAATGGTCATGGTAAAACTTTCTAAGGAAATTAGTTGTGGAATAATAATGGTGGTTATTATAATCCCAAATCTATAGCTAAATTAATGTAAATAACTTCAAATAATGAAAATAATGATAAAAATGCATTCATTTTAAATTAGATGTAAAATCAATGAAAAATTTTAGATAATCTATTTACTACCCAATGATGTTTAAATTTAAATAATAATTATTTTGTATTAGATTTTACAGCCACAAATATTATATGTGAAGTTACAATTTTTCACTCCCTAAATCAGATAGATTTGCAAAATTAAGGGGGTCAACCTAAAGTTTCTAAGGTTGGTCGAGATAGCATCCAAAAAATAATTTACAATTTTATAATACCTATGATTCTCATGAGTAAATATTATGGAGGATTGACCAACCTATAAATCTAAATCTATCTATAGGTGAAGTACATAAGAGAAAGAAATGGTGTTTTAGGGTACATACAATGTTGGAAAAGCACATAAGCCTTGGATACATGATATTGGTTAGTCATAACATATGACCAACAAAAAAACCTCCTAAAATATATCCAAAGTTATAATATATAAGATTTCACTTTCCAAAATTATGGATTAAATAATGTGTAGTAGTTGGATACACTAATATTAGTAAGAATAATTATAGTTATACTATCTTTCTTGATGGGTTAATCCATAATATCATGAGTGTATATTAGATTTATTATATTATAAATGAGCTGTTATTTCAAAATAATAGATTCATCATTTAGAGTATGAAGGATGATAATATAATCGTGAAGTTATATCAAACCAATGGCATTATATTTGAAATTTATTGTGATCAAAGTTTAGGTTTCTTGATTATAATGGAGGAAAATGAAATATCACATATGAGACTTTATTATTTGGATCAAAATAACATGTTTAATCTTACCAAATATAAATCTCTAATAAACCTGATAAAACTAAATCTTGAAATACTCAATGATTGTGATACATTTCACATAGTTAAAAGGATACACAAGAGTCATAAAGATCATAATTATGAAACCACTAAAGTTGGTACATGCTTATTTGTATAGCCTCATAAGCTTAAAGTAAACCAATAGAGATAAGTAAATCATGAATTTTATTTATTATTTCAATCACATGACTTATGTAAATTTTATTTTGAGTAAACCATGTGTATATAAAATCAAATATTATGTGCTATAAAAATATTTTGTCTTGATAATGGTTTAAATCCAATTATGGGTAATTTATGACATATCATGAGAAGTATATAATGGGGATTTAAAATAGTGATTTGTATATGACCTAAAAAATGGATTATGATGATGTAAGAATTTTAATTTAGTGTTCATGTGAGGAAACTTGTTTTTATAGAATGGCACCATGAAATAATTTTGGATACAAACCACAATAGTGTGTATTTACAATATGAATTGGTTCTTACTTCGAACTAATTATAAAATATATTTATGAGATGTGGTTTGTAAAAAAATACAAACTTGAAAAGTTTAAGGGTATTCAAAAACCATTCTTAAATTAATATCAAAGAAATGAATTTTAGAAGGATTTTTGAATGTTTTGAAAGTGTAGAATTCCTTGGATATACACTGGGTGGAAGGAGTTACCAGTGTTACAATAACAAATTTCAAAATATTATTGATAGTTATGATATAATTATATTGGAACATAAAATTCTTTATAAACATCACTACCTATCAATGATGATATTTGATATTCTAAAGGATATAACATTGGAATACATGGGATGGACATAAATATTGTAGAATATTTTCAATGTTCTCATGTTGATTCCAACATTTATATCAATAAGTAAGACTCAAAGTAAGATGGATAAATGTTCAAAATGTTCAGAAAACATAGTAATCCTAAAAACATCCTTAAATAAAGTATAAATGGTGTGAAAACCTATTTAATTATTTTATTTTATTATCATACAAGCTTGATTTCTCAAGATTAACATAAAAATTCATGAATAGGCATTGCAAATTTAGGATTGGATAATAGTGATGAAATAATAGATGAACTATATTGAAAATAATTACACTTGGGAGTTGGTGTTTCATCCCAAAAATAATAATTTGCTTTAGAAAAATTTTGGATTTTGGAAATAAATTCAATGAGAATGGTGAGGTAGTAGAAAACAATGCTCTTATTATTTGTAAAATATACTCTCAAATTGAGGGTATACGCAACAATGAAACTTTTTTCCCAAATCATTAGGCTTTAAATTACTTAAACATCTCTTGCCATATGTGATTAATGGAATTATAATTTTATCCAAATGGGTGTGAAGTCAATGTTTATCAATGGTGAACATGAGAAGAGGTCTATATTTAACAACTAGAAGGTTTTATACTAGATATTAATGGTTTTTAAGTTTGTAAGTTCTAGAAGAATTTATATGGGCTTGAAAACCACCACTAGAATAGTATTAAATGTTCATAAGTAGTTTAAGGAACATACAATTCAATAAATTAAAGGTGTATTCTAATCTTTATGTCAATATGGATATCATAAACAGATTCATTTTGACTATGTATGTTAATGAAATTTCATTTAATAGAAAAAATAAAGAGGAAATATGTAACGAATTTATTATCTGAATGTGTAAACACATTTATATATTAATGATTATTGGGATGGTATTATTATTAGGTTTTCAAATTAAAAAAAATGGGATCCATATTTCAATATTGAAAAAAACTATGTTTTTTTGTTATGGATTAAATTTATCATAGTGTAACCAAGAATGGTATATACATATATAGAACTTGGGACCAATTTTCCCATGGATGAGTGAGTAAGGGTTTTGGATCAAATGGAGTTTCAAAGGAATATTTTTATTTTACTTTAATTTATAAAATTTAAACTAAATATCATTTTTTTATACTCTTTATACATGATTCCAAAATTATTCAGAGGATTTTCATCTTATTTTATTATGGATTAAGGGATTAAAATTGTATATAATTTAAACTTTTTGGGTAAACTGATGTGGATATGGTATGAGATATTGGTGATAGAAAGTCAACTTATGGGTGTTAATTCTTTATTAAAATAATTTTTTATGCATGGAAATCTAATAAGATACATTCAATAAATCTAATATCAATATAATCTCATTATTTTATGATATCAAAATCCATAAAATAATTATTTCAATGAATTCAAATATTTAATGTCTGAGGGTGAATGTATCATACCCATCGGTGATTGGCTTTTATAATCAAAATTCAGTCAACTTTTCTAATAATATAGCATAGATTTCGAGGTCAAATAATATTGATATCAAATACCAATTAATTATGGATAAGGTGTAATGTGGTGTTATCTCATTGTAATATGTTTCAATAAAGGAACAAGTGGAAAATATCATAAAAACACCCTTTAAAAGGATTCCTTAAGTGACATGAGAGTGTTTTTGGGAGTGCACTCACTCCCAAAATCCATGTCTTTTTTTTGGTTTATTTTTTCACCCATTCATTCCATTGAATTTATTAATAATATGGGAGTATAAAAAGGAGAACTTTATACTAAGGGGGAGAGGCTATTGTTTTTTGTAGGTGGTTTTCAATGGGTGGAATAGAAGAGGTTTTTCATGAAAGGGGTAACAAGAGGTGTTGGTGAGTAAAGGTTATATAAGATTTCAATTGATGAATTCATATTACTAAAAAATAAAAATGGGCATATTAAAGATACCTTGAAGTAATTTTTGATTTTATATAATCCCTTCATATAGTGATTTTTTAAGGAGGATCTTGGAGTTGGAATCAATTAAGAAAAGTTAAATATATCATTGGCCTTACAGTAAGGATTGAATTACCCTCACAAACACCATTTTTTTATATGTTATGGTGTTTATATAACCTTCACATTAAATTCATATTATGAATTGTTTAATTGGAGAAATTCATTCATTGGTTTTGGAGGTGCTTTCTCATTTTATTTATTGATAACATGCTTATGGATGAGTTAGGGGTGTATTAAAGCTAATATGGATTCGGTGTAATGATGGAATTATTATGTTTCCTTATATATTCCATGTTAATCCCTAAAAAATGTCATAAATCATAAGAATAAAATGGATTGTGAAGTAAGATTAGTAAAAAGGGAATTTTGAATATAGTTATTTATGAATTAGATTATGAATTGAAAAATAAAATCACTTTGTTGTTAGATTTGAACCTCCATTGACCAAGTAAAAAAATAACCATTCCATTATAGTAAATAAATATGTGAGATGTTTTTAGAGAAACTATGCTTTCATCATTAATGATTGAGATATTCTTTGAAATTAATGATATAATTTTAATCAACCACAATGCCACTTGGTTTTCCATATAGCCCATTGAATATTTGATGGTAGACCACATAAACACCCAGAATGGTCATTTCATAGTAGTCTTTTTCACCGCCTTATTGTGTATAGTGTTTAATATACACCTAGAGAACTAGATAGAACAGAGAAAAATTAATCATTGGTATCTCATGTCACGACCCACCCTCGGGGCCCGTGCCGTGACTACCCCAAGCCCACCTTCCATAGGCCAGGGGCTGGCGACTAGCACCAAGGCGTAAAATCCCAGTAAAAAGGGAAGGCATTGCCTTAATAAAGTAAACAAGCACCTCAGAGTAACAAGTGGAAGTAAAGCAGTAAACAAAACTAGAGCAACTGTGCTGAAGTAAAGGGGCCGGAAATACAAGCCCAACTGTAAAGTAAAGTACAACTCGAAAGGGAAAACATCAACTGAAAGTACAAGCGGCTCCTGGGACGTCCTCCTCGATTCCTACCTGAAGGGTAGGTACAGATGGCTCAGCTCCTGGATCGTCCACCACGGATCCTACCTGAAGGGTAGGTACAGATAGCTCCACAACTCCTCGGGTCCAACTGTCCGCTCCGAGCACGTTCCACTCAGTGGTCCTCCTCCGGGTACCGACCTACTCCGTAAGCCTCAACCGCAGTCAGCGCTGTCCGTCGTCTGCAACCAACACAACGAAGTGCGGGCATAGCCCGTGCAGGGGTGAGTATAAGATACTCAGTAGGGACCCCGAGACCCTCGAAGGTCTCCCGAAATCCACAAAGGATAAACCACATGAAGGATACAATCACGAAGTAACATCCAGTATTGATTAGGTATATGCCCATACATATACCTATGTCGCCAATTTCCGTTCGGCTCCAACACCGAGCCCAAGAACAACCCAATCCACAAAGAAGAGTAAACAGTAAATCCACACAGGATAACAGTACAAGTCCACACAGTTTATAACATGTTTATGAAATCAACGGATAACCATTACCCAGGTATATGCCCATACATATACCTAAGTTATCAAGCGACCCATCTCAATCATGAGGAAACACAAAGATCATTGACTCAGCTCAAACCAGGATTTTTATTATCGTAACCGTAACTACTGAAGAGCTCCGTCTCTAGAGTGTACAGTGGTCCTGTCATGACTCCGAGGTACTGCTCACTAACCATAAGACTGCTGAGGTACTCCTCCTGTCGAGTACTGCGGCTTTGCGGCCAATTACCGGGCGCTCCGTCCGCTGAGGGTCTGTCGCCAAATACCGGGCGCTCACCCAAATATCCTACTGAGGTACTCCTCCTGTCGAGTACCGTGGGTTTGCTACCAACTACCAGGCGCTCCGTCCGCCGTGGGTCTGCTGCCAACTACTGGGCGCTCCGTCCACTGGGCTAGTCGACTCACTCCAAGTCGAGTCGGTCAAGCAGTCGTCAGGTCTCAGTCGGCTACACGGTCTCCGTACTCCGCACGCACGTCTCCACCGTCGCGGGTCTGTCGCTACAACCAAGCGCACACACTCCGTAGAGTATAGCAGGTCCGCCGCTACAACCAAGCGCTCCACCGCCAAGGGTCTGCTACTGCATCCAAGCGCACCACCACTGTCAAGTACCACGGGTCCGCCACTACACCCAAGCGCTCCCCCTCCCGCTCGTCTCCGGGAGGGTCCACTCCACGAGCTACTGGTCGATACTCCAAGTATCTCAAAGTCCAACGAAGAAGTGCCACATACGTCCGCTTCGTCAAAGGAGTCTCAACGCAACAGACGGCGCGTCAATCAGACGCCCGGTCTGTGAGTTATTAGCCTTTTCGTCCCAGGGCCCGGTTGGTTTCGTGAGCGAACCAAACCCGGCCATATCTCAACTGTATCCAAAACTCGGGCGGAGTATGTCAAAAGTTCCGTCCCACTTAGAGGATTCCATCAAAGTCGACGGCACGTCAATCGGACGTCCGGAACTCAAGATATGAGTGTTTCCGCTCCGAGGGCCCGGTTGGTTTCGTGAACGAACCAACCCAGCTGTACTCCACCTGCGTCCAAACCTCGAGCAGAGTATACCAAAAGATACGTCTCACTAAGAGGTACTTATCAGAACTGACGGCACGCCGTTCGGACGTCCGTAGCTCAAGATATGAGTGTTTCCGCTCCGAGGGCCCGGTTGGTTCCGTGTACGAACCAACCCGGCCGAACCCAAAGTATCCGAAACTTTGAGTGAGTTATACCGAAACGACCGTTTCGATCCAAGGATCGCGTAGCCGCAGACGGTTCGTCATTCGGAGGCCCGTAGCTCACGTTACGGGCAAATAACCGTTCTGGTTCGAGAAGGAAGGGGTCCGGGCCGACCCGGCCCGAACCGGCCCGGCCGGTTCGGCCGGCGGCGCGCGGGTGAGACCCCCGCCCCCCCCCCCCCCCCCCGTTTTGGCCCCTGGCGGCGCGGCACGTGCCGCGCTGGTTTCAAAATTAAACCACCCCCTCACATGAGGGGGCCTGCTGGACGACACGGGGGGGGGGGGGGGGGGGCGCTGCCCCCCCCCCCCTTCTAAAATTAACTGGCCCCCAATTTAATTGGGGGCCATTAACGGCTAACCGGGGGAAATAAATTTCCCCGGTTTGACTTCCTTACGGCCGGCCCGACCTGGCCGGCCGGTTCCCTTTCGTCTTCCGACACCGGCAGCCCGGTTGGCCGCCGGTCTTCTCAATCCGCCGCGGCCCGGAACCGGCCGCGGCCTTCGTCGTCCGGCGCGGTGCGACGGCACCGCGCGCCTTCCCCGCGTCCCCGCTCCGGCCGCGGCGCCTTTGTTTTCTCCTCCGATGCGGCGCGGCGGCGTTGCATCCAACGGTCGCACTTCCTTTACTCCGCCGCGGCCAACGGGTCGCGCCTCATTGCTCCGGCGGCTTGGTCAATCCGGCCGTGGGAGACCACTACGGCCCTCGTCGTCCGGAGTGGCGCGTCAATCTCGCGCACTCCCATGAACCCCTTGCATCCAAGAGCGGTGTCACGGCACCGCTCCGCCTCTTCTTCGAACCACGAGTAAAAATCCAACAACAAGGTTTGGGAGGAGGATCGACCGTGTTTGTGCGGTCCGATCCCCTCCCATGTTAAAGATAACAAGCGGTCCAATAATTTATTTACGAAGGCGTAAATTAAATTTGTAAATAAGGTACAACCCCAACCTTGAAGGAAGCTTGCGGAGCTCGTCAACGATCCGCGAAGGACGAGCGTCGCGGAGGTCGGACGTCACGGAGGAAGACGTCGTCGGCATCGCGGTTATGGCGTCGCGGTAGACGGACGTGGGTTCGCCGCGAGAGGCACGTCGCGGAAAGTGCGTTGCGGCGTCGGATGTAGGTTCGCCGCGGAAAGCACGTCGCGGAAGAGATGACGCGGAAGAAGTACGTCACGTCGCGGATACGGCGTCGCGGATGGACCGTGTTCTTCGGCGGAGAAGTTCTTCGTTGAAGAACGGCGTTCTTCGCGTTCTTCGTTGAGTTTGAAGAAGATGAAGAAGACTTCCCTACTCTCTCAAGGAGATAAAATTCTAACAAAATAAAATAAGACTCTTTCTTATTTTATTCACACAACCCAACCTCTTTGAATTTCAAAGGTTTGAAATTCAATAACCACACACAACTCACCTCATTAACTCATTACATTTAAGTCATAGGTTTATAACTTAAGTTAACATAATTTAAGTGGGAGTTGAGGGGGTTTTAGAGGATATGAAGGGGTGGGGTTCGTGTGGGCCCCACCACCCTCATAACCTCCCATGGGAGGTTGGGTGGTTACCCAACTTCCAACAAGAGATAACATTTAGAGTAAAATAATAAAAATTGTAGTGTAATTACAAAGTAAACATCCACAATTTTTATTATCAACACTCGCAAGTACGCAACTCCAGAACAGGAGTTCCTAAGCGTAAACCGGCGCTACAGTTCCATCGGTGCCCTCGGAATTCGATTCCGGGCACCGGTTCAAAAGTTAGAAAAACCCACTCGTTCGTTCACTGAACGTACCCGAGCCAAATTTCGGAAAATGATTTCGGGCACTCCGGGCCTCGGAATCAGGTTCCGTCTGAAACTGCGCTCTTGTAAAATTCCAAATAAAATTAACAAAAAATTTTCCTTGAAATTTCCGGGTCTTTACATTACTCCCACCTCAGGGCTTTACGTCCCCGTAAAGCTTCAACTCACACTTAAGGGAAAAAAAGTAGTACTGAGCACGCAACTGAGCTTTACGCTCCCATATGCTCACCTGAAGATCTCGTGCTACCCGTGAAGCACCCCAGAGGAAGCAACCGTTCACGTAGAACCTGCTCCTGTCGATCCTCGTTCTCTACTAGAACCTATGTGCTTGTCGCCCTGTCGTTGACGTCCAACTCCCCGAGGTCGATGACGTGTGAAGAAACATACACGTATCTCCACAGATGAGACACGTGGTGGACATTATGCACCCGGTGCGACTGAGGTGGTAGGGTCAAGCGGTAAACCTCCTCGCCTACCCTGCTAAAGATCAAAAGGGTTCATCGAACTTCGGAGATAACATGCCGCCTCAGCCACATCTCTGAAACCTCATCGGGTTGAGACCGTATAAGAACGTGTTCATCACCCTCGAACTCAAGAGGTTTCCCTTTTTAGGTTAGAACTGAAACTCAAAACTCCTGCTGCCACAAGGGTAGGGTTCACCAACTCAAGAGTGATCGGTCACACCCTCTTATGCCTGAGTTTAACATGTGCTGCCCAGGGTTTCCTTTTCTCCGACCAAGGAAAACCCATTCCGGCGTTTGCCTAAAACAGTCAACCGGGGTATGATTTGTGAATCAAAACCATACCCAGATCAACGTCGTAAGGCCTCTACGCTGCCACCAAGAGATTCCATCCGAAACTCTCGCCTCGAGGTCAAATCACACCGTCGGCGTAAGTGTGATTATCGAGTCTCCTCCCAATGGTATCTCCAGACGTGAGGGTCAAGTCTACGGCTTACCCGGAACCTCTTGGTCTGGGACATGATTCGTGGAAGGGTAGAATGATTGGTTCCTATGTCTATAGATATGGCAGCTCGTAGTAGACATAATTCGTACCCTGAATCATTCTTAGAGCTCTTGGGTCACACTCCTTGACCGCAATGCAGCTACTCCCCTCCCCAGCCCTCCTTCTCCCTGAGCCTGGCGGGGACTACTAAGTCGGGTGGTCGTAACATGTCGAAATGTACACCACCACATGTTGCTCTCCAAGATCCGCTTCCACGTCTGCTACCCTGCAGATTCATCTGTCCTTAGCACTTCCTCCTCCTGAAACATTTTACACGCCCGAGTCTCTGAGACTGGCGCTAGTTTCCTGCCTTTCACTGCTAACGTTCACAGGCTGTAACTGACTAGCCCAAGAACTCACAACCACAAAGGTTCTCTCTAGCATCCTAGCATAGGTAGGAATGCATAGAGGAAAAGTAATGGTTCGGATGTCCTTTAGACACACTTCGCTCAGAAGTTCGAGTCTAAAGAACTGATCACAACGTAACCAACGAGTACCAAGATTGATTGGTAAGCCACGTTGAGTGCTCTGCTTCCGACATGTCGTACTGTCGAAGCTGTATTAGCTCCAGAAAACTCACAACCACCTCCTCAAGCCAGTCCTCAGCCACCTACGAGTCAGGCTCACCTCGAAACTTGAGGGATATCTGGTGCTAAAACATATGTAAGGCACTAAGCCTGTGAGTCTCTGCTACCGGTACCGCCGGTAGTGTCTGCTGACCAACAGGTAGTGACATAGTTGGCGCACTACCCGTAGGTACTATCCCAGGTATCGGTTCGCGTAACGAAGCCTCATTACTATAAGGACCAACCTCATGGTCACTCACTGGAAACACCAGGAGCTAAGATCATCATCCGCTCTACTAGTATCCAAGCTAGGCGTAGAACTATAGCAACCGCCTCCATCTAGTCCACTGCTACCTGGGAAATCTATCTCGCCTCGTATCCTCAGAGGCCTCTACTGCTGGAACTCGTGCATCGCGCTCTGCTAGCGTGCACTGTCAGCTAGTGGCATCTGCTGCCTAACGGGTGGTGGTGCTGCTGGTACACCACCCGAAGGTGCCAACACTGAAAAAGGGCCCTGCACCGGAGTCTCGCTGCTCAGTGGGCCATCATCGAGAACTCTCTCGGAACTCCAGCTAACTATCTGCATGGTGACATCCTGAACAGTTGTGTCACGGTCAACGATTTATACCTGGTGAGCTGACCTGGTTTGAGCTGACTTTAAACCTTTTGGGAAACACACACGCAATCAGTGTTTTCGTGCATTAAGTCGGAAATCAGAATTCAGGGTCCTGATGTACGGATACGTCGGCCGCCGCACCAACACTGGACTCCCTGGACTGATAACCACACTCAATACACTAAACACTATTGCTTCACATAGAAAAAAGATCAGAGTCTGCGGTAGAACCGACCGCCTCTGATACCAATTTGTCACGACCCACCCTCGGGGCCCGTGCCGTGACTACCCCAAGCCCGCCTTCCATAGGCCAGGGGCTGGCGACTAGCACCAAGGCGTAAAATCCCAGTAAAAAGGGAAGGCATTGCCTTAATAAAGTAAACAAGCACCTCAGAGTAACAAGCGGAAGTAAAGCAGTACACAAAACTAGAGCAACTGTGCTGAAGTAAAGGGGCCGGAATACAAGCCCAACTGTAAAGTAAAGTACAACTCGAAAGGGAAAACAGCAACTGAAAGTACAAGCGGCTCCTGGGACGTCCTCCTCGATTCCTACCTGAAGGGTAGGTACAGATGGCTCAGCTCCTGGATCGTCCACCACGGATCCTACCTGAAGGGTAGGTACAAATAGCTCCACAACTCCTCGGGTCCAACTGTCCGCTCCGAGCACGTTCCGCTCAGTGGTCCTCCTCCGGGTACCGACCTACTCCGTAAGCCTCAACCGCAGTCAGCGCTGTCCGTCGTCTGCAACCAACACAACGAAGTGCGGGCATAGCCCGTGCAGGGGTGAGTATAAGATACTCAGTAGGGACCCCGAGACCCTCGAAGGTCTCCCGAAATCCACAAAGGATAAACCACATGAAGGATACAATCACGAAGTAACATCCAGTATTGATTAGGTATATGCCCATACATATACCTATGTCTCCAATTTCCGTTCGGCTCCAACACCGAGCCCAAGAACAACCCAATCCACAAAGAAGAGTAAACAGTAAATCCACACAGGATAACAGTACAATTCCACACAGTTTATAACATGTTTATGAAATCAACGGATAACCATTACCCAGGTATATGCCCATACATATACCTAAGTTATCAAGCGACCCATCTCAATCATGAGGAAACACAAAGATCATTGACTCAGCTCAAACCAGGATTTTTATTATCGTAACCGTAACTACTGAAGAGATCCGTCTCTAGAGTGTACAGTGGTCCTGTCACGACTCCGAGGTACTGCTCACTAACCATAAGACTGCTGAGGTACTCCTCCTGTCGAGTACTGCGGGTTTGCGGCCAATTACCGGGCACTCCGTCCGCTGAGGGTCTGTCGCCAAATACCGGGCGCTCACCCAAATAGCCTACTGAGGTACTCCTCCTGTCGAGTACCGCGGGTTTGCTGCCAACTACCAGGCGCTCCGTCCACCGTGGGTCTGCTGCCAACTACTGGGCGCTCCGTCCACTGGGCTAGTCGACTCACTCCAAGTCGAGTCGGTCAAGCAGTCGTCAGGTCTCAGTCGGCTACACGGTCTCCGTACTCCGCACGCACGTCTCCACCGTCGCGGGTCTGTCACTACAACCAAGCGCACACACTCCGTAGAGTATCGCGGGTCCGCCGCTACAACCAAGCGCTCCACCGCCAAGGGTCTGCTGCTGCATCCAAGCGCACCACCATTGTCAAGTACCACGGGTCCGCCGCTACACCCAAGCGCTCCCCCGCCCGCTCGTCTCCGGGAGGGTCCACTCCACGAGCTACTGGTCGATACTCCAAGTATCTCAAAGTCCAACGAAGAAGTGCCACATATGTCCGCTTCGTCAAAGGAGTCTCAACGCAACAGACGGCGCGTCAATCAGACGCCCGGTCTGTGAGTTATTAGCCTTTTCGTCCCGAGGGCCCGGTTGGTTTCGTGAGCGAACCAAACCCGGCCATATCTCAACTGTATCCAAAACTCGGGCGGAGTATGTCAAAAGTTCCGTCCCACTTAGAGGATTCCATCAAAGTCGACGGCACGTCAATCGGACGTCCGGAACTCAAGATATGAGTGTTTCTGCTCCGAGGGCCCGGTTGGTTTCGTGAACGAACCAACCCGGCTGTACTCCACCTGCGTCCAAACCTCGGGCGGAGTATACCAAAAGATCCGTCTCACTAAGAGGTACTTATCAGAACTGACGGCACGCCGTTCGGACGTCCGTAGCTCAAGATATGAGCGTTTCCGCTCCGAGGGCCCGGTTGGTTCCGTGTACGAACCAACCCGGCCGAACCCAAAGTATCCGAAACTTTGAGTGAGTTATACCGAAACGACCGTTTCGATCCAAGGATCGCGTAGCCGCAGACGGTTCGTCATTCGGAGGCCCGTAGCTCACGTTACGGGAAAATAACCGTTCTGGTTCGAGAAGGAAGGGGTCCGGGCCGGCGGCGCGCGGGTGAGACCCCCGCCCCCCCGTTTTTCCCCCTGGCGGCGCGGCACGTGCCGCACCGGTTTCAAAATTAAACCGCCCCCTCACATGAGGGGGCCTGCTGGACGACACGGGGGGGGGGGGGGGGCGCTGCCCCCCCCCCCCTTCTAAAATTAACCGGTCCCCAATTTAATTGGGGCCATTAACGGCTAACCGAGGAAAATAAATTTCCCCGGTTTGACTTCCTTCCGGCCGGCCCAACCTGGCCGGCCGGTTCCCTTTCGTCTTCCGACACTGGCGGCCCGGTTGGCCGCCGGTCTTCTCAATCCGCCGCGGCCCGGAACCGGCCGCGGCCTTCGTCGTCCAGCGCGGTGCGACGGCACCGCGCGCCTTCGCCGCGGCCCCGCTCCGGCCGCGGCGCCTTTGTTTTCTCCTCCGATGCGGCGCGGCGGCGTTGCATCCAACGGTCGCACTTCCTTTACTCCGCCGCGGCCAACGGGCCGCGCCTCATTGCTCCGGCGGCTTGGTCAATCCGGCCGTGGGAGACCACTACGGCCCTCGTCGTCCGGAGTGGCGCGTCAATCTCGCGCACTCCCATGAACCCCTTGCGTCCAAGCGCGGTGTCACGGCACCGCTCCGCCTCTTCTTCGAACCACGAGTAAAAATCCAACAACAAGGTTTGGGAGGAGGATCGACCGTGTTTGTGCGGTCCGATCCCCTCCCATGTTAAAGATAACAAGCGGTCCAATAATTTATTTACGAAGGCATAAATTAAATTAGGAAATAAGGTACAACACCTACCTCGAAGGAAGCTCGCGGAGCTCGTCAACGATCCGCGAAGGACGAGCGTCGCGGAGGTCGGACGTCACGGAGGAAGACGTCGTCGGCATCGCGTTTATGGCGTCGCGGTAGACGGACGTGGGTTCGCCGCGAGAGGCACGTCGCGGAAAGTGCGTTGCGGCGTCGGACGTAGGTTCGCCGCGGAAAGCACGTCGCGGAAGAGATGACGCGGAAGAAGTACGTCGCGTCGCGGATACGGCGTCGCGGATGGACCGTGTTCTTCGGCGGAGAAGTTCTTCGTTGAAGAACGGCGTTCTTCGCGTTCTTCGTTGAGTTTGAAGAAGATGAAGAAGACTTCCCTACTCTCTCAAGGAGATAAAATTCTAACAAAATAAAATAAGACTCTTTCTTATTTTATTCACACAACCCAACCTCTTTGAATTTCAAAGGTTTGAAATTCAATAACCACACACAACTCACCTCATTAACTCATTACATTTAAGTCATAGGTTTATAACTTAAGTTAACATAATTTAAGTGGGAGTTGAGGGGGTTTTAGAGGATATGAAGGGGTGGGGTTCGTGTGGGACCTACCACCCTCATAACCTCCCATGGGAGGTTGGGTGGTTACCCAACTTCCAACAATAGATAACATTTAGAGTAAAATAATAAAAATTGTAGTGTAATTACAAAGTAAACATCCACAATTTTTATTATCAACACTCGCAAGTACGCAACTCCAGAATAGGCGTTCCTAAGCGTAAACCGGCGCTACGGTTCCATCGGTGCCCTCGGAATTCGATTCCGGGCACCAGTTCAAAAGTTAGAAAAACTCGCTCGTTCGTTCACTGAACGTACCCGAGCCAAACTTCGGAAAATGATTCCGGGCACTCCGGGCCTCGGAATCAGGTGCCGTCTGAAACTGCGCTCTTGTAAAATTCCAAAGAAAATTAACAAAAAATTTTCTTTGAAATTTCCGGGTCTTTACATCTCACTTCTGAATGGGCATGGAGGATCCCATTGTGTGATTAGAAATTTTCGATATACCATAATTTTAAGTGAAATGGATATAAGTGTTATATATTTTAGAATGGACTATGAAATCTTCAGTTATGGATTAACTATGAACATAGAATACTGAATATAGGTTTTTTGTAAGACCTACGAGAGTTAAGACACAAGGATCTAAAATAGGAACAAGAATTTTGAGGAGTATTTTGAGTTGATGTTATACTGGTCGACTAAAATAATTTAAGGGAAACATCAAGATAATGAGAATACATATGTGAGAAAATAGGATCTATCTAAAATCATCTGTAAAATGGTAATTTTAAGTGGCTCTATGCTATAGTGGTTCTCTCTCTACAAATATATATTACGTGATTGGGGGTAAAATTATATTAAACACAAAAATAGGTCAGAAAGTTAGGTTATACCCCCTAGGGATATCACATCCATCAAACCATATTTATTCAGTACATGGCTTTAAGGATCATTTAGAATAAAGCCCATTACATGGCCCAAAGGCCCAAAAACTAGCCCAAGGTCCTCATGCAACATCATGGATACATCACTATCTATCTGCCTCATGCCTATGTCACTACATGCATGCATCATTCCTATATCACTGCCTGCTGACTGAAATTCTCTCCCACCCTGATTTGAACTCGGGTCTGATGCATGATTACAGGGATCATTTACCACTCTATAAAGCCCCCAACTACCATATAATGAGTATTATCATCAATTAAATGAATTATTAAAATGATATGAGACTTCATGAATTTCTATGATGTTATAGCTAAGAATGAGGAGAATAAAATAGGTACACAAGTTATCTAAATTTCATACACACATGAGGTGAAGGGAATAAAATATATATTAACTTATTAATTATTGTCATTATTTATGTTAAATGGATTTCAGGACCATAATCCTTCTCTATTACATGTTCTTATTTATAATAAAACAAGAACATGTGTAGCTGTATTTTAATATTTATTCACCAAGTATTAGTCACTCAACAGAAAGGGTGTGTGAACCAAGTAAAAACGGTTGTCTCATATGTTTTCTTAATTGATTTATCTCCCATTATTTAATAATCATGTTTAAGATAAAACCACATTAATTATATATGGAGAAAATATTGATTGATAGATGGTGTTTTTGTAATAACTAATCCCCCCCTCTTAGTGGTGACATATTCCCCCCCATGATTTCCATATATGAAGTATATTTATGAAGAAATGGATATTCTCGAAGGGTTTGAGCACCATGAAGGTTAATATACCCTGAATTAAGTAAATTTTCATGGTAAATCAATATGACATGAAATGAAAGGATCAGATGATTGTCTAACATGAATGGATTAAAAACAACAAAAATAAGAAAAGGTCACCTATAAAAGGGTAATATCATTTTCTTAGAGTAAAGAGTCTTTTCTAAACTTGTTCCTAGTCTATTGGTTGTATCGAGCACAAATTAAATTTTTCTAGGACTTAATATAGAGTCCTATAATCTTTTGATCTATTTCTTTTATGATCTTACTTTTTCCTAAACCATTAAAGCATAAAATATTATTAGTTGAAGACTTTCTCGGGTAACCAATTTTAGTTTTTTAACATGGAATGATTTGTGCCTTTTTCACTTCTTCTCCACTTAAATATTTCCTAATCCATGAATGGGTAGAGTTTTGGTGAGAGAAGACTTTATTTTTTCTAAAGATTCCCTTTTTTTCATTCAACCTAACAAGTTTTGTAACATTTTCATTCATATTTTATAGTATTATATGTTTGAATAAAATTGGATGTTTAATGTTTTGGATCATAAAATATTGATAAAAAAAATTTATGGGGATTATAGTCACACAACTTTGACCAAAAGTTTCTCACATAACTAGAATTGTTATAACTAACATAATGTAATTATAAACTCAAACATTTGTGTAAGTAACTTTGGTTTTTTAATTTGTATAAAGTGTATGAAGTTTATGTTTTTAAAATATTTACCTATGTGTGGCTACTATTTTATGGTTAGGAAGATTAGAAAGAAGAACCATAGGTCATATAAATAACAAAAAGGAAGGAATCTCTAGATTAAAATGAGGTACCCAATGTCTTCATGGGAAAAAATAACGGGGAAAAAAATTATGCAATTCATACTTTTTCGATGAAAAGATGGATAGTGGTTTAAGGTTATATATTTTGGACTAAATGGGGTTTCCTTACTGATATATAATAAAAAATGAATAGGAAAATTTGATCCCAATTTTATTGTGGAATAAAAATGGAATAAAGAATAGTTATATGTTTGGGACTAGGTTTGGGGTTCTGAGCATAACCACTTTGAAAAGTAGTTCATGGTTGGTGAATAAAACCATACATGAATTAGTTTACAAACACTTTGGGATGGTTTAAATGAGGGATTGGATGTAAAGTGAATTTTATAGGGGGCCTGGGAAGGGGGATTTAGGAATAAATATAGATCTTATGATAATTAGAATCAAGAAACATTTAGTTCTATAATTCTACCCTAAAATAAGAAACCTATAATGATTTCATGGGGAGAAAAGTTATCTAAGTGGGAAGTGGGGTTCTCTTTGTATAAAAATAATTTTCCAAACCAGATGTGAATTTTTAGGATCAAAACACCATAGTGGAAATAATTATTGAATATGAAATAAGTTTTTAATAGGTATTAATATACAAGTTCTTGGAAATAATAAATATACTATGATAAAAAGAATCAATCCATACATAGTTCTAGGAAAGGGGTGTTTTTTCCTAGATTGGGGTCATTAGAAAGAAAAATAATGTGAATCATAAGACCATATTATAGGAACTCTTATTTAGATCAGGCTCCTACATAAGTAGATTAGGTAATATGGATTATACCACTATAATATGTTTAGGGTCAAATGGGATCGACTACTCTAAGTAGTTTAAGGTCATATGGAATAGAAAACTCCATGTAGGTTATAGCTATCCGGTATGGGATGTATATACACTAAAATTAGTTTATATTGTATTTTATAATATACTAAAGTCATATAATATGATATGAATATGAATAATATCATAGTGAAGGATTTTTGTATATTATAAGAAGTAATGGGTTGATTATATTAAACAATGTCAAACCATATGATTGACTTATGACATGGGGATCAGAGTTCATACATGAACCAATGTCTTTCTAATAGTTTTCATTGGTTATGAATCATAAGATGATTCATATATGAATTTTCTCACATGTATTTGTTTATATTTTCAATTAATTTTACCCGAACTAGTAGTAACATACAGGTGTCATAAGATAACACCTAATAAAGTTGATTCTCTTCATTTAACTAAAAGAATCTGAGATGTCCAATAAATGGAATTGATTCCACTAATTTGGGGTGAAATATTGATACATAACATTTAACCCAAGTTATCTTCTTCCTAAGACACTATTTATCACTTGATAAAGGTGTTATGACTCCTTTGGTGTTTTTGGGTCCTCATGTTACATTCGACGGTCTAAGGCCAGAGTGATTCTACTGGAGTTAGGAAGATTTTATTTTATACTTTGTGGATCGTAATCTAAAAAACTATATCCCAAAATGAAGATGAAGATTACAATACTATTGTTATGTTATGCCCATTTTTTATTCACAGCTTCTCATATTTAACTATTGAAGATAGATCAAGCCTTTTTAATGGGTATCTTCCACTACAAGTTCATTATATGGACTCCCAAAATATGATTAGTGATAATAGAGAAAGGTTCTTCAATGAATGATCTTTTTTATTCTATGATCTTGTAAAGAAAATTAATTAAGTAATTCATCTGCAACCATATTGTAAAATATGATACGTTGTGGTAGAATTTCAAACCTCAATTTTCTATTTTTCATAGTTGTAACATACTACCGAGATATATCATAAATTAATATATGGTATAAACCCATGGATTTATTTAGTATTATAGTATATGATATATGACATCATAATACATTATTTTACTTGGTTTTTAGGGAAAACATAGTATCATAATGTTATTATGATCTACATGATATAATACAATATGTTGGATGTATGACGGTACTACCTGTCATAAGTAGAAATATAAATCATAGATTACATTTTAATTTTGTATCATACAATATGATTGATACATGAATCACATTTTTTCTTTATCAATCGTCATTTATGACTATTAATCCTTATTAACAATCAAAAAATGTCATATATGTATAAAAGTTAAAAATTAATATCATGATATATTTTCTTAAATGATAATAAATTGCAAGTTTTATTCCATATAAAATTATTTTTTCATGCCTAAATTAAATATGAAAAGTTCATATTTATATCTTATGTTTTTGAAAAATAAATAAAGAGTATTGATTTTCTAGTTCCTTCCAAATATTCATGATTATAGAATTTTTATGAAATGTGAATATTGTCTATGATTAATTTATGTGATAAATTATTTATAGTTGATTATTATACCATAAATTCTATTCTTGGTGTTATATCATAAGATTGAGATTTCGAATACCTTTACCTTAGTTTGTCATTGAAGTTATGATCTTGAATATATTTTTTGAATATGGTTTTAACATATTATTTTTTATAGTTATCAGGAATTGGATTCTTCATTGAGTAAAGTATCCCCAATAGAGGGATAAGGGTTCTAAATTCACATTATCCTGGAGTCTTATTCCTTTTTTAGAAATATGGGGTTGGATATATATGTCTTTATACATACTAATATATATATTTTTCAATATTATATAAATATAATCCTTTACAATAAAAGTTTATATATCTAATTCTTGAGATGAATGTGGATATGTATGAATATATTTGGATTCTATTTTGGGTTATTAACAAAAACATGTAGGTTACGTAAAGTATTACACATTAATGTAGTTGAACATATTAATTTTGTGGATGGAATGGAGATTCCTAAACCAAATCTTTAGAATAGTCCATAAACAAAGAAATAAAAACATGATATGATAAATATTTCATATGATATGTCAGTTAATAATTTGATATAAATATGATGTATATTATGTGGGTGATATTTTTTGGAGAAAACACCTTAAATACTAAGTGTTACTTTAATTACATAGTGAAACATTTCAAAACCTTGATCATCCAATTGGGTAGTTACATGCCAAATCTGAGTTCCAATGGATTATCTTTTATAAGTTAAGAATATAATAAATTTACATGAATATCTAGGTAAATGTTCTTGGCATTTTCTTTATGATACACTTTACTGGGAAACCCCAACAATTAGGATACCAAAGGAATAGGGTTAAGTGGAACCATATGATAGATTGGGATAAATACTTATCCCTTAAACTATCCAAGAATCATAACTTTTACGATTATGATTATTCCCTACAAAAATATATAATTAATGATATGAACACTAACTTATACCCAAATCAATATAAAATAAGGATTTGGGATCACTAAATAGACATTATGTATAGGGTTATCATTTCTAGTGGATGTACTTTCATTAAAATTATTATACAAGACATGAAACTTGACACCCACCAATAGATATATCTTTGTTGTAGTTTTTGGATTACTTAATGATAATAATTTTGTGATACCTAACATTTGTGACAAATATTATTGTTCTATATTGGTTTTTAAAGTTGAGAAGTGTACTCATGGATAATAATTTTTAATATCTGAATGTTAATGTCTCTTACTTTGACTAATGGGTATTGGATACCGACTGTGAATCATAAATTTGTGCTAATAAAAAACATTAAGATAGTATGGAATTGAAAATGTTTGAATTATATCCTAATGTTTTTAATGGAGAAAGATTTATTTCATTAAATCTTGGTACTTATGATCTGACTTTACTGAGTGGAATAATTCTAGAATTTAATAACTATTATTATATTGCCATAATGAATAGATATTTGATTTCTCTAACTCGTTTGGAGAATCTGGTATTTTCATTCATTATTTAAAACAATAGTTGTTCTATATATAATAATGAAATGTTTTATATAATTGGTAATATGGTAATGGTTTATATATTCTAGATATGGATAATCATATCTGTTAAATTTAGAATAAAATTTTTAGGTTTGATTCTAATCGCACCTTCCTTTATCATTGTATCCCTAGAAATATAGATGACGTATTCATCCAAAGACTCTATAGAGATGGATTATTGGCATCATTTGATTATGAATCATTTGATAATTATCAATATTTTTTATCAATAAAAATGACCAAAGAACATTTTAGTGGAAAAGGTGAAAAGGATAATGGAATGTTGGATCTTATTCATAATTATGCATGTGGTCTAATGAGTACTCAAGAAATTGGTGGCTTTGGGTACTTCATTACTTTTACTAATTACTTTAGTTGGTATGGTTATGTGTTTTTAAGGATACATAATTATGAAACTTTTTAGAAGTTTAAAAAGTTTTAGAATGAAGCACAGAATCAATTGGGTAAATGTAATAAGATTCTCTTTTCTGATTGGGGTGGTGAATACTTGACTCAAGAATTCACAAGTCATCTAAGAGATTGTGGAATTATTATGTACCTCACTCCTATTATAACACCATTGTTTAATGGTGTTCTTGAGAGAATGAATCATACCATGTCATATATGATTCAATCAATGTGGACTCAGTGTTACCTTCCTATTTCATTTTGGGTTCTACTCTAAAAAATATATATATTTATACTCAACTGTGTTCCATCTAAAATAGTCAAAAATATATTATATGATATATGGAATGATAAACTTAATAATATGTATTTTATAAATATTTTTGGTCTTGAAGAACTAGTATGGTGGTTAGATTCTAAAAAGCTAGTCCTTAAGTCATATGAATGCATATTTATTAGTTATCCCAAGGAAACTATATGGTATTATTTATATAATATTATCGAACAGAAAGTGTTTGTGGCACAAACTGGTATATTGATTTATAATAACTATATAATTCAAGAATTAATAGAAGTAACATTAAAATTAGTAAAGTTTGAGATCAAGAAAAGGAAGTGTTCCTAGGATGACATTCGAGTTAGTTCCATAAATAGTTATCTAAGAAGAAACTGGTCAAGTTATATAAGAACCTAGGAATTCTTAAAAATTCATTAGGATCTTGAGAGATATGGTTTCTTACAGTGAAAGTTGATGAAGTAATATTCATATAAGATGTACCTACTAAATACCATGAGTCCATTGTGAGTTATGATTATGAGAAATAGTTAAAACCCCTGGAATCTAAAATGGAATCCATGTACACTAACCAACTTTAGAATTTGGTGGATGCACCTAAAGGGGTGGGACCCATATGGTGAAAGTAGGTTTTCTGCATTAAAATTGACTTGGATGGTAGAGTGTCTACATATAAATCATTCCTAGTGGTAAAAGATTATAAAAATTTCCCGGTTATTGACTATAAATAAAACCTTTTCACCTATTTCATTGATAAAATTCATTCAGATATTTATAGTCATATAATATCATTTTGATTATGAGATATATCAAATGGATGAAGAAACTATGTTATTTAATAGTAATTTAGTATAGGATGTTTCTATGATACAACTCAAAGGTCTTAAAGTACCAAATGAGGGTTCTAAGTATTTTATGTTTCAATGGTCCATTTATGGATTGACCAAGCATCTCAAAGTTGGAATATCTAATTTGATAGTGAAATCAAAGAGTTTTTTATAAAAAATTTGGATGATTCATTTATATATAATAATATTAGTGGGATTGTTATAGTTTTTATGATATTTTATGTGGATGACATAATTCTTATCAAATATGACATCCCATTTTTATATTCTATAAAGATGTGGTTGAGAAAATTATTCTCTATGAAATACATGGCTGAATCAACACATATACTAGGTTTGAGTATATATATACTTAGATCTAAGAGGTTAATTATACTCTATTTGGAAACATATATTGGTAAATTTTTAAATAGGTTTAAAATGGAAAACTCTAAAAATGGGTCTTTCCCAATCTTGCATTGCACAAATCATAGGAAGTTGTGGGTCCTTATAAAGTGTAAGAAAGGATGGATAAAATTTTATTTATATCCTCTAAAACCTATATCATGTATTCCATGTTATTTACTTCACATGAAATTACTGAAAATCTTATAATTACTATTATATATCAACGAAATCCTTTATAGATTCATTGGATTGTTGTTAAGACTATCTCTAAGTACTTAAGATTAATTAAGGATATGTTTTTGTCCTTTAGTAGAGAGGATGATATCTCCCGAAAGGGTTACTCATATGAGAGTTTAGAATATGATATAGAAAATATAATAACCTAATTTTAACACCTAAAAATTTTATTTCAGAAGGATATAATTTCTCATATCTTACTTAACAGACAATCCTGAGCTTTCAGAGAATTATGGTATACAATAAAAATGTTATTATTTAAATGTGACTATTATAACCTTATAATTAAATTTCATGGTATGAATATTAATAAAAAAAATTTGAAAAATAATTATAATGGTTTTATATAATTTTGATTTTTTGATTAATTCATAATAAATAAATACTCAATTTTCACAAAAGTCATTTTAAACTTCATAAATAGATTTTCTTGAAAAATGAATTTTATAAATTTCTGTGAAAAAATACTATAATTAATTTTTCCCAATTTTAGAATTTTTAATTGTTAAAAATAATACCATTTTTAAAATTATCATAACAAAATTATCGTAGGATGGAATTTTTGGTTTTTTCTAAAAAGATTGATTTTTTTAGTGAATAGTGAAAATTATTGATTTTAAAGAAAATTTTCTTTTTAGTTAAAGTATTTACAATGTAAAATTTTGTTTTAAAATTATTTTAACATTTAATTGTTTCATGTTGATTAAAAATAATCAAATTAATTTCATTTTAATCAAAATTGTTCATACTTTTTATATAAAAAAATATATACCCAATGACGCATTTTCAGAAAAATTATGGTTAATCACGTTTTATGGGTTTATTTTAAAATTTATTTCAGCCATATATAGGGATTGAATTTGATAAAATGGATTCCTTATTTTCAATCATAATTTCAAAATTTTTTAAAAAGGAAGAAATTATTTTTTTCATTATGAATAGTAACAATAGTGAATATTTATCGCCTTAGTAAGGGTAAATCGGGTATTTACGGTAATAAATAATGTGATAGGGCAATTAAAATATATTTAACACATTTATTATTTCAATTAGATGATTTTAATTCGACCATACTCATACAATATTCTAATATATGTGAAATTGGTTCCATTTTATTTGATAATGACCATAATATCACTTTAAGTAAAGAATAAATAAAAAATATCACTCTCTTTTTTTTAATATCTCTAATATTATTTCATTGGGATAAAATGAGGTCATGTTTTGTTATAAATTTTTATTTTAAATATTAGTGAAACTTTTATCATGGTATTTTATTTTTAATTTTCAATGATGAAATGATTAACTAAAATGTTTATACAACACTAATACAGTGGATGTGAAAGTAGTAGAAAAAAAAAGAAAATTATTTTAAAAACACTAAAATTTATACAATTTGGACTAATTATCTTATTAAAAAAATTAAATATATATAACATATTATTTATGTGTTAAAAGTTTACATTTTAATTCCATTACTATATTGATTCCTTTAAAACCAAACTATGTGAATAATCTCAAAAATGAATTTAATGGTATTTTATGTTAAATAATATTTCATTAAATGAATTGAATTTATAAAAATATTATATTTGAAATATTTTATGGGATATGGTGATAATATAAACCATTTTTTGACTTATGTGTCACTTTTTATTTTATATAACTTTTTGACACCTTAAGAGTAAAAAACATTATTATCATGGTAATAGTTACAAGAGTTACTAAGGGTTAAAAATAAATGATAATGGTTAAAAAATCACATAAATAGGAATAAATTTTATTTTATGAGATTATTTCAACTCATACACATACTATAGTTGAAATATATATGTTTTTATCAACAAGAACATGACAATAAATTTATACTATTTTAACATGTTAAGTAATTCCAAGGGTTCCACCTCATCTCTTATATAAGGACACCACCTCTCATCTCTTACTAAAAATTATTCAGCCACTTATCACAAACAAAACCTAAAAAAATCTTATAAAATTTATTTTATATATTCTATTGGTTTGAGTATTCTTTAAATACCATCCCTAGGGTCCTAAAGGAGAGATCAAAATGGAGTTCTTCAAAGAGGAGGTAATCATCCCAATTAGGAGTTTTCATTTTAATAATTCATGCACCACCTTTAATTATATACTAAACATTAAAAAATAATAAAATATACTTATAACATATACTTATAAGATATTATGTTATTTTTATGACCATATTAATTTCCTTTTCTATCCTATAGGGAATGAAAACATCATTTGTGTGTACGTGTGGACTAACACCTTCACGAAGTGATGTGATTCACTTTTCATCCCCACTTAACAAGGATTGTAATGCCCTGACCCTAGTTACCCATATTCTGTACATTATTACATAACATTAGCATGATGAAAAAAGATCAAGTCTCAAAATACCGATTAGTTTAGTAGCCTTGTAAGTACTAGATACATTCATAAGTTTTACATTACATTAAAAAATGAAAAACTACCACAACATTGGTTCCATAGACCACACTCATATCCCCTTAGACTATCCCTATAGGTCAGTCATAAAATACTTCTTCGCATCCTGGGAAAAATAAAACATAGAAAGGGGTGAGCTCAGATGCTCAAAAAGGATAACAATATAGCGGAAAGTTTCATACATAAGCATAAACATTTAAGGCAATATATAAGACTAAAACAGAATCCTTTTAAGTAGTTGGGGTTTGGCTTAGTGGTAAGCACCCTGTAATGCTACATAAAAAATGAGGGTTCAAAACCCATGGGGTGCAGGTACTGTATCAATACTGTTGCAGCGGCGGGCACTGTAGCAACAGCGGGCACTATAGCAGCGGCAGGTCAATGTAGCGGCGGCAGGGTACTGTAGCGGCAGCGGATACTGTGCGGTACTATAGCAGTGCGGGTACAGTAGCAGTACTATTCACATAATGGGCTTTGGGCCATAAATTTGGGCCTACAGGTCATGTAATGGGCTAATTTCCCATTGGGCCTTCGGGCTATGTAATGGGTGTCCCTCTACCCAGTTAAAAGAGGTCTTTTCTTTGATTTAATAATAAATGAGGCTTCAGCCCCATCCTTTAAAAAAATAAATAAAAAAACGAAATCCTTTTAAACTTGAACTTCAGAATAATATGGCAATGATAAAATTGAATAATTCTATTTACTTACTCACATGGATATTCTACTAGTCAAATAATCACTTGCAATATCAATTCCCACTTTCATAATGATGGAATGCATAATGCCAGACTTTCATAACCACATAGTCAAGGCCTTGTGCCAAGACTACAAATAAGATTTTGTCAAGGCCTTCTTCCAAGAAACTAGTTTGTCTCATGATACCTACCGATTCATCGAGGAGCTATTACGGGATCCACCCGTCACATACTAATTCCAATGCATTCCTCTTATTAAAAGGTTTAAACATAACATAAGCATTTGTATTAAAACTAGCATACGAAATGTCAATACTTTATCCATAAAACATTAATGGTGTAAAAATAACACATCCATAGTCAAACATATCACAAAACCTTCAATACAATATGGAAGTTTTGTATCATAATAAATCAACTTCAAATAAGCTTAAAATCCACCAAGGATGTTAACATGGATGAAATCAAAACCTTTTTTAGAGAAATATCTCTTTCTATTTTGAAATCATTTTAAAGTCATGTAATTATAAAAGAAAACATTTATTTTTGAAAATATTATTATAATCTTGTAAGGTAATCTTTGATGATGTTTTAATGGCGGAAAATAGTCGCACCCGCTGTATAAGTTAAAAAACATTCTTACCTTGATTTTGTCGAAATGGTCAAGAAGTGCCTTGATTGGAAAGTGACAGAAAAAATTCCATTATAAACATATTATAAAATTAAAACAAGGTTATAAATGACTTTACCTCATTTTCTAGTAATTAGTAAAAATGTTTTGAAATACATTTTTAAGAAACATGGATGTGGATGATAAAGAGGTCCTAGTAGATACTTATATAAAAACAACCTCGGATAATAAAGGGATTGTGAAATTAACCCTTACCTTTCACTTTACCTTTGTTGAGGGTAGGTTAACATCCTGTATAATGGTGAAATAATTTTTATTAAATTATACAAGAATCATATACATTAATATGATATCATATATGATCTTTTAACATTGCTTTGTTAATAATATCTATGTATTATTGTTGTTTTGGGTGTTAACAGATTCATTTTATTTTATATTCATTGTTATGTGAGTCATATTTGTTATGTATGGGATGTTTCTAATTCATATACAGAGTTATATCAAGTCTTTAAACATTATTTTTAATCCTCTAATGAAAATTAGTCTTGAATGGATACGATGGGGAATGAATCTCATCACGTTCGTGGAGACAGTAATCCGTACGTACGCACGAGTGAAAAATCATTCTTTTATATTAAAATTATAAATAATTGGATGGTATATCATATATAAAGAATAATTATCATGTTATATTTATTATTTACATATATTACACATCATTATTATACCCATCCAAATAATAATGTATTGAATAACAATAACACCACGACGTGGAGACGGTAATCCGTACGTACACATGTTTGGTGAAATGTTATTCAAAGGATGGATAGAATAACGAATTTTTTGTACCATATTTATAATAACATAACATTATATAGAAGATACTGGAGTTATTATTTTATAATGGGAACAACAATGAAAAAGGAAGTGGAAGAAGAAAGGAACTTGAAAGAGGTGGTGAGATATTTACCTCTTCTTCGGGTTCTTCCTTTTGATTTGATCAAAAGGGCTCCTTAATTTGGCTTTCTTAATAATGGAAGGCCTCTAGGATGAATTTATGACAGTTGATAGGGTATTTGAGCAGGGGTTGGCTGATCTAAAAGGCTTTCAAGGGGTGAATTTGAGGGAAGGGGGAGTGCCCTTTTATAAGAGTGGTGAGGGGCACCTTAGGAAAAGCTAGAAGTATTATTTTATAATAAAATCATTTTCAGTTTCTAATGGCTCCAAAATGAATTATTTAAAGTATAAGGTGAGGATGGGTCACAAAACACTCAAAAAATAGGTTTTAGACAGGTTTGGGTCACTATATTTACTTTATCTTTTAGATTTAACTCTTAGTCAAATAGTTTGACATTTACCATGTCTCTTTGTATTTTTATATTATATAGTTAATAAACTTACTATAATCTTCCAAGAGAACCCCAAGTGGGTCATTAATTATAAAACTATTATTATATAAGCCTTTTGGAAAAACCTTATAATTTTTGGAATATAATATCAATTAATAATATAATATTTGTTTTAAAAACTCTTTTATGTCATTTTTGACACTATTTGGTATTTTGTTTTTTCTAAATTCATAACAGCATTATTACGTCGAAAACAATTCATCTAACCAACTCTAACATGGCATATTAACCTATAAAATTATTGGAATTCATAAAAAATCTCAAATTACATTTATTTGGATATTTATAATATCAATTATTTTAATATTTCATTAATATGGTAATTACTGCATCATCATTGTGTCATAAATAAATTTACTTATTTAATGTCTAAAAATTATAAATAAAATACCATTATGTAGGAAATATTTTTAT
The DNA here is from genome assembly GCA_963277665.1 of Viscum album. Classification (NCBI taxonomy): domain Eukaryota; kingdom Viridiplantae; phylum Streptophyta; class Magnoliopsida; order Santalales; family Viscaceae; genus Viscum; species Viscum album. Next base: position 1,492,691,213 of record OY728151.1, on the reverse strand, counting down.
ATTTGTATTTAATATTTATAGTCGAAATTATCTCATGTATAACCCTATATTAAAAATGTTTTAGTTATTATACTTTGATTTTAACTCCTTTAACTCTTCTTTAAATAAAATAATAATAAATTTCCTAATCTAATCCATGTGGACCAAATAGGTTCATATTTTATTCCTAAGGTTTTTTTGGTCGAATTTTACTTATCCAATAGAATTAGGACATGTGTTAGGGTAATAATAATATCATTTTTACCTTTAATTACCCTATTTACTTTTAACCGTGATAAATAAAAGTAAAAAAGTTATTATTCACCAAAAATTATTTTCATCTTATTGAACAACATTTTACTTACTGATATCAACCGTGTCTCTCAGATTTTTGAAATTCCACTCACAGAAGCGGTAAAATTATGTTTTATGTGAATATGAAAATTCTCCTAAGAGGTGGGTAAAAGACGGTGAAAAGTTCAATAAAATTTTTATATATCTAAAATTATTATAAACTGAATACAATGAATTAAATCGAACCTATATAGGTATTATTTATCTATTTTGACCTAAAATAAATTTAAATAAAATAAATAATTATTTAAATAAAAATTCAGTTTTAAACTATAACTCCGTGTTTTTCACTATTCATCTAAAATTGAATGTTTTATGAAAAATACCAAAAATTCACCCTAAGATAATTTCGATATTCCAAATCCAAAAATGAAGTCCATTATGAAAAATAAAATTTATAAAATTTTAAAATGTGGGTATTACTATTCATAATGGCTAGTTTGATTGGTTGCGGTGTGTTTGAACTTGAAGTTGCGTACAACACACGTTATTGTATTATTCAAAGAGAAGCATACCGTGGAAGCTTGGGGTGTTACAAGGATGTTTGTTATATTAGGTTTCATAATTATATATTATATTCATTAAATAATTGTGAATCTTTAGATATAATATAATACTTACTTGATTACCCTTCCACCCATTAAAGAATGAGAATGTCACTTATGCGTACCTATGGAATACCGCCTCTATGAAGTGATGTGATTTGTTTTTCAAATATGAATTTATTGGGTGATTATAAAATTTTAATTGATGTCTAAAAATAAAAATTATGACATTGATATTATTTTTAGATGATTGAACCATGACACCTTTGACCATGTTCAACCAACCAATGTCATATTGCAATTATGAGACAAACTTCCTCAAAACACCCAATGTGAACTTAATTGATTAAGTAATTAAGTATGTCATTGAAATAAATGAAATAAATAGTTTAAATATAAATTAAAAAAAATTTAAATGTTTTTAAAAACATTTAAATAATTAATATAAGTTTATTATAATTTATTTTAAAGAAATTACTAACAAATTTGGACTTTAGGTAATGGGTTTCTTAACTCAATTTCCATTTACTGGCTTATACTTCTATTTCACTAACTATGTATTCTAAGATTATGTTTCAAATTCTATTTTATTGTATTATGTTTTATTCACACTTATTTTTTCTATTTTCACAATTGTTACACATAATCACTTCATTGATTAATTCTAACTTTAATGATATGATCTTTGTAAGGATTACTCATCTCGATATTGTTTCTTTGAGACATGTCTTGTTTTATACTCCTACTTCATTCAATATGGCGTATATCCTAAAAATTAAGATATTTTATATTTAAATATTCATTGATAATTATATTTCAATTACCTTTTAATTTGTCTCTTTTAGGATATATTGATTCAAATTTTATAAAAGTTTGAATAGTTTTTATGGTCATAATTTCTGTTCCTTGAGACATAATTCATGTTATGTTCCATGTTTTATTTTATAAAATATACTTAGTAACCCCATGAACATTTTTTAATATATTATTTCTTGATAATTATGGTTTTTATAGAATATTTTTATGTTGATCAATACAATGGCTTGTTGATTCAAGAATCACCCATGTTGGAAGGGTTTCACAACTCAAAATTCCTTCTTTGAGACATGTTTTGATTGATGTTAATATATTACTTTCTACAGTACATATATCATATCATATAATATAATATAATTAATCTTTTTATACACATGTAATTTTTTTATTCTTATGTTTTTTATTTCAAATGGTTTTTATTTTTAAAAGGTTGTAATTGGTTTTTCATTAAAATGGTTTCCTTGAAGGTTTTAAAGACTTTTAACTAAACTCTTATTCCATGTTATTTATTTTTTTTCTATAATGATATTTTATAAAAATAAATTATTTCCTAAATTGATTCTCCTTTATATTTGAGCTTCTTTTAAATGTTTTTAGAAAAGGAATTTTTTTAATGTTTTCCACACCTTCAACTTTTGAATCTCTTTACAAAATTTTGGAAATAACAATTATTTTTATCATTTATGACATGGATGGATTTTTTCTATATCATAACTATTCTTGTTTTTTATGTTCTATTTAAAATTAACCATGATTATTTTCAAGGTAATTATTTCTCAATATTTTTAGAATTTTCATTTTTTAAAAGGTATCGAAAGAAAAGGGTATTTTTCCTTATTTCTTGAAAAAAGGTTTTAAATGTTATATTAAAGGTATTTTAATATATGTAAACATAACATAATGAGTAAATAAATATATGATGGTTTTGATGAAATAAAATCATTTATGTGTTTTATTTCATGATATAGTAATCAAATATTATTGATGAAAGCGGGATTGGGGAGTGAACCCAAATCCTTAATGGGATTTTTCTAATATGTGATGGGTGGGTCCATTTTATCTATATAATTCATTGGGTAATGAGGTAGAGTTAACTAGATGGAAGTTACTCCTAAGATATTACAGAGTTAATTTTTTTAAGTTAATCCTAATATAATTTTGGAATTATTATTTTTAAGTGATTTTATGGTGAATTTTTTATGTTATAAGATACCAGTATAGTTCTTTTATGCCTGTAATAAGTTATAATGTTTCCTTTTATCAAGTAATATTTTCACATGGTTTTTGATTAATTAATCTTATGTATCTCATATTTATTAAATATTTATGTCATGTTTCATTGTTTATATTCTAGGATTTTATGGGTATAAGTTATATTGTGTTATTCTCATGTACTTTGAATATGTTATCAAAACCATATTCACATCTTGTGGTCATAGAATGTATTACATTTTTAATTCAAAATTTTACCCATACTAAGAATTTGAGCTCACCCTTTTTATGTTTCTTTTCCTCAGGTTATAAAGAAATATGTTAAATAGTATATTTCTAGAAAGGTTTCATTTGTGGAGAATTTTATGGGAGATTTTGAAGACTTATTATTAAATAATAAGGTCTAGGTGTGGAAGGAAAAATTCTCACTTGAGGATATGGGTATTATTAAATAAGATTTTTCCTTAGTTATCTAAAACTCAAAACCTAAAATGTATTTGAAAATGTAACTGATCCAATAATTTGTGATTATGTTGTAATATTTGGATGACTAAAACTGGGTAATGTTTTCTGGTATCAAAATGATAAATGTAAATATTATTTTTGGGCTACTAGATATGGGATTTTTGATTAAAGGATGTTATATTTGGTACCATATTAAGGTTTAGATAAATTTCGCGACCGATAGGTTTTCATATGAGGTTTACTTAAGAGTTATAGACACTATCCTGGGTTTATAAATTTTTGGTTTATTATTTGTTTGAGGAATAAAATTATATTTTTAAAGTTATAACTATTTGTACCTCAAGGTTATTTAAACCGTTTTCTGGGTTTTAAGAAGGATACTTCATTGATGTATTTATGGTCTATTGAATATTTGGTTAAAATTCATAGTTGAAGAGTGATTTTGTTACAAGGTGATTTTTTGATGTATATATGATCCAACTTAGGATAACCATTCAGGTTAGTATCTAAAGCTTATTCTTTCTATTTTGGAGGTGTTAACTACATTATATGATTCTAAAGAGATTCCAGTTATTTTGGGAAAACATATTCTTAATAGTTTTATGGTTTATATATTTGCATAATGATATAAGTTAAACATTAGGTGTTATTATTGAACAATTGGATATTATTATTTTATATCTTCATAAAAATCATTATTTGTGTATTATCTCATAATGTACTAACCAATTTGGTTCTATTAAATATAGAAATAATAGTGTTTAAACCTTTCATATAACTCATGGTTAATCATATGTTTATTATAGTGCTTCTGGAATTAAATATGCATGTTTTTAATTTGGATTAAAATATTATATAAATTTGGAAATTAATTAAAACAGATAACCAAAGGATTAAATTTAATTTATTTACATCAATAAAATAAAGTATGTATATTTATTTATATTCTTAGTATAGATGGTAAATGAATCCCTCAACTCTAGGAAAAAGGATATTGAAATTTAAATGTTATCTTATTATCTTCATTTCTATTTTATTTATTATATTATTAATCCCTTATTTATTTATAGTTTTTTCATTAACTTTATAATGATCACATTCTATATCACTCTCCTTTATTCCATAGATGATATTTCTTCTCCTCCATATCCATATTTTCACTTCCCATCAATGTTATCCTTATAAGGTAACCCAATTATGTGTTCTTCCATGTGACATTTATATTTTCCTTTTCCTATTTTCAAAAGGATGTTTTATTATACCTTTTAGGATGTGTGTTTTCAACAAAGATATTTTTAAATATTAAAAATATTTTTCCTTTCATGGTCATATGATTTATCTCTCACACCCTGGAATTGATTTTTAATATTTTATAAACACTTTTTATCAAAAACTAGATAAAATCATTAGAAATAAATTTATTTAAGTGTGTGTAATGTATCACCAAGAAGATTTATTAATAAGGAATATTATTCTTGATATCTTTATTAACATACAATATAGATATTTAAGTGAATTATGATATAAAATAAAAGTATTATTATCTAAATGTGACTATTATAACCTAGATGTTAAATTGAAAATTTATTAATATTAATAAAAAATAATGGAAAACATGTGTAAATGTTTTATATAATTTAAATTTATTTATTAATTCATAATAAATAATTACAAAATTTTCAGCAAAGTCATTTTACGCTTCCAAAATACATTTTCTTACAAAATGATTTTTATTTCTTCTTTTAGAAAATAATATCATTAATTTCTACCACATTTTGAAGTTTTATTTTTTATAAATGATATAATTTTTGAAATTATAATATCAAGATTATCTTAGGGTAAAATATTTTAGTTTTTATGAAAATATTGATTTTTTAGTGAACAGTGAAAATACTGATATTATAGAAAATATTATTTTCCATTCAAGTATTTACAACGTTTATTTTTTTTAATTGATTTAAAAAATAAAAATATTTCCTATTTGTTGAACATTATTCAATTAATTGCATTAGAATCAAAATTATGCTTAATGTTTTATATAAGAACATTTTTATACTTAAAAAATACATTTTTTAGGCAAACTATTTTTCATTAAATTTTGTTAGTGTATTTTAAAAGAAATTTCTCCTACTAATTTGGATTAAATTTGATAAAACTGTTTCAATATTTTTAATAATAATTTATAAAAATTTTAAATAGGTCTATTTTATTTCTGGTCTCTATGAATAATAATCGTGTTAAATGTCTATCACCTCGGTAAGGGTAAATCCGGTATTTAAGGTTAAAAATATTGTGATGAGGCATTAAAAATATATATAAAACCTAAATTATTTCTATTTTATGAGTTTATTTGTAACATACTCATCAAATATTCTTATATATGTAAAATTGGTGTTATTTTCCCTTGATAATGACCTTAATATTATTTTAAGTAAAGAATAAACAACAAATTTCACTCCCTCTTTTTTAATATCTATTATATTTTTTCATAGGGATTAAAAGACTTCATGTTAAGTTATAAATGGTTATTTGAAATATGAATTATTTTTTTACCATGTTAAGTTTTTAATTTTTTTCATGGGAAATAATTATCTTAAATTCTTATGCAACACTAACACATTTCTTGTGTAAGTAGTATAAAAATCAAGTAAATGAATTTCCAAACATTAAAATTATTAAAATTTGTGTAATTTATTATTTTAAAAATATATATATATATATTATTTATATTTTAAGATTTTATATTATAATTCTATTTCTATCTTTATGTATTTAAAGAAAGTCTATGTGAACAGTCCTGAAAATGACTTTTTTGGAATTTTATGTTAAATAATATTTTATTAAATAATTTAAAATTTATAAAAAAAATATATTGGTAAAAGTTTATTTTATATGTTATTTTATATAAATCGTTTTAAATTTATGGTTCACTTTTCTTTTTATAGTAACTTATTTTACCCCTAAATATTTAAAAACATTGTAAGCATGGTAATCGTTGAAAGGGTTAATAAGTGGTCAATACTAAGAGATAAGGGTTAAAACATCACCTAAACTTGTTTAAATATTATTTAATGTGATTATTTAGAATCATAATCATATTATATTATAAATATATCAATTTGGAGAAACCATAACTTGAAAATTAATTTTTATTAATTTAATAATTTATGTAATTCAATGGGTTCCCCTCTCATCTCTTATATAAGAACACGGGCTATCCTCTCTTAATAAAACTTATTGAACCACTTATATTAACCAAAACCTATGAAAATATCTTTTAAACTACCTTATAAAAATTTTAAGGGGTTTTATATTATCAAAATACCATCCCTATGTTCCTTTAGGAGAGACCCAAATGAGGTTCTTCAAAGAGAAGGTAATCATCTTAATCGATCATTTTCATTTTAATTCTTCTTATTCCACCTTAAATTTCATCAAAACCATACCTATATAATAAATTCATTATCTATGATATATTTATAGTCTATTATATTATTTTAATAATATTATTCATTTCTTTCTCCATCCAATGGGTAACTAAAACATCTTTCGTATGTATGCGTGGACTACCACCTCCATGAAGTGATGTGTTTCGTTTTTCATCGCCACTTCACAAGTCCGGTTGTTATGATGGATTTAATAAATAAATATATGATATTAATAACATTATTATGTTTCTATAAATATAACATTTTACTTACATTGTTACCATTCCACCCGTTAAAAAATGATAATGTAACAGGTGTGTATGTGTTGAATACAACCTCCACAGAGCGATGTGTTCTGTTTCTCTTGTAAATATTTCATGATTGATTTTAAAAATATATTTTATGTATAAAAATTATAATTATTCCATTAATATTATTTTTTAGATAATATAATAAGGAATATTTTTACCATGGTCAACCTACCGTATTAATTTTGTAATTATGAACCCAACATCCTCAAAAAACCTGATGTAAACATAACTGATTAAGTAATTAAATATGTCATCAAAAGAAATGAAATATATGGTTTAATGATGAATAATTTAACCTATAAAAATTTATTAAACAAATAAATAATTGATATAATTTTATTATATGTAATTTAAAGGATTTTAATAGAAATTCTTGATGTTAGGTAAGGGTTTTCTTAACTCAATTTCCATTCATTAGGTTATACTTAAACATTATTGAATATGATATTCCAAGATTATGAGTGAAATGACTTATTATTATATTATAATTTATTTAAAAATTATTTTATGGTTTTTTATATTGTCACACATAATAGCTTCATTGAATAATTCTAACTTCAATGATATAATCTTTGTAAGGATTATTCATTTAAATATTTTTTATTTGAGACATGTCTTGTTTTAAAATTTTAATTACTTTTATAAGGTGTATCTGATTAAAATTGAGATATTATACCATGAATGAATATATTATAATTATATTGGACATTACTTTTACGTTATCACTTTTAGGATATATTTATTTAAATGTCATAAAAGTTTCAAGGGTTTTCAGGGTCTATATTTCAGTTCTTTGAGACATAATTCTTGTTATGTGCCATGTATTATTTTATATAGTTTAATTACTACCCCATGAAATTTTTCTCACATATTATTTCATGGAAATTATCAGTTTAATATAATCATTTTATGTTCCTTCATTAAATGTTTTTTTGTTGAAGCATTACATAATTTGGAAGGGATTATCATCTCAAACTTTCTTCTTTGAGACATGTTTTGATTTGATAACCTACATTAATTTAAGTGGTTTATATATAGAATCTTGGCATATAATATCTTGAATATCTTTAAAATCATGGTAATTTATATTTCTATTTTGTTATTTAACTTCAATTTTTTTTTTGTTTTAAAAGGTTAAAAATGGTTCTTCTTTAAAAAAGTTTCTTAAAAGGTTTTAAATACTTTTAACCAAAATATTCCTTCATGTTATTTTTATTATATCAATAATTTTATTTTATAAATATAAATTATTTCATAAATTTATTTTAAATGATCTATTACCTTTATTTAAAATGTCTTAAAAAGTAAATTTCTTAACACATTCAACATGAGTCACCATTGAATCTCTTTAAAAAAGATTGGAAATAATATTTGTTTTTAACATTTAGGACATTAATGGATTTTCTCACCATGGTAATTATTATTATTATTTTTTGGTTTTATTTAAAATTATCATTTATTATTTTCAAATAAAATTCCTTTATTAATATTTTGGTAATTTTTAGTCTTAAATGTTATCAAAAGAAAAAATTTATTTTCCCTATTTTCAAAGAATCATTTTAAATTTTATTTAATGGTATATTCATCTATTTAAATATCCTTTAATGAATATTATTCTTCACTATGAATATAATTTTGTGATATTATTCAATTCCTTTCTACAAATGGTTTATGATTATATTTTAATGTGATTTTTAGAAACCTATTTCTTTTTCATGGGTAAATCAAGCTATAATAGTTTTGATGAAATATATTCATCTATGTGTTTTGTTCCAAGATATGGTTCTTATAAACTATTTATGAAAGCGGGGTTTGGGATTGAACCCAAATATTTAAGGAAATATTTTGGATATGTGATGGGTGGGTCTATTATATCCCATTAATGCATTGGTCAATGAGATAGAGTTAACTAAATGAAGGGTTCTCCTAAAAGACAATGGAGTTAACGATTGTAAGTTACTCCTAATATAATGTTGAAATTATCTTGTTCAATTGATTTTATGATAAATGTTTTATGTTCTTATTTAACATCATACTTTCTTTATTCTTGAAATAATTTCTAAACCTTACTTTATTAAAGGATTCTTTTCACATAGCTCATGATTATTGACTATTATGTATCTCCTGTTTTATTAAATATTTATTCCATGTCACATTGTTTATGTTCTAGGTTTTTATCGATAAAAATTCACTTATTTTAGTCTTATTCACTTTGAATATGTTCTTCTACCCTTATGTTCATATTATGCTCATTGAAGATATTAAATTGTTAATAGATATGTTTACTCTTACAGAGTATTTTATCTCACCCTTATTATGATTATTTTCCCTAGGATATAAATAAATATTTCATGTAAGATATGTATACAAAGGTTTCATTTGTAAATAATGTTACGGGATATGTGGAAGTCTTATAATGAAATAAGAATATTTGGGTATAGTAAAAAACATGATCACTTGAGTACATGGGTATTATTATGTAAGAGTTTATCCTCTCTATATAAAAATTTAAACCTAAATGGTCTTTGGGTATGGAATTTATCCAAAAAAATGAATATGTTGTATGTTTTGGATGAAAAAATTACATCATGTTTTTTCGTATAAAAAAGAGGAATGTAACGATTATGTTTTTAGAACCAGATTTGGGAGTTTGGATTTAAGGATAGTGTAATAATTTGGTTTTTTTTCTTTCAAATACTGTAGACTTAACTATTAGAAGAGTTCAATGAAATCCATCATGGTATACTCAAAAACAAAGGTCATATAAATCACTATATCATATTCTACAATGGTGGTTTATTGGATCATAATTTTTATTTCTAAACTTGAGGTGTTATTAACTTCAAGAGAGAAATCGATCTTTATTGTGAAAATAATTAATATTTTTAGGACAAGGTAATAATGCCTCACCAAAGGACCAAACACATCCTTCACAAATACCATATCATATGATTAAATCATTGATATGGGTGGCCTTAGGATTAGTTGGGTGGATATAGACAATAATGTAGCTTATCCATTAATCAAAACTTTATCATGGAAGAATCATGAGGTAAAGTTTGGGCCTCTTTTTCTATAGTACAAAAGAGATTGATGTGATGGTTCTATAATGTATTTTGATTTTATTGAAAAGTAAACCTCTATTTATCATTTGATTATGTGTTATATAATTTACATTACCTGAAAAGTGGAATTATAATATCACATCAAAGTATGAATTTGAGTTGTCCCTAATTAATTATCATCACTGAATATTATGGGTTATGATGATATGGTAAGATGATAATGATTAGTGGAATCATGAAATAATAAGTGGAGACTTATTATTTGGACTGACCTACTAAAGTATATCATATGGAATGGTATAAAATTATATATATACTTACGGGTGTACGTTTATTATCAATCCTTTTTACCTGATGTTGGAGAGATACCCGAGATGATAACCTCATACTTAAATAACTTTCTTATGAACTCCTTGATGCTTAGCTAATAAGGGGGTGGCTAGATATGTTTTTGATCATTTTATTAGTTGTAAATAATCCAATATAGGATTTTTTTTTTCACTCATATAACAAGAGAAAACATATATCCCTTGATTCAATTGAACTGATTAAATGTATTTCTATATTTAGTTGAGTCACATATGGTGTTATTAGCTATTAAAAAGAGTATAATGTGATTTGATCATATAGTAAATTAATTTCTTGTGATATATTAATCTACTAGGTTATCCATTTTTTGATAATAAAGAAATTTTGAGATTCCCTATATTAAATTGGCATTGTTTTAGTTCTAGGGATCACTCGATATCATAAAAAAGGGGTTATATAGGTATACATTTATGTATAAGTTGTATATTTTTGTGTAAAATTTCATATGAAAATATGATTATCTCTGATTGAGATCAAACCAAACCTCACATTAACATGAGTAACATGGATTGTTTTTTATAGGTTTCTATTTGCTTACATCTATAGAATACGGCTTTCATATTTATTGTTAATGGTTCTAAGGCCCATAAGGTTTTATATTTAGAACTTTGGATAAGGGTTAAATTTTTCACAAAATTTTAGTTATTAAAAGAAGATTGTTTTATAAATCTAATCCAAAAGAGCTATTTATATTTTCATAAAGAGTTATAAACTTTTTTAATATGGTATTAATGAGATTTTAGAAAAGGTGGGATATTTTTGGATATGAAATAAAACTAGGGTATATTGTATTTTGTAATATTTTTGGTACACATAATATGATATGAATATAGTTAATATCATGGGATATGGTTTTCCTATATCATAAGAATAAATGTATTGATTTTGTTATCCAATATTTTATCGTATCATGGGATTATAACATCAATATCTGAGTGCATGCATGATCCACATCTTCCTCATATTTTTCATTAGTTATGATTCATAATATTATTAATATATATATTTACTCACTTATATTCATTAAATTATTCAATGAACATTAACACAATATGAAGTAATGTATGGTTTCCATGATATGAAACATGATTTGGTATACACTGTTAATTTTACAAAGAGCATTGGGGTTTTCCTATAAAAAGGAATAGTTCTCTTAATTTGGGGTTAACAAAGATGAATATAATATAACTATATTTATATTATTATTGAACACCATTTATCACTTAGTTAAGGAAATAACACCCCTTTGGAATTTCAATCTATTCACGATACAATCGAGGATCCTTGGCCATTGTAATATCCTTAGAGGTAGGAATATTTGGTTTATTTCTATGGGAATCCTCATCTAATGAAATAAATATAATAATTATGATTAATATTATAGAACTATTGGTATTATATACCTATTTTTGTCTTCATAACATTTCATGTTGATCTATTGAAGATGGATCAAGCCTTATTCATGGGTTTATTCTACTGCTAGTTTATTGGATGAACTTATTAAATCCTATTAACATGAATCTCTCTAGGAAGTATAATTTCATTTTGGTGGGTCACTACATGTAGTTTAAGGTCATAAAGGATGGATCATACAACTTAGAGTTTAAATTAATTAGTTAATGATCTTATGAGATGGAATTCAGGGTATTGTAATAAGTATTATATGTCATGAAGTATAGAGTTGTGCAACAAAGACTTTGTGAATATGTAAAAAATTATTAGAGTTTTATACTTTTAAAAAGAAGTGAGGATTGATTTCATACCTGTTTTATGAAATTCAATCCTCTCAAATTCTATTAGGCCTTCCACTAGATTCATTTAAAGCTAGTCCTTGAAGAAAAATCATTCCAGGATAACATGTCCCAGAATTTAGTGATAAGGTTACTAATTAGGGTGATCATTCAAAACTACCTCCTATGGATTATAGACCTTCAATAGCTTGAGAAATTTATTCTCAAAGGAATAAATAAATTACATCGTAACTTTCACAGGCCTAAAGTAATATGATTTATTTCTTCTATACTTGGGAGACATATGACCATTATTACTATTCATTCGTAGTGAGTTGTTATATTGTGGTTAATGTGGTTGAAGATGAGTTTTAAGAGTCCCCAACTACCTTATCCCTTCATCTACCTACTTCTGAATCCAATACTTAAATATGAAACACTCTTGGATTATTTGTCCTAAAAATAAATGGTAGTGTAAGTACTTGTAATAAACTATTAAATTCAATGCCTTAAGTATCTTGATTCCTCAGAGCACAATCAATTGTTCCAAAGGAATGGGTGAAGTGATTGGGAACAATATTTGATTTAAGTGAATATATCTTTTTCTATTTCCCTTATTAATTTGAAAATTATTTCCCATGTATGTGCCATATGCTTTGATTAGAATGAGAAAATGGATAAATTTGGGATCTATGTAAGAGTGATTTACACCTTGTCAATTACTGGTCCAAGGTTGAAGTTTTTGATGACTTGGAAATGAATTCGGTGGAAATTATCCATAAGAATACTAGATATATTGGAGACTATGTATTGATCACCAAAGTTATCCAACATTTTTAAATCACCTGATGAATGGATGAATGATATGAAAATTCCCCCAGTCCTATGGGTTAAAGAACTTCATCATAAGAAGGGACTTTTTAGTAACATATTGGTACTTCAATATGGGGAAAACATCCACGATGATCCACCAAAGATGTTTTTAGTTGAAAGATATGATTTTTTAGGGTTCTATCCACATTCCATGATTCTAACCTCATAATTAGAATGGTTTGTTCCTATATAGGTGTTTCAACTTGTGAACTAGGGTCACCATCATATAAATTTTCAAAAATGGAAATTCTTCCTTGAAGTGCATTTGAATTAATTTTCAAAAAATGTATTCTGTTACCATAATTATGAGATTCATTCCTTGTTATATATTATCCTAACATCTTTTAGTGGTTTTTTAACAAAAGGTATGGTTATTACATTTTCTTTACTACTGATGTGACATATTATGGACTTTGGAAGTTTATATGGGGACCCTGATAACTGATTATTCATTTGACATCAATCACACACTTCTTTATATACTTTGGAACAAATTATATATTCAGCAGTTTCATCATCACTAATTAGATCCTTGTAAACTTCAAACTTTAGGGAATCGATGGGGGTTGAAACACCTTCTTTGGGGGAATGATATGCATCTTTTATATTTTCAAAATCATCAAAAATAATTATATAGGATGGATCATCCTATTTAGTATTAGATGAATTCATATTAATTTATTCATATTTGTAAGGGGTGTTCCTATCAAAACTAGGATAAAGTTCAACAAATGTTATCAATACAATATGGATAGAAATATTGGATCTCATTTTGTAAATATATTCTTACTCGATATTTTTTTAAGTAAATTAAATAACATTTATGGAGGTGGAATAGATATTATCATTAGAAGAGGGCCACATTTAGTTTGATAGTTTTCATCTTCCAAATGATGGTTGTATGAAATCCATAATATTTTGTACTGGTTTATGGACCTCTAAGGGTTTCTCTTCTTTTTATTTACTTCACTCATATTAATTCCATCAAATTTTAAAAGGGAAGGAAGAAGAGGTTGTTTGAATGTACATATGGGATTAGGATCATTATTGGTAGATTTAGTGATTCCTAGATTATTTCATGTGCATGATTCATAACTTTTGGGTCCTCAAATTATTAAACTTATAAAAAATCATGTTTAGTACCTCTTTTTATTCTTCTCTTCTTTTGGGAGAGTGGATGAAAAACATTTTACATGTGCCTTGGGGCTATAAAAAACCACCTAAACATCATCAACAAACTTTTATTGAAATTACATGATGCTGAAACATTCTTGGATTTTGTGGCCCAACGTCTAATGATAAGGTAAATAATTTAAGCATATATTTATATTTTCTTCATTTGTCTTTGTGACCTTATGAAACATGATGAAGTTGTTTCCTAAACTATAAATAAATATTCTTAAAATATGATTACTCTAGAAGGAATATGTTTTCCCTTACTATTTTTAATTCCAAAATTCATTTGTTTTGATATTGGAGTCAATACTGCAACTGGTTTAGGAGTGACCATTCTTGCTTCTACTTTTCAAATCATCCCTTATTGTAATGGTGATCTCTGCCAAGTTTTTTTCTTTTTCACTAAATGGAGTCCTCTATGAATTATGTTGTTATAAAAAAATCTTGAAATCCATTATTATACTTCTAGAGTATAATCGTGGCTACTAATTCATCATATAGGTTACCCATATAAATTCAATTTCTTCTAAGGATTTTTTAACTAATAATAATATGTTAGAAACTACGATATTGAAATTAAATCTACAAATATATATGTTACATATTTCTTATAGTTAATAATCTTATAAATTATTACTTACCTTGGCATTGAAAAAATTAAATATAAATTTATGAAATATGTATTCCTAAGTAGTTTTTTCATCAGTTGTTAGATTATTATACCAATAAATGTTAGGTCCCTACAAAGTATATATGAAACACCTAATATTAGATACTTATTATAGTTCTATAATACACAAAATTGGTCCAGATCTAGATTAAAAGTGTGTAATATGTTATTATTGGTCTCTTGCTTCATTTAATGTTAATAAATTGGGACTCACAAATCTAAGTGAAGGAGAATTCAAGTCCAACCAATCAAGATACGTCTTCTTCTATGAAAGTGTTAATGTAAATTGTATTTAAATATCCTCTAATTAAGTGGTAATAAAATCTAATATCTATAATTTTGGTATTTTTTCTTCTATTTATATTATCTATAAATTAATTTTTGTTAGGACCAATAGGGGCTTATATACCCTGAGAGGGGGGGTAAATCAGGGTATGGATATTCTTTTCTAAATTCTTCCTGCCCCAATGGATCTTGACCTCTTTATTACAAGGGTAACTTTTTTTGAACTTGTGATTTTATTATGATCAATTGGTTTCTTCTTTACCTGATGAAGATTCTTTGAATTCAATGCAGGGAAGCAAGCAGGCAGACACAAAGATTTTTACTTGGTTCACCCTCACTGGGCTACATCCAAGGAGCATACAACGGCGATGTGCCGCTGTACAAAATCCACTAAATCTCACTACCAATAATGTTCAGGTCTGATCACTTATATGTCTAGGATCACAACCTTTACAATGTTTAGGGTCAGCTCACTGCTTTCCCAAGGGTCACTCCCTTTTCTTCTCTCTCTGGTTCACTACTAGTAGAAAGGATAACTTTCTTCCACTTCCTTTTTTCACTACACTTGGAAGGGATAAACTCACAGTTTATAGACCTTTAGGCCTCTTCATTATCTCTAATGAAATATGCATCCTTAACTGGTAATAGATGATCTATTAACATCCAACTTTCACCTGCAAATGAATCTCACTTTGCACCGGGTGTATCGGGCAACTGCACTTTTTATGCACAGCCCTTACTGCACATTGTGTGGAATTCCCTTGGCTTACATGAAATAAAATATTTTCGCAACACCTTCTTTTATGCACAGCCACTTATTTTTTGAGCAACCTCTTCTTTTTCTCAAATCCTCTATACTACCTTGTGTGTAATTCCTTGCGTTTGAGTGAAATTCACTTTTCGCACAACACCCCTTTTACAAACAACACCCCTTTTACGCGCAAAAAATTTTTTTATGTGGAACATATTTTATGTGAAACCTCTACACTGCCTTGCGCAAAATTTTATGCTTTTTCATGAAATTCACTTTTCGTGCAACAGTCTTCTTTTCACGCCACCTCTGCTTTGCGCACAAATATTCCCTTTACGTTGAAACTTGTTGTTTTCATGGAACTCTCTTGTGCACACAAATTTTTCATGCCAGAACTTGGATACTCTATTTGTCTTGAGATACCCCTAATGGACGGGGTCACTTTATATTTATAGGAAAAATCGACCCCGTACGAAAAAACCTCCTTGAGCGCATAATTCTCTTCGAGCGCGAAAAACACATCTTCCACGCAACACCATTTTTCACGCACTGCTCCAATATTTCACGCACCTCATGCCTTTGACAATTTTCAATCTTCAGACCTCAAAAAACCTCTTGCGCAAAAAAACTTCACCCCTTATTTCACGAATCCCGCAAATATTTCGCGCACCACTTTCATATTTCATGCACTGCGCAATTATTTCAAGCGACACTTTATTTTTCCATGCACCGTGTTGATATTTCGTGCACCACACTGATTTTTCGCACGCCACTATATTTTTCACGCACCTCTTTCATTTTTAGCGCACCTCCCTTTTCCAAAAACACATCTCTCCATTTTCCGATTTTCAAGCCCAAAATTTGGAAAACACTGGAAAATGGTGCCACATTGTATCTTCTCTTTTCGTACCACCTCCGGATCATCCATTACTTTGTCGAGGTTCTTCAATAAATCATGGATTGTTGAAAGTGTCCCTTGAACCCAAAAAATAACCATGTAAATCCCCTTTGTCAACACACTCATACATCATGGTCCGCTTTGTCAACAAATACAACATGGAGGCCCACTCTGTCAACAAACACAATCACCGCAAAAATGCTTCAATGATGCCTTGAGGTATTTTTTCCCAACACTTTTCTAGGCCTGTATTTTATGAAAATCAATGGGAGGAAAATCCTAGTAGTTAATTTTTATTTAAATCAACCAGACTTGTTTGTATTATCTTAGGTTGTATTGAATTCTTAATTATACTTTTATTGGTCAAGTGGTCTCACCATTAGGGGTAGTTTTATCCAAATGAGGTTTAGCCTCTACCTAGAAGTCATGTTTATAGTTATGTTTCTACAAGGAAATTCAATATTAATTTTCTCAAGATTCTCTATCCTAGCCTAGTATCTAGAAATTCATTCTTCTATAGAAATTATTTTAGCATCTTCAGGTGGTATATGGGATGTGGATGTAGCCACACCTTTTCCTTTATCCTTCACATGGTATCACTGAGTATTTGGTATTGTAAAATTAAGAGATCTTAAATCATGGGCTTGCCTTTGATGTTCATTAAATATTCCATAATATAATTATATATGAGTGATATTCTATACAGATAAATCCTCATCAATTTGATCCTCATTGGAATCATGTTTCATAGTATTGGTAGGGTTATTAGTGACAATGTTTGTTGACATGAATCCCATAGTATGAACCCTATCTTCATCTGTATCTAGGAATTATAACACATTGTCGACCTCAAAATATTCATCAAAGGTATGATTATAATAATCCATCCTCATTTTCCTATTTGAGAACATTATATTTTTATGATCTTTATAAAACATTGATCATTCATTCCATTTTTCATATTGGTATGGGGTAAGACACTAATTTTAGCATGTAATTCTAAGTGAAATTTCTCTATCCATTTCTGATAATTATCCCCATAGAGGAGATATCTCTTTCACTTTTTTTTGGGGATGTCTAGTTACATAACACAACAGAAATTATAGTAGATGGTGTATCACTGACTATAATTTATTTAGGATTGATTTTTGATAATGTGGATGATTATGGGGTCAATATGACCATATCCTTATGGGATACGGTTTTCCTTGCCTATTTATATTATGGTTTAACTCTTCTAACCTATCAGTTTCTTATTATAACGAGTGATTCATATGGTATATCTTTTGGAATCTCTAATTTTAGGCATCATTCATAGAGTATAGTTTCATATTTAGTGTCTCTAACCACCCTAGGAACACTTCATACTGATCTTTATATTTTTATAGGGATTACCTCTATGAATAATACCGTTAGGAGTACCTCTAGAGTTGTTCTTATTTGAATAAGAAGGATCAATTGAATAGGTTACCAATACCCATATTGAATATTCTTAATCCTTGATACTTATGATGGAATTGAATTATCCTCCATCTATTTTTAGTATTTTATGATAAGGTTTGGGGATGATAGTATGAATAGATACAAGTAGTTTCTCTTAAACTATCATGATTGGTTTCCCTCGGTAGGTTCTCCTTCTAGATTTTTGATTTAAGATGACTAGGGTCAAAGCTTCCTTAGTGAATTCCAAGGGAATTAAGGTCCATTACTGATGTTGGTTTCTATGATTATTGGGATCCATTATCAGTGTATCTATGTTAGTTACATGGTTATAAGAAATATCATTCTTAACTTCTTTAAGAAAGGGAATTTGGGCACTGTATCAATCTAGGGAGAGACTCCCAAAGCATTTTGATATTATGACGGGTTCCATCTACCCCCTATTTAATTATTGATGTACATACTTCATTTCTGTCCTCAACCTATCAAAATATTCATATGTTATTTACATGGTTGGAATTGTTCCATCTAGATGGTGCTCTAACACTATTCAATTCATCATTTGGCAATACATATGATGGGTACGTGATATAGTATGCTAATTCCTTAGATGTGAGTTAGTGTAATAATAAGCTAAATTCAATGGTGTTGTTTCTTATAAGTTCATGGTATCTTTTTTCACCATCTGATATACCCAAGGTTTTTTAGGAGCCTAATTCCTTTTGATACATTATTTTAGGAATTCAATTAGATTCAATAAGAATTTCAAAAAATATACAATCCATTTTTCATGTATCTAAAAAATAAATTCAAAGGCAATAAATCTATTTTATAATTAAAAATTTTAATTTCAAAATTTAAATTTTAATTTATGATGTTTTATCTTCACAAGAAAATTTCTTCATTTTATCATGTTGATGCATGTCGAAATCGAGAGAATTGGAGGTCAACTTTGTTGATCCCACTTTTTTTGGGTTGTATTTATTTTCAATGAAGATCAATGATCATTGAGAATTAATAAATATTAATGTCAATATGGAATTGTAATCTTATTGAAGTATATTTATATATTTCTAGTTGTTGGATGATTTTACAGAGTTTGGAAGATTTCAAGGAGAATTTATAATGAAAATATATATATATATATATATAAGTTTTTCAAGATCCATTCATGTTTATTATAAGAACAAAATTATTTGGATGAAGTTAAAATAGAATAAGAAAATGGTTAGAGAGTTGGAAGGCTAGAAGGTTGTTCTTGTGTATGGAATTACTCTTTTTTGGAAAAGCATTCTCAAAAGTAGAGAATACAAAAAAAACGTTTTATGATATCAAGGACATATGAACACATAAGTAGCCATGATATCCCATAGAGACTTCATGTAAAAGAATGAAGGTGATTCATCCATCCATTAGTGGTAGGGTGAAGTCAATTCCCCTATGCAAGGTAGTGTGGAAATAAGGAGTCAAGAGGAACATGTGAAGGGTGGAACGATGATATGTTGCCTCGATACTGGACTTAAGGTATATTTTTATGAGGGTGTATGGAGTGCATGATTTATATAAAAAATGGAATTCCCACTAAGAAACTGATGTGTGATTCAATTACATTAATGTTATTATCCATCACTTAAAAGGATGGAAACATGGGATGAAATTATTTCATTATCATCATCTTCCTCATGTGACTACAATAATATTGTGCATGTTATGGATTTTCTTGAACTACTGTTAGAGTTCTAAATAATGTAGTGATGTTTCATTTCCATAAGTTCATGCATCCATGAGTCGAGTAACATCAGAATATGTTCACTAAGTCTATTGGAAAAAGATGAAAATGAACTAATAAGAAGATTACTATAATCTTGTATGCTTTGAATTTTAGAAGATATTTAAATACTTGAGTAGAGATGCCACATTGCTTATGGATGTCTGGGAATTTCATCAAATGCAACTCAAGTTGATAAATTAGAAGATTAATGTAAGATTCATTAGAATATATGGAAATTATAAGTCCATCAATAGTTTATAAAGAGAATCAGAAGAATTTGGTGAAGAACATTCAAAGTTCATGTATTCATTCATAAGATATTTTCATGAAGAAAAATATTGAGCTAAAGTACATGAAGAATGAACAGTGAATTTTTATAAAAATTATAATTAATAATGGAAGTTAAATAATATAATTTGGAGTGTGTGATATTTATTTTCATTTTTGATATGAGTAAACATTTTATGTGTATAGTTCATTTTCAATGATATATGTGTGTCATCTAACACTACGTATGATTCATTTGGTTGGAGTGTATTTATTTATATATGAGTAATAAAAGTTTATTTATGTGTCAGTAAGACATTGTATGACTCATCCACTTATATAATTATATTTTTGAATCATGCGGTGCTATATAATATGGGATTTCAAGTTTCCAAATAGCATAATTCTGAATGATGTAATTATATCAGATGATGCGGAATGTAAAAATTGTAATTATAGAGACTTTTGACATAAATTAAGGATTTTTTACAATAAATAAAATATTCATGATATTCATGCATATGTGGATTCATTTTGGGAATTATATTTCAGGGTGTTATATGAAGAGAAGAGAGTGACATGTTTTGAGGAAGAAAAGTGGATTCAATGATGTTTATATATTTCATGAATAAAGGAAAAATTAAATATTGAGCCGTCATAATTTTAAAATGATCTTTTATTGAAGTAGAATGACCAATGATATATTGATTAAAGGTTAATATTTCAGTAGATTTTAATTACCAATAATTATAGAAATTCAAATACATAAGAAGAGAAATAAAGTTGATTATAAAGGATTTTGAAATCAAAATATGCATTTTTTATATTTATAAAAAAATAAAAGAGTTTTTGGAATCGATATTGAATCAAAATTTAAGAAATATGAGTATCAAAGTAAATAGAGAAAAGAGAACTAGTTTTATTGGTGATTCACTAAATTAAAAATTAAGGAAGAGGAATTTTATTTATTGTGCATGTAGTGAGAATAATGATTCTTGATTCTATAAAAGAAAGTAGGTACTCAAATTTTATGGTTTAAAGAATTAATAAATAGATTATTCCGCAATATATTTTACACATGAAGAAGAAGTAGCTTGACACTATGAAATAGATGAAGATGAAACAACTAATCGGTTTTCTATTCTGAAGAAGAAGAAGAATGTGATTTTATTGTACAGTGGTCTGCATACAAAAATAAGGAGGGACTTTAATTTTAAAAGAGATGATAAAGAACTAATATTCAACATATAAATAACATGAATGTGGTCTAAATTTGTGAAACAATATTTTGGTTGTTTGCTCAATGATATATCGTTATGAATTGTGGGATGAACTAAATTATGGGAATTATATACATTACCGAGAGGCTATAGTGTATCATATGTTTATGGATATTTCTATATTATTATATCTCATAGGTATCCACTATTAGGTAGTGTGATCATGGGTTTTTCCTAATCACATCAAGGATTGTCCTTTTTTTGAAATTTGAACCTTGTAAATATTTTTTCCATTTTTTTGTGAGTGTTTGGTTATGCGAATAGAAAAAATTTAAGGTGATATAAATAGATATTCATTCACTAAATAGTGTTGAGGTAAATAAAATAAGAAAATGAAAATTTTATTTAAAAAGACCCCGAGACTGATTCACCCCATCCAAATATTAATCAGATATTAAAATAGATTCGATAATGGGTATCAAATACATTTATTGAGAAGATTAATCTTTTTTATCATAATTATATCACTACCAAAACATTGATTAACATAAAGAAGAAATAGTTGAAGATACTGAAGAAAATATCCCTCTTATGCAAAGGTAATGGAGAATCAGTTTCCCAATGCCTTAATTCTGATGAATCAAATTCAAGAATGGAAAAATGTCTGGTAGTTGTATCATCTACCAAGGACATTGAAAATCTTTAGGGAATATGATTTTGAATCCATATTTGCGATTATAATGAGGTAAGTTATGTGTATCATCAAAATTATACAATATATGATCTAAGCACGAGTGGGAAAGGTCGAATATTTAAATATTCATGAGATAAGTAAATCTATGATTTAAAATATATACTATATTTTTTTCAAAGGATATAGTGACTTCTATTTATAGAAATTTTAATGTCTTATAAGGTAAATTCACCTTCATTGAATAAGAATATATGATAAGGGAGGATGCACTATAATAAATAGGAATGATGAGTGTGGATCATATAAAGAAAAATAATGTCAAGAGTTTAAGAATAATTCATCTTGAAGAAAACTAATCCAATTTTGGAAAGGATTAGTTTAAAAAATCTTAATGAATGATGAATCCTTTGATAGGATTGAAGAGATATTCCATGCATTATAGAGAAATTAATAGCCTTACACTAATTTTTGAAAATATCAACATGAAGTTAAATAAAAAAGATTAAGGATACTAATACTTTTTTACAAGAGAAGAATGTGATGTGTGAAGATATTATTCAGAAGATGAGAAAACAGTGTGAATAAAGAGTGTTAGTGATTGAAGAATATAATAACACACTCAATATAAAGTGTCTTAAAGTATAAATTTACTAGTTAATATAAAAATGGAACATACTGATTCATCATGACAAATAGAGAAATAAATTGTTTCCATATATTGTTTAAAGGAGCCTATTTATGCTAAAAAGGCATTATTCAGTGTAAAAACATAGCATGATCATTTAATGATCAGCCTATAGTAGCTTCAGAAGGAATGGTATTAACCATGTCAATTTCTGACAATTTTTCTAAATCTATTATCTCAAATAGTATAGGTTTGAATAAAAAAGATAAACAAAAATATATGAGTATAAATAATGATAATCCTACCACCATGTCCATGGTAGATATATGAATTTATAAAAATGTCATCTCTCCAAAATAATCCCAACCATTGGCGAAGAAATACCAAAAATTTCTAGTTATAAATTCAAGGTAGCATGCAGTATAGAGAATAAAACTACGGTTTAGTGGTAAGTGATGGTGTTGTAATAGGTTTCAGGATTTTAAATTTGTTTGGTGGAATAATCTGTTAATTAATGACGTTAAAAAATGATATAGTGAGGTAGATTAAATATGTGGTAATGCAACATCCACTGGCTAAAGTGAAAAAAAAATTACACTACTAATAGATTTGAAATGATTGGTATTTTCTATGGTTATTTCAATGGTGGTGATCACAATAATATTTAATGATCAATTAATAATTTAACGAAAACAAGGAGAAATAGAATATCATAGAAGATGAAGGAATTTGAGTCTAACTTGGGAAAAAAGAAAAGGGATGTTGAAATCCAGAACACTCTCAAAAAGGTTTAAAAGAAATGTGATTCACCCTTGAGTAGTAACTAGGAAAACAATATCATTCTAAAGAAACCAAAGAATCCAAAAAAGTGTTTCACATCAAATAAGATCAATTTATTATATTTTTTAAATAAATTATATAATGTGGGAACATGAAAATAATCCATAGATGTATGTGTTAGTGTAATATATAAAAATATTAATGGTAAATCATTCCAAGAAAATCACAAAGTGATTGGTTGTGAAAAAAATCATTCTCAAGAGGCCATGTGGGAACTCCAAGTAGAGTGTTAGTTTACCCAAAGAGTGTATGGTTTTTTAGATAGTATATTTATATAAATATAATAATATGTAATAATTACAAGTGAAATCATGTGTTAAAGGGAAGAAATAAATTCCACATGAATAATCTGAATTACTTGAAAGGTTTCCATCATTTGAAATACTAGATGGTAAAGAAGAAATATAGAGGAAATTTAAGAAGGTTTAACACAATAATAATAGTTGTTCATCCTAATTTCTGACATAATAAAAATTCTTAATGACGATAAATACTATATTGGGCATGAATAATATTGAAAATACAAGTTCTTCACACAAAGAAGCTGAAGATTAGAAGAGAACCATGTTGCCCAAAGTAAAATAAAACCCAAAAAATATGAAGGCATGAACAGTGGAGTTACTTGGATGATAAAATCCTATAAATATTATTTTTTGCATTAAGTAAAAAATAATTCCCACATTATTCCATGTCATTTTTTTGTATTTGTGTGCTAACAATGTAGGGAATTAAAGGTGAAGCATGATCTCAGGGGGTAGACCAATGAAGGAATCAAGTACATTGTAGAGCTTGGATAGTAGTGTGAAAATATCCATTTTAGTTTTTTAAATACTTATGATATCATGAAATATCCCTTGAGTATATCCACCCTTATAAAGGTAATGATAAGATTCACCTTTATGGGTATTCATGTGAAGTTTGCGGAATATGTGTCTAGAAAAATTATTTCATACAAAAATGAGTTCCAAAAGATGCTTAAAAGTTTTCATTGATAAGGTGTGGTTTTTTATTTTCTAACATTTGGTTATAATATTTATATCCTGACATTAAGGGGAGAAATTTTTTCCAATCAATGAAATTTAAGTGGATGTTTGAAGAAGTTTTAGGTCTGCATTCTGAAATTTAAATCCTTCCATTTACACTTATTTGTTTTCTATGTGTTGAAGTGATTATTTGAATTCAGGTTGAAATTATATGATATTATTTTATCTCAATTGATATAAATTATTTAAACCTGAAAACTTTTAAAAAAAATACAATGGTTATGATTGTTTTATTTTAGTTTGTATCAAAATTTTTTGTAATGGATGGTTGTGTTGTGTAAATAAAACCTATTATTTTCTACACTAAGCATGGATTATGTAGACTTAGAATGAAATTATGGATGTCATGTTTATTAATGTAAAACCAAATTAAGTATTTTATTTTTTTAAAATGATTCAATATGTGTTTGGTAAGTTGAGACGAGTTGATTATTCTTAAATTATTGTTATCGATTCGGAAAATGGAATTGGATTTCATGCTTGAGAAATTCTCCATGTAAAATATTGCAATTTTTGAATCGTTCTTCATGACAAATACATGTTCTAATTGTATTTTAATTTTTCACATTGTTTATAAAATTTAAAGAAGTGTATTTGATTTTTTGTTAAGGAGTTTTGGAGTTATTAATTGAATTCCAAAAAAAGGATTGGAGAAATGAGTTTTGGAATTTAAAAAGAGAGAAATTGAGAGTTATGGATTTTGAATTTGAAGGTGATTATTTTTTATAAGATATTATAAGAATATTGTTAAATATTTTTTTGTATTATAATAAAAATACGGTCATCGATGTTTCTATAAAAGACCTGCCTCAACCATGTATGGGGCCAGGGGTCAACCACATAGGGGAAAGTGGAATGAGTGGGCCCATGGAAGCAGGAGGCCTACATGAGTAGGTGGGTGTGAACATGGAGGAAAATGATAGAAGAGCTGTATCACCACCATGTGGGGTAGAATGGAATTGGAGAGAGATAAAATGGGTCTATTGCTGTAGGGGATTGGGATTATACCTGAGTAATCACATCTTACAGTCAGAGGATGCGGCGTTTTTTATTTAGTGAAACTAGACTGAATGGATTTTTGATGTGGTAAATGGTATCTGTATACATTATTTCTCCTCCATTAAAAGATACAAAATTAATGATTCCCATAATATATTTTTAATTAGAAACAGTTGATTGATCTATTGAGTTGGCTTTATCCTCAAGCCTCGTCAAAGAAGATTCTATTTATTGGGATATGCATGTCACAATGACCAATAATTATCCTGGTGTCTATGATAATTCAAGAATCATGTGGTTGATAAAATCATATCATTTTAATCTTGAGATAAATATCATTTTATAAGATCTAAGTTTACTAGTTTTTGATAGTGTTGTGAATGGAGCCCACAATTTCTAGTATAACATGTCATTGCTAAAAAACAAGCATGAATCAAATTGGATTTATGGGAAATAGATGAGAATATATTATTGAATAAATATTTTTCTGACCAAAATTATATAGAATCTACCTATTTAGATTATATATGAATGCATAGATGTTTTTTTCGTATATATAAGCAAGAGGGTTACACGGATGAGAAATAAATAACAAGACAACTCTGAGATATTACCTATACTGTGAAAGGGAATAAGATTCAATAGAAAAATACTGTAAAGTCATGAGAATATTCTGAGAATATAGAGAATGTCTGGAATGAGTTCCTATTTTTTTAAACAAATCAATTAAAATTAATTATAAATTAGATGAAGTTGAAAATCATTTTAAAGCTAAAGGAATGAAAGTGTCCATAGAAAATGACTTGAGAGTTTATGAGTATTTATCCACAAATGGAAATATGAAAATGAAGAAGAATGAGGTGGAAAAGGTTATTCCAAAAAATTAATAAATTGAATGGAAGAAATAATATAATCAAGTATATGAGACAATAAATAAATAAAAGAGTCCAAATAAATATTTGTATGCTGGTATTGGGAGAAAATAATGGATCAAGTTAAGAAGAATCTATCAATTTGAATGATACACCTAAAGAAGGAAAATTTTCCTCCAAATTCTTTTATATATATACACACACAAATTTTTACTAACATGAAGGTAATTGAAGGTGATTCATACATACCTTAAGTGGGATCAATAATGAGTTAAATCCATTAAATCTTTAATACAAAGTGAATGTGAAATTCTTGAATAACTTTCTAAAATTATAAGATGAGGGTTTTTCATTTCATTGATAAATGTGATTATTTGAAATCCCTAATATGAGAATTGAAAATTGTTTAAAAAGATTTCACCCGAATGGTTATTTATGGGTAGAATAAATAAGCTTTGCAAAGTCTCTATTTTATTCTACACTTGGTTATCCCGTGTTAGAATATCTCTCTTTTATGGATAGAATAAATATAGAAATGAAGGTGTCCAAACTATTGGAGTTATATTTTATAGTTATGGTTATTTTCGAAGTCGCATAAAGTGATTTGGTACACGTATAAGGAGATGAGGTGGTGTACTTTTGCGGTGGAGTAAGTTGGTGCGCATGATATGAGGTGGTGCGGATTCAATATAAATACTCCAACATGCTCATTTTTTGTAATGAGATTAATGGATATCTGATAGAGAGATATTGAGGGAGAAACAAAGTAAAGTAAGAACTCTTTATTCATAAAGATAATTCCATGTGCTTATATTGCACATTCCAAAGCCTTCCTATTTGTATGATAATGTTTTAAGTTCTTCTAACATTCCTTTATATTATCCTCATTGAAAGTAGTTCCACAATGTTATAATGAATTTATCCCATGAACAATGAAACCTATGAGGTGTTATTTGTTGTGGAGTTTTGTGAATAAGTTTTAGTTTTTATCTAAGTTACATGAAGTTGTATTGTATACATTAAATATAAGTTTCAAGAATTCTAGGGTTTCATGAATAAGATATTTATGACATATGTGTTAATATACATTAATAATGTTAAGTTGTTTATGTGAAGATGTAGTGTAATTTCATGATATAATTTTTAAAAGGAAGATAATAATTTTCTATATTTTCATGAAATTCCATATGAATGCAAGTTGGAAATATAAAATAAATACTGAGATTGTAAAAGGGCGAACGAAATTGTGGTAGTTTCCATGCACATGAAATAATGCATGCATAAAAATTGTGATGTTTTCTTATTTGTATTTTTTCACAAATTAGAGTGATGTGAGATGACCAGGAATAGTATTAAACATGCATAAATATTGAGAAATGTGTATGAAATATTTTTTACATGAATAGTGCCTAGTAATTTGTGACTGATCTGGTCAGTTTTTCAGAACACATTTATACATGAGTTATCAGTGTATTAATAAGGTCCATATAATTCTAAGTTTAGTGGATAGTAAGAAAGATCCATCAACTAATTATCATTTTCCAAAGTTCTTGAATCTTAGTTAGGTCGGGATATCATTAGTAAAAGGATGAATTTCTTGATCATTATTTCTATGAGGAAACAAATCATATGTAAGTGATTATAATTATTAAGAAAGACTAAAAAACTTGTTTAGTGGATATTAAAGGTACTTGAAGTTATACATAAGTGGAGTAGATCCAGTACACTTATGGAGGAAGATGAATCTGAATAATAATATGGACTTTCTACTTTAGGATCAACAAGAAGATGAAGGATCTTGTGACTAGGGGGTCTAACCAATTGTTTAAGAGGATCATGTTTGGGGTGTATTTCTAATCGAGGTGAATATAGTTGGGGGTATAACTAACCAAGGTAGGACAGTTGTATTGTGAGGTGGTATAACTAGGATCAGATAGAGTATAAAATAGTGGGTTTTATTAATAATTGTTTCCTAAACCACTATAATTCACAACAATATTAGAGTGGAGAATCCAAGTTGGGGTGTCTAACCAACATGACCAAGAGTAGGTACACTACTAAAAAAAGGGTTTATCTAGTGTTAGGGATTTAATAGTGCTCTCTCAAATCACTATTAAAAAACCCCTTTCTTAGAACTAAAAAATTCACCATTAATGGGGGGCCTTAATTAGTACTTGTAAAAAAGAACTGATAAAGCCCCTATAATCGCTCATAAAAATGTGCTGATAAAATAAGATTTTATCATCATTTCTAACAAAGAACTAATAAACTGGTGGTCTTTTTCTGTTCGTTTTTCTAATCATTGATATAGTCCCCCCCCCCTCCGTCAATTATTTTTCACTAGCACTAATAAAGGTTATATTTCAAAAAAAAATCATTAATGGACACTCATAGTATACGTCATAGACATTGGAGGCCTTTTGGGCCTTTTATCCTAAATATTGGTGGTTAAGGGATCCCTTGGGTCACTAAGTTGTAGGTATTTTCATAATATTCGATTTGATACATGGTAGAGGAAAAATAGACACTCGATTTTGAGGTTATGTACGTTTGAGAGATCGTCGAATGTAAAACCCCCTTAAAACCCAAAAAAACCCTAAAAAATGAAAAGATCATAACATTCAATATGGGAGTCTATTTAATATATAAAACCAGTAAAATTAAATATTATAAAAGTATATAAAACCACATGATATTTAAATCATATGATAATCAAAGGAATAAAATATATTACAGTTTCAAAAATGTCAGAAATCAAACTCGAACTTCAAATGACCATAACATTTGATCTGGGTGTTTGTTTTTTCTATAACACTTATCAAATCAAAGCCTTAAATGAGATATATAACATAATAGGTCTTAGACTAAGTTCTTAATGATCTGTCAAGTTTTTTCCCCACATAAATTCCCTAAATTCCTCCAAAATTGTGTTTTTTCCACCAACCACGGTTTCATAAAATAAAAACAACTATAACTTCTGATTCATGTGTATATTCAGAATGTACCACATATAATATCAAATATTGTTTCCTGAGATTATATTTGAATGGTTGTGGAGCTAAAACAGACTACCAGATTAGTAGTTATGGTCATCTCATGGTTTTTAGGGGTTTTAGGATTTTTGGAGTTTCTTAACTTTTTTTAAATTGTTTTTAGAGTTAATATTGATTTCCAAATATATTTATATAAATAAATAATTATTTAAATATATATATATAAACATATATTTTAAAATATATAAATATATATATAACAAAATATAACTAAAAACATATAAATATATAGATATATCATAATATGTAAAAAATTGTTTAAGGGGGTGGAAAAGGAACAAGTGTATAAGATATAGGTCTCACAGTCAAGACTTTCTTGACGTAGGGGTGTGTTCTAGGAGAGTATTAACTAATGTTTTGATAAAGGGGTGTGTGAAGAACTGATAAAGGGGGTAGAGGTGGTGGAAAGCGCTGATAAGAAGGGGGTGGGTGGCATGTGAAAAAAAAGTATGCCCTTTTTCAGTGGGCACTTTATCATTTCTTTCTTTAGTGTGGTTAAAGGTGGCCTTTAACAGAGCTAAAAATATGGATTATAAAGGCCCCCTTTATCAGTGCTAAAAAATCACTAATAAAGACCCCCTTTATCAATGTTTTTTTAGTGCTTTGAAAGGGAGTCTTTATCAGCGCTTTTTACAAGTGTTGTTAAAGCTAACCCTTTAACACCGCTTAGATTATCAGTAATTCTATAGCCCTAATAAATCCCTTTTACAAGTACACTTAAAGGCCCGATTTGTAGTAGTGTTATTAGTAATAAACCTTAAAAATAATGTTTTTTGTGCTCTCCCTCATTGTTTTTACATATGAGGTAAGAATGTGAGATATCACTTACTGGATTTATAACCTTAACTTGTTCAAGAGGTTAAATTAGATGGAAAGAATTCATATAAGTAAACCATTTATTCACCCCTATTAGTTATTAATCTATCCAAGGGATCAACACTTAAATATAAACTGAAACCATTCTCTCATGCACTTTTTATTTCTTTTCAATAATGGGGGAGTAAATTGAAATAAATTATTGATGAGAAAGGGAAAGAGAAGGAATTAATGGAGAAAAAAAACATATTTACATATCATTTAGGCATTGAAAACAAATAAAAAAGGATAAATCATTGATCCCACTTAGTAAGTGTTGTTTTTTTTGTTATTGAATATTAAGGATCATAGAGAATCAATGACGATTGATGTCTATATGGAAGTGGAATTGTAGTGATGTTGAAGAATATATTTTAAGTAGTTGGATTATTTTGAAGAGTTTAAATATTTCCATGAAGAATTTATAACAAACATTTTCATATCTCCATGAATAAGGTTTTTAAAATCCATTTATGTTGATTAAAACATTAAAATTACTTGGATGATGTTAAAAGAGAATATGAGAAATGGATAGTGAATTGGAAGGTGGGAAGTTGGTTCTATTGTTTAAAATTACTATTATTTGAAAAAGGATTTTATAAAGGATAGAAGGAAAAAAATTAATGTGTCTAGAAAAAGGCTAGTCAAACCCATTTGT
This sequence comes from Viscum album, assembly GCA_963277665.1. Taxonomy (NCBI): domain Eukaryota; kingdom Viridiplantae; phylum Streptophyta; class Magnoliopsida; order Santalales; family Viscaceae; genus Viscum; species Viscum album. Next base: position 1,492,659,949 of record OY728151.1, on the reverse strand, counting down.
TTCCAACTTATCCTAGAGAGATGGCCTGACCAAGCATAAAGGTGAGCTAACCATCTAGGAATATAAAACTGGAGGCAGATACCATATGCAATGTGGTGTAGGTGAAAAGAGTCAACAAAAACATGTGTAGGGTGGCATGGGGACCCACCATACTACAGTGGGCCCTAAGGTGTTTGTTTAAAGGCAGTTTGTATCATCTTAGTTTATAAACCAAAAATATCCCACTAAGAAACCGATGTGGAATAATTTTAAATTAGTACTACTATTAATCTCTTAAAACAAGGGTATCATGGGATGAAATAAATTTATTTACACAGTCTTCCATATGAGACTTAGATAATTTCACACATGTTCTAGATTATCATGAACTATCATTAATATTTTGAAGGATGTAGTTATGTTTCCTTATCAGAAGATTATTTCTTCATGAGTTGATGATCATCAAAAGATGTTTACTAGGTCCATAGAAATAAGATGAAAATGAATTAAGGATAAGATCAGTGGAGTCTATTAATATTCCCATTTAATAAGATTATAGAAAACTTGAATGGATATGATACTACACTCATGTCTTTATAAGAATTTCATTGGAATTATACTGAGGTGATCTAGTGAAATATTAGTAGAAGATTCACCAGAAGATATGGGCACATTAAATCTATGAAAAAAATAAATAGAATGAAAAGAAGGTGGTAAAGATCATTCAAAGTTCATATATACATGCATAAGATTTTTTCATGTTAGAAAAATCTTTACATGAAGAATATAAAGAAAAAATATTGAGTTTTTTTCGGAAAATAATAGTGAATAAAAAAGGTGGAACCACTTAAGGTGAAGTCTATAAGAGTGATTTATATTTTCAGTGTGAGTAAACTTTGTATGAATACAGGTCATTTACACTACTATGTATGTGTCATACGACACAATGGATGAGTCATTTGGAAGGATCATATGATTTATCTGTGTATAAGTAATCCAAATTCATGTATGTGTCACTAATACATTATGTGATTCATCCACTCATATGAAGATATTTTTTATTTAGAAGATTCAATGTAATATTACCTTTAATGTTTCCAAATATCATGATTCTAAAAAACATGATTCCAACATATAATGGATAATGAGTAAAGAATGATTTGAAATACCTTGACTATAAATTAAGATGTTGTGAATTTAATTGGAATATTTAATAAATTTATGAATACATGTATTTCTTTTGTGTAGTGGATTTCATAGGCTTATATTAAGAGAAGGGAGTGTTGAGGTTTTTGAAATAAAATAAGAGGCCATGATGTTTTAATATTTCATGAAGAAAGGAATAAAATAAATTTCATGTCTTAAATTTTTTTAATGGAAATAGAAATGAATAAAGAATACCAAAGATCTATGAATTAAAGTTTGGGATTTGGGTATTTTTGAATTATCTATAATTATAGCAATTAAAATACAATAGAATATAAATAAGTATGATTAAAACTAATGTAATAACTAGAATATATATTATTTATATTATTAATAAAAAAGAGTTTAGTGAACTAATAAAAAATCTAAATTGAAAAACTGTGAGTATCGGAGGAAAGAGAGAAAGGAGAAGAAATGTTGTTATCACTTTACTTAAGAAAAATAAGAAGAATTAATAGTAAGTTCATGTGTTGTGCATGTAGTGATAAGAATAAGTCTTTATTTTATAAAATAAATTCAACATTTATATTTTCTACTATGACAATAGAATAAGGATAGTACTATAAAATCTACTTTACACAGGAAGACGAAGTTTCTTTACATTGTTCAAGAGAAGAAGATGAAGTAGCCCTCAAGTTTACAGTTTTTAAGAAGAAGAAGTTGTGTATAGGGCTATTCATACAAAAATTAGAAGGGACCTGCACTGTGTAAGGTTTTAAGAAAAAAAAGGAATATTTAGAATATAAAAAACTAGACTATAGTCTAAATTGGAGAAGGGCCTTCTTATTTTTTACCTAAGTCTATATCATTATAATAATTTAGATTCACTAATGTTATAGATACACATGAATTATCAGTATATTATTGTGTATCATAAGTTCATTGATATTCCTTGAATGTTGTAGCTCATAGTTTTTTACTAGTGGGTATTGTGATTAGGGGATTTCCATAATCACATGAAGGATTAGAATTTCTTGTTGAATAATGAAACCTGTAAATATCTTTACCCGTTTTGTGTATATTTGCTTGGTTGTGTTGTAAATATGAAGGTATGTTGGGAGAAAATGATATTCATTCACCTAAAAATGAAGAAGAATGGAAAAGAAGAAAAGGATAAATTGTTTTCAAAATACCCCAACATTGGTTCCCCTGGTGTTGAGAATATTCTAAAGTGATTCTATAGACACGTCCCACATAGGATCTTTTTATCTAGTTCATTACCCCCTTATATATATAAAAATGTTGATGAAATACTTCTCAATAACAATATTGATTACCCATAAGGTGAAATTTATCAATTTACATTAATAAAATTAAAATAATATTGTATAAGGGAATTATGTTCAATTTAATTTAATCTATGATGTTAATCATTCTATAATTTAATTCCATATAGGAAGGAACTCTGGAATTTATAATGATCCAAGAAATTATATGGGATTAGGGGAGTAAAAAAGTTGTTATGATGTATGGATTAAGCCCATGAAAATGGATTCCTATGGATGCTCTTGAATGGAATCAAAACGCTTACAGATTCCATATAATGAGTAACATCATACCTTTTAAATCCATGTGGTAAGGACTAATGGTGTGCCTTTTATGGTTTTTCATTTATGACTATTGTGATTTTTATTTTATGTTTTTATAACGTGAACCTCTAGGAATTAGTTTCTAGAAATAGTTTTATGAGGGATGTATGCATGAGATGCACTTTTTGGTTTAGCATGGAATATGATTTAGGTGAATGAATTAGGTCTTACACTAATTTGGAAGCCCGTAAATCTTTAGTCCTTGGATAAACTCAGTGAATGTGTGGGGGTTTATACTAGAATTTTATCCCATAATGGGGAATGTTATATTAATTAGGTAAAGGTTAATATTATCTATGAAGATTTGGTAAAATAACCCCTTAGGGAAAAGACCTAGGTAAAATTTTCCATTAGGTTTAGGGGATCCATTTGGGAGAAATGGAATTGTTCCATCCATATATGTGACTTTTAAAAGTGTTGAGCCCAAGGTAAACATTGAGGTATAGGAAATACTATCCTATTATGGGTATAAAGTTCATGAATTGGAACTAAAAGGGTTATGAAGTAGACTAGGGTAAAATATAGGAATATTTCTAAGGTGAATTTCCTGGGAGAGTTCCATGCCCATATAATTCTTTGAGAGTTGGGTAAAAATGTCCTAGATTAGCGGGATATGGGTTGCATTTAAATTCACCCTTCTTGTTTTTAGGTCTTTATGATTAGGTTCATTTTCCCTATTATATTCATATGGAATGTTTTAAGTGGTCTTGTGTGGGGTTTATATTTATAAAACACTCAAAAGACTCAAATACTCTTATATTCCATCAATTTATCCTAGGTTTTTTATTTGAAAATTTCTTATGATATTTTATATAGTGTAAGTGTGCTCAAAATAGGGATTTGTGTACTCATCACCTTGTGGAATTTTTCTATTGTATCCTCCTTTATAAATTCATTGGTAGGGGATCCTTTTATTGTTAAGGGAACCCTAGGAACCCCGCCTCTATTATAACCACTTTTAAGACCTAAGTGTGACCTAAAGTGCATGTGTAGATAGATGGTATGTGTGTGGGTGATGGAGTATGGGTGTTCACCAAGATATGTTTTTGGGACTTCTCTAGAGTGTGTCTGGGGGATTTAATGGGGTGTGAATACGAGAATCCATAGGGTAATAAAATATTCCTTATGTGGGTGCATGCATGTGGTTCTCTAGGTTATACAGTAACCAAAATTTCATCAAACTAACTCATAAAATTCAACTTATAACATCCTAAACTTTTTATCCAAGTGTTTAATTTGTCTCCAAAAACTATCAAATAAAATATAATGGATTGATTTAGCCATGGTTACTAGGTATACTAATGTCATAAGCTTTTCAATGGTAAAATATGTCTAAAATAACATCAAAAATTAATCTAAATATTTTAGAGGAAATTTCATTAAAATGGATAGGATTCATAGATTACTCTGGATAAGAGGTTTTCGTCACCATATTAATGGGTTGAGTGATGTTTTTAAAGAATCTCCATCCCTTTTTGAATGATTAGTCTATGTCCCCTGGGAAATCCATTTGAATCTTATATGTTGATTGAGGTACTCCTCCATCATCATGTCATCCCAATAAGGATCATATCAATGTCTTCATGAAAAAGTGAATGTTTCATTTTTTTGTTCCTATAGTTGTATCATAAGATATTATGTATATATATATAATAAAGTATAAATGAAGAAAATACAAAAAATTGGGTTTCTTATGATTAAATTTAAGTTCAAATGGGAATAAATTAAAAAACATATTTAAAGGAATAATTTAATTCCCTAGTATCAAAATAATTGTTTAAATATGTTTTTAAAAAAAATAATTTTCTATAATTAATTTAGATTATATGAAAATTTGTAATTTTACATTTTTTATGTTGTTTAAAAATCTAACTTATATATTTTTGATTATTTTCATTATTTTGTACCTTTTATCCTTGAAAAATGTAGTTCAATTTTAATCTTTATTGAGATAATTTCTTGAGGTTAATAAATAGATCACGTTTGGTTAATCCATAATATGAAAACCACAAGTAATAATTAAGAAAGAAACATCATAATAAATACATTAAATTTTTAATTGATCTAGAGATTATGGAAATATGTCATTTCATTGGAATTTATTGAGAATTTACAGGGATAAACACATAGGTGGAAACCCTTCCATATAGTTTTTTATATACATAGAGAAAAGACAATGAAGCAACTCGATACATAAATCACTGTAATTTCCCATTTTGTGAATATGTTTCAAAAATGATTTTTTATATAATGATAAAAAAATGCTGTAGTCATATTTAAAATTATAGAACATGGGATGAACATTATAAGTATTTGATGATTTGAAGGAAATTAATTGAAATACCTTTCAATTCCATTCCAAGAGGTAATTTCATAATAAACATAATTTAATATTATAGATGGAATTTTATTTAGAGTAAATTTTGGGAGATAGAAATTTCCAAATATGATATACAAAGATATGAAGGACACTATGTCATAGTGACTAACACCACACCATTATTTTTAGTTATCTATTTAAATTTTAAATTAATTTTAATTTAAGGAGGAAATGTTATATTTTATTGATTTTTAGGGTTTTACCCAGTTATTTATAGATTTAGAGAGATGAGTATTTTTTATTTAATGAGTAAAACTATATTTAATAAGTTTTAATTAAATTCAATTATTTTCACAAATATGTTAAAGTTTGAAAAATTCACTTAAGTAATTATTTTTATTTTATTTTTTTATTTGTTGATGAATTCACTATTAATGGTTGATATTATATTGACTATGAGTGAATAAATTAAATAAAGAGGAAAGACTTAAAATTAATAGGATGATTATATCATTTTTAATCAAAATTTATCTACAATGGAAATTATTATTATTATTATTATTATTATAAGATTTTAATTTATTTCATTCATTAAGAAACATTTGACTAAAATAATTCAATAAATGGGAAAAAACAATATGATAAATTTTTATTAAATCATTAAAATTATTTGGATTCATATTTTGTGATAAGATTCATTTTTAAGTCAATTTATCTTATTTCAATTCCTCTTACCTTGGGAGTTAAAATAATTGAAGTATTGTTGATTAAATTTGATCCTATGAATATTAATTACATCTATAATCTTGAAACTATTAGAATAAATGGATTTATTAAGTAACTTAGATATATATATTGAAAATTAATAATTTTCAATTAATTATTTCACCTTTTTCTTTAAAATAGTTTTTCACCAATAATTTTTAGCAATTAACTCGAAGTATCAATCATAATATTGAAATAATTATGAGAGATCTGAAAGTTAAAAACTTAATATTTATAGGATTTGTTTGTTCCTTGAAGGATAGACTATCGACTAAACACTAACTACACTTTAGTAGTTGGTGTTGGAAATGGTTTTCTATAAATTTATAAATTTACATATATATATGTGTGTGTGTGTGTGTGTGGGAGTTAGTGACACTTATAGATATACCAATCAAATATTTTTGTTTATATAAATTTTTATAATTGGGTTTAGTTTGATAAAATAACTTTTGTATCTATAGTTATACTATTTTTTCATCACTGTAGGGTTGTTCATGAAGTGGTCCAATAATCACCTATATGTGTTCATCATAGAGTTAAGCTAATATAACCAAAAATATATGAGGCATGGGATATAGAATTATAAAGTTTTAAATTTAGTGTTGTTGATATATAATGGTATTGAAAGAAGATGTTGGGTATTATATTTTTTATATTTATCATAGATTTTTTTAAAATGCAGCATGAAAATCAGTATTGAAGTAGTTGACAATCAAAGTTAACTAAAAGGATAGGTTTATTTATATTTCTAAAACAATTAAAAAAGTAATATATTTAAAATAACAATGTTTTTTCATATAGACATATAGAAATTTTCATGGTGAAAATGCTATAAAATCCAGAGGGGGGGAAACCAGAAACCCTAGGGTTATGTGTTTGATAATAGATAATGTTATAAACTTGGAGATGTTAACAAAAGGATACATGGTAGTTTATACATGATGTTGGATATGGTTCACATACATGGAAACCATAATTTTTGAAGGATTTTTTGGAATTCAAATACATATTATTAAACCATGAATATGAGTTTAGATGGATCAAGAAATCAATTATTAAATTTTCCAAAGAGAATACATAGAGCTATGGAAAAGACAACGTGGTAGTGGTTTTGTATGGAAAGCCTAAGGAATGTGTGAGGAGATAGAGGTTTCTTGAAGAATAATGGATTAATATAGATTTTATGGATCTTGTAAGATGTCTTACATATTTATATTAACCTATTTATTTATATGGTAAATCTTGAAAGAAATTGATAAATTTTAGAGATTCTTAAAGGTGATTATAAATAAAGGATGTGAATCCACGTCACAATGTGTGTGGTCATGTTGAGATTCCTGGGTAGGAATTAAGCTAGGTTCCATAAAAATAAGAATTTTGAAACCACACTCTGAATTTAACACCTTGAGATTTTATGATATATTTCAATTTAGATAAATTTAATTTCTTGGATAGATTTCGGTATATGAAACCCCAACTCTAATTGATCTATAATGAAGTATGTGGTTATTTCATAACCATTGGATTGGTGGGTATCAATATGAATATCAAAATATTTAGAAATTTAGGGTTTACACATGTATAAAATTAAGTCATTTTTTGATTATAAATGAAAATAAATATCTTTTGAATGTAAAAGAATTTTTTTTCTAAAAAACTATTTTTTATGTGAACATTGTGTTTTTATCTAAATAAATTAAATTGATCACTATTGGTAAATTATTTTAATGATATATATATATTATATTCAATAAAAAATTTACATTATTCTAATATATTTTTTCTAGGCATGTGATAAGAATATATATCTAATTCAATGCATAAAAATATATTTTCCTGAAAAAATGGTTTTCATCATGTTTTTCACACTTATTCCAAAATTAATTTCTGTCACTTATAGAAATTAAATCTTGAAAAATATGTTACCTATTTTAAATAAAGAGGATTTAATTTGGAAAGTAGTTCTCATTTATTTTTGTTCAATATGAGGAGTAACCATAGTAAATTTTTATCACCCTGGTAAGGGTAAAATAGGTGAAATAGGGTTAAAACAATGGAATAAGGCATTAAAATTTATATAACACTTTAATTTATCCTATTTTAAGAGTTTATTTTGGACATTTCCATCCATTATTTGAATATATGGCCACTTGGTACCATATTTATTTTATAATGACCTTTATATTAATTTATGAAAAGAATAAAAAAAAATTTCTCTTAACTTTATTTTCTCTAAAATATTTCATAAGGATAAAACTAGTTGTGTTTAGTTTTAAATATTTATTTTAGATATAAATAAATTTTTTTATCATGATAATTTTCTTTAAATTTTTATTTTTTGAATAACTAACTCAAATGACTATGCATTTCCAACACACTATTTATTTAATTAATAAAAAACAACTGATTTTAAAAAATATTAAAAGTAATAAAAATTTGGTGAATTACTATTTTTAATGAATTTTTTAGATAAATATGACATAATCATAATGTTGTAAAGGATTATATTTGAATTAAATCTTTTTTTTAATTTCTTTAAAGTCAAATTAAATGAATAGAGTCAAAAATGACATTATTGATATTTTTTGAAAATGAGATTTAGTTCATTTTTAAAAAAAATCATAAAAATAATTAAATAGGACAAGGTGGATTATATTTGGTCTAAACATTCATACCTTTTCCATTTATGATTCAATTTTCACCTTATAAGTAAAATTATAACCCTTTAATATCAAAATAGTTGTTATTATGGTTAAGGTAGAAATTGTTTAACCAAGGGTTTAATCAAATAGATAAAGTTTAAAATGAAACAAAAACATGTATAAATTTAAATTTTTAGTGATATATTGACATTATTATATATTTATTTAAATATATTTTTATATTTAGTCATTTTTTATATAATTACATTATTATATTTTAATCATTGAATAAATTCTAAGATTATACCTCTCCTCGCTTATAAAAGGGAAACCTTAATTCCTATTCTTTACACCGCTTTGAGCCATCTATATCAAACACAATATACCAAAGTCTCCTTTAAAATTAAATATACAAGAATTATAGGTTTTTCTATATTCTTAAAATAACATTATAAGGGTTCTTATGAAGGGATCTAAAGGAGGTATATTGAAGAAGAGGTAATCATCCTACCCAAACTCTTTCAGTTTTTTTCTTCTTATACCTCCAATAAATATGTGATATTTAATATAAAATAATAAATTATGTATCTTAAATATACTTGAATGTTATTATTATTGTTAAACCACCCTTATTCACCTCTTTTCAACAAATTGGAAGTGAAAGTATCGCTCATGTATGCGTATAACTTACCATCTCCACATGGCGATACAATTCATTTTCCATCGCCATATTTCATGAATGGTTATTATGATGGGTTTAATGTTTTTTTATTATATTTATGAAATAATTATACTTTTCTAATTAAAATATATTTTCTATTTTCTTACACATCCCTCCATTGGAAAAAGATAATGTCGGTCGTGTGTACGTGTGGACTACAACCTCAGTGAAGTGATGTCGTTCATTTTTTTCATTTAATTTTGACATTTATAGTAATAAGGATTGATTTATTGAATATATATCATATATGTTATATAATAATTATTCTATAATGTTTGATTATTATTTATATTTATTTAGTTTCAGTCTTATAAAAATGGAAATAGATTTCATGTGTACGTATTGTATGGCATCTCCATGAATGGTGTAAGTCATTTTATATATATAACTTTTATGGATGACTATAAATATATATATAATTAATATATCATGATTAAAATTAGTTATATGAATTAACTATGATAAAATTACAAGGATTGGGACTTCAAAACCAAAACTTTCATAAAAAACAAAGTAGTTATCACCCAGAACAATGATTTTAAAAACAAATTATTAATAAACGAGTGATAAGATATCATAATTAAATCATAAATGGTATTATATATATGATTATTTTTATAATAAACATTTATTATAAATATATATTTATTATACTTGAGGTTCTAACATGTAAAAATAAATACGATACTTGGGGAAAGGGATTTTCATCTCACTTTTATTTCTATGGGACACAAACCATGATCACCACTTGTTTATTTTATATGGTGTATATACTTTCCATGAATGTATTTTACGATGATCCACATAAAAATTTTATGGATTTACCAAGATATCTATGTTTTTATCTTTTATTAGGTTATGATTAAAAAGTTAACGAAGCGGTAATAGATTTATATCTCAACCCCATTTTATTTGGGATTGTTTATTCTTGAATTTAAAATAATGAAATTATATAATTATTACCTAAAAAATACATTTAATTTTATTATCCACTGGTTATTTTTTAGAATAAATGTTTCCTTTTCATTTTACTCACTTTAATAATTCAATACATTGAAATAATTTTTTTTCCGGAAAACTAACTCTGTTTCTATTCGGTGAAAAATAAATTTTCTTCCATGTAAATGTTATCTACAAAATGTGTTCAAATTTTTTTTACAATTGTCATATGATTTTTTATAGACATTTTTAACCATGTTTTTATTTCTATAAAAATATTTCAAATGAATATTCTTGTTGTTTTATGAATGATTTACTTTTTTAATATTTTACAAAAGTTTTAAAGGAATGTCTTCTTTTAACTTATACGATGTGAATAGAATTTACTACTTTGATGACCACTCATTGATTTGAATATTAATTTACATTATTCCATGTTTCTTTTAAAAAAATAACTTTTCAATAATATTTTATTAATTTTTAAATTTTAAATAAGGTATTTCAAAATGAAAATTGGTATTTTAATCGAGAAATATTCTAGTAATTCTTTTAGAGGAATATTCATTTATGATAACATCCTTGAAGTAAATTATGTTTTACTAAGGATATTATCCAATGATATTATCCTTATTTTTTCTATAGAGTGTTTATGATTATGATTATTAGATGTTTATGAAACCTATTTATTTACCATGGGTAATGCTATGATAAAATTATGAAATTTTTAAGAAACCCATTTTTTATATGGGTTATGATGTGATGATAAGATGAATATTTTATGATCATTTGGAACACATATGTTTGGTTTTAATTAGGTTATGGATTGGCTTGTAATTATATATCCACATAATAAATTGGGTAATGTTTTATACCTTATAAGATAACTAATGGAAACAAGTAGATGTTTCTGATACACTATAAGAAACAAGTCGGTGTGCATGATTTAATAAGAGGAAAAAGTTTTTGTGATTTTTCCACTATGTGAAACTGGTAGGGATTTCTGATCCACTGTGGTAAACATGTGATGATTTATAGTCTACTTTGATATGGTGTTCTCGGTAGTTAACCTTTAAATATAAAATATTTTTATATACATATGATGGTTCCGCAATTTTATGACATGAAATTATGGCTCATGATTTATTATGATGATTTATTACTCATATGATTAATGTATTTTGAAATGATAATTCTTTATAACATGACTCATTTTTATGATCTTGGATGGATTAGGTATAAACTTTGTAATTTATGGTCAGGATCTGATACCTTTATTGTTATCTAATGTTTTCATATGATCATCAATTAATATATCTCATATTTACCATTAGTAAACATCTAATATCACCATTTATTCTATTTTATTTCCCCAAGTTACGAATAAATGTTTATTTAAGGTATGTCTATGAAGTGTAATTCGTAAAAAGTTATTTATGGGATATGTTGAATAACTTTCATGAAATTGGAATATTTTGTATTTACTCTCCAAAGATACTAAAAATTTATGGTCATTGGGAATATAATTCTGAAATGTTTTGAATATTCATCTAACATTGATGTAATATTTATGTATGAAATGTCTTGGTCTCTATAATTGGTATCAAAGGTTGGGTTTAGTTAATCATTATAGATTATGATTAGAAAACTTTGGTGGAAACATTTGGGTTATGTATAAGTATATAATAACATCATATAGTCTTGGTAATGGTCATGGATAACCTTGTGTAAACCTATTTTCTATAGATTTAGAAGAATGTGTCATGATTTATACATTTTATGAGTTATATTTCATTATTATTTTATAGATCACTCTGATAATTATATTTTGATACATACACTTTTAATTTTAGTTTTATTCTGTGGCTACAACCAAAAGACATCATGTTAACAAAAAATGTGATGGACATTGTAATGATTTTTCACTTGAGAAACCAAATGATATAAGATCTAGAATAAAGAATCTTGTTTTTTTGATTATGTAACATTCTAAGGTCATGAATCATGTTCGGATTCCAAATGATCAAAGGAGATAATAATGTATATTTGATTATTTAATAAGTTAATATCCACCTTATTTTAGTGGATCTATTAATCCAATAGTGGAAGAGTGATGGATCATTACCATTGTGAAAATATTTTTTATTATTCAATGATTAAAGAATGAAAACTTGTCTTATTTATTTATCATCTGGAATTAAAATTATATAAATGGTGTAACACTATTACTGATATGATACAATAATAATAAATTTAATCCATCGAATGGGATTAGTTTAAGAGGAGATTTTTCAGTAAGTAATTCCCTCACATTCTTAGTACAAAAATAGAGAAGGAATTCCTTGAGCTTATTCCAAAGGATTAATAATCCATTGGCATGTACGGGTAAAATTTTAAAATACTTATAAGGTATGAATATAGTTTAATAATTATCCTTAAAATATAAAATTGATCAATTTTTTGGTGGCTTAAAACAAAGTCTCTAGAATGAATTTTCAATAAGATAATTTGGTATGTATGTATACATTTTTCGATGTGAACTCAATGTTGAAATGGAAATAGGATATTCCAACCATTATAATGGTTTTGGTGAGAAAAGGAAAATCTAGTCTCATGAAAACTCAAATAAATCACATATTGGAAGGAAATTCTATCCATCTACATTCCAAGAATGTATGAATAAAAATCAGGGGGATTCCATGAATAAAACTATCAGGTGATTTAAATTTGTAAATATGGATCATAAATCTCCTTGATATTGAAATATAATGAATAGGATGGTTAAAAAATGGAGGAAAAGAATTTCCCAACTAATGTTCCACCCACAATCCAATTATTCAAATGAATGGAGTATGTGAATTATGATAACAAGTGAATGAATCTAAAGGTTTCTGATGATGGTCCACATCGAAAACTTCTTAATTTGTATGGTTTTAATTATGTAATTGGTGGGCCCAAAATTATATATCCCTCTAATTCATTTTCTAAACAGTTATATCTCATTATATAACTATACTAAATAGGTATATGTGATTAATATAAAATTGGGAACAATTTGACATACTTGAACCACTATGGGAAATAGGTAGGTATTCCTAATCTACTATGGGAAATGGGTGGTGATTTCCGGTCTACTCTGATATGATAGTATTGATAATTAACCTTTATTTATGACATGGGTTTACATAAATATGATGGTGAAAAAGTTTTATTACATGAACTTGTTGTTAATGATTGATTTATGATAATTTCTCACTCTTAGGATTCATGTGTTTTGAAATGATAATGCTTTATGACATGACTCATGTTTATGATCTTGAGCAGAAAGGGTGTGAACGTTGTAAGTTATGGTAATGATCTCATAACTTTATACAAATATTATGCTTCCATATGATCATTGATTTATATCTCCCATGTTTACCCATAATTAGAATCTAATATCACCCTTTCTTATGTTTCATTTCCCTAGGTTATGAATAAAGGTTTAAGTAGGGTATTTATATGAAGTCTAATATGTGGGAAGCTCTTTATGGGATATGTTGAATATCATTCCTGAAATAATAATATTGTATATCCAGTCTCTGAAGAAACTAAACCTTTATGGTCCTTATGTGTTTTATTTTGAAATTTATTTAATATCAATCTAAAAATCTATAACTTTTATGTATGAAATTAATGTGTCACTATAGTTGGTATCAGAGAATAGGTTTAGTCAAAATTTTGATATTAGTATTTGAAAAATTTGGTTAAATCCCTTATGATAAGTCTAAGTATAGGATAACATCCTAATGTTTTGTTAATGACCATGGATAGCCTAGGATAAACCTAAGGTTCTATAGATTGAGAAGACATTGTCATGATTTAAACATCCTATGAATGATATTTCATGATTATTTGATATCTCACTCTGGTTATTATAGTTTTATTCTTACACTTTTATTTTGTTTTTAGTCAATTTTAGAAACCATAATAAATTGTTCTAATAATGACTCTGATGGAAAATAAAATGATTTTCTATATGAGAAACCAAATTCTATAAGAACTAGAATATAGAATCTTGTTATTATTCTTAGGAAACATGATCAGTCCATGAATCATGTTGATATTACAAATTAGTTTTAAAGGAAACTAGTGGATGAAAAAAGATAAAAGAAAATACAATAAAAACATTGAAAATTAGTTTAAAAAGTCATATGAAATGAAATATAAAACAAGAAACCACATAGAATGGGATGGAAAAATAAAATATGTAAACTTAAGAAATAGAAATTAATGAATAATAGGAGATAAGAAGTCATTTCATCTCCTAAAATTACTAGTAAAGGTCCCCATGTTTTTCTTCCAAAAACTTATTTAATTTTTTTCTTAAAGTGGTATGGAAATATTATGCCTAGATATATTAGATCATCACTAAGTATAAGCAATTTCCACTTATAAAACAATTATTTTTTAAAAAATATTTTTTGTAACAAATAGAAGGGGGGATGGTGGAGTGATTCAAATGGTGAATGAATTCATGTGTTTCTAAAGTAAGTATAATACAAAGTAATATAGATTAAATTGTGAGGGTAAAAATATAATTAAATCATAAAAAAATTATTATGATCATTTATGGCAGATAGATCTATATAAAGTCAGATCATCTTATGAATAGATTAAATGGTCATAAGAACTTCCTCCTGGGGATTCAAGAATGATAAATTTATTAATCAACTAAATTTTTAATCTGAATGATATTTTATTTACTTTATATATATTTTAGAATATAACCATTCTAGAAGGTGTGAGTTGGCTCATTAAAATTGATGATGCAATTAATTTTGTATCAGTGATACAAAAGACATAGTGACAACTTCAGGATTTGGTGTTAACTTAATTACTTTGTCCATATTCATGACTTGGTGTTAAATTTGATATTTTTAACATTTAAATCCACTAGAAAATAAAACAAAATATTATGAATTCAAATATATTTTTATATTTTTCATGGAATTAGTGGTTTTTTGTATGTATATCATAAATCTATGTTTTCTATGATTAGTGTTGTTTTCAGTGAATCCACCACATTTTTCGATCATCGTATGATATGTTGGTAGATAATATGGTATATCAACTTAACAATGAGTTTTTTTCATCTAATTATCTTTTCAAATAAATAAGTTATTAATATTATGATAGTAATTTTTTTGTAAAAATATAAGCCTAGTAAGTGATAATATGGAAATATTTAAAGTAAACTGTCATTGAAATAATAAGATTGTATTCTGACTTTAAAAATGAAAGAAAAATATTGAGGGTAATTAAATAATGACCCAATATATAAGGTGACATGTTTAAGTTGTATGTAGTTCCTCAAAATATTGTATTCGATCATGACACTCACTTTGAATCTATGATGTAGAGATTTTTTTAGCATGATATTGGTACCCAATTATTCTTGAGTACTTCATTTCATCCTCGTATTGATAAAAAAATTAATATTGTGATTAAAAATATTGAATATGTATTATAATCTTAAATTATGTATTTTATTTATTCACAGGAAAACCATCCACCCTTCCTAGAGTTTTTCTATAATGAAAACCATTTTCATCTCTCAAAATTATATTGTTTGAGTCATGTGAGAGACCATGCAGATCTCTATTATATTAGGTATAAGTTTTTGAGAAAATAATTTTTAGGATCAATCTAGTGAATTTCATGATTGATCATGTGTAGTTGATCCTAGATAATATGAGAACATTTCAAAGTTGAAAAAAAATCACATAAGGATCGTAAAAAAGGACCATTAGATTTCATAGGGGGTAATAATAAATTTTTAGATCTTCTATGAAACATGAGATCCATGAAGTTGGTAGAGGGATGCATTTATCTTTGAGATTTATTAGCTTGTTTAAGGTAATTAGTAAAATTGGTTAGGTGGAATATTGATCGGTGCTCCCTCCATGGATAAAGTTAGTACATGATATAATTCATGCATCTTAACTTCAAAAGTGCATATAAGATTCATTTAATTTGATTGAATAGGGTAATATAGTGTTATATATGTGATGTTTTTAGATCATTCAATAAATATTAATTACCATAGAGAGAATATTATAAGTGGGAATTTTATTTATTTAGTGTGAATTATCTATAAACATGGAAAATTGAGGATGGAACCTGATATTAAGAGTATCTAATGTTATTATAATATCTAGATCTATTATAGTTTGTTATACCTTCATTATTTGGTTGATATCAATCTATGATTGTAATCATGAACATTGAGTTAAATGCAAGTTTCATTTTTTCATTAAATTGTGTTTATTTTTTTCTATAATATTTTGTTAAATTTTTATTTTGGTAAACAATTACATTTTTAATGATTTTTTATATTGTATTTGTCTGAAAATATTTATGAAATTTTAGGGGTTTTAATAATAATTTAGTCATCTGGTACTTAAGGGTGCAAAAAGTAATTTTAACCTACTAAATTATTTAAAATTATAAATTAAACCCCACTACTAATATTAAAATATGTTTCTTACCTTGGGGTTTTAATTTTATTTCATTTAGAGAAAGTTTAATATGTAGGATTTTTTATGACCTAAGGTGGTTATGTGGATAGTTGGTGTGTATGCCAATAAATAAGACATTGGGGAATACTTTTCTTATTATTTTATCTATATACTCTCTATTAAATTGAGTACTATTATTTCTAATGAATTTTATATCATAGATAAACTCCTACCATGGATTTTATTCCATGGGATCAATGGTTGGATTCTTACTGAGATTTTACCGTCTCGTATTTACAAGAAAATATACATAGATTTTGACTTTCTTTTTGAGTGAATTTTAAATTTTTTCTACTGTTTTTGGTTTGATCATGTAATCCTTTTTCAGAGTATATAGTTAAACCTATATTATTTCTATTTTCTTATCCATTATGACTTTTTTGATTGTTATGCTAGTTGTTCTTTTTCCCATTAATTTTTGGTTCTTCATGGTGATAAGATGGAGTGTGTATGGGTGATTACTGATCAGTAGGTTGTATAAACAATTCACCAATTATTTTCTCTCTTGAAACTGTTATATTTTGAACTTTTATAAATCTATAGTTCCAAAGGGTGTTATCCCTCTGAATATTTCCTGATCTTTGGTGAATATATTTATGGGTGAGTTTTGTACAGTTGTCTTCCCATCATTAAGCTTGATTAACATTTCATAGGGTGGGTTCATCTAAAACTTCATTGATGGTTTCTAAAAAATCTATATTTTTTTCCTTTATTAGTCTATATGATGTTATACTAAGGTATTATTTTCTCCTCATGTGTTATTTATCACTTTTTTATTCCTTTCCTTGGTTTTTTTTCATTCCATATATGGTTGTTCATCATAGTGTATCTTATAGATGAGGTTCAGAGGATTTTCATAGTGAATGAAGTTTTGAATTATGGTTTATGAATGGTAAGTCCTGAAGGGTTAGAAAAAAATATTTTTATAGGGTCACTACTCCTTTCTTCATTATTTTTTCATATAGTTTGTTAACCTTGATGTTTTAGAGGGTTAGTTCTACCCAAATTTGAACAGTTACTTCCTTGACTCTAAAACCTCTTTCTAAATTCATTATGTTGGGTTTTATATTTTTGGTTTCAAATAGTGGGTTTTTTGGTACATATTTTTTATAAATGGTTATCATTATTGGTACATTGGTTTTCCTATAGGTGTTAATGTCAATGGTGTTTTGACATAATTTGTGATAGAGATGGTAATGGATATGTCTATGGATATTTGAATGTGATTTTAGATTTTGAAGTAGTGATTTTATTATTGTGAATAAATTCATAGGTGGTGATTAGTATGTTTATGTTTTTGTCATGTATTGATATCAATTTGGGATTATTAATATGGGTTTTCCTTGCACTATATGAAAAATAACCTATTGCTATTGTTAAAACCCAAGGAAATAGGCTAAAAACGATGTTAATATCTTAATGCCAAGATTTTCATATTGTGGTCCTAGTTTCCATGAAAATAAGTCATCTTATAAAGCTCTATAAAAATAGTGGGAATATGGGGTTCATTTTTATACCCCTATTATGATAGTTTTAAAGCTCCATCGAATTTTGGACCCCTGGCCTCATGGATCCATAGAAGTGGTCAAACCACTCAAATAAGGTGCATATTTTATTTATTAATAATTTTTTTTATTTTAATATTTTTAAATATTAAGTATTAAATATAAAAAAATATTGTTTTATTATTATAAATTATTAAGTATTAATACAATATGTGATTCATACTCTCACTATTCTAAAAACCATGTAAATGGGTGCTCATTGGGGTACCCTTATTTCCATGATTATTATAAATCATGGAAATATTTTTCATAGGGTTACAATTATTATCATGGTTATTAGAACTATTGAAATAGGGTATTTAATATCATGATTTTTTAGAACCATAAAAAAAATAACGACTAAATCCCAGATATTTATCATTGTTAATATTTTGTTGTGAGTACTATGATTTTTCCAATGTTAAGGAACTACAAGACTAATGGTGATAATAACAGTTTCAGTCATGGATATTTTTTGAGGTTGGGATTTATTGTATTTATTTTATATTTATTTATTTTATTGGATGGTAAGAAAATTTGATTTTTTTATACAACCATAGCCAACGTTTGGTGAATGGGTGCAACCCAACATCCAAGTAGAAGGTTGGTTATGTTGGGTATATTAGGGTTATAATAAAACTTATTGTAACATTTCGAATAAATCTCAATCTCAATCTCAATATCTCTATTCTTAAAAATATTAAATAAGTGTAATCTAAAAATTAAGAACAGTACAAACCAATGTACCTTTCACTAATGATCCATTGCATCATCCATCTTTATCTTGATTAATGAAGACCTCTAAAGGGAAACCATACGATTACACTCTTCATGACATATCCATTAGATGATAAATCACACATTGGACATGTGGTATACTCCCTACCTTCATAACATTCTTGTTCCATGGGTGTAAATGAGGTCAAAAAAGATAGCCATGGGAACTAGGGAGTATCAGTTGCGCATCATGCAAGTTCCTTTATCATTATCATTGCATGGAATTGGTCTTTATAAATCCTCTAGGATGCTATTAGATAACTCATTAATTAATTCATGCACTATAAAACATGAGTTAATGAATCATCCAACACATTCATCACAAGAATGAATTTTTTATATTATGTTACAACTCTTTTCATGTTCCCTAATATGATAACATGCATCAGATGAATCATTCAAGCATTAACTCTTAACTTTGGGTTAACTGAAGGCAATACCATGAATCACCATATGAAATCCATAAAATATGGTAGTTATAATATATGAATACAAGGAAAGGAAAATCCATGAAATGTATGTGGAATATCCAATCATACCCTATGATTGGTATGGTGCATACAAGATAGCATTCCTTATGATAGAAACTAGTCATTATATATTATTATACTAGGCTGTGGCATGAAAACAATTTCCATGTCATATGATATTAATATATCATAGTATATGATATTCCTAATCATGGAATTTGTAATTTCCATGCAATTTGGATATTGTCACATATGACATCTTTATATCATACACTATGATAAAGGATAATATATATCATAGCTAGATTAGGATTTAGGGAATATATCCATCAATTTAATAGATAAATGAGTTAGTATATCCTCTTCCCTCCTCTAGATATGTTTATAACATATATTAATATGACATATGTGGTCGTGGAATATATGGTTGTGGAATATATTATTTTCATAGATTTTGATAGAGTATAAGTGACTGTGTGTGTAAATATAAGTTGGATACAGGATGCTAAATGTTGGTAATTTTTCTCATTTTCGTCAATGAGTGTTTATTTTTAAGGGCCCTACTTGATATACATGTTTTATTGGTGTGTATTATAATATCTATATTTGCATCAAGTGATTTTTGGAGTGTGTTTGTGGTGAGTTATGGTGTAACTATAATAGAATTATACCTAGCGCAAAATTCTGATGGATTTTAAAATTTATATTTCACACTTAAGGATGAATTATGATCATTTATTCACATTAATATCATTGAGTTTATTTAGTTGGGACTTATAGATTATTTTGTACTAGATCCTACTCACAAACTTTATGTGAATTGTTTTTGTCATTTTTGGCCTATAAGACTTATTTTTTGTTGGTTCTAGGAATTATTATCTCATCATTTTTTGGATTTTACAAGATATTAAAATTTTTATTTCATATACCACATTTATAGGTTTATTTGGATTTATTTGGTGCTTAATTTTTTGGGGTTTTATGGTTGTTTTTTCATTGTCAATTATTATTTCATACGGTTAAATTGTATAATATTCATGCATATCATTGATTTTACATGATTATTTTAGATCTTAGACTATAAATATTTGGTTTTACATATTATTATGGTTATTAGGGTTTATAAGGGTTAATTCTTCCTTATGTGTTTGATTATACCCTCGATACTGGTTGTTGGCCCTTAATTTGTTGGAAGAAGGCTTATATGAGCACACTAATTTCTTTTAATTGACCTAGATCAAGGAATTAGAATGGGAGATACATGTTATATTTTTATTATGGTGCATTATTATAATGAAGTTAGGTGTTGAGAGATAACAATTGGTTTGTTAGATATGTTCAATGGGGTCCTTTTTATATATATTTGGTTATGTGAGTTATGCAATATATTTGTTTAATTTGTTTAGGGATTTTAATTATTCAATATTATGAGTAACTATAGTCGTCATAGAACTTAGCTTATACTCTAATTAATGTATTTACATTATCCAGTTATATTGACATCATGGGGTTCTGAGGGAGGGAACCACTAATTATTTTTCATACCCACTCCCGTTATTTACATTGTAGTAATTTTATATGATTATATTGGTAGTAGTGATGGGTTTTGATAGCTCAAATTATCTGGTTATTTTTATATAGTTGGAGGATATTCTATATATACAATGAAATGAGGTATACTTGGGTATTATTTGAGATTTTTTGTTTTAATGGATTTCAATTTTTAATACTACTAATAGATTATCCTTATATGTTATTGCGCTGATTGAAATTTATGCATGTGATTAAACTTTTTAATATTATCATTTATAAAGGATTATTTTATATTATTATTTAGGGTTTTTATACTATTTTATTTAATATATTATTTCAAGGGTAATGTCTTCCATGTTGTGAAATTAATGTCTTGACGCTAGTCATCATCCCTTCACTTATAGGAGGCAGGATTGAGGTGTCGCCATTGGACCTATAATAAACCCAAGGTAGGGTATTAGGGAGACCAGTTCATAATGAATAGATACTCATTTTAATTAATAAATATAAAAAATCTCCATCTGAATCATGTTTCTTATTCAATTCTATATGAAACTCATAAAATAAAGATAATTGTGTTTGTGGTCATTAACGAAAATCAATTTAATGATAAATGTATGCATAGTAAAAGCCTATGCATGAGAAACAATCATGTTCCATTTTCTTAAAAGACTTGTGATTAAAAAAAGGATGATTTTATTCTGGTTTGTATTTTTATCATATAAAACTATAAATTATTTTATAACATTGTAATTATTAGACAGTTATCATGTAATTTTGGACAAAAAAATTAAAATAGACACTTTTAACTTCAATTTAGGATGTTATTTACCTTAACTGAAAAAATTATATCTTCAATGGAATTAAATAATACATTATATAACATCTTGGGAATTAGATAAATTTCTAAGAAAACTTTTCATGATACATGGTAGGATTTCTAGAAAAATTTCACCCTTACAAAATTCATTGAACCGTTTCTAATTTCATGCCCTATAAAATTTTAAACACTTAGACATCTAGATGCATGTGACTTGGGCAGGTTTAATATAAAATTTCACACGTAAATCTAAATGTGTGTGTGTTTACTATGGTGTGGGTCTTGTTATAATAGTTTTATACAAGTTTCTATAGTTTCTCTATAAATTTTCATTCAAAAAAATAATGATTTTGATTATATTGTCATTAAAATGATCAAATTTTTAATAAGGGAATTATGATTTAACAACAAATTAGTTTTTTTATATAAAAATAAACCTTAATAAATAATATATATATATATATTACTAGTCTAGACTCCACCATTACATGTGTCACCCTAATATATATATATATATATATATATATATATATATATATATATTACTAGTCTAGACTCCACCATTGCATGTGTCACCATTCGCCCCCCACACACACACTTCTAGACCCATGGCTCCTTGAATCTTCCTCCTCAAACCCCAACCCTACATCTTCCCATATACCTCTACCTCCAAATTTCACCCTCCTTTTAGTCACCTCCTTCATATATTCACCCACACACATCCACACTCCCAAATCCACCACCTCCTCCTCCCCCATGCCTACCTACCCCTACTTAGTGTTTCTCTCTAAAGTGACCATTAAACTTTTTAAGAAGTTATATTTTCTTTCAACCCAGTATAAGAAATCTGATTAATGTTTTGGAAGGTTTTGTGGGTTTTCTTGGAGTGTTTTAGAGTTATAGTAGATGTCTGGCGATGTTTTTCGAACGGTTCTATAGATAGTAGAGTGAAGTAAAAAATTATATAAGTGTACACTTATATGACTTTATAGAAATAAATATATTCTATCCCACCTAATAAGTTTGATCCATGCATAGTATATTTTATCTTGTGAAATAATTTTCAGCAATGCGTAAGTTATTCTAACCCTATAAGAAATTCTCTCTATGTATAAGATAATTATCATACACATGAGGAAAAGATCTTACATGTGTTATAATTTAGCATAATATATTATAATAATAATATAATTGTCAAAGTTTTAAGATAAAATGATTATGACTAAAACACTTCAACATAATACATTATTCATTTAAGATAATTACTAATAATTTAATATGATGCTTCATGCATTGTTGTTTGTTGATAAAAACATCATGATTATTCAGATAACTCATGATTCAAGATAAGATATTGGATTTAACCAAATCTATTCTAAAATTAATGAGGAGAGATCCATTTCATTTTCTATTGTTCCATGGCAGGAGGTGTTTCATAAAAATATCACATGCTCATGTGAATGATTTTAAATGAATTTCAATGTGGTGTATTTTTTAAAAGATAAATCTATGATATTCAAATATCACATGGAGTTTAATTAACTATGTATTAGGATGTTTTGAATCATTTATTTGGATTTATTTGAATAATCAATGAGGGTTATATTTATAGAAAAATTAAAATACCAAAAATTATCAAAATGATTTTATGCTATATCTAGGAATTTTAAAAGTTTGAAATGATGATAAATGTTATTATATTTTTGAAAATTATGGAGAAAAATAAATACTCTAAAAATATAAAAATCATATGCGTCAAAGTGAGATATAATTTTTGAGGAAATCAACCATAACTACATTTTTTATCTTTTTGAGGAGTCAAGACAATCTATTTATTATGATATAGATTTATGTTCTTACTTCTAAAGTGGAAAAAATCAATTTGGGCATGGATGCTCTCATGCATGGGTTGATCATTCTAAACTTATAAGAGGAAAGTTGACATACTACTATTACTATTTTTTATTGATCTTAAATTCAATGGTTATCCTAAAGAATATATATCATTTTATATTGAACCATCCAGTTATGATTTGATGATCTATTTAAAATAAAAAATAGATATAGAAATTTTAAAAAACATTTGTTACCTATCTAAATAATTTCATTCAATTACTGTGGGAAGTGAATGATACCTTATTATAAAGAGATCTATATAATATTTTCTCTAACATTTTGTGTCTATTATAAGAATTTTTATTCACTACAAATTATAATTATAATAACATTCAGTACATAACCATTGGTTGATCACGAAAACGAGTAGACTCTCACATCGAGTCTAAGCTATGTAAAAAGATATTGTGTGTTGTATTATTTTCATATAATTATATATGGGTGAGTTAGAGATTATGGGGAGTGTATCTAGACATGAATTGGCTTCAAGGGTATAATTCAAATGAAATAATTTCTAAAAATAAAAATAGGTACTACTCCCCCTAGTAGTAACCTAACTAATCAAGTATGTAAAAATGGTTTCAGAGAAAACCTTGTTCCTATAATATTCTACTCATATAGGGTTTATCATGGAGAATTATAATTCTATAAATATCATAAGTGTTCCCTTTTTTATAGAAATAACTTTCATTGTTTGAAGAATTTAATTCTTCAATTTTAGTTATCACAAGGACTTTAAGTGAGTGATGTTATCAGTTTGGGTTATCCATCAATTACAAGGGATAGTGCTATGATATTTCCAATCAAGATAAATCTTGAGATACATGGGAAAAAAATAAAATCAATATTATCATATTTAAAAAAAATTATATAACAAGGTTATGTGGTTGTAGATAGATAAATAAATGTGGGATAATATTGACAACATTAATGAAGGAAACATCAAGATAAAACAAGTAAAAAAGAACAAAAATTGCAAAATTTGGGGGAAAATTTCGAAGATATAATAATGGTTAAAAATAAAAATTTTCATGACTATTTCACAATGGTAAATAATATAGTTATCCTATTATAGGCTTTGGATATAAGCTAGTTGATTCAACTAGTTCAAAAAATTAACAAGGAACTTTTTGGATAGATTTAAACTAAAATTATCATCTTTAGAAGAAATTGATGACATATCCCTTGATGAGATAAATAATATCCTCCTTACACATGAGATGAAAAGGAGTCATCTTATGGATTTAAAAAGATTTATCATATATATTAATGTAATTATGAGTAATGGGTTACTTTGTGAGAGAAAAAATAATTTTAATTAGTATGGGTTTTCAGGTGCTAATAGGGTAGGTAATTGTGATGATATAAAATCTGCTTCCTATGGAATGTTTATCTTGGGTAATAGTTGTATAATTTGGCACTATAAAAAATATAACTCAATCAAATTGATACTATAAAGGACAAATATATTTTTTCTACTTGTGCTTTCACTCAATTGATTTGGATAAAGGATTAGATGTGTGATTTGAGGATTAAAGTTGAAAGACCCCTTAGGATTAATTATGATAATTAAAGTATTTTAGAACTTTCTAAGAATATTGATTTAATATTTTATTTTACCAAATATAGAGTGGTTGAACGATACATCAATCTATAATTTATTTCTACCCAATACAAGTTGACTAATATTTTCACTGAGGCTATCTCTAAGGACATTTTAATGTCTCGGTTCTGGAAGTCGGTCAGAAGTGCCCCATAACCAGTTGGTCACATGGCCTCAAGAGCATTTCCCTAA
The DNA here is from genome assembly GCA_963277665.1 of Viscum album. Classification (NCBI taxonomy): domain Eukaryota; kingdom Viridiplantae; phylum Streptophyta; class Magnoliopsida; order Santalales; family Viscaceae; genus Viscum; species Viscum album. Next base: position 1,492,634,393 of record OY728151.1, on the reverse strand, counting down.
ACACCAGAGGATTCTTACTAGTAGCAAGGGAATTTTGTGTGATAGTGGAGAAACAATTCCCTCATTGGTAGAGTAACACAGCGGAAGTAAAACAGATAGCAATAGAACAAGTAGTAATAAACCCATACAACAGTAAACAACGGAAGACTAGAAATAATAACAACTAGAGTACATATATAAAATGACGCATGATATATATGTCTAGGAAATCATCCAAATAGATCACAATGATGAAATACATTACTAATCCAATGTACAAAGAAAATCCAGTAAACAGCTGCATAGCATCGTAAGCCTCAGCTTGGTCCCATGCTCTCCAGCTCCAAAGCAGTCAAGTATCTGAAGTATAAGGGTGCTTTCCCTTATCTATACCTAGAGAAATATAATCTCTTTGGGCACAAAATCATGACCCAAATAGGGTGTAAGACTAATCCCAGTAGGAAACCACCAAAATATCTGTCCCTAACAGTTGGTGAATATATATGGAAGGTAATAAGAAAGAGAAGAAGTAAACAAGGAATTACTCAGCAGAAAACATTCTTACAGTTCAAATGCATTCAATTCCATAAATCATGTAAGCAGCTAATCAAAGAAGGTAATCCTCTGGGAAGTACTCTCAGCCTAACCCCTCTGGTTTAACCAAAACAACACATGAAACCCTCTATGAAGTACACATTGTCTAACCCCTCTGGTTCAGCTTAAGCATAGACTCTCTAAGAAAGCACTCATCATCAATTCCCCTTATATTCTCGTATCGGTAAATAAAAGGTGCTCTAGGGAAGCACTAAACCTCTCATTCCCCATGTGACTCATGTAGGGGAACTACAGACACTCTGAGTAATCACTTATGTCAATTCCCCCTATGGTCTCACATCATAACAGTAAAAAGACACTCTGGAGAAGCCCTTAATGTCCATTCTTCTTATGGTCTAGTACACTAGGTTCTCACAGCCCCATGTAAGTCAATCAAGCATAATGATATACGGTAGAAAAAGTAAACCTCACGAACTATTTGGATAAACAGTCTACATCACAATAGCATGTCTGATAAAATAAACACTCTATCCTAACAACACTAGGCATGGAATATAAGGTAGCATCCTAACAGGTAAAGCTAGACCAAACGGTCAAAACAAGAAAACATGGGAAAAAACTCCATAGCATGGAAAATATAACCCTATTCACAATCATATGTCCTCTACTCAAGAACACAAGACATAGTAGGAAAACAACATGGTTAAAACCATAAACACGCAATACCTTGTTCAAGGTTATTGGGAACTTTTTCACATATAACTCAAAGACTATCTACAGAAAGTTACAAACCACCTAATTCGGTGTTGTTGGATCGTTATATGTGAACCTCAATCCTTAAATTGCCCAAGAACACCGTATATCTACCAAAATGCTAAAAACGCTCAAACAATGATATCTCGAGAAATAGGAGGAATTTGGAAACAAAGCCCTAGTAAAAGAAAGAGATTACTGTGGTGATCCCAATGAAATCGATGGTGGTCGAATCAGAGAACGGATTCTCGATCGGGGGCTCTCGGAAGATCTGTGGTCGTACAGCGCTCCTGGATGAGTTAGGTTGAGAAGAAGAGCATTTTATCTATCAGACGCGGCCCCAGTCTATTTAATGAAATAAAAAAAGAAAAAACGCGGTGTGTACTTGGCTTTTCTGGCCTCCACTTTAGGCAGTCTCCAGGTCACCACACACGGCCGTGTGTATGGCCATTACACAGCCAGCACATGGCTACCCACAGTAACCAAGTACATGGCGTGTACTTAAGAAATTTCCAGAAACTCCAATTTTTCTCAAAAACACCACATTAAAGAAAACATGCCTGAAAAGAAAATATGGGTTCTTACAAACTTACCCCCTTAAATAAATTTTCCCCCCGAATTACCCTAGGAAGGCGGTGTAGGAGAATAATCTCATAACAACGCCGGCCATTATGATCGTACATCGGCCTCCCTCTCCCAAGTCTCGTCATGTACTCACCTGTGCTACCATAGAAATCAAACCAGAGGAAAATACTGGCCATGGAGAACCTTCAAACATTGATCTAAAATCTGGATAGGATGCTCCTCGAATGATGCATCCATTTCCAACTCGACCTCCTAAGGTTGGAAAACATGATACAGTTATAAGAAGTGATGTTGAAGCTGAGAAACATGGAAGACATCATGCATAGCCGGATACCTCTAAGGTAACTGTAACTGATAGGAAATCGGCCCAACTCTCTCTTACACCTCAAACGGCCCGGCGTATCATGGTGAAAGCTAACCCTATATCCTAACCCTCTTGTGTCCCAACCTCGGTGTGACATGTAGGAAAACCTGATTCCCAACCTCAAACTCCAGAGGTTATCTCTACTGATCAACATAAGAATTCTGTTGAGACTGTGTAGTAGCCATCCTCTTCTGAATCAACTCTATCTACTCTGTGGTCTCCTAGACAAGATGAGGTCCTAGCATAGCTGTCTCTCCTGCCTCCAGCCAACATAAGGGTGAACGACATAGCCTACTGTACAAAGCCTCATAAGGTTCCATCTGAATAGTTTCTTGAAAACTATTAGTATAGGAAAACCCAACAAGAGGTATGTGATTCTCCCACAAATGTCCAAAATCTAGGATTCATGCTCAAAGAATGTCCTCAAGAACCTGTATTGTATGATCATACTGGCCATTTATCTAGGGATGGTAAGTTGTACTCAGAAGTACCTATGTACCCAAAGCCTTCTGTATCCCCTACCAGACCCGAGAAGTAAAACGAGCATCCTTGTCTGAAATAATGGAGTGTGGAACTCCATGTATATGTACAATCTCTCATATTTACATCCTTCCCAGCCCATCAACACTGAAACTATCCTTTATCAGAAAGAATTGAGCAACCTTCATGAGTCTTTAAATGACAACCTATATTGTATCATTCCCTTTAGGTGATCTTGGTAACCCTATCACGAAATCCATCACAACATCATTCCACTTCCACTCAGGGATGGGTAACTGAGGCAAAAGACCTGTTGGTCGCTGATTCTCCACCTTCACCTGTTGACAAGTGGAACACCTCATGATAAAACGAGTAACATCTCTCTTCATACCTAGCCACCAATACTGGTGGTGTGGATCACAATACATCTTGGTGACACCCAGATGAACTTCCCAAACTGAGGAATGAAAGTCCCTCATCAGCTCCTCGTGTATGTATGCTGACACCCATACGTGCCAATGAAAATGAAAGAACTCATCCTCGGCTATGGTCCATCCAGGAATAGGGTCCTCTCTTGTCATTATCTCCCCTAATACTAGGCCTTTAGTATCTGATAGATTCCTCATTTTCACTTGATCAAGAAGATTAGAGGTAATAGCTACAGAAGAAAGAAACATCTTCCCTTGTCTTTCTTGCACCTCAAAATGCATCTTAGAGAACAGAGCAATAAGCTTCCACTCACTGTTGGCATCTTGAACTGCATGTATCTAATTCATCTTACTCAATGCATCAGCCACAATGTTGCCTTTCCCATGCGTACAGGAAAGTTTGAAATCAAAGGACTAAAGATACTCAACCCACCTTCGCTGTCTCAAATTCAGATCACGCTGAGTGAAGATGTACTTGAGACTCTAGTGGTCAGTGAAAACCAAAAAATTCTCTCCCAGAAAGTAGTGTCTCCAACAGCATAAAGCATGAACAACTGTAGCCAACTCAAGATCGTGCATTGGGTAATTCCTGTCATGTGGCCTCAACAACTGAGACCTGTATGCAATGACTCCTTCTCCCTGCATAAGCACTGATCCATGCCTGATACCCAAATCATCATATTATACAGTATAGCTCTTGACTAACTCTAGAAATACTTGTATCAGTGCCAAAGTTATTCTCCCTTTCAACTCCTGAAATGTTGTCTCACAAGAATCTGACCACAAGTACTTCTCACCCTTCTTAGTCAGACCCGTTAGTGGTGCTTCTAAGCATGATAAGTCATGTATGAAAATTCTATAGTATCCATCCATCCCTAGAAAACTTCATACCTCAAAGACATTCTTCGGCTTCTCTTAGGAAACTACTGCTCTCACTTTCTCTAGGTCTACCGTTACTCCTGTCTCTGAGATAACATGACCCAGGAAGTGAATCTGATCCATCCAAAAGTGTCATTTTGAGAGCTTAGCATATAACTAATGCTCTCTTAGTGTACTCAAAATGATCTCAAGATGGGTATCATGGTCGTGTCGAGTGTGAGAGTACACCAAGATATCGTCTATGAAGACAACCATGAATGAATCCAAGTATGGATGAAATAATCAGTTCATTAGTGCCATGAAAACTGTCGGTGCGTTCGTGAGACCGAATGGAATAACCACATACTTGTATAGACCATACCTGCTCCAAAAAGTTTTAAGGGAAATTTCAGATGGTCTAACATGCAATTGATGGTAACCGGACCTCAAGTCAATCTTCGAGAACACCCGGGCTCCTCGAAGCTGATCAAATAGTTCATCAATCCTTGGAAAAGGATATCGGTTCTTGACTATCAACTAGTTCAGCTTTTGATAATCCACACAAATTCTAAGTGTACCATTTTCCTTCTTTACAAATAGGACAGGAGTACCCCAAGGAGAAGTACTGGGTCATATGAAACCCTTTTTTTCTACTCCTCCAACTACTTCTTGAGCTTATGTAACTCTGTTTTAGTCATCCTATAAGGAGGAATGGACACTGGTGATGCTCCAAGCACAAGATCAATAGAAAATTCCACCTCTCACTCTGGAGGAAAACTTGAAAATTCCTCTATAAAGACATTACTGAAACGATCCACCACTAAAGGAAGTTCTATCTATGAATTCCCCTAGTCATACAGTTATAGACAAGAAATCTAGGCTGTAACTCCTCCCAACCTATGATTCTCGGGTCCTGATCAACTCGCCTGGACATCTCATTTACCCTTATGAAGAAACAATCCACCCTCTGGTGATGTGAAACTCACCCTACGATGATAATAATTAATGATTTCATGGAAGGGAACTAACCGGTCCATTCCAATAATTACATCATAACCTATCATCTCTAAGACATAGAGGTCCCATAAGAAGTGACACCCACCAACCTCAAGAGGGAACTCCTTACACTATCGTACACTAGCCATTCTAGTCCCCAACAGAGTTTCTACTGTAAAGATTTAAGCATAAGAAAAGATACAAAGCTCAAGAATCTCCACAATAGCAACAGATATAAAGCTATGGTAAGAACCGATATCGAAAAGAGAAGAAGTTAAAACTGAGGCAACTAAGACCGTACCTAGAACTATAGAGGGTCCAGGATCCTGATCCTGTTGGGTCTGATCCACCGCAAAATTCTAACCCACACTGCTGCCCTATGACCCTGCCTAAACACTCTGAGTTGATCAACCCTGTGGTCGCTAAAATCCTGGTGACTGGCTACCATTACCATGACCCCCACCTTGGCCTGAACGGCCGGAATAACTACAGTTCCTAGACTGATGAGAAACTGGTGGTGCTGCTCCTAAATGAGGAGTTGTAGAAAAATCTCGGTCACCAGCTGTTGGCGAGAAGATCTTACAAAAACGCTAAAGATGGCACATATTGCCGCAAGATCGGCACTCAACTGGGCCCCTCGGGCAATGTGAACTCTTATGCCCACTCTTCTTGCACTGGTAGCACATCCCATGGCTACTATAAGATATCTCTCTCCTCCTCAGATCTCTACGAAAAGTCTACTTATGGAAATTCCTACTGTCAGAAGGAGGGATACTAACTCCAGATGTCGAGCCACCCTGGATCACAACTATGGAATCCCTCATATTTCATTCCATGATCAGCACCTGGTTGACTATAGAAATGATGGAAGTCAACATGAAGATTTTCACTTGAGATCGGATGTCGTTCCTGAGACCATCCTCAAAATTAATTGCCAGGAATAAATCATCACCTCCTGGGATGGTAGTGAAGTGCTACAGCTCTATGAAGCGAGAATAATACTCCATAATAGAAAGACTACCCTTCTCCAGATTCATGAACTCTCGAGGTCTATCGGCCCTCAAAGTCTCCAGATTAAGTAGTCATAGAAGGAACACTTGAACTCATCCCAAGCCATGACCTTCTGGTTCCCTGCCTGTGAGATTACATCCCATCATCTCTTGGAGGAATCCTGAAGCATGTATGTAGAGATCTTCACCCTCCTCTCTAAAGGAATCTCCAAATGCTCGAAGATATAAATCATGGCTTCTAACCATGACTCTACAACCTGAGGTCCTCGTTCCTCTATGAAGGTGGGAGGATGCTGCTACTGGAAAACCTGCATAAGCTCTGCCATAGAACGGGCAGGATGCAGTACTCCCCAGAAGGTCCGCATGAACCTCATAAAGACCTCTCAGAACTATGCATCAACACCTGTTTCTAGAATGACAGTTGGGGACCAGAATTGCACAACTATGGGATCTGCTGGTAGTCCCTGATCATCCATGTCAGGTGTCTGATCACTGCTCAATAACTAGCAAACAATCAGAGGATGTCTGAGTGGCATGACTCTACAAGGTCAAGTGCACACCTTAGATCAAGATTAACAAGGGCTAGATACTTGAATTGTAATAGGGGAAAAGGAGAAAGAAATCATTCGAGTTTTTCAAAACATGGATACACGGTGTGTTCCCTTAAACCTTTACATGGGCATGTACTTTAGCCAAAACGGGTCATGTAACACTCCATAAACATGGTTTGTTGTCCTAACACATGGCGTGTACTTGAATCCTCTTCCCCAGTCCAAGTTCTTATACACGGATAAGCCACACAGTTCCCCAAGAACTAAACTACACAGTGTGTTAATTCCAGACACAATGTGTACTAGACGAACTTCACTGACCCGTGTTATTAGTTACATGGTCGGTTACACAGATGACTCTATATGGCATGTTACCTTAGATGCACGGAGTGTACGAGAAGAGATTTCACCAAACCATGTGGTTAGTTACATGTTTGGGTATAGGGGTCATGTTGAAGCTTCACACGGAATGTATAGCCTAAGTTTCCATCCCTCTGTGTCATTAGTCACATGGGTGGACACATGGTCTACACAACACGGCATGTACAACCTATACACGGTGTGTTCCCTCAAAGATTTCTCCCCCCCCCCGTGTCTCTGTCCACACAGCCAATGACACCGTTAGAGACTACACAGCGTGTACCTACAGTACACAGTGTGTACTTAAGAAAAATAGTTCTTTCCTGAACAGAAGAACACATGGCATGTATTCATCATTACACACTGTGTATTCTGGGTTTTTCCAGACATTAGGCCTCAGAAACTACTTCAGAACCCATACAATCACTCAAACGAACATTAAAGTTCCAGATTCCAATCTTTGAGGGCTCATACTCCCCGAAAATTAAATCTTGACATCTTACACATGTCATATACAAGAAAAACAATGCAATAGTACACCAAATTCTGATCTCTGAGGTACCATAACACCTTGATAACCAAAGTTTGGAATTCATTCAAAAAAAACCCTACACAAATTGATACCTTATCAAACAAAAGGTATTTTATCAAGACATCTATCACAACAGCATGCATATCTATCACAACATCTATCACAACAACATACAATAACTAATTCCCCATAAATGACTTGGAAAGAATGAATGACATGTGATTTCTAGAAAGTTCTTATATGATGCATGACATGGAATACCATCATCTCATGAGGTTGAAACAGATATAGAACCCCAATAACATCAACGATAATAGCACAAAACATGTGAATCACCCAATGGTAAAATCAAATCAACTATAAAATTGAAAAACCAGAAAAATTACAATACCAAGTTAAATTGGATTTTCCCTGAACACGGGTTAGCTACTCTCGAGAACAACTTATTACCAAGTACCTATTCCATCCTATCCATGGATATAGACTCTAAACAGTAAGTCAAGAATAAAATAATTCCTCCAATACCACTTTGTAATGTCCTGGTTCCGGAAGCCACTCAGAGGTGCCCCATACCCGGTTGGTCACATGGCCTCAAGTGCATTTCCCCAAAGTCCAGAGGATGCCGACTAATAGCAAGGGCCTTGGGTGTGATGGCGGGGAAATTATGCCCTCATTGGAAGAGTAATACAGTGGAAGTAAAACAGATAGAAATAGAAGAAGTAATAATAATACAATACAACAGTAAACATCAGAAGACTAGAAGTAATAACCACTGGAGCACATATATAAAATGATGCATGACACATATTTCTAGGAAATCATCCAAACACATCAAAATACTGAAATAAAGTACTAATACAAAGTAAAAATAAAAGAAAGTAAATAGATCCACAACATTTCAAGCCTCATCTTGGTCCCATGCTCTCCAGCTCTGAAGCAGTCAAGTGTCTGAAGTATAAGGGCACTTTACCTTATCTATACCTGAAGCAATATAATCTATTTGGGCCCAAAAGCATGACCCAAATAGGGTGTGAGACTAATCCCAGTAGGAAACCATCAAAAGATATGTGCCTAACAATCAGTGAATATATATAGCAGACAAAAAGAAAAAGAAGCAATAAACAAGGAAGTATTGAGCATCAAACATTCATACAGTTCAAATGCATTCAATTTCATAAATCAAGTAAGAAGCTAATCAAAGATGATAACCTTCTGGGAAGTACTCTCATCCTAACCCCTCTGGTTCAACAAAAACAACACAAGCTACCCTTTGGTAAGTACTCACAATCTAACCCCTTTGGTTCAGCTTAAGCATAGACTCTCTAAGGAAACACTCACCCTCAATTCCCCCTATAGTCTCGTATCGGTAACTAAAAGGTGCTCTGGGGAAGAACTCAATGTCTCATTCCCCATTTTGCCCATGTCGAGTAACTACAGACCCTCTAAGGAAGCACTTACATCAATTCCCCCTATGGTTTTGCATCGTAACAATAAACAGACACTCTGGAGAAGCCCTCAACTTCCATTCTCCCTATGGTCTACTACACCAGGTTCTCACAGCCCTGTGTAAGTCAATAGAGCACAACAATATATGGTAGCCAAAGTAAACATCAATAACTACTTGGCTAAATAGTCTATATCAAAACAACTTCTTAGATAAAATACACACTTCATCCTAACAACACTAGGCCTGGAAAGTAAGGTAGCAGCCTAATAGGCAAAGCCAGACCAAACGGTCAAAACAAAAAAATAAGGGGAAAAACTCCATAGCATAGAAAAGATAACCCTATTCACAATCATAAATCCTATACTCAAGCACACTAGGCATAACAGGAAAAAATTATGGTTTAAACGACAAACACGCAATACCCCCGTTCAAGGGTATTGGGAACATTTGCATATATAACGCAAATAATATCTAAAGAAAGGCCCAAACCACCTACCTCGGTGTTTTTGGATCATTATATGTGAACCTCAAGCCTTTAATCGCCCAAGAACACCATAGATCTATAAAAACTCTAAAAACACTCAACCAAGGATATCTCGAGAAAGAGGAGGAATCAAGAAACAAAGCTCTAGTAGAAAGAAGATCTTACAGTGGTGATCCCAACTCAATTGACAATGGTTGAATCAGATAACAGATACTCGATCAGGGGATTGGGGAAGATCTATGGTCGTACGGCGCTCCTGGATGAGTTTGGTCGAGAATATGAGCATTCTGTCTATCAGACACGACCCCAGTCCGTTTAATGAAATGAAAAGAAAATACACAGTGTGTACTTTTGAAGTACATGGCGTGTACTTTCGTTTTTTTGGCCTTCGCTTTAGGCGGTCTCCAGGTCACCACAAATGGCCATGTGTAGAGTCATTACACGGCCAGCACATGGCTACCCATGGTAACTAAGTACACAATGTGTACTTATAAAGTACATTGCGTGTACTTAAGAAATTTCTAGAAACTCCTCTTTTTCGCAAAAACACTAGAAAAATGAAAACATACCTAAAAAGAAGATATGGGTTCTTACAAACATATCTATGAACTTGAGGATGAACATGGGTGTTCAGCACCTTCTACATCTTTAAAAATATTTGGTGGTATCCTCTATTAATACTTAGATTATTTTATCTAAAGGGGATAATTATGTGAAAAATTTTACTTTAAATATGGTTTTTCAAAGGTGGAAGAGGTGTATTTATATCGTTATATTTATATAGTTGATATTATTGTGAAAATGAGGAGTTTTTTTTAAGTATGTAATTAATGGATAGAGGGGGAGATCACTTCATCATTGGAAAAAGTTTTCCTTATCATCAAGAGATAGAGTTCTCTCAAAAACACTACCTTAAAATATATTTTCATGTCAAGATGATCGTATTTTTAAAAAGAAAGAGATTTAGGGTTTATTAAAAAATAATTTGAGATTTAAGATAATATATAGAAATATTTTCACTAGTTGACAACAAATCCATAGGGGGATATTGAAGTGCCCTATGAATTTTTAGAGAATTTGTATTGTTCTCAAACCTATATGAAAATTATGATGAATGTTGTAAAGGGTGTTATGAATTTTATTTTATTGTTTTTGAGTTTTTGGAGATGGATGGTGATGGTTTTATAAAGGTTCTATGGGTATTTGATTTAGGTATGAAATTGGATAAGTCAACACTCATACGAATTTACAATACAGAAGGTATTCTAGCTCACATAAGTAGTTTGAGTTATGAACAAATAATTATATCTTGTGTAATAAGTCATATCCATGTGCAAGAGAATTATTATATGTGTAGGAAAAATATCTATCAGGCATGAAAAATTGGTATAATATATTATTTATTTAAAATAATTATCATATAAATAAAAAAATATCTTACATGTAGAACAATTTGACATTGGAAATTATTCTCATAAGATAATTTTGAATAATTTCAAGAGATGTTTCATTCTCTATTCTTTACAGATAAAAAATCATGATTGTTAAAATTATTCATGATTGAATCTGAGATATTAAATCACGCCAAATATATTCCAAAATGAATTAGCAGAGCTCCATGTCTCATATTGTTGTACCAAGTCATGATGTGTTTATGAAAATAAATCATATTTTTAAGTGGAGGATGTTATGTAACGACCCAGGATTTTATCAATTGAATTTAATTACTTATAAATATGTCATAAAACAAATATATCACATAGAGAGTCCAATAAAAACATTATTCTCATAAATTAACAATGATACACTAGTCAAAAAATAAACTAACAAGAATTCCAAATATTATAGCAGGATAATAAATAGAAAATTATAGAATAACATTGGGATAATTTGTGTCTTCTCGATCCACCAGAATGAACATAATCAGAAACAATTTTTATAAATAAAACATAATTTTAATAATATAATATTCATATGGAATATTAAAATATATAACCATGAGAGAAAGTATAAGTGAATGAAGAATGAATGGAATAAGTGGTATTTATAGAAATTAAGGGTCCTATATAACCATTATAAATCTAACCATTGGAATAGTAATATAGTTGTTAGAATAGTAATCTCACCTATGTAAGTATAAAATAAAATTTAGGAATATTATAAATAAATAATGACATATTTATATCTTGGTAAAAGTAAATAAATGTTTTAAAAATGATATATTAGGTGTTGGTATTTTTATAAAACATAAATGTATATTCAAAATTTTATAATTAATACAACGATTGAAAATAAAATTTATTTTCAAAAGATATATTAATAAATAAATATTAGGTTGTATTATAATTATAATATAATTTTATGGTTCCTTAATTAATTTTTCAAAGGGTCAAAAAAACGATTATAATATTAAAATATGTATTTTTTGAATAAATGATTATTTTGTATAAAATTTAAATTTCTCACATTTTTAAAATTATTTTCATAAAATGGATTCCATTTTATAAATATACACATTGAAAAATGGTTGGGTTTAATTTTTTATATTTTTCTAAAATAGTTGAATATTTTGTGAATGGTGAAATGTGGTAATTTACGATATTTAACACTATAAGCCAAATAAATGAATTTTTGAGTCATATGTGATGTAAGAACCCATTGGTTAGAACTTTACTGAAATATTTAATTCATTTATTCATATCAATCTACACTCTTGATATTCTAAATCCAAAATAATAAACTAATGAATATAATAATCAAAAACACCCATCTCCTCCCGATATATATACCACCCCACACCACCGCTTCTCCTCACACCTTATAAGACATTAATATTGTCAATATTATACCAAATTATATTCAAAATAATATTACCCCTATAAAATATCTTTTGTTATCAACAAAAGTCCAATTCCTAGTTCATTATGGGGTATTTCAAGGAGGTGATATTCAAGAGGTAATTTTCTCAAACAATATCTTTTAATTTCTTATATTTTTATACCTTTTACTAACCCCGTCCATCCATAAATTAATAATAACTCCATTATAATTAATATAATTTAATGATATATTTTTAATTTAATATCTTTTATCCACCTCTTTTCTCATATCCTCGTATTCTAACAAATGAAACCATTGTCCAAATTGTGGTGGTTAACCATCACTGTGGATAATGATTTTAATTTTTCATTACCGCCTTCATAGATGGTCATAAAACCATTATTATGGTTATATAATATTTTAATATTTATAATTTATCATATTTATGGTTATGTAACACATATTTAAACATAATACACAATAAAACGAAATTAGCTCGTGATGGTCGGTAAAACTACAAAAAATAAAATGATTAATTGTCATTAATGTTTTATCAAACAAATCATCAAAATACTAGAAAAAAATAATATAATAGAACATTTAAACTTTTTTAATTGCATTAATACTATATAATTTCACATATTTATTATTATATCCAATTGAAAATTACTTCGATAAGTTAACAATGTTGGACTGGCCATGAAACCATGAAACAAATGCTCCCAGAACAAAAAAATTGAACATTATAATTCATTTAAATGGGAATAAATAAAGTTTGTAAAATTATACTAAATCAGATATATATAAGAGTTTTTAAATTAAGTAATTAATCAATTTAATTAGATTATCTAGGACATTAAGTTCAGGTTAACAATACATTGATACATAAAATAAAGGATCTCTCTGAACCTCAATTTTTCCTTTAGGTTATTCTTTCTCTATCTTTACCCCCAGTGTATTTATTATTTATTCTTATATAATTATCCTAAATTATTCTTATTTTTTCCAAAAATGCATATATATCTCAAATCATATTTGTTTTATTGTAAATATAATACTCCCTTCTCAATTCCTTTTGATAATCAAGCTTGATTAAATTGAACTTCTCTATTTATTACCCATTTTAAAATACCCTCCACAAAATATTTTAAGCCTCAAATATTTTTTAAAAATATCTAATTTATCATAAAAAACTAATTTATTTCATTTCTTGGTTTATAAAAATATTATTCATTTTTTCTTTTCAATGACTCTAATTTTTTTCCTTAAACTGCACTAAAGTTGCTAATTTATAAAGTTTCCTAAATACTAATTTTCTTGTATTCACTTTAGTTAGACATAATTATTCATGATATATTCTTATTTTTAATTTTTTTTTATATATAAATGATTTATTCCCGTGTTTTATGGATGCCATTTTGATACACCCTTTTGTTAATCCTTAGGACATGATTGTGAAACCCATTTATTTTTATGGGTAACCCAAATGATTATTCATTATGTTTTATTGATTTATGTGGCACGTATATGGATGTACATGTTATGATGGGGGTTAATAGATAACACTCCAATGAATTGGGTAATTTTTTAGTCTCATGAGATGTTATGTATATGATTAGGGAGTAAACCTAATCTATCATGGGAAATTGTCCACAATGTGATATAATCTTGGAAGTTAGCCTTGACTCATATTTTCTTCCGGTTATATGTTTCTTCCATATTCCAATATTGGAATGATCATATTACTACATGTTCTATGTTTTATTCTTTGATATGTTTATTCATGAACCATTCCTTTTATGTTATCATGATATCCCTTCTAACTCATTTTTTATGCTTTATTCCAATGATTATTCCCTTACTGGACTTTTCAGCTCATCCATTTTTTATATGTATTCCCTAGGATGTCCTATGTTGTTATTGGAGATCAAAGGGATTTGGGAGATTGTTATGGAGATTACAAAAATGATGTTTTATTCTAGTTTCATGTTTTTTAATTATTTACTTATTCTTACAAAGAAACTAGATTTTTTTTTCCTTAGTGTGTGTTTGATAGAAAGGTTATGCTTAAAATCATGTAATAATATGTGTAAAAGTATTGGTTTGCTATAGTTGGTATCATAGCATGGTCTATTTTTTTGGGTTGGATTGGGACTAGGAAACATTAATAAAAACCCTATGAAAAATCATATCACCACAAATGACATGGGTTGAAGCTTTTAGAATCATAAGTTAGGATATACTTTTCATTTATAAGTTATTAATTGAATGTTTATTGTATAATTTTTATATTATCATTATATAAGTATTAAAACACACTAATTTTTTTGTATTTGTTTAGTTAATGCAGTGAAATAATTGAACCCATTATAATAACCAATTTTATAGGCAATGTTATGATTTCCCTATTAAAATTAAAAATCTGATGGGAATGGGAGCTCAAAATATCATGACAGTTCTAGATCAATTGGATAATGTTACGAATAATAACTTGAATAATGTGAAACAACCTCCTTCTCCTAATAAATAGAATGTTATGTTGGAATCCATTATGTGAAAAAGTCCTCCTCTCTTTAGAAGATCTTATGATCCCTTTATTATGGAACAATGTATTACCTCTATTGAGAAGATATTATATATTATCAAATGCTTAAAAGAAGATAAATTTATACTGGTGATCTATAGTTTTTATGAGGAAGCTGTTCAGTGGTGTACCTTGATCAAAGACCCGAAGTATGATGATGAAATTTATTCCATGGATTGGTAATGATTCAATAAAATATTTTTCAATAAATATTTTCCCAAAAATCTCCATCTTAAGATGGAGTGGGAGTTCCTTGGAATAAATCAAAAGGTAGATGAATCTCTCAAGTTATATGAGGAAAACATTACAAGTCCTTCACAATACACCTCCATCTTTTTCATGAACACTAAAAGTATGTTGGAGAAATTCTTTAGCGTACTAAATCCAAGGCTATGAAAATCCTTTGATTTTCAAGACATTGACAAATTTGATCATAATTTTTTATGTACCTTAAAGGTTGACATGGATATTTGAGACTCCTATTGGTATCATGGTATCAGATATAAAATGTGTAAAATAAAGTTTAATATGAGAGTTTTTGTGGATAAATCCCATGTAGGAAAGAAAATTAATCATCCCACATGTAAAAACTGTGGGAAGAAGCATCCTGAGAACTATCTAAAGGAAACCATGTGATGCTTAAAATATTGAAAAGAGGGGAATAAAGAAAATAATTGTATAGGGGATATGAGGAATCCCACAAATATGGAATAAAAAATGAAGGTTCAAACCAACACTCAACAACTAGTACAGTGTTTCAACTATAATGAACATGGAAATAATGTGAGTCAAATCCTTCAGTTAGGTGTTTTCAGATACAATAAATGACAATATCCTCCAAAATAGTAAGGAAGGGAATATATTATCACTACTGTTGAGGATGATCTCAACAATAATATGGTGACAAGAATATTGAACATACTTTTTCACCTTTTTTTATACATTCTTTCATATCTTTCATGTTTAGTAGAACTATTCCAACACCTCTTAAAAATATGAAGATAGAGTTACCTATGGGTAGAGTGAATGGGGAAATTATTGAATCTAAAATATATAAATCCTCCTAAGTAAATGTTTGTGGACTGAACCTCACATTAAATCCTATATTACTTCCTCTTATGGAGTTTGATGATATATTGGGTATGGATTTCCGACCTTTATAAAAATCCAACATCAAATTTTGGGAAAGGGAGATCACTCTTTGCATCCTATGGTATACCCCAATTCTATAAAAGTGTAAGGAGGAGGATAAATATCATTTAGAATCATCATCTCAATTATGGATATTATTTCTTTATAATTATTGACTCAAAGGATACAATCATGCTCAAAGAAATTCCCATTGTGAAGGACTACACTGATGTGTTCCTTAAAGAATTTCCCGGTCCTCCTCTAGACCAATAGGTTGAGTTCTCAATTTGAATTATACAAATATCTCTACCCATATCAAATAATCCTTGAAAGATAGCCATAATTGAGATAAAAAACTAAATAATAAATTACAAGAGAATCTTGACAAGGGTTTATAGGCTATAGTGCTTCATTATGGGATGCACCAGTCTTATTTATTAAGTTGAAGAATGGACCAATGTGATTATAAATTTATTATCATAAGATAAAAAAGTCATGATAAAGAACATGTATCCCCTACCAAAAATATACGACTTGTTCAATCAACTATGTGTGGCGAAGTATTTATCTAAGGTGGACCTTCAGTTAGGATATCACCAATTAAAGGTGAAGAGGGGAGATATTCCCATGTCTGCCTTTCGAATGAGGTATGGAAACTATCAGTTTATAGTGATTCCCTTATGACTCACTAATTATCCACTAATTTTCATGGAATTAATGAATATATTCTTTAGATATTACCTCAAAAAAAATTTGTAAACTTTATAGATGATATTATAATATACTCCAAGGGGAAGGAGGAACATAGGGATCATTTGAATAACATGATAAAGAATTTTTAAGGGAGAAATTATATGCAAAGAATAGTAAATTTGAGTTATGTATTGATAAAGTGTCATTATTGGGGCATGTTATCACTAGAAATGGAGTATTTTTTGACCATTCTAAAACAATGGAAATTAAGGAGTGGACCAAAACATCATTCGTAATATAAAACTATAGTTTCTTTGGTCTATCTAGGTATTAAAAATGATTTCTGAGGAGCTTCTCATGATTTTCAATCCCACTAACTAATTTGAATTGGAAGAGAGTAATGTTTTTCTAGACCAATGAATGAAAAAACTAATTCAAAGAGTTAAAGAGGAGGCATATCACTGCACCAGTTCTTACAATACTAACAAGTGGGGAAATATTAGTGGTATATAGTGATTCTTAAAAGAATGTACTAGGTTTTTTACTAATAAAAAATTATAAATTAATAGCTTATGCCTCAAGGTATCTTAAATTTCAAGAAAAAAACTCTCCCATGCATGATCTTGAGTTGGTAGTTGTGATCTTTCCATTGAAATTTTTGTGATATTATCTCTATGGGGAGAAGTGTAAGATATATAATCATCATAAGAGCCTAAAATATATATTCACACAAAATGAACTTAATATTTTCTAGTGAATATGGTTAGAAATAATCATGTATTATGACTTCTTAATCCACTATCATACTAGTAAATAAAATAAAATGTAAGATTCACTAAGTAGAAAAGAACCTATAACTTTATCAATGATGAGAATTGAGAAGGATCCACTATTCTTATACTTTCAAAGGATAGGCATGGGAATCATAAATGAAGGTACATAATCTTTTCTTTAACAAATGATTTTTCAACCAACCCTTTAATCGAACATAAAGTATATGAAAATAAATGATGTGGAAATTAAGAATAAGTTGTAAGCAATAAAAAATGGTAAATCCTTAGAGTTCAAAACTGATGAGGAAGGATTACAATTATTTGTCTCACAACTATATGTGAAATTAAATCTATAGATAAATAAATACATTTTCAATGATTCACATAGCTCAAACTTCTATATTCACCCAGGGAGCACAAAGATGTATTGATATATTCTAGACCACTATTGGGGGACAAATTGAAGAATTAGATTGCGGAATATACGTAAGAGAGTATAGTATTTAATTAATTGAAGGCTAAAAGGAAAAATTATAATGGGATGATGAAACCATTACCTATACCTATATGGAAATAAGAAAAAATCATTATGGAGTTTTTCATTTAACATCCAAATACATCTAGAGGAAATAACGCTCTATGGGTCATTGTGGATCTTCTTATAAATACTACTAACTTTATTGAAATTTTAGAGGACTTCTCACTCGACCAACTTGCAATGATATACATCAGATAAGTGGTGATTCTATATGGAGTACCATTATCTATTATATCTTATTTTGATCCAATATTTACCTCCTTGTTCTGGAAAAATATACAATATGATCTAATTACTGAGTTGAAGATTAGTACAGCTTATCATCCCCAAACTGATGTCTAATATGAGCATACTATTCTGGAACTGGAAGACATGTTGGGATCATGCTTAATGGACTTCAATGGAGAATAAGATCAACATCTTCCACTAGTAAGGTTCTATTATAACAAAAAATTACACAAAAGCATAAAAATGTCTCTATATGAAGATCCTTATGGGAAAAGATGTAAAATACATGAATTGTGTGAGGATGTTACTGAATATAATCTTTTAGGACCTGAAATGGTCAAGGAAAATCAAAACAAAGTTGAAGACCATCCAGTATCATATCTAGTCTTCCCAAAGTTGACAGAATAGCTAGGTATATAATCATTAATGGGACTTAGAGTTTGAGTTTCTTGAAAACTTATTCTTATATATATATCAATTTAATAGGGTCATGGCATTTGGGAAGAGAGGAAATCTAAATCCTAGGTACATCGGCCCCTTTGAGATTATTGATAGTGTTGGATATGTGGACTATCGACTAGCAATTACACCAACCATGTCTCAAGTAAATGATGTATTCCATGTATCCCACTTGAGGAAGTAAATACTAGATCCCTCACATGTACTGAGCTCAAAGATGTTATAGCTATAAAATGATCTCTCTTATGATAAATAGCATGTGAAGATTTGAACTGTAGAGACAAGGTTCAACATAACATGACCACTCACCTGGTCAAGGTACTATGAAGAAACAATAATCTTAAAGAGAAAATATAGGAATAAAAGGAATTGATTAAGGAGAAATATCCTCACCTATTTTCACCTTAGTATGTAAAATGAAATTTCTAGGGTGAAATTTTATAAGGGGTAGAGAATGTAATGACCTAGAATTTTATCAATGGAATTTACATTCTTATAATTATATAATAAAACAAATACATCAAATAGATAACCAAATAAAAAAATTGTTCTCATAAATTAATAATTATTCGTTAGTTAGAAAAAAAACCAATAATAATTCCAAATATTACAGTAGGAAAATAAATAGAAAATAATAGAATAATAATAGAATAATCTCGATCTACTCGGTCCACTAGAATGAATGCACTCATAAATAAAGATATATAAATAAAACATAATTTTATTAATATAATACTCATTTTGAAGATGAAAATATATAACCTTGATAGAAATTATAAGTAAATAAAAAAGGAATGAAATAAATGGTATATATAGAAATTAAAGGAACTTATATGACCATTATAAATTTGAACATTGTAATTGTAATCTAGCTATTAAGAATATTAATCTATCCTTAGAATAGTAACATCACCTATGAATGTATAAAAAAATAGGTATCTTATAAATAAAAAATTATATATTTATAGAACGGTATAAGAAAATAATTGTTTTAAAAATGACAAATTATGTGTTGCTATTTTTGTAAAATGTAAATTTTTATTTACAATTTTATAATAAATATAATTATTTTAAAGAAAATATACATTCATAAAATAGTTTTATAAATTAATATTTTGTTTTATTATGATTATATTATAATTTTATGTCACCTTAATTAATTTTTCAAAGGGTCAAAAATTCGATTATAATATTAAAATTGGTATTTTTAAAATAAATGATAGTTTTATTTAAAAATAACACATATCATATTTAGAAAATTATTTTCATAAAATTTATTATATTTTTAAAATATTCACATTGAAAAATGGTTAGGTTTATTTTTTGGTATATTTCTAAAATAGTTGATTTTTTGGTGAATAGTGAAATTCGGTAATTTACAGTATTTATCAGTATAATCTAAATAGATGAATTTTTGAGTCATGGATAATGTAAGAACCTATTAGTTAGAACTCTGATGAGCCATTTACTATATTTATTCATATAAATAAACAATATTTACAATCTGGAGCCAAAATAATAAGTTAATGAATATAATAATCAAAAACAGCCCTCCCCTCCCCTTATAAATACCACCCCTTCTCCTCACACCTTCTAAGACTTGTAGATTGTCAATATTTTGGAAAATTAACTTTTAAATCATCTTTCCCACATCAAATATTTTTTTAACTCAACAAAATACCCATTCTAAGTTCCTTAATGGATCCTTAAAGGAGGTTATATTCAAGATGTAACTTTCTCAAATAACCTCTTTTAATTTCTTTTCTTCTTCTACCTTCTCATCACCTCCATAATCCTTAAAATCATAATATTTATAGTATAATTTATATATGGTAATTTTATATTGATAATTAAATATATTCTATCAACATATTTTCTCATATCCACTAATTCAAAGAAATGAAATTGTTGTCAAAATTATGGATGTTAATCATCTCTATGGATAATGATTTTTCATTTTTAATTACTACCTTAAAGGATAGTAATGAACTGATTATTATGGTTAAATAAGATCATAATATGTATATTATAACTCACTTAATTTTCATTAGCTTATATAAAACCATAATATTCAATAAAATTAAACTAGTTCATGATGGTCAGAAAAACAACCAAAAAGAAACTGAATAATTATCATTAATGTTTTATCAAATAAATCATACTCATTCTAGAAAAATAACTTTATAAGGGAGAATTTAAAATTATTTAATAGAATTAATACTATATAATTTAAATTATATAAAATTATCTCTATTTTATAATAACCTCCATAATTTTACACAAGTGAACCGACCATGAACCATGAAACAAATGCTCCTAGAACGACGAAATTGAACATTATAACTCATTAAAATGGTAACAAATAAAATTAATAAAATTATTATAAAAAATATATATATAAGATGTTATTAATTAAGTATATAATGAACCTAATCTTATTATCTAGGACATTAAGTGAAGGTGTAGAATACATTCGGATATAAGTTAACAGATCTCTCCAAACCTCCATTTTTCTTTGGGTTATAATTTCTCTCTCTATATCCCAATTTATTTTTTATTTATTATAATATATTTCTCTTAAATTATATTTATATGTTCCAAACATGTTTATATATCTCAATTTATCTTTATTTTATGGGTAAATTCAAGATTACCATCTCAATTCCTCTCGATAAGCAAGCCTTATTAATGGGAACTTCTCTATTTCTTACCCATTTACAAATATACTACATAAAATATTTTCCGTAAACAATATTTTTCTAAAATCACTAATTTTATCATGAAAAAATATTTTATCTCATTTAGTTTTTTATAAAAACAATTACGACTTTTTCCTCTTTAAAGACTCTTTAATCTTTTCCCTTAAACCACACTAAACTTGCTCGTTTCTAAAGTTTCTTAAATACTATTTTTCATGTATTAACATTAGTTGGACATAATTATTCATGATATATTCTTATTTTTACTATATTATTTTCCAAAAATTATTTAATCCATTCTTTCATGGATACCATTTTGATACGGCCTTTGGTTATGCCTTATGACATAATTACGAAACTTATTTCTTTCCATGGGTACCCCTTATGATTATTCCTTATATTTGATTTATTTATGTGGAAAACATATGCATATACATATTATGATGGTTGAGACCATATTTTGATCCAATTAATTGGGTAATATTTTCCTCTCATGAAACATTATGTAAGGGATTAGGGAGTAAACTGAATCCAATATGGGACTTTGTCAACCATGTCGTATAGTCTTGGAAGTTAGCCTTGACTCATGTTTATGTCATGTTACATGTTTATTCAACATTCCAATATTTCCATGATCATATGATTCCATGTTCTATATATTGTTCTTCCATATGTTTATTTATTTTCCCTACATTTTATGTTTTCATGTTATGATTTATAACTCATGTATTATTCTTTATTCCCATGTTGATTCCATTATTGGGATTTTTAGCTCATTCCTTTTATCTATGTATTCCTCAGATTTTCCTTTGAAGTTATTGGAGCTCAAAGGGAATTAGGAGATAATTATTTATATTCATAAAATTAATTTTTTTTCTATTTTTATGTTTTCTAATTATATACCTAGTCTTCCAAATACACTATACTTTTCAATCCTTGGTCTGTACTTCATGGGTAATTTCTCTTAAAATCATGTAATAATATGTGTAGAAGGATTGGGAATCTATATTTTAAATTAATTTAAATGTTTAAAGCCTCATGCAAGATATGATTTTGATATTAAAATATAATTATAAGAATAATTCATCGAGTCTTCAATATTTTTGAATCATTTATTGAGAGTTATTTGAATAATAATTGTGGTCTCGATTTGTAGGAAAATTAAAATAAGGAAAATATTGGAAATGATTTTACATGGAATATGAAAATTTTAAAATATAGAAATAATGAGAAATGTTTTGTTCAAAAATTCTATAGAATGATAAGATAATATAAAACATTGAAAATCATTTTTATCGATGTAATAGATAATTTTTTGAGAAGACTGACCAAAAATGCATTTAAAATCTTTTGAAGGAGATGAGGAAAGTTGTGTCTCCTTCTATTCATTCATGAACTTGCTTATAAGGAGGAGGAAGATTATTGTATGCATGAATGATCTCATGCAAGGGTTGATCATTCCAAATTTTTATGAGTAATTTCATTACGCTAATTCTGTTTTTTTTAATTGATTATGTAGTTTATTTATTTCCTAAGAACATTTGTCTTTTGATTTTTAAGAATCTAGTTATGATTTTAAGACATGATTCAAATACAGGACTGGATGATGAATTTTTAAGAACATGTGGTATTTTTAAAATAATATCATTCAATTGTTGTGTAAATAAGATTATTCTTGACTACAAATAGAAGTGGATAATTATATCTTGAATATTGTGCACCAATTATAGACACATGTAATCACTAAAAAATATAGTAATAATAAAATTTGTAACACAACAATAAGTTGGTCATAATAAGGAGTAGGATCTCACATTAAGATTAACCCATATAAAAATATCTTGTATGCTATATTATATTTATATTCTTATATATAGTCAAGGAATATATTCTAGAGAGTGAATCTATAATTCAATCATTTATAAGTGTTTAAGTCAAATGAAATTATTTTAAAAAGAAAATTCAGTACTACTATATTATTCAAAGTAGAATGGATAGTATCTTAACAAGTAAACGTCAATATTTCATAACCCTCTCTTATTCAGTCGGCCTTAGGTTTCTTTCTTGAAAATTTCATTTTGGGAAACAAATTTCACAATTTATGGATTTTTATTTCCCTATACCTTTTTCATGTTATAGTCACCCTTAATTTTATAAAAACTAGGTTTATTTCCTTCTCATCCCATGATTTCCATCAAAGAAGCACTATTTTGGCCATTTTTTTTCTCTTCCTTCTTCAATTACACCTATACCACTGATTTAAAAGGGATGTAATTATTTTTTTCTTATACTGATGACTTCCACATATAATCACTTTATCATTCATTGGTGCAATTTTCTATTTATTTCACAATAATTTATCCCTAACTATATTTTAAAAATTCCGAAAATATAAAACTTCATTGGTTATATGTGTTTTTTATTTATTTTTCCATTATACATATACAATTTTTTATTTATTTCTAAAAAAATCTATAAACTCTTTAATTTATTCTATATATCCAAATTTTCATTTAATGTTTTAAACAAAAATAATGAGGAATATGTATACTTATTTAAATATTTTGTAATTTTGGGTTTGTAAATTCATATTGGAGAACCTAATTGTGTAAAAAATATGTTGGACTCATTCTTGAATCCCAATTAGTATCTATGTATCCTTATTAATTGTTGTCTTTTTTCTAAATAAGTAGAAAAAATTACGGATTTTTTATTATAGAACCTCAATTGTTTTTTTTTTGGAAAAAAATTGATAATTTTAGGAATTTTATCATTATTCCTTTCAACATAATGCATTAAAACGTAATATGATTATTACATTGGTTTTATTATTGATATGCAAAAAAATTTCTGATGTTTGGTCATGTATTTTAGAAATTTTTTTTAAGATCTTATGTATTCTAAATATATCTTGAACTTTGAGGTTTATTTGGTGTACAATAGTTTTTTTGGGTGGTATGAAATGAAATGATGCATCTTTGTAATGTGAACATTGTTTGTAATAATTCTTCAAGAGGTGGTTGGAAGATCCATTTTTTCTTCACCCTCAAAATAATGGGATTGCTAATGGCATATAATAAGACTCCAATCACTTGTGTGATATATTAGTAGGATTTTGGTGGGAAAAATATATATATTGTTGGATGAATAATATTTATATATCAGAAAAATGGATTCTTTTCTCCCCTCAATATCCCAATAAACCTTTTCATTGATTCTCTACCTCAAGGATGAGAGTAATTTAGGTAATCCCATTTTTCCAAGTACCAATTATTCTTCATATTCATCTCTTATTTCTCCTTTAATTAATGGATGTAGTTTATTGTTATTATTCTTATTATCAATGCATATTATTCTTATAGGGTAAATTTATGCAATATAATTACTAATTTGACATCATATGTAGATCATCATGTGTTTTATGTTTCCAAGTGATTTTATTGGGAAGAATAACTTTCTTAGGGACTTATCATTATTTATTCAGCAAAGATTGGTATTTTTTATAGGTTATATATTTTTGTATCTAAAGCATGTATTTTTCCTTGTATTATATTTGTATGAACTAATAAAATATTAATATATAGATTTGCTAATAAACCTTAACTATCTATAGAAAGGGTTAAGTGTAACATTTAAATGCAGTTTAGCTAAATGAATGTATTTATAACACCCCAAACATTTTATGGTATGTTTCTCTTAAATACATTCTATTCATTAGATAGCCTATATTTCATAAAGCACTGAGTTTCTTTGAAAGAACACAGGTTTATTTAAGAGATAGTCATAATCGATCCATTAACCTTAAATTTTCCACTTCTGTGTTCTGAATTTCGAAAAACAGACATACACAATTGCGATCAGGGTGATATTTGGAGTTTCATAGAATCAACTTAATTTTCGATGAACTATATCATAACCTTATGAATAGTAACTTAGAATTATGAATAGTAACTTACCCTTATGAATAGTAATATGACCCTTATGAATGGTAACCTTACCCATGAAAGTACAAATAAATTTAGACACCTTAAAAATGAAAATGAATATTTTAAGTGTAGGTATTTTTTATTAAAGAATGATTATAATTAAATATTAAATTTATCATATTTAGAAAATTATTTTTGAAAAATGGAGTTCATTTTTTGGATTCTACATGTTGAGAAATGGTCAGGGTGAATTTTTGGGATTTTTCTGAAATACTTGAATTTTTTTGAGTAATAAAATACATTAATTTACCCTAAGAATACATTATAATTTAATTTCACTATTTCTAGAATCATGAGTGATATAAGCACCCAAATATCGAACTCAAATGCACTTATTAATATTATAGTTCATGGAATACTCACTATTTCTTGTATTTTGGAGAAATAATAAATTAATGAATATAATATTAAGACACCCCTCCTCCCCTCCAATATATAAACTACCCCTCACCCTCTCTTCCTCCCACACCACTCATGCTTCAATACATTCCAAAATTCTGATCAAATATCTCCCTAATCTTTTAACCCACGTCCAAGGCCTACTAGTCTTCCCAAAAGTCCAAAAACAAAGGCCTTAATGAGATTATCAAGGAGGAGTACTCAAGAGGTGAACCTCTCTTCCCTTTTCTTTCAAATTATTTTACATGTTCCATTCTTTTGTTTCTCTCTCCTCACCTTACCACATCCAAATGATATGATAATTAAATTAACTTAAATTTAATAGAATTTTATTATGATAATATAATATTTCATCATCATCTCTCTTTTCTCCCAATTCTTACACTAAAAATTAAAATACCGTCTGAGATGTGTTAATTTATCACATTCAAGGCTGATGGGTTTTCAATTTGTATTATTATCTTCAAGAATGGACATGAAACCTTTTTAATGGTTGAACCATATTGTAATATATTTATTTTACCTTTTTTAGTGTTCTATAATCCTTACACACTCATAATATAAAATAATAATACAAAACAAGTTCATTATGAACAAAACCGCCAAGTTAATCTAAGAGTTTATAAACAACTTTTAACTAATGAGTCATACTCAAGTTATATAACCCAAAATCATTATGAGATCATTTATAATTCCATTAATAATATATATTAACAATTATGGATGTTTAATCACATCTCAAACGAACATCCATTCATGAATACAAGTAAGTCGATCATGAAAACCAAGGAAGAAAATGTTTCAAAAACAATAAAATAGAACCTCTTAAACCCATAAAAAAGGAATGAATGAACATAATAAGGTTATAATAAATAAATTAAATGTTTGTGATATTATATAATTATTAATTAATTAAGATAAATTTGATTATTCAGGTCATTAAGATCAATCAAGAATACCTTTGCACATAAGGTAATGGGTTCCATATCTCACATTTAATTCCATGAGAATTCATTTATTCACCACTTATTTCTTGCAGGTGGTGTATTGTGTACTTAATTTTGATATATATTATCATGATTATATGTATATTCATGGTATAATGTGATTAATTTTGTGGTTATTAATTTCTGTTCATATGACTCAGTTGATTGCAATGTGGTATGGGGCTTTGTCTCCATTCCCATTTCATTAAGACTTACTTGGTACTGTGCACCTAATAATTATTATGTGGTGTATCCACTTCCCATTTGAGATCATTTTTAATTTTAAATTGTAAATATATTATATTTAAATATTCTATTTTCATAGATATGATTGTTGTCTTAAGTCATATACCCTTTTACATATGGTGATTATTTGGAATGTTGTTTTAACTATAGAAATATTGATGAATCTGTGTCCTATACTCTCTATGGATATCGAGAAGGAATAGTTTACTTGAATTAAATATATGTATAAATATGGATTTGGATTTTTAATGATGGGAGGGGCCCGCTAAATCCCCACAATGCATCGACATGTCTCATGAGACAAATCAGTTGGCGACAACCCCTTCGAGTTTGTTTCCAAAAATAAGACGTGTTTCTACCCATAGACTTAAACCGTTTTAATGGTATAGTGGTATAGTTTTCCAGATACATGATATCCAATTAATAATCATTCTCTTTATTCAATTTTTTTTATTACTATCCATGAGGTTTTCACTATAAAAAAATCTATAGATGCAGTTTTATTATCAGTTTACTAATGGTGTCTGTTTTTTATTTTTTAACCATGCCATATTGACTATGAAAACTTGATTTTGATTATATTTTTGTTGATCCATGATTCCACTATTTATAACCCTTACTAAGAATTTGAGCTCACCCCTTTCATTTTTTTACCTTCAACGGGTTATGAATAGGATACCATTTATTTAGTTCTCATGGACGTAGTTTATTAGTTTTTGTTATGTATTTTATTTGATTACCTTCCCAATGTAATGTGAGTTTTATATATGTATCTAGTTTCTTTAGTACTACTAAAATGAATGTTCCTTCGGGATTTAATTCCTTTTAATAATGCCAATTTAAAAAGTAATTCACTATATTTGGTCTTCTAGGGTCAAGGTGTTATAGTTGGTATCAGAAGAAGTTTAGTAGAAAAATTGGAAACTAGATTAGAAAATGTTGATTAGGGAACAAATACCTAGGGTATTATTTGAGGATAAACATATAATAATGTCCTGAAATTTGATTAAGGAATATATTATGTTGATATTTATAGAAAATACATCTCTATATGGATACAAACAAGTATAGGTGGCTCTAACACAGATGTTCCTAGGAATGAAAACTCCATCAAGGAATTTCATGCTTGACCCGGGGTATCCTGGTGCAAGAAAACAGGCCTTGCTACAGTCTTGGTTTGACATTCCCAGGTAATATTCTTAGGATAATTTACATTTTCTTTACAATATATTATGAAGTATTCTAATGTAAATTTTTCCTCAGAGAAACCATGTTTATGAGATTAGCTATCCATAGACTTTCAATTTATGCTAAGTAATTTTCTAGTTGAGATTATAAATTATGATTCATAACCAAATATAGTGTATTACATTATTTATAAATGGAACCTAATGGTTGAAGGATAATAAATACTCAAGGACAATGTAGGTATTTCCCCACTAAGCAAGTCAACACAGTCAATGTCGGAGTAGATCAGATCGTGACCATATTAGGACAACTAACTCAGGTTGTGATGAATAACCATGCTACACCTATGTTGGATTGTTTCATTTGACAGAATCCTATATATTTTAGTGGGACTACTAATCCAGTGGTAGATGATAAGTGGATCAATTCCCTTGAAAATATATTCATATAATTAAGATGCAATGAAAATGAAAAGTTAGTTCTTGCAGTATATTGTATCAAGGGGGATACTGATCAATAGAGGTCCTTGATCCAGAATACCATGGAGGAAGAAGAAATAGAAGATATGGAATGGAGGACTTTTGAGGAAACATTTTTTGATAAATATTTACCTCATGAGCAACAAACCGAAATAAAGAATAAATTCCTTAGCTTAAATCAAGGGGAAAAATATAGTGTTGTAGAGTATGAGGCTACCTTCACAAGACTATCCAGTTATTCCATAGATTACATATGTGACTCATAAGACAAGATTGATCATTTATTTGAAGGTTTTAATCCATGTCTTTGAAGTTCACTAGCTTCTCAATAATTTTCATCATATGATGAAATTTTATTATGTACCATCAAAATAAAGACATAGTTTTCTAGATAAAATTTGTTCAAGGGATATCAAGATAAGAATAGGAATTCTAATAACCATGGAAAATCTGATGTTCCAATGAAGAAGAAGGGAATGAAGAAATTTCCATTGTGTGAGAACTGTGGAAAGAATCATCCTATTGAATACTTGAAAGGCATGGGAGTTTTCTATAATTGCGGATAAAAGGGTCATTGATCTAATGAATGCAAGGGGAAGAGACAAGTCAATGATGTTCAATTCTACAATTCTAGAGATAGGGGACACTATGAAAATGAGTGTTCTAAGTTCCAATGAAATGTCTTCAGAAAAGTCCATTAGAGAAAGGGAAAGCTTATGGGATCACAACCATAGAGTTTGAAGTTAATAATGATGTGGTGGGAGGTACTTTAGTTGTCTCCTAAAATATATCCATTGCATTATTTGATTCTGGATCATCTCATTCATTTATATCTTCTTGGTTTTCCAAGAAAATTAGACATGCCCAATTTGATTTAATAAAGGTGTTGGCATTCAAAACTCCTAGGCGATGCATCGTTGCAACAAAGATGTGTTGATCAGTCCCATTCATGAAACATAAACATGTTTTAGTTTCTAACTTTATCATCATAACAATTATTGACTTTGATATAATTCTTGATATGAATTGGATGTTAAATTATTATGAAAAGATCTATTGCAAGAATAAGGAAGTTGCAATTTTTTAAAATGGTACAGAATCCCTTATCTTTAGAGAAGAAATCACGCCATATGATTCTTATCAAGATCCAAGTAGTTATATTGAATGCAATTCTTAGAGAGGAAGAGAACAAAATAACCATGGGTGAGGAAAGAAATATTCAAATTGAATACGTAACAATTATGCAAGAATACATTGATGTATTTATAGAGGATTTACCTAGACATCCTCCAGAGCAAGAAGTTGGGTTCTCTATTGATTTATTTCTTGGGGCAAGAAATATATCAGAGAA
The DNA here is from genome assembly GCA_963277665.1 of Viscum album. Lineage (NCBI taxonomy): Eukaryota > Viridiplantae > Streptophyta > Magnoliopsida > Santalales > Viscaceae > Viscum > Viscum album. The sequence goes on along the minus strand of OY728151.1, from coordinate 1,492,604,451 downwards.
TCTATATAGAATAGAAATAGTGGAATTAGTGGATCTAAAGAAACAACTAGAGGAATTGAGTGAAAAAGGGTTTATTCGACCTAGTGTTTCTCCATGGGGAGCTTCAGTCCTATTTTTTAAGAAAAAAGATGAATCCATGAGGTTATTCATTGATTAAAGGAAAATCAATGCTATTACAAAAAAGAACAAGAATCCTCTACCACGCATTGATGATTTATTTTATCAAAATCATAGAGCCAAATATTTTTATAAGATTTACCATCGATCATGATATCATCAGCTATATGTGAGGAAGGAAGATATTCCAAATATAGCATTATGAACCATGTATGGGAATTACGAGTTTACAGTAATTCCTTTTGGATTGACTAATGAACCCTCTATTTTCATGGATATAATGAATATATTTTTCAAAGAATATATTTATGACTTTGTTGTGGTATTTACTGATGATATCCTAGTATAATCCAAAATCTACGAAGACCATGAGAATCACTTGAAAATTACTCTAAAAACTCTTAGAAGAAATAAATTATTTGGGAAGTTTATAAAGTGTGAATTTTGGCTTCAATTGGTTTCTTTTCTTGGCCATATTATCTATAAGGATGGAATATTATTTGATCCTATGAAGAAAATGGAAATACAAGAATGGCCCATTCCAACAAACATAATTTAGGTATATAGTTTTATTGGATTAGCATGTTACTAAAGGTGTTTCATTCCGAACTTCACTCGATTGGCTAACCTGCTAACCAAGCTCACAAGTAAAGGGTTTAAGTTTCTATGGATAAAAAATGTATAGAATGCATTGAATAATTGAAAATAAGACAGGTCAATGATCCAATTTTGACTCTTCCCTCTAGAAATGATGGATTTGTGATATACCGTGATGCATCAAAGAATGGACCGAGATGAATCCTTATTCAAAATGATAAAGTTATTAGTTACGCATAAAGGAAATTGAATAATCATGAGAAAAATTATCCTACTCATGATATTTAGTTAGCAGCCATAATATTTTCTCTAAAAATATGGAGACATTATCTCTATGATGAAAGATGTGAGATATATATAGATCACAAGAGTTTGAAATAAATTTTTACAAAAAAAATAACTCAACATGTGGAAAAGGATATGGATTGAGTTACTTAAAGACTATGCTTTTTCAATACACTACCACCTAGGAAAGGAAAATAAGGTGGCAGATTCATTAAGTAGGAAAGATCACGGACTTATAACCCAAATGAGGATTGAGAGAGATCATATACTAACGGAACTGCTAAATATGGATATGGGAATTGTTAAAGAAGAGGAAACATATTTCCTCTTTCAAATGATTGTTATCCCATATTTACTAGAGAAGATAAAAATATCTCAATTTGATGATGAGAATCTACAAAAGAAAATTAAATATGTTAAGGATGGAAGATTGGAAGACTTCTTGTGTGAGGATAGAGTTCTAAAATTTGGGAAGAGGTTATGCATTTCATCAATACTTGAGCTAAAAAGGGAACTATTAGATAATTCTCATAGCTCAAGTCTCTCTATACACCCTGGTATCATAAATACTTATAGAGATATGAAGGAACATTTTTGGTGGGATAATATGAAGTGAGAAATTGCTAACTACATGTCAAGGTGTCTATTTTTTCAGCAAGTAAAGGCTAAGAGACAACATTCTATAGTGGTCATGCAACCTCCACCTATTCCTATGTGGAAGTGGGATGACATTACATGTATTTTTTCACAGGACTACTGACCAACCAGGTACGGGGCACCTCTGGGTGGGTTCCAGAACCAGGACATTACAAAGTGGTATCAGAGGGATTATTTTCTCTTGACTTACTATTTGGAGACTTTATCTAGGGATAGGATGGATTCGGTATTTAGTAATAAGTTTTTCATGGTATTGGCTAACCCGTGTATAGGGAAAATCAGTACTACCTCATCATTTTCAGTTTTCTGGTTTTGAGATTTTACAGTTGATATGATTTCACCTAGAGTGATTCACATGACTTGTGTTGTTACTGTTGTGGCTATTCTGGTTCTATTTCTGTCTTAACCCGATGAGATGAGGTTATTACATATCATGCATCATATAGGAACTTGTTAGAAATCACACGCCATGCATTCATGCCATGCCATCTTGGGTGCATTAGCGATTACATGTTGTTGTGATAGAATTGGTGTAGATTATGAATGTTGTTGTGATAGATGCTTTGATAGAATATCTGCTGATTGTTAGAGAACTGTTTGTTTTTTCCTTGCTTAAATGAACGCCAATTTTGGTTCTTGAGGTGTTATGGGCCCCCATTAATCTGAACTTGGGGGATCATTGACATGTTTTTCCTTATATATGATCGTGTTGGATGCCAAGCTTTGATTTTTGGGGAGTATGGTCCCTCACTGGTCAGAATTTGGAACCTCCTTGCTTTGTTTTCTGTGTTTTCTGGACTTCTGTGTAGTTTTTGAGCTTCTGCCCGGAAAAACCCAGAATACACGGTGTGTACTTTCTGGATACATGTCGTGTAGTTTTTAGGCCGTGTCACTGACCGTGTGAGCAGAAACACGGTTTCATGAAAATAACTTTAGGAACACGCCATGTACGATAGGTGCACACTGTGTATTTTAGAGCTGTGTACCCAGCTGTTTCTCAAACAACACGGGTCGGGGAAACTCGAGTAGAACACGCCGTGTTGGTAAATAACATGCTATGTAGTTTTGTCCCAGGTACTTGGCCGTGTTACGAACAACACGGGTTGACGTTATCTTCTCCTATACACATCGTGTTTGTTTGGAACACATCACGTAAGGGCAGCCATGTAGACGGCCGTGAAATTAACAACACGGGCCGCCAAGACCTTTTCTAGTACACGTCGTGTCCCTAGGGAACACGCCAATTAGTCTGGGGTTAGTTTGGACCGTGTGGGTTAGTCGTGTAAGGAGACTCGGGCAGGGGTTTATATTTCAAGTACACGCCGTGTGTGGGAAAAACATGTCGTGTAGTTTGGGGTGTTACATGACCAGTAGTGGCAGGGGTACATGCCCATGTTAATGGATTTAATAGACATGTCGTGTAGTTTTAATACACGTCGTGTAGTCTTGTTTTGTAAAACATGATGTTTTCCCCCTATTCCCGTTTTTTACTCTTGTGTTTTCAATCTTTGTTAATCCTGATCTAAGGTGTGCTTTTGATCTTTCAGAGCTATGCCTCTGAGACGTCCTCTGGTCGTACGTCAGTTTCCGGACGGTGACCAGACACCAGATATGGCCAATTAGGGACCTCCTATTGATCCTCCTGCTGTGCCAGCCTTGGCAACAGCAGTTATACCCATCACAGGCAACGATGCGCAGTTCAGGGAGGGATTCCTGAGGATGATGCAGACATTTCAGGGAGCGCTGCCTCCTGCCCCGTCGATGGCCGTGTTGACGTGGGTTGTCCAGCAGCAGCATCCTCTTACTTTCTCAGGGGATGGAGGACCCCAGGCTACAGATTCATGGTTTGATGCCACCCTTACTATCTTCGAGCATCTGAAGATACCCCAAAAGAAGAGGGTAAAGTTAGACACCTATATGCTACGAGACACCACCAAGAGGTGGTGGGAGGTGATCTCTCAGTCAGGGCGCCATCAGTGTATGTCATGGGATGAGTTTCGACGCACCTTCTATGAATACTTCTATCCGGAGACACTGAGGGCCGATCAAGCCCGGGAGTTTATGAATTTGCAGCAGGGTACTCTTTCTATCATGGGGTACTCATGCCGTTTTACTGAGCTATAGCATTTCACACTGATCCCAGCAGGTGATGAGTTGTTCCTTGCTAGGAAGTTTGAGGACGGTCTTAGGCAGGAGATTCGCTCCCAGGTGAATATCTTCCAGTTGACTTCTATATCCTCCATCATCAACCAGGTGCTGATTACTGAGTGCAATCTAAGGGATTCTGGAGCAGTGAGCCAGGGAGGTTCGGCATCCAGAGCTGTTGTTCCTCCTACGGACAGTATGAAGCGTCGCGGAGAGTCTTCTTGAGGAGATCGGGGTTCGTGGGATGCGTCTTCTGGATGTAAATTTGTATGCTACTAGTGCGGTAGGAGTGGTAATACTAGTCCTTAGTTCTAGAGAGATCAATTGGAGTGCCGATATTGCGGAAATATGGGCCATCTTCAGCGTTTTTGTCAGATCTTCTCACATTCAGCTGGTGGTAGGGGTTCCTCTATGACCCCGAGTTCTGGAGATGCTTCGCTAGTTTCCCACCAGTCTGGGAACTGGAGTTCTTCCGGCCATTTGGGCCGAGGTGGAGGTCACGTTCGTGGTGGTCAGTCACCAGGTCATCAGCGACAATAGAGTGGATCAGCTCAGAGCAGTCATCCAGGGGCGCAGGGCCATGGTGCAGGCCAGTCTTTCGCCATGGAGAAGACCTATCAAGAGCAGGATCCCAACCCTTCTATAGTTTTAGGTACGATCTTAGTATCCTCAGTTTTATCTTCAGCTCTTTTTTATACTGGTGCTTCCCATAGATTTATCTCTGTTGCAGTCTTGGAGAGCCTTGGGCTTTGTATCTCTTCGTATGTTGTTTTGTTGACTCTTGAAACACCGTTGGGAACAAGGAAATCTAGCTTACGTCAATGCACAGAGTGACCTCTTGAGGTTGCAGGGTGTCTTTTCTTATGGGACCTCTATGTAGTAGAGATGACGGGCTATGACGTCATTCTCGGTATGGACTGGTTGGTTCCCTTCCAGACAGTTGTCGATTTCTATCACCGCAGGGTGAGTTTCATATCACCAGAGGGTGGATCATTCCTTCATAGAGGCGAGTGGTATGTCCAGGTGGGTAGAGCTGGACCAGAGTATCATGGGCTAGGGGAAGTTACAGTCCAGATTTCCAGTCTTTATCTGGATGACCAGGGGACTTCACAGTTAGACTTTCACCCAGTGGTGGATCATTTCAGGGATGTATTTCCAGAGGACTTTTCAGGTTTACCTCAGGAGCGTGAGGTAGAATTCTCGATTGATCTCGTTCTAGGAGTGGTACCGGTGTCCATTCCTCCTTATAGGATGGCTACACCTGAGTTTCAAGAGCTCAAGAAGCAGCTGGAGGAGTTACAGGAAAAGGTTTCCATCCGACCCAATACTTCTCCTTGGGGTTCTCCTGTCATATTTGTGAAGAATGCATACAGTACCCTTCAGCTTTGTGTGGACTATCATAAGCTGAACTAGTTGACGATCAAGAACCGATATCCCTTGCCGATGATAGATGACCTCTTTGACCATCTTCAAGGAGCCTGGGTGTTATCAAAGATCGATTTGAGGTTCGGTTATCATCAGTTGCGCATTAGACCATCATATATACCTCTTATATCCTTCAAAAGAAGGTATGGTCTATATGAGTATATCGTCATGCCGTTCGGTCTCACGAACGCTCCTGTAGTTTTCATGGAACTAATGAAATGAGTGTTCCATCCGTACTTGGACTCCTTCTTCATTGTCTTTGTGGACGATATCTTGGTGTACTCTCACTCTCAACATGACCATGCCACACATCTTGAGATCATTATGATTACACTGAGAGAACATCAGTTGTATGCTAAATAGTCAAAGTGACACTTTTGGATGGATCATATTCACTTCTTGGGTCACGTCATCTCAGAGGCTGGAGTATCTGTGGACCCAGAGAAAGTGAGAGCTGTAGTTTCCTGGGAGCAGCTGAAGAACGTCTTTGAGTTACGAAGTTTCCTAGGGCTAGCAGGATACTACAGATGCTTCATTCAGGACTTCTCGCACCTAGCAGCACCGTTGACATATCTGAACAAGAAAGGGGTGAAGATTTTCTGGTCAGGTTCTTGTGAGTCAGCCTTCTGGAGTTGAAGGGGAGGTTGACGTCATCACCGATACTAGTCTTGACAGAGCCGGGCAAGGGCTACACTATTTACTGTGATGCTTCAGGTATCGGGCTGGGAGTTGTGCTTATGCAGGGAGATGGAGTCGTTTCATATGGGTCTCGGTAGGTGAGGCCACACGAGAGGAATTACCCTATGCATGATCTGGATTTGGCAGTTGTTGTTCATGCCTTATGCTGTTGGAGACACTACCTTTGGGGAGAGAACTTTGTGGTTTTCACCGACCACAAGAGTCTCCAGTATATCTTAACTCAGCGTGATTTAAATATGAGATAGCATAGGTGGGTTGAGTATCTTCAATGTTTTGACTTCGAGCTCACCTATATGCTGGGAAAGGGCAATGCAGTGGCAGATTAGTTGAGTAGAAGAACTCAGATTCAGGTAGTTCAGGAGGCCAGCAGTGAGTGGCAGCTTATGGCTCTGTTCTCTGAGATGCACTTGGAAGTGCATGACAGGTAGGGACAGACCGTCCTATCTTCTTTAGTTGTTACCTCTACACTCTTGATCGGGTACGGATGAGGAAGCTATCAGATTCAGAGGCCTTAGTATTGCGGGAGAGTGTGTTAGGAGGGGACCCTCTTCCTGGATGTACATTGGGCGAGGATGAGATCTTACATTTCCAGGGATGTGTATGGGTGCCAGCAGACATACGCGAGGAGCTGATGCGGGGTTTTCATTCCTCAGTTTGGGAAGTTCATACTGGCATCACTAAGATGTATCGTGATCTACACTGCCAGTACTGGTGGTCATGTATGAAGAAAGATGTTGTTGGTTTTGACATGAGATGTTCTACTTGTCAGTGGGTGAAAGCAGAGCATTAGCAACCAGCATGGATTTTTTAAGGTTTGGTGTCCTGAGAACCAATTGTTTTGTAATTTTATTGCATGAATGTTCACTTATTATATATTGTTCATTGTTCTGCATGACTATAATATAATAATGTCTTGGAATATTTGTTGCATTGATAAGGTCATGGAAGATCCCCGCTATGATGAGAACCTTGAAATGCTATAACAATATTCTTAAATAAACTTCTACGGTTGGATGACATGCTATGATAGGACACATAGTATACAGACCGTCATGTGCGAGTACTCGTAAGAAGACGAGTCTCTCTCTCATGGAGTTCGCACTTGGTAATCTCCAAGATGGGAGATTATGAGAACAGACCTGCCAGTAGCAATTCTGTATGTCTTGGTGTCATCGAACATTGCAATATAAGAGAGTTTTTAATGGTCCTTATACTAGAATATTATCATTAACTCATGTCATGACTTTCACACTTAGATTTACTGACGAAAACCATCACGCAGACAGTTGGTGGGAATTAGGGTGTGTTGGGTGCGTCACGAGTGACATGTTGTTAATGGATAATTCGAGGAAGGATTTGTACCTTCCATTTATGAAAGTTGATATCTCTTCCCTTTGATTGAAATAGAACTGTCTCATGAAATTCCATGGCCATGGTGTAAATGATGAGTTTATTTCAGGTAGTCAAAGAATGACGGATCAAGCATATAGGTTTATGACACTACCATGAAACCTGCTTGATGAGATATTGAGACAAAGGGATTAAATTACACAGTAAGCATTAGTATGTGGTGATACATTAATGCGGCGTCAACTTCTTTATCTTGGGTGCCTTGACCCGTTGCTAGACAGTAATCTTGGACTTTAGGCAAGCCCACCTAATGCCAATGAGAAAGAGTCCTAAAGGGTCACACACTAAGTGTATTCAAGTATCTCAAGTAGAATAAAGATTATTCTCATATGTGGTTTAATAATTATTCAAGGAAGCCTAAATTTTTTTAATGTTGGAGGAAGAATAAAAATAAAACAAGTAGATGCCATGTATCACTAATTACATGCCATGTAGTTTTATTTTGAAAACATGTACATTCCGTGTAGTTATTATTTTGGAAAGGAAATGAATAAATGAAAACAATATATACATGCTGTGTACATTGAATGTACACACCGTGTAGTTTTTAATGAAAAACAAGTACACGTCGTGTATTTATTAATACACGCTGTGTAGTTTTTTCAGTCAGTATTTTTAGGGTATAATATTGTTTTAAATTATATTTATTATAATCAGTGTGGGTGCATGTCAAGGAATTAATTATTCGACATGGGGGTTTTAAATAAGAGTCAATGAAATAAATAAAACGTGTAACGCGTTTATTTATTGTCATAACTCTACAACCTCAAACTTGATTATAAATATCCTCATAACCCCAACTCTTTTCCAACACACAAGAGAATCATTGTGCACAACAATTCTAGAGAGTTATTTCAAGGCCGAAAGAACCTCTTCCTCCATGAATTATATCAATACTGAAATAGATCCTCTTCCATCAGATCAAGACGATCTAAGTCAGACAACGCAAGCAAAGGTTTCTCCATGCTAGCACCCGAAGACTCCTTTGGCAACATCCCGAGATACGAGGTACACATGTGGATCACCGCTAGAGGAAGTCTACACTTGGCTTCTTCGACGCAATGAAGAATCACATAGGAACGTGATCAAGAACATCAACGAAGAAAGAACGCCCAAAAGGTATTTCTTTTCAATTTATTAAATTAATTTTAATGAACATGTAACGATCCTACTTTTTGGTTCCGGGACTTTCCTTTTCTTTGTCCATTTCTGTGATTCGATCCGTGGAGACTGAAGTTTATCATCGTATTGATCCCAGATAGATCATTGTTAATGACAAAAAGCAAAGTGGGAACATCCACCCACGTGCTTCCGTTGCGCCCGGAACCTTCAGCTTTTACAGGAGTTACCCATTCTCGAGTGAAAGTGGAATGATGTCGCGATAGGCTTTGTGATAGGGTTTCCGAGGTCGCCTCGGGGGAACGATGATGTTTGGGTTGTCACCAATAGGCTTACGAAAGTTTCTCACTTCATGCCGATCAAGGAGAACTTTAGTGTTGAGGATATAGGATGGTTGTACATCCGAGAGATTATATGTCTACAGGGAGTTCCACACTCCATTGTTTCAGACAGGGATGTGCGCTTTACTTCTCAGTTCTGGCAGGGACTTCAAAAGGCTTTGGGTACACTGGTACTTTTGAGTACAGCATACCATCCCCAGAAAGATGGCCAGTCTGAGCGCACGATCCAGGTGCTTGAGGATATGCTCTGAGCTTTCATTATAGACTTCGGTGGTTCTTGGGAGAAGCATATTCCTCTTATGGAGTTCTCCTACAACAATAGTTTTCAGACAACCATTCAGATGGAACGTTACAAGGATTTGTAAGGTAGGCCATGCCGATCACCCTTATGCTAGCTGGAGGTAGGAGAGGAAGCTCTGTTGGGACCTCATCTTGTTCAGGAGAATTCAGAGCAGATAAATTTGATTCGAAAGAGGATGGATATAGCATAGTCTCGACAGAAGTTGCATGCTGATCAGTGGAGGTGACCTCTGGAGTTCGAGGCCAGAGATCAGGTTTTCCTATATGTCACACCGAGTTTGGGACACAAGAAGATTTGGAGACAGGGTAAACATTCACCATGTTACGTCGGTCCGTTTGAGTTTTTGGAGAGAGTTTGGTCGGTTTCATATCGGTTGCAGTTACCTCAGAGGTACTGGGCCATGCACGACGTCTTCCATGTCTCTTATCGCTGAAGTTACTTTTCAGACCCATCACATGTCTTTCAGCCCGAGGTGGTTGCGCTCAAAGCGGATGCATCGTTTGAGGAGCATCCCATCCGGATTGTCGATCGTAGTACGAAGGTTCTCTGTGGGAGGTTTGTTCCTTTAGTATGGGTGATTTAGCAGCATATGTGAGTACAGGACGAGACCTGGGAGAGGGAGGTCGATGTGTGATCGAAGTAGCCGGAGCTGTTTGGGGTTTCTTCTTCTACGCCTCTCTAGGGAAATTTGGGGATGAATTTCTTTAAGGGGGGAAGTTTGTAAGAACTCCGATCTTCATTTTAGGTATGTTTTCCATTTTATGGATTTTTTTAGAAAAATGGAGTTTCTGAAAATTTGTGAAGTACATGCCGTGTACTTTCTATGTACATGTCATGTACTCTTTTCCCACTCGAAGCCGTGTGTTGGCCATGTCTGGGCCACACACACGGTGTATAGGGGTGATGTGGAGGCTGATTTAAGCGGAGTATAGAAAAACCTACTACACACCGTGTACTTTCTTTTTTTACATTAAACGAACCGGGGTCATGTCTAATCGCCATAAACGTCTTCTTCTAGGTCTGGTTCGACCGAGAGACGTCATAGAGCCGCGAAGCTTCTCCAGATTCTTGATCCTTCATCTGTTATCTGATTCGACCATCGTCAATTGTGTTGGAACCGCAGCGGTGAGTTCTTCTTTCATCTTGAGTTTCATACTTTGATTCTTCATCTTTCTCAAGTTGTCGTGGTTTGAGCGTTTTGGACGTTTTCTCAAATCTACGATGTTCAGAGGAGAATCAGTCGTCGTGGTTCAAGTATATCGATCTCCTAGGATCGAGGTAGGTGGTTTGTGCCTTACTGTTCAATGTCTTTGAGTTTTATATGCAAATTCCACCAATACCCGTGAACAAGGTATTTCATTTTTACCTTTTTTCCCTTGTTGTTTTCCTGCCTTGCATCTATTCTTGTGTAGAGGTAAATTAATCATGTTAGAGGATATTTTTTTGTGCTTGTATGTTTTCCATGCTTTGTTCTGGTTACGACCTTCGGGTTTCGTTTTCCTTTGGCTGTTACACCTATTTTCCATGCCTTGTGACTATTGGATGGAGTGAGATCCATAACATGCTTGTTGTCGTGTAGAATGTTTTCCAAGTAGATATATAGGTGTACATTGGTTATCCAAGTATCTATATAGGTGTACTTTGGCCTTATATCATTATCATACACTGACTGGCATGGGGCTATGAGAACCTGGTGCAATAGACTATAAGGGATGGACCGAGTGAGCTTCCCAGTGATTCTTTGACATTATATACTACATGAGGGTAGACCGAGTGAGCTTCCTCAATGAGTCTTATACATTATAGGCCACAGGGGATAGATCGAGTGAGCTTCCCAAAGTGCCTTCAGCTTTTTGTAGACTACAGGAGGGTAGAACGAGTGAGCTTCCTCAGAGAGTCTTACTTTGATTGAATCTACTTAAGAACCATCCCATGATAGAGGAGGAATTGACCGAGTGATATTTCTCAGATAGTATATGGTATACCTGAGGCTATAAGATGAATTGACCAAGATAGCTTCCTCGGAGAGTCTCTAGACCTTGGGGATAAGAAAGTTAGACCGTGTGATCTTCCTCAGAGAGTCCCTGACTACCCTAGACTATAAGGGGAATTGACCGAGTGAGATTTCCCAGAGAGTCTCATAAGTTCATATGACCAAGACAGAGGGGTTAGGCTGAGTGCACTGCCTAGAGGGTTGTGTTACCTCTTGGTTAGGACCAGAGGGGATGGCTGCGGGTACTTCCCAGAAGGTTCCTGTTTATGTTAGCTGATTTTATTTACTACTGATGTTTTTTTGGGTTGATTGATGTTGTGTATCATCTTGTTTACTGCCTGCTGCTTTGATGTTGTTGTTTACTTCTTTCTGTACTTTTACCTTCCATATACTCACTAACTGTTAGGAACAAATCTTAGGGTGAATGCCTACTAGGGTTTAGTCTCACACCCTGTTTGGGACATGCTTTTGGGCCCAAACAGACTATGTTGTTGCAGGTGTAGACAAGGGAAAGTGCCCTTCAACTTCTGGTATTTGATTGCTTGGAGTAGGAGAGCATGGGAACAAGCTTTGGCTTGCGATGCTGAGGAGCTGTTTACTTACTTTTGTACTTGTTTTGGTACTATTGAATTTTTTCAGCATTGTGACTTGTTTGGTTGCTTTCCTAGATATGTATCATGCATCATTTCATATATATACATATGTGATCCATTTGTTTTCTGATTTAGTCTTCTACTATTTATTATTGTTGGCTATTTACTACTTCCGATATTCCATGTTTATTATTTCCGTTGTGTACTCTGCTAATGAGGTCGTAGTTTCCCCACTATCACACCCAAGGCCCTCGCTGCTAGTTGGAAGCATCTGGCGTTTGGGGAAATGCACTTGAGGCCATGTGAACAACCGAGTACGGGGCACCTCTGGGTGCCTTCCAGAATTGGGATGTTACAACCAACCTTCAATCTCCCCAGAAGCCTCTCTAAATCCCCTCTCAAGCCTTTGGGATCATACATCCAAGTAATGGATTCCTTCTTTTCTCATTTTATCCAAGTTTATTAATATTTTTATTTCATTTTATGTTTAATTATAAATGTTGGGATATGATTTTTAACCACCCTTATACTTCCCTAATTATGATATAATAATGATATACCCCTTTCTCTCTCATTAAAGTATCCCATGTACACGTGTTACTATGCCAAAATTCCATAAGGGATTCCTGCCTTTCTCATTTTATCAAAGTTTCTTAATATTGTTATGCCATATTATTTTCAATTATAAATGTTGGAGTATACTTTTTCACCTCCCAAATACTGACCTATTTATGTTTTAATGATGAGAGTCCCCTTTATCTCTCATTAATACCTCCCATGTACACCAGTTACCATGCTGAAATTCCGTAAGGAATTTCTCTCTCCTCATTTACATTCAAGAAATTATTTTTTATTATGAATCTAGATTGTATTACATATATTGGGAAATGTATCTATATAAACCTCTTAATCTTCATTTCTTGTAAATATTATGATATACCCTTTTATATCTCATCAACAATTTTTATGAATTCTTATGTCACGCCGTTATGCTGCCGAAATTGCACCGTGATTTTCCAAGCTAAAGTCATTGTGTAGTGAATACCATTCCAATTTCTCTATCAAGGGTATTCACCTTCATGTGCATTTACTTATTGATTATGGAGTTTCATGTATTAATTCTGCATTCCTTTATTTAGGAATAAATGATGATGTTTAATGAATCCATGTTATATGATCCATGTGGAACACTTATTCATGAAATAAAATGATTAAGAAGGGTGTGTCCTGATAGCGCTATAATGCATTGGGTAAAGATTAGTATCATCATACATCAAGTAAAATGAGGGTTTACTCATGATAATTCATGTTCAATGAGGTTTTACTCATGTTTCATCTTCAATGAGCCTTAGCTCATGCTAATACAATGTTAAGTGTTGTTGCCACAATTCCATGTTTTGATAATCATGATTTATTAAGCCTTTATGATCATGTTTCTCTTATTATCCATTGATATTCCTATTGGAAAAAATGTATTGTATTCTTCATGTTATGACTTGTTTACTCCCTTACTGGGCTTTATAGATCACCATTTTCCTAGGTACGTCCTCAAGTTATCCCATGCAATTCTAAGTACAAGGGAATATTGTGGTTATGTAATGGAATTTTTCAACAAATATGTTGTGTGTTTTATGTTCTACGTTGTTATTTAATGTTCCTAAGACCCAAAGACACTATACCTCTTGATCTTCTATTTTGTATCAAGTGAATGTTTTATTTAATAAATCATGTTTAAGTGTGTAATAAAAAGCATGGTTGTTAAAGTCGGTATCAGAGGATAGGTTTAGTTATTTTTTGGGATTAGGATTAGAAAACCCTAGTGAAGACTTATGGATAATAATAAGTACAATAAAAACATCCCTAAAATTTGGTGAGTATTGAGTAAGTGGTTTATCAAGAAAATACATCCATGTCTGGATACAAGCAGGTAGAGGTGGCTCAGGCACAGATGTAACTAGAAGTGAAAAATCAAACAAGGAGTTTCGGCCTTGACCCGAGGTATCCTGGTACACAACAACAGGCCTTGATGAACTCCTGGTTATGACATTATTGGGGGATATGATTTGGTAAATTCACTAGATTATCATGAATCATTGTTAAGGGAATAAAAAAATTCCCCTAAGAATAAATGTTGGGAAGTAGATCATGGATAACATATAATGAATCCTATAGATTCATAAGTTAAGGAAATAAAAGTTATTTATAAGTCATCTATTTTTTTCCTTTGATTAACCATTATGTGTTACCCCTAAATTTACTTTTATTCCAGCCAATGGTTGGTAATAAGAAGACTCGGGCTAAGAACCGATGCGCAGATCGATGTGATGACTATTCTGATGATATTCCCAATCCAATGGGAGCGGGAATCTCAAACATTGTAGTGATAATATCTCATTTAACTCAAACATTGAATAGAAACATGGGTCAAGAGGAACGTTCAATCCCCCCTAAGAAATAAAAAGTTTCAATCGAGAGCTTCATGATACAAGGGCCTCCTTCTTTTAATGGATCATCTTATCCCCCAATTTCCGAACAATGGATAAACTAAATTCAAAAGATCTTCTTCATCATTAAATGTTCCAAACAAGAGAATGTTCTTATGGATTCTTATTGTATGGAGGGTGAATCTAATAAATGGGGGCATTGATAAAAAATATGAGGCCTGAGGAGGAGATCAAGGCATTGGAATGGAAGGATTTCTAGAAAAAAATTGACAAATATTTAAATCACACCCTCCGACTTAATATGGAAACTGACTTCCTTTCCTTCAAGAAAAAAGATGAAGATTTTGTCGAAGAGTACCAAGAAAACTTCACAAGACTTTCATGATATGCCTCAATATTTGTTGTTACCCTTGATTTCATGGTTGACCGCTTCTTTGGTGGGATAAAACCTAGCCTATATAGGGCCCTAGTGATCCTTGACTTCGAGATCTATGAGAAAATTTTCTGTTGCTCCCTCAAAGTTGAAATGGAGATCGGTTAATCTCAGAGGTATCATGGGGATAAGAAGTGCAAGGTGGACTTCAATTCTGGAATGGATAAATCCAACGGTGCTAAGAAAATCCAGCACCCCACTTTCCAAAGGTGTGGAAAGAAGCACCTTGGAAATTACATGAAGGGGGTGAGGAAATGCTTTAGGTGTGGAATAGAAGAGTGCCTAGATGTTAACTACTGACAAGAAAATTGGAGACTATGATAGAGGAGAAGAATGCCTCGTTCGACCCTCAACGTGTTTTTCATTTCTTCAACTGAAAAGAACTAGAGTACCTTGCAAATCAGTTCCCTAATCTAAGGGTTTTTAGAGGAAACCAACAACCTCCAAGGTAGCAAGGTTGAGCTTTTTCCATCACTACTACTGAAGTGAACCTTGAAAATGTAGTGGTGATAGGTATGCTATATATTAATTCAATAATATTGAATATAATTTTTTATTCTGGTTCTATGCATTCTTTTATATCCTGAAATTTTAGTAGAACAATCCCAACACCACCACAAATCATGTAAGTAAAGATGTCGGAGAGTACAAAAAATTGGGCAATCATTGCAACCAATGAATATAAATCCTCCTCTATCATAATATGTTGATTGAACTTATTGGATAACATTTTCATAATCCCTATGGTGGAATTTAATGCAATTATTGGCATGGATTGTCTTTCCTTATATAGAGCCAACATAAATTTTCGTGAGAGGAAAATCACTCTTCATCTGACGAATCGACCCCTGATTTTATACCAGCACAGGGAGGAGGATGAATCTTATTTAGCTCCATCATCTCAATCGTGGATATTACTTCCCTATGATAATGTGTATCTAGATCAGATGATTGAGTATAAGGAAGCAACTTTCCTTGAATACATTCCTATTGTGAGGGAATTCTCTGATTTGTTTCCCAGGAAATTGTCTTGTCTTCCTCCTAGAAGAGATGTTGAATTATCAATTGATATTATACCTGGGGCATTTCCAATATCCAAGACTCCATATATAATGGTTGTTGTGGAGCTTGAGGAGCTGAAGAAGCAACTAGAGGAGAATCTGGATAAAGGGTTTATATGCCCAAGTTCTTCACCATGGGGTGAACCAGTCCTCTTCATCAAGAATAAGGATGGGTCAATGTTCCTATGAATTGATTATCATGAACTCAACAAAATAACGACAAATAACAAGTATCCTCTAACCTGAATTGATGACCTGTTTGATTAGATACATGGAGAACAATACTTCTGAAAGGTGGGTTTGTGGCCAGGATATTACCAAGAAAGTTTGAACAAGTAGGATATCCCCATGACTACTTTTCTTACAAGATAAGGGCACTATGAATTCATAGTAATTCCTTTCGAACTCACTAATCCTCTAGAAATATTCATGGACATGATGAATAGAGTCTTTATAGATTACCTCAACAAATTTGTGGTAGTCTTTAAAGATGATATTCTAATATACTACAAAACCTAGGAGGATCATCATGAGAATCTAATCACTATACTAGAGACCTTGTGAAAGGAGAATCTCTATGAAAATTACAAAAAAGTGTGATTTATGGTTGAAGTAGGTCTCATTCTTGGTTCATATAATCACAAGAAATGGAATATCTTTGGATCCCTCCAAGAAAGCTGCAATTGAGGGATGTCCAAGGCCATCATCAATAACGGATATCCGTAGATTCCTGGGGTTAGCTGGATATTATTGTTGATTTGTGAGAAATTTCTCACGATTTTCCAACCCTCTTACCAAGATAAATTGGAAGGGAGTAAAGTTTTCATGGAGTGATTAATGTGAATAGAGATTCAAGGAGTTGAAAAGGGGGCTTATCACTACACCTATACTCACACTACCCACAAGTGGAGAACTTTTTGTGGTATTCAGTGATGCTTCAAATAATGGTCTGGGATGTGTGTTGATGCAAAATGACAAATTCATTACCTATGCATCAAGGTAAATGAAATTTCCTGAGAAAAACTATACAAAGCATGACCTGGAGTTGGATGTAGTGATCTTCACTTTGAAAATTTGGTGGAATTACCTCTTTGGGGAGAAGTTTGAAATATATACAGACCACAAAAGCCTCAAGTATATATTAACACTGAAAGAATTGAACATGCTCCAATGAAGATGGTTAGATCGGATCAAAGACTATGAATGCTCAATCCATTACCACCCTAAGAAAGAGAACAAGGTGGTAGCTAATCTAAGTAGAAAGGACCCAGCAATTCTATCATTGATGATAATTGAAAACAATCCAATCATATTATATTTTAAGAAGATAGACATGGGAGTCATAAAGAAAAGAACATCATCTATCCTTTCACAAATGATTACTCAACCATCTGTTTTTAAAAGGTTAAAGGATACTCAAAAAGATGATTTGGGAATTCAAAAGAAAGTAGAATCTATTAGAAAAGGTAAATCCTAGAATTTCAATATTAATGAAGAAGGAATTTTTAGATTTGGGTCAAGACTATGTGTTTCATAAAATCCAGAGTTGAAGAAATAACTTGTGGATAATGAAAATAGTTCGAATTTCTTCATTCACCCAAGAAACCCAAAGATGTATTGAGATCTCTAAGAGCATTATTGGTGGGATAACATGAATAAGAAGATCACCGAGTATACATCAAAGTGCCTGGTATGTAATTAAGTAAAGGATAAGAGGAATAAGTATAAGGGGATGATGCAACCATTACCCATACCAACATGGAAATGGGAGAACATCACCATGGACTTTTTTACCATACATCTGAAGACATCCAAAGGAAACAATGCTTACTAGGTTGGTGTGGATCATCTTACAAAGAATTCACACTTCATTTCAATTCAAGAGGATTTCTCATTGGATCAACTGGCGTGGATATACATCAGAGATGTTGTAAGGATTCATGAAGTACCACTATCAATTATATATGATCAAGATCCAAGATTCACCTTTATGTTTTGGAAGAGTCTTCAACATGCTCTAGATACTCAGCTAAACTTCAGTACGGCTTATCATCCTCAAACTGATGGCCGATTTGAGCAGACTATCCAAACACTCAAGGAAATGTTGAGAGCGTACTGAATGGACTTCAAAGGAGGATGTGGTCAATATCTTCTTCTGGTTGATTTATCTTACAATAACAGTTTCCACTCAAGTATCCAAATGGTTCCTTATGAATCCCTATATAGGAAGAGGGGCAGAACACTGGCATGTTGGGATGAAGTTGGGGAGAGATAACTCCTAGGTCCAAAAAATGGTTGAAGAAATGGTGGAGAAGGTTAAGACCATCCAGTATCACATTAAAGATACTCAGATTCGACAAAAGAGCTATGTTGATAATCATCTACATGACCTAGATTTTTATTTCAGATACATGGTATTCCCCCACATATCATCATGGAAGAGAGTTATGAGATTTGGGAAGAAGTGAAATCTTAGTTTAAGGTACATCATCCTTTTTGAGATCCTTGATCGCATTGGAGAAGTGGCTTATAGGCTAGAACACCCACTGAACCTATCTCAAGTACATGAGGTATTCCATGTATCACTCTTGAGGAATTACATACCCGACCCATCTCATGTACTAAATCCAAAGGTGGTACCATTGGAGAATGACCTCTCCTATGAAGATAAGTCGGTGAAGATATTAGATCATAGTGAAAAGGTTATATGAAATAAGAAAATTCCCTTTGTCAAGGTGTTGTGGTGAAACACAAGTTTGAAGAAGTGACATGGGAATAGAAGGAAGTGATGATGTAGAGCTTCCCAAATCTTTTTTACTTTGGGAAAAGTAAATTTTGAGGGTGAAATTTATTAAGGGGGGAAGATTGTAATGACCCAAACATTCATTAATAAAAAATACTCTTGATCTAATTAAATGTATTATTATGTAAAATGGTTATATAACATATGAACACCTTTAGTTTTAAAATACCATTAAGAATTGTGATTGTTGCAAATATAGTCGTTGAATAGTGATCACATGATTAGTATAAATATTGGGCTTTAACAAATCCAATTTACTCACACAAAGGAAGTGATAGCCTCATCTAGTAGAATTACTCCATACCAAGCTCGTCTGTCAGAGCTAAGAAAGGAGGTGGTGTCATTGGGTCTCACTCTTGACCAAGCCCAAGACGAGCTTCAACTTATTAAGCTCGAGCGGAACCTCCTATGGGATAAGTGGACGTAAATAGAGATTACCACTCGAGAGATGTTATCTGATCCACCCAAAGAGTTTTTAATCATCGTACACCTTACCCTTATGTCCTATGCAGGTGTTATAAGGGTTTATGTAACAATACCCTAGCACTATTATTATGTACATTATTTTTGTATAGGGAATATACATTCATTTTATTATTGTTACTTTTTAAATAGTTTTTAAAGCACAAATAGTATTTTTAGTTAATATTCAATTAAGAAATATATTTTGATGAATTAATGGATTTCGGAATTAAATAATATTTTAATTAAATATTATTACTAAACTACTTTTTAGTAAATATAAATGATCTTATAGTTTTTATGAATATAATTGAAATTTTTTATTAATGTTTGAAAGCTATTTTTGTCAAAACACATGAATTTTTTATAAATGTTTTTTTTATTTAAAAATTAAAAAATCAGATATTTATAAAATTATTTTGATAAAATTAAAATTAATTTTGAAATTAGGATTTCTAAATTATCGAATGGCTAATTTTCCATAATTTTCTGAAATAGTCGAATTTTTGGGTAAAAATTAAATACCATTTAATAATATAAGGTATTTTATGGAATAATAATGACCCAATAGTGATGTAATAAAATAATATAAATGGGTTGTTTATCTAATATATGTTTTACCATAAAATTAATGGGATTTTTTGTTTTTTTTTATTTTACAAAGCTTTGTTGGACCCTCCAAAACTTATTCAATATTTTAACCTTTTAAAATGTTTTCCTTGAGAGTGTGACTCACCACCACATAAGAAAGCCAATTATTTTAAAAACTTCTCCCCTTTTCCTTATAAAATAATTCTTTTCACTTAACTTTGGAAAAAAAATGGCATGTTTTTTGGTTTTGATTAGTTTAATGTGTGGTGTCCAAAACATAAATAATAAATAATTGCCTCCCTTTTCCTATATAAACCCACACAAACTCCCACTTCCTCTTCAATAAAATACTTTGGAGATCAACGAACATATTCCCTACTCACTCTAGAATACTCCCAAGTTTCCCCAATCTCCCAATAATCATCTCTAAATCCCCTCACAAGCCTTTGGTATCACACTTCCAAGTAAGGGATTCCTTCCTTTTTCATTTTATCCAACTTTCATAATTTTGTTATGTCCTTTTATTTTCAATTATAAATATTGGGGTATGATTTTTTACAACCCTTATACTTCCCTCCTTATGATATAATTATTATATACCCCTTTCTCTCTCATTAATTTCTCTTATGTACACTCGTTACCATTTCGAAATTCCGTAAGGGATTCCATCCTTTCTCATTTTATCCAAGTTTCTTAATATTTTTATGACCTTTTATTTTCAAATATAAATGTTTTGTGTATGATTTAATACCTCCCCAATACATCCCTATTTATTTTTGAATGATTATATACCCCTTTATCACTCATTAATTCCTCCCATGTACACCTATTACCATGCCAAAATTCCGTAAGGAATTTCTCTCTCCTCATTTGCATTCAATAAATTATTTTGTATTATGAATCTAAATTGCATTAAATATGTTGTTACATGTATCTATATGACCCCCAACTTTACATTTCATGCACATATAATTACATACCCATTTCTCTCTCATCAACCATTTTTATGAATTCTTATGTCACGTCGTTATGCTGCTGAAATTGCACCGCGATTTTACAAGCTAAAGCCATTGTGCAGTGAATACCATGCCCATTTATCTATCAAGGGTATTCACTTTTATTAATATTTACTTATTGATTATTTAGTTTTATGTATTAATTCAACATTCCTTTATCGTGGAATAAATGATTATATTTAATGAATTCATGTTATATGATTCGTGTGGCACACTTATGCATGAAATGAAATGATTAAGAAGGGTTAACCCTGATAGTGCTCCAATGCATTAGGTAAAGGTTAGTATCATGATAGGTAAATTTCAATGTGGTTTTCCTCATTCTAATTCAAGTGCAATTAGGTGTTTCTCATGCTCCATGTGAATGAGCCTTGGCTCATGATAATACCATTTTAAGTGTTGTTGCTACAATTTCATGTTATGATAATCATGCTTTATTAATCCTTTGTGTTCATGTTTCTCTTATCCTCCATTTATATTCCTATTTCCTCAAACTTATTTTATTTTACATGTCATTCCTTTTTTACTCCCTTATTGGACTCTATATCTCACCCTTTTCACATGTAAGTCCCCAGGTTATCCCATACAATGCTAAGTATGGTGGAATGTTGTGGTTATGTAAAGGAAGTTATCAATAAATATGTTGTGTGTTTTATTTTCTATGTTTTTATGTAATGTTACTCAGCCCCAAATACACTAGAAATCTCGAAATTATATGTTGTATCAAGTGAAGATTTTGTGTAATAAATCATGTTTAAGTGTGTAATAAGAATCAGGGTTGTTATACCACTCAAGTTTCAAGACTTGCCTAAATTCTGATCAAATATCTCCCTAAGATCCTCCCCCACGTCCAAGGCCTTCTTGTCTCACCAAAAGTCCAAAAAAATGCCTTAAAGAGATTATAAAGGATGAGTACTCAAGATGTGAACCTCTCTTCCCTTTTCATGCAAATTATTTTACATGTTCCATTATTTTGTTTCTCTCTCTACTCACATCCCCACATCCAAAAGCAATGATAATTATAGTACCTTACATGTAATTTAATTTTATTATGATAATGTAATATTTCATACTCATATCTCATTTCCCCCACCTCTTACACTAAAAATTAAAATATCATCCGAGATGTGTTAATTTATCACATTCAAGGATGATGGGTTTTTAATTTGTATTACTATATTCAATACTGATCATGAAACCATTTTAATGGTTGAACCAGATCATAATATATGTATTTTACCTTATTAAATGTTCTTTAATCCTTACAAACTCATAATAAAAAATAATAGTACAAAACAAGTTCATTATGCACAAAACAGCCAAGTTAATCCAAGCGTTTATCGATAACTTTTAACTAATGGGTAATCCTCAAGGTATATAACCCAAAATCATTATAAGATCATTTATAATGTCACTAATAATATATATTAAAAACTATTTATTTTTAACCACATTTCAAATGAACTTCCATTCAAGAATACAAGTAAATCGATCATGCAAAACAAGGAAGAAAATGCTTCCAAAACAATAAAATTGAACCACTAAAAGCCATCAAAAAGGGAATGAATTAACCTAATAAGGTTATAATAAATAAATTACATGTTGATGAGATTCTGGAATATTAATTAATTAATATAAATTTTATTATTCAGGTCATAAATATCAATCGATAACACCTTTGGGCATAAGGTAAGGGGTTCCTTATCTCACTTTTAATTCCATGAGAATTCCATTGTTCCCCACTTATTTATTTCATGTGGTGTATTTTGTACTAAAATTTTATATATATTATCATGATTATCTTTATATTTATGGTATACTATTATTAATTTGGTGGTTCTTAATTTTTGGTTATATGAATCAATTGATTACAATGTGGTAATGGACTTTGTCTCGATTTCCATTTCATTGAGACTTACATGGTAATGTTCACCTAATATTTATTATGTGGTGTATACATTGCCCATTTGAGATCATTTTTCATTCAAAATTATAGATATATTATATATACATATTCTTGATTCATGTATATGATTTTTTTCTTATGTTGTATACCATTTTACATACGGTATTTATTTGGAATGTTGTTTTAAATTTGGAAATATTGATAAATTTGTGTCCTAGACTCTATATAGATATTGAGAAAGAATATTTTACTTGTATTAAATATATTTATAAAGAATTATTTTGAAATTTAGTGATGGGTGAGACCCTCTACATCCCCTCGATGCATTGACAGGTCTCATGATACAAATCAGTTTGCGCAAAACCCTTAAAGTTTTTTTCCAAAAATGAGATGTGTTTTTACCCATAATCATAAAACCTTTCAATAGTATAGTGGTATCATGTTCCAGATACATTAAATCCAATTAATAAGAATTCTCTTTATTAATTTTTAGTTATTTCCATCCATGAGGTTTTACCTATGAAAAATCTATGGATTCAGTATTATTATCAGTTTACATATGGTGTGTGTTTTTCATTTATTCACAATGCCATATTGCCTATGCCAATTTGATTATGATTAAATTATTTTTGATTCATTCTTATGCTATTTGTAACCCTTAATAATCATTTGAGATCAACCCTTTCATTTTTTACCTTAAACAGGTTATGAATAGGAGACCATTTATTGAGTTCTCATGGATGTAGTTTATTAGTTTTTTTGTTATGTATTGTATTTTTTTACCTTCCCAATGTAATGTGAGTTTCATGTATGTATGTAGTCTCTTCAAGACTAATGAACTAAAAGTTCCTTCAATATTTCATTCCTTTTAATCATTACAATGTAATAATTATTGCACCAGCTCTGGGCTTCTGGGGTCAGGGTGTTAGAATATGCATGTTCGGCTATATGAAAATTGTTTTCACAAAATGTTGAACAATTAAAGTGAAAAAATACCTACTCACAAATTCATTCCTATTATTTATTTCTATCTTTCAATTTATTAGTTTTCCTTGTGTTTTAAGGACCCAAACCCATTTTCCTAGAGTTGATTCCTTATTTTATTACATTAGAATGATTACAAGAAAGATACATCCCAAAGGAACAAATAGTTTAGTAGTTTTTGAAAACTAGATAAGTACATAAGTTCAATATTACAAATTGAATTAAATACAATATATAAGTTTTATTGGGAATATCCACAAATTTTAGTTTTTCCCTACAGGTCACTCATAATAAACTCCTTCATGTCCTGAGAAAATGAAACATAAGAAGGGGTGAGGTCAAATTCTTAGTAAGGGTAAGAAATATAGCGGAATATATCATAAACATAAACATTAGGCATGGTTAATAACTGAAAACACATGCCTTGAAAAATAAACTTGAACACATTATGATAAGAATAAGAGATGAATAAATAATGCCATAATAAAACATAATCATGGGTATTCTACTAGTCGAATAACCACATGAGATATCAATACAATTTTCATAATGAGAGAATTCATAATGTGGGTGATCATAACCATGCCATCAAGGCCTCGTTCCAAGACCATAAATAATGACATTTTCAAGGCCTCGTGTCATAACCAAGTTTGTCTCATGAGACCTACCGATGGACTGAGGGGCTATAGTGGGCCCCACACGACACTTAATAAGTCTAATTCATTCTTCATATGAATAGTGATAAACATAAACAACATATACATTCATATTGAAACTTATATATGAAATGTAAATAACTTTCACCGAACATTAAGCATAAACACTAACCATTTAGAGTAAATTGGTGAATGGTTTTAAGATAGAAAATCTATAGTCAAAATAATAATAAATCATTCAATTAAATATGCTAGATGATATAATAAAATATTAATCCCAATAATACAAAATATTCAATATGAGTGTAGAAATAGGTGAAGATACTCTTATAAAATCATCATGTAATTCTTGAGATAAAAACTCTTTTACTTTGAAAAGAAGAGTTCTTTTGGAAAAAATATTTATATAAAAACAGAAGTGAAGTAAGATAGTATTTTCTTAATAAAATTAGTTATTTCCAAAATATAATGGTTTTCAAAAACAAATGATAGAGTTCCATTGAAAATAGTTAAGAATTTAGTAAATTTCCTTGAATCGAGCTTGTATTTTGGGAAAAAATTTTGAAAGATCACTTTAGAATTTATAACTCCCCTTAAATGAAAGCAGGATTATGGTAGGTACATATATATTTAACATTATCACAGAATATATTAGGATTAAATATTAATAAATAACAATATAATTGAGGTAAGTATAAAATAAGAGTAACCTGAAAGAAAATGGACGTTCGGGTAGAAAACCCTTACCATCAGTCTGAAGGTGTTCCTCACTAGATCATAATGACTTAAATAATAAAATTTAGGTTCATAAATTAATGATTACATAACCTCATATAAATTTAATTTATTTATTATAACCTTATTAGGTTCATTCATGACATTTTTATGTCTTAAGAGATTCAATTTCACTATTTGGGAGTGTTTTCTTCCTTGGTTTTCATGATCAATTTACTTATCTTTATGTATGGATAAACATGTAGAATGAGAATGGTTTCCCAGAATATAAGTTTTATGCTTTTATTTAACAACCATAATATTACATTTTCATAAAATATATTTGGTTATTGGGAGTGAAGATGAACCATTATATAAAACTTTAATGACAATTTTTTGGGTTAATTGGCAGTGCTTGATCTCAACGAACACATTTTGATTTATAAATTAATATCATGTGTAAAAAATGATTCTTGAACCTTAAATAAGTTATAATACATATATTATAGTCTGGTTCAACCATAATAATTGTTTCATGACCTAAATTGAAGCCAATAAAATAAATTGAAAACCCATTGTCCTTGAATGTGATAAATTAACACATCTTGGTTGGTGTTTTCATTTCTTGTATAAAAGAAGGGGAATGGAGAGATGATGAAGAATTATTCCTTTATCATAACAAAATTACAGTACATGTATGGTACTGTATTCATCAAAACATTTGGATGAGTTGAGGTGAGGATAGAAAATAAAACAAAGGAACTTGAAAAGAAATTAAAAGAATTGAAAAAGGAATTTACCTCTTGAATTAATCTTTCTTGAGAGCCTCTATAAGGGATAGGTTTTGGTTTTTTATAAGACCAACGGCTCCAGGACATGGGGGAAAATATTGGGAGGATATTTGAGTACAATTTAGACAAGGAACAAGGCTTGAGTGGAGTGAAGAGAAGTTGGAGTGAGGGGGTCTTTATAGTGGAGGAGAGGAGGGTTTTCCCATTATTTTAATCATTATTTTATTATTTTTATAAAGACAAAAAATAGTGTTAATTATTATGACCAAAAATAGTAATAAGTGCATGTGAGTTTGAACCAATGTTCATTTACCTCAACCATGACTCAAGCATGATGCATAAATTCACTTATTTAGCATATTTTGTAAATTATCAAATTTCACTATTTACAAAAAAACATTAATTTTAGAAAAATCCCAAAAATTCACTCTAACCATTTTTCAACATGTATAAATAAAAATAGAACTCAATTTTTTGAAAATAATTCTCTATGTATTTTTAATTTAATTTTCATATAAAATCATAATTTATTCGAAAAAAAACATTAAAACTGTAACTCGTTTTATATCACCTTGAAAATTTAATCAAGGTCCCATAAAATTATATTTTAACCATAATAAAATAAAATAAAAATTTATGATTACATTTTATGAAAATTAATTTTCATTTTAAATTAGTAAATTAATCATAAAATTATAATTAAAATATTTATGACATACAAAAATACCAATACTTATACTATGATCATTTTTTCACTTATAATATGTCTAAATTATATTTATACATTCATGGGTGAAGTTTCTATTTTTTTGGATGATATAATATTAATTACTATTCATAAAGTAATGTTGTTATTCATAAGGGTATGTTACTATTCATCAAAAACTAAGTTGATTCTATTATACTCTAAATATCATACTGTACGCAACTGTGTATGTCAGTTTTTTGAAATTCCAATCATAGAGGTGGTAAAACTAGGTTTACTACTCTATGTTATAAAAAAGTGGTGTTTTTTAGAGACTCATTGTTTCATTCATTCAATATTAAATTTATTTTAAATGTTTTGGGGTGTTAGATTTTCCTCTCATTAAAAATATTTTGTCATCGAAATTCACAGAATGTTACCTCATAAAAATATGTGGGTATCTCTTCATCATAAGCTCAATAGACTCCCATTTTTCCTCTTCGATTTTATGATTTTCCAAAGTATCTATTATAGTCGATTCATTTGATTCCTCAACACCTATTCTTTAGTGTCTAGAATTTGGATACGCTCTTCTTAGTAAGATAGGTCATGTTCCAATTCTATACCTTCAGAAGTGAGGACATGCATTGGGTTTGGCACATACTTTGTATGTAATGAGACATGGAACACATTGTATAATTCAGACAGGCCAGGTGGCATAGCCAAATGATATGAAATATATCCAATTCTCTCTATAATTTATAAAGGTTATATGTACCAATGTCTTAGTTTCCCTTTCTTCCCAAATCTTATAACACCCTTCCATGGAGATACTTTTAAGAAAACATGATCTCCTACACGAAATTTCAAATCCTTCCTTTGATTATCAGCATGGCTTGTTTGTCTACTTTGAGATTCTTTGATATGGCCTTGAATAGTCTTTACAATTGTTTCTGTTTCCTCCATAAGATCTGGGCCCATAAGCTTCCTTTCTCTAACTTGATCCCAACAAGTTGGTGTACAACATTTCTTTCCACACAATGCTTCATATGGTGCCATTTGAATACTCGAATGGAAACCATTATTGTAGGAAAACTCCACTAAAGGTAAATATTGATCCCACATACCTTGAAAGTCAAGTAAACATGATATAAACATTTCCTCTAAGGTTTGTATTGTCTTTTCTAATTTCCCATCAGTTCGAGGATGATAAGAAGTACTCAAACGAAGCTCAGTATCCAAGTAATTCTAAAGAATTTTCTATAATTTCATTGTAAATCAAGTATCATGATCAGACACTATTGAAATAGGTGATCTATTAAGTCTTATAACTTCATTTATATATATTTATGCAAGCCTCACCAGTGTAAAATCCTCCCTTATATCGAGGAAATGTGCATATTTTGTATATCGATCAACAATTACCGATATTTCATCATTACTTCTTAGAGTTTTGGGTAATCTGATGACAAAATCCATGGTTATGTCATTAAATTTCCATGTAGGAATAGTTAGAGGTTTCATCAATCCTCTAGGATGTTTTCATTCAAACTTCACTTGTTAACAGACTAAACATATTGATACATTATCCGCAATTTCTTGCTGCATGTTGTCCCACTAGAAATATTCCTTCAAATCTCTATAAATTTTAGTGCTACCAGGGTGTATAGATAAATTTGAGCTATGATCATCATCCAGTAACTCCCTTTTCATCTCGGTATAGAGGGAACACATATCCTCCTACCAAATTTTAGAATTCCATCTTCACATATGAAGTCAACCAAATTCCTATCTTTCACAGCATTAATTTTCTTTTGAAGGTTATCATCATCAATCTAATGTAGGATCGAAATATAATATGAGATGCTCAATATACAAGAGGGGGGGTGAATTGTATACTTTAAAAATTCCTTTGGAACCTTTAAAGTTAGTTATGAATAACTAAAGTTTCCTTAATAAAAGGAAAGGGCTAAGTTTAACAAAGATTAAACTAAGAAAATTCACAACACCTCTAACACCGAACTAAACTTGGAAAGATATTCTGAAAGTAGGTTCCGGAAATATGGTTCCGGAAAATGAAACTTAACAAGAGTTTACAATATGAGATTCTACCTTAAAGCATATAGAATCTAAATTAATCAGAGTACAATCAAGGAAGTATAAGAAAGTTATACTTTCCTTATAATACAAAATGCAGCGGAATAAGAACAAGTAGTAAAACTACTAGTAACAAGATAAAGGTCTTTTAACCCAAAGAGAAGGGTATCCAACAACCTTGGATAAAGGTCCCTTGTTTTATACTTTCAAGCAAGTCTGTCTTACCCACACCAGGGTAAGCCCTCGATACGAAGATCGGTGTCTCTGTCTTGCTATCCCCGCAAGCCCTCAACTTCAAGGTAGTTGGCGACCTCTGTCTCCTCAGCAATAATGCCCTCGAACTTTAAGGTAGTCGGCACCTCTGTCTTCCTATCCCCGGAAGCCCTCGAATGTAATCACCAACATTCGGAGTCGCACGAAGCTTTGAGAGTTAATAAGAGACTCTCTCTCTAGAATTCACTTCAACAGCATGTATGCACAAAACCAAGCTGTTCATCTGTCATCAGTATTCATCAGCACTGAGCTCTTTCAAATGAGCTCCTATTTATAGGTAAGGTCGGCTCCTACTCCAATGGTCATATTTTCCTTAAAGATCGGAGGGACATGTACACGTGTCACTCGGACAACGGTTAATAAGAAACAGAATGGACGGCATCGTTTTATAACAAAACAAGTGTAATAGAATGTACGACATCGTTT
The DNA here is from genome assembly GCA_963277665.1 of Viscum album. Taxonomy (NCBI): domain Eukaryota; kingdom Viridiplantae; phylum Streptophyta; class Magnoliopsida; order Santalales; family Viscaceae; genus Viscum; species Viscum album. Next base: position 1,492,575,427 of record OY728151.1, on the reverse strand, counting down.
TAACTCTAACTAAAAAGATCGGAATTAATACTTCATAGTGTAAGGAACAATAGTAAAGAGTAGACAAAATAATAGAATATAAGTAATATAAAAAGTTCGGAGTCTAACAAAGATATGTTCCGGAGTCTGAAATAATTCAGATTGTATAAAACAAAGATAATCAGATTCTGTTACATAGGAGAATTCGGAATGAGAATTCGTAATGGGAATTCGGAATGAGATTTCTTCATTAGATTTCGTAATGGGAATTCTTCATTAGAATTCGTAATGAGAATTCGTAATGAGATTTTTTCATTAGATTTCGTAATGGGAATTCTTTATTGGAATTCATAATGAGAATTCTTCTTCAGAATTCGTATCCTGAATCTGGAATAGAACTTAGTCAGAGTTCATATCCGGAATTCGGAATGAAACTTTCTTATAGTTCTTATCCAGAATCTGAATCCTAAAACAGAATACCTTTTATCAAAGTTTTATCAATTCCGAGAAAATGAATCTGAATCTCATACTTAAGAAAAATATGGATGAAAATATGATAAGGATAATTTTTCTTATAAAAGAGTTTTTCCTTAAGAAAGCAATTTTCCTTATAAAAGCAATTTTCCTTAAGAAACCAATTTTCCTTATAAAAGCAATTTTCCTTAAGAAACCAATTTTCTTTATAAAATCAATTTTCCTTAAGAAAGCAATTTTCCTTAAAGATAAGGTGTTTGTGATTTTCAAAACAAGAAGGAATGGAAAAGTCATAAGGAAAATCTTATTGACTCAACAATCTCCCCCTTTTTGGAAAGCACAAACATCCTTACGAAAAAGCTATTCTAAGAAGAAAGAAACACATTAAGGCTTATCTCCCTTTGCATTAAGGATATTGACGAATACGACTAACTCCCCCTTAGGCTTTGAAACTCTAAGGATCGTATTCAGATTTCCGGAGTGATAGATAAGAAAGTCTTCTTTAATGAAAAATCTCCCCCTTAACAAACTCTTATTAGAGTTCTTTTTCCTTGGGTATTTTTTCTTTCTCCCCCTTTGATAAACTCTTATTAGAGTTCTTCTTTTTCTTAAGGATCTTTTCCTTCTCCCCCTTTGTGATTTTCAAAAAGAATTGGAAGGAATGGAAAAAATTAACAAAGTACCTGAGATATTAGTAATGACAAAAAAAAGAAACAAGAGACACAATTTTCATTAAGATTTGTAATCTCAGCAACAAAAAAAAAATTACAACAAAAAGATCGGATTGGGTTATTTGGGATCTTTTTCCTTAGACATGAGGCCCTTTATAATAGTCTTGATCTTCTTGAGGTCTTTATGATCTTCTTCATCTTGCTTCTCTAAGACCACTATTCTTGCGGATTGAGCTTCAATCTTTTCTTCCTGAGCCTTCAGCTTTTCTTCCTGAGTTTTGATTTTCTCTTCCTGAGCCTTCATCCTCTCTTCAAAATCGATCCGATGATCCCTTTCAAATTTCCAATTTTGAGAAATGGAATTGAGCTTCCCATTAAGATCTCTCACTTCCTGAATCTGAAAGTTCTTTTCCTCTGTCAACTTCTCTTCAAAGGATGCAGTCAGCTCATTAATCTTCTTGTCCTCAGTCTCAAAGGCATCCTTAACATTATCTTGAAACTCATCAAAAAGCCTCATCTCTTCCACAGTCTTCTTAGACCAGCTTGTCATCCTCTTGAAAGATCTTTTATGAGCTTTGTAACCAATAAAGAAGTTTTTGAACTGGGATTCAATCTCAACACACTTATCCATAACCATGGATACGGAGTCTGTTTTCTGATTCAACACATGTTGGAGCATCTGGCATCGTGAATCAATACTTGAGAAGGTCGGAATGGTTCCCACCAACTTCTTCAAAGACTGAACAACAAAGTCATGCCCCAACGAAGATGACTCCGAATCTGAAATCTTGCTCGGAGAGTTTTCTTCCTCAATAAGCTCCAACTTTCTCTTAGAAGAACTACCAGCTGCCTTTCTCATCCTCTTTTCTGAACTCGGAGTATCAGCAAGAATTTGTTTCCCCTTATCTTGTTTCGGAATTGAAACCTGTTCCGGAGTTTTCTTCTCACTATCAGAAACTTGAACAATAAAATCTTCCTCATCAGCAACTTCGTGAATAGCATCCTCTACGTTTTTCATCTGAGAAATATCATGTAAAAGTTGTTCTTCTTCTCCATGATAGGCAACTTCTTCTTCTCCTTTCTCTTCTTCCATTGCAGGAGTAACTAGCTTCGAAGATTCAGCTTCTGAAGTCCGGAGTGATAAGTGTTCCGAAGGAGTTCCCTTGTACTCATCTACTTGTTTTAGCACATCTCATGTTTCACCACTTCCTTCAGCAGCCTCTTCAACTTGTTCCACTTGCTCTACTTCCTCAGTATTAGTAGCAACATCTTGTTCCAGAGCAACTAGATTTCTTCCTGGAGTCTCAGGTAGAGATTCCAAGGAGAAAGATCTTGGAACTGGAATAGTTGTTGAAACCATTTCATTGAACTTTAACAACGCTTGAACAGCCTCGGCTTCTGACATCTTCTTCATAAGCTTCTTTTCCTTAGCTTGTTTCTCGAGCTCATCAGCAGTTTTCTCCTTCAAAGCTTTAGATTCCGCATGGTCCAATCCTAACTGCGGATCCCCTTATTTCCTTTTCTCTTTATCAGCTCTCCACTTTGTAACAACCTCGTCAGGATAGGATTTCTTTTTTTGACTTTGGTGGTGTGGAGTGGACTTCCTTAGACTTAGGATTTTCTGCTTGTTCTTCCACTTCTTTCAGCTTTCTCTTCCTTACTGGCTTAGATGATTCCGGATCAGCAACTTTCGGAGCCACTTCTTCTTGAGGAGGTAGATCAATAAACTTTCCAGAATTCTTGTCAAAAGCTACATTCATTCTTTTAAGAGTGCCATCACTGAGCAGCATGATATTGAAAACTCTCGGCTTAGATTTGAAAGCTTCCTTGAAAGACTCAAAGCACCGAACAATCAACTTGGAGAGGATTGCTGGATACATAATAATCTGAGCTCTCAGATTCCCCTTCTTCAAATTTTCAATATTAAGAAGAATATGCTTCATCAAGTTAAATTTCCTTAGATTTATCAGGAAATCTAAGATATAGATCTCACTCTTCTTCAAGCTATCTTTATCACCTTTCCTCGGTACGATAAGTCCTTGCACCCATAACTCCAGAATCAAGAAGTTTGTAGATAGACTTGTAATCTTCGGAGCCTTGTCATCAGCCAATCCGAGAGTTTCTAAGGCCTTTTCCTTGTTGAAACTACCCATAGAGTCTGGCAACACGTGCGAAATAAACTCGTCTTCTCCTTCATAAGATAATCCTACCAAGCTTGCAGCCTTGGTGTAAGAAAGTTTGTATGTTTTGCCATAAGATTTAAAAGAAAACTTCTCCCTATCATCTTCCTTAAATAAGGAAACTGAATCATAAAACTCGACAAGTAAATCTGAGTATACTTCATCTTGATTCCCGGTTTTTGATACCGCAACATCTTCCCAGCCATTCAACTTAATGTTCTTTGAGATGATAGAATCGTAGTTGTTGAAGAAAACCGGATGAACTAACCTTTCTCTGTAAACTAACCACTGAGAAATAGGCTTGGTTGAAGACATGTCTTGAGATGATAACTCTGCAGACATTCGGATTAGAAGTTCTCTGGGAAGTTCGGAACGGAGAAGACTGAAGTTCGGAACGGCCTCAAATCAGAGAGACAGACATTCGGGACGCGAGAGCTTTGAAATCGATGTGGGACGAGAAATTAGTTCCTCTTTATATAGGCGACGAGATGTCGGTTCACATTCCACTGTTGATCTAACGGTTGGAAAGAGCTGCGATCAGATCTGACGGTTGATAACTTGAATCCGATCTTTTTGAGGTTTTTATTAATGTAAAGATTTGTGAAAACCGAAATCCGAAAACATAATACAAGAAACTACCAGCAAGTAAAATATGATTACGAAAACTTGAGTAAGAAAATCATACCTTTCGGATTGGCTTAGGGGATTATTCGTAATGGCAGAAAAAAAATTTTAAAAAAAACTTAGTACGAAAAACTCAATACGAAAAACACATTAAGAAACATTCATTACGGAACACTCAGTACGAAAAACAAACTTAAAAAATCAATATGAAAAACTAATTATGGAAGATTTAGTGTGAAAGTTCCCTTATGAAAATACCAGTATGAAAATTTTCCATTCCGGAAATTTTCAATACGAATACTTCCATTCCAGAAGTATTCTGTGCGAAAATATCCATTCTGGAAAATTGTAGTTCCGGAAGTTCCATTCCGGAAATCTTCGTTCCGAAAAGTTTGAAAACAAATTTTGAAAATCTTTGTTAACCAAACAGTCAAATGTACTCCCCCTATGAAAAGGAGTTCATTACTATAAGGAGATTTTTTCAACAGAAAGTTAATTAAGGAAGATTACCTTACGGTTATCATTCCTAACTTCTGTTTAATATATTCAAATCTATCATAAGGCAAAGATTTTGTGAATATATCAGCAAGTTGATCTTGCGTTCTGATAAACTGAAGAATAATATCTCCTTTTAGTGTGTGATCCCTAAGAAAGTGATGCCTAATATCTATGTGTTTTGCACGGGAGTGATGTGCAGGGTTCTTACTGAGGGCAATGGAACTTGTGTTATCACACAAAATTTGAGTTTTGGTAAAATTCAAGCCATAGTCTGTGAGTGTGTGTTGCATCCACAACACTTGTGCACAACAACTTCCAGCTGCTACATATTCAGCTTCAGTAGTGGAGAGTGCAACTGAATGTTGCTTCTTGCAGGACCAAGAAACTAATGAATCTCCTAAGAAATGACAAGTTCCGGATGTACTTTTTCTATCCATTCTACATCCACCAAAGTCAGCATCAGAAAATCTTTTTAGAACAAAATCATTTCCAGAAGTATAAAATAATCCTAGATCCATGGTTCCCTTAAGGTAGCGAAAAATTCTTTTTACTGCCTTTAAGTGAGATTCCTTAGGATTGGATTGATATCTTGCATATAAGCATACTGAAAACATTAAGTCTGGTCGACTAGCTGTTAAGTAAAGTAGACTTCCTATCATACCTCTAAAAGATGTTTGATCTACCGGTTTCCCAGCTTCATCAAGATCTAAAGAGTTTGAGGTACCAATGGGAGTACATATACTCTTAGTGTTGTCATAACCATAATTTTTAAGAAGATCTTTAATATAATTATGTTGAGATATGTAGGTTCCTTCTGGTTTTTTAGAGATTTGAAAACCAAGGAAAAATGTTAACTCACCCATCATACTCATTTCAAACTCTGATTTCATTAGACTAGCGAAAGAGTCAGTCAAAGATTGCTGAGTTGAACCAAATATAATGTCATCAACATAAATTTGAACAATCAAAACATTTTTCTTATCTTTATTTATAAAAAGGGTTGGATCTGCATTTCCCTTAACATAGTTATTTTGAAGAAAAAATCCAGTAAGTCTATCATACCATGCTCGTGGGGCTTGTTTAAGGCCATACAAAGCTTTGGTAAGTCTAAAAACATGATCTGGATGTTTTGTATCTTCAAATCCAGGAGGTTGTTCAACAAAAACTTCCTCTTGAACATAACCATTAAGAAAAGCACATTTTACATCCATTTGGAAAAGTTTGAAATTAAAGATTGCTGCAAAGGCAAGTAGAATACGAATAGATTCAAGTCTAGCTACTGGAGCATAGGTTTCTTCATAGTCTATTCCTTCTTTCTGATTATACCCTTTAGCATCGAGTCTAGATTTATTTCTAACAATGAATCCATTTTCATCACATTTATTTCTGAAAACCCATTTTACTCCAATAACAGAAGTTTCCTTAGGTCTTTCAACCAAGGTCCAGACTTTATTCCTTTTGAATTCATTTAGTTCATCTTGCATTGCTTTGATCCAATCATCGTCACCTAAAGCTTCATCAGTGCTTTTAGGCTCTAATTGCGAAAGAAATGCTAGATGTTCTACTTCATTTCTTAAGGAACTTCTAGTCCTTACAGGTTGATTTACATCACCAATGATACTATCACTGGGATGATTCTTCAGAAACACCTGATTTGGGTTTTGTAACACCTGTTCATCAACATAGGGTAGAAAGTGTTCTGGGGTAAATGTTTCAGAAGTATCTTCTAGAACAATTTCTTTATCAGAAGGTTCTTCTATCAAAGGTTGATAATCAGTTTTTGAAAACACATCCGAAGATGTAAGTTGAGATGGTTTAAAAACAAAGGATCTGACTCATCAAATTTTACATGTACTGTTTCCTCAACAGTACAAGAATTTTTATTAAAAACTCTATAAGCCTTAGAGGTTGTGGAATATCCTAAGAAAATTCCTTCATCAGACTTTGGTGCGAATTTATTTAAGTTATCTTTAGTATTCAAAATGAATACTTTGCAACCAAAAACCTTGAAGTAGGAAAGTCTTGGTTTTCTACCATTCCATAACTCATAAGGAGTTTTATTAAGAAAAGGTCTAATCAAAACTCAATTTATAGTATAACAAGCAGTACTTACGGCTTCAGACCAGAAATGTCTAGCAATAGAATATTCACTCAACATGGTTCTAGTTATCTCTTGAAGAATTTTATTTCTTCTTTCAACAAAACCATTCTGTTGAGGAGTTCTAGGTGCTGAAAAATTGTGAGTAATACCTTTCTTACTACAAAAAGTTTCAAAATCAGAATTTTGAAATTCTCCTCCATGATCACTATGAATAGTTTTCAATGGAAGGTTTTTCTCATTTTTAACTTGAGATCTAAAACTTTTGAAATAAGAAAAAGCTTCAGATTTCTTTGCTAGAAAATAGAACCAAGTAAATCTAGTGTAATCATCAACTAGAACAAACACAAAATATTTGCCTCCAATACTTCCAGTTTGTGTTGGACCAAAAAGATCCATGTGCACTAACTGTAATGCATCGGTTGTTGAGACTTCACCGATTGACATAAAACTAGATTTATGTTGCTTTCCATATTGACAAGGATCACAAACTTTAGAAGAATCAAATCTAAGCTCTGGTAGATCCTTAACTAGTTTCTTCTTAGAGAGTTTACATAGGTTCCTAAGGTTACAGTGTCCTAGTCTTCTATGCCATAACCAAGAATGATCTTCCATTTCACTTATGAAAGGTAAATCTTGGCTCCTGAGGTCTTCTAGATTCAAAGTGTAAACATTCTCTTGCCTATTGGCTGAGAGAATAAATTCTTCCTTGGAATTGTGAACTAAACACTTATCATTTCTAAAATTCACAAGGTAACCTTCATCACATAACTGACTTATGCTAATGAGGTTGTGCTTAAGACCTTTAACAAAAAGAACATTTGAAATCAAGGTTTTACCTAAAAGAACAATATTACCAATACCAACAATCTCTCCCTTAGCATTGTCTCCGAAAGTTACCTTTCCTCCTTTTGTTTTGATAATCTTTTCAAAAAAACTTTTGTTACCAGTCATGTGCCGGGAACATCCGCTATCCATGTACCATGTATTGTTGCTGGTACTTTCTTTATTATCCTGAAATCAAAAAGAAAATTAGACTTTCGGAATCCAAACTTGCTTGGATCCTAGATTTCCAGACAATAAAATTTTTGGAACCCACATTTTCTTAGAAAAATAAGCTTTGTGAAATCCTAGAGATTGGGTTTTATTTAGGGAACAATTCTTTGCCCAGTGACCACCACATTGACACTTGGTACAAAATGGGGCACTTTGAGGAACAAAATAATTGTTACTGAAAACTGGTTTTGCATGGGTATAACCAAATCCGGATTTATTTCTTAAAGGTCGTATTTGAGAATACATCTTATCAAAATTTTCCTTACCATGGGTAAAGTTTGATAAACACTTCTTTAAGGAAAAAATTTCGGACTTGAGTTTTACAACCAATTTTTTATCCTCAAAATCTTTAGTTCTAGAACTAGAGTTAGGCTCGAAACCATTTTTCTTAGAAATTACTTTTTCTAATTCTTTAGAAAGTTTATTCTTCTCAGAACTTACTTCCTCAAGATTTTTTGAAATACTTTCAAAATCAGCATTTTTCTTATCAAGATCTTTAGAAAGATCTGATATTTCTTTAGTAAGAATAGAATTCCTAGAGTTTTCCTTATCAAGTTTCTTACTGAGTTTGGAATTCTCAATCTCAAGAAGTTCAGCAAACCCAGAGACTTCTTCATAAGTAGGTAAAGTATTTTCCTCATCAGAAGACGATTCTTCATCAGAAGATTTATAATACTTTCTATCATTAGAATTTAAAGAAACATTGGTCAAAGATTCATCATTTCGTACCTTAGCCATAAGACAATGATTATCAATAGGTAATCTGGCTATAAGACCAAGATTCTTCTGTCCAGAAGATTCATAATCAGAAGATTCATCTGAAGAGTCACCACCACTGGCACTCCAGGTGTCATTAGCTTTCAGAACTTTCTTAGCATTGGATTTATAAAACTTCTTTCTGTTCCTTTCTGAATGTCTTTCCTTTCTTTCTTTCTTTTTGAGCATAGGGAAATCTGGTCTAATATGTCCATCTCTTTTACATTCATAACAAGTAACTTCTCCATCTTTCTTATCTTTCCTATCCTTTTTCTTACACTTGGATTGAAAGTTTCTCTGTCCAGCTATCTTGTTCATCCTTCGAGAAAGATTGGCTAATTCATTTTCTGAGACTTCACTCTCACTAGATTCGGATTGAAAAATAACTTTCTTAGAATTGGATCTGGTTACTCTCTCAGGAGTCTTAGCTTTCATCTGATTTGAAGTTGTAGTAAAAGAAACAGTACCATTTCCATTCTTCTTCTTGATATTGTCAGCATCTCTCTTCATTCTGGTTTCATGTTGTAGAAGAGTTCCAAATAATTCATCAAGAGTAATTTGAGTGACCTTCATGTTTTCATCTATTGTTGTTCTCTTGGATTCCCACTCATTGGGAATAATGTCAATTATCTTGTCCACAAGAGCTTCATCATCTAAACCTTTCTCTCCCATAGATTGTAGACTGTTGACAATAGTCATAAACCTTTGTTGAACTTTACAGATAGGTTCTCCATAAGGAAAATTAAAACCATGATATTATTCTCTAAGCATAGCTCTTCTAGTCTCGATTACCTTGGAAGTCCCAAAGTGTGTAACCTCTAACTTCTTCCATATACAATTAGCTGCTTCACAAGAAGAAATTTGGCTATATATATTTCTGGTCATTGAACATAATAAAGTGTTGCGTACCTTATAGTTGAGTTGATATTCTTGCTTTTCCTGGTTAGTAAAGGTTCTGACTTCCTTGTCAGGAATTTTATAATCACCAGTAAGCATAACAAAATCGTCTACTCCAGTATTGATAACAAATGTCTTCATACGATCTCTCCAGTATTCATAATCATTTCCATCAAAGATAGGTGGTCTTGTAGGATTTAGATTGTCAATAGATCCAACATTAATTCCTGCCATACTAAAAATAACTTTGCACACAAACTTTTTAGTAGCAAAAGATTCGTAATAACATAGTTCGGAATGGGAAAAGTTTGGAATGGACAAATTCGGAATGACAAAGTTCGGAAGGATAAAGTGAGCAAGAAAAACTTGTATGTGAGTACAAGTATTTCAGATACCTCCTCTGATACCAAATGTAAGATTGGTATAGAGTAAGAGGTTTCCAACCTCTGATACCAAATGTAAGATTGGTATAGAGTAAGAGGTTTCCAACCTTTGATACCAATTGTAGGATCGAAATATAATATGAGATGCCCAATATACAAGAGGGGGGGTGAATTGTATACATTAAAAATCCCTTTGGAACCTTTAAAGTTAGTTATGAATAACTAAAGTTTCCTTAATAAAAGGAAAGGGCTAAGTTTAACAAAGATTAAACTAAGAAAATTCACAACACCTCTAACACCGAACTATACTTGGGAAGATATTCTGAAAGTAGGTTCCGGAAATATGGTTCCGGAAAATGAAACTTAACAAGAGTTTACAATACGAGATTCTACCTTAAAGAGTATAGAATCTAAATTAATCAGAGTACAATCAAGGAAGTATAAGAAAGTTATACTTTCCTTATAATACAAAATGCAGCGGAATAAGAACAAGTAGTAAAACTACTAGTAAAAAGATAAAGGTCTTTTAACCCAAAGAGAAGGGTATCCAACAACCTTGGATAAAAGTCCCTTGTTTTATACTTTCAAGCAAGTCTGTCTTACCCACACCAGGGTAAGCCCTCGATACGAAGATCGGTGTCTCTGTCTTGCTATCCCCGCAAGCCCTCAACTTCAAGGTAGTTGGCAACCTCTTTCTTCCTCAGCAAGAAAGCCCTCGAACTTTAAGGTAGTCGGCACCTCTGTCTTCCTATCCCCGGAAGCCCTCGAATGTAATCACCAACATTCGGAGTCGCACGAAGCTTTGAGAGTTAATAAGAGTCTCTCTCTCTAGAATTCACTTCACCAGCATGTATGCACAAAACCAAGTTGTTCATCTGTCATCAGTATTCATCAGCACTGAGCTCTTTCAAATGAGCTCCTATTTATAGGTAAGTTCGGCTCCTACTCCAACGGTCATATTTTCCTTAAAGATCGGAGGGACCTGTACACGTGTCACTCGGACAACGGTTAATAAGAAACAGAATGGATGGCATCATTTTATATAAAAACAAGTGTAACAGAATGTACGACATCATTTTAACTCTAACTAAAAAGATCGGAATGAAAACTTCGGAGTGATGGTTCGGAGTGTAAGGAACAATAGTAAAGAGTAGACAAAATAATATAATGTAAGTAATATAAAAAGTTCGGAGTCTAACAAAGATATGTTACGGAGTCTGAAATAATTCAGATTGTATAAAACAAAGATAATCAGATTCTGTTACATAGGAGAATTCGGAATGAGAATTCGTAATGGGAATTCGGAATGAGATTTCTTCATTAGATTTCGTAATGGGAATTCTTCATTAGAATTCGTAATGAGATTTTTTCATTAGATTTCGTAATGGGAATTCTTCATTGGAATTCTTAATGAGAATTCTTCTTCAGAATTCGTATCCTGAATCTGGAATAGAACTTAGTCAGAGTTCATATCCGGAATTCGGAATGAAACTTTCTTATAGTTCTTATCCAGAATCTGAATCCTAAAACAGAATACCTTTTATCAAAGTTTTATCAATTCCGAGAAAATGAATCTGAATCTCATACTTAAGAAAAATATGGATGAAAATATGATAAGGATAATTTTTCTTATAAAAGAGTTTTTCCTTAAGAAAGCAATTTTCCTTATAAAAGAAATTTTCTTTAAGAAACCAATTTTCCTTATAAAAGCAATTTTCCTTAAGAAACCAATTTTCTTTATAAAATCAATTTTCCTTAAGAAAGCAATTTTCCTTAAAGATAAGGTGTTTGTGATTTTCAAAACAATAAGGAATGGAAAAGTCATAAGGAAAACCTTATTGACTCAACATCTAAGAGATTTTAATCCTTTCTAATATATATGTTTGGGAAACCAATTGAAAAAGTAATGATGTTTCACCTTAGTTGATAATTCCCATGTCCATCCTTATTATATCCATGAAAACAGGATCCTTTTCAATCCTCATTTGGTTTAAAACTCCATGATCCTTTCTACTCAATGCATTAGCTACCATATTTTTCTTTCTTATGTGGTAGTGTATGGATCACTCATAATATTTGAGTAGTTAAAATCTTCACCTTTTCTTCATGTTGAGTTCTTTCTGTGAGAAGATATACTTCATACTCTTGTGATCTGTATATATCTCATATCTTTCACAATAGAGATAGTGTCTCCATATTTTTAGAGCAACGATCACAACAGTTAACTCAAGATCATGAGTAGTATAGTTTTTTTCATGAATTTTTAACTACCTTGATGCATAGTAAATAACATTATCATTCTTCATAAGGACACAACCAAGTCATTTCCTTAACGCATCACTATAAATCAAAAACCCTTCATTCCCCGATGGTAGAGTCAAGATCAGAGCATTCACTAATATCCTCTTAAATTCCTCAAAAACATTCCTTACATTCTGTTGTCCATACAAACATAACCGTTTTACATGTAAGCTTAGTCATTTGTTTGGATAAACAGGTGAATTCCTGAATGAAATACCAATAATAACCTACTAAACCAATAAAAATACACCTCAGTTATGTTCATTAGAGTAGGACATTCTTGCACAGCCTTTTCCTTCACAGGATCAACAAATATTCCATCCTTAGAGACAATGTGGCCAAGAAATGAAATTGATTGAAGCCAAAATCCACACATTCCAAACTTCCCATATAATTCATTTCTTCTAAGAGTCTTTAGAATAGTGTGCAAGTGATTTTAATGATATTTGTAGCTTTTTAATTATACTAAGATATCATAAATAAATACCAACATAAAGTAATGAAGATTTTCCTTAAAAAATCTATTCATTATATCCACGAAAACAGAGGGTGAATTAGTTAGTCCAAAATCCATTATTGTAAACTCATAATGCCCATACCTCATTCGACATGCTATCTTTGGAATATCGTCCTTACTCACTCATAACTGAGGATATCCAAATCAAAGTTCACTCTTTAAAAAATATTTGGATCCATGAAGTTGATCAAATAAATCAATAATGTGAGATAGGGGATACTTGTTCTTTATTGTTATAGCATTGATCTCCTTGTTGTCAATGCACATACTCATTTTTTTTATCTTTCATCTTAACAAAAATAATAGGGGCTCCCCATGGGTAAACACTAGGGATAATAAATCCTTTATCACTCAATTACTCTAGTTGTTTCTTCAGTTCAACTAATTCCACAATGGCCATTCTATAAGGATTATTTGATATAGGCCTTGAACCGGGAATTAAATTAATAGGGAACTCAACTTTCCACTCTAGAGGATGTCCAGGTAATTCATCTGGAAACATATCTACATATTCTTGCACAATAGGTAAATACCCTATTTGAACATTCCTTTCCTCACCTATAGATATTTCATTCCCTTACTCCCCAATAATTGAATTCATTAGAGCTATTGGGGTAGATCTAGATAAGAATTACATGGTGTGGTTTCTGATATAAATATAAGGGATTAAACACCATTATCAAAAATTGTAACTTCCATATTCTTGTAATAGATCTTCACATCACAATGAAAAATACAACTCATACCAAGGATTATATCAAAGTCAACCTTGGGTAAGATGATAAGGTTAGCAACTAAAGCACATTTATGTATCATGAGGGGGACTGATCGACATATCATTGTTACGATGATACATCCCCTTGGTGTTTTGAATAATAACACCTTTAAAAATTAAAATTTAACATGCCCAATTTACTTGTAAAACTATGAAGATATAAAAAATGAAATTATCCAGAATAAAATAAAGCATTTTCTAGGTTCTAGGAAACGATTAAAGTCCATGCCACCACATCATTAGTAACTTCAACCTCAGCAATTGTGACCACATAAACTTGGCCTTTCTCATTTTATGCAAGTTTATTAATATTGTTATGCCATATTATTTTCAATTATAAATGTTGGGGTATAATTATTCACCTCCCAAATACTGACCTATTTATGTTTTAATGATGAGAGTCCCCTTTATCTCTCATTAATGCCTCCCATGTACACCAGTTACCATGCCGAAATTCTGTAAGGAATTTCTCTCTCCTCATTTACATTCAGGCAATTATTTTTTTTTATGAATCTAGATTGCATTACATATGTTGGGAAATGTATCTATATAACCCCCTTACTCTTAATTTCTTGTAAATATTATGATATACCCTTTTATATCTCATCAACAATTTTTATGAATTCTTATGTCACGCCGTTATGCTGCTGAAATTGCACCGTGATTTTCCAAGCTAAAGTCACTGTGTAGTGAATACCATTCCAATTTCTCTATCAAGGGTATTCACCTTCATGTGAATTTACTTATTGATTATGGAGTTTCGTGTATTAATTCCACATTCCTTTATTTTGGAATAAATGATGATGTTTAATGAATCCATTTTATATGATCCATGTGGAACACTTATGCATGAAATAAAATGATTAAGAAGGGTGTGTCCTGATACCACACTAATGCATTCGGTAAAGATTAGTATCATCATACATCAAGTGAAATGAGGGTTTACTCATGATAATTCATGTTCAATGATGTTTTACTCATTTTCCATGTGCAATGAGCCTTAGCTCATGCTAATACAATGTTAAGTGTTGTTTCCACAATTCCATGTTTTGATAATCATGATTTATTAAGCCTTTATGATAATGTTTCTCTTATTATCCATTGATATTCCTATTGGAAAAAATGTATTGTATTCTTCATGTTATGACTTGTTTACTCCCTTACTAGGCTTTATAGCTCACCCTTTTCCAAGGTACGTCCTCATGTTATCCCATGAAATTCTAAGTACGAGGGAATGTTGTGGTTATGTAATAGAAGTTTTCAACAAATATGTTGTGTGTTTTATGTTCTAAGTTGTTATTTAATGTTCATAAGCCCCAAAGACACTATACCTCTTGATCTTCTATTTTGTATCAAGTGAATGTTTTATGTAATAAATCATGTTTAAGTGTGTAATAAAAAGCATGGTTGTTATAGTCGGTATCAGAGGATAGGTTTAGTTATTTTTGGGATTAGGAATAGAAAACCCTAGTGAAGACTTATGGATAATAATAAGTAAAATAAAAACCTCACTAAATTTTGGTGAGTATTGAGTAAGTGGTTTATCAAGCAAATACATCCATGTCTGGATACAAGCAGGTAGAGGTGGCTCGGGCACAAATGTAACTAGAAGTGAAAAATCAAACAAGGAGTTTCGGCCTTGACCTGAGGTATCCTAGTACACAACAACAGGCCTTGATGAACTCCTGGTTATGACATTATTGGGGGATATGATTTGGTAAATTCACTAGATTAGCATGAATCATTGTTAAGGGAATAAAAAAATTCCCCTAAGAATAAATGTTGGGAAGTAGATCATGGATAACATATAATGAATCATATAGATTCATAAGTTAAGGAAATAAAAGTTATTTATAAGTCATCTATTTTAGTTCTTTGATTAACCTTTATGTGTTACCCCTAAATTTACTTTTATTCCAGCCAATGGTTGGTAATAGGAAGACTCGGGCTAACAACCGATGTGCAGATCGATGTGATGACTATTCTAATGATATTCCCAATCCAATGGGAGCGGGAATCTCGAACTTTGTAGTGGTAATCTCTCAGTTAACTCGAAAATTGAATAGAAACATGGGTCAAGAGGAATTTTCAACCCCCCCTAAGAAATAAAATGTTTCAATCGAGAGCTTCATGATACAAGGTCCTCCTTCTTTTAATGGATCATCTTATCCCCCAATTTCTGAACAATGGATCAACTAAATTCAAAAGATCTTCTTCATCATTAAATGTTCCAAACAAGAGAATGTTCTTTTGGATTCTTATTGTATGGAGGGTGAATCTAATAAATGGGGACATTGATAAAAAATATGAGGCCTGAGGAGGAGATCAAGGCATTGGAATGGAAGGATTTCTAGAAAAAAATTGACAAATATTTAACTCACACCCTCCGACTTAATATGGAAAGTGACTTCCTTTCCTTCAAGAAAAAAGATGAAGATTTTGTCGAAGCGTACCAGGAAAACTTCACAAGACTTTCATGATATGCCTCTAGATTTGTTGTTACCCTGAATTCATGGTTGACCACTTCTTTGGTGGGATAAAACCTAGCCTATATAAGGCCCTAGTGATCCTTGACTTCGAGATCTATGAGAAAATTTTCTGTTGCTCCCTCAAAGTCGAAATGGAGATCGGTGAATCTCAGGGGTATCATGGAGATAAGAAGCGCAAGGTGGACTTCAATTCTGGTAGTCCAATGGTTAAATCCAACGGTGCTAAGAAAATCCAACACCCCACTTTCCAAAGGTGTGGAAAGAAGCACCTTGGAAATTACCTGAAGGGGGTGAGGAAATGCTTTAGGTGTGGAATAGAAGAGTGCTTAGTTGTTAACTACTGACAAGAAAATTGGAGACTGTGATAGAGGAGAAGAACGCTCTGTTCGACCCTCAACATGTTTTTCATTTCTTCAACTGAAAAGAACTAGAGTACCTTGCAAATCAGTTCCCTAAGCTAAGGGTTTTTAGAGGAAACCAACAACCTCCAAGGTAGCAAGGTTGAGATTTTTCCATCACTACTACTGAAGTGAACCTTGACAATGTAGTGGTGATAGGTATGCTAGATATTCATTCAATAATAGTGAATATAATTTTTTATTCTGGTTCTATGCATTATTTTATATCCTGAAATTTTAGTAGAACAATCCCAACACCACCACGAATCATGTAAGTAAAGATGTCGGAGAGTACAAAAAATTGGGCAATCATTGCAAACAATGAATATAAATCCTCCTCTATCATAATATGTTGATTGAACTTATTGGATAACATTTTCATAATCCCTATGGTGGAATTTAATGCAATTATAGGCACGTATTGTCTTTCCTTATATAGAGCCAACATAAATTTCCGTGAGAGGAAAATCACTCTCCATCTGGAGAATCGACCCCTGATTTTATACCAGTGCAGGGAGGAGGATGAATCTTATTTAGCTCCATCATCTCAATCATGGATATTATTGACCTATGATAATTTGTATCTAGATCAGATGATTGAGTATAAGGAAGCAACTATCCTTGAATACATGCCTATTGTGAGGGAATTTTCTGATTTATTTCCCGGGAAATTTTCTTGTCTTCCTCCTAGAAGAGATGTTGAATTATCAATTGATATTATACCTAGGGAATTTCCAATATCCAACACTCCATATATAATGGTTTTTGTGGAGCTTGAGGAGATGAAGAAGCAACTAGAGGAGAATCTGGATAAAGGGTTTATATGCCCAAGTGCTTCACCATGGGGTGCACCAGTCCTCTTCATCAAGAATAAGGATGGGTCAATGTGCCAATGAATTGATTATCATGAGATCAAAAAAATAACAACAAAGAACAAGTATCATTTAACCTGAATTGATGACCTGTTTGATTAGATACATGGAGAACAATACTTCTCAAAGGTGGATTTGTGGCCAGGATATTACCAATAAAGTTTGAACAAGTAGGATATCCCCATGACTACTTTTCTTACAAGATATGGGCACTATGAATTCGTAGTAATTCCTTTCAAACTCACTAATCCTCTAGAAATCTTCATGGACATGATGAATAGAGTCTTTAGATATTACATCAACAAATTTGTGGTAGTCTTTATAGATGATATTCTAATATACTACAAAACCTAGGAGGATCATCATGAGAATCTAATCACTATACTAGAGACCTTGCGAAAGGAGAAGCTCTATGGAAATTATAAAAAGTGTGATTTATGGATGAAGTAGGTCTCATTCGTGGTTCATATCATCACAAGAAATGGAATATCTTTGGATCCCTCCAAGAAAGCTACAATTGAGGGATTTCCAAGGCCAACATCAGTAACGAATATCCGTAGATTCATGGGGTCAGCTGGATATAATCGTTTATTTTTGAGAAATTTATCACGATTTTCCAACCCTCCTACCAAGATAAATTGGAAGGGAGTAACGTTTTCATGGGGTGATTAATGTGAATAGATATTCAAGGAGTTGAAAAGGGGGCTTATCACTACACCTATAATAATACTACCCACAAGTGGAGAACTTTTTGTGGTATTCAGTGATGCTTCAAAGAAGGTTCTGGGATGTGTGTTGATGAAAAATGACAAATTCATTACTTATGCATCAAGGTAAATGAAATTTCCTGAGAAAAACTATACAAAGCATGACCTGGAGTTGGATGTAGTGATCTTCACTTTGAAAATTTGGTGTAATTACCACTTTGGGGAGAAGTTTGAAATATATACAGACCACAAAAGCCTCAAGTATATATTAACACTGAAAGAATTGAACATGCTCCAATGAAGATGGTTAGATCGGATTAAAGACTATGAATGCTCAATCCATTACCACCCTGAGAAAGAGAACAAGGTGGTAGCTAATATAAGTAGAAAGGACCCAGTAATTCTATCATTGATGAGAATTGAAAAGGATCCAATCATATTATATTTGAAGAAGATAGACATGGGAGTCATAAAGAAAATAACATCATCAATCCTTTCACAAATGATTACTCAACCATCTCTTTTTGAAAGGTTAAAGGATACTCAAAAAGATTATTTGGGAATTCAAAAGAAAGTAGAATCTATTAGAAAAGTTAAATCCTATAATTTCAATATTAATGAAGAAGGAATTTTTAGATTTGGGTCAAGACTATGTGTTCCATAAAATCCAGAGTTGAAGAAATAACTTGTGGACAATGAACATAGTTCTAATTTCTTCATTCACCCAAGAAACACAAAGATGTATTGAGATCTCTAAGAGAATTATTGGTGGGATAACATGAATAAGGAGATCACCAAGTATACATCAAAGTTCCTGGTATGTCATTAAGTAAAGGATGAGAGGAATAAGTATAAGGGGATGATGCAACCATTACCCATACCAACATGGAAATGGGAGAACATCAACAATGACTTTGTTACCATACATCTGAAGACATCCAAAGGAAACAATGCTTACTAGGTTGGTGTGGATCATCTTACAAAGAATTCACACATCATTTCAATTCAAGAGGATTTCTCATTGGATCAACTGGCATGGATATACATCAGAGATGTTGTAAGGCTTCATGAAGTACCAATATCAATTATATCTGATAAAGATCCAAGATTCCCCTTTATGTTTTGGAAGAGTCTTCAACATGCTCTAGATACTCAGCTAAACTTCAGTACGGCTTATCATCCTCAAACTGATGGCCAATTTGAGTAGACTATCCAAACACTCAAGGACAGGTTGAGAGCGTACTGAATGGACTTCAAAGGAGGATGTGATCAATATCTTCTTCTGGTTGAGTTATCTTACAATAACAGTTTCCACTGAAGTATTCAAATGGGTCCTTATGAATCCCTATATATGAAGAGGGGCATAACACTGGCATGTTGGGATGAAGTTGGGGAGAGAAAACTCCTAGGTCCAAAAATGGTTGAAGAAATGGTGGAGAAGGTTAAGACCATCCAGTATCACATTAAAGATGCTCAGATTCGACAACAGATCTACGTTCATAATCATCTACATGACCTAGATTTTTATTTCAGATACATGGTATTCCCCCACATATCATTATGGAAGAGAGTTATGAGATTTGGGAAGAAGTGAAATCTTAGTACAAGGTACATCATCCTTTTTGAGATCCTTGATCGCATTGGAGCAGTGGCTTATAGGATAGAACTCCCACTGAACCTATATCAAGTACATGAGGTATTCCATGTATCACTCTTGAGGAATTACATACCCGACCAATATCATGTACTAAATCCAAAGGTGGTACCATTGGAGAATGACCTCTCCTATGAAGAGATGTCGGTGAAGATATTAGATCATAGTGAAAAGTTTATAAGAAATAAGACAATTCCCTTTTTCAAGGTGTTGTGGTGAAACCACAAGTTTGAATAAGCGACATGGGAATATAAGGAAGTGATGATGTAGAGTTGCCCAAATCTATTTTACTGTGGGAAAAGTAAATTTTGAGGGTGAAATTTCTTAAGGGGGGAAGATTGTAATGACCCAAACATTCATTAATAAAAAATCCTCTTGATCTAATTAAATGTATTATTATGTAAAATGGTTATATAATATATGAACACCTTTAGTTTTAAAATACCATTAAGAATTGTGATTTTTGCTAATATAGTCGTTGAATAGTGATCACATGATTAGTATAAATATAGGGCTTTAACAAATCCAATTTACTCAGAAAAAGGAAGTGATAACCTCATCCAGTAGAATTACTCCATACCAAGACCATCTGTCAGAGCTAAGAAAGGAGGTGGTGTGATTGGGCTTCACTCTTGACCAAGACTAAGACGAGCTTCAACATGTTAAGCTCGAGCAGAACCTCCTACAGGATAAGTGGACGTAAATAGAGATTACCACCCGAGAGATGTTATCTGATCCACCCAAAGAGTTTTTAATCATCGTACACCTTACCCTTAGGTCCTATGCAGGTGTTATAAGGGTTTATGTAACAATACCCTAGCACTATTATTATGTACATTATTTTTGTATAGATAATATACATTCATTTTATTGTTGTTACATTTTAAATAGTTTTTAAAGCACAAATAGTATTTTTAGTTAATATTCAATTAAGAAATCTATTTTGATGAATTAATGGATTTTGGAATTAAATAATATTTTAATTAAATATTATTACTAAACTACTTTTTAGTAAATATAAATGAACTTATACTTTTTATGAATACAATTGAAATTTTTTATTAAGGTTTGAAAGCTATTTTTGTCAAAACACATGAATTTTTTATAAAAGATTTTTTTTTTAAAATTAAAAAATCAGATATTTATAAAATTATTTTGATAAAATTAAAATTATTTTTGAAATTAGGATTTCTAAATTATCGAATGGCTAATTTTCCATAATTTTCTGAGATAGTCGAATATTTGGGTAAAAATTAAATACCATTTAATAATATAAGGTGTTTTATGGAATAATAATGACCCAATAGTGATGTAATAAAATAATATAAATGGGTTTTTTAGCCAATATATGTTTTACCATAAAAATAATGTGATTTTGTGTTTTTTATTTATTTTACAAAGCTTTATTGGACCCTCCAAAACTTATTCAATATTTTAACCTTTTAAAATGTTTTCCTTGAGAGCGTGACTCACCACCACATAAGAAAGCCAATTATTTTAAAATTTTCTCCCATTTTCCTTATAAAATAATTCTTTTTAATTAACTTTGGAAAAAATGGCATGGTTTTTGGTTTTGATTATTTTAATGTGTGGTGTCCAAAACCTAAATAATAAATAATTCCCTCCCTTTTCCTATATAACCCACACAAACTCCCACTTCCTATTCAATAAAAGACTTCAGAGATCGACGAACATCTTCCCTACTCACTCTAGAATCCTCCCAAGTTTCCCCAATCTCCCAATAATCCTCTCTCAATCCCCTCACAAGCCTTTGGTATCACACTTCCAAGTAAGGGATTCCTTCCTTTTTCATTTTATCCAACTTTCATAATTTTGTTATTTCCTTCTATTTTCAATTATAAATATTGGGGTATGATTTTTTACAATCCTTATACTTCCCTCCTTATGATATAATGATTATAGACCCCTTTATCTATCATTAATTTCTCTTATGTACACTCGTTACCATTTCGAAATTCCGTAAGGGATTCCATCCTTTCTCATTTTATCCAAGTTTCTTAATATTTATATGACCGTTTATTTTCAAATATAAATGTTTGGTGTATGATTTAATACCACCCCAATACTTCCCTATTTATTTTTGAATGATTATATACCCCTTTCTCACTCATTAATTCCTCCCATGTACACCTATTACCATGCCAAAATTCTGTAAGGAATTTCTCTCTCCTCATTTACATTCAATAAATTATTTTGTATTATGAATCTAAATTGCAGTAAATATGTTGGTACATGTATCTATATGACCCACTACTTTACATTTCATGCAAATATTATTAGATACCCATTTCTCTCTCATCAACCATTTTTATGAATTCTTATGTCACGTCGTTATGCTGCTGAAATTGCACCGCGATTTTACAAGCTAAAGTCATTGTGCAGTGAATACCATGTCCATTTCTCTATCAAGGGTATTCAATTTTATTAATATTTACTTATTGATTATTGAATTTCATGTATTAATTCAAAATTCCTTTATCATGTAATAAATGATTATGTTTAATGAATCCATGTTATATGATTCATGTGGCACACTTATGCATGAAATGAAATGATTAAGAAGGGTTCACCCTGATAGTGCTCCAATGCTTTGGGTAAAGGTTAGTATCATGATAGGTAAATTTCAATGTGGTTTTCCTCATGCTAATTCAAGTTCAATTAGGTTTTTCTCATGCTCCATGTGAATTATCCTTGGCTCATGATAATACCATTTTAAGTGTTGTTGCTACAATTTCATGTTATGATAATCATGCTTTATTAGTCCTTTATGTTCATGTTTCTCTTATCCTCAATTTATATTCCTATTGCCTAAAACTTATTTTATTTTACATTTCATTCCTTTTTTACTCCCTTATTGGACTCTATATATCACCCTTTTCACATGTAAGTCCTCAGGTTATCCCATACAATGCTAAGTATGGGGGAATGTTGTGGTTATGTAAAGGAAGTTATCGATAAATATGTTGTGCATTTTATTTTATATGTTTTTATGTAATGTTACTCAGCCCCAAATACACTAGAAATATCGATATTATATGTTGAATAAAGTGAATATTTTGTGTAATAAATCATGTTTAAGTGTGTAATAAGAATCAGGGTTGTTATACCACTCAAGTTTCAAGACTTGCCTAAATTCTGATCAAATATCTCCCTAAGATCCTCCCCCACGTCCAAGGCCTTCTTGTCTCACCAAAAGTCCAAAAAATGACTTAAGGAGATTATAAAGGATGAGTACTCAAGAGGTGAACCTCTCTTCCCTTTTCATGCAAATTATTTTACATGTTCCATTATTTTGTTTCTCTCTCTACTCACATCCCCACATCCAAAAGAAATGATAATTATAGTACCTTACATGTAATTTAATTTTATTATGATAATGGAATATTTCATACTCATATCTCATTTCCGCCACCACTTACACTAAAAATTAAAATATCATCCGAGATGTGTTAATTTATCACATTCAAGGATGATGGGTTTTTTATTTCTATTACTATATTAAATACTGATCATGAAACCATTTTAATGGTTGAACCAGATCATAATATATGTATTTTACCTTATTAAATGTTCTTTAATCCTTACAAACTCATAATAAAAAATTATAGTACAAAACAAGTTCATTATGCACAAAACAACCAAGTTAATCCAAGTGTTTATCGATAACTTTTAACTAATGAGTAATCCTCAAGATATATCACCAAAAATCATTATAAGATCATTTATAATGTCACTAATAATATATATTAAAAACTATTTATTTTTAACGACATTTCAAATGAACTTCCATTCATGAATACAAGTAAATCGATCATGCAAAACAAAAAAGAAAATGCTTCCAAAACAATAAAATTGAACCTCTAAAAGCCCTCAAAAAGGGCATGAATTAAACTAATAAGGTTATAATAAATCAATTACATGTTGATGAGATTCTGGAATATTAATTAACTAATCTAAATTTTATTATTCAGGTCATAAATATCAATCGATAACACCTTTGGGCATATGGTAAGGGGTTCCTTATCTCACTTTTAATTCCATGAGAATTCCATCGTTCCCCACTTATTTATTTCATGTGGTGTATTTTGTACTAACATTTTATATATATTATCATGATTATCTTTATATTTATGGTATAATATTATTAATTTGGTGGTTATTAATTTTTGGTTATATGAATCAATTGATTACAATGTGGTAATGGACTTTGTCTCGATTTCCATTTCATTGAGACTTACATGGTAATGTTAACCTAATATTTATTATGTGGTGTATCCATTTCCCATTTGAGATCATTCTTCATTAAAATTTATAGATATATTATATATACATATTTTTGATTCATGTATATGTTGTTTTCTTATGTTTTATACCATTTTACATACGGTATTTATTTGGAATGTTGTTTTAAATTTGGAAATATTGATAAATTTGTGTCATATACTCTATATAGATATTGAGATAGAATATTTTACTTGTATTAAATATATTTATAAAGAATTATTTTGAAATTCAGTGGTGGGTGAGACCAAATACATCCCCTCGATGCATTGATAGGTCTCATGATACAAATCAGTTTGCGCAAAACCCTTAAAGTTTTTTTTCCAAAAATGAGATGTGTTTCTACCCATAATCATAAAACCTTTCAATAGTATAGTGGTATCATGTTACAGATACATGACATCCAATTAATAAGAATTATGTTTATTAATTTTTATTTATTACCATCTATGAGGTTTTCCCTATGAAAAATCTATGGATTCAGTATTATTATCAGTTTACATATGGTGTGTGTTTTTCATTTATTCAAAAATCCATATTGACTATGCCAATTTGTTTATGATTAAATTATTTTTTATTCATTCTTCTGCTATTTGTAACCCTTAATAATCATTTGAGATCAACCCTTTCATTTTTTACCTTAAACAGGTTATGAATAGGAGACTATTTATTGAGTTTTCATGGATGTAGTTTATTAGTTTTTTTGTTATGTATTGTATTTTTTTACCTTCCCAATGTAATGTGAGTTTCATGTATGTATGTAGTCTCCTCAAGACTAATGAACTAAACGTTCCTTCAATATTTAATTCCTTTTAATCATTACAATGTAATAATTATTGCACCAGCTCTGTGCTTCTGGGGTCAGGGTGTTACAATATGCATGTTAGGCTACATGAAAATTGTTTTCACAAAATGCTGAAAAATTAAAGTGAAAAAATACCTACTCACAAATTCCTTCCTATTATTTATTTCTATCTTTCAATTTATTAGTTTTCCTTGTGTTTTAAGGACCCAAACCCATTTTCCTAGAGTTGATTCCTTATTTTATTACATTAGAATGATTACCAGAAAGATACATCCCAAAGGAACAAATATTTTAGTAGTTTTTGAAAAATAGATACGTACATAAGTTCAATATTACAACTTGAATTAAATAAAATATATAAGTTTTATTGGTAATATCCAAAAATTTTAGTTTTTCCCTACAGGTCACTCATAATAAACTCCTTCATGTCCTGAGAAAATGAAACATAAGAAGGGGTAAGGTCAAATTCTTAGTAAGGGTAAGAAATATAGCGGAATATATCATAAACATAAACATTAGGCATGGTGAATAACTAAAAACACATTCCTTGAAAAATAAACTTGAACACATTATGATAAGAATAAGAGATGAATAAATAATGCCATAATAAAACATAATCATGGGTATTCTACTAGTCGAATAACCACATGAGATATCAATACAATTTTCATAATGAGAGAATGCATAATGTGGGTTATCATAACCATGCCATCAAGGTCTCATTCCAAGACCATAAATAATGACATTTTCAAGGCCTCATGTCATAACCAAGTTTGTCTCATGAGACCTACCGATGGACTGAGGGGCTATAGTGGGACCCACAGGACACTTAATAAGTCTAATTCATTCTTCATATGAATAGTGATAAACATAAACAACATATACATTCATATTGAAACTTATATATGAAATGTAAATAACTTTCACTGAACATTAAGCATAAACACTAACCATTTAGAGTAAATTGGTGAATGGTTTTAAGATAGAAAATCTATAGTCAAAATAATAATAAATCATTCAATTAAATATGTTAGATGATATAATAAAATATTAATCCCAATAATACAAAATATTAAATATGAGTGTTGAAATATGTGAAGATACTCTTATAAAATCATCAAGTAATTCTTGAGACAAAAACTCTTTTACTTTGAAAAGAAGAGCTCTTTTGGAAAAAAAATTATATAAAAACATAAGTGAAGTAAGATAGTATTTTCATAATAAAATTAGTTATTTCCAAAATATAATGGTCTTCAAAAACATATGATAGAGTTCCCTTGAAAATAGGTAAGAATTTCATAAATTTCCTTGAATCGAGCTTGTATTTTGGGAAGACTTTTTGAAAGATCACTTTTGAATGTATTAACTCCCCTTAAATTAAAGCAGGATTATGGTAGGTACATATATATTTAACATTATCGAAGAATATATTAGGATTAAATATGAATAAATAACAATATAATTGTGGTAAGTATAAAATAAGAGTAACCAGAAAGAAAATGGAGGTTCGGGTAGAAAACCCTTACCATCAGTCTAAAGGTGTTCCTCACTAGATCATAATGACGTAAATAATAAAATTTTGGTTCATAAATTAATGATTACATAACCTAATATACATTTAATTTATTTATTATAACCTTATTAGGTTCATTCATGACCTTTTTATGTGTTAAGAGATTCAATTTCACTATTTGGGAGTGTTTTCTTCCTTGGTTTTCATGATCAATTTACTTATCTTTATGTATGGATAAACATGTAGAATGAGAATGGTTTCCTAGAATATAAGTTTTATGCTTTTATTTAACAACCATAATATTACATTTTCATAAAATATGTTTGGTTATTGGGAGTGAAGATGAACCATTATATAAAACTTTAATGATAATTTTTTGGGTTAATTGGCAGTTCTTGATCTCAACGAACACATTTTGATTTATAAATTAATATCATGTGTAAAAAATGATTCTTGAACCTTAAATAAGTTATAATACATATATTATAGTCTTTTTCAACCATAAAAATTGTTTCATGACCTAAATTGAATCCAATAAAAGAAATTGAAAACCCATCATCCTTGAATGTGATAAATTAACACATCTTGGTTGGTGTTTTCATTTCTTGTATAAACGAAGGGGAATAGAGAGATGATGAATAATTATTCCTTTATCATAACAAAATTCCAGTACATGTATGGTACTGTAGTCATCAAAACATTTGGATGAGGTGAGGTGAGGATAGAAAATAAAACAAAGGAACTTGAAAAGAAATTAAAAGAATTTAAAAAGGAATTTACCTCTTGAATTAATCATTCTTGAGAGCCTCTTTAAGGGATAGGTTTTGGCCTTTTATAAGACCAAAGGATCCAGGACATGGGGGCAGATATTGGGAGGATATTTGAGTACAATTTAGACAAGGAACAAGGCTTGAGTGGAGTGAAGAGAAGTTGGAGTGAGGGGGTCTTTATAGTGGAGGAGAGGAGGGTTTTCCCATTATTTTAATCATTATTTTATTATTTTTATAAAGACAACAAATAGTGTTGATTATTGTGACACAAAATAGTAATAAGTGCATGTGAGTTTGAACCAATGTTCATTTACATCAACCATGACTCAAGCATGATGCATAAATTCACTTATTTATCATATTTTGTAAATTATCAAATTTCACTATTTACAAAAAAATAATTAATTTTAGAAAAATCCCAAAAATTCACTCTAACCATTTTCCAACATGTATAACTAAATATAGAACTCAATTTTTTGAAAATAATTTTCTATGTATTTTTAATTTAATTTTCAAATAAAATCATAATTTATTCGAAAAAAAAACATTAAAATTGTAACTCGTTTTATATCACCTTGAAAAATTAATCAAGGTCCCATAAAATTATATTTTAACCGTAATAAAATAAAATAAAAATTTATGATTACATTTTATGAAAATGAATTCTAATTTTAAATTAGTAAATTAATCATAAAATTATAATTAAAATATCTATGACATACAAAAATACCAATACTTATACTATGATCATTTTTTCACTTATAATATGTCTAAATTATATTTATACATTCGTGGGTGAAGTTTCTATTTTTTTTGGATGATTTAATATTAATTACTATTCCTAAAGTAATGTTGTTATTCATAAGGGTATGTTACTATTCATCAAAAACTAAGTTGATTCTATTATACTCTAAATATCATACTGAACGCAACCGTGTATGTAGGTTTTTTGAAATTCCAATCATAGAGGTGGTAAAACTATGTTTACTAGCTATGTTATAAAAAATTGGTGTTTTTTAGAGACTCATTGTTTCATTCATTCAATATTAAATTTATTTGAAATGTTTTGGGGTGTTAGATTCTCCTCTCATTAAAAAAATTTTGTCCTCGAAATTCACAGAATGTTACCTCATAAAAATATGTGGGTATCTCTTCATCATCAGCTCAGTAGACTCCCATTTTTCCTCTTCAATTTTATGATTTTCCAAAGTATATATTCTAGTCGAGTCATTTGATTCCTCAACACCTATTCTTTAGTGTCTAGAATTTGGATACGCTATTCTTAGTAAGATAGGTCATGTTCCAATTCTATACCTTCAGAATTGAGGACATGCATTGGGTTTGGCATGTACTTTGTAAGTAATGAGACATGGAACACATTATATAATTTAGACAGGCTAGGGGGAATAGCCAAATGATATGAAATATATCCAATTCTCTCTATAATTTATAAAGGTTCTATGTACCAATGTCTTAGTTTCCCTTTCTTCCCAAATCTTATAACACCCTTCCATGGAGATACTTTTAAGAAAACATGATCTCCTACATGAAATTTCAAATCCTTCCTTTGATTATCAGCATGGCTTGTTTGTCTACTTTGAGATTCTTTGATATGGCCTTGAATAGTCTTTACCATTTTTTCTGTTTCCTCCATAAGATCTAGGCCCATATGCTTCCTTTCTCTAACTTGATCCCAACAAGTTGGTGTACAACATTTCTTTCCACACAATGCTTCATATGGTGCCATTTGAATACTCGAATGGAAAATATTATTGTAGGAAAAGTCCACTAAAGGTAAATATTGATCCCACATACCTTGAAAGTCAATTAAACATGATATAAACATTTCCTCTAAGGTTTGTATTGTATTTTCTAATTTCCCATCAGTTCGAGGATGATAAGAAGTACTCAAACGAAGCTCACTATCCAATGAATTCTAAAGAATTTTCTATAATTTCATTGTAAATCAAGTATCATGATCAGACACTATTGAAATAGGTGATCTATTAAGTCTTACAACTTCATTTGTATATATTTATGCAAGCCTCACCAGTGTAAAATCCTCCCTTATATCGAGGAAATTTGCATATTTTGTACGTCGATCAACAATTACCAATATTTCATCATTCCTTCTTGGAGTTTTGGGTAATCCAATGACAAAATACATGGTTATGTCATTACATTTCCATATAGGAATAGGTAGAGGTTTCATCAATCCTCTAGGATGTTTTCATTCGGCCTTCACTTGTTAACAGAGTAAACATATTGATACATTATCAGCAATTTCCTTCTGCATGTTGTCCCACCAGAAATATTCCTTCAAATCTCTATAAATTTTAGTGATACCAGGGTGTATAGATAAATTTGAGTTATGGTCATCATCCAGTAACTCCCTTTTCATATCGGTATAGAAGGAACACATAGCCTCCTACCAAATTTCAGAATTCCATCTTCACATATGAAGTCAACCAAATTCTTATCTTTCACAGCATTAATTTTATTTTGAAGGTTCTCATCATCAATCTAAGAGATTTTAATCCTTTCTAATATATATTTTTGGGAAACCAATTGAAAAAGTAATGATGTTTCACCTTAGTTGATAATTCCCATGACCATCCTTATTATATCCATGAAAACAGGATCCTTTTCAATCCTCATTTGGTTTAAAACTCCATGATCCTTTATGCTCAATGAATTAGCTACCTTATTTTCCTTTCATATGTAGTAGTGTATGGATCACTAATAATATTTTAGTCGTTAAAATCTTCACCTTTTTTGCATGTTGAGTTCTTTCTGTGAGAAGATATACTTCATACTCTTTTGATCTGTATATATCTCATATCTTTCACAATAGAGATAGTGTCTCCATATTTTTTGAGAAACCATCACAACAGTTAACTCAAGATCATGTGTAGTATAGTTTTTTTTATGAATTTTTAACTACCTTGATGCATAGTAAATAACATTATCATTCTTCATAAGGACACAACCAAGTCCTTTCCTTAACGCATCACTATAAATCAATAACCCTTCATTCCCCGATGGTAGAGTCAAAATCAGAGAATTCACTAATATCCTCTTAAATTCCTCAAAAACATTCCTTACATTGTGTTGTCCATACAAACATAATCGTTTTACATATAATCTTATTCATTTGTTTGGATAAACAGGTGAACTCCTGAATGAAATACCAATAATAACCTACTAAACCAAAAAAAATACACCTCAGTTATGTTCATTAGAGTAGGCCATTCTTGCACAGCCTTTTCCTTCACAGGATCAACAAATATTCCATCCTTAGAGACAATGTGTCCAAGAAATGAAGTTGATTGAAGCCAAAATACACACATTCCAAACTTCCCATATAATTCATTTCTTCTAAGAGTCTTTAGAATAGTGTGCAAGTGATTTTAATGATATTTGTAGCTTTTTAATTATACTAAGATATCATAAATAAATACCACCATAAAGTCATGAAGATTTTCCTTAAAAAATCTATTCATTATATCCACGAAAACAGAGGGTGAATTAGTTAGTCCAAAATCCATTATTGTAAACTCATAATGCCCATACCTCATTCGAAATGCTATCTTTGGAATATCGTCCTTACTCACTCATAACTGATGATATCCAAATCAAAGTTCACTCTTTAAAAAATATTTGGATCCATGAAGTTGATCAAATAAATCAATAATGTGAGGTAGGGGATACTTGTTCTTTATTGTTATAGCATTGATCTCCTTGTTGTCAATGCACATCCTCATTTTTTTTATCTTTCTTTTTAACAAAAATAATAGGGGCTCCCCATGGGTAAACACTGGGGATAATAAATCCTTTATCACACAATTACTCTAGTTGTTTCTTCAGTTCAACTAATTCCACAATGGCCATTCTATAAGGAATATTTGATATAGGCCTTGAACCGGGAATTAAATTAATAGGGAACTCAACATTCCACTCTGGAGTATGTCCAGGTAATTCATCTGGAAACATATCTACATATTCTTGCACAATAGGTAAATACTCTATTTGAACATTCCTTTCCTCACCTATAGATATTTCATTCCCTTACTCCCCAATAATTGAATTCATTAGAGCTATTGGGGTGGATCTAGATAAGAATTAGATGGTGTGGTTTCTGATATAAATATAAGGGATTCAACACGATTATCAAAAATTGTAACTTCCATATTCTTGTAATATATCTTCACATCATAATGCAAAATACAACTCATACCAAGGATTATATCAAAGTCAACCTTGGGTAAGATGATAAGGTTAGCAACT
This sequence comes from Viscum album, assembly GCA_963277665.1. Taxonomy (NCBI): domain Eukaryota; kingdom Viridiplantae; phylum Streptophyta; class Magnoliopsida; order Santalales; family Viscaceae; genus Viscum; species Viscum album. Next base: position 1,492,544,421 of record OY728151.1, on the reverse strand, counting down.
AAAGCACATTTATGTGTCATGAGGGGGACTGATCGATATACCATTGTTGCGATGACACATCCCCTTGGTGTTTTGAATAATAACACCTTTAAAAATTAAAATTTAACATGCCTAATTTACTTGTAAAACTATAAAGATATAAAAAATGAAATTATCCAGAATCAAATAAAGCATTGGCTATGTTCTAGGAAACGATTAAAGTCCATGCCACCACATCATTAGTAACTTCAACCTCAGCAATTGTGACCACATAAACTTGGCCTTTCTCCCTTTACCTTCTTTGGGGAACATTTCAATGATTCTTATGACATTCATGTGCATAATGTCCCATAACTTTATAAATATAGTACTGAAATTGGTTGTTTCTTTCTTCCCCTTACAATCACGATATTGGTGGACTTTTTCTCTACACATTTAATAGAATCTCATTCCCTTTAAGAAAGTTCCAGGGTGTTTCTTCCCACAATTAATACATGGTGGAAGTTCAAATATTCCCTTATTCCCCATTTCTTTATTTCCTTTTCTAGATTTTTCATCATCCCTCTTCTTCTCTTTATTTCCTTTGAAGTCATATAACTTAGAGAATTCAATTTCCATCTTTATAGCACCTGAGACTATATCTTCATATGATGAGAAACTTTGGGATACTAGATCCCTTCTGAGGAATGGTTTCAAACAATAAAATAATCGATCAATATTTCTCCTTCGATTACTTATGTAGTCTGTGGCATGTCTTGCTAACCTTGTGAAGTTAGCTTCATACATTGCAACATTATCATCCTCTTTTTTCCTCATACTCAGAAACATCATTTCTATATCTACTCGTTGTTCATTAAAGAGGTTTTTTTCCTAAGAATATTTCCTTAAAATCCCTCCATTCAATTTCTTCTATTTCTTCTCCCACTTTTGTGTTTTGAATCAATGACCACCACTAATATGCATCTCACGATAGTCGGTAAACTTCCATGACAACATTCTCTATTTCATTACATCCTAAAGAGATAAATATATTCTCTAATTAACTTATCCACTGCTCCACTAAGAATGGGATTATAGTTCCATTAAATGATGTAGGTTTTTGTCACATAAAGTGGCCTAGCATAGCTCCTCCACATTGTGGATCTAGATGCTCCATATAGGTAAGGTTATTATTCATAATCTGAGTCATATGTACCAGTATAGATATAAGCTACTTATCACCAGTCATAGCACCAGATCCATCATCATTATCTTGCATCGGATTTAAATCCCTATATGGGACACACATATTCATGTGGTTTCCATTCATTCCACTAGGCGCCATTTCTAAATAATCGCATACACTAGATTAAGTTATGAATCATAATTTATAATCTCAAAATAGAAAAATACTTATCATAAATTGAAATTATATACATATATAATCTCATAATCATAACATGGTTTCTTTGAGGGAAGATTTAGATTTAAATCTATCATAATGGCTTATAAAGAAAATGGGATTTATCCAAAACATATCCCCTGGGAGTGTCAAACCAAGTGTGCAGTAAGGCGCGTTTTCATATACCAGGATACCCCAGGTCAAGCCTAAAAATCATTGTTGGAATTTTCACAACTAGGCACATCTATTCCCGAACCACTTTTACTAGTAGTTTTAACACCCCAAGCTTCCACAGTACGCTTCCTTTTTAAATAATTCAATAGCATGTGATGCACGCAACACCGAGTTCAAGGGCACCACAACCTATAAAAATAGCCATTTAAAAACAAATTATGAATATTATTAACAAAATTTTGAATTTTATATATCCCATATAATTTTAACATTCATATTTTGTGTTTCTTGGATATGATATAAGGAAAAAATCAATTTTTCAGAAAAAAGAAGTATTTTTCAAAAAATGCAGTTTTCTGCCTTTTAATGGAAAACCCTTTTTAAAATACAATATTTTAAACTTTAATATATCAAATTTGATTAAATTAAATTATTATTTAGAATAGGTACATAAAATTGTATTTTGGATAAATTTTTGGTACTTTTCTGATAACTTTCATATTTTAATGAATAGTTAAAATACTAAATTTTAATTGAAAACAAATTTTTTAATCAAAATAATTTATAGTGTTAAATTATAAATTTGAGTGGTTTTAAAGTATAATTATATTATATTTTTATAAATTAATAAAAGTTCATTGGAAGTAATTTCACATTTTGTTAGGACCAATAGGGGCCTAGATACACTAAGAGGGGGGGTGAATCAGGGTATGGATATTCTTTTTCAAAGTTATTCCTGCCCCACTGGATCTTGACCTCTTTATTACAAGGGTCACTTTTTTTGCACTTGTGTGTTTATTATGATTACTTATTTTCTTCTTTATCTGATGATGAAGCTTTAAATGCAGTGCAGGGAAGTAAGCAGACAGACATAGAGATTTTTACTTGGTTCACCCTCACTGGACTACGTCCAAGGAGCATACGCCGAAAAGTTTCCGGTCATACCAAATTCCACTATTCTTCACTAGATGTGGATAAAAAGGTTCGGTAATAGTCACTCTATCCTAGGCTCAATGCCTTTACAAGGTTTAGGGTCAGCTCACGTCTTTCCCAAGGGCCACTCCCTATTTCTCTCTCTCTGGCTCACTACCGGTGGAGAGGATCACCTTCTTCCTCTTCCTTCGCTCACTGCTCTGGAAAGGATCCACTCACAGTTTATAGACATGTAGGTCTCTTCATTTGCATGAAGTAATGCATCTTCCTCTGTATTTAGATTCTCTATTGAAGTACAACTTTAACCCGTAGATGAATATCTCTTTGCACCGAAGGTATCGGGCAAACTTCCAACTTCCACGCAGCCCGAAAATCACTACTGGAAATAAACCTTACTTGGAGCGAAAGTCAATCTCAGCGCGCAAGTATCAGCATACAAGTCACAAATGGCATGCAAGTCTCCCTCAACTACTTGTTCGAATCAATCTTCTGCAACTCCAAACCTGCGCGACTCACTTCCTTCCTCGCCTAAAACCACCTCAGGCGCGAAACTAACACTTGGCGCCCAACTTCCAATACTGGCATGCAAGTCCCACTTGCACGACACACCACCACCTGTGCGACCACCACACCTACGCTAAGGGAGCTCTGAATCTTCAAAGTGTTGAGCTCTGGTGATGAATGGGGAGGGTTGGTCCAGTATTTATAGGCAATTTGACCACCCTGCGTGATGGCGCCCAAGTCAACCCTCAACGCGCAAGTCTCGGCACGCAAGTCTCTTCCCCTGCAAGTCACTTGAGTGACCCACTTCCAAACTTGAATGAACCTCTTTCCTTTGCCATATTTTGATCTTATGATCTTGAAAAACCATAGGCACACAATTTCTCAAGCTTCCAAGGCATTGGCGCGCAAGTCTCTTCACGGCGCGCAAGTCATCTGCACGACACCACCAATACCGGCACGACACTTATCCCTTTTCCATATTTTGATGATCTGATCATGAAAAACATGTGGCGCACAAGTTTCCAAGCCTGCAGGTACACAGTGCGCAGGTCCCTTTTCCAAAAACCACTTTTCTTTATTTGTCGATTTTTAGGCCCAAAAATTTGTCAAACACTGGAAAACGGTGCCACCTTGTATCTGTTCTTTTTATGCCACCTCCAGATCATTCATTCCTTTATTTAAGTTCTTGAATCAAACATGGATCGTTGACCACATCTCTTAAACTCTACATTCCACCATGAAATCCCCTTTTTCAACAAATTTTTATGTCATGGTTTTCTTTGTCAACAATCACAACACAGTTTTCCACTTTTTCAACAAACACAATCACTTCAAAAATGCTTCAATGATGTCTTGAAGGATTTTTTCCCAACAATCTCCCCCTTTGGGTTTGTTTAAAACTCTTCCATAAAAGGATACATTGTTGATTCTTCAGCTACCATTTGCCTTTTTCTATTCTGATAGTGATCAAGGATTTACTCAACACATACTCTAAGCCCACATGAGCAATGCTCAGCGTGAGAAACAAGAGTAGATGAAAAGTTCATCAATGAATCACTTCATCTCTAACATCCACTGTTGACACCAAACTGATACCAATTTTTACCAAAATAATACCAATTGTTGTAAATCTTCTTACCACATTCCAACATCTCTCTTTTTCTTTTATCACGATCATCAGTTGTCGTGATATCTATTCTTTGATCAATCACTTCCAGCATCATCAAATTTAAAAATCTCCCCCTTTCTCATTTTTCCCCCTATCTGGTTGCTCCACTGGTCAGCTTCCCCCCATATCCTTCATGATTTCTCAAATAGCCACATTGTCTCCCCCTTGAACAATCACTATTTTCTCCCCCTTTGTCAACGAAACCAAAGGTCACTCCTTTGTAGTCTGTAACATAGTAGAGAACACATATCAGCACATTAGGGAAAAAATATCATACCTCAGGGAGAGGGAGTGGTTTCCACATCCACACTCTTTCAAGCGCGGGGAGTCGACTGAACTCCCAGAGCCAGTCGATGCCTCTCAAAATCAACCTGGGTAAGGCTTTTGTCATAATGTATGCAACCTATAGCTCTGTAGGCACATACTCTAACTTCATGATTCCCTGCTCAACCTTATCCTTGATGAAATGATATTTGATCTCAATGTGATTTTTCCTTGAGTGGTAGATGGGATTTTTCTAAGATTTATGGAACTTGAGTTATCACACTGGATTCCGATCAGAGACTTCACTTCAACTCTCATATCTTCAAGATGGTGCTTCATCCACAATAACTGCATGCATGCTTGAGTGGCTGCAATATACTCAGCTTCGGCGGTGCTCAATTAAATGAAATCTTGCTTCTTGATTAGCCAAGAAATACACAATCCACCAAGATAGAATGCACCTCCTGACATTGATTTTCTGTCATCTGCTGAACTGACCGAGTCTGCATCAGTATATCCCAATAACTCTATCTGAGATTTGTCAGTATATGTCAAGACGAAGTCCACTGTTCCCTTGATATACCGAAGTATTGTTTTCACTGTAATCATGTGACTTTCCTTGGGATTACTCTGATATCTCGCTTCTTGGAATGTGGAAAAAATAATATCAGGCCTTGTTGCGGTCAAGTACAGAAAAACTACCGATAATCTGCCTGTTTTCAGTTATATTAACTACCCTTCAACTGTCATCTTTTGGTGATTTCATCCGGATAGAAACCGGAGTCTTCGTCTCCTTGTAATTTTCAATTCCAAATCTCATCAGAACCATATTTTTATATTTCTGAAAACCACCTTCACTATGCTTCATTTGAATCAGAGATTCTGTAGATATTGACTCATCATTGAATACTATTCTCTCGGTGCTTGTTTCAGCCCAAATAATTCTTTCTTCAACCAAAAAACCTTGTTCTCATCCTAATGAATGAGAAAACCATATAATTGATCGAGATACACTCCTTCCTCAAGAATCCTATTCATGAATGAATATTTGACATCCATCTGAGAGTCATTGAACGTCTGTTGCACTATAATGGCTCAGAATAATCTGATTGTCTCTAGCCTTTCAACCGGTGCAAATATCTCATCAACATCTATTCCCTCTATCTGGGAGTACCCCTTGTAAAGTAGTCGTGCTTTGTTTTGAATCACTATGCCATCTTCATTCATCTTCTTGTGAAAGACCCATTTAGTCACGATGATGTTCTTATCTACTGGCCTCGAAACAATCTCCCACATCTGATTCTTCTCAATCTGATTGATCTCTTCATTCATGTCCTGAACCCAGTTTTCATATTCAGCTGCAATAGAAATGCATTTCGGCTCAACCTGTGATAGTAATGATGTCTACATCAGTGATTTCATTCTTCTTGTCTGAACTGGAGCTCAATGATCACTGATGATATTCTGTCTGTCAATTTCGTCTTGACTCTTTGGATTTTTTGCAGATAAGGATTTTACATCCTCGTACTCACCATCAGTACCCTATTCTGAATAATCTTCAGCCACTTATGCTATCCCTGAGTCTCTTAACACTTCCTCACTTTTAACAGAAAACTTTTCACTATGTCATTGTTCATCGACTTCATTTCTTTGAACATCTTCTCTCAAATTTTTGTTGACACACCTTTGATTTTCTCTAGCAGCTTCTTGGTATCCTGAAAGCAGTCAGTTGATACCACATTGTTAGAACAAAATAGATAAGCATGAGATGTATGATTACTGCTACTTATTTGAAAATAAGTCTCCCCTCTATTAAAAACTCTTGAGCCGATTCATCTGATTATTAAATTGATGGATCTTGCAACTGATTTCTCCATTAAATGATGCTCCCCCTATGTTATGAAACACTTCCTGGGGTTAGTCCCACTGTTTAGACTCATAACCATTCTTCTCCTCTTGCATCATTTATTCTCATATTTCACTCATAATTGAGTCGTTAACAAAATCTCTAAGCCTACTGAGTTGGTACTCGGTGTAGGAAACAAGAGATAAAGTTAATAACACAATCACTTCCTATTATTCTCTGTTCTTACCTTTCTTCATCGCCATTGGTACCTGATTTGAGTCAATTAAAACTTTAAATCATATCACTTCTCCACTTTGCATCTTTAGATGCCACTTCCCCTTGGATCGTATCTCCCTAAAACCTGAAACATTTAAATCATCAGTCAATAGAATTTATAAAAATAGGGAGAGGGGATCTTCTAGAATCTTCAAGAAGAGGATTGCGGTTGATTCTGAGAGGTAAACCCTTTGATTCTTTCTTGCAGAGCATCACTCTCTTTCCTTGCTTCTTCTAGCTGCCTAGCCAACTTCAACTACTCTAGCCATATGACTAAGCATTCATTAGTCACATGCTGATTCTTTTTCTAATATAAAGATTATGCAGGCCTGGCCTTTCTCACCATTTGGGGTTTAAACCCACTATTACACATTTCTTCCTTTAATGTTCCACCAAAATTCCATTTCCCTTGATTTCTTCTATGAGCAGGAATATCTCTTCTTGTCATTTTCCCTTGCTTCTTCCACCATTGCAAGGATCTTGTACCTTCCTCCACTTTTCGTTGTGGAACATGACATGAAAATTTTTCAATACATTATTTTTTCATCTTTCTTTTATCAGATGTCTGAGTCACCACACTCTTTTTCACTAGCGGTGAGTCCTCCATTGAACGGTCATTCTTCTTTATCCCAGCTAAAGTAGATATCCCCTTAATATTCCAGTTTTGTTCACATTTTCTCCTTGAGGGTTGTTGTGAGTATGACCGAGGAGGTGACTGATACACCTTGCGTTCAGATCTATGTGATTCCCCTGAGGCTCTAATCCTTTTCTTCTCCTTACCATGTTGTCTCTCAGTGTAGAATTTCTCACTATGCATCACTAGAGTTGAGAATATCCTATCGAGTTCCTTTTCCTTTCTTGTGTTCTTCTTATTGCAATTTCTAGCCAAATGCCCATAATCTGAACATATAAAACATTTTCCCTCAAAGGCATACCTCATTTCTTCATTTCTATGTCGAGATGCTGATACACCTTGAGTTATTCTTATGACATGGGGATCTTGAGCTTCCTGACACATACTCATGGTGTGTCCCATTCTTCCACAGTAATAGCATCTAACAGATGCTTTCCTCTGAGAGACTCTTCTCTCTGATTTCTCATGACGCTTCTTCTTATTCTCATATTTATTACAGTTTCTGTCTTTATAGCCTGAAATGTATTCCAGAGCCTCTGAACAAAATCTTGATGTGTGGCCATGAATCCGGAAAAAATAGAACATGTCTTCACTTCTTTTTGTAACTGTCCTCTTAGGCCTATCCCCAGCACCTACAGGTTTCTCTCCACTCCTGGAACTGATCACAGCATGCATTCCATCATGCACGGTAGGGGATTCATCAAATCCAATGCCAGATTTTCCCAAACTATATGGTCTTTGAGCTGAGAAAATATTTTGTTGTTTCTCACCATAAATCTCATACTTCCTTTTCATCTTATCATCACCTTCCGAAGGACAATCGAATAGTAAGTGTAGTGCATCCTTCAACTTAGGTTTTACTTTTTCATTTGATATCTCCATTTCTTTCTTGGATTTCTCTATCACTTCCTCCAATTGTTGAATCTTCATATTTCTTGATTCAAGTTGATCATTGAGTTCTTTTCTGATATTCTTCCCACTAGTCAACTCATCTTCTAGTTCCCATGTGAGCCTTTCCACCATGTCACTTTTCTCCTTCACTTTCAATTTTTCTTCTTCAACAGAATCAGAACAACATGCATTCTCTTGTTTTAGCCTTTGAGTCTTCTGAACTAGTTCAGATAGTTGTGTATCAATATCATCATTTTTAGATTTCAAATTCTGAATCTCATCTGAGTTCAGATTCTTCCCCTTGTTACTAGCTTTTGAATTTTCCACCTTTGTAGATCTCTTTCTCAATTCTTCTTCTTGTGAATCATTTTTCTCCTTCAGATCAGTAGCTAAGTCAATAAGCATTTGACTCAAACCCTTTAGCTTGTTGATCTCAGTTTCCAGTTCTTGGATCCAAATAACTTTAGTTTTTATATCTTCATCCAATTTATGATCCAATTCCTTTGCCTTGTGGAGAACTTCCACTTTTCGACTTCATGGTGTTTCTTCATCATCAGTGGTTCCAACATCACATGGAAAATCAGGTTCTTCTCTCATTCCATCAGCATCATTGAATGAGTAAGTATTTTTATAGTATGATTCATCCAAACCATTCTTCTGTTCACTACATGATTCCTTTAACTGAATCACACTCTTTCCATTGACACTTCCACAGTGGGTAATACCCCCAGCCTTCTGCTTCTTCTTTGATGTTCTTCCCTTCGCCATGGGACAATATTATAAGAGAAGATTGGATCTTTAACTTGATAAATAGACTAAACCAAGTCATAGAAAACAAATATAATAAAATAAACCTTTGCTCTGATACCAATTGTTAGGACCAATAGGGGCCTAGATACCCTGGGAGGGGGGTGAATCAGGGTATGGATATTCTTTTTCAAAGTTCTTCCTGCCCCACAAGATCTTGACCTCTTTATTACAAAGGTCACTTTGTTTGCACTTGTGTGTTTACTATGATTACTTATTTTCTTCTTTATCTGATGGTGAAGCTTTAAATGCAATGCAGGGAAGTATGCAGGTAGACACAGAGATTTTTACTTGGTTCACCCTCACTGGGCAACATCCAAGGAGCATACGCCGATAAGTTTCCGGTCATACCAAATTCCACTATTCTTCACTAAATGTGGATACAATGGTTCGGGAACAGTCACTTTGTCCCAGGCTCACAGACTTTACAAGGTTTAGTGTCAGATCACTGCTTTCCCAAGGGCCACTCCCTGTTTCTCTCTCTCTGGCTCACTACCGGTAGAGAGGATCACTTTCTTCCTCTTCCTTCGCTCACTGCTCTAGAAAGGATCCACTCATAGTTTATGGACCTATAGGTATCTTCATTTTCATGAAGGAATGAATCTTCCTCTGTATGTAGATGCTCTTTTTAAGTACATCTTTCACCCATAGATTAATATCTCTTTTCACCGAAGGTATCAGACAAACTTCCAGCTTCCACACAGCCCAAAAATCACTGCTGGAAATAAACCTTACTTGGCGCCCAAGTCAATCTCGGCGAGCAAGTATCGGCGCACAAGTCACAACTAGCGCGCAAGTCTTCCTCAACTACTTGCGCGACTCAACCTTCTGCAACTCCAAACCTGCGCGCGGCTCACTTCCTTCCTTGCCTAAAACCACCTCAGGCGTGCAACTAACACTTGGCGCGCAACTTCCAATCCTGGCACGCAAGTCCCACTTGCACGACACACCACCACCTGTGCGACCACCACACATGCACGACGGGAGCTCTGAATCATCAAAGTGTTGATCTCCGATGAAGAATGAGGAGGGGTGGTCCAGTATTTATAGGCAATTTGATCACCCTGTGCGACGACGCCCAAGTCAACCCTCGGCGCACAAGTCTCGGCGCACATGTCTCTTCCCCTGTAAGTCACTTGCTTGACCCACTTCCAAAAATTGCATGAACCTATTTCCTTTGCCATATTTTGATCTTCTGATCTTTAAAAACCATAGGCGCGCAAGTTCACAAGCTTCCAAGGCATCGGCACGCAAGTCTCTTCACGGCGCACAAGTCATCTGCGCGACACCACCAATACTTGCGTGACAGTTATCCCTTTTCCATATTTTGAGGATTTGACCATGAAAAAAATATGGCGGACAAGTTTCCAAGCCTTTAGGTACACGGTGCGCAAGTCCCTTTTCCAAAAACCACTTTTCTTCATTTGTCGATTTTTAGGCCCAAAAATTTGGAAAACACTGGAAAATGGTGCCACCTTGTATCTGTTATTTTTATGCCGCCTCCAGATCATTCATTCCTTTATCGACGTTCTTGAATCAAACATGGATCATTTACCACAGCTCTTGAACTTGACATTCCACCATGAAATCCCTTTTTTCAACAAATTTGTATGACATGGTTTTCTTTGTCAACAATCACAGCACAGTTGTCCACTTTTTCAACAAACACAATCACCTCAAAAATGCTTCAACGATCTCTTGAGGGATTTTTTCCCAACACATTTAAATTGAACATAAACACATGTCTATCTTTTGATTGTTTTTACTTCTTAAAACCCCGCTTTCTAGTTTTGACAATGGGAATTAATTTTAAATTAATTTCTACCAACTATGTATTTTGAATTTGTAAAAATGGATTCCATATTTGGAATCAAAAGTTACAAATTGTGTAAATTGGTACTTTTATTTTTTGACAATATGAATAGTAACTTCAGTAATTATTTTTATTTACCATGGTTAAAGAATAAATTAGGTAAATAAGGGTAAAAAATAATATGATTATAATATTAAACTACCATAAAACATGTCCTAATCCAATTTTATGAGATATTTCTGACCATGGGAATTCGAAAGATTATTTTAGGTCCCCATGGGACCACTTGGTTGTGATAATGACATGTTATAAGATTTAATTTAAAGTAAAGATAATTATAACATAAACATATATCTTTTACTAAAGAGATTTTAATATAGGGTTATATAAATGATATATATATATATATATATAAATAGAAATTATAAATATAAAAATATTTCCTATATAATGGTATTTTATTTATAATTTTTATACATTAGATAAATATATTTATTTATGACACAATTATGAGGCAATGATTACCTCATTAATGAAATATTCAAATATATGAATTTGTAAATATTAAAATAAATGTAATTTGAACATTTTTATGTAATAAACGAATTTTTTAGATTAAATTGACATATTAGGGATGATTTAATGTATTTTTTTGTGAATTAATCAAGTTTTTATGACTTTAACAAAAATCTATTACTAAATAGTGTCAAATTGACATAAATGAGTTTTTAAAATAAATACTATTTTAGTAAATGATATAAAATACTAAAAATCTAATGTTCATAAAAATAACTTTTATAGTAATAACAATGTGATAATTTACCCACTTTAGGTTCCCTTTTAATTTTATAGTAACAATATTAACCATGTATATAAAAATAAAAGAGGACATGGTAAGAGTTGACATATTTTACAAATGGTTAAATATAAGAGATAAGGTTAATTTTATGATATAAACATGTATAAAACCTATTTTTTGAGAGTATTTAGATCCATAATCATATTATCCTATAAATAAATCAATTTTTTTCTAATATAAAACGAAATTTGTTTTATTATAAATTAGTATTTCAAGATTTTTCCTAAAGTGTCCCTCACCTCTCTTATAAAAAGGAACCTCCCTTTCTCTTTAACTCACACATATAAATCTTTTTTGTTCGGCCAAACCCTCACCATTTCTACTCCCAACCTTTCTCAATTCATACTAGAGTCCTAACATTGGGAATATATCCATAAATAGGAGCCCCTTTGTTCAAATCAAAAGGAAACACCTGAAGAAGAGGTAATCGTTGTATCCCTTCTTTCAAAGTTATTTTCTTCTTATACTTATTCTTTCTATATTGTTTCCATACCAAAGTAATAAATCTTGTATCATACATATAATTAGATATTAATATAATCATTTTAAAATTATATTCATCATTTTATTCATCCTAAAAATAATAATATCACAATGTGTGTGTACCCACATCTTATCTTCTCCACGCCATGGTGTAATTTATTATTCCACATTAGATTATTTGGATGGTTATAATTATGATTATAATAGGAATAAATAATGAATATCACATGATTATTATTCTTTATAATTATTTATACCATATATTTCCATATCATTTAATCATTAAATGAACGATATCATCGCTCGTGCGTATATACGGCCTACCGTCTCCACGACGCGATTAGATTCATTCTCTACTTTAACCATCAAAGAATAATTATAAAATATGTATATTATTAATAATTAATTAATATATGACATAATAAGTCTATTGGAATGATATGTATATATATATATATGTACATATATTTCATTCACTTACTTCCATTCAATACGATAAGAAAATCAAAACGATGTTCATGCGTACGTACGGCCTACCATCTCCATGAACGGTGTATTCCGTTTTATATATATATCTATTATATATATTTATATTATGAATATATATGATATAAAAATAAAATTATATATTATTGATCTAATTAAATGATGATATATGTAATATGATCAGTAATAACAAGTCAAAACGCGTATGATAGACAAAGCGATATTATCTGAAATGTTACATTATCTTTGAATTGTTAATAAATGGGTAATATAAAGTCATAAAATAATCATATATGATATCATAAATATTATTATTATTCTAATATAGGTTAATAATATGTTTTAAAACATTATACAGGAGTTTTGGACACGTACGGAGAGTATCGAACCTTAGGTAAGGGTTAATTTATTAATCTCATTATTATCTGAGATTGTTTGTGTGTAAGTATTTAATGGGACATATTTATCATCCATGTCCATGTTTCATAAAAAATCAAAATTAAACTTTTAAGGTTTTATATAAGGATATCTTTAACTAAAACATCATTTTAAATGTTTTAAGGATTTATTTTTCTAGATCTATTTAATTAATATCCATGTTTTTAAAATGATTTTAAGGATGTATTTACATGGACATGATTGTTTTAAAATTTTAATTCCTTTAAAAAAATTCAAAGTGGTATGGGACACTTTTATTCAAAAATATATTTTAAATTAATTCCTTTATAAATTGTGTGACTTTAAAATTATTTCATGAAAAAAGGATAATTCTCTCAAAGAGTTTTACTGGTCATTTTCAACTATGTCAACATCCTTTACTGGATATTATTATTAATTGAGGTTGATTTATTATAATAAAATCTTCTATACTGTATTGAATGAGTATTGATATTTTTTATTATGGATGTGTTATTTTTATACCATTCATGGTTTATGGTTAAAATATTGACCTTTTGTATGTCGGTTTTAATACAAATGATTATGTTATGTTTCACCCTTTTAATATGAAGAATGCATTGGACTTATTAAGTGACGAGTGGGGCTCACTATATCCCCTCGATTCATCAGTAGGTATCTTGAGACAAAATAGTGTCTTAGCACAAGGCCTTAACAGAATATTTGTGAATGGTATTGGAACAAGGCCTTGATGTAGTAGTTATTATGTTTAGTATTATATATTCCCTCATTGTGAAATTAATTATTACATGTGATTATTTGACTAGTAGAATATCCATGTTCATGTTTATATAGTAATTTTTGATTTATTTTTTGTATATTATGTTCAAGTTTATGTTTAAAAGGATTCTGTTTTTATTATACATATTTCCTTAAAATTTTATAGCTTCTGCTGAATTATTTACCCTTACTAAACATCTGATCTCTCCCATTTCTTTTGTTTTATTTTCCTAGGATGTCAATAAGTGTATTATTATTGATATATAGGGTTAAGATAGTGGAATAATGGTGTTCTCAAAGGATTATCTATGTTTTGTTTTATGTTTGAAAATGTAATGTAAAGTTCATGTATGTAATCTACTTTCCAAGACTGCTAAACTGATTTGTCCTTCAGGACTTGATTCCCTGTAATCATGACAATGTATTAAAATAATACACCGGCTCTGGGTTTCTGTGGTCGAAGAATTATATTTGGTATTAGAGGAAGTTTAGCAATAATTATGGAAATTATATTTAGAAAACATAGATTAGAAAACATAACCCTATGAATGACTTTGAGGATAAGTTTAAGTATAATATATTATCCTTTAGATTTGGTAACATATAATCTAGGTTAATTTTATAGACTTAAGGATTGATAAGAAAATGGAAAATTTTAGAGATCCTATAAGTGATTCTTCATTACCATATCACTATGATTAGTGTTTATCACTTTGTGCTTTGAGTTTTGATCGATGGTTCGAATCAGTAAGGTTATACATGTAATGGTTATACTGATGGTGATGAAGATATTACAAAAGAAAAATGAGATGAATGAGGTATTAAGGAATAAGATGTTGAAGCATAGTTAATGATTTAAAAGTGAAGCCTAGAGATTAAGGCTATTTTGTACTTGGAATAAATAATTATTACATCAATGGTTATATGGGTACAAGATTCATGATATGTATAAGGATTGTACTACAGTAATTCTTATTTGTAGATTCTTAAACATAAGAGTTTTGATTAAGTATTTGAGATTGTATGGTATAAATTAAATTGACATAGATGCAAGTTAAACTTTTTTCAAAATATATGGTTAAGGGAAAAATAGCCCTTAATATGTTTCTGATACTGAGATAATGATTTAGTATTAAAGATGTGATTGATTTAGATAATGTATAGTGGATACCATGGAACTGAATAATGGTTTTTTTATTCCGTCATTATTGGGGGTTTTAAACATTTTTGGATTTAAGTTGTGCATCCTATATTCTATGCTTTACATATAGGAAAAGAAATAATTAATGCATTCAATAAGGTTTTCAAGTAATTTAGGTTACTAACATGATTGTATATAATATATGATGAAGGTACTTACTTGTATGTTATGTGACCTTCCTTATAAATTTTTGGACTGTGAGTTTGGATAGAAGTATTTTGGATAAGCCTAAAGATTGGAATGGATTAATTTGGAAGTTGGATTCTATTGGTTAAGATTAAAACATTTCTTAAGATTATTTTTTTTGGAATGTTATAATACTGTAGTTTTAGAAAAAGGACAACTTATAAGTCTGGTGATAACTCATCACGTTGGACAAGGCTGTGGGAATCGAACCCACAACCGAAGTGTGACAAGGCTTTATCACTTACCGTTGGCCTAAAAGAAGTCCCTAGTTAGTAAAACACAATTTTCTTTATTTAAATGATATAATTTTATATTTGGAACCTTATATGATTAAGAAAAATATAATTTTTTTAGTCTTATTATCTTTTAAAGAGAAAGATGAGTTTGTGGTCGGAATTAGTTAATAGGTGAAACTTTACATGTAAATGAAGTATGTTTCATTGTTTTCTTAGTCTATGAAGTAATTATTCAACTCTAGGGAAAATATCATAAGTGTTCTCCAAGTACTTTCTTTTTTTAATGAATCAAATGGTCACTTGGGTCATCGTAGATTTATGGATTTTAGATTGTTAAATTTCTCCTAATAATATTATCTATCACTCTCCATCAAACCTTGATGGTTAGTTTTCTATACCATATCCATGTTTTCCTACATGGAACCCTATTATGTGTTATTTCTGGTAACCTTCATACCTACCTTTCTTTATTTTAAAATAGAGGTCTCATTAATCTATTTTTCAATGTAGGATTTCAAATAAGATATTTTGAAATATCTAACCCATATTTTTAAATACCGAGTTTAAATTGCGAGGATGAAATTTATTGAAGTAGGGGATAATGTAACACCCCAAGATTCCATGGTATGCTTTCTTTTTAAATAATTCAATGGCTTGTGAAGTACACAACACCAAGTTAAAGCACACCATGACCTATCAAACTAGTTGTTTAAAAAGGCGGTTATGAATAGTATTAACCAAATTTTGAATTTTATATATCCCATATAATTTTAACATTCATATTTTGTGTTTCTTAGACATTATATGACAACAAATTCAATTTTTCAAATAAAAGATGTATTTTTCAAAAAAAGAATTTTTTCCGACTTTTAATGGAGAACCCTTTTTAAATCCAGTATGTAACACTTTTATATATCGAATTTTATGATATTAAATTTATCTTTAGAATAAGGACATAAAAATTTATTTGGGATAAATTTTTGGTACTTTTCTGATAACGTTCATTTTTTGATGAATAGTGAAAAATGCTAAATTTTAATTGAAAACAAATTTTTTAATCAAAATAATTTATAGTGTTAAATTATACATTTGAGTGGTTTTATGTTATAATTAGATTTTATTTTTATAATTTAATATAATTTATGACATTTTATGTAATTTCACATTTAAATTGAACAAAGACACAGGTTAATCTTTTGATAGTTTTTACTTCTTAAAACCTCACTTTCTAGTTTTTACAACAGGAATTAATTTTAAATTAATTTATACCAACTCTATGTTTTAAATTTGGAAAAATGGATTCCATATTTTTAATCAGAATATACAATTTTTTTAAATAGGTACCTATTATTTTTTGACATTATTAATAGTAACTTCAGTAATTATTTTTATTTACCATGGTTAAAGGGTAAATTAGGTAAATAAGGGTAAAAAATAATATTATAATAATATTAAACTACCCTAACACATTTCCTAATACTATTGGATTCTGACCATGGGAATCCGTAGGATGATTTTCTGTCCCCATGGGACAACTTGGGTGTGATAATGACATGTTATAAGAATTAATTTAAAGTAAAGATAATTATAATATAAACATATATCTTTTATTAAATAGATTTTAATATATGGTTATATAACTGATATATATGTATATAAATGTTCATTATAAATATAAAAATATTTTCTATATCATGGTATTTTATTTATAAATTTTAGACATTAGATAAATATATTTATTTATGACACAATTATGATGCATAGATTACCTCATTAATGAAAGATTCAAATAAATAAATTTATAAATATTAAAATAATTTTAATTTGAACATTTTTATACCATACAAGAATTTTATGTATTACATTGACATATTGGTAATGATTTAATGTGTTTGGTTTGAAGTAATCATGTTGTTATGACTTTAACAAAAATCAATTACTAAATAGTGTTCAAATCGACATAAATGAGTTTTAAAAAATTACTATTTTATTAAATGATGTAAAAATCCTAAAAATATAAAGTTTGTCCAAATAACTTTTATAGTGATAAAAATTTCATAAATTATCCACTTTTGGTTATATTGTAATTTTATAATAACTATATTAACAATGTAGTATAAAAATACAAGAGGAAATGGTAAGAGTTAACTTGTTTTACAAAGGGTCAAATCAAAACGATAAGGTTAATTTTATGAACTTAACATGTCTAAAGAATATATTTTGAGATTATATAGACCCATAATTATATTATACTCTAAATAAATCAATTTTGAGCTATTATAAACAAAAAATATTTTTATAATAAATTAATATTTCATGATTTTCCTAAAGTTCCATTCACCTCTCTTATAAAAGGGCACCTAACTTTCTCTTTAACTCACACCTTTAATGACTTTTGGTTCAAACAAAACCTAACCATTTATTCTCCAAAACTCTCTCAATTCATCATACAGGCCTAAATTTGGGGAAAAACGAAACCTAAGGATCCATTTTTTCAAATCAAAATGAAACACCCGAAGAAGAGGTAATTGTTCTATCCCTTCTTTCAAAGTTCTTTTATTATTATACTTATTATTTCTATATTTTTCCATAAATAAGTAATAAATTAAGTATTATCCATATACATAGATGAAAATATAATCATGGAATAATTATATTCATCATTTTATCCATCCTATGAATAATAATATCACCATGT
Organism: Viscum album; assembly: GCA_963277665.1. NCBI lineage: Eukaryota > Viridiplantae > Streptophyta > Magnoliopsida > Santalales > Viscaceae > Viscum > Viscum album. Next base: position 1,492,526,426 of record OY728151.1, on the reverse strand, counting down.
GTGTGTACGTACAACTTACCGTATCCACATCATGGTGTAATTTTTTATTCCACATTACTTTTTTGGATGTGTATAATGATGAGTATAATAGACATAAATAATGAATATGAAAATATTATAATTCTTTATAATTAATATATCATCCATTTATATATCATTTAATCATTAATAGAATGATATTTTCACGCGTGCGTACGTACGGCCTACCGTCTCCACGAAGCGATGAGATTCATTCTCCACTTTAACCATCTAAGAATAATTATAAAAAATATATATTATTCATAATTATGAAATATATGACATAATAAGTCTACTAGAATTATATATATATATATATGTGTGTGTGTGTCTGTTTTATTTACTTACTTCCATTCAATACAATAAGAAAACAGAAACAGCGTTCATGCGTACGTACGACCTACCGTCTCCATGAACAATGTATTCCATTATTTATATATATATATGTTATATATATTTATATTATGAATATATATGATACATAAATAATATTATACATTATTGAAGTAATTAAATCATGATATATGTAATATGATCAAGAATAACAAGTCAAAACACGTACGATAAACAAAGCAATATTACCCAAAATGTTGTATTATCTTAGAATTGTTAATAAATGGGTAATATAAAGTCATAAAAGAATCATATATGATATCATAAATATTATTATTATTATTATATAAGTTAATAATATGTTTAAAAACATTATATAGGATTTTCGGACACGTGTGGAGAGTATCGTACCTAAGGTAAGGGTTAACTCCTCAATCTCATTATTATATAGGATTGTTTCTGTGTAAGTATTTAATGGCACGTATTTATCATCCATGTCCATGATTCATAAAAAATAAAAAGGAATATTTTAAGGTTTTATGTAAGATTATATTTAACCATATCATCATTTTAATTGTTTTAAATATTTATTTTTCTAAATCTATTTAATTAATGTTCATGTTTTCAAAATGATTTTAAGGATTTATTTATATGGACATGATTATTTTAAAATGTTAATTACTTTCAAAAGTTTCCAAGTGGTATTGGACACTTTGATTCTGAAATATATTTTGAATGAATTCCTTTATAAATTGTCTAACTTTTAAATGATTTCATGAAAAATGATATTTCTCTCAAAGAGTTTTACTGATCATTTTCAACTATGTCAACATCCTTTACTAGATATTATTATTGATTGAGGATGATTTATTATAATACAATATTACATATTTTATTGAATTAGTATTGATATGTTTGACTGTGGATGTGATATTTTTACACCATTCATGGTTTATAGTAAAATTGTTCACATTTATTATGCTAGTTTTAATACAAATTATTATGTTATGTTTCACCCTTTTCATATGAGGAAATCATTGGACTTAGTAAGTGATAGGTGGGGCCCAATATAGCCCCTCAATGTATCAGTAGGTATCATGAGAAAAAATAGTGTCTTGGCACAAGGTCTTGACAGAATATTTGTGAATGGTCTTGGAACAATGCCTTGAAGTAATAGTTATTATGTCTGACATTATTCATTCCCTCGTTATGAAATTAGTTATTAAATGTGATTATTCGAATATTAAAATATCCATGTTCATGTTTATATGGTAATTTTTTATTTATTTTTGCCATATTATGTTCAATTTTATGTTTAAAAGGAATATATTTTTATTATACGTCTTTCCTTTAATGTTTATAGCTTCTGTTGAATTATTTACCCTTACTGAGCATCTGAGCTCACCCCTTTCTTATGTTTTATTTTCCCAGGATTCCAAGAACTGTATTATTATTGATATTCAGGGTTAAGATAGTGGAATAGAGGATTTTTCAAAGGATTAACTATGATGTATTTTATGTTATAAATTATAATGTAAAGTTCATGTATGTAATATAATTTCCATGACTGTTAAGCTGAACAGTCCTTCGGGACTTGATTCCCTGTAATCATTCCAATGTATTAAAATAACTCACCATCTCCGGGCTTCTGGGGTCGAGGAATTATAGTAGTATCCATAAAAAGATGTATTTTCTAGAAATATCCACATAATATATTCCTTACTAAGATTCCTGGATGTTCTTGTATCTTTATCCTCAAAGGCTATCTTAGGGTTTTGTTCCTTATTCTACATTTTCAAAATCTAGTTTCCAAGTTTTCTACTAAACTTCCTCCAATACAAACTATAAGGACCCAACCCCAGTTGTTCAGAGTCATTTCCTTATTTGATTGCATTTTCATGATTACAAGAAAGTCACATCCCAAAGTAACGAATAGTTTAGTAGGTTTGGAAAATAATATACATAAATAAGTTTAAAATTACAACTTTAAAGGAAAAAACAACATATATGTTTTATTGGTAACATCCATCACTATAATTTTATCCATTTAGGTCACTCATAATAATCTCGTTCATGTCTTAATAAAATGAATCATAAGAAATTGGTGATCCCAAATGCTCATTAAGGTTAAGCAATACAGCGTAAGATATCATAAACATAAACATTAGGCATGGTGAATAACTAAAAACACATGCCTTTAAAAATAACATTGAACACATTATGACAAGAATAAGAGTTGAATAAATAATGCCATAATAAAACATAATCATGGTTATTATACTAGTCAAATAACTACAAGATCTATAAATACTATTTTTATAATGAGTTAATTCATAATACGGGACTTTATAACCATACGGTCAAGGCCTTGTTCCAAGACCATAAATAACGATTTTGTCAAGGCCTTTTTCCATGACCTAGTTTATCTCACGAGACATACCGATGCCTCGAGGGGCTATAGCCGACCCCACCTAACAATTAAAAATCCCAATGAATTTCTCATTTGAATTAGGATAAACATAAAAAATATATACATTCATATTGAAACTAATATATGAAATGTAAATAACTTTCCTTGAACATTAAGCATAAACACTAACCATTCCGAGTAAATTGGTAAATGATTTTAAGATAGAACATCCATAGTAAAACTAATCATAAACCATTAAATTAAATATGATAGATTATATAATAAAATATTAATCCCAATAATACAAAATAATCAAAAATAGTACTGAAATAGATGATGATACTCTTATAAAATCAACAAGTAATTTTTGAGATAAATACTCTTTTACTTTGAAAAGAAGAGTTCTTTTGTAAAAATAATTGTATAAAACCATAAGTTAAGAAAGATGAAATTTTCATAATAAAATTATTTATTTTATAAAGATAATGGTTTGTAAAAAGATATTATATAGTTCCCTTGAAACTAGGTAAGAATTTGAGAAATTCTCCTGAATCGGGCTTGTATTTCTGGAAGAATTTTGGAAAGATCCCTTTACAACATATAACTCCCCTTAAATTAAAGTAGGATTCGGGTTGGTACACATATATAGAATATTATCACAGAATATATGATAATTACATATTAATAAATAATAATTTAGTTGATATAAGTATAAAATAAGAGTAACCCGGATGAAAATGGAGTTTTGGGTAGAAAACTCTTCCCTTAAGTCAAGAAGTGTTCCTCACTTGATCTTAATGACCTGAATAATCAAATTTTGGTTCATAAATTAATTATTACTAAAGATAATATAAATTTAATTGATTTATTATAACCTTATTAGGTTCATTAATGTCCTTTTGATGGGTTAAGAGATTCAATTTCACTGTTTTGGAGTGTTTTCTTCCTTGGTTTTCATGATTGGTTTGCTTATCTTCATGTATGGATAGACATGTAGAATGAGAATGGTTTTCCAGAATATAATTTTTATTTTATTAGTGAACAACCATAATATTACATGGTCATAAAAAAATTTGTTTATTGGTGGTGTAGATGAATCGTTATATAAAACTTTAATGACAATTGATTGGGTTAATGGGCGGTTATTGATCACAACAAACTCATTTTGATTTATAATTTAATATCATGTGTAAAAAAGGATTTCAAAACACTAAATAAGTTATAATACAGATATTATAGTCTGTTTAAACCATAAAAATGGTTTCATGACCATAATTGAATACGGTAAAATAAATTGGGAGCCTGTCGTCCTTGAATGTGATAAATTAAAACATCTCGGGTGGTGTTTTTATTTCTAGTATAAAAGAAGGAGAAATGAGAGATGATGAAGAATTATTCCTTTATCATAAAAAAAATTACAGTAATTGTATGGTTATAGAATAATCACAATATTTGTATTAGTAGAGGTGAGGATATAAATGAAAACAAAGGAACTTGAAAAGAATGTAAAAGAATTGAGAAGAGGAACATACCTCTTGAATTAGTCTTCCTTGAGAGCCTCCTTAGGGGAGAGGTTTTGGATTTTTTATGAGAAAAATGGATGATAGAAGTGGGGTAGGATCTTGGGAGGATATGGGAGTATAATTTAGTCAAGGTACAAGTCTTGATAGGAGTGAAAAGAAGAGGGAGGAGGGGGTTATAGTGGAGGATAGGAGGGTTTTCCCATTATTTTAATCGTTATTTTATTATTTTTCTAAAGACTACCAATAGTGTTGATTAGTGTAACCAAAAATAGTAATACTTGCATGTGAGTTCGAACCAATGGTCATTTACATCTTCCATGACTCAATAATGATGCATAAATTCACTTATTTAGCATATTTTGTAAATTATTGAATTTCACTATTCACCAAAAATTCATGTATTTCAGAAAAATCCCAAAAATTCACCATAAACATTTTTAGACATGTAGAATCCAAAAATGAACTCCATTTTTTGAAAATAATTTTCTAAATATTTTAAATTTAATTTTTAAATAAAATAATAATTTATTCAAAAAAACAACATTAAAACTATAACTTGTTTTATGTCACCATAAAAAATTAATCAAGGTACCATAAAATTATCTTATAACCATAATATAATAAAAAAACATTTTATTATTACATTTTAGGGAAAATATATTTCCATTTTAAATTATTTAATTTATCATAAAATTTTAATTAAAATATTTATGACATACAAAAATACAAATGCTTATACTATGATAATATTTTCACTAATAAGATGTCTAGATTATATTTAAACATTCATGGGTGAAGTTTCTATTTTTTTCCAATTTACTATTCATTAATATTCATTACTATTCATAAGGGTATGTTACTATTCATAAGGGTGTGTTACTATTCATCAAAAACTAAGTTGATTCTATCAGACTCTAAATATCATACTGAACACAACTGTGTAAATCAGTTTTTCGAAATTCCAATCACATAGGTGGTAAAACTATGTTTACTGGATAGGTTATAACAAAGTGGTGTTTTTTAGAGACTCAATGATTCATGCATTAATTATTAAATTTATTTTCAAAGTCTTGGGGGTGTTACATATGTTTTCTTTAAATGTTAAAAATTTCTAATATGTGAGGTTCAAGCATTACCTCATCACGTACCACACAATATCCTTTCCAATCAACTATTTTATTTTTATATCAATATATTCTTATATTAAGGAGAATTATCAATTGTGAAGTCAATTTATTTTTTAAATTTTTACTTCACATGTTTTAATATTATTTTTTTGGTATAAATTATATCCCTCATGAATATTTCTGTCATTGGATCATAACTTATTCATTATATACTTTTATTATTACTATTTTCATTTTTATAAAAAAATAAAGTAGACTTATGGTCCATGTTATATTTTTTAAATTTTTAAAGGAACTTTAAAAATAAATTTGAAAATTTATTTTTTTCAAGATTTTAAATTTAACCATTAATATCTGTATTATTTTTATTTATAAGTGAAACAATAGTATCAAAAAAATCCTTTCAACTTACATATTTTATAGAAAATAACTTATTTTAGAACATGTTTTGTATATTACTTATTGTTAAGTTTTATCTTTTATTTTTTATTACTGTTATTTTCAATATATATATACAAGCTTTCATTTTTTATTTCCAAAACGATTTTAGTTTATAAATCTTAAAATCTGTTATTTTTTATCTTTTCCATTTTTATTCTATATATATATATATTACAATAATGTTAAAATTATAACAACTATTATCATTATCAAATTATTTATATTTATTATCTATAACCCTTAAAATTTATAAAATGAATTCCGTTAATTAGTTTATTCTATTTATATATATTTTATTTCCAAAACCACTTTTTTATTTTTATTTTCAATAATGATAAAATGATAACTACAATTTTTCATATTTACTAGATTTCATATAACTATATAATACATATAATTTTCTCCTATTTTGTATTATTACTATTATATCATATTCTATTATTGTTACCACAAATTTGAATGACATAAAGTAAATGTTGAATCCAAATATCCAAATAGTTTCAACCCTTTGAAGTTTGTGCTATATCTTCAAACTTCTCTCACTTTTTTATTTCCATTTGATATTTCTTTTCTTGTGATTTCTTGTTATATATATATATATATTCCATATATATTCAGATATTTTCTGAATATATGTATATATAATAAATATATATTCATATTCATATATATATATATATTGAATAAATATGTTATGATACATATTATAAATATATTATAAATATATAATTTGAATACATATTCAGATACGCTCACGCGCGCGCACACACACACACATATATATTCGGAATACATATATTATGATATATATTCTTAATGTATATTCAGATACACACACATCTATTTTGACTATATATATTATTATATATAAATATATTCGAAGCTATTATATTACTTTAAACATAATTTTCATGTTTAGTTTAAAAAATTATTTTCTCTATACGTCTTTTTAATATTTTATCTATATACATTTTTTTCAATACCTAGAACCATATTAATTTAATCGTACATTCCACTTTTCTTCCCAAAATATTAATGTTATCATTATTTTTAAAATATATAGTTATTTATATGGTTTTAGTATATATTCTGTCCCATGAAAATTCATGGTACTAATACTCCCCCATTACACATGTCACCCTCTCATTTCATGTTTTCCCTCCAAAATATTCTCTACTCGGTACTATTGTTCCCCCTGATCCACCCTTTTTTCCCACTCTCAAACCCCTGATACATCATCTCTTCCTCCTCACACCCCCCTCCCCCCGCCATACCATCATATTCCTACCTACCTCCCCCTCTTCCATGAAGCCTCATCCCTATAACCTCTTTCCCATATTCTCCTACCTATCTCCACACTCACATCTCCAACTTATACTCCTCCTACATGACTACCTATACCACTCAATTTTTCTCTCTTTGTGTGTTCAAAGATAGCTAAGATCATCTTCCAATAAGTAAGATTCACTCTTGCATTATCACCTCTCATTCAGCCGTCCTGGGTTTTTTTCTTTCAAATTTTATTTTCAACAATGAATTTCTTAATTTCCAATTTTAGTTTTCTTGTATTCCATTTTCCATATTATCAACACCCTTGATTTTTTGAATCCCTAGGTTTATTTCCCTCTTCTTACATGATTTCTATCGAAGAATCTCTTTGTTTTCCATTATTGTGCCTCTCTTCATTCTTTGATTACCCCTTCACCCTTGATTGTGAAATGGTAAAATTATTTTCCCCTTCCACTAATAATTTCCAGTGACAAAAATAGTACCATCCATCAGTTCACTAATTGTCATATTCCACAACACCTACTCCTTTAAAATCTTCTACAAATTCATGGAACATATAAATTTATTGTAAATATGTACATTTTTTATTTATTTATCCATTATAATGGTATAATTGCTTATTTATTCATGAAAATTTCCTCTAAGATCTTTTATTTCATTTTTATAACCAATTATTCATTTAATATTTTAAAAAATAATGCTTATAAATTTACATACTTATTTAAATATTTTTTCAGCTAGGAATTCAAGATTTTCACTTTGAAATTTTTTATTAGATAACATATATGCATCAAAAACATGTCAAACTCATTCTTGAATTCCAATTAGGCTCTATGTATCCTTAATTAGTTTTTTAATTTTTTATAATATTGTGGTGAAAATCCTGAAATTTTTATTATCGAACCTCAATTATTGATTTTTTTCACAAATATTTCATTTTCAATATAATTTTTGGGTTTTTTCATTCTTTCCTCCAATATTATTATTTAAACTTCTTGTTATTGTTACCATGGATTTTTAATTGATATATAACAGTTTTTTAGTGATTGGGAGTGTATTTTTTTGATATTTTTTTAAGATATTTTGTTTTCTAAATATATCTTAAATACTAAGCTTTATTCTATGTCGAGGAGTTTTATTTTGGGTGGTATGAAATGACATTAGGTGGCATTAGAAAAAAAAATTCTCAAATATAGAGTATGGATTATTCTCAATACTTGTTCTCATGTGCTTTTTCATGGTATTCACCCATCCTATGAATGGACCCTATACACCTTGACCACACACCTTAGTCATGTGCACTACTAAGTAGAATGCATGTATCATGTGCCCTAGCCACCTATGTAAACCACATTACCTCCAAGCCTTCATCTTCCTAGGTTATGTTATTTTCCCACAAATAGACCCTTGGGGTTCTCATTTGACATACTTAGACACTTGAATGGTAAAGCCTCGGTATAATAATCCTTTGAATTCCCTAGTCTCCAAGCCCATTTCATGTAGGTTAATTAAGCCTAAAACCTACTGAAATTGGCAAGAAAGTATGGTAATTGTAACATCCCAAGTAAATAAAGAATAAAGCATTTTCATTTTTATTAATATTTTGGAATTAAATATTAATTTTACTTTAAAGGGGTTGCTATGTTCGATAGCGTACCCGATACGCAACAAAGAGTTTCTTTGAAATCTTACGTTCCACACTAGTAATAAAATAATATTATTTTAAATGGTAGTTAACACTTAGACATTGTATTGGTGGGAATGAATTGAAATAACTAAAATATGATTATATATGTTTGTTAAATGTTTTTACATTTATCCAATAAAATATAAAGGCTTAAAATATGAAAATAATTCAATTTTAGGCATATATACTCTAACATTCACTAAAGGTTGACTTATCACCTTTTGATGGAGAACCATCTATAAATATAGTTTTGGTCACTCATATACATTATATTGGACCAAATAAAATTATTCTTTAGAATAGGGACATCAAAATTTACTTTGTGTGAATTTTTGGTATTTTTCTGATAAAGTTCATTTTTTATGAATAGTGAAAAATGTTGTATTTTAATTCAAAAACTCTTTTTAATCTAATTTATTTATATGATTATATTATATTTTGAATTGGTTTTAAAGTTAAATTAGAATATATTTTTACCATTTAATCCAATAGTGGTCTTTGGAATTGATTTCACTTTAAAATTGGACTTAAACTAGTGTCAATCTTTTGATACTTATTGTTTCATAAAAACACGCTATTTGCTCTGACAGCGGAAATTAATTATTAAATTAATTAATGTAACTTATATGTTTTTAATTTTTTAAAATAGACATCATTTTTGAATTCGGAATATCAAATATAGCTTAGGGTGAAGTTTTGGTATTTTTCTGATAAACTTCAACTTTTTATGAATAGTGAAACCACTAAGTGGTACTTATAAAAACTGATTTTCCGTTTAAATGAAATTTTACCACCTCTGTGTTTTGAATTTCAAAAATCCGACATACATGGTTTTCATTAATAAGTAAAATGTGGTTCAATGGGATTAAAATAATTTTTTGCTGAATAGTAACTTTTAAGTTTTTAATCGCGATTAGAGGTAATTAGTGTAGTTTAAGGTAAAAATAATGTTTTAATAATATGAAATGACCTAGAAACATGTCCTACCCTTCTGGGATGTGTCATGGCCGACCAATAAAATCCATGGGTCAACTTGGGGACCCCATGGATCCACTTTGGTAGGAAAATGACATTAATACCTTTTTATTTAAAGTTAAAATAAAAATGTCACAAACATGAGTTGTTTTACTAAAACAATTTTTAAATGGGGTTATACAAGTAATATTTTTTACTATAAATATTAATTAGGAATATAAAAAGATTTCCTACATCATGATATTTTTTTTATAATTTTTATACATTAAATAAATTAAATTATTTATGATACCATGATGATATAGTGATTACCTCATTATTTAATGATTTAAATAAAACGAAACGATAATGTAAAATCTAAGACCTAAACATGTCAAAAAACTATTTGATGGGTGTATTTAGAACTCTTATCACCTTATCCTTGAAATATACAATTTTGGTACATTTAAAATCCGAAAATCATTTTATAATAAATTAAGCTTTTATAACTTTCCAAGAGTGCCCCTCCTCTCCTCTTATAAAAGTCCCCCACCTCTACCACCTTACCCACACCTCTCAAGACTTTGGCTCGGCCAAACCCTATCCATTTTGTCTCTCCACATCCTTCTCTTACTCCTTGAAGCATCACTTTTGGCAGAAGTCTTCCCAAGGAAGCCTTTGAGCTCAAATCAAAAAGAGTTACCCGTTTTAAAGGTTGTGTTTTCTCTTGTGCTCTTATGTTTTATTTTTCTTCTCCAACCCCCTAAAATATTTTTATTAATTTCTTTTGTAAAAACACCAGTATCTTAAATATACTAGGATATTTTTATAAGAAGTATTCAAGATACACTTACACACACCTTCATCTAATGGTTAAAGAACATACTGTTTCCGTGGATGGCGAATTTCTGTCTCACGAAACGATGATTGTTCAACACTCATATAACACCTTAAAAGGTGTCCATTAAGATGTCACTATATTTATATATGATATATATTATGTTTATTTTTTCCTTATTCTTCTTTATTTTTCATTTGTGGCATACCTTTTATGGTTTCCATTATGTGTAAACACGATAATTTCATTTTTGGAAGTGCGGACTACCACCCCTCAAAGTGATTTGATTCGTTAATACCATATGTGGTACGTATAAAGGATAGATTGAATGATATTATATATGATACAATACTGGAATTATAATACTATTATGTATCATTATGTTTTAATTCCATTAAATATGAAATGGAAATTGAAGTAGCATTCATGTGTACGTACGGCTTGCCGTCTCCATGAACTGTGTATTTCATTTCTTACCTCTAAATGATCATGTAATATTATAAATGCATGTATATAATGGATATATATGATATATATTATATATACATCATGAGTATAACTCTGGATATAATGGATATATGAACAACTTGTAATTATAAAGAGCATATTTTTCACTCAAGTACCAATGATCGTTAAATCGACCATTATTAACTTAAATAATTACATAGTGTTCATAACATGGTAATAAGTGATATAAAAGTAATAATGAACTTGAAAAAGGTTCTTAAGAAAGTAGAAATTAACTCAAGTTTATTATTCAGGACGTTAAAGAATGATCGATTCAAGTCGGACCTAAGGTATGGGACTTCGTCTCAATCTCCTTTCATTGAGGCATATTTTGTTTTTTATACGCAACCTTCTTTTATACAGTGTATAAACCCCTTTGAATTTTACGTTTATCCAAAAGGAATATTTTTTATACAAAGAATTTTAATAAATGACAAAAGGGAATGTTTTTGTCGTACGTATGTGGCGACAACGACTTCTCCGCCACCGTGACCATTATTTGAGTTTCGTCTTCCTCTACAAGCCATAACTTTTTTTTAAATGAAAAATAAATACCATGTTTTACTTTTATTTTATTTTTGTATTGAAAATGGTTTTCATAATGTTTTTATATCAATGTGTTATATTGATATCTTGTTATTGAAAAAGAGAAATGTTATGTTTCCTTTATGCATGTTTTATGTGATACGATTATGTTATGGTTCTTGGAAATTATTATGAAGACGGGTGGTTCCGTGATAAACTAAGGGCGGGTGAGCCCGATATAGCTCTCTAATGCATTGGGTAACGCAAAGGGGTTAAACGTTAAGGTTTCTCTGAAGAGATTTTGGGAATATACTTTGATGGGTATTCCAAACGTAACCAAGAGGGTTACTCCTTACGTAAGAATGTTATGAATGCCTCAAGTTACCTTTATGTCTAATGATTTATATGATTTATTCATGATTTGATGAGGTATGTTAAAGTGTTTGTGTTTTATGGGTAAATTATGATTTCATTCTTATGTATATATGTACTCATGTTTCATTTCCATATTTTTATATCCCTTACTGAGCTTTTTATGCTCATCCCAAGTTTTTTTGAAATTTTTTTCACAGGTCAAGGGAAAGGTACATGATATGATGATAGTGTCAAGGAAGTGTCAAGATAGAATACATGTTTTATTTTAAATATGTTTCCATTGATGGAAAAAAAATGAATACTATCTTTTATGTAACCACTTTGTTTAAATGTGGAATGTAATGCATGTTTTATGATCTAATTATATAAAACTCTAAACCTGAAAAGATCCTCAGCGTGTATTCTTGAAGTAACTCAAGATTAAGTGATGTTTAATTTTGGGGCCTTATAGTTGGTATCAGAGGTCAGTTTAGACAACTTTAGGAGTTATAAAATTGTTAAATTATAAATTAATTTATGGTATGATTGAAATGATATAGAATTTAATGATTACCATGTTTCTTCACCTAAGATATTTTTGTTTTAAGAATGGTTTTTCATAGAGGAAACAGAACAGATTTTCTGAGAAGGAATATAGAGGGAAATGACTTTTCTAATCAGTATCCTGAGATGGTCAGAATCAGAACTAAACAGTTTGTTGCAGTGATGGCTCAGTTGACTCAGGTGAAAAATGTTGGTTGTTTTTATTGATGATATTTTGGTGTTTTCTAAAAGTAAAGAGGAGCATGAATGTCATTTAAGGGTTATTTTGAAAACCTTAAAAGAAAAGAAATTGTATGGGAAATTCAGCAAGTGTGAGTTTTGGTTGCAACAAATTTCTTTCCTTGGTCATATTGTTTCTAAAGATGGGATGACTGTTCATCTTACAAAAACAAAGGTTGTGGAAGAATGGCCAAGACCCACAAATGTAACTGAGATTCGTAGCTTCCTTGGTTTGGAAGGCTATTACCAAAGGTTTGTTATAAATTTTTCATGGTTATCTAGTCCAACGACTAAGCTAACTCAGTAGGGTGTTAAGTTTATCTGGACAAAAGAATGTGGTGATTGTTTTCAGGAACTGAAAAGAAGATTGGTGAATGCTCCAGTTTTGGCACTACCTTCTAGGAATGGAGAGTTTGTTATCTGCAGTGATGCTTCATTGAAAGGACTTGGTTGCGTCTTAATGAAAAATGATCAGGTAATTGCTTATGCTTCACGAGAGTTGAAAACTCGTGAGGTAAATTACCCTACACATGATTTGGAATTAGTAGCTGTTGTTTTCGCTTTAAAAATTTGGAGGCATCATTTGTATGGAGTAAAGTGTGAAATATATACCGATCACAAAAGTTTAAAGTATATATTAACTCAGAAAGAATTGAACATGAGACAGAGGATATGGCTAGAATTAATCAAGGATTATGATTGTACAATTCATTACCATCTGGGAAAAGCAAATAAAGTGGTTGATGATTTGAGTCGAAAAAGTAATGCTTCATTAAAAATGTTGCATTTGGAACGTGATCCTTTGGTTAAGGATTTGATGAACTTTCGCATAGAAGTTTTTGGTGAAGGATGTCCTTCTTTTTTGTTTTAGGTATCAGTGAAATATTCTCTATCAGACAGAATTAAGCAAGCACAGAAGCAAGACAGTGAGTTGCAAAAAAAGGTAGAGCTAGTTCATAAGGGTAAGTTGCCTGATTTAAATATTGATAATGATTTTGTTTTGAGATTTGGGAAGAGATTGTGTGTGTCGTGTGATTCACAGTTGAAGAGATATTTGTTATGTGAAGCCCATAGTTCTCCGTTTTCAGTACATCCTGGAAATACTAAGATGTATAGAGATCTTCGGGAGTATTACTGGTGGGACGGCATGAAAATGGATATTGCTAATTTTACTGTGAAGTGTTTGACTTGTCAACTGGTTAAAGCAGAGCGGCAGTTAACGAAAGGGATGCTTCAACCTTTACCAGTTACAGAGTGGAAATGGGAGAATATATCCATGGACTTCGTTGTGGGATTGCTGAAGACACCTCGAGGTAATAATGCAATCTGGGTTATTGTTGATCACTTGACGAAATCTGCTCATTTCCTTGCCACACGAGATAATTTTTTCCCTAGATCAACTTTCCCGTTTGTATCTTAAAGAGATAGTCAGGTTACATGGAGTTCCTCTATCCATTGTATCTGATCGTGATCTCAGGTTCACTTCTAGCTTTTGGAAAGACCTTCAGAAGTCGTTGGGCACTAAATTAAATTTTATTACAGCTTTTCATCCTCAATCAGATGGGCAGTCAGAACGAACAACTCAGACTTTGGAGGATATGCTATGTGCTTGTTCGATGGATTATCATGGAAGTTGGGACCAACATATTTCTTTTGTTGAGTTTTCTTATAATAACAGTTTTCATTCCAGTATACAGATGGCACCGTTTGAGGCATTATATGGGAAGCGTTGCCAAACTCCAGCTTTCTGGGATGAAGTGGGTGAAAGGAAGTTTATGGGACTAGAATTGGTAGAAGAGATGGCAGAAAAAGTTCAGTTGATTCAGAAACACATGAGAACAGCTCAGAGCAGGCAGAAGAGTTATGCGGATAACCGGAGGAAGGATCTATCTTTCGGGGTAGGTGATCATGTCTTTCTCAATGTTTCTCCATGGAAAAGTGTGATGCGATTTGGTAAGAAAGGAAAGCTGAGTCCAAGGTTCATTGGACCATATGAAATTCTGGAGAAAGTTTGATCAGTTGCATACCGAGTGGCTTTACCTCCAAGTTTATCTCAGGTACACAATGCTTTTCATGTTTCGATGTTGAGGAAGTACATGCCAGATCCATCTCATGTTTTGATCCTAGAGGTAGTTAAGTTGGAAGATAATCTCTCTTATGAAGAACAACCAGTCCAGATTCTTGACCGTAGAGAGCAAGTGTTGCAGAATAAGGTAATTCACCGGGTAATGGTTTTATGGAAAATCCATATGGTTGAAGAGGCGACATGAGAATCTGAAAATGCTATGAGGGATAAATACCCCAACTTATTTTGATAAGTGAATAAAATTGATAGGACGCAATTCCCAAAAGGGGGGAAGGATGTAACATCCCAGGTAAATAAAGAATAAAGAATTTTCATTTTTATTAATATTTTTGAATTAAATATTAATTTTACTTTAAAGTGGTTGCTATGTTCGATATCGTACCTGATACGCAACAAAGAGTTTCTTTGAAATCTTACGTTGCACACTAGTAATAAAATAATATTATTTTAAATGGTAGTTAACACGTAGACATTGTATTGGTGGGAATGAATGGAAATAACTAAAATATGATTATATATGTTTGTTAAATGTTTTTACATTTATCCAATAAATTATAAAGGCTTAAAATATGAAAAGAATTCAATTTTAGGCATATATACTCTAACATTCACTAAAGGTCGACTTATCGCCTTTTGATGGAGAACCATCTATAAATATAGTTTTGGTCACTCATATACATTATATTGGACCAAATAAAATTATTCTTTATAATAGAGACATCAAAATTTACTTTGTGTGAATTTTTGTTATATTTCCGATAAAGTTCATTTTTTTAATGAATAGTGACAAATGTTGTATTTTAATTCAAAAACTCTTTTTAATCTAATTCATTTATATGATTATATTATCTTTTAAATTGGTTTTAAAGTTAAATTAGAATATATTTTTACCATTTAATCCAATGTGGTTGTTGGAATTAATTTCACTTTGAAATTGGACTTAAACTAGTGTCAATCTTTTGATACTTATTGTTTCATAAAAACACGCTATTTGCTCTGACAGTGGGAATTAATTATGAAATTAATTAATTTAACTTATATGTTTTGAATTTTGTTAAACAAACATCATTTTTGAATTTGGAATATCAAATATAGCTTAGGGTGAAGTTTTGGTATTTTTCTGAAAAACTTCAATTTTTTATGAATAGTGAAACCACTAAGTGGTACTTATAAAAACTGATTTTCCGTTTAAATAAAATTTTACCACCTCTGTGTTTTGAATTTAAAAAATCCTACATACATGGTTGTCATTAAGAAGTAAAATGTGGTTCAATGGGATTAAAATAATTTTTTGGTGAATAGTAACTTTTAAGTTTTTAATCGCGATTAGAGGTAATTAGTGTAGTTTAAGGTAAAAATAATGTTTTAATAATATGAAATGACCTACACACATGTCCTACCCTTATTGGATGTGTCATGGAAGACCAAGAAAATCCATGGGTCAACTTGGGGACCCCATGGAGCCACTTTGGTAGGAAAATGACATTAATACTTTTTTATTGAAAGTTAAAATAAAAATGTCACAAACATGAGTTGTTTTACTAAAACAATTTTTAAATGGGGTTATACAAGTCATATTTTTTGCTATAAATCTTCATTAGTAATATAAAAAGATTTCCTACATCGTGATTTTTTTTATTCTTTAGACATTAAATAAATTAAATTATTTATGATACCATGATAATGCAGCGATTACCTCATTATTTAACGATTTAAATAAAATGAAAAGATAATGTAAAATATAAGACCTAAACATGTAAAAAACCTAGTGTATTGGTGTATTTATAACTATTATCACCTTATCCTTGAAATATATAATTTTGGGACCATTAAAATCCGAAAATCATTTTATAATAAAGTAAGATTTTATAACTTTCCAAGAGTGCCCCTCCTCTCCTCTTATAAAAGGCTCCCACCTCTACCACCTTACCCACACCTCTCAAGGATTTGGCTCGGCCAAACACTGTCCATTTTGTCTCTCAACATCCCTCTCTTACTCCTTGAAGCCTGAATTTTGGCAGAAGTCTTCCCAAGGAAGCCTTTGAGCTCAAATCAAAAAGAGTTACCCGTTTTAAAGGTAGTGTTTTCTCTTGTGCTCTTATGTTTTATTTTGCTTCTCCAACCCTCTAAACTCTTTTTATTCATTTATTTTGTAACAACACAAGTATCTTAAATATACTAGGATTTTTTTATAATAAGGATTCGAGATACACTTACACACACCTTCATCTAATGGTTAAAGAACATACGGTTTCCGTGGATGGCGAATTTCTGCCTCACGAAATGATGATTGTTCAACACTCATATAACACCTTCAAAGGTGTCCATTAATATGTAACTATATTTATATATGATATATATTATGTTTATGTTTTCCTTATTCTTCTTTATTTTTCATTTGTGGCATACCTTTATGGTTTCCATTATGGGTAAACACGATAATTTCATTTTAGGAAGTGCGGACTACCGCCCCCTCAAAGTGATTTGATTCGTTAATACCATATGTGGTACATATAAAGGATATATTGAATGATATTATATATGATACAATACTATAATTATAATACTATTATGTATCATTATGTATTAATTCCATTAAATATCAAATAGAAATGGAAGTAGCGTTCATGCGTACATACGACTTACCGTCTCCATGAACGGTGCATTTCATTTCTTACCTCTAAATGATTATGTAATATTATAAATGCATGTATATACTGGATATATATGATATATATGATATATATGACATATACATCATGAGTATAACTCTGGATATAATGGATACATGAACAACTTGTAATTATAAAGAGCATATTTTTTACTCAAGTACCAATGATTGTTAAAACAACCATTATTAACTTAAATAATTACATAGTGTTCATAACATAGTAATAAGTGATATAAAAGGAATAATGAACTTGAAAAAGGTTCTTAAGAAAGTATAAATTAACTCAAGTTTATTATTCAGGACGTTAAATAATGATTGAGTCAAGTCGGACCTGAGGTATGGGACTTTGTCTCAATCTCCTTTCATTGAGGCATATTTGGAATTAATTTCACTTTGAAATTGGACTTAAACTAGTGTCAATATTTTGATACTTATTATTTCATAAAAACACGCTATTTGCTCTGATAGTGGGAATTAATTATTAAATTAATTAATGTAACTTATATGTTTTTAACTTTTTAAAATAGACATCATTTTTGAATTCGGAATATCAAATATAGCTTAGGGTGAAGTTTTGGTATTTTTCTAAAAAACATCAATTTTTTATGAATAGTGAAACCACTAAGTGGTACTTATAAAAACTGATTTTCCATTTAAATGAAAATTTACCACCTCTGTGTTTTGAATTTCAAAAATCTGACATAAATGGTTTTCATTAAGAAGTAAAATGTGGTTCAATGGGATTAAAATAATTTTTTGGTGAATAGTAACTTTTAAGTTTTTAATCGCGATTAGAGGTAATTAGTGTAGTTTAAGGTAAAAATAATGTTTTAATAATATGAAATGACCTAGAAAAATTTCCTAACCTTATGGGATGTGTCATGGACGACCAAGACAATCCATGCGTCAACTTGGGGACCCCATGGAGCCACTTTGGTAGGAAAATGACATTAATACCTTTTTATTTAAAGTTAAAATAAAAATGTCACAAACATGAGTTGTTTTACTAAAACAATTTTTAAATGGGGTAATACAAGTCATATTTTTAACTATAAATATTCATTAGTAATCTAAAAAAATTTCCTACATCATGATATTTTTTTATAATTTTTAGACATTAGGTAAATTAAATTATTTATGATGATGATGCAGTGATTACCTCATTATTTAACGATTTAAATAAAACAAAATGATAATATAAATTCTAAGACCTAAACATGTCAAAAAACTATTGTATGGGTGGATTTCAGACTATTATCACCTTATCCATGAAATATATAATTTTGGGACCTTTAAAATCTGAAAAGCAGTTTATAATAAAAGTAAGCTTTTATAACTTTCCAAGAGTGCCCCTCCTCTCCTCTTATAAAAGGCCCCCACCTCTACCACCTTACCCACACATCTCAAGCCATTGTCTCAGCCAAAACCTGTACATTTTGTCTCTCCATATACCTATCTTACTCTTTGAAGCCTCACTTTGGGCAGAAGTCTTCCCAAGGAATCCTTTGAGCTCAAATCAAAAAGAGTTACCCGTTTTAAAGGTTATGTTTTCTCTTGTGCTCTTACGTTTTATTTTGCTTCTCCAACCCCCTAAAATATTTTTATTAATTTATTTTGTAAAAACACCAGTATCTTCAATAAACTAGGATGTTTTTATAAGAAGGATTCAAACTACACTTATACACACCTTCATCTAATGGTTAAAGAACATACTGTTTCCGTGGATGGTGAATTTCTGCCTCACGAAATGATGATTGTTCAACACTCATATAACACCTTTAAAGGTGGCCATTAAGATGTCACTATATTTATATATGATATATATTATGTTTATGTTTTCCTTATTCTTCTGTATTTTTCATTTGTGGCATACCTTTATGGTTTCCATTATGGGTAAACACGATAATTTCATTTTAGGAAGTGCGGACTACCGCCCCCTCAAAGTGATTTGATTCGTTAATACCATATTTGGTATGTATAAAGGATAGATTGAATGATATTATATATGATACAATAATGGAATTATAATACTATTATGTATCATTATGTTTTAATTCCATTAAATATGAAATGGAAATGGAAGTAGTGTTCATGCATACGTATGGCTTACCGTCTCCATGAACTGTGCATTTCATTTCTTACCTCTAAATGATTATGTAATATTATAAATGCATGTATATACTGGATATATATGATATATATGATATATACATCATGAGTATAACTCTGGATATAATGGATACATGAACAACTTGTAATTATAAAGAGCATATTTTTTACTCAAGTACCAATGATCATTAAAACGAACATTATTAACTTAAATAATTACATAGTGTTCATAACATGGTAATAAGTGATATAAAAGGAATAATGAACTTGAAAAGGTTCTTAAGAAATTAGAAATTAACTCAAGTATATTATTCAGGACGTTAAATAACGATCGAGTCAAGTCGGACCTGAGGTATAGGACTTCGTCTCAATCTCCTTTCATTGAGTCATATTTTGTTTTATACACAACCTTCTTTTATACGGTGTATAAACCCCTTTGAATTTTATGTTTATCTGAAAGGAATATTTTTTATACAAAGAGTTTTACTAAATGACAAAAGGGAATGTTTTTGTCGTACGTATGCGGCGACAACGACTTCTCTACCGCCGTAACCATTATTTGAATTTCGGCTTCCTCTACAAGCCATACCTTTTTTTTAAATGAAAAATAAATACCATGTTTTACTTTTATTTTATTTTGGTATTGAAAATGGTTTTCATAATTTTTTTATATCAATGTGTTGTATTGATATTTTGTGATTGAAAAGTGGAAATGTTATGTTTACTTTATGCATGTTTTATGTGATACGATTATGTTATGGTTCTTGGGCATTATTATGAAGACGGGTGGTTCCGTGATAAACTAAGGGCGGGTGAGCCTGATATAGCTCTCCAATGCATTGGGTAACGCAAAGGGGTTAAACGTTAAGGTTTCTCCGAAGAGATTTAGGGAATATACTGTGATGGGTATTCCAAACGTAACCAAGAGGGTTACTCCTTACGTAAGAATGTTATGAATGCCTCAAGTTACCTTTATGTCTTATGATTTCTATGATTTATTCATGATTTGATGAGGTATGTTAAAGTGATTGTGTTTTATGGGTAAATTATGATTTAATTCTTATGTATATAAGTACTCATGTTTCATTTCCATATTTTTATATCCCTTACTGAGATTTTTATGCTCATCCCAAGTTTTTTTGAAATGTTTTTCACAGGTCAAGGGAAATGTACATGATATGATGATAGTGTCAAGATAGAATACATGCTTTATTTTAAATATGTTTCCATTGATGGGAAAACATGAATACTATCTTTTATGTAACCACTTTGTTTAAATGTGGAATGTAATGCATGTTTTATGATTTAATTTTCTAAAACTCTAAACCTGAAAAGATCCTCAACGTGTATTCTTGAAGTAACTCAAGATTAAGTGATGTTTAAGTTTGGGGCCTTATAGTTGGTATCATAGGTCGTTTTAGACAACTTCAGGAGTTATAAAATTGTTAAATTATAAATTAATTTATGGTATGATTGAAATGATATAGCATTTAAAGATTACCATGTTTCTTCGGCTAAGATATTTCTGTGTTAAGAATGTTTTTTCATAGAGGAAACAGAACAGATTTTCTGGGAAGGCATACAGAGGGAAATGACTTTTCAAATCAGTATCCTGAGATGGTCAGAATCAAAACTAAACAGTTTGTTGCAGTGATGGCTCAGTTGACTCAGGTGAAAAATCGTGTTTGTTTTTATTGATGATATTTTGGTGTTTTCTAAAAGTAAATAGGATCATGAATGTCATTTAAGGGTTATTTTTAAAACCTTAAAAGAAAATAAATTGTATGGGAAATTCATCAAGTGTGAGTTTTGGTTGCAACAAATTTCTTTCCTTGGTCATATTGTTTCTAAAGATGGGATAACTGTTCATCCTGCAAAAACAAAGGTTGTGGAAGAATGGCCAAGACCCAAAAATGAAACTGAGATTTGTAGCTTCCCTGGTTTGGTAGGATATTATCGAAGGTTTGTTAGAAATCTTTCACGGTTATCTAGTCCAATTACTAAGCTAACTCGGATGGGTTTTAAGTTTATCTGGACAAAAGAATGTGTTGATTGTTTTCAGGAACTGAAAAGAAGATTGGTGAATGCTCCAGTTTTGGCACTACCTTCCAGGAATGGGGAGTTTTTTATCTACATTGATGCTTCATTGAAAGGACTTGGTTTCGTCTTAATGCATAATGATCAGGTAATTGCTTATGCTTCACAAAAGTTGAAAACTCATGAGGTAAATTACCCTACACATGATTTGGAATTAGCTGCTGTTGTTTTCTCTTTAAAAATTTGGAGGAATCATTTGTATGGAGTAAAGTGTGAAATATATACCGATCACAAAATTTTAAATTATATACTAACTCAGAAATAATTGAACCTGAGACAGAGGATATGGTTAAAATTAATCAAGGATTATGATTGTACAATTCATTACCATCCGGGAAAAGAAAATAAAGTGGTTGATGCTTTGAGTCGAAAAAGTAATTCTTCATTAGCAATGTTGCATTTGGAACGTGATCCTTTGGTTAAGAATTTGATGAACTTTGGCATAGAAGTTGTTGGTGTGGGATGTCCTTCTGTTTTGTTTCAGGTATCAGTGAAATCTTCTCTATCAGACAGAATTAAGCAAGCACAGAAGCAAGACAGCGAGTTGCAGAAAAAGGTAGAGCTGGTTCAGAAGGGTAAGTTGCCTCAATTCAATATTGATAGTTTTTTTTTTGAGATTTGGGAAGAGATTGTGTGTGTCGTGTGATTCACAGTTGAAGAGAGATTTGTTATGTGAAGCTCATAGTTCTCCATTTTCAGTCCATCCTGGCAGTACTAAGATGTATAGAGATCTTCGAGATTATTACTGGTGGGATGGAATGAAAAGGGATATTGCTGATTTTACTGTGAAGTGTTTGACTTGTCAACTGGTTAAAGCAGAGCGGCAGTTACTGAAAGGGATGCTTCAGCCTTTACCAATGCCAGAGTAGAAATGGGATAATATATCTATGGACTTCGTTGTGAGATTGCCGAAGACACCTCGAGGTAATAATGCAATCTGGGTTATTGTTGATCACTTGACTAAATCTGCTCATTTCCTTTCCATACGAGATAATTTTTCCCTAGATCAACTTTCTCATTTGTATCTTAAAGAGATATTCAGGTTACAAGGAGTACCTCTATCCATTGTATCTGATCGTGATCCCAGGTTCACTTCTAACTTTTGGAAAGGCCTTCAGAAGTCGTTGGGTACTAAATTAAATTTTAGTACAGCTTTTCATCCTCAATCAGATGGGCGGTCAGAACGAACAATTCAGACTTTGGAGGATATGCTACGTGCTTGTTCGATGGATTATCATGGAAGTTGGGACCAACATATTTCTTTAGTTGAGTTTTCTTATAATAACAGTTTTCATTCCAGTATACAGATGGCACCGTTTGAGGCATTATATGGGAAGCGTTGCCGAACTCCAGCTTTCTGGGATGAAGTGGGTGAAAGAAAGTTGATGGGACCAGAATTGGTAGAAGAGATGGCAGAAAAAGTTCAGTTGATTCAGAAACACATGATAACAGCTCAGAGTAGGTAGAAGATTTATGCGGATAACCGGAGTAAGGATCTATCTTTCGAGGTAGGTGATCATGTCTTTCTCAAAGTTTCGCCATGGAAAAGTGTGATGCGATTTGTTAAGAAAGGAAAGATGAGTCCAAGGTTCATTGGACCATATGAAATTCTGGAGAAAGTTGGATCAGTTGCATACCGAGTGGCTTTACCTCCAAATTTATCTCAGGTACACAATGCTTTTCATGTTTCGATGTTGAGGAAGTAAATTCCAGATCCATCTCATGTTTTGATCCCAGAGGTAGTTCAGTTGGAAGAGAATCTCTCTTATGAAGAACAACCAGTCCAGATTCTTGACCGTAGAGAGCAAGTGTTGCGGAATAAGGTAATTCACTAGGTTATGGTTCTATGGAAAATCCATATGGTTGAAGAGTCAACATGGGAATCTGAAAATGCTATGAGGGATAAATACCCCCACTTATTTTGACAAGTGAATAAAATTGCGAGGACGCAGTTCACAAAAGGGGGGGAAGGATGTAACATCTCAGGTAAATAAAGAATAAAGCATTTTCATTTTTATTAATATTTTTGAATTAAATATTAATTTTACTTTAAAGTTGTTGCTATGTTCGATAGCGTACTCGATACGCAACAAAGAGTTTCTTTGAAATCTTACGTTGCACTCTAGTAATAAAATAATATTATTTTAAATGGTAGTTAACACGTAGACATTGTATTAGTGGGAATGAATGGAAATAACTAAAATATGATTATATATGTTTGTTAAATGTTTTTACATTTATCCAATAAAGGATAAAGGCTTAAAATATGAAAAGAATTCAATTTTAGGCATATATACTCTAACATTCACTAAAGGTCGACTTATCACCTTTTGATGGAGAACCATATATCAATATAGTTTTGGTCACTCATATAAATTATATTAGACCAAATAAAATTCTTCTTTATAATAGGGACATAAAAATTTACTTTGTGTGAATTTTTGGTATTTTTCCGATAAAGGTCATTTTTTTAATGAATAGTGAAAAATGTTGTATTTTAATTCAAAAACTATTTTTAATCTAATTTATTTATATGATTAGATTATCTTTTTAATTGGTTTTAAGGTTAAATTAGAATATATTTTTACCATTTAATCCAATAGTGGTCGTTGGAATTAATTTCACTTTGAAATTGGAATAAACTAGTGTCAATCTTTTGATACTTATTGTTTCATAAAAACACGCTATTTGCTCTGACAGTTGGAATTAATTATTAAATTAATTAATTTAACTTATATGTTTTTATTTTTGTAAAATAGTCATTATTTTTGAATTCAGAATATCAAATATATCTTAGGGTGAAGTTTTGGTATTTTTCTGAAAAACTTCAATATTTGATGAATAGTGAAACCACTAAGTGGTACTTATAAAAACTAATTTTCCATTTAAATAAAATTTTACCACCTCTGTGTTTTGAATTTCAAAAATCCGACATACATGGTTATCATTAAGAATTAAAATGTGGTTCAATGGGATTAAAATAATTTTTTGGTGAATAGTAACTTTTAAGTTTTTAATCGCGATTAGAGGTAATTAGTGTAGTTTAAGGTAAAAATAATGTTTTAATAATATGAAATGACCTAGACACATGTCCTACCCTTATTGGATGTGTCATGGCGGACAAAGAAAATCCATGGGTCAACTTGGGGACCCCATGGAGCCACTTTGGTAGGAAGATGACATTAATACCTTTT
The DNA here is from genome assembly GCA_963277665.1 of Viscum album. NCBI lineage: Eukaryota > Viridiplantae > Streptophyta > Magnoliopsida > Santalales > Viscaceae > Viscum > Viscum album. The sequence goes on along the minus strand of OY728151.1, from coordinate 1,492,501,479 downwards.
TATTTAAAGTTAAAATAAAAATGTCACGAACATGCGTTGTTTTACTAAAACAATTTTTAAATGGGGTTATAAAAGTCATATTTTTTACTATAAATATTAATTAGGACTATAAAACGATTTCCTACATCATGATATTTTTTTTATAATTTTTAGACATTAAATAAATTAAATTATTTATGATACGAGGATGATGCAGCGATTACCTCATTATTTAACGATTTAAATAAAATGAAAAGATAATGTAAAATCTAAGACCTACACATGTCAAAAACCTATTGGATTGGTGGATTTATAACTCTTATCACCTTATCCTTGAAATATATAATTTCGTGACCTTTAAAATCTGAAAATCATTTTATAATAAAGTAATCTTTTATAACTTTCCAAGAGTGCCCCTCCTCTCCTCTTATAAAATGCCTCCACCTCTACCACCTTACCCACACCTCTCAAGGATTTGAATCGTCCAAAACCTATCCATTTTGTATCTACACATCCCTCTATAACTCCTTGAAGCATCACTTTGGGAAGAAGTCTTTCCAAGGAATCCTTTGAGCTCAAATCAAAAAGAGTTACCCATTTTAAAGGTAGTGTTTTCTCTTGTGCTCTTCTGTTTTATTTTGCTTCTCCAACCCCCTAAACTCTTTTTATTCATTTATTTTGTAACAAAACCAATATATTAAATATACTAGGATGTTTTTATAATAAGTATTCGAGATAAACTTACACACACCTTCATCTAATGGTTAAATAGCATACTGTTTCCGTGGATGGAGAATTTCTGCCTCACGAAACGATGATTGTTCAACACTCATATAACACCTTAGAAGGTGGCCATTAAGATGTCACTATATTTATATATGATATATATTATGTTTATGTTTTCCTTATGCTTTTGTATTTTTCATTTGTTGCATACCTTTATGGTTTCCATTATGGGTAAACACAATAATTTCATTTTAGGAAGTGCCGACTACCGCCCCCTCAAAGTGATTTGATTCGTTAATACCACATGTGGTATGTATAAAGGATATATTGAATCATATTATATATGACACAATACTGGAATTATAATACTATTATATATCATTATGTTTTAATTCCATTAAATATTAAATAGAAATGAAAGTAGCGTTCATGCGTACGTACGACTTACCGTCTCCATGAATGGTGCATTTCATTTCTTACCTCTAAATGATTATGTAATATTATAAATGCATGTATATACTGGATATATATGATATATATGATATATAAATCATGAGTATAACTCTGGATATAATGGATACATGAACAACTTGTAAATATAAAGAGCATATTTTTGACTCAAGTACCAATGATCGTTAAAACAACCATTATTAACTTAAATAATTACATAGTGTTCATAACATGGTAATAAGTGATATAAATGGAATAATGAACTTGAAAAAGGTTCTTAAGAAAGTATAAATTAACTCAAGTTTATTATTCAGGACGTTAAATAACGATCGAGTCAAGTCGGACCTGGGGTATGGGACTTCGTCTCAATCTCCTTTCATTGAGGCATATTTTGTTTTATACACAACCTTCTTTTATACGGTGTATAAACCCCTTTGACTTTTACGTTTATCCGAAAGGAATATTTTTTATACAATGCATTTTACTAAACAACAAAAGGGAATGTTTTTGTCGTACGTATGCGGCGACAACGACTTCTCCACCGCCGTGACCATTATTTGAGTTTCGGCTTCCTCTACAAGCCATAACTTTTTTTAAAATGAAAAATAAATACCATATTTTACTTTTATTTTATTTTGGTATTGAAAATGGTTTTAATAATGTTTTTATATCAATGTGTTGTATTTATATCTTGTGATTAAAAAGTGGAAATGTTATGTTTCTTTTATGAATTTTTTATGTGATATGATTATGTTATGGTTCTTGGGAATTATTATGAAGACGGGTGGTTCCGTGATAAACTAAGGGCGGTGAGCCCGATATAGCTCTCCAATGCATTGGGTAACACGAAGGGGTTAAACGTTAAGGTTTCTCCGAAGAGATTTAGGGAATATATTGTGATGGGTATTCCAAACGTAACCAAGAGGGTTACTCCCTACATAAGAATGTTATGAATTCCTCAAGTTACCTTTATGTCTTATGATTTCTATGATTTATTCATGATTTGATGAGGTATGTTAAAGTTCTTGTGTTTTATGGGCAAAGTATGATTTCATTCTTATGTATATATGTACTCATGTTTCCTTTCCATATTTTTATATCCCTTACTGAGATTTTTATGCTCATCCCAAGTTTTTTTGAAATGTTTTTCACAGGTCAAGGGAAAGGTACATGATATGATGATAGTGTCAAGGAAGTGTCAAGGAAGTGTCAAGATAGAATCCATGTTTTATTTTAAATATGTTTCCATTGATGGGAAAAAATGAATACTATATTTTATGTAACCACTTTGTTTAAATGTGGAACGTAATGCATGTTTTATGATCTAATTCTCTAAAACTCTAAACCTGAAAAGATCCTCAACGTGTATTCTTGAAGTAACTCAAGATTAAGTGATGTTTAAGGTTGGTGCCTTATAGTAATTATGTCACCTAAATGTTTAAAAAATTTAATCCTTCATGTAATACCACTTCCCCCTAGTCCAATAAAAATAGGGTGAAGGACCCCTCACTAAAAGATACACTAGTAACTCCCTCATAAAAGTCATATCCATAGGCCTATCTACTATGGTGAATCCTCCCCCAAGTCTTCTCACTCAGGAAACACATCACCCTGGTCAGCAACTAGGGAACCATATTCTCTCTACCTTGATACTAGGGTGACCACTTCACCCTACCCTCATACTAGAGTAACCACTACACCCATCCTTCCACTAGGGAGACCACTTCACCTAGCCTTACACTAAGGTAACTACATCACCCGATCCTACCACTAGGGAACCCCATTCACCCAAGACTCACACTCAAGAACACCATTCACCATAGGATTTAAATAGGTTTCCCCATTCACCCTAAACTCTCACTAGGGAAATTATTTTCCATATCCCTTTATTAGGGAACCACATTTTACCAATGCTGCCACTAAGGTGTACCATTCTCCATAGGCTTCCACTAAGTTTACACTTCTCCCTAGGATATCACTAGGAAAGAACATCACCTTAGGTTATCACTAGGGTACCCTATCCACCCTAGTCTCTTATTCCAAACTGGTATAAAATATTATCAGGAACCTTGTTCACTTAGGTTTCATAAATGGTACAATAATATTGCCCAAATGACCTTGCATACACTTATTAGCCTAAGAAACCTCACAAATAGATGGTACTCCATTGGGATTCCTCCATGAACTCTTGAATTGCATGCCCAATCTATTCATGCTATAATGAACCACATAAATAATTTATTTCATTGATAATATGGATCTCCTGATAAATCATCTCCAATCAATAGGATCCCCTTGGTGATAACAGTCATGTATGCCCTTGATAATGGGGATCCCTATTGTGAGGATATTGGTGAAGCTTCTCTGGGATCAATATGTTCATCCCATCTGTTGAAGTACTTTTTGATGACTTGGTCCACTTAATGGGTTATGCATCAATGAAAATCATTCCTATGTATAAGCCCCATCCATGTTACCATTGATTACTTCTTCACCATGATGCGTCAATGAGCTAGAGACATCTATGAAAGGTCCCCCTACTTGGTGTATGCCCTAAGATCCTACCTTCACCTATTTCACCTACTATGATAGTTTCCTTAGGGAAACATCCATGTGTATTATTCCTAAGCACTGGTTAGGCATCATACAGATAATACTCAATCTATTTCTTATGGTTCTATATTCTTCATGTGTCCAATCATCCTTTTTTTCATCCATTAACAAGAATGAGATAGAGGTACCTTTGGATGGCCATGAATCAGCCCCAAAATCTTCCTCAAAGGGATATATTCTCTAAAAAGTAGGTTCTTGTGGGATGCTTATGCATAAGACCCGACTCCTTCCCAAAGGGTCTATATTCCCTTTGTGTCATTTCCTTCTTGGGTTCGTATTCCCTACAATGAAGTCACAATTTTTCCACCCATTAGTAAGACCTAAATAATTCCTAAAATGGATATATCACATGTGATATGAACCTTACTCGAAGGTCCATATTTCTAGTGAGCCTTGTTTCTTAAAGGGCCATATTCTCAAGGAGATGAACTAGATAAGAGTTGTGCATGCATAATCTCATCTCAATATTTTGTTTTCACCCCTTTTACTACATAAAACACCTATTTGAATGATTTAATACTACAAGATAATATCTTTGTTTCATGAAATTAAACTACATGGTATAGTATTATCAAGTGACCTTTCACTATACAATTTAAGCTACATAGGATTTGATGCCTATTAACCAGGATACATAGTATGTTTCTCTATGGTTCAAACTCAGCCTCCAAACCCTAATTTTCACTAGTCCATAATCCCTATGAAACCAATATACCCACTAGGAAATATTAATTTTGAGTTATTTCACTCCCCTGCCCCACCTCATTCTTCCATATTCCCCATGAGTTATAAGATCAATTGTCATTGGGATCATATTCCCCATGTATCTATGTTTTTTCTCCTATTTTTTACTAATGTATAGGATAATCCATAAATTATTTCTCATGAATAAGTCTCATACCAACCATTTCAAGGAATCTATCACCTATTATTTAAATTTTAATTATTATAAACTACATTTAAGTGATCATGGATGAACAACCATAAAAGGCACCATGCTGGTACTTGTTACATGACCTTAAAATGTATGATGTTTCAAATTGAATTATTTTAAATAAAATAAACAATAAATGGAAATATAAAGATTGATAACTTATGGTATATATAAATATTGTATCATTTATGGGGGTTCATTAATATATAATGATGTTCTCATTGATGGATAACCTCTGATAAATATAGATATCAACATTGATGTATGGTTTTGATCGATAACTAGAATGATGTTAACCAATATAATGCTAGTATTTGGGAAGGATTTATAAAAATATCACAAATATATAAGAAAATCCTAGACAGTGAAATTATTTTACACCTAAAGGGTGTGATGAGCCTGACCAACCATTCTATAAAGTAATGAAAATTCCAAAGAATCGCTGGTAATGTCACATTTCTCATGTGCCTTTGGAATGAAGTTTTGGCCTGACTCAAGTTATTGATCGACCAGGCCTCACTTTTGAGAATTTATTGATGGTTTTCTTGTTTTTTTGTTGATACATTCCATAAATTAAAGATATTTAGGACTCTTATGTCTCATAAGTCCTAAAACCCTACATAGCTCTATTCAATCCAAATGGTAGCATTAATTCATACCTCATCCCATGCCAGTATGACAGTAAAAAATAGTAGTCATCACTAGGATCTTCAAGCTATTGTTACCCACCAGCTGAAGTGTCCCATGTTTCTCCAGTATCTATAAAGTTCATTCTAGATAGCTTTTTCACCAACCCGATTCTTCAATAGAATGTGAAAATCGTTATGATCAGTGAGTATTATCTCAATATATACACCCCAACATTGTAGAAAACTCATGAAATACTCCAAGAGGGGAAGTACAACTGGTTATCCTATTGAAGAAGAGTCACATAGAGGCATGTGGTTCCTATGACCATGTCCATCCACTTCTGGAGTCTTTCCCTGGAGCATAATTATTTTCATCTCCCTTAACTAAAGGATGTGGAGGGGGATATCATCAATATCCCTAATACAATTCAAAATATACCTAGGAGGGATACTTGTTATCATTCCTAAAGGAATGATTTGGATTAATTGAAAATAAGTATTGAATATTTGATAATAGACAGGATTATGACAAGATTTTTGTCGAAATTTCATTGAAGAAAGTTAGATTTTTTTACATTAGCATTATTGACAACACATGTTTAAGATCGCCAAAGTTATGAAGTGGTGCTTGGGAGATTGGTTGATCACAATAGCGATGGAAAAAAATTGAGTTATTAATAACAAGATTAATTGATATTAATGTTTGATATGTTGAAAAATTAGTGGTTGGAAAAGAGGATGGAGTTTGGAGGAAATCCAAAAATGAATCACTAGGAAGGTCATTCCTGTTGAATAAGGCATGTTTCCATGGAAATTCCCAACATGGGTAAGACCATGCCCCTACCAGTGAGCATGGTGAAGATGGATAAATGGTCAGGTGTGTCCACACCCATGGTTGAGCCAGGTTAAGAAGATAATGACCAAAATGGGCAACTGGAAATGGATTTTTTCATAGTTATCCCTATGGTTGAGTTCCAGTTCACCTATGATGAATGAAAAGTCCATATATGGGTTTTTTGATTGTTTCAGTAAGTGAAAAATGACCATACTTCTTGAACCACACTAGAGGGATGACCATGGTCAAATGAAAGTGTGATTTTGTAAAATGACCAAATCCAATATGTCCATGGGGAAGTTCTTGGCCCTAGTGATGTACAACATTGAACATATTTAGTGCAAGAAGGCCACCAAGGGCTTAACCATATCCACAGTGAATTTTTTGGTTCTTATTATGTCTCCATGTGAGAAATGGGGATTCCAAAAATGGGTATGGTGGTGTTAAAATCAAGTCATGGTTGATGGTTGATTTTTCAGGACAAAATGGCCAACATAAGAGGTCCACGCTCATAGTATTAGGTGTTTTGGAGGAAAATGCTAAGGGATTATCACCAGTTCATGGTGAAAGTCTTATCAACAGGTGAGACACAAATTTCAAGAGAAATGAATTAGTTGATGCATGAGTTGGATGTTTAATGATCATACCTCATGTGTCTTATTTTTAAACCATGATCTGAGATAATATCAAAGGATATTTTTAGCACCGATGATGGTCAATTAATTGGGGAATTAATTCACACTATAAAGGAGGCAAAAGGTCCACAAAGAATTTATTTTTTACTTATAATAGAGGATATCTTGAGATATTATAGAGGAGTTATGAAGGAGTTATGGGAATTTTTATTATTTCATAATGATGCTAATATATGTCCAGGTGATTGGGCACATGACCTCCCTATTTAAATATGGTATATTGACTCTAATTGGTGTTCAAACTTGTGCAAAAATTGATACTTTTGAATTATTGAATAAGGATAAAGAAGTGTTCCAAGAAAGGGGATGGAAATAGTTGGCAACCCATTGAAGATTTGTCCATGAAGAAGAATGAGTATATTGTTAAACATAAAAGGGGAAGTGTTGATAAAAGGAGAAATTCATAGTTTAGGGATGGTAAACCCAATATGACATTAACAGAGCATATATTTACATTAAATTATATATTCCATGTAAGTATTTATGGAGAAGGGACTGAGATTTCCATAAATTATTTTAAGCTGATCCTTTCCACTAGTGGTGATCATCAGAAGAAATTTTCAAGGGAGTGATCTTTAGGAAGCATTGATTTAACCCTAAACCTTTATAAGGTAGTGATATTGGGTAAGGATTTATCTATCTTGAACCCATTATAATGAGTGTGACCCCTTTAAAGATTAGTGAGCTCATTGGTGATTTGGTGAATGGAACAATGTTGATGCATACTCCTTGGACATAGCCCAGTAAGGGTGAACCACGAAAATTATCATTTACCTATTTACTTTATACATGCATCCCAAAAAATATCAAACAACCTAAATTATATTTGGTAAAGTGGCATAACAAGTGACTCTCAAGTTTGATAGTTCAAGATCCATTTTGGTAAAGTGTGGTATTAAGAGGAACAAGTGTTTTAATTAGAAAAGACATTGTATACTCTAATTTACCCCCCCCCCCCAGGGTAATATCAATATAATACCCCATTAAAAGGATAAAAATTTGTGTTATAGGGATAAGTTAAATTTTCTTGGAGTTTTTATTTCACTAATTTGATCTAAATTTTTTGAAGAAAAAAGGAATCAACAATGAAGACTATAGTTTTCGATGGAAATAATTTCAGTGAATGGAAAATGGAGTTCATTTCATTCATTGAGTATTATCTTAGAATTACATGGTATGTTTTAAAGGTGTAATTTTTATATTCATCAAAGTAAGATTTATATTTGAAATAGATAAAATAAATATCGAACTTATTTTTTAATCATTGAGGCATTAAAGGAGGCTCTCAAGGAATATTTGTACAAAAATATAAATCATTAAAATTTATACAAATATATGTTGATTAATCTGGATGTTTTTTTAGAAAATAATAAAGGCCTTGGGAGAATTTCCTTATGGAAAAAAGGAAAGAAGAATAAAAACAAGATGAATTATTCCAAGAATATGTGTTCTCTAACCGAGGTAATTTCAGAACACATTGTTATAAATGATTATAAACTTGGAATTAAAGGAGTATTTAGTGATTTTCAATCAATTATTAAGAAAAAAAGAGGATGTTATGAAAAATCAAAAACATTAATTTTGTATTCCCAGAAGTTCTCATGCAATGAAAATGATGTTAAGTGGGAATTCATGCATGAAGTGTACTAAAAAATGATTCATGAATTTTCCCTAGAAAATAATAGCTTAAAATGGATGAGGTTTCCTTGAATATAATCATAAATAATATAGGAAAAAATATGAATAATAAAAGAGATATTATTGGAGATCCTTCCCAAGATATCATAAAGAAAATGGACATGGAGAAGGAGTTGAATTCTAGCATCATGCCACTCAAAACCCAACCTAAATAACTAAGGAAATATGTTATGTATGAAGCTTTAAGTTGTAGTAAATAGATACTAATTTGAAGAATAAAGATGATAATATCAAAGAAATCAGGGAGAGGATAAACACATCACTAAAATCCCTCCAAAATAAACCTTAAAAGAAAGAAATAATATATATATATAAGATATGGAAGAAAATAGATATTCCATAATAATTTTAAAAAGGTTTTCTAGAATTGAAGGAGGCTCTAAAGTGATACTTTTTTGGAATAATTGGTCACATAATTAGTAGTCGTTTTGAATCCAATAATCCCAAAGTTTTGACAATAACTCCAGGAGTTCCAATATCTCACTCAAGGAGAGACCAAATGATGTGTGATTATTATTCTAGATGCCTAATTTGTAGTAAAATTAGTCACATATAAAGGTATTTAATTTGAAGTAATGTATAAAAGTGTAAAGAATCCATACAAAGACACTCCACTCCTATAAAATACAAGGAGAATGCTTATCCTGGAAGAAGGTCTGTTAAGATGGAAAACATTTTCAATGTTTTTGAGCATGAAAATGAGCCTCAAAAATTAATGTATCAAGAACCAATATTTGAGTAATAACAAAAACTTAATTGTAAGTAAAGAAATAAAATATGGAATAAAAAATAAATATTTTGTACCAGCTTTGAGAAAGGTGTAAGAAAAAGTGAAGGAGAAAGCACTGATGAAGAATAAGTACTCAAATATGGATATTTTGGCCATAAAGGGAGAATTTTTCCAAAGTGGTTCCAAAAAAATCACTAAAAGAGAAAAATTTAAGATACAATGGAGAATAAATCTAAAGGTGAGATCCACTAATAATGAAACTAAGAATATACTTGTTCAATTGTGATTGATTCCACAATTGTGGAAGAGCCCAACAAAAGGAATAATATTAATTCTTATATCCATGAAGATAATTTTTTAAGAGGTATCATGAAATCGAAATAAATTTTCAAGAGGTAAAGTTGTATGGATACCAATGACGAAGAATTGGTTTAAGAGTTTATTTCATTCCTTTACCTAAATATGAAAAATGGAAAAGGAACTATAGAATGTGATGGGTTAGTTAATCTTGACCATCACTATTACTCAGCTTGATGAAAATTGAAGTACCTCTATCTCAATTCTCTTTGTTGTTTATAAATATTAATGAAGAGTTTCACAATTAATGGGGAGATATGATCTATGGGGTGATTGTTCTAGAAAATCACATGTGATGGGAGATGAAAAAAAGGTATATTCTTCCACTAATTAATGTAGTTTTATGCCACTTGAAGAAGATACAATGAGAAATACCAATAGAAAAAAAATGAAATTAACATATTTGTTTTTATATAATATGTGGTTTGGTGTTTGGTATCATTCAATGTTTTTTAGGATATGAAAAATCTATTGGGTTGGTAGAGTTTTTCACAGAAGTTGTATCCCCAAATTGATCTATAACAATTGGTGTCTTGAATTAATGACTTTGGGGGGTTGATGAACATTAGGGGTGTTAATCCTTATCTAAATTTTCTAAAGCCTATTAAGAATTAAAAATAACATAGTACAAGTGGTATAATTTATTAAAATTTTAACAAGTGGTATAAATTGCTTTATCAAATAGTATGCTCCTCACACGAAGTAATTTAATATTATCTACTAATGGTTTGGTGTGAACTGTGTTGGAGATCACAAGTTACATTAAGAAGTGAAATTTTCAAATCTATATTGATATTTTCATTAGTATTACTGAGTGATCTGGGAGAATTTTTTGTTGTGTATAAAAACTCTTGTTCTTTACACTGATCTTAGGGTTAGTAGGATTAGATGATTTATTGACATCTCAAGTTACAAGTGGTAAATTCATTCATTGAATACCTGTAGTGAAAAAAGGAAAACACAGGATTTACCACACCCATGTGCAAGATGTGGTTCTTGTGATATATCCCTATGAGAAATGGGGATGCCAAAAATGGGAGTGGTGGTGTTCAAATTAATTCATGCTTGATAAGTGGTTCTACATGACAAAAAATAAAATTTAAGATTTTGATGACCCCAACCCCAGAGGCTTGGAGTAGGTTCCAAAAAATGGTGTGTAATTTTTTTTATAAAACATGCAGATAAAAATTACACATCTCATTCCATAATAGATAATATTTTCAGTTTAGGTTCTAGAGAAATAGATACAACTGATAGATTTCATCAAAAATACATGACAAAGATAAACTTCATTTTGTTTCCATCAAATAGGAGTACTCAAATCATGAAAAATCTACTAACCCTATAAAAATAAATCAAAAAAGTAGGGTGATAATGTAAAATTCTAAGGGGTTTTAAAACAAATTAATGAATTTTTTTTAAACATCCTTTTAAAGAATTACAAAAAAAAATCATAAAAGGTAAACAACATTTCTTGAAGCACATCATCATCATTTTTCAACGATTACTTGAAATTATTTTTGGAAAATAACTTACACAAAAATTTATATATTTATATAAAATCTACTGATAAAACACATATCAGAGTACACATACATGTACTAAAAATTCGTGGAATGCTGCTTAATTCGAAAATTGATCAAACTAATTTTAGGGTGACATGCAAGGATGATGATACAAATAAGAACAAAAAATAATACCCGCATAGAATTGCATTAGTAAAAAAACATGTTTCACTTAACACTTGAAATAAAATTCATGAAATGATATATGTAATATCAATTTATGAATCAAATTTCTGAAAATAGGTGCTACAATTTCTATATAAGTTACCTGACAAGCACATACTTTATTATTCCATGTGCATTTAATACCATAATCATAAGTGAAAGGTTCTTAACCAAGAATATTCTACTAGTCGAATAATCACTAGGTTGGTCATAATCTAATACATAATTAGGGAATGTATAATTATAGACTTCATAATCTCTATATCAAGGCCTTACGCCGAGGCCATACATAATCATTTTGTCAAGGCCTTGTGCCAAGACCATACGGGTAAAAAACCAACATAATTTATCTCATGAGAATCAACTTTACCCAATGCATTGGAACACTGTCTGGGCACACACATAATATCATGTAATTCTAATACATTCCTCATATGTCTAGTATAAACTTATATTCAAAGTGTCACATACCACCTTGAATATTTAAATTATTAATCCATGAGTAATCAAGAGTGATAATTTTAATTCTTGCATTAATTATATACATATTCATAAATGAAGTGAATTATGAAATAAATTTAAAAATGGATAGGTTTTTCGGTTTTAGGTTATAGCTGCATCAAATTTAGAAATGATATTCATGGTGAAAATGAAATTCTTTTTCACATGAGCTATTAAATATTGCATATAATGTAATGGATTGTCACATAATATAATAACTCGTGTATAAAACACTTATCACATGAATGGGAACCTTTTTCATACAAAATTTTGCATGTTTTTGATTTTTTGAAACTTTTTATTCTTGTTTAAACCATACATTATTAATGGAAGTGTCAAATGCGTTAAATCACAAACATTGATATTAAATAATATCCATTGTAGCAGACTCATCATGAATTAATATTTAATAGCTATGATTGTAAAACATTCATTTCATGTGAGGTATTGGAACATAAGAAAATAACTGGGAACACCTCACTATATGAATTTATTCACGTGCATGTATGTATTAGAAAAGGATAATTCCACCCTTTATCTTATAGTTATAAATTGGGTGTGTGCGTGTAATGATATTGGGTTAATTTCCCCTCTTAAAAAATTTGGGCATACAATAACAAAACAAGGCTTTGTTATTGTTTTCCATTATCAATTTGTACTCAAATCCACAAATACATTTAGGCCATGTAAATAATAACATCAAATTCATGTATTTACTTAGGAATGTAAAACATGTAAAAAGAGAGTATAAATATATTTATTCTTAAAAATGAAAACAATTATACAACTTACTAACATATCTAATACCATTTAAAAACTTATAAAGTCAAGATTTAAATATATATATATAGGTTTTTCATAATCAAAATAATCCTTAGGTAAATTATGTGGGTTGGATAACACCCTTTTTAAAATGATAGTTCATCCTTAAAATACATTGAGTATATTGTTTAAACACATATTACCCACTATAAATATATAGTTGTGGAAAACCCCAAAATAATTACTTATAAAACCTCCAAAAATAGTATACACATTATAAGCATCAAATAAATACTAGTAACCAATATTTAGAGAACCCAAAATAATTTAGGATTTTGAAATTTGTATGAACAGTATATACATAAAGTGTATATAAGGGATTTCATATCTAATACAAAGTTTAATTCGATCCTTGAAATCCTTTCATACCTCAAAAAAAATTAAAGATTTATATCAGCCTTAGGAAAACCAAAATTGGATTAGGATAAAAGTATATATATATATATATATATATAATTGTATGTAAAAAAATTTTATATAAGGGTTTTTTCATAAGGAAAATAAAAGAAAATAACCCTTACATGTACTCAAATGTTGAGTGGAGTCGAGTAGAGGTTGGATAGGAGTTTGAGAAGAGAGAAACTATATGGTTAAAGTGTAAAATGGAGGTTTATATAAACTTCATACATATATATATTATATATTCCATAGTTTTAGATATAAAATATAAACAAATACTCGAAATCAGACCTTTTCATATATGAAAGAAATTCCTAATTAAGGAATACCCTAATTTGACCAGACGTTGATAATATATATATATATATATTGTATAAAAACTTGCATCGAAAAGTTTTGGTTCAGTATTTAAATAATCTACTGTGAAGACTTGTGAAAAGGAGAGTGGAAAACCATGCATGGATATGGATGGGAAGATCCAGCGAGGAGAGATGGTGACTAGTTACTGGTGCGGAATGAGGAAGAGGAATAATAAAAGGGAGTAGTGTGGAAAAAATTAACGGCTTGGATCGATCGAGGTTGATCGGATGGTTGTGGCGAGATCTGTGGGTTTAGAAGAAGATGGATGGATGAGATTAGACACAGATTGATCAGATATTTAAGGTGATGCCATGGTTTTTTAAAACGATTTGGTTGTTAGGATTAATTGTGTCCCCGATTGTACGATCCAAAGAAAACATGATGGAAATGCTGCAGCGGTGGGGTTTGAATACTATATGGATAGGATTATTGAGATCTCGCACAACAAGATTAAATTGTCAGGATTAGATCCCCCTTTAAAAATTTCATCCCACATCAAAACAGAGAGGGTTTTGAGTCTTCCTTATAATCCTCTATAATCCAACGCTAGGGAAATGAACTCTATTCCCTCTCCCTGGTACCACCCTGTACTAGTTCTCTTCTATGGGCATGCTCTATGCCCACCCTATATCATTGTGACATCCCGCATGGTGGTGCCAACTTGGTTCTTCCATGCTCCCCACGTGGAGGTGCACTAGCACCAGTGTGTGACTCGGCATACACCATGCATGTGGTGCCCGAGGGTTCTCTGACCTCAAGGTTCTATATGAGATGCCCACCAGTCCTTGAGGGCTTGTCCTTCAAGGCTTCCCTCGGTTGGTAAGGTACTCAACCATGTTTTTGTAAAAAAACTTTATTTTTGTTAAACATAAGAACATATATATAATAAAGTTAAAATCAAAATTTATATTCTTTATTATAGTTAAAATAAACCCCAAATACCATTGTTTTCATAAATTGTATACATTTTTAGGTTTCAAAGCATCATAAGTTAAAAATCTTTATAAAAAATTTAAATTCTACTAAGTAATGTCATAAATTCATTTTAACTCATTCTAAAATAAAATTGTTATATTTTTTAAAATCCAAATATGAAATACATCCTTAATTTGAAACCATGTTTTATTTTAACTAAAGATAACACTTTAAAAAATTTAAAACACTTAAAAATACTTGAAACATAAATATTTATTTATAAAATAATTTATTACATTTCATTTCTATTATAATCTAAATAAGTATACACTTTTAATACATAGGGAGGTATTCTTTAAAAACATTACATTCACTTAAAAACATATATTTATTAACTAAAATATTACTTTCAAACATTCAAAAACCTTAAAGTTATTAAGGTACGTAAAATAATTAAGATAATTTAAATACTTAGAATACTTAAAATACTTATATACTTATAATACTCAAAATAATCAAAATACTAATACTTAGTATACTTAAAATAATAAAAATACTTATAACACCTAACGGTTATAAAATTTTATGACCATTACAAAAACAAACAGTCAACTAAAGACCTTAATGGTCATATTTAACTTAAAGTCCTTATAAATACTTGCTTAGAGTGTTCCAAACATCAAAAAACAATTCGGAGAAGATGGTTCTCTATATCCCCTCGATGCTTAGTACATTTGACACTGTTTTTTCCATGTCGTTTTTCATTATAATAGACCCGATGGACTTTCACTATTTTCATGATCTATTTGTGGTGTTTGGGGGTCTCTCGGTGATTCTGGGAGGTCTCCTAGTAGTCATTCTAGGTTATTTAGAGTCTTTTGGCCTTATGTAAATTTAAGGTTTCACTATTTCTATTGAATAAAACATGTCTTTGTTTTTATTCTGGAAGTATTTATTTTGGATGCACCATTGTTAAACAAAACCAAAATAATAATAATAATACTAATAATTATCAAAATATTATTATTACAAAATTAAATATGTTCGGGGAGTTACAAAGAGGACCATTCCCATGGTGTTTGGAATTTTGGAGGAAAACAACCAAGGATTTTTCACCAAGACATGTTGGAAGCTGTGTCAATAGGAGACATGCATATATCAAGAAAAATAAATCAGTAAATGAATGAGATGGATGTTTAATGATCATACATCATGTGCATCGGTTTTAGACTGTGATATAAGCTAATATTGAAGAATATTTTCATCATTGATGATAGTTAAATAATTTGATTATTAATTCATGTTTTAAATAAGATTAGAAGTCCAAAAATTGGTTTTTTATTACTAACAGAGGATATCATATAGAAGATATGGAGGATTTATGGGTAGTTTTATTATCCCAGAATGATGTGGACATGTGTCTGGGTGATTGGGTGCATGTACTCTTTATTTTCAAATGAGATATTGATTGGATTCTATAGATTGAATTGTGTGCACATTGGTATATCATTAATTTAGAAAAATGGGAATGAAGTGTTCTAGTTGAATGGATACAAGTAGTTGGAAACCCATTGAAGATCATGCCTAGAATAATGAGTTTGTTGTTCAATAGAAAAGGAAAAGTATTGCTACAAGGAGACATTCACAATTTGTAAAGGATTATTCAAAGTGGAATTCAATAGATAATTTATCAACATTAGATGACGAATTACATGAAATTGATCTTAGAGACGAGACCAAAAAGTCTATAAACTATGTGAAGCTGATCTGTTCCACCATCATTGAGAATCATAAAAAACATTCAAGGGAATGACATTATGAAGAAGTGAGTTTTCCTTAAACCTATGTCATGTTGTTAGCTTGGGAAAGGAGTGAACTATCCTGAACCCATTGTAAGGGGAGTGAATCCTATAAAGGAAAATGAGCTCGAGAGTGATTTGGTTCATGGAATAATGTCAGTGCATGCTCCTTGTACATAGTCTAATGAGGGTGAGCCATGTAAATTCTCATGTCCCTATTTACTTTATGCATGCACAATAAAATACACCAAGAAACCTAAAGTATATTTATTTAAAGATAACATAAAATGAACCTAAAAGTTTAGAGGTCAAGATCAATTTAGGTAAAGTGTGGCATTGATAGAAATAATCATTTTAATTCTAAAATACATTGTATACCCTAATTCACCCCCCCCCCCAGGGTAATATTTCTCTAAGTCCCTATTGAAGTGATGACACTCCCACTATTAACCATAAGTAAAAATGAAACTTTACAGTATCATCCCCTTAATAACTCATTAATAAGGACATCCAAAAGAAACCATCCTTAGTCAACCAGACCAGGGAATCTGATAAAATTTCTCACCAGGGACAACAAACTATTGGAGGAAGGGAACAAGATCATATTTCTATTCCAATGAAAAATACATGTCATTGTACATTAGTGGAAACTAAAGAGAAGGATTGTATTCTATATATCCATATAAAAACCCATCAGTACATCCTAGAAACATCAAAAGGAGCATGTTTTCAAATTCTGGAAACCAATGGGAAAAATCCAATATTCTTGATCCCATATATAAAGCCTACTCGCATATCTCGGTGGAAGAAAGAGGAAAATAATGGGCATATATTCCCTTTCTCATTGATGTAAAGTCTTTTACTCTCGTTCCTATTAATGAATACCATCACTATATCCTAGAAGAAATATAGGGTAAGGCTTATTTACCTACCCACATCTTGAAAATATACCAACATATTCTTGTAAGAATGTAATATGATCGTCAATATATTTTATAGAATATTGGGGGTTGAACAGTATTCATACTCCAATAAATATAGAAATATATCATCATCATATCCTAGTAGATACTCAAAGGATGGAAAATATTTATTCTATCATTTGAAAGGATTGTCGACATATCTTAGGAAAGAATGAATATTAGGTTGTGGATCATGCTACAATTCCAACAGGAGTTCATTTTCATATCCTGACAATCACTTCATGGAAATATAATATCCCCACAAATATCCTAGGAGATCATAATCATTTTTTAATATTCATTATAGAGTTGGCCCATGTTACTACTCTCACTAGAGGATCTAATCAACATATTCAGATTGTCTCTTAGGAATAGGCTTATATTCCTATTCCCATCAGAGGATATCAAAAACTTTTTTTGGAAACAACATCGATTCGGGATCATATTTATATACATGCATATAAATCCTATCGACATATCCTAGTGGAACCCATCAAGGAGTAAGATAATATTCTTATCCTTTCCCAAGAGTTCTTTCAACATATTCCAACAATGTTTGGTGACAAATAATGTGCTCATGTCCTTGTAATCTCTAATGCTTCTATAGAATGATATTATATTAAAAAAATATTCCAAGAAATTCATTGGCATATTTTGATTATGGGTAAGGCTCATCTGAAGGGTCTCCCAGAATAAAGTTTTTTCCCACACTATGTGACTCCAATCATGATCAGGGTCCCAACCTCAGTCTCCTAACCATGAAGATATAGTATTTATTATCAAGGGAATAATATAACTCAAGAGAAGGATTATATTCTTACACAAATCAATTTTGAAATTATTTAGACCGGTCAATAAATTTTAATGTAAGGTAAAGAATTATTCTACTCCTTATCAAGAGAAGAAAGAAATTATGGTCACAAAGGTCCTCCTCATAGCACTAACATCATAAAGTATAGAGGTCATCCTTAGAGTACTATCCATAGAGGTCCTCCCCAAAGTAATATATAGATCTACCATAGAGGACCTCCCCTTGGTACAAGATGTGGAGGACCTACCTATAACATGAAGATCAACAGGAAAGAAGGTACCACTACTAACCCACCAACAACTTGTAATCCTGGAGGTCCTCACCATGGAATCCAATCTAATAACCATGGAGGTCCTCCCTACAACATGAAGATCAACAGGAAAGAAGGTACCAATACTAACCCACCAAAAACTAGTAATCCTAGAATTCCTCACCATGGAATACAATCTAATAACCATGGAGGTCCTCCCCATGGTTCTCATTATGAAGGACCTCCTCATAATGACATTTCTTCTTAGCATGAAATTCCTCCCCATATTAAAACCACTCCAAGATTTCCATCATATCAAGAGGTGCTCAAGAGATTGAGGTCAATTGAAATAAGAAATTTTTCACTAAATGGTGGCATCTCATCATATCCAAATGATGGTTTAAGGTGATGGTCATAATCATCACATACCACAAATTTTTTACCCTCTAATACAACTAAGTATTTTCTGAATGACTGTGATTCCTTTGACAAAGTAGTAGCAAAATGAATATTTTAGTTAGATCAAGTGAATAAATACCTCTATAAGGATAAGGATAATATTATGGTTGTGTGGAAAGAACAAGATGAAAGTAAAATACTGGCCATGTAATTTCCCAAGACCACAAAATGGTATGATATTCTAAAGATACTTTAAGAGGAATGGGTAGGTAATTTGTGTCAAAATATATGGGAAACACTCCACCATAATAAAGAAAACATATGTCTTAAAGGGAATAAGATAACCACATCAAGATGATGAGTTATATCTATATCCAAGTAAATTTATATTCCTTCTCAATGGTATGAAATCCTAAGGTAATGAAAGGGCATGATATCTTTCAGTAGGATTACATAAACAACATTAATTTACTCTGCTAGAGAACTACAGATGATCCACCTGGAATCCACATTATGGGTTAGGGAGATTGTAAGGCTCCATGCATCACCCCACTTGTTGGTTATCCTAGTTAATTTGGGAGAAAAACAAATAACATCATCACCTAAGTCAATGTCATTGTCTTAGGATCCATAGACAGCAGTTGGTATGTCTGATTAAATCTCATATTTCCCAAATCCTAGAAATTACATAGTTGGTAGGAGTGAATTACTGATAGGATCTTATATTAGGAATCTAAGAATTTTGAGTAGGGATCCCATTGGAGAAAATCCAATCCTACATCCACAAATAAATCTACAAGGTAAAGTATCACTTACCCAAAAATGTGTTTCATCCAGATCATTCATGAGTAAAGGCCTATAAAATTAGGAAGGTCCTAATATCTGATACTTAAATAGTAATATAGATGCAACCATAGACCATAGGTAATGGGGATTTTTACACCCACCACTACCATGATGATCATTAAATTCACAGCAGATCGAGGGTAGTAATGAAAAACGGGCATGTCAGGTGGGCCGAGCCAAGCCCACATAGGTTTGAGCTCTTGTGGGTTTGTATGAAAAAACCCACATATAATGCGAACAAAAATATTCAAGCCCAACTCACCCCACATAAGCCTATGGGCTTGTCTGTATTTACAAAAAAATATAGTATTTATAGTCATTTAAATATTGTATTTTTCTTATCAATCTTAATAGTAGTTGTGGGGAGAAGTATGGATTTACAATATCATGAGTTTTAATGGATAAAAAAGAATATAGTTCTATGGGTTAATGGTGTAATTTAGTGACGTAGGTGTGGTGGTGAAATATTTTAATTCAAATTAGGCGAGTGATCGATGATGGGTGATGAATGATAATGTTGGTTGTGTGTTGATTCGAATAGTTGAACCTGTGAATGAATGAAGAATCTCTAGGTAACGACCAGTTTTAGAGGAGAATATTAGGGTTTCCATTAGGTTATATCATATTTTCATTATAAAAAAATAAAATCAAATAATAATAATAATAATTAAATCAACCTAAAAATATTATGACTATAATAACTCTTTTAGAAGTGAAACCATATTCAGGGGAGATGAGTTCCATTTTTCAATATATGCAATGACACACCATGTGAATATTGTTAGTAATTACTATATAAATATTATAATATCATATTAAAACAATAAATATATACCTATTTATAATTTACATGTGAATAAATGGTATATTAGTATGAAAATTATTGTGAGAAATCATATTTCATGGTTTAGTCATAATTTTTTATTAAAAACTAAAATGTATAAAAAGAATTTATAGTAAAAAAATAAACTAGGCATGCGAGTAAGTCTGAAACCACATCGACTCAACCTTCATTGGCCTGTACCCATGCGGGATGTACTTGCATTGGCCTACACTCTAACCGATCAAAATTTTTAGGCCCTCCCAACCCTACAGCTGAGCCATACCCGAGAATCACATAGGTCGTCAGCCCATTTTGAATCACAAATTGAGGATGTGGTGGTGTAAAGAATAATCAATCCCTAGACCATAGGGTGGGGGAATTTATATTACCTTATCATCCTCTATCATGGAAATTATTCTTCTTCATATTGGGGTCGACTTTATAGGAAGCACCCCTATGGTACCTATTGTTGTGTGATCCAAAACCTTAATTATGGGAGTACTTGGTGAAATTATCTAGATACTCTCTCAAAGTTATAATTAATCAAGGAGTTTACTAGAAGCCTCATTAGTGGTGAAATAAAAAATGGTACACTAAGAAGATAAGTGAAAAGGAGGATTACAATCTACCCCAAAAAAGATTTTTCAAGGGTGGAAAATCCCATTACTACTCTAAAGAGGATGAGGAGATGATTCATGTTGTGTACAATATGTCTATAAACATTATTGGTGTTGGTATTACAAATAATGTTATGTACTAACCTGGTGTATAAGGGAATGATGAAGAGACATCCACATAAGATGTTGTCTTCATTGATGAAGAAGGTTTGTATACTTAAAAATAGAATAAATCATAGAATCTAGGTGCTCTAGAAAACACTCATTTATCACTTATATGATGTGATTTTGATAAAGGGAAAGGTAAATATGTGTCTACATCAACAAAACACCCACCACCTGAGAAATTTTAAGATATTTCCATTGAAGAAAGGAATTCCCAATATAAACCCAAGCTGGAATAATTAAAGGTTTATAATGATAAATTACTCAGATATAATTTTCCTACTAAATAAAATTATTAGATAGAGGATAATGACTCACCTCCAGTAAATATTCAATAGAAAGAAACTACTCAACTAGTGAGAGTAGATTCTAACTAATTAACTGTGTCTGGATCCAGACCATTGGTTTATCTAAACCTAGTGGCTAAAGAGTATTTGGACTTTCATCTACAGGGGTAGTAGCTACTTCAATTCCAATTAATCTACATAGGTCTAGCTCAAACCAGATATTGATAGATAGTATAGGTGAGTTGGTCATATTAGGATATTCCCATGACATATTCTAGGGAATTGGCCAAGTTGATGTTACTAATGGATCTCTTGGACTCTATTGAGTCTCTTGCTTCTTAAATTGAATCTATTAATGAGATACTTGTGCTAATATAGATTGAGATATATTTTTACACCAATTGGGTGGATTCCACTCCTCCATAACCAAATTTTAGGAATCCTAAATTTCTAATATTCAATGATACGGGTGACCCAGAGTAGAACTTGACACACTATGTGTCTCATTATGGTCCCATATTGGGAACACTCAAACAACAAGAAGAAAAAAATATCATATGATTTATCAATACCCTATATGACCAACATTTCTCCGATGTAACAATATTCTGGTTGGTCTCTTTTACAACTAGGAATATTTTAGATTATTGTTCCACTACTTATTTAGTTCCATTATAAAAAGGATTATTTTCCTTAACCTCTCCAATTTAAAAAAGAATTAAAGTGATAGGGTTATGAATTTTATCACCATGTGTAAGAGACTAACCTACTCTATAAATATATAGCTTCATTAGGATCATCTACTGGGTACTTTCATAGAGAATTTTCATTATGATCTATATACACCATTAATTACACTAAAATATCCTAGTGTTTTCCAAGAGTTTGTATCTACCATGTATTTCTTTGTGGAAGCCATATGTATATACAATTCCATGTCTTGTTCAACACTTTTAGCACAAGGACATAAGTATGGATGAGTAGAGACCACTATTATCATTCTCAATATGGAACTAACACCAACATAGGCTCCGAAACCCATGAAATATCACTTGGTTCCTCCCCCTAAATGACAGTAGCAATAGCAGCGCTCACAATAGGGTGGGAGGAGGGATCGTCGTTACCTGAAGTAAAAAAGGATAAAAGGAAAATAAATTATTCATTCTAAATGGATCAGGTTCTAGGGTAATTTATCATGGATATGGAGAAAAACTTGTTCAAAATTCCATAGGTCAAGAAGCCATATGTGGTCTATCCAAATGATTACACTGATTACTACCCCTACCATTAGATGTTGGGGAACAATAACCAAGACTACTTCATTTTCAAGAACATAGTCTAGAAGATTATTAATTCTAATTAGGTTAAGTTGGAAAAACCCTTGTCATATGATACCTATATTTTGTTCACTTCACCAAAAGAGGAATGAGAGTAGAAGGATTCTCAAAACAAGAATGCACATAAATTAAAGGAATGAATGACTAGAAAATCAGTCAACTGAGTGCATGAAAAACTTAGGGTGTAACTTAATCATAAATATATGACCCAAAAACCCAATATAATATCATAGGTGACATCCTCGTGATCTTAATATTTTAAAATTCAGAACAATCATCACCAATGAAATAAGACAGAATTGTAGTTATTACATGTACCTATTATAGTCTTGACCATTTTGAAAATTCATGCCACTATCACTGGGAGGATGATCATTATCCCACCAAATGAGACCATGGTCATTTCCCAAACCAAAAAACCTCATTATATGAGGAATGTAAATATAGTTTGGTCAATTTCAATCAACATATAGACCACTTCACCAGTGAGGATGACGAATTTTAAAAACAATAATACCATATCCATAACAAAGTGTGTGGTTATAGAGGTCAAAGAGGTTTAGAAAAACATAGGCTAAATCAAACCTTGATATTTTGGAATAATTTCTACTAAATCTATATAAATCAGATAAAATTAAAGGAAATCACTCCAATGAGATGAATGAGAGCATTGGTATGATCCTGAATCCTCTAGGTCTCATTATAATCCCATCATATTGGAATATCCAATTATAGAAATATAGTTTCCCGGTCAACATGATATTATGGGAATGTTACTTATTATCAACCCATAATCCATACAAATGATGTAAAGACCCGTAAAATTCAAGGGAAATTTTTTCTTAATTTTCTTTGGAATTTTAAAAGAACGCGGTTTCTGAAGGCACCTGATTCCGAGGGCCGGTGTTCCCCGAATCATTTTCCGAAGTTTATCTTGGGTACGTTCACTGAACGAACGAGCGGGTTTTTTTGTAACTTTTGAACCGGTGCTCGGAATTGAATTCCAAGGGCATCGATGGAATCGCAGCGCCAGTTTTTGCTTAGGAACACCTTTTCCGGAGTTGCGTTTTCATGACAGAAGTTGATAAAAATTGTGGAAGTTAAAATAAAAATTTAGCTACAATTTTTATTTCTAAGTGGTTTAAGATTTGAGTGGAAGTTGGGGTAACCACCCAACTTCCCATGGGAGGTTATGAGAGTGTTGGGGCCCACAATAACCCCACCCCTTCATATTCCCTAACTCTTTCAACTCACCATTAATTTGATAACTTATGTTAATTAATTAGGTGAGTTTAATTTGAATGTTTGAAATTCAAAAGCTTGAGTTAAGTTAATAAAATAAGTGTTGAACTTATTTTATTTTGGGTTGTTCTTGTTGTGTGAGTGTTTGGAGAAAAGTTGATGAGCTTGAATAACTTATTCTTCTTCTTCAACGAAGAACGCGAAGAACGCGAAGGATGTCGGATCCTCGGAGATCGACGATGCGACACCGATGAATCATTTCCCTGTGACGCGACTCTCTACTTCTGTGACGCCTTCTTCCGCGACAGTTATTTCCATGATGAACCCTCGCTCAACGATTCGACGAGGTAGGGGTTTAATTATTATTTCGTTTGTTCCTGATAACTTCATCATTGGTTTATCATCTATTTGGGGCCGCCTGTTATCACAATAACGGGAGGAGGTCGGACCGCATGAACACGACCGACTCTTCTCCCCTTTTTTGGTTGTTTGATATTGATGCGCCATGAACAAAGAAACGCGGTGCCGAAGCACCGTACGGGAATTATTAGGGAAAGGGGGAGAAGCGTAGCGCCATCACGCCGCGCCGTTGAAGACGAACAAAAGATGTGGCACCATCGCACCGTGCCGGAGAACCCCAAAAAACACCGCGGCCAGAGCAGGGCCGCGGCGCCATTGCACTGCGCCGGACGGTCCAAGGCCGTGGCGGAGCAGGGGAACCGACGGCAGGTTCCAAGCTGCCGGTGTCGGAGCAGGGGGACCGGCCCTTTCCGGTCCTGAGTTAGCAGCATCCGGCCGGCCGGACAGTGGAAGAGCTGGGGGTTCGAAACCCCCGGCTGGCCGGACGTGAGTGGCCCCCATTATGGGGTCGCAGTTACAACAAGCAGGGGGCAGCCCCCCCCCCCCCCCTGCATCCCGAACGGCTCGGCCGTTTGGCCGAGCCACCTGGCCAGCACGCCGGGCCGCCGAGCCAGGCCGTGCCCAAGCGGGACGGACCCGAACCCGAGATGGGTCGACCCAGTTCGGGCCGACCCATAGGGTATCGGACCGGGCCCGAACCCCCTATTACCGAATCTCCATCGGTCTTCTGCCCATATCTTGGGCTGCGGACCTCCGATCGACGCACCGTCAGCTGCGATGCGATCCTTGGATCGATACAGTTGTTTTGGTATATTAAAATATAGTTTTCGGAGTACTTTGCATTCGTCCGTGTTGGTTCGTACACAAAACCAATCGGGCCCTCGGAGCGGAAACGCTTATAACATGAGCTCCAGACATCCGATTGATGTGTCGTCGACTTTGTTGGTTTCCTCATAGTGTGAAGGACCTTTTGGCATACTCCACTCGAGGTTTGGACGCAGTTGGAGTATGGTCGGGTTGGTTTTGACTTAAAAACCAACCGGGCCCCAGGGATGAAAAAGCCAATAACTCTCAGACCGGGCGTCCGATTGACGCGTCGTCTGTGACGTTGAGTTCCTGTTGACAATACGGAACTTTTGGATACATCAACTTCATACTATGTGTCAGTTGATGTATTATCCCTTTGGATCATGGAGCGGACCCTCCCGAACGAGCTTGCTGTGTGCGGGGACCCTAGAGCTGGCTGCGACTGCGAATGCGACGATGACGAATGTACAGAAATCCTCCGTGGATTCGGCGGCGATGACTACAGCACTCAGCGATCCTACATGGATCAGTGCTACTGATCCGGTGAGGGTCAGATCCTGTGTGGGTCAGCGCTCAGCGGTCCTGTGTGGGCCAGCGCCTACAGATCATGTGTGGGTCCGATCCTGTGTGGGTCATTGCGGGGGTTTGTTACCTATCGATCCTTTGTGGGTCATTGTGGGGGTTAGTACCTATCGATCCTGTGTGGGTCCGACGACTTAGATGAATCAGTGGCTATATCGGATCATCTCTATCATCATACGAAGAAGTATACATGTGTGAGTTGTATCTTGACATTCAAGACTTATCTTTAAAATGTTTTACTTGATATCCTGTGTGGATTACGTTATGCTTTCCTGTGTGGATTGGGTTTTGGTTTCCTGTGTGGATTACGTTATGCTTTCTTGTGTGGATTGGGTTGTGGTTTCCTGTGTGGACTGGGTTTTACTTGAGCTCAGATGTTGGGGATGAACGAGAATTGTTGACCTAGGTCTATGTATGGGCATATACCTAAGTAGTTTCGGATGTTACTTCGTGATTATACCTTTCTTTTGTGGATTATCCTTTGTGGATTATGGGATACCTTCAAGGGTCTCGGGGTCCCTACTGAGTAGCTAATACTCACCCCTTCACGGGATATTCCTGCAATACGTTGTGTTGGTTGCAGATGATGGACAGCGCTAATCGCGGTTGAGGATTGTGGAGTAGGTCGGTACTCGAAGGTGGACCACTGGGCGAGACATACTCGGAGCGGATGGCTGGACCCGAGGAGATGTGGAGGCTATCTGTACTCACCCTTCAGGTGGGACATCCAGTGGACGGCTCGAGGCTGCGGCTTTACATTCAGTTGTTGTTTTCCCTTTCCAGTTGTACTTTACTTTCAGTTTGGGTTTGTATACTGGCCCACTTACTTTTCCGCACTTACTTTTGTATCAGTTTTTACTTAGTGTTTACTTCTACTGCTTTCTTGCTCTGTGGTGTTTGTTTACTTTACAAAGTCAATGCCTTCCCTTTTTATCGGGAATTACGCCTTGGTGCTAGTCTCCAGCCCCTGTCCTATGGAAGGCGGGCTTGGGGTAGTCACAGCACGGGCCCCGAGGACGGGTCGTGACAAATGACCCTGTATTTTGATCAAGGAAAGTATTTACTGACATAGTCAGTAGAAACTTCCAATCCTCTGGCCAAGGAACTACCTTAGGGTATGAAGTGCATGAACTTAGTATGAAAATACAACATCTTGAATTTTTTGACAGTTATTATAATCAAACTATATATTATGGATTCTCTTCACCTATACATGGAACATAGGGGATCCCTCACCAAGGACTTGTTGATCCCTCAATAGTGTGAGGTGTAAGCCACTGAAACGGAGTCATATCACACTGAGATTGTTCATGTGGGATTCCATATGATCATTTCATTTATAGAACAAGAATAAAAAGTAACCATTCCTAGGAATATTATTACCTTGTATATATCTATAAATTTAGTTTATATCAACATCTATAGAGAATTAATTGATAATGGTTTTAGGATCAACCTCATACCATTCCAGATCCCCCGGCCACTTAGGTAAAAGTGTGGCAGACCTAACTCTCTCCATCCTGATAGTTCAAGGATATGATAAGTGTTATAAAAAGATTCTTGGGAGGATCAAAATAATATCTTCATTTAGTTATCTTATATATGTATTTGAATTTATGGTGGTTATCCAAGACACCAAATTCAACATTTTTCTAGGAAGTTCATGGATCCAAAAGCATGTGGCGGTATGATAATCAGACCATCCTTACCTTAAGTAATGTCTTGAGGGAAAATTCAATGTGATGCATAGTGATAAAGTCTAATTTGATTCATTTGATTACCATTACATAGATTCAGGGTCTTAAAAAGGGAGGGGAATCATTTTATAGCATATAATTTCATCCAAATAAAATGCTCAATCACCTAGAGGCTTTCCCTGTCCGACCATGGAGTGAACCCAACAATTACTATGTTTTTTCTATAAAAATATTTTATAAAAAAACTCCATAGTTGGGAATTCATTGAGTCATGGGAGTGAAATTTGATACTAATATGAATAATTTGACTACTTTCCTTCTGTATTCTAGCCAAGATGATGTCCTCATGGAGAAAACACATCCAATGAAAGTAAATACTATTTCAAAATCCTTGTGTATAAACCTAGATCGATGGTGTATTTACCATCATATATGTTTGACCAATATTCAATCTCAGTTAACATAGTTGAGGATCTATAACCAAGTGGATATGAATCCCAA
Source organism: Viscum album (assembly GCA_963277665.1). Classification (NCBI taxonomy): domain Eukaryota; kingdom Viridiplantae; phylum Streptophyta; class Magnoliopsida; order Santalales; family Viscaceae; genus Viscum; species Viscum album. Next base: position 1,492,473,621 of record OY728151.1, on the reverse strand, counting down.
GATGAGAAAGAAGGCATGGGGTTTGTGATCATTTTCCAATGTCCTCCTGATTGCACCAACCGTACATAGATATGCATAAGAATAATGTGATATTGGAAAAGATAACAATGTAATTGATAATAATGTCCACATTTCATATCTTGAATCTCAAGATTCCACAGTATCATATATCCCAGATGATAGTGAGGAGGAAGGGAGAATATGCAGAATACCCCTACATCATTCTTAGAATTTAAGGATGCCCACATATCCTCTATCAAATCCTATAATTACCTTTCATATTATTATTTTAAAAATATAAAGGCAAAGAAGGAGGGTGTACAGGACCTCATAGATGATTCTACAATATTTGAGGAAGGTTTCAGAACTACCATTAATGAGCTATGGCAGGTTAATTTGTTACAAAGGAGGACTCATGGCCTATATTGATCCGCACTACCATATCCCTAGAGGAATATGATATATATGTATCCTTCCTCAAACAGTATTGGGATTTCATGACATGGAACTATATAGTGATGCATGGGTTGTAAGTTAATGTGTATACCCATTATTTGGGTTTTCTATGTGACTACGATGTCTTAAAATAGGCATCTAAAAGAATGAATTTTAATTATACTACCAAGGTAGAAGTCAATGTTAAAAATATTATCAAATCAAACTTCATTTGAGAATAAAAATGCCAAAAATTTCTCACTAATATTGTATACATCAAGAAAAATAATTGGTGGATCATATTATGCATCGACTTTAGGGATCTCAACTGGTACTACCTAAAGGATGACTTTCAAGTCCTGATCACGGAACTACTGATCATTACAATGATCTATTTCCAAACCGTTAGCTTTATGGATAGGTATTTTGGATATAACCTGATCTATATAATCCCTAATGATGAGGAATATACCACCATTTAGGGAACCCCAAGGGGTATATTTTTATCAATTAATTCCATTCATCTTGAATAATTTGGGTGTTATATACCAACACACCATGCACCAGATCTTCAATCACCTTCAGGGGTAAAATATTAAAATGTTATGTTAATGATATGTTTGTTATTCCTCAATAATATTTGAATCATATTACTGATATTAATATGGTTTTCAACAAACTATGGCAATATAGTATGAGGATGAACACCTTGAAATGTGATTTTAGGGTAACATCAGGAAAATTTATCAGCTTCATGGTATGCCATCATGGTATTAAAATATATACTAATAAGACTAGGGAAATCCTTTATATTATTCCTCCTTAGAATATTAAATAGATTTGATTATTTTAGGTGCACATTTCCTATATCAGATGCTTTATTTCCAATCTTGCTTGTAATTTTTTTCACTTCAAAAAATTAATGAATAAGTGAGTCAACTATTGGTGGGATGAATATTTTTTGAATTATTTAGATGGTATCAAGAAATATATCATGAAATCACTATTGTTGATAACACTAGTAGAATGAAAACCTCTCATCCTTTATCTAGTGACTTTAGAGTGATCACTCAATACACTCCTTATTAAGAAAAATGATACAGGAAAGGATAATGGTCTCTTTTATCTCAGTAGAATGATGTTGTTCACTGAGACTCAATACTCTGATATCGATAAGAACTACCTGATGTTGATTTTTATAGTAAAAAATTTGAGTCATTACCTATAGCATCATGAGTTCCATCTTGTATCTCATATGGTTTTGTTCAAATACAACATCGGTCACCCATTGTTTAAAGAGCATCTAGCACTATGGATGGTCATTATATAGAAGTTTGACATCTTTTTCATATCTCAAAAGGAAACTAAATGAATATTTTGGTTGATTTACTCACAACACACCTTTTCCTAGATAAGTTGATGTTTAATACTGAGTTCCTTGAAGAAGATACTTTATCCATCCATAAAACTCCCCAAACATAGGAGATGTACTTTGATGGTGCTTTTAAAATCCTGGCAGGAAGAAGGGTAAAAATCTAAAGGATAATATGGTTGGTCTGCGGATTATAATCATATCCCTAGATAAATAAGTGATACCTTAATCCTTCCTTATATTAAAAGGATTTACCAGTGATGAGGCAGAGCACCAATACCTTATTGCTGGATTGAAATTGGCCATGTAGATATGAGTGGCATGATTGGACATTAAAAGGGACTCGGATATGGTAATCATGAAAATAAAAAAATATATTCCATTAATAATGAGAGATTTATCCCCTTACTTGGTTATGTATGAGGTTTTATGGCGTAATCCCCCTTAGATTCAAAACTATCTCATATATTTCATTCATAGAATGCCTAATACAATTCATTTTATATTGTATCCATAGACCTAGAAAATCCAAACCAGGATGAGATAATCATCCTCATCACACACCATAGGGTGGTATTTCCATTCATAAATAATGATATATATGAGATTAAGGAATTTAATACTACCCTAATCAAGGAGATCCCATGTCATTACAAACCAACACTGTGACTGGATGGATGTTCGTTATAATGAACTTTCTTTAAAAAGAAACCCTTTCATTAGATCAATCTAAGAGAGAACAGATTTATAAATGTGTAGTAAATTTCATCCTTTATGGTGGTCATAATTCCTATAAATTCCTCTATAAATGAGGATTTGAGGGAATTTTCCCCATATGAACTGAAGTTGGAGAAACCCTCACTATCATGAAGGAAGTATATGTCAAAACATACAGTTCTCATTATTCAATAGCTATGATATTTCATCAAATCAATATACTTCAATACTTTTTTCTAACAATGATCAAATATTGTTCAAAATTCATCAAAAATTTCATTATTTTCATATACATACTAATTTCATTCATCAACTCCCAAAGCTCCTCCACACTCCCACATACTCTTGGTTATTGATCATATTGGGAATTGATTTTATGTGGTTTTATCCCCCAACTACATATATCTAGTTCAATTACATCCTTACTACCACTAACTTCTTCTCCAAATGGGTTGAGGAAATGTATCTGAAGGAAACTATGAAAATGCCTATCATAAACTGAATGGAGACCAATATCATCACTAGGTTTGGTGTCCCACACACAATATTGATGAAAATAGTGCCAACTTTTACTATTCCTATTTGAAAAGGTTATATAAGGAATATAATGATTTTTATAACCACTCATATAACTATCATGAAATCGTGAACGAATAGATAGAGGATTTGAACAAAGCTCTGTCCAATATCCTTCAGAAGATGGTAGACAATGAAAAGAAGTATTGGATAAATAAAATACTATATCCCTTTTGGGTTTATCACACCATAACTTTTACTTCTATAAAGGATACCTTATATTCACTTGTTTACGGTACATAGTTAGTCCTACCCATAAAATTACAACTTCCATGACTCCTCATTTCCATCTGAATAATTTTTCTTAAGATGAGTAGTCTCACATTCGGTTGGATGAGTTGGAGTGAATTAATAATAAAAGGTTATTCGCACTGAATAACATTGAAATCCACCATAAGTAAGTCACATTATAATACAAAAATAAGTTTTTTCTCTACTCATTCATCTAAGGAGAATTGGTGCAAGCTCTAAGAACTCCCATCATATCTGGGAATAAACCATTGAAGTTGGATCCAAAATGGGAAGGACCTTATGTTATGCAAAACGTATCATCTAACAAAACATATTCCTCAATAATAATAGACATAGAGTATATCATTCCTACAACTAATGAAATAATTATCAAGAAATACTTTTCATAATTATGTGATAGGGTCCCAAAAGACCTAGTTGTATGACTATAAACTACATTTCCCACAAGTCATAGTCCTATGACTATAAAATTCATAGAACATAATACCCAATTACATGAATTTAAACAATGAAACATTTAATCTCAGTTGTACTATGTTAAACTACATGTAATTTTAGTTCTTATCGCATGATATCAAACTACAAAACATATGTTCCACTATACATGATCGTTCAAATTGATTAGGCCAGTCAATATGTGAGACCCAACATCCTTACTTGATATTCTTATCTATATGGTGATTCTCAGTGCATTTTCCCTTCCTATATTTGTTTTCCTTCACTATAATAAAACTCCCTCACTATGTAATAACTATGTGTAGATTGATTCCCATTACCTCATAATTTCATGTAATTCCCATATCATTTATCCTCAGTCTAATTAGAAATTCCACTAATATTCTAGGTGTTCCCTGAAGGTGAAAACTTCATTAATTGACATCGGGTTTTATCTTTCCCTCCCTCTCTAGGGTTTCCATATGTTTCACACCCTTATCCTATACATGATCTTGAGCTATATAGAGAGACCTTCACTATCTAAGAACTATATGTGACTTGATTCCTACTAGCATGAGATAAGTAGTTATGCTTGGGTATCTTATACTTTTCCCAATATAAAAATATACCCATATCCAACCACTTCCCAGTTTATGATCTTCTAATTCATTTCATGTGTCTAACATGATACATTGTGCTGGTAAGGTTTCTATTTTCATCCAAGAGATATGTGTGACTTTATTCTTGCTATTTCAAGATATGTAGTGATTCGTGGATCATTTATAAAACAACCAATCACAAATTCTAATACCCCCCCTACTCCATCTTGGTGTCTGAGACCTCATTCTTTCATATATCACCAAGATGAGATTATCTCATTTTTTATGCACAAACCAGATTCGCCCAAAGTCTTTTACCAAGGTCGATGTCATATGGTCCTAAACCATGAAGAACCTGAATCATATTCACATGATAATAAACTGAATGAAACATGGTCCACCCTAAATAACCTTAAATTACTTATATAGGTCCTTTACCTGAGACCAAAATTATCTTTTTTATGATCCGTATTTTCATAAGATCCCCAATATGTGGTTATTTACCCATGAACCTATACTAAGATAATATGTTCCACTCTTTAAAGAGATTAATCTTAATGATAGTCCTTCTCTATTTATATTGGGTCTTCCTTCACAAGTCCAACACTAAGATGAAGCTGCTTCATTTTTTGTATGAGTTATACCTAGATAAAATCCCATATATATGTTTCCTCATCTTATAAACATAAAATTAATAATTCCCAAATCCTTATCATATAATAATAAACTGCACTATGTGTGGTACATTATATATCCCTTAAAATTTTATAGATCCCCACTCTAAATGGACTAATTTCCTTAAAATAGAGATTTATCCATGTAAAATCCCCCACATGTTCATAAACCCTTATCTGCAATCCCATAGTTGGATAAAATTCCCTTAATTTACAAAATGTTATCTTGATGTTTGGATCCTTCTAAGTCATGTTGGGTTTCTTACCTTAATGATGGATATTAAGATGTAATAATTTCACTCTCTCTTATATAAGATCTAGATTTACATAGGATCTTTCTAGTATATTATTCTTTATTCATTAACCTATGTTTAGGGTAAAAAAGTACCAATATGTAAGAGCCTAATATTCATAGGGATATCCTATTAAAAATATGTGTAGATTTATTTCAGCTTGTTTAGAATATCTAGTGATGTATGGATACTTCATCCTAGTTTTATCAATGATTTTCCATCAACTTCATTCACCTTTCATCATAGTGTTTGGGGTCACTCTATACATGTCAATTTTGTTCCAATGGAACATGAACTAAGACCTTTAACAACTACACGTGGCAGGATTCCTGCTACTTTAAGATATGTAGTGACATTCAAACTATTGGTACCAGCTATAAGTTAAAACCAAATTACTAATTTTTCTTGGTAACCCTCACTTATTCACTTAGTGTTAAGAAAAATTTATCTTGTTCAATTCTTGAGCCAGATCCATGAAAAATCACCCCATATAGGCATCCTTGTTGTATGATGTTAAATTTCAAGACATATAGTCCACCCTATAAGACTCAAAAATATTCATATTAATCTACACCATGTGACTTTGAACTAATTAAACTAATATATCTCATGTGACCTCCATCCATGAAATCCCCATTTATGTAAGATTTTGATCTATGCAAGCGAGAATGCATCAGGTATAAGAGATCACCACACTTCGACGCACTCTCTCTTCGGAGATATAATGGATATGGTTATGTTTATATATCACAATATCATTACTCACTTAATAGGAATCTAGGATAATACCCCCCCCCCAATTTTTCATGATATATAGGTATGCTCATATTCTATATTTTGAGCTCGGCCAAATATCTATTTGATTTTACTCCTAGTACATATGTTCTTATCAATTCACATGGGGTTAAAAAAATCCTTATCGTATGATTTTAAAATATGTGGTGGGGGTCCTCATCATATGAACCTAAATATTAGAACAACCACATCCTTTTCACATAATTTTAAACTACACAATATGTGGTTCATCCTGCATTATATTAAACTGCAAAGGGAGACCCACTCAGCATGGACTAATTCCATTACATTAGATCCAAAAAACTTAAAGGGAATATGACATAGGGTTCCCTAAACAAGGGTAAGGAATTACCATTGACCCTAAGGAACTTGGTGTTTGTTCTCCACATTTTTTTATTTTTTTATGCATTGGGACATCACCCTAGATGAAATCATGAGGTTCCTTCTATTTACAATCCCATACCAAAGTATAAATATTCCCCTCCCCTATATTTTACATAGATCTATGTAAAGGATATTCTTTAAAATATTTATGAATAACTTGGTTCCTATTATTTCAGGACATTTAGTGACATCTGAAGCATATATATCTGACATATCCAAGTACCACTATTTGAATCCATTCCCTCTCATCATCCCTAAACATCCTAGTATTGGTTATCTTGATATTACATGGTTCCCATAATCTTTTAATGAACCATGTACATAAATCAAACCTCATTACTTGAGTGATTGAATCATTATAAACCTTACCTATCTATCAATAATGAGTTTATTAGGCTCTAAGGGAAACTTCTACTTGGTAATGTTTGTGTCGCTATATTCAGTACTACCAATTATAGGCATCCTCATCCTGAAGAGAATGTACTCTAATATTTGTAAACCTCTGAAAACATTATCATGGATTCCATCATTTGAATGTTTTCCAATGATCATTCTCAACATACTTGTTCCATTTTATTCTCTCGATTCAAATTCTTGGGAAATGATTTACATCATTGAAATTATATATTCAATAGGTGTTGGGAATTTTTTAGCTTTTGGATCCCTATATGGGCTATAATTTCATGACACCTTATCATTAGTCTAATAACTATAAACTTAGACAACATGAACACCACCCTGAGATAGTCTATATTAGAATTTGGAACCTCATTCAAGATTGTCTTTCCCTTACTATATAGGTTATCCCACTTTTTTTTCAATGATGCGTGAAATTAAACATCAAACATTACTTTTATAGGAATTATGACCCTAAACTACATGTATCCTATTTTGAGATATTTTATAATAACATTAGGAACTTAATTCATGAAATTTTTTTGTACCCTTGTTAGTTAGGATATCTCCCATTTTAGTCAATGCTTTATAACCTTAAACTCTATCCCTCAATTTTCTGAATCGAAAGTCCCTTAAAATTTGTAAGAAAAAATAAGTAATGATTGTTTGGTCAAAAATATATGAAGGGAATTCAATGAAAAAGTCAAGTATCTACTCTCTGGGTCATTTATTATGAACTACAAAAAATATGAATTGCAAAAAGAATAGTACATAAATCTTACAAGTCCCACCATATGGACCTATTAAAATATAACCTACACTTTCTAGAACAACTGGTCCATGAAAAACTTAAATCAATTTTATGTCATATTTATTCGCCCTAAATCTATGTTCAATACATGATGGTGTAACCTTTAGGGTGTTTGAACCATTTTTAATACCCTTTCTCCCATCAACCCACTACATTTCTTTAAGTGTTAAAATCTTCTCAACCCTTTCATTCGATATTAGTAATTAGTGCATCCAACTCCAAGAAACACTTAAACTACGAAATTTTCTTACCTCCATATTCAAAAATTTCAACCAAAGGAATCTTTATCCTAAGGTTAAGATCCTATAATCTCTATATACCCCGACACCATCATAGCAGAACCCATCATTTGAATTTGGACCACGGTCATACCCTATGTACATGTTCTATACCATCATTTCCTAATTGAAATACTTATGATTTATATATCCCACAATTAAAATATTCAAGTGAATTTGAATTCCCTCAATGTTACACATTCATGAATCATACCCATTCTTATGGTGAGAATGTGACATCCTACTCTTGAACCACTACTAGTCTTATAATGTAACCCTAAACTAAAATATTCACTGGTTTGAGCACCATGATCTTAAATTGAGTACATATACCCATGGGAAGGTATTTATTGGTGTTGGGGTCTTTATCCATGTCAGGTATTTCACATCCCCTTTTTCAGGTGAACTATCTCATTTTTTCTTTTAATCTATGTCTTAAGACCTTAAACTCCAGCTACATTGGTCAATATTAAAAGACCATAAAACTCTTAAGGAAAGAGGAAAGTCACTTACTAGGTAAAAACCCACAAAGGAAAAACTAGGAAAAAGTCATGTATACACACATTGTGCATGTGCCTCGCATATCTTGAGAAAAAATGAGCATGTGAAAAAAGGAACAAAACTTGTCAGGTTGAAAACCCATAAAGGTAAAACTAATTAAAATTTGAGTCCCAACCTTCTAAATCTCCCCTATATGAGAATTAAAAAAGTTATGGTCATGATAAAGAGACAAAAATATTGTGGGGTATACCAAATGATCCTATAAAAAGTTAATCCATGGTCTCTAAGTCCCTAAACCCAGAGAGAAATTAAATCCTCTTCATGTTATTATCAAACATTTATTTAAATATTCTATGTGAAATGCACATAGATGTATCTTTAGGGTACTTGAACCTTATTAAACATTAGAATCCATATTACAAAATAAATTTCCCCTTATGAATGCCATTTTATTGAGTCACTCACCCTTCATATCCAATTAGACTAACTCTAGTGTATGTTGATTTTACATACACTACTATATCGAGTCCATGTATACCTGTCTATGGGCACATGTCTAGGAGGAAATCATCTTTGATATTAAAATGGACTAACTCTAGTATATAGTGATGGTATACACACCTCTATATCAAGACCACATATACCCTTATATGATCACATTTCCAAGAGAAAACCATTTTATATATCCAAGTAGAATAACTCTAGTTTACGGTGATGGTACATATTCTGCTATATATGTCATTTCCAAACCCATATATTGTTACATTTCCTATAGGAAACCACCTTTACCTCAATAATATGGGAATAAATATTTACTAAGTTCATTTATATACAGTGTTTGAGTGTATTCATTTATCTTGGTGTTACTCTTTATTAGTTTCATTAATTTTTATGGATCAACAATTGAGATGACATAGAATGTAAAAAATAGTTCAAGGTGGGATGAAAAAAAGGTTCTTTTCATTCATTTTGAAGGAATTGGAATATCTATAAATTGGAGTCCCCCTTCAATTAATAAAAATGGTAGAATCACATTCACAAATTAGATTATCATGTTACCATTTTCTAAAATTTATTTGAGTGAAATCTGCTAATACATATTCGGGATGGCCATGTGTTGTAAGTTAGTCATTGAAAAATGGAAAATATTAATTGATTATTGAAGATATTTTTGATTGATTGCATTTTCCAAATTTAGGGGATATAATTTTCTAGTATGATTATCCAAATCTTGGTTTTACTACCTAGTGGAATCAAGACCAATCAACACTTTTTATAGTTTTTCTATCATTTTTAACACGTGAGATTCTTGTTCCTCTAGTTTTGCGGTCAAGGTAATCACCTTATTTTGAAGTCATGGTCCCTCAATATTTCACTTAGTCAATTCCTGGGTGACCCTTTCTACAATATATATCTGATATTTTTCACATTTAAAATTATTGAGGTATTTATATTTAATAACTAGTTTCTCTTGGATATCCATTATTTGGTGTAAAATATAATACATCTCCTGATAGTCAAGTTAGTTTTCCCTAGACCCACAAATACTTAGCAAAGATGATTGGCTTTTATTCCCATTTCAAAAATCATAGTTTGGTAATTAAAGTGTTAGTGTTTTTTCACACCCTTTCATTTGTTAATTTATTCATGGTGGGGAACTAAAAATTATAAATCACTTCATCCTTAAGATATAGAATGCATTCTGAGATATTGTAACCTCTTCTGGAAGTCCATATTACTGGTAAGGATGTGATCAAAATGGTATTCAAGATTTCTATTTTGGGAAAAGTTTTCCTTGAGTCCTGACCCGTGGATATTTCATAGGTGTCCAAATATATGATTACATTTATTGATTCTATGAAATTATATTGTTTTGGGGACTCACAAACCATTATACTATATTTAGGAGTGAGTTGCACACATTGAATGGTTTTTAAGACCAGCTTGATGAAATCATCACCCCCACTTTACTTCCTCATGTGCTTCCTACTTAGTTTGAAATGGTGGTATGTGTGATCATAGAGTAATCCCCCCAAAATAATTTTGTATTATAATTCAACACATTATTAAGAATACTCCAGGGATAAAATAAGCATAGCTTTAGTTGGTGGTAGGGTGATTGGTTCATTGATGTTTTTTCACATCAGCGTTATCCAAAATTGGAACATGATCATTAGGTGTTTATCACCATTCACATCATGAAAGGGATACAAATTCACCTCCTAAAATCATCAAAAATGATGAAAAAGCATGGATGGCATATGAGGTTCATAGATTGAGACCCCATCAACCCTTTTTACAAGGACCCCATATTTAAGTGCAATCATGTATGAATAAACTATGATTGAATCCTTCATACTAGCCACACAAATGTTGATTTGGGATTCATAGGGAGTGACATAAAATTTAAAATGGTTCGTTGGGAGGTGATGCAGAGCATGAGCATACATGTTAATAGACTAAACACCCACAATTTTCTGTATTGTGGACCTAAAATAAAAATGATAGGACAAAACTTGGTGATTCAGGACATAACCACCAATGGGAGCTATTATCCAATCATTTAGAAATTAGATTAGGCTAAAAGTATTATTAGGGGTATCACCTTGATGAATTTTACTGAGAACCTGAATAATCCTTCTCATGTTCAATATGAAAAGATTTTCATGTATACCGAAGGCTAAATGAGAATCCATCATGAGACTGATTTCCTTTACCCCGGTATGAACGTTTCGAGTAGGTAATAACCACCCATTTAGGAACATGGCTAGAAGAAATTATAACTATACATTATTTATTATCACTGGTTTGGTATGGTATCCCCATTTTATGTACTATATTATCTTTAGGATGGACCAATAAGTATTTTGGGACCCACTAGCATGCTGAATTTTGTAGTTCCTTGGATTTTTTCCCAAGGAATTGATCCTTGGGGCAGAAGCAATTTAATAAAATAACATGGGGTCAACTGGAACTTCCCCTAACTCTTTAGGTGTAGAAACTCATCATATATGTCTATTTATATGGGGATTCCTCTAATATTATATATCTCATAGATTGATGTCAATTTCCCCATTAAAAAATAGAACATATTGTTGTTAGAACATAATTGGATGACTAGATCATGGAAGATATTAGGATGGTGATAAACTGAAAATTGTGAAACCAAAACCGCCTTATAAATATTGATAGTCATCAAGTGATCCTATAGTTCAGTACAACTTTAGCTTACCCAATAGGTCCATGATCATTCCCAAAAAAAATCATTAGGATAGAGGTTCCTCTAGAGGCTTTATCCTATCCTATAACATTGAATAGAGGATTTCTTGATGGACTAATAGGAGCAGATCATTTCACTCACCACTTCTTGAGCATGTACCAGGCAATGAGACACCCCACTTCTAGATTCCTTGATAATATAGTCATAGTGATAGATTTTCTCTTGGATGGTACCTGAAAAGATTTGGATGGTAGAGATATCTATGTATGGTAGTGGAGTTTCAATAAAGATGTAAAATCCATACAAAGAAAGTTTGTTTGATAATGCGTATTTGATTAATACATGTATTGTCAAAAAATGTAGTACCAATCACAATGTACCTAAAAATATATGTCCTCACAATGACCAATAAATGCATCCCATGCTTGTTATCTTATCAGGTGTGAATACATTTGTGGTAGGTGTAGGTTGATTTTCCTTACAACATCTTTGAGATAATACTTCATAAGAATTGTTTGAAATCCACTATGATCCTTTCCAGTGAGCATTACAACAAATTTATTTTAGGATTCATCTACTATAAATGCACTATACAAGGGATAATGAAGAGTAAGTGAATATTTTTTAAAAAAATTTAGTAAAATAAAGAAATTATATAATAATGGTACCCTGATCTCTTCCTAAATTGATGTCTTATGTGAAGGCACAACATTGTTCCAAGAATCAACATCAATCTTCATATACATGGGACATAGTAGGTACTAAAAAATAATATACTTTATATTTGTAAAAAAAATGAAAACATGAATGTTTGAAAAAAAGGTAAAAGTAAATTTAAATTAATATTTTTCTAGGAATTGAAAAAAATTATGTAGAAAAAATATTAAGAAGATGTATAGAGAAAATAATTTTTTAAAATAAATATGAAAATTACGTTTAGAGTAATAACTTAGAATATATATGTATCACAATATATATATATAGTCAAAAAACGTGTGTGTGCATATGAATATATATTAAGAATATATATCATGATATATGTATTCAAAATATAAATCTGTATATATATATATATATATATATTCAGAATATATATGTGTGTGTGTAAGAGAGTAATGAATATATATTAAAAATATATATTTTGAATATATTTAGAATATGTATCATAATATATGTATTTAGAATATATATATATACATATATATCTTTATGTGTGTGTGTCTGAATATATATTCAATATATATACGTATATTCAGAAAATATTAGAATATATATTCTTTTTATATATAATAAGAAATTACATGAAATAAATATCAAATAGAAAGGAAAAAATTGAGATATGTTTGAAGATGTAGCACCAACTTCAAAGGGTCTCCGCTATTTGGATATTCAAATTCAATATTATCTTTATATCATTAAAATTTTTGCTAACAAATAATAGAATCTAATATGAAGGTAATAAAAATATATTAGTAAATTGTATGTATTATATTGTGATACGAAATCTAGTAAATATGAACAATTTTAGTTATCATTTTATCATTATTATAAAAAATAAAATAATGGTTTTGGAAGTAAAAAATATATATAAATAGAATAAAAAAATTAATGCTTATCATTTTATAAGTTGTAATGGTTACAGATAATAAATATAAAAATTTTGTTAAATATAATATAAGTTGTCATTTTATCATTATTGTGATATATATAGAGAATAAAAAAGAAAGCGATAAAAACGATATATTTTATAATTTAAAAATTAAAATGGTTTTTTAAATAAAAAATTATTATTTGTATATTATAGAGAACATAATAGAAATAAAATATAAAAAACAAAACTTGACCATAAGTAATATAAAAAACATGATATTTTTTATATAATATGTAAGTTTTAAGGATTATTTTGATGTAGTTTCTATACATATAAATAAAAATAATAAAAATATGAAATACTAAATTTAAATTATAAAACAAAATATATTTTCATAAATATTAATCATAAGTCTACTTTATTTAATATAAAAATGACAAGAGTAATCATAAAAGTATATAATGTAGAATCTTTTATCCATTGACATAAATATTCATCTGGGATACAATTTATACAAAAAACTAGTATTAAAACATGTGAAGTCAAAATTAAAATAATAAATTAATTACAAAATTGATGATTCTTCTTACTATAATAATATATTGGCATAAAAATAAAATAGTTGGGTGGAAAGGATATTGTTTGGTAGGTTATGAGGTAATTATTTAACATCACATATTAGATATTTTTAACATTTAAAGGAAACATAATGTGACCAAAATAATTAAAAGATGGAAATAAATAATATGAATAAATTTATGAGTAGGTATGTATTCACTTTTGTTGGTCACCACTGTTTGAAATAGTTTTTTTATTGCATACCATACATACATCCATCTAGATAAACTGCATTTAAATGTTTCACTTCACCCTTTCTATATATATTTACGCTTTATTATTAAATATATAACTTAAAATTTTATTAGGTCATACAAACACAACATAAGGAAAAATCCGTTCTTTAGAAACACACGTCCATAAAATATAAAAATATCAATCACCACTGAATAAACAATGACAAGGCCCTAATAAAGTTATGCTTCCCAATAACATCACCCAAAAATATGAAACACATGAAGACCTATATATGAGTTAAAATTAGTATTTTTGGGATATAATTTAACCCTTGATAAAAAGATTTATTGATAATAAGTACTGCAATAATAATCCACCTTCATTGATTAAAGAAGAAGGAAGGGGTTAAGATAAAGCATAATTGGAACTTGAAATAGATGGATTACTGAAATTACTCTCATCCATGAGGTAGATAATTGATGAAAATGTGAGAAGGGATTATAATGAGAGAAAAGAATACATTTTTCAAAAATTTAAATGTAATTCATCTGATACTACATATTTTATATCACCAAAAACCAATTGAAATCTCACACATGAGACTAGAGTCTTATTACATGCCATTAGTGATCCCATTTTTTAGGGTGAATAAAAAAATAAATCATATCACCCCCTCATAAGGACTTTCTATAAATGAGTTTCACATCTCTGAGACAACTCATGTCATTTCATACCACCCAAAATAATACTAATGTACACCAAATAAACCACAATGTTAAATAAAAATTTAGAATACATAATATTTTAAACAAAAAATTAAAAAATACATGTCCAAACACTAAAATTTTTTGCAACTAAATCATACAACTAAGGTAATAATCATAAGAAGTTTTAAAGAAGAATTCTAGAAGAATGAATGAAAAAAACCTAAAATTATCATAAAAATTGAATTCATAAAAAAATACAATAATTGAGGTTATCTAATAATTGTTTTTATATTTTCACTGCTCTTTTAGAAAAAAATTACAATAATTAATAAGGATACTTAGATCCAAATTGGAATTCAAGAATGAGTCTAACATGTTTTTATTGCAATTTGGTTATCTCATATGAATTTTTGAATCCAAAATTACAAAATATTTAAATACTTATACATATTTTTATGTATTATTGTTTAAAACATTAAATGAAAAAAATTATAGATTGAAAAAATCAAAGATTTTAGAGAAAATTTTAGGAATAAATAAGAAAGTGTATCAGTATAATGGAAAAAAAGTAGAGAAAAATTTTAGGCTTTCATAATCAGGGGTGTAGGTGTCATAGAAGGAAGGGAAACACACCAATGGACGATAAAGTTATTATTTGATAGATAAAATGGGATTATAGTGAAATAAACCTAGGGTTTTACAAAATAAAGGGTAAAAATAATATGGAAAATGCAATATACGAAAACTAAAATCCGAAAATTGTGAAAATCATTGTCAAAAATGAAATTTGCAAGAAAATATTCCTAATGATGACCAACTAAGAGAGGATAATGAAATAATGATATTTACATGTTGAGATATGATTCAATCTTTCTTTGAATTCACAAAGAGAATATAAGGGCCAAATTAGTTAAGGTACTATTAAGTGGGGGAGTGTGTGGTGAATCTATAGTACTGATTTTTCTTTTTAAAAATATTCCATTTAAATTAATCCCTTGTGAATTATTTAGTCTATATTTAGTATATAGAATATATTAATCACCTATGTATAAAAATATTAAAATAAATTAGCACACAAGATATTTTTACAAGGTTCAATATTGATGTAAGATCCTACTCCTTGATGTGATCAACTTGTGGTTGTGTCACAAATTTTATTATCACTATAATTTATAGTGATTATTAGTGCCTAAAATTGGTAGAAAATATTCAAGAAATAATTATCCACTTATCTTTGTAGTCAGTAATAATCTACTTCCCACAGTAATTGAATTGAATTATTTACAAAAATACCACATGTTATTCAAAATTCATCATTCCCTATTGTATTTGAATTAGATTTTAAAATCATAACTAGATGCTTCAACATAAAAGGACATATCTTTAATAAATACTTCTAAAGATCAATCTAAAAAATAGAATCAGTGGAAATTTTACTTTTATCATGCCAATTCAGAATGATCAACCCTTTCACAAGATCATGCATGCATGAACTGGTTTTCTTCCTCCTTAAAATCAAGTTCATGAATCAATAGCAATATATGAAGCTTCCCTTGTCCCCTTCAAAAGATTTTAAATGAAGTGCCGGTTGATCTTCTCCAAAATTATCTCTTCTTTAGATAAAAAATGATTTTCAAAGTTATAGAGTATCGAATCCTTATCTATAATTCTAAAAAATATCATTATTTATAGCTTTAAATGTTTTTAGATTATGGGTAAAATCATTTCCATTGTTTTCAATATTTTAATTTTCCTAGAAATCCATCCCATAATAATTATTTAAGTAAATCCCAATAAATGATTCAAAAACCCTTTATGACTCTATTAATTAATATCCTCATTATATTTGAATATCTTAAACATATCTTGTATTAAATATGAAACATTTAAATTCATTTAAAATATTCCATTTAAAAATATTAATTTTTCATGAACACATCACGACATGGCACAACAATATATGACATGGAGATTTATTCATTCAGTTTAGAATAGATTTATCTTAATATAATATCTTATATTGAATCTTGAATCATTTTAACAATCATGATTTTTTATCTATGAAGAACAAATCATGAAATATCAGCTGAAATTATACATAATTATCTTATACGAATAATATCTAATGTCGAATTGTTCTACCTGTAAGTTATTTTTTATACATGTATGATAATTCAATTACACGAATAATATATTATGAAAATTTTCATTTTGTGAAATATATTTTCCTTAAACAAATAATAATTATCTTATACAAGGATCAAACTTCTTATGTGGGATAGAGTGACTTACGTACAACTCAAACTTCTTATGAGAGCCAGAATACCTTATGTACTATAAATTCATACGAGTGTAGACTTATCTAATTTTATGCATCACTAAAATATCCACAAATCCTTTCTAAAACTATAACCATTCATCTCCAATAACGAAAAACACTCCAAGAAAATTCATAATACCCTTTATAACATTCATTTTAAATCTCATATAGGTTTTAAAACCAAAATAGACTCTCTAAAAATTCAAAGTGAACTTCAATCTCCCATTTATATTTGCTATAAACTTCTGAAAATCTTACTAAATATTATAATAAAATCAAATCCTTTGTCAAGAAACCCCAAATCATATAATTTTTTAAAGTAAAAACATCTTGACACCAAACCACATGTTATGGTATTGTTTTTTAGATAACTCTATCTCTTTATGACAAGAAAAAATTTGTTTATTGATAAAGATCTCAACCCATCAATCCAAGAATTATCTACTTAAAAAAACTCCCTATTTTCATAATAAACTCAACCATAGAATTATGAGGATATAAATACACATCTCCCCCCTTTGAAAAATCAAATTTAAAGTAAAAAATTTGTGCACTTACTTATCCAAATTAAATATCAAGATCTAAGTATTTCTGGGGGAACCTCCAAAATCTTCATAATTATTTAGAATGTGATGGACACCCAAGTTTAACCTCAAATCCTCAAATATATACACATAGATAGCCTTGGTTAATATATTATTCAACTGGTCTTTGATAGAAATAAATTCTACCTTGATGTATCTATTAACCACTATCTCGTCGAAAAAATGAAAACTTATATAAATATACTTATAAATATCTATGAAAATTTTATTATCATAATGAATCTCGAGGGGTCCTTCAACTTTAACCCTGAAATCATCCATATTCTCCTTCATATATATCATTTGAGTGCAAGAAATAGTATAAAAAATATATTTGGACTTTATAGTACTCAATGTTATTGTGTTCTATTTTTTATATTTCTAACTTATACATGCATCACCCGAGAGAAACATTCCCCCTGAAGTGGATTTTATATCATAACAATTACCCACCCAATCAACATATATAAACCCATACTAATTCAAATTATTTTATCTCTTATACATGAACCTATAACTCATAGTTCCTTTAATATATCTAAGAAATATTTTTACATCTATAAGATGTCACTCCTATGGGTCAATATGATATCTAGGACAAACACTCATAACATATAAAATATTTGGTCTAGAATTTTTGAGATGAAGTAAGATTCTAATAAGTTTTTTAATTCTACTTGAATGAAAATCTCACCATTATCATCTTTAGAAAAATTCAGTTCCACTTGAATGTGTGTAGTCATTGGATTTTACACCTCCATCTCAAACATCTTCAATAATTCTCTAAAATACTTCTCTTGGGATAATAAAATAAACTTCCCGCCATGCATGACTTGTAACACCAAAAAATATCTCATCTCTCCAAGATTGTACATATCAAGTTGTTACTTCTTTGGTTGGGAATTTTTTGAATAAAAATTCTCATTATCATCTGAAAAAATGATATAATCAATATATACAATTACAATGAGTGTACCTATTTCTATTTCATTTATATACAAGTTGTTTTACACTTTGACTTTGATGAATTTTAATTCCTTTAAGTAGTTTTCCATCCTAGAATACTAAGTACATGGGGATTGTTTTACACCATAAAGTTTGTGTCTCTTCTAGTGCATTCTTCATTTAACTCACTGATTGGGGAAGTGTTGTATTATTTATCTTTTCTTAGAATTCTTTTTTCTTCATTTTATTTTACATATTCCATCTACCTTTATCAAATTTCTTGAAGCCTTTGTATTTTCTTTGAAATTTTTCTCCATCCTCTTAATCCTTAGACTCTATGTATATATTTTTTCTTCTAAAATCTTCAAAAAAAAATCAAATCCTTGACACTTAAAACATTTAACTAGAATCATTCTTTATATTTTCCTATTTTTCCTTTCTTGAGGTTTTAATATAAGATATCCATGAATTTATTATGATTTTCACCACTCTCATCATCTCTCTATGAGTCACTTGAGGACTCATCTTCCTTTTCCTTGATCTTAAATTTATTCCTAGATTTTAAAATAATTAACTCTTTAACTTTATTTTTAAAAATATGTGATTTTCTCATCTCATTATTCATGAGGGTATTATGTATCTCATCATGGGATATATCATGAATTTCTTTCAAATATGAGATCATTAAATTAAATCTATCTAGAAATTTCATCGTAAATTTTTTGACCCTAGTTGAATCATCCACCTTATCCCCTAAGCCTCTTATATGAATAACTATCTTATTTACCCTTGTTAAATAGTCATAAACATTCTTATCTTTACCATTCTTACATCTTCAATATTTTCCCTCAAAAATTGTAAGTTTTCTTCTTTTTTCTTATTTATTCTTAATGTTTCATTCATACATGCTCTCAAGATTATCCCACATTTCCTTTGTTGTCTATAGTACCATCAAATTTTAATACACCTTTTTTAGAAAAATATGATAATACTGTATTTATTTATTTCCCATATATCTCAAGATTCCATGTAACACCCCAAGATTTTTAAAATAAATTTAATATTGAATGAATGAAACACTGAGCCACTAAAAAACAACACTTTGTTATAACCTATCAAGTAAACATAATTTTACAACCTCTGTGATTTTAATTTCAAAAAACTAACATACACAGTTATGTTCAATATGATATTTAGAGTCTAATAAGAAAAACATAATTTTTTGTAAATATTAATGTAAACTTATGAATATTAATATGAACCTTATGAATATTAAATCATATTATTATTTTATTTTCTTAATTTTATAAGATAAGGAGATCTTTATTAATTTTTCAATGTGATATAAAACGAATTATAGTTTTAAAATTGTTATTTTTCAACTAAATTATGATTTTATTTATATATTAAATTAGTCATATTTAGAAAATTATTTTCAAAAAATGGAGTTCATTTTTGAATTTTTCATGTCAAAAAATGGTTAGAGTGAATTTTTGGGATTTTTATGAAATACTCGAATTTTTGATGAATAGTAAAATACAGTAATTTACTGTATATATACATTATCAGTTAAATTAACTATTCCAAGAATAATGTTTGGTGTAAGCACACTTGGTTCAAAATAACATGAAATTATTTCTGTTATGGGTCACATGAATCAACATTGTTGGCTTTATTGAGGGAAATAATAAAATAATGGATAAGATATTCACAAATCACCCCACTCCTCCACCATAAAACCCCCTACTCCCTATTCGCTTCACTCCTCTCAATCCTTGTGCCTTGTCTAAATTATACTAAAATATCCTCCCAATATCCTCATCCATGTATATCATCCCTTAGTCTCATAAAAATATAAAAACCTCTCCCATTAAGAGGCTCTCAAGGAAGATTACTTTAAGAGGTAAATTCATCTTTTCATTTATTTTATTTCAAGTTCCTTTCTTTCCTTTTTATTTCCTCACCTAATTTCATCCAAATGTTGTGATAACTCTATTAAATTACATTTAATGTAATTTTGTTATGATAAATTAATACTTATTCATCATCTCTCATTTCCCCTTCTTTTATACTAGAAATAAAAACACCATCTGAGATGTGTTAATTTATTACATTCAGGGACAATGGGTTCTCAATTTCAATTACCATCTTCAATTATGGTCATGAAACCATTTTGATGGTTAAACCAGACTATAATATTTTTATTATAACTTATTTAAGGTTATGTAATCCTTTTTTACACATGATATTAATTTATAAATCAAAATGAGTTCGTTGTGATCATGAACTGCCAATTAACACAAACAATTGTCATTAAAGTTTTATATAATGATTCATATTCACTCCAAATAACCAATTTAATATTATGACCATGTAATATTTTGGTTTTTAAATAATAAAATACAACTTATATGCTAAACAACCATTCTCATTCTACATGTTTATCCATACATGAATATAAGTAAACTGATCATGAAAACCAACAACGAAAACAATACCAAACAATGAAATTGAATCTATTAACCCATAAAAAGGCCATGAATGAACCCAATAAGGTTATACTAAATCAATAAAATGTAGAGGAGGTTCTGGAATCATTAATTTATGAACCTAAATTTTATTTCAGGTCATTAAGATCAAGTGATGAACACCTTCGGACTTAAGGTAAGGGTTTTCTACCTGAACCTCCATTTTCATTCGGGTTACTCTTATTCCCTACTTACCTCAATTAAATTATTTTTTTATTAATATTTAATCCTAATTTATTCTGTGATAATTTTATATATATGTGTACCAACCATAATCCAACTTTAATTCGTGGGTAGTTATATGTTTTAAAAGGATCTTTCAAAAATTCTTCTCGAAATACAATCCAGATTCAAGGGGATTTCCCAAATTCATACCTATTTTCAAGGGCACTCTATAATCTATTTTTAGTGGAAATTATCTTTATAAAAATGATTATTTTATTATGAAAATAATATCTTAATTCACTTCTAGTTTTATACAAAGGATTTTCCAAAAGAACTCTTCTTTTCAAAGTAAAAGAGTATTTATCTCAAGAATTACTCAATGATTTTTTAAGTGTATATTAATCTCTTTCAACACTCTTGTTGGTTATTTTTTATTAATGGGATTAATATTTTATTATATAATCTAAAATATTTAATTGAATAGTTTATTATTAGTTTTATTGTGGATGTTCTATCTTAAAACCATTCACCAATTTACTCTAAATGCTTAGTGTTTATGCATAATGTTTGGGGAATGTTATTGACATTTCATATGTTAATTTCAATATGGATATATAAGTTGTTTATGTTTATCCCATTAATATGAGGAATGAATTATACTTATTAAGTGATGGGTGGGGCCCTCTATGGCCCCTCAATGCATCAGTAGGTCTCATGATACAAACTAGGATCTTCGTATAAGGCCTTGAGAAAATGATTATTTATGGTCTTGGAATGAGGCCTTGACGGTATGGTAATGATGTCTAGAATTATGAATTAACTCATTTTAAAACTAGTAACTGAAATTTAATGATGTTATTTGACTTTTATAATACCCATGATTATGCTTTATTATGGAATTAGTTATTCATCTCTTATTTCTGCCATAATGTGTTCAAGTTCATTTTTTTAAAGTCATGTGTTTTTAGCTATTCACCATGCCTAATGTATATTTTTATGATATATTCCACTATATTCCTTACCCTTATTTAGAATTTTAGCTCACCCATTTCTTATGTTTTATTTTTTCCCATGACATTAAGAGGTATATTATGAATGAAATGTATAAATAACCTAGGATTTATGGATGTTGTCAAAGGAGTTTCTAAATTGTTTTTAATTTCCAGTTGTAATGTTGAACTTATGTATGTATCTTGTTCCAAAGATACTAAACTATTGGGTCCTTTGGGGTGCATATTCATGTTTATATGCCAATTTAATAAAATAAGGCACTGGCTCTGGGAAACTAGGGTCAGGTCCTTACAGTTGGTATCAAAGGAAGTTTAGTAGAAAACATAGAAAATATATTTATAAAACATATATTTGGGGGGAAAACCCTAATATAGTCTTTGAGGATAAAACATACAGGAAAATTCTAGAATTTTTTGTAAGGAATGTATTATGTGTATCTTTCTAGCAAATAAATCCATGTCTATATACTACAAGTGGATGTGGTTCTCACACAGATGTACCTAGGAGTAATAACTCTGAAAAGGAGTTTTGAGCATGTCCCGGAGTTTCTGGGTACACAATAATGGGCCTTACTACGCACCTAGTTTGACACTCCTAGGGGATATGCTTAGGATAATTCACATTTTCTTTACAAGCCATTATGAAGGATTTAAATGTAAATTTTTCCTCAATGAAACCATGTTTATGATTATGAGATTAGCTATGTATAGAATTTCAATTTATGCTAAATATTTTTATATGTTGAGATTATACATTATGATTCAAACCCTAATCTAGGGTATTCCATTATTTTGAAATGGCGCCTAGTGGAAGGAATGGAAACCACGTGAATGTGCGTGTCTATAACATCCCGATTCTAGGTGCCACCCAAAGGTGCCCAGTACCTGGTTGGTCACATAACCTCAAGCGCATTTCCCCAAATTTAAGAGGCTATCGATTAGAAGAGATTTACAAGGTCTGATAATGGGGAAACTATGCCCTCATTGGTATAGTATACATAATGAAATAATAAATATTAAATAATATCGGAAGCAGTAATACCAACAAAATAAGTAAATAGCGGAAGACTGAAAGAAAATCCAACATATGAGACAATATATATATATATATATATATATGATTCATGGAATATGTATCTAACAAAGTATCCAAACAATTCAAAGTGCTATAAATAAATACAGAAACCAAAGTACAAAGAAAACAGCTAAACTCTAGCCGCATCATAAGCCTCAGGTTGGTCTCACGCTCTCCAGCTCCAACAACAATCAAGTACCTGATGAAGAAGGGAGCTTGTACTTATCTATACCTGCAACCATATAATTTATTTGGGTCCAAAACATGACCCAAACAAGGTGTGAGATCGTTCCCATTATGAAACCACCAAAAGATCTATGTCTAACTATCAGTGAATATATACAGCAGGTAATATGCAGAAATGAAGCAATAAACTAGGAAGTACTCAAAAGTAAATAGTCCTATAGTTTTCAATTTCAATCATTTATATATATTATTCACTGTTTTAATCATGTAACCTCAAGATCTATCTTAATCTCTATATCCCCCTGTGTAATAGTAACAAATAGAAGTCTTAGAGGTCCATCTAAAAAAATAAAGTTAGACTGAGTCCAAGTGTGTTCTTTGCCTTGGCAGACTCATCACAATCATTCAATTATTCAATAACGAACCTTTGGAAAAGTTCTCATATTCTATTCCCCGTGGTCTACCATAACAAAAATTCATTTAATAGTGAACCTCTAGAAATCTCTCACAGTCCAACCCCTTTTTGCTAACTTAGAACTATCATTTACTAAAGACCGTCTGGGAAGCTCTCATGGTCAATACCCCTTGGTCACCATAGAATCAATAAATTTTAAATGACAACTTGGGTATCTCTCAGGGTGTAAAACCCCGGGTCAATGACCACTTGGTATCTCTCACAGTCATTACCCCTAGGTCAATATAACAGTAAAGCATATATACTTTACCCTACCTCGAGAAGCTCTCAAATTCAAATTACCCTAGGTTAAACTTCCACAATTCTTATCATAGGCATCTCATATAATCAGTCAAACTCCATCCTAATCAATGTAAGTCATGGAAAGAAAGGTATTCCGCATAGGCAACCTAGGCCAAACAGTTATAAATAGTCAATCAAGGGAAATGCACCCATGGGGTGTCCCATAACAAGGTACCTAGCCTTACACATCAGCAACAACCCTTAATCAAACAACCAAACCATAATAGGTAATAAACAGGGTCTAATTCCAAACATTCCATACCCCAAATGTGTGTATACAACACTTTTAGCATATATAATCCAAATACAATCAACAGAAGGCACAAACCACCTACCTTGATGTTGTACGATCAATACTCTTGAATGGATGCCCTTGAATCAGCCTAAAATGGAATAGATCTACAAAAATATGAAAACTCCCAAACATGAATAACTCATGAGATAGGAAGAATCAAGAAGAAAGGATCTAGGGGTTTTGAGAACTCACTAATGGGATTCCAACACACCTATGGATGTCTCAATCAGAGCTCAAATGAAGAAACAGGAGGGATTCTAAGATCTTCGTCCCTTTCATCATGATCCTATAAGAACCAAGTATAGAAGAATATGTTTATGAGGATGAGATGCGACCCCAGTCCGATTTATCAAATAAAAAGTACACAGAGTGGTCATTTAATGTACATGTCGTGTATTAGCCTCAACCAGATTCTAACTTAGGATTGTCAGTCAAGTCTTCACACATCCATCTACTCGACCGTTACACGACCAGTATGCGGTTGTATGCGGTACCCAGGTACATAGTATGTACTCATAAGTACATGGCGTATACTTAGAAAATTCTCATTTCTGCCTTTATTCTCAAAAACAACCCAAAATTAAGATCCATACCTAAAATGAAGATCCAGGTTCTTAAAAACTTCCCCCTTAATAAAATTCACCCCATAATTTCCCTTCCAAGGGTGGTGAGGAAGAATATTCAAACAACTCTGGCCACTATGATTATACGTCGGCCTCCCTCTCCTAAGTCTTGTCTTGTACTCACCCTTGCTTCCATAGCACCCATACTAGAGGAACAGACCATCCATAGAGAACTTTCATGTTTCGATCCACAATCTGAACAGGGTGTTCCTCAAAGGAAGAATCCACCTCCAACTCAACCTCCTCGGGTTGAAAAACATGAGATGGATCTGTAAAGTAACGTTGTAGCTGAGAAACATGAAACACGTTGTGTATATCCCGATACCTCTGAGGTAACTGCAACTGATAGGCAATTTTCCCAACTCATTCCAAAACCTCAAACATCCTGACGTATCTCGGTGAAAGCTTCCCCTATCTACTAATCCTCTTGTGTCCCAACATCGGTGTGACACGTAAGAAAACATGATTTCCGACCTCAAACTCTAGAGTTCATTTCTATCGATCAAAATTAGAATTATGGTGATATTGTGTAGTATCCATCATCTTCCGAATTAACTCCACCTGTTATGTGGTATCCTATAAAATATTAGGTCCCAGCATAGCTGCCTCTCTTGCCTCTAGCCAATATAGGAGTGATCGGTGTGGCCTACCATACAAAGCCTTATAAAGTGTCATCTGAATTGTTTCTTGAAAACTATTATTGTATGAAAACTCCACTAGGGTAATGTGTCCTTCCAAATAGACCCCTAAAATATAAGATACATGCTCAAAGCCTTTCCTCCAAAACATAAATTGTATGCTCAGATTAGCCATCTGTCTGGGGATGGTAAGTTGTACTCATAAGTACATGTATACCCAAAGCCCTTTGTTGTCCCTACCAGACACGAGAAGTAAATCGGGCATCCCTATCTGAAATGATAGAGTGTGTAACCCCATGAAGACATACAATATCTTAGATGTACAACCTTCTAATATCATCAGCACTAAATGTTTTCTTGATCAGCAGGAAATGTGAAACCTTTGTGAGTCTATCAACAACAACCCATACGTCATCATTTCTTCAAGGTGACCTTGGTAAACCCATCACGAAATCCATCACAACATTATTCCACTTCAACTTATAAATTAGTAACTGCTGCAATAGACCTTCTAGTCGATTATGCTTCACCTTTACCTACTGACATATGGAACATCTCATAACCAAACCAACTACATACCTCTTCATGTCTGGCCACCAATACTGACAATGTATATCTCGATACATCATGGTGAGCCCAGGATTAATGGCCCATACTGGGGCATGAAAATTTCACATCAAATCCTCATGTATGTTTGTTGACACCCATACTCATCCATGAAAATATAGAACCTCATCCTCACCTACAGTCCACCCAGGAGTCGGGTCCTCGCTCGACACACTCTCTTGTAGGACTAGGCCTTTAGAATTTGATAGTTGCCTCATTATCACTTGATCCATTAGAGTATAGGTAACAG
This sequence comes from Viscum album, assembly GCA_963277665.1. NCBI lineage: Eukaryota > Viridiplantae > Streptophyta > Magnoliopsida > Santalales > Viscaceae > Viscum > Viscum album. The sequence goes on along the minus strand of OY728151.1, from coordinate 1,492,446,808 downwards.
CTACAAAATAAAGAAATACCTACCCCTATTTATCATGCACCTTCAAATGCATCTCATAGAATAGATCCATAAGCTTCCACTCCCTAAAAGCCTCATGAACTGCCTATATCTAAGTTCTCCCACTCAACGCATCAACCACTGTGTTGCCTTTCCCAGGCATGTAGGCAAGCTAAAATTCAAAATACTGAAGGTACTCAACCCACCTTTGTTGTCTCAAATTCAGATCATGCTAAGTAAAGATATACTTGAGGCTTTTTTGGTCAGTGTATATCGAAAAATGATCTCCCAAAAGATAATGTCTCCAACAGCGTAAAGCATTCACAACTATAGATAAATCAAGATCGTGCATCAAGTAATTCCTCTCATGTGTCCTCAACTGCTGAGACACATACGCAATGACTCCATCCCCTTGCATAAGCACTTCTCCCAACATGATACCTAATTCATCGTAGTAAATGGTGTAACTCTTTACTGGTGCCGGAAAAATCAGTATTGGTGCTGAAGTCAATCTCTCTTTCAGCTCTTAAAAGAATGAATCGCAAGAATTTGTTAACAATTACTTTTCATCCTTGTTAGTTAGAAATTTCATTGGGACTTCTAAGCGTGAAAAGTATTAAATGAAGAGTATTAAGTAACCAGACATCCCCAAAAAACTTTGTACCTAAAAGATGATCTTTGAATTCTCCCAAGAAACTATTGATCTCACATTCTCAGATACTCCTGTCTCTAAGATGACATGACCCAAGAAGTTAATCCAGTCCATCCAAAAGTGGAATTTTGAGATCTTATCATATAACTGATGCTCTATTAGTGTACTCAATACGATCTCAAGATAGATGGCATGGTCGTGTCGAGTATGAGAGTACACCGATATATAATCCACAAAGACTACCACAAAAGAATCCAAGTAAGGATGGAATACTTGGTTCATCAGTGCCATGAAAAATACTAGCATGTTCATGAGACTGAATGGAATAACCAAATACTTGTATAGACCATACCTACTCTGAAAGGTTGTAAGGGGTATATCTGATGGTCTAACATGCAACTAATGGTAGCCATATCTCAAGTCAATATTCAAGAACACCCGGGATCCTCGAAGCTGATCAAATATATCATCAATCCTCGGTAAGGGATATTGGTTCTTAACCATCAACTGGTTTAGTTTCCGATAATCCACACAAAGTCTAAGGTTACTATCCACCTTGTTTTCAAAAAGTGTAGGAGAACCCCAAGGAGAAGTACTAGGTCAGATGAAACCCTTTGCCTGTAACTCCTCTAACTGCTTCTTGAGCTCCTATAACTCTGGTGTATCCATCCTATAAGGTAGAACTTACACTGGTTCTACTCCTAGCACAAGCTCAATGGAGAAATATACATCTATCTTCAGAGGTAATCCTAATCCTCTCTAAATACATCTCTGAAACAATCCACCCCTAGAGGAGATTCCATATGTGAAGTCCCATGGTCATCCAAATATAAACTAGAAATATGGGCTTTAATTCCTCCTAACCCATGATTCTTGGGTCTAGCTCTTCTTGTCTAGACATCCCATTTTCCCTTGTGTAGAAAATACACACCCTCTAGTGATGTGAAACTCATCCTATGGTGATATTATTCAACAAAGTCTTGAAACAAGACCAACCAGCCTATTTCTAAGAATGACATCGAATCTTGTCATCTCTAAGACATAGAGGTACTATGAGAAGTGACACCCACCAAACTCAATAGGGCACTCCTTACATTAATGTGCACTAGTCATCCTAATCCCTAATAGAGTTTCTAGCATCAAAACATTATCATAAGTAAAGATGCATAGCCTAAGGCTCTCCACAATAGAAAAAGATATAAAACAATGGTAAGACCATGTATCAAAAAGAGCAGAAGATAAAACTAAGGCAACTAGAATCATACCTATAACTATAGAGGGTCTGGGACCCTGCTTCTGCTGGGTCTATTCCATCGCAAAAGTCTAACCTGTACTGTGACCCTACCTGGCTACCCTGAGCTGGTCCACCTTACTATCATTGGGAACCTTTCATCTAGATACCACAACCATGACCACTTCCTTGGACTGAAGAACCCAAATTCCCTAACTAATGAGAAACTGGTGGTATTTCTCTTAAACATGGATTTATAACAGATCCCCTCTCACTCGCTACTGGTGAGAACTTCCTGCAAAAACTCTTAATGTGGCATATTCTTCCATAATATCAGTACTTGATTGGGACCTTTGGGCAATGTGATCTCGTATGCCCACTCTTCCCAAACTGGTAACACACCACTGGTCTACCTAAAGAAACATCCTATGAAATCTCCCTGCAGCGCTTCCTACTATCAGTCAAAAGTGTACCAACCCTAGATACTGAATCTCCCTATCTCACAAATCCTAACTCCCTTAGATTGTGTTAGGTAATCAGTGTCTGATTTACTGTAGTAGTCACTAAAGATAGCCTGAAGATATTCACCTATGATCAGATTTCATACTTGAGACCATCTTCGAACTGCCTAGCTAGTGATAACTCATCACCTCCCAAAATAGGTGTGAAGCATTGAAGCTCTATGAAGCGGGAAGAGTAATTAATCACTGAAATAGCAACCTCCTACAAATTCAAGAACTCTCGGTCTTAGTCAGACCTCAACATATTAGGGTATAAGTAATCATATAAGGTCCTCTGAAACTCTTCCTAATCCATATCATGATGATGTACCACTTGTGAGGTAACATCCCACTATCTCTTGGCAGAATCATGTAGCATGTACGTTGCGATCTTCACCCTCCTCTCTGGAGGCATATCCAGATGCTTGAAGATAGAGAACATGGCCTCCAACCATGAATCTGCAGTCTCTGGTCCTCCATCCCCTAAAAAAGTGGGAGGATGATAAAGTTGGAACACCCGCATGAACTCTTCCATAGTCAAGGAAAGATGTGGTGCTCCCTGAAAAGTATGCATCATCCTCATAAATCCTTCATAGAACTCTACATTAGCACCTGTGTATGGTGTAACAGCTAGTGCCAATATGGGTATGATAGGAGGATCTTCTAGTAGTCCCTGATCTTCCATTTCCAGTGCCTGGTCATCACCCTATACCAGACGTACAACCGGAGGATGTCTTGGTGGCATTACTCTGCAAGGTCAACTGCACACCTCATTTAACGATTATCAAGGATAGACACTTAGATGTTAAATATTTTAACAGGAGAATGAAAGCATTCAAGTTTTACAAAAAATGGTTACACGGTGTGTTCCCTTTAAGCCTTAAAATTAGTGTGTACCTCTACCAACCTGGTCATGTAACACCCCATACACACGGAATGATCCTTATGAGACATGGCATGTACTTGAATATCCCCTCCTACCCAAGTACTCCTACATGGATAGAACTACACAGTTTTTCTAGTGTAACACTACATGGTGTGTTCACCCTAGACATGGTGTGTACTACTTAAGTTCCATCCACCTGTGTTGTTAGTCACACGGTCAGATACATGGATGAATACAGCACAGCATTTACTCCCAGTACATGGAGTTTTCTACCAAAAGTTTATGAACCTCGTGTCTCTAATAACACATTCAGACACATGATCAAAAACTACACAGTGTGTACATACATTACACTGCATGTACTTAATAAAATTCAGTTCTCCCAGAATATAATAACACATGGCATGTGTTTATAACATCACATGATGTGTTATCTAAGTTTCCAGATAGTAAGCCTCTGAAAATTCTCTAGAACCCTTAAAAACATAAATTTTTTCAAATTAATGACAAATTCTGACCCGTGAGATCCCATACTCCCTGTGAATCAATGTTTGGAATCCTTCTTCACATCATTACTTGACAGAATTAAATTAATGTTCAAACATGATCTGCCAAATTCAGATCCAAGAGGGCCCATAACACCTCAGGGATCAAATCTTGGTTCCCATCCAAATGAAAATTTACATATAATAATACCCTATCAAATAGAAGGTATTATATCATGTCATTTATCACAACATCATGCATATCTAGCGTAACATCTATCACAACAGCATGAAATCAGTAATGTTCCCTAAATGGCATGATAAGAATGCTTGACATGTGATATCTGGAAAGTGCCTATATGGTGAATGAGATGGAATAACCTCATTTCAATGGGTTTTAACAGATATAGAATCGCAGGGATTATCAGTAATAACATCACAAAGTAAGTGCATCACCCGATGGTGAAATCAAATCAACTGTAACAATTGAAAAACTAGAACAAAATTTCTATATTTGAGGTAACTTGGATTTTCCCTCTACATGGGGTAGATACTCCCAATCACATCTTATTACCAACTACCTATTCCTTCCTATCCCAATCTATTGGCTCCAAATATTAAGACAAATAAGAAAATAACTTTCCTCTGATACCACTTTGTAATGTCCCGGTTCTGGGTGCCACCCAAAGGTGCCCCGTACCCAGTCGGTCACATAACCTCAAGCACATTTCCCCAAACACAAAAGGATTACAAATAGCAGTGATGGAAAAGTTATGATAATGGGGATAATATTCCCTCATTGGTAGAGTATACATAGAAGAATAACAAATACTAAATAATAGCAGAAGCAGTAATACCAAAAAAAGAAGTAAACAGTGTAAGACTGAAAGAAAATCAAACAGAGGCCACATTATATATATATATTATACATGGAATATGTATCTAAGAATGAATCCAAACAATTCACAATACTAAAATTCAATATTGAAGCCAATGTAAAAAAAGAAACAAAAAAAGTAAAATCCAATATCATCGTAGCCTCAGCTTGGTCTCATACTCTCCAGATCCAATAACAATCAAGTACCCGATGAAGAAGGTTGCTTTTCCATATCTATACCTACAACCATATAATCTGTTTAGGTCCAAAACATGGCCTAAATAGGGTGTGAGATGAATTCCAGTAGGCAACCACCAAAATATTTATGCCTAATTATCACTGAATATATAACATGTAATATGTAGAAATGAAGTAATAAACTAGGAAGTACACAAAAGTAAACAGTCCTATAGTTTTAAATTTCATTAATTTACTTCTATTATTCATCCTTTGAATCATGTAACCTCAGGATCTAGCCTAATACCTATATACCTCTATGTAATAGTAACAAACAAGTGTCTCATAAGACCATATAAACAAATCAAGTAAGACCGGGTCCAATCTTGTGCTTTGGCTTGGAAGACTCATCAGAATCAATAAATTATTCAACAAAGACCCCTAGGAAAATTTCTCACAATATAATCCCCTTGGTCTATCATAAAAACAATTCATTTAATAATAAACCTTTGGGAATCTCTCACGGTCTAACCCCTTTGGTCTAACTTAACACTATCATTTACAAACAACCACCTGATCAACCCTCACAATCAATTCCCCTTGGTCAACATAGCATCAATAAATTATAAAAGACTTCCTGGGAATCTTTCATGGTCTAAACCCCCTTGTTCAACATAGCATCAATAAATTATAAAAGACTGCCTGGGAAGATTTCATGGTCTAAACCCCCTTGGTCGATGACCACCTGGAAGCTCTCACAGTCAATACCCCTTGGTCAACATAAAAGTAAATCATAAATACTTGGCCAAACCTTGGGAATCTCTCACATTCAAATTCCCATAGGTAAAACTTCCACAATTAATATCATAGGAATCTCATATAATCAATAAAACTCCATCCTAAGCAATCTAAGGCATGGAAAGAAATGTGCGCCTCATAGGCAACCTAGGCCAAATGGATGTAAATAGTCAATAAAGGGAAACACACCCATGGAATGTCCCATAACAAGTTACCTCACCTTACGCATAAGAAACAAGCCTTAATCAAACAACCAAACCATATCAGGTAATAAATAGGGTCTAATTCCAAACACGTGATACCCCAAACGTGGGTATACAACACTTTTAGCATATATAATCAAAATACAATCAACAAAAGTCACAAACCACCTACCTTGATGCCAAATGATCAATACTATTGAACTTCGGCCCATGAATCAGGCTAAAATAGTGTAAATCTACCAAAATATGAAAGATATCAACCTTGAATAACTCAAGAGAGAGGAATAATTATGAAGAAAGGCTCTAGAGGTTATGATAACTCACCGGTGGGATTCCAAAACACCTGATGGTGTCTCAGTCAGATCTCAAACAGAGAAATGGTAGGGGATCTAAGTTCTTTGGACCTTTCATCATGATCTTGCACAAACCAAGGGAAGAAGAAGATGTTTCTGAGGATGAGACACAACCCCGCTCTGATTTATCAAATAAAAAGAAAAGTATTTTGTATGTTCATTTAATGTACATGCCATGTATTATCCTCAACCAACTTTTGATTTAAGTGGGTCATCCAAGTCATCAAACGTCCATGTACTCATCCATTACATGGCTAGTACGTGACTGTATATGGTACCCGAGTACATGACATGTAATCATAAATACACAGTGTGTACTTAGAAAATTCACATTTCTTCTTTTTTTCTCAAAAACAACCAAAAATAAAGATCCATACCTAAAATGAAGATCTGGATTCTTATAGTGTCCCATGTAGGGATTTCCCTCATATGTAAGATAATGATGTTCGATCTAGTGTAGTGAGAGGTGCTGAGCAACTTATAACTATACTGGGACAGCTGACTCGGGTTATGAATAATAACCTTATTCTTATGGAGCATCTAGATCCACAACGTGGGGGAGCTATGTTAGACTTCTTTATATGAAAATAGCCTCCATAATTTAATGGGACTACAAAACCATTCATAGTAGATAAGTGGATAAGTTCATTATAGAAGATATTTCTCGCTTTGGGATGTAGCGAAAGAGATAAGGTTTCCATGGAAGTTTATCGACTATCAGGAGATACAGATCATTGGTGGTATTTAATCCAAAACATAAAGGATGTGGAATAAATAGAATAAATAGAATGGATTTATTTTAAGGAAATATTCTTAGAAAAATACTTCCCTCATGAACAGTGAGTATATATAGAAATTCACTTTCTAAATCTGAGGCAAAAGAGGATGAGAATGTTGCAAAGTATGAAGCTAACTTCACAAGTTTATCAAGACATCCACAGACTACATATGTAATACAAAGATAAATATTGATCGATTATTTGATTGACTAAAACCATTCCTATAAAGGGATTTATTCTCCCAAAGTTTCTCATAATATGAATATATAGACTCATGTGCTATCAAGGTGGAAAAGAAATTCTATAAGTCTTATTATTTTAGGAGAAATAAAGAGAAAAAGAGGGATGCTGAAAACTCTAGAAAAGGAAATAAGGAAATGGGTAAGAAGGGAACATTTGACCTTCCACCTTGTGATAATTGTGGGAAGACACACCCTGGTACTTTCTTGAAGGATATGGGTGTTTTTACTAGTGTGGAGAAAAAGGCAACATATACCAGGATTTTAAGGGGAAGAAAGAAGCTACCAATATTCAGTGATACAATTTCAAGGAGAGGGGAGATTATGAAAATGATTATCCAAGGCATCAAAGAAACTTTCCCCAAAAAATTCCAAGGGATCAAGGACAATCTTATGTGATCTCAACTACTGATATTGAAGTCCCTAATTATGTGGTGGGAGGTACTTTAAATGTTTCCGCAAACTTATCCAATTCTTTATTTGATGTTGGATCATCACATTCTTTTATATCTTCCTAGTTTTCCAAGAAAATTAGATATTTCCAATTTGATTTAATAAGGGAGTTGTCAGTAAATACTCCTAAGGGAAGTATCATTGCAAGAAACTCATGTCAAGAAGTCCCCATTATGGAATATAAATGTGATTTATTTGTTGATTTTATTATCATACCCATTATTGAATTTGATATAATCCTCAGTATGGATTGGATTTCGAACCATGATGTGAAAAAAATTTTAAAGGAGGTTATAATTTTTGAGGATGATGTGGAATCCATTATCTTTAGGATAGAAACATTGTCATATGACTTATCTAGATCCACTCCAAATAGCTCTACTGAATTAAATTGTTGAGGAGGAAGGGAATACAATAACTATGGGTGAGGAAAGGAATACTCAAATAGAGTACATACCTATTTTGCAATAATATGTTTATGTGTTTCCATAGGGTTTACCTAAACATCCTCTAAATTGGGAAATTGAGTTTTCCATTGACTTAATTCCAAATTCAACGCCCATATCAAATACCCCTTATAGAATATCCACTGTAGAATTATTATAATTGAATAAACAACTAGAGTAATTGAGTGATAAAAGATTTATTCTCCCTATTTTTTATCCATGGGGAGCCTATGTCCATTTTGTTAAGAAGAAAGATGAATCTATGAGGTTGTTAATTGACTACAGGGAGATCAATGCTATAATAATAAAGAAAAAGTATCCCCTACCTCACATTGATAATTTATTTGATTAACTTCATGGAAACCAATATCTTTTGAAGATTCACCTTCAATCTTAATATCATCAGTTGCAATTAATTAAGGAAGACATTCCAAAGACAGCATTTTGAACCAGGTATGGGGATCATGAGTTTACAGTAATACCTTTTGTAATGACTAATTCATACTTTGTTTTCATGGATCTAATAAATAGATTTTTCAAAAAATATCTTGATGAATTTGTGGTGGTATTTATTAATGATATCTTGGTATACTCCAAAATCATTGAAGATGATGAAAATCACTTGTGCACTATTTTGAAAACTCTTAGAAAAAATGAATTGTATGGGAAGTTTAAAAAGTGTGAATTTTGGCTTTAATCACTTTCCCCTCTTGGACAAATTGTCTCTAAGGATGGTATATCTATTGATCCTGCAAAGACAAAAGTGTTGAAAGAATTTCCTACTCCAATGAACATAACTAAGGTACGCAGTTTTATTGGTTTAGCAGGTTATTATTGGCATTTAATTCATAACTTTTTTCATTTATCCAACCCAATGACCAATATTACATGTAAAGGGGTTAATTTTGTATGGAAAAAATAATTTGAGGAATGTTTTGAGGAATTTAAGAGGATATTAGTGAATTCTCCGATCCTGACTCTACCATCGGGGAATGATGGGTTTGTGAACTATAGTGATGCATCAAAGAAAGAACTTGGTTGTGTCTTTATGAAAAATAATAGATTTATTACCTATGCATCAGAGAAGTTAAAAATTCATGAAAAAAACTATCCTAATCAGGATGTTGAGTTAGAAGATGTAATCTTTTCTCTATAGATATGGAGGCATTATCTCTATGGTGAAAGATGTGAGATATATATGGATCATAAGATCTTGAAATATATCTTCTCATAGAAAGAACTCAACATGATGCAAAGGTGATGGATTGAACTACTCAAGGATTATGATTGTTCCATTCACTACCACCCAGGAAAGGTAAATAAGGTAGCTGATGCATTGAGTATGAAGGATCACGGAGCCCAAAAAAATGAGGATTGAAAGGGATCCTGTGTTTATGGATCTAGTAAAGATGAATATAGGAATTATCAAAGAAGGTGAAACATCCCTACTCTTTCATTTTGTTGCCCAACCATCTCTATTGGAAAGGATTAAAACTTCTCATTCTGATGATGAGAATCTACAAAAGAAAATTAAAGATGTGAATGATGGGAAGTTGGCTGACTTCGTGTGTGAAGATGGAATTCTGAAATTTGGGAAGAGGATTTGTGTTTCAGCTATACCTGAACTAAAAAGGGAGTTATTGGATGATGCACATAGTTCAAATTTCTCTATACATCCTAGTAGCACTAAGATATATAGATATTTTATGGAACATTTCTGGTGGGACAACATGAAGTGGGAAATTGTTGATTATGTATCAAGATATTTAGTCTTCCAACAAGTGAAGGCTGAAAGAAAACATCCAAGAGGATTCATGAAACCTATACATATACCTACATGTAAATGGGATGACATCGCCATGGATTTTTTCATTTGATTACCCAAAACTCCAAGAAAGAATGATTTAATATGGGTAAATATTGATCAACTTACAAAATCTGCACATTTCCTCACTATAAGGGAGGATTTTCCACTGGAGAGCATAGCATGACTCTATATCAATGAAGTTGTGAGACTTCATAGAGAACCTATCTTAATTATATTTGATCATAATCCACAATTTACATCAAAATTCTGGAAAAGTCTTTAGAAATATTTGGATACTGATCTTCTTTTGAGTACTGCTTACCACCCACAAACTGAAGGGAAATCAGAAAGGATGATCCAAACCTTATAGGACATGTTGAGATCATGTTCACTAGACCTTCAAGGTATGTGGGATCAATATTTACCTTTATTAGAGTTTTCATACAATAATAGTTTCCATTCAAGTATTCAAATTGTGACATATGAAGCATTGTATGGAAAGAGATTCCATACACCAACTTGTTGGGATGGAGTTGGAGAAAGGAACCTTGTGGTCCTAGAGATTGTGGAGGAAAGAACAGAAAAGGTAAAGACTATTCAAACCCATATCAAAGCAACTCAAAGTAGGTAAAAAATCTATGTTTATAATCTAAGTAAGGTTTTGGAATTTCATGTGGGAGATCATGTTTTCTTAAAGGTATCTCCATGGAAGGGTGTTATAAGATTTTGGAAGAAAGAGAAATTGAGCCCTAGGTACATTGGACCTTTTGTAATCCTATAGATAATTGGATCTATTTTATATCGTTTGGATATGACGCCTAGCCTCTCTAAAGTGCACAATGTGTTCCATGTCTCAGTTTTGTGAAAGTACATGCCAGACCCAATGCATATCCTCACTTATGAGGGTATAGAATTGGAACCTGATTTATCTTAGTATGAAGATCCTATCCGAATTATAGACACTAAGTAATAGGTGTTGATAATTAGATGACTCAACAGGTAAAGATACTTTGGAAAAATCATAAAATCGAAGAGGCAACATGGAATCCCAAGGAGCTTATGATGAAGACCAACCCAGATCTTTTTAAGGAGGGGGCAATGTAACACCCAAAGATTTTTCAAATAAATTTAATATTGAATTCATGAAAAATTTAGTCTCTACAAAACATAACTTTGTTATAACCTATCCAGTAAACATAATTTTACCACCTCTGTTATTTGAATTTCAAAAAATAGACTTACACGGTTGCGTTCGGTAGGATATTTAGAGTCTGATAAGACAAACTTAATTTTTGGTTAATAGTAACATACCCTTATGAATAGTAATATAAATAGTAATATGACCCTTATGAATGGTAAATCATGTTATTATTTTATTTTCTTATGGTTATAAAATAATGAGATCTTGATTAATTTTTCAATGTGATAAAAAAATTATAGTTTTAAAATTGTTATTTTTCGAATAAATTATGATTTAATTTGAAAATTAAATTAATCATATTTAAAAAAATATATTTTCAAAAAATGGAGTTCATTTTTGAATTGTACATGTAAAAATGGTTAGGGTGAAGTTTTGGTATTTTTCTAAAATACTCGAATTTTTAGGAATAGTAAAATACGGTAATTTACTGTATATATACATGATCAATTAAATTCACTATTACTAGCATCATGGATGATGTAAAAAACTTTATTCAAAATAACATGTGATTATTACAATTATGGGTCACATTAATCATAACTATTTGTTGTCTTGAGGGAAATAATAAAATAATGAATAAGATATTAACAAATCACCCCTCTCCTCCAATATAAAACCCCCCTCACTTCCTCTTCTCTTCACTCCTCTAAAAAAATTTCTTGTATAAATTCTACTCAAATATCCTCCCAAGATCCTCCCCAACTTCTATATTCCCTTGGTCTCATAAAAATACCAAAACCACTCCCCTAATGTGTCTCTCAAGGAAGAAAACTTCAAGAGGTAAATTCCTCTTTTCATTTCATTTATTTCAAGTTTCTTTCTTTTATTTTTCTTTCCTCACCTCCTTTCATCTAAATTTTTTGATAACTCCAGTACCTTACATGTACTAGAATTTTTTTATAATAAATGAATAATTATTCATCATCTATATTTTCCCATTATTTTATACAAAAAATAAAAATACCATCTGAGATGTGTTAATTTATTACATTCAAGTATGAAGGGTTTTTAATTTCTATTACCATCTTCAATTCTGGTCATGAAACCATTTTAATGGTTGAACCAAAATATAAAATATGTATTGTAACTTATTTAAGGTTTTGGAATCCTTTTTTACACATGATATTAATTTATAAATCAAAATGAGTTTTTGTGATCAAGAACCACGAATTAACCCAAACAATTTTCATTAAAGTTTTATATAAAGATTCATCTTCACTCCCAATAACCAAATGAATTTTATGACCATGTAATATTATGGTTGTTAACTAATAAAATAAAACTTATATTATTGACAACCATTCTCATTCTACATGTTTATCCATACATGAATATAAGTAAACCAATCATGAAATCCAATGAAGAAAACACTCACAAAAAATATTATTGAATCTCTTAACCCATAAAAAGTCCATGAATGAACCTAATAAAGTTATAATAAATCAATAACATGTGGAAGATTTTATGTGATGATTAATTTATGAACCTAAATTTTGTTACTCAGGTCTCCCAAACTATGAAATTGAATCTCTTAACCCATTAAAAGGCCATGAATGATCCAAATAAAGTTATAATAAATCAATAAAATGTAGAGGAGGTTATGTAATAATTAATTTATGAACCTAAATTTTATTATTCAGGTAATTAAGATCAAGTTAGGAACACCTTTGGACTTAAGGTAATGCTTTTTTACCCGAACCTCCATTTTCATTCGGGTTACTCTTATTCTCTACTTACCTAAATTAAATTATTATTTATTCATATGTACTCCTCATATATTTTTTGATAATGTTATATATATGTGTACCAAAAAGAATCATACTTTCATTTATGGGTGGTTATATTGTTTAAAAGTATCTCTTAAAAATACTTCTCGAAATACAATCCAAATTCATGGGAATTTCTCACATTATTACCTATTTTCAAGAGAACGCTATAATCTATTTTTAGTGAAAATTATCTATATAAAGACACTGATTTTATTATGAAAATATTGTCTTACTTCACTTATGGTTTTATACAAATTCTTTTCCAAAAGAACGCTTCTTTTTAATGTAAAAGAGTTTTTATCTCAAGAATTACTCGATGATTTTATAAGAGTATCTTCATCTATTTTAACAATCTTGTTGATTCTTATGTATTATTGGGATTAATAATATATTATATAATATTTCATATTTAATTTAATGGTTTATTATTAGTTTGACTGTGGATGTTCAATCTTAAAACCATTCACCAATTTACTCCAAATGGTTATTGTTTATGTTTAATGTTCGGGGAACATTATTGACATTTCATATGTTAATTTAAATATGAATGTATATGTTATTTATGTTTATACCTATTCATATGAGGAATTAATTGGAATTATTAAGTGATGGGTGGGGCCCTCTATATCCCCTCGATGCATCGGTAGGTCTCATGAGACAAACTATGGTATTGCCACAAGGCCTTGACAAGATGATTATTTATGGTCTTGGCATGAGGCCTCGATGATATAGTTATGATGTCCTACATAATGAATGCCCTGATTATGAAACTAGTAATTGAATGTTCATGATTTTATTCGACTAGTAGAATACCCATGATTATGATTTATTATGGCATTATTCATTTAGGTCTTATTCTTACCATAATGTATTCAAGTTCATTTTTTTAAAGGCATGTGTTTTTAGTTATTCACCATGCCTAATATCTATGTATATGATATCTTAAGTTGTATTTCATACCCTTACTGAGAATTAGATATCACCCCTTTCTTATGTTTTATTTTTTCCTAGGACATGAAGAGGTATATTATTAATGACATGCGGAAATAACCTAGGATATATGGATATTTTCAAAGGAGTTTCAAAAAAAATTCATTTCGAGTTGTAATGTTGAACTTATGTATTTATCATGTATCCAAATATATTAAACTACTTAGCCCTTTGGGATGAATATTCCTCATTTATATTCCAATGTAATAAAATAAGGCACCATCTTCAGGAAACTGGGGTTGGGTCCTTACGTTTCTCTTTTCTGGAAATATCACATCACCATCCATTATAATTAATGGATAGCCCAAAAATATAACATCACTCACTTCCAGTCCTTGTGATAATATAAATGTTAGCATTGGATTCTTCTATCCTTTAAAGTTCTTTCTATCAAAGAAGAGAACACCTATTCTTCTTAAAAATTCCGATGCAATATGATAAACCCTATATGATTAGAATATATGGGGAACCTAGTTTCCTCTTATACTACTTGTAGAGTCTAGATTAGTTAGGGTACTAATAGGGGGAAGTAGTAGCTATTTTTATTTTTACAAATTATTTCAGTTGAATTAAACCCTTTTATACAATTAATGTTCAAATCCACTCTCTAAAACCTCTTCCTCACCCATATATAAGAATTTTACAAGAATACATCACACATGATCTTTTCACATGTTTTAGACTTGATGTGAGAGTCTAATCCTTATCATGATCAACCAGTGTTTATGTTTTGAATTTTATTATCACTAGAATTTTTAGTGATTACAAATTCTTATAAACTACACACAATGTTTCGGAAGAGATTATGAACTAATATTTATTGGAAGGTATCATCCACTTCCCACGGTAATTGAATGACATTATTTAGATAGGTTCCACATTTTCTTCAAAATTATTCCTTATATATTATACTTGAATTAGATCTTCAAATCATAACTAGATTCTTCAATATCAAAGAAAATATATTATTCAAGATAGAATTTGAATTTAAGATCAATATAAAAAATGGTTATAGTAGTAGGTCAGATTTCCTATCACCAGTTTAGAATGATCAACCCATGCATGAGAGCATCCATTCCCAAATTGATTTTCTTCTTCTTCAAAAGTAAGATAATGAATCTATATCTCAACAGAGATATTGTCTTGAGTCCATAAAAATATCACAAAAACATTTATGTTTGATTTCCTCAAAAATTATATCTTACTTTGATACCAATGAATTTCAGAGATGTAAAGGATTGACTTCTTCTATATAATTCTCAAAAAAATTCATACTTTTCAACCTTTAAAATTCTTAGATACCTTATAAAATCATTTCCATGATTTTTGTTATTTTAATATTCCTGTAAATACAAACCTCGGTTATTTTTCAAATAACTCTAAATAAATGATTCAAAACTCCATAATACTTGGTTAATTAAACTCTATGTTATATTTGAGTATCGTATATGGATCTTAAAAAAAATATAAAACATTTAAATTAATTTAAAATAATCCAAATAATCATTTTAATTTTGTATTAAACACCTTGTGACATGGCACAATTGCATGTGACATGGATCTCTCCTCATTCAATTTAGAACAACTTTGGTTTAGTCCAATATCTTATCTTGAATCATGAATCATCTGAATAATCATGATTTTTTTATTAGTGAAGAATAAAACATGAAGCATCATCTAAAATTATGATTAATTCAAGTACATGAATAATATCTTACACTAAAGTGTTTTATGAATAAAATTTCTCTCTTAATAATTTGATCATTCTCTTACAAACATAATATTTTATGCTGAATTATCTTACATGTAAGATATTTTTCCTATGTGTATGATAATTCTCTTATGCACATATCAAACTTCTTATGGGGTTAGAATATCTTGCATTCAAATAAAAAATATTTCACAAGCCATAATATCCTATGTGTGGCTCAAACTTCTTAAATGAGCTGGAATATATTACTTTCTATAAATTCATAGATGTGTTGTCATAGATAATATCTTACTTTATTATCCACAAAACCATTCTAAAACCATCACCAGACATCTTAAATTACTCAAAAACACTCAAAGAAAATTCATAACACCCTTCAAATAATTTATCATATTTATTATATAGTATTGAAAAAAATATATAACTTCTTAAAAAATTTAAAGGTCAGTTCAAAGAGAAACACTGAGGAGGAAGGTAGGCATGGAGGAGGAGGTATAGGTGGAGTTTAGAGTGTGAAGGTGGCTGCGTGAATGTAGGAAGGAGGTGACTAAAATAAGGTTGGAAGTTGGAGTTAGATATAGGTAGGAAGATGTGGGTTTTGGGGGTGATAAAGAAGAGGTCAGGATCCATGGGTTTGGAAGTAGGAGGGAAGGATGCATCAGGGGAACAAAGGTACCGATAAGAGAAAATTCTGGAAGGAAAATGTAAAACATAATGGTGAAACATGTAATAGAGGATTATAGACTATTAATATATATATATATATATTATAGATTTAGTTTTATTTTCAAATAAAAAATAATAGTTTATTATTAAATCATAATTAACTTATTTAAAATTTGATCATTTTTATAAAAATATATCAAAATCATTTTTTTACGTAATTTTATAAAGAAATTATAAAAAATCATATAAATAAATTATAACCAGACCCACACCATATTAAACACAAAAACATTTATATTTACATGTGAACTTTTATAGTAAACCTGCCCAACTCACCCATCAATTTATTTCTCCATGTTTAAAATCTTTAATGGCATGAAATTAATAATGGTTCAATGAATTTTTTAAGGACGAATTTTTTCTATGAAGACCATCATTTCTCATAAAAAAATTATAAATTTATTTTATTCCCAAGATGTGATATAAAGTTTTCTTAAATTCCATTAAGTTATACTTAGTTCAACTGAGGTAAATAACACCCTAAATTGAGGTTATAAGATGTTTTTTTAAAAAAAAATTGTCCAAAATTATATTATAACTATTCTAATCATTAAGATGTTATTAAATAATTTTTCATTTTATGTACTGAAAATTCGATCCATAATAAAATATTCATTTTTTATCATGGTTATATTAAGGTAATGGAACATGCAAGTTTCTCATACACATTATTATATTATACATTCATCTCTCATTAAATTGATTTTCTTTAATGACTACAAATACTCTTATATTTATTTTATGATTTTTATTTAATCTTAACCGGGAATCATGATTCAAATGGAGATATTGTATGTTTCTTCATGTGAGAATCTAGTCTTCACGACCCAATCCCTCTAATACCCTACCTTGGGTTGCTGACAGGACTAATAGTGATGCCTCAATCTTTCCTCTAATAACTGAGGGACTGATGACTAGTGTCAAAACTATAATTTCCAAACATGGAAGTCATTACCCTTAAAATCATTTATTAAATAAATTATTATAATAACCCAAAATAAGAATATAAAAACATTCTCAGTAAATGATAATCATAAAAAGTTTAAGAACATGCACAAATTTTAAGTAGTGTAACAACGTGTAAGGATAATCTACAAGCAGTATAAAAATTTGAAATCCCCTGAAATAAAAAATCTGAAATACCTCTCAAGTATTACAAAAAGTCATGGAACATGTAGAATAGCCTCTAAATTTATAAAAATAACTAAATTTTTTGAGCTATCACAACCCATAACTACTACCAACACAATCATACAAAATTGAAACAATATAAATAATGGGAGTGGGTATAAAAAAATACCTAGTGGTTCCCTCTCTCAAAACAACAATGATGCCAATATAACTAGTTTCTAAGAGAACCTCTATTCTGAGTACCTCTACTTATATCTCCAATAACATCCATTCTTGAATTAGATTCATCGGAATTGTCCTCAGATACACTCTAGGTTTCCTTAATAGCTTTCTTGGGTTTTTCCCCTATCATAATTTCTCTTTTTATACTTTACTTTTGGACATTGTTCTTTGATATTACCTTTTTTCTTTCACTCATATAAAGTCGCGTATCCTAGATGATTTTAATTCTTCCCAATTCCTATTTTGTCATGTCTTCCTCTGTAGTTTGATTTCTTAAAGTTTTATAGAATTTCTTAAATCTCCTTGGTTGATGATTCATCTCTCCATCACTGTGAGAAGTTCTCTTATCCCCACTTGAGTTATTTTGATTTTATTTTCTCTTTCTTCTTTGAATCAGATGTTTTTAAAGTTACTATCTTTATTTTTGGTTCGTCGTCTTTATTATTCAATTTCAACTCTTCCTCATACATCATTATATTTCCAATAATCTCCTTCACTGTAAATTTTCTTATATAGCATGACTCTCTAATGGATATAGTACTTCCTCTCCATAAATCATGTAAGTATCTCAATATTCTTAGCACTTTATCTTTATATTCTATGTTCTTTCCAAGTGTAAGCATCGTATTGACAATTTCATTGAACCTAAGATACATTTCATAAATTGATTCACCAGGATTCATTATAAATGTATCTTACACAATAGTATAGGTATTTAGGCACATTTATTTAACATTTGATGTGCCTTAATGTGACATAACAAGAGTATCCCATATTTTATCATCACTATAACATTCCATAAGTCTATTAAAATCATCCTCACCCAAATCACAGTATAAGGTATTCATGTCTTTTTAGTTACAATCATAAGAATATTTTTTATCACCACGCCAATTAGCTCTACGAGATTTTGGTTTTTCATATTTATCTTATATCACTGTCTAAATATCAAAACTCATGATCTCAAGGTGTATTTTCATTTTAATTTTCCATTTATAATAGTTATGACCATTAAAGTAAGATGGTCTATTTATAGAATTACACTCATGATTGTAATAATCCATGATAACAAAGAGACTAAATTAACAAAAATAGTAATCCTTTCAAGAGACTAATCAAGAAATAAAATATATAAAGATAAAAACCAAAAAGTTCTCTAATACCAAAGGATGGTCCAAGTGAATTACTAAAGAGATGGGTGAATTAAGTATTCAAAATTTCCTATTAAAAATATCCTACAAATTAAAATTTAAAAAACCCTAAAAATAATACATCCCTTTTAACTAATAATGTAAGTATAAAAACATTGAATCTTTAAAATAATTTATTAAAAGTTTGATAAAAACTCATTGAAACAGTTTGAAAATAGTTTAACTTTTGAAATTATTTTTCTCACAAAAAAAATAATTATATCAAAATTAAAGTCTAACCATCAGAGTATTTTGAGAAGAATAATTTTATAATTAAAAATAGAGAAATAAAAATAAATTTTAGCCCATATCATATTTTAAAACAAGATTTTCAGTATCATGAAATGACTTAGTCCTATTCACTTGATAAAATTCCAATTTCAAAACATTTTATTAAAATAAACATAGTGATGAAAACAAATGTATCGGGTATACAAAAACAACTACACACAAGGAATTCTAGGATACAACTAACCTCTTCCATTATTATTTGTTGGATGAAATATGTGAAAGAAATGAGAAGAGGGTATTTTAGTACTCTCAAATTTCATACAAGATATTTTTCTCAAAGTATAAGCAAGTAAAATAATCACAACTCGAAAGTAAATAATAACAAACAAGAATATGGAAAATAATAAAAATATTATTTTAAGTTCTTGTCCATTGGTTAAGATTTATATGATCATAATGATATTTTTATTCCATCGAATTGTCTTTAAATTTTTCCTTAATGTATCTTTCAATGATATGATCAAGTAATTTTATAATGGTTTGGTTTTGGAATGAGAAATAGTGTCATGGAAATGATGATTTGATCCTATTTCTTTTCATTGGTTATTACTTTAGACTTTAGTACTCAAAACCACTATCATAGAAAACGCCCCCTGACCAAATGAGAATACTTGGGTTTTTACTTTTTGAAAACTCCAAATATTTGTTTTTGGATATTAATAAATTCTATATTCCTAGTCGAAAATCAAGGAAAGGATGACTTTGTATTCAATGCTCCAGGGTATCAGTTTAAAAATATTCATTCTTAAACCCTCATACCAAGAAAATCTATGACTTTCATTAAATTCCATAAAATAACCGTTTAAATGTTTAATCTAAATTTAATTTCAAATAGGAATGGAATCAGAAACCTTCATAGAGGAATAATTTAGGAATGGAAATTGTTATTAGTGTTTGTATTTGTGCTTGTTTTCAAGAAAATCATAAATAGTCTCATTTAAAATATAATAAAATAATTTACAAATATTTAAAATGTTTTTAAAATATTAGTTTATTTTATCCAAAAGATACTTCATTTGAACTTACCAGTTTTTAAAATGAAGATTTTGGAGGATACCAATTAGATAGAAAAAGTAAAAGTGAGACTTATCACCCACATGGAAAACCCTTGGTCTCTAGAAGTAACAAGAAGAAAAACTTCATTTTTATTTCTATGGTTGAAGAAAAATATATAGTCATGGGGAGTTATTGCACCCAAATTATTTGGATGAAAAAAACTCTATTAGATTAGTATTTGGGGTTGTATACTAGTGGTAAATACAACCCCATAATCGTTCATCCAAAATCCCGAGTTTGAGTTGTGGAAGTAATGAATTTTAGGAGAGACAATGGACCTTGGTTTAGGTTTTTCCATAGAGATGTCCATGGTATGTATCATAAAGTGCATGTTTAGGGGTAATTTTCATTGAACTTAACAAAAATTGGAAGCTAGATGCTTCAATGGTCATGGATTTGGTAGTGGGTTTGGTGAGGTGGTCACTTGGAGGCAATGGCTTAGCGTGAGAGAAGGGGTGATGGTGGCTATTGGGTTGTATCTGCAGGCTCCCAAGTAGCAATAGGATTGGTGTTGGATGTCTATGGTGGTAAGAGTAGAGGGTTATGATGGATTTAGAGTGAAAAAATTATGGGCCTCAATACCATAACAAAAGTAAAGAACCATATGGGGATTTAGAGTATTAGCACCCAACTTTTCTAGGATACCAAATTATAAAGGATGAGATGGTATGATATCTTCCATCGATATGAAGTACCATGCATATCTTCATAGGGAAATTCTAGTTCTACAATCATGAAAGGTTGGGAATGAGTTGAAATGTATTAAATATGTCAGGAAGGTGATTTTATAATTTTTTATTATCTTTATGAAATTTAGGTTCATGTACTTAGTACAAGTGTCTACTAGGCATACAAGTCATGTAATGGTTCCCCCCTAACCCAATTAAAAAGGGGATTATCAAAAAATAAATAACAATTTAAGGACTTAGAGATTTTATAAAACATACAAAAAATTTATTATTAAATGTTATAACACTAGTACAATTGATATTTCTTGTAATCCCATTCAACACTCGCATACTAAGAACAATAATATTAGGAACCTTTTTTTAGAGATTGCAATCAAAAGGGAGATATTGTGTTAGAATTTATTATCATGGATCTTCAATTGGTCAAAATTTTCAAAAAATACTTTGAGTTAAAAAAAATATTTTATTAAGGGGGTTAGGTATAGATAGCCTGTGACACTCACTTTTGAGTTGGGCTTGTTGGTTTCAGGTGAGCAGAAGATTGAGGTGGTGGGTGATATATTAAAATTTCTTTTAATTATCATTTCCCAAAACCATGATCAAGGATATTGAATGTAAAATTTATATTTTATTTATTTAATATATGAATAGATGAACACCTGAGATTATGAGATTTATCCATTGATGAATTTTTATTATCCAAAAATACCCTTTTGGTTTTCCTTCATTGTGCTATGAGGATCCAAGGATAGAATCCCTCTAACGGTGATCCACATGTGATCCTATGATATCTGAGAAATTCCACTCAATCTTTCGATGTTATCATGGTGAATCGAATGAAAGAAATTTTTGGTTCTTGATCATACACTTTTCAGTCTTGAAAAAATCTATATTGTGTTTCTAATTCCTAAGATGGAGAGAGAAAGAATCGAGAGAGAATTAATTGTGCGCAACAATTATCTATTTAGATTACACCAATTGATACTCCACCCAATATACATAACCATCTATTTATAGAGTTAGATTTTAGGTTAAAATAATTATTTAATGCATTCCAACCATTAAATAATATAATAGCCTTTAATAATCTTCATGCAACATAATAAAATAATATTATTACTATTTTTTGGTGCATGTCAACTTGCACAATAACAAGTATTATTTAACTGACTTGTTAATATTTTTCACCAAACTCGGTCGTAATTTGTTCAAACTCCTCTATAATTTATTGAATACATAAATAAAATATTTTATTCTATTAAATAAATATTTTACTTACAAACCAATAAATAAATATTCATTAAATATTCAATAAAATAAATATATATATTTTATTCATAATTTAGTGAATAAATATTTATTTAATTTATGTGATCAATAAAAATTAATTAAAATTATTCCTTGGTCTTGAAAAAATATTTATTCAATTAATTAAATTCATATCTAATTTAATCAAGATCATTATAAACACTTAGTTTATGACTCTCTAGGATTATTTCTCTTTAACATTAGTCGGGATTGTCTAAAGTCCAAGATTACTATCTAGAAATGGTTCAAGGTACCAAAGAGAAATAACTTAATGTTTTAGTGACAAAAAACACTTAAAAATGCTCACTATGTAATATAATCCCTTTTTTACAATATCTCATCAAGCAGGTTGTAGATCCATGTCACTAACCAATATACTTGATACGTCTCTCTTTGACTATCTGGAATAAACATTTCATTACACCATGGTAATGGAATTTAGGGAGAGGGTTTTATTCCAATCAAATGTATGAGATATTATCTTCCATAAAGATGAAAGGGATAAATCCTTCCTTGATATATCTATTAATTAAATTTAAATCGTGATGTACCCAAAGTACCCTACCTCAATGTAAACATGTGTCATTGGTATTTTTGTCAGAAAATCTAAGTGCATGAGTCATGACATACATTAATAATAATAGTAAAGTGTAAAGACCATTACACATGCTTTAAAATAGGAATATATGATGACAAAAAAACATTTCGAATTCCTAATGGTGGTTATATTCTCATAATATCCTATCTTGGATATTACCAATTGTGAACTTCATGAGAAGAAGTCTCATCTTCTTATGAGTACTCACACCTGATAGTCTAAATACTATGTTTCCCATCGTAATAAATTATCCAACCATAAAACTATATTAAGAATATTGTCATTACATTTTTTATTCTCATCATATAGGGGAACTACTATGACCTTATCAATGCAACAAATACTCTTTGAAATTATCCAAGTAGAACAATGAATAATATATAATATGATGTTTAATTAATATTCAATGCATCAAATTTACATGTAATAAAAGTAAAAAAAATTGGTCCTAGGACACCAACTCCAACAAACTCCCACTTGGACTAGATAAAACTACCTATTACTTTCATTATGCTTAACCTCATATGATAATCAGGTTTCTTCTGAGTCAAGGATTTAGTCTAGGGGTCTTCCATTTTGTCTTATATGGAAATACTTCTCACTACAACCGCACCTCTCTGAGAAAAATCCATGAAAATATGATACTTCTGATGTATTTACATCATCTGATAATATGACCTTAGCTATTTTACAAGAGTCACTGATTTAGTGTTATCATAGTAGAGTGTGATAGGATCCTTGATACTAGGTACCACATCAACCTCTTGGAATAATTTTTTCATCCATACTGCTTCTTTATCTACCTCAGAAAACATAATAAACTTGGAAACTACAGTAGAATCTACAACCATATACTTCTTTGAGATCTTCTATCTCACAACACCTCTATTCAAATTGAATATATACCCTGTTTGTGACTTCATATCATCTTTATCAGTTTAGAAATTAGAATATGCATACCCTTTGATGATGAGTTCCTCATATCCTTCGTAAACCAGGAATATATCCTTAGTATTCCTCAGATACTTAAGGATTGTTTTGACTATCATCCAATGGAATTCTCATGGATTATTCTGATATCTTCCTGTCATACTTAATGTGTAGGTGACATCTAACATAGCATATAACATATCATTCATGACTGAACCAATCACTAAGGAATATGGAATCATTTCCAGTATATTTCATTCTGCATGTGTATGAGGACACATTTTCTTGGAAAGATAAATTCCATGTGATGCTGGAAAAAATCCTCTTTATATTGTTCAATACTGAATATATTCAGTATCTTGTCAATGTGTGCACTTTGACTCAGGCCAAGAAACCTCTTGGGTATATCGTTATGTATCTTGATTCCAAGAATATATGCTTCTATTCTCATGTCCTTCATAGGGAAGCATTTATTCAACCATGCCTTAATAGAATGTAATATTGGTATTTCATTTACAATTAGTAATATGTCATCAACATATACTATTAATAAAACGAATGAACTTCCACTAAACCCTTTTTAGACACAATTCTTGCACTTACTTTTTATGGAAAAAAAATCTGTTATAGCTTCATCAAAATGATTATTCCATGACTGAGATTCTTTCTTTAATTAATAAATGAATTATTGTAATTTTTATATCTTATTGGCATCCTTTTGAGTCAAAAACCCTTCAAGTTGGGTCATATAGACATATTTTTGAAGGTTCAAGTTAAGGAATGTTTTTTTGATATCCATTTTGCAACATTCATTATCATGGTAAGTGACAATGGAAATTAGAATTATAAAATATTTTAGTATTGAAACTGGGGAAAAGGTTTCATCATAGTAAATTCCATGAGGTTTTTTAAATCCTTTTGGAACCAGTCATTCCTTATAGGTACTAACTTATCCTTTAATATCCAGTTTCTTCTTAAATACCCATTTTCAACTAATAGGATTTACATCCACTATGGGATCAACCAAAATCTAGACTTGGTTTTAGTACATTGAATCCATTTCAGAATTCATGGATTATTTACACTTGGAAACATTTATTCCACTTATTGATTGCTTTTAGGTTATAGGATCATTATTATCAAATAATAATGAGTCACTATACTTAGTGAGTATAAAATCATATTTTTCTACTTATCTAACCTCTCTTGTACTCCTATGTAGGACTTGTGTCTTCAAAATAGTTTCTTCTTCCATGGGAATTTGGGGAATCTATTCATGTACCAACTCTTGTATACCTTGATCCTTGATTTCATCAAATTATACCTTGATCCAACTATCTCTTTTAGATATGTTCTTCCTCTCCAGTAATACGGGGTTACATTCCACTATAACCACTTTTCTAAGGGTTCATGAAGATAATATTCCATTGTTTTTTTGAGATATCCTATAAAGGTACACTTTAAGCTTTGAGGTGAAAGTTTGTTTCTTAAAGAGGCCTTAACAAATGCTTTACAAATCCACACATGTAATTATAATAACATTGGTTTATTTTCATTCCATAATTGGTATAGTATACCATCTGACACTTTAGTAGGAACTTGGTTTTGTATTTTTGTTCATTTTTGTAACATGTATCCCCAAATGGACATTATAAGACTTTAATGACTCAACATTGATCTCAATATTACCAACAAAGTAAATCCCCTACATTCACTTACACCATTCTACTATGGAGTATAATGAGGAGTGAGTTGAGATAGTATCTCAAACTCACATAAATAATAAATGAATTCTTAATTAAGATATTCTCCACCATGTTCTAAGAGGAGTTTATTAATCTCTTACCAAGATAGTTCTCAACTTCATTCTTGTATTCCTTGAATTTATCAAAAGAATCTGAATTATACCTCATCAAGTAGACATATCCATATCTACTAAAATTATTAGTAAAAGTTATGAAGTATGAGAACCCACTCCTTGTTTCAATGGTAAATAGTCCACATGCATCGATATGAACTAATTCAAGAATATTTTTATCCCTTTCACCTTTCATGCTAAATGGGGATTTAGTAATTTTACCTTATAAACATGTGTGACAAACACCAAGTGGTTTTAGTTTAAAATAATCTGAATATCCATATTTATGTAGTTTAGTCGAGCACTTTTTATTTACATAACCTATAGAGTGATTCTAAAGTTGGGTGTGGTATGAGTCACGTGATCTTGTTTTGTTATTGATTTTCATTAATTCATTTTTTGTAGTCCAACACATAAAGACCGTCATTTAATTGTGTCTTACTATAAAAAATGTTATCTTTATAAAAGGAACAAAATTTATTTCCAAATTTGAAAATAAAATCATATGTATCTATTTTGGATACTGATATAATTTTTTTGGTAACTGAAGGTTCATTATAACAACCATTTAAAACTAAGACCATTTTGGTTGGCAAAGTGAGGTGTTAGTCATTGATAGCTATAGTAAAAAAATTTACCTCCATTGGATGATCACAGATCTACCTCCACTAATTCAATATTTTTTAATCTACTTGTTTGTTGTATTTGAATACATATTTGAGACCCACAAGCTATATATAATACCTAATTTTTAAAAACAGATAAATTGCACTCGATAACAAATGTACTTGAAGCTTCCCCTTTCTTCTTTTCTTGGGTTCAATTTTTCTTCTAGTGTATTTTCCTTCCACATGAAAAAAATAGAATCTTGTTCTTTTGATTTCCCCAAAATCATCTTCTTCTAGGACGGGTGTGAAGAAGCTTTAGTCTTAAAGCTCTTATTTCCCTTTCCATATGTTCACCATAAGGATAGAAGTATTTTCACACTTTGTATCCTTATCTACTTAGTGAATGAGAGTAAAAAGATTTGTAAGAGACTTCATAATTTTGTTCATATTAAAATTTAAAATAAATCTAGAGAAGATCTAAGGGAGTGATACTAGAATGATATCAGTGCATAGTTTTTCGGGGATTTTAAACCCTAGAACCTCTATCCACTCAATGTAGACAATGATTTTGACTACATTAGTCCCAGTTGGGGAACCCTCTCCAAGATTTCTTTAAAAGAATTACTTGAATATCTCAAACCATTTTTGTCTAGATCTCTCCTATAAAAGACCATGGAAGTTATCAAGCATGTTAAACAC
This sequence comes from Viscum album, assembly GCA_963277665.1. NCBI lineage: Eukaryota > Viridiplantae > Streptophyta > Magnoliopsida > Santalales > Viscaceae > Viscum > Viscum album. Next base: position 1,492,419,948 of record OY728151.1, on the reverse strand, counting down.
ATCCATTTTTTGTGATACTTCATGATTTCACTAGACATAGATGAAATCATCGAACAATGAATGTCGATCACATCACTCAAATGTTTTTCATAGACCATGTACTCTTCACCACTCACCTCTTTAGCAGGCATATTAGTAATTGAGGATTCAATCATGTAATATTTCTATTCATAGTTTAGCACAACCTGAAGTTGTATAAACCACACCTATAAGTTACTTCAAGTGAGGAGGTTGTCTTTATCCAATATTGATCGTAAGGATAATGTGGATGAAGGTATTTAAATTTTATTCTATAATTAAAATAGTGGATTATTAGTATTTTTCTTGATTACAAAACATGTGATAAATAATAAAAATATTTTATTTTATTAATTTTTATTAAATGTAACACCCCAAGCTTCTACGGTACGTTTCCCTTTGAATAATGCGATAGCGTGTGTTGTACGCAACCTCGAGTTCTAACACACACCACAACTAATTAAACTAGCCGTTGTGAATAGTAATACCTAATTTTTGAAATCATATATATTCTATATTTCAAAATGGACTTCATTTTTGGATTCGGAATATCAAAATTAGCCTAGGGTGAAATTTTGGTACTTTTCGGATAACTTTTATATTTTGATGAATAGTGAAAATTACTAAATTTTAATTAAAAACAACTTTTTTAATCAATATAAGTAATAGTGATAAATTATGAATTTGAGTGGTTTTAAAGTATATTTAGAATATATTTTTACCATTTAATATAATGTTGGTCATTGGAAATAATTTTACAATTAAACCGAACATAAACAAGTGTCAATCTGTTGGTAGTTATTATCTCTTAAAAACACGCTTTTTGTTTTGACAGCGGGAATTAATTTTAAATTAATTTCTGCCACTTATGTGTTTTGAATTTAGGAAAATGGATTCCATATTTGGAATCAGGATGTCCAAATTATGTAAATAGGTAACTTTTATTTTTAGACATTTTGAATAATTACTGCGGTAAATATTTTATTTACCATGGTTAAAGGGTAAATCCGGTAAATAAGGGTTAAAAAAATAATATTATAATAATACAAAATTACCCTAAAACGTGTCTTAACCCTATTGGTTGATACATGGTCGACCATGGGCATCTTTGTGTCAATTTTGGGACCCCATGGATCCACTTGTAAGTGATAATGACACTTTATTTTAATTAAGTTAAAATGAATACAAAAATGACACAAGCATATATCTTTTAGAAGAACAATTTTTACATAGGGTTATACATGTTGGATTTTCGATTATAAATATTCATTAGAAAGATAAAAAGATTTCCTACATAAGGATATTTTATTTATAATTTTTAGACAATAAATAAGTTATTTTATTTATGACACAATGATGATGCAGTAATTACTATAATAGTGAAAAATTAAAATAATTGATATTATAAATACCCAAATAAATATAATATGAAACTTTTAATGAATTAAACTAATTTTCTAGGCTAATATGATATATTAGGATTGATTTAATGGACTTTGTTCGAAGTAATCAATCTGTTATGAGTTTCACAAAAATCAACTATTGAATAGTGTCAAAATTGACATAAAAGAGTTCTTAAAACAAATATTATATTATTAATTGATATTAAATTCCTAAAAATCTAAGGTTCGGCCAAGAGACTTATATTATGATAGGTTAATCATTAATGGACCACTTGGGGGTCTCTTGGATGTATATAGTAAGTTTATTAACCATAATATATAAAATACAAAGAGACATTGTAAAAGTGAAACTAATTAACTTAGAGTTAATACTTAAAGATAAGGTTAATATAAGTACCCAAACCTATCTAAATTCTATTGGATGAGTTGTTTTCGACCTATCCCCACCTCATCCTTTGAATAGTCAACTTTGGAGCCTTTAGAAACCGAATATGAATTTATTATAAATTAATATTTCTAGCTTTTTCAAAGGTGCCCCTCACCCCTCTTATAAAAAGGGCACTCCTCCTTCTCATTTCTTCACACCTTCAAAGCCTTTTGGTTCGGCCAAACTCTGCCCAAATAATCTCCCAACATCCCTCAATACAACCTAGAGGCCTTAGTTTGATCAGAAAGCCATCCTAAGGAGCCCTTTTGATCAAATCAAAAGGAAGAACCCGAAGAAGAGGTAATGATTTCACCACCCTTTTCTAAGTTCATTTCTTCTTCCACTTCTTCTTCCTTTGTTCTTACCATTCTGAAATAATAACTCCAGTATCTCACATATACTGTGATGTTATTATAAATATGGTACAATCATATTCAGTATTCTATCCACCCTTTGAATAACATGTCACCATACGTGCGTACGTACGGCTTACCGTCTCCACGTCGTGGTGTAATTGTTATTCAATATAATATTATTTGGATGGGTATAATAATGATGTGTAACTCATGTAAATAATAAATATAACATGTTAATGATTCTGTATATATGATATACCATCCATTTATATATTATTTTAATATCAAAAGAATGATATTGTCGCTCGTGCGTACGTACGGACTACCGTCTCCACGAACGCGATGAGATTCATTCTCCATCGTATCCATTCAAGTATAATTATCATTTGATGATTTAAAAATGATGTTTAAGGACTGTATATCATTCTGGATATGAATAAGATACAACAACCATGGCTTATGTAACAAAACATATAAAAGAAAATGAGTAAGTTAACTCCCGAAACGACGATAATTCTAAGATATTATTAACAAATCAATGTTAAAAGATCATATATGATATCATATTAATATATATGATTCTTGTATAATTTAATAACAACTATTTCACCATTATACAGGAGGTTAACCTACCCCAACCAAGGAAAAGTACAAGGTAAGGGTTATTTCACAATCTCTTCATTATCCGAGGTTGTATTATACGTAATAATCTACTGGGATCTCTTTATCATCCACATCCATGTTTCTTCGAAATGTATTTCAAAACATTTTTACTATTTACAAGAATATGGTTTAAAGTCATTTATACCCTTGTTTGACTTTTTATAAGAGGTTTATAAAGGAATCTTTCCGTCGTTTTCAAAACAAGGTCCTTTTTAACCTTTTCGACAGAATTGAGGTAAGAATGTTTTTTTTTAACTTATACGGCGGGTGCGGTTATTTTCCGCCGTTATAAAATCGTCGAAGCTTCCCATACAAGCTTATAAGAATATTTTCAAAGAAAATGTTTTATTTTATATGGATCTTAAATGATTTCAAAATAAAAGGAGATATTTCTTTTAAAAGAATTTTGATTTCATCTATGTCAACATCCTTTGATGGATTTTAAGATTATTTGAAGTTGATTTATTATGATACAAAACTTCTATATTGTATTGAAGGTTTTGTGATATGTTTGACTGTGGATGTGCTATTTTTATACCATTCATAGTTTATTGTGAAAGTATTGACATTTCGTATGCTAGTTTTAATACGAATGTTTATGTTATGTTTAAACCTTTTCATATGGGAATGCATTGGACTTAATAAGTGACGGGTGGAGCCCGCTATAGCTCCTCGATGCATCGGTAGGTCTCATGAGACAAACTAGTGTCTTGGCACAAGGCCTTGACAAAATCTTATTTGTAGTCTTGGCACGAGGCCTTGGCTATGTGGTTATGATAGTCTGGCATTATGCATTCCAACATTATGAAAGTGGTTATTGATTTTTGCATGTGATTATTCGATTAGTAGAATATCCATGTGAATAAGTAAATGGCATTATTTCATTTTACTTTTGCCATACCATGTTGAAGTTCAATTTTAAAAGGCTTTTGTTTTAGTAATGCATTTCCTTAAATGTTTATTCTTATTTATGAAAGTTTCCGCTATATTGTTATCCTTACTGGGCATTTGAGCTCACCCCTTTTCTATGTTTTATTTTTCCCCAGGATGTGAAGAAGTAAATTATGAATGACCTGCAGGGATATTATGAGGGGATAGTAGTGTGGATTATGGAGACATTATGTTGTTGTAGTAGTTTTTCATTTTATGATGTAATGTAAAACTTATGAATATATCTAGTGTTTCCAAGGCTACTAAACCAATCGGTCTTTCGAGATTTGATCTTTCTTGTGATCATGCCAATGTTATGTAATAATGCACCGACTCTAGGCAACTAGGGTCGGGGCGTTACAGTTGGTATCAGAGGAAGTTTAGTACAAACCTTGGAAGCTAGATTTAGATAAACTCTGATTAGAGCACGTAGACCTAAGATGAACTTTGAGGATTAGTATAGAAGAACTTCCTAGAATTTTGGTATTGTAGAGATTTTGTGAGTTTTTCGAGCAATACATCCCTGTCTGGATACGAGCAGGTAGAGGCGGCTCTGGCACAGATGTACCTAGGGGTAAAACCCGAAAACACCGCTTTGAGCTAGACTCGAACGGGAACTGGTGCACGACAACGGGCCTTGCTGCACTCTTGGTTACGACACTCCCGGGGGATATGCTTAGGATAACTCTCACTATCTTTACAAATCATTATGAAGGGTTTATGAGTATATACTTCCTCAAAGAAAACATTTTTATGATTATGGATTATATCCATAAATAGTTCAATTTATGTTAAGTGTTTTATAAGTATGGGATTATGTATTTTGATGCATAAACTGATCTAGTTTATGCCATTTTTTTTAGAAATGGCGCCTAGTGGAAGAAATGGAAACCGTATCAATGCACGCACTCCATGTAGGGATTGCCCTCCTGCTCAAGATAATTATAGTGGGGCTGGTGATGCAACTGGTGCTGATCAGCTAATCACCGTACTGGGACAACTTACTCAGGTTATGAATAATAACCTTACCCGTATGGAGCACCCTGATCCGCAGCGTGGAGGATCAATGTTAGATCGATTCATGAGACAACAACCACCAACGTTCAATGGGAGTACAAATCCCTTAGTAGCTGAGCAATGGATATTTTCCCTAGAGAAAATATTTCAGGCTTTGGGGAGTAGTGAAAGGGAAAAAGTTACCATGGCAGTTTACCGCCTCACTGGAGATGCTGATCAATGGTGGTCATTGATTCAAAACATGAAGGAAGATGATGAAGTATCAAACATGGAATGGAGGGAGTTCAAAGATCTGTTTTTAGAAAAATACTTTCCTCGCGACCATCGAGCAGATATGGAAAGGCAATTTCTGAGTCTGAGACAAAAGGAGGATGAGAATGTCACAAAGTATGAGGCTAACTTTACAAGGTTAGCGAGGTATGCTGGAGATTATATTCGCAACCCAAGAAGTAAGATTGATCGTTTCTTTGATGGGTTAAAACCATTTCTCCGTCGAGCATTAATCTCACAATCCTTTTCATCGTACGAAGACATTGTCTCATGTGCTATCAAGACCGAAAAGGAATTCTCTAAGTCTTATGACTTTAAAGCAAAGCAAGAGAAGAAGAGACCTGCTGATCAATCTGGGAATGGAAATAAGGGGAAGAAGGGAAAGGTTGAATATCCATCTTGTGGTAAGTGCGGGAAGAAACACCCCGGTGCTTGCCTGAAGGGAATGGGAGTCTGTTACAAGTGTGGTGAAAAAGGCCACCAAGCTCATGATTGCAAGGGGAAGAAGGAAGCTACCAACGTTCAGTGCTACAATTGCAGGGAGATGGGGCATTATGCAAATGCATGTCCTAAGCGTCAGGAGAACTTACCTCAGAAAAGGCCAAGGGATCAAGGCCAGGCTTATGCTATCACTACTGCTGAGGTAGAAGCTCCGAAAGACGTGGTGGCAGGTAATTTAATGGTTTCCTCAAGTTTAGCAAATGCATTATTTGATTTTGGATCATCGCATTGTTTCATATCTTCCCAGTTTGCTAAGAAAATTAGATATTTCCAATTTGATTTAATAAGGGAGTTGTCAGTTAAAACTCCTAAGGGAAGTATCGTTGCAACAAAGTTTTGTGAATCAGTCCCCATTAGAGCACATAAATTTTCTTTATCTGCTGATTTCATCGTCATACCCATGATTGAGTTTGATATAATCCTCGGTATGGACTGGCTTTCGGACTATGATGCGAAGATTTATTGTAAGAAGAAAGAGGTTACGATTCTTGATGATAATGATAAGGAGCACCTTATTTTTAGAGCAGAATCGTCACCACCTAATTCTTATTTAGATCCACCCCCTGTAGCTCAACTTAATTCAATTATCGGGGAGGAAGAGAATGAAATAACTGTCGGTGAGGAAAGAAATGTTCAAATAGAGGATGTACCTATTGTGAAAGAGTTTGTAGATGTATTTCCGGAAGATTTACCTGGACATCCTCCAGAACGAGAAGTAGAGTTTTCCATTGATTTAATTCCTGGATCAAGGCCTATATCGAAGACCCCTTATAGAATGGCCACTGTAGAGCTAGTCGAACTAAAGAAACAACTAGAGGAATTGAGTAATAAGTGATTTATTCGCCCTAGTGTTTCTCCATGGGGAGCCCCTGTTCTTTTTGTTAAAAAGAAAGATGGATCTATGAGGTTATGTATCGACTACAGGGAGATCAATGCTATAACGATAAAGAACAAGTATCCCCTACCTCGTATTGATGATTTATTTGACCAACTGCATGGAGCTCAATACTTTTCAAAGATTTACCTTCGATCTGGATACCATCAGTTGTGTGTGAAGAAGGAAGACATTCCGAAGACAGCATTTCGAACCAGGTACGGGCATTACGAGTTTACTGTAATGCCGTTTGGATTGACTAATGCACCCTCTGTATTCATGGATCTGATGAATAGAGTTTTCAAGGAGTATCTCGATGAATTTGTGGTGGTATTTATTGATGATATCTTGGTATACTCCAAAACCTACAAAGATCATGAAAATCACTTGCGCATTATCTTGAAGACTCTGAGGAGGCATGAATTATATGGAAAGTTTAGCAAGTGTGAATTCTGGCTTCAGGAGATTTCTTTTCTTGGCCATATTGTCTCTAAAGATGGAATCTCTGTTGATCCTTCTAAGACCAAGGCAATCCAAGAATGGCCAGCACCTACGAATATAACTGAGGTACGTAGTTTTATTGGTTTGGCAGGTTATTATCGACGTTTCGTCCAGAATTTTGCCCGATTGGCTAACCCATTAACGAAGCTCACACGTAAAGGGGTTAAATTTGTTTGGACAAAAGAGTGTGAAGAATGTTTCGAAGAACTGAAGAGAAGATTAGTCAATGCTCCTATATTGACTCTACCATCGGGGAATGATGGGTTCGTTATTTATAGTGATGCATCGAAGAAAGGACTTGGCTGTGTCCTTATGCAGAATGATAGAGTTATTGCCTATGCATCACGACAGTTGAAAATTCATGAACAAAACTATCCTACTCATGATCTTGAGTTAGCAGCTGTGATCTTTGCTTTGAAGATATGGAGGCACTACCTCTATGGTGAAAAATGTGAGATTTATACTGATCACAAGAGTTTGAAGTATATTTTCTCACAAAAAGAACTCAACATGAGGCAAAGGAGATGGCTTGAATTACTCAAGGATTATGATTGTACGATACACTACCACCCGGGGAAGGCAAACAAGGTGGCAGATGCTTTGAGCAGAAAAGACCATGGAGTTCTGAACATGATGAGAATTGAAAGGGATCCAATTTTCATGGATCTAGTGAAGATGGACATGGGAATAACCAGGGAAGGTGAAACATCAATGATTTTTCAAATGGTTGCCAAACCATCTTTACTAGAAAGGATTAAGAGTTCTCAGACTGATGATGAAGAATTCCAAAAGAAGATTAAAGCTGTGAATGATGGGAGATTGAGAGACTTTGCGTATGAAGGTGGAATTTTGAAATTCGGGAAGAGACCTTGTGTTCCCAATATACCTGATCTAAAAAGGGAATTGCTGGATGATGCTCATAGTTCCAATTTCTCTATACACCCTGGGAGCACCAAAATGTATAGGGATTTGAAGGAACATTTTTGGTGGGACAACATGAAGAGGGAGATTGCTGATTTTGTGTCAAGGTGTATGGTTTGTCAACAAGTGAAAGCTGGAAGGCAACAGCCTGGAGGAGTCATGCAACCTCTTCCCATACCGGAGTGGAAATGGGACAATGTTACGATGGACTTTGTCATGGGGCTACCAAAGACTCCTAGAAGGAATGATGCAATATGGGTGATTGTTGATCGTCTTACCAAGTCAGCACATTTTCTTGCTATAAGAGAAGATCTACCCCTGGAACGTCTAGCAAGACTATATATTAATGAAGTTGTGAGACTTCATGGAGTACCCCTATCGATTGTTTCTGATCGTGATCCCCGTTTTACTTTAAGATTTTGGAAAAGTCTTCAGAAATCCTTGGATACTGAACTTCATTTGAGCACTGCTTACCACCCTCAGACAGACGGACAATCAGAACGGACTATTCAGACCTTAGAAGACATGTTGAGATCTTGCTCACTTGATTTTCAGGGTATGTGGGATCAATATTTACCACTAGTAGAATTTTCCTATAACAATAGCTTCCATTCGAGTATACAGATGGCACCATATGAAGCGTTATACGGAAAGATATGTCGTACACCAACCTGTTGGGATGACGTTGGTGAAAGAAAACTTGTAGGCCCAGAGCTGGTGGAGGAAACGGTGGAAAAGGTGAAGGTAATCCAAAATCACATTAAAGCAGCTCAAAGTAGGCAGAAGAGCTATGCCGATAATCGAAGGAAGGATTTGGAATTTCAAGTCGGTGATCATTTTTTCCTGAAGGTATCTCCGTGGAAGGGAGTCATACGTTTTGGTAAGAAAGGTAAATTGAGTCCCAGGTACATCGGACCTTTCGAAATTCTAGAACGAATTGGGGCTGTAGCTTACCGATTGGCAATGCCGCCAAGTCTCTCCAAAGTTCACGATGTGTTCCACGTATCTCTGTTGAGGAAATACATGCCTGACCCAACGCATGTACTCACCTATGAAGATTTAGAACTGGAACCCGATCTTTCCTATTGTGAAGAGCCCGTCAGGATTCTTGATACAAGAGAACAAGTACTGAGAAACCGGACGACGCGTCTGGTAAAAGTTTTGTGGAGAAATCATAAGATGGAAGAGGCAACGTGGGAACCCGAGGAACTTATGATGAAGAACCACCCGAGTCTTTTTATGCAGTAATACCCTAGAAATTGCGAGGACGCAATTATTTGAAGGAGGGGAGAATGTAACACCCCAAGCTTCTACGGTACGTTTCCCTTTGAATAATGTGATAGCGTGTGTTGTACGCAACCTCGAGTTCTAACACACACCACAACTAATTAAACTAGCCGTTGTGAATAGTAATACCTAATTTTTGAAATCATATATATTCTATATTTCAAAATGGACTTCATTTTTGGATTCGGAATATCAAAATTATCCTAGGGTGAAATTTTGTTACTTTTCGGATAACTTTTATATTTTGATGAATAGTGAAAATTACTAAATTTTAATTAAAAACAACTTTTTTAATCAAAATAAGTAATAGTGATAAATTATGAATTTGAGTGGTTTTAAAGTATATTTAGAATATATTTTTACCATTTAATATAATGTTGGTCATTGGAAATAATTTTACAATTAAACCGAACATAAACAAGTGTCAATCTGTTGGTAGTTATTATCTCTTAAAAACACGCTTTTTGTTTTGACAGCGGGAATTAATTTTAAATTAATTTCTGCCACTTCTGTGTTTTGAATTTAGGAAAATGGATTCCATATTTGGAATCAGGATGTCCAAATTATGTAAATAGGTAACTTTTATTTTTAGACATTTTGAATAATTACTGCGGTAAATATTTTATTTACCATGGTTAAAGGGTAAATCCGGTAAATAAGGGTTAAAACAATAATATTATAATAATACAAAATTACCCTAAAACGTGTCTTAACCCTATTGGTTGATACATGGTCGACCATGGGCATCTTTGTGTCAATTTTGGGACCCCATGGATCCACTTGTAAGTGATAATGACACTTTATTTTAATTAAGTTAAAATGAATACAAAAATGACACAAGCATATATCTTTTAGAAGAACAATTTTTACATAGGGTTATACATGTTGGATTTTCGATTATAAATATTCATTAGAAAGATAAAAAGATTTCCTACATAATGATATTTTATTTATAATTTTTAGACAATAAATAAGTTATTTTATTTATGACACAATGATGATGCAGTAATTACTATAATAGTGAAAAATTAAAATAATTGATATTATAAATACCCAAATAAATATAATATGAAACTTTTAATGAATTAAACTAATTTTCTAGGCTAATATGATATATTAGGATTGATTTAATGGACTTTGTTCGAAGTAATCAATCTGTTATGAGTTTCACAAAAATCAACTATTGAATAGTGTCAAAATTGACATAAAAGAGTTCTTAAAACAAATATTATATTATTAATTGATATTAAATTCCTAAAAATCTAAGGTTCGGCCAAGAGACTTATATTATGATAGGTTAATCATTAATGGACCACTTGGGGGTCGCTTGGATGTATATAGTAAGTTTATTAACCATAATATATAAAATACAAAGAGACATTGTAAAAGTGAAACTAATTAACTTAGAGTTAATACTTAAAGATAAGGTTAATATAAGTACCCAAACCTATCTAAATTCTATTGGATGAGTTGTTTTCGACCTATCCCCACCTCATCCTTTGAATAGTCAACTTTGGAGCCTTTAGAAACCGAATATGAATTTATTATAAATTAATATTTCTAGCTTTTCCAAAGGTGCCCCTCACCCCTCTTATAAAAGGGCACTCCTCCTTCTCATTTCTTCACACCTTCAAAGCCTTTTGGTTCGGCCAAACTCTGCCCAAATAATCTCCCAACATCCCTCAATACAACCTAGAGGCCTTAGTTTGATCAGAAAGCCATCCTAAGGAGCCCTTTTGATCAAATCAAAAGGAAGAACCCGAAGAAGAGGTAATGATTTCACCACCCTTTTCTAAGTTCATTTCTTCTTCCACTTCTTCTTCCTTTGTTCTTACCATTCTGAAATAATAACTCCAGTATCTCACATATACTATGATGTTATTATAAATATGGTACAATCATATTCAGTATTCTATCCACCCTTTGAATAACATGTCACCATACGTGCGTACGTACGGCTTACCGTCTCCACGTCGTGGTGTAATTGTTATTCAATATAATATTATTTGGATGGGTATAATAATGATGTGTAACTCATGTAAATAATAAATATAACATGTTAATGATTCTGTATATATGATATACCATCCATTTATATATTATTTTAATATCAAAAGAATGATATTGTCGCTCGTGCGTACGTACGGACTACCGTCTCCACGAACGCGATGAGATTCATTCTCCATCGTATCCATTCAAGTATAATTATCATTTGATGATTTAAAAATGATGTTTAAGGACTGTATATCATTCTGGATATGAATAAGATACAACAACCATGGCTTATGTAACAAAACATATAAAAGAAAATGAGTAAGTTAACTCCCGAAACGACGATAATTCTAAGATATTATTAACAAATCAATGTTAAAAGATCATATATGATATCATATTAATATATATGATTCTTGTATAATTTAATAACAACTATTTCACCATTATACAGGAGGTTAACCTACCCCAACCAAGGAAAAGTACAAGGTAAGGGTTATTTCACAATCTCTTCATTATCCGAGGTTGTATTATACGTAATAATCTACTGGGATCTCTTTATCATCCACATCCATGTTTCTTCGAAATGTATTTCAAAACATTTTTACTATTTACAAGAATATGGGTTAAAGTCATTTATACCCTTGTTTGACTTTTTATAAGAGGTTTATAAAGGAATCTTTCCGTCGTTTTCAAAACAAGGTCCTTTTTAACCTTTTCGACAGAATTGAGGTAAGAATGTTTTTTTTTAACTTATACGGCGGGTGCGGTTATTTTCCGCCGTTATAAAATCGTCGAAGCTTCCCATACAAGCTTATAAGAATATTTTCAAAGAAAATGTTTTATTTTATATGGATCTTAAATGATTTCAAAATAAAAGGAGATATTTCTTTTAAAAGAATTTTGATTTCATCTATGTCAACATCCTTTGATGGATTTTAAGATTATTTGAAGTTGATTTATTATGATACAAAACTTCTATATTGTATTGAAGGTTTTGTGATATGTTTGACTGTGGATGTGCTATTTTTATACCATTCATAGTTTATTGTGAAAGTATTGACATTTCGTATGCTAGTTTTAATACGAATGTTTATGTTATGTTTAAACCTTTTCATATGGGAATGCATTGGACTTAATAAGTGACGGGTGGAGCCCGCTATAGCTCCTCGATGCATCGGTAGGTCTCATGAGACAAACTAGTGTCTTGGCACAAGGCCTTGACAAAATCTTATTTGTAGTCTTGGCACGAGGCCTTGGCTATGTGGTTATGATAGTCTGGCATTATGCATTCCAACATTATGAAAGTGGTTATTGATTTTTGCATGTGATTATTCGATTAGTAGAATATCCATGTGAATAAGTAAATGTCATTATTTCATTTTACTTTTGCCATACCATGTTGAAGTTCAATTTTAAAAGGCTTTTGTTTTAGTAATGCATTGCCTTAAATGTTTATTCTTATTTATGAAAGTTTCCGCTATATTGTTATCCTTACTGGGCATTTGAGCTCACCCCTTTTCTATGTTTTATTTTTCCCCAGGATGTGAAGAAGTAAATTATGAATGACCTGCAGGGATATTATGAGGGGATAGTAGTGTGGATTATGGAGACATTATGTTGTTGTAGTAGTTTTTCATTTTATGATGTAATGTAAAACTTATGAATATATCTAGTGTTTCCAAGGCTACTAAACCAATCGGTCTTTCGAGATTTGATCTTTCTTGTGATCATGCCAATGTTATGTAATAATGCACCGACTCTAGGCAACTAGGGTCGGGGCGTTACATTAAATCTCTCAAGATTTTATCAAGTCATGATAGACCTCACCATTGAACTTGGAATGTAAATATCTTATGATATTCTAGTGTAAAGGATCCATATGTTCCCCTTCTCATAACCCCAATGAGGGTTTTTCAAGCTACTTGAAGTTATTTAGGTAGGGAGGTCTTTTCTAACTACGTACATACAGCCCCTTGATCCGTTGAGTAGATCCCCTATCTAGAAATCCTGACTTAGATTTCCTCAACACTTTCCTCCAAGTTACATAAAGTCTAGAAAGAGATAATTCTATTGATGTAATATGGTTAAGTCATCCCGTAACCTTTATAATAACTCCTCAATAAAATTAAGTGTCCCAAAAAGGGTTGGTCAAAAACTTACTTTCAAGGATTTCATTCATAATCAAGTAATGGAAGGATAAGTATGAATTAATATTTAATTGATGGATTTTATTTAATTATACAAAAAAAATTATCATGTTTTATCTTTTACATGTCTTATTAATATTAAGTGGAAGTTAATTAATTAATCAACTTTTATGTATAAAGAAATTACGCATAATTTGTTTATTTAATTTTTATCTTTTCACATTAATTCATTTATTTATATAATCACGGCCCTATATTTATAAAATAAATAATTGCATATATATAAATAAATTATTAATTAAATGACTTGTTCATGACCTTTATCTAATGGTTTAATTAATGAGAATCGAATAAATCAACCTTTTACCTAGGGTAAATAAATCTTATTTCATGTCTTGGAATGAGTTATAGCATTCCACATGTCCACATGTGTATCACTTGGGTTGGCGTCATAATGGTTCCTTCTTGAACTATCTACACACGTCATGTGATACTTCATTAATTACATGTATTTATAACTCACACATGGGTGATGGGAACTAAAGGATTTGTTGTAGGGGAAAACATAAATATTCTTGGGCACACAGTTAATTTATAATAATGGATTGAGGGATAAAATGAAGTCCATGATATATAATTAAATAATAAATAATTAAAAACTCATGCAATAAATTAAATTAAAACATCCAACACATACAATATTCTTAGTTAAGCTCATGAATGGTCATACATGTAATGAATATAAAAAAGTAACTGGCTAGAATTTATTTCTTTATTTGTTTTTTATTATTAAGATAATTATGCTTGCATTAATTAATTAATTAATTAATTAATTAATTCCCTTTTTGCTTAATGGTCATTTGAACTTAATTTGAGATACTTGTTATTTATGGAATTCATGGAAAATAAATGGTAAAACAAATAATGACATATTAATAATAATAAATTAATTGATAATTTAATATTATTTAAAACCCCTATTAAATTGTAAAACACATATAGGTGTTTGAGTCAATAAAATAAGGTTTTAATTCTTTAATTTTCAATTTAATGAAATTTTTTAATTCTATCATTTAATGGGAGACTATGTGGCATGTAAAAACCATCTACATGCTGTGTATCTCAGTTTCCATGTATCCAAGGTACATGCTTGGGTCTGTGGCATGTACGTCTACCTGACTGCAGAGAGTGTACAGACTAGGTGCATGTCTTATGTTCAATTTTCCTTATGTCCTAAATATACACCTAGGTCTTTGGTGTCTATTTTGGACACATTAATTCATGAACTACAAATCGTGTACACCACATACATGATACATATATATTAAATGATACAAGTTGTTAGACTCACGTGGTTTTGACCATGTATAATGACCACACAGATTACAGAATTTATGCCACTAACCCATGTAGACAACATGGTGTGTACACAGATACACGTCGTGTAATCCAATAATCGTGTGCTAGGTTGGACCGTCAACATTCAGTGTACACCATGTTTAATTATTGCATGGTGTGTCGTGTATCCGTTAGCACATCTAGATGTAATGAACTAGGGTACATGATACATAATTTTGAGTAAAACCCATGTAACCTTATCTTACCAGCCAAAAATTGGTAGTTTTCCAATGGCATCTTCAATCATTCTTCATGTTTTATTAAACCTTTAATAAAATGAAACATTTAATGAAACATGATTAATATGTTGAAGCATGTTAATTTAAATTCAATTAAATAATGAATGGCATGAAATGAAAATATAGCCACAATTTTGCATAGATAAAAAATCAAATAAATAATTATAAATTCAAACATGACCCCTTTAACACCACATGTTGGTTATGGTAATGGTGGAAGCTTATGGTGTTGGGTGAGATATTAAAATCTATTTTAATTATAGTTTCCCAGAACCATGAGTGGGGATCTTGCATGTTAAGTTTTTAGTTTACTTATTTAACATCTAAAGAAATAAATACCTATGTTTAGGATATTTCCTCATTGATTAATTTGGATTGTCTGAAAAGTCCCTTTAAGATTCTCTTCATTGAGTTGTGAGGATCCAAGGATAGAATCCCTTTAGCAGTGATCCACACATGCTTCTATGATCTCTGATCAACTCCACACAATCTTCGGGTACTAGCGTGGTAAATATAATGTCTTGAATTATTTTTTCTTGATCATTTTTTCTTTGGTATTGAATAAATATCTCTTTTATTTCTTATTTTTGAGAGGTAGAGATAAGGAAGAGTCAAGAGAGAATTTTTTGTGTGCAAAAATTCTCTATTTTGATTGTACCTATCGATACTCTACACAATATACATAACTGTCTATTTATAGAGTTGTAGTTTAGGTTAAAAAATTATTTAATGTATGTTATAAACTAAATAATATAATAACCTTTAATAAACCCCATGACACATGATAAAATATTATTATTATCATTTTTTGGTACACACAAACTTGCATAATAATAGGCATTATTTAATCGACTTATTAATTAATATTTTTTTCCAAGCTCGGTCTTGGTCCATTTGAAATACTCAAACATTTATTGAATACCTGAATAAAATATTTTATTCTCCTAAATAAATATTTTATTCACAAACCAGTAAATAAATATTTATTAAAAATTCCAAAAAATAAATTAATATATTTTTTTCACAATCCAGTGAATAAATATTTATCTAATTTATGAAAATAATAAAACGTGAATAAAATTATTCCTCGGTATTGAGAGTAATATTAATTCAATTAATTAAATTCTATCCCAAACCAGACCGGTTCAACCCCAAACTGAGAACCCGAACCGATATTTGGCATTTCCTGAAGGGCTTCCCGATCCCCATGGGTTGGAAAATTGTTCCAGGAATCAACAGAGTAATCAAGGGAATTATTTCTCCCAAATATAATCAAGAACTAAGCAGTAGAAAGAAACAGACATTCTAATATACATTTATATAAAATTGAAGTCAACATAATATATAAAAGAAACAGAAAGTACAAATAAACAGTAAAACAAACCAACCAAACATGACATCAAAACTAACACCATTTGAACCAACTGGTCACTCTCCAACAGAATGAATACTCATCATCCAAAGTGACTGAGCTCAAGATGAGTCCTGTACAAGGTCTACAATCATATTAAAACTGTAGCGTGAGTATTAAAACTCTGTAGGTTAGCCTGATATTCTATTCCCAATTCACATCCTTTAAAATAAAAGAAACATAAAATTAAAGTTTGATATACAATATATAAAAATATTTTTTCCAAATGAGGTTCCATGCTATAAAAATTACAAGACAAAAACTTGCATGTTTTATAAACAATAATGCCGGTAACAATTTTTAAAAGAGGTGCAACTTCAAAATGAAAATATTTTTCAAGAGGGATTCTTTAAAGAATGTAAAATTTTAAATAAAACACACACACTGCTGAATTTAGAAACTAAACACATCATATTCCAATGGTGAGTACAAAATATCTGATGATCACAAGTCACGGGAACACCCCTAGGCACTAGTTTGTTGTGTGCCCCAGGTACCTCATATCTCGGTGTAAAAGTAACCATAAAAAATATTTGTTCTCATACACATGAGCTACTAGTAGAAGAATCATCCATAACCTAGTGGTCACCAACATCATCATCATCATAGTTTAGTTAGTGTTGTCATTGTCCAACTTGCTATGTGAAATAGGGAAAAAACCCCTCTGGATCACTAGAATACCAGTATACGTATTCCCACCTAGATACATGGGATTTCCCTTTTTGTGCTTGAACAAGTTACACATCTATAAAATACCATTTTCTCATGAAGATTCCATTTAAAAATTATAAACACATCAAACATCCCACACAAATGTCTCACATTCCATTCGTAGATCAATAACATCCTAACTTTTCATAAAACAATTTCAAGAAGTATAACAAGGCCTTGCACATAAAATCCATTCAAAATGATATTTTAAGGTAAAAAACCCAACCAATACCATATAAAACCATATTTTGAATCCCCAAAACCATTTAAAAAAATTTCATGGACCATAATACGGACCCAAATGATACAACATGAAATACAAATGGAAACCATTTTTTACAAGAAAAATGTCAAACAGGCCTTTAAGCATTTCTCAAAACTAACATTTTCCAAAGGTAAAAATTTAAATTTTAATAAAGGGATGTATACACACCATTTATAGAATAAAACCACTATTATAAATCTCTTAAATCATTCAGGTTACACATCCAAAGAATGACCATTTTTTAAGGATGCCAAACGGGCCATTTTTTGGCAACTTGGGCCAAAACATGTTTAACACCAAAAATACATTTGATTATAAAACAAAAAAAACTTTATACATCCATAAACGGACCCAAAAATACTATTTTTTATGTTGAAAATGTATTTATAAATCCAAACAAATCATTTTAGATTTCATTAATCACATAAAATCTAATCGTGCAATTTATCGAACACGTGGAAAGCACTTTTAAACAAAGAGATTATTTTAAGAAATTAAAAAGGGATAAAATACCATTTTCATGATATAAATTTATTAAAGATACTAAAACATGTTCAAAATACCATAAACCAAGTGTTTAATCTAATGGAACATTTAAGTAAACGGTGTACATGTTTATAACAAAACAAAACTACTTTTCAAAAAACAAGGCTTAATCAACCGTTTTTCACACAAAGAAAACTATCCAAAGGCTGAAAAAAATTACTAAACATATAAATTAGGTTATAATAGAAAAAAAATGATGAAACCTAAATGATAAAGGCATGTTCAAGGTATATCCTACCTCAAAACCATGGCAGAAAGGAACCGCACACCTAATACCACCCGTTGAAATTCTCAACACTCAAGATCTTTTAATACCATCCCTAAAAGAACCAAAATCCCATCAAAAAACATGGGATAACATAACCCTATGTCCTTAATTACTAGGGGATAAGAGGAAACCAAAATAAAGTGGAAGGATAAGGAAGAGGTAGGAGAAAGGAGAATGAATCTCACCTTGGAAACTAGAGAACTCTTCACATTCCCTTAGATATACACCCTTATAGGAAATGGAATGGAATGGTCCTTCTTGGAGAGGATGATTAGTTTTGTAAAAACTAGAGAAAGAATATTTGTGGGGTAAATAGAAAAAAATGAATGATTCATGAAAGAAAAAAATTACCTTACCAAATCTGGATGATTTGAGAATCCTTAAGATATTTCACCCTAATTTGTAACTACGATGAGCTTCAAAGAGGGAAAATGGAACTTGGGGGGTGATCCTGGGGTTCTTGGACTCGATTAATACGTGTAATCACCAAAAAATATTAAAAAATTAATAATATATAAAAGAAAAATATTGCCTTTTGAACTAGAAATGGACTCATGGAATGGCCCAATACCTGAATAAATAACCCAAATCCACCATGATTATGAATTACTAAGGGGTAAAAGGGATATGGTGGTTTGAATAGCTTAGTGGAGGCCAAGTGGTAAGTGGAATGTGTAATAAATTTTGAAAAACAAAGTATTTATAAAATAAATAAATTTTTTTTTAAAATCTGGAAATGGGATCACGGTTGGCCCAAATCTTGAAGTAACCACGATTTTCTCCAAAACCTCCCAAACAAGATATGGGGAACTCATGGTAGGATGATTAGAAATATATGGTAGTTCAAAACTCAACATTAATCTCACCCAAACCCCAAGAAAAGGATTTGGATTTTCAATGAACCAGATCAAAACCAAGACATGAAAAAAAAGGTGTGACAATTCTCCCCACCATTAAAGCGTTTTGCCCCCAGAAAGCCACAACACATTCCAACTGATTGATAAAAACCTAATAATTCCTTATCAATATGTTCTAGACTCTGAATACAAGGACACATCATCCACCATTAAAAAAACTTAAGCCTATTACCTTTACCAAAACACCAACTGCCAACCACTTCTCAAGAATCAACCGAAAGATCAAGTCACTAACTCCTCAACCAAACCAAGAACCAGTTTGTTGGGCCTTCTACAAATGAACCCAATGATCACCCAAATAAAATAGAACTCACACAAACCAAAGATTATAGGGGATTATAGAATGTACTCCCCGCCATTAAAAAATAACTAGCACTTGATAAATTCTTAGGAGGAATATCTATGAGACTCGTGGTGGTTCTCTACACCACTAAGAACCAACGATAAATGGCCAAAAAAGAATTAAATATGAACTAGGAATGGGTCTCTCCCACATAGGACCATCAAAACTCTCCCACAACAACCTACCAACCCATTATAAGAGGAATACAACATGAACATCTAAACCCCCTACTCCTGAATGGAGGGGACAATAATTGGGTCAACACTCTCTGCACCAATCCAAACCCCCACCACTTGGGTAGGGGATGGAAGGGGACCCAATCATTGGGCCACTAAAACCACAAAATAAATAAAGTAACTATCTCACTAAAATGGTAGTGGCACAATCTTTCCAATACTACCTACAGTCCTGGGATTCCTGACTATGCATGAGCTTCACTCCAAGACCTATGACTCGAGTTCTAATGGATGAAGAATCTCCTTCCTTGTAGCTAGGCTTTGATAATACCAAACTTGAACTCTTCCCCTTACTTATATATGGTGACACATAACACTCCCAGACCAAAACAATAGATCAAGGGACACCATGAAACTCTATTCCTCAAACAACACACTTTTACCCAAAAAAAAGAACTTGGAGATACACAAATATATTTTTTATCACTCCGAATGAGGAGCAGAATGGACAAGGTACAAGGACAAACACATAAACCTCACCAAGAACAACTAACCCAACTAAGAGGGACACTATAACTGAAAGGCACTTTAAATCAAGTCTAAAAATCTCCCAATTCCAACAAATAGTTTGAGGCATCATTCGAAGAGGTAGATTTAACATTTGGAATGAATCCTTAGGTTGATCACCTAGAAATATTTCCAAGGGATTACCATCTGTGGCCACATCACAACATCCAACTTATATTTAGAAACCCATAGAATATTTCTCCAAAATTGAGCCACAAATGAGATCCCACATCAATTCACAACAAGAGTATGACTTCCATATCATAAGGAAGCATACTGAATAAACAAAACTTCTAAGATATAAGAAAAACCATCCACATAACCATCAGTTTATAACAAAACCACAATTTTTTAGCTAAAAATAATTTTTAAAAACAACCCAACTTGGTGATTTTTCACATTCACCAATGGTGTTTCATCAAGTCTCACTCATATATACGTTTCCATGCTACCCCAGGCACCCAACAACCATTCCATACGGGCCCTTCATCCATATATCCATAAAATCATGCATGTGAGAACCCATGGAAACACCAAGGATAAAATTAAAAATCATCACTCCAAAAAGAATCATGTATCTTCCAAAGGCACATTAACCAACAAATCAAAAACAATTTTCAGATTTCACAAAACAAACCACACTTCAATAAGAACCATTTGATTTAAATCCCAATCCTCCACACTTAATTAATAACCATTTGATTTAAACCACGAAAGTATTTAATTTCCCCCATAATGGACATTTAAAACAACTTTTCTATCTCTTTATCAAATCTTCCACATGTTCTTTCATCATTTCTAACAAAGATAATTTCATCAACATAAACAATTATGATGAGGTAAAACTCCTTATATTCTTTAATGTAAAGATTGTTATCAACTCTTACCTTCTGGAAAATCATCTTCCTTAAGAAAGTATCCAATTTAGAATACCGTTCCCACAGATATTTGTTAATCCCTACAAATGTTTCTTCAACTTATACACATAACTTTCATCTTTCCCAATAACAAAGCCGCATGGTAGTTCAATGTAAACTTCCTCATCAATATCACAATTAAATAATGTGTATTTAATATCCATTTGAAAAACAATTTAACTTCATTGTGTATAAATAGAAAGAAAGATTCTAATATTTTCTAATATTACCACTGGGGAAAAGGTTTCATCAAAATCAATACCTTAAATTTGTGAATAGCCTTTACAAACAAGTATTTCCTTGTTCCTTATCACTTCACCTTCTTCATTTAGCTAGTTCTGAAAAACCCACTTTATACCAATAATATTTTTGTTATATTACTTAGGTAAGAGTTCCCATGTATCATTATTTTCTTTCTGATCCATATCTTCATTCATGGGTTGAACCCATTTCATATACTGAAAATATTCATCAACATCTTTTGGTTCCAATTTTGAATATAAAGAAGTGTGTGTGATGAAATTTGATGTTCTTATTATTTAAACTTTCTGATGTTGATCACCAATAATTTTTTGAGCTTCTAATTTCTTCCTCATCCTAGGATGAGATTTTTGAGTATCTTCCTTGTCACTAGAAAATCTAAGTTTGATTCTTATTATTGAGTAAGATTATAATTGTATGTATCCTTTTTCGAATTGTTAGGAAAATTTTCCCTATACTGCTTAACTTCCTTACTTGTATGGGTCTATTTATATTCCTTGGCCTTTTTAATAAATTTCACATAACAAGAATAAATAATTATGAATATTTATTTGTTAAAACATGTGTATCCTCTTTCTTCTAGAGCATAGCCAAGAAAATTTCCATCTTCACCTTTCTACTCAAACTTTCCCAAGTTTCTGGCTTTCTTTTTTTTAATGTATAGACTCCCAAAAACTCTTAAGTGTTTCAAACATGGATTTTTTCCATAAAAAAATTTGTATGGATTCATATCATAACTTATACCGCAGAAACTTAGATTTAAAATATACACAGCAGTACATGTGGATTGCCTCCAAAAGTAATGATAAATACCATGTTCAATTAACATAGTTCTTCCCATTTCCACTAGACTTCTATTCTTCCTTTCAACAGCCCCATTTTGTTGAAGATTATAGGTTGATCTATAATAATATTGAATCCCATGATTATCTAGATAAAATTCAAATTCTTCACTTGTATATTCACCTCTATTGTTATTTATTAACTTTTTCACTGAATACTAACATTATTTCTCAAATTTCCTCCTGAGACTTTAAAACATTTTTAGAGCATCTGGTTTATGTTTCATATACATGATAAAAGTGATGTGAGTAATGTAATCAATCAAAGTGATGAAATACTTATCTATATTTGTTTATTGCTTTCTCATTATCCCATAGATGTCAGAATTGATAATATACAAAGTTAATTTTGATCAAATTTCAACTTTCTAATGCATTGAATTTGTAATATTTACTTTCTAAAAAATAGTGCAACACCAATATCTTCTTCTTGACATGTTAGGAATGTCTCGGATGTTATTTATTTTATATAAATTTATCATGTTTCTCTAAAAAAATCTTATCCTTTTATTCCACAATTGAATTTCTTCCACCATGCCCAATTAGCAAGAGTTTTGAACCTCACCAAATTGAAATAAGTTTCCCTTCGTGCGTTGGCCTCTTGTAACTACATTTCCATACTTATCAATTTTCAAAAAAACATCCATATTTCTTGAATGTAACTTTTTTACCTTCATCACACAATTTTTAAACACTCAACAAGTTATGTTTCAACCCATTAACATATAAATCTTTCTTGGATTTCAATTTTTCTTTCCCAATGATAGTTGATCCAACACCTTTGATTCTTAGTGATTTATCATTTCTAAATTTCATAGTTTCTTATTTGAAATATTTTGTATTATTCAAAAGTTTCAAATCTCCTATCATATGAGAAGAATACCCATTTTCAATAATCCAAGTCTATTCCCCTTTTATAGTTTTTATAGCGGTTTCAACAACAAGAGATTTTTCTTCCCCTTCTTCTTTCTTCCCCTCCGGCTTCTGATAATTATTAAGAAACATTTATTGTCATGGTAAAAAAACAATACATACCATAGTAATATTCCCTATTTGTTCACATCTTTCAAAAATAGTTTCGTGGGGTTAGAAACTTTTTTTAATTTTTACTCAATCATTCTCAGGTTTCTTTAGAACTTCATTTTAAGATTTCTTCTTTTCAGAGGATTGAATTCCCCTAAAACCTTTCCTTCCATAACCTATAGAATATTAGTAATGTTATTGGTTAAACCAAAAAATTTTGTATGTTCAAATCCACCATTATACTAGTGTATCCATAGAAAGATTATTTTCTTCTATAGCTTCCATACTGACCAAAATTGTGAGTATGTTTCTCAATAACCTTCTTAAGACAACTTTTTTGACCACCAACCATTTTGTTTTCAAACAAAAATTTCTTCTTCAACATATATTTCTTTATAGACTTATCAGAACTATAATTAATAGAAACTTTTTTGTATTCATATTGTTTAGAAACACTTTTAGACTCAAAACTTTTATAAACTTATAACTTCAAAACATTTTTTGTTCATGGAAACATACATGAATTTCCCTACTTTCTTCTTTTCAGAAACATTTTCAGCTTTATTTTTAACCTTTGAAGGTGACATTTTTTTATCCATCTTAGGTTCATCCTTACCAAAACTTTCACCAACTTCTGAGATATATTTTTTTAAAATTTTATTCCTCTATTAATATTTAGAATGTTTTTATTGAGTAAATTCCAACTCCTCTTATTTTTTACTTTAGCTTGATATCCAGATGGTTATTACGATTCATTTCCTTTTCAATAGATTTCTCCAAATCTTCAATCTTAACCTATGTCTTTTTCTTCTCATTTTTAAACCTTTATTGATTTTTTGTTCAGAACATTCATCTTCCAACTTCTTGTTTTTATTTTCAAGCCTTTTAATCTTTCTCAAAAATTCTTTCAACTCTTCTTTAAAATGAAATTCAAGTTGAGTTTCTTCTTTATCATATCTACTACTTCTAAATTATTCATCATTCACTGTTTCAATAAAATTATTCTCACCAACATTCTTAGTAGACTTTTCATATTTAGCTTCACAATATTCTTATTCTTTATCTTTAGATAAGAAACTCCTCAATTTAGATTTGGATAATTTTTTATCTTTCCCTATAGAATAAGACTTTCCTTTGTCACCCTCTTAATTCCATGACCTTATTATACTTATTTTTTATTCATCACCTTATTTATTTCTTCAAGGAGAATTAGCCACAAATTTTCCAATAGATCTACATTTAAAACATTTCAAGGGAAGTTTCCATTTGTATTTTCCTATAACTCTTCTCAAATTTTTAGAAAACAAGGATAAAATTTCATCAGGATTTTTACATGCCTCATTTTCAGAGTTAGAATCACCATCTTTTTATTTAATAAGAATCTTTTTAGAATTATCTTTCTTTATATCCCTAAAATAAATTTCTCTATCAACTTTGTTTTCTTTCAATATATTTCTCCCTTATCGTTTTATAAGTTATGAGAGTGTTATGAAAATCATCTAGAGAAAATGTTTTAGGGTATCTATCTTCTAATGAAAAAACATTAGCATAAAACTTATAATAAATAATTTTTAATATCTTTTCAACAACAATATAATCTTTTAATTTTTCACTGATTCATTTGATAGTTCTAATAATTTCATTCACCCTAGTAAAAAAGTCCCTAACAGATTCATAATCACCCATTTTCAAATCTTCACACTTCAGCCTCCAATTTTTTAATTTTTCCTTCTTCACATTTTTATTGCCTTAATATATATTTTTGACCTTATAAAATATACCTTAAACTGTGTAAACACCTTTCACCCTTAGGAATTTACTTTTTGAATGTGGTGATAGTAAATAATTCTTGGCTCTTCTATCATTCTCAAGATTCTTATTATCAACAGATGTAAGAGGAAACTTTTCATCAATAGGAGAAAATCCATCTATTGAAACCTCAAGAATGTCATATCCAAGAGATATAAGATAATACAACATTCTATCTTTTCAGATATGATAATTATTACCATCAAAAACTGTAATTCCTTTTCTTAACATAATTCAGATCCTCCATCACAACTTCTCTTCAAAACTTCAGCAAAAACAAATGAAGGGAACCTTGACTCTGATACTAATTGTAATTTCCTAGTTAGTATATGTGTATCTCTAAGAGGGGGAAGTTTTGAATTAATGATATCTTTTTATTTTAAGTTTACCTTATTTTGAAACAACCTTCACATCCTATTAAATATTTCTTTCCTTACTGAAAAAAATAATCAAATATCTATAGGAACATAATAATTTACAAGGTTCAATACTCAACAAGAGTATCTATGTCCTTGGTATGATTTAGAAACAATCCAATACCACACAATAAAAAAGAAAACAATATTTTGTGGAATAAAATGAGTGGGATATACCCTTACACTCTTTTATCTCTATCATCAATAAAATAGAGCATGTGCTTCAAGTAGCACAAAGATATAATAAAAAATTATAACAAACATGTTATGGTGATTTTTGAACAAATTTCACAAAAATAATCTTTTAAAATAATTCTTCACTTTATCACATAGAATATGGTAATAACTTTTCTGGATTTTGTAATAGAACTATGTCTGATTTCCTAGTCAGATTCTTCTAGTTCGATTCTCCCAGTCCGATTTCTCAATATAAAATATATATATATATATCTATAAGAATACTGTTGAGACAATTCTAGAACAACTTTACTCTATTTATATAAATCCCAGGCTGATGACCCCTCTTAATATAATGACCATCTGAATATGATAATTAGTTAAATATGATGATCAGTTGAATATACTTCAATATTGTCTCTTTTCCTTTCTCCTCTGTCTGGCATGACTTCTTCAAGAAAGACAATCTTGAAACTTCTTCTCTCTAGAAAATTCTTCATCACTCTTCCTCCTATCTACCACTCACAAATAGTACTTTTTCAAATGAAAGTACAAATTACTTTCCCTTATATAGGTGATACAAATAATGTTTGCGTAGGATTTTGAAATTGTTTCCTGCTCAACCAATTTTTTTGAATTTTCATGTTCCCTTAAATTTCGAATACATTTATGACTTTATCAACACTTATTAATTCTACTTGAACCTTCTCAAATGTTCTATTAATTTCACCTCACCTTTTACTTTTTTACAAGCATCATTCTGATTATAATTTACCCAACATGATTTTTTCATTATAATTCTTAATACCAATTGTGTGTATGAAGAAATATACTTTAGTATTCATAGAAAATATTAGTATGATTCAGATTCTCCATTCTCATTATCATTACAATCTACCTCATTATGATGAAGAAAAATGAAAAACAATAGATTCTTATTCTTCTTTTATCTTGACCCACTTGAACAATAAACAAAGTAGTTCAACCTATTGTAAATGTTTGACTATATTGTTGATAAATATCTAACTTAATTTTTGTATTTTCCATAAAGACATAAACTTAATTTCTTCATCATTGGCCACAACATCTCCCAGTGAAAAAAATATTCCTTTGATTATTTAATGGTATACCATGTCTTATATATCAGTATCAGTAGCTTTAACTTCAGTAACTTCTTTATCTTTTGAATATAGTACAAATGATTCTTCTACTCAAACAATTCTGACTCTGATGAATATGAAAACATAATGAATCAGATGGACTATCATCAGTGTCTTTTTTATTTTTTGAAAATTATGCTCATTAACGTATTTCTCTAAGGATTTAAATCTTTTGTCTTTTGGTCTGATTGAAAACCAATAACTTTGTTACGATCATCCTTCTTAGCCTTTAAAAAAACATGCATCTAGTAATATCATTATGATGATCTTGAGACCGGAAATATTCAAC
The DNA here is from genome assembly GCA_963277665.1 of Viscum album. Lineage (NCBI taxonomy): Eukaryota > Viridiplantae > Streptophyta > Magnoliopsida > Santalales > Viscaceae > Viscum > Viscum album. Next base: position 1,492,392,903 of record OY728151.1, on the reverse strand, counting down.
TTCGTCAATTTTATTTTTTCAAAAACTTCTTCAATATCATGAATTCCTTCATGACTTTGATTACATTGAAGATCAGTTGCAGCATCATCTGACTTACCAAGGAAATTATTGTGACTTCCCTATCTTTTATCAATATCTTTCTTTTCTACTCATTCTGAATATGATTGGTAGAATTTTTTTCTACCCATTTATTTCATCAAGTTTCTTCACAAGTTTCAAAACTTATATATTACTTGTGAGAAATACTAAATAGAAAAGAATCATCATATTTCTATCAGATCCATTCTAAATCTGATTCTCTTCCTCATTATAATCAAAATCTCATTACAAACCCAAGGTGAGTTTGATGAGTTTTTTCTTCCAGATATATTCTTATAAATACAATGGAATTTGTTAAACAATGTGAGTTCAATTTCATGAATGCAATTTTTGAGTTTGATCACTAACTTTTACAAAGTGAGGTGTTCCTTTTTTCCTAAACTTCCTTGACAAAAAAGACAAAAAACATCTTCAAACTTCAAAAAACCTTCTTCAGCTAACTTTCTATCAAAAAAATATTGATTATAAACTTATGAATTATAATTTTCATTAAAATACATATTTTTTAACTCTCCCCTATGATCACTCTGAATGGATGTGATCTTATACCTTTTTATCTTAGTAATGACATTGTGTGTGAGCCTTTCCACCTTTTTACTTGAAACTTGGAGTGGTCCAAATAAATCAAGATGTACAAGATAAAGGTCCCTTAAAGTGGATTATTAATTTTAAATTTAAATAAATATTTTTGTTTATTACCAAGATGTAAAGGCTCACACACAATGTCATTTTTGAAATGATATTTTGGAAAATCTCATACTAGTTTATTTTAGTTGAGTTTGAAAAGTGTGTGTGTTCTATAAAGACCAATAAGTCTATGACAAATCCATAACTCACCCTCTTGTGATCTTATAAATTTAACATGTTTCCTAGAAATATATTTTAAATCAATAACCTAAATTTTTTTCTCATTTCACCAATTCATTCTATTAATGCCCACAATTCATGATTACTTTATTACTAACTGTTTATATGTTGTATAATAGAACTTTATAATTATGTTTTTATACTTAAATTTTTATAAGTATAAGTTTTTATCATTAGAATATTTTTTCTACCATAAAAAGTATTTTACTGCAACTATAAGAGTTCCACATCCATCATAAGAGTTCTTACTACCATCAGAATACTTCTGCTTCTACCACAGGCTTCTACTATCATTGGTTTATTTCTTATACAACTTATATAATTCTTGTTATTGTTAAAATAATTATTTCTAACTTATGAATAATTATTATTCTTTTTAAAAAATTATTTTACTATTAGTTGTGATATATACTTATTTGAGAATTTTTTCTTCTGTGACTGACTTCTGCTTCCATGAGAAGTTTTTCTCTCATTCCTGACTTCTGCCACCATGAAGGTTTCTACTTTAATGCATGAATTATTCCTCTATAAAGGTTTCTACTTTATTTCATATTTGAGGTTAAATTTACATTAATAATTTCAATGGATATTTTATGGAATTTAATGAAAGTTATAGAGTTTCTCAGTATGAGGATTTGATAATTATTATTCTTAAATGGTTAATCCTGAGAATTGAAGACAATTTCATCTTTTCCAAGATTTCTTACTCAGTATAAGGATTAAATTTATTAATATTTGATAATGGATATTTAGATTTTTGAAAAGGTATAAATCCAAGGAATCTCACATGTGCATGGGGGACTTTTTTCGATAGTGGTTCTGAGTTTTAACATCTTAAGTGGTGCATATTGAAAAGAAATAAGATCATCCTCTATTTTCCATGACACTTGTTTTATCATTCAAATACAGAATACCTATAAAATCCTTAAGAATATCATTCAAAGTGAAATTAAAAAAAATTAAAGATAATCCAATAGAATAAGAATAATATAATGATCATCTTAAGCTTTACTACATAAAAATAACTTCACATCATATTTTTATTCTTTTCTATATTCTTCTTTTTTATTATTTACTTTTGAGTTATGATTAGTTTACATACTTATACTTTGAGAACAATATATTTTACTATATATAAGGGTAATCAGATACTCTATTATCATTTATCTCACATAATTCATCACAAAAATAATAGTGTAAGTGGTTGGTTTTATCCTCAACTACCTGATATGTAGTTGTTTTTTAATACTCAATCCATGTTTTGAATCACTGTGTTTATTTTAATAAACCTTCTTGACGGTGGAATTCTATCAAGTAGAGGTGAATAAGTCTTGTCTTGAGACTAAACCTCTTATTTTAAAATATTTTTTGTGTTTAAATTTATTTTTCTTTCTCTTTTTTTAATTATAAGATTCTTTTTTGAAAAATACTCTAATGGTTAGATTTTAATTTTGATATAACTATTTTTTATGTGAGTAAAATTATTTCAAAAGTTGAATTGTTTTCAAACTATTTAACTAAGTTTTTATCATACTTTTAATGAATTATTTTAAATATTCAATTTTTTATACTTATAGTATTAGTTAATTGGTATGTATTATTTTTAGGGTGATTTAAATTTTAATTTACAATGTGTTTTTAAAAACAACTTTAAAATACTTAATTCACCCCCCCCCCCTGGGTACTTCACTTAGAACATCATTTGGTATCAGATCACTTTATTGTTTTAAGATTTATTTATTTTATTTCTTTAAAAATATCTCTATAGGATCACTTTTTGTGTTACTTTAATGTTTAGAACTATTCTCAATGGAAAATTAAAATAAAAATACATCATAAGATAATGAGTTTTGATATCTAGACAGTAATAGAAGATAAATATTAAAAACAATAATCTCTTATAGTTAATTGGAGTGATGATACAAAATATTCTTATGAATGTAATTGTAAAGATATGAATTCCTTATACTATGATTATAGTGAGTATTATTTTAGTAGAATTTATGCATGTTATACTACTGATCAAATATGGGATATTATTTCTATGTCAAATAAAGGAATATAAAATTTTAAAGAAATGCACCACAACAATTATACTATTAAATATGATACATTTAGAATTAAGCTTGATGAATAAATTTCTAAAATGTATCTCAGGTTGAATGAAATTTTCAATAGAATGTATGCACTTGGAAAGAAAATATAAGATAAAATAAAGTGCTTAGAATCTTGAGGTGCTTACTTAATCGATGGATAGGAACTACTCTCTCCATTTTAGATTCATTAAATATAATAATATTGTTAGTGAATGAGCTAATTATAATTATAATGGTGTATGAGTGAGAGTTGAAGTTTAATAATGAAGATTATGAACCAAAAATAAATACAGTCTCTTTCAAAACTTGTTAGTCAAGTATGAAAGAGAAAATCAAAGAAAATAACTCAAGTGAGGAAAATAAAACTTCTAATAGTGATGAAGAAATGGCTCATCTAGCTATAATATTTAAGAAATTATACAAAAAGAATGAATTATTTTAGAAATCAAACTATGGAGTAAGATATAACAAAGGAATAAGTTGGAAGAAGTAAAATCAGCTAGGAGAGGTGAATTTCTATGAGTGTAAGAGAAAAGGGAATATCAAATCTGAATATCCAAAACTGATGTATAAAAATATAAATGATGATAGTGGGAACCCTAAGAAAGATATTAAAGAAACCTAGAGTGCCTCCAAGGATAGTTTTGGTGAATCTGATTCAAGTAGGGAAAACAATAATGAAAGGTAATATATGTGTTTTATAGAAAAAATATCTAAGGAAAAATTCTTGAAGAGTAATAGTAAGCATTTATGGTATCTAGATAGTGGGTGTTCCAGACATATGACTACAGAATACTCGATCTTCAAGAACCTTATAAAGGTGGATGGTGGGTATGTCACATTGGGTAACAATACCAATTGTAAAATAATTGGGCTTGGTAAAATCATTAATTCTAATTCTATTTAAATTTTAGAAGTTTTATTTATTGATGGTTTAAAATAAAATCTTTTAAGCATATCATAATTATATGATGATGGTTACCATGTTAATTTTGATAATAATTCTTGCAAGATCTTTGATTCTAAGAATGCTTTATTTTTTTAGAATTTACACAATGATAGTGTTTATGTAGTTGATTTTAATTCATTATTTTTTCATAATATTTCTTTCTTAAGTGGATTTCATAAATAATATTTGTTATTACATAGGATACTAGACCACTACAACTTACACTTACTTAGAAAGATAATAATGAAAGGTTTAGTTAAGTATCTTCCTAAGAAAGAATCCCTAAATGAAAAATTATGAAATATATGTAAAACCCAATGGGAACAGGTTATTGTAGTAGTATAGTATAAGAACTATAGTAGTGGAATAACTATAGCACCAATGACACTTTATCTATGGCTATATTGTGGAAGAGATTGTAGAAATGGTATAACTGTAGTAGTATGGGTATTGTAGCATTACTATTCATCATAGGGACCTTCAGGCCATGTATTGGGATTTAATGTCCTTTAGGCCTATGGGTCATGCAATCTGTCTCCTCTACCCCAAAAAAAATAGATCCTTTGTTTTAATGAAAAAGAGCCTTCAAACTCTAGTTTTAAAAAAATAAGTTTCAACTTCTCAACCCCTATAGTTGGTTCACATGGATTTTCTTAGACCTTCTAGAGCTTATATCCTTGGTGGGAAGAATTATTCTTATTTTCTTATTTATGGATTTTCTAAATTTAATTGAATATTATTTTCAGATCTCAAAATTGAAGCTTTATCCTATTTTTTCAAATATGAAAATTTATTGGAAAACATAGTGAACTTACCATTAAAACATTAATGAGTGATCATGGCCATGAGTTTGGAAATCCAAAATTTGAAACATTTTTCTCAAAACATGGATATAATCACAACTTATATTCTCCCAATACTACCAATTAAAATGGAGTTGTTGAAATAAGGAACAAGACACTTTAAAATATTTCATATACTATACTCAATGAGTATGAATTACCTATTTATTTTTGGGAAAAACTATTAATATAGACTTCTATATCATCAATAGGGTTCATATTAGACCTCTTTTAAATAAGACCCCATATAAGTTATTTAATGGAATAAAACTAAAGTTTAATTACATCAGTGTTTTTGGACATAAGGTATTTATTATAAACACAAAATAGAGTTTATATAAACTTTAATCCCAAAGTGATGAATAAATTTTCCTTAGTTATTCAACCGTCAGAAAATCATATATGGTTTTTAATAAAAAGACAAAAGTTGTGGAAGAATATATACATTTAAAATTTGATGAAATAGATCCACAATTTTGTCCCACTCCCAAAACCCCAATGCCTCTTATCTGCCTCCTCACCCACCCACCCACCCCCCCCCCCATCCTACCATCTTCCTACCTACCTCCCCCTCTGCCTTGAAGCCTCATCCATGTCACCTCATTCCCTTATTCGCATACCTACCACCATACTCCCATCTCCAACTTATCCTCCTTCTCCATACCTAACTTCACCCATCAGTTTTTTAATCTTTGTGTATTCAATGAAAGCTTATCTCTTCTCCCAATATTTAAGCCTTTATCTTACATTATCCTCTCTTATTAATCAATCCTAGGTTTTTTTTCTTAAAATTTTTATTTTATATAATGAATTAACAATTTCCATTTTTTAGTTTTCTTGTCTTCCATTTTCCATGTTACCATCACCCTTTATTTTTGTGAATCCCTAGGTTTCTTTCCCTCACCTCCCATGTTTTTTTTCATAGATTCACTTTGTTGTCCATTAGTGTTATTCTCTTCCTACTTTGATGACACCTTCACCCCTGATTGTGAAACCCTAAAATTATTTTTCTTTTCCTCTAAAAATTTCTATATAGGACAACACTACCATCCATCAGTGCACTTATTTTTCATATTCCATAACACCTACTCCCTAGATATCTTCTACAAATTCTTGAAACATAAAACTATGTTGGATATAGGTATGTTTTTTATTTTTTCCCATTATACTAGTATAGTATCTTATTTATTTTTAAAATTTTATCTAAAATATTTTATTTATTATGTGAAAACAATTATGCATTTAATGTTTTAAAAAATAATTTATTGAAGTATACATAATTATTTATATATTTTAATAGCTAGTAATTCAAGTTTTCCAACTTAGTAAATTTGTATTAGATAACCTATATGCACCAAAAACATGTCAAACTCATTCCTGAATTCAAATTAAGCTCTATTTATCCTTATTTATTTTTGTATTTTCTTCTAAATATGTGGTGAAGATCATTAAATTTTTATTATAGAACCTAAATTATTGATTTTTTATCAATTATTTCCTTCTTGGTATAATTTTAGGTATTTTTTCATTCTTTATTTTGGCATTATTCTTTGAAAGTTCTTGTGATTATTTAAATAGATGTATAATTGAGATGTAATATATTTTCTTGCTTTTGGGCATGTTTTTTTGTGATATGTGTTAAATATATTATGTGTTATAAATATACCTTAAACACTAAGGTTTATTCAATGTCCAGGAGTTTTATTTTGGGTGGTATAAAATGACATGTGGTGTCATAGGGTGGTTAACTTCATTTATAGGAATTTATTATGATGAGTGGGATGTTATATTTTTTCTTCTCACTCAATTTAATGGGATAAAAAATGGTTTTAATTATACTTTAGTTTCTTTTGTTAGATTTTAGTGGAATTTTATTGAGAAAAAATGTGTGGTATCAAATGAGGTAGATTGAAATATTAAAAATGTGGGTTTATTTTTCCCCTTGGAGTCCCTTTTTCCATACACATCGGTTCTCTACCTCAAGTCTGGGAGTTATTTAGGTAATCCATATGTTTCAAGTGTTAATTTACTTTCACCTTTATCCTTACCTTCTCCTTTAATCGATGTTGGAGGGTTATTGTTTCTGTTTTTGTTCTTAGATCATCTTCTTCTGAAGATTCACTTTGCACTATATAAATACTAATTTTACCTCATATAAAAATCTTCATGTGTTTTATATTTTCATGTGATATTTTTAGGAAGCATAAATTTATTGGGGCCTTATAATTTTTTATTTAGTGGTGATTAGTAATTTTTATATTGTATGGATATTTTATATATAGAATGGCTTCTTCCATATATTGTTTCTATATGACCTCATAAAATTTTAATTTAGAGATTTATTAATAAAGTTTAATTATCTATAAATATAGTTAATTAAAAAATTTAAATGTAGTTTAGATAAATAGTAGTACGCATCTCATTCCATATCAAACCATTTTAAACAAGATAATGACTAATTAAAGTGTTTATATACCTAATTGTAAATTCATGATGATTGTTTATTTACATTATTCAATTTCTTGTTTCTCTATGTTTTCTTTAAATTTTAAAAATTTATAATATATGATTGTCAATTCCCCCTTTTGAAAATAAGTATAGAGTAAATAAAATTATAAAATATAGAGTATGGAATGTTCTCAATTGCTTGTACACATGTGATTCACACATGGTCTTCACCCATCCCATGCACACACCCTACACACCTTTCACATGCACCTTGTTCATTTGACTAACTAATTATCATAACTATATCACATTCTCTAGCCACTTTTTTAAACCTCCTTATCTCTCAGCCTTCGTTCACCCTGGTTCCATTATTTTCCTATAAATAAACCCTTGGGGTTCCACATTTGACACAATTAGACACTTGAAGAGGGAAACCCCAAGAGAATAATATATTTCATACCCTAGTCTCCAAACCCCTTTAAAGTAGATTAATTAATTCTAAAACCCACTGAAATTAATAATAAAATAAGGTAATTGTGTCACATGAATGTTTAATAAATTTAATCCCTCATGGACCACCACTTCCCCCTAGTACTCCAACACTAGGGTGAAGGACTCATCACCAAAATATACACTAGTAAACCACTCACTAAATTCATACTAAAAGGCCTCTTCACTAGAGAGTACCCTTGACTTGGTCTTCTCACCATAGAAACACATCTCCCTACTCAGTAACTGGGGAACCATATTCACCATACCTTGGTACTAGGGTGACCACTTCAACCAGCCTTCCACTGGGGATACCACTTCACCTAGACTTCCATTATGGTAACCACTTCACTCGATCCTACCACTAGGGAACCCCATTCACATTAGTCTCACACTTGGGTACACCATTCATACTATGATTTCAATAGGGTTCCCCCATTTACCCTATGAACACACTAGGGAAATACTTTAACCTATCCCTTTATAAGGGAATCACATTTCCCCTAGGTTGCCACTAGGTTCAACCATTCTCCATAGAATTACGCTAAGGCTACACTTCTCCCTAGGTTATCATAAGTGTAACACTTCACCTTAGTTTATCACTAGGATACCATATCCACCCTAGTCTCTTATGAAAAACTGGTATAAACTCCTCTCAGGAACATTTTTTCACTCGTTTTTTCCAAACAATCCAATAAAATTACTCAAAATACCTTGAATATAGTTTTTATATCATGAAAACTCACTACCGGATGGTACTCCTTCAAGCCTCCTCCATGAACTCTTGAATTGCATGACTGAGTTGTGCAGGTTAGCATGCACCTCATTGATCATGTATTACCTTGATAATATAGATCTCCTAAGAAATCCTCCACATTCAATAGGATCCCCATGGTGATAGCATTCATGTATTCCCTTGATAATGGGGATCCCTATCAAGAGGATATTGGTGTAGGTTCTCTAGGATCAGAATGCTCATCTTGGATATTGAAGTGTTTTGTTGGATGGCTTGGTCCACTCAATGGGGTATGAATTAATGGGACTCATTCCTATGTATAATCCCCATCCATGTTTCCATCAATTACTTCATCACTGGGATTCATCAATGATCCCGAGATATTTATTAAAGGGCCTCCTACTAGGTGTCATCCCCAAGATCCCTCCTTTACCTGGGTCACCTACTAGGTTAGGTTACTTAGGAAAACATCCATGTGTGTTGCACCTGAGAACTGTTTAGCAATTAAACACATAAGAATTAATCTATTTTTCATAGGTTCATATTCCTCATGCATTTATTTGTCCTTTTATTCTACCATTAACAAGAATGAGATATAGGTACCTATGGGTGTCCCATCCATTAGCCCCAACTTATTCCTCGAAGGCCCATATTCCCTATGATTCATTTCCTTAAAAGGTTCATATTCCCGATGAAGTAGGTTCCTATGGGCCACTTATGCATAATCCACTATTCCTTCCCAAAATGTCCATATTCCCTATGTTTCATTTCCTTTAAAGGGTCATATTCCCAACAAAGAAAGTACTTGTGGGCCACCTATACGTAAGACCCAACTCATTACTGAAGGAATATATGTATTGTGAGATTCACCATCCTTAAATTTCCATATTTCCTATGAGATTCATTACTTAAAGGGCCATATTCCCCCCTAGATGAACCATATAAGGGTCATGTATGCATAAAACGCACTCAATATTTTGTTTTCACCCCTTTTACAACATGGTCATCCAAGTTGAATGATGTAAAACTACACGATAATATCTTTTTTACATGAAATTAAACTACATGGTATAGTCTTTTCAGGTTACCTTAGACTGTACATTTCAAACTATATAGGCTTTGATACCTATTGATTAGGATACATAGAATGTTTCTCTGACATTCAAAACCAACCTCCAAAACCATATTTTCACTAGGTCATAATCCCTATTAAACCCATATCCTCACTAGGACATATTCATTATGATATATTTCACTCCACTCCCCCTATTATTCCATATTCTCCATGAGCTATAAGATTCATTCTGATTGGGTTGATATTCCACATGGATCTGTTATGTTTTTTTCTATTTTATTACTAACAGAATGTATGAACTGGAAAGGGTGACTCATTTATAAGTACCACACTAACCATTTAAAGTAATATCGCACCTATTAGTACACTTTGAATGAATTTAAACTTCTTATTAGCATTCATGGATTCACAGCCTTAAAAGTCACAATGCCAGTCCTTGTTACATTACCTTAAAAGGTACAACATTTAAAATTTTGAGATTTTAAATCAAATTATCATTAAATAGAAAAATGAAACATGTATAAACTTGGGTATATATAAATATGGTATCATTGATGTAGATTTTTTAACATATGATGATTTTCCCATTAATGGATAACCTCCGATAAATATATATATTAACATTGATGAATGATTTTGATTGATAACTAGCATGATAGTAACCAGTATCATGTTGGGATTTGGGAAGGATTCATAAATATATCCTAAACTGTTAATATATTCCTAGAGTAGGAAATAATTTCCCCCCTAAATTGTGCGATGAGAATAATCTCCCATCCTCTCAACCAATGAGAATTCCAAAGCATCACTGGTAAATTCCCAATGACCATCTAACTTTGGAATGAAGTTCTGGACTAACTCAAGTGATTTATTGGCCTTGCTTCACTTTTGATGTTATATTTACAAATTTCCTGTTTATTCTTGGTGATACTTTCCATACATTCAATATTTCTAGGAATCCTAGGTCTCATAATTCCTTCAAAAAAATCCTAAAAATTTCTCTTTAATCCAAATGGTATAATTAAGTCATACCTCATTCCATAATAGTCTTCTAATAAAAAACTGTGGCTGTTTCTGTGCTCCTTAGGCTATTGTTACCCACCATATGAAGTTCCCCATGTATGCTCTAGTATCTATAAATTTTTTGGCGCCAACTGTCAGGAGAACATTGTCACTAACCTGATATCTTCAATTTAAAGTGATGACTAAGATAATTAGGGAGTACCATCTCAACAGTTACACCCCAAAATCAGAGATAAGTCCTCGTTGTTCGTCCTACTGACAAAAGGTCCCAGAGATACATGTGGTTCCTAGGACTATGTACAACCACTTCTAGAGTATTACACTATAGAACAACTATGTTTGTATCCCTTACCTAAAGGAGGTGTAGGGGTATTCCATTAACATCCCTAATAATATTCAGGATCTACCCGGGAGGGATCCTTATTAGAAATCCTAAAGGATTGATTTTGATTTTTTGACAATAAGGATTGAAGCATTGATAATATAAAGGATGATGAAAATATGTTTGTTGGTATATCAATGAAGTAACTTGGATTTGTTAACAATAGCATTGTTGACAACACATTTTGAAGATTAAAAAAGTGATGAAGTTGTGCTAGGGAGATTGGTTGATCCCAATAGTGAGAGAAAAAGTGAGTTATTGATAACAATATTAATTGATATTAATGTTGTATTTTTTGAAAAGGTAATGGTTGGTCAAGAGGATGTATCCTGTAGGAAATCTGAAAGTGAAGATCAAGGAAATCCACACCCACATAACAAGGTATGTTTCCATAGAAATTCCCAACACGGGTAAGACCACACCGTATCCAGTGAGTGTCGTGAAGATAAGGAAGAGGCTAGGTGTGAAAACACCCATGTTTTTGGGTGTGTTAAGAATAAAATTCCCCAAATGGGAAAATATAAAGAGACCATGTCATAGTCACCCCATTGGTATAGTTCCAGTGTAAATATGAGAAATTAGAAAGCTATATATGGTTATTTTGATGGTTTTGGTTAGTGAAAAATGACCATACATCTTGAACCATACCATTGGGATGATTGTGGTCTAATTAAAGAGTGATTTTGCAAGATTCCCAAATTCTTTTAAGAATTACTCTTAACTATGAAATCAAATACATAGTCTTTAGTCTTAAACCAAATAGTGCTCCGAGTCTTGATAGATTCAATAATGGATTCTATCAACAATTTTGGGAATTCATCCAATCAGATGTTTTCAAAATTATTAAAACATTTTTTTCTAATGGTCGACATCCCTAAGGATTGAATGCGCAATTTCTTTCTTTAATTCCCAAAGAGAATAATGACTCTAAGATTCATCTCTCCATTCCTATTTCACTCATTAATTCTATTTATAAAATCATCACCAAACTCTTTGATAATAGACTCATTGAGATTAGCAGTAGAATTGTTTCATAGAATCAATTTTTCTTCATAGAGGGTGGGTCAATACAAGAATATATATATATCTTTCCTCTGAATGTACTAACACCTTAAATAGATCCACCAAGGGAGGAAATATTAACATAAAAATTGATATTATGAAGGCATTTGATACAATTTATTAGAGTTTTATTTTCAAACCATTTTGGTTTGAATGACTCCTTCATTGGTAGAATAAATACCCATTTCAATTCAGCTACTATTTCCATCCTCTTCAATGGTTCCCCTAAGGGTTACTTTAAATTCACTAAGAGATTTAGGTAAGGGGATCCCCTCTCTTCCATAACTTTCTCAATTGTAGAATATTACCTTAGTATATTTCTTACTTTCCTTTTCGATTAGAACAAGATTAAACCTACTCATGCTACTATAAACTTAAATGTTCCCATGCATCTCTTCTATTCTGATGATATTATCCTATTCTTACAAGGTGATAAAAATAACATTAAAAGTATAAAAAATTACCTTTCTCATTATGAAGAAATATTTGGTCAAAACATTAGCTAGAACAAATCCTTTGTTTTCTTTGGGAAAAATATTCCCACTTTTAGAAAAAATACCATTATAAATCTTCTAGATATCAAAGAAGGTTATTTCCCCTTCACTTGTCTTGGAGTAACCACTTTATGGGGAATACCTAAAGCTTGTTAATTTTCCAATACTATAGACCAAATTCTCAATTATATCTCCTCTTGGAAGGGTAAATCTATCTCCATGGATGGTAGAATATATATGGTTAAATCCACAATTGTATCTAAAATGGTCTACTTATTGATGGTCTAAAAATGGCCTGCTAGTCTCCTCAAAAAATGTCTATATTAAGAATTTTTTTGTACCAGGAGCACACTTGAAAGGAATCATGTTACCATCCCTTGGAATACTTGTTGTAAGCCTTTGGATAAAGGCAGCCTTGGAATTAAAAACCATAATCTTTTCAATGAGTCTGTACAATCCAGACTAAATTGGAACCTCATTCACAATGATTCGGAATCCATTGACTTTCTCAAAAAAATATTCCTTGGCAAGTTAAATAAAGGAAATTTGAACTATATTAGCTCTTATATTTGTCCATCCATTAGACATGCCTTTTCCAACATCATGATTAAATCGATATGGATGGTTAGAAATGACTCTTCCATGAATTTTTGGTTGAAAAACTGGACTGGTACCCATTTAATCTCCATGTTGCCTCCACATAATTTATTATAAAACACTAATTGTACTATTAGGGAGGTGTTAAATTCTCAGACCTCTAACCTTCCTGATAAAATTATTCATGTAATTGATAATTGTCTCTATTCTAACTCAGATGACTCCCTTATTTGGGATCCTACTCATAATGGTGTTCTTGGATCCAAATATTTTTATAATCAAAATTTTCAAAATTCGGAAAACAATTTTAGTTGGTTAAAAAAATTTGATAATCCCAAGGTTAAGACCTCGAGGTTTACTCATGTTTGGAATATTCCACACAATAGAGTCCCCACTGATGTTTTTCTTTAGTCTTTTGGGATTCAACTTTTCTCTAAATGTAACTTATGTAACCAGCATAGAGAAGATACTAACCATATTTTTATATCTTGTTATATGGATTTTGCTCTTTGGAACTATATTTTTGACATTTTTGATTTCATATGGATTCTTCTTGACTCTCTCAGCTGGAAATTAAAGTGTTTTGTGGAAATAGAAACCTCTCAGAAAATCAGAAATATTTTCTTAGTTACTATTAATGAGCTTATCCATGTGATCTAGTTTGATATAAATGTTATCATTCATCAAAATTCCTCATTCGTTCTAAATGTAGATGAGATGTGGATCCTCATTTCCATTCGTGAAGTTTCCTTGATTCAGAAGGCTTGATGTTTCAACTCTATCAAAGACTTTGAGATTATTAGACTTCTTCGGATTGACGGAATCTATCATCATCATAGTCATACATTTGAAGTGTTCTGAAAATCCTCATTCCTAGGATAGATTAAAGTGAATGTGAACGATGCCTCTAAGGGAAATCTGAGTCCCTCGGGTTGTGGTGTTATCTTCATAGACCACCTTGAGGAATTCCTCGGTTGTTTCAATGGTATCTATAGAATCTATTAATCCCTGGAAGCTAAAATGATGAGTGTGATCCACATTGTTTCCTTTTCTAAGCAATAGGGTTAGAATAATATTTGGATTGAAAGTGATTCAACTACTATTGTCTAGGCCATTTGGAATGGAGTGGTGCATCTTTCTTGGCTACTTACAACCTGATGGATGAATTTTATTCATTATCTCCTAGAGATCAGTTACATTGTCACTCATACCTTATGTGAAGCCAACAGGATGGTGGATGGTCTTTCTAAAAAGGAAGTTAACCAGGACAAAACCTAGCTGGTTCAGATTCATAATGATCTTCTTCTGATTTATGATACTGATTGTAAAAATATTATTTTATTTAGACTTTTTTAATCCCCTATTTTTTTAATATAATAATTTATGTCTTGGTTATTGACCAAGGCATCACATCTCAAAAAAATCAAGTGATTCATGATTTGGATTTTTAATGATCATAAATCATGTTTATCAGTTTTAGACCATCATCAAAGCTAATATTGAAGCATATTTATAGTATTAATGGTGGTGATTTAATTGGGGAATTAATTTACACTATAAAGGAGATATAAGGTCCATGAAGAAGTTATTTTTTTACTAATAATAGAGATTATTTGGGGGGATTTATGAATGAGTTATAGGAGGCTTTATTATCCCATAATGATGTTGACATGTCTCCAGGTGATTGGCAACATGACCCCACCCCCTATTTGAAGAAGGGATATCAACCATAAGAAGTATTAATAATTTTGAGCATGTTGATATATTCATATTATAGAAGAAGGAGAATGAAGTTCTCTAGGAAATGGGGTGGAAAAGTCGTAAATCCATTTAATATTGTTCTAAGAATAAGAAATAGTTTTTTTCAATAACAAAGTAAAAGTTTTTCTAAAAGGATACATGCATGCTTTGTGGAGGAGAAATATATGAAGAATTTAATAGAGTGTCTATCTAATTATAGGATTCATTCCTAGAAATTGATTCTACAGAAGCGACTGAAAAGTACATAAACTATGTGAAGGTTATCTTTTCCAACGGTAGTGAGCATTGGAAAGAATGTTCAAGGGAGTGATCTAGGAATAAATGAGTTATACCTAAACCTTTATAAGGTATTGATCTTAGAAAAGGAGTGATATATCCTAAACCCTTTATATGTATAGTGACCCATTTGAAGAGTAGTGAGCTCCATAATGATTTTTTGGATGGAAAATTGTTGTTTCATGCCCCTTGGACATAGCTTAGTGAGGGTAAACCATGTAAATTCTCATTTAACTATTTAATTTATGAATTCACACGAAAATAGGTCAAGCAACATAAAATATATTTGGTAAAATATAATAACAAGTGACCCTCAAGGTTGATATTTCAAGATCCATTTAGGGAAAGTGTGTCCTTAATAGGAACAAATTTTTTAATTGGAAAAGACATTATATGCCCCGATTTACCCCCCTGGTAATCTAATATAAGCCCCTATAGAAAGGATAACAAGTGGTATCATAGGGATAGACTCATTTTCCTTGGATTTGTTATTACTCTAATTTGATATGAATTTGTTGAAGAAAAATTACATCCAAAATGAAGACTCTAGTGTTTGGTGGAAATAATTTTAGAGAATGGAGAAAGGAGTTATTTTCATTCATATAGGATTCTCTTAGTGTTCCTTGAGAATTTTTTTATGATGGAATTGTTATGTTGATACAATATAGAGTTATCATTTAAATTCATAAAATAAATATCATAATTGATGCTTTATTCAATGAGGAATCAAACGAGTCTCTCGAGGAAGATGTGTATAAAAATATAAATCATTACAAGTTTCAAAAGACATGTGGATGTAGTTGGAATATTTTTTTATAAAATAAGAAAGGACATGTGATAATTTCCTTGTCCTAAAAGGAAATTCGGATAAAAACAAGAATATGTCCTCCTAGAAGATGTGTTCTCCAACTGAGGTAATTTTTTAACATGTTTTTATAAATAATTATAATCTTGGAATAGAAGAAGTATGTGGTGTTTTATACTTGATTATGAAGGTGAAAAGTGGATGTGATGAGTAAGAAATGAAATAGGTTATTTATTCCCATAGGTGCTCATGAAATGACAATGAAGTTAAGGGGGAAGTCATGCAAGGATTGTAATACAAAATGACTAAATATTTTTCCCTAGAAAATAAGAGATTGAACAAGGAGGAATTGACCTTGAATTTTAGAATAATGAAAATGGGAATAAATATAAAGAAGAAAAGCTATATGATTGAATATATTTCCCAAGATATCATAAAGAAAATTTCCATAGAGAAAGATTTGAATGTTGTAATCATGCCACTCAAAACCCAACATGAAGAACAGAGAAAATATGATATGTATAAAGATTTATGTTTGAATTAAATAGCTACTAATTTGAAGAATATAGATGAGAAGATCAAAGAACTCAAATAGAGGATAAACACCTCATATAACCGAATGAAAATCCCTCCAAAAGTAGCCTTAAAAGAAATAAAGAATATAGATATGAAATATGGAAGAAAATAGATACTCCATACCAATTCTAAAAGTGTTTATCCAAAAATGAAGGAGGCACTAAAGTGATATTTTTTTGGAATGATTGGTCACATTATGAGTAGATGTTTGGAAGTCAACAAGACCAAATATATGAAAATAAATCTAGCGGTGCCAACATATCAATCAAGGAGAGACCAAATGAGGTATGATTATTATAGTAAATGATTTAATTATTCTAACCTCAGTAACATAGTAAGTCATTTAATTTGGAGGAATTTGTGGAAGGGTAAAGAATCCACACATAGACACTCCACTCCAATGAATTTTAAGGAGAATTCTTATCCTAGAAGAAGGTATGTTGAGATGGAAAATAGTTTCAATATTTTTGAGAATGAAAATGAGCCTTAAAAAAGAAGACCCCCTTTATTAATGAATCTAGAAATAAAATTTCCACCAATATCAACAAGAGATTGAGTCCATAATGAAACTATATTTCATGATATTTTAGTTTCCTAAAAATAAAACAATATGGAAAGATGATACTCTAATAATCATTAAAATTTAAATACACTAAGTAAATATGTGTTTTAAAAACATATTATGTTTTTAATCCATGGGAGTAGGAGGGATACTTGGAATAAAATGGGAACCACAATGCTTGTTTTCAACATTGGTGAACACCGAAAAAATATGAACAAAATCACAATTTCCATGAAAAAAATGTTGTTAATTAAATTCATTCAACCGTATGACTAATCATCAAAATCATAACATGAAACATAAACTGAAAAACAAACAAACACCATGAAAACTATTATTTTTGTATCGTAAATAATAGTAGTCAATTAAAACCAATCATAAATGGTGGGGTGGTTACAGTACGGGTAGGAAAGTGCAACATTGATGATGGTAGTGTTTGGGTCTCACTATACTGGTGGTAAGCCAAGTGTTACACTCTTTTGTAAGGGAGGATATCAACTAGGTTGATGGTGTTGTGGGACTTTTGTGGTGTCATGTGGAAAATAGTGGATCTTCATGTGAGTACAAAATAAACTATTGAGGGAATGTTAAAGGATCAAGATTAAACAGGAGTGGAAATAATTACATACCTTAGATTTTGAGAGCATCAATTCATTAAAGAAGATTGAGGAAGAGCAGTGGTAGGGATTTGGTTCCGAAAGATCTTGAAGGGCATAAGTGATGAGAACCCTGTTAGGGTTATAATTAAAATATCAAAAGGGTTTTATCAGTGCTTTTAAAAATCACTGATAAAGTGGTTTTATCAGTTCTAAAATAATAATCTCTTATAAAACTGATCTTTATCAGTGATTTTTCAGCACTCATAAAAAAATAATTTTAAAAATATAATTAATATAATTAAAATGTTTAAATGTATATAATTATAAATAAATATGAAGGTGGTGCCATGCTCTATGGTGGGGGATTGAATGCTAGGTCAGTATGGTACCTGCATGAGTTGATGGCCCGTAGTGCGGGTAGTGCCAAGTGATTCCTTGGATAGTGCTAGATGCAGTGTGCTAACAGACGGTTCATTGTCTGTAGCTAGAAAATGATATATATAATACATATAATATAAATAAAAAATGTTTAGTATTCTCGGATCTATCCCTACAGGGGCTATGGACTAGGTTTACCTTGTCATCCAGGTGGGTGGGTGTGGGTGTATCTTTGATGTAGTTGTACCCTGAAGAACCTAATATATATATATATATAATTATAAATATAGTAAATATATTTATTATGTAAATATATTTATTATGTGAATATATTTATTATGTGAATATATTTATTATGTAAATATATTTATTATAATTTATAATTATTTAAATATATATTTATTTATTTATCAGTATAATTATAAATAAATATATTTAAAAATATTTTTATATAATTATAAATATATGTATATAATTTTAAATATATATATATAATTATATATATTTACTATTTTAATATAGTTATTATAATTTTATACCTATTTAAATATATTTATTTATTTATTTATTTATATTTATAATTATAATTATATAAATTTATTTATTTATTTATTTATTTATAATTATAAATAAATATATTTATAAATATTTGTATATAATTTCAAATTTAAATATATACAAACATACACAAAACACACAAGCACAACATAATGCATATACATAAACCAAAATAGCACAAACCATGAGTAACCCGTAGTCCTGAAATTTATTGAAAGAAAATTAAAAATAGATTATATGGGGAGATGGAATAAGGAAACAGTGATAGACCACTACCAAAAAGAGAAAATAAGACAAATAAAACTTCCCATGAAATAAGAGAAGATTAATGCATACACATATATACACAGAGACATTGATATAAATATTTAAATTAAAATATCACATATTAACAATACATAATTTTCATTTATATAATTTTTATAATTATTAAAATATATATTTTAATATATCATATTTTTTTAACAAGTTGTGGCTCAATGACCCTATTATTATTAAAAATGAAAAGAAACAGAATAAAGGGAGAACAAACCCAAAAACCAAATTCCAAGACACACAAGATGACCAAAATGCACCTCATATAACTCAAGAGTGAGTGTGCATGGTGTGATAAGAGGAGTGTCTACCCCTTCCATGAGGGTGATTACCCCTTATCCATGTTTTAACCACCATCCATGGACCACCTCCAACATCTGGAATCACAACATCTATATTTTTCCTAATCTCATTAGTTGCATGTGATCAAACACTTTTTTTACATATTCCTCATTGCTCTTTGATGCTAGAAGTTCAAAATAATTATGATTACTTGCCTTTATTTTAACCTTATCCTTAATTGTTTGAACAAGAACACAACTTATTGATGTTTCTATACCTTCACTGTCAAAGACTTGAGCTAAATCCATAGGTTGAATGCTAATAAGAGTTTCCACTTTTAACTTATCATTCTCACCCATCCTCCCTACTAGGTGATCTGTTACTTGGTGAACCAAGTTCTCTTGAATAGATACTGCTCCTGAGTGAATTTTGAGCTTAATAGGATCCTATTTATTTCTCAGCATCTGAGTAGTAGGGTTATAGTTAGATTTCAAAGAATTAAATTTCAGTGGAGTTACATCACCTACATCATTGATAGTAGGGGAATGGCCAAAATCCAACTTTTTATTATTGTCAACAGTAACAGAATATGATTTTTTTCCTCTTTTAAAACCTCCTTCACTTCAAACATAGAGGATGTGGTAGAGTGTAAAGAGGATCATCTATCCTAAGGGGCTTTAAACAAGTCATAACCCTCATTAAATCCACTATAAAGAGTATAAGTAGTGTAAATAGGGGTAATAGAAGATAAAATATCACCAATATTATCTCCTCTTAAGTATTCCTCTAAAGTTATAGAAGATCTTAAAGAAATATAATTTTTAGAAGATGTTGAAACCTTTTCATTTCCCTGAACAGGGCCTGATTTAGACTACACTGGACCAGATCCTCTAGGTTTAACTTTAAATGAAGTTTTTGTAGTGATATTATCCTTACAATTTTAATTATTATCATGTATCATATTCTTCTCTTGCTATAAGCTGAGGTCCACAACCTCCTGAGTGGATCACTTCATGGCATCTTGACTATCATCTAAATCCTTAGCATCATGATCATTAAAAAGACCCCAAGATAAAATATCCTTAAAATAAATACTAGTGTCAATCATATGATTTCCCTCCTCCATGTCAAACCAAGATTTTATGGGTTTATTTTGAATGAATTGAGAAGAAAATGTAGGCACTATACCATCCTAAGGAGAAATAGAAACCTTGGAAATAGAACCTTACATGCATTCATTTTCTTGAATAGAACACACTGGAATAGGTTCTCCATCTTCATGAGAAGAACCAGCTACATTGATAACATCCTATCCTAATGGGGGAATCATAATATTAGAGGGGTAAACTCCAACATTATTCCTTATAGAATCCTCAACCAGATCTCCTTTGAGCAGTGTAGAAATTTTACCACTTATTTGGAAATGCTACAAGTCATGTCCACTCAACTGAAAGTTAGAGAAAATGATATTCCTCCTACAATTAGAGATACAATGACCAATAATATGGAATTCATCACAAAAAAAAAGAGGAATTTTTTCATACTCAAATATAATATTAATATCATCCTATGGAGAGGACAGGATAACTTTATCAATCGTGGGTCACTCATATCAATCTTAAACAACACTCTTGGAAAATATCAAAATGTAACCATTTATTTAAAATTATCCATCCTTATTGGAATGCCAATAGTAGAGGCAATATTGAATAATATTTCTAGATTTCATAAGATCTGGTTTAATCCATGAATTTTGACCCAAACCTATGCAAAAGACTCCTTGAAATCATTCAAATTAAAGTTCAAGATCCAATCGTGTAGCCTTAAGGTTCTTGGCCTTAAGTTAATCGATCCCATGCTCTAAGATTTTCTCTTCAATTCAATAGAAGGAAAAATGATGTGAACGAAACCACACCCAAAATAAACACATTTATACTTTGAAAATCCCCATTTAGAAGTAAGTCAGGCCACTAGGTCAACTAATATAAAGGGTTTCATTCCTTTCGATAGATTGATGTGAGCAATAATGGAGTACTTGCATAGATAAATTCATTATACTATAGAACCATCTAATGTTGAAACATGATTATTTATTCCTTTTTTGGTTATTTATTGTGAGATTCAGTTGTTGAACATGATGAAAGAACCGCCTAAAAATCCAGTGAAGGTTGCAAGTTCCTTCAAATTCCCATCATCATTCACCTTGGTCTTCTTTGGATAGTATCTCTAATGTTTAGCATGATGATTCTACACAAAGGAATATAGATTCAGACTCCTAGGGTTGTCAAGCAAAGCGTGGTCACTGAAGAAACCCAAGACCTGGATTTCCCATTCCTTCATCTCTATATATCATATTTATATTAATTATATAATTATATATATTTATTAATTTATAAATATATATAGAATTATAAATATAATAAATATATTTTTTATTTAAATATATATATATATATATTTTTTTTAATTTTAAAAAAAATAAATATATTTATTATTTAAATATATTTATTATAATTTTATAATAATTTAAATATATAATTATTTATTTATATTTATAATTATAAATAAATATATTTAAAAAATTTGTATATAATTATAAATATATATATAATTATAAATATATATATATATATAATTGTATATGTTTATTATCATATAAATATATATAATTATAAATATATTTATTATTTAAATTTATTTATTATAATTTTATAATTATTTAAATATGTATTTAACTACTATTATAAATAAATATTTTTATAAATATTTTTATATGATTATAAATATATTTATATACTTAAAAATGGTGGTCAACCCGACCCAAAGGCCTTTGAGATTTTTTTATTTATTTTGGATAATCCCCCTTTTATGGGTTGAGGGGGAACCCTTACATGACCCATAATCCCAGAGGCCCAATACCTAATACATGACCCGAAGGCCCAAGACTTGAAAAAACAAGTACTACCCCTCCCCAGCATCTACATCATTGAAGGCATCCAACTCCCCTCATTGCATAGCTGATCAACTAGCATTGCCCTGTGTAGAGTTGCACGGTGCCCGGTATCGATGGAAATTTTCATACCCTCCCATCCTTCTAATTCAGTTAGATCTGCTTTGGTGGATGATACTAGCTCTAAATCCTCATTTCGGTTCTGCTCCATTTTTATCTTCCTAGGCTATTTCTGGTTCTCTAGGGTGTGGAGGCTTAGTGGCCTAAAGGCCTATAGAGGCCCAAAGGCCCTGAGACCTATAGGCCCAAACCAGTGGCCCGAATGCCCAAATTGGATGAATAGTTTTGGGTACTATAGTACATCACTATAACTGCTATAGTAATTCTACAATACCTACAAATTCACCCTCATCCGGATTTGATCCTAGGACTTTTAGATGCCAAGCTGGAGCCTCTACCACTTGGGTGCACTCTTGTTGGCTTATATAATTATAATTATATATATATATAAGGTGATTGGGAGTACAATTACATTCAAACACACACACACCTCACATGGGCTGTATAGGTAGGTCATAGCCCCCCCCCCCCTAAGGGAATAGCCTGCCCATCGAGCCTTATTAATTTAGTACATAGCTCATAGGCCTAGTAGGCATGAAGCCCATTACAAGGCCCAAAGGCTCATTAACTGGCCCAAAGGCCCAATGTAGCATCATGTCTGCATCATTCTACATGTGTCTCCAGGCCTCTGTAATGTTTGTGCCACCACCCGCCTGCATCGTCGTCTACGTTAGAATCTGTATAGTGTTGTAATAGTACGTGCCCCCATCCAGGCTTGAACCCAGGACCTCCTCAATGTGGAGTCAAGCGGTTGAGTACCACTCTGTCGCGGCACTGGTCACTATATAATTATAAATACTTATATAGTTATATATATTTATTAATATATAAATATATGTAATTATAAATATAATAAATATATTTATTATTTAAATATATTTACTATAATTTTGTAATTATTTAAATATATATATATATATATATTATTAATAATAAATATATTCAAAAATATTTGTATATAATTATAAATATATTTATATAATTATATAGAATTATATAAATATATATATAATAAATATATTGATTATTTAAATATATTTATTATAATTTTATAATTAGTTAAATATATATTTATCTATTTATAAAAATAATTATCAATAAATATATTTATAAATATATTTATGTAATTATATATATTTATATGTTTATATATATATATATATTAATATATAAATATAAATAATTATAAATATGAGAAATATATTTATTATTTAAATATATTTAATGTGATTTTATAATTATTTAAGTATATATTTATTTATAATTATAATTATAAATATAAATATATATAAGAAAATTGTTTATAATTACCGAGAAGTTATGATCATGAAATTGGGGTAACTGAAATTCATGACCGTGAAAATTTTATTAAAAAGTAAAGTCAAACATACACACAAAACATGGCCAGTAGACCCATAATTTGAATGACTCAAAATACAACATCATAGAGGCCCAAAAGACATCATCATCCCACAGCTTCCAAACCATAGTCTCATGACTCACACCCTATCATCTTGGGCCATGGCCCAACACATCCAGAAAGATAGTCACACTCCATGCCTGCTGTGTTCAAAAACGTCAACAGCCAGCAAAGCCAGCCTGTCCCCAGCATCAATATGCATCCCAAGGTCACCCCTTGCATCCCAAGGTCATCTCCAACATGATATCACCGCCTTCTGTCGCCTGAGGTCGTCCCACGCCATCTCCCTACATCGTCGCCAAGTAGTTTCCCCTAGGCTAGTCATTGTCAGCTCCAAGCATCCTAAATCTACATCATCAGTCGGCTCATGAATCCTCAAACTCTGCCAGCCCCGATCGTTATCGCCAGTCGCAGTGACTGCGACCCATGCGCCACTACATGAAACAAACATCGCCCACTGCCAGGATCCCAAAAAATCATCCCAACCATCGAGATCGTCTAGGAACAAATCGTCCCACCTGAAGGCCACTGTCTTCCTTCCGCCCAACCTCAACGTTCGGGATCTTTTCCCCACACATCTGAATCGAAAAACTCCTCTAGTGATCTCGCATCCCAGCCGGGATCCCAACACTGCTACCCAAACTATATGATCGTTGTTGAAAACTGGAAGGCCCAGTCCAAAGTCATCGCCCAGCCATACACCCCGCATCCTGAGAAAAACCTGTGACCCTGCATGCATCTCAAGGATTCCTCCCTCGAGATCTTCATCACCTCTGGCTAGCATTCCCCACAACGG
The DNA here is from genome assembly GCA_963277665.1 of Viscum album. Lineage (NCBI taxonomy): Eukaryota > Viridiplantae > Streptophyta > Magnoliopsida > Santalales > Viscaceae > Viscum > Viscum album. Next base: position 1,492,368,346 of record OY728151.1, on the reverse strand, counting down.
GCCTTTGACCAAATCTTCGAAGATCCTCACTAGGTTCCCACCGTTGGGATCCCATTCAGCCCTGTTAGGATCCCAAACACATCGCACCTGCTCTGAGGTATCGCTAGTGGAACAGCTCCATATCTTGATGGCACCGACCAGCCCTCGGCATGAGTGCCCTTTCACCCTGCAACACCATCCAACATCATGACCCCTACAAAAAATGAAGATTAGAAGAAACCCATGAAGATCAACCCCTGCTGACAGTCACACCGCTGGAGGGTTTTGCAACCAACCTGCATATCAAGCAGCTCAAACCTTTTAAGTGGGAAACAAAGATCAAACAGATCTTTGTGTCCAACCATATCAAGAACCTCCATTAATTTGTAGTGATCGACATGATCACCATATATTGAAAGAGTGATAAACTCTCCTCTAGAGAGAGAGCCTCTTGTTATCCCTATAAAAAACTAATTATATATATTTATATGATTATATGTATTTATATAATTATATATATTTATATAATATTTATTATTTAAATTTATTTATTATAATTTTAAATTTATTTATTTATTTATAATTAAAAAATAAGTATTTAAAAATATTTTTATATATTTATATAATTATATACATTTATATAATTATATATTTATTAATATATAAATATATATAATTATGAATATAACAAATATATTTATTATTTAAATATATTTATTATATTTTATAATTATTTAAATATATTTATTTATTTAAAGTCATAATTAAAAATAAATATTTTTATAAATATTTTTATATAATTATAAATATATTTATATAATTATATAAATAACAAAAAATTTAAAAATTATTTATATAAACTATACAAAAATATTAATAATTAAATTAAATTAAACACACACATATATTCTTGAAGATTATATTTAAATAAATTTATATTAAAAATGAATAAATATTAGAAATGAATAAATATAGAAAATACTAAAAATGAAGAGGTGTTAAAAAATAATAAATTAAATTAAATCAACAAACAAGATTGTGCAAACACATAATTGTACACATGAGAGACATACATATGTACACATACACATTTACACACACACACATATATATATACACACACATAAACATATATACATACAATTATACATGTAAATATATTTTAAATTATTTAATATCAATATAAATATATATTTAAAGAAATATATTCATAATATTTTATATAATTTTTTAAATAAAATATTAATATATTATATTTATTTTAATTATATATGAATTTTGTAATTGATATATATAAACAAACTATTAAACATTTTGACTCATATAAATTTGATAATTTGGTAGAGGAGGTGAAGGAGACGTCTCCATGAGTGAAGCAGATGGACATCATTACCTCCCGAGATCTAGGGCTTCTTTGATTTCAATTTCTCTAAGGATTTAGAGTTGGATTTCAGCTATGACCTCAAATTATTTGACCCATGTGACTACGGAGAGGCATGATATTTCCAATAAGAAAGGTCTCTCATTCGCAGAATATAGGAAGGTGATTCTAGAGAGCGAATGATCTGCTTCAGCCTCACTTGGATCCCAAGTTTTGAAATCTGAGTTTAGTAAGTTCTTGATACTTGTTAACCAGATGCTCTTAAGGAGTGACTTGATTTGTGTCATCTCTCCTTGATTGGAAGACTTATTCATGCGAAGGGTGAAAACCCCCTAAATGTAGAATATCTGCCATGAAAGATGATTTTCATTTGGAGATTTGATACTTGGAAGATCATACCCTTGGGAAGAGGGTATTTTCACTTAGTTTTCAGTTAGAGTCCCAATGTTCCTCATATTGGGAATTTTTCTTCTACATGTTGAACCTGAGCATTTTTTGGCTTTTAGAATGGAACATAATATTTAATCTACATCACTATAAACACACTAATTCTGATGTTTGGTTAAGGTTTCACAACCTAAGTTGGTTTTTTTTGCACCCATAGATCTTGAAAGACATCGCCTCCTATATTGGTGCACATATGAAGTTGGATGATAATACAGTCCAGGGGAAATTCAGATACTATTCTAGGGTCTTATTGGACATGGAATTATTTAATCCAAGGAAGGAAAATTCCTCTTTAAACATCAATATTTAAAGAATAAAAATTGAGCTTTGTTATGAATTCTTACCTAGATTTTGTAATCTCTACAAAAGGGTTGGTCATCTAACTTCCAATTTCCAGGAGATCTGGTAACTTTTACAGAATTATTCTTTTGTAATGGGGGGATTATTCATCTAAAAAGCATTAAAAAAACTTGAATAAGTCCAAAAAGGAATGGGGAGGAAAAGAGGATCCACCATTGGTGGGTTCTAGTAAGCAGGATCGTGAGAAGCTGAGGGAGGTTCCTGAAGTCCTTCACTTTAATATGAAATCTGAAAATTATAAATAAGTTAAAAAAAATTCTTCAGTTGAAGCTTAAAATTAGGTACTTGAGTATAATAGAGACTCCTTGTAAGCCCTAGTGCAGAAGAGGGTTGATAGTGAATCTGACATGGATTTTCCTAGATATAGGTAGATGAATAGAAATTTTGATATTAATGGAAAAGTGTAGGAAAAATCTTATGTTACTCTAGTGCAGCATGAGAAAGACCCATAGACCTGCTGGTGATGTCTTGTATAGGTAGGGGAAGGGTCATAAAAAATGGTATAATGTGGTTTATGAGGACTCTTATGTCCATATTCATGATATAGATATTTCATTGGGTTAAATTATTGCACAATAATTTTCATATTCTCAATTGAGATAGGAGAAACTCATTGCATCAAGGGATTTCAAGGGAAAGAAAAATTTTGATGCTAAAACTCATTGAGGGGTAATGCTGGGAAGAAGGATGAAGGACCCTAGAACACCTTGAGAGGGGAGGGGTGAATCAGGGTGTCAAATTTTTCTTTTTAAATTTGTGGATCTTGTTCCCACGTTGGTAGGAACTTGTTAAACCTGTCAAACAAATGAAAGCAGGAAGTTGACACAACACTTTTACTTGATTCACCAAAAAGGGATACATCCAAGGAGCATGCGCCAATAGGTTTTCAGTCGTACCTAATTCCACTAAACTTCACTAGTTGGGGATTACAAATTTTAGGTATAGTGACTCTGTCCCAGGCACACTGCCTTTAAAAAAGTTCAGGGATAGCTCACTGCGTCCCTCGGGTCACTCCTGTTGACTCCCCCTGGATCACTGCCTTTGGTGAAGTACCACTCATTTTATAGACGTGAAGTTATCTTCAATAGATTCTCATTGAATTCATTCCCTCTTCTTATCACGAGACTTTGCTTGCATCAAATTCCAGAATTGATGCACTTGAATGCACTGAACCACTAAACCGGATAATCAGAATGTGCAAGCAAGTTGCACTGAGGATTTCACGCAGCACCCACCCTTTGCACGCAAGTTCTCACTTTTGCACGCAATACATGTTTTTCACATGGAAAAATATTTCACGCAAATTCATTCCTTTTCGTGCAACCTCTCCTTTTTCGCACAGCTCGGCCTTTTTCATGTAGCTCAAAATTTTTCACGCAACTGCCTTTACACAAACCTTTTATGCGCACTAGCACTCGAATCTTCTCTAAGTTTTCAATCGTACGTAATGAGGGGGTCTCCTCTTATTTATAGGCATCTCAAAACCCCATGTGCAAAACCTCCTGTGGCGCGAAAAACTTCTCATTCGACACATAATATTTCATACAGGTACCGTTTTTCGTGCACATCTCCATGTTTTTCACGCAGCTCATGCCTTTTCCATTTTCCAACATTCTGATTACGAAACACATCTTGCGTGAAAAATATTTGTCCAATATTTTATGAACCATGCTGTTTTTAACGCACCACTCTGTTTTTCATGCACGCCGCTGTTTTTTGCACACCACACTGTTTTTCGCGCACCACTCTGTTTTTCATGCACACCGATTTTTTTCCGCACACGCCTCCTTTATTTCGCGCACCACTTCCTTTTTGCACACACCTCTTCTTGCCAACAACCTATGTCTTCATTTTCTGATTTTCAGGTCCAAAAATTTGGCAAACACTGGAGAACAACGCCACCTTCAATACTATTGTTTGATTGAACTGTATGATCACTTTACTAGCACACATTCTGAACTTCCACTGAGTATTGACAACAAACACAAAATATACTCCAATTCATGCATAGAATGACCATGGTTCCAACAAATTATGCTTCTAGAAGTATTTACAATGCAACTATAAGAACTAAAAAACAATATTCTATAGCCATTAACTTTCTTATAAAGATAAAATCTCATAAGGGGGCTCTCACCCGATGAGAGATGAGGAAGGGAGTTGCAGGTATTTTCATATTATAGAGCAGTTATCTGTCATGGTACTATAAAACTCTGGTAAGAATAATTTTAGTCTTCTTGACATATTAATTAGGTTTAATATCAAGGAGGTATTACATGAGGAATTTTTCAATTCCCGTGGAGTTTCACTTGTTGGAAAAGTATCAGAGGGCTCATATTTGGAGGAAGACTCAATCCCACTAGATGATAATGATGAAGAGACATGGTAGTATCCCAAAACATGGAGGAGGGACCATCATCCTAGAGGTGGGGGTGGTGGCTGATCCCATAGATGAATAATATTATTATTGTGAAGTTGTTTTTCACTTGATTACATTCTTCATCCCCTCTTGTACTTTATGGTTTTCTATTTTCAATAAATTTTGGAATCGTGGGCTTTATCCCATCGTTCGTACTGTCTTGGTAAATTTGATATTTTAATATATATATATATATATATATAATTATTAAAATAAGATTAATTTTTTTATGAAAAGTTGTATAAATTATATTTATATATTATATTAACTTACATATACTTTTTGTAATATAAATATAATTTAAAAATATATAAATATCTATATATAAATGAAACTACTCGCTACAACCTTTATCAGCACTGTAAAAAAAGTGCTGATAAAGGTGTCACATTTATCAGCACTAAAAAATCACTAGTAAATGGGGGACATTTATCAATGATAGAAAAAGGTGCTAATAAAGAGAACCCTTTTATAAACATTTTTTTTAGCATTGATAAAAGGTAACTTTATCATAACATTTTATGACCACTGATAAAATTCTCCCCATTATCAGTTCTTTTTTCCTAGCACTGTTAAAGGTTGGTACTGGATAAAGCACAGTATGTAGTAGTGTCCTTATTTTTGCATTCAAAGAAATATCCAATAATCTCTTAATAGGTAAGACTCACTCTTCCATTATCCTATCTTAGTCAGTCAACCTAGGGTTTATTTCTTACAAATTTGATTTTCAGCAATGAAATCCACAATTTACAACTTTTGGTTTGCTTGTCTTCCATTTTCCATGTTATCTGCACACCTAATTTTGTGAAACCCTAGGTTTCTTTCGATACCCTCCAACAATTTCTATCAAATAATCACTTCATCATCCATTGGTGTGCTTCAATTCCTTCTTTGATGAAACCCCATGATTTTGAAGCCCTAAAATTATTTTCCTCTTCCTCTAATGATTTACATATAAAAACAATCTACTATCCATAGATTCACTTAATTTTAATATTCCATGACACCAAATACTCTATTATATTCAAAAAATTCATGAAATATAGAACCCTTCTAGCTATAGGTTATTTATTTATTTATTTTTCATTATATTGGTACACTTTCTATTTATTCCTAAAAACTTTCTCTAAACTCTTTTGATTTCATATATCAAACCAATTATTCATTTAATGTTTTAAACAATAATTCTTAACAATATATATACTTATTTAAATATTTTTTTACTATTTTTAATTCAACATTTCCAACATGGGGAATTAATATTAAAGAACATATGTGCACCGAAAACATGTTAAACTCGTTCTTGAATTCCCACCAGACCCTATGTATCCTTATTAACTATTTTTTTCTTAAAAATGTGGTGAAAATCATTGAATTCATATTAGAAAACCTCAATTATTGTATTTTTTGGGAACATTTCCTTTTTATGAAAATTTTAAGGATTTTTTCATTCTTTATTTTTGAATTATAGTTTAAAATTTCTTATGATTATTACCATGGTCGTATGATTAAGATGAAATGGATTTTCCAGTGTTTGGGCATCCATTTTTTTTTGAGATCTTATGAATTCTAAATATATCTTAAACATTGAGTTTTATTTTTTGTTTAGGAGTTAAATTTTGGGTTGTATGAAATTACATGATGTGGTTACGGTGGTGAATTTAATTTGTAATAATTTATCATGAGGGGTGAGATGATCCACTTTTTTCTTCAACCTCAAAAAAAGGGATCACTGATAATAAGACTTCAGTTGCTCATGTGGGGTTTTAGTATATTTTTGGTGGGGAAAAACATATAGTATCAAATGAATTATATCGAAATATTAGAAATTTGGGTTTATTTTTTCACTCATCATCCCTTTTCTCCTATGCATTGGTTCTCCATCTTGATGCTTGGACTTATTTAGGAAATACTTTCATTTCAAGTTCCAATTAAATTTCATCCTCATCCCGGCCTTCACCTTTAACTGATGATGGTGGTTTATTGTTTTTGTTATTCTTCTTGATTCATATTATTCTAAAGGTTAAAGTTTTATCATATAAATACTAATTCAACATCATGTGTTGCATGTGTGTGGGATATCTTATTGGGAAACAAAACTTTATTAGGACCTTAACCTTGTGTATTCAATGGTGATTGATATTTTTATATTTTATAGTTGTGTGATTCTAAATCATAGATTCTTATTATTAATTTTTGTATGATCTCATCAATTTTTAATCCATAGATTTATTAATAAATATTAAATATATGAAAACATGGTGAAGTACATAATTTAAATGTAGTTTATCTAGATGAGAGTAAGCATTTCATGTCATATAAAAATTGTTTTCACAAGGTGATGACCAATGGAAGTGCATATATGTTGATACTCCTAAATTCATTCTCATTTTTAATTTCTATTTTTGAATTTATTTGGTTATCTTATGTTGTTTTTAAATGTTCAAAAAATTTAACATGGGATGAAAAATTATTACCTCATCACCCACCACAAGATATCCTTTACTCTCAAGTATTTTATTTTTATATAAATATATTCTTTTAGTAAATATAATTATCAATTATGAAATTAAATTATTATTTTAATTTTGAATTCATATTTTTTATATTATTTTTTATAGAAATTTTCTCTATAATGAGTCTTACACCTCAACTTTTGGCTCTTCAATCATCTAACCCTCCCAACGTCACTTTTTATGAAACCCTAATTTGACCCTAAACCTTATCCCCACCATTACCCCTACCTCCATATCTCCCCCCCCCCCCACCTACCCCCACTCTACCTCTCCCTCGGCCTCTGTGCCATCCCCACTCCACATCCACCTCCCCTCCACCCACCTCTCCACCACTGCCTCCTCCTCCTCCTCTACCTCTGCCTCCACCTCCAACTCAGCCTCCCCTCCACCCATCTCCCCACCTCTACCACCTCCTCCTCTACATTCTTTTGGTTATTCCAATCAGATGCTACATTGATTGAATCAGATTCATTTTTTCCACCTTCATTGGATCAATATCTACCTTCATCTGATCAAGTTATACCCCCCCACCACCACCACCTCCCCCAAATCTATTATATCACTTTACTCCCCTAGACACCACTTACACATCTACAAATTTTCCTATCTTAACCAGATCTACACCACTCTTGGTTATGCCTATTGTATGATTCCTGAATTTCATTATTCCCTTGAATTCGTTCAAGGATTCTCATCAGTGATTGTGATCTTTTATTATAGGAATAGTCAGTTTAATGGTATCAATTTCAGGTGATTGGTAGTGAAGTAATTTTAATCCTCAATATTTCTTATGATATTAGTTTTTACTAGTCAATTTTACATAAATAGTTGGTATTTTTATATTAGTCTAGTGATTTTGATTATGGTTCCAAATAAATGATTCAAAATATTTTCATTAAATACAATTATGTTTCATATAAAATATTATTACATTTAATATTAAATATTTATACATTTAAAATTAAATATTATTACCTTTAATATTAAATATTGTAACCTTTAATATTAAATATTGTTAAATTTAATATTAAATATTACTATATTGTTATATTTAATATTAAATATTTTTATGTTTAATATTAAATATTGATTTCTTTAATATTAAATACTGTTATGTTTACTAATTTAATGTTTAATGTTGTTAAATTTAATACATGTTTGGTATATCTAATAGTAATACCCTTTTATAAGCATTTCCATTAAATATTGTTTTTTCTAACAAAAAAATAAGTTGTTATCTTTAAAATCATTTAGCTATTTATTACATATGTTTCCATTAAATGTTTTTATATTTAATAGGACATCGTAAATTTATTTTTGAGGTTTCCCTACACATTTGTATTAATTCGGTTATTTTTTGTTTAATATAAAATATGAGTCATGTTTAATGGAAGCATAATTATAAAATATAATTCTTTAAAATCCCTATATTTTCATTAATAATTGATCATGGTTATATAGAAATGATTCAAAATATTTTGATTAAATGAAATTATGTTTCATATCAAATACGGTTACATTTAATATTTAATATTTTTATTTTAATATTAAATATTGTTACCTTTAATATTAAATATTGTTACCTTTAATATTAGATATTTTTATATTGTTACATTTAAAATTAAATACTATTACATTTAATATTAAATATTGTTATATTTAACATTAAATATTTTTATGTTTACTAATTTCATATTTAATGTTGTTGAGTTTAATACATGTTTGGTATCTCTAATAGTACTACCCTTTTTTGAGCATTTCCCTTAAATATTTCTTATCTAATAAAAAATTAGTTGTTATATTTAAAACCATGTATCTATTTTTCACATATGTTTCGATTAAATATTTTTATATTTAACAGGACGCCGCTAATCTCTTTTCATGTTTTTTTTCTAAGAATTTTTATTAGTCTAGTTTTTTTGTTTAATATAAAATATAATGCATATATAATTGAAGCATAATTATAAATTATAATTCTTTAAAATCCATAATTTTTTTAAAAAACAAATACTATAGTGCATACCTATGTTTTTTACTCAATTGATCAAATTTAAACTAATGAATAAATTGTCTATTACAGAATAATTTATTATAGAACTTTATAGAAAAATACAGTCTTGAAGTTGATAAGAGTAACGTTGTCTTGGATTATGTATCTTTATGAAAGACTGGAATTTCAGCTTAAATATATCATAATTTCACTATGAATAAAATGATGATATAAAAAATGATTGACATTATCATTGTTTATGATATTTTTTACCAATTTTATTTGAAAATTTGTTTAGGTATCAACTTACATCAAACATATACTTTCCATATTTTTATTATTATGTTTTGGCTATATGGGATTCATATTATTGTTTAATTTATTTTAAAAAATATAAATATTGGTTTTTTATTGTTCATTTATTATTTCTTAATTGAATGAAATCAAGTTTATATGTTCTCATATTTAAAAATTTATATTTTTATATAGGTTAAATGTGAAAAATAAAAACATACTATATGGCATGTATTTTATAGGGATATTCTTATCACTAGTGCAGAAAATGTTTTTAACGTCACCATTTTTTAGGTCGGTTATATATAATCGACGTGATAATCTATGATACGTGGTTTTTTAGGTAGGTTATTTTATAACCGAAGTAAAAAATACGGAGAGTAAATGTTTTACGTCGGTTATTTTAATAACTGATGTTAAAAATCGCGCGCATTCATTTTTTACATCGGTTATAAATTAACCGACGTAAAAAAACCAAAGTGCGGTGTTTTTTACGTCGGTTATCAAATAACCGACGTAAAAAATGAGGCATCTATGAATTTTTTACGTCGATTATAAAATAACCAACGTAAAAAAAGTGTCATTTGAGGCCTTTTGACATTGGTTATTTGATAACCGATGTAACAACCCAACCCACAGAATTTTTTACGTCAGTTATATTATAACCGACGTAAAAAAGTGTGATTTATGATATATTTTTTACGTCAGTTATTCTATAACCGACGTAAAAAACCAACACGCGGCTCTTTTTACGTCGGTTATAAAATAACCGACGTAAAAAAAGCGGTATATGATACATTTATAATGTCAGTTATTATAATAACCGACGTTATAAATGTAATAAAAATATTTTATAACATCGATTATTAAATAATTGACGTTATAAACCATTTAAAAAATTAACACACCCCGTGGATTGTCATTTACGATTTTTCGATCGACAGTCCGGCGACTCGTCTCTCTCACGCGGAAAACCCTAATCGACTCTTAGATCTCGTTGCGTTAAACTCGTTTTTTCATCATCGTTTATTATATTTACTCTCCTCGGATCTATCATCTCAACTCTCAACACTCAGTTAAGCCTCCCACGACTTTATTTCGTTCATTTTTTTAGGATAGTCTATATTTACGTTTTTCAATTTTTTTTTTAAACTATGTAATTTTCTTCGATTTCGACCCCTCTTACCTCGTTTTTCCATAATCATCTTATTTATTATCACCATATCTATTATATTGACTTGCAATATTCATGTAATCCTCACCTACTTATATTTCGTTTGTTATTGTTTCACGGATGCCCAACATTGATGGTAATTTTTGTTGTCATTGACAACTAATGATCTCATTCACCTATATTACTGCAATTTATATATAAACCATTGTGATACACCCATTCCATGCACCAGTGTGATTTATTTTATAAGTATATATGGTTTTTCATGGTGGAATGTTTGTTTTGGATCTTTGGTTGTTTCTATTTTGGGTATCACTTTTTGTTGTTCCATAATCTATTTACGTTGCTTATTTTCATAGACTATTATAAGTCTTCATATGCTATTAAAACCTGATTCATTGAACAATATAGAATTTTAGACTAGTAGGAGATACAGTTCACGGTTCTCATTTTAAATAATGGAATGATACCAAAACTAGTAGCTTGAGGTTAAAATCTCTAGATATGCCAAAACTAGTAGCTTAAGGTTAAAATCCCATGATTCTTGGGGATTTCAAGAGGGTTGGTGGTTGTACAGGGGGTTAGGGGATGTCCAGAGGGTTGGGGGGCTGTCCAGGGTGTCCATGGAGGTGGGGGAAGTCTAGGGGTGTGGGGGGTCCAAGGGGGTGGGGGTGTCGAAGGGGGTTGGGGCTGTCCAAGGGGGTGGGGGCTGTCCAAGGGGGTGGGGGCCTATCCAGAGGGTTTGGGGGGTTCTTCGTGGGGTGGGGGGATTTCCAGATGGTTAGGGGTGTCTAGGGGGGTGTCCAAGGGGGTAGGGGTGGGGGTGGGGTGGTGTCCAGGAGGGGTGGGGGTTCTGTCTAGAGGGGTGGGGGGCTGTCCAGGGGGTGGGGGTTGTCCAGAGGGTTGGGGTGTCCAAGGGGGTAGGAGGTGGGGGTGGTGTCTAGGAGGGGTGGGGGGCTGTCCAGGGGGTGGGGGCTGTCCAGAGGGTTGGGGTGTCCAGGGGGTGTCCAAGGGGGTAGTGGGTGGGGGTGGTGTCCAGAAGAGGTAGAGGTGTTGTCTAGAGGGGTGGGGGGTTGTCCATGGGGTGTGGGGGTTGTCCAGAGGGTTGGGGGTGTCCAGGGGGGGTGTCCAAGGGGGTAGGGTGGGGGTGGTGTCTAGGAGGGGTGGGGGCTGTCCAGAGGGTTGGGGGTGTCCAGGGGGTGTCCAAGGGGATAGGGGTGGGGGTGGTGTCCAGGAGGGGTGGTGATTCTGTCTAGAGGGGTGGGGGATTTCTAGGGGTGGGGGGATGTCCAGAGGGGTGGGGGCTGTCCAAGGGGGTGGTGGTGTCTAGGGGTGTCCAAGGGGGTGGGGGGCTGTCCAGAGGGTTTGGGGGTTGTTCGGGGGGTGCTGTCCAGAGGGTTGGGTGGTGTCCAGGGGGTTGTCCAAGGGGGTAGGAGGTGGGTGGTGGTTTCCAAGAGGGGTGGGGTGTCCAGGAGGGGTGGGGGTTGTCCAAGGGTGTGGTGGTGTCCATGGGGTGTCCAAGGGGTGGGGGTGGTGTCCATGGGGTGTCCAAGGGGGTGGGGGTGGTTTCCACGGGGTGGGGGGCTGTCCAAGGGGGTGGTGGTGTCCAGGGGGTGTCCAAGGGGGTGGAGGATAAGTGTCAGTTGGGATTCACTACTGCATCATGGTTTCTGAGATTATGACATGATTATTGTGCCGTGATGATTGACTTTACATTGTGATTTTCTCCATCTGAGTTTTTATTTTAAATTTGATTTGATTCTCAGATTTACTCCATTTTCTCCAATTTTCTATCAACCATTGTATGCCCCATGGTTTTCTTTGATTCAATGGAATTTAAAACTGTTATATCTAACTATATTTTGTTTTTAAAATAATATTCAAGCATATTTTTTTAAATACACATAGATTTGTTTTATATTTCAAAAAAAATTTACATTCAAATTATGATTTTTTTTCATATAAACATATATTTTTCTTATCTTAAAAATATATTTAATTTTGATATTTGTTATAGGTAATAATGAGTCGAAGTTGGATTACGGAACATCAAATGAGAAATGAATATGAGGAAGGTGCTGATGCCTTTTTGGAATTTTCTAAATGAAATGTTCCAAGTAGTGACATTTTTTTCTATCCATGCCTAAAATGTTTGAATATGAAGAAGTTGAAAAGTAGAGAGATAAAAGATCATCTGATTTGTCATGGTTTTTATCCGAGTTACAGCCCTTGGATTTGGCATGGTGAAACTGGATGGAATGTCACTGATGATGATGATTCGCAAGATGGTAACTCTGATGGAATTGAAGAAATGATTTGCGATATTGCAGTAGAACAAATTGAGATAGAACCGACAGTTTCGCATCTATATGGTGATGTTGAAAACCCATTATATCCTAGTTGTACATATTTTACAGTTTTTTCAGCGGTGTTAAGATTGATTAACCTAAAGGCGAAACATGGATGTAGTGATAGAAGTTTTACAAAGCTGCTACAATTGATGAAAGACATTCTTCCAAAAGATAATGATCTTCCAGATTCACAATATAAGTCCAAGAAAATATTATGCCCGATGGGATTGGGATACAAGAAAATATATTCCTATGTGAATGACTGCATTATATATAGGAAGGAATATGAATTTCTGTCAGAGTGTCCTAAATGTGGGATATCACGGTATAAGGTGAAAGAAAAATCACAGGCTGATGTAGAGATTACAAAGATCCCTTCAAAGGTATTTTGGTATCTTCCTATAATTCATCATTTCAAACGTTTATTTTCTAATTCACATGATGAAAAAGGTTAATATGGAATGATAATGAGCTGTTATGTGATAGAAAAATACATCATCCATCTGATTGTCCACAATGGAAAAAAATTGATGACCAGTATTCTACATTTGGAAATGAAATTAAAAATGTCAGACTAGGGTTGTGTACAGATGGAATGAATCCATATTGAACCCTCAGTAGCATACATAGTTAATGGCCTGTTTTATTGGTAATTTACAACCTCTCTCTTGAAGTTTGTATGAAGTGTAAATATTTCATGTTGAGTATAATGATATTTGGTCCAAATCAACCCGGCAATGATATTGATTTTTACTTGTCATCGTTGATTGATGATTTGAAACTATTATGGGATGATGATATTAGGGTGTATGATTATTATAAAATGGAATGTTTTCAACTGCATGCAGTGCTTCTGTTCACTATTATTGACTTCCCAGTGTATGGAAATTTGTCTGGATACAGTGCCAAAGGCCATAAAGCATGTCCAATTTTTGAACAATAGACGTCATATTGTCAATTTCATCATGGGAGGAAAACAGTGTACATGGGTCATCAAACGTTTTTGCCTATAGATCACCCTTATAGAAGACTAAAAAATGAATTCAATGGCTCATAAGAATTTTATACTGCTCCAAAACCTTTATCCCCTGATCTGTATTTTGAGAGGGTGAAAAACCGTGATGTGACATTGGGAAAGACACAGAAATCTGGTAATGATAGACATATTTGGAAGAAAAGGTCAATATTTTTTGAGCTACCATATTGGAGGTATCATTAAGTTAAACATAATATTGATGTCATGCACGTGGAGAATAATATATGTGATTGTTTGATTTTAACATTGTTAGATATTAAAGGAAAGACAAAAGATGTGTTGAATGAAAGATTAGACTTACTATCAATGGGAATATGTTTGGAGTTAGCTCCCACTCCTAAAAGAAGACAAACATTTCTCCCCCCATCTTGTCATACATTATGGAAGTGGGAGAAAATTATCTTTTGTTAGTGTCTTCATGATATCAAAGTGCCTTAAGGTTATTCTTAAAATGTAAAAAAAAATCTCATTGAAGGATTTTAAGTTGATAGGTATGAAATCACATGATTTTCACTTCATGATGCAACAAATTATACCAGTTTCATTGCGTGGAATATTTCCCATCCGTGTTAGAAATACTATAATGAAGTTGTGTTATTTTTTCAATTCAATTTGTAATAAGGCCATTGATGTGAATGCTTTGAACATTTTGGAAAAGGATGTAATTTTTATACCTTGTCAATTGGAAATGTATTTTCCTCCAACTTTTTTTGACATAATGGTGCATTTAATGATTCATTTGGTTCAAGAAATAAATCTTTGTGGACCTGTATATCTTCATTGGATGTATCATTTTGAAAGGTATATGAAAATATTAAAGGGTTATGTTAAGAATCCATATCGACCTGAAGCCTCCATTATTGAAAAGTATATTTTTGAGGAGGTATCAGAGTTTTGTAAGAGCTACTTGGCTGTGGAACAACACATAGGTTTGCCTCCATCTCTCCATGAACGAGTTAATAATGAGGGAAAGGGGATTCGTGGCTTGAAAGTAAAATAATTTTCAGATGAATAGATGAAAAAGTTAGAATCATACATCTTTAATAACATAGATGAGGCTCAACTATATATCACATTGCATATTAATGAGTTGAAACAATGTCATCCAAAGAAGAAAGAAATGTGGATTTTGAATGAGCACAACAAAACATTTTTGTCATGGTTTAAAAAGACCTTACTTGGTAGATCAGATGTATCGGAGACATTAAAATGGATAGTGGTTGGTCCATGTTTAAATGTGATAACATGGTTTGGTTATGACATTAATGTCTATACATTTCATACGAAAGCTCAGGACAACAGAAGTGCAGTTCAGAATAGTGGTGTATTGGTGTTTGTAGAAGCAATGCATTTTTCAAGTGCTAAAGACAAAAACCCAATTTTTGCATCAAGTAAATATTATGGAGTTATTGAAGACATATGGGAGGTTGATTAATTTAAAATTAAAGTTCTTGTTTTTAGCTATAAATGTTTATCGGTTACAACAGTGTCAGACATGATGAATTTGGAATGACACTTGTTAATCTGAATAGATTAGAAGACACATCTGATTCTTTTATAATGGAAACACATGCAAAAAAATTCTATGTAGTAGATCAATCAGATATGCAGTGGGCTGTTGTTTTACAAGGGAAAAACAATATGTTGGTGAGGATGAACTTGATGAAGATTCTGATTTATGTGAGATCCCTACTTCCATGGAAAGATTAACAAAACATAATTATGAGCATGTTGAAGACATGGTTTGTGTCATAAGGAATGATCACGATGAAGGAATTTGGGAAAACAATCCAATTGTACATTCCTAAAATTACAGGTAACATATGTTTATTTCTTGTTTACATTTATTTTTTTCATAAAATGTTAGATATTGTAAGTTTTTTCTCTATTAAAACATGTATTAAAACAAAATAAGTATAATTTTTTGTTTGTTTTAAGTTTGTTTAGTTTACTTTATCATGTTTACCATTACATGAATTATATATCTATTATTTTTATTCAATGACAATTACTTTACCATGTTTACCAGGTTTACCATGTTTACCATGTTTACCATCTTGACCATCTTGACCATTTTTACCATTGTTTAACATGCTTACCATATTAACAATGTTTACTATTACGTAACTTAGTACACTTTTCTATTTTCTGATTACAGTAGTATTAAAATATATGAATTTGTATATTTGTGAACTAATGTTTGTTTTTTTTTGAAGGATAATGACAGATCATTCTGTTGATCAACCACATGATTTTGGAGATGAGCATATTGGTCATACCTCTGGGGAGGAACATTCACATGATCCTCTTGATGTTCCCCAATCTTCCTCATGTGCTCATATTACGACAAAGAGTTCAAAGGTTGGTAAACATGGGTGCACGCGTTTACCAAAGTTAGCACTTGCCCGTACGCAGGATCAGAGGATACTCATTGAGTTTGATGATGATGATATTCCTAGAGGTCCAAATGCAAAAGATTTTAAGAGTTTTGTATCAACTCAAGCTAAGAGCAAAGTAAGCATTTTGTATGATGACTGGAGAAGTGTGGATAAAGCGATAACCTCTCAGTTGTGGGAGATGATTTTGGTAAGATATTATTGTTTGACTATTCTTTAAATGTTTTTAGTATATATAATATGTTTAACCTCTTCTTTATCAGATGAAATTTGATATTCCTGACACTGGAGGAGTCAGGAAGAAATGTTTATCGTTGGCTGTCAGGAGATGGAGGGATTTCAAGTCAACCCTCTCATCTAATTTCATTTATGGTCATAGGAGTCATGAAAATCCATGTCGTATATATACTTTTATAGATGAAGACACATGGAGATATTTTTTTTAAAGTAGAAGAAAATAGTCATTTTTGGAAAGGGAAATGTAAACTTTTATAAGCTTTCTTATATAAATGATCTTATTAATGTTTTGTTAATGATTTCTTATTCTTAATTTACAGCAAACAAGGAAATCTCATTAGGAGATCCAATATAAAAATGTATATCCTCATAGTTTATCTTAGGGAGGGTATTCATTTTTGGAAGAACAAATGATGGCGAAAAAATTTCAACAACTAAGAGATGAGTCTTCAAGCTCTGGAGAGGTGGCCCCTCCATCACCTCCATCTAGACATGAAAAATGGAAGAGATCTCGGATGGGAAAAAAAGGTAAATATCTTTTGGAAAAATCGATAATCATAGCTTAGAGGATTGTAATATATCTATTTTATTTATTTAAGTTAACTATTTTCTTCATATAATTTCAATCATTACAGAAATTTTCAATTAATTAATACAGGACTCTCTTGAGGAGCAGAGTTCACAGGGGGCATTACAGCTATTGGGAGGCAAGATATTTTATCTGTAGCATTGGGAAATCCCGAACATCCTGGTCGTGTAAGAGGATATCTGGCAGGTGTATCAGTAAGAAAATTTTTTCCACGTTCTTCATCTTATAACATTGAGGGGGTTTATAAAAAAATAGAATCCTTGGAGGCTGAAGTTAATAATATTAATGCGAAGATGGAGGAAAATATTAGAGCGTTGGTACAGTCTATATTTCCAAACATGCAAAGACAATTTCATACTGCAGCTCCCACTCCTCCATCCTACTCCTCCGCCGCAGCTTCCTACTTATTTCTAGTTGTATGTTGATGATCCTCAACATCATATAGTTTCATATGGGTTAGTATATTGTATAGGAGATACAGTTCATCATCAACATTTAGAGGTAGATAATCAGAGGGTCACTGTACAGGATATTATAGATAGATCATCTCGAGTACCATTACCTATAGATGAGGTGATGATAGTTGGACATAGTATCGTCCATTTTTTAATTTGGTCATCTATACTTATTTGACTCATTACCATAGAGGTATGAATGTTATATCTTTTATTTTATTTTTTTATTAAAGTTGTTTTATCATTTGAAAACTAATATATTTTTCTATTTATTTTTACAGGAATACTTCAAAGGTAAAGAAATATTGTATAGACAATAACAAAGACAAATGGCTATGACATCAGATACAGATTCTGGTAGTCTTGACAGATTGTGAAGATATTCAAATTTGTTGGTGGGTCATTATGAGTTTCCAATAGAAGATCATGTTTGTAGATGTGCAATAACTGTGGGGATTATGAAAACTGATATCATGGATCTTGTTACTGGATATAAGTTGGGCATCAATGTGGTGCAAATTTTTTCCATGTAAGTCTTAACACCTTTTATCTGCATTATATTTATTAAAAATGTATACTTATTTCTATTTTGTATTAGGTATATTTATAAAATTTGTGAGAGGAATGAGCTGACAGATGTATATGGATTCATGGACCCGCAATTGATTTCCCCTAAAGCATGTGCATTGGATGAGGAACAAAGAATGCTTTATATTGCTGAAAGACTTGAACAGAATATAGTCACACAATGTTGGATGATCACTTTTTGTGAGAGGTATGAAACACATCTCTCTCAAAGAGTTAATTATCTTTTAACATAAAAAACCACTAACCTTAAATTTCATTTTATCAGTGATCATTGGATGTTAGGGGTTTTTTCCCAAGGGAGAAAACACTTTATTGGATATTCTCTTTCCATGATGATGTGGGGGAATGTTTTAAGAATATATTGGAAAAGTAAGTTTCAATTTCTCAATAGTTTTATAAATTATAATGAATTTTAAATTTACCCCATTCGTATTATTTTCTAATAGGGTATGGGTCTACTTTTGAAAAAACACAAAGAAAAGGAGTGAAAAGATCAAATATGTAAATGGGAAGGTAAATATCCATTTATAATTTGTACTTTTTGATTTATTATATAAAAATAATATATTGAATTTACACTCATTCAAACATAATTTTCATTAACAACAAGGCATCATTGAATGTGGATATTATATGTTAAGATTTATGTATGAAATAATAACAACTGGGACAGTTGTGAATTTTGACCTGGTAAGATTTCCTCTTAAACATTGCCATAATATTTCAATTTGATTTATTAATTATACACGTTAACTACTATCCTTTTCATTTGTAGCTTTTCGATGACCCTAAACCCTATACTGCTCAAGACATCAAACACTTACAAGTGGAGTGGTCAAATTATTTTACAGGTTTGATTGAATTTTAGTTGTTTGTAATGTAAAATGTAATTTTGAATATTGTCATTGTAATTTTGTATTTGGTAGTCTTTTAGGTTGGATTTAGTTTTTTTTTTGAAGTTGACAGTGTAAGTTTTGAATGTTATATATGTGAATGTTTAATTTTTCTCTACTTCTTGTTTTGGTCTACTTATGATGGTTTTTCTGGTATGGATTCTGGTCTGGGGGGGAGGGGTTCCAAGGGTGTGGGGGGTGTTTAGTGGGGTAGGGGTGTCCAAGGATTTGGGAGGGTTGTCTGATGGGGTTGGGGGGGTCCTGGGTGTCCATGAGAGTGGGGGGTAGTCTAGGGGGTGGGAGAATTTCCAAGAGGGTGGAAGGGCTATCCAAGGGAGTGGGAGGTTGTCCAGGGGGTGTCCAGGGGTATGGGGGTGTCCTGTGGGGTGAGTGGGGTTTCCAGGGGTGGGGGGCTGTCCAGTGGGGGGGGGGGTCCATGGTGTCCATGGGGATAGGGGGCAGTCCAGGGGTGTGGTGGGGGCTGTCTAGTGGGTTGAGGGGGTTATGGTCTGTTTTTGGTAACTTTTGGGTCTGTTTCAAGGGTGTGGGAGGGTTGTACAGGGGTGTGGGAGTGTTGTCCAGGGGGTGGGGGTCTACAGGAGGGTGGGGGATGTCCAGGGGGTGGTGTTGATGTTTAGGGGTGTGGGGGTGTCTAGGGGTGTGGTGGGGGCAGTCTAGTGGGGTGAGGGGGTTCTATTTTATTTTTGGTAACTTTTTGGTCTATTTCAGGGGTGTGGGAGGGTTTTCTAGGGGTGTGGGGGTGTTGTCCAGGGGGTGGGGGTATACATGAGGGTGGGGGGTTGTCCAGGGGTGTTTGGGGCTGTCCAGGGGGTCGAGGGGCAGTCCAGGGGTGTGGTGGGGGTTGTCCAGTGGGATGAGGGGGTGTGGGAGGGTTGTCCAGGGGTGTGGGAGTGTTGTCCAGGGTGTGGGGGGTATACATGAGGGTGGGGGGGTTGTCCTGGGGTGTTTGGGGTTGTCCAGGGGGTCGAGGGGTATTCCAGAGGTGTGGTGGGGGCTGTCCAGTGGGTTGAGGGGGTGTTGTTTAGGGGGGGTGGGAGGGTTGTCCAGTGGGGTAAGTTTTAAATGTTATCAATATAAATGCTTAATTTTTCTTTGGTTATTGTTTTGATCTACTTCTGTTTTTGTGGTACGAATTCTTGATTTTGTTTCTGGTTTTTTCTGGGGAGAGCATAGGACTACATTCGATTTAAAAAAAAATTGGTCTTCCACGTCGGTTATTTTATAACGGACGTGATAAAGGAATTGGGAAGGGTTTATCACATCGGTTTTTTGAATAATAAATTTGATAAACACATGTGGAATGGTTTATCATGTTGGTTATTTAATAACCGATGTGATAAAAGGCATGGGAAATGTTTTATCACATCGTTTATTAAATAACTGATGTGATACCCCCCCCCCCCGGACTCGGTTAGCACGTCAGTTATTATATAACCGACGTGATAAAACATTTCCCAGGGTTTTATCACATCAGTTATTAAATAACCGACATGATAAACATCCCCCAAACGGGTTTATCAAGTTGGTTATTATATAACTGATGTGATAACCCCCCCAGTTTATCATGGCAGTTATATAATAACCGACATGATAAACACCACGATGTTATGTTTTTTATGTCGATTTTTAAATAACCGATGTAAAAAACAATATTTATAACGTCTTCCGTATTAACATCGGCTAAAAACCAATGTAAAAAATTAAAAATAACCGATGTAAATAACGTTTTCTGCACTAGAGTGAATAGACAATGATGAAATTATGGGTGTGAATGCATAGTTATTGCATTGGTTTTTTATTAAATCAACACATTTCATATGTCTTTAATGTTTATGACTTTGTTATCTTCTTATAAGGTTCAACACATATACAGCGGTTTGTACCTTAGTTTGTAAATTTATTTTTGTTCCATAATTACTCACCAATGTTTCAAAAAATGGTTTTCCAATTAGGCGAACCATGAAAAGCATATCAGTTCTTATCGATGGCCTTTTTTATTTCTATTTTTAAATGTTTTAGTGGTCAAAAATAAGAATAATTATTCAAGAAATATATTGGATACAAGAATTACATTCCTTGTATAAGGAATTTTTTGATATATGGAATTTTGAGGAATTTTATTACCAACCATTTTTATATAATCATACCTGGTATTCATCGTCCCATGTTTTTGTGAATTGGTTTATTTAATCTTTAGTTTCAATTTATAAATTGATTTATGCTCCACAATCATCCCCTGATGCTTCCCATAATGTTTTTTTTATTATTTGAACCATAAAAGGACAATAAGTTCCTCTGAATCATTTTTTTTAATTATTATGTTTTTTTTAATTTGACTGTTACAAAATAATTATAATTTTTCAAGAAAAAATTGGTGGATATTAGTGGTACAATTTTTTTAAATAATTGTCTGCATATGGAATTCAGGCATTTGAATTCCAAATAATAGTTGATATAGAATTCACCTTGATTTGTTAACTCTTATATTAATCTTCTATTACTATAATCTTGACCCTAAAAATTCATTCAACCATTTAGTAGTGTTTAAAAAAATTATGAAAATATATATCTATATTACTTTGATCCATAATTATAGGCTACTTTAGCCACCTAACCTAGAATTGGGTGTTATGGCTACTATTAGGGGAAACAAACTGAAGGATAAATGTAGATGGGGAATCCCTTGCTCCTACTATATCAATAGGAACAACACCTTTAAGCATAGATAGTCCTCTTGATTTTCATATCTTTGCATAATTTTAGTCTGAAGACCTATGGGTTTTTCGGTTTTTGATAATTTTGTTCAGTTTTAAACTTCTTCTTTACTCTAAATTTAGTGGGTACAATGTTCACATGGGTATCCTATAAGTTCTTTTGGCTTTAGTATCCCATACATTTGGTGGACATTTTTTGGGTTTTGAACTAGTTTTAAGATTTCTTTATCTCAATATTGGGATGGATTCATTAAAAAAATTACTAATTTTCAATGGTGTTAATTTAAATTTACATTGTTTGATTAATTAATTAAAAAAATATTGTCTAATAAAAATTAAAAATATATATTTAGGTGAAGATGAACTCTCACCATTTAATTTCTAGAATTTAACTTAATCTAATATTTTTTCCATAACTATTTCTTATTCACATGGATTTGAAATAAATTTTAAAAACTCATGGTATCCTTCAAAACTTCAACAGGCATGTCTTCTTGTATCAACCTCTCATTTCTCTTTTTAAGTAGGTTTTCTTTGATTTTGGATCCCTAACCTGCTTATTTGATTTTAGATATCTAATTTTGTTACACTTTGTCATCATTCCTTAGGCATCGAACTGAAATCCTCATTGTACATAACAGGTTTTTAATCTTCTATCATTATGTGGATTGGTAACCCCAGTGTCTTATTCTATTCCCCAATTTCCTTTTTTTCTAGATTAACGGGGGTGGGATAATGTTTAATATAGATATTCAGAATTTTTTTTGCTTTTCCTAATTCTTTATACTTAATAATTTTATTTGATTATGTTTACATTCTGTGAATCCATGGATACCCATTATCCAAAAGTTTTTCTCTATTTTTTTCTAATGTATATGTATTATTGCTTCTCTTTATAAGCTCATGCACATTTCAATCTTGGGACATTATCTACAAATTTTTCTACAAACTACTTTGATCAATTCCTTTCTGCTCATAACCTTTCTATAAGTTTAGGTATTTAAATAAAAATTACTTATTTTATTGTTTGGTTATGTTATGTACATATTATTTCTATAAAAATAAAATCTCATTTGATGCTCTTTTTCTAATTTTCAATTTAAGGCATGGTTTGGTTTGTAAAAAGTTTTTTTTTATTATTTTTTAAAAAGTTCTTAGAAAATTTTTTCTAGCAAGTAAATAACAAGAGAAAAAAGTATTTTCATATTTTGAAGTGAAAAAAAAAATATTTTCATGTACCCAAAACACCCTAATTTCGATCTATTTCCAATTTGATTTCATATTTCTTCAAGAAGGGGGAATATTATATAAGACAATTTTTAATATTCACCTCTTCAACCAAAATAGAGGAGACTGAAGTTCCAACCTATCTATAATAATGGGTGGAAGAAATTTTCTTCAAAATTCCATTATAGGATAATTTTTTCCTCATTTTGGTTATGTTGATGGGTCAATAATTACCCTCAATTATCCACCCCTAAAATCAGTGAATATCATCCTTCGGTACTTAGATGCTCTTGTATCCCCACACCTACCTCTAATTTCTTACATCAGGTGGTATTTATTGTGATGATTGTATTTGTAGTGATAAATTAAGTGTGTTGCAATAAGAAAGTGTTTGGTATTGTGATTTTAATCAATTTGAATCCTAATTTAATGGATTGTAAGGATTTGATAGTATTTTTTATGGGAATAAGTACATCCGAGTGTGGTTAAAAATTTACATCACATAGGGGATTAGAGTAACTGATATCAATTTACATATTAAGTATTTTATAGTGTAATTGGTGTTGAAAATTAGTTTATAATATAAAGTGTATAGAATAGTGTAGTGAAACCTTTACCAGGAAAGGATCGAGGGAATAAAAAATGGTAATGACATGATATCATCCTTGATCCTTTATTGTAATGGTGATAAATCATCATTTTGGGGGATTGAATGAATTCTATTCACCTGCTTTGTCCTGCCTATAATTTTATCCTATTTATGCATGCATGATCTCATGTCAGAATAACTTCTTACATTGATCATCTAGTATTTGAGGGTGTTTTATACCTTTGAAATTTTGTCTCCAATATTCAGATTAGAGTATACATTCAATCCAAAATTTTAAAATTTTAATTGGTAAAATGGTCTGTTCGGATTGTATGAAGATATGTGTAAATTTATTATCAAAATAACATGGATAGATAATAGTATAATACACTATTTTTTCCTATGATAATCCATTTTTTCTTTCTTTTCTTTTTTTATTATACATAGTTAAATTTTAATTTATAATTAATTTTCTATTAATACTCTTCAATATTTATTAATTCACTATTTTCATATATGTTATAGTAGATCTTCATCAATATAAGTTTGTCAAATAAATCTAAAAAAACATATTATTGTGGTCTTATATTAACTATATACATTAATTAAAATGTTTTTATAGTTTTTAAAAATGAATTCATTGTGTAGTTTGGATTTTGAATTTACTCTATGATTTTTAAAATCTATTTACCAAATTTTAATTCAATTATGTATGTATACAGTCTTTCATTCACAATTAGTGTATATTTCTGTTTACTTGTGGGATCTCATGCATTCACACGGGGAAAATACTAGTTAAAATGTTTCAAAACAAAATCATGATTTCTTTTATACGTAAAAAGATTCATATTTTCCCCCCATTATTTTTGAATTATGTGGTCTCCTTTTGGTAGGTTCTCCTCCATGATCTTCCATAAATCCCTAGAGGATGTGTGATAAATTCTAAAAAAAATATATGATTCAAATTTTATACATGTTTGAAAGAGAGGATGATTCCAACTTCCCAGAGGAGTTTTCATTAGAGCAGTTTCATTCCCTTATCCTCCACATTCATATCTTTTGATATCAGCACTCTTAGAAAAATAAAACAAGATTAGTAACACCAATGTGTATTGAATTTTTCCTTGAAGGTTTTCCCTAAAGATGAATATTTGGGAAAAATTCAAGATGATAAAAAAGTGAGGTTTCTAAAACTATTACTCTTGGTTTTGTTGATGGTTTTTCCCATACCTATTACTCTATTTTGGAACTTCTTGGAAAATTCTTTCCATATTTCATGTTGTTTTTTATTGGACATGTAACATAAAAAATCTGGTCAGGAGTGATATTAAATATCCTAAAAAATTAATGTCTACACTTGTGATATTATGATTCTAACACTTAGGTTCAGTAATTTTTGTAATGATTTTTCTGTGGTAGTCAAACTCGACTGAATGTTTGAAAGTTCTTTTCAAAGTTAATGAAAAAAAATTAGAGATAATTCAGTAGAGAAAACATCCTTTTGATTTCTTGTTGACATTTATAAAGGATTATCATGCATAAAATGTCTACTTTTGTTAATAAATCATCCATTCCATAATATAAGAAAAGGATAACTATTTATTAATAATTAAGTAAATCAATTATAAGTGGTTGAACACATTGAATTTATCACTAATTATAGTATATTTCTAAACAATATACTATCCTTAGTTTACAATTTTTATTATATTTTATATAATAATCAATAAATATTATTAAAAGGAAAATATAATTAAACACATCACTTTTTCTTTTATTTTGTACCATGGAAACCCTTCATTTTTTCCATATATTTAGGATCGGGTGTAAATGAATCTAACCACATGAATTTATTTTCATATCCTATATGTGTTTTATTCAATGTTACAAATTAATATTGAACTTATAGTTGGAATATATGAATTTTAGATGTTCTAATTTCCTAAAAACATAAAATTGTGGTCTAAAAATAGTTTAAATGGAATTTTTTATTGGTCAGAAATTTAGACCTAGGTGCATAGTAGTTAACTCTCAACGCAAATATCTTTGTGAATATAATGATAATAATCCATAATATATTTCTTCTATTAGAGAAGGTAAGATTAATTTCAATGTGAATTCACATATAATTTTCACTTTCACAAGCTCGACCATAAATCATCTTAATTTAAGTCAATAAGGAATCTAGTCATATTTTTCTTTATTCATTTGTTTCATGGACTAATACTATGCCTCCATCAAAAATATTGATATTTTACCGTGATTTTTAGTCTTCATCGACATTTGTTATTCTTCATATGTGTATAAATATACAGTGACTCATTTTTTCATGATTATACAATTTTAATAATAGGAAACACAATATTCCCAAGACTTAAGGTCACAGCTAGTTCATACAGAAATCCCTTGACCCAATTTTGCAGAGATATAGTGTAAAAACTGCATAAAAACTCAAAAAAATAATCAATGCCTATGTAAATTGTAAATGGTCATGAAAAAAATAGTAATTATTTGGTTTCTTATGTTACAGACATTAAAGATCTAATCATAAAGGCCGAAAAAGAGAGAAAATTGGGAAAAGAAAGAGAATTAACATGCATATTTTCATGGTTCAGGTTAAATCCCTATGTCCATAGAGAGGAAAAATCATTTTTCACTTTATATAGGAGCTTAATTATAGGGGATAACACATAATACAAAAATCTTAGCTTGAAATGATCTTATAAATCAATATAGTGCTATTGTACTCTGTGATTATCTGGATCTATAGTGTTATAGTACCCCTTGCCTTGGTGTGGTATGCTTTGTTATAGTAAAACATGTTAGTGCATCTAGTCAACTCTACTATAGTGGTTAGATTTTCTATTATAGTCCCAAATTTGGTTTATGGATTTTAGACCCCATACCTTCATACATGGGGGTTTGGCTAGAGGGAATAAAACTCAAAATGAGTTATTCTTATCATCCCCAATTGGATGGTCAAATTTAGGTTGTTAATCGAATAATAAAGACATATTTATGTTGTTTTTACTCTAAGACTCTACTTTCTTAGGCCAGGTGGATCCCATAAAAAAAATACTGCTACCACACAGCTTCTCGTGATTCTTCTAAGATAACCTCTTTTGAAGTTGTTTATGGTTGGAAATAACCCACTATTTTATAGTATATTCCTAGAGAGACTCATTTTCAGTATATAGTTATTTATTTGGAAGATAGGGATGTGATGCTCACTCAGATTCGTCAAAACTTGTTATGTGCTCAGAAACTCATGGTCTAGTTTTCCAACCATCACTGGTGGGGTATCAGTTTTGATGTGGGAAAACTGGTCTTCATCAAGCTTTATCCTAATATTCATACTTCAAAAATAAATAATTTGTGTCCAAAGTTTCCCCATAGGTACTGTGGGCTATTAAAAATTCTTTCTCGAGTGGGATCTACTGAATACAAGTTATAATTATTGTAAACTATCAGCATACACCTCATATTCCATGTTTCATAGATTAAGCAGGTTGTGGGTGATTTTCCCAAGAATAATGCTCTTCCTTCCATATTAGAAAATATTACTACTAACCTAGTTGAACTAGACTAGATTTTAAATACTAGAGAAGCTTCTAAGAAGCCATGTGTCATGTGGTTTGTCAGTTGGATCAGTTTACCTAGGGAAGAATCTACATGGGAGGATTCTAAGACTCTTTGGGAACAGTTATTGAACTCTTACCTTGAGGAAAAATTTTATTTTTTTTGAGAATTGAATTTTTAGTAATGTCTTGGTTGAACCTTCTAGTCCCTAACCACCTATTATACCAACCTATCATAGAAGGGTAAATAAGGAAGGGGTAAAAATTATTTACTACAAGGTGAAGTGTTGTAATATTTTTGGGGACTTTTGTAATTTTCATGTTAGAATGTGAATGATTATATAAAATGGGTTAGGAAACATGAAAGTGGAGAGATTTGAGTTGTCTTACTATAGTCATAGTGGTTTGGATTGGTGGTTCCCTTCTAGGTGTTCCTCGTAAATATTAGTCAGTAGGAGTTAATTACTCCCTGGTCATTCTTCTATGTAACATTTTTGTTAACCATTTTCATTATTTTATGATTCTTTATAGAATTATAAGTTGATCAATTCTTTATTTTTATGGTATTAAACCTCTTAAAATTTTATTGTTAGAACTATCCTAACAAAAAGTCTCCCCATCTGGTTCATCCAATTTTAATTTCAAAAAGACAAGTTTGGGAACTTCCAACACTTAACCAAAAACCATCCGCACACTAAAACCGGACAATATCCCATTTGATAATTTTTTCCATGTAAATTCTATCAATCTCCCACAAAAATATCATTCTAAAGGCTTTCAAAAAATTCCACTAGCCAACTTATGAACAACATAATTCATAATTACTCCCTTTATAGTGTCACCATGGTTCCTCACCATGCTCATGGTCATCCAAGCCCCCTACCAAGAAAAAATCGCCTCAGTTATTCATACTCTTGACCACTTGTTTTGTTCCTAAAAAACCTTCTAAATGTATCCATGTAATTTCTTCCAAATCCAATAGGTCTAAGCTATTTCCAAATTTAATTAAGTCTCATCAACAAGTTTTGTTGTCTATCATGCCTTTGGCCTCCCTTATTTTAGACATTGCACTATATAACTCTTCCACTAAGCTTTTACAATCCGAGAGCTACCTAGTACATCGAACTTTAGTGACACCATGATAACTTACCATCATATGAAACATAACTTCAAAAAGTTTGTTATTATGAACTAACCAACTCCCACTGAAAATATTATAATTAAAGTTTATTTCTTAGTGCAATAAATGCATGCACAATCCATTTCTCCAATTTTATTTCATCCTAGTTCCAAACTACCCAAGACCCATTTCCATTATAGAAAAACTTTTATAACTCTAGTTTCACACCCTTACATTTAAAATTATTTTATTTTATTCTTTTCTTGGATTTGAATCTTTTTTGTTGAGGTTCGGGTTGAGCGTTGGTTTAAATTTATGAATTTTGGAGGTTTCATGGGAGTTTTTGACCTATGAACAGTTAGTGCATGGTTTGGGTAAACTATGAAACCTTTCCTAGGTAACTTTGTGGTGTTATTTTGGTTTCCAGTGGTGAGAAGCATGTTTTGTGTATGATTTGGGAAACCATGTGGTTTGGTTCTGGAATTAGATAGTGGAATTTGGTATAGTTGGTGCATGGTTTGGGAACCATGTAGAAATCTCGTGATGGGTTCCCATCTTCTCTAGTAGAGGGTACATGGTTGGCGCACAGTTTTATAACCATGTGGCCAAACCATGTGAGATGCCCAGTAATTAAAAAGTTTGAATTTACCTTTTTCCCCCTCCAACATTTTAACCCTATTTTGGGTTTTCCTCCTCTCCTCTAACCTAGGTGCACTAGATGGCTCCCAGACCCTTCCCTTGTTGGGTCTCCTTGGATCTATAGTGATCCTCCTTCAAATATAAGATAATTTTCTTTGGTTTTTTGTCATTTTTTCCCGCCCCTCCCTTTCCCCTCTAGGGTTCTTAGTGTTTTCTTAGTGGGGTTTCTCTTTCTTCTAAACCTAAGGAAGAGTTTTTATGTTTAGTTCCATTTTTTGGATTTTAGGGTGTGTGGATCGTCTCTTAGGACTCATCCTTCCTTCCCCCAAAGTCTCATTGCTTTCTCACACCATTGAGGTAGGTGTTTCCATTATTTTCCTTTCTGAATCAATCCATTGATGCTTGTGAATTTTTAAATAATATAAAAATGTGTTTCTCGTGCTTGTGGTGTGATTTACTTGCTTCTTATAATTTTTTCTATTGCTAAAAATTAGTAGAAGTGTTTTTAAAAAGGTTTTCTTTAATCACTACCACAAAAACAATTTTTCCCAACACCCCCCCTTTATCAGCGCTTTTTTTAAAAGCGCTGATAAAGGGTCGACTTCAAAAAAAATTAAAAAAAATATATTAATATATAAAAATATAAATATAGTTATATTGATATAAATATAATATATAATTTTTAAATATATTTTAGATAAGTATAAATGTACATTTACACTTAATATACTTAATATATAAGATATTTAGTGAAAATGGCTTCTTAAGAAATTAAAAAAATATTTTTAATTAATAATTTGCTAATTATTATGGATTAATAGTCATTTAATAACAATTTGAAGACTAAAAAAATTAAAAAATTAAAAAAAGATCCAAAATATGTTGAAACGCAACTCAAACTTCAAATGGCCATAACTTTTGATCCGGGTGTCCGTTTGAGCTCTACCACATATCAAATCGAAGCCTGCGACGAGATCTACATCGCTATATCTCGGAAGACCTCAGTAAAGAGTTTTTCAAGGCCAAAAGAGGCCCAGAAGGCCTCCAAAACTAAGTTTTTAGTCGGGGTACCCCGATTTTTTAACATTTTGTGGATTTTCAGCCTCATTTAAGGGGATATTATTGGCTTTTTTTAGTGGGGACTGAATTTATTCCAAGTATTACATTCATATTGATATTATGTCTTTGAAATTTTATCGTTTTTTATAATTCACTGCTATTTATAATCAAATATATAACAATATATACATATTTTTTATATATTCACACATAAAAATTAATTATAAATATAAATAATAAAATATATTTACATATAAAATATATTAGCTTTATCTAAATAATAACTAATATCCATTTTATTTAAAATACAAATATATGAATATTTATATACCTATATATTAATCTAACTATATATATATATATATATTAATCTAGCTATATATATATTAATATAACTACATATATATTAATATAACTATATATATATTAATATAACTATATATATATTAATATAACTATATATATATTAATATAACTATATATATATATTAATATAACTATATATATATTAATATAACTATATATATATTAATATAACTATATATATATATTAATATAAATATATATTACTATACGAATAAATATAACTAAATTTATATATATATATATATATAGATATATATATTAATATAACTATATATATATTAATATTACTATATATATATATTAATATAAATATATATTACTATATGAATAAATATAACTAAATTTATATATATATATAAATAGATATATATATATTAATATAAGTATATATATATATTAATATAACTATATATATTAATATAACTATATATTACTATACGAATAAATATAACTATATATATATAAATAGAGATATCATGAAATGGTAAACAAATCAAAATAGAGTAGTGGTAAGGGCTTAGGCACGCAGGGGGGAGGTCTCGAGTTCAAAACATACTGGAGGCAGAGGTGCGCGCATGGGGGTGGATGTGGGGGGGCTAGCACTGATAAAGGGTGGAGGGGGTGTGTGTGGGGCACTGGAGGGGTGGAAATCGCTATTAAAAGTGGGTCTCAAGTGCTATAAAAGGCCCCCCGGATTGGCATGATTTTTTTAATTTTTTGTAATTTTTTTTAATTTTTTTTAATTTTTTTAAAAAAATTATATTTTTTTAACTTTTATCAGCGCTTTTTTAAAAGCGCTCATAAAATGGTCCTTTATCAGCTCTAAAACGAAAGCGCTAATAAATGAAGCACTGATATAGGACCCCTTTATCAGTGCTAAAAAAAGTGCTGATAAAGGGGTACTTTTATCAACAATTTTTTGAGCACTGATAAAAGACCCCTTTTATCAGCACTTTTTTTTAGCGTTGATAAATGGGGTCTTTATCAGCGCTTTTTTGAGCGGTGATAAAGGGTACCCCCCCCCCCTTTATCTTCACTGGATTTAACATCGTTTTTTTAGCACTATTAAAGTTCATTTTTAGCGTTGATAAAAGGTGTATTTGTAGTAGTGAATTATGTTACATAGTTATGCACATTAAGTGTTTATTAAAATTTAAATTATTCTTTTAAAATAAAATTATGTGTTTTGGGTGGTTTTTTACCTTGGTCATGTATGATATCATTGTGGGATTATGAATTTGTCATTGTGGGTGTGAATTGTTGAATTTTATTGCACACTCATACATGCAGTTTGTTGTGTTGGTTTAAAAACATGTGGTGTTTCTTTAAAAATGGTTTTGGGTATATTCATGGATACTTGTGGAGTTCCATTGGAATTGGGATCATCCATGTGCACTCAGAGTGTAAACATGGATGGGAACATGAATGAAAATTTCCATGGATAAAATTGATCAATTCAAAAATGTGGATTTCAAAACACTTATCCCTCCTTCTCCTTCCTTCCTTCAAACACTCGTCGCATTACAAATGCTTCCTTGGTTTCAAATTACTCAAATCTGATTTCAAATGTTATATTTGAAACTTAGCCCATTTGGTATCTTAAATGTATGTCTTGATGAATGTTTGATATAAAGGCCCTCTTGGATCTTCATATACTCTTGGTAACTAAAATGATATAGGGGTTCATATGGAATTTTGTGATGTAGTTCGATTTCTAAAGTGTCTAAAGGCCCATTTGGAATTGTACATTTGAAATTAGTGTTTTATGATGATTATGTAAAATTATATAATGTTTTATTTGTAAATTAATTCTTGGTATTGTAAATGTAAGGTTTTTTTTGTCTCTTGATATGCATTGGGAGTTTTGTTTCAAAACTTGTGTGATGTGAGGTTGATTGTAATTTTAAAATGTTTTAAGAAATGGTTTGAAAGCTTGTATGATATTATGGATTGGTTAGAACATATGAATGGTTTTTTATATGATGGTAAACCCTATGTAGGATCTCCCCATTGTGGGTTATTGTGTGGGTGGTGTTAGTGTTTGGGACAGGCAAGTGCAGGGGTGTCAGGAAATGTGAGTCACATTTGCGAGGGCCTCTTACTTACACCTTATAGTGTTACCATGGGTTTCCTGGGAATATTTTATCGGTTCGGGTAATGGTTCTTGTCAACCCCAATTATATGGGTTGGTACCCCCTTGATTTGATAGGTCTTAGTTGGATGTACAACTGGATTGGTCAGTTTAGGGTGGTCAATTGGTTATAGACTATGGATCCACACCATATGTCAGCAGGTGAGTCCAACTTGAGTGTGTCTATAGATCTCTCTTGATATTTTTATGAAATTACCATGGTTACTATCTATATTTTCTTGTTTACATTTTTCTACACTTGGTTTTATATTTATACTATTTGTTTATTCCTTGTATAGATTGGTATAGTTTTTATTGGATTTTGGTTTGGGATTTGGCTTTTAAAATGAAAATCCTTTTCGAAACTAGTGATGTGGTGTGTGGTGTTTTAAAAAATAAAAGTAGTGTTGTTTATTAAAATGATAAAAACCTATTTTTATACATGTATTTAAAATTAGTGTTAGTGGAATATTTTTGGGAAAGTGAATTTTTGGATTCTATGGTGATTTCCTACTGAGCTGTTAATATTACACCCTACTTATACCATTTAGTGTCATTAGACTCGAGTTGTATTGCAGGTTCAGGTTTATGGTTTGAGTTTCCCTTGTATAAGGTTGGTTGGTGGATCATGGTGACCATGAAATCACATGGAGATTATGTTGGTAGTGTTTTGGTTTTGTTTTGTTTGAGTTTCATCTTTGTTTAGTTGTATTTTGTACATGGATCAATTTTTATATTTATATATGATCAGTTATTGGATCTTGTTTCTTGTTCAGTTTATTTTATTTTGATACTAGTTTATTAGGAAAAATCATTACCCTTAGTGATTACATTGATACCTAGAATTATTTTCCAGCCTGTGTGGATCAGAAATGCCCTTCGATCTATGTCTCGGATCGGGTCAGATGTTGGGTCAGATGGCATCCTAACTTGGTTCATGACATCTGGAAACTTTTTGAATGTTTCTTCCATAGAGTTAGAAATTCCAATATATTCATTACCAATCCTTTTCAAAGAAACACTCCTGGTAATTGGGGTTGTTCCTTTTTTGACATCAATATTGTTGTTGTTGAATTCCCCAAGTATTTTCATGTGAAAGAAAAAACAAATTGTCTTCTTATGGACTTAGAGTATCTCTAAAAAAACTTATCCAAATAGAATATCACCCAATCCATGACACCTTTCAGTTTTCCAGGTCTAGCCCCCATAAACTGAAAGCCTCTCAAATAGCAGATATTCTAAAACCCCCACTACTTCCAAACTCTCATCCTATAATCCATCATTTAGCCTCATTCATCCCACTATGGTTATTCTCAATAAAAATTATGAAACACCTTAAAATTAAGCTTGAGGAAACAACACCCACACTATCATGTTAGTTCCCTTTTTCCTTTTGGAATGATAACACCTATAGTTGTTTTTGAAAAATATATTCCATGAAAGTTCCATATTCCCATGCCACAACTTCCAACTTCTAGAAGTATAATTCTCCAAAATTCAATGCTTATTTTAATAAAACATTTCCCCAAAAGAAATATTCATCATTCAAACTTTACCATAACCAAGAATCCCCCATTCACAAACCCTTGTATAAAAAACTTGTGTTCCAATTGATAAAAAACACGCCTTCCATAAGACCTAGACTGTGTCAAACTTATTGGTTATATTCCTCTTTCAGAATAAAGCACCATTTCTTCAACAGTCAAGTGCTCCTCCAACTGAAGATTTCTAAAATAAACATATTCTCCCCCACTTATATGTTTAGTTATGAGAACCTCAAATCCAACAAAAATGACTCAAGTGGGTCAGTGAAGACTCAAAAATAAAACAAACACACCCTCTCAACTATGGGATTTTCAGAACATTTGAAACATTCACTTTTCAAAATAGACCTTTCAGCCCCATCAGTCTTACTATAATCTCCCCTTTACCGAGAAATGTGAAATGTGGAATCATGATGTGAACTGAATTTTGTTTAGTTGTTCTTACTTCTCCTTAATCAGACTATAGGGATTAATATATACCTTCTATATCATTCTCCATCTCACCCGCATGCACCTTTTAGAACATTCCCATGCACTTTCTTATCATGGTTTCATGTTCTTCTAAACACCTCACTTCTAGTTGATTCACCATCAATATAAATTCTAAAATCTCTAGGATTAGAAAAACAAACATTCTTTAAAGTATAATTTTTCTACCATCGAATCATCAATCTAGACCTAATCCATTGTAATGACATCCTACATAAATAATGTAACTCACACTAAATTAGAAAAGTGCAAGGGATCTAGATAGATGTCCATAAGTCTTCAATATTATTCTAATCAAGATATGATTTTGAGACTTGATAAACCACCCACCATATACTCTTCCCACCAGATATCTACAAACAAGATCTGATATCACTTGTTGTGGATATTAGGTCACACCACCATCTAGAATCCAAATCTGGGTCTAGAACCTTTGAATCAGAAGTACCCCACCTTTTGTGACTAGAGGTTGATTCCAGACCTCACATGTAGAACAAGACCAACCAAAAGTTCTGAATGCCAAACACATGATATAAAACAAAACAACCACATCATATGAAAATTATGTGGTTAGGAATTTAGTCCTAATCTACTAGGGAACACACCACATATTTAAATTAAATAAAAATTGAGTTATAAGGGAAACCTCCTTTCAGAAACCCTACCAACACTGAGTTATAGGGGATTCCTTCCAGACACCCTACTTGAAGAACATCCTTGTAAATTTCTCCAGCGAATCTTTCAGTTGCAAGTGCTCCCATGGTAATTCCCCCCATGAAAATGGACTCCACTCCAAGTCCTCCTGAATTGACTCTCACTATATCTAATTAACTTCTACATCAAGCCTTCGACATTTTAGTTCCCTTTCATAGAATGTGTGATAGATATCCTTAGCTCATACTTTTGAGGATGAGTTATGCAGTATCCAACAGGTCATTTTGGTTGCACCACCTTCTAAAATTTTTGGAAAACCCTCTGTTCGGTAAAGAAACCCGATTGAGCATAACCACCTCAGATTACCTTTTCATTGAACAATTATTTTAAGTCATCCTTTTCTTCCCAAATAAATATTCTAAATCCCTTAAGATTAGTTTTTTGTAGCCTCACTAGAAATAGTTCCTACTGACATCTTTCACTGACTCTATAACTTCCATGTCGCATCTAAAACAACCCTTTATACCATGTCACTCCATCCTCTGGAATGTGTTTTCTCCCCAAGTTTATTCATCCTAATCTTCCTCCTTATATATTTCCAAACTTGAGAATCACTTTAACTACTTATTTTACTAACTTGAATACAAACATCCATGGTGAAGGTGAAGTGTCTCCATCTAGTTCTATCAAGTGTAGTTTTGGAAAGACGAGTTCTAAAAATTCCAACACTTAACCGTAAAATAGTTCTTACACAAAAACCCAATAGTTTTTCCCCAATAAAACCCCCAATGATATCATCATGGAGAGTAACTACTCTATTTTTCAATATGTTCCTTTAAAAATTTGGAAGCAATCTTTTGTCCATGCTCCCTAAATTCATAGTGTAAATCATTCATTGAGATAAGTATTGAATGTTTTGAATGCCCTAAAATATTTCTTTACTTAGTTTATTCTATCTAAAAATGTTGAAAATAATCTAGGGATCAAAAAAGGTCGAGTACCCACTTGTTTTGGGCTACCCAAACTAGAATCCGGTTAAGTTATAGGCTACCTGAACCTATTTATACCCATTTATTTTTTACCCTAATCTGAACCTGATTAATTAAACCATACATATATACTACCCAAACCCATATATAATTTTAATACTAATATATATATATATATATATATATATTAAAACTACTGGTATAAACTTCCAGGAGTGCATGGTGTAGGTGGAGAACCATGGTGGAAGGATGACTGGGGGAGGCTGTGGTGGTAGGTAACTTGGGGTAGAGTGGTTTGATCGACTATCAGAACACGATATCTTGTAAATAATGATGTTATTAGTCAAAAATTCAATGGGGTATGTTGTCTATTTCATGCTAGTAGTTGATTAAACATCACATCCCTAAGACACATGTCACCATGGATTCCCCTTGTCGTACCACCACTATGTTTTTTTACCTATGGCATGCCTTATGGTCAGTCTTTGGCAGTGGTATTAAAAAAATATTATTAAAATTATTAACAATTTTGGGTTTTTGGGTATCCAATCATTGATACCCTAATCATACCTGATTAATAATCGGTAGGACTAGGTTCCCTCTAATCAGGTGCACATTTCAATCCCTAGTTCCTTATTTAAAAAAGGATCATTTTTGAAATATGCTAAAAGAGAGTATTCAACTAATTATTGGACAAAACTATATCATTTAAGATTAATAATAAACTTTTTTAACCAATTTTTCTATTTATAGTGAAGCCTATATATCTAATTCTGGAGTTGGTAAGCCCAATCGTCACCATTTTCTAAAAATTCAGGAGGAAGCCTTAAGTAAATATTCTCTATGTAGGAATGCATAATTGAAATCTGTTTGGTTTAACAGAAATCCCTATATTAGAACCGTCGACTGTAATGAGTTTGAAAACTGACAAAAAAAAATTGTTTAATTCAAGTCCTTCCACTCATGTGAAGCTATTTTTCACAGTATTCTCATTATGTTGCTCCACTATTTCTCATGTCTTGTACTTTTTAAATTCATTTTAAATTAATGGCCTTCTTTCCATCGAGTGATTTTTCTAATGTTTGTCTGATTATTCCCTAAGGAAAAAATCTCATTATCCATCACCTTATATGATATTTCATCATTATCAACTTATATATAATTTCTTAGCTTGGTCTTCTAAGTGATATCTATCAAAAAATATTTCATGGCCTGAGAATTTTTAAAATCAAGATATGTTAAAGTCATCTCTAGAATAAGGCTATAACCATTTATCTATAAAGTAAAAAAAATGAGATATTGGAGATCTAAGACATAGAAGATACAAAATTCAAACCAGGGGTATAGGGTAGAACCCACATATAATATGCATAATTACTTTAAAACCTTCCCTCACAATCTAGATCATATATATCTATTATGTCAAGATTTCTATAAAAACTTTTCACCCATGTACTAAGAACCCCTTTGGTGAACACATGGGACAATTACTTTATTATACATGAAAAATTGAATTGGTTGATAATCATGTTTTAGGTGTGCAGGTTTCTAGATATAACCTTAAAGGTTTGTGCCATTATATGGCCTTTACATGGTGCAAATGACCTAACATGATCAGCATATTCCATGTCACCATCAGCGAAGGTGATATAGATGGGTAGAGATATCACATTCTAGCCTCTTTTTTCTCATTTTTTATCCCATCCCCTAGTTCCCTTGCATATTTTTTGTGTCATAGAATCTTATCCCCCATTGGTGTTGCTTTATTTTTTCCCATCCCACACCCCAAAAATTATTATGCCCCGGCCACCCCCCCCCCATTTCTTTTGTTTTTTTTTTTGAGTTTTATTTTTGTTATATTTTATTTGAAATTTTCACTCTATTTTTTCTCCCTACCCCTTTTTAGTTTTTTCCCTTTTTATTATTTTATTTCTTATTTTCATTATGTTTTGTATTTCTTTCATATTTATGATTTATGAACTTTATATTTCTTATTATCACTTCAAATGAAATTTCCACTTGCAACATTATGTGACATGTTCCATAGTTCTAAGTGTGCTCATCGTCATTTTGTACCATTTTCCAAGACTATGGATTTTTCGTTATCACATGTGTCATGGGTTGATAGTTCAAATTGTCACTCAAGTGAGATATAATGATTTATTTCTTTTTATACCTAAAAAATGAGATTACCATCGATGAAAACAACATATTGATATGTGGATCTATAAGAGGATAATAAATCAACATAATAAACATTACAAAATACCTCTACATCGGTATTCACATGATCAAATCATTGTAGTCTTAGGTTGGGATCTTTCTTGACATAACTAACAATACCTATTAAGTAAGGAAAATACGTCACTATCTACATGAAAGTATTTCTTATCTAGATTAAGAGTAATACCAATAGTGTCTACATTAGACAACCCTTTTCTTGGTAGCAAGTCCATGACATATTTCTATTGAGACAAAAAAAATACTTTTGAGAACATGGTTAAAAGACTGGATATAATAACTGTGAAAAATCATTTATACTCTGTGAAAGAAAAAATTAATTACCACTATGAAAAATGACCAAACCATGCTTATAAATACTGTTTAAGTCCATATAGAGATGTTCATAGAAAAGAAAAGTTGGAGGAATCATCCTGAGAAACATACCTAGGAAGTTTCTTCGTATGAACTTCCTCATTCAAAAAACCATAGAGGAATGTGTTATTTAAATCTAACCAATGAAATTTTAATAAAAGGATTTAATGTGAGAAATGAGTAGTTTGGTAAATTTCGTTTTAGTCACTAGAGATAAGGTATAAAAATAGTCAATGTCATATGTATGTGCATAATTTTTTGTGACTAGTTGGGCCTTGAGCTGATTGAGCGTACCATAAAAATAAACATGATTAGTATATACCCATTAGAAACCAAACACCTACCTCTATAGATGAAGAAAAACTATATATGTAGTGTGATTTTCCTCCAAATAATTAATCTCATCAAGCATAGCCTATAACTAACTAGGATGGGCCTTGGTCTCAAAAATATTTTGAGGAAAAATGATAGTATTCAATGTGTCAATAAAAGGAGTGGGTAAAAATAAAATACTATTGGAAATAACATGTACTTTGTGCAAGGAAATTGGAAGATCATTATTTATAGGTGGATAAATAGTTAGAGAGCTAGTAATAAGGGCATTGATAGGGTCTTTAAGAACATCATGCTAAGAACGAGTACCAAAATGGGATGCACCAATTTTAGGAGGATATGGAGATAGAGGTGGGATAGGATGAACACTATTGAAATGAAGACCACCAATCTCAGAAAGAAGAGTTAGAGGAGGGGTAAATGGGGTAATAGTAAAAGGAATATGTCATTGTGGATCAAAGGTATTTTATCAGGGTGAACCTGAATTGAATGGAGATGCCTCGATGAAAACTACATCATTAGAGACAACGCGTCACCCCATGTTTGGGGAGTAGTAGTGATGGCCCTACTATTCACAATAATTAACTAAGAAAGATTCATAATAGTGAATGAACGTCATACTTGGAATGGGTAGGTCGTGTTTTATGGACATAATAGACACCCAAATATGCAAATTAGAAGAGGTTGGGGTGGAATTAAAAGAGAAAATTATATGATACAGTGTCATACTACTCAAGCACAAATGAGGTGAGATGATTTATAAGATAATAAGTAGTTATAATTACATCACTTAAAAAAATTATAGGGATCTACATATGAATGATAAGAGAATAAGAAACATCCAAAATATGATAGCTCTTATTATATATAACACCATGTGTTTTGGAAATATGTTAGGTGAATAATATAATGTCCATTAAATAATGTTCAAAAAAATGTCAAAAAAATGAAAAAAATTCATGGAAGTGGATAATGGGTTTTTTATTTCATTATAAAAATAATAAAACATTTTAAAACATTATATTGACTCTTTAGGTAGTGCATTCATGACATATGAAAAAAATCCAAATCGAAGGAATATTAGTGTTAACTCAATTTACTTAGAACTGGGTTAGGGTGTTATATATTAGAATGGAAAAACACAAAAGGAATTATTACCAACTTTTTAAGCAGAGGAACATATGTGATCTAGTGATTCTTGGCTAGGTGACACGATTCACAAAGGAAGGTAACCTAACTACGGATAAAGACACTAGTTAACTGCAGACACTAGTGAACTGGAGTAAGTTTATGAACATACCAATGATGATTTTAATGCCAAGGAACCTATGTGATTTGGTGATGCTTGGCTAGTTTACACAATTCAAAATGGAATATGACCCAAATCTTGATAGAAACTAAATAACTAGATTAAGTGTATGATTATATAGGTAATGGAGATATAGAGCATGAGAATATATTGAAGTATGCACAAAGGAGGTCAATTCCAACACATTGACACCCCCACACTGTCTACCTTTACCAAGAAATTGATTCATCAAAAGATTCTGAAATACAATATTTTTTAGTGATAATATAGAAGAGAAATTAATATCATGAATAACCTTAGTTTCCATGAGTCCAACACACAGATGCCTCTAAAAATATGTTTTCCTTGAAATCTCTTCTGAAAATGACTTTTTCTAACAAAAAACTCAGATCAATATTCTATCGCATGTCAAAATTGTCTCCCAACTCTCTTAGGGGATCAATAATCAAGGAGTGTCAATGTCAATTCAAGAAATACTATAGTTTTCTCTTAGATATATCTTGGTTCCATTTGAAAATACTTACTAAAAACTAATTTTATCACTTTTACAAGTGCTTCCATTTATGTATTTTGATATTTCTTATTTAAAACATATTTTATACCACTTATTTAAGTTATTTTCTTTTGAAACTTAAGTTTTTTCATATGGGACCCAACATCTCATACTAAAAATTAACATGTGCATGTTTTTTTCATAAATATAAAATATATTTTTGATTTTGAGCATTTATTTTTCTATAATATGATCTAGTCTTAAAAGAGTGATAGTTATAGTGTTTTGATTAATTCATCACTTTAGAGTTTCCCATGAAGATAATGAAATCCAAATATGGTGGGTTTATAGGAAAAAACATGGGAATCAGTAAAAACTGAAAAATCCAAAATGGGTGTAAAAGATGAATGAGTTTTCATAAAATAAAATTTGAAACATCCAAGGTCGGTGGGTAGTTTTGGGATGTTTCCTAATAAAATTTTTAGGTTAATTCTACTCATTAGAAGTACGTCTCAACTCTCCCTCTCCCTCTCTCTCTACCTCTATCCCTCTATATACCACTATTTTAGGGTTCATTATATTTATTAAAGAATAGTAAAATGAAATTACAAAGGTCAAGTAGTGTGTTAAATAACTCATACCAAGAATTGAACCAAATTTATACATCTAATTTTCTAGGTAATAAATGATTCATGAAAATTACAAATTTCATTACAAGTAAGTGAAACATTTTAAAGATGGGAAATTAAATTTTATTTTATCATCTAAACTCTGGGTGAGAAGTAGGTATTCCTATTAAGTCCAAGTTATTTTCACTTATTTAAGTGGTCTTTATGAATTTAAGTGCAGGTGTTCCTTAAGAAATAGAGAATAATTCACTTATTGTTTTTGAATTGCTTATTATAAGTGATACATGGATCAAAAAGTTTGAATTTGAAAATTGGTTGAGTTTATTTTTTTATGGTATTCATATTTCTTGTTTTTTTTTTGAATTTTTTTATTTTTTTAGGTTATGGTTGTATTATAGTTGTTTTATAATAATTTTCATTTGGTTTTTTATTGACTATCAACTAATTTATTTGTAATATATTAGTGTAGTAATTATTATTTTTTATTCTTATTTTCAAATTGAGTTTAACTTTTTTATTGGTTTTTTTTTATATTTATTTCAAATATTTGAGTGATAAATATAGTTTTTTTTATTTTAATATTATAAGTTTTTTTAAGATTTATTTTTTATCATTCAGTTATAAAATTGTTGTGTTGGATCTAATAAACATTCTATGAGAATAACTTTTAAAATATCATTTTTCCCATTTTTAATAGCAATAATTTAACGTAGTTTTTCATTATTTCTAAGGAAATTTGTAAATTTAAATTCATGTATATTTAGTAAATTAAAATTTCATATAACAATAGAATACTAAAAATTTGTTATTTTCTATTATTTATAGGTCAATGTGAGGCATTTTACATTAATATTTTTAGTCATAATTTATTTATGATATTATAGATAATTTTATAATTTTTATGTGTTGTTTTTTACTATTTTTATTTTATTTGTTATTGTAAGTTTTCAAAAAAATTGTTCTGTTTATTTTTTAGGCATTTGAAAAATTATTGTTTTATTGAATTTTCATTTTTAAATGTGATTTTTTAGGATTAGGTAATAAAATATTTCTATTTTTAATTGTTGTACTACATTGTTATTTTTTGTGTGAAAATAATGCAAAAAAAATTATTCTACCTAGTTTTCTATCTCTTGGTAGTTTTTTTAATATTTTTAAGTGAATTTGAAAAACCATAATTTATGTATTTATTTTTTTCATAAGTGTTTTATAAAGTGTTTGTTAATTCTAAATTTCATATATTCGATGATATGTGCATATTCTAAGAGTACAATAACATTCAAGAGAAGTCACATCCTTCACTTTTTAAAACCAATGTTTTTTGTTGAGGTAGTAGAATAAATTATAACTTGTACCTTTTATGAAGGTATAACCCAATTAGAAATAAGAGAAAAAGGATTATAGTAAATGAAAAGTTTTATTTAAATAATTTAGTTATATGTTCTCAGTTGAACACTTCCTTATTCCACTCAAATTTTCAAACAATCTTTCTCAAACACATCATCACAATTTGTTAATGATTTGAAATCAATAAGTATTTAATAGTTCTTGGGTCTTCCTTATAGGGATGAAAATGGGTTGAATGTCACGACCCCCTCCCCACAATGTGTACCCCTCCTGGGTCGGCAATGAGAGAAGGGAGATAATGACCCCTGAGTCCTACCTCCAGTAGGTCATGGGTTGGCGACTAGCACCGAGGGTATAATAAACACGCAAATGGGAGCCATTTCCCTCTAAGAGAACACATGCAGAAGATAGAGATAAGATAGACACCAACCAACTCCAACTCAGAACTGAAATATAAAATAAACCCAAGTGCACGTATGTAATTCCATGCAAAAGTACTGCAATTGAAAGGGGAAAAACTACAAGTACCCAAAAGAAAGTAAAAACAGCATCAACCACAAGCCCGAACAGCTCCTGCAACCACAAACTAGTAAAAACCAGCTTGATCTCCAACCTGCTCCAAGTGACCTGAAAAACAGTTTATATATACATAGGGTGAGTATAACAGTATACTTAGTAGGATCCTCCCCGAAGCCTCTCGTGAAAAAGTAAAGAGATTATGCTAAAGCACAGTGAACAACAAGTGAAACTAACTCATCACCTGAATAGGTATACTAAGTTCCCAACCTCACCATGGATACTCTCACCAATTAAGGCATACAAGAATATAGCATATAGTAAAGAATATCAAGGGTACCTCACTACTACTTCCTCGCTGGTTTGCCGCTTTTCCCCAATGTCGCACGTCCTGAGCATCTC
Source organism: Viscum album (assembly GCA_963277665.1). Taxonomy (NCBI): domain Eukaryota; kingdom Viridiplantae; phylum Streptophyta; class Magnoliopsida; order Santalales; family Viscaceae; genus Viscum; species Viscum album. Next base: position 1,492,324,497 of record OY728151.1, on the reverse strand, counting down.
TCTCCAAAAAGGTTTGCCCACAGACACCAGGGTGAAGCACCACCATATGCACCTCGTGCACCACAAAGGCTTGCCCACAGATACCTGGGCGAAGCACCACACCATCCTCACAACCAAAAGTAACCAGGTAGTTTTCAGGATCCACCACAGCTCGCATAACGTGTATCATACGTTGGGTATTATACCTCAAGCCATTACAGCCCATACACCGAGCAAGGATCCTCAAGCCATCACAGCCTATACACATTACGCCTATAGTTATCCATAGGATACTATATCTAGAATATATGTGTGTGAATAACCACAATCCATTATAGCCCTCTAAACACATATATGGGGAAAACTAACTGTTGTGCCTAATGGCACAAGTATCTACCATGAGAAGAGAGTGGGGCCAAATGAGGTAGTCATCCATTCATCCTCCCACCGGAATGTTAGGGAAAACACCCCCCTAGGGCTCAGAATTTATGGGTTGTCAGTTTCCCTTACTGACAGGGTGAAGTAGCATATAGAAACACAAAAAGTAAAAAATATACTATATCTCACAACCATACTATGGGCATAACCTAGTCTTAGACACAACTGCAGCTAACATCTCTCGGACTCTGGGCTGCCAATTCTAAGACTAGGTATCCTATATGAACACAACTATTTAAAGAGTTTTATTAGATTAATTCATTACCTTTTTATCAGTTCCACTATACATTAATTAATTCTTTAAACATTAATTAACCATGAACAATTCCACATTAAGTTTCATTAGAATCACACCCAAATTCAATTGTTCCTTCAAAATTATAACCTCATCATTATGTTCCAGAAACTCCATCCCCATGGGTTAACACCATTTAATAAAAAATTTATTACAGAAACACTTTTCCATATTCCTAGGCATTCTAGAAAAGCATTCTATGCTACTAACACAAGGGGCTCAACACGGTGAGTATATGTACTACCCGTCAAGTATGTGCCGCCTATAGAAGAGCGTAGACCCATCCTCCCTAGAGAAACTAAACACGGAAGGCATGTGGCATACCCCGTGCGTCTTCGCCTCTTTCAAAAGAAGGGTAAGCAAGACCAGCTACCTTGAGCAGTGGGGAAAAGTAAAGTAGACAATCAACCAAAAGAAACAGCAAGCATCCAACAATCACATCCAACCCATTCCATCATCCCTAGTGTCCTCCCTGACACCCACATGCATAAATCGATGCATCTCGCCACTCTGGGCGTCATCTGCTGCCACAACCAAAAGGCCTTTATGCCCCCACATATCACAACAACCATCCAAGATCACATCACACCACAAGCAGCTGGAAAGCAAATATCACATCAATTGGGATCTTGGACCTTTAACAATCAAGAAGGTAACTGAGAACCCTTCAAGGAACTATCAAACAATAAAATCTTTAAACCATCTTTAATTAACAAATTTATAATCAGTTGGTTCCAAAATCGGGAACCTAACTAGTAAGCTATCACAAATGATTATACACGCTTACTATGCCAATTTGATTAGCATCAAATTACAAAAAGAGCCAGATTCCTTTATATGCATATTTATCTTTATCCAAACAAATATCAATTAGTCCTGGTTTATGTTCTTTACTGATTTCCATCATGGAAAACAGCTAAGTAAAGCAAGCATAGATACCACACTATCTAGAAAAACAAGAGGCAATAACATACGATCGATACAATTTCTTTATCCGGTTCAAAAATATTTATTATGTCAATTCCATTATCATCCATTGGGATTAAACATGCTAATAATACAGTTTCACGTAAATAAAGAGAAGCAATGAATCCCCTACCTCAAAGGTTTTTGATGAAAACAACAACGGTCGAAGAACGCTCAAGAAACTCGGTTCGATTCTCCAAAACCCCGCCTTAGATCTCTTCTCCTAGCAAGATCAAGACCAAATCTAATCATATTTGACATCCACACAATTAGATCTACCCATAATGGACGTAGATATAATAAATTGAGAGAAGAGGAGATGTAGATCTAAGTAGATCTAAGAAAACAACCAAGAACAATCACATACCTCAAGAAAACGGCTTCAATTCGCCAAGAGAAGCCTTCAAATCACCTCCAAAATGCTTGGGAGAGGTTCTACTACCTTCAAGGAAGGGTAATCCCGAGTTATGGTCGCTTAGGAGCTTAAATGAGCAAGTTATAGGCGAAATGGTTGAGATCCACAATTTTAGGATTTAAATTTAAGTGCATGCACGGTTTTCTTGCACGGTTAAACAAACCGTGCGCTAATCATGCGGTCGCTACTGCCTCTTCAAACACTCCTTGCACGGTTAGGCCACATGGTTAGACAAACTGTGTGCTAACCGTGCGTTAGCCACTGCCTCCAACACCAACCTCTCACGGTTTGTCCGCACGGTTTAGACAAACTGTGCGCCGCCCGTGCGAAAGCTATTGCCCTTTAGTTTTCCTTAAAGATTCACCCAATGCACCCCCAAGTCACCTTAACCGCCCATAACACCTGTAACACCGCATTTTCACAAGGTAATGGACTGTAGAGGTCTGGTCCATTACATCAGATACCTCTCAAAACATTCTCATCCTCGAGAATCCAAAACCCACCTAAAGTGAAAATGAAACAGGGTCTAAACAACCACCCCTCGAGATACCTCTCAAAAGAGAGCAATCCACAAAAGCAACAAATGGAGCCATCTCATAAACATGAAACTTTCATAACCACATAAGCTACAACGATACATAAAGAGAGTCAAACATCAAACAACTCTGGGTACTGAGCATGTATCTTTGACTCACATTCCCAGGTACTCTCCTCCAAGCCACCGTGTCGCCGCAAGACACGAACTAAAGGAATAGAACCCTCGTAAAACGCCATCTCCTTGCAGTCTTGGATTTCCACAGGTCGCTCCTCAAAGGTTTCATTATCATAAAAATTGATCTCTCCCCAATCGATGAAGTGAGAGTCATCATAAAGATAACAACGGAGCTGTGATACATGGAAAACACCATGTATCCGACTCATCTGAGGGGGAAGTGCTACTTGATACACCACATCTCCAGCATGAGATAACACCTCGAAAGGCCCAATAAATCGGGGAGAAAGCTTACTTCCAGGGACAAACCTTCACTTCCCACGATGGGGAGTCACCTTCGGAAACACATGATCCCCAACATTAAACTCTAAGGGTCTCTTTCTTTGATCGGCATATGATTTCTAACGATCTTGCGCTGCCTTCAGCCTCTCATGAATCACCTGAACCATCTCTGTTGTATTCTGCACTAGTTCCAGTCCAAGAATTGCTGACTCTCTGACCCCAGTCCAGCACAACGGAGAATGACAAGGCCGACCATACAAGGCTTCAAATGGCGGCATACCGATGGTGGAGTGAAAACTATTATTTTAAGAGAACTCCAACAAGGGTAAGTGACTCATCCATGAGCCTCCAAAATCAAGAACACAAGAGTGTAACATGTCTTCAAGAGTCTGGATGGTTCGCTCTGTCTGACCATCCGTTTGAGGATGAAAAGTTGTGCTAAGGCATAGTTGAGAACCGAAAGAATATTGGAGACCTCTCCACACCCTGGAGGTAAAACGAGGATCTAGTTCAGAAATGATCTTCCTGGGGACTCCATGAAGTCTCACCACATCCTCTAGATACTGCCTCGACAAAACTTCCACTAATCTTAACTCCTTGATTGCTATAAAGTGGGATAATTTTGTTAAATGGTCCACTACCACCCAAATAGAATAATGTCCTCTCAGAGCTCGAGGTAAACTAGTAATGAAGTCCGTTGAGATGTCCTAACACTTCCACTAAGTAATCTCTAATGGATGAAGAAGACCACCTAGAACACAGTGTTCGGCCTTCACCTTCTGGCAGACTAAACATCGAGACACAAACTCCGAAACCGCACGCTTCAGCCCAGGCCACCAAAACTGACTCCTCAAGGATCAGTACATCTTTTTCACGCCAGGATGTACTGCTAAGGGAGAACTATGGAACTCTCTGAGAACCGTCTCATGCATAATCAAGGGAACAAAAATCCTTCCATAATACAACACTCGGATTTGTTTATCCTCAGTCCAACCATCAGGGGCCTCGCCACAAACAACTCGGTCTCTCCAGACCTCCACCTCTAGATCCCTCAATTGGGACTCTTCTACCTTCTGCATCAGGGATGACTATACCGTCATCTGAAAAAGACAAACTCTACCCCCAACTTCTTCCATATTAAGATGAAATACTAACAGTTCTTCCATTACTCTCCAGGAATCACCAGATTCTCTCACAGCATCACTACGTGAATTTCGGCTCAGCGCATCAACTACAACATTCCCTTTTCCAGGTGTATACAATATTTCGAAGTCATATTCCTGCAAGAACTCCATCCACTGATGATGTTCAAGTCATATTGGGAGAAAACGTACCTCAAACTCTTATGATCAGTGAAAACCACAAAGTGATCACCAATGAGGTAATGTGTCCACAAATTCAAAGCAAACACCACGACTACTAACTCAAGATCATGGGTGGCATAGTTGCATTCATGGGGACGCAACTGTTGATACCCATAAGAAACAACTGACCTCTGCTGCATGAGGACATAGCTGAACCCCAGATGTGAAGCATCGTAGAAAACATCAAACTGAACTCCCTCAGCTAGAAGACAAAGGACTGGAGCACTTACTAACTTCTCCTTTAGATACTCAAAAGCTGTTTGACACTGATCAGTCCATATGAATTCCTGATCCTTCCTAGTCAAAGATGTCAGAGGAGTTTCAACTAGTGAGAAATTTGTTATGAACCTCCTTTAGTAGCCTGCGAGACTAAGGAAACTTCACACCTCTGAAACTATCTTAGGGGATGACCAAGACACAACTGCTTCTATCTTCAATGGATCCACAGAAACTCCCTATTGGGACACAACATGCCCCAAGAAACATACTTCTCGAGTCTAAAACTCAAACTTCGACAACTTCCCAAATAGGTGATGACGACGAAGAACTCCCAAAATGGCTTGTAGATGTTGTGCATGGTCCTCTTCATATTTGGAGTACATAAGGATTTCATCGATGAAAACTACCACGAACTTGTCCAGGAACTCACAGAACACAGCATTCATCAATCCCATGAATACAACTGGAGCATTCATCATGCCAAACAGCATTACAACAAACTCATAATTCCCATGACGACAACGGAAAGCAGTCTTCGGAATATCCTCATCCTTCACATGCATCTGATGATATCTTGACCATATGTCAATCTTGGAGAACCAACTTGCACCCTTTAGTTGATCGAATAGTTCATCAATCCATGGAAGAGGATAGTGATTCTTTATTGTCACTTTGTTGAAGCGATGATAATCGACACACAACCGAAAACTATCGTCAGCCTTCTTCACGAAAAAAACTGGTGCACCCCAAGGCAACACACTTGGCCAAAAAAACCGCACTATAACAGACCATCAAGATATATACTTATCTCTCGTAACTCAAAAGGGGACATCCTATATGGAGACATAGAGATAGGAGACGCTCCTGACTATATCTCGATCCCAAACTCAATCTATCGTCGAGGGGGTAATGCTATATCCTCTTCTGGAAAGACATCAGGGTACTCCTCTACGACCCTAGGAAACACCAACTACTGAACCTCTAAAGAACTCAGCATCATCTCAGACATCATGGATGATAAGGATGGGATGCGCCTATGACCCATTTGAGGATCTTGCTCACCAACAAACACCACTTGTTCTCCATCCGCGCCGAAGAAAACGACCTTCTTCCTGAAGCAATCCATGATAGCCTTCACCGAATACAACTAATCCATGTCGAGGATGAAATCATATGGTTTTATTCATAAACATAGTAAATTTCCCCAAGAGCAGTGTTCCCCCAACACTAGCTCACAGTCTCTACATATTTCAAACAAGTCAGCTCGACCTTCAACTGGCGTAGTCAACGCCAAAGGCACTAGAAGCCTCTATACCTCAAGTCTCAATGCATGGACAAGGGTAGGTGATACGAAGGAGTGCGTGGCTCCTGAATCAAACAAGGCATACACCAAGGTAGAAAAAAATAAAAGGGTACTTCGAACGATGTCTGTCTCATCTGGTGCTGGCAACGCTAGAGCATGAAGCTAACCACGACCTCCTCTATGGCCTCTCTGATCCTGATGACGACCACCACTATGGTCACACTCCGCTCTCTAAGGATGGAGAGTGTCATGGGGATATCCTATGCCTGCCCCATATACCCTCTGTTGATCTAAAGCCAGTGCAAGTGGCTGCTACTGCCTCGGTTAGAACTGCCTCAGCGGAGGAACCTGGAGCGTAGTGCCCAGTGCACGATGACCACTCTGAAAGGTCAGGCACTCCCACTGCTGATGTTCACAACCACCACAAGAAAAAAAAGCGCCTGATTTCTTGGAATAGGCCTGAGAATTGCTGCCTCTGGAGAAACGAGATGTGAAGGGCTAAGACCTACCCCCGGCTGAATAGAAACTCTCCTTCCCTGAAAACCATGAACCCCGGACCATAGCCTTGCTTCGTGAGGGATCATGACAATCCCCTATCATGATGATCTTGTCCTGTCCAAAGTCCTCTCGACAACCTCTACCCTCGAAAGCACCTCAAGATATGTCTTCAGCATAAATGGGTTGACCTGGAGCTGGATCTCTGGACGCAAAGCCTCCTCAAAATGCCTCGCCCTAGCCTCCTCATCTGGTAACAAGTCAAAAGCATATCGTAAAAGGTTCCTAAAATGGATGCCAAACTCTCGAATAGTGGATCTCCCCTGTCGAAGGGTAAGAAGCTCCTGGCGATTGGATTCCTTCGCAGTCGAAGAAAGAAACTCGACTATAAACCTATCTCAGAACTCCTCCCATGAGATCACTGAATCCTCATGGTCCCCGAGGAACAAGAACCACCACGGCCTCGCTTCTCCCCACAGCATCGTCACAGCTAAGGACACCCAGTGCTCCTTCTCAGCACAGATCGAACTGAAGCCTATCTCGACCTCCTCCAACAAGTCTTCCATGACTACATCTGAAATGGATCCCTCATACTTTTTTAAACTCTTTTTCTGAAACTCTCAGAGTGTCTTCCTCCAAGCGTCTTCATCGTTAACCTCTACCCTGCGGCGATCGGCTGGAATAGCCTGCTGGACATTTTTTGAGAAAACCTGATGAGGATGTTGACCTGGATTCATACCTTTAAAGTAAAAAACGGTTAGAACTCCTAAACCTAGAATATGGAAGACTTAAAATTAATTAATTAATTGTTTTCTTTTATTCATTTTAGGTTAACCTATCCCAAGGTCTACCCATTCAAACATAGGAAAAAAGAAGAATGAATCATGATCCTTTCCTAGGTCTCTACCCTGCAACTAGTATCACATTTTTTAGTGGCCATTGTAAACTTAAAGGTTCATACATCAGATCATATGGGGGGACTAAACACCTATGTCTCAGCCGGTCTCTAGTGTTTACCCCACTTTCTAAACATGAATGACACTTTCTCCCTACTAACCCATGCAACCTCACATGTGCCTAACTCCAAACTCCATCCTATCCCTCAACCAGAGCTCTAATACCACTCTGTCATGACCCCCTCCCCACAAAGTGTACCCATCTTGGTCCAGCAATGTGAGAAGGGAGATAATGACCCCCGAGTCCTACCTCCAATAGGCCCCAGGTTGGCGACTAGCACCGAGGGTATAATAAACACACAAATGGGAGGCATTACCCTCTAAGAGAACACATGCGGAAGAGAGAGATAAGATAGACACCAACCAACTCCAACTCAGAACTGAAATATAAAATAAACCCAAGTGCACGTATATAACTCTAGGAAAAAGTACTACAACTGAAAGGGGAAAACTGCAGGTACCCAAAAGAAAGTAAAAACAGCAGCAACCACAAGCCTGAACAGCTCCTGCAACCACAAACTAGTAGAAACTAGCTTGATCTCCAACCTACTCCAAGTGACCTGAAAAATAGTTTATATATACATAGGGTGAGTATAACATTATACTCAGTAGGATCCTCCCCATAGCCTCTCGTGCAAAAGTAAAGAGAGCATGCTAAAGCCCAGTGAACAACAAGTGAAACTAACTCATCACCTAAAAAGGTATACTAAGTTCCCAACCTCACCATGGATACTCTCTCCAAGTAACACATACAATAATATAGTATATAGTAAACAATATAAAGGGTAACCTTCTACTACTTCCCCACTATTTTTCCTCTTTTCCCCAACATCGCACGTCCTGAGCATATCTCTCCAAAAAGGCTTGCCCGCAGACACATGGGTGAAGCACCACCATTGCACCTCGTGCACCACAAAGGCTTTCTCACAGACACCTGGGCGAATCACCACACCATCCTCACAACCAAAAGTAACCAGGTAGTTTCCAGGAGCCACCACAACCCGCATAACATGTATCATATGTCGGGTATTATACCTCAAGCCATTACAACCCATACACCGAGTAAGGATCCTCAAGCCATCACAGCCTATACACATTATTCCTATAGTTGTCCATAGGATACTATATCCAGAATATATGTGTTTGAATAACCAGAAGCCATTATAGACCTCTAAACACATATATGGGGAAAAATAACTGATGTGCCTAATGGCACAAGTATCTACCAAGAGAAGAGAGTTGGGCTAAAGGGGGTAGTCATACATTCATCCTCCCACCGGAATGTTGGGAAACCCCCCCCCCCCAGGGCTCAGAATTCCTAGGGTGTTAGTTGCCCTTACTGATAAGGTGGAGTAGCATATAGAAACACAAAAAGTAAAAAATATACTATATCTCACAACCACACTATGGGCATAACCTAGTCTTAGAAACAACTACAGCTAACGTCTCTCGGACTCCAGGCTGCCACTTCTAAGACTAGGTATCCTATATGCACACAACCATTTAAAGATATTTATTAGATTACTTCATTCCCTTTTTATCAGTTCCACTATATGTTAATTAATTCTTTAAACATTAATTAACCATGAAAAATTCCACATTATGTTTCATTAGCATCACACCCAAAGTCAATTGTTCCTTCAAAATTACAACCTCATCATTATGTTCCAGAAACTCTATCCCCATGGGTTAGCACCATTTAATCAAACATTTATTACAGAAACACTTTCCCATATTCCTAGGAATTCTAGAAAAGTATTCTATACTACTAACACAAGGGGATCAACACGGTGAGTAGATGTACTACCCATCGAGTCTTTGCCTCCTATAGCAAGAGCGTAGACCCATCATCCCTGGAGAATCTAAACACAGAAGGCATGTGGCATACCTCGCGCGTCTTCGCCTCTTTCGGAAGAAGGGTAAGCAAGAACAGCTACCTTGAGCAGTGGGGAAAAGTAAAGCAGACAATCAACCAAAAGAAACATAAAGTATCCAACAATCACATCCAACCCATTCCATCATCCCTGGTGTCCTCCCCGACACCCACATGCATAAACAGATGCATCTCTCCACTCTATGTGTCATCCTTTTCCACAACCAAAAGGCCTCTATGCCCCCACATATCACAACAACCATCCATTATCACATCATAGCACAAGCATCAGGAAAGCAAACATCACATTAATTGGGCTATTGGCCCTTTAACAATCAAGAGGGTAACTCAGAACCCTTCAAGGAATTATCAAACAATCAAATCTTTAAACCATCTTGAATTAATAGATTTATAATTCGTTGGTTCCAAAATCGGAAACTTAACCAGTAAGCTATCACAAATGATTATACATGCTTACTATGACAATTTAATTAACATCAAATTACAACAAGAACAAGATTCGTTCACATGCCTCTTTATCTTTAGCCAAACAAATATCAATTAGTCTCGGTTTACGTTCTTTGCCAATTTCCATCAAGGACAATGGCTAAGAAAATCAATCATAGATACCACACCATCTAGAAAAACAAGAGGCAATAACATACGATCGATACAATTTCTTTATCTGGTTCAAAAATATTTATTATGTCAATTCCATTTTCATCCATTGGGATTAAACATGTTAACAATACAGTTGAACGTAAAGAAAGAGAAGCAACGAATCCCCTACCTCAAAGGTTTTTGACGAAAATCACAACGGTCGAAGAAAGCTCAAGAAACACGGGTCGATTCTCCAAAACCCCACCTTAGATCTCTTCTCCTAGAAAGATCAATACCAAAGGTCATCATATTTGACATCCACACACTTAGATCTACCCATAACAGGTGTATATCTAAGAAACCGAGAGAAGAGGAGAAGTATATCTAAGTAGATCTAAGAAACCAACCAAGAACGATCACATACCTCAAGAAACCAGCTTTTATTATCCAAGAGAAGCCTTCATATTGCCTCCAAAATTCTTGGGAGAGGTTCTCCTACCTTCAAGGAAGGGTAATTTCGAGTTATGGCCGCTTAGGAGCTTAAACAATCAATTTAGTGGTGAAACGGTTGAGATCAATAATTTTAGGATCTAAATTTAATTGCTCACATGGTTTGCTCGCACGGTTATAAAAACTGTGTGCTAACCATGCAGTCACTACTACCTTGTCAAACACTCCTCGCACGGTTAGGCCGCACGATTAGACAAATTGTGTGCTAATTATGTGTTAGCCACTGCCTCCAACACCAACCTTGCACAGTTTGGCTACATGGTTTAGACAAACCGTGCGCCGCCCGTGCGAAAGCTATTGCCCTTTAATTTTCCTTAAAGATTCACCCAACGCACCCCCAAGTCACCTTAACCTCCCAGAACACCTCTAACACTGCATTTTCACAAGGTAATGGACTGGAGAGGTCCGGGCCATTACATTGAATATCTAAGAAATTTGGGATACTTGAACCTTGATCTATTTATTTTTACAAAACCAAAATTTAACACCTCGAGCTTTCACAGAATGCTTCTTTTTAAATAATTCAATGGCTTGTGTTGTATGAAACCCTGAGTTCAAGCACACCATGACCTATCAAAGTGGCCATTTAAAAAATCAATTATGAATACTATCAACCAAATTTTGAAATTTTATAAACTTTATTTTTAAAAAGAGACTTCATTTTTTAATTTTAAATATCAAAATTATCTTAGGGTGAAATTTTGGTAATTTTCTAAAAAAATTCAATTTTTGATGAATAGTGAAAAATACTACATTTTAATTGAAAACTGTCTTTTCATATAATTTATTTATATTGTTATATTGTATTTTTAATTAGTTTTAAAGTTTAATTGGATTAATATTTTATAATTTAATCCAATTATTGTCATTGGATGTGATTTTACATTTAAATTGTAAATAAAAACATGTCAACTTTTTGATTGTTTTTACTTCTTAAAAACTTACTTTCTGGTTTTGACAGCGGGAATTAATTTTAAATTAATTTCTGAAACATTTTTGTTTTGAATTTTGAAACATTTATTCCATATTTTGAATCATAATGTCCAAATTTTGTATATATATACCCTTTATTTTTTGACATTATGAATAGTAATTTCAGTAATTATTTTTATTTACCATGGTTAAAGGGTAAATCAGGTAAATATGGGTAATAAAATAAATTTATAATAATATAAAACTATCCCGAAACATTTCCTAATCCTATTTTATGTGATATATCCAACCATTGGAATCCTTGGGTTGATTTGGAGACCCCATGGAGCCACTTGGGTGTGATAATGACATGTTATAAGAAATAATTTAAAGTAAAGAAAAATATAACACAAACATTGATCTTTTACTAAAACAATTTTAATATAAGGTAATATAACTGATATCTTTGACTATAAAAATTAATTATAGATATAAAAATATTTCCTACATCATGGTATTTTATTTATAATTTTTATACATTAAATAGATAAAAATATTTATGACACAATGATGATGCAGTGATTACCTTATTAATGAAAGATGCAAATAAATGACATTATAAATATTAAAATAAATGCAATTTGAACATTTTTATACTATAAAATAATTTTATGGATTATATTGACATAATATATTTGATTTAATACCTTTGTTTCAAAGGAATAAAGTTGTTATTACTTTTAAAAAAATAAATTCCTAAATACTGTCAAAATTGACCTAAATGAGTTTTTTTAAAAAAATACTATTTTATTAAATGATATAATGATCATAAAATTATAATATTTAGACAACTTACTTATATAATGTTAAAAATTTCATTAATTATCCACTTTTTTTGTATTGGCATTTTATTGTTACTATAGTAACCATATATTATGAAAATACAAGAATACATGGTAAGAGTTAATTATTTTAACTAATGGTTAAAGGTAAAAGAGAAGGTTAATTTTGTGACCTAAACTTGTATAAAACCTATTTGTTGAGAGTATTTAGACCAATTATCATATTATACTCTAAATATATCACTTTTAAAATATTATACTTCGAAAATAATTTTATAATAAAATAATATCTCATGATATTCCTAAAGTGCCCCTCCTCCCTCTTATAAAAGGCCACCAATTCCACCCACTTATTCACACCTATAAATCCCTTTGGATCGACCAAAACATGCCCAAATATCCTACAAAAATCACTAACTTCATTTTATAGGCCACCCTTTGGTCATAAAACCATATTAAGTATTCCTTTTGTGCAAATCAAAAGGAGACACCCGAAGAAGAGGTAATCGTTTTATCCCTTCTTTCAAAGTTCATTTCATCTTATACTTCCTCTTACTAAGTTTTTACCATAATAAAATAATAAATCTGTAATATAATTTATGTTGATATGTTCTTATGATTATATAACAACCATATTCCTCTTTTACCCATTCTATTAAAAACAATATCAACATGTGTGTGTACGTACGGCTTGATGTCTCCACGTCGTGGTGTAAACTGTTTTTCATATATACATTATTTTGATGGGTATAATAATGAATAAAATTTAATTAAATAATAAATATAACATGATATTATTTCTTTAAAATTCTTATTCAATCCAAATCCATACCATTAAACCATTAAGTAAATGATATCAGCACTCGTGCATACGTATGAATTACCATCTCCACAAAGCAATGAGACTCATCTTCCACGTTCACCATCCAAGAATGATAATAAAGATACATATTAGGAATAATTATGAAATATATGAAATAATCACAACTAGAAAAATAGGCTATTACCAAGGTTCAAAATCATGGAAATAGGGCCCAAAACCGTGGTCGTAGCCTAGGTTCATTGTTTTTCCCAACCGTGGGCGCTATCGTCGTGGCAGTATGGTATGACCTATTGCCACGGTTTTAACCATGGCTATAGGTGACCTATTGACACGGTTTTTAAAACCATGGAAATAAGTGTCTCCTTTGTCAACTGTGGAAATTGAACTATAGCCACAGTTTTAACCATGGCATTAGGACCCTATTGCCATGGTTTTAACCATGGCTATAGAATAACAAAACTGTAGCAATAGCCTAAAACTAATGTGTGCCTAGCTGGATTTGATCCCAGCACCTTCCCTTCACGTTCCATCACCATAACCACTACACAAATAAGGATTTTGTGTACATATATATATAATATGTTATATATATTATTAAAAACGGTGGCAATATCCTAAAAACTGTGTCAATAGTTCCTCCCGCTATTTTTTTGGCAGGAAAAGTTTTCTCCCGCGTAAGGGCGGGGGACCTATTGCCACGGTTTTCAAAACTATGGCAATAGCCCTTTGAAAAAAAGGCTAATAGCCACGGTTTTGAAAACTGTGTCTATAGGTGTGGTATATAGCCATGGTTTTCAAAATCGTGGCTATAGCCCATGAAAAAAAACCTATAGCCACAATTTTAAAACCCTGGATATAGGCCACATAACCGTGGTCATAGCCACCTATAGCCATGGTTTTAAAACCGTAGTTATAGGTCTGTTGCCGTAGCCTATTTTTATAGTAGTTAATAATTCTACTGGAATAATATATATATATATATATATATGTGTGTGTGTGTGTGTGTGTCATTCACTTACTTCCATTCATACAATAAGAAAACGGAAACAGTGTTCATGCGTACGTACGGACTACCGTCTCCATGAACAGTGTATTCCTATCTATTATATATATTTATATTATGAATATACATTATATATAAATTATATTATACATTTTTTAAGTAAGTAAATCATGATATACGTAATATGATCAATAATAACAATTCAAAACATGTACGATAAATGAGGTGATTATTACCTGAAATGTTGCATTAATTTGGAATTGTTAATAAATGGGTAATATAAAGTCATAAAAGAATAATATATGATGTCATAAATATTATTATGATTATAATATAAGTTAATATAACCATCATACAGGAGTTTCAGACAAATATAGAGAGTATCGAACTTAAGGTAAGGGATTTCGTCTCAATTTCATTTCATTGTGGCGTACTGTAATGTTATGCACCTAGTTCCTTTTATATGGTGTATATTCTACCATTTGAATTGTTATATCATGAATCTCATTATTTTCATGATATTATATTATTTACTTCATGGTAATTATTTATCTATCCATATTACTCATTCAATATGGTTATTTCATAAGGAAAATTATTTATTTTTTGTTATTCAATATGATAAATACTTTGGACTGGAAATGACGGGTGGAGACCTGACTTTATATAGCTCCTCGATGTATCGACAGGTTCTCATGAGATGAATAAGTTGTCCAAATAGGTTTTTACCCTTACTTTTAAACTATCTTGTAAAAGTTCTTTATGGTAATAGGTTTTCAAGTGCCTGAGACATAACATCCTTAAATAAAGTATTTCCCTCATATAATTTCAGTTATTATTTATCCATGATATTTTTTGTCAACATATCTATGGATGTAGTTCATTCTCAGTTTATTTATTTATGGCATATATTTCAGTTTCTTAGTTTCCATATTATTTTTTCCTTATCTAGTTTTGTAAATAGAAAGAGTTCTCAGATATTTTCCTTTCCATATAGATTGATTATTTCTTGTGTTGTACATACCCTTACTGAGTATTTGAGATCACCCTTATTATTAATCTCTACCCAGGTTATGAAGAAGAGAAATTTGATTAACATTTCAAGGATGCATTATATTTCAATTATTGTGTAGCATGTATTATTTTATTTTCCCAATGTACTATGGGTATCATGTATTTAATCTGGACTTCCAATTCTACTAAACTGTATAGTCCTTTGGGATTTTTTTCCCTTGTAATAATTCCAATTAAATGTAGTAATGCATTGGATTTAGGTCATTTGGGGTTGGGGCATTATAGTTGGTATTAGAGGAAGTTTACCAAAAACCTTGGAAACTAGATTTAGAGAACATAGATTAGGGAACATATGCTGAGATAGACTTTGGGAATAGAATTATGATAATTCACCTAAAGTAACAAAATATTGTGTGAAAATATATTTCAAAAAGAAGGAAGTTGTGAATTATGAGGAAAATTTAGAATCCGTTATCTTTAGAGAAGAACATTCATTAACTAGTTCTTATCAAAATCCACCCCTAGTAGCTTTACTGAATGAGATTATTGAGAATGAAGAGAAATCAACATCTAGGGATGAAGGAGGTAATCTTCAAATTGAGTATGTACCTATTGTAAAGGAATACATTGATGTTTTTTCATAAGATTTACCTGGACACCCCCCCATAGTGTAAAGTTGAGTTTTTTATTGATTTAATCCCTAATACGAGGCCAATATCAAAAACTCCCTATAGAATGGATACTATAGAATTAGTAGAGCTAAAAAAACTTGAAGAGTTAGGTCAAAAGGGATTTGTCTGCCCTAGTGTTTCTCTATGGGGAGCCCATATTCTCTTTGTTAAGAAGAAATATAGATCCATGAGGATGTGTATTGATTATAGGTAAATCAATGCAATTAGAATAAAGAACATGTATCTTATACCTCGTATCGATGATTTATTTGATCAAATTCAAGGAGCTCAATTCTTTTCGAAGATTGATCTTTGTTCTGGATATCATCAATTATGAGTGAAGAAGGAAGGAATTCTGAAGATAGCTTTTTGAATGAGGTATGTTCATTAAAAATTTACAGTAATGCCTTTTGGATTGACTAATCCACCCTCAGTTTTTATGGATCTCATGAATAGAGTATTCAAAGAATATCTTGATGATTTTTTTTGTGGTATTCATTGACTATATTTTGATATATTCTAAAATATTTGAAGACCATGAGTAACACTTGAGAATCATTCCTGAGACACTCAGAAGAGAAGAATTATATGGTAAATTTAGAAATTGTGAATTTAATATTTAGGAAATTCCTTTCCTTGTCCATATAGTCTCTAAGGATAAAATCTCTATTGATCCTTAAAAGAAAAAGGTAATTCAAGAATGGCCAACACCAACAAGTATAACTGAGGTATGTTGTTTTATTGATTTAGCAGGTTACTATTGGGGTTTCGTCCAGAATTTCACTCGATTGGCTAACCCATTAACCAAGATTACACGTAAATGGGTTAAATTCATTTGGAAAAAAGATTGCAAAGAATTTTTTTATGAATTGAAGAGAATATTATTCAATGATCCTATCTTGAATTTACCATTTTGTAATGATGGATTTTTTATTTATAGTGATGCATCAAGGAAAGGACTTGGTTGTGTCCTTATGAATAATGATAGGGTTATTAAATATGCGTCAAGGAAATTAAAAACCCATGAAAAAAACTATCCAAATCATGATCTTGAATTGTATATAGTAATATTTTTTCTGTAGATATGGAGACACTATCTCTACGGTGAAAAATGTGAGATATATATTGATCACAAGAGTTTGAAATATATTTTATCACAAAAAGAACTCAACATGAGACAAAGGAGATGTCTTGTGCTACTCAAGGATTATGATTACACAGTATAGTACCACCTAGGGAAGGAAAATAAGGTATAAGATGCCTTGAGTAGAATGGAACATGGAGTTATGAACAAGATGAAAGTTTAAAGGGGTCCTATGTTTATTGGTCTAGTAAATATGGATATGGGAATTGTTATAGAGGGTGAAACATCACTACTTTTTCAAATGGTTTCCAAACCATCTTTACTGGAAAGGATAAAAAGTTCTTAGACTGATTATGAAGAGTTTTAAAAGAAAATAAAAGCTGTGAATGATGATAGATTGATTGATTTTGTATTTGAATATGGAACTTTGAAATTTTGAAAGTGGATTTGTTTCCCACTATACCTGGGATAAAAAAAGAGAATTATTGGATGATGCTCATAGTTCCAATTTCTCTATACACCCTGGTGGCACTAAGATGTATAGAGATTTGAAGGAACATTTTTGGTGTGACAACATGAAGAGGGATATTACTGATTATGTGTCGAAATGTTTGGTTTATTAATAGGTGAAGGTTGGAAGACACCATCCTAGAGGATTAATGTAACCTCTTCATATACCTGTGTTGAGATGGGATTATATTATGATGGAATTTTTCATGGGGTTTCCAAATACTTCGATAAGGAATGATGAGATGTGGGTTATTTTTTATCATCTTACCAAGTCAGTGAATTTTCTTGTTGTAAGAGAATATTTACCACATGAAATTTTATAAAGGATATATATTATTGAAGTTGTAAGACTTCATGGTGTACCCCTATCGATTGTTTCTGATTGTGATCCCCATTTTACATCATGATTTTGGAAAAGTCTTCAAAAGGCCCTAGATACTGAACTTCATTTGAGCACTGCATACCACCCTCAAACTGATAGACAATCAAAACAAACTATTCAAACTTTATAAGACATGTTGAGATCTTTCTCACTTGACTTTCAAGGTATTTGGGATCAGTATTTACCTCGAGTAGAATTTTCCTATAACAATAGCTTCCATTCAAGTATTCATATGGCACCATATGAAGCGTTATATGGAAAGATATGTCATATACCAACTTTTTGGGATGATGTTAGTGAAAAAAATTGTAGGTCCAGAACATGTTGAAGAAATAATGGAGAAGGTGAAGATTATCCAAACCCATATCAAAATATCTCAAATTAGGAAAAAGATATATGCCAATAATTGAAGGAAGGATTTGGAATTTCAAGTAAGAGATCATGTTTTCTTGAAGTTATCTCCATGGAAGGGTGTTATATGATTTGATAAGAAGGGTAAATTAACTACCAGGTACATCGAACCTTTTGAAATTATAGAAAGAATCAGAGTTGTATCCTACCATTTGGCAATGCCTCCAAGTCTCTCGAAAGTTCATGATGTGTTCCAAATATCACTGTTAAGGAAATACATGTCAGAAACAACGTATGTATTCACCTATGAAGAAATAGAAATTAAACCTCGTCTATCTTATTGTGAAGATTCTATCAATATTCTTGATACCATAGAAAAAGTGTTGAGAAATCAGACAACTCGTATGGTAAAAGTTCTTTAGAGAAGCCATAAAATAGAAGAGGTGATGTGGGAACCTCAAGAACATATGATGAAAAACCACCCAAATCTTTTTATGTTGTGATATTATAGAAATTTCAAGAATGAAATTTTTTGAATTGGGGAATAATGTAACACCCTAAGGTTCTAAGTTATGCTTCATTTTAAATAATTTAATGGATTGTGTTGTATGCAACCTCGATTTTAAGCACACCACGACCTATCAAAGTAGTCATTTAAATATTAGTTATAAATAGTATTAACCAAGTTTTGAAATTTTATAAACCTTATTTTTCATAATATAATTCATTTTTTAATTCGTAATATCAAAAATTATCTTAGGGTGAAATTTTGGTAATTTTCTAAAAAGTTTCAATTTTTGATGAATAATAAACAATACTGCATTTTAATTCAAAACTTCACTTTCATATAATTTATTTATATTGTTAGATTATATTTTTAATTGTTTTTAAAGTTTAATTGGATTAATATTTTATAATTTAATACAATTTTGGTCATTTGAAGTAATTTCACATTTAAATTGTACATAAACACATGTCAGCCTTTTGATAGTTTTTACTTTCTAAAAACCCACTTTCTGGTTTTGATAATGGGAATTAATTTTAAATTAATTACTACAACTTCTGTGTTTTGAATTTGGAAAAATGGATTCCATATTTGGAATCATGATTTCCAAATTGTTTAAATAGATAACTTTTATTTTTGGACATTATGAATAATAACTTTAGTATTGTTTTCATTTACCACAGTTAAAGGGTAAATTAGGTAAATAAGGGTAATAAAATAATATTATAATTATATAAAACTATCCTAACACATTTTATAATCCTATTGGATGAGATATGTCTGACCATGGGCATCCTTGGGTCTATTTGGGTACCCCATGGAGCCACTTGGGTGTGATAATGACATGTTATAAGAAATAATTTAAAGTAAAGAAAAATATAACACAAACATGTACCTTTTAATAAAAAAAATTAATATAAGATTATATAGTTTATCTCCTTGACTATAAATATTAATTAGAAATATAAATTTATTTCATACATCATGGTATTTTATTTATAATTTTTATACATTAAATAAATAAATTTATTTATGACACAATGATGATGCAGTGATTTCCTTATTATTGAAATATTCAAATAAATGATATTATAAATATTAAAATAAATGTAATATGAACATTTTCATGCCATAAAAAAATTTATGGATGATATTAACATATTATATTTGAGTTAATGCCTTTTTTAAAAGTAATAAAGTTTTTATGACTTTAAAAAAAATTCCTAAATAGTGTCAAAATTGACATAAATGAGTTTTTAAAACAAATATTATTTTATTAAATGACATAATAATCCTAAAAATCTAATATTCTTCCAAATGACTTATATAATGTTACAAATTTTATTAATTATCTACTTTTTGTTCTATTGTCATTTTATTGTAACTATAGTAACTATATATTATGAAAATACAAGAAGACATGGTGAGAGTTAATGTTTTTAAAAGGATTAAAGCTAAAAGATATGGTTAATTTTGTGACCTAAACTTGTATAAAACCTATTGGTTGAGATGATTCGACCCATTATCATCTTATCCAATAAATATATCACTTTTTAACTATTATAATTCTAAAATCATTTTATAATAAAATAATATTTCAAGACATTCCTAAAGTGCCCCTCCTCCCTCTTATAAAAGTCCACCAACTCTACCCACTTATTCACACCTCCAAATACCTTTGTCTCGGACAAACCCTACTCAAATATCCTACCAAATTCTATAAATTCATCCTATATGACACCCTTTGGGCATAAAACCAACTTAAGTAGTCCTTTTGTGCAAATCAAAAGGAGACACCCCAAGAAGAGGTAATCGTTTTATCCCTTCTTTCAAAGTTCATTTCTTCTTATACTTACTCTTACTAAGTTGTTTCCATACTAAAATAATAAATACATCATCTAATATATTCTGAGATGTTTTTATGATTATGGTACAACTATATTCCTCTTTTACCCATCCTATGAAAATCAATATCACCATGCGTGTGTACGTACGGCTTACCGTCTCCACGTTGTGGTGTAAACTATTTTTCATCTATGCATTATTTTGATGGGTATAATGATGAATAAAAATGAATTAAATAATAAATATAACCTGATATAATTTTTTTCAAATTATTATTCAATCCAAATCCATACCATTAAACCATTAAGGAAATGATATCGTCGCTCGTACGTACGTACGACTTACCGTCTCCATGACGTGATGAGACTCATCTTTCACGTTCACCATCCAAGAATGATTATAAAGATATATATTATGAATAATTATGAAATATATGACACAATAATTATAATGTAATAATATATATTTATATACATATATTTCATTCACTTACTTTGATTCATATGATTAGAAAATGGAAACAACGTTCATGCGTATGTACGGCCTACCGTCTCCATGAACAGTGTATTCCTATCTATTATATATATTTATATTATGAATATATATGATATATAAATCATATTATACATTTTTAAAATAATTAAATCATAATCAAAGTAATATGATCAAGAATAGAAAGTCAAAACACGTACGATAAACGAAGCGATTATTACCCGAAATGTTGCATTAACTTGGAATTGTTAATAAACAGGTAATATAAAGTCATAAAAGAATCATATATAATATCATAAATATTATTATGATTCTAATATAAGTTAATATAACCATCATATAGGAGTTTCGGATAAATATAGAGATTATTGGACTTAAGGTAAGGTATTTCTTCTCAATTTCATTTCATTGAGGAATATTTTAATGTTATACACCTAGTTCCTTTTATACGGTGTATATTCTACCTTTTAAATTATTATATAATGAATCTCATTATTTTCATGATATTATATTATTTCCTTCAAGGGAATTATTGATAGATCTGTATTACTCATTCAATATGGTTATTTGATAAGGAATATTATTTATTTTTCTTTATTTAATATGAGAAATACTTTGCACTGGAAATGACTGGTGGAGCACAGACTTTATATAGCTCCCCGATGCATCGATAGGTTCTCATGAGACACATAAGTTGGACAAATGGGTTTCTACTCTTAATTTTAAACCATCTTGTGAAGGTTCTTGATATTAATAGGTTTTCATGTGCCTAAGACATGACGTCCTTAAATAATGTATTTTCCTTATATAATTTTAGTTATTATTTATCCATGAGATTTTTCATTAACATATCTATGGAATTAGTTCTTTCTCGTTTTATTGATTTATGGCATATGTTTCATGTAACGTCCTGGTTCCAGAAGTCACCCAGAGGCGCACCATACCCGGTTGGTCACATGGCCTCAAGCGCATTTCCCCAAATGCAAGAGGCTACCGACTAGCAGCGAGGGCCATGGGTATGATAGTGGGGAAACTATGCCCTCATTGGTAGAGTACACAGTGGAAGTAAACAAAGTAGACAATAGCGGAAGCAGTAAATATCCAACAACAATAAATAGTGGAAGACTAAAAAAATAAACAACTGGAGCACACATGTATATATGAAATGATGCATGATACATAAGTCTAGGAAAGCATCCAAACAAGTCACAATGATGAATAAAATACTAAACCAAAGTATAAAAGAAAGACAAATAAGAAACTCCTCAACATCACAAGACTCGTCTTGGTCCCATGCTCTCTTGCTCCAAAGCAATCAAATACTAGAATTTGAAGGACGCTTTCCCTTGTCTATACCTGCAACAACATAGTCTATTTGGGCCCAAAAGCATGGCCCAAACAGGTTGTGAGACTAATCCCAGTAGGAAACCACTCGAAGATCTGTGCCTTACAGTCATTGAGTATATGGCAGGTAATAGTACAGTAAATAGAAAATAGTAAAAGTAAACAGCAGGCAGTAAACACTAAGTAGTAATAGGATGATATACAACAGTAATCAATCCATAGAACAACAGGAAGCAAAGAAGCAATCATCTAACCCCAACAGGAACCCCTCTGGGAAGTACTCGCAGCCAACCCCTCTGGTCTTATCCAAGAAGTACCAACAACCCTCTGGGCAGTGTAGTTAGCCTAACCCCTCAGGTTTAGTCATATGAAATTATAAGACTCTCTGGGAAAGATCGCTCGGTCAATTCCACTTATAGTCTAGGGTAGTCAAGGAATCTCTGAGGAAGATCACGCAGTCTAACCCTCTTATAGCCCCAAGGTCTATAAACTCTCTGAGGAAGATCTCTCGGTCAATTCCTCCTATAGTCTCAGGTCTATCATAGACTCTCTATGGAAGCTCACTCAGTAAATTCCTTCTCTACCCTGGAAAGGTTTTAAAGAAATTCAAATAAAGTAAAGACTCTCTGAGGAAGATCACTCGGTCTACCCTCATGTAGTCTATAATATCCAAGACTCTCTGGGAAGCTCACTCGGTCTATCACTTGTAGTCTATAATGTCTAAGACTCTCTGAGGAAGCTCACTCGGTCTACCCTCCTGTAGTCTATAATATCCAAGACTCTCTGGGAAGCTCACTTGGTCTATCCCTTATAGTCTATAGCACCAGGTTCTCACGGTCTCGTGCCAGTCAGTGCATAATAATGCTATAAGGCCAAAGTACACCTACAAAGCTACTTGGCTAACCAGTCTACAGCATAACAAGCATGTCAAGAATATCATTCCATCATACGGTCACAAGGCATGGAAAACAGGTATAACGGCCAAAGGCTAACAAGACCCAAAGTTCGTAAACAGAACAAGGCATGGGAAAAACATCCAAGCATAGAAATTATCCACAAACATGATCAAATTACCTCTACACAAGCATACAAGCATGGTAGGAAAAACAACAAGGGAAAAATGGTAAACACGCAATACCCCGTTCACGGGTATTGGTGGAATATGCACATAAAACTCAAATACTTTGAAAGGTAAGGCACAAACCACCTACCTCGATGCATGGAGATCAATATACTTTGACCACGAGGATTGATTCACCTTAGAATAGCGTAGATCTACGAAAACGCACAAAAAGTTCAACCCACGATATCTTGAGAAAGAGGGAGAATCGTGGAATGAAAATCAAGGAGAAGGAAGAACTCGCAGTTACAGTTCCAACGCAATCTACGGCGGTCGATTTGGCCAAAAGATGGAGGATCGGGGGCTCGGAGGATGTTCACGGCCATACGGGCCACTCTCGGTCGAGGAACCTGGAGAAGAAGGTGTTTTTGTCGATTAGGAACAACCCCGGTCCATTTAATGAAAAAAGAAACTACACGGCGTGTACTTCTAGGGTACACTGCGTGTACTTGGCCTTTCTGTACTCTAATTTAAGCAGCCTCCACATCACCCCTACACACAATGTGTGTGGCCCGGACACGACCAGCACATGGCTGGGGGCTGCATCAAAGTACATGGCATGTACTTATAAATTACACGGTGTGTACTTCGAAAATTTCCAGATTTTCCTATTTTTCTCAAAAATGTCCAGAAAAATAAAAACATACTTGAAACGAAGATCCGGGTTCTTACAAACTTCCCCCCTTAAATAAATTCATCCCCAAATTTCCCTAGCAAGGTGTAGAATAAGAAACCCCGAAAAGATCTAGCCACTGCGATCGTACATCGGCCTTCCTCTCCCAGGTCTCGTCCTATACTCACTCGTGCTTCCATAGCACCCGTACCAGAGGAACAGACCGGCCACGGAGAACCTTCATACTGTGATCGAAAATCCGGATAGGATGCTCCTCAAACGATGCACCTTCTTCAAGTTCAACCTCCTCAGGTTGAAAGACATGAGACAGGTCTAAAAAGTAATGTCAGAGCTGAGAAATGTGGAAGAAATCGTGCATAGCCCGGTACCTTAGAGGTAACTGCAACCGATAGGCAACCGACCCAACTATCTCCAACACCTCAAACGGCCCGATGTACCATGGTGAAAGCTTAATCTGTCTCTGAATCCTCTTGTTTCCCAACCTCAATGCGACACATAGAAAAACATGATCCCCGACCTCGAACTCCATAGGTTGTCTCCTCTGATCAACATGAGACTTCTGTCAAGACTGTGTTGTAGTCATCCTCTTCTGAATCAAATCTATCTACTCTGAGGTCTCCTAAAAAAGATGAGGTCCCAATAAAGCTATCTCTCCTGCCTCCATCCAGCATAAAGGTGATTGGCATGGCTTACCGTATAAAGCCTCATAAGGTGCCATATGAATAGTTTCCTGAAAACTGTTGTTATAGGAAAAATCCACAAGAGGAATATGATTCTCCCAATAACCTCCAAATTATAGAATGCAAGATTTGAGCATATCGTCAAGCACCTGAATCGTACGCTCGGATTGGCCATCTGTCTGGGATGGTATGTTGTACTCAAAAGTACATGTGTACCCAAATCCTTATGAAACCCCTGCCAGAACAAACAAGTAAAACGTGCATCCCTGTCTGAAACAATGGAGTGTGGAACTCCATACAGAAGTACAATCACTTGTATGTAAAACCACCCCAGCTCATCAACACTGAAGGTCTCCTTGATCGGAAAGAAGTGAGAAACCTTCGTAAGCCTGTCGAAGACAACCTAAACAGCATCACTCCCTCGAGGTGACCTCGGTAACCCGGTCACGAAGTCCATTGCGACATCGTTCCACTTCCACTCAAGAATGGGTAACTACTGTAAAATTCCTACTGGTCGATGATGCTCCACTTTCACCTGTTGACAAGTAGAACATCTCATGATGAACCCAGCAACATCCCTCTTCATACCTGGCCACCAGTACTGCCAGTGTAGATCACGATACATTTTGGTGATGCCAGGATGAACTGCCCAAACTGAAGAATGAAAATCCCACATCAGCGCCTCGTGTATGTCTACTGGCACCCATACACATCCCTGGAAATTCAAGATCTCATCCTCACCCACTGTCCACCCAGGAAGAGGATCTTCTCCTACCACACTCTCCTGTAGGACTAGGCCTTATGAGTCTGATAGTTTCCTCATCCGTACCTGATCAAGAAGAGTAGAGGTAATAGCTACAGATGAAAGAAAAGTTTGTCCCTATCTGTCGTGCACCTACAAGTGCATCTCAGAGAACAGATCCATAAGCTTCCACTCACTGCTGGCCTCCTTAACTTCCTAAATCTGAGTTCTCCTACTCAAAGTGTCAGGCACTGCGTTGCCTTTTCCTTGCATATAGGAAATCTCAAAGTTGAAGGACTGTAGATACTTGACCCACCTATGCTATCTCAGATTCAGATCACACTAAGTAAAGATGTACTTGAGACTCTTGTGGCCAGTGAAAACCACAAAGTTCTCTCTCATAAGATAATTTCTCCAACAACATAAGGCATGAACAACAGCTACCAACTCCAGATCGTGCACCGGGTAATTCCTATCATGTGGCCTAAACTACCGAGACCCGTATGCAACGACTCCATCTCCCTACATAAGAACAGCTCCCAATCCGACACCTGAAGCATCATAGTAGAAGTTATAGCTCTTTCCCGGCTCTGGAAAGACTAGTATCGGTGCTAACGTCAACCTCCCCTTCAGCTCCTGAAAGGATGACTCGCAGGAATCTAACCATAAGAACTTTTCACCCTTCTTGGTCAGACCTGTCAACAGTGTTTCAAGGCATGAAAAGTCTTGTATGAAACACCTATAGTATCTATCCAGCCCTAGAAAACTCTGCACCTCAAAGACATTCTTCATCTGCTCCTAGGAAACTATAGCTCTCACTTTCTCTA
Source organism: Viscum album (assembly GCA_963277665.1). Classification (NCBI taxonomy): domain Eukaryota; kingdom Viridiplantae; phylum Streptophyta; class Magnoliopsida; order Santalales; family Viscaceae; genus Viscum; species Viscum album. Next base: position 1,492,298,309 of record OY728151.1, on the reverse strand, counting down.
GGTCTACAGATACTCCTGTCTCTGAGATAATGTGACCCGAGAAGTGAATTTGATCCATCCAAAAGTGACATTTAGAGAGCTTAGCATATAATTGATTCTCTCTCAGAGTACTCAGAATGATCTCAAGATGTGTATCATGGTCGTGTCGAGTGTGAGAGTACACCAATATATTGTCCACGAAGACCATCACAAAAGAGTCCAAGTATGGATGGAACACTCGGTTCATTAAAGCCATAAAAACTGATGGCGCATTCGTGAGACCGAATGGCATGACCGTATACTCGTATATACCATACCTACTCTTGAAGACTGTAAGAGGTATATCTGATGGTCTAATGCGCAACTGATGATAACTGAACCTCAAATCGATCTTTGAGAACACCTAGGCTCTTCAAAGCTGATCAAAGAGGTCATCAAACCTCAGAAAGGGATATCGGTTCTTGACCGTCAACTGGTTCATCTTCTGATAATCCATGCAAAGCCTAAGGGTGTTGTCTTCCTTCTTCACAAATAGGACAGGCGAACCCCAAGGAGAAGTACTGGTTCGGATGAAACCCTTTTCCTGAAACTCCTCCAACTGCTTCTTGAGCTCATGTAACTCATGTATAGCCATCCTATAATAAGGAATGGACACTGGTGCCTCCACTGGCATGAGATCAATCGATAAGTCTACCTCATACTCTAGAGGCAAACCTGAAAAGTCTTCTGGAAAGAAATCCCTGAAACGATCCACCACTGGAGGAAAGTCTAACTATGAAGTCCCCAGTCATCCAGATAAATAATGGAAATATGTGCTACAACTCCTCCTAGACCATGATGCTCTGGTCCAGCTCTACCTTCCTGGACATCCCACTCACCTCTATGAAGAAAAGATCCACCCTCTGGTGATACAAAACTCACCCTGCAGCGACAGTAATAGACGACTTCCTAGAAGGGAACTAACCAGTCCATACCGAGAATGACATCATAGCCTGTCATCTATAGGAAGTATAGGTCCCATAAGAAGTGAAACCTTGCAACCTCAAGAGGGAACTCTCTACACTGACGTATGCTATACATCCTCGTTCCCAACAGTGTATCAAGAGTCAACATGTTGGCAGATGAAAAGATACAGATCCCAAGGATCTCCACAACAGCACCATAGATAAAACTATGCTAAGCACCAGTATCGAAAAGAGATGAAGATAAAACTGAGGCTACTAAGATCTTACCTCAAACTGTAGAAGGGTCAGGATTATGATCTTGATAAATCTGCTCCACAGCAAAATTCTGGCCTGTACTGCAGCCCTACACCCCTGGCTGACCACTCTGAGCTGATCCACTCTGATGTCACTAGTAACCTGGTGACTGACCACCACGGTCGCGACCTCCACCTCAGCCCGAACGGTCAGAAGAACTCCAGTTCCCAAACTGGTGAGAAACTGGCAATACATCTCCTATATGTTGGGTCATAGAAGAACCCATACCACCAGATGTAGGCAAGAAGATCTGACGAAAACGTTGAAGATGGCCCATCTTGCCGCAAGATCGGCACTCCATCAGGTCTCTCTAGCACTGAGGCCTAGTATTCCCACTCCTACCACACTGGTATCACACTACCTGGCTACCCAAAGATGCATTCTTCCTACCCTGATCTCCTCGAGCAGACTCCCTACAGCGCTTCCTGCTATCAGTAGGAGGAACACTGACTCTGGATATCGAACTGCCCTAGCTTAATGCTCCAGAATATCTTAGATTTCACTCAGTGATCAGTGCCTGGTTGACGATAGAGGATATCGAATTCAACTTGAAGATATTCACCTAGGAATGGATCTCCTACCTGAGACTGTCCTCAAACTTCCTATCTAGGAATAACTCATCACCTGCTGGAATCAGCGTGAAGAGTTGTAGCTCGGTAAAGTGAGATGAGTACTCCATAACAGAAAGAGTACCCTTCTTGAGACTCATAAACTCCCAGGCTTAGTCTTCCCTCAAGGTCTCCGGATAAAAGTAATCGTAGAAGATGCGCCGGAACTCATCCCAAGTCATACTCTGTGGGTGCCCGGACTGTGAGAACACCTCCCACCACCTCTTAGCGGTGTCTCAAAACATATAAGTAGCAAGATTTACCCTTTTATTTGGAGGTATCTCCAGGTGCTCGAAGATCGTCAGAGTGGCCTCTAACCACGACTCTACAGCTTGGGGTCCTCCATCCCATGAGAAATTAGGAGGATGCTGCTACTGGAAAACCCGCATCAGCTCGGCCATCGATGGGGCAGGAGGAAGCCCTCCCTGAAAGGTATGCATCATCCTCAGGAAGTCCTCCCTGAATTTCACATCGGCACCTGTAACGGGTATAACTGTTGGTTCCAAGGCTGGCACAGTAGGAGGATCTGCAGGAGATTCCTGATCGGCCATATCTGATGTCGGATCACCGTCTGGCTGCTGACTTACAACCAGAGGACATCTCGGAGGCATAGCTCTGAAAGAACAAAAGTACACCTTAGATTAGGAATATCAAAGACTGAGAACAAAAGGGTACTAGATGGAAATAGGAGAAGAAACATTTAATTTTTATACAACATAGATACACGGCGTGTATAAAACTACACGGCGTGTCCTCTAAAGCCATTTACATGTGTGTGTACTTCTGCCACCCCTGGTCGTGTAACACCCCAGACTACACGGCGTGTTATCCCCTCACACGGCGTGTACTTGAACTCCATTACCCTGCCTGAGTCTCTTTACATGGCTAACTCACACGGTCTTCTTAACCCTAGACTACACGGCGTGTTCACTAATGACACGGCCTGTACTAGACAAGCCTCGGCGACCCGTGTTGTTAGTTACACGGCCGGCTACATGGATGACCCTTACATGGAATGTTCCGAACAAACACGGCATGTATAGGAGAGATAACACCGACCCGTGTTGTTTGCGACACAGCAGGGTACCTAGAACAAGGCTACACGGCGTGTTCATACCAAAAATTGCGTGTACAACATGAGCTTCCCCGACACGTGTTGTTAGTGACACGTTCAGGTACACGTCTCACTACTACACGGCGTGTAACGACCGTACAGGGCGTGTTCTTGAAAACTTTTTCACCACCCCATGTTTCTGCTCACACAGTCAGTGACACGGTTTAAAACTACACAGCGTGTAGTCAAATACATGCCATGTATTCTGGGTTTTTCTAGGCAATAGCTCTGAAAGTGCTCCAAAGCCCATAAAACATAGAAAACAACATGGAGGTGCCAAATTCTGATCCGTGAGGGCCCATACTCCCCACGAATCAAAGCTTGACATCTCCTACATATCAAATACAAGGGAAACAAGTCAATGATCCACCAAACTCTGATTCATGAGTGCCCATAACACCTCAGGAATCAAGATTTTGAATTCATTTAAGTAAAGGTACAATAAAAACAATTTCTCTAACACACTACAGGGATTCTATCAAATCATATATCACAAAAGCATGCATAATCTACACAATGTCTATCACAAAAACATGCAATCGCTAATGCACCCTAGATGGCATGGCAAGAATGCATGGCATGTGATTTATAATAAGTGCCTATATGATGCATGAGATGGAATAACCTCATCCCATTATCTTGTGATAGAAATAGAACCTCAATAGCAGCAATAATAACAACACAAGGAATGTGAATCACTCTATGTGAAATCATATCAACCGTAAAATCTCAAAACCAGAAAAACTGCAATAAACGAGGTAGATTGGATTTTACCTATACACGGGTTAGCTACTCCTGAGCACAACTTATTACCAAGTACTGAATCCGTCCTATCCCAGGATAAAGTCTCCAAACAGTAAATCAAGAGAAAATAATTCCTCTGATACCACTTGTAATGTCCCGGTTCCAGAAGACACCCATAGGTGCCCCGTACCCGGTTGGTCACATGTCCTCAAGCGCATTTCCCCAAATGCTAGAGGTTTCCGACTAGCAACGAGGGCCTTGGGTGTCATAGTGGGGAAACTATTCCCTCATTGGCAGAGTACACAGTGGAAGTAAACAAAGAAGACAATAGCGGAAGCAGTAAATATCCAACAAAAATAAACAGTGGAAGACTAAAACAATAAACAACTGAAGCACACATGTATATATTAAATGATGCACGATACATATATCTAGGAAAGCATCCAAACAAGTCACAATGCTGAATACAATACTAAACCAAAGTACAAGAGAAAGAAAAATAAGAAACTCCTCGGCATCGCAAGCCTAGGCTTGGTCACATGCTCTCCTTCTCCAAAGCAATCAAGTACCAGAAGTCGAAGGGCGCTTTCCCTTGTCTATACCTGCAACAAAATAATCTTTTTGGGCCCAAAATCATGGCCCAAACAGAGTGTGAGACTAATCCCAGTAGGAAACCACCCAAAGATTTGTTCCTTAGAGTCAATGAGTATATGGTAGGTAATAGTACAGTAAGCAGTAAACAGTAACAGCAAACAGCAGGCAATAAACAGTAAGCAGTAACAGGATAATATACAACAGTAATCAATCCACATAACAACAGGCAGTAGAGAAGCAATTAGCTCACCACAACAGGAACCCCTCTGGGAAGTACTCGCAGCCAACCCCTTTGGTCCTATCCAAGAAGTACCAACAACCCACTAGGAAGTGCACTCAGCCTAACCCCTATGGTTTGGTCATACGAAATTATAAGACTCTCTGGGAAAGCTCGCTCGGTCAATTCCCCTTATAGTCTAGGGTAGTCAAGGAATCTCTAAGTAAGATCACGCGGTCTAACCTTCTTATAGCTCCAAGGTCTAGAAAATCTCTGAGAAAGATCTCTTGGTCAATTCCTTCTATAGTCTCAGGTCTATCACAGACTCTCTAAGGAATCTCACTCAGTCAATTACTTCTCTACCCTGGAAAGGTTTTAAAGAAATTCAAACAAAGTAAAGACTCTCTGAGGAAGCTTACTCAGTCCACCTTCCTGTAGTCTATAATATACAAGACTCTTTGGGAAGCTCACTCAGTTTATCCCCTATAGTCTATAATGTCTAAGACTCCCTGAGGAAGCTCACCGGTCTACCCTCTTGTAGTATATAATATCTTAGACTCTCTGGGAAGCTCACTTGGTCTATCCCTTATAGTTTATAGCACCAGGTTCTCACGGTCCTATGCCAGTCAGTGTATAATAATGCTATAATCCCAAAGTACACCTACAGAACTACTTGGATAACCAGTCTACAGCATAACAAACATGTCAAGAATATCATTCCATCCTACGGTTATAAGGCATGGAAAATAGGTATGACGGACAAAGGCTAACAAGACCCAAAGGTCGTAAACAGAAAAAGGAATGGGAAAAACATCCAAGCATAGAAATTATCCACAAACATGATCAAATTACCACTACACAAGCATACAAGCATGGAAGGAAAAAAAACAAGGGAAAATAGTAAACACGCAATACCTAGTTCACAGGTATTGGTGGAATATGCACATAAAACTCAAAGGCTTCGAAAGGTAAGGAACAAAACACCTACCACGATGCTAGGAGATCAATATACTTTGACCACGAGGCTTGATTCTCCTTAGAATGGCATAGATCTATGAAAACGCAAAAAAAGTTCAACCCACGATATCTTGAGAAAGAGGGAGAATCACGGAATGAAACTTAAGAATAAGGAAGAACTCATCGTTGCGGTTCCAATGAAATGTATTATGGGTATCATGTATGTAATCTGGATTTCCAGGAATACTAAATTGTGTGTTCCTTCGAGATTTTTTTCCATGTAATAATGCCATTGAAATGTAATAATGCACCGACTTCAGGTCATCTATGGCTGGGGAGTTACACTAACACTAACCTTAACCTGCTTATTTATAAAATTAATTATCATATTATATTTTTAAATACCCATTTAAATACCCTAAAACTTTTAATTATCAATTTATAAATTCAAATATTTCAATTTTATTAATAGTTATATAATAATCATGTCAAAAAATTAAGTAAATATATTTTATAATTTTTTCTTCATTTAATAACATGTAGTTAATGGAATAATAATAATAATTTAACTGAATTAAATTTTAAAATTTATTTATAAATATAATATATATCATATTCAAAATAAATTAAGATTTTTTTTAAATTTAATGTTATTTAAAGTTGTATTATGGATTAATTAAAAATAATTTTCATAATCAGATTCGGGTTTATGACACACTAAGTTTACTACACTATACCTACTTATTTATTAACCATGTTTTCAATCTATTACCCTAAACCTATAAATACCCATCAATCACCACCCTAACACTATTAAATTGAGTCAGGTAGAATCAAGTACCTGGTTAACGGGTACCAATTGTCCTCCCTACTTACTTCTTCCTCTCATTGTAATCAGAAATGCTTTGCAACAACGGTCTCTATCGAGTTTAAAAATGTAGATTTTCCTTATTATCATAAAAATAAAACCCTTGTGGTTTTTATTAAATTATTTTCTCTACATTGGTTGAATCTTGTTTCTTGTGTCCTTGATTAGTATGGCATTAAGCACTTGGCACTATTATCTGAAAAATAAAAAGAAACTATTACATAATTTTACACTTTTTTGTATCATGATATAATGATCTCCCTTTAAAATTTTATTTCATTTTAAGTAGAGGGTTTTTATGCTCTTGATGACAATATAATGTTCACTTATAAACATTTTCTTTCATTTCATCTTTGTAGAGTGTCAAATTTGTAACATTGTCTGGGTCAACTAAATAAAAATATCATTGGTATACATTTATGGTTTGTGTTGCATTGTTAGTAAAATGATATCACTTTTGTTGTCTATGTTGAAACACAATCATCCATTGAGTTCTTTAATTTGTCTTAGTTGAAACATATGTAAAGGAAAAAATTAGTGCTTATTTTATTAATCTCACACTTTCCTTGGTTAGTTCTCAATACAACATTAAAATGACATTATCTTTTAAGGATAATGTTCATATTTTCTTTCGATTCTCAAGAATTATGAAACCTATAGGTTTTTTAATGAATAATTTCTAAAATTCACATAGAATCCTTAAAGATTAAATTTATAGGAATATAAAATTAGTCAAAACCATGAATATTTCATGAATTAAAATTCATGTAAAGAATAATAGAAATAGAGCATCACAACATAGATGAAAATGATGGGTGATGTTGTCTTAGAAATCAATTCAGGATATTTTTATCTTTAACATTTTCTTGGGGATTGATGCTTAAGATGTGCATATTCCAGCGCATGACTTTTTTTAACTTTTCAAAACTAAGATTCATTGGATCACAGATCCAATAGTTATTGTGATTTTATTGTTTTTTTTATTACATAGAATGTAAAGTAAATTTTGATAAATAAATTTATTTTTCAAGTAATGTGATGTCATTATAACTTTTAGACTAAAGGATCAATTTGATTTCAATGAATTGTGAACTTTATAAGTCATAGATAACCAACTCTAACAAAATTTGATGTCATTTATTTTTATTTATCAAAATAACATCATTTTTGTATATTTCCTAATGAAAGAATGTATTTTTTATGTTGGTTAATGAGGAGTACTTAGAATTCATCACTATGATGAGTAAAAGTAAATGCATTATTTTTGCATGTTGTTTAATGGGGATGAATAGGAGGTCATGACTATGATTTATAAAAGTAAATGGTTTCAAAATATTGATATTTATATTTTGATTATGGAAAATTCAATAATTTCATGAAAATATCAACATAACAAGTAGAAATAGACTAATTTCAACTTTTTTTATGAGAATCATTTTTTAGTGAAGCACTATAAACACTCAAAGTGGAATTTATTATTTAATTAATGATCAACTAACATTATTGATATTGGGAAATGTTTTGAAACTTAAGTTGATCAATTTAATAAATTTTTATGTAAATATGTTTACTAAATGAGTTTTAAATTTAAGCTGGAGAATAATGGGAAAGTTATTATTATTCTTTATCCCTAGCTTAAAGGGATTTAGTTTTGTTTTATTATATTAATAAAACCTATTTTTAAATTATTTGAGAGAGAACCCTTACATGACCTGGAGATCTATAGGCACAAAGGGATTAAATAATATATAACCCAAAGACCCATAGACACATGTTCCATGAATGGTAATCCATATACACTACACTATAAGATATATCTAGAATATATCCATGATCACTCAAGCTTGGAAGCAGTGAAATTAAGTAAAATAACTTTATGTAATGGTCATTTTCCTAGAAGGTCAACAACACATGAATTTTTATAAGGGTCATCAGGGAGATCATGTAAGGGACATTCCATGAGATCTTTAGAAGTTAGAATTGTTCACTATAAAGGAATGTTGAGGTGGTGGAAGACTTTTATAGAATGGTGGGGTTTCTATGGGTATCAGATCAGGTGGACTTCTCCCCACAAATATCAGAAGATGGTGACTACTAGAAGTACTAGATGGATTCTGTAATATTTTGTAGGATGAAATATTTTTGTGTCAGTGTGATTAAGATGGAAAGAGGGGGAGGGGTGAATTTCCTTTTAAAAATTAAAAAAAAAGTATGTGATAAAATTATGTGATAAATAAAATTAAAAGAGTAAGATAAAAATAATAAATAAAATTATAATGTAATATGATAAAGGAGTTTGTCCATTACTCAATATGAGCTCCTACACCTACTCCTCTCAAAGGATTGAAGGTTTTTTTATCTATTGGCTTCAATGGTAGCCAAGAACCCAACACAAACTTGATTTTTAATTGGTTGGATAATGAAATCCAATTCAAAGTAAGATACAATTTCTTTTTAATGGTTATAAAAAGAAATCCAAAAACACTTGATTCTTGATAGTGAAATCAAGAAACCCAAATACTTTAACTTTGGTGGTAGTGAGCACCTAATAAGAAGAATAATAATTAAGGATAGATTTGTTAATAACAAGACCTTTACAAAACACTCTCAATTTTATTAACAATATTGAAATAGAAAATGAGATAAATATAAACAAATAATGAGAGAGTAAATGAATATAATAAGGAATCAAAAAAATAGCTCAAGTAAAGGAAAAATAATATATAATAGGTAACCAATGTTGTCCAAGATTTCATGGGGTCATGTTTATAGCCTATGGAGGTCCCTTGATGGTTTTGGGGGTGTTGGGATTCTAATAGAGAAATTGGTAGGTGAAATGCATCATAAGGGATAACCCAAATAGATAGTTTAAATTTTATGGAAAAGGGCCACCAGTTGTTTGGTGGTCTATCCTTTATTCCATAATAGGCAGGTGAGACTCACTAGTTGGCTGGTGTGCTAGGAAGTGAGCAAGTGTCGTTGCATTGCTCACCGGTTGGCCGATGTTTCAACCTAGTGTGGGCCCTCAAAATGGCCCTCCAAACTTCTCTTGAACCTGTTGATTGATCGATTGAATTCCTAACTTTATATCCAATCGTAATAAGTAAAATATAGTCTACTTAAATGGTTAAAAAATAAATAGTTTTTTTTATCATTAAAACGTCTAAGAGAGTGATAGGTACAACAATCTCCCCCTTTACACTTGAAATAAAAGGCACTGAGTTAAAAAGAAAAATATAAGATTCATGTTAAATAAATATGCACAAGGTAATTTTAAAATTAATTTCAATATTTCATAATGAAATTTAAAATATATTTTGAAATTATTTTAAATACTTAAAAATTAATTTAAACAATTTTTAAAACCATTGAGTTTTAAAAAGTATTTTAAATAAATAAAATAAGAATATTCAGACCTCAAAACTTCTAGATAAATTAGAGCATTAATACCTTTCTTCCCCTTTGTGATTATCAAAAACTCAAAAGGAAGTTTGTATGGATAAAATATATAGATCATGAAAAATAAAAGATAACATATTATCCCCATTTAAAAAAGGAATAATAATATAAGTTACATAGTTTATGTATAATAATTCTCAACATAAATACAAACTTTCCCTCAAAAAAAATAATAAGAAATAAACACATGATTTAAAATGAATAAAACAATATATACAATAGGAATTGAATTCATATAAATAAATAATGTAATATAAAAGACCTAACATGCTACAAAATATTAAAAAATTAATACAACATGCTTAAATAATAAATCTAATTTTAGAATAGATAAATTGTTTTAAATAGTTATAAAATAATCAAATAATAACTAAATAACCCCCCCTAAAATATTATTATCCATTTTAAGCATTTTTAGAAGATAAAAACCATGCATATTTAAAATGTGAACTCCCCCATTGTAAAAATGATAAAAACAAGGATCCAAAAAAACATGTGATGTTATTTTCAATGAATGATACAAATATTTGCAAAGAATTAAGAGATGGATAAACTTCACGCTTGTCTAAGTAAAAATTGTGTGTCACAAGTGATCCAAACATAACCCCCCATAATAAAATCAAAACATTCTAACCCAATGGGTTTTGTGAAAATGTTGACCAATTTAAGATTTGTGATAATAAATTCTAACACAATATCTCCCTTTTTAAAGTGATCTCTCAAAAAGTGGTGCTAAATTTCAATGTTCTTATTATGTGATTGTTTAATAGTATTTGAAGAAATACTAATTGAACTAGTGTTATCATATTTAATAGGAACATTTTAGTATTTTTCCTAAAATACCAAAGGCCTTACATTTTTATTTATTTTTAGACAATCCTCTTTTTAATTGGGTTAAGGGGAACCCTTACACAACCCATAGGCTGAGTAGGCACATGGCCTAATTACATGTCCCTGAAGGCCCTAAATACCTAATTCTATAAGAAAAGCCCCTCCCCATTATATTTGATACATTAGACCAAGCTCCCAAACCTTCATAATTACACATATAGAATTTTCCTATGTAGTGATGCACGGTGCCTAGTACCAATGGATGATGTCATAACCTCTACTCCTTCCCAATATGGTAGTCTTGAAAAGTTGGGTGATACTCTTCTAAATCCCCATTTGGGTCTACACTTTTTTATATTATTGAGGACCATATATTTTTTCCCCAAATCCATCTTTCCCCGCCACTTCTACCATTGTAGATGCCCAACATCGATCCCATCACTGCCTAAATGTCCATGGACGCCGCCTAGCGACCACTATTTCCCATGCCCACACATTGATTTATTGCCACAAAATCCACTAATTGACCACCTCTCCATCCCAAATTTTGAACCCATGACCATTAAAGCTTCTGGTTGATATTCACCATGAATCTCAACATTGATTCCCCCCACACCTGCATTTTCCACCACACACCATGGTTATAGCCAAGGAAAACCATACAATGAGGTCCATACCCTCTCCTAAAATTCATTATTTTGAGGAATCAAACCTAGTATTTTGGATACAATATTATGGGGTTATTTTTACCACTAGGATACAAACTCAAATGATAATCTATGATAGTGATTTTCATGAAAATAATTTGGGCACAAAAACTCTAGATGACTATATTTTCCACTTTGAAAATATAAAGAGAAATGAATTTTTTATTCTTTCTACTAAAAGTAACTAAGGGTTTTCTATGAAGATGATAAGTATCACTTGTACTTTTCTTATCAAATTGGTATCCTACAAAATCATCATCCTAAAAATAGTAAGTTCAAATGAAGTATGTTTTGGATAAAATTACCAAAGATTTTTAGAACCTTTTAAATATTTTAAAATTCTCTTAATAAATTTTAAATGATATTATTTAAGATTTTCATGAAAATTATAAAAAATATAAACACTAAACATAATTTACGGTCAATCCATTGTAAGTTAAAGAAGACTCCCAATCATACCACTATAAAGATTATTGTCAAATGATTTACCATTTTCATCCAATGTTATCTTAAAATAAGTACTCATAGGTATACTTATTTACTTTACTTGATACATGAAAAAATGTTTTAAGATTTATTTTTTTTCTTTATCTTATAAAAATAGCGTCCCTATTTTGAGAAATTTTAAAACTCATGAAAAATTTTAATTCTCTTTTAAAACTCATCTCAAATTCATTTCTCATTAAATCTAAAAATTCATTATAAATATGTTATTTTATATAATCAAAAATAAAATCATCAATATATATCTGAATAATCAATAAATACTTTGAAATTTATTTTTTTTAAATAGGATTGAATTTTCTCATTTTAAAATCATTTTATAAGAGATAATTAGTTAACCAATCCCACCAAGATTGAGGGTATTTTTATAAACCATAAAGGGACTTGGTTATCAGTAAAACATGATTTGGATATTTTTAACATTCAAAACTGGGATGTTTCTCAATAAAAAAACAAGCAATAAAACCATTCAAAAAATAAATTTTAGCATCCATTTAAAAATCTTAAAATTTAAGTGGGATATGAATGCCTATAAGACTCTAATGGACTCAATTCATGTGATGGGTGAAAAGTTATCTCCAAAATCAATTATTTCTATATCCTTAACTATGAGTTTATATTTTTTATGAGTGATGTTACCTTACTTATCTAAATTATTCCTAAAAATATATTTTAGTCCTTAATGGCATCATTAATATTTAAGGGTTCTGTGTGTGAAATAAAAGAATGATGTTCAACCTCATTTAAAACCGAATTTCTAGTATCAATACCATATTGAAAATAATTGATAACATTTTTTAATGGATAGTCTTTAGACTTCACCCATTCCTTGGGTAAAGGGCAAGATGATGGTTCTTCCTCATCTTAAATTTATTTAGAAGGGGGTGGTTTATTCAAGGTTAAATTTTTTAGGTCAACCTCAACATCAACAATTTTTTGATGAGGTTTAGGAAAATTCTCATAAAATTTTATGTATGGTATTGGTCCTCTTATTAAAGATCTGATATGCTTTACATGAGTTAGAGTATCCAAAAAAATATCTTTATCAGATTTGGTGTCAATTTTTCCTAAGTTTTATTTGGTGTTAAGAATATAACATTTACATACAAATAACTTAAAATATACAAATTTAGATTTTTTTTAACTTTCCAAATCTCATATTGGGTCTTCTTAAGTATGAGTCTTACAAACACACATTTCAAGGTATAACACACGGTATTGAGCACCTTTAATAAAAAATATTGAGGGATTTAAATTTATTTCAAGAAAGTTCTTGAAATCACTTATAGAGTTCAATTCTATAATTCAACAACCCTTATTTTTTGGAGTCCTATGAGTGGAAAAAATAATGATTATAACCATATTAATTACAAAGTTCATCAATATCCTTATTTTTGAACTCTACCATGTGATCTGTCCAAATGGATGTGATCTTATACCATTTTTCATCTTTGACCTTCTTTCTACATTTAATAGACTTTACAATACTTATTTTTATGAGCCAAAAAATAAACCCCAAGTAAATCTTTTATAATCATCAACAATTAAAAAAGTGTAATATTTACCTCTTATACTTTCAATTCAGGTTGGTAAAAATAAATCAAGATGTACAAGATCAAGGGCCCTTAAGTTAGATACTTACTTTTTAGATTTAAATGAATATTTTTTTTCTTACCAAGAGGGAAATCCTCACACACAATGTTATTTTTGAAATGAAATTTAGGAAAATATGATAATAATTTATTTCAATTGAGTTTGGAAAGTGCATGTGTGCCATAATGACCAATTTGTCTATTCCAAGTCTATGGCTCGCAATAATTTTCACTTAGAAATTTAACATGTTGTCTAGAAAAATATTTTAAATCAATAACATACATGTTGGATCAGTTCCAAAATTCATTGTTTTAATGCTTGAAAATAATGCTTACTTTATTACTAATTGTTTATGTGTTGTATGATAAAACATCATAATTATGGTTTTTAACTTAAATTTATCTAATTATAAGCTATTATCATCAAAAAAAATCAATGCCATAAAAATTATTCTTCTACCAGTATAAGAGTTATACTTTCATCAAAATATTTCTTCCTACTGTTAGATGACTTATGATTCTATCTGAAGGATTCTACTACCATCAGTTGATTTCTTATACTACTAGAATAATTCTTACTATCATTAGAATAATTATTTCTACCTTCAGAAGAATTTTTATTTCATTTAAAGTATTTTTTTACTCTCAATTAATATATATACTTCTATGAGAATATTTTCTTTTATGACTGAATTTTGGTTCCATGATAAGTTTTGCTTCTGTTCCTAGACTTTTCCTTCATTAAGGTTTCTACTTTCATGCCTTACTTATATATCTATGAAGGTTTCTTATTACATTCATATTTTAGATTAAATTTACATTAAAAATTCCAATTTACAGCTTATAAAATTTAATAAAATTCATAGAGTTTCCCAAAATTATGATTTGAGAATGATTATTATTAAATGGATACTCTATATCATTGAATAAGAAGTCGGCATTTTCTATATTTCATGCTTAGTATAAGGATTTAATTTATTAATATACAAAAATGGATATTTGGATATTTCAAAAATTATAAATCCAAGAAATCTCATGTGCCCAAGGGGTGGTTTCTATGATGGTGGTTGTGAGTACTCAAGTCTTAAGTAGTACCTACTTAAAAGAAAGAAGATCATCCCATAATTTCCATGATACTCTATTTCTCATTAAAAAATTGAACCCCAATAAAATCCTTATAAAGATCATTCAAAGTTTCATTAAGGATTAATTTAAATACAATTCAATGAAAGAATAAGATCATTTTGATCATCTCAAGATTAGACAGAGAAGGGAACTTCACATCATATTCTTACTCATTTCTCTCTTCTTCTTTGTTATTACTTAATTTTGAGTTCTTGTTATTTTACCTGCTTATAATTTTAGTAAAACCTATTGTACTATATTATAGAGTATACATATACTCTCTTCTCATTTCTTTCACATATTTCATCCCACATATAATAGTGGAAGAGGTTGGATATATCCTAAACAGCCCGATGTGCTGTTTTTTTGTATACCCAATCCATGTTGTGGATCACTATGTTTATTTTAATAAACCTTCTTGATAGTGGACTTATATCAAGTGGAGAGTACTAAGTATCAAATTGAGACTGAACCTCTTATTTTAAAATCTACTGTGTGTTTAAATTTATTTTTATTTCTCTATTTTCAATTATAAAATTCTTCTTTTAAAAAAACTATGATAGTTAGATTTTAATTTTTATGTAATTATTTTTTATGTGAGTAAAATAATTTCAAAAGTTAAATTGTTTTAAAACTATTTAACTTATTTTTTATGAGAATTTTATGAAATTAGTAAAAATATTCAAAGTTTCTATACTTACATTACTAGTTAATTAGGCTATATTATTTTCAAAGTGTTTTAAATTTTAATTTAAATATATTTTTAATAGAAAATTTTGAATACTTAATTCATCACCCCCCCCCCTAGGTAATTTACTAAAACCATCATTTTTTATCAAAGAACTTGTTCATTTTTAAGATTTCTTTATTTTATTTCTAGACTAGTCACTTGACAATATCATTGTTTATGTTAATTTAGTCTCTTTTTTATGGATTATTCTAATCATGAATGTTATGCTATAAATAGACCACCTTAATTTAATGGTCATAATTGTGCTCGATAGAAAATTAAAATGAAAATACACCTTGAGAGCATGAGTTTTGATATCTAGACAGTAATAGAAGATAAATATGAAAAACCAAAATCTATAAGATATAATTGGATTTATGATAACAAATATTCGTATGAATGTAACTATAAATATATTAATGCCTTATACTATGATTTGGGTGAATATTAGTTTAATAGAATTTATTCTTGTGATATTGTTGATAAAATATGGGATACTCTTGTTGTGTCGCATGTAGGCACATATAATGTTAAAAAATGCATTGAAATAATTATACTATTAAATATGATACATTTCGAATGAATCCTGGTGAATCAATATCCAAAATGTATCTCAGGTTCAATGAAATCGTCAATATTATGCATTCACTTTAAAAGAAAATATAAGATAAAGACCAAGTGATGTGAATCTTTAGATGCTTACATGATAGATAGAGAGGAACCGAGGTCTCTATTCAAGATTCATACAATATAATAAAATTTCTAGTGAAAGTAATGATTAGAAATCTAATGATGTATGAGGAAGAGTTGGAATTGAATAATGAAGACAATGAACCAAAAATAAAGATAGTCACTTTAAAAAAAATTTGTCAAAGATAAAAGATAAAATAAAATAAAATAACTCATGTGAGGACAACCAAACTTCTAACAATGATGAATAGAGGGATCATCTATCTAGGATAATTAATAAATTCTACAAAAAGATGAAATTATTTAATAAATAAAACTATGGAGGAAGATATGAAAAAAGTTGAAGTTATAAGAAGTAAAATAAACCAAGATAGGTGACTTACTATGAGTGTAATAGAAAAGTGAATATCAAATATGAATGTCCAAAACTAAAGTATAAAGAGAGAAATGATGATATGGTAAAACCTAAGAATATATAAAAGAAACTTTGAGTGACTATAAGGATAGTTCCTATGAATTATATTCAAGTACGGAAGACAATAATGAAAGGGATAATATATGTTTTTTGGAAAACACGTCTGAGTAAAAATGATTGAGGAGTACTGGTAAGTATTTATGGTATCAAGACTTTGGGTGTTCCAGACATATGACTGGAGATTACTCAAGCTTCAAGAACCTTATAAATGTGGATGGTGGTCATGTCAAATTTGGTGACAATTATAAAGTGAATATAATTTGACTTGGTCAAATTAGTAAATGTAATTCTATTTTAATTTCTAGATTTTTGTTTGTTTATGTTTTTAAATAAAATTTTCTTAGCATCTCACAATTATGTGATGATAGTTACCATGTTAAGTTTGAGAATAATTCTTAAAATATATATTATTCTAATAATGATTTAGTTTTTATTAATTTACCCAATGATAATGTTTATGTAGTTGATTTAGATTCATTATTTCCTTAAAATATTTATTACTTAAGTAAATTTCGTAAATAATCTTGGATATGACATAGGATACTAGGCCACCGCAATTTATACTCACTTAGAAAGTTAATAAGTAAAGTTTTAGTTAAGGATATGTCAAAACTATAATTAAAAAATGAAAAAGTATGAAAACCATATAAAACCCAATGTGTGTATATTATTTTAGAGATAATATAGAAGAAATATAGTAGTAATAGAATTGTAGCACTGATGACACTAACCAATGGATGTATTGTAGTAAAGACTGTAGCAGCAATAGAACTAGAGCATTCTAGGTATAGTTGTAGTTTTATTCACCATAGGGGCCTTTAGACCTTGTATTGGTATTTAATTCCCTCTAGGTATATATTTTATGTAATGGGTCCCCTCTACTTGAAAAATATGTACCTTGTTTCAATAAAAGACATGATTCAACCTAAACTTAAGAAAAAGTTTCAACTTCTCAACCCCTAGAGTTGGTTCACATGGATTTATTTAGACCTTCTAGAGTTTCTAAACTAAGTGGGATTAATTATTCCTATGTTATTATAGATTAATTTTCTAGATTAACTTTAATATTAGTTTTGGCTCGCAAAAGTGAATATTTCTCCTATTTTGTAAAATATGGAAAACTTATAGAAAACCTTAGTGGAGTGATCATTAAAACTTCAAGGAGTGATCATGGCCATGAGTTTGAAAATACAGACTTTGAAACCTTATTCTCGCAACATGGCTATAATCACAAGTTTTCTACTCCCAGGACTCACAGGTAAAATAGAGTGGTTAAAATAAGGAATGAGACTCTTTAATATATTTCCCATACTATAATAAATGAGTATGAGTTACATATTTATTTTTAGAAAAAACTATTAATATATCTTGTTATGCCATCAATAATCTTCTTATCAACCCTATTTTAAATAATACCCTATATGAGTTATTTAATATAATAAAACTAAAGGTTAATTACTTTATAGTTTTTAGTTGTAAGGTATTTTTTATCAACACAAAATATATTTTGATAAATTTTAATCCAAAATTGATGAAAGTATTTTCCTTCTTTATTAAACCTCTAGTAAATTATATGGGGTTTTTAATAAAAAGGCCAAACTTTTGGAAGAATATGAACATGAAACGTTTGATTTAATACATCAAAATGAACCAAAAACTCCTTTATAAAACCTTGGGTATGAATTTTATAACTTGAATAACAATGCCTCATCCAAGTCTAGTGATCACCCTATAAAACTCATTGTATGCTTAGCAGAAAAATCACCCAGCATTGAGGAAGTAACTGAACCAAACCTTGAGGAAGAAATAAAAGTTATGAATACTTTTATCCCTAGAACAATTAGAACCAATAGATACCATCCTTTAGATGATTTAATTTTAGATCTAAATAAAGGTAATAATACTAGAGATTCTCTTATAAACTAGTTATATTGAGGTTGTTGGGGTTCTAAGGGGGGAACCACTAAATATTTTTTATACCCACTCAAATTATTTATATTGTTTCAATTTTAAATGATCATGTCGGTAGTGGTGATAGGTTGTGATATATCAAACTATCTGGTTATTTTTTTAAATTTGGAGACTATTAAACATATACCATGACTTTAGATATACTTGGGTGTTATTTGGGATTTTTTATTTTAAGGAATTTCAATTTTTACACCACTAGCAGATTATCCTTACACATTGTTGCAGTGCTTGAAATTTATGCATTTGCTTAAAATTTTTATAATTATAATTTAGATCGGACGTTTTTATATTATTATTTTTGGTTTTTATACTATTTTCTTTAATAGATTATTTCAAGAGTAATATCTTTCATGTTGTGAAATTGTATTCTTAACACTATTCATCATCCCCTCACTTATTGGAGGTAGGATTGAGGCATCACCATTGGCCCTGTCAGCAACCTACTGTAGGATATCAGTGGGATTGGTTTGTGAATAATAGATACTCATTTGAATGAATAAACATACAATATATCCATTTGAATCATGTTTCTTTTTCAATCTTAAATTAAACTCATAAAACAAATATAAGACTGTTTGTGGTCATTAAAGAAAATCAATTTAATGAGAGATACATGTATAATAGAATCATGTGCACAAGAAACTTTCATGTTCCATTCTATTAATATACTCATGATAAAAAAACTATTTTATTATGGATATTATTTCCAACAAATAAAATGATAAATTATTTTATAACATATTAATGATTAAACTAGTTATGATGTATTTTTTTACTAAAAAAATTTAAAAGAGCCACTTTTAACCTCAATTTAGGGAGTTATTTATTTAAATTGAACTAAGTATAACTTAAATGGAATTAAATAATATTTTATATCACATATTTAGAATCAAATAAATTTATAAAAAATCTTTTTATGGGGCAGGATATGCTTCCTAGAAAACTTTCATCCTTACAAAATTCATTGAACTATTACTAATTTCATGCCATGGAAAGTATTAAACACACAAACATCTAGGGGCATGTGATTTGGGTAGTTTTAATATAAAATTTCACATGTAAATATAAATTTTTGTGTGTTTAATATGGAATGGTTTTGGTTTTAATTTTTTATATAATTTTTTATGGTTTCCCTTGAAAATTTCATTCAAAAATAATAATTATTTTGATTATATTTTTATAAAAATGATCAAATGTTAAATAATGGAATTATGACTTAATAAGAAATTAATTTTTTTTAAATAAACCTCTATAATATATATATATATATATTAATAGTATAAACTCCTCCATTACATGTGCCACCCTCATGTTTTACATTTTCCCTCTAAAACAGTTCTCTACTCAATACCTTTGTTTCCCCTGATCCACCTTTCTCTCCCACTTCAAAACCCCTAGATCTTTGCCTCTTCCTCATCACCCCCAAACCTACATCTTCCTTCCTACCTATGCCTCTAAATTATGACCTCCTTTTGTCACCCACTTCCTACATTCACCCATCCACATAAGATCAATAAACATGTGTGGTCTCATCTACCCCAACATAACCATTCTATGTCCATATGATGGCAATTTGACCATCCTTACATTTTTTTCACTCCACCAGACTAGAATCTCCTCTCGTACAAATCCTAGTGGTCACCATGCATGGACTGAAGGCCCATTGGCCTAAAATCCTATATACATGGATTGAAAGCCTAGTTTGGATGAATATTACCACTGCTATAATTCCCCTACTATAGTACCAACTATCATATTACATTACTGATACAGTACCAAAAAATACTTACATTTCACAATTTTGAACTAACGTCTTTAATGTAGGATTACGGGGTACTTACCATAATTCAAACCCAAAAAATTGAAATTTATGATTATAATTAAATGTTTTAAAAGGAAATTAGTGGATATCCTTAGATGGTTCATGTTATTTCAATTACTTTCCATTATATTTATTTATTAAGGAGTTTAATAAAATATATACATGTGTTTTTAATTATCAATATTTTAATAAATTTCATTTATAAAGTAGTAGTCTTATAGAGATAATTTCAGATGATTCTATCCAAAATTCTTTTTATTGTTATATTGATGTGATGATGGAATTTAAGTAAAATTATATAATTGGTTTAACATATCATGTTTCTTGGAGTGTATTTAAAAAACATAAAGTTTTTTTAATGAAAAATAATTGTATTCTATAAATAAACTTACATGATGTGGTAAGCATGAATCATATGTAAATTTAGGTGGAAATTTTTTCTTCATCCTGAGGATATTTTTAAGCTTCACTATGAAAACCATTTTCTAGCGAAAGGATGAATCCAATGGAATTAAAAACTCTAAAAGATAATTTTTATGGCCTGAATGGTAGATGGTGAATTTGAAATGACTGGAGTCAAAGGACAAAAATATACACACCAGATAGTGTCAGCTAGAATATGTGTCCAAAATATATCCACAATCATAGAATCTTGGAATTTGTGGAAGGAAAGGTAAATTACTTTATATAGGTTCATTTTCTTAGTAGTTCAACAACATATTAAATTGTGTAAGGTTTATTAGTGTGATAAAATAAGTTCCATTCTACGAGATCTTTGGAATTAAGAATTTTTCACTAGAAGGGAAGGTTGAGGTGGTGAAAATCTTTCATAAAATGCAGGGATTTCCATATAGATTAGATCAGGTGGACTTCTACCCAAAAAGATCAGAATATGGTGAATACTAGAAGAACCAGCTAAATTTTTCTATATTTTTTAGGATGGATCATTTGTGTGTCGGTCTGATTAATATGGAAAAATGGGTAGGGTGAATTTACTTTTAAAAATTAGATTAAATAAAGTGATAAAATAATATGATAAATAAAATTAAAATAGTATGCACAAAAAAATAACAATTAAAGATGATAAAGGGTTTGCTCATTACTCAATATGATTTCATACACCCCCCCCCCCCAAAGGTTTGAAGGTTTCATTATCAATTGGATTAAATGGTATCCAATAACCCAAAACAACCTTGATTTTTTATTGTTTGTTGTAAGAAACCCAATAAAAAGGAAGATACAATTTATTTTTAATAGTTATAACAAGAAATCCAAAATCACGCGGTTTATATGGTGAAAGTAAGAAACCCAAAAAATCTCACTTTAGTGGTAGTAAGAAACCAAGAAGAAGAAGAAGAAGAATAAGAACAAGAATAAGAATATAAAGAATAATGAGAGCTTTGTTAAGAATAATCCCTTTATAAAACACTCTCTATTTTCTCAGAAAGATTGAAATAAAAAATGAGATAAAGAGAAACAAAGAATGAGGGAGAAAATGAATACAATAATGAGGCACAAAAATGGATCAAGTAAAGGCATAATAATATCCAATAGGTAAAAAATTTTACAATATTTATTTGGGTTTTATTTATAGCTTGTGGAAGCCACTTGATGGTTTTGGGGGTGTTGGTATTCCAATAGAGAAATTGCTAGGTGAAATAGGCTAGAGGAGACAACCCAAATAGATAGTTTGACTTTTCTAGAAGAGGGATCCCATCTAGCCAGTTGGATGTCCTCCCTTATTTGGTAGTCATGTGAGGCTCACTAGCTGGTTGGTGAGCTTGGGTAGTGAGAAGGTACCACTACCTTTCTCACTGACTGGTCGATGGTTCGGCCTAGTATCGGCCATCAAAATAGCCCTCCAAACTTCCCCTGAACCTATCGATTGATCGGTTTACTTCCTAACTTGATATACAATCATAATAACTAAAATATATTCAAAATAAATGGTTATAAAAATAAATGATTTTTGTGATCATTAAAACATCTAAGAGAGTGAGAGGTAAAATAATCTCCATGTTTGAACCTGAAATAAAAGGCAAGGAGTTAAAAGAAAAATACCATATTCATTTAAAATAAATATATTCAAGGTAATTTTGAAATGAATTTAAATATTTAAAAATTAAATTTAAAAGATATTTTGAAATTATATTCTATACATAAAAATTAATTAAAATAATGTTTAAAACCACTAAAGTTTAAAAGGATTTTAAATAAATAAAATAATCTTATTCAAACCTCCAAACTTCTAGAGAAATCATATCATTAATACCTTTCTCCCACTTTTTGAATATCAAAAACTAAAAAATAAGGTAAGATGGATTAAGTATATATATTTTACAAAATAAAAAGATAACATATTATCCCCCTTTAAAAATGAATAATAATATAAGTTACATAGGTCATGTATAATATTTCTCAACATAAATACAAAATTTCCCTCATAATAAAAAATAAGAAATAAACACATGATTTAAAATTAATAAAACAAAATATAAAATAGGTTTTTAATTCATATAAATAAATAACATTATATAACAAACCTAACATACTTTAAAGTAATAAACAATTAATACAACCTACTGAAATAAGAAATCTATTTTTAGAATAGATAACTTTCTTTAAAAAGTTATAAAATATTTAAAAAATTACTAAATAAGTCCACACTAAAAATATACTTATCAATTTTAAGTCATTTGAAAAGATAAAAATAGTTCATATTTAAAATTTGAACTCCCATTTGTAAAATTGTTAAAAAAAGGAGCCACAAAAACATGTAAAGTTATTTTCAAGGAATGATTCAAATATTTTCACAGAATTAATAGATGCATAAACTTTAAGCTTTCCCAAGTCAAAAGTGAGTTCCACAAGTGATCAATACCAAACCCCTTACTAAAATCAAAACATTATAACGCAAGTGGTTTTGTGGAAATTTTGACCAATTCAAGATCTGTGCTAACAAATTATAACATGATATCTCTCTTTTAAAGTGATATCTAAAAAAATGGTGCTTAATATTAATGTGTTTAGTATGTGAGTGTTGAATAGGATTCAAAGAAATACTAATTTCACTAGTGTTGTCACATTTAATAGGAACATTGTTGTATGTTTCTTGAAAGCCCAAAGTCCTTACATTTTTATTTATTTTTGGACAATCCCCTTTTAAATTGGGTTAAGGGGAAACCTTAAATGACCCATAGGCCCAGTAGGCACATGGAATAAGTACATGACCCTAATGAACTTAAATACCTAATGCCACTAGAACAACCCCTCCATGGTATATTTGATACATTAGACTTGGCTCCAAACCTTTCATGGTTGCACAACTAGTATTTCCCTCTACAGAGATGCATGGTGTCTAGTACTAATGGAAGATGTCATACCCCATCGTCCTTCCCAATTTAGTATTCCTTTAAATTTGGGTGCTACTCCTCTAAAGCCCTATCTAGTTCTGCACATTTTTTATGGTATTGAGGCCTACATATTTTTCCCCCAAATCCATCATACCCCACCACTCCTACCACCATAGATTCCCAAAACCAATCCCATCACTGCCCAGGAGCCTCTAAATTCCACCCAGTGGCCACCATTTCCCCTTAACACACGATTCGTTGACACCAATGAAGCCTATAAGTGACTACCTTCCCATCCCTACTACTAAATCCATGACTATTTAAGTCTCCAGTCACCTCAAATCTCGACAATTATTCTCCCCGCACCTACGCTATCTGTTGCACACCATGGTTATCGGTAAGGCAAAACCTACATCGACGACCACCCCTCTTTGGAAATTAATTTTAGTAGGGTCTCAAACCTAGGATTTTCAATAAAAGATTATGGGGTTGTTTTTACCACTAGGATACAACCCCAACTGCTAATCTAAGAGAGTGTTTTTAATCCAAATAATTTGTGCGCAACAACTCCCCATGACTATATATTCTACATCATCCATAAAAAGAGTAATGAATTTTTTCTTCTTTCTAGTCCAATAGACTAAGGGATATCCTTGTAGGTGATAAGTCACACTTGTACTTTTCCTATCAAATTGGTATCCTCCAAAATCCTCATCTAAAAACTAGTAAGTTCAAATAAAATATCTTCTGGATAAAATAACTTAATATTTATAGAACCTTTTAAATAATTGAAAATTTATTTTTTAAGACATTTTGAATGATATTATTTAGGATTTTATTGAAAATGATCACAAATAAAAACTATAAACATAATGTATGGTCAGGGCACAATAAGGTAAAGAAGACTCCCAATCATACCTCTATAAACCTTGTTTTCAATTGATTTTCCATTTTCATACAATTTTAGCTTAAAATAAGTAATCATAGGTGTTCTTATTTCATTTAATTTATCCATTCCAAAAAATTTTAATAGTTCACTTTTTTATTTTATTTATATTATAAAAATACCATCCCTATTCTGAGAAATTTGAAAACCGATGAAAATTTTTAATTCTATCATAAAACTCATCTCAAATTATTTTATCATTAAATACAAAAAATAATTATAAAGAGATCATTTTATAGAATCAAAAAAATCATTAAAATATATTTTAAAAATCAATAAGTCATTGAAATTTGTTTTAAAAACAAATTATAATTGACTTTCCTCATTTTAAAATCGTTTTATAAGAGATATTTAGTTAACCACTCATACCAAGATAAATGGGATTGTTTTAAACTATAAAGGGAATTGGTTGATTTTAAAATATGATTTTTATAGTTTTTTATATTCAAAACTAGGTCGTTTTTAAATAAAAACTTTTTTGGTAATAAAACCATTCAAAAAACACTTTTAACATTCATTTAAAAAGTTTAAAATTTAAGTGGGGGGGAATACCAATAATATTCTAATGGAATAAATACATGATATGGGTGAAAATTTCTCTCCACAATCAATTATTTATATATAATTTATATGTGAGTTTATCTTTGGTATGAGTGATTTTACCTTTCTCATATAAATTATTCCTAGAAATATATTCGGTGCCAATAATTGGATGATCATTGGGTCTTTAAATAAGGGCCAAAATGTTGTTCCTCATAAATTGATTCATCTCCTATTACTTTGAAAGTACTAAATTTTCATTATTAATGGATTCATCAATATTTAGGGGCTTTAGGATTGAAACAAAATCATGATGGTCAACCTCATTTAAAACGGACCTTCTAGTATGAGTACTGGCTTCGAAATCATTGATAACATTTTCTAATGGACGGTATTTAGAATTCACCCATGCCTTGGGTAAAGGGATAGATGATGGTTCTTCCCCAACTTAAATTTATTTAGAAGGAGGTGGTTTATTAAAGGATAAATTTTCTAGGTCAACCTCAACATCATCAATTTGGGGATGAGGTTTAGGAAAATTCTCAGTAAATTTGATGTGAATTGATTATTATATGGTCTTGATCCTACTATTAATTATTTTATATTCTTTATATGAGTAATATTATCCAATAAAAATACATTTATTAGATTTGGGGTAAAATTTTCTTAATTTGTCATTGGTGTTAAGAATATAAAATGTACACCCAAGAACATTATAATAGAAAATTTTATATTTTCTTCCTTTATAAATCTCATAGGATGTATGAGTCTTATGAGAACACAATTCAAGGTATAACACATAGTATTGACCACCTCAAACCAAAAATATTGAGGGAGTTTAAATTTATTAAATAGGGTTCTTGAAATCTCCTATAGAGTTTGACTTCATCATTAAATAACCCTTTTATATTGCATATTCCTAGGAGTGAAAGAAGAATTATTATAACCTTATGAAATATAATGTTCATAAAAATCCTTATTTTTGAACTCTCCCCCATGATCACTCAAAATGGATATGATATTATAATTTTTTTTATTTTCTAACTTATTGGTATATTTAATAAACTTTAAAAGCCACATTTTTATGATCCAAAAAAATAAACCCAAGTAAATCTTGTATAATTATCAATAATCACAAAACTGTAACATTTACCTCTTATACTTGAAACATGGATTGGTAAAAATAAATCAAGATATACAAGATAAATATCCATTTAGGTGGATACTTACTTTTTATATTTAAATGAATATTTTTTTCTTACCAAGCTAGAAAGTCTCACACATGATGTCATTTTTGAAATTAAATTTAGCAAAATTTGATATAAGTTGATTTCAGTTGATTTTGACAAGTGCATGTGTGCAAAAATTACCAATGCCTCTATGAAAAATCCATGACTTGTTATCTTGTGCTCTTAGACATTTAACATGTTTTATAGTAATATATTTTAAATCAATATCATAAATTTTGTCTCAATCCATTAATTCATTATTTTAAGGATCACAAATCATTCTTACTTTGTTACTAACTGTTTTTGTTTTATATGATAGAACTTTATAATTATGGTTTTTTACTTAAATTTATCTAAGTAAAATTTGTTATCATAAAAAGAGTTATACTAAAATAAAACTTATTCTACTACCACTAGAAGAGTTTTAATTCCATTAGAAGAGTTATTACTAAAGTCATAATACTTTTTCTTCTGTCTAAAGGATTCTGCTACTCTCAATTTAATTTTGCTACTACCCGAATAATTATTTCTATTTTAAGAATAATTTTTACTAACTTTAGAATAATTTTTCTTTTGTTTGAAGTCCTCTACTAATATCAATTAATCTATATACTTCACTGTGAAGTGTTCCTTCCATAAATAACTTCTAATTCTATGAGAAGCTCTACTTTTGTGCTTGAATTGTACCTCTGTGAAGGCTTATACTTTCATGCTTGAATTCTACCTCTGTGAAGGTTTTTGATTCCATTTCTATTTGAGAATAAATTCAGATTAAAAATTACAATGGATAGTTTATATAATTTAAGTAAAGTCTAAGAGTTACTCAGTATGAGGATTTAAGAATGATTATTCTTAAATGGATATTCTAGAGCATTGAAGACAAAGTCATACTTTACCAAATTTCATGCTCGGTATAAGAACTTAATTTATTAATATCCAATAACATATATTTAAAGATTTAAAAAAGTATAAATCCAAGTAATATCACATGCGCAATGGGTGGTTGTTTTGGTAGTGGTTGTGAGTGATAAAGTCTTAAGTAATACCTACTAAATTGAAAGAGGATCATCCCATGATTTCCATGATACTCTATTTCTCATTCAAAAAATTTAACCCTATAAAATCCTTGCGAATATAATTAAAAATAATTTTAAGTAATAATTTTAAAAAAATATGATGGAAGAATAATATCATATTTCCCATATAAAGCTTGACCAGAGAAAGAGAACATCATGTCATATTCTTATTCTTTTCTCTCTTCTTCTTTGTTAATATTTAATTTAAAGTTGTTTTTATTTTACCTACTTACAATTTGAACACAATCTCTTTTACTTTATTGGGTAGTTCTCAAATACTATCTTATTATTTCTTTCACATCTTTCCTTATATATATAATAGTGGAAGACGTTTGTTATAGTCTGGACTACCGAGTGTGCAGTTGTTTTTTTATACCTGATCCATATTGAATATCAATAGGTTTATTTTAATAAACCAACTCGATAGTGGACTTATATCAAGTGGAGAGGACTAAGTCTTGGCTTGATACTGAACCTCTTTTTTTAAAATATTTTGAGTGTTTAAATTTATTTTTCTTTCTCTATTTTGAATTATAAAATTATTATTTGAAAAAAACATTGATGGTTAGACTTTAATTTTGACATAATTATTTTTTGTGTGAGGAAAATAATTTCAAAATTTAAATTGTTTTCAAACTATTTAACTAAGTTTTGATCAGACTTTTAAGAAATTATTTAAATGATTTGAAGTTTTTATACCTACATTATTAGTTAACTAGGCTATATTATTTTCAGTGTGTTTTAAATTTAATTTACAAGATATTTTTAATAGAATATTTTTAAAACTTAATTCACCCCTCTTAGGTAATTCACTTAGACCATAATTTGGTATCATATTAGTTGTTTATTTCTAAGCTTTATTTATTTTATTTATTGGCCAGCCTCTCAAAATGATCACAAATTATTTTAATTTAGTCTCTTTGTTATCATGGATTATTATAAGTGTTAATGATATGTTATAAATAGACAACCATACTTTAATGGTAAGAACTATGGTCAATGGAAAATTAAAATGAAAATACACCTTGATATCATGAGTTTTGAAATTTGGATAGTAATAGAAGATAAATATAAAAAAAACAAAATCTCCTAGATCTAATTGGAGTGATTCTAAAAAATATTCTTATGAATGTAACAATGAATATATTAATTCCTTATACTATGATTTTGGTGAATATGAGTTTAGTATAATTTATTCATGTGATATTTTTTATCAGATATGGGATACACTTGTTGTGTCACATGAAGGCATGCCATATGTTAATGAAATGAACCTAAATAATTATACTATTAAATATGATACATTTAGAATGAATCCTGATGAAAAAATTTTTTAAATGTATCTCAGGTTCAATGAAATAGTCAATACTATGCATGCACTTGGAAATAAAATAGAATATAAAGATCAAGTTTTGAGAATATTGAGATTCTTACCTAATCGATAGAGAGGAACTACTATATTTATTCAGGTGTCATGCGATATAAGAAAATTTCTAGTGAAGGAGTTGATTGGAGATATAATGATGTTTAAGGAAGAGTTGAAATTGAATAATAAAGATAATGAAACTAAAATAAATAATGTTTCTTTCAAAACTTCTAAATCAAATATAAAAGATAAAATCAAAGAAAATAACTCAAGTGAGGACAAGAAAACTTGTAATAGTGATGAAGAGATGGATCATCTAGCCAAGAGATTTAAGAAATACTATATAAATAAGAAATTATTTTAAGAAATAAAACTATGGAGGAAGATATGAAAAAATATGAAGTTGTAAGAAGTAAAATCATCCAGGAGAGATGACTTGATATGTGAGTAAGAAAAAACGGTGAATCAAAGATAAATGTCCAAAGTGAAATGATGATAGGGGGAAATACCAAGAAAGATATGAAGGCAACTTGGAGTGACTCCAAGGATAGTTCCATTAAATTTTATTCAATCAGGGAAGATAATAATGAAAGTGATAATTTTTGTTTTATGGAAAACACTTCTGAGTAAACATTCTTGAAGAGTACTGGTAAGCATTTATGGTATCTAGATAGTGGGTGTTCAAGACATATGACTGGAGACTACTCAGGATTCAAGAACCTTATAATGGTGGATGGTGGGCATGTCATATTTGGAAACAATAAAAAAGGTAAAATAATTAGACTTGGTCAAATCACTCATTGTAATTCTATTCTAATTTCTAAAGATTTATTTTTTTATGGTTTAAAATAAAATCTACTTAACATATCACAATTATGTGATGATGGTTGCCATGTTAAGTTTGAGAATAATGTTTGAAATATATATGAATCTAATAATATTTTTTTTATTTATTCAATGATAATGTTTATGTAGTTGATTTAGATTCATTATTTTCTCAAAATATTTCTTGCTTAAGTGACTTTTATAAAGAATAATGGCTATGGCATAAGATACTAGGATATTATAACTTACAGTCACTTAGAAATATAAAAAGGAAAGGTTTAGATAAGGATCTACCAAAAATATAATTCCAAAGTGAAAAAGTATGCAATCTATGTAAAACTTATTAGGAATAGGTTACTATAGTGGTATTGTAGAAGAACTATAGCAGCGGCAGAATGGTTGCATCGATGACACTGTAGATATGGATCCATTGTACTATAGACTGTAGTAATGGAATAACTGTAGTAGTCTAGGTACTCCAATTGTACTATTAATTAGAGGGGCCTTTAGTAAATTTATTGGGATGTAATTCCCTCTAGTCCTATGAGTCATGTAATGGGTCTCCTCTATCTGAAAAAAATTTACTTTGTTTCAATAAAAAAGAGGATTCTACCTCAACTTAAAAAAATGTTTCAACTTCTCAACCCCTAGAGTTGGTTCACATGGATTTGTTTGGAACTTATAGAGTTTCTATCCTAGGTGGGAATAATTACTCCTATATTATTGTAGATGAATTTTCCAGATTTACTTGAATATTATTTTTTACTCACAAAATGAAGTTGTCTTCTATTTTGAAAAATATGAAAAATTTATAAAAAAAACTTAGTGAACTTACCATTAAAACTTTAAGGAGTGATCATGGCCATGAGTTTGAAAATCCATAATTTTAAACTTTACGATCACAACATGGATATAATCAGAGTTTCTTTGCTCCTAGGACTCCCTAGTCAAATGGAGTATTTCGAATAATGAATGATACACTTTAAGATATTTCTTAGACTATACTCAATGGTATGACTTACCAATTTATTTTTGTGAAAAAAATTTAATACATCTTGAAATTTAATAAATAGGGTTCTTATCAGACCTATTTTAGAGAAACCCCCATATGATTTATTGAATGGAATAAAACTAAAGTTTAATTTCTTTAGATTTTTTGGTTTCAAGGTCTTTATTCTCAACAAAAAAGAGAGTTTAGATAAGTTTTAATACAAAAGTGATTAAGGGATTTTCCTTCATTATTCAACATCTAGTAAATCATACAGTTTGTTTAATAAAAAGTAAAAAGTTTTGGAATAATCTATACAAATAAATTTTGATGGAATATGTCCATATGAACCTAAAACTCCTTCATAAAACCTTAAGTATGGTTTTTCTAACTTTAATTTCAATACCTCTTCCAAGTCTAGTGATCACCCAATAGAATGCACTCTATGATTACTAGAAAAATCACCTATCATTAAGAAAGTAACTAAACCATACATTGATTAAGAAATCAAAATACCAAATTCTTTTATCCATACTGAAATTATAAGTGATAGAGACCATACTTTAAATGATGTAGTTAGTGATCTAAATAGAGGTACTCAAACTATAGATTCTCTTAGAAAGCAGTTATATTGACTTCATTAGGGTTCTAAGGGAGGGAACCAATAAGTATTTTTTTACACCTACTCCCATTATTTACATTATTCTAATTTTCTATAATCTCATTGGTAGTAGTGATGAGTTGTGATAGCTAAAATGATATGGTTATTTTTATAAAGTTGGAGGATATTCTACATATATCATGACTTGAGGTATACTTGGGTGTTATATGGTATTTTTTTAAGGGAA
The DNA here is from genome assembly GCA_963277665.1 of Viscum album. Taxonomy (NCBI): domain Eukaryota; kingdom Viridiplantae; phylum Streptophyta; class Magnoliopsida; order Santalales; family Viscaceae; genus Viscum; species Viscum album. The sequence continues at coordinate 1,492,266,892 of OY728151.1, read as the reverse complement.
TTTAAATTTTGTATACTACTGGTAGATTATCCTTACACATTATTGTGCTAGTTGAAATTTATTCATGTTCTTACACTTGTGTGGTTATCATTTAGTGAGGATGTTTTAATATTTTTATTTTGGGTTTTATACTATTTTATTTAAAAGAGTATTTCAAGGACAATGTCTTCCATGTTTTTAAATTATATAATTTATGTTATTAATTATCCCCTCACTTATTAGAGGTGGGATTGAGGTGTTTTCATTGGCCCTATCAGCATCCCAAGGTAGGGTATCAGTAGGATTGGGTCATGATGACTAGATACTCATTGGAATGAAGAAACATACAACATCTCTATTTGAATCATGTTTCTTTTTCAATCTTAAATAAACTCATAAAACAAAGATAAGAGTGTTTTTGGTCATTAAAGAAAATCAATTTAATGATATATTCATGTATAGTAGAATCATGTGCATAAGAAACTTAAATGTTCCATTCTATTAATATACTCGTGATAAAAAAAGATGATTTTATTATAGATCAATTTTATATCATATAAAATGAAAAATTATTTTATAACATAGTGCTTATTAGACTCGTTATGATGTAATTTTGTACAAACAAAATTGAAAATAGCCTCTTTTAACGTCAATTTAGGATGTTATTTACGTTAATTGAACTATTTATAACTTCAATGCAATTCAAGAATACTTTATATCACATATTTTAACTCAAATAAATTTATAAACAAATATTTTTATGATATATGATATTATTTCAAGAAAATTTCCTAACCCCTATATCTTTTCCTCTTCCTCCTCACCCCCCCCCCCAACCATGCATCTACCTACCTACCTCAGCCACCAACTTCTGACCTCCTTTAAGTCACCTCCTTCCTAGATTCACCCACCCACATCCACACACCCAAATCCACCTCTACCTACTTTTACATGCCTTCCTGTCCCCCTCAGTGTTTTTCTCTGAAGTGACATTTCAATTTTTAAAGAATTTATATCTATTTTAAACACTATTTAAGAAATATGATGAATGTTGGGAAGATTTTTGTGAATTTTCTTGGAGTTTCTTTGAGTTATTTTATATGACTAGTGATAGTTTTCAAAAGGTTTTGTGGATTTAGTAGTGAAAAAATAAATTAGCTAATTCTACACTTCTATGGATTTATATAAATTAATATATTCTATCCCATGTAAGGAGTTTGATCCCTGAATAGGATATTCTAGATTGTGAAAGAATTTTGAGGTGCACATAAGATATTCTGACCCAATAATAATTTTGATCTATGAATAAGAGAATTGTCATACACGTAGGAGAAATATCTTACATGTAATTCAATTTAGCATAAGATATTATTAACATAATAGAATTATCAAAGGATTAAGAGGGAAAATTGTGTAAAACACTTTGGTATAATATATTATTCATGTTAGAGAATTACTTATAATTTTAGATGATGCTTAATTATTTATTATTCACTGATCAAAGCGTCTTGATTATTCAGATAATTCATGATTCAAGCAAAGATATTAGATTAAACCAAAGTTGTTCTAAACTAAATGAGTGGCGCTCCATGTCTCCTGTTATTCTTCTATGTCATGAGGTGTTTCATACAAAATTCACATGATTATGTGGATAATTATAAATGAATTTAAATGTTTTTGGTTTTGTGAAATATGTATCTACTATATTTAAATATCACATGGAGTTCAATTCACCAGATATTATGGAGTTCTAAATCATTTATAAAGTGTTATTTGAATAATATATGAGGGTTGTATTAATAGGAAAATTAAAATACCAAAAACCATGGAAATGATTTTATGTGATATTTGGTAATTTTAAAATCTTGAAATGATGAGAAATGTTTTTTTAGAATTAATGAGAAAAATTAAATCCTCTAAAACTCTAAAAAAACATATGTATTAGAGTAAGATATAATTTTTTAGGAAATCAATCAGTACTAAATTTTTTATATTTTGAAGGATTTAATACAATCTATATCTTGTGATATATATTCATTATCTTACTTATAAAGTGTAAAAAAATCAATTTGGGCATGGATGATCTCATGCATGGGTTGATCTTTCTAAACTAGTGATAGGAATGTTTATCTAATACTTATACTATTTTTTATATTGATCTTACATTCAAAGTATTTCCTATAGAATATATATCCTTTGATTTTAAAGTATCCAGTTATGATTTAAATATCTAATTAAAATACAATATAACATAGGTAATTTTTAATAACATGTGGTCCCCATCTAAATAACATCATTTAATTATAATGGGAAGTGGATGATACCTTACTATAAATAGAAGTGGATAATATCTCTTCAAACATTGTGTATAAATTATTTAAATTTTTAATCACTACAAATTATATTGATAATAAAATTCATGACATCACCACTGGTTGATCACGATAAGGAGTAAACTCTCGTATTGAGTCTAAACCATGTAAAATATATCTTTTGTGTTGTATTATTTTTGTATTCTTTTATATGGGTGAGTAATATATTCTAGAGAGTGAATATAGACTTTAATTGTCCATAAGGGTTTAATTGAAATGAAATAATTTTTAAAAATAAAAAAAGGTACTACTACCCCCCCCCCCACACACACACACAATAGTACCTTAAATAATCTAAGATCTACAAGTGGTATCAGAGAAAAATAGGATCCCCTAATATTATAATCATATAGGTTTTATCATGGAGAACAATAATTCTATAATTATCATAGGTGTTACCTTTTTTGATAGAAAGAACTTACATGGGTGGAAGAATTGAATCTTACCATTTCTATTGTCACAAGGACTAGAAGTGAGTGATGTTATCACTCCAGGATATCTATTAGTTATAAGAGATGGTGCTATGACATTTCCAAACAATAGGAATCTTGATATGTATGGGGAAGAAAGAAATGAAATATTATCATATTTGTATAACAAAGTGTATAATAAGGTGATGAGCCTGCATATAGCTAAATAAATGTGGGATAATATTGAGAACATGTATGAAGGAAACATAAAGACAAAAGAAGAAAAAAAGATAATAATTACAAATTTTGAGGAAAAATTTTGAAGATGTAAGAATGGATGAAGATAATAATGTTTATGACTATTTTACAAGGGTGAATAAGATAGTCGTATCAGAGTTTCAAAAGATAATATGGATTATTCAACTGTGATCAAAAAATTAATGAGGAACTTAATGGATACATTTAACCTAAATAAATCATCTTTAGAAGAAATTAATGATATATCCCTTTATGAGATACACAATACCCTCCTGAATTACGAGTTGATAAAAGAACCTATTTTTAAAAATAAATCTAAAGAGGATATGGATTTTAAAGTTTTGAATAAATTCAAGATCAAGGAAAAGGAATATGATTCCTCATTAACTTAGATATATATGATGAGAGTGGTGAAAATCATAAGAAACTCATGGATCTCTTATCTAAAAACCTCAATAAAGTAAAAAAGGAAAATATAAAGGAAATATTCTAGTTAAATGTTTTAATTGTGGAGGAATTAGACTCTCTGTTGAAGAGTATCCAAGGAAAAAGGAATAAATTGAGTCTAAGGATTAAGAGGATAAAGTAAAATTTCAAATAAAATATAAAGGATTCAAGAAATTTGATAAAGGTAGAATTAAGATGTCAAAGAAAAAGAAAAAAAAGAAAGCTAAGTAGATATAAAGAATAAAACACTTCCCCAAGCAGTGAATTAGAGGAAGAATGTGCTAGAAGAGACAGAAACTTTATGGTGTAAAATAAGACCCATGGACTTGGTATTCCAAGATAGACAAATACATAAAGGAATCAAAATTTATCAAATTCAAAATGTATAGTGACATGTATATCAATGAAATGGAGATAGGTACACTCATTTTAATTTTATATGTTGATTATATCATTTTTATGTGGTTATAAGAATTGTTTTCAAAAAAAATCCAACCAAAGATGTAATAATTTGATATGTAAATTCTTGGTGAGATGAGATAATTTTTTAGCTTACAAGTCATGCAAGGTGATAAGTTTATTTTATTATCCAAAGAGAAGTATTTTATAGAATTATTGAATTATTTTGATATAGATGAGTGAAATATACCATTCAAGTGGGACTAAAATTGTTTAAATATTCTAAAGGTGAGAGTTTCATTCAAAGAGAATTCAAAAAAATCATTGGAATCCTACATTATCTCACAACTTCTAGACCAATTATTTTATGTGTTGTGAGTCTTTGTGTTAGATATAATAGTTACCCAAAGGAGTCACATCTTATGGATATCAAAATATTTCTCAGATATATTAAAGGAACTATGAGTTATGGGTTGCTTTACAAGATATGAAATAATTTTAATTCAAATGGGTTTATAGATGATGATTGGTAAGGTAATTGTTATGATATAAAATCTAATTTGTGTGTAAAGTTTCTCTTGGGTGATAGTTGTATAAGTTTTCAACATAATAAATTGAACTCAAACACATCACATACTATAAAGTCCAAATATATTGTTATTTCTAGTGATTTCAATCAAATTATCTAGATGAAGGAGAATATGGATGATTTTAGGGAGAAAGTTGAAATAACCATCAGGATTCATTATGATAATAAAAGTGTTATAGACCTTTCTGAGAATATTTATATAAGATTTAATTTTATAAAAGAGAGAGTGGTTAATGGATACATCAAGATATAATTTATTTCTACCCAAGACTAGTTGAATAATATTTTCACAAAGGTTATATATAAGGACATATTTGAGTACTTGTGGTTAAACATGGGTGTTCAACCCCTTCTACATCATTAAGAATATTTGGGAGTTTCCCCTAGTAAGAATTAGATTATATTATCTAAACGGGAGAAGTGATTGCACACATTTTTACTTTAAATCTAGTTTTTCAAAGGGGGAGTGGTGTATTTATATCCTTATATTTCTTTGTTTGAGTTTATTATGAAAATTGTGGGTTTTTTGAAGTGGTGAGTTCATGGATTAAGGGGCATATCACTTTATCACTTGGAAAAAGTTTTTATTCCCATAAAGAGATAGAGTTATCTCAAAAACACTACTCTAACATGTGGTTTCATTTCAAGATGTTTTTATTTTGACAAAGGTAGTGATTTTTGGTTTCCTGATAAAGGATTTCATTTTTAAGATAATATTTACAAAGAGTTTTATGGGTTGACAAAAAATACAAAGGGGGATATTGAAGTGCACTTAGAAATTTTAGAGAAGTTATCTTTGTTTTCAAACCTATATGAGAATTATTAATAATGTTGTAAAGGGTGTTATGAATTTTATTAGAGTGTTTTTGAGTCATTGTAGATGATTGGTTAGGGTTTTAGAAAGTTTATATGGATAGTTGAGTGAAGTAGTAAATTTGATAAGTTTATGCTAGTATGACTTTGCAGCATATAAGGTATTCCATCTCACATAAGAAGTTTGAGATGTGTTTAAGTCATTCTAGCTTGTGAAAGAAGTTTTATCCATGGATAACAAAATTATAATATGTGTAGGAAAAATATATTTCATGTAAGAAAAATTGGAATAAGATATTATGTGTGTGAGAGAATTATCATACATGTAAAAAAATATCTTATATGTAGAACAATTTTATGTTAGATATTATTCACATAAGATAATTTTTTTTAATTTCAGGTGATGTTTCATGATATATTATTCATAGATAAAATAATCATGATTATTAAAATGATTCGTGATTAAATCTGAGATATTTTATCAATCAAATTTTATTCTAAACCGAATGATGGGAGCTATGTGTTTCATATTGTTGTTCCATGTTGTGACGTGTTCATAAAAAACATATTTTTACATTGAATATTTTAAATGAATTTAAATATTGAATATTTCATAAAAAATATGGATGTGATTAAAATATCATGAGGATCTTAATTCATCGATTATTCAGGATTTTTGAATCATTTATCATGACTTATTTGAATAATAATTGTGGGTTGGATTTGCAAGAAAATTAAAATATCAAAAATAATGGAAATAATTTTATATGGAATCTAAAAATTTTAAAATGTGTAAATAATGATAAATATTTTGTTTGAGAACTCTAAAGAAGTATATGATACTCTAAAACATTTAAAATATTTTATATCGAAAGGAGATATAATTTTTTAGAAGATTGACCAGTGATACATTTACAATATTTTGAAGGAGACGAGGCAAGATGAATCTCCTACTATTGATTAATGCACTTAATTGTAAGGAGGAGGAAGATTGGTTTTAGAATGAATTATCTCATGAAAGTTTTGATCATTATAAATTCATGTGAGGAAATTCAATCTATTATTGCTTCTATTTTTTAAATTGATCATGTAGTTCAATTAGTTCCTGAATAAGATCAGTCCTTTGATATTGAAGGATCTAGTTATGATTTTAAGATATAACTCAAATACATACGTGAAGGAGGAATTTTGAATAAAATGTGGTATTTTTCTAAATAATGTCATTCAATTTCTATGGTAAGTGGATGATTCCTAACTATAAAGATAAGTGGATAATTCTTTCTTGAAAATTTTTTACTGATTATAGGCACTTATAATCACTACAAATTATAGTGGTAATAAAATTTATAACACAACCACCAGTTGATCACAATATGGATTAGACTATAACATCAAGGTTAAACCTTATAAAAATATATTTTGTGTTCTATTATTTTCATATTCTTACATATATATGATGAATAAATTATAGATAGTGAATCTAGACTTCAATAATTCATAAAGGTTTAATTCAAATGAATGAATTTTAAAGAGGAAATTGGTGATACTAATTCACCACCCCCTCCCCCTCTAAGTAGTGCCTTAACTGATTTGACCTCTATAGTATCATTTTTAATTCAAATATAGCTTGAATAATATCTCAACAGGTAAATATCAATATTTCAAAATCCTCTCTTAATCGGTTAACCTTAGGTTTATTCCCTGCAAATTTCATTTTCAACAATGAATTTCACAATTTATGGATTTTAATTTACTTTTATTACATTTTTTATGTTATTTTCAACCTTAATTTTATAAAACCTTGGATTATTTCCCTCTCATCCCATTATTTCTATCAAATAATCACTCTGTCATCCATTTGTGGGTTTCTCTTCCTTCTTTGATGACACCTTTACCCCTGATTGTGAAATCCTAAAATTATTTTCTTCTTCCACTAATGAATTCCACATATGAACACTTTACCATCCATTGGTGCAGTTGTTTCAACATTTCACAACACCTTATCCCTAAATTTCTTTTACAAATTCCTATAATATATCACTTCATTGGATATAGGTTTATTTTTTATTTATTTTTCCATTATACCGATACACTTTATTATTTATTAATAAAAAAATTCTCTAAACTCTTTGATTTATTTTGTCTAAAAAATTGTTCATTTAATGTTTTAAATAATAATACTTCACAATATGTATACTTATTTTAATATTTTATAATGTTGGGTTTGGAAATTTGTATTAGAGAACCTAAGTCCACTGAAAACGTGTTGGAATCATTCTTGAATTCCAATTTTTATCTATGTATACTTATAAATTTTTGTATTTTTTTTCTAAAAAAGATGTTAAAGTCACTAAATTTTTATTATATAACCTCAATTTTTTCATTATTTCTTCTATAATTATTCTTTAAAACTTATTATGATATTACCTTGGTTCTATGATGGAGACGCAATAAATTTTCTAGTGTTTGGACATGTATTTTTGGTGGTATGAAATGAGATTAGGTGGATTAGGGATGTGAACATCATTTGTAATAATTCCTTATAAGGGGGTGGGATGATCCATTTTTTTCTTCACCCTAAAAATAATGAGATCACTAATGGAATATAATAAGACTCTAGTCACTTTTGTGATATTTCAACAAGATTTTAGTGAGAAAACCTATGTAGTGTTAGAGGAATTATATTTAAATGTTATAAAAATGGATTTTTTTTTTCTTAGATTTATGTCCCTTTTTGTCTTTTCATCAATTATCTACCTCAAAGATGTGAGTAATTTAGGTAATCCCACCATTTTAATTTCCATTTATGTTTCATCTTCATCCCTTCCTTCTCCTTAAATCAATAGAGGTTGTTTATTGTTATTATTCTTCTTATCAATACATATTTTTTGGATGGGTCACTTTATACCATATAAATACTAATTTGACCTAATATATATATCTTCATGTGTTTCATTCTTTCAAGTGACCTTATTGGGAATTATAAATTTCTTAGGTCCTTGTCGTTGTTTATTCACTGATGATTGGTATTTTTATATTTTATGAATGTGTGTTTCTAATGAATTTATTTTTCTTTATATTATGTTTGTATGAACTCATCATATTTTAATTTATATATTTGCTAACAAATATTAACTATTTATAGAAATTTTAAAGTAGAGCATTTAAATGAAATTTAGTTAGATGGAAGTATGCATGTTATGCCATATGAAAATTATTTTCACAAGGTGGTGACTGATAAAAGTGCAAACATAACTACTCATAAATTCATTCCTATTATTTATTTCTATATTTAAATGTATTTGGTTGCCTTATATTTTCTTTAAATGTTAAAATTTTCTAATATGTGATGTTAAAGCAATACCTCATCACCTACCACATAATATCCTTTCCTCTCAACTATTTTATTTTTCTATCAATATATTCTTATAGTAAGGAGAATTATCAAATATGTAATTAATTTATTATTTTAATTTTAACTTCACATGTTTTAATACTAGTTTTTTGGTAAAAAATTTATCCCTGATGAATATTTATGTCATTGGATCACAGATTCTGCATTATATACTTTTATGATTACTCTTGTCATTTTTATATAAAATAAAGTAGACTTATGGTCTATGTTATATTTTTAGAATTTGGAAATAAATTTTAAATATATTTTTGAAAATTTATTTTGTTATAGAATTTAAATTTAATTTTTAATATTTTTATTATTTTTATTTACATGTGTAGAAATTGAATCAAGAAACTCCTTGCACCTTACATATTATATAAAAAATAACATGTTTTAGAATATATTTTGTATATTACATTTGGTATGGTTTTATTTTTTATTTTTATTTTTTATTTTTTATTACTGTTATGTTCTCCATAATATAAAAGTTTTCATTTTTTATTTCTAAAACCATTTTAGTTTATAAATTTTAAAATATGTCATTTTTTTATCTTTTCCTTCTTTATTCTATTTATATATATTTTTATAATAATGATAAAATGATAAATTCTATTATTTTAATCAAAAAAATTATATTTATTATTTGTAACCATTACAATTTATAAAATTACAACCATTAATTTGTTTATTCTATTTATATATTTTTATTTCCAACACCATTTTTGTTTTTTTACAATAATGATAAAATGATAACTACGATTTTTCATATTTACTAGATTGCATCTCACTATATAATACAAACAATTTAATCCTATTTTTTATTATTACCTTCATATCATATTTTTTTATTGTTAGCAAAAATTTTAATGACACGAAGCTGATGTTTAATCCCAATATCCAAATAGTGGATACCCCTTGTAGCTGATGTTATATCTCTAAACTTCTCTCAATTTTTTTATTTCCATTTTATATTTCTTTTCATGTTCTATCCTATTATATATATATATATATTGAATATATATTCTAATATTTTTTGAATATATGTATATATAATGAATATGTGTATATATATTGAATATATATTCACATTCACACACACATATATATATATATATATTTATATATATATATATATTCTAAATACATATATTATGATACATATTCCGAACATATTCTAAATATATATTTTTAATATATATTCAGATATGCACAAAAACACATATATATTATGAATATATATATTATGATATATTTTCTTAATATATATTCAGATACACACACATATTCTGACTATATATATATTATGATATATATATATATATTCTAAATTATTATATTACTTTAAACTTGATTTTCATATTTATTTTAAAACATTATTTTCTCTACAAATCTTCTTAATATTTTATCTATATACATTTTTCCAATTCCTAGAAACATATTAATTTAAACTTACTTTCTAATTTTTCCACTCAAAAATTCATTTTATCATTCTTTTTCAAATATATAGTTACTTATTTTATTTTAGTACCTACTGTGTCCCATGAAAATTCATGGCACTAATACTCCTCCATTACATGTGTCACCCTATCATTTCATGTTTTCCTTCCAAAAAATTTCCACTTTGTACCATTATTCCCCCTAATCCACACTTTTTCTCACTACCAAACCCCTTATTCCCCATCTCTTCCTCCCCACCACCACCCCTACCCCCAGATTAATATTTTCTCATGTTCAACTCTTATCTTGACCCTCAGGTTGGTTATTGGATGACTTCCATATAAGATCATCGTATCATGATTGTTAAAACATTGATGAATAAAAATTAATAAGTCCATTGAAAATAAAATAATATATATGAGCTAATTTTATTTCCTACCAAGTGAATAGGGAAATGTTTATCCATCATTCATGAGGGCAGTGATACTGGTGTGGTAAGGTTCATGATTATTTGAGAAACTGAAATTATCACCAGCCTACTTGTTTTTTGCATAATCTTTCCCAATGGGTGGGAATTTGTATGGGTCATTTTTAGGGTATATTTTTAGGGGGAGTTTGTAGGGGATATTTTTGTAGGGAATGTTTTCAAAAAAGGAATCATTTATGATTAAATTTATAATCCTAACCTAAAGTGCTTTTCTATTAGAAACTTCACTATGAATTTCCACTATGGATTTCCTTTGGCAATTTCCACTGGTAATTTTCCCTACTTATTTCCACTATGAATTCCCAAAAGTAATTACAAGATGCAAATTCTACTATAAATTCACACTCTGAATTTATAGTTTTAATTCTTATTTGAAATTTTTAATTATATTAGAATAAGTGGTTTATAATTTCAAATTATTTTAAAGTGTAAATTTCTTTTGGTATGTATCTATTTAAATCTAAAATATAATAAAATTAAAAAAAATCACTTTGACTTTCCATTGGGAGTATCCACTAGAAATTCATAATGTCAATTCCAAATGAGAATTTACATGCAGTGGACATTTTTAATTGATTCCAAGAATGACTTGCATAAATTTTCCCTGGTAATTTCCACTACAAATTCCACATTGATTTTTTGCAAGGAATTACAATATGACATCAATATTGGGTATTCATAATATAAATTCACATTCTGAATTATCACTTTATATTTTAAAAAATTCAGAATAATTGATTTGTTATTTTTAATTGATTTAAAGTGGAAATTTTATCAGGTATTTTGCTGTCAAAAATTAAAATTGAATCGAAGTGTAAATTTCCACTTGAAGTATCCATTGTGACTTGCCACTAAAATTTTCAATGGGAATTTCTAGTAGATTCAAAAGAGATAACCCCATAAAATACAATTTATAAAAAAATTGACCTAATAATTTGTTCACATAAATTGTAAAGCTCATAATGAGAGCGATCGAGCTGAATCTGGATGTTGTAAATAATGCAAAACACATAAATTCAGAATATTTGAATACTATACAGAATTTTATTGATTGTTGCATGAGGGAGAATAATAGTGATGAAATTACAAAAGAAAATTTCTATGCATAAATTTTCAATTATAGAGATGAAGATCCAAATTGATAAGAAATCACATCATCTGATAGCATTTATAAACAAATCACTACATGGATACCAGGCATTAGGCTGGTTTTTAAATCATAGTCTAAATCCTATTCATTTTATATTTCTTACAGAGGAATTTTTGGTTTCAATGTTTAGAATTAGCATGTTAATGGATATAAAAAGGAGAAAATATTAGTAATATCAACATTGTATACATGTAGAAAATAAGGATGTTTAAGATCATAAAAACGATATGTCAATGTCAAAAATCCATGTTCTGAAATAAGGAATAATTGTTTGTTTCAAATGGGAGTTATCTACATGTTCAATAATTAGTATGGGGGTAGGAAACTTGTTGATGATCATAACCATGCTTTACATTATTCTAATACCATTCATTTGAAGAGTTCAAAATGATGCATCAGTGATACACAAGGTGTCGAGTTATATGTAAATGATAAATCTCATCTTAATACTGGTGATTTATTTTCACTTATAACAGCCATTGTAGATGGACCAAAGAGAATTGGATATACATGAGTAGATCAAAAGAATCAATTATGGTCCAAAATATTGAGGGAGTTGAATTTAGGTAATACTGATGGTATGTTACAATACCTAGAGAAGTAACCAAGGGAAACACATAATTCTTATACTCAGTGAAACTTGACGTGTATGGTTAAATTAGGAAAAAAAATTAGGTTGATCCCAAAATGAATTTGTATTATTAGCATTTTGGATATAGTGTCTTTTTTACAGTACCTTCAACACAAACAAGGAGTGTAGGCCTTTGGGAGTTTTTTATATATAAACCATCATAAAGAGATTGTAATTTTTGGTGAAGTGTTTTTATATAATGATACAATAGAATCATTTAGTTGGTTGTTTAATATATTTGTTTATTTTAATAGTGGGAATAATCCTAAGACAAAATTCATAGATCAAGATGTAGCTATGTCCAAATCCATTGCTTTAACCCTACCTAAAACAAGACACAGACTATACACTTAGCACTTAATGAAAAATGGAATTGAACAATTAGGACCAATAATGAAATATGAGTTGAAATTATTGTAAAAATTAAAAAACAATACATGTATGGGGTTGTACAAAATTCAAAATTTGAGTAAATATTGAAACAAATCCAAGAAGATTGCGGTAATAAAAATTGAACATGGATAGAAGATATGTAAAAAGTAATGGAAAATGGGCTCATTGTTTTATAAATACTACATTGACATAAGGAATTCAAAACACATAGTTGAGTGAGATTTTAAATGGTGTATTTAAGGATTACTTGAATCTTAATCTCAGTGTTTTGGAATTATTACAATAGTTTGAGCATGTGTTGGAGAAGAATCAGTATCGGGAAATGAAGGCCAAATTTTATGGAAGGGAAAAGATCCCATGCAATCATTTTCCATATCATGTGATCATGGTTCAAGACGGTCATTTGTACACACAAAAAATATTCAATATTTTTTATCATGAACACCAAATATGTGGTTCTTGTTCCCTTAAGTCTTTTGATGAAACAGTTTCCCCAAAATGGTTTGTTGTTGGAATGAAAGGTTCCTAAAATGATTTTTTAGTTATAGTGTACCAAGATTAACCTCTGAGAATTGGTTTTACCTTCATGAAATTTTAGAGTTATGGGTATTTTTTGTTTTTATGCACTTAATATATTTGAGAGGTTGGATGTGCAGTTATTACTAGAGTTATATATCTATAATAGGTTGAAAACAAATTCTCGTGATATCCACTTGAAATTTATAAAAGTTAATCATGTCAAAGAATATTTAGCATCAATAAAATATAAATGATACCAAAAATTTTAATGAATGGAAATAAAGATTATGATATAATCTTGTACATTTAAACAAGGATATATGATTGGGATGTAAAAGTTTAACAATTATTCCAGGGAATTGCAGGAAGTTATAAATATTTTACCCTCAAAATTCATTCAATAAGAATATAACATGGAACGTTGACAAAAATATAAAAAATCAGTCAAAAAAATAAAATGAAAGGTTTTGATAGGTTAAAAAGTTTTTCTAGAGAAAGAAACAAAATTCATAAAGATCTATCATAATATCGAAAATTAGGAGACCACAAAACTTGTATTCAATTGTAATTTTTTCTTATGTTAATGAACTACCGCATTTTGTGATATTATTCATAAATAATGTTATAATGTTGTTGTAGGGAAGTGATAAACAACCATTAATTACTAGATACCATGGTGATCCTATCAAAGATCTAAATGTATGTAATTATTTTACCTTAAGTTGAAAACCTTCATATATAAATACACTTCATAGCACTTCATATATTGTGATCTTTAAATTCTATATGAACTAATTTTATAGAACACTTATATGGTTTATCTTTTTGGTTATTAATATAATATTATTTATACAATTAAAATATATTAAAGAACAATTTTTATCTATTTAGAGCAGAAAATTCACAACCACTACAATTCAGAATGATAGCAGAAGTTTCAGGACCGACACATCAATGGAAAGATTTCAGAATTTAGTTGATCTATGGATTCAACTACATATTTCATCACAATATCCAACTATTTATAAAAATCTATTTTTATACATAATGATTTAGATTTCTACAGTGATTAAAATTTCGATTTGCAACTTGAATAGAGTAAAAGTGGAAATTTCCACTCGGATTTTAGATTGTCAGTTTCTAGTGGAAGTTTCCAGTGGTAATTCCCAGTTGGAATTTCTAATCAATCAATTTTTCCAATTAATTACATGAACTAACAATGGAGACTATAAAGAAAAATTATATTTTATCATATATCATACTATCACATATTACATCAATATAAAATTTATCAAAATTTTCATCTAAATCACCAAATAACCATTTCCACCCCCTATATACCACAAACCCGACTGATCTAAACCAAAGTGGAAATTTTCACATAGTGTTTATAGCAGTAGTTTCCACTATAAATTTCCAATGGAAATTTCTAATGTAAAGATCTATGCATAATAAGTTTCCAAGTGGGTCAAAGAATTGATATTGGAGACTATAAAGCAAAATTATAGTTTAACAACTATCATAATGTCATTGATTAAATCAATATCATCTTTATCAAAATATTCATCCAAATTAAAAAATAACCATTTACAGCCCCTATCAACTGCCTACCCAATTGATCTAAACCAAAGTGTAAATTTCCACTCATATATTATAGTGGGGGTTTCCACTTGATATTTCCAATGGAAATTACCATTGGAAATTTCTACAAGGAAAGTTTCCAATTGATTCAAAGAACAGACAGTGTAGACTATAAGGGAAAATTATAGTCTATAAGCTATAATAAAATCACTAAATACATCAATATCATATTTATTAGAATATTAATAGAGATTATAAAAAAAATCATTTCCACCCTCTATCTACCACCCATCCAATTTATCTAAACAAAGTGGAAATTTTCATTCAAAGTTTACAGTGGGAGTTTCCATTGTAAATTTTCAATAGAAATTCCTAGTGGAAATTTTTATGCACAAAAATTTTCCAAGTGATTCAAATAACTTACATTGTTTAATAAAAAGGGAAATTATAGTATTAAAGCTATAATAAAATCATAGAATACATCTATATGTTCATCCAAATCATAAAATAACTGTTTCCACCTCCCAATATCCTGCCCACCTAAATCATCATAATAAATCACATCATGTAAGTTTGTTAGAACATAACAACCCTACTCTTTATTTCATATTTAAACATGATTTATTATATAAACTTTCACTTAATACAACCCATAATATTAATAGGTCTAGTTTTTTTATAGCTTAGGAACATTACATAACAACTTAAAACATGAAATATACATCTTTATTGAAAACTTCTTTTACATGACCACAAAATTCCTTTGTACTTAGCATTAAATGGGATAACCTGAGTACATACATATGAAAAGAGTGATATATAAATCCTAGTAATGGAATAAACATGGCATAGCATGATGAAGATATTATATGTTATTCAATAGGCATATCAATGGAGGGAAAAAAACATGAACATAAATACATGATATAGCATGATATTCATAACATGGAAATGTGGAAACAACTTAAAACACGGCATCATTAATAGAAAGGAATCAGGTAAACCCCTATCCCAACATGGTGGGAAAAAGTACAATAAATAATCAGGTAAACCCCTATCCCAACATGACATATCATGATACTAAACATTACTCAATGCATTGGATTACTATCAGGGCGCACCCTTCATAATCATTTCAATATCATGCTTAAGTGTGCCACATAGATCATATAACATGGATTCATTCAACATAATCATTTATTCCATGATATAATAAGGTGGAATACATAAATATAAGTCCCCAATAAATAATTATATGTGCATAAAGGTGAATATTCTTGATAGAGGGATGGGTATGGTATTCACTACATGATGATTTTGGCATGGAAAAATCATGGTGCAATTTCGATAGCATAACGACGTCATATGGAAATTAATAAAATGGTTTTATGAGAGAGAAAGTGGTATATAATAATTTATAAATTAAATGGATAGTGATAGGATCATGGAACATAATATCCCAACATATGAAATGGAATTTAAGATGCATAATACAAATGAAGTGCTTGAAATGGAAATGAGAAGAGAGAAACCCCTTACAAAATTTTGGCATTGTAACGACATAGGTAAGGGTCTAAATGGGGGAGGATAAATGATACCTCATTAAAATAAAATAAAATATATAATGTATAATTGATTATAAAATGATGAAAATATAACCAATTGAAATTAAAATGACTAATTTCAAACAAGGTTCTTGAATTGAAATGAAGAGAGGAAGGTGGGGATCCCTTACTTGGATGTGTGATCCCAAAGGCTTGGGAGAGGCTTATTGGGATATTGTGGGTGAATTTTGAGGAATATATGGATTAATAGGTAGAGGTTTTTATATATTAAAATATCTTGAGTGAATAGAAATGGGAGCTTGGGTGGGTTTATATAGGAAATGTGGGGGAATTCTTTATTATTTTGGTTTTGGACACTACACACTAAAATATTCAAAACCACAAACCATACCATGGTTTTTGCCCATGGTTTCAAGAAAATGGGATTGGTATAAATTATATTATAAGGATAAGGGTCTAATATATTAAAATATTTCCCTTTCTTATGTGGAGGTGAGTCACACTTTCAAATAAATTATTTTAAAAATCTTAAAATATTTTATATATCTTGGAGGATTCACCAAGGCTTTATAAAATAAATAAAATAAACCTAAAATTAAATTATTTTAAATTAAAATCATATATTTTTTCAAATATACCTTTTATAGTATTTTATTGCATCAATATTGGGTCATTATGATGTCATAAAACACATTATATATTTATACAGTATTTAATTTTTACCCAAAAATTCAACTTTCTCAGAAAATTATGAAAAATTATACATTGGATAATTTTTACATCCTAATTCCAAAAATAATATTCAGTTTATCTAAATAATTTTCTAAATATGTGAATTTTTACTTTTAAAATAAAAAACGACATTTATTGAAAATTGACGAGTTTTGGCAAAAACAGTTTTCAAACCTTAATAAAAAATACATTTGAATTCATAAAAATTATATGATAATTTATATTTAATAAATTTAATTTAATTATAATAATTTATTAAAATATTATTTAATTCAAAAATCCATTAATTAATCAAAATATATTTCTTAATTGAATTTGAATATTAACCAAAAATACTATTTGTTCTTTAAAAATCATTTACAAAGTAACAATAATAGAACTAAAGTATATTAATTATTCTATAATAATGTACATACTCATAATTATTAGTTCTTGATATATATCTCTTTAGTACACCAGAATATTCCCTAAGAGTAAGGTGTGTTATGGTGGGGCATTCTTGGGGTCGTTTGGTGAACATGGTTTGGGTTGTGATCTCGATGAGCTTGAACTTCTCCCATAAATGGTTTCACTCATGATTAAGTTGTTGGATCTTAGTTTGGGATTAGTCTAGGGAAAATCCCATAAATTATATATCCCATGGAAGCTCTAATAAATGGTCTTCATAGGGTATGATCCTACTGGTTGATGTCATCACTTCCTTTGTCTATGCCAAAAGGATTTGTTAAACCCCTATATTTATACTAGTCATGTGATCATTGTTCAGTGACTGCATTATGAATGGTAATGATACTTAATGGTAATTTAAATCCAATTTGATATAAAAAACAAAAGGAGTGCATGTGTTTTCTATATCAATAAGACATCTAATTAAAGAAATGGAATTTTATTCATAGCATTTTAAGTCATTACAACCTTACCCCCTTAAGAAATTTCACCCTAAAAATTTACTTTTCCAACACTAAAATATATGAGGGTAACTCTACTTAATTACTTCCTCTGGTTCCCATATTTCTTCTTCAAACTTCTGGTTTCACCACAACACCTTGATAGGAGGAATTGTCTTATTTTGTAGAACTTTTTCTCTATAATCTAATATTTTCACCAACTTCCCATTATAGGAGAGGTCATTATACAATAGTACAACCCATGGATTGAGTAAATGTTATGGGTCAAGTATGTACTTCCTTTAAGAGTGATACATATAATACATCATGTACTTGATATAGTTTGGTGGGGGTGTTGGTCGATAGGCCACTGCTCTGATGTGATCAAGGATCTAAAAAGGGCTAATGTACCTTGGACTAAGATTTACCTTCTTCCCAAATCTCATAACTCTCTTCTATAGAGATATGCAGAGGAATACCATCTCTCTAAAATTAAACTCTATGTATCATTGATGATTATCAGCATAGCTCTTTTTTCGACTATGGGAAGATTTGATGTGCTACTGGATGGTCATAACCTTCTCCACTATTTCTTTAAACATTTCTGGGCCTAGAAGTTTTCATTCCATAACTTCATCCCAATATTCTAGTGTTCTTCACATATTCCCATAAATGACTTCATAAGGATCCATTTGTATGCTTGAGTGGAAACTATTATTGTAAGAGAACTCAACCAGTGGAAGATATTGATCTCATCCTCCTTTGAAGTCCATTGAGAATTCTCTCAACATATCCTCAAGTGTCTGGATAGTCTGCTCAGATTGGCCATCAGTTTGAGTGTGATAAGCCATACTGAAGTTCATCTCTATGTTTAGATCATGTTGGTGACTTTTCTAAAACATAGAGGTGAATATTGGATCTCGATCAAACACAATCGATAGTGGCACTCCATGCAAACTTACCACTTTTATGATGTATATTTGTGCTAGTTGATCCAGTGAGAAATCCTCTTGAATTTCAATGAAGTGTTTAGTCTTTTTAAGATGGTCCATAATAAACTAGATAGAATTATTTCCTTTGTATGTCTCCTAATTCCAGTGACAAATTCCATAGTGATGTTTTCCCATTTCCATGTTGGTATGGGTAATGGTTGCATCATCCCCTTAGACTTCTACCTCTCATCCTTCACTTGTTGACATACCATACACTTTGATATATATTTAGTGATCTCTTTCTTCATGTTATCCCACCAAGAGTTCTCCTGGATATCTAGATACATCTTTGTGTTTCTTGGGTGAATGGAGAAAGTAAAACTATATATTCATCATCCAAAATTTATTTCATTAACTCGTGATTTTATGGAACATATAGTCTTGACCCAAATCTCATAATTCCTTCTTCATTAACATTGAACTCCAATGATTTACCTTTTTTTATAGTTTCCACTTTATTTTGAATCCCCAAATCATCTTTTTTATCATCCTTTAACATTTCCAAAAGAGAAAGTTGAGCAATCATTTGTGAAAGAATTGATGATGTTCCCTTATTTATTATTCTCATTTCCATCTTCATCAAATATAAGAAGATTGGATCCTTTTCAATTCTAATTAATGATAGAATTACCGGGTCCTTTCTAATTATATCATCTTACACCTTCTTCACTTTCCCAGGGTGGTAATATATTTAGAAGTCGTAATCCTTGATGAGCTCTAACCATCTTCATTGGTGCATATTCAGTTGTTTCTATGTGAATATATATTTGAGACTTTTTTTAACCATATATATTTCACACTTCTCCCCAAAGAGATGATGCTTCCATATTTTCAATGAAAATACTATATTTTTAACTCCATATCATGTGTGGGATAGTTTTTCTCGTGAATTTTCAACTACCTTGAGGTGTAGGTAATGATTTTTTCATTTTGCATCAATAAAAATACCAATCCCTTCTTTTAAGTATCACTAAAGATTTAAAAAAGCTCCCCACTTGTGGGTAGTGTGAGTACAGGGGCAGTGATAAGCCTCTTTTTTAACTCCAAGTATCTTTCTTCACATTAATAATTCCAAGAAAACTTGACTCCTTTATGAGTTAGTTATGTAAGAGGGTTTGAAAATTGTAATAAATTTTTCACAAATCAGTGATAATATCCAGCTAACCCAAGGAAGCTATGGATATCCATCACATATGTTGGCCTCATCCATCCCTCAATTTCCTTTTTCTTGGAAGGATCCATAGATATCCCATCACTTGTGATGATATTCCCCAGGAATGAGACTTCCTTCAACTAGAACACGCACTTGATGTACTTTTCATAGAGCTTCTCCTTTCGCAAGGTTTTATCATAGTTCTCAGATTCTCCTCATGATCCTCCTTGGTTTTAGAGTATATTATAATATATTCTATAAATACTAACACAAATTTTTTAAGGTAATCTCTAAATAATATATTCATCAAGTCCATAATGATTTTTAGAGCATTAGTGAGTCTGAATGGCATCACTATGAACTCATAATTCTCGTATCTTGTACAAAAAGTGATCTTGGGGATATCCTCTTTCACCCTTACTTGTTAATATCTCGATCATAGATCCACCTTGGAGAAGTATTGTGCTCCAAATATCTTATTGAGCAAGTCATTAATTTGTGGAAAAGGATAATTTTTCTTTATCATGATTTTTTTGAGCTCACAATAATCGATGAAAAGGCGCATTGACCCATCCTTCTTCTTGATGAAGAGAAATAACACACCCAAAGGTGAAGCTCTTGGTCATATGAAACCTTTATTAAAATTCTTCTGTAGTTGTTTCTTCAGCTACTCAAGTTCCAAAACAGCCATTATATTCGAATTCTTGGATATTGTAAATTCCCCAGGTATAAGATCAATTGAAAATTTGACCTCTCAGCTAGGAGGAAGACTAGGAAATTCCTTGGGAAACACATCAGTGTATTCCCTCATGATGGGAATGTCTTCAAGGGTGATTCTTTCCTTAAACTCGATCATTTGAGTAAGATATGTTTTCTCATAGTGAAATAATATCCATGATTGAGTTTATGGTTCTAAATAAAATTAATCCATATCCTTTAATTTCCATAAAATCATGGATGATTCAAAATAGATAGAGTTATGTCCTTCTCGTGGAAATTTATGTTGGCTCTATATAAGGAAAGTCAATCCATGCCTATAATTTCATCAACTTCACCAAAGGTAGTATGACAAGGTTCTCTGGGAAGTTCATCCCAAAAATTGTGATAGGGGAGGAGTTATATAGTTGTGATGCAATAATTTCCTCATTTTCCATTTTCATTGACATCTCTAATTCTATTCTTAATGGTGGTGTTTGGATTGTTCTACTAAACCTTTGGGATATAAACTAATTCTTAGAACTATGTATGATAACCATGCCTTTCACTTTTTATTCTAGTTATACTTTATATTATGTATACTTAGGGATGAGTAATTTTAAACTGTTTAACACACAAAGGGGGATCCAATGATGATAAAGGGATAACTTATAAATTACACTTATCTCATTAACTTTTCAATTTCTAGGATTCTATCTAAGTTATCCATGATCTACTTCCTAACGTATATTCTTATGAAAAAAAATTGTTCATTTAATAATGGTTTGTACTAATTAGATGAATTTACCAAATCATATCCCCTAGGAGTGTAGAACTAAGAGTGCAGAAAGGCCCATTATTATGCACCAGTTCTTGTTTGAGTCTAGCTCAAAGTGGGGTTTTTTGGGTTTTACCCCTAGATACATTTGTGCTAGATCCACCTCTACTTATTTCTATCCAAACAGGGATGTATTTTATTGATAAAACACTTACCCTATACTCACCAAAAATTAGGGATTATTTTCTTATACATAGTCTTATCCCTAAGTCTTTTACTATATTTTTCTAATCCTAATCCCAAAAATATCTAAACTTATCCTTTAATACCAACTATAACAACCATGCTCTTTATTTAATATTTAAACATGATTTATTACATAAACGTTCACTTAATATAACCCATAATATTGATAGTTCTAGTGTATTTGGGTATTAGAAACATTACATAACAACTTAAAACATGAAATACACATATTTATTGAAAACTTATTTTATATGACCACAACATTCCTTCATACTTAGCATTGCATGGAATAACATGAGGACATACATAAGAAAAGGGTGATCTATAAATCCTAGTAAGGGAATAAACATGGAATAACATGATGAATAAAATACATGTTATTCAATAGGCATATCAATGAAGCTCAAAAGAAATATGAACATAAAGGAATAATATAACATGATATTCATAACATGGAAATGTGGAAAAAACTTAAAACACTGCATCATTAACATAAAGGAATTAGGTAAATCTATATCCCAACATGGTGGGAAAATTCCTATAAATTAATTAGGTAAATCTCTATCCCAAAATGACATATCATGATACTAAACATTACTCAATTCATTAGATCACTATCATAGCACACCCTTCATAATCATTTCGATCTCAGGTTTAAGTGTTCCACATAGATCATATAACATAGATTCATTCAATATAATCATTTATTCCAAAATCAAATAATATTGAATAAATACATGTAAGTAACCAATAAATAATTATATGTACATAAATTTGAATACCCTTGATAGATTAATGGGTATGGTATTCACTAAATGATTATTTTGGCATGGAAAATTGTGGTGCAATTTCAGCTGCATAATGGTGCCATATGTAAAATCATAAAATGGGTTTATGAGAGATAAATGGGAATATAATAATTTATACATGAAATGTACAGTGAGGGTATCATTAAACATAATATCCCAACATATAAAATTGAATTTAATACACATAATACAAATTAAGTGCTTGAAATGGAGATGAGAAGAGAGAAATGCCTTACGAAATTTCGGCATATTAATGGTGTAGGTAAGGGTCTAATTGGGGGAGGATAATTGATAACTCATTGAAATAAAATTAAATGGATAGTATGTAATTGATTATAAAAGGATTAAAATATATCCAATTGAAATTAAAAATACTAATTTCAAACAAGGTTCTTGAATTCAAATGAAGAGATTAAGGTAAGGATCCCTTACTTGGATGTGTGATCCCAAAGGCTTGGGAGAGGCTTCATGGGAGCTTGGGGGAACCTTGTGAGGACTCTAGGTAGTAATAGGCAGAGGATGGTCCAGCTTCAAAGAGATTGAGTAAATATAAATGGGATCTTGGGTGGGTTTATATAGGAAAGGTGGGGGGATTCTTTATTATTTTGGTTTTGGACACTACACACTAAAATATTCAAAACCACAAACCATACCATGATTTTTGGACATGTTTTCTGGAAAAGGGGAGTGGTATAATTTATTTTATAATTACAAGGTCCTAAGATATTAAAATATTTCCCTTACTTATGTGTAGGTGAGTCACACTTTAAATAAAGTGATTTTAAAAATCTTAAAATATTTTATATGTCTTTGAGGATTCACCAAGCCTTTATAAAATAAATCAAATAAACATAAATTTAAATAATTTTAAATTAAAAGTAATATATTTGTTTTAATATAACTTTTATATTATTTTATTACATCACTATTGGGCCATTATGATGTTATAAAACATTGTATATATTTATATGGTATTTAATTTTTACCCAAAAATTCGAATGTCTCAGAAAATTATGAAAAAATAACTATTGTATAATTTAAATTTCCCAATTCCAAAAATAATATTCATTTTATCTAAATAATTTTCTAAATATATTAATTTTCACTTTTAAAATAAAAACTGACATTTATTGAAAATTGACAAGTTTTGGAAAAAGCAGTTTTCAAACCTTAATAAAAACTAAATTTGAATTAATAAAAAATATATGATAATTTATATTTAATAAATGTAATTTAATAATAATATTTTTTTTAAATAATATTTAATCCAAATATCCATTAATTCATCAAAATATATTTCTTAATTTAATTTTAATATTAACCAAAAATATTATTTATGCTTTAAAAATCATTTACAAAGTAACAATAATAGAATGAAAGTATATTAATTATTCTATAATAATTTACATACTCATAATTCTAGGATATTGATATATATATCCCTTTATTACACCTACATACCCCCTAAGAGTAAGGTTTGTGATTGTGGGGCTTTATTGGGGTCGTTCGGTGAACATGGTTTGGGATGTGATCTCAATGAGCTTGAACTTCTCCTGTAAATAGTTTCACTCATGCTTAAGTTGTTGGATATCAGCTTGGGATTGGACTAGGTAAAATCCCAAAAATTTTATCTCCCTCATAATCTCTGATAAATGGGCTTCATAGGGCATGATCATATTAGTTGAGTTCATCACTTCCTTTGTATGTTCCAAAAGGATTTGTTAAAACCCTGTATTTATACTAGTCATGTGATCACTGTTCAACGTCTATATTATCAATGGTAAGGATACTTAATGATAATTTAAATCCAATTGGAAATAATAAAACAAAAGGAGTTCATGTTTTTTCTATTTCCATAATACATTTAATTAAAAGAAATTGAATTTTATTCATAACAATTTGGGTCGTTACATAGACAACAACCAAATTTGTGTTTTGGTGAATAACAGGTTTAACTATATTCAATGTTTCTTGTAGAAACCAAATACTTCCTTATCTCAGCATCCATATTCAATTTTTTCCTTCTAGGATAATTTAATAAATAATGAACCATATACAATCATATATCACAAACTTCCTTTTCCATAAAATGATTTGGCACTGCAACTCCTTTTTTCAAATATTCCATGACATAAAAATAATGGAACCACAATCCAAAGGGGCATCTCCCTTTTACAGTGTATTATCAATTGTTTTATCCCACTTACATTGATTCAAATTTTATTTATGATTTCAGATGCACACTTTTTACAAATATTATTTCTATTAAAAAATCAATGATCATTCCCTATTTCAATGTATTGAAAAAAAATTGTACAATGTATAACAACTTACCACACTAATAGCATATTTAATAAACGGGTCGATGGCGCTTGTTCCTAGAATAGGTTGTATGGAGTTAAAATATCTAAACACCAATTTTCATATCCATTACTAAAAAATTCCAGTGGATATTATCTGATTTTACTGGGTAGAATAAAAACATAGAGATCCTCATACTAGCAACTGGTTCCTGGTTCAAAAAGTTGTCATTTAATTTCTCATTTTCTGAATAAATAACTCCTTAGAAGATAATAATAAAAGAAAATTTAATAATTTAGTCATAATTAACATTAAAAATTTAGTTAATTAATATAAATAATGGAAAATATCATCATTTTTTATGTTAAAAATGAACTAAATTCTTAATGTAAAGGTGCTCGGAATGAAAGAACATCTTTCTATTTTGGAAATACCAACCAAACTACATAGCCGACATCTTTCTTAAATTATCAATGTGTATGAATCTATGACATGTTTCTAAAAATAGAACTTAAAAAAATATAAAAAAATAGTGTCGGTTAAATAAATTGATATAACACACACCGTTCTAGGTGTGCACCTATTTTTGAACAAATCAATAATATTTTTCATATTGATTTGATATTATTTATCATTAGGTTCCTAGACTACATTATTATTATCATGGAAGGTCGTTTTTATTTTCAATACAGATTAAAATATATTAAAATATATTCTAAATAAATAAATTCAGTAACATTACCTCTCTCCATCAGTATCAAGCCTCATTTCCATAATCCATGTATCATGTTTTGTCAATATAGTATGCTACATCACCCACCTAGGAATTAATTGGGACAGTTTTTTGGGAATTTATGATCTTTTATTCATAGTTACCTATAGATATATATATAAGGATATTGATTCTTTTGTATATTATCCATACTCTTCACACCTCTTATCAATTATTTTTTTATCTTTGAGGCAGAAGCAGTTGCATTGGACTGCTCATCACCTTTTGGTTCTTCCGTACTCAATTATTCATTGGCATATTCCTCTCCCTCACTTACCTCTATATTAATTGTTTCTATCATTTCATATAAATTAATTTAATTTATGTTGTTCACTACAAAAGAGATTTAAGTTTTATTATTTTCTATTTTAATTTCTAGAATCCCAATATCCTCTAAAACTCTACCTTTCTCCTCACCAAAAACTGCTTTCATCTCTTCCTTATCCTTAATCATCAAACTTTATCTCAAAAGAATAATCTGTCTACTCTTCAATTTTAATTAGGCCTATAATATCTTGAACTTATTATTAAGTTCGAAATTCTCCATGTAGTATCCCATAGTATCCTCATTTTAAAGTATTTTCACATTTTCTTACATACTAAATGGAGGTTTTTTTCACCAACAACCAGATGGACAATATTTTTATCCTTATAATGACATGATTATAGCTTTTAGCTCTGTATTTTCATTCTTAGAGTCTACACGGAATATTGGAAACATAATTTTAGGAATTATAAATTAATTTGAAAATAAATTACTATTCATAATCATATTCTAATAGCAGTACCTTTATAGTTTCGTATAGAGTGGCATCAATGTCTTGTAAACTCCACCAAACAAATAATGATGCACACTCTCTTTTTGGTGGAACATTCCCAAACCTCTAAGAATACCAATAATATAACAGTTAATATTGTTAGTAATTACTCAACTAACTTAGAACAAATAATCAGAAAAATAAAGTTTAAGACCTTACCAATAAACTAACAATAGAATATACAACTTTTAATGGAGTAGTGTAATTTTTTTCATTGATGTAATCAGCTGGTCATGAATACCAGAAACCTAAGAATAGCTCTTCACTTTGGAGATATCTTTAAATTATGTGATGAAATTCCAACACACATAGGAACCAAATATGGGTAAAATTATGTTGTTTATGGAAAAAAGGAAAATAAAACATGCCACATCAAAGAAATATTACTCTTAATTGGATTTAAGAGTTTCAATAATGGATCTCCATAAGATTACCTATGATAATAGCTACCCAACAATGGAAACCCTCATCCTAAAAAGTGATGAACTATTTGGTGGTAATTTATGGGTAGATGACAAAGGTAATTCATCATCCTCAATTCCAAATATATGGAAAATATTGGAAACTATTAACTCCATCATCCTACCATCTTTGTCACACATTTTTAAATTAATGTTATACATTTTTAGTAAAAATAAAAACATAGCCATTAGGATTTTTACAATAATATAATCTCATTATGTTATCAAGAAACACTTTAAACAATATTCAAAATGGAATACCTTGAATAAATTTGATGTAATTATCAGTAATATTAGGACAAATCTCATTAAATATTTACCACAACCTAGTCATCGAAGACCTATAGTGGTTGGTAGTATATGTAGAAGCTTTTTCTAGAATAAAAAATAGAATCCCTAAAAAATATCATTTTTATTTCAATGTTAACATAAGAAAAATAAGTGAAAATAAGAAACTCCTGTTGAAAATTCTAACTAGAAAAATTCCACATAACTCTGAATCATTACTTTTAAATCATTGAACCATTGAAAATTCACTATGGAAGTCCCCCTAGAAATTCCCAATGTAAATTTACATAATAAATCCTACTAAAAATTCCTATTTGAAATTTTAAATTAGTTCAAAAAAATAGTTATGTAGTTGGAAATTATAATTTTGTTGCAAATTTATTGTAACACCCCAACCCCAGTTTCCCAGAGCTAGTGAATTATTTTAATACATTGGAATGTAAACAAAGAATATGAATCCTGAAGGACCAAGTATTTTAGTAGCTTCGGAAAAAAGATACATACATAAGTTCAACATTATAACTTGAAACAAAAAACAACTTAGAAACTCATTTGACAACATCCATAACTCCTACGTAATTTTTGCATGCCATTCATAATATACCTCTTCATGTCCTAAGAAAATGAAACATAAGAAAGGGGAGATATAAAATGCTTAGTAAGGGTAAGAAATAAATCAAAAGATATCATAAACATAAACATTAGGCATGGAGGATAACTAAAAAACACATTCCTTTAAAAATGAACTTGAACACATTATGGCAAGGAATAAGAGATGAATAAAAATGTCATAACAAAGCATAATCATGGATATTCTACTAGTAAAATAACCTTATGAACTTTAAATTACTAGTTTCATAATGATATAATTCATAATGTGGGACATCATAACCATACCATCAAGGCCTCGTGCCAAGACCATAAATACCCATTTTGTCAAGGCCTCATGCCAAGACCATAGTTTGTCTCATGAGACCTACTAATGCGCCAAGGCGCTATAGAGGGCCCCACTTGGAACTTACTAAGTTCAATGAAATCCTCATATGAATGGTTATATACATAAACAACATACACATTTATATTGAAACTAATATATAAAATGTAAATAACTTTCCTTAATCATTAAACATAAACACTAATCATTCAGAGTAATATAGTGAATGGTTTCAAGATAGCACATCCACCATCAAACTAATCATAAACCATTCAATAAAACAAGTTTGATGATATCATAGGATATAAACCTCAATGAAGTACAAGATTCAACAAAGGATGTTGACATAGATGAAGATACTTTTAAATGAGACCATTGAAAAAATCATGAGGAAATAATCCTTAAACATTCCAAAGTGTCCCATACCACCTTGAAACATTCAAATAATAATACCTTAGAATATCATGAGAATGAGGAGACTCTTTATATGATATACCAATGCGAATTAAATACACCATATCCAATGAATAAGTGGTGAACAATGCATATATCTCATAAAAGTTAAGTGAGGTGAGAAAAATCTATTCTACTTTGGAAAGAAGAGTTCTTTTGGAAAATCATTTTTATTTGTCATAAAACCGCACTAAAATGTTTTACCTATAAAGAATATTTAAAAGATGGTTTGTTCTTGATAAAAAAAATTATTTTAAAAAAATAATAATGGCTTAAAATATATTACATAGTGCACTTTAAAATAGGTAAGAATTCGAGGAGTTCCCTTTACACAGGGTTGTTTATCGGGAAGAATTTTTGAAAGATCCTTTTAAAATATATAACTCGCCATAAATGAAAGTAGGATTATTGTTGGTTCACATATATATAACATTATAAAATAATATATTAGGAGTACATATGAATAAATAAGAATTTATTTGAGGTAATTAAACAATAAGAGTAACCTAAATGAAAATGGAGGTTCAGGTGGAAAAATCTTACCACTTTGTAATCAATCGAAACATATTCCCCAAAACTAATAATAAAAAAATGATACATTGAATACCATGAAATTAAATATATTCAGGATATTATAAATCAATGGTCAGTATACATACACCATACACATGTAATAGTAGTGAATAATGAATGTCTCACAAAAATGGAAGTGAGATGAGGAAACCCTTACCATAAGTCTGATGGTGTTCTCCATTTAATCTTAGTGTCCTTGTAGAGTAACTCCTAAAATTTGAAGTTTGGTACCTTGGGGGATTGATAACACCATGGGAGGAGTCCTAGGGAGGTAAAACTACCAAATTTTGAGTATTATGAGTTTTTAATGAAATAAAATGAAGTAATCAGTGGGTATTTATAGTAAATGAGATGGAGTTTTTTATTAATTTCAAAGGACACCTCATTTGTGGTTTTTGAAAAAACATGGGTTTTACCATGGTATTTTCCCATGGTATTAGGCACTTAGGAAACCTCATGTCATATTTTCATGTAAAAAAGTATACCATCATTTTATATTAATTATTACATCATTATGGTGTCATTAAACATACCGAAAACTCACATTTGTATTTTTACTATTCACGAAAAATTAAAGTATTTTAGAAAAATCTCAAAAATTCACCCCAACCATTTTTTTCCATGTGGAATTAAAAAATGAAATACATTTTTTTAAAATAATTTTCTAAATATTTTTAATTTAATTTTTAAATAAAATCATAATTTATTCCAAAAACACAACTTTAAAACTATAACTCGTTTTATAAAACCTTGAGAAATTAATCAAGGTCCCATAAAATATCTTATAACCATAAGAAAATAAAGTAAAATTTTATGATTAAATTTTTTGAAAATAAATTTCTATTTTAAATTATTAAATTAATCATAAAATTGTAATTAAAATATTTACGGCATAAAAAAATATGAATACTTACATTATGGTCATTTTTTTACTTATAATATGTCTATATTGTATTTATACATTCATAGGTGAAGTTTCTATTTTTTTGGATGATTTACTATTAATTACTATTCAAAAGGGTATGTTATTATTCACCAAAAAATTAATTTTGTCTTATATGACTCTAAATATCTTACTAAACGCAATCGTGTATGTCAATTTTTTAAAATTCAAATCACAGAGGTGGAAAAATTATGTTTACAGGATAGGTTATAACAAAGTGGTGTTTTGTAGAGACTCAGTATTTCATGCATTCTTTATTAAATCTATGTGTGAATTCTTGGGGTGTTACATTATTCCCCCCTCAACAGAATTGCATCCTCATGATTCGAAACTGAACTTCAATAGTTAAAGGTTGATGCTTGAAAATTCCCTTGTGGAAAACCCACATCAGAAATAGGGTTAATAAAATATCCTCCTAAAAGGGGGTTAAGTGAAATGAGTTGGTCACTACAGAAATTATGCTTTCAAATGGGGTGACATTAGTTGGAAGTAAAAACCTAGACATAGAAGAAAAATATACCTATGAAGTTCTGATGTAACGTGATAGAGAACATGTT
The DNA here is from genome assembly GCA_963277665.1 of Viscum album. Lineage (NCBI taxonomy): Eukaryota > Viridiplantae > Streptophyta > Magnoliopsida > Santalales > Viscaceae > Viscum > Viscum album. The sequence goes on along the minus strand of OY728151.1, from coordinate 1,492,236,072 downwards.
CAGATGAAATTTGATTACTACAAAACTATAAACTACTGTAAAAAAATCATCGATATTATCAAATATAGGAAAAAAAATTATTTAAGACTCTTTTCCTTGATTTAAGGAATTATTCCACTCTATACGATTATAAATATACATTTTTATTTACAAACTCATCCTTTGATTTCACCTCGAACTATCTATACTTCATCACTTAGCATAGGTTACGCTATATGGTGAAGTAATACATTAACCTATAAAATCTCGTACAATGATCAACTTAAACCATTTCATAAATGGTTAAAAATTCCAAAATATAATGATTCAAAACTTTAGAATGAAGGTATATGAATTTCCAATATGAACTTATCATTAACCCTTAATCAATATGAAGAAGATCTAAATTTTCACATTCCAGACATTTGAATAACTTCATCATGTATCCTTTTGAAATATGGTAATAACTTGAATTACCATAAAACCTATATTGGAAACATGAATACTTCCTTATTCCTTAAGTAATATACATGAGTGTTGTAAACTCCATCAATGATAGCATAAACCACTTGTAGACAATTCAATAATCAGTTCCAAGGTAGTCAGTAATTATCTGAAATAATCATTTCTGCATCATTATCTCAACCTCAGATATATATTAAGGGTTGTTTTTTCCTTAATCATGTGTTTTAAAAAAAGTTTAACTTTCCACTGAACATATTTTCTTGGTACCATTCAACTTATGGTTTCAAATCCTTAATGAAAAGGTATTGTAGTATAATCCTCATATATTCCATAATTCTTATAACCAGTACATTGCTAAGAAAATATTCAAATAACATGATTCTTGATGAGGAATATTAATCATTCCACATCATCTGTTACAATATCAGAACATTATCATTATCCAGTAACATCATTTGAGGCATATTCCTTTGACGCATGGGACATTGATTCACATAGTGTCTCATCTCCTTGAAGTTGAAGCATTGTACATTAGAAACCTTTTTCTTACCTTTGCAATCATGAACTTGGTGTCCTTTTTCTCCACACTTATAAAAACACTCATTCCCTTCAATTATTTAATAGGGTGATTCTTTCCACAGTTATCACATGTGGGAAAACCCTTCTTTCCCTTCTTCCCTTTATCCATATTTTTCTCTACTGTCCTCTTATTCTTTTTCTTCCCTTCAAAGCCACAGGACTCAAAGAATTATTTGCATACCTTGTAAACATGTGATATTATTTCCTCGTATGATGAGGACACATGGGAGACCATATTCCTTTGAAATGATGGTTTAAGACCATTAGATATGTGATCCTTCTTACTCTTTTCATCACGTGAATTGGTGAAGTTCTCATTCCTTCTATTATGCACCATTTCTAGTCAATTCTAAATTATATATTAACTCATAAAATTATGAACTCTCTGTGACTCTAAACATATATAGCACATAGCATAAATTTATGCATCGTAAATCTTAGAACTATATACTTTGGTTACTTTGGGGGCATAAATCCTTCATAATGGTGAGTAAATAAAATGTGAATTATCCTAAGAATATCCCCTAGGAGTATCAAACCAGGTGCGCAGTAAGGCCCATTATTGTGTATTAGGATACCTCGGGTCAAGCCCAAAACTTCTTGTCAGAGTTATTACTTATAGGTACATCTGTGATAGAACCACATCCACTTGTAGTATCCATACGGGGATGTATTTGATAGAAATATCCACATAATATATTCCTTACAAAATTTTAGGATGTTCTTGTATTTTTTACCCTCAAATACTATCTTAGGGTTTTTTTCCCAAATCTACATTTTCTAAATCTAGTTTCTAAGTTTTTTAGAAAATTTCATTTGATTCCAACTATAACGCCCTAACACTAGTTGCTCGGAGCTAGTGAATTATTTTAATACATTGTCATATAAACAAGGAATATGCATCCAGAAGAACTGAGTAGTTTAGTAGCTTTGGAAACAAGATACATACATAAGTTTAACATTACAATTTGAAATAGAAAACAACTTAGAAACTCCTTTGACAACATTCATAACTCCTAGGTTATTTCTGCATTCCATACATAATATAACTCTTTATGTCTCTGGGAAAATGAAACATAAGAAATAGGTGAGCTCAAATGATTTATAAGGTTAATCAATATAGTTAAAGATATCATAAACATAAACATTAGGCATGGCGGATAACTAAAAACACATGCCTTTAAAAATGAATTTGAACATATTATGGCAGGAATAAGAGCTGAATAAAATTTCATAATAAAGAATAATCATGGGTATTCTACTAGTTTAATAACCTCATGAACTTTCAATTACTATCTTTATAATGAGGGAATGCATAATGTGGGACATCATAACAATACTGTCAAGGCCTTGTGCCAAAACTACAAATATCCATTTTGTCAAGGCCTCGTGCCAAGACCATAGTTTGTCTCACGAGACCTACCGATGCACCGAGGGGCTATAGTAGGCCCCACCCGACACTTACTAAGTCTAGTGCATTCCTCATATGAATGGTTATCAACATAAACAACATAAACATTCATATTGAAACTAATATATGAAATTTAAATAACTTTTCCCAATCATTAAACATAAATACTAACCATTCAGAGTAATATAGTGAATGGTTTCAAGATAGTACATCCACAGTCAAACTAATCATAGAATATTCAATAAAACAAGTTGGATGATATCATAGGATATAAACCTCAATGAACTAAAATATTTAACAAAGTATGTTGACATAGATGAATATACTTTTAAATGATACCATTGAAAAATTCTTGAGGAAATAATCCTTAAACATTCCAAAGTTTCTCATACCACCTTGAAACATTCAGACAATAATATCTTATAAAATAATGAGAATAAGTAGACTCTTGATATGATATAAAAGTGGAATTACATACACCAAATTCAATTAATATGTGGTTAACAAGGCATATATCACACAAAAGTTAAAGTGAGGTGAGAAAAATCTATTCTACTTTGGAAAGAAGAGTTCTTTTGGAAAATAATTTTTATTTGTCATAAATACGGTTTTAAACATGTATATACCAGAAAAGATAATGTAAGAACATTGAAATTATATTTGAGGCATGAATTATGTCCCACTAAAGTGAAATAGTGTAAAAAGATGTTTTAAATAAGCTTTATAAGTAAAAAATTTTAGTGTTGTTTAGGAAAATATTAAAGAGATTTTAAAATGGAAAGGCCTGTTTGCTTTCATAAAACCATAAATGAACCAAAATGGTTTTTTCTTGATAAATTTTTTTATTTTATAAAAATAATAATGTCTTAAAAAATATTACATAGTGCACTTGAAAATATGTAAGAATTCAAGAAGTTCCCTTGAAATGGGGTTGTTTATCGGGAAAATTTTTTGAAAGATCCTTTTAAAATATATAACTCCTCATAAATGAAAGTATGATTTGGATTGGTTCACATATATATAAAATTATAACATAATATATGATTAGTTTGTATGAATAAACAAGAATTTATTTGAGGTAAGTATACAATAATAGTAACCTGAATGAAAATGGAGGTTCGGGTGGAAAACCCTTACCACTTTGTAATCAATCAAAACTTATTCCCCAAAACTAATAATAATATAATGATACATTGAATACCATGATATTAAATATATTCATGATATGATACATCAATGGGAATTATACATACTCCATACACATGTAATAGTATCGAATAAGTAATGTCACACAAAAATGGAAGTGAGATGAGGAAACCCTTACCTTAAGTCTAATGGTGTTCTTCACTTGATCTTAGTGTCCTTGTAGAGTAACTCCTAAAACTTGAAGGTTGGGACCTTGGGGATTAAGGAAACCATGGAAGGAATCCTAGGGAGGTAAAACTTCCAAATATTTGAGGATTATGAGTTTTTAATGAAAGAAAATGAAGGAATGAGTGGGTATTTATAGTAAATGAGAGGGAGTTTTTTATTAATTTCAAAGGACACCTCATTAGTGATTTTTGAAAAACTATGGGCTTTCCCATGGTAGTTTCCCATGGTATAATCCACTTGGGAGACCTCATATCATATTTTAAATTACACAAGTCTACTAGAATTTTATATTAATTATTTCATCATTATGATGTCATAAAACATACAGAAAACTCATAAATGTATTTTTACTATTACCGAAAAATTCAAGTATTTTAAAAAAATCCCAAAAATTTTCCCAAACCATTTTTCAATGTTTGTAATTAAAAAATTAAATCTATTTTTTGAAAATAATTTTCGAAATATTTGTAATTTAATTTTTAAATAAAATCATTATTTATTCTAAAAAACAACATTAAAATTAAAAATCATTTTATAACACCTTGATAAATTAATCAAGGTCCCATAAAATTATCTTATAACTATAAGAAAATAAAGTAAAAATTTATGATTAAATTTTATGAATATACATTTCTATGTTAAATTATTAAATTAATCATAAAATTTTAATTAAAATATTTATGATATACAAAAATACCAATACTTACACTATGATTGTTTTTTCACTTATAAGATGTATAAATTGTATTTATACATTCATGGGTGAAGTTTATACTTTTTTTGTTTGATTTAGTATTCATTACTATTCATAAAGGTATGTTACTATTCATAAGGGTATGTTACTATTCACCCAAAATTAAGTTTGTCTTATTAAACTCTAAATATCTTACCAAACGTAACTGTGTATGTATGTTTTTTAAAATTCAAATCATAGAGGTGGAAAATTTATGTTTAATGGCTAGGTTATAACAAAGTGGTGTTTTGTAGAGACTCAGTGTTTCATGCATTCATTATTAAATCTATGTTTAAATTCTTGGGGTGTTACATTCATAGAAAGAATGCCCAGTGAAAATCCTAGTGGAAATTCCCACTGGGAATTCCTAGTGTAAATTTTCAATTGGTTCTAAAAAATTGCTTTGTAGTTGGAAATTTACATCAAGAATGCACTGTGGAAATTACTAGTGAAAATACCACTAGAAATTATTAATGGAATTTCCTTGTGTAAATTTTTAGTTAGTTCAAATAAATTTTTATGTAGTAGGAAAATATAATTTAATTCTAATGGGGATTTCTGGTGCAAATTTCTAGTGTGAATTTCAAGTGATAATTGTTAGTGGGAATTTCCACTAGTAATTTATAATGGGAATTTCCAGGGGGATTCCACAATGAATTTGTAGTGGGAATTTCTTGTAGGAATTTTGGGTGGAATTCCCCTTGGAAATTCCCAGTAGAAATTCCCATTGGAAATTTCTAGTGGGAATTCTTGTTGTACATTTTCAACTAATTCTATAAATTGTTCTATGGATGGAAATATTAATTGAATTCCACTAGGAATTTACACTGGGATTCGTATTTTCTAATAGGACTTCCATTGGGATTTTCCACTGGTAATTTCCACTAGGTATTTATACTGGAAATTTATAATGGGATTTCCGTTGGAAAATTCTAGTGGGAATTTCAACTGCGAATTTCCAGTGGGATTTCCATGAAAAATCTCCACTATGAATTATCACTAGAAAATTACAAATGATTTAATTATAAATTGTTCTATATTTGGAAATTGTAATTGAATTTCACTGGGAATTTTCACTATAGAATTCACTAAGATCTTACACTTATAATTTCCACTATAAATTTACACAGGGAATTACTAGTGGGACTTTCCACTGGGAATTTACAATAGGCATTATGAGTGGAAATTTTTAATTTATTCAAAATAATTGTTTACTAGTTGGAATTTATAATTGAATTTAACTAGAAATTTCCTTTGGAAATTTTCCCTTGGAAATTCCACTCAAATTCCCACTGGGAATAGACACTATTGAATTTCCAATGGTACTTTCAACTCTCAAATTTTTAGTAGGGATTAACAGTATAGATTTCAACTGGAAAATTTCCTTTGAAAATTTACAGTGTTGAAATTTCCAGTTATGATGAATTGAAAACTTTAACTCAAAATTAACAGATAATAAAAAATCAATTAAAATTTTCAAATCTATTTTTTGGAATCATTTGAAAATAATCAACGGAAATTTCTAGTTATAATCGATTTAAAATTCAAATGGGGATTCCTAGTGAAAATATAGAATGGAAATAACTAGTGTATAAAATTCCTAGTAGAAATTTCTAGTTGAAAATTTATGTGGTAACAACCAGAGGGAAATTCCAACTAGAAATCTCTAATCATAATTCCTAATTCCAATTATCATCACCAATTATCGGTGAATATAAATTCCCGGTATGAATATCTATATGAAATTTCCATTGGCCATCCACAATGGAAACTATTAGAGGAAATTTGAAATTGTATTTCACTACAAATTGGAACTATAAATTTCTAGATGAAATTTTCTATTTGAATAAATTGTTAATTATAAATTATTTCTATTGTATGAAATTCAAATTGATAATAGAAATTTCTAATGGAAATTTCTAGTGAAAATAACAACTGGAAATTCATGGTGAAAATTCCCACTAGAAATTCCACGTGGAAACTCTAAATATATAGTAAGAAACATCCCCACTAGAAAAAAAATAAAACTCAAGATTCCTATTGTAAAATAACTCTATAAATTTCAACCAAAATTTTTTACTTTTTTTAATACTTGAAAATGATAGAAACCGCTTAAAATTTTATCAATTCCAACCAATTATAAAATCCCAATACAAACTACCGGTTCTTTAAATCAATTGGAAAAAAAATTAGTGTTAAATACTAATAGAAAATTACCACTATAACTGGAAATTTCCAGTGGGAATTGACACTAAAAATTGGAAGTGTAAATTCAGACTACAAATAATTTGAAGGATAGTTAAAATTACCTCTTGAAATTCATTGGGAAAATAAATTAGAATTTCTAGTGAAATTTCTCATTATTTCAATTACTATAAAAAAAGGAAACTTCAACTGAAAATTTATAGTTAAGAATCCTAGAATAAAGAAACAAAATAATCACATTTAGGGTGTTCTAATAACCCACCCTTACAAATATGAACTAAGAAGATATTAATCTCTTTATCTCCATACCTCTAAAAAAATTATAAACAAAAAACCAAATATGACTCTATCCAAATAACTTTGATAAATAATAAAGAAACCAACAAATATAAATTGTATAAAACACCTACCATCTTCTATAGTTGTCGGTAAAAAACTAAGAAAGTTTTGATTAAGGGTTCGCTGAGGGATTCTCCAAAGGGTTCACTGAGGGATTCATGAGGGGGTTCCTCAATAACTTCATTGAGGGGTTTATCAAAAGGTTGGATGAGTGATTCACCAAGGGGTTCATCGAGAGGTTGGATAATAGATTCTCCAAGTGGTTTGGTGAGGTGTTTACTAAGGGGTTTTCTGATGGATTCACTATAGATCTAAATAGTTCACCAATGGATTCATCAAGGGTTTTTATAAATCATTTTCCAAGGAATTTGACAAGGGATTCACTAAGGAGTTCACTGATGGATTCATCAAAGAGACAAAGGCTTCCATCCATCCAAAGTAAATTTTTTATTAAGAGAAGAAGAAAATACACAAAGAAGACTACAGAGGTCTAAAGTAATGCAGACCAAGGGCATCCCCTCTTATCAAATCAACACATTCCGCCTTCAAACTGTTAATTCGGAAGATATGTGCGTCTGTGGAACTGTGGTCAGCCATGGGGGCCCAAAAATCTGCAACCTTCTTCCCCTCTCGATATATGTGAGAAAGAGTAATGTTATGACCAAGCATATAGCAACAGATCCTGATCACGTACTCTATGGACCACGGTGTAGAGCGTTTATCTTTAAGAGAGTTTAGGAGGACAAGTGAGTCCACCTCCACTTCCGAAATGGAAACCTCCTCCTGAATGCACAAAGAAAGTCCTGTGAGAAGAGCCCGGGATTTGACTACTAATATTTTTTAAGTAAATGCCCGATTTCATTTTCAAACCCCATGACTGATCGAAGGTCCAGAAAAGTAATTAGAAATGTAACACTAATCCAATGGACAATCTTAGGTCCAGGATCTACGTTGAACCTAATATGATAATCCCCCCACCTCATACCCACCCCATCCCATCATCCTCCTGCCTACCTCCCCCTCTACCTTAAAGCATCCTCTTTGTCACCTCCTTCCTGTATTTTCCTACTTACCTCCACACTCCCATCTCCACCTTATCCTCCTCCTCCATGCTTACCCTCCCCCCTCGATTTTTCTATCCATGTGTGTTCAAAGAAAACTAATCTAATCTCCCAATAGGTAATCCCAACTCTTTCATGATCCTATTTCAGTCGGTCAGCCTGGGTTTTTTCTTACAAATTTAATTTTCGATAAATATTTTCATAATTTTCATCTTTAAGTTTTCTTTTATTACATTTTCCATGTTATAAACACCCTTAATTTTTTGAATCCCTATATTTATTTTTATCCCCTCTTATTATTTCTATTAGAGAAGCAATTTTTTTCATTGGTGTGCTTCTCTTCCTTCTTTGAAAAAACATGTACCTCTGATTTTGAAACCCTAAAATTATTTTCATCTTCCGCTGAAAATTTCCATAGATGAAAACACTATCGTCCATTGGAGAAATGATTTTGATTATTCCACAACAGTTAATCCCCAACTATCTTCTATAAATTCTTACAACATATCACTCTTTTGGATATAGGTATGTTTTTTATTTATTTTTTCATTATATCGGTTTATTTTCTTATTTATTCAAGAAAATTTTCTCTAAAATATTTGATTTATTATGTTTAACCAATTAATAATTTATTTATTTTGTACAATGATTATAAATATAAATAATTATTTAAATATTTTTTATAGCTAGGAATTCAATATTTCCAACTTAATAAATTCATATTAGATGACCTATATGAAACAAAAACATGTCAAACTCATTCTTGAATTCCAATTTGGCTCTATGTATCCCTATTTATTTTTTCCTTTTTTCTAAAAATGTGGTGAAAGTCATTAAATTTGTATTATAGAACCTCAATTTTTTATTTTTTTTCAAATATTTTCTTTTTGGTATAATTTTAGGAATTTTTTTATTCTATCTTTCAAAATTATTATTTAAAACTTCCTGTAACTATTACCATGGTTTTATAATTGAGATGTAATATATTTTATAGTGTTTGGTCATGTATTTTTGTGATATTTGTTTAATATCTTATGTAATATAAATATATCTTAAATACTAAGGTTTATTCTAAGTCCAAGAGTTTTATTTTGGGTGCTCTGAAATTACATGAGGTGGCATAGGGTGGTGAACTTAATTTATAAGAATTTATTATGTGGGGGTAGGATGATCTATTTTTTTATTCTCCCTAAATATAATGGGATCAAAAATGGAATGTAATAATACTTCAGTTACTTGTGTGAGATTTAATTAGAATATTAGTGATAAAAATATGTAGTATCAAATGAAGTAGATTAAAAGATTAAAAATTTGGGTTTTTTTCTCCCTTCGGCACCCCTTTTCTCCTCCACAACAGTTCTCAACCTTAATTCGTAGAGTTATTTAGGTAATACCTATGTTTTAATTGATAATTTCATTTTTCCTTCATCCCTAACTTATCATTTAATTGATGGAGGTGGGTTGTTTTAATTTTTATTATTCTCATATCATCTTCTTCTGATGGGTCACTTTGTACTATATAAATATTAATTTGAACTCATATACAGATCATTATGTGTTTTATTTTTTTAGGTGATCTTATTAGTAAGTGTAATTTTTTGGGGCCTTATAATTGTTTATTTATTGGTGATTATTATTTTTTATATTGTATGGTTGTGTATATCTAAATCATGGATTCTATCATATATTGTTTTTGTATGACCTTGTAAAATTTTAATTTAGATATTTATTAATAAAGATTAATTGTCTATAAATATGGTTAAGTAAAACATTTAAATATAGTTCATCTATATGGGAGTACACATATCATTCCATATGAAACCATTTTTCACAAGAAGATGACCAATGAAAGTGCATATATACCTAATTTAAAATTCCTTCCTATTGTTTATTTCCATTATTAAATTTCTTTGGTTACCCTATGTTGTCTTTAAATGTTAAAAATTTATAATTTAGGATTGTCAGTTCTCCCTTTTGAAACAAGCATAGGATAAATAAAATTCTCAAATATAGAGTATGGATTGTTCTCAAATACTTATTCCCATGTGATTCACCCATGTTCTTCACCCATCCTATGCATTCACCTTGCACACCTTGCCCACATGTCATGATCATGTGCCCCACTAACTAGTATTCATGTATCATGTCCCCTAGACACATATGTAGAACTCCTTAGATCTCAGCCTTAATTATATCAGGTTCAATTAATTTCCTATAAAAATACCCTTGGGTTCATTGATTGCATTGTTGACCGCATAAAATTAGATGTTTATTTTTAACTAGAATTTCTGTAGTATAGTAGCAACCCTAGGTCATCTCTCGATGGAGCCTTAGATCATTAATTTATAAATAAGGATATGATTTTGAGAATAAAAGGGTAATGGGGTTTTATAAAACTTGAATATTGTTAATTTAAAAATATAAATTGAAACTATACTACTAAGTGATAGAAAAAATATGGAGAAATCGTGATCAACCTGGGTAAGTGTCCATTGATGCTCAACCCATCATCGCTCCCAAGGGAATGGGAGGGATCATTTATTCCTTGATTTATACACACTAAAACTAGTATGGTATGTGAGTTATTACTAGGTTACCACCTAGTATTTGATCGATCAATGATATTGATTATCAGTAACCACTCAAAAATCAAAAAACTTGAATCGATGTAAAAACGGAACTCAATCAAGGCATCACATCAACAATGTGATGAGATGACAAGATTTGTGTCAATGATAAAATTTTCCACAAGATAAGAAAATGCATATTCATGGGTTCAAGATCCTAGAATTTATCAACCGACATAATCCATTCACACACTCATGAAAGTGAAGGGGAATGAGATTTTGGAAAACATGGGGTTTGATGATTAAATATGACAATAGAAAATAAAAGTGATAAAACAAAGTAGAAATTAACAAGATTGATTAAACCTAATCAACCTAGGGAAGTCTCATCATTCTCATCCTCCATCGCTTCAAGAGAAAGGGTATATATATTAGTTTGTAACACCTAGTACCATAATGTTACTAATTTTGTGCTAGGATGCCTCCTAGGGTTCAGTCGAAAACAAAAAATGATTCATTGGATACTGCTGATGATTGGGTGATTTGTGTTCGACTTTATAATGGAAACTCACCAAAGAAACGCATGAAGAAATCGATGTGTTGTCCAGGTTTTTATGTTATTTCTTTTTGATACCATGAAATAAATATAAATGACCTTGACAGTGCTTATTTGAGTTCAATTTACCAATATGAACCACACAAACACCGTAATTGAATGAGGGAAGAAAAAGGGATGAACGGTGTGTGAAACATGACATAAAAGGGTACCCCCAAACATGATCATTTGATTTTGAGTATAAAATACCAGTATATAAAAAAATTAAATAAGAATGTAGGATGAATAAAAATAACATAGAACCTATAATTAAAAATATCATTCAAAATAATACAAACATGAAGCTCGGGATTACATCACGCTCCTCCCTGGGTGATCACAAGGGGTTTAGAAATCCATGGGAGGGGAGGAAGAAGAAGATGTTGAATTATAACTTCCCATAGCCTCTAGAACTTCTAAGGATGATGAGAAGACCCATTTTGGACTCCAAAATGGCAGCACCTTGCCTCTTGGTTGAACTCCTAAATGGGGTGCCCATGGTGCCTTTTTGTAGCCAAAATGGGAAGTGGTATTGGGCACCCAGATTTTGAGAAACCACTTAGCTCATGGTTTTCATCCACTAGATAGTTGAATATCCATTTTTAAAAAACTATAAACATATTAACCCACCTATTTACTATCTTCACTAAAAGTTTTACACCATTTTGACAAGTATATCATGAGATATGGACAGATCACAGTACACTATTTTTGACTTCGTTCAGATTCGGTGTACTGGATAGATTGGTTTGGATGGGCATATTAATGGAATAATTAAGCTTGGGAGCCTTCATGAAATTTTTATCCTACGAAATTTTGGGTTAGACCACAAAACATCATCCCAATTGAATTCAAGGATCGGTAGAAGAATGTGGTTGATTCCATAGATGTTCTTGGATTCCTGCGCAAATTGGACCATTTTTCATCAACTTCATCTTGGGCCTTCCAAATCACCTCCACCTATGATAAAAACAACAAAACAAGTAAAATAGACCTTTTTAACAGTTATAATCATTAAAATATATAACCAAACATGAATAAAAACATGTTCTTATACTTGTAATTTTCAATACAAAATCAGTTTAATACATTGGTATAAGGGTGAAATAAAATAGTGAATCGTGGTACGTTCACACCCCCACACATAAAAATTTGAACTCATGGTAAAAGTATAATATCCTAATAATGTCCCATTCCTAAATAAAAGGTGTGAAAATATCCATGATTCTTTTAAAATTAAATTCATCATGTCTCATTTATATAATCAATTTTCCTATAATTTTTCTTTTCTCACATTCAAATTTGTTCAAATTCATTTGTTCACCCATGCAACATGTCGCAACCTACCTCACCTAAAAAATTTCCTATTCACTCAAGGAACATATTAAAGTGGATTTATTCTATTTTCCCAGAGTTTATGTGATCTTACCATATGATTTCCAAGATTTTACATTCTCTACTAGTATAAACTAGTGTTTTACTCAAGAGGGCTTCCAATAGGCTGTTCTGAGGTTCAAGGGTTGGTAGGATTTAATGTTTAAAGATATAAGGTAGAAGAGGAGTGTTTTAATATCTTTAGTAAAAAACATGTCAAAATTAAGAAAGTGTTCACAATGAATGTATGCACTCAACCCCTCATAATGTGTATCACTTCCAACTCACTATCCCCATTGTCTATTTTTGTGGATCATAGCCAATCAGTGGATAATAATTAATAAACTTCCTATTTTATCCATTTTTTTCTTTTTATTTTTTTTCAATGTATAAAAATATTTTTTTTACAATTTTCATTGGATATAAAGAGTGAAACATGTGTAAAATAATGATACAATATGGCTTGTGAACCCACTACCCAAGGAAAATGTAGGCACCCATTATATCAACCCATAACAATGATTATCTCCCCAGAATTCCCATGGAAACACCCTTTCTCTCATACTTTCTAAAAATAAAACAAGAATATACACAAGATATGGGTAGGTAGGGATAAATTAGCTTGTAATGTGGATACCTAACAGGAATTTCATCGTCTCTAATTCTTAAGAAGGATAAAATGTCAAGGTGGCCAAAAATAGAGGTTAATTGTAAAAATATATTTTCAATGAATGATTGTCTCTATCATGAATATAGCATACTTGAATCTTATGGATTTAAATATAATCAAGGAAAGTTCTAGTATCTCTACATGACTCGTGACTCTTAAGAAAGTGATTAAAAGGAAGAATATGAAATAAAGGGATTAGAATGTCTCTTGGGTAAGGAATAAAAATATTAGTCGGTGCTAATGAGGCATGGGTTTCAAAAATACATTCAACACCTAAGAATGATTTGAAAATAAAAATTCTAGAAAAATATTCCATATAAACATTCATTTGAAAAACATTTTTCCAAAAACAATGTAATTTACCACACAATCAACTCAAGAATGAAAAATGATTTTGGATATTCTTTTTAAGATCATTTTTTTCTAAAAACACAAAATAAAGAAAAATAAATCAAAATTGAAAATTCATTTTTTTGTGTGTTTTTTAATACTAACTATGACATTTCACCCTCCCTTGTGCCTAAAAATTACATTGTCCTAAATGAAAGTATTTTAAATAAATATACAATTAAATAAAGGTATAGAGAAGGGAAAACCTGCTAAGTGGTGTCATATGTGGCATCTATCAGTTGGATTTCCTCTACGAGATGCTTTAGAAAATCTTCATAGAAGTGTTTGAGCCTCTTCCCATTGATAGTAATCTGGTGTCCACTCTTCTCATGAAAAACATGTATATCACCAAAAGGGTAAACATCAGTAATAGTATAAGGACCAATCCATCGGGAACGAATCTTACCTGTATGGAGCTTTAGCCTAGAATTGCACATGATTACCTTCTCACCAATATGAAATTTATGATGATGAATCATCCCATCATGGATAGCCTTTGTATTCTCTTTATAGATTCAAAAGTTTTCATATGAATCACACTAAATTTCTTCCAAATCCTAAATATTCAACTTCTTATGCCCACCTACATCTAAGATATTCATATTACATTGTTTAATATCCCAATATGCATACTGATCTACCTCTATTTGGAGGTGATAAGATTTTCCAAACACATTCCTATATGGTGACATTTTGATCCGGGTTTTAAAAGTTATACGGCACACCCAAAGTGAATCATCCAAGCACAAACTCCAATTTTTCCTATTGGGTTATACTATTTTTTCCAAGATTTTATTAACTTCCCAATTTGAGATTTCTGCTTGTCCATTAGTTTGGGGGTGATACGCAATGGATAATTTATGAACAACCTTATACTTATGAAGAAAATTTTTCATGTTGAAATTTAAAAAATGTGAACCTTGGTCACTGATGAGGAGTCTTTGTGAACCAAACCTACTAAAAATCTAGGACCTCAAAAAATCAATAACAACTCGAGAGTCATCAGTCCTAGTGGCCTTTGCTTCCACCCATTTAGATACACATTCAACAGGAAATAATATGTGCAAAAATCCAAATGAATTTGAAAAAGGACCCATGAATTCAATGCCCCATGCATCTAAGATCTCACAAAATAACATGGGGTGTTGGGGTATTTCATTCCTCTTGAAGATATTCCTTATGAATTGACATTGAGTACATGACTTAAAAAATGGTGGGAATATCTATACAATGTTGGTAAATAAATTCCTAAGTCAAGGACCTTTTGATTCGTATGTTGAGATCCAAATTGACCCCCACAATCCAAAGTGTGGTAGAAGGTCAAAATAGAGGTGAACTCATGGTCAGGGACACACCAACGAACAACTTGGTCACTAAAAATTCTACAAAAACGTGGTTCATCCCAAATGTACCATTGAGAATCATGCTTAAGTCTCTAAAATTTTTAAGTGCTAAAATTAGTGGGGACCTTATATGTTGCTAGAAATTTCACAATGTCTGCATACCAGGGGGTAAGGTCCAAAACATCACAAAGGTTCTCATGAGGGAAGAATTCTCCAATGGGGAGGGATGAGTCAAAATGGTGGTCCAGTGGTGGATAAATCATACTAATGTGTTTAGCTACAACATTTTCCACTTCTCTCTTATCACTAATCTCACGGTCAAAATCTTAGAGGAGGAGCATCCACCGAATGAGGCAGGGCTTGGCTTTAAGTTTCTTTAGGAGGAAACAAAGGGCAGCATGATCATAGAAGACGATGATTTTTTACCCAATAAGATATGAATGGAATTTTTTCAAGTAAAACATAATAGAAAGAAGTTTTTTTTAATGGTTGTGTAGTTTTACTAGGAAGGGTCAAAGGTATGTGAGGAATATGCAATGACTTGAGAAGTCTTCTTAACCCTTTGTGATAAAACTGCCCCAATTGCAAAATTAGAGGCATCATACATATG
Source organism: Viscum album (assembly GCA_963277665.1). NCBI lineage: Eukaryota > Viridiplantae > Streptophyta > Magnoliopsida > Santalales > Viscaceae > Viscum > Viscum album. The sequence goes on along the minus strand of OY728151.1, from coordinate 1,492,220,377 downwards.
TTCAAAGGGGAGATACCACCTTGGTGATTGGATGATGTGAGGTGATGTGAGACTCCTTTTTAGTGAATTGAAAGCATACTCGCAATTTTTATCAAAAACAAATTCAGAATCCTTTTTCAACAATCAAGATAGGGGAAGTGAGATCTTACTAAAGTCTTTAATGAATCAGTGGTAAAAACCAGCATGACCCAAGAAAGATCACATCTCACAAATACATTTTGGATATGGAAGGGTTTAAATTCATTCAATTTTTTATTTATCCAATTAAATTACCTCATTTTAAATAACATTCTCAAGAACTATCCCCTATTTAAACATGAAATGGCATTTCTCATAATTTAATATGAGATCTTTTTCTATGAAAAAATGGAGGATATAACCTAGGTGTGACAAACATTCATCAAAAGAAGTTCCATAAACTTTTAAATAATCCATAAAAACTTCCATGCAATTCTCAAGGTACTCTAAAAATATACTCAACATATAATGTTGAAAAGTACCATGAGAATTACAAAGACCAAAAGACATCCTTATGTATTAAAATGTGTCAAATGGATAGGTAAATGTTGTATTTTCTTGATCCTCATGGGATATATGGATTTTAAAATAACCCGAGTAGCCATAAAGGAAACAATAATGGGACTTACCAGCCAATATTTCTAACATATGGTCAATGAAAGGTAGAGGAAAGTGGTCCTTTCGTGTGGCTTGATTTAGTCGACGGTAGTCAATATAGACTTACCAACTGTTTTTCACACATGTTAGAACCAATTAATTCCATTCATTTGACACAATAGTCATTCCATTTTTTTAGGCATAATTTTCACTGGGCTAACCCATTTACTATCATATATAGGATAAATGATCCCATCAGAAATTAGTTTACTGACTTCAAATTTTACCAATTCAAGGAGAGTGGAATTTAACCAGCATTGAGATTTCTTTATGGGATTAGCCTCATCATCCAAAAGTATATGGTTCATACAAATAGATGTTCTAATCTCTAGAATATTATCCAATGTCTATCCTATCACCTTTTTAAACTCTCTTAAAAGATTAAGTAGTTTTTGATTCCTACTGTTGAGAGAGGTTATTGGGAATAATGACGGCCAATTAGTTAATACCCTCAATATAAGCATATTTTAAATTATATGGAAGTGGTTTTAATTCCAACACTGGTGGTTTTAGGATTGAGGGAGGAGATTTAGAGGGAGTGAGGTCCATGAAACTATCTATCTACTCATGTTTATTCTTTAAGGATAGAGAATCTATTGAAATGAGATTTTTGGGATCATCGATGGTCATGGGTACCTCATAATGAACATAATCATCAATTAAATCACAAAATTTACACTTTTCAGAACCCACACAAAACTCAAAACATGAATCAAATCTCAAATTATCCAAAGGTGAAGAATAGGAAAATGAATTAGAGTATGGTTCAAGGAGAAAATTGTGTGTGTGTGTGTCATTTGAGAGAACTTCCATCGGGGCTGACCCTAGTGCTGCCGGTGGAGTCGTTGTTCCCTCCTTCAGAGGTCGGGCACACGGGGTCATCTGTCCCCCCCTTATCCTATCTACTAGAGCTACCAAGGGTCTCAGAGCCTCTCTTCCATTCCTCTCTTCTCCCGAAGGTTCCTGTGATCAAGATCTCCCTGAAGGCTTCAGAATCGCTCAATGGGTCACCTGCATTCTTCTTTTCGCCTTTTGACTTTCATGAAGTTGCGGCGGTGCATTCGCGCACACTGATTGAAAAGTTTGGTCCGGATCAGCCCCCTGTGATCATCTTCACAAGGTATGTGTCTTCCAATTGGGGATTGCAGAAAGTGACTACCATTAGGGATCTCGACCACTATCACCTAAGTGTTCATCTTCAGTCCTTCGAGGATTTTGCCCGAGCCTGGTCTAGTGTGTCACGGAGGTGCGACAACCGCCATTTTCTTCTATTCTGATGGACAGTTGATTTCCATAGAGGATGCGATTTTCATCGCTCTACCCTGTGGATCTGCCTCCCGGGCCTGCCGCTTCCTTTTCAGAACCCTAGTGTATTGAAAGGGATTGGCGACCATCTTGACAGGTTCCTGTGCCCTGAAGATTCTACCGTTCGAGTCTTGTAGCCATGTTTTGTGCACTTGTGTGTTGAAATAGATTTGTCTAGGGTTCTCCCTCGCCGAATTTGGCTGTCTGTGGGTTGTGAGGATGGATTCTGGAAATGCATCATCTACGAGGAGGTTGTGATTTATTGTTCATTTGGCTTTTGTCAAGGACATTTGTGATCCAGATGTCATCGGCATGGAGTTCGTCATCGAAGAGGTCCCTCAACAACCTGTGATTCTTAGGAGGATCAGTTCCCCTCTGCGGTTGAGGATCCTGTTCAGCCTCCAGTCTCTATGCAGGTGTCGGCTCCACCCTCAGTTCAGGCCCCTGTCTCGGTGCACCCTAGCTTCCCAAGATCCCATATTCATTTGACTTAGATTATAGGAGATTAGGGGGTGCCTCAATCTCTATGTTCTCCCAAGGATGGGCAGGTTTCCAGTGGGGGTACCGGCCAGAGGTGCCTCCCACTGGCTACTGCTGGAGCGGTTCCGATTGTGAAGGATTCACAGAGGTCTCCGTTGAAGAAGGGTAAACATGTGATGGTTGATGAGGATGGTTTTACTTTTTATCTTGGTAGGAGGTCAAAATTGTGCAAGTATTACGCCTCCCCTCATGATGGAATGGTAAGGTTTGAAGCAGGGATCTTATCCTTCCCTCCTCAATGCAGGGAAGCTAGTACAGGTAATGATACCCCCAATGCTGACTTGGGTGGTGGTTCTACCTCTCATCGATCTAGTCCTGGTAATGTGGTGAATTCTCCATTATGTGACATTTTACCAAATATATATAATTCTCCTCCCCTCTCTCCTAGGGGACGGGCCATGAAGATGGAGTTAGTGGTCCCGAGTAGTATTTTCAAGAGTAGTAAAGTCAGATATTGATTGAAGTGGAAGTTTTATGTTGCATTGACTTTTTTTGTTGCTTTTTGTTGTGAAAGTCTTCAGTCACACTACTGGATCTGCCTCAGATGTGGTTTCAGAGCAAGGAGCATTCACCAGCGCATGTCATTCGGATTTGGACGATTGAGAGGGTATGGCGAATTCCATTGGTTTCAAGCTTGTGCATCTTTGCACGGGATAGCTTTCCAAGCATCCATGCAAAGGTGGAGGCTTGACTTAATGATGTTGATTCTGGGTAGAGGCAGATTCAAATAGTCTTTATTTGGGTGACTTTTCCTTTTAATGTTTCTTTTTGGATGTTATTGTTAGGGTTCTCACTTACCCTTAAAAGTTCCATTTGAAAATACAAAAAAATGGATTTGGAGGATTTCTCTTCAATGGGTTGTTTCATATCCTCAAGGATGTTAAAACATACCTTTTATCCACCAAACACCATGGATAGTGTACCATTGTGAATGTTGATGATCATATTTGATGTTTTGAGGAATGACCTCCCAAGTATGAGAGGGGCATGTCCTTGGGTTTGGGTATCCTCCATCTCAAGAATGTATAAATCAGTAGAGAAGATGAGATTGTTCACTTTTATGAGGACGTCCTCGACCACTCCAGATGGGTGTGTTGTGCTCCAGTTGGAAAGTTGCACTATGATGCCTATCGGTTGAATCTCTCCAATCTATAGAGAAGTGTACACATAGTAAGGAATTACATTAATTGAATCACCTAAATCTAGCATAGCATCTAAAAATAATGTCTCCCCTATGGTGCAAGGTATTGTGAAGGTGCTCGGATCCTTGAATTTAGTTCGAATTTATGGTTGGATCAAAGAAGAGAAATTTATTCCAAGGTTTACTCTATCATTACCCTTCAACCTTCATCAATGGGTGCAAATTTCTTTAAGAAATTTGGAATAATGGAGAATTTTCTTTACTGCATCCAATAAAGTAATATTAACTTTAAATTTTTTAAATGTATACATTATTTCATTATAAATCTCATTATCAGAATTTTTATTAGGTTTAGAGAGTCTTTGGGGGAAAGGAAGAGGAATATATTGTTCATGGGAATCCTCAATGATAATTTTATTGCCCTTTTTATTTTATTTTTCTTCATTGGAATATTTTATGGGTGGAGAAAGAGTGTTTTCAATAGGGGGAATACCTGTTGGGTAGAATAATTGGAAGTTGATACTTCATTACCACTATAAAGTATTATTGAACAAACATTACATTTGTCTTTTGTATTGTCAATGGTTTGGGAAGGTAATTTTCCAGAACCTTGCATTTTTATCTCATTGATGTTGTTCGCCAATTGTCCCACTTGAGTTTGTAGGTCTTGAATATCCAATTGTGTAGTTTTTTGGAACTGGAGGTTATGGGTTTCCATTTTTCTCACCATATCCTCAAGGCTTGGTTCATATTTTGGAGGATCAGGAGGATTTTTTTTCAAGAAGGTTAAGGATAATAAGATTTCATACCTTGGCCTTGTTGATACCAATTCTGCATGGGGTATCTTCATTTTCCTCCTTGTCAGTACTGGGGTTGTGATTTCCACCCAGGGTTTGGATTTGGCCTGAATTATTATTGCTTAAAGGGAGGTTCTTGTTGGAATGGATGCCCTGGGAACACAGATGCACAAGACTTAGGTGAATATTGACGTTATGGGCACTAGTCAGAAAAATGAGTATTTTCAGAAAAAAATACCACAATGTAATTGAATTAAAGAAGAGTGTGAGTTAACTTGTGATTGAGCTAATTGTCTTATAAGGGTATGCATCTCATCAAGTTTTTTATCTACCTTTTGTTCTAGGTATTAATGAATTGTTTCATAAACTCCTCAGGTTGGTGAAATAGCTTGTGTAAAAAAAAATTGTGCATTTTGAGCCATGTTGGCTATTAAGTCATGAGCGGAGAAATGAGTTTTATCAATAAGGGAACCACCATCTACAGTATCAATCAGTCCATGATCCACAGGGATAAGTCCCTCATAGAAGTATTTAATTAACAGTTGGTCACTAATATAGTAGTGGGGGCATCTTGAGCAAATTATTTTGAATCTCTCCTAGTATTCATGAAGGGTTTCTCCTTGTGATTGCCTAATGCCACATATTTCTTTCCTAATTGATGTGGTTTAGGAGGTAAGGAAGAACTTCTCTAGAAAGAGTCATTTAAGGTCATTATAGCCCCCAATTATGGTAGGCAGATAGTATAGCTATTCTTTAGCTACACCATTAAGATATAAAGGGAAGGCCCTAAACTTAATTAGGTCCTCAGGCACATTTTGGGGTTTCATGGTAAAGAATACTATGTGAAACTCTTTAAGATGTTTGTGAGGGTCCTCGCCAGGAAGACCATGAAATTTAGGAAGTGGGTGGATGAGGTTAAAACTCAACTCAAAGTTTCTTACTTCCTCAAGATATTGGATGTCCGTAGGTTGGTACTCCACATCTGGGGAGGTCAGTTCTTTTAAATTTCAGTTATTTTCATCTATGATTTTTGGGGTCTGATTTGGTTTAATTTTTGATTGGTTTAAGACCACTTGAGGTTCAAAAAGGGTTTCCTCAGTGTTAATTTATTGTCCTACTCTAGATGACCTGATTTGTGAGTGAAGTGACTTTTCAATTTCATGGTCAAATTCGAGTAGTGTTTCTTTGCTAGATCTTATTGTGCAACAATGATGTCCAATTTGATTGATTGATTGATTTTTGTTATTGTTGTTGTCGTTGTTGTTGTTGTTGTTTTGATTTTTTTTATTTTTTTATGAAATATGAATGAAATAAAAACACTTAAGAAATAAAATGAGAAAATAAAATAGAATGTTATACTACAAAATTATAGATAAAGAGAAAAAATAATAAGAGATATAGGGAGAGATAGAGATATAACACACAAAAACAAATAAAAACCAAAAACAAAACAAAAAACAATCAAATGAGTGGTTGGATATTGAAAGGATTACTAAATAAAAGGAAAAATTGATTTTGGATCCCCAGAAATGAAGCCAAAATTTTATCACCTTGTCGAGCGAGTCAAATTAGATGATTATTTTTAACAAGAATTTTTGAAGTATAGCATCAACCCTAGGTCATCTCTCAATGGAGCCTTAGATCATTAATTTATAAAGAAGGATCTTATTTTGAGAATAAAAGGGTAATGGGGTTTTATAAAACTTAGGTCTTGTTGATTTAAAAATATAAATTGAAATTATACTAATAAGTGAGAGAAACAAGATGGAAAAATCATGATCAACCTGGGTAAGTTTCCCTTGATGCTCAATTCATCATCACTCTCAAGGGAATGGGAAGGATCATTGATTCCTTGATTTATACACACTAAAACCAGTATAGTATGTGATTTCTTACTAGGTTACCTCCTAGTATTTGATCGATCAACGATATTGATTATCGGTGACCACTCAAAATCAAAAAACTTAAATCGATGTAAAAATGAAACTCGATCAAGGCATCACATCAACAACATGATGAGATGACCAAATTTGTGTCAATGATAAAATATTCTACAAGACAAGAACATGAATATTCATGGGTTCAAGCTCCTAGAATTTATCAATAGACATAATCTGTCCACACATTCATGAAAGGGAAGGGGAATGAGATTTTGGAAAACATGGGGTTTGATGATTAAAGGTGAAAATAGAAAATGAAAGAGATAATACAAAGTAGAAGTGAACAAGATTAATTAAACGTGATCAGCCTAGGGAAGTCTTGTGATTCTCATCCTTCATAACTTCAAGAGAAATGGTATGTATATTTTAATACCTATTTTTTAACACCTAGTATCATAATGTTACTAATTTTATGCTAGGATACCTCCTAGGATTCAGTCGAAAACACATAATGATTCACCAGACACCACCAATGATTGGGTGATTTGTGTTCAACTTTATAACCAAAACATACCAAAGCAACACATGAAGAACTCAATGTGTTTTCCATATTTGTATTTTATTCCTTTGTGATACCATTCCATAAATTTACATGAAATTGACAGTGCTTATGTGAGTTCAATTGATCAATATAAACCACACAAACACTATAATTGAATGAGGGAATAAAAAGGGATTAATGGTGTGTGAAACATCACAGGAAGGGTACCCACAAAGATGATCATTTGAGTTTGGGTATAACATAATAGTATATAACTCAATTAAATTAGAATATAGGATGAATAAAAAAACATATAACCTGAAATTAAAAATATCATTTAAAATAATAGAAACATGAAGCTCATGATTAATTCATGTTCCTCCTCGGGTGATCATAAAGGGTTAAGAAATACATGGGAGGGGATAAAGAAGAAGATGTTGAAGTAGCACTTACCATATCCTAAAGAACTTATAGGGATGATGATAAGACCCCTTTGGGACTCCAAAATGGTATAACATTTCCTTCTGGTCGAACTCTTAATTGGTGTGCCCATGGTGCCTTTTTATAGCCAAAATGGGAAGTGGTGTTGGGCACCCATATTTTTGAGAAACCACTTGGATCGTGGTTTTCAGCCACTAGACAGTCGAATATCCCTTTAGAAAAAAACTAGAAACATATTACCCCCACCTATTTAATATCTTCACAGAAAGTTTGGAACGATTTGGACAAGTATATCACGTGATATGGACAAATCACAGCACACCACTTTTGATTTCATGCAGATTCGGTGTGCTAGACAGATTGGTTTGGATGGGTATATTAATTGAATAATTGGGCTTGGTATCCTTCATGAAAGTTATATACTACTAAATTTTGGGTCATTGAACAAAATATAATCCCAATTGGATGCACGGATCAGTAGAAGCATGTGGTTGAGTCCATAGATGTTCTTGGATTCCTATGCAAATTGGCCCTTTTTTCATCAACTTCATCTTGGGCCTTCCAAATCACCTCCACCTATAAAAAACATCAAAAAAGTTAAAATAGACCTTTGTGAAAGTGATAATAATTAAATTATAGAACCAAACATGAATTAATACATGTTATTATACTTGTAATTTTCAATACAAAATCAGTTTAATACATTGGTATAAGGGTGAAATAAAATAGTGAATCGTGGTACAATCAGTCCTCATTTGACACACTTGGACACTTAAAGTGGAAGTCCATGAGAGAATAATACTTTAAATTACCTAATCTACAAACCCATTTAAATTAGATTAATTAATCCTACAAACTAATGAAATTAACAAGAAAATAAGGTGATTTTGTCATCTAAAGGTTTAAGAAATTTAACTCTTCATGAAATATTACTTCCCCCTAGTCCTCCAAAACTATGGTGAGGGACCCCTCACCAAATGATACACCATGAAAACACTTACTAAATTCATACTTGTAGGCCTCTATACTAGGGTGAACCCTCGCCAGGTCTTCTCACTAGGGAAACACATCACCCTTCTCATAACCTAGGGAACCATATTCACCCTACCTTGGTACTGGGATAACCACTTCACCCTACCCTCATACTAGGGTGACCACTTCACCCGAACTTCCATTAGGGATACCACTTAACCTAGCCTTACACTAAGGTAACCACTTCACTAGAGCCTATCACTATGGATCCCTATTCACCCTAGGCACTCACTTGGGTACCCCACTTACCCTAGTCTTTCACTAGGGTTCCCCATTCACCCTATACTCTCACTAGGGAAACACTTTAGCCAATACTTTTACTAGGGAACCCCATTTTCTCTAGGAAACCACTAGGGTACACCATTATTCATAATCTTCCACTAAGACTACACTTATTCATAGGTTATCACTAGGGTAACACTTCAACATAGGTTATCACTAGGGTACCCTATCCACCCTAGTCTATTATTCCAAACTGGTATGAAATTCTATGAGTAACCTTATTCACTTGGGTTTCCAAAATGGGATAATAATATTTCTAAAAAGAACTTTCAGACACTTATTAGCCCATGAAAACTCACAACCAAATGGTACTCCTTCAGTCCCCCTCCATGAACTCTTGAATTGCAAGACTGAGCTATACACTCTATCATGAACCTTGTAGATCATGTTTTTTTGGTACTCAGACTAGTTTGGGTCCAACTATATTAGTAGCAAAAGATTTAGGTACCCATACAGATGTGATACATTTATTTTATTATAATCTAGATGATAAATTTTTGTAAATGAAAGTCTTATTATAGCCTAAAGATTGTGTATACTTTAAAGAACATCTATTAGCATAATTCCCTTTCATGTTACAATTAAAGAAAGTAACATTTGAAATATTTCCATTTATGCCTTTAAAAAAATAGTTTTATACATATTAGGAACTTTATTATTATAACCAAAACCCTTTTATCATATTTGGTTTTGTTCATAACCATTATTTTATCAAATTTCTCTTGGCCTCTAACAAAGATAGATAAGGTTTCCTTTAAACCAGTAATTTCCTTTTTAAGGTTTTCATTCTCTCTCTGAATAAATTCTAGATCATCACATGTTTTAAAATTTGAACATGATCCATAATTTTTTAGTTTCATATTTTTATGTTTAAGATTATTTAATTCCTTTTCAATTTTTTCTAAATCATCACAGACCAATTTAAATCTTTTATGTTGATCTTATTCATTTTTTAACAAGAAATATTTTATTTTTATATTCTCATCTTTAACATTGATCATTATAGAATCTAAAACCTTTTTCTATTCTATATTAATTAAAATAGAATCATTCTGTTTTTTATTTTCTTCTTTAATCTTATTATTTTATCTTTGTAGTTCCCTATATAGTTCATCCATTCTTAAAATTTCACTTTGAAATTTTTCATTTTGAGTAGTTAATTATTTAACTTCATTTTCAAAACCATTTTAGAATCTATAACTATAATTATAGTCATAGTGTACCTAATTTATAGTAGTATCCATCAAATAAAGATTTTCAGATTCATTATCACTTTTAGAACCAACATAACTTGAGTCTAACTATTCTATAAAACTCTATGCAGCATGATATTCCTTTATTTGTTCCTTATTGTATTTATTTTATTTTTCTTCTTGTTTTAATTTGGTATAATATGATTTTACGTTCCATTTTTTCTACACTCACAGAAAATTAATTCTGAAGCATCATACTTACTATTTTTACCTATTTTATTACCCTTTCATTCATATTTATAAAAATATCTTATAGGATGCTTCTTAAAGACTCCCTTACCCTTCATGTACTTGTAAACACATTTGGCGGAATTTTCAATTTAATCCTTCTCACCTTTTTATAAATCAGAATCAGAAGAATTAGAGATAACATTTATATTTGACTTAAATGTTATACATTTCCTTTTATCATGGTCATAATTATTGTCATTCTTCATTTCTAGCTCGTATTAAAGTAGTGATCCTATCAACTAATCCATAAAATATTTAGTAAATTCCTTACTTTCTTCATTATCAACTTTCTTTGAGTGACATCTCTTTGGTAGATCTCACAGTATTCTTTCAATGAGAGCTTCATTCTTCATGGTCTCTTTGAGAGAAACCATATTGTTGACAATTTTGGTGAATCTATTGTATATCTCATTTATGATTTCTTGATCATTCATCCTAAATTCTTGAAACTCATCTCTATGTAACCTAGCTTGGTTTTATTCAACTTTTTAGTTCCTTGATGAGTGAATTCTAAAGTCCTCCAAATGTCATAAGCAGTTTTACATGATGAAATATGACTATAAATAATTCTACTTAAAGAGAAGTATAATTAATTCATAAATATATAATTTAAAACACATTTTGAAGCATCATTTCCAGTAAGAGTTTCTAATTAAACTTCAAGAAATTTATATAGTTTTTACATTATATCCAATAATCAAGACCTATATTTTTAAGAAATACCTCTATTTTTTATTTCTAATAGACATAGTCACTTTCATTGAAGTGAGATGGTATGATGGGATTTAGCATCTTAAAATACTGATTATAAATAACAAATCAATGGATATTTTCCTTATAATTTTAATTCTAGGATAATTCTTAGTTCAAAAATAGATAATGAAATAATTAAAACCAAAATCTTAAAAAAGGAACCACCCTCTAATACGAATTTTTGTTTTGGTACCCAGACTAGTTTGGGTCTAACTGGATTAGTAGAAAAATATTTAGGTACCCATACATATTTTAGACATTTATTGTATGTTAATCTAGATGATAATTTTTTAGAAATGAAATTATTAGTATATCCTAAATACAGTGTATACTTTAAAGAACATTTTTTAGCATAATTCCCTTTCATGTTACAATTAAAGCAGGTAAAATTTGAAATATTTCCATTCATACCTTTAACAAAAATAGTTTTATACGTCTTAGGAACTTGAGTATTATAACCACAAACCTTTTTATTATATTTGGGTTTGTTCATATCCACTATTGTATCAAATTTATCTTGAGGATTTAATAGATCCTGGATCAAGAGTGTATGCTATACATGTGTGGGGTCGGGTATAAGGCTCAAGAGTGTGCCCACATGGTTTAGGCTAAAGTCACTCGCATGGCTTGTAGGCTGAGTGATTGTGTATGATTTGTTTTTATTATTTCCAGTATAAATCATGCTTTGACTTATATACCAGTGTCTCCCAGCATCTTGGATGTAGGATTCAAATTTTCTATTGATATTGAATCTCAACCATTTCTTATTCTATTTACTCCAGTGTCTGGTCTCTTCTCAGTGAGGCATCTAATCCTTCCTCCTATCCCACATTCTTGAGTTTTCTAATTCCAGTGCCTCTCTGCTTGTTTTTCATTATCTTGTTCATTGTTTTCTTCGTCCATTCATTGAAACTCCAGCACTTCTATGAACATAGTGTGCTTTTTGTTCATATTTCTTCAAACCTTTGATATGGTCTCACACTCTTTATTCCCTCTTCCTCATTCTTTTCCAGAAGCTCTTGTTCGAAGCTAATAGTGGTGTGACCTTCTATCCTTTGGAATTTCTTCTTCTTCCTAAAGAATTCTTCTATTTCCTTTTATCTTAGACTGCTTCTTATTCTCCTCTACTTGGTTTCTCATCTATGATGATCCACCATTGGTAAAAACCAATGGTGAGTAACTTTTCTCCATTGGTAAAACCAGTGGTGATTAATTTTTCACCGTTGGAAATTTTACAACAGTGCATTTTTTATCTCTAATTACTGGAACCCAATGGTGAGTCACTAACTCACTGCTAGGAGAACAATGGAAAGTAAAGTTAATTTCCACTACACCTTTATTGTATGAAATTTTACCCACCATTGAAATATCAACGGTGAGTTTCTTTTACACCCTTTTTTTTCTTCTATGTTGATATATCCCTTTTGCAGTAGTTTTCTTTGATCCATTGCATGAGCTCCTTATTCTTCACATATGCTGCTACTAGTGTTTTTTTTATTGTCTTGTTTTGTATTTTTTTTAATTTTTTAAGTCTATTTTTGTATAGTATTTCTATTGCATTGATATCTTATTAATTTTTTGGTGTATTTTAATTTTTTCTATTGTTTTTATTAGAAAAAATATTTCTATTTTCTATAGTGGTTTCCAGTAGCTCATTCATATTTTTTATTCCTACAGGAACTTAGAAGTATGGAATTATTTTGTGTTTCAATTCATTCTATTTGATTTTTATTATTTTATGCTTCTTTGATAAAAAGTAGTAAAGTTCTTCCTATTTAAGTTCATTTTAATTATTTGGTTATGTTTTCAATAAGACACTCTTGTAACCCAATGGTGATTCGTGAGTCACCATTGGAACCCGATGGTGAGTAATTTTTTATTGTTCTCATGAATCCATTTTATGTTTAGATGCATGTAAATGTTTTTAGTTTCTCTTAAATCATTTTATTTTTTCATAAAAATTGTAATGGTATGTAATAATTTTTTTTCCATTGTTGTACATTTCTAGTGGTGAGTAATGTCTCATCAGTCTCTATTTTCAATAGTGAGTAATGTCTCACCGTTAGTTAAAATTTGTTTTTGAATTTTTATTTTTTAAATTTTATTTTATGTTGTTAAAATAAATTTCATTGACTAATGTTTATTATTTTATGCTGAAATAAAATTTCAACATTATTTAAAAATAAATTGTATCATTTTTCAGTGACATCTGCACATGTAGGTTATTTTTATACAATGCTCTATTTTTATAACATTCTACTACATGTTTAATTTCCAGAATTATATTATTATCTCAATTAATTATAAATTAGGATATTTTTAATAAATATTACTTCTAATAAAACTACTAAAAACTATGTTTATCCATCACTAGGGCTTTAAAAGTGCTAGCTAAAAATGCTGCTAAAGACCCACTTTTTCAGTGCTAAAAAACACTTTTAAATGGGGTCTTTAGCAATGCTAAAAAACACTAATAAAGGCCCACCATTTATTAGTTATTTTAAAACAACACTGATAAATGGGGTCTTTTATCAGTGCTTGTAAAAAATCACTGCTAAAGACCCCCATTTATGAGCACTTTTTCAGTAGCGCTAATAAAGGCTATATTTCAGGAAAAAAAATTATATTTCATTGAAAATAATATATTTATATTGATATAAATATAATATATATATTTTTTAAATATGTTTTAGATAAGGTCAATAGACATTTACACTTAATATAAAAGATATTTAGTGAAAATGGATTATAAAATAAATAAATAATATATTTTGAATAAATAATTTGAAAATTATTATTGAGTAATAGTCATTTAATATCAATTGGAAGATAAAAAATCAAAAAATTAATAAAATATCTAAAATATGTTGAAAACGTAACTCAAACTTCAAGTGGCCATAAATTTTTATTAGAGTATCTGTTTGGGATCTACCACATATAAAATCGAAGCATGCAATGAGATATGCACCCTAATAAGTAAGGGTAAACCCTATGTCACATTTATTGAGGCCAAAAAATATCTAAAAGGACTCTAAAATTGAGTTTTTAGTCGGGTTAACCAAATTTTTTAACATTTGATGGATTTTTAGCCTCATTTAAGGGGGTATTTTTTCCTTTTCAGTGAGGACTGAATTTATTCTCAGGTATTACATTCATATTGATATTATGGATTTGAAATTTTATCATTTTTCATAATGTACTGCTATTTATAATAAAATATATAACAATATATACATATTTTTTATATATTCACACATAAAATTATAATTTTATAAATAAATTATTAAATATATTTACATATAAAATATATTATTAATATATAAACATATATATAAATATATAGATAAAAAATATAATGAAATATATAAATATATATATATATATATCATAAAATGTAGAACAAAACAGTATAGGGGAGTGGAAAAGGCATTGATCTATAAGCTAAAGGTATTAGGTTCGAAACTCTCTAGAGGCAGGGAGTACGAGGGAGGGTTGGATTATCTAAAGTTCTATTAAAGAGGTAGAGGAAGCACTAATAAAGGGGGTGGTGGAAGTGCTGATAAAGGGGGTTTTGGTCATATGTGAAAAAAAATTAAAAAAGATTATGCCCTTTATCAGTGAGGCCTTTAACAGTGCTAAAAAACCACTATTAACGAAACCTTTTAATAATGATTTTTTAGAACTATTAAAGGGGGCCTTTAATAGAATTTTTTTAGCGCTGATAAAAACTTTGGTCTTTTAACAGCGCTCTTTTTATCATCACTTTTTTAGCACTGATAAAGGCATATTCTAGTGCTATTAAAGTCCGTTTTTATAGTAGTGTAAGGTAACAAAAATATTATTTTATTATTAAAAACTAACAAGTGTCATGTATAGATTTGACATAGAAACACTTCTGTGGATCTTTGTATTAATGTTTTGGGAGATTTCTTAAAGGATAAGAGACATATACTAGTGAAGATGTTCAATTCGACAATGATATGAGAATACATTTCCTGCTGCTCTGAAAATTTATAAATAAACTTCTTCAACATCCATTGTTATACTATGATCAATGAATATCTTTATCTTCTTAATCTTCCTCCACTAATGTGATCAAAGAGCATGAGCCGCAAAAAATTTACACATAATATTATCAATTATTTTTATTTCATTTGTTTTCTATTATTTCTTCATTATAATTATTCTTACTGCATGTTTATCCTCTATATTTTTATTTTATTCTTTTTGCTTACAAAGTTTTCATTGGGTTATTCCTCCCATATAAAATGAAGTTCGATTTATTCCTCCTAGACAAAATAAAGGTAGGGTTGTTCCTATTAGAAAAAAAATAAGGTAAGTTGTGACTCCTTCAAAAGTCAAAGGTTATACCAACATGTGTGAAAAAAATACATTTGTATTTTTATGTAATCAGTTTATAACTCCCATTCAAAATTAAGGATTTAGTACATACCATTCCTCTTGAGGAGTAGGGGAGATTGAACAGAGGAATAGGATCTTAGTGATCTGAACCTCTATAAAAACATCATGTGTTATCTATTTTCTTTCTACTATAACTTTTAACACTAATTGTAACTTTGATAAATTTAGTATTTGTAATAATAAATCAAAAAGGAATATTCAATCCCCCCTCTAGTCAGTACTATCATACCAAGGACCAAATAGTATTTACTTGATAATAGGTATATCCTAAAAAATCCTCCTCATTTTATAGGATCACCAGGGTGATAATAGTCATTTATGCCCTTGATAATGGGAATTCCTACCATGAGGATATTGGTGAAGATTATTTGGGATCAATATGCTCATCCTAAACATTGAAGTGTTTTTTTGGCTGACTTGATCCACTCAATGGGGTTTGTATCAATGGGGCTCATTCCAATTTAAAATCCCCATCCATGTTCCCATCAATGACTGCATCACCAGGATGCATCAATGATCTCGGCACATCTATGAAAGGGCCTCCTACTAGGTGCAATCCATAAGATCATTCCTTCACCTAGTTCACCTACTAGGTTAGGTTACTTAGGGAAACATCCATGTGTGTTGCACCTGATAACTGGTTAGGAATCAAACACTTAAGACTTAATCTCTTTCTCATGGTTTCATATTCCTCATGCATCTAATCCTCCTTTTGTTCAAACATTAACAATAAGGAGATAGAGGTACATATGGGTGGCCCCTGAATCAACCCCAACTTATTCCTCAAAAGGTCATATTCTTTGTGAATCATTTCCTTTAAAGGGTCATATTCCCTATAAAGAAGGTGTCTATGGGATTCTTATTCATAAGCATGTACTCCTTCCCAAAAGGGTCATATTCAGTGTGTGTCATTTCCTCCAAAGTGTCATATTCCCTACAAATATGGGACCTTTGGTCCACCCATGTGTAAGCCCCAAGTCATTCCTCAAATTTATATATCACTTGTGAGATGCACCCACCTCAAAGGTTCATATTTCCTATGATCCTCATTCCTCAAAGGGTCATATTTCTCATGAGATAAACTAGATAAGGGTCACGCATTCATAAACCTCACTCAATATTTTGTTGTCACCCCTTTTAAAACATGGAAATACAATTTGAATGATATAGAACTAAACGAAAATATCTTTATTGCATAGCATTAAACTACATGGAACAGTCTTTTCATGTGACCTTAAATTGTATAATTTAAACTAAATAGGCTATTATTCTATTAATCAAGATACATAGGATGCTTCTTTATGTCAAACCCAACCTCTAAAACCATATTTTCTCTAGTTCATACTCCCTATAAAACCCATATCCTCACCAGTACATATTCATTATGAGCTATTTCACCCCAACCCAATTGGGTCATATTCTTCAGGATCTATATGATCCATTCTCATGAGGGACATATCCCCCATGGATTTGTCACGTTTTCTCCTATTTTATTACAAATGGATAGGATGAACTAGAAAGTGTCACTCATGCATAGGTTACACAACAACCATTTCAAGGAATATCGCACCTAGTAGTTTTCTTTGAATGACTTTAAACTACTTGGAAGTAATCATGGCTGCACAACCTTAAAATCCACCATGTTGGTCCTTGTTACATGGCCTTAAAGGGTATGATGTTTCCAATTATGTGATTTTAAATCAAATCATAATTAAATAGAAATATAATGATGGAGAAAATTTGGTATATATAAATATAGTATCATTGATGGGAATTATTTAATATATACTGATGTTCTCATTTATGGGTAACCTATGATACATATATATTAACATCGATGGATGGTTTTGATCGATAATCAGCATGATGGTAACCAATATCATGTTAAGATTTAGTAAGGATTCATAAAAATATCTTAAATCTTTAAGAGAGTCCCAGAGTATGAAATAATTTCCCTTCTAAAGGGTGTGATGATCTTGACCTCTCATACTCTTTACCAATGTGAATTCCAAATCATCATTGGTAAAGTCCCTGTGAACATATACCTTTAGAGTGAAGTTGTGACCTAACTCAAGTGATTGATCAACCATGATTCACTTTTTATTTTGTATTAATTGTTTTATTATTTTTGTTTGTTGATCCTTTCCATAAATTCATGATTTTCAGGACTCTTAGGTCTTATAAGGCCTTTAAAAAACCCTACATAGCTCTCTTCAATCCAAATAGTAGCATCAAGTCATACCTCATCCCATGATGGTCTGCCAGTACAAATTTGTGGTTGATTTTAGGCTCCTCAGGCTACTGTTAACCACTATCCAAAGTTCCCTGTGTATGCTTCAGTGTCTATAAATTTTGTGGGCCCAAAGGCTTAGAGAAAATTATCACTGACCCAATATATTCAACAAAAAGTGATGATCGGTCTTTTTAGGGAGTTCCATCTCAATAGCTACACCCCTACATTGGAGAAAACTCATGATATCCTCTAGGATGAAAATCCCCACTAGTCGTCCTGTTAATGATGAGTCACAAAGAGACATGTGGTTCCTATGGCCATATGTCATACCAATTTGGTAGTCTTTCCCGAGAGCACAATTATATTCATCTCCCTTAACTCAATAACGTGGAGTGGGATTTCATCAACATCCCTAATACTATTCAGGATCCACCCAGGAGGGTACCTTATTAGTAAACCAAAATGGTTGATTTGTATTTTTTGAAAATAAGTATTGAATAATTGAAAATATAAAGGTTTATGAAAAGATGTGTGTTGGAATATCAATGAATCGAGTTTTATTTGTTGAAAATAGCATTTTTGACAACGTATGTTGAAGATGACCAAGTGATGAAGTGGTTCTTGGAAGATTGGTTGATCCCAATAGTGATAGACTAAGTGAGTTATTGATAATAATATTAATTAATATTCATTTTGGATTTGCTGAAAAAGTAATGGTTGTTCAAGAGGATAGAGTCTAAAGGAAATCCAAAAGTGAAGAACTAAGAAGGCCATGCCCATAGAACAAGGAATTTTTCCATGGAAATTCCCAACATGGATAATAACATTCCCTAGCCAGTGAGTGTGGTGAATATAGAGAAGAGTCAAGGTTTGTACACACCCAAGGTTAAGGGAATGTTAAGAATAAAATGACCAAAATTGGAAACCTGAAAGGTATTGTGTTGTAGTCATCCTTATGGTAGAGTTCTAGTGCACCTATCATAAATGACAGAGTCATCTATGGGTATTTTTATAGTTGTGGTAAGTGAAAAATGACCATACATCTTGGACGAC
The DNA here is from genome assembly GCA_963277665.1 of Viscum album. NCBI lineage: Eukaryota > Viridiplantae > Streptophyta > Magnoliopsida > Santalales > Viscaceae > Viscum > Viscum album. The sequence continues at coordinate 1,492,201,798 of OY728151.1, read as the reverse complement.
ACCATAGGGATGATCATGGTCTAATGAAAGAGTGCTTGTTTAAAATAACAAAAACCAATATAGCCATGGGTAAGATCGTGGTTAGAGTGATGTACTACATTGAAGATCTGTAGTGAAAGAAGGCCAACGCGGGATTGACCATGCATGCGGTGCAAGTTGTGGTGCTTTTCATGTATCGATGTGAGAAATAGGGATGCACAAAATGGTAATGGTGGTTTTAGAATAAAGAAAATGTTGACAGGTGGATTTCATGAAAAAATAGACAACATAAGAGGGCCATGCTCATAGTGTTTGGTGTTTTGGAGGAAAAAAGACAAGGATTTTGCACCAGGTCATAGTTAAAGGATTTTTAATGGGTGTCACACAAATTTCATGAGAAATAAATTAGGTTATTAATGAGTTGGATTTTTAATGATCATACATCATGTGTCTTAGTTTTAGACCATGATCCAAGCTAATATTGAAGAATATTTATAACATTGATGATGGTGGATTTATTGGGTAATTAATTCATACTGTAAAGGAGATAGAAGTTCCATGAAGTAGTTATTGTTTTTACTTATAATAGAGGAGATCGTGGGGTTTTGTGGAGTATTTATGGGTAGTTTTATTATCCCATAATGATGTTGACAGGTTTTAGGGTGATTGGGTGCATGACCTCCCTATTTAAAGAAGGTATATTTACTAAAATCAGTATTTAGAATTGTGTGCGCATTGATATATTCATATTATAGAATAATGAGAAGGGAGTGTTATAGGAAAGTGGTTGTAAATAGTTTGAAACCATTGAATATTATTCCAAAAATAAGGAGTTAGTTGTTCAACAACAAAGGATAAGTGTTTCCAAAATGATACATTCATAGTTTGTGAAGGAGAAACCCAATAAGACTTTAAAATAGCATCTATCTACATTCAAGGATGCATTCCATACAAGTGATTATAAATAAGGGAATGAAATGTCTATAAAATATGTGAAGGTGACCCTTTCCACCATCGGTGATCATCATAAGTAATGTTCAAGGGAGTGAACCTTAAGAAGAAATGATTTTTTTCTAAACCTTTATAAGGTAGTTATCCAAGGCAAGGAGTGATCTATCCTAAACTCATTATAAGGAGAGTGAACCCATTGAATAAAAGGGATCTCAATAGTGATTCAGTGCATAGAACAATATCGATGCATGCTCCTTTTACATATCTCAGTGAGGTTGAACCAAGTAAATTCTTTTTTCAATATTTACTTTATGCATTCACACCAAAATAGATCAAGCAACCTAAAGTATATTTAATAAAATAGCATAACAAGTGACCCAAAAGGTTGAGAGTTCATGATACATTTAGGGAAAGTGTGACATTAATAAAAAAAAGTATTTTAATTGTAAAATACATTGTATACCCTAGTCCCCCCCCCACCACCAAGGTAATATCAATCTAATCCAATATTGAAAGAATAACAAGTGGTATCAGAGGTATAGGTTCATTTTTCTTGGATTTATTATTGCTATAATTTGATATGAAGTTATTGAAGAAAAATTACATCCATACTGAAGAATCTGGTGTTTGATGGAAAGCATTTAAGATAAAGGGAAAAGGAGTTTATTTCATTCATAGAGGATTCTCTTAGAGTTCCTTGACAATTTTTTTAAGATGGAATTGTTATGTTGATCCAATGTAGAGTTATATTTTAAATGGATAAAATAAATATCACAATTGATGCTTTAGTCAATGAGTCATTAAAGGAGGCTCTCTAGGAAGATGTGTACAAAAAGATAAATCGTTACAAGTTATCCAAAGACCTGTGGATGTAGTTGGAATATATTTTTAGAAAAGAATAAAGGAAATGTGATAATTGCCTTATGAAAAAAGGAAAGAAGAATAAAAACAAGAATAATTCCTCTATGAAGATGTGTTCCCCAATAGAGGTAATTTCTAAAAACATTGTTATAGCTGATTATAAAATTATAATAGAACAATTATATGGTATTTAAGACTCTATTATGAAGATAAAAAGAATATGTATTGAGGAAGAAATAACATTAGTTTTGTATTCCTAGACGTGCTCATGAAATTACAATGAAGTTAAGTGATAATTCATGCATAGATTGTACTACACAATGATTGAATATTTTTACCTATAAAATAAGATATTTAAAAGGGATGAAGTGGCCTTGAATTTCAGTATAAAGAAAATGGGAACAAATATGGAGGATAAAATAGATATTATTGAAGATATTTACCAAGATATCATGAAGAAAATGGCCATGAAGAAGTATTTGAAAGCTAGCATCATTCCACTCAAAACCCAACTTGAAGAACAAAGACAAATAGGTATGTATGAATCTTTAAGTTTGAAGGAAATAACTAGTAATTTTAATAATAAGGATGAGAAAATATAATAACTCAAGGAGAGGATAAACACCTCATATAAGAAAATTAAAATCCATCCAAAATCAACCTTAAAGTAAAGAAAGAAACTATATATGAAATATAGAATAAAATAGATGTTCCAAACTAATTATGAAATAGGTTGTCCAAAAATGAAGGAGGCACTGAAGTGATACTTTTGTGGAAGAATTGGGAATATCATGAGTATAAGTTTTGAATCCAATAATCCCAAATATGTGAAAATAACTCTAGTATTTCCAACATATCAATCAAGGAGAGACAAAATAAGGTATGATTCTTAAGGTAGATGCTTAATTTTTTCTAAAATCAGTCACATAGCAAGGTATTTAATTTAGAATAATTTTTTGAAGGGTAAATAATCCATATAGATACACTCCAATCCTATGAATTGTAAATAGAATTATTATCATGTAAGAAGGTCTGCTAAGATGGAAAATAGTTTCAATGTTTTTGAGAATGAAAATGAGACTAATAAAAGGGTGTATCGAGAACTGAGATCTGAGTACTCAAAACAACTCTTTTGGAAGTAAAGAGAGAAAATCTGGAAGAAAAAAATAGGTTGTATCATTAGTGACAAAGGTGTAAGAAAAAGGGAAGTATAATCCACTGATGAATAATAAGTATTCCAAGATGTAACTTTTGTCCATCAAGGGATAATTTTTCCCAAGTGGTTCTACACAAACCACTAAAATGAAAATATGAAGATAAAAATGAAGAAGAAATCTAATGTTGATATCCACTACTAATAAAACTCAAGAAGATACTTGTTAAAGAGTGATTGATTCCATAATTATTGAAAATACCAAGCTAAGGAAGAATATCAATGCTTGTATCCATGGAAAGAAGTTTACAAGTGGTGGAGTGCAATGGAAATAATTTTGTAAGAGGTCAAGTTGTCTGGATAAAAATGATGATGAATATGTTGTAGAGTTGATGGAATTATTTTCCCAAAATATAAAAAATGGAAAAGTAAATATAAAAGGTTATGGGTTAGTTCATATTGACCAACCCTATTCCTCAACTTGAGGAAACTTGTGGTATCCCCTCTCCATTTTCTTTATTGTTTATAAATATTTATGAATAAGTGCATAATTAAATGTAAGATATGATCCATGGGGTGATTTTTATAGAAAATAAACTATTATGGTAGATGAAAATTTTCTTGTTTTATTCACTAATTCAAGTGGTTTTAGGCCACTTGAAGAAGATCAAATGGGAAATAGTAGTAACCAAAAAAATTAAATTCACATTTTTTATCTAATAAGTTTTTTTGTTTGGTATTATCTAATGTTTTTTATGATATCCATAAGCTATTGGGTTGGTTTATTTCTTCACACAAGTGATATCCCCAAATTGATATACAATAATTAGTGTTTTTAATTAAAGACTCAGGGGGATTTGTGATTAAAATAGAGGATATTAATCCTTATTAAAAAAATTTAAATCCTGTGAAGAAATAAAAATAAGAGAGTACAAGTGGTATCATTTTTTCAAATTTTTATCAAGTGGTATCAATTAATTTATCAAATAGTATGATACACACACAAAGTACTTTAATATTGTAATGTCCCGGACCTCTTCAGCCTATTCCTTTGTGAAAATATGGTGTTTGAGGTGATTCGGTAGGTTAGGGGGACTTATCCCCAATACATTGCCAATTTTCCAATTTGATGAACAGTGTCATCAGCAACCATCTGTAAACAGTGTCATCGGTGACCCTTGGTGAACAGCGTCATCGGTAACCTTCTATGAACAGTTCCATCGGTGAACAGTTCTATCGGTAACCTCTAATAGTAACCTCTCTTTCCTTTTCCAATTTTCGAATTCTATGAACAATTCCATCGGTGAATAGTTCTATTGGTAACCTCTAACGGTAACCTCTCATTCCTTTTCCAAATTTCCAATTCTATGAACAGTTCCATCGGTGAATAGTTCTATCGGTAACCTATAACGGTAACCACTCTTTCCTTTTCCAAATTTCCAATTCTATGAACAGTTCCATCGGTGAACAGTTCTATCGGTAACCTTTATTTCCTTTTCCAAATTTTGAGTTCATGAACAGTGTTTCTAGAATGGTGAGGTCTATCAGCAACCTCTATTTCCTTTTCCAAATTTTGAGTTCATGAACAGTGTTTCCAGAACGGTGAGGTCTGTCGGTAACCTCTATTTCCTTTTCCAAATTTTGAGATCGTGAACAGTGTTTCCAGAACGCTGAGGTCTATCGGTAACCTCTATTTCCTTTGCCAAATTTTGAGTTTGTGAACAAAATTTCCAGAATGGTGAGGTCTATCAGTAACCTCTATTTTTTTTTCTAAATTTTGAGTTCATGAACAGTGCTTCCATAATGGTGAGGTCTATCGGTAACCTCTATTTCCTTTGCCAAATTTCGAGTTCATGAACAGTGTTTCCAACTTCCTACAGTTTCACCCCTTTAACATTTACTTTGATGTAAAATACATTTAAAGCCTCATTTTAAGGACTTTAAGGCTGATTCAAAGTCCATAACTCCTATATTAATTATTTCTAAGGCTCGAGATGTTTTTACTTGGTCAAACCATGTGGTTTAATACGATCCTATTTTAATGGAAAATTAAGCTTATCTTAAACCATCACTCCATTAAATATTCAAAAGGGAAAAGATATCTTCCTCCCTTGTTCTTCCTCCTTGTTCTCTGGTGCTAGACACTCAAACCTTTTTTCCCTTCCCATAGGAACCGTCTAATCAAACTTTTCCCCATGGATTGGATATCCCTTGAAGTTCTTCCTGCTGCATGTGCACCCCCTGCTTTGGTGCAAGTAGCAAGGGTCGATCCTTCATCGAAATAAGGTATGTTTTATCATGGTTATTTTGGTTTTGTCTCCTTCTATTTCTCCTTGCCCTGTTATATCATGTAATCTCCATGCTTCTAATGGAGTTTTCTTGGGTTTTGGTTGGTGCAGTTGTACCGTGGCATCCTTGTGTGGATGTAGTTGTTGCGAGAGGAGGTGATCATGACCTATTGTGTGTATTGTTCTCATATAAAGAACGTCAAGAACTATTTGAGGTAGGGGATTTGTTGCTTCTCTTTTATTTTATCTGAAAATATATAGTTAGCATGTTTTATCCCACTGGATCACAATGGAATTGACATAATAAATATTTGAACCGGATAAATAAATTGATATCGATCGTATGTTATTGCCTATTGTTTTTATAGATAGTGTGATATCTATGCTTTCTTCATATAGCTGTTTTTTATTGATGGAAATTGGTAAAGAATGTAAACCGGAGTTAATTGATAATTGTTTGGATAAAGATAAAGAGTCATGCAAATGAATCTGGTTCTTCTTGTTGTAGTTTGATGTTAATCAAAATGGTGCAGTAAGCATGTTTAATTATTTCTAACAAATTACTATTTAGGTTTCCTGAATATGGAACCTACGAATAATAATCGATTAATCTAAGATGGATTAAAGAACCAGTTGTTCGATAAAAGATAACTCCTTGTAGGGTTCTAAGTTATCCTATTGTTTGTTAAAGGTACAAGATCCCAATTGTTAAATTGTTTGTTTTCCTACTAATTGTGTTGTGATGTGATCATGGACGATTGTTGGGATATGTGGGAGAATGGATTCCTTTTGTTTATGGCATCACATAACGCCTAGAGTGGCAAGATGCATCAGTTTATGCATGTGGGTGTCGGGGAGGACACCAGGGATGATGGAACGAGATGGATGTGATTATTGGATTCTTGATGTTTCTTTTTGGTTGACTACCTGTTTCACTTCTCCCCACTGCTCAAGGCAGCTGGTCTTACTTACCCTTCTTCTGAAAGGGGCGAAGATGCGTGGGGTATGACACATGCTTTCTGTGTTTAGATTCTCAAGGGATAATGGGTATACGCTCTTTCTATAGGCAACAAAGACTTGACGGGTAGTTCATATACTCACCATGTTGATCCCCCTTGTGTTTAGTAGCATAGAATGTTTTTCTAGAATGCCTGGAAATATGGGAAAGTAATGATGTAAATAAATAATTGAATAAATGATGTTAACCCATGGGGTTCGGAGCTTGCTGGGGAGCAATTATGAGGTTGTGATTTGAAGGAACAGTGTACATTGGGTGTGATTCTAATGCAATTTTAATGTGGAATTATTTTTGGTTAATTAATGTTTAAAGAATTAATTAACTTAAATTGAAACTGATAAAAATGGAATGAAATAATGCATTAAATCTCTTTAAATGGTTGTGTGCTTATAGGAAACCTAGTCTTAGAAGTGGCAGCCGGGAGTCTGAGAGACGTTAGTTGCAGTTGAGTCTAAGACTAGGTTATGCCCATAGTGTGGTTGTGAGCTATATTATATTATGTAATTTTTGTGTTTCTATACGCTACTCCACCCTTTCAGTAAGGAAAACTGACACCCCGAGGATTCTGAGCCCTGGGGGTGTTTTCCCCAACATTTCGGTGGGAGGATGGATGGCTGACTACCCCCTTTGGCCCCACTCTCTTCTCTTGGTAGATACTTGTGCTCGTAGGCATAGTGGTTAGTTTTCCCCATATATGTGTGTAGAGGTATGTAATGGCTTGTGGTTATTCACACACATATATTCTAGATATAGTATCATATGGACTACTATAGGTGTAACGTGTATAGGTTGTGATGGCTTGAGGATCCTTACTTGGTGAATGGGATGTAACGGCTTGAGGTATAATAACCGACATATGATACATGTTATGTGAGCTGTGGTGTCTCTTGAAAAATACCTGGTTACTTTCTTGTGTAGACGTGGTGGTTTTGTTTCACGGGGTGCATATTGTGGTGCTTCGCCCAGGTGTCTTTGGGCAAGCCTTTTTGGAGAGAGATGCTTAGGACGTGCGACATTGGGGAAAAGCAGCAAAACGGTGGGGAAGTATTAGAGGGGTACCCTTGATATTATTTATTATATTATATACTCTTGTATGCATTGCTTGGTGAGAGTATCCTTGGTGATTTTGGGAACTTAGTATACCTATTTAGGTGACGAGTTAGTTTCACTTTTTGTTCACTGTGCTTTAGCATGCTTTCTTTACTTTTGCACATGAGGATTCAGGGAGGATCCTACTGAGTATATTTTTATACTCACCCTATGTCTATATAAACTATTTTTTCAGGTCACTTGGAGAAGGTTGGAGATCGAGCTGGTTTCTACTAGATTGGGGTTGCAGGAGCTGTTCGGGCTTGTGGTTGCTGCTGTTTTTACTTTCTTTTGGGTACTTCTAGTTTTTCCCCTTTCAGTTGTGGTAGTTTTTCATGACATTACATATGGGTACTTTGGATTTCATTTGTGTTTCTATCTGATTTGGAGTTGGTTGGTGTCTATCTTACCTCTCTCTTTCGCATGTGTTCTCTTAGAGGGTAATGCCTCCCATCTGTATGTTTATTATACCCTCGGTGCTAGTCACGAACCCGTGGCCTACTGGAGGCAGGAATCGGGGGTCATTATCTCCCTTCTCACATTGTCGGCCCCGAAGGGGTACACTTTGTGGGGAGGGGTTCGTGACAGAGTGGTATTAGAGGGAGGTTGAGGGATAGGATGGAGTTTGGAGTTAGGCACAGGTGAGGTTACATGGGTTGGTAGGGCAATAGTGTAATTCATATTTAGAAAGTGATGTAAACATTGGAGAACATCTGATACATAGGATTTTAGGTCCCACTATGATCTGATGTACAGACCTTTAAGTTTACAATGGCTACTAAATGAGGTGATACTAGTTGCATGGTAGAGACCTAGGAAAGGATCATGCATCATTCTTCTTCGTGCCTGTGTTTGAATGGGTAGACCTTGGGATAGGTTAATCTAAAATTAATAGAAAGAAAACAATTAATTAATTAATGTTGAGTCTTCCATATTCCAGGTTTAGAAGATCTAATGGTTTGTTATTTTATAGGTATGGTTACAGGTCGACGTTCTCGTCAGGTTTGCGCAGAAGATGTCTAGCAGGTTGTTCCAGTAGATCGTCGTAGGGTAAAGGGTGACCACAACAACACTTAGAGGAAGAAACTCCGAGAGTTTCAGTGAAAAAATCTACAGAAGTATGAGAGATCCGTTTTAGATGCAGTCACAGAAGACTGGTTAGAGGAGGTCTAGATCGGCTTCAGTTCAATCCATGCTCAGAAGGAGCATTGGGTGTCCTTGGTTGTGACGATTCTACATGGAGAAGCAAGGCAGTGGTGGTTCTTATTCCTCTGGGATCATGAGGAGTCAGTGATCTCATGAGAGGAGTTCCGAGACAAGTTTAGAGTTGAGTTTCTTTCTTCGATTGCGAAGGCATCCAGGTCGCCAGGAGCTTCTTAACCTTCGACAGGGGAGCTCTAGTGTTTGAGAGTTTGGAATCTATTTCAGGAACCTTTTACGATATGCTTTGGACCTACTGCAAATGAGGAGGTCAGGGAGAGGCATTTCGAGGAGGCTTTGCATCCAGAGATTTAGCACCAAGTCACCCCACTTATGCTAAAAACATATCTTGAGGTGCTGGAGAGGGAAAAGGTTGTTGAAAGGAATTTGGCCAGAACTATATTATCACGAGAGGGGAGTCATCGTGATTACTCACAAAGAAGATTTGTGGTCTGAGGTTCTCGGTTTTCAGGGAAGAAGAGTTTTCGTTCTTCCAGGGGTAGGTCCCAGCCCTTCACATATCATTTCTCTAGAGGCAGAAATTCTCAGGCTTATGACAAAGGATCAGGCACTTGTTTTTATTTTGGTGGTCGAGGTCAGCAGCAGTGAGAGTGCCCGACCTTTCAGAGTAGTCATCGTGCACCAGGTGCTTCGGTCCAGGTTCCTCTGTTAAGGTCGTTCCAGCCAAGGTAGCAGCAGCAGGTTGCACTAGCTTTAGATCAGCAGAGGGTAGATGGGGAAGGCAGAGGACAACCCCATGACGCTCCCCGTCCTCAGAGAGCAGAGCGCAGCCGTGGTGGTGGTCATCATTAGGGTTAGAGAGGACGTGGAGGAGGTCGTGGTCAGCTTCATCCTCTAGAATTTCCAGCTCTAGGCGAGCCAGATGTCGTTCGAGGTACCTTTTGCTTTTTTTCTACCTTGGTATATGCCGTGTTTGATTCAGGAGTGACACACTCCTTTATATCACCCACCCTTTTCCATGCTTTGGGACTTGAGGTATAGAGGCTTCCAGTGCCCTTGGTGTTGACTATGCCAGTTGGAGGTCGAGCTGACTTGTTTGAAGTATGTAGAGACTGTGATCTAGTGTTGAGGAAACACCTCTCTTGGGGAGATTTCCTATGTTTATGAATACAACCATATGATGTCATCCTCGGCATGGATTGGTTATATTCGGTGCAGGATATCATGGATTGATTCAGGAAGAAGGTCATTTTCATTGGTGCAGATGGAGATCCGGTGGTGTTTGTTGGCGAGCGAGATCCTTGGATGGGTCATAGGCACGTTCCGTCCTTATCATCCATGATGACTAAGATGATGTTTATTTCTTCAGAGGTTCAGCAGTTGGTGTTTCCTAGGGTCATAGAAGAGTACCCTAATGTCTTTACAGAAGAGGTTGTAGAATTACCCCCTCGATGAGAGATCGAGTTTGGGATTGAACTATAATCAGGAGCATCTCCTATCTCTATGTATCCATATAGGATGTCCCCTTCTGAGTTACAAGATTTACGTATACATCTTGATGTTCTGTTATAGTAAAGTTTTGTTCGGACGATTGTGTCACCATGGGGTGCACCAGTTTTGTTCGTGAAGAAGGCTGACGGTAGTTTGCGGTTGTGTGTTGATTATTGTCACTTGAAAAAAGTGATAATAAATATTTGTTATCCTCTTCCATGGATTTATGATTTATTCGATCAACTGAAGGGTGAAAGTTGGTTCTGAAAGATCGAATTGTGGTCAGGATATCATCAGATGCGTGTGAAGGATGAGGATATCCCGAAGACTACTTTATGTTGTCGTCATGGGCATTATGAGTTCGTTGTAATGTCGTTCGGTGTGAAAAATTATCTAGATGTGTTCATGGAATTGATGAACGCTGTGTTCCATGAGTTCTTAGACAAGTTCGTTATAGTTTTCATCGACGAAATCCTTATGTAATCCACATCTGAAGAAGATCTTGCAGAGCATCTACACGTCATTTTGGGATTTCTTCGTCAACATCAGTTGTTTGGGAAGTTATTGAGGTGTGAGTTTTGGGGTCGAGGAGTCCGTTTCTTAGGTCATGTTTTGTCCCAACAGGGAGTAGTTGTGGATCCCTTGAAGATAAAAGTAGTTGTGTCTTGGGAATCCCCCAACATAGTGTTTGAGGTGAAAAGTTTCCTTGGTCTTGCAGGATAATATAGGAGGTTCGTAGCCAATTTCTCACGAGTTGCGACTCCTCTGACAGCTTTGACCAGGAAAGATCAGGAATTCATATGGATTGATCAGTGTCAAGAAGCATTCGAGTATCTAAAGGAGAAGTTAGTAAGTGCTCCAGTTCTTTGTCTTCCAGCTGAGAGAGTTCAGTTTGATGTTTTCTACGATGATTCGCATCTAGGTTTGGGTTGTGTTCTCATGCAGAAAAGATCAGTTGTTTCTTATGGGTCTCGTAAGTTGCATCCCCATGAAAGTAACTATTCCACCCATGATCTTGAGTTGGAATCCGTAGTGTTTTCTCTGAATTTTTAGAGACATTACCTCATTGGTGAGTTCTTTGTGGTTTTCACCGATCATAAGTGTTTGAGGTATGTTTTCTCCCAATATGACTTGAACTTGCGACAACGTCGGTGGATGGAGTTCTTAAAGGAATACGACTTCTAAATATCGTATACACCTAGAAATGGGAATTTTGTAGCTGATGCGCTGAGTCGAAAGTCATTTAGTGATGTTGTGCATGAATCTGGTGATTCCTGGATAGTAATGGAAGAACTGTCAGCATTACATCTTGACATGGGAGAAGTTGGGGGCAGAGGTTATCTTTTTCAGATGACGGTGCAATCCTATCTTGTGTAGCAGGTGGAAGAGTCCTAGTTGGGGGATCTTGAGGTGGAGGTCTAGAGAGACCAAGTTATTTGTGGTGAGGCCCCTGATGGTTGGTTGAAGGATGAACAACACCGATTATTGTATCACGGAAGGATTTTTGTTCCTTTTATGATGCGCGAGACGGTTCTTAGAGAGTTCCATAGTTCTCCTTTAGCGGTGCATCCTAGTGTGACAAATATGTATCGAGCCTTGAGGAGTCAGTTTTGGTGGCATGGGCTGAAGCATGCGGTTGTAGAGTTTTTGTATCGATGTTTAGTATGCTAGAAGTTCAAGGCTGAGCACCGCATCCCCGGTGGTTTGCTCCAGCCATTAGAGATTCCTCAGTGGAAGTGGGAGGACATCTTAATGGACTTTCTTACTGGTTTACCTCGAGCTTCAAGAGGACATGATGCTATTTGGATGGTAGGGGATCACTTAAAAAATCATCCCACTTTATATAAATCAAGGAGTCGAGCTCAGTGGAATTTTTGTCGAGGCAGTATCCGGAGGAGGTGGTGAGACTTCATGGAGTCCCAAGGACGGTCATTTCTTATCGAGACCCTCGCTTTACTTCTAGGTTTTGGATAGGTATCCAACATGCTTTTGGTTCTCATTTATTCCTTAGCACTGCTTTTCATCCTCAAATGGATGTTCAGACAGAGCGAACTATCTATACTCTTGAAGACATATTATGCTCTTGTGTTCTTGATTTTGGAGGCTCATGGATGTGGCACTTACCCTTGGTGGAGTTCGCTTACAATAATATTTTTCATTCCACCATCGGTATGGCGCCATTTAAAGCCTTGAATGGATGACCTTGCTATTCTCCATTGTGTTGGATAGGGGTCAGAGAGTCAGAAATTATCATACCAGAACTAGTGCATAATACAACTGAGATGGTTCAGGTGATTCGTGAGATGATGAAGACAGCGCAAGATTGTTAGAAATCATAATTTCATCAAAGGAGGAGACCCTAAGAGTTTAATGTTGGGGATCATGTGTTTCTGAAGGTGACTCCCCATCATGGGCAGCGAAGGTTTGGTCATGGGAGTAAGCTTCCTCCCCGCTTTGTTGGGACTTTCGAGGTGTTAGCTCATGTTGGAGTTGTGGCGTATCGAGTAGAACTTCCCCTGTAGATGAGTCGGATACATGATGTTTTCCATGTATCACAGCTTCGTCGTTATCTTCATGATGACTCTCATTTCATCGACTGGGGAGAGATCGATGTTGATGATGATGCAACCTTTGAGGAGCGACCTGTGGAGATCCAAGACCACAAGGAGAATGTGTTTCATGGGCATTACATCCCCTTGGTTCATGTCTTGTGGAGACACGGTGGCATGGAGGAAATTACCTGGGAACGTGAGTCAAATATACGTGCTCAGTACCCATAGTTGTTTTATGTTTAACTCTTTTCATGTATCAATGTAGCCTTTGTGTTTATAAAACTTTCCGGTTTATGAGATGGCTTCCTTTTGTTGTTTTTGTGGCTTGATCTCTTTTGAGAGGTATCTAGATGGGTGGTTGTTTGGACCCAATTTCGTTTTCACTTTAGGTGGGTTTTGAATTTTCAAGGACGAGAATGTTTTGAGAGGTATCTGATGTAATGGCATGGACCTCTCTAGACCATTCCTTTGTGAAAATATGGTGTTTTAGGTGATTTGGGAGGTCAAGGGGACTTATCCCCAACACATTTCCAATTTTCCAGTTCAGTGAACAATTCCAACGGTAGACAGTTGTGAACAGTGTCATCGGTAACCTTCTGTGAATAGTTTCATAGGTGACCCTTGGTGAATAGTGTCATTGGTAACCTTCTATGAACGGTTCTATCGATGAATAGTTCTATCGGTAACCTCTAACAGTAACCTCTCTTTCCTTTTCCAAATTTCCAATTCTATGAACAGTTCCATCGGTGAACAGTTCTATCGGTAACCTATAATGGAAACCACTCTTTCCTTTTCCAAATTTCCAATTCTATAAAAAGTTCCATCGGTGAACAGTTCTATCAGTAACCTCTAACGGTAACCTCTCTTTCCTTTTCCAAATTTCCAATTCTATGAACACTTCCATCGGTGAATAGTTCTATCGGTAACCTCTATTTCCTTTTCCAAATTTTGAGTTCATGAATAGTGTTTCTAGAATGGTGAGGTCTATTGGTAACCTCTTTTTCCTTTTCCAAATTTTGAGTTCATGAATATTGTTTCTAGAATGGTGAGGTCTATCAGTAACCTCTATTTCCTTTGCCAAATTTTGAGTTCGTGAACAGTGTTTCCAAAACAATGAGGTCTATTGGTAACCTCTATTTCCTTTACCAAATTTTGAGTTTGTGAAAAGTGTTTCTAGAATGGTGAGGTCTATCGGTAACCTCTATTTCCTTTTCCAAATTTTGAGTTCATGAACAGTGTTTCCAAAACGGTGAGGTCTATTAGTAACCTCTATTTCCATTGCCAAATTTCGAGTTCATGAACAGTGTTTCCAGCTTCCTACAGTTTCACCCCTTTAACGTTTCCTTTGACGTAAAATACATTTAAAGCCCCATTTTAAGGAATTTAAGGCTGATTCAAAGGCCATAACTCCTATATTAATTATTCCTAAGGCTCGGGATGTTTTTACTTGGTCAAACCATGTGGTTTAATATGATCCACTTTTAATGGGAAATTAATAGTATCTTAAACCATCGCTCCTTTAAATCTTCAAAAGGGACAAGATATATTCCTCCCTTGTTCTTACTCCTTTTTCTCTAGTTCTAGACACTCGAACCTTTCCTTCCTTCCCATAGGAATCGTGATATCAAACTTTTCCCTGTGGATTGGATTTCCCTTGAAGTTCTTCCTACTGTATATGCATCCCCTCCTTTGGTGCAAGCAGCAAGGGTCGATCCTTCATCGAAATAAGGTATGTTTTATCATGGTTCTTTTGGGTTCGTCTCCTTCTATTTCTCCTTTCCATTTTATATCATGTAATATCCATGCTTCTAATGGATTTTTCTTGGGTTTCAGTTGGTGTGGTCATACAATGGCATCCTCGGGTGGATGCATTTGTCACGAGAGGAGGAGATCGTGACCCGTTGTGTGGACTGTTCTCGTATAAAGAACGTCAAGAACTATTTGAGGTAGGGGATTCATTGCTTCTATTTTATTTTATGTTAAACTGTATAGTTAGCATGTTTTATCCCACTGGATCACAATGGAATTGACATAATAAATATTTGAACCAGATAAATAAATTGATATCGATCATATGTCATTGCCTCTTGTTTTTATAGATAGTGTGATATCTATGCTTGCTTCATATAGTTGTTCGTTCTTGATGGAAATTGGTAAAGAATGTAAACCGGAGTTAATTGATAATTTTTTTTCTAAAGATAAAGAGGCATGCGAATGAATATGGTTCTTCTTGTTGTAGTTTGATGTTAATCAAAATGGTGCAGTAAGCATGTTTAATTATTTGTGACAGCTTACTGTTTAGGTTTCCCAAATATGGAACCTACGAATAATAATCGGTTAATCTAAGATGGATTAAAGAACTGGTTGTTCGATAAAAGATAACTCCTTGTAGGGTCCTGAGTTACCCTATTGTTTGTTAAAGGGCCAAGAGACCAATTGTTAAAATGTTTTTTTTCCTACTGCTTGTGTTGTGATGTGATCCTAGATGGATATTATGATATGTGGGGGCATGGAGGCATTTTGGTTGTGGTAGCAGATGATGTCTAGAGTGGTGAGATGCATCATTTTATGCATGTGGGTGTCGGGGAGGACACCAGGGATGATGGAACGGGATGGATGTGATTTTTGAATTCTTGCTGTTTCTTTTTGGTTGATTACCTGTTTTACTTCTCCCCACTGGTCAAGGTAGCTAGACTTACCATTCTTCTAAAAGGGGAGAAGACATGTGAGGTATGCCATGTGCTTTCCGCGTTTAGCTTATCAAGGGAGAATGGGTCTATGCTCTTGCTATAGGCGGCAAAGACTCGACAGGTAGTTCATCTACTCACCGTGTTGATCCCCCTTGTGTTTAGTAGCATAGAATGTTTTTATAGAATGTCTAGGAATATTAGAAATTAATTCTATAAATAAATAATTGAATAAATGATGTTAACCCATGGGGTTTGGATCTTGCTAGGGCGCAATGCTGAGGTTATGATTTGAAGGAATGGTGTACTTTGGGTGTGATGCTAATGAAATTTTAATGTGGAATTGTTTTTGGTTAATTAATGTTTAAATAATTAATTAACGTAAAGTGAAACTAATAAAAAGGGAATGAAATAATGTATTAAAGCTCTTTAAATGGTTGTGTTCTTATAGGATACCTATTCTTAGAAGTGGCAGCCGAGAGTCCGAGAGACGTTAGATATAGTTGAGTCTAAGACTATGTTATTCTCATAGTGTGGTTGTGAGTTATAGTATATTCTGTACTTTTTGTGTTTCTATACGCTAATCCACCCTATCAGTAAGGGAAACTAACACCCCATGGATTCTGAGCCCTGGGGGTGTTTTCCCCAACATTCTGGTGGGAGGATGATTGAATGACTACCCCTTCTTCCCCACTCTCTTCTCTTGGTAGATACTTGTGCTGGTAGGCATAGTGGTTAGTTTTCCCTATATATGTGTGTAGAGGGATGTAATGGCTTGTGGTTATTCACATACATATATTCTGGATATAGTATCCTATGGAATACTATAGGTGTAACGTGTATAGGCTGTGATGGATTGAGGATCCTTACTCGGTGTATGGGCTGTAATGGCTTGAGGTATAATACCTGACGTATGATACACGTTATGAGAGCTGTGGTGGCTCCTGGAAACTACCTGGTTACTTTCTTGCATAGACGTGGTGGTTTTGTTTCATGAGGTGCATATTGTGGTGCTTCGCCCAGGTGTCTGCGGACAAGACTTTTTTGAGAGAGATGCTTAGGACGTGCAAGGTTGGGGAAAAGTGACAAACTAGTGGGGAAGTAGTAACGGGGTACCCTTGATATTCTTTATTATATTATATACTCTTGTATGTGTTACTTGGTGAGAGTATCCATGGTGAGTTTGGGAACTTATTATACTTGTTTAGGTGACGAGTTAGTTTCACTTCTTGTTCATTGTGCTTTAGCATGCTTTCTTTAGTTTTGCATGAGAGGCTTCAGAGAGGATCCTACTAAGTATACTGTTATACTCACCCTATGTCTATATAAACTATTTTTTCAGGTCACTTGGAGAAGGTTGGAGATCGAGCTGGTTTCTACTAGCTTGGGGTTGCAGGAGCTGTTCAGGCTTGTGGTTGCTGTTGTTTTGACTTTCTTTTGGGTACTTATAGTTTTTCCCCTTTCATTTGTAGTAGTTTTGCATGACATTACGTATGGGTACTTTGGATTTCATTTTTATTTCTATCTGAGTTGGAGTTGGTTGGTGTCTATCATATCTCTCTCTTTCGTATGTGTTCTCCTAGAGGGTAATGCCTCCCATCTGTGTGTTTACTATACCCTCGGTGCTAGTCACCAACCCAGGGCCTACTGGAGGCGAGACTCGGGGGTCATTATCTCCCTTATCACATTTCTGGCCCAGGAGGGGTACACTTTATGGGGAGGGGGTCATGAAAAATATTATATTCTAATGGTTTTGTGTGAAGTGTGTTCGAGATCACAAGTCATGTTAATAAGTGAAAATAAAATATATGTGATGATATTTTCATTGGTATTCATGAGTGATATGGTCAGCCTTATTGTTTTCTATAAAAAAAACTCTTTTTTCCTATATTGATATCAGACTTAGTAGGATTAGAGGATTTATTGACATCTCAAGTTTCAAGTGGTAAATTTACTTGAAGAATATCTAGAGAAAATATGTATTAATGATGAGAATTATCATAGAGAAATTTCTTATCCTAAAAATAAAAGATTAAATATGTTTATGAAAGGGGGAGAAAAGATTCTAATACTCTTGGAGCGAATCCTTTGTATTTCATTGAAAATAATGGGGAGAATTTTTGAACAAATTTCCCCTTAAAATAAAAGGGGTGGAATCTATAAAGATGATGATGTTCCCTCTAATAATGGGTATAAGGAAGAACGGTTAATCCCTACATATAAAATGGAAAGTTGGAAAGACCCTTTTTATTTCATTTCCAATAAGGGGGGGAAGATACTTTAGAAGGGGACAAGATGCTTTATTGGGAGTTAATTTTGTATTTTCAATAAAATCCAAAGGGATATATTGTTAGAAATACTAAAATATTGAGTTGTATTTGTTGACAATAAGGATTGAACCATTAACAATAAAAATATTGATGAAAATATGTGTGTTGGTATCTCAATAAATCAAGTTGGATTTATTGACAATAGAATTATTGACAACACATGTTGAAGATGACCAAAGTGATAAAGTGATTCTTGATAGATTGGTCAATCATAATAGTGATGGCCAAAGTGAGTTTTTGACAATAATATTAATTGATATTCATGTTGGATTTTTTGAAAGAGTAATGGTTAGTTAAGATGATGGAGTCTAGAGGAAATTCTTAAGTGAAGAACTATAAGTCCATGCCCATAACATAGGTTGTGTTTCCAAGGAAACACCCAACATAGTAAAGACCATGCCCTAACCAGTGGGCATGGTGAATATGGAGAGGATTCTAGGTACTATCATGCCCATAGTTGGGTGTTTGTTAAGAAGACAGTGCCCAAAATGGGAAATTAGAAAAGGACCATTCCCTAGTGGTCCTTATGGTGGAGTTCCAATGCACATGTAAGATATGGCCAAGTTATATATAGGATTTTTGATAGTATTGTTAAGTTAAAAACAACCATACATCTTGCACCATTCCATAGGGATGATCGTGGTGCAATATAAGAGTGCATGCGCAAAACATCCAATGCCAATGTAGTCATGGGGAAGGTTGTAGTGGGAGTGATGTACAAAATTGAAGACATGTAGTACAAGAAGACCAATATAGGATTGACCACACCCATGTGAAATATTTGGTTCTTGTGATGTATCCCTTTTAGAAATGAGGATGCCCAAAATAGGCATGGTGGTGTTTAAAGAGAGTCATGGTTGATAGGTGGTTCTACATGAAAAAACAACCAACATAAGAGGACCATGCCTATGGTGTTTTAAATTTTGGAGGAAAAAAACCAAGGATTTTTCACCATACCATGGTGTAAGTCATGTAGATAGGTGACATGTAGATATTGAGAGAAATCACTTAGGCAATGCATGAGTTGGATGTTTAATGATCACACATAATGTGTCTTAGTTTTAGACCATGATACAAGATAAGATCAAAGTATATTTTTAGCATTTATTATGGTAGATTAATTAGAGAATTAATTCATGCTACAATAGATAGGGAAGGTACAAATAGTGGTTATTTTTTGATTACTAATAGAGGATATCATAGAGGATTTATAGGTAGTTTTATTATCCCATAATGATGTTGATGGGTGTCTAGGTGATTGGGTGCATGGCCTCTTTATTTTAAGAAGAGATGTTGATTGTATGTAGTATGTTGAATTGTGTGCACATTGATATATACATATTATAGAAAAGGGGGGAGGAAGTTTTCTAGGTGAGGGGTTGGAAGTAGTTGGAAACCCATTGAAGATTGTGCCTAGAAGAAGGAGTTTATTGTTCAAAAATAAACGAGAAGTACTACTATAAGGAGACATTCATGGTTTGTGAAGGAGCATCCCAAGTGGACTTTAACAAATAATTTATCTACATTAAAGGATTAATTCCTTACAATTGATGTCAGATAAGAGACCAGAAAGTCCATAAACTATGTAAAGGTGATCTATTCCTCTGATAGTGATCATCATAAGGAATAGTCAAGGGAGTGACCCTTAGGAATAATTGAGTTGTCCTTAAACCTTTATAAGGTAGTGATCCTGAGAAAGGAGTGACCTAGCCTAAACCCATTATAAGGGGAGTTCCCATGTGAAGATAAATGAGCTCAATAGTGATTTTTTTTATGGAACAATGTCAATTAATACTCCTTTGACATGGCCTAGTAAGGTTGAACCATGTAAATTCTAGTGTCCCTATTTACTTTATGCATGCACACTAAAAAAGATCGTAGACCTAAAGTATATTCATTAAAAGAGAATAAAAATGTCCCTCAAGGTTGAGAGGTCAACAACCAATTTGGTAAAGTGATTAATTAATAGTAATAATCATTTTAATTAGAAAAGACATTATATACCCTAATTCACCCCCCCCTAGGTTAATCTCACTCTAATCCCCTATTAAAGGGACAACGCTCATAGTATTATCCATCACCTCCAATGACACTTCATAATATTATAACCTTAAGAACTAACTAATAAGGTCATCCAGAATAAACCATCCCCAGTAACCCAGACTTGGGCACTCGATAGATGGTCTCACTGAGGACAACGGACTATTGGAGGAAGGGAAAAAGCTTATATTTATATTCCCACTAAAAAGGCCCATCATTGTAACATGGTTGAAACTAAATAGAAGGAAGATATTCCTTCTCATCCTCAAAAACCCTATCAATATATCTTGTAAACATTAAAAGGAGCATGTTGGAATATTCTGGAAACAAAATAGGTTAAGCCCATATTCTTGCTCTGATATATGAAGCATGTTGGCATATCTCGATGGAAAATAAGGGGAAATAATGAACCTATAATTTCTTCCCCATTGAAGGAAAAACTAACATTATAATTCCTATTAGAGAATCTCATCAGTATATCCTAGAATCAATGGAGAGTAAGGCTTATATCCCTACATGCATCTTGAAAATCTACGATCATATTCTAGTAGGAATGTAAGATGGTCATCAATATATTTCAGAAACTATTAGGGGGTTGATCCATATTATTACTCCCAGAAATATTGAAATAGATCATAAGAATATCATAGTATCTACTCAAGGGAGGGATCATATTCCTTCTCCCATTTTAAAGTAAAGTCAACATATCTTAGTAAAGAATAAAGATCGGGATCAGGCTTATAATCTCATTCCAACTGGAGTTCACCAACATATCCCAAAAATCATTTCAGGGAAAGCTCATATCCCCCCCAATACCCAAGGAGATCATCATAATATTTTATTATTCACTCTATTGTATGACCATATTACAACTATCACTAGAGGATCTCATCGACATATTCTAGATATCGCTCAGGAATAGGCTTATATTCCTATTCCTACTAGAGGAGATCAATAACATATTTTGGAAACAACGTCGATTCAGGATCATATTCATATCAATGTGTATAAATCCCATAAAAATATCATGGAGGCATCCATCAAGTAGCAAGAAAATATTCTTATCCTTGCCCAGGAGGTCTGTCGGCATATTCCAAAAATGACTGGTGATAAAGAATTGGATCATGTCCTTGTACCTGTCAATGCTTCCAAGGCATACCATCATATTCTAAAAATCTCCCAATAAATTCATCGACATATTCTTATAATAGGTAGGGTTTATCTGAAGGGTTTCTATGCATGAAGTTTCCTTCCCACACTGTGTGACCCCAATAATGATCGAGGTTCCAACATCAGTCTCCTAACCATGAAGATATAAGAGGTATTATCAATGGAATCATATAAATCAAGAGTAGGCTCATATTATTTTACTAAACAACACTGAAATTCTTGAGTACCTTCAATGAATTTTAATGGTAGTTCAAGAATCTTTTGACTCCTTATCAATAAAAGAAATAAATTATGGTCACAAAGTTCCTCCTAACAGCGCTAACGTCAGCAACTCTAGAGGTACTCTTCAGAGTACCATCCCCAGAGGTTCTCCCCAAAGTAATACATAGATCAAACATGGAATATATCCCCTTGTTACAATCTATGGAGGTCCTCCCTGCAGCATGAAGATCAACAGGAAAGAATGTCCCCCTACTAACCCAATAACAACTGGTAATCCTTGATGTTCTCACTATATAATCGAAGATAATAACCATGGATGTACTCCCAATGGTTCTCATTATGAAGGTCCTCTCCATAATGACATTTCTTCTCAACATGAAGTTACTCCCCATATCGACACCTCTCCAATATTTCCCTCATATAGAGATCCACTCAAGAGTTTGAGGTTGACTAAAACAAGCACCTAATCACTAACTAGTGACATGTCATCCAATCCAAAGGAAGGTGTAGGGTGATGGTATTCATATTTAACTCCCCTATCTTTCTAAGGATTTTATGAATGACTGTGATTCCCTTGACAAAGTAGCAGGTAAATGACTATTAAAGTCATATCAAGTAAAGGAATCCCACTCTAAGGATGACGATAATATTATGGTTATGTGGAAAGAACTAGATGAAGGTAATATATTGGTCATGTTATGGCCCTCAAATACACTAGAGTATGATATTCTAGAGATACTATAAGAGGAATTCATACATCATTTTCATCAGAACCTGTGTGAAAATCTCCTCCATATCAAGGAAAAACATTTGACTTATAAGGATTATTCTAACCACGTCAAGATGATGAGTTATCTATGTATCCAAGTAAATTTATCTTCCTTATCAATGGGATAAAATCCTAAGGTAGTGAAATGGTAGGATAACCTCTAGAAGGCTTTCCTCAATAGCATAAATTCACTCTAAAAGATAATTATAGATGATCCACCTGACATCCACATTATGGGTTTAGGAGAGTTTGAGTCTCCACACATCACCCCTCTTGCTGGTTAACCTAGTTCGTTAGGGAGAAAAAAAATATAACGTTATCACCTTAGTCCAGGTCATAGTTCTGGGATCCACAAACACAATTTTGTCTATTGAATGAAATCTCGTAGTTCCCAAAGCCTGGAAATGGTGTATTTGGTAGGATTAATCTACTTATAGTCTCCTATATTAGGCATATAAGATAGTCGATTGGGTATCCCGTTTGAGGAAATCCAAGCCTGCATCCACAGAAAAATATACAAGGTAGAGTAGTTCTTTGAAAAAAAATTTGACTCACCCAGCTCACTCATGAGTAAAGGATTAGAAAATTAGAAAGGTTTCAATATCGGCTACTTTAATAGTAATATATAAGAAACCCTAGAACACAGGAATGGGGGAATTTTTACCACCACCACTACCCATGGGATCATTAAATTCATAATGAATCTAGGATGTGATGGTGGATAAACCAAGTCAACCCTAGCCCATGGGGTGGGGGAAATTTATATTACTTTATCCTCCTACATAAAGTAAATTTATCTTCTCTAGATTGGGATTGAATTTATAGGAATCCCCCTCATGGTTCCTATTATTGTGTGGTCTGTATCCTTAGTTAGGGGAACACTCGGTGAAATTCACTAGACTCTCTCAAAGTTATCATCCATAAATAAACATTATTGGTGTTGGTAATACAAATAATTATATGTATGACCTAGACGTATAAGATCATGATGAAGATAAATCCACATGATATGTGGTCTTCATCAATGAAAAAGGTGTGTATACTCGAAACTAGAAGAAATATTAGAATCTGGGTGCTCTGGAAAACACTCATATATATCTTACAAGGTGTTATTCAACTAAAGATAAAGGTAAATATGTGGCTACATCCACAAACCACACACCACCTAAGTAAGTTGAAGCTATTTCCATTGGGGAAATTTTTTCCAAATATGAAGATGAGATGGAAGAATTAAATGGGATCAATGATGAATGACTCTGAGTTAATATTCTTAATAAATATAATTCTTAGACATAGGCTAATGACTCACTCTGGTACATATTCAATAGGAAGAAACTACTCAACTAGTAAGAGTATATTATAACCACATGAATGGGTCTAGATCTAGACCATAAGTTTATATAAACCCAGTGGCTGAAGATTATTTAGAATTTCCTCCATTGGGGTAATAGTTACTTCCATTTCAATAAGCTACCCCAGGCCAACTCAAACTGGATATTGATAGACAGCATAGGTGAGCTGATCATATCAGGCTCCACCTATGGAGTATACTAGGGAATTGGCCTAGAAAATGTTACTAATTGGGATATTGGAGTCTACAAAGTCTATTTCTTCTTATATTGAAGCTATGAAGAAGATACATGTGCTAGTATAGATAAATAGAAAGTCGTACCCCAATTGGGTGGATTCCATTCCTCGCGGCCTAATTTTAGAAATCCTAAATTCCTAATATTCAATTATACTGGTAACCCAGAGTACCACTTGGAACATTATGTGTCTCATTGTGGTCCCACTATGGGAACACTCAAATAAAAATAAGTTGAAAATATCATATGCTTTATACATACCCTATAAGAACCAGCATTTTTCTGGTCTAACAATCTATTGGTAGGGATCTTTTCCAACTAGGAAGATCTTTGATGACAATTCTAATACTAATTTAGTTTCATGCTAAAAATTGATATTGTCCTTAACCTCTAAAATTGAAAAATATATTGAGAGTTATGGGGTCATGAATTTCATCACCAAGTGGAAGGGGCTAAACTACTCTCTGAATATGCTTCCTTATGAGTAGCTATTGGAGATCTATATAGAGAATTTTCATGATGATCTATAGACACTATTGATTCCACTAAAATATCATAGTGGTTTCCAATAGTTTTTATTTACCATACAGTGCCATGTAGAGATCCAAGGATAAGTATTATTCGATACTATTAGCACAAGGAAAGAATTATGGAATAGAAGAGACCACAACTATCATGCTCAAGATGGCACCAACACCAAATCAGGCACCCAAACCCATGCAATATCACTTGGTGCCTCCCCCAGAATGACAGAAGAAATAGTAGTTCCATCAATATGGTGGTAGGAGGGATCATCCCTACCCAAAGTAAAAAATATTAAAGTAAAATAACTTATTTATTCTAAAGGTATTAGGTTCATGGGTACTTTATCATGGCTATGGATAAAAATTTACTCAAAATTCCAAAGGTCAAGAAGTATGATGCAGTCTGTCAAAACGATCACCCCAATTACTGCCCCTTCCATCATATGTTGGGGAATAATAACCAATACTATTTCATTTACAATTAAATACTCCAAAATATGATTGATTTTAATTAGGTTAATTTTGGGAAACCCTTGGAATGGGTGACCTATATTTTTATCACTTCACCAAAATAGGAATGATAGTGGCATGATTCTCTAAGCTAGGCATGAACATAAATTTGATGACTAAATGACTAGAAAATAAGTCAATAGAGTACATTCCAAACTTAGGGTGTAACTAAATCATACATATATAACCCCAAAAACCCATATAACTTCAAAGGTGACAACCTCATCATCTTAATATTTTAAAATTCAGTGCAATCATCACCAATGAAACAGGACATAGGAGTCATTACCAATACCTATTTCAATATAGACCCTTTCATAATTCCCACCACTATCATTAGAATGATGATTGATATCCCACCAAACAATAAAATGGTAATTGACCCATAAAAAATACCCATTATATAAGGAATCTCAATATAGTTCAGTCAATGTCATTCACCTAGTAGACCCCTTCACTAGTGAGGATGAGGAATTTTATGAACAAAAATTCCCTATCCATAATAGATTATAAGGTCATATAGGTTGGGGAGGTTAGGAAAAGGAGAGTCTAAAACCAACCTCTATATTTAGGAATCATTTCTACTAAGGCTATATACATCACATAAACTTAAAGGCAAGAACTCAAATGATCCCAATGGGAGCATCGATACGATATTGAATTGTATAGGGCTCATTTGAGTCCCATAATATTGAAAGATATAATTATAGATATATATTTTCTTGATCAATATGAGAATATGGGAAGGTTAGTTAATCTCAACACTTAATCCATAAAAATGACCCCATGTTTTGATCAAGGAAAGGAGTTTCTGACACAGTTGGAAAAAACGTCCAAGCCTCGGGCCAAGGAACCACCACAGGGGAGGAATTAAAAGAATTTGGTATGAAAATAAATCATCCTGAAGTTGTTGGATATTATTCTACTCAAACTATATATTATGGATTCTCTTTACCTATCCCTAGAACTTAGGGGATCCCTTATCAAGACCCTTTTGATCCCTCGAGAGTTTGAGGTGGAAGTCACTACAGTTGAGATATATCACGCAAAGATTGGTCATGTTGGATGTCATATGATCATTTACTTTACAGACCAAAACTATGAAGTAACCATATTTGTTCATATTATTCCCTTGTATATATATATAAATTTGGGTGATATAAAAATCTGTTGGGAACTGATTGATAATGGTTCTAGGATCAGCCTCATACCAGTCCAAACCCCCTACCACTTAGGTTATAGTAAGGTAGACCTAACTCCCTCCATCTTGACAATTTAAAGATATGATAAGACTAAGAAAAAGATAATTGGGAGGATGAAACTCATATCCTAGTTTATTGATCTTATATATGACTTTGAATTTATGGTGGTTATCTAAGAAATCACCTTAAACATTTTTTTGGGAAGTTCATGGCTTCAAAATCATGTGGTGGTACCATCATCATACCATTAGTGCCTTAAGTACTCTTTTGATGGAAAATTTGGGGTGATTAATAGTGATAATAACTCATTTGAGTCATGTGATTCCCATTTTATAGATTCAGGGTCTTACAAAAGGGAGTGGAATTAGTTTATTATAGACAACACCATTTGAATAAATGCCCCTGATGGATTAGAGGCTAGCCATATCATCCCATGAAGTGAAATCAATAATGAATACATGTTGTCCATAAAAATATATGAGGAAACAACTCCAGATTTGGGAATTCATCAAGTCAAATGAGTGAAATTTGAAAATAAGCTAAATTATATGACCACTTTCCTTCTCTAATCTAGCCAAGTGGATGTTATCATGGATAAACCACCACCAATGAAAGAAAATAATATTTCTCAATCCATGTGTATCAACCTATATCCAAAGTATATTTACCATTATATAGGTTTGACCAATCTTCGGTCTCAATTAACATAGTCTATGATCTTTAAACATGTGTATATGAATACCAGGAGAATAAGGAATGCATGGGGCTTGGGAACATTTTCCATTGTCCTCATGATTTCACAAGTTGAACATAGTTATGTAGAAGAGTGATGTGATCTTAGGAAATTTAATAGTGTCCCCAATAATAATGTCCTCATGTTATATCCTTAATCTTAAGATATCATTACATCATATATCTCAGATGATAGTGAGGAGTAAGGGGAAAATTTGAAGAATTCCCCTGCAACATTCTTAGTATTTAAGGATGCCCACGTATCATCTATCAAATGATATAATTCCATTTAATTTTATGTTTTTAACAATAGTTAGGTAGAGAAAGAGGGTATGGAGGACCTCAGAGATGGTCCTATATTCAAGGAAGGTGTATCCACTACCATTAGTGATCTATGGAAGGTGAATTTAGGTACATAGTAGGACTTTTATCCTATATTTATTAGTATTTCTATATCCATAGAGGAATAGGATATATACATCTCCTTCCTCAAACATCATTGGGATGTATTCACATAGAACTATACAGTGATTCCTGGGTTGTACACTAATGTGGTTACACTTCATCTGGGTTTTCCAAATAACCGTCATGGATTTAAATAGGTATCAAAAAGAATGAATTTGACTCATAATTCTAAGGTATAAGTTGATGTTTACAAGATCATCAAATCTAGATTCATATGGGAATCCTAATACCTGAAATTACTCACTAATATTTTCCCCTTAAAGAAAAAGAATGGGTGGATCATAGTATGCATCAAATTTAGGGATCTCAACTGGTACTTCCTAAAGGATGAATTTCTAGTCCTGATCATGAAACTACCGATCAATGCAATGATCAGTTTCTAAACCCATTCCTTTATGGATGGGTATTTTGGATATAACCAGATATGTATAACCCCTGATGATAAGGAATCTACAACCTTGAGGGAACCCCAAGGGGTATATTTCTATTGATTAATGACCTTCATATTGAATAATGTTTGTGTTATACACCAACAAACCATGAATCATATCTTCAATACCCTTCTAGGGAAAACAGAATAATGATATATTCATGATATGTTGGTTAAGTCTCAAAAAAATTTTAATCATATTACTAATCCTGAGATGGTTTTTAACGAATTTTGGTAATATAAATTGAAGATAAACCCATTGAAATGTGAGTTCTGGGTAACATTGGGAAAATTTCTCAACTTCATGGTACACCTTCATGGTATTAAAATCCATACTAATTAGTCTAGGGTAATTCTTGATATTCTTACTCATTATAATATCAAATAGATGATAGAATGTTAGGGGTGCATTGCCTGTATCAAATTCTTCATTTACAATCTTGTTGGTAATTTTTTTTCTTCATAAAATCAATGAAGAAGTGAGTCACCTATTAGTGGGATAAAGATTGTTTGAATGATTTTGATGATATCAAGTAGTATCTATTTTAGTCACCAGGGTTGATACTTATAGTGTAAGAGAAACCTCTCATCCTTTATTTACTAATCTTAGAGTGATCACTCGACACACTCTTTTCCTAGAAAAATGATATAGTAAAGGATAATAGTCTCTATTATCTCAATAGAATGATTTTGGGCACTAAGAATCAATACTATGATACTGATAAGAACTTACTAATATTTATTTTTATGGTAAATAATTTGATTCATTACCTATATCATCATGATTTCCATCTTTTCTCTCATATGGATCTACTCAAATACATCCTCAGCCACCTAATGTTGAAAGATCATCTGGCACTATGGGCTGAAATTATATAGTAGTTTGACATCTATTTCATATCTCAAAAGAAAACTAAATGAAATCCATTAGTATATTTACTCACAACACACATTTTCCTTGATAATTCAATTTTAATACTTAGTTCCTTTATGAAGAGGCTTTATCCATCCATGAAACTCTACAAATATAGGATATGTACTTTGATGAATATTTTAAAATTACAAAAAGAATAAGGTTAGAAAAATCAAAGGATAATAGGTTTTTTTGGATATTATACTCATCTCTAAAGACAAAGTAGTTCTATATTACTCCTTCCTTATATTAGAAGGATGCACCATTAATGAGGCAGAACACTGATCCCTTATTGTTGGATTAAAATTTTCCTTGTAGATTCTAGTGGCTTAATTAGACATAGAAGGTAACTCAGATATGGTAATAAAGAAAATCAAAAATTAATATTCCATTAAGGATGTATTAATCCCCTTTCTTGGTTATGTATGAGTTTTGATTTCCAAATCCCCCTTAGATTCAACACTATCTTACATTTTCCATTCATAGAATTCTTAAGCCAATGCATTGGATAATGCATCCATATCCCTGGAAAATATATGCTAGGATGATATAATCATATTCATTACATATTATAGGGTGTTATTTCCATTCATAAATAATGATATAGAGGATATCATTGAATTTAATACCACCCCAAATCAATGAGAGACCATATACTCACAAATAGATACCATGATTGGATGGATGTTCCCTATAACAAACTATCTTCAAAGAGGAATCCTTTCATTGGATAAAGATAATAGAGAACATATTCAGAAATTTTTAGTAAATTGTATCCTTTATGGCAGTATAAATTGTTATAAATTCCTCTATAAATGAGGTTTTGAGTGAATTTTCCCCAAATGCATTGAAGTGGGATAAACCCTCAGTGTCATGAAGGAATTCTATGTCATAAAATATAGTTATCACTAATCAGAATCTAAGATATTACATCAAATAAAGAGACTTGGATAATTTTTTCTAACAATGATCAAATAATCTATGGAATTCATGAACAAATTTCATGCTTTTCAAATAAATTTCAATTTCATTCATCAACTCCCAGAGCTCCTCCACACTACTAGATAATATTAGTTATTCATCATATGGGGAATTTATGTTATGGTTATGTATCCACCAACAATATATATGTAGTTCAAGTATATACTTACTACCACTAACTTATTATCCAAATGGGTTGAGCCAATGTACCTTAAGGAAATCAAGAAAAAGACTATCATCGACTTCATGAAGACTAATATCATCACCAGTTTTGGTGTACCGCACATAATATCGATGGAAAATAGCACTAATTTTAGATATTCCTAGTTGAAATGGTTGTATTAGGAATAAATTATTTAGTCCAACCACTCATCCAGCTACCATGCAGTAGAGAATGGATAGATAGGGGATTTCAACAAAGATCTATCCAATGTCCTTCAAAAGATGGTAGACAAAGACCAGAAGTATTATCTGAATAATTTCTTATATTCCTTGTGGGTTTATCACACCAAAAAACAAATTATATACAAGAGACCTCATATTAGCTTGTGTATGGGACAAAGAAGTCCTACTCATCAAAGTCCAATTGCCCTGACTTCATGTTTCCATTAGCAATAAGTTTTATGATGATGAGTATCCTCATATTCAGTTGAATTAATTGGTGTGACTTAATAATAAAAGGTTATAATCATTGAATAACCTTAAAATCCATCATAATTAGGTCACATGAACATTCAACAATAAGTTTCTTCTCTACTTATTCCTCTAAGAAGAATTTGTGCTAGCTCTGAGAAATCCTATGATATCTAGGAAGAAACCCTTGATGTTGGAACCAAAATGGGAAGGACCTTACTCTATACAAAGGGTATAATCTAATTAAAATTAATCCTAAATCATAATATATATATATATAGTATATCATGCCCGCCACCAATTCAATACTTATCAAGAAATACTTTTCATAACTTTTCAATGGGATCCCAAAATTTCTAGTTATACTACTATAAAATACATAGCACATAATTCCTAGTCATATGACTATAAATTACATAGAACATAATTCCCAATTACATGACTTTAAACCATGGAGTATTTCATCCTAGTAGTATAACATTAAACTTCATGGAATTTGAGTTCTTGTCATGTTACATTAAACTTAAAAACATATGGTCTACCATACATGACTGTTAAAATTAATTGGTTATGTCTATATGTGAGACCCAACATCCTTACTTGAGAGTTAGGTCTATGTGGGGATTCTTAGTTCATATTCCCTTCCTATATTTTTTTGCCTTCACTGAGATAAAATGCCTTCACTGTGTAAGAACAATGTGTATCTTGATTCCCATTACCTCATAATGTGAAGTAATTACAGGATATTTTATCCTATTCCCAATCACAAATTCCACTAATAAACTAGTTTTTCACTAGTAGTGATACCTTAATCAATTCACATCAGGTTTTATCTTTCCTTCTCTCACTGGGAAATCCAGGTCCTTATTACGAAATAATAAACTACACAATGTGTAGTCCATCCTATAATACCTTAAACTACTTAGAGAGGCATAATATACATGGAAAAATTTCCTTAATATAGATCCATATCTATATAAAATCCCCCACATGTGTATAAACCCTTATCTACAATCCTGTAGTGGGATAAAATGTCCATGCCTTTCAAAATAGAATCTTAATGTTTGGACCCTTCTCAGTCATGTTGTGTTTCTTCCCTTTATGGATCAATATTAGGATGTAATAATTTCACTCTCTCTTAAATAAGATCAAATTTTACATAGGATATTTTTGGTATATGATTATTTATCTATAAACCAATTCTGAGGGGTAAAAGTACCCCTTATATAAGAGCCTAATCTACATAGGGATATCTTAGTAGAAATATGTGTATCTTGATTCCTGCAAACTCAGGATATGTATTAATGCATGTATCCTTTATCCTAGGTCTATCCATTAATTTCCATAAACTTCATTTACCTTTAGTCCTAGTGTTTGGAACCACTCTGTACATATCGGGTTTCTTCCAATGGCCCATACACTAGGACCTTTAACAACTATGTGTGTCTTGATTCCTACTACTTCAAAATATGTAGTAATTTCCAAACTATTGGTCCAAGCTATAAATTCCAACCAAATTCCAAATTTTTATTAGTTACCCTCACTCATTCACTTTGTGTTAATAGAATTTTATCTCACTCAATTCATGATCAAGATCTATGCAAAATCCTCCCATACATTCATATTTATCATATAAAATTAAATTTCATGTTATACAATCCACCCTAAAAGACTCAAAACTATTCATATTGTTCTACCCCACATGAAATTAAACTACTTGAAGTGATACATCTCATGTGACCTCCATCCATAAAATCATCCTTTACATAAGAGTTTGATCTATCTGAGCAAGAATTCCTCAGGTTTAAGATACCACCCCACTTGAAAGATCTCTATCTTTGGAAATATTATGGATATGGTTACATTTACCTATCACAATATCATGAATCAATTAACCTATAACTAGGATAATATCCCCACATTTTCAGTATATATAGGTACACTCATATTCTCTATTCTAAGCTTAGTCATAAATCTATTTGATTTTACTCTTGGTACATAGGTTCTTTTTAATTAAAATGTGGTTCAAAAACATCATTGTTAATTATATGATGGTAAAATATGTGGTTTGGGTCCTCTTAAAATGAACCTAAATAGTAGAACACCCACATCCTTGGAACGTAACATTAAGCCACATGATATGTGGTTCATCCTATAATATATTAAACTTCTTAGAGAGACCCACTCTACATGGAATAATTCCCTTACATGAGATCCAAATATATTAAAGGGAATATGACATAGGAGACCTAAACTAGGGTAAGAAATTTATCTTGTACCTAATAATTCTGATGTTTGGTCTCCCCATTTTTTTATTTGGTTATACAATAGGACATATCCCTAGTTGAAATCATGGGGTTCCTTCTATTTCCAATCTCATACCAAGGTATAATGATTCCCCTACCCTGAATTAGACCTAGATTGGTGTATAGAATATTCTTTTTAATAGTTATGTATGACTTGGTTCCTGTTATTTAAGGATACATAGTAACATTTGAGGCATATATGTATAGTATATCCATGAACCACTATTTGGAACCATTCCCTCTCATCATCCCTAAACAGTCTAGTCATGGTTATATTGAGATGCATTATTCCCATCATCATTTGAATGCTCCATTTCCATGAATTAAACTCCATTTCTTGAGTGATTGAATCATTACAAACCTTACATGTCTATTTATAATGAGTGTATTAGGCTTAAAGGGACACTTCTTCTTGGTAATGTTTATGCCTCCATATTCAATACTACCAATTAGAGGAATCTTCATCCTGAAGAGAAGTTCCTCTAATATTTGTTCACTTATGAAAATATTATCATGGTATCATTTGAATATTTTCCCATGATCATTATCAACATATTCCATTTTATTCTCCTAATTAAAATACTTGAGTCATGATTTACATCATTAACATTCCATATTCAATACGTATTGGGAATTTTTTAGTTTTTGGGATCCCTATATGGGTTTTCATGTCATAACCCCCAATTGTTGGTCTAAGAACTATAACATTATACTACATGCACACCACACAGATATAGACTATAATATTGGGTTCCTAATTTGGGCTTATCTTTCCCTTACTATATAGGTTATCCCACTTTTTTGGCCAAAGCTGCATGAAATTAAAATTCAACCATTATTGGTCTAGGTATTATGACCCTAAACTATGTATATCCCCATATGATATATTTTATACTATCATTGGCCTATTAATTCAAATCAAGTATTATTATACCTTCATTAGTTAGATTATCTCACATTTTAGTCAAAGATTTATGACCTGAAACTCTATCCCTCGATAGTCTAAATCAAAAGACCCTTAAACTATGGAAGAAAAGAGACATAAATCTTGTCTGGTCAAAAATATGTGAATGGAAGCCTAAGAAAACTCAAGTATACACTCTCTAGGTCATCCTTTTTATGAAATAAGAGAAATTTAGAGTGAAAATATAAGAATACATAAATCTTATAGGGCCCACCATATGTCCTTATAAAAATCTAAGATATGATTTTCGGAACCACAGGTCTAGGAAAAAGTAAGATAAATTTCATGTCATATTTTTTCACCCTAAATATATGTTCAATATGTAGTGGTGTAACCTTTAGGGTTCCTAAACCCTTTTAAATACCCTTTTCCCCATCATCCCACTACATTCCTTAAGTATTAGAATCGTCTAAACCCTTTCATTGGATATCAGTAAAGAGTGCATCAAGCACCAAGGGGAACTTCTACTATGAATATTTTGTACTACTATATTCAAAACTACTAACCAGAGGCATCTTCATCCTAAGGGGGAGATCATCTTATCTCTATATACCCCGACGACATTATATCATAACCTGTTATTCACATGTGGTGCATGGTCATCCCCTATGTACATGTTTTATTCCATTATTTCCTGATTAAAATACTTTAAGGTATGATTTATATATCTCACAATCAAAATATTCAAGTGGATTTGAATTCCCTCAATTTTACACATTCATTAATGATACCCATTTTTAATGTGAGAATTTGACGTCCTGCTCTTGAACCTCAACTAGTCCTTATCATGTAACCATAAACTAAAATACACACTGGTTTGAGCACCATAACCTTAAACTATGTACATCTACCCATGATATGGTTTGTACTGGCGTTGGTCTTTTATTCATGTTAGGTTTTTCACTTCCCCTTTCTTAGGTGAACTGGATCATTTTTTCTTTTAATAAATGTTGTATGACCTTAAACACTAGCAACATTGGTGAGGATTTCCCAACCTTAAAATTCCTAAGTAAAGAGACATGTCACTTACCAGGTCAAAAATCCATAAAGGAAAACCTAGGAAAAGTCGAGTATCCACTTGCTGGGGATGCGCCTTGCATATCTTGAGAAAAATTAATCATGTGAATGAAAAGAAAAAGGAACAAAACTTGTCAGGTTGAAAAACCATAAAGGGAAAATTAATCAAAATCTAAGACCAAACCTTCTAAATCTCCCCCATATGAGACTTAAAAAAATTAGGGTCAAGATAAAGAGACACAAAGCTTGTGGGGTCTACCATATAATCCCAAAAAATGTCCATTCATGCTCACTAAGTCCCTAAAACTAGATATAAATTAAATAATCTTCATGTTCTTCTCATACATTGATTCATATATTCCCTATAAAATGCATATAGATGTAGATTCAGGGTACTTAATCCCTTTAGAAAATTTTAATCCTAATTCCAAAAGAAATTTCCCTTCATGAATGTATTTTTATTGAGTTTCTCAACCTTTGTATCCAAGTGTAATAACTCTAGTGTATTGTGATGTTACATATTTTGATATATCTAGTCTTTGTATACCAGTCTGCGGGCACATTTCCAAGATTAAATCATATTATATATTCAAATGGACTAACTCTATTATATAGTGATGGTATATAAACTTCTATATCAAGACCTCATATACCCTTCTATGAGTACTTTTCCAAGAGGAAATAATTTTATATATCTGAGTGGACTAACTATAGTGTATGGTGATAGTACATATACTACTATATTTGTCCTCCCTAAACCCATTTGTGGGAAAGTTTCTTTGAGGAACCCACCTTCAACTCAATTATCTATGAATCATAATTTAATAAGTTCATTTCCATATTGTGTTTGAGTGGATTCATTTATCTTGGTATTATTATTTATGAGTTTCATGAGTTATCATGGATCAGTAATTGAGATGACACAAAAGGTTGAAAATAGTTCAATGTGGGATGAAAAAAGTTCTTTTTATTCATTTTAAAAGAAGGGTAATATCTATAAACAGGGGTATCCCTTTAGTTAACAAAAATGGGAGAATATAATCCACAAATTAGAGTCTCTCTATACCATTATCTATAATTAAAGTGAGTGAAAGCAGCTAAGACAAAATTTGGTTATCCAAATGTTGTAAGTTATTCAATGCCAAATGGGAAGTATTGATTTATTATTGAATATATATGTGATTGATCGCTTTAACCTCAGTTAGGGGACATAATTCTCTAGTCTACTCAACTAACTCTTAGTTTTACTGCTTATTGGCCTTAAGACTAATGTTTTCCTCAGATAATTGTGCTCTAGTTTTTATCACATGAGATTTGTGTTCCTCTAGTTTTGTAGTCAGGTAAATCACCTTGTTTTAAAGTTGTGATCCCTTAATAGTTCACCAAGTCAATTATTGGGTGACACTTTCTATAAGTTCTATCTGATGGTTTTCACATTTAAAATTATTAAGGTATTTCTCTTGAACCACTAGTCACTCTTGGATAGCCATGATTTGGTGGAAAATTTAATATAGCTCCCAATATTCTAAGTTGATTGTCCCTAGTCCCAAAAACAATTGGAGGAGGTGATTGGATTTACTTTCCATTTCATCAATCGGAGTCTGAGTAATCAGGTTGTTTATGTTTTCTTACACATTTTCCCATGTTATTTGATTCATGGTGGTGAACTCAACATCATATTTCACTTCATCTTCAAGAAACGGAATTAATTCTGATATATAGTAACCTATTAAGGAAGTCCATATTACTGGTAAGGATGTGATCGAAATAGGATTCCAGATTTCTATGTTGGGAGAAGTTTTCCTTGAGGCATGACCAGCAGATATTCCATAGAATTCAGAAGCTATGAGTGCCTTTGGGGATTCTATGCAAGTATATTGTTCTTAGGACACATAATCCATGATACTGTGTTTAGGAGTGAGGGCCTCTCTTTTATTGGTTGTGAAGAGAAACTCGATGATGTCATCACCCCCACTTTGGTTCCTCCTTAGTTTGAATGGGTGTTCAATGTGATCACAGATTAATCCCCTATAAAACCATGTTGTAGTAGCATTAAACACATGATTAATAATACTCCAGGGATAGACTAATCATTGTTCACCTGGTGGTAGGTTGATCAGGGAATTGATGTTTTTTCATGTCAGCATTATCCAAAATTGGAACAAGATCATCGGGTGTTTCTTACCCTACACCCCAAGAAAGGGATACAAGTTCATCTCCTAAATGAATCAAAACTAATGCACAATAATGGATGTAATGTAAGGTTCTTATATTGAGACCCCATAAACCCTTGTTGTGAGGACCCCATCTTGAAGATAAATCCTATATGAATGAACTAAGACTGAATCCTTGATACCATCCACCAACATGTTGATTAAGACTTCATGTGGATTGAATTAAAATTGAGAATGGTCCCTTGGGAGGTGATCCAAAGCTCGATCATCCATGATTACATACTAATCACTCGCAATTTTAGTATTGTGGTCCTAAAATAAATATAAGAGGAAAAAGTAGGTGATTAGGTATATAATTTTATCCAACTATATAGAAATTGGATCGGGCCATAATTATTATGAGGGGTTTCACCCTGTTGAATTTGACCAAGCACCTAATAAATCCTTCTTAGGTTCAATATGAAAATATTCACTGGTACACCGAAGTCTAGTTGAGCATCTATCATGAGAGTGGTTTCCTTTACCCCAGTATGAGCATCCCAGGTAGGTAAAAACCACCCATTGAGGAACATGGATAGAAGACTTGTTAACTATAAATTAGGGATCAACATTGGTTTGGTATGGTATCCCTAAGTCATGTATTGACTGATATCAAGGATGGAATAATAAGTATTTTGGGACCCACTAGCATGCTGGGTTTTTCAGGAACTTGGCTTTTTTACCCTTTGTCTTGATACATGGGGGAAGAATCATTTTTATTCGATTACTAATGGGGGTGTTAAGGTATGGGTGTAATTCCTTCCCTATCCCCCTATTAATAATAACAATTCCCTCTCCAATACTGAAGGTCGACTAGCATCATCCTTGACTCCACTAGGGGAAGAAACTCATCATACATGTCTATCGAGATGGGGATTCCTCTGATATTAGATATCTTAAAGACTTACATAAACCTTCCCATAAAAAATGTAATGTATTGGTCTTAGAAAATAATTGTATGACTAGATCATGAAATATATTAGGGTGGTTATTAACCAAAAATTTTGAAGCCTAGATAGCCTTGTAAAGACTAAAATCCATCAAGTGATCCTCTAGTTTATTACAACTTTTTATTACCCAATAGGGCCATGACCATTCCCCAGAAAAGTTCTCACTATGATATAGGCCCCACTAGAGGATTTTTCCTCTCCTATGACTTTGAATTAAATATTTTTGTATGGTATAATAGGACTCAATATTGTCTCTCACCACTTCTAGAGCATGGACTAGGAAATAAAACACCTCGTTGCTAGATTCCTTGATGATATTCTCATTAAAAGATATGTTCTCTTGGACGTTACCTGACAAGATTTGGATGGTAGATAGATCTATGTCTGGTAGTGGAGTTTCAATAAAAGTATAAAAATACATACAAATGAAGTTTTTTTGATGGTGGTTAGTTGATTAATACATGTATTGTATAGTAATGTAGTACCAGTCACAATATACAAGAAAATTTTTATGATGATGACCAATAAACACATCCCACATTTATTGGTTTATCAGGTTTGCATACATCTATGGTGGGTACAGGTTTATTTTCCCTTTAGCATCTTTGAGATGATACTTCGTAAGAATTGTGTGAAAGCTTATATGATCCCTTCTAGTGATCATTAATAAAAAAAATTAGGATTTCTCTACTATAAATGTACTCTACAAGGTATAATGGAGAGTAAGTCAACATTTCATTATTTTGTTTTTTAGTAAAATAAATAAAGTATTTCATAATGTTACCCTAATCTATTCTCAAACCATAAGTGCACATGAAACATTGTTCCAAAATCTACATCAATCGTCAAATGAATGAGAGTGGTGAGCCCAATATAACTATTAAACATGTACTTGTTGGGGTTAATAGGCTGGTCATGTACATTCCATCCAACCTCAGATTCCATGCCTTTGTTTCTCACCATGATAAATTTTTATAACACCATCATGCTACGGCACTCCTATTTTTTCTAGGACATGGGTTGTTCACCACCTACCATTTCCTTAGCTTCAACATCATCAATATTTGTTCCTATGGATTGGTAGCATCACCATGTACAGAAGGTTATTGTTCCTCTACACTACAAGCACCAGCATGTTGAGAAACCTATTGTTCCTTAGGATTAGAAGCATCAGCATGTGCAGAATTCATTATCTATAGAATTTTTTGAACATTTAATTTAGATGTAATAAATATAGTAGTGAACAAATGATAATATGATGTAATGTAATGTATATTACAAAAAAAATTATAACCTGATTATTGAACTCTTTTTTTAAAGATTGAAGGGATTTAACCCCTCTATCAAGTATCCAAATCCCTTTATTGTGTTCTCCTATGGAATACAATACCCCATCTACATTGGGACATCTATTAAATGATTGTGGAATCCCAATGAAAGGTTCATCCTTAGTTGAATTGAAATCTAACCCTTTAGTGGTTTTAATCGATAATAGAACAATTGAACACTTTCAGTTTGTGGGATATAAAACATAAA
This sequence comes from Viscum album, assembly GCA_963277665.1. Taxonomy (NCBI): domain Eukaryota; kingdom Viridiplantae; phylum Streptophyta; class Magnoliopsida; order Santalales; family Viscaceae; genus Viscum; species Viscum album. The sequence goes on along the minus strand of OY728151.1, from coordinate 1,492,163,075 downwards.
ATACATATACTACCTAAGATTACATTATAAATAGTTATTCATTACACCATTCCTTAATGAAATCCACTTTTAGGAATCTCAATTCATTTATTTTAACAACACTCATGTTATCAACCCACTTTCATCGAAAATCAGAACTAGTAATGTTGTATAATACAACTCCCATATTTGTTTGATGATGCCAAAGTATAAAATATTCGCATAAATTGGATTTCTATTCTTAGTACCAGATACATGCATCGCTTCATCCAAAAGTTTAACTCCACTATTTTTCATTGTACTGCATTCATCATGTTCATTATTATAGAATTTATAATCATTAATTACATAACCATTATAAAATAATACATGCACACTTGGTCCTCTTGCTATCCATCAAATTCCATCTGAAATTGAATATTCATTTTTAGTTGAATCCTAAAAAATATGGTCTTGAAACCATCATATAAACTATTAATTGTGTGTATTTTATATCCCATCTTTCAACCCTTGATGGATTCAAATGACTAATAATTACTTTATGGGTTTCAAATTTTCTCTCTCAACATTTGGCATAATATAATTTCCTTATAATGAATTAATTTGATAAATAGTTATTCTTTATAAGAATATTATTAACCTTTAGAAAATATTAAATTTTATAATTTTATCACCAATATCCATTCATAGTTTCCTGACATATACATTAATTTTAGTTTTTATATTCATGATGATAGGTCTTCCTAAACAATGATACTAGTGTTAGTCAAAGGTAATATTTCATCAAAATAATAAAAAAGTGAATCCCAAAATAGTGAATCTACAATTTAATTGAAATAATTTCATGAAATATCAAAAAAGATTCTATAAAATTATAATAAAAAACACCTAAATGTAGAAAATTCACTCACAATTGACTTATGTTCAAATGAGACCATTTAAGGAATATAGGATTAGTTCTCATAGGTAGGAGACTAAAATAAAAATTATATACCAGTGATAATAAAAATTAACTTGTATCATTCAAATTCAATGCTCTAAAAATTAATAACTAAGAAAAATAAAATTTTAAAGAATGAGAGTTTATTGTTTTTATCAAAAGTTTTTTCCCATAAGTATCCTTATTAAAAATTTAATTGAAAATAAAGGTTATATAACCCTAATCAGATAAAAAAATATATAGAATACATAAATTTATTAATATATAATAATATAATATATATAATAATTATTATTAAGATGTAAAAAAATTATATAACAAATAATTATATATTGAGAAAATATTATGTCAGAATATAGAGCACAAATATTTTTTATAATTTAAAAAATAGTTCATTATCTCCAAAAAAAACATGTGTTGTATCAAAAACTAAACTATTAATAAATATATTTTATAAATATAATAAAATATATCAAAAATATAATATAAAATACATGTAAATAAAAAAAATTATGACTTAATAAATCAAAGAAAATTTTCCTAAAGTGATTCTTTTATAAAAACAATCCCACATAACATAATAATGCATAAGATATTAAAATTAAAAAAATGTGAATTCAAAAAATATAATTCCAAAAAACATAATAATTCATATAATACTAATATAAAATTAATTCATATAATATTGATAATGATTTTAAAATTTTAATAAAATCATTAAAAAATAAATAAGAAGAGCCCCTTTATTAATGAATCTTGAAATAAACTTTCCACCAATATAAAAAGGAAATTGAGTCCATAATGAAACCATATTTCATTATATTTTGGTTTCATGAAAAGAAAAAAATATTGAAATATGATACTCTAATGGTCACTAAAAATAAAATACACAAGGTAATTATTTATTTTAAAAAGACATCATGGTTTTAATCAATGGGAGTAGGAGGGATACTTGGAAGAAAATGAGAACCACAATGCTCATTATCGATATTCATAGACACATAAAAATATGAATGTAATAAGAATTTACATGTAAAAAATGATGCTAATTAAATCCATTAAACCAAATGACTATAGATCATAATCATGATATGGACCATAAATTGAAAATAGAAAAACACCATGAAAACTCTTATTTGTGTATCGTTAATAATTTTATTTGACTGAAACCACTCATAAATGGTGGGATAGTTATAGTGAGAGTAGAGGAGTGAAAGAATAATGATGGTAGTGTTTGGGGTTCACTCTACTGGGGGTAGGGAAAGTGTTACACTCTCTTATAAGGGAGAAGCTCGAGTGGGTTGATGGGGCGATGGGAGAAATGTGGTGTCATGAGGAGAGCAGTGGATCTTCATTCACTAACAAAATAAATTGGTGAGGTAAAGTTCATGGATCGCTATTAAATATAAGTAGAAATAATCACATACCTTAGCTTTTAAGAAGATCAATTTGTTCGAGAATATCAGTTTGTTCAAGAAGATCAAGGAAGAACGACGGTAGTGATTCAGTTCTGTGAGAGTTTAAACGACGCAAGCAAGGAGATCCCTATTAGGGTTCTATTTAAAATATCATAAGGGTTTTATTGGTGCTTTTAAAAAATGCTGATAAAGAGTGGTTTCATCTGCGCTAAAATAATAAGTGCTTACAAAATTGATCTTGATCAATGTTTTTTTAGTGCAGATAAAGACCTAATTTTAGAAATATAATTAATAAAATTAAAAAATTTAAATGTATATAATTATAAATAAATATAAATGTATATAATTATAAATAAATATTTATATAGTTGTAACTATATTTAAAAAATTATAAATATGTATTTATAAATATAATTATAAATAAATATAAACATATAAAATTATAAACAAATAATTATTTATATAAATAAAAAAAATATTAAAATAATTTTAAATATGTATTTATAAATATAATTATAGATATATATTAATAATTATAATTATAGATAAATATATTTATAAATATTTGTATATAATTATAAATATATTTATATATTTATATATATTTACTATTTAAATATATTTATTATAATTTTATAATTATTTAAATATATATATATTTATTTATTTATAATTATGATTATAAATAAACATTTATAAATATTTATATATAATTATAAATATAAATATATACATTCATACACAAAACACACAAACACAACATAATGCACACACATATATGCATATAAACATTGAAGAAGAACGCATCGACTGTAGATTCTACACCTAATCAGCAAGTAGAAGCTGTTGTTAATGATATTATAACCCTTGGGAATGATCCAGTTCTAGATATTTTGGCAGTTATTCCATTGATATAGGTTATAGTGGTAGAGGAGGCCCCTGCCATAGAATATGTTGCTTCTGGACAAAACATACAGGTTGTTGGGTCTGGCAGCAGGGGTGTTGCTCCATCCAAATTTTTTAAAATGTTATAATACATCAATAATATGGGATTTTATGCACTCTATATGGAGATCCATGAGAGGAAAGGTTCCAAAAGATTTATAATTTCTGATTCTAATGTATTTTACCCTCCTTTAATGACTGCACAAGCTACCAAAGTGGATCTTTATATTGATAATCCTCATTGTGGGAAGTCCTTATATGCAACACAATACATGTTGGGAGATAGGTATCATACTAATGAGGCCAAGGAGAATGACTCAACTCAGGAAGACGCTACTCTGATTTAAAAAAAATGATTTCACTAAAGGACAAGACACTGAGCCTCGTGATGAGGAAGATGAACCATCGAGCAGAGATGATATAACGACCCATACTTTACATACATTGTTAATACTTCAAAATTGAAGCATACTTATTACAACATATAACAAAACCACGAAAGGACCGTATAGGTATAGTGTCTTTAGAAACTGGGAAACATAAACAACTGGTTCATAAAGCGTCTACACTGTCTCCCATTTATTTCATCATATCTATAGTCCCTTTTGGCATATCTTACTTAATAACCTTCTTCCTGACCTGGGGAAATAAAATATACAAAAGGGTGAGCTCAAATGCTCAGTAAGGGTAAACAAAATAAATATCAATCACATCGTATACACAAGCACATAACTTTTGGAAATCTTAACCTGCAAAAGAGATCATAATTTCATAACATGGGATAAATCATGGCAGTGAAATGTAATCACAATAATCATAACTTAAAACATGAAACTTTGTGGCATACACACATAATCATAGAGAATCATTTCTTGTTAGTCAAGACTCATTGCCAAGACTATCTTAGTGGACAAAGTCCCTTTCTGAACCGAGTCACCCTCGTTTCAGTCCTGTTTCACTGAACCGGTATAACCTACCGTTCCAGCCATGTCTATCTCATGAGATATAAAATCTTTACCCAATGCATTGGAGGGATATATAGGTCCCACCCATCTCATAATGATACCATTCCTATGTGTGCCACAAAATCATAAACCATACATCATTGCATAACCCATGTAATAAAAATGGGAATCTTAAACATCATGACATCATAAAACAATTCATATACGATAAAGGAATTCATAAAAATAATTTTATCACAACATAATCAAATCAATGTAATAATAGGGATAAAAACAGAACCCTTTATTATCTTAGATGGAAAATAATTTTGATAAAACACTTGAACTTCATTCTTGAGGAAAATACCCTTTCTACTTCAAAAACACTTTTCCTTTCTTAACATGTCATACAATTTTAAACTAAAAGAAGTTGATTAAAAATAAACTTGAAAACTTGTAAAGGATGATTCTTGGAAATAATTTTTTAAAAATCCATTCATTCTGTATAAGTTAAAAAAACATTCTTCTCGTACTTTTGTCAGAAAAGTCAAAAAAGTACCTCGTACGAAAAACGACAAAGATTCCTTTCATATCTTTTACTAAAAACTCACCGAAGGGTAAAATTGGATTTGAACAATTGTAGGTGGATGGAAATAATATTACATATTGAGGAATCATGGATGTGGATGATAAAATCAACCCCAGTAATTACCAAAGTAAAAACAATCTCGGATAAAAGTGAGATTGTGATATTTCCCTTACCTTAGGTACGACTTGCTTTGTAAGTGTCCAAACCTCCTGTATAATGATTTAAATAATGTTATTGACTTAATATAGAATCATACTTATTTTTATGATATCATATATGGTCATATTCTTAGCTTCTTAGTAGTAATATTTCATTGCTACTTGTTATTCGGGTGTTTATAACTTTTTGTTCTTATGCGTGTTTTGTCGAATAAATTCTTATTATTTTCTTTAGGTTATAGATACCTCATTTAAAGAATGGTATTAGTGTAATATATATCATATTCATTCATTAAATTCATTTATATAATCATTATGAAATGAAGATCATGTAGAACGAGTCGCATCACATCATGGAGACGGTATTCCGTACGTACGCACGAGTGATGATATCGTTCCTATGATCGTGGAATTGTATTGGAGTATATGTATACTATTTAATAATCAATATAAATTTATAATAGCCATATATATAGTCATTATTTACACCATTATACCCATCCAATTAAGGTGGTGGTGGAAAATAGATTACACCACGGCGTGGAGACGGTATTCCGTACGTACGCACGCGCGGTGATTTCTTTTTCCGTAGGATGGATAGATGGTTAAATAGGGTTGTTTCATACTTATAATAACATATCAGTATATTAGTGATACTTATGTTATTACTTCATAATGAAACAACTAAAGAAGAAGAAGTGGAAGAAGAAATAAAGATGAAAGAATCGGTAATGGACATTACCTCTTCTTTGAAGTGCTTCTTTGAGACCTTCTTTTAGGGCACTAAAATTGGTCTTTGAATAAGACCAGGACATCTAGGATTTCTATAGGTAAGTGGAGAGGATAAATTGGCAGGGTTTGTCCGAGCTTGAAGGCTCAAAGTGGTGTGAGGAAGAGGGGGAGGAGGTGTCCTTTTATAAGGGAGGAGAGGGGCACCTTTGGAATAACTAAAACTATTATTTTATTATAAAGTCAAGTTCGGTTTTAAATAGCTCCAAATTGATATATTTCGAAGCTAAGGTGGGGATGGGTCGAAATACTCTCATCCAATAGAATTTAGACAAGTTTAGGTTCCTATTTTAACCTTATCATTTAGATTTAACATTAAGTTAAATAATTTTACTTTTACCATGTCTTCTTGTGTTCATATAATATAATGTTAATAAACTTACTATAAGAAGACAAACGAACCCCAAGTTGTTTATTATTAATATATATAACCTTATCTAAGTCATTTGGCCGAACCTTAGATTTTTAGGAATAAAATAACAATTAATAATATAATATTTTTTAAAAAAACTATTTTATGTCAATTTTGACACTATTTAGTAATTGATTTTTGTGAAAATCATAACAGAATTATTAGTTCAAACCAAGTTAATTAAATCAATAATAACATGTCATATTAACCTAGAAAATTAGTTGGATTCATAAAAAGTCTCAAATTACATTTATTTTGGTGTTTATAACATCAATTATGTCAATATTTAATTAATAAGATAATTATTGCATCATCATTGTGTCATAAATAAATTAAATTATTTAATGTCTAAAAATTACAAATAAAATACCCTTATGTAGGAAATCTTTTTAGATTTATAATGAATATTTATAGTCGAATTTATCTTATGTATAACCCCATATTAAAAATTATTTACTTATTAAACTTTGATTTTAACTATTTTAACCCTTCTTTAAATAAATTAATAATCAATGTCCTAATCTAATCCAAGTGGGCCTAAATGGTCATATTTTATTCCTAAGTTTGTTTTTGGTTGAATTACACTTGTCCAATAGAATTAGGACATGTGTTAGGGTAATAATAATATCATCTTTACCCTTAATTACCCTATTTACTTTTAACCGTGGTAAAAAAAGTAAAAAGTTACTATTCACCAAAAAATTATTTTTATCTCATTGAACCACATTTTACTTACTGATATCAACCGTGTCTGTCAGATTTTCGAAATTCCATTCACAGAAGCGGTAAAATTAATTTTTATGCAAAATTCAATTTTTAACCTACCACTTAGTGGTTTCACTATTCATCAAAAATTGAAAGTTTTCAGAAAATACCAAAATTTCACCGTAGGCTAATTTCAGTATTCCGAATCCAAAAATGAATTCCATTTTGAAAAATAAAATTCACAAAATTTCAAAAGGTGGTTATTACTATTCATAACGGCTAGTTTTAATAATATTTTAATAGCATATCGTTGTTTAGTGAAACTCGGTATTGCGTACGACGCAAGCTATCGAGGAAGGTCGCGATTTCGTTTAAAGCAAGCCAAACAAGTGTTGTGTAGAAAAAGATTCCTTTGATGATTTATATAACATAAAAGTCTCGGGTGTTACATTCTACCCCCCTTAAAATGAATTTCGCCCTCGAAATTCGTCACTTTGTAATAAACAGATGAGGATACCTCTCCCTCATCATATCCTCAAGCTCCCATGTAGCTTCTTGTAATTGGTGGTTCCTCCATAAAACTTTCACCAATCGAGTGGTCTTGTTTCGTAGGACTTTTTCGCTACGATCCAGAATCTCTATCGGTTGTTCTTCATAAGAAAGATCTTGCTCCAGCGGTACAACTTCTGAGATGAGTACATGTGAAGGATCAGGTATGTACTTTCTCAGGAGAGATACATGGAACACATCGTGAACTTGAGAGAGATTCGGTGGAAGCGCCAATCGGTAAGCTACCTTCCCAACACGATCCAGTATTTTGAAAGGACCGATATATCTAGGGCTCAACTTCCCCTTCTTTCCAAATCTCATAACCCTCTTCCAGGGAGATATTCGTAAGAACACTTTATCACCCACTTCAAACTCTAGGTCTTTTCTTCGGTTGTCGGCATAACTTTTATGTCGACTCTGAGCTGCTCTTATGTGTTGTTGAATAGATCTGACCTTTTCTGCCATTTCATCAACAAGATCAGGTCCTAATAGCTTTCTTTCCCCAACTTCATCCCAGCAAGTTGGAGTCCTGCATTTCTTTCCATAGAGAGCTTCATAAGGAGCCATCTGAATACGGGAGTGAAAGCTATTATTATAAGAAAATTCCACCAAAGGTAGGTGTTGATCCCAACCTCCTTTGAAATCCATAGAGAAAGCTCTCAACATATCTTCTAGGGTTTGAATTGTTCTCTCAGACTGACCGTCTGTCTGAGGATGATAAGCAGTGTTGAAACTCAACTATGTATCCAGAGTATGCTGAAGAATTCTCCAAAACTTAGAGGTAAATCTTGGATCCCAATCAGATATAATAGAAAGTGATACTCCATGCAATCTTACCACTTCCTTTACATATATCCTGGAAAGCTGTTCCAGAGAGAAATCCTCTCTAATAGCAATGAAGTGTGCAGACTTTGTAAGATGATCAACTATGACCCAGATAGCATTATTGCCTTTGGATGTTTTAGGAAGTCCTGTGACAAAGTCCATAGTAATGTTTTCCCATTTCCATTCGGGTATGGGTAATGGTTGTAACATTCCCTTAGACTTCTGTCTCTCAGCTTTAACTTGTTGACAAACCAAGCATCGAGAGACATATTCAGCAACATCTCTTTTCATGCCATCCCACCAGAAGTACTCTTTCAGGTCCCTATACATCTTCGTGCTTCCAGGATGAATAGAGAATGAAGAACTATGAGCTTCATCCAGCAGCTCCTTCTTTAATTCGGGGATGGGAGGAACACAAACCCGATTCCTGAACTTTATTATCCCATCACAATCAAGGTTGAACTCAGGAACATTTCTCACCTTCTTTTGTAACTTGACATCTTCTTTCTGTACCTCTTTAATCTTCACATGTATTGATGGTTGAACATTCATCTGATAAAGATAAGATTTTTCCCCTTCCATTATAATTCCAAGATCCATCCTTTGTAAATCCATAAATATTGGATCTTTTGTGATCCTCATCATGGATAAACTGGCATGGTCTTATCGACTTAATGCATCTTCCACCTTGTTTTCTTTCCCAGGGTGGTAATGGATTGAGCAGTCGTAATCCTTAATCAGCTCCAACCATCTTCTTTGACGCATATTCAGCTCCTTTTGTGTGAAAATATACTTTAAACTTTTATGATTAGTATAAATATCACACCTTTCACCATAAAGGTAATTCCTCCAAATCTTTAATGCAAAGATTATCGCAGCTAACTCCAAATCATGTGTTGGGTAATTTTGCTCATGGATTTTCAACTGTCGTGAGGCATAAGCTATCACCATATCATTTTGCATAAGAACACACCCTAATCCATTCTTGTATGCATCACTATAGATCACAAACCTTTCTCCACTACAAGGCAGTGTGAGCACAGGTGCACTGGATAACCTTCTTTTCAACTCCTTGAAATTTTCTTCGCATTCTTCCGTCCAGACAAACTTAACTCCTTTCCGAGTCAACTTGGTGAGTGGATTAGATAATCGTGAAAAATCTTTCACAAAACGTCGATAATATCCATCAAAACCAAGAAAACTTCGGATCTCAGTTACTGTTGTTGGTCTCGACCATCTTTCGATAACCTCTGTTTTTGCTGGATCCATAGATATCCCCTCTTTTGAGATTATGTGACCCAAAAATGCAACTTTTTGATGCCAAAATTCAAACTTTGGTAAATTTGGCATAAAGCTTCTCCTTTCTCAGGGTCTTCAATATAATTCTCAAGTGATCTTCATGCTCTTCCTTTCTCTTAGAATAGACAATAATATCGTCTATAAAGACTACCACAAATTGATCAAGATAGTCTCTAAAGAATCTATTCATCAGATCCATGAAGATAGCAGGGGCATTAGTAAGACCAAATGGCATCACTATAAATTCATAGTGTCCATACCTTGTACGGAAAGCCGTCTTTGGTATATCCTCCCTTTTTACCCTTAATTGATGATACCCTGAACGAAGATCAATCTTGGAAAAGTATTGAGCTCCGTGTAGTTGGTCAAATAGGTCATCAATGCGTGGGAGAGGATATTTGTTCTTGATAGTGATCTTGTTAAGTTCTCGATAGTCAATGCAGAGTCTCATTGATCCATCTTTCTTCTTAACAAATAGAACAGGTGCTCCCCAAGGTGACGCACTAGGGCATATGAATCCCTTATCAATATTCTCTTGGAGTTGCTTCTTCAATTCCTGCAACTCAATTGGGGCCATTCTATAAGGTGTCTTTGAAATAGGCAAAGCACCCGGTACGAGTTCTATTGAAAACTCAACTTCACGATTCGATGGAAGACCCAGTAATTCCTCCGGAAATACATCATCAAACTCCCGTACAATGGGCATATTCTTAATCGTGAGTTTCTCACCAACCATTTGAGATAAATAACCTTCATTTAGTGGAATCAATACCCATAAAATGGAAGAAATTTCCACTGGAAGGTTATGTTCATCCTTGCATTGATAGACGATCATAGATTGATCTGGAATATGAAATGTGACTTCCCTTCTTTGGAAATTGATATGAGCTCCATATAAAGAAATCCAATCCATACCAAGAATCACATCAAATTCCACTATAGGAAGGATCACAAGATTTGCAGGAAGCACTTTCCCACAAACTTCGATCGTAGAATAATTATAAACTTTTGATGCGACTGTTGTGCCATTAGGTGTTGTCACAACTAACTCAACATCTAATTGTTGAGGTAATACGGTGATACCCTTAGAAAATTCTTCAGAAATAAAAGAGTGGGTGGATCCAGAATCAAATAAAACATTTGCTTCTTTAGAGTGGATGGCAAGTGTACCTTTCACCACATCGTTATCGTACTCCACATCGCTGATAGAAATTGCATGTGACTTTCCTTTGTCTTTAGCCTTGAGAGTTTATTGACGTCGACCATCATCATCAACCCTTGGATTAGGGAATTTATTGGCATAATGACCCATCTCCTTGCACTTGAAACATTGAAGTGTAGTAGGTTCATTCTGTGTATCCCTTCCTTTGTTTGCATCATTAGACATCTTCTTCCCATCATCGCGGCATTCAAATGCCCGATGACCTTCCTTTCCACATTTGAAACATTTACTTGTCCCTTTAAGACAACTCCCTCCATGTTTCTTTCCACACTTTGAGCATAATGTAAAGCTCATCTTCTTTTCAGTGTGCTCTTTAGATTTTCCTTTAAATTCCATTTTCCTCTTCTTATCAAACCCATATGACTGATGGGTTACTCCAATATCCATATCGACTTTGAGAGCACATCGAATGATTTCCTCATAGCTATTGAAATCCCTTATGGCTAACGCCCTTCGAAGACTTGGTTTTAAGCCACTAAAGAATCGATTGATCTTACTCTCAGGTTGGATAATAATACCAGAAGCGTACCTTACAAGTCTTGTAAAATTTTCTTCATAGGTACCAACAGATTCATCATCCTTTTTCTTTAGTTCAAGAAACTCTTTCTCCATCTTTGTTCGTAGAATACGAGGGAAGTACTTATTGAAAAATAAGTTCTTGAACTCGTCTCATTCCATGGACTCAATTTCATCCCTTTGCCTCGTATTCTTAATAAGATTCCACCATTGATCAGCATCTCATTCCAAACGATACACTGCTAGGATGACTTTATCATGTTTAGAACATTGAAGAACTGAAAATATCTTTTCAGTAGTACTAATCCATTGTTCAGCAACTAATGGATCAGTAGACCCGCTGAAAGAAGGTGGACGCTGCCTCATGAAGGATTCAACAGAATGTTGCTCCTTCCTTTGCTCGTTTGGAAGTCCAGCATGATTCATAGCTTGAGAAAGTTGTGTGAGCATGGCTACAAGATTTTGCATTCCATCTCCCATAACGTTTGGTTGCTCAGGGGGACAATCATTGCATTGCCCGTCGCATTCCGCATTAACACGGTTCCTTCGGGTTCCAGCCATTTACTAAAACCAAGAAGAATAGTGTGAGCAACACAAATTATAATAGGAAAACCACATAATCAAGAATAAAATTTCACACTTAAGGTCTTATCCTAGGTTATTCATGGCCATTTCTAAAACACTAATATTGTGTTCTATGCTTAGACTTATCCTTAGGGTTCTTACTAAGGCTTTCATATCCTAGTTTCCAAAGGTTGACTATACCTTTCCTATGATACCAACTATAACGACCCATACTTTACATACATTGTTAATACTTAAAAATTGAAGCATACTTATTACAACATATAACAAAACCACGAAAGGATCATATAGGTATAGTGTCTTTAGAAACTGGGAAACATAAACAACTGGTTCATAAAGCGTCTACATTTTCTCCCATTTATTTCATCATATCTATAGTCCCTTTTGGCATATCTTACTTAATAACCTTCTTCCTGACCTGGGGAAAGAAAACATACAAAAGGGTGAGCTCAAATGCTTAGTAAGGGTAAACAAAAGAAATATCAATCACATCGTATACACAAGCACATAACTTTTGGAAATCTTAACCTGCAAAAGAGATCATAATTTCATAACATGGGATAAATCATGGCAGTGAAATGTAATCACAATAATCATAACTTAAAACATGAAACTTTGTGGAATACACACATAATCATAGATAATCATTTCTTGTTAGTCAAGACTCATTGCCAAGACTATCTTAGTGGAAAAAGTCCCTCTCTGAACCGAGTCACCCTCGTTTCAGTCCTGTTTCACTGAACCGGTATAACCTACCGTTCCAGCCATGTCTATCTCATGAGATATAAAATCTTTACCCAATTCATTGGAGGGAGATATAGGTCCCACCCATCTCATAATGATATCATTCTTATGTGTTCCACAAAATCATAAACCATACATCATTGCATAACCCATGTAATAAAAATGGGAATCTTAAACATCATGACATCATAAAACAATTCATATACGATAAAGGAATTCATAAAAATAATTTTATCACAACATAATCAAATCAATGTAATAATAGGGATAAAAACATAACCCTTTATTATCTTATATGGAAAATAATTTTGATAAAACACTTGAACTTCATTCTTGAGGAAAATATCCTTTCTACTTCAAAAACACTTTTCCTTTCTTAACATGTCATACAATTTTAAACTAAAAGAAGTTGATTAAAAATAAACTTGAAAACTTGTAAAGGGTTATTCTTGGAAATAATTTTTTAAAAATCCATTCATGTCGTATAAGTTAAAAAAACATTCTTCTCGTACTTTTTTCGGAAAAGTCAAAAAAGTACCTCCACTACGGGAAAAATGAGCAATTGCGACGGGTTATTTGCGACGGGATTTATTCCCGTCGCAAATAGTCATGTTAAAAACTTATTTGCGACGGGGGTATTTCCCCGTCGCAAATAAGGAGGCTTTTGCGACGGGATTTCTTTCCCCGTCGCAAATAGTTTTCCCGCGATGCGCGCCAAATCGCGGGAAAACTATTTGCGACGGGATTGCTTTCCCCGTCGCAAATAACCGGCGGCGGTAAAAGGTATTTGCGACGGGAATATCCCCCCGTCGCAAATACTATGTCGGCAGGGGTTATTTGCGACGGGTCCCGTCGCAAATAACTATTTACCGGTTGACCGTAATAAATGTTGGCTAAGGTATTTGCGACGGGTACCGTCGCAAATAATAATATTTGCGACGGGAATCCCGTCGCAAATGGTCCCGTCGCAAATAATCTAACCTATAAATACCCCCATCCGTTTTTTTCATTTCATTCTCATTCCTTATCTTCTCCTTCTCTGAAAATTATATTTCTAGAGTTGAGTTTTTCTCCAGTTTAATTTGTTTCTCCGGAGCTGATATTAAAGTTTTCAAGAACGATCAGAACAGATCATTTTTCAAGGTATTTTTAATTTTTTATTTATTTTTAATTTTTTATTAGTTTCAATTATTATTAATTAGTTGTAATTTAATTATGTTTACATTGTTTTATTATTTAATAAATTTAAATTATTAGTATTGTTTGGTAATTAGGAATAATTAGTAATAATTTTTAATAATTAAGAATAAATATTAATAATTAGTTATAAATACCAATAATTAGGAATAAGAACATTATTACATTATTAGTTTATTTTATTATTAATATTAAAATAATATAATTTTTTATATATATACAATTCTTTTTTCATCTGTGTGTTTGCTGTCTTCACATGTATTATTTGTATGTGGAGATAGAAAACGCACAGATGAAAGAAGAATTGTATATAAATTAGAAAATTATATTATTTTAATATTAATAATAAAATATATTAATAATGTTATTATTTATAATTATTGGTAATTATTTCTAATTATTGATAATTATTCATTTAATTACTAATAATTAGAAACAATTATCAATAATTATCAATAATTAGTAATAATTACCAATAATAAGTATTAATTACCTATAATTAGTATTAATTACCTATAATTAGTATTAATTACCAATAATTAGTATTAATTACCAATAATTAGTATTAATTACCAATAATTAGTATTAATTACCAATAATTTGTATTAATTACCTATAATTAGTATTAATTACCAATAATTAGTATTAATTACCAATAATTAGTATTAATTACCAATAATTAGTAATAATTAGGAATAATTAACAATAATTAGGAATAATTAGTATTAATTAGGAATAATTAGTATTAATTAGGAATAATTAGTATTAATTACCAATAATTAGTATTAATTACCAATAATTAGTATTAATTACCAATAATTAGTATTAATTACCAATAATTAGTATTAATTACCAATAATTAGTATTAATTACCAATAATTAGTATTAATTACCAATAATTAGTATTAATTATTAATAATTACCAATAATTATCAATATTTAGGAATAATTAACAATAATTGCCAATAATTACCAATAATTAGTAATAATTACCAATAATTAGTAATAATTACGAATAATTATCAATAATTAGTAATAATTAGTAATAATTAGCAATAATTAGTAATAATTAGCAATAATTAGAAATAATTAGCAATAATTAGTAATAATTAGCAATAATTAGTAATAATTAGAAATAATTAGTAATAATTAGAAATAATTAGTAATAATTAGAAATAATTAGTAATAATTAGAAATAATTAGTAATAATTAGTAATAATAAGAAATAATTAGTAATAATTAGAAATAATTAGTAATAATTAGAAATAATTAGTAATAATTAGAAATAATTAACAATAATTAGTAATAATTAACAATAATTAGTATTAATTACCAATAATTAGTATTAATTACCAATAATTAGTATTAATTACCAATAATTAGTATTAATTACCAATAATTAGTATTAATTACCAATAATTAGTATTAATTACCAATAATTAGTATTAATTACCAATAATTAGTATTAATTACCAATAATTAGTATTAATTATTAATAATTACCAATAATTATCAATATTTAGGAATAATTAACAATAATTGCCAATAATTACCAATAATTAGTAATAATTACCAATAATTAGTAATAATTACGAATAATTATCAATAATTAGGAATAATTAGTAATAATTAGCAATAATTAGCAATAATTAGGAATAATTAGCAATAATTAGAAATAATTAGCAATAATTAGTAATAATTAGCAATAATTAGTAATAATTAGAAATAATTAGTAATAATTAGAAATAATTAGAAATAATTAGTAATAATTAAAAATAATTAGTAATAATTAGAAATAATTAGTAATAATTAGAAATAATTAGTAATAATTAGAAATAATTAGTAATAATTAGAAATAATTAGTAATAATTAGAAATAATTAACAATAATTAGTAATAATTAACAATAATTAGGAATAATTAGGATTAATTAGGAATAATTAGTATTAATTAGGAATAATTAGTAATAATTACCAATAATTAGTAATAATGATTATTAATTACCAATAATGATTATTAATTACCAATAATTAGTATTAATTACCAATAATTAGTATTAATTACCAATAATTAGTATTAATTACCAATAATTAGTATTAATTACCAATAATTAGTATTAATTACTAATAATTAGTATTAATTACTAATAATTAGTATTAATTAACAATAATTGCCAATAATTAACAATAATTAGTAATAATTAACAATAATTAGCAATAATTACTAATAATTAGCAATAATTAGTAATAATTATCAATAATTAGCAATAATTAGCAATAATTAGCAATAATTAGCAATAATTAGCAATAATTAGGAATAATGAGCAATAATTAGGAATAATTAGCAATAATTAGCAATAATTAGCAATAATTAGCAATAATTAGCAATAATTAGAAATAATTATCAATAATTAGAAATAATTAGCAATAATTAGCAATAATTAGCAATAATTAGCAATAATTAGCAATAATTAGAAATAATTAGCAATAATTAGCAATAATTAGTAATAATTAGCAATAATTAGCAATAATTAGCAATAATTAGTAATAATTAGCAATAATTAGCAATAATTAGCAATAATTAGCAATAATTAGCAATAATTACCAATAATTTGGAATAATTACCAATAATTTGGAATAATTACCAATAATTTGAAATACTTACCAATAATTTGGAATAATTACCTTATTACATTATTTGGGAAAGAACACAATTGGATTAAACGTAGCATATTTTGGGATTTGCCATATTGGTCTGATTTGTTGGTCCGACACATGTTAGATGTCATGCATATTGAGAAGAACTGTTTTGATAATTTGTTTCATACAGTTTTGGATACGCCAGGAAAGAGCAAAGACAATGTAAATGCACGTTTAGATCTTGCCCAAATTTGCAGGCGTCCAGAATTGGAACTATTTGAGAATGTCAGAACAGAAAGGTTACTGAAACCAAAAGCAGCTTATACACTGTCTAAAGAAAACCGTTTATTATTTTGTCAGTGGATTGCAGATTTGAGACTTCCAGATGGCTGTGCTTCCAATTTGGGTAGATGTGTAAAGAATGGTCATATTACTGGATTGAAAAGTCATGATTGTCATGTTATAATGGAGAGACTTCTACCCATTGGATTAAGAGGTCTGTTGAATTCTGTGATTTGGGATTCCATAACAGACATGTCTCATTTTTTTCGGGAAATTTGTGCGGCTACGGCAGATTATGATGCTCTAGGCAAACTTGAAAAAGATGTTGTTGTAATTATATGTAAACTGGAAAAAATATTTCCGCCGTCTTTCTTCGACTCAATGGAACATTTGATGTTACATTTTCCATATGAAGCCAAATGTGGAGGTCCGGTACAGTTTCGATGGATGTACCCATTTGAAAGATGCATGCAAAAATTGAAAAGAAAAGTACGCAACAAAGCATCTGTTGAAGGATCTATTGCAGAAGCTTATTTGCAAGAGGAAATATCTTTTTTCTGCTCCCATTATTTTGAATCTGAGTATCCTTCAAAACACAACCGAATGGGACGGAATGAGAGGAATATTAATGAAATCGACAATCAATTATCTGTTTTCAACGAGTCAGAGCTTGGTTTTGGTGGAGTTTCTGAACGCTGGCTTTCAGATGATGAACATCATAGAGCTCATACGTATGTTCTGCTCAACTGTGAAGAGATGACATCAGTTGTACTGTAAGTGTTTATATCACTTATTCTATCATTTATGTTACAGTAAATAACTTTGGTTTTTATAGGTTGTATGATAATCATATCAAGAAACAAATTCCACAAATTACAGCAGCTGCTCTCGAAGAACGGCGACTGAAAAATTTCTCTCAGTGGTTTCAAAAACTGGTAACATAAATTCTTTATCATTTAGCAACTCATTCAATGTATAGTTTACTATATTGATAATTATTTCACAAATCTTCAGGTGTCTCGACATGCTGATAAAATTGACAAACGGCTGTGTGTATTGAGTAACCCACCTTCCAAACTTGTTAAAACTTATAATGCATATGTGGTGAATGGATTTCGATTCCACACGCATGCATATGGGGAATCGAAAAAAACAATGAACAGTGGAGTTAGCTTGAGAGGATCTCATCATCGAGAAAATGAAGTTGAATTTTATGGCATACTTGATGAAATCATTGAACTCTGTTATCTTGGACAACATTACATAACCATGTTCAAATGTCGGTGGTTGGATACAGAGAGAGGCGTGCGTGTTCATCCGACTCATGGAATCATCGATATTAAATGTAAAAGTGTTCTCGCAGTAAATGAACCATTCTTATTGGCTCAACAGGCATATCAAGTTTATTATGCAAAGTACTGTGCAACATCAAGAGACTTGACTGATTGGTGGAGTGTAATAAAAATCAAAATTCGAGACAATCAGTTTAGTCAAAGTGAATGTGCTTTCACTGATGTGCAAAGAATTGAAGTTTTTCAAGAAAGTACTCAAAATCAATCTTTTTTACAAAGAGATATGAGTATCGATGACGACACCCCACATTTAAGAGTCGGTGATGACGATGATGTTAATGACGTCACACATGAATTTGAAATGGTAAGAGATGAAGCAACTGCAACTCGAATGGATATCGATGATGTTGAGGAGGAATATGAAGATGACATTGACATATATGAAGATGATGATGAAGATGAACACTTATAGAATTCCATGGTATTTATATACAATCATAATATGTATATATGTATATATAATAGTAATTATCAATTATTTGCTAATATTAATATTTTCTGTTTCAGATGGACGAGGCCACATTTCGTGAGTTGACGGAGGCTGACCTGCCTTTCGATGCGGATGAGTTGCTGGCAGATGACCCTCAGCCTGCAGGCGCTCCAGGGAGTACGCGGAGGGGGCGCGGTCTTGCACGATTGATGATTCCTGACCCCGTCCCCGAGCGACGTCCACGTCTTGGGTTTGATCCGCGCACCCGGAGGTGTGATAACCTGTGTAATAACCTGTGAATTTGACTAAGATTTCATTAATCTATTCACATAATAAATGTTTATTATTTTTTCAGTTTTTCGCATATAGCAGTCGGACAGGGCAGCGCTATTTTGCGCAACTATTTCTCTCAGCCGTGGACCACATGGGAGCAGATTCCCATTGATGTGCAGCAGGCCATGTTCGGCCATTGGTTGGTACGTACGTAAATAAATAATTTTTATTTTGAAAATTATTTCATTTCTAACTTGATATTTTGATTTATTTGTAGGGTTTATGGTATCCGATCGAGGATACCATGCGTGACGCCATCCACGAGGCATGGGAGGTGGCCATGCGTGATCGCCTTCGTCAGTTTTTGCACAATTTAAGAAAAGCTGCGATGAAGAAAGCAGGAGTGTCAGATTTTGAGGAGTCATGTAGAGCACACCGACCAGAGTACATTTCATCCCATGTATGGGATGGATTATGTGCGCACTGGTTGAGTGGTGCCTTTCAGAGGAGATCATCGGTGGGGAGGCAGAATCGGGGGAGGCAGGAGGTGACTCATCGAGCTGGGAGTCGTTCTTTCAGTACTCATAGACAGCATCTGGTACGTACATTATTTATAAATATTTTATATAACTATAAATATTAACAGTTTATTTTTTATTCTTATAGGCTGTCGAGCACCCCGATATTACAGAGTACGACGTATATCGGAGGATGTATAGTGATCCTGCTACTGGGGAGCTCAGAGGTGATCGTCAGCATCACATCGTGGTCAGTATTATTTGTTTTCAAGTTTAAAAATTAACTGCATATAATATATTCACAATTTTAATTTTAAATTGCAACTATAGGAGTCATATGAGGCCGCAGCGGCACAGGCCCGGCCTGAGAGTCAGGCCGAGTCATCAGATCAGACCACTGCCCGTCAGTTTGATGAGGCGGCATGGATGCAGGCCACCCAGTATGCCTTCGAGAAGGGCCGGGTAGTTGGTATCGGCTCTCGACTGACTCCCGGAGATTATTATGGCAGTGCTGCGATGTAGGCGTCCAGCTCGAGGGGAGCTCGTGCATCTTCTTCTACACAGTATGAGGAGCAGTTGCGATCTCAGACTGCACAGATAGAGAGTCTCCGACAGGAGCAGGAGCAGATACGTCAGCAGCATGAGGAGGACCGTCGACGCCAGCAGCAGCTGTACGAGGAGCAGACGAGTCGGTGGTAGCAGCAGCATCAGGAGCAGATGGAGTACATGCGCCGACTCACTCATGCTTTAGGGATGGAGTTTCCTCCACCACCATCTGCAGATCCCCCACCTCCCCCCCCCCCTCCTACAGATTAGAGTTTGTATTTCTGTTATAAAATTTGTGAAATCAAAAATTTTTTTTTTCTATTCGTAGTTTCTGTCTCATTATAAAATATTAATAATATTATATTTTTAAATAACAATATTAATATGAATAATAATAATATTTATATTTTATAATATTAAAATTTATATATATATTAAAATTTTATTTATATAATAAAATTTTATATATATATTAAAATTTTATAATATTATAATTTAATTATTTTTTTGTAATACTTGAATTATTTTAATATTTGAATGTAAAATATTTCTATTATTTTTATATTAATTAAAATAACTTATTAATATTTTTTTTATTTATGAATTATAATTATAATATTATTATATTAATTAAATTATTTATTAATATTCTATTATTTTTATTTTTGAATTATAATTCTACTATTATTATAGTAATTAAAATAATTTATTATTTTCATTTGTAAATTATAATTCTATTATTATATTAATTAAAATAATTTATTAATAATTTATTTTTTTTATTTTTTTTATAGTATTTGCGACGGGATACTATGCCCGTCGCAAATACTAGTATTATTAATAATTTTTTATTTTTTTTTAAAAAGAGTATTTGCGACGGGACCCGTCGCAATTAATATGAATAGTATTTGCGACGGGTCCCGGTTCCCGTCGCAAATACTAGTACTATTAATTTTTTTTATTTTAAAAAAAAACGTTATTGCGACGGGTCCCGTCGCAAAAGGTATTTGCGACGGGCCCGTCGCAATAACTGTTTAAAAAGTTTTTTGCAAAAATACGGAATACTATTTGCGACGGGGAGAATGCCCGTCGCAAAAAAAGGCTTTAGCGACGGTCCCGTCGCAAATAAGTTTAGTTGCGACGGCGTTTTCCGCAACGGGCTATTTGCGACGGGACCCCGTCGCAAATGGCTATTTGCGACGGGATCCCGTCGCAAATACCTGTTTTTCCAGTAGTGCTCGTACGAAAAACGACAAAGATTCCTTTCATATCTTTTACTAAAAACTCACCGAAGGGTAAAATTGGATTTGAACAATTTTAGGTGGATGGAAATAATATTACATATTGAGGAATCATGGATGTGGATGATAAAATACACCCCAGTAATTACCAAAGTAAAAACAATCTCGGATAAAAGTGAGATTGTGATATTTCCCTTACCTTAGGTCCGACTTGATTTGTAAGTGTCTGAACCTCCTGTATAATGATTTAAATAATTTTATTGACTTAATCCAGAATCATACTTATTTTTATGATATCATATATGGTCATATTCTTAGCTTCTTAGTAGTAATATTTCATTGCTACTTGTTATTCGGGTGTTTATAACTTTTTGTTCTTATGCGTGTTTTGTCGAATAAATTCTTATTCTTTTCTTTAGGTTATAGATATCTCATTTCCAGAATGGTATTAGTGTAATATATATCATATTCATTCATTCAATTCATTTATATAATCATTATGAAATGAAGATCATGTAGAACGAGTCGCATCACATCGTGGAGACGGTATTCCGTACGTACGCACAAGTGATGATATCGTTCCTATGATCGTGGAATTGTATTGGAGTATATGTATACTATTTCAGAATCAATATCAATTTATAATAGTCATATATAGTCATTATTTACACCATTATACCCATCCAAGTAAGCTGGTGGTGGAAAATAGATTACACCACGGCGTGGAGACGGTATTCCGTACGTACGCACGCGCGGTGATTTCTTTTTCTGTAGGATGGATAGATGGTGAAATAGGGTTGTTTCATACTTATAATAACATATCAGTATATGAGTGATACTTATTTTATTACTTCATAATGAAACAACTAAAGAAGAAGAAGTGGAAGAAGAAATAAAGATGAAAGAATCGGTAACGGACATTACCTCTTCTTTGAAGTGCTTCTTTGAGACCTTCTTTTAGGGCACTAAAATTGGTCTTTGAATAAGACCAGGACCTCTAGGATGTCTCTAGGGAAGTGGAGAGGAGAAAGTGGCAGGGGTTGGCCGATATTGAAGGCTCAAAGTGGTGTGAGGAAGAGGGGGAGGAGGTGTCCTTTTATAAGGGAGGAGAGGGGCACCTTTGGAATAACTAAAACTATTATTTTATTATAAAGTCAAGTTCGGTTTTAAATAGATCCAAATTGATATATTTCGAAGCTAAGGTGGGGATGGGTCGAAATACTCTCATCCAATAGAATTTAGACAAGTTTAGGTTGTAACACCCCAAGCTTCTACGGTACGTTTCCCTTTGAATAATGCGATAGCGTGTGTTGTACGCAACCTCGAGTTCTAACACACACCACAACTAATTAAACTAGCCGTTGTGAATAGTAATACCTAATTTTTGAAATCATATATATTCTATATTTCAAAATGGACTTCATTTTTGGATTCGGAATATCAAAATTATCCTAGGGTGAAATTTTGGTACTTTTCGGATAACTTTTATATTTTGATGAATAGTGAAAATTACTAAATTTTAATTAAAAACAACTTTTTTAATCAAAATAAGTAATAGTGATAAATTATAAATTTGAGTGGTTTTAAAGTATATTTAGAATATATTTTTACCATTTAATATAATGTTGGTCATTGGAAATAATTTTACAATTAAACCGAACATAAACAAGTGTCAATCTGTTGGTAGTTATTATCTCTTAAAAACACGCTTTTTGTTTTGACAGCGGGAATTAATTTTAAATTAATTTCTGCCACTTCTGTGTTTTGAATTTAGGAAAATGGATTCCATATTTGGAATCAGGATGTCCAAATTATGTAAATAGGTAACTTTTATTTTTAGACATTTTGAATAATTACTGCGGTAAATATTTTATTTACCATGGTTAAAGGGTAAATCCGGTAAATAAGGGTTAAAAAAATAATATTATAATAATACAAAATTACCCTAAAACGTGTCTTAACCCTATTGGTTGATACATGGTCGACCATGGGCATCTTTGTGTCAATTTTGGGACCCCATGGATCCACTTGTAAGTGATAATGACACTTTATTTTAATTAAGTTAAAATGAATACAAAAATGACACAAGCATATATCTTTTAGAAGAACAATTTTTACATAGGGTTATACATGTTGGATTTTCAATTATAAATATTCATTAGAAAGATAAAAAGATTTCCTACATAATGATATTTTATTTATAATTTTTAGACAATAAATAAGTTATTTTATTTATGACACAATGATGATGCAGTAATTACTATAATAGTGAAAAATTAAAATAATTGATATTATAAATACCCAAATAAATATAATATGAAACTTTTAATGAATTAAACTAATTTTCTAGGCTAATATGATATATTAGGATTGATTTAATGGACTTTGTTCGAAGTAATCAATCTGTTATGAGTTTCACAAAAATCAACTATTGAATAGTGTCAAAATTGACATAAAAGAGTTCTTAAAACAAATATTATATTATTAATTGATATTAAATTCCTAAAAATCTAAGGTTCGGCCAAGAGACTTATATTATGATAGGTTAATCATTAATGGACCACTTGGGGGTCTCTTGGATGTATATAGTAAGTTTATTAACCATAATATATAAAATACAAAGAGACATTGTAAAAGTGAAACTAATTAACTTAGAGTTAATACTTAAAGATAAGGTTAATATAAGTACCCAAACCTATCTAAATTCTATTGTATGAGTTGTTTTTGACCTATCCCCACCTCATCCTTTGAATAGTCAACTTTGGAGCCTTTAGAAACCGAATATGAATTTATTATAAATTAATATTTCTAGCTTTTCCAAAGGTGCCCCTCACCCCTCTTATAAAAGGGCACTCCTCCTTCTCATTTCTTCACACCTTCAAAGCCTTTTGGTTCGGCCAAACTCTGCCCAAATAATCTCCCAACATCCCTCACTACAACCTAGAGGCCTTATTTTGATCAGAAAGCCAACCTAAGGAGCCCTTTTGATCAAATCAAAAGGAAGAACCCGAAGAAGAGGTAATGATTTCACCACCCTTTTCTAAGTTCATTTCTTCTTCCACTTCTTCATCCTTTGTTCTTACCATTCTGAAATAATAACTCCAGTATCTCACATATACTGTGATGTTATTATAAATATGGTACAATCATATTCAGTATTCTATCCACCCTTTGAATAACATGTCACCATACGTGCGTACGTACGGCTTACCGTCTCCACGTCGTGGTGTAATTGTTATTCAATATAATATTATTTGGATGGGTATAATAATGATGTGTAACTCATGTAAATAATAAATATAACATGTTAATGATTCTGTATATATGATATACCATCCATTTATATATTATTTTAATATCAAAAGAATGATATTGTCGCTCGTGCGTACGTACGGACTACCGTCTCCACGAACGCGATGAGATTCATTCTCCATCGTATCCATTCAAGTATAATTATCATTTGATGATTTAAAAATAATGTTTAAGGACTGTATATCATTATGGATATGAATAAGATACAACAACCATGGCTTATGTAACAAAACATATAAAAGAAAATGAGTAAGTTAACTCCCGAAACGACGATAATTCTAAGATATTATTAACAAATCAATGTTAAAAGATCATATATGATATCATATTAATATATATGATTCTTGTATAATTTAATAACAACTATTTCACCATTATACAGGAGGTTAACCTACCCCAACCAAGGAAAAGTACAAGGTAAGGGTTATTTCACAATCTCTTCATTATCCGAGGTTGTATTATACGTAATAATCTACTGGGATCTCTTTATCATCCACATCCATGTTTCTTCGAAATGTATTTCAAAACATTTTTACTATTTACAAGAATATGGGTTAAAGTCATTTATACCCTTGTTTGACTTTTTATAAGAGGTTTATAAAGGAATCTTTCCGTCGTTTTCAAAACAAGGTCCTTTTTAACCTTTTCGACAGAATTGAGGTAAGAATGTTTTTTTTAACTTAAATGGCGGGTGCGGTTATTTTCCGCCGTTATAAAATCGTCGAAGCTTCCCATACAAGCTTATAAGAATATTTTCAAAGAAAATGTTTTATTTTATATGGATCTTAAATGATTTCAAAATAAAAGGAGATATTTCTTTTAAAAGAATTTTGATTTCATCTATGTCAACATCCTTTGATGGATTTTAAGATTATTTGAAGTTGATTTATTATGATACAAAACTTCTATATTGTATTGAAGGTTTTGTGATATGTTTGACTGTGGATGTGCTATTTTTATACCATTCATAGTTTATTGTGAAAGTATTGACATTTCGTATGCTAGTTTTAATACGAATGTTTATGTTATGTTTAAACCTTTTCATATGGGAATGCATTGGACTTAATAAGTGACGGGTGGAGCCCGCTATAGCTCCTCGATGCATCGGTAGGTCTCATGAGACAAACTAGTGTCTTGGCACAAGGCCTTGACAAAATCTTATTTGTAGTCTTGGCACGAGGCCTTGGCTATGTGGTTATGATAGTCTGGCATTATGCATTCCAACATTATGAAAGTGGTTATTGATTTTTGCATGTGATTATTCGATTAGTAGAATATCCATGTGAATAAGTAAATGGCATTATTTCATTTTACTTTTGCCATACCATGTTGAAGTTCAATTTTAAAAGGCTTTTGTTTTAGTAATGCATTGCCTTAAATGTTTATTCTTATTTATGAAAGTTTCCGCTATATTGTTATCCTTACTGGGCATTTGAGCTCACCCCTTTTCTATGTTTTATTTTTCCCCAGGATGTGAAGAAGTAAATTATGAATGACCTGCAGGGATATTATGAGGGGATAGTAGTGTGGATTATGGAGACATTATGTTGTTGTAGTAGTTTTTCATTTTATGATGTAATGTAAAACTTATGAATATATCTAGTGTTTCCAAGGCTACTAAACCAATCGGTCTTTCGAGATTTGATCTTTCTTGTGATCATGCCAATGTTATGTAATAATGCACCGACTCTAGGCAACTAGGGTCGGGGCGTTACAGTTGGTATCAAAGGAAGTTTAGTACAAACCTTGGAAGCTAGATTTAGATAAACTCTGATTAGAGCACGTAGACCTAAGATGAACTTTGAGGATTAGTATAGAAGAACTTCCTAGAATTTTGGTATTGTAGAGATTTTGTGAGTTTTTCGAGCAATACATCCCTGTCTGGATACGAGCAGGTAGAGGCGGCTCTGGCACAGATGTACCTAGGGGTAAAACCCGAAAACACCGCTTTGAGCTAGACTCGAACGGGAACTGGTGCACGACAACGGGCCTTGCTGCACTCTTGGTTACGACACTCCCGGGGGATATGCTTAGGATAACTCTCACTATCTTTACAAATCATTATGAAGGGTTTATGAGTATATACTTCCTCAAAGAAAACATTTTTATGATTATGGATTATATCCATAAATAGTTCAATTTATGTTAAGTGTTTTATAAGTATGGGATTATGTATTTTGATGCATAAACTGATCTAGTTTATGCCATTTTTTTTAGAAATGGCGCCTAGTGGAAGAAATGGAAACCGTATCAATGCACGCACTCCATGTAGGGATTGCCCTCCTGCTCAAGATAATTATAGTGGGGCTGGTGATGCAACTGGTGCTGATCAGCTAATCACCGTACTGGGACAACTTACTCAGGTTATGAATAATAACCTTACCCGTATGGAGCACCCTGATCCGCAGCGTGGAGGATCAATGTTAGATCGATTCATGAGACAACAACCACCAACGTTCAATGGGAGTACAAATCCCTTAGTAGCTGAGCAATGGATATTTTCCCTAGAGAAAATATTTCAGGCTTTGGGGAGTAGTGAAAGGGAAAAAGTTACCATGGCAGTTTACCGCCTCACTGGAGATGCTGATCAATGGTGGTCATTGATTCAAAACATGAAGGAAGATGATGAAGTATCAAACATGGAATGGAGGGAGTTCAAAGATCTGTTTTTAGAAAAATACTTTCCTCGCGACCATCGAGCAGATATGGAAAGGCAATTTCTGAGTCTGAGACAAAAGGAGGATGAGAATGTCACAAAGTATGAGGCTAACTTTACAAGGTTAGCGAGGTATGCTGGAGATTATATTCGCAACCCAAGAAGTAAGATTGATCGTTTCTTTGATGGGTTAAAACCATTTCTCCGTCGAGCATTAGTCTCACAATCCTTTTCATCGTACGAAGACATTGTTTCATGTGCTATCAAGACCGAAAAGGAATTCTCTAAGTCTTATGACTTTAAAGCAAAGCAAGAGAAGAAGAGACCTGCTGATCAATCTGGGAATGGAAATAAGGGGAAGAAGGGAAAGGTTGAATATCCATCTTGTGGTAAGTGCGGGAAGAAACACCTCGGTGCTTGCCTGAAGGGAATGGGAGTCTGTTACAAGTGTGGTGAAAAAGGCCACCAAGCTCATGATTGCAAGGGGAAGAAGGAAGCTACCAACGTTCAGTGCTACAATTGAAGGGAGATGGGGCATTATGCAAATGCATGTCCTAAGCGTCAGGAGAACTTACCTCAGAAAAGGCCAAGGGATCAAGGCCAGGCTTATGCTATCACTACTGCTGAGGTAGAAGCTCCGAAAGACGTGGTGGCAGGTAATTTAATGGTTTCCTCAAGTTTATCAAATGCATTATTTGATTCTGGATCATCGCATTGTTTCATATCTTCCCAGTTTGCTAAGAAAATTAGATATTTCCAATTTGATTTAATAAGGGAGTTGTCAGTTAAAACTCCTAAGGGAAGTATCGTTGCAACAAAGTTTTGTGAATCAGTCCCCATTAGAGCACATAAATTTTCTTTATCTGCTGATTTCATCGTCATACCCATGATTGAGTTTGATATAATCCTCGGTATGGACTGGCTTTCGGACTATGATGCGAAGATTTATTGTAAGAAGAAAGAGGTTACGATTCTTGATGATAATGATAAGGAGCACCTTATTTTTAGAGCAGAATCGTCACCACCTAATTCTTATTTAGATCCACCCCCTGTAGCTCAACTTAATTCAATTATCGGGGAGGAAGAGAATGAAATAATTGTCGGTGAGGAAAGAAATGTTCAAATAGAGGATGTACCTATTGTGAAAGAGTTTGTAGATGTATTTCCGGAAGATTTACCTGGACATCCTCCAGAACGAGAAGTAGAGTTTTCCATTGATTTAATTCCTGGATCAAGGCCTATATCGAAGACCCCTTATAGAATGGCCACTGTAGAGCTAGTCGAACTAAAGAAACAACTAGAGGAATTGAGTAATAAGGGATTTATTCGCCCTAGTGTTTCTCCATGGGGAGCCCCTGTTCTTTTTGTTAAAAAGAAAGATGGATCTATGAGGTTATGTATCGACTACAGGGAGATCAATGCTATAACGATAAAGAACAAGTATCCCCTACCTCGTATTGATGATTTATTTGACCAACTGCATGGAGCTCAATACTTTTCAAAGATTGACCTTCGATCTGGATACCATCAGTTGTGTGTGAAGAAGGAAGACATTCCGAAGACAGCATTTCGAACCAGGTACGGGCATTACGAGTTTACTGTAATGCCGTTTGGATTGACTAATGCACCCTCTGTATTCATGGATCTGATGAATAGAGTTTTCAAGGAGTATCTCGATGAATTTGTGGTGGTATTTATTGATGATATCTTGGTATACTCCAAAACCTACAAAGATCATGAAAATCACTTGCGCATTATCTTGAAGACTCTGAGGAGGCATGAATTATATGGAAAGTTTAGCAAGTGTGAATTCTGGCTTCAGGAGATTTCTTTTCTTGGCCATATTGTCTCTAAAGATGGAATCTCTGTTGATCCTTCTAAGACCAAGGCAATCCAAGAATGGCCAGCACCTACGAATATAACTGAGGTACGTAGTTTTATTGGTTTGGCAGGTTATTATCGACGTTTCGTCCAGAATTTTGCCCGATTGGATAACCCATTAACGAAGCTCACACGTAAAGGGGTTAAATTTGTTTGGACAAAAGAGTGTGAAGAATGTTTCGAAGAACTGAAGAGAAGATTAGTCAATGCTCCTATATTGACTCTACCATCGGGGAATGATGGGTTCGTTATTTATAGTGATGCATCGAAGAAAGGACTTGGCTGTGTCCTTATGCAGAATGATAGAGTTATTGCCTATGCATCACGACAGTTGAAAATTCATGAACAAAACTATCCTACTCATGATCTTGAGTTAGCAGCTGTGATCTTTGCTTTGAAGATATGGAGGCACTACCTCTATGGTGAAAAATGTGAGATTTATACTGATCACAAGAGTTTGAAGTATATTTTCTCACAAAAAGAACTCAACATGAGGCAAAGGAGATGGCTTGAATTACTCAAGGATTATGATTGTACGATACACTACCACCCGGGGAAGGCAAACAAGGTGGCAGATGCTTTGAGCAGAAAAGACCATGGAGTTCTGAACATGATGAGAATTGAAAGGGATCCAATTTTCATGGATCTAGTGAAGATGGACATGGGAATAACCAGGGAAGGTGAAACATCAATGCTTTTTCAAATGGTTGCCAAACCATCTTTACTAGAAAGGATTAAGAGTTCTCAGACTGATGATGAAGAATTCCAAAAGAAGATTAAAGCTGTGAATGATGGGAGATTGAGAGACTTTGCGTATGAAGGTGGAATTTTGAAATTCGGGAAGAGACTTTGTGTTCCCAATATACCTGATCTAAAAAGGGAATTGCTGGATGATGCTCATAGTTCCAATTTCTCTATACACCCTGGGAGCACCAAAATGTATAGGGATTTGAAGGAACATTTTTGGTGGGACAACATGAAGAGGGAGATTGCTGATTTTGTGTCAAGGTGTATGGTTTGTCAACAAGTGAAAGCTGGAAGGCAACAGCCTGGAGGAGTCATGCAACCTCTTCCCATACCGGAGTGGAAATGGGACAATGTTACGATGGACTTTGTCATGGGGCTACCAAAGACTCCTAGAAGGAATGATGCAATATGGGTGATTGTTGATCGTCTTACCAAGTCAGCACATTTTCTTGCTATAAGAGAAGATCTACCCCTGGAACGTCTAGCAAGACTATATATTAATGAAGTTGTGAGACTTCATGGAGTACCCCTATCGATTGTTTCTGATCGTGATCCCCGTTTTACTTCAAGATTTTGGAAAAGTCTTCAGAAATCCCTGGATACTGAACTTCATTTGAGCACTGCTTACCACCCTCAGACAGACGGACAATCAGAACGGACTATTCAGACCTTAGAAGACATGTTGAGATCTTGCTCACTTGATTTTCAGGGTATGTGGGATCAATATTTACCACTAGTAGAATTTTCCTATAACAATAGCTTCCATTCGAGTATACAGATGGCACCATATGAAGCGTTATACGGAAAGAGATGTCGTACACCAACCTGTTGGGATGACGTTGGTGAAAGAAAACTTGTAGGCCCAGAGCTGGTGGAGGAAACGGTGGAAAAGGTGAAGGTAATCCAAAATCACATTAAAGCAGCTCAAAGTAGGCAGAAGAGCTATGCCGATAATCGAAGGAAGGATTTGGAATTTCAAGTCGGTGATCATGTTTTCCTGAAGGTATCTCCGTGGAAGGGAGTCATACGTTTTGGTAAGAAAGGTAAATTGAGTCCCAGGTACATCGGACCTTTCGAAATTCTAGAACGAATTGGGGCTGTAGCTTACCGATTGGCAATGCCGCCAAGTCTCTCCAAAGTTCACGATGTGTTCCACGTATCTCTGTTGAGGAAATACATGCCTGACCCAACGCATGTACTCACCTATGAAGATTTAGAACTGGAACCCGATCTTTCCTATTGTGAAGAGCCCGTCAGGATTCTTGATACAAGAGAACAAGTACTGAGAAACCGGACGACGCGTCTGGTAAAAGTTTTGTGGAGAAATCATAAGATGGAAGAGGCAACGTGGGAACCCGAGGAACTTATGATGAAGAACCACCCGAGTCTTTTTATGCAGTAATACCCTAGAAATTGCGAGGACGCAATTATTTGAAGGAGGGGAGAATGTAACACCCCAAGCTTCTACGGTACGTTTCCCTTTGAATAATGCGATAGCGTGTGTTGTACGCAACCTCGAGTTCTAACACACACCACAACTAATTAAACTAGCCGTTGTGAATAGTAATACCTAATTTTTGAAATCATATATATTCTATATTTCAAAATGGACTTCATTTTTGGATTCGGAATATCAAAATTAGCCTAGGGTGAAATTTTGGTACTTTTCGGATAACTTTTATATTTTGATGAATAGTGAAAATTACTAAATTTTAATTAAAAACAACTTTTTTAATCAAAATAAGTAATAGTGATAAATTATGAATTTGAGTGGTTTTAAAGTATATTTAGAATATATTTTTACCATTTAATATAATGTTGGTCATTGGAAATAATTTTACAATTAAACCGAACATAAACAAGTGTCAATCTGTTGGTAGTTATTATCTCTTAAAAACACGCTTTTTGTTTTGACAGCGGGAATTAATTTTAAATTAATTTCTGCCACTTCTGTGTTTTGAATTTAGGAAAATGGATTCCATATTTGGAATCAGGATGTCCAAATTATGTAAATAGGTAACTTTTATTTTTAGACATTTTGAATAATTACTGCGGTAAATATTTTATTTACCATGGTTAAAGGGTAAATCCGGTAAATAAGGGTTAAAAAAATAATATTATAATAATACAAAATTACCCTAAAACGTGTCTTAACCCTATTGGTTGATACATGGTCGACCATGGGCATCTTTGTGTCAATTTTGGGACCCCATGGATCCACTTGTAAGTGATAATGACACTTTATTTTAATTAAGTTAAAATGAATACAAAAATGACACAAGCATATATCTTTTAGAAGAACAATTTTTACATAGGGTTATACATGTTGGATTTTCGATTATAAATATTCATTAGAAAGATAAAAAGATTTCCTACATAATGATATTTTATTTATAATTTTTAGACAATAAATAAGTTATTTTATTTATGACACAATGATGATGCAGTAATTACTATAATAGTGAAAAATTAAAATAATTGATATTATAAATACCCAAATAAATATAATATGAAACTTTTAATGAATTAAACTAATTTTCTAGGCTAATATGATATATTAGGATTGATTTAATGGACTTTGTTCGAAGTAATCAATCTGTTATGAGTTTCACAAAAATCAACTATTGAATAGTGTCAAAATTGACATAAAAGAGTTCTTAAAACAAATATTATATTATTAATTGATATTAAATTCCTAAAAATCTAAGGTTCGGCCAAGAGACTTATATTATGATAGGTTAATCATTAATGGACCACTTGGGGGTCGCTTGGATGTATATAGTAAGTTTATTAACCATAATATATAAAATACAAAGAGACATTGTAAAAGTGAAACTAATTAACTTAGAGTTAATACTTAAAGATAAGGTTAATATAAGTACCCAAACCTGTCTAAATTCTATTGGATGAGTTGTTTTCGACCTATCCCCACCTCATCCTTTGAATAGTCAACTTTGGAGCCTTTAGAAACCGAATATGAATTTATTATAAATTAATATTTCTAGCTTTTCCAAAGGTGCCCCTCACCCCTCTTATAAAAGGGCACTCCTCCTTCTCATTTCTTCACACCTTAAAAGCCTTTTGGTTCGGCCAAACTCTGCCCAAATAATCTCCCAACATCCCTCACTACAACCTAGAGGCCTTAGTTTGATCAGAAATCCAACCTAAGGAGCCCTTTTGATCAAATCAAAAGGAAGAACCCGAAGAAGAGGTAATGATTTCACCACCCTTTTCTAAGTTCATTTCTTCTTCCACTTCTTCATCCTTTGTTCTTACCATTCTGAAATAATAACTCCAGTATCTCACATATACTGTGATGTTATTATAAATATGGTACAATCATATTCAGTATTCTATCCACCCTTTGAATAACATGTCACCATACATGCGTACGTACGGCTTACCGTCTCCACGTCGTGGTGTAATTGTTATTCAATATAATATTATTTGGATGGGTATAATAATGATGTGTAACTCATGTAAATAATAAATATAACATGTTAATGATTCTGTATATATGATATACCATCCATTTATATATTATTTTAATATCAAAAGAATGATATTGTCGCTCGTGCGTACGTACGGACTACCGTCTCCACGAACGCGATGAGATTCATTCTCCATCGTATCCATTCAAGTATAATTATCATTTGATGATTTAAAAATGATGTTTAAGGACTGTATATCATTCTGGATATGAATAAGATACAACAACCATGGCTTATGTAACAAAACATATAAAAGAAAATGAGTAAGTTAACTCCCGAAACGACGATAATTCTAAGATATTATTAACAAATCAATGTTAAAAGATCATATATGATATCATATTAATATATATGATTCTTGTATAATTTAATAACAACTATTTCACCATTATACAGGAGGTTAACCTACCCCAACCAAGGAAAAGTACAAGGTAAGGGTTATTTCACAATCTCTTCATTATCCGAGGTTGTATTATACGTAATAATCTACTGGGATCTCTTTATCATCCACATCCATGTTTCTTCAAAATGTATTTCAAAACATTTTTACTATTTACAAGAATATGGGTTAAAGTCATTTATACCCTTGTTTGACTTTTTATAAGAGGTTTATAAAGGAATATTTCCGTCGTTTTCAAAACAAGGTCCTTTTTAACCTTTTCGACAGAATTGAGGTAAGAATGTTTTTTTTAACTTAAACGGCGGGTGCGGTTATTTTCCGCCGTTATAAAATCATCGAAGCTTCCCATACAAGCTTATAAGAATATTTTCAAAGAAAATGTTTTATTTTATATGGATCTTAAATGATTTCAAAATAAAAGGAGATATTTCTTTTAAAAGAATTTTGATTTCATCTATGTCAACATCCTTTGATGGATTTTAAGATTATTTGAAGTTGATTTATTATGATACAAAACTTCTATATTGTATTGAAGGTTTTGTGATATGTTTGACTGTGGATGTGCTATTTTTATACCATTCATAGTTTATTGTGAAAGTATTGACATTTCGTATGCTAGTTTTAATACGAATGTTTATGTTATGTTTAAACCTTTTCATATGGGAATGCATTGGACTTAATAAGTGACGGGTGGAGCCCGCTATAGCTCCTCGATGCATCGGTAGGTCTCATGAGACAAACTAGTGTCTTGGCACAAGGCCTTGACAAAATCTTATTTGTAGTCTTGGCACGAGGCCTTGGCTATGTGGTTATGATAGTCTGGCATTATGCATTCCAACATTATGAAAGTGGTTATTGATTTTTGCATGTGATTATTCGATTAGTAGAATATCCATGTGAATAAGTAAATGGCATTATTTCATTTTACTTTTGCCATACCATGTTGAAGTTCAATTTTAAAAGGCTTTTGTTTTAGTAATGCATTGCCTTAAATGTTTATTCTTATTTATGAAAGTTTCCGCTATATTGTTATCCTTACTGGGCATTTGAGCTCACCCCTTTTCTATGTTTTATTTTTCCCCAGGATGTGAAGAAGTAAATTATGAATGACCTGCAGGGATATTATGAGGGGATAGTAGTGTGGATTATGGAGACATTATGTTGTTGTAGTAGTTTTTCATTTTATGATGTAATGTAAAACTTATGAATATATCTAGTGTTTCCAAGGCTACTAAACCAATCGGTCTTTCGAGATTTGATCTTTCTTGTGATCATGCCAATGTTATGTAATAATGCACCGACTCTAGGCAACTAAGGTCGGGGCGTTACATAGGTTCCTATTTTAACCTTATCATTTAGATTTAACATTAAGTTAAATAATTTTACTTTTACCATGTCTTCTTGTGTTCTTATACTATAATGTTAATAAACTTACTATAAGCAGCCAAAATAACCCCAAGTTGTTTATTATTAATATATATAACCTTATCTAAGTCATCTGGACGAACCTTATATTTTTAGGAATAAAATAACAATTAATAATATAATATTTGTTTTAAAAACTATTTTATGTCAATTTTGACACTATTTAGTAATTGATTTTTGTGAAAATCATAAAAGAATTATTAGTTCGAACCAAGTTAATTAAATCAATACTAACATGTCATATTAACCTATAAAATTAGTGGGATTCATAAAAAGTCTCAAATTACATTTATTTTGGTGTTTATAACATCAATTATGTCAATATTTCATTAATAAGATAATTACTGCATCATCATTGTGTCATAAATAAATTAAATTATTTAATGTCTAAAAATTAAAAATAAAATACCATTATGTAGAAAATATTTTTATCTTTCTAATGAATATTTATAGTCGAATTTATATTATGTATAACCCCATATTAAAAATTATTTACTTATTAAACTTTGATTTTAACTATTTTAACCCTTCTTTAAATAAATTAATAATCAATGTCCTAATCTAATCCAAGTGGGCCTAAATGGTCATATTTTATTCCTAAGTTTGTTTTTGGTCGAATTACACTTGTCCAATAGAATTAGGACATGTGTTAGGGTAATAATAATATCATCTTTACCCTTAATTACCCTATTTACTTTTAACCGTGGTAAAAAAAAGTAAAAAGTTACTATTCACCAAAAAAAAAAATTTATCTCATTGAACCACATTTTACTTACTGATATCAACTGTGTCTGTCGGATTTTCGAAATTCCATTCACAGAGGCGGTAAAATTAAGTTTTATGCAAAATTCAGTTTTTAACCTACCACTTAGTGGTTTCACTATTCATCAAAAATTGAAAGTTTTCAGAAAAATACCAAAATTTCACCCTAGGATAATTTCGGTATTCCGAATCCAAAAATGAATTCCATTTTGAAAAATAAAATTCACAAAATTTCAAAAAGTGGTTATTACTATTCATAACGGCTAATTTTAATAATATTTTAATAGCATATCATTGTTTAGTGAAACTCGGTATTGCGTACGACGCAAGCTATCGAGGAAGGTCGTGATTTCGTGTAAAGAAAGCCAAGAAAGTGTTGTGTAGAAAAAGATTCCTTTGATGATTTTTATAACATAAAAGTCTCGGGTGTTACAGATGACCAGGATGATACTTGGTAGACTCCCAAGTAGTGGAGGAGAGGAAAACATCCTAGAGGTCGAGGTGTATATTGAGGAAGGGACTATATAAATAAAAGAAGGTGATTGTTGTTTGGAACTTTATTTTGGTGGCTTTGGTTTTTCCACTTTATTACCCAGCAAACTCTCATGTTCCTTGTTTGTATACTTTCTTTTTATTAATAAATTTTTTGGGACCATGGATTTTAATCCATGGTTCATTCCATTCCTAGTATATATAATTATATATATTTATATAATTATATATATATATATATATTAATATATAAATATATATAATTATAAATATAATATATATATATTTATTATTTAAATATGTATTTAATTATAATTATAAATAAATATGTTTATAAATATTTTTATATAATTATATATTTATATATATATTAGGTGATTGCGGGTATAATTACATTCAAATACACACACACCTCATACAAAGGCTGGAAAGATGGTCCATAGCCCCCCAAGGGGATAGCTCACCCATCAAGCATTATTTATTTAGTACATAACCTTTAGACCTAGTGGGCATGAAGCTCATTACATTTCCCAAAGGCCCATTAACTTGACCAAAGGTTTAGTGTAGCATCATGTCTGCATCATCCTACCTGTGTCGCCAGACCTCCATCATTCATGTACCACCACCTTCCTGCGTCATCATATGTTTCTCCATTTTCATAGTATGGTAATAATACCTACACCCAACAGGGCTTAAACCCAAGACCTCCTATATGTGGGGCCCAATAGTTGAGTACTACTTAGTCATGGCACTGGCCACTAAAACCCATGGCCTTAGAAAATTTATTATTAAAAAGAAAGTATAGGAACAAATAAAGTGAAAGTTTGTGACCTTAAAAAGTGGCACAAACAATCCCACCAAAATCAATTGATAATTTATTCACCTTCTTTTATGTTTTTCACCCCTTCCTTGAAATCCACCCCGACCTATCGGGTGCATGCCTCTCTTACACTTATTAGGAGCCTACTAGGTGTCATCCTAATCATCCATGCTCAATGATTCATCTTCCTCATCATGAAGCTTAGTATATTTGCCTCTAGTGAAATATTTTTTTAAAATAGAAACAGATCCACCTTGATTTGAGGCATTATCCATCAAATCAGAGTTGCTCCTTTCCTTGATAGTCTTTGTGCCTGAGGATTTCCTTTCAAATCAAAAAATTCAAATAACATTGAAAATTTCCTCATTGAAAACAAACATTTTATAAGATATATTTAAAATTTAAAGCAAAGTAAATTTATCGGGACCAGAATCCAGTGGGATAGTGGCACCCTCCTCAGTTGTCGCTTTCCCTTCCAGTGCACCACCAATAACTAGATCACCCACTACATCCCCAAGGCCATCTTTCTTGTACCTGTCTTCTCTCTTTCCTACCTCTATAATAGTTCCTACCCTCTCACCCTAGAGAGGAGGTGAAAACGAGGGTCAGAAACTTACTTTACTATGGGTGAATAGCAGATAACCCTCATCATCCACTAAAATATTTTTTCCTTTGGTAAGAGGCAATTGATTGCCTACCCGATCATATTGGGAAGACAATCCATCCCTATTATCAATCAGGTTAATGGAATGAAATAAAACCTTGGTATATCTAGTAAATAGTTAAAAAAAATCATTATAATCCCCATTAATAGGGGATCCATCCCCTCTAAAAACCTGGTCAACAATAACAGCAATTCCCTGCACAAGTGTTGAAGAGTCATGCTTAGCCACATATCATGAACCTGCAAGGAACTCACACTATGAGGGGCCTTTCCTGTTGCAGAAGGAGTCCCTAAAACCAACTCCAAACCCCCTATTTGAACACATTAGCAAAATAATCATTCCCAACAACATGAACTTGAATAGAAGGGGCATATCCATCTTTGGACACAAGATCTTTTTTCCACTCTTGGAAAAATGTTGCCTCATCCCCCCCCCATCCTCACAAAATAGTAACTTGAACTTGCATTGATAAAAAAATATGACTTGATTTCTTATAGTTTGAACATTGTAAATTCTTATGGCATTACGCAGAAGAATGAACAATACAGGATCAATTGCCATAAAATTCATCTATCCACTCAAATTCAATTGACATCTCAAGATTGAAATCACCCACAACCAGGAATACAGTTTCAATAAGATCATAACACATATTAATCTCAACCAATACCTTGGTAAAATGAACATATCAAGGCACCATCCCAACAAGGAGCTTTCACCAGTCATCAGTATTAAGGCACCATCACTAAAGATCTCTAAGGATCCACCTTCAACCTCCAACTTTCCTACAAGCACCTACTATGGATTAGTAAAACGATGCCCCCCACAAGATGAAAATAGGTCATAATAACCAAAAATATGATCAAATCCCTCATTGTTGTAATGATAACCATATAGAAGAGAGAGAGGATCTCCAATTTTGAGAGTGAAAATCTCCAACCAAGCATTGCATCAGATTTATAAATCTAGTTTGTTGGGTAAGAAATGATTCATGAAAATTCAAAATTTCATTACAAGTAAATGAAACGTTTTAAAGATAGAAAATTACATTTTATTTTGTGATATGTACTCTATATGAGAGTTACATATTCTTGTTAAGGCCACATTATTGTCACTTATTTAAGAGGTCTTCCTGAATTTAAGTGTAAGTCTTTCATAATAAACAGAGAAAACATCACTTATTGTTTTTGAATTTATTATCATAAGCGATACATGGATCAAGCAATTTGAATTTGAAACTTGGTTTGGTTTATTTTTTTTATGGTATTCATATTTCATGTTTTTTTAATTTTTTTAATTTTTTTAGGTTATGGTTGTAGTATAGTGATTTTCTAATCATTTTCATTTGGTTTCTTCTTTACTATTTACTAATTTTCTTTAGTATATTGGTGTGTGAATTGTTTTGTTTTGTTTCTTATTTTTGAATTGACTTTTAAGTTTTTTATTGTTTTTTAATTTTATTTTTATTTCAAATATTTGAGTGACCAACAAAGCTTTTTTATTGATTTAATCTTAGAATTTTTTTTCAACTTTTTATTTTTTAATTTCATGTATATTTAGTAAATTAATATTTCATGTAGCAATAGAATACTGAACAATTATTTTTTATTATTATTTATTGGTAAATATGAGGAATTTTACATTAATATTTTTAATCATAAATTTTATGATATTCTATATAATTTTAGCACTTTTATGTTTTGTTTTTTACTATATTTATTTAATTTTTTATTGTAAGTTTGAAGAATGTTTTCTATGTTTATTTTTTAGGAATTTTAAAGATGATTATTTTATTAGATTTTTCTTTTTAGATGTGATTTTTGATAATTAGGTAATAAAATATTTCAATTTTTTATGTTTTTACTATATTGTTATTTTTTGTGTGAAAAGAATGGAAAACAATTATTTTGTGTAGTTTTCCATTTCTGGGTAATTTTGTGTAATATTTTTAAGTGAATTTGAATAAATCATACAATATTTATTTATTGTTTTCTTAAGTGTTGTATGAAGTTTTTTTTTGATTATAAATTCCATATATTCAATGATATGTGAACATTTTAAGAGTACAATAACATTCAAGAGATGTTACATCCTTCGCTTTTTAAACTAGTGTGTTTTTTGTTAAGGTAGAAGAATAAATTATAACTTGTACCTTTTATGAAGGTATAACCTAATTGGAAATAAGAAAAAAATAATTACAGTAAATTAAAACTGGAATATAAATGATTTAGTTAGATGTTCTTAGTTGAGCACTTTATTATGTCACTCAATGCTTCAAATAATCTGCTCAAACACGGCATCACAATTTGTTAGTAATTTTAAATCAATAGGTATTTAATAGTTATTTGGTCTTCCTTCTAGGAATGATAATGGGTCGAATATCCATGAAATTTGGGATACTCAAACCTTTACCTTTTTATTTTTACAAAACCCTAACCCAAATATTAACCTGTTAATTTTTTAAAATCACTGTCATATTATATTTTTAAATATCCATTTAACTACCTTAACCCTTTTAATTATCAAATTAGAAATTAAAATATTTAAATTTTATTAATAAATATAGAATAATCATGTTAAAAAATTAAGTAAATATATTTTATAATTTTTTCTTCATTTAATAACATGTAGTTAATGGACTAATAATAATTAAATTAACCAAATTTAAATTTAAAATTTACTTAGAAATATAATATGTATCATATTAAAAATAAATTAAGAAGTTTTTTAATTTTTAATGTCATTTAAAAATGTATTGTAGATTAATTAAAAATAATTTCCATAATTAGATTCAGCTTTATACACCCTAAGTGTACTACCCTAACCCTACCCATTTATTAATAGGGGTTTTCAATCTACTACCTAACCCTATAAATACATGTTAATCTCCACCCTGATTATAACATCTCATATTTTTTAAAGGGTATGGATCATTTGTTTTTTATTTAAAATCCCTTGTTTTATCTTAGTAAATATAGAAATATTGGCTTAATATACATGGATATTACATCATTTTAGATGAATATTCATCAAATTACAAAAATACAAGCCTGAGGACCGTAATAGTTTAATGTCTTTGGAAACTTGGAAATGCAATCTTATAACTTGGTGAAAGATCTTTAACATCTCCCTTAAATATCTTCCCCTTTATTAATACTACTAAAAACATTTCTTCATAACCTGGGGAAAGGAAACATGAGAAAGGGGTGAGCTCAGATGCTCAATAAGGGTAAACAAGGGAGATATGTAAGAAAAACATGAGCATAAGGGTATGGGAACATGATCTTAACATTAGAAGATATTACCCTTCATATCAAAGATCATAATAAAGATTAATGGAATAAATATTAGTAGTTGATAAGACATGAATCATAAGGAAATAAAGAGAGTAATCTATGAGATCATAACATAATCATAAGACATGTGATTGTGAAAGACACGTGAACATATAAAATGATTTCCATGGTAGTCA
Source organism: Viscum album (assembly GCA_963277665.1). NCBI lineage: Eukaryota > Viridiplantae > Streptophyta > Magnoliopsida > Santalales > Viscaceae > Viscum > Viscum album. The sequence continues at coordinate 1,492,121,856 of OY728151.1, read as the reverse complement.
AGGCTTAATGCCAAGGAAATTTTAGTGGAATTTGTTCACTCCCCATACCATATTAGTAGTCAAGGTTCACTCTCAAGACCATATTAGTGGAAAAAGTCTTTTACTGAACTGGGTTTACTCCCTGCTCCATCCTTGTATTACTGAATCGGGTTTGCCTCCCATTCCAACCCTATATTACTGAATCGAGTCCACTCATTGTTCTAGACCTGTATTAATAAATCGATTTTAATAATCATTTTTTCTTTGTATACTAAACCAATTTCACCTCCCATTACATCCCTATATTACTGAACTGAGTTCACTCCTCATTACAACCCTTTATTATTAAATCGAGTTCACTCCTTGTTTCAACCCTGTATTACTGAACCGAGTTCACTCCTTATTCTAACCTTATCATACTCATGAGATATAAATATTTACCCGATTAATTGGAGGGAGATATAGGTACCACCCATATTATATTGAAATCATACATACATTTTTTTTTAAATATATCATGGACAAGAGTCCAAGAAGAATTTATTGAAAAAGATAATTATTACATGAGTCTAAACAAGGGAATTGTTTTACAATCTTTTTTGTAAAGAGGAATCAGATTAGAAGAAAGATCATTGAACCAAGTGAGATACCTGTTGATTACTTGGTTGTAAAGCCCATCCGTTATGGATTCATCCTCATGATACACATGAGGGATGATGTAGTTGCAGCTACAGAGGGAGGAAAAAAAGTTCATCCATTTATTAGTGAGTTTCAAAGATTGATGGATCACACCATTGTGAATTTCTTGGACCACCATGGTGGAGTCACTTTCAAACCAAAAGTTATCTATTCCTTGAAGATGATAAAAATTAAATACATGTATAACATTGATCATTTCATCTTCAAGAGATGATGAGATACCTCAAGTGCTAGAGAAACATCCCAGGACTTTACTGGTGTGGTATCTAAAAATAGCACCACAACCAACAGAGCCTGGCTTACCTTTTGAAGCACTATAAACATTGATTTTTATCCATTTTTTAAGAGGGTCCTACCAAAAAACTTCAAAGAGACCTTGCTACTTTTGAAAATTTCTAGGCACTCCAAGTTTTTGAAGGATCAAAAAATTCTGCATAGTGTTGTTGTAGTGTCCTGGTTGAATTTTTTTGGTCTCTTTTACAGAAGTGATAAGTTGGGAAAGAGAATCATGAATGTGGAAGTGAGTCCATCCATGTATGTTAACACTATGTCCAGTACATAACATATGTATGAGTTCAGAAGAAGTGGAGAGAAGAAGCTGTTTGAGTTGAGGTGCAATCTGGATTGTGGTACAGTACTGTAGCTGAGCTTCTATATCGACGCTTCCTAAAATATGTACTTCAAATATATCCTTAAGTTCATCCCATAAGGCTTAAGTCGTAGTGTAGGAAAGGAATATATGAGCGATATCCTATCTATTTTGGTTACATAACCTGCATCTAGAACATAAAACAATGCCATGAGTTTGTAAGAAATCATCAGTAGGTAATTTATGATGGGAAAGACTCCAAATCAGGGTCAACCTTAAGGGCCTGATCCAAGGTTTGTGATAAAATTTGATCCAAGAAAACTCATCATCAGAGTAAAAATTTGAGCGGTAATAGGCTTTTGTATCAAGAATTTTGTTCCTCGCAGTCTCTCGTAAAATAATGTCTTTGGCATGAGCAAAGATGTAATTTCTAATAATTTTGTTGTGGTTCTCAGACAGCTCCATGTTGGGAAGGGTCAAAAAAATTTGTATAGAGACATTTTTATCTCTAGGAATATGATATGAATCAATTGAATCAAGAAGATGGGAGCCCGTCTAATTATCAAGCCAGAAATTTAAGAAAGAATGCTTACAATAAATCCATCTAGAATGAGACATAATGTTATCATAAAAATTTTATCAAAGAATAACCTGTGAAAATAAGTAAGCATCATAAGAATATAAATCATGAGAGAGAAATGAGTTTCATAAACATTATGCCATAAAAAATAATTCCAAGAAAGAATATGAATGTAACCCTTGGATAATTTCCTAAAAAGGAATTAGTAACACCAATGGATATCTTCTTAGATGGAATATAATTTGGAAAGATCTTTTAAAAACATTTCTTGAGTAAAATGTCCTTTCTAATTTGAAAAGGGCATTTTAAAACAAAAAACATTTTCACAAAAAAATTTATTAGAAAATAGCTTTGAAAAATTATAAATAAAGCTTGAAAATATTTTTGAAAATATTTTATTTTAAAATATATTTTATAAATGATAAGTAAATCTTGAAAACATTTTTATAAAACATGGTTTTTGAATAAAACAGATTTCTGACCGAAGAGAGAAATAAGGTCAGTTTTTCTTAAAAACATTTTCTTAAACATATTAAGTACCCAAGAGTGTGAAATAGTGAAAATACATGAATATATTATTAATTTCAAAATGAGAAGAAAATTCATGATATTTATTGAGATATTTATCATAATATTTTAATAATGGTAGCATAATCACAAAAAATCTAGATAAATAGTGAGATTATAGCAATAAATCTTACCACTTTGGTAACTTTAATCATAATCCCTATGAGTGGGTAACATTACATGAAGCTTAAAATAACATTAAAATAATTATATTCATGATAAAAAATGTAAAGGGGAATTATATACACCTCTTAGAAGAATATAGGAGCATGAAATGTCATGTGTCTCAAAGAAGGAAAATTGAGACAAAATTACTTTACTGGTTTGGTAACTTTTTAACTATAAAACCCCATAAAATAGAGATCATAAAATGGGTATTGATGTCACGACTCGTCCCCTGGGGCCCGTTCTATGACTACCCCAAGCCCTCCTTCCATAGGCCAGGGGCTGACGACTAGCACTGGAAAGGCATATCCCTAAAACTGGGAAGACGTTGCCTTTTTAACCTGCAAACTCACACAATCCAAGCACACAGCAAGATGCAAGAAAAAGGTAAACTATATATTAAATAGAGTAAGTATAGTAAGTAAAGGGTTAGGAATAGAATCCCAACTGGAAAGTTCAAGTAAAACTGAAAAATATCTCTTGTGAACGCCTGCCAAGGATCCTACCTGAAGGGTAGGTACAGCTCACGAATGGTCGTCTCTGCGGTACATCTCGTCTAATGGTCCACCTCCTCCAGTCCTAGAACCCTCATCCTCGATCAATGTTGTTCGTCTTCTACACAAGACACAACAAGGTGTGGGTGTAGCCCGTGCAGGGGTGAGTATAACAATACTCAGTAGGGACCCCAAGACCCCCGAAGGTCTCTCAGAATCCACAAAGGATAAAACACAAAGCAAGACCACAATTACAACGCACGAAGAAACAGTCAACCCTACTTAGGTATATGCCCATACATATACCTATGTTATCAATTATACCCATCTCGATTATGAGGAAACACAAGGCCCAACTCTTTTATCAAAAATCACAACTGTTCCACGAAGGAAAGAATGCCACTAAGGTAACACCACGAAGGTAAGAACCACAAAGCTAATGCCACACAGAAGAATAACATGAAGGTATCACCACACATAAGTGTACCATAGAGGTAAAGACTCAGCTCACACCAGGTATAACTTAAGTATAGAAGTATAGGTGATTAGATGTATTACTAGATCATTTTACTTCATCGAAAAGATCTATTGTTGACCCACACAGGATCGTAGATGACCCACATAGGATCTGAAGATGCTGACCCACACAAGATCCGAAGATGAGCCACACAGGATCTGAAGATGACCCACATAGGATCTGAATATGACTCACACAGGATCTGAAGATGACCCATGCAATATTTGTAGATTCTTTGAGTACAGTCAGCCACAGGGTTCCCACACTAAGCACACTTGATTCCGGGAGGATCCTCTCCTCAAGCCATCGGTCTATACTTCAACTTCCATGAAGTCCCATGAAGAATTATGATGAAGGTTCTTCACATCATAAGGAACCCAAAGCTACTAACGGCGAGTCAATCGGACACTCGGTCTGTAAGTTATTAGCATTTTCATTCCAAGGGCCCGGTTTGATTCGGGTTCCGAGGGCCCGGTTGGATTCGGGCTCCCCTTCCAGTGTCACAATGGCACCGTTGTTCCTCCCATAGCCGACCGGGTGTCATCCAACCTCCGATTTCACCATCATGGCCTCCTCCTCTACTAGCAGTGCGGACGCGCGCCACCCTGGTTCCATGCGGCCGGTTGGCGTGTCGGCCGCCACCCTCCACCACCGTGGACGATGGGTCGCGGCCTCCTTCGGTGGCACGGTTGCGCCACCGCCTGTACCCTATCGATGTCAGTCTCCGGTGACGTGGTCGGGTTCCACTCAACCCGTCGATCTGCCCGTGAAGAACATGTCAACAATGAAGTAGCAGAGGGATCGGGCCGTGTTCATTTGGCCTACACCCTCCGCGTTAGATCAATAGTAGGCGGTTCATATATTGAAGACAAGGAATCATCACTAAGAATGATATGAACAATTTCCCTAACTCGAGCGTTCTTTGGGGTTGGCATGAGGAAGAGGATGAAGACGTTGAAGGAGACACTGGCATTCATCGCTCCCGCAACATGCTATTGATCTGAGCTCGAGTGTTGGTTCCTCATTCTTGATCCAGAGAATGTTCTTAATTGGAGGATTGTTATTCCTTCAATAATTCCCCAGCAAAAATCTCCTCTCCCTTTCGCCAATGTAAAACCAACCCCCAATCCCTCAGGAAGAGTTAATATAACTCTTAAGTAAAAAGATGATTCATTAATTTATAATTAATGAATCCTATTAATTAAAGGAAAAAGTGGTTACACATTTTGTGTAACTGGGAATTTAATACCCATCATTAAATTCTCGACCACCCTCATGTGGTCCCCACCTCCAAGATTCAAATGATAGGTTTCAAGAAATAAAATAAAATTCATTTATTTTATTTTTCAATTCTCTCATGAAAAACCAAAAATCTAACTTCCACCCTTGACCTACTACGGTTGAGGTGAAGGTCTCCTTAAGCGAAAATCGATGTTGCGAGTTCAACGGTGTCCTCAGATTTCAATTCTGAGCACCGGTTCAAAATTTAAAAAATCCTACTCACAAGTTAATTGAACGTACTTAAAGAAAGTTCAGAAATTCATTCCGGTCACTCCAACTCTCAGAATCACATGTCGTCAGATTTTGGAGACTCGTAAAATTTCCATATAATAAAAAAATTACTTGGAAAATTCTGGGTCTTTACAATTAAAATAAAAATAAATTTAAGTATAATAATCATATAATACATTCATGGGTATTATATACATCACATAAAATAAATGAGTGGTCGATATGGTATAAGTCTCACAGAAATAAAAGTGAGACTAGAAACACCCTTACCTTAAGTCTTGACTTTCTTCATACACATTCAAACCTCGTGTATAATAAATATAAGTTTACTATAAATATAAAACCTAAAATTATTAGTATATATATTACCATATATGATTTTATTATGGCTTTATATTACCCATTTATTAATAATTACATGATAATGTTATGTTTGGGTAATATCTGATTTTTTTGTATATGTTTTGACTTGTTATTCTTGATCCTCTTAATTAGATCATGATTTACTTATTTACATAATTAAAACATGATATAAATATCATATATATTTATTATATAATTATTTATAATACCTTATAAAATATATAAATATTAAATGAAATACATCGTTCATGGAGACGGTAGGTCGTACGTACGAATGAATGTTGTTTCTGTTTTCTTGTTGTATTGAAAGAAAGAAAGTAAATGACATATATGTATATATATATGTGTGTGTGTTTATATATTATTATTAAATTATTATTATTATTTTATATATATCATATAATTTTATTAAACTCATACTTAATACATTCCATGTAAAGTGTGAATGAATCGCATCTCTTTGAGGAGACAATAGTCCACACGTCCACAAACAAAGTTATCGTATTTACACAAAATGGAAATCATGGAGGTATGTTTTATGTAATAATTATAGAAACATAAATAAATTATAAATATCATATATATAATTATATAAATATTATTTCCATAATAATTCTCAACCATGATAGGTGGTAAAGGAAAAACCAACGACATCGTTTCACGAGGCGGTAATCCGCCATACACACAAACAGTAAGTTCATTACCCATTAAATAGAAGTGTGTGTAGGTGTAGGTAGAAACCTTAGAATAAAAAAATGTAAGAATATTTAGGATACTTATATTATTATATAATCATGGAATAATAATAATTGAGGGGGTGGATAATGAAAATAAAACAAAAGAGCTTATGGAAAGATGTTACCTCTTCTTTAGGTAATTCCTGTTGGTTTGTACCAAAGGACTAACTTGGTTTATTTTATGACCAAAATGAGTATTATATATTGATAGTACGGAATTTGGGAGATTATTTTGGTATTTTTTGTATGATCCAAAGTATCTTGATAGGTTTTAGGAAGTGAGGGGGGTGAGTACCCTTTTATAGTGGAAGAGTGGCATTCTTGTAAATATAAAAAGGTAAACAATATTGAGAGGTCTCACTTACATAATGTGCCTCCAATAATTTTCAATTTTAGATAAAATTGAGGATATGATATAAATATGTACATAAAAATGGATTTGGGACATTTTTCTAGGGCATTTTTCCCCTTAAGTTAAAGTTTAACCACTAAGTAAACTCGTTTTTACCTTGATCGCTGTAATTAATTTTAATTACTTTCAATAATATTTTTGGTAAAAAAATAAGTTGAACTTATTATAAATTATAAATTATTATGAATAAAAATATTGAATCCATTTTTTTAAATTCCAAACATATAATTGGGGGAAATTAATTTGAAAATAATCCCACAAATGGGATGAAACAACGGGTTTTTAAAGTGAAAATATTCAAGAGTTTGAATTTTTTTTATATCCAATTTCAATGTGAAATTGATTCCAATGACCTAAATTGTATTAATTGATGTAAATTTTAACTAAATTAACTTTTAAATAAATTAAAAATATAATTTAACTATATAACTAAATTAGACAAAAATGCAGTTTTCAATTAAAATTGGGTAATTTTCACTATTCATCAAAAAATGAAACTACTCAAAAAAATACCAAAAAATCACCCAAAGTAAATTTTGATATTATGATTTCAAAAATGAAGTTTATTTTTTAAAATAAAAATTATAAAATTGTCAAAAATTATATTTAAAATGGGTTTTTCATTTAAAGGTGGTAAAATTATCTTTTTGAAAAATACATATTTTTATTCGTAAAATTGGGTTTATTCTTATCTTATGTCTATAAATCTATTGTATGAGTGTCAGAAAAATTATCAAATAAATAATATATAAATTTTATTAAAAACACTCATAAAAAGTGGTTTGTTTAATTTATTGATATAAAATGGTGTTTGTACATAGAAAAATAGTTTTCTTAGAAAAGTAATTTCTTTATTTTCAAATAGTTCTTACATTCACTTCTACTAATTGATAACAAAAGGATTCATTTTATATACATGTATAAATCATATTTTCATAATTTAGTTAATCTTATTCATAAATTCCATTACAATAGCTAGGTGGTATCTATAATAATATTAATATTATATTGTAGTTCAGTAAAAATCAGCCTTGCATGTAATGCAAGCTATCGAAGGGAGTCATTATTGTGTGTAACACAAGAAAAACACAGTGTTGAATGTGCTGAAAACTAATCTAAGTGTTGTGTGTACTGTAATATTAATGATAAAAAAAATATATTTCATCAAATGAAGTATATTGAAATATTAAAATTATGGGTTCATTTCTCCCTTTGATATCCCTTTCCCCTCCATGTTGGTTCTCTACCATAGGGCCAAGAGTAATTTAGGTATTCCATACATTTCAAGTGCTAATTTTATTTTTCCCTGATACCTACCTTCTAATTTAATCGATGGAGGTGGGTTATTATTGTTATTTTTCTTCTTAGATAATTTTCTTCTGAAGGGTCACTTTGTACTATATAAATTCTAATTTGACCTCTTATATAGATCTTCATGTGTTTTATGTTTTCATGTGATCTTATTAAGAAGCATAATATTCTTGAGGCCTTATAATTGTTCATTTATTGGTGATTGGTATTTTTTTATATTTTATGGTTGTGTGTACCTAAATCATGGATTCTTATATATATATTTTTTGTATGACCTTGTAAAATTGTAATTAATAGATTTATTAATAAAGCTTAATTATCTATAAATAGGGTTAAGTACAACATCTAAATGCAGATCAACTAGATGGGAGTATTCATCTAATGCCATATGAAACCATTTTTCACATGATGATGACCAATTAAAGTGCATATATACCTGCTTAAAAATTCATTCCTATTTTTTATTTCAATTATTCAATTTATTTGGTCTCCCTATGATGTCTTTAAATGTTAAAAATTTATAATATATGATTATTGGTGATCCCTCTTGACAACAGGAATCAGATAAAGAAAATTCTAAAATACAGAGTATAGATTGTTCTCAAGTCCTTTTTCCTATGCTCTTCACCCATGGTCTTCACCCATCCCATGCACACACCCTACACACCATTCCCACATGCTTTGGTCTAGCACACTTGTATCAAGTTCCCTGGACACCTACAAAAACAACCTTATCTCCCAGATTTTGTTCTCCCAGGTTCCATTATTTGCCTATAAATAGACCCTTGGGGGTCCTCATTTGACACACTTAGATAGTTGAAGAGGGAAGCCCCGATAGAATAATCCTTTGCATGCCCTGGTCTCCAAAACCCTTTCAAGTAACTCAATTAAGCCTAAAACCTTTTGAAATTAACCATAAAATAAGGTAATTATGTCAAATTAAGGTTTGACAAATTGAATACTTCATGGAACAATACTTAACCCTAGTCCTCCAACACTAGGTTGAAGGACCCATCACCAAAATATACACTTGGAAACCACTCACCAAATTCATACACAGAGGCCTCTCCGCTAGGGAAAATCCTCACCTAGGTCTTCTCGCCAAGGAAACACATCACCCTTCTCAACAACTAGGGAACCATATTCACCCTAACTTGGTACTAGGGTAAAAAATTCACCCTAAGCTCATGCAAGGGTTACCAATTCACCCAACCTTCCACTAGGGAGACCACTTCACCAAGGCTTCCAAAAAGGTAATCACTTCACCCAAGCCTACAACTAGGGCACCCCATTCACCCTAGGATTTCTCTAGGGTTCCCCATTCACCATAGACTCTCACTAGGGAAACATTTTACCCTATAAATTTACTATATCGCCCCATTTTTCCTAGGATACCACTATGGTTCACCATTCTCCATAGGATTCCACTAAGGCTACACTTCTCCCTAGGCTATCACTAGGGTAAAAATTCACCTTTGTTTGTCAATAAGGTACCCTATACACCCTAGTCTCTTATGTAAAATCATTATAAAATCCTCTCAAACACCTTGTTCACTCATGTTTCCCAAATGGGCCAATAAAATTTCTCAAAAGACCTTGAAGACACGTGTTAAGCCATGAAAAGTCACTAACAAATGGTACTCCTTCATGACTCCTCCATGAACTATTGAATTTAATGACTAAGATATGATTTTCAGCATGTACCTCATTGATCATGTATTCCCTTAATAATAGGTATATCCTGATAAATCCTCTCCAATCAATAGGATCCCCAGGGTGATAATAGTCATGTACTCCCTTGATAATGGGGATCCCTATCATGAGGATATTGGTGAAGCTTCTTTGGGATCAAGATTCTCATCCCGGTTATTGAAGTGTTTTGTTGGACAACTTGGTCCACACAATGGGGTATGCATCAATGGGACTCATTTCTAAATATAATCCCCATCCATGTTCCCATCTATGACTTCATCACTAGGGCATGTCAATGAGACCAAGACATCTATGAAAGGTACTCCTACTAAGTGTAAGCCCCAAGAGACCACCTTCACCTAGGTCACTTACTAGGTCAGGTTCCTTAGGGAAACATCCATGTGTGTTTTGTATGAGAACTGGTTAGGAATAAAACACATAAGAATAAATCTCTTTCTCATGGGTTCTTTTTCCTCATGCATCTAGTCATCCTTTTATTTTACCATTAACAAGAAGGGTATAAAGGTACCTTTGGGTGGTTGATGTATCATCCCTAGCTTATTCCTAAAAGATCCATATTCCATGTGAGTAATTTCCTTCAAAGGTTCATATTCCCTCGGAAGTTGGTGCTTATGGTCCACTTATGCATAATCCCCTACTCCTTCCCAAAAGGCTCATATTCATTGTGTGTCATTTCCTTCAAAGGTTCATATTCCCTAAAAAGAAAGTACCTATGGATAACCCATGCATAATCCCCAACTCATTCCTCAAAGGGATATATCCCTTTTGAAATGAACCTTCCTAAAAGTTCCATATTTCCTGTGAGACTCATTCCTAAAAAGGACATATTTTCCAAAAGATGAACCAGATAAGGGTCATGCATGCATAAACCTTGCTCAATATATTGTGTCACCTATTTTACAACATGTAAATCCTAGTTAAATAATGTAAAAATACAATAAAATATCTTTTTTTCATGACATTAAACTACATGGTATGGTATTATCACATGACCTTAAACTTTACAATTCAAACACATAGGCTTTGATGCCAATTTATCATGATACATAGGATGCTTCTCTAAGGTTAAAACCCAACCTACAAAGCTATATTTTCACTAGAAAACACTCCATATGAAACCCATATCCTCACTATGAAATATTAATTATGAGATATTTCACTCCCCCCCCCCACACACACACACACACTAATTGGTCCATATTCTTCATGAGATATATGATCCATTCTCATTAGGGCCATATTTCCCATGGATATTTCATGTTTTTTTATCAATGGATAGGATAAACTAAAAAGGGTCACTCATGAATAAGTCCCACACTAACCATTTCTAGGAATATCACAATTATTGTCCACTTTGAATCAATTTAAACTACTTGTAATTGGTCATGGTTGTACACCCTTAAAAGGAACCACATTGGTCCTTGTTACATGACCTTAAAAGGTATGAGATTTCCAATTGTGAAATTTTAAATCAAATCATAATTAAATATAAAGATAATGATGGAGAACCTCTATTATATATAAATACGGTATCATTTATGGGGTTTCTTTAATATATATTGATGCTCTCATTGATATATAACCTCTGATACATATTGATATTAACATTGATGCATGGTTTTGATAAATAACTGGCATAATGGTAACCAGTCTCTTGTTAGGATTTGGGAAGGATTTATAAATATATATTACATGTTTAAGAGAGTCCCAAAGTAGGAAATAATTTCCCCCTTAAAGGGTGATAAGAGCTTGACTTACCATCCTCTTGACCAATGTGAATTACAAAGCATCTCTAATAAAGTACCTATAACTATCTACCTTTGGAATGAAGGTTTGACCTGACTTAAGTGATTGATTACCCATGCTTTACTTTTGATATTGTATTGATGGGTTTCTTATTTTTTTATCCTTTACATACATTAAATATTTTCAAGACTCTTAGGTCTCATAAGGCCTTAAAACCCCTACATATCTATCTTCAATCCAAATGGTAGTATCAAGTCATAACTTTCCCCATGTCAGTCTTCCAGTACTAACTGGTGGTCATTGTTGGGCTCCTCGGGCTATTAATACCCACTAGCTGATGTTCCCCACATATGCTCCAGTATCTGTAAATTTTGTGGCCCCAATGGACTAGAGAATGTTGTCACTGACCCAATATCTTCAACAAAAAGTGGTGGATGAGCTGATCAGGGAGTACTATCTCAATGTATACACCCCAATATTGTAAATAACTCATGAAATTGTCAAGGAGGTGAATCCCTACTGTTCATCCTACTGATGATGGGTCACAAAGAGACATGTGGTTCCTGCATCTATGTCCAACCACTTCAGGATCGTTTACATGGAGCATAATGATGTTCATCTCCCTTACCTTGAGGAGGTGGAGGTGGATGTCATCAACATCCATAATACTATTCAGGATCCACCCAAGAGGGATCCTTATTAGCAAACCTAAATGATTGATTTGGATTTTTTAACAATGAGGATTAAAACATTGATAATATAAAGGTTTATGACAAGATGTGTGTTGGATTATAAATGAAGAAATTTTTATTTGTTAACAATATAATTTTTTAAAACACATGTTGAATATGACCAAAGTGATGAAGTGGTTCTTGGGGGGGGGGGGGTTATCCCAATAGTTATGGACAAAGTGAGTTATTGATAACAAGATTAATTGATATTCATGTTATATTTTTTTTAAAAATAATTATTGGTCAAGAGGATGGAGTCCAGATGAAATCCAAAATTGAAGTGTTGGGAAGGACATACCCATAGAACAAGGCATGTTTCCATGTAAATTCCCAACATGGGTAAGACCGCACCCAAGCTAGTGAGTGTGGGGAATATAGAGAAGAATCCAGGTGTGGCCACACCCATGTTTGAGGTCATGTTAAGACGGAAATTCCAAAAATGAAAAAATGGAAAGGGATTGTGTCATATTCATCCCTATGGTAGAGTTTTAGTGTGTCTATGAGAATTTAAAAATTCATCTATGGGTATTTTTATGGTTGCGTTAAGTGAAAAATGATCATACATCTTGAACCACACCATATAGATGATCATAGTCTAGTGAAAGAGTGATTATGAAAAATGACCAAATCCAATGGGCCATGTGAAAGTTCAAGGTTGGGGTGATGTACTATATTTAAGATCTATAGTGAAAGAAGGATAACATAGGCTTTATTATTCCCATGGTGTAAGTTGTGGTGCTCATGATGTCTCCATGTAAGAAATGGGGATTCCCAAAATGGGTGTGGTGGTGTTAAAATAAAGTCATGGTCAATAGGTGGTTTTTTGTGATAAAATGTCCAACATGAGAGGGATATTCTCATAGTGTTTAAAGTTTTAGAATAAAATTTACAAGGGTTTTTCACCAGGTTTTTGTTCAAGGTATGTCAATAGGTGATGTACAAATTTCAGGAGAAATCAATCATGTGATTCATGAGTTGGATGTTTAATGGACATACATCATGTTTTTAGGTTTTATAACATGATACAAGCTAATATATAAGGATATTTTCAGCATTGATGATGGTATATTAATTGTGGAATTAATTCACATTTTAAGGAGAGAGAAGGTCCACAAAGTAGTTTATTTTTACTACTAATATAGGAGATAATGGGGGAGTTATAGAGGATTTATGGGTGGTTTTATTATCCTATAATGATGTTGAAAGGTGTATATATTATGGGTAACATGAAATCTCTATTTGAATAAGGGAGATCGATCAGAAGCATTATTCATAATTTTGCGCACATTGATATATTCATATTTTAGAATAAGGAGAAGGAAGTATTCTAGGTAAGGTATTGGAAACAATTGGAAACCCATTGAATATTGTGCCAATAAGAAATATTTTATTGTTAAATAAAAAAGGATAAGTGTTTATAAAAGGAAAAATTCATAGTTTGTGAAGTAGAAACCCAAGAAGATTTTAACAAAGAATCTATCTGTATTTTAGGATATATTCTATGCAAGTGATTCTGGAGAAGGGAATGATAAGTCCATAAATTATGTGAAGGTGATCCTTTCCACTAGAGGTGAACATTAGAAGTAATGTTCAATGGTTTGATCCATGGGAAGAAATGAGTTATCCCTAAACCTTTATAAGTTATGATCTTGGGGAAGGAGTGATATATCTTGAACCCATTGTAAGGAGAGTGACCCCTTTAAAGAGTAGTAATCTTAATAGTGATTTAGTTCATGGAACAATGTTGATGCATGCTCCTTAGACATAGACCAGTGAAGGTGAACTAAGTAAATTCTCATTTCAATATTTACTTTATTCATGCACACCAAAATAGATCAAGAAACCTAAATTATATATAGTAAAAGTGAATAATAAGTGACCCTCAAGGTTGATAATTCGAGATTCTTTTTAGGGAAAGTGTGACATTAAGAGGAATAAGTGTTTTAATTAGAAAATAAATCGCATACCCTAATTCAACCCCCCCCCCCCCCCCGCGCACTAGGGTAATCTCAATCTAATACCTTATTTAAAGGATAACAAGTGGTATCAAAGGGATGGGTTAATTTTTATTGGATTTTTTATTACTCTAATTTGATCTGAAGTTATTGAAGAAAAATTAAATCCATAATGAAGACTCCTGTGTTTTATGGAAATCATTTTAGAGAATTGAAAAAGTAGTTCATTGCATTAATGGGTGATTATCTTATATTTCCTCAATAAATTTTTGAATATATACTTGTTATGGTGATCTAACATGAAGTTATCTTTGAAATGGATAAAATAAATATCACAATTGATTATTTAGTCAATGATTCATTAAAAGAGTATCTTGAGTAAGATGTGTATAAAAAGATAAATCATTAAAAATTCTCCAAATACATGTGGATTTTGTTGAAATATTTTTTTAGAAAATAAGAAATTCTGTGTAATAATTGACTTATGACAAAAGGTGAGAAGAATAAAAACAAGAAGAATTCCTCCTAGAAGATGTGTTCTCCAACTTAGTTAATTTCTGAACACATTGTTATAACTGATTATAACCTTGGAATGAAAGGATTGTGTGGTGTTTTAAACTCAATTATGAATCTCAAAATAGGATGTGATGAGGAATAAAAAACATTAGTTTTTATTCCCATAGGTGATAATTCAATGATAATGAAGTTATGTGAGAATTCATGCATGGATTGTACTAAACGATGAATGAAGATTTTTTCCTAGAAAATAATAGATTGAAAATGGAGGGGTGGACCTAAATTTAAACATAAAGAAAATTGGAACAAAGATGAATGAGAAAAAGTAGTATGATTGAATATATTTCCCAAGATATCATGAAGGAAATGGATATGGAGAAGGAGTTGAAGGCTAGCATCATGACACTCAAAATCCAACTTGAATAATAGAGACAATATAGTATGTAGGAAGATTTAAGTTTGAAGGAAATAACTAGTAATTTTAAGAATAAATATGATAAGATAAAATAACTCAAGGAAGGATAAAAACCTCACATAGGAAAATGAAAATCCCTCCAAAAACAGCCTTAAAATAAAAAATTAATCTAGATATGAAATATGGAATAAAATAGATATTCCATAATAATTATAAAATAGTTTATCCAAAAATAAAGGAGGCACTAAAGTGATACTTTTGTGGAAGAATTGGTAACATCTTGATTTGATGTTTATAATCCAATAAGCCCAAATATGTGAAAAGAACTCTAGTAGTGCCAAAATCTCAATCAAGGAGAGACCAAACGAGGTATGATTCTTATGGTAGATGCTTCATTTATTCTAACCTCACTCACATAGTAAAGTATTTAATTTGGAGTAATGTGTGGATGGTTAAAGAATATATATAGAGACACTCCACTCCTATGACTTTAAAGGATAATTCTTATCCTGTAAGAAGTTCTATTAAGATGGAAAGTAGTTTAAATGTTTTAAAGAATGAAAATGAGCCTAAAAAGGGTGTATCAACCATTGAGATCTGATTACTCAAAAGAACTCTCTTGTAATTAAATAAATAAAATCTAGAAGAAAAATAAAGAGGTTCTACCAACTATGTGAAAAGTAGAAGAAAAAGGTAAGGAGAATCCATTGATGAAGAAAAATTATTCCAAGATGGCACTTTCATCCATCAAGGGAGAAGTTTTCCCAAGTGTTTCCACACAAACCACTAAAAGGAAACATATGAAGATACAATAGATAATAAATCCAAAGGTGATATCCACTACTAATGCAACTCAAGAATATACTTATTCAATAGTGATTGATTCCATAATTGTGGAAAATCCTAAGCCAAGGAATAATATCAATGCTTATATCCATGAATAGAAATTTTAAAGTGGTAGCATGCAATATAAATCCTTTTTCAAGAGGTCAAGTTATTTGAATAAAAATGATTATAAAGAGGTTGAATATTTGATGTAATTCCTTTCCAAAAATATGAAAAAGGGAAAAGGAAATATGGAATGTGATGGGTTAGTTAATCTTGACTAGCCCTATTCCTCAACATGAGGAAAATTGAGGTACCCCTCTCTCTATCTGATTTATTTTTTTAAAATATTTATGAAGAGGTGCAGAATTAAGGGGGAAATATGATCCATGGGGGGATTGTGCTATAAAATCACATGTGATTGAAGATGAAAAAATGGTCTATTTTATCCAATAATTCAAGTGGTTTTAGGCCACTTGAAGAACATCAAATGGGAAATATAAGAAACTATAAAAATGAAATTCACATATTTGTTTTTATCTAATAAGTGGTTTGGTTTTCGGTATCATCTCATGTTTTTAGGATATCCAAAAGCTATTGGGTTGGTAGAGTTTTTCACATAAGTTGTATCCCCAAATTTATCTATAATAATCAGTGTCTTGAATTAAATATTTTTGGTGAGTTTTAATGAACATAAATGATATTAAGACTTATAAAAAGTTTTTAAAGCCTGTGAATAACTACAAAAATAGAGTACAAGTGGTATTATTTGTTGAAATTTTTAAAAATTGGTATTAATTGCTTTATCAAATAGTATGATCCTCACAAAAAGTACTTTAATGTTATCTACTAATGGTTTAGTGTGAAGTGTGTTGAATATCATAGATTTTTTTAAGAAGTAAAAAAGGAAAAATATATGATGATATTTTCATTTTTATTCATTATTGATATGGGTGACCTTGTTGTTGTCTATAAAAACTCTTGTTTCCTACATCAATCTCAGACTTAGTAGGCTTAGAGTATTTATTGACATCTCAAATTTCAAGTGGTAAATTCACTCAATGAATCACTGGAGAAAATATGTAGTAATGATGAGAATTTTCTTAGATAAATTTCCTATCCTAAAAAAACAAGAGTAAATATGTTGATGAAAGCGGGATAAAAGATTAAAATCCTCTTGTATTGAACCCTTTGAATTTCATTGATAATAAGGGGTAGAATTGTTGAACACATTACCCCTAAAAATGAAAGGTGGAGAAGTTGTGAAGATGATGAGGTTACCTCCAATAAGGGGGAGAAGAAAGAAAGGTGAATCTCTATATATGAAAGGTAATTTTGGAATGACCATTTGTATTTCATTTCCAATAATGGGGATAATATACTTTAAAATGGGAAACGTTTCTTGATTGGGAGTGCATTGTGTATTGTCAACAAAATCCAAAGGGGGAGATTGTTAGAAATCTTAAAAGACTGAGTTAGATTCATTGAAAATAAGGATTGAATCATTGAAAATAAAAAGGTTTATGAAAATATGTGTGTTGGAATATCAATGAATCAGGTTGGATTTGTTGAGAATAGCATTGTTGAAAACACATGTTGAAGATGACCAAAGTGATGGAGTGATGTTTTAGAGATTGGTTAATAAGAATATTGATGGTCAAAGGGAGTTGTTGATAATAATAATAATTTATATTCATATAGGATTTTTTGACAAATTAATGGTTGGTCAATAGGATGGAGTCTGGAGGAAATCCATAAGTGAAGCACGAGAAGGCCATTCCCATAGCATAGGGCGTATTTCCACAGAAACACCCAACATGGGCAATACCATACCCTGGCCAGTAGGCATAGTGAATATGTGTAACACCCCGACCCCAAAATCCCATAGTTGATGCATTATTTTAGTAAATTTTCATGATTACAAGGAATCAAGTCCTGAAAGACCAATCAGTTTAGCATTCTTGGAAAATAGATTACATACATGAACGTTACATTACACATTAGAAAATAAAACACAATAAAAATGATCCTTTGAAAATGCAATTAATCCCCTAGCGTAACCCTTATTATCAATAATAATACACTTCTTAGAATCCTGGGGAAATAAAACATAAGAAAGGGGTGATCTCAGATGCTCAGTAATGATAACAATATAGTAGAAACTTTCATAAATAAGCATAAACATTTAAGGTAATGTATAAGACTAAAACACAATCCTTTTAAACTTAAAATACATCATAATATGGAAAATATAAATCAAAATAATTCCATTTAATTACTCACATGGATATTCTACTAGTCAAATAATCACATGCAATATCAATAGCCAATTTCATAATGATGGAATGCATAATGCCAGACTTCATAACCACGTAGTCAAGGCCTTGTGCCAAAACTGCAAATAAGATTTTCTCAAGGCTTTGTGACAAGATACTAGTTTGTCTCATGATACCTACTGATGCATCAAGGATCTATATCGGGCTCCACCTATCACTTAATAATTCCAATGCATTCCTCATATGAAAAGGTTTAAACATAACATAAACATTCGTATTAAAACTAGCATACGAAATGTCAATACTTTATCCATAAACCATGAATGGAATAAAAATATCACATCCACAGTAAAACATATCACAAAACCTTCAATACAATATGGAATATTTGTATCATAATAAATCAACTTCAAATAAATTTAAAATCCATCAAAGGATGTTGACATAGATGAAAATTATTTGTCAAACTCTTTGAGAGAAATATCCCTTTTTCATGAAAACATGTAAAAGTTACACAATTTAGAAAGGAAGAAATTTAAAGACATTTTTTAATCAAATTGTACCATACCACTTTGAAATTTTTTAAAGGAATTAACATTTTAAAAACATTCATTTCCATATAAATAAATCCTTAAAACCCATTTTGAAAACATGGACATTAATGAGAATGATTTAGAAGAATAAATATTTAAACCATTTAAAATGATGATCTAGTTTAAGATTCCCTTCCATAAAACCTTAAAAGATTCATTTTGAAAACATTTTTATGAAATATGGACATTGATGATAAATATGTCCTAGTAAATACTTACTCATAAACAATCTCAGATAATAATGAGATTGAGGAATTAACCCTTACCTTGTACTTTCCTTTAGTAGAGGGTACGTTTCTCCTCATTTATAATGACCATAGTATGTTATTAAATTATACCACAACCATATTAATATTTATGATATCATATATGATTCATTTATGACTTTATACTCCCCATTTAATAATAATTTCCATGTTAAAGTAACATTTCGGGTAATAATCGCTTTCTTTATCGTACGTGTTTTAACTAGTTATTATTGATCGTATCACTTAGATAATTATTTTCATACATACATAATATAAAACATGATTTATATATCATATATATTCAGAATATAAATATTTATAATAGATGTATTTATTAAATGGAAACACCGTTTATGGAGACGGTAGGTCGTACGTATGCATAAACGTCGTTTCCGTTTTCATATCGTATTGAATGGATGTAAGTGATTGAGATATATGTAAATACATATATATATATATATCCAATATAGTTGTTATTTAATATATTAAATAACAATTAATAATATAATTTTTTATAATCATCGTTTAATGGTGAAAGTGGAAATGAACCTCATCGTGCCGTGGAGACGGTAAGCCATACGTACGCACGAGCAACGATATCATTTCCTTAATGATAAAAAGGTGTGTAATTGGATGGTATATCATATATAAACAATAATTAATATGTTATATTTATTATTTACATCAGTTATACTCATTATTATACCCATCCAAATAATGGAGTATTTGAATAACAAGCTACACCACGACGTGGAGACGGTAAGCCGTACGTACGCACGTATTGTGAATTTATCATTTATAGGATGGATAGAATAATTAATATGGTTGTAAAATATTTATAATAACATCACAGTATTTAGGAGGTATAGGAGTTATTATTTTGGTATGGATACAATAAAGAAAGAGGAAGTGGAAGAAGAAAAGAACTTGAAAGAGGGTGGTGAAATTATTACCTCTTCTTCGGGTGTTTCCTTTTGAGTTGATCAAAAGGGCTCCTTAGTTTGGCTTTCTGATAAAATTAATGACTCTAGGATTATGTGAGGGAAGTTTGTAGGATATTTGTTCAGGTTTTGGCCGATCCAAATGGATTTGGAGGTGTTATTTTGAGAGAAGGGGAAGTTCCCTTTTATAAGAGGGGTGGGGATCACTTTAGGAAAAGATTAAAATATTAATTTATTATACAATCATATTCGGTTTATAATGGCTAAAAATTAATTTATTTATAGCCTTATATGGTTATGGGTCGAAATACTCTTAACCAATTGGTTTTATACAAGTTTAGGTTACCATTTTAACCTTATCTTTTAGATTTAACAATTAGTTAAATAGTTTAACTTTTACCGTGTCTTCTTGTATTCTTACACTATATGGTAAATAAACTTACTCTAAACTTCCAAGAGAAACTCAAGTGGTTAATTAATGACATATATAATAATATTTAATCCCTTTTTCTGAACCTTAGTTTTTTAGGAATATTATATCAACAAATAATATAGTATTTGTTTTAAAAATTAATTTATGTCAATTTTGACACTATTTGGTATTTTGTTTTTGTGAAAGTCATAACAACCTTATAAATTCGAAACAAATTATCTAATCAACCATAATATGTCATATTAACCTATAAAATTATTTTAATTCATAAAAAGTCTCAAATTACATTTATTTTGATATTTATAACATCAATTATTTTAACCTTTCATTAAAAAGGTAATTACTGCATCATCATTGTGTCATAAATAAATTTAATTATTTAATGTATAAAAATTATAAATAAAATAACATTATGTAGTAAATATTTTTATATTTATAATGAATATTTATAGTATAATTTATCTTATTTGTAACCCTATATTAAAAATGGTTTAGTTATTAAACTTTGAATTTAACACTTTTAACTCTTCTTTAAATAAAATAATAATAAATGTCCTAATCTAATCCAAGTGGACCTAAAGCATCATATTTTATTCCTAAGGTTGTTTTTGGTCGAATTACACTTATCCAATAGAATTATGACATGTGTTAGGGTAATTATAATATCATTTTTACCCTAAATTACCCCATTTACTTTTAACCGTGGTAAATAAAAGTCAAAAGTTACTATTCACCAAAAATTATTTTCATCTTATTGAACTATATTTTACTTAATGATGTTAACAGTGTCTCTTTGATTTTTTAAATTCAACTCATAGAAGCGGTAAAATTAAGTTTTATGCAAATTTTCAAATGCTCCTAGAAGGTGGGTAAAAGACGGTAAAAAGTTTAATAAAATTTTATATATCTAAACTTATTATAAAATGACTCCAATGAATTACATTGAAAATGTATAGGTATTATGTATATATTTTTAACTAAAATAAATTAAAATAAAATAAATAATTACTTAAATAAAAAGTCAGTTTTAAACAATAACGCAGTGTTTTTCACTATTCATTAAAAATTGAATGTTTTCAGAAAAATACCAAAAATTCACCCTAAGATAATTTTGATATTATGAATTCAAAAATTAAATATATTTTATCAAATTAAAAACATATAAGTTTCATTTATTAATTTAAAATTAATTCCCGTTTTCAAAACCAAAAGGCGGGTTTTTAAAAAGTAAAAACTATCAAAAGATTGGCATGTGTTTATGTAAAATTTAAATTTGAAATTACTTATAATGAGAAAAATTATATTAAATGATAAAAATATAATCTAATTATACTTCCAAACCATTAAAATGTATAATTGAACACTATAAATTATTTTGATTAAAAAAATTGTTTTCAGTTAAAATTTGGTATTTTTCACTATTCACCCAAATATGAAAGTTATCAGAAAAGAAAAAAAAATATCGAAACAAAATTTTTATGTCCTGATTCTAAAGAAGAATTTTATTTTTTCAAACTGAATATATAAAAGTTTCAAATATTTTATTTAAAAAGGGTTCTCCATTAAAAGGCGGTAAAATTGTATTTTCTGAAAAATATTTCCTTTATCTGAAAAAAATGAATTTGTTCTTATATTATGTATAAGAAACACATAATATGGATGTTAAAATTTATATGGAATATATAAAATTAAAAATTTAGTTAATAATATTCATAACCACTTTTGAACGGCTAGTTTGGTAAGTTGTGGTGTGCTTGAACTCGGTGTTGCGTGTAGCGCAAGTTATTGAATTACTTTGAATAAATAATGTACTATGAAATCTTAGGGTGTTACATTCTCCCCTCCTTCAATAAATTGAGTCCTCTCAATTTGAAATTGTTCTTTGAAAATAAATGTTTAAAAATAGAAAAATACCCTTGTGGAAAACCCACATCGGAAATTGGGTTAATAAAATTTAGTCTTAATAAGAGGGAAAGGGAAATGAAAAAGTCACCACAAAATTATGATCTTAATTAGGAGAAAATTAGTGGAAATTATAGACACATAATTGGATGAAAAAATTTAATATTTATAGGGAGTGATTGAGGTCATCAATCACAAACAAGTGTAAAATTGAGGGCCTCAAAGCCATCAATCTATGATGATTTAAAATATCATTGGTTCAACAAAACATTAGGTATTAAGATAACACATTTTTGGTTTTAAGATCCCTTCCCTAAAGTTTAATAATTAATTTATTCATATAATAAGAGGGAAAAATATACTTGACAAGTAGAGTTTCATCCTTTGACTAATTCCTACCACAAACTCATCTTTCACTCTAAAAGATAATAGCATTCAAAAATATTCTATTTAGCCTAATCATATAGGGTTCCAAAAATAATGAATTTATATTTCATTTGTTATAATATTTAAAAAAAACATTATCCAAACTAGGACATCACGTATGTCAGTGGTAGGTGATCCACCCTTTTCTCCCTTTAGTTGTAGGTTCAAGTCTCGCAGCCTTGTCGGACGCGACGGGTTTCCGCCCGATCTCTGGGTTGTCCTTTTTATAACAATCCAAAAATAATCTTAAGTAATTATTTAACCTTAACAATAGTATCCAATGTCAAAAATAATTCATTCTAACCTTTAGACTTATCCAAAATACTTCTGTCCAAACTCACAGTCCAAAATTTATAAGGTAAACACAATGAAGATCATTTTTTCCACCTAATAACATGTGAACACCTTCATCATATATTCTTTTAAAACACTATAACACCCTGAATTACCATAAAACCTTATTGATTACATTCATTCTCCCTTATTACTTATAGAATACTGGATATACTCCTTCTAACCAAAAATTTTGTAAACTCCAACAATGATGGAATATACAAATCATTAATCAGTTTCAAGGTAGTCAAGAATATCCAATATAATTTATCCAAATCAATCATATATTATTCCAAAATAACTGCCTCAGTATCAAAACCATATTATGGTTTATCTTTCTCTCAACCATATATTTTCCAAAAAAATTAACCTGCTATTGAGTCACTTTTCTTGGTTCCACGCAATCTCAAGTCCTTAATGAAATAGTGATGCAGTACAATCCTTATATACTCTATAATTCTTATAACATGTATATCATTAATACAATACTAAAATGACACAATGCTTTAATAACAATATAAGAAATATAATCATTCCTCTTCATCTTCATTAGTATCATAACTTGATTATTATCCAATAGCAGCATTTGGGGTATACTCTGATGATTTAGACATTGATTCGCATAGTGTCCCAACTCCTTGCAGATTAATCATTGTACATTTGAAACCTTTTTCTTACCCTTGAAATCACGTACTTGGTGTCCTTTTTCTCCACACTTATAACAAACTCTTATTCCCTTCAAGAATTTACCAAGGTGATTCTTTCCACAGTTATCACATATGGGAAAATCCTTCTTTCTCTTCTTCCCTCATCTTTCTCTCTACCATCCTTCTCTTCTCTGGCTTCCCTTTAAAGTCATAGGACTCAGATAATTGATTACTTATCTTATTAACACATGATATTATTTCTTCATATGATGAGAATACATGGGAGACTATTTCCCTTTTAAATGTTGGCTTAATACCATGAAAGATATTATCCTTCTTAATCTTTCAATCATGTGTATTGCTGGAATTATCATTCCTTCTACTAGGAACCATTTCTAAACAATGGCATACACAAGTTTAGTTTATAAATCTCAATGCATAATTCCAAACTTGTAAAATACCTAACGTAAATTGAAAAGATTATTCATATAATATATAATCATAAAATGTTTTCTTTGAGGAAGTATTTACTCATAAATCCTTCATAATGGCTTTTAATAAAAATGTGAATTATCCTAAGCATATCCCCTGGGAATTTCATAACCAAAAGTGCAGCAAGGCCCGTTGTCGTGTACTAGGATACCCTGAGTCAAGCCTGAAACTCCTTGTAGGAGTTTTCACTCCTAGGTACATCTGTGCTAGATCTGCCTCTACCTGCTCGTATCCAGATAGGGATGTATTGATTGGAAAATACAAAAAATCTCTACATTACCAAAATTCTAGGAAGTTCTTCTATACTAATCCTCAAAGTCTATCTTAGGGTAATGTTCTCTAATCAAAGTTTATCTAAATCTATTTCCATGGTTGTTGCTAAACTTCCTCTGATACCAATTGTAACGCCCCGACCCCATAAGTCCAGAGTCGGTGCATTATTTTAATACATTGGCATGATTACAAGGAATCAAGTCCCAAAAGACTAATCAGTTTATCAGTCTTGGAAAATAGATTACATACATGAACGTTACATTACACATTAAAAAAACACAATATAAATGATCCTTTGAGAGCTTCATTAATCCCCTAGCGTAGCCCTGATTATCAATCATAATACACTTCTTGGAATCCTGGGAAAATAAAACATAAGAAAGGGGTGAGCTCAGATGATTAGTAAGGATAACAATATAGCAGAAACTTTCATAAATAAGCATAAACATTTAAGGTAATGTATAAGACTAAAACACAAGCCTTTTAAACTTAAAATTAATCATAATATGGAAAATATAAATCAAAATAATGTCATTTACTTACTCACATGGATATTCTACTAGTCAAATAATCACATGCAATATCAATATCCAATTTCATAATGATGGAATGCATAATGCCAGACTTCATAACCATGTAGTCAAGGCCTTGTGCCAAGATTGAAAATAATATTTTGTCAAGGCCTTGTGCCAAGACACTAGTTTGTCTCATGAGACCTATCGATGCATCGAGGAGCTATAGCAGGCTCCACCCATCACTTAATAAGTCCAATGCATTCCTCATATGAAAAGATTTAAACATAACATAAACATTCATATTAAAACTAGCATAAAAAATGTAAATAATTTATCCATAAACCATGAATGGTATAAAAATAACACATCCACAGTCAAACATATCACAAAACCTTCAATACAATATGGAAGATTTTTATCATAATAAATCAACTTCAAACAAGTTTAAAATCCATCAAAGGATGTTGACATAGATGAAAATGAATTGTAAAACTCTTTGAGAAAAATATCCCTTTTCATGAAAACATTTAAAAGTTACACAATTTAGAAAGGAAGAAATTTAAAGAATTTTTTTAATCAAAGTGTCCCATAACACTTTGAAACTTTTGAAAGGAATTAACATTTTAAAAATATTCATGTCCATATAAATAAGTCCTTAAAACCATTTTGAAAACATGGACATTAATGAGAATGATTTGGAAAAATAAATATTTAAACCATTTAAAATGATGATCTAGTTTAAGATTACCTTACATGAAACCTTAAAATATTCCTTTTGAAAACA
Source organism: Viscum album (assembly GCA_963277665.1). Classification (NCBI taxonomy): domain Eukaryota; kingdom Viridiplantae; phylum Streptophyta; class Magnoliopsida; order Santalales; family Viscaceae; genus Viscum; species Viscum album. The sequence continues at coordinate 1,492,096,167 of OY728151.1, read as the reverse complement.
TTTTTATGAAATATGGACATTGATTATAAATATGTCCTAGTAAATACTTACTCATAAACAGTCTCGGATAATAATGAGATTGAGGAATTAACCCTTACCTTGTATTTTCCTTTAGTCGAGGGTACGTTTATCCTCCTGTATAATGAACATAGTATGTTATTAAATTATACCATAATCATATTAATATTTATGATATCATATATGATTCATTTATGACTTTATACTCCCCATTTAATAATAATTTACATGTTAAAGTAACATTTTGGGTAATAATCGCTTTCTTTATCGTACGTGTTTTAACTTGTTATTATTGATCGTATCACTTAGATAATGATTTTAATACATCCAGAATATAAAACATGATTTATATATCATATATATTCAGAATATAAATATTTATAATTGAAGTACCCAAATCAGTGTGAATCACTGAGAGGGGGAGGGGGTGAATCAGTGATCCTTTAAAACATTTTACTAATTGATTCTCTATCAATTAAACCTCTATGGATTGTTAAGGCCTCGATCCACTCTTCTTGTATCTATCAGCCTTTCCTCGAGTAATGTAGTAAATGTAAAGGCACTGGACACAAGGATTTACAAGGTTCGGCACCAAAGGCCTACGTCCTTTCCATGTTGGTTATACACCCCAACATGGTTTCTTCCATTATAATCTGTTAGTATTACAATGGTCGATACAGAGTCCCACTGTATCTCTCCTGAGTCCCACAGGAGGGACTTTATACTGCGTCCCACAGTGTTACCAGAGTCCCACTGGCCTACTCCAGAATCTTACTGAAGACTTCTTCCACCCTGAGTCTCACAGGGGGCTTCTCCTAGCTCCTTGAGTCACACGAGTAGCTCTTCATCTCTTTATCTCTTCAAGTATCTTCAGAAGCCTGGGATAAAGGCTACTGGCCTTGATCTGTACCTCTGCTCACTTGTGATGAACAGGTCTTCTCGTCTTGCTCGGGCTTTATCACCTTCTTCTAAGGATGACCCGGCCTCTCTCTTCAACTACTGAATACTCAGACAACTGATATCTTTAACTTCAGTTTGGTCCAGTCTCACAGCATGCACTGAGTGCATGGCATCACTGCTTCCTCATACACTGACTGCATGGCTTCTCAAAACTCTTCAATAACTTCTGGTCTTGGACAACTCAGATGCACACTCACTGATTTGATCTTGTTCACATGTGCATGTGCATGCAAGCAAGCATGCACTCCCCTTTCCTTCTTCTTGGTGTGATAAACCCCCAAAGGGTGTAGTCTCTTTAAGCACACACCTACTCCTTGTACTTCACACACTTAATTCAATTTTCTTACACACTTAAAAGTGTGTTATACTTTAGTGTGGATATCCTCTTCCTTCTTCTTCTAAATGTGTAAACATTTTACTTGTGCACACACAAAGGTTCGGCCTCTTCACTTTGTTTAGCACACACAATTTGTTCTTTGTTTTTCAAACACTTAAGCTTGGCCTCTTTCCTCTTCTTGCACACAATTGGCTATGGCCTCTTTGGTCCTTTTTTTGCACACACACTTCCTTTGTTCAATTATCAAACACAAGGCTTGGCCTTCCTCTTCCTCTTGCACACACAACTTGGATTTAGTTGTGGTATTCCTCTCCTCCTTGCACACACACGGCTAGGGTGTAGTCTCTATTAAGCACACACACACAAGGTGTGTAATTCATACTACCCGAACCTCCTGCCAATGTGAAGGGCGCGCAAGGGGTGCGGCCACTTCCACTTCTTCTTCAAAGAGCGCAAGGTATGAGCCACGCAAGGGTGCGGACACTTCTGTCACGCAAGCTCCAAGGATGCAAGGAGTCTTCTTCCGCGCAAGCCTCAAAGAACACAAGGTGATGCAATGGGTATCCGCGGGCGCACAGGGTATAACACCACGGGTGCGCAAGTGTGTCAAGGACACCTTGGCTGCGCAAGTGCAAACCGCGCAGGAGGCACGGTGCACAGAGCGCTCGCGCAACTTTGTGTTTCCCAACCTCCACTTCTTGTCACGCAAAGGTGTTGCGCGCAAGGGACTCCAGCCGCGCAAGGTACTTGCGTGGGGCTTCTACTTCATGAGGCAGAGGCACATGCGGGACTCCAAGTTTTCAATAAAAACTTCAGAAAGCATCACAAACTCCTCGGGCTCTCCTTTTATAAGCAAGGAAAGCTTCTGTCCATCCGCGTGGAGATAACTCGAATTCCCGAGATTTTTGGATCTTTAAAAATCTTTCCAAATCTCGTTTTCCTTCACTGTTTCAAACGGGCTTCATCTATTTTCTCCTCCTTCACGTTCATGCTCGGCCGAATGTGTGCATGGCCTTATTTTAAGCCAATCCATGCAAAACAATAATCCTCATGGCCTTCGGCAGCTTCGCATGCCTCGGCCTCAGCCGAAATTCCTCACTACTATGCATGCGTGCTTCTTTCTTGCATGGATGTGTTCGTTAGGGACAGATGAGCCGGATGGAGCCTTTAGCTTCGTCGGAGGTGGCCAGAAACTCAAAATCAGGTGGTCGGATGGCCTCTGGTTCAGCGGGGGACGTCGGGTGGCCTTCGGCTGAACTCGAGGAAGGATACGCCTCGGAGCCATCGGATGCGGCGTTTAGAAGATCATCAACGGCTGGATTAGATCGCGGCGCGCGGTGGATGAGATGAGCGGCTGCGATCCAGCGCGCGATCGATCGTGCGGTCAGGATGCGCTCCCGGTGAAATTTGCGCGTCCCACATCAAATCGCCGAGCAGATTTTCCGCGGTTTATTAACCAGCCACTCCCAGAGACGGCCAGTTGAACTTCTCCCTCCACGGTGTCGCCCCGCACCGTGTTCTCTTAGCGGGCGCACTCTTGCGCCCACCCCTGCCACTCGGGCGCGCTACTAGCGCCCTCTATGCGCTCTCGCGGGCGTGCTCCTGCGCCCCTGCCGCCCGGGCGTGACACCCCCGCATGTCCCTGCCGCCTTGGGCTTGCTCCATGGGATCCCCCATGGGCGTGGCGCCTAGGCCCACATGTGCCTTGGGGTTGAACCCGTGGCTGGCCCTTTGCTGGCCAATTTTTTGGCAAAGGATGGAAATAAGACTTTGTTAAAAACAAAGTTCCCCATAAGTTCAAGCCATATCAAATGCCAAATCCACTTCAAGACTTCTTCCTCATTTCTCCTCTAGGATTCCTCACTTACTAAAGAACCACATTCCTCTTCTATTCTTCATTAGAATTCATCATTTTTCTTCAACATATAATCAACATTTAAGAATGGAATTCCTGAAGGGTCTTCCTTCAACCGATGCTCCTGAATCAAATAATTTATCAAAATTCTTCAATGATCCAATCAGAGATCAAATTGGAACATCTACAAATTCACATGCACTAAGTGATAGTTCATGGACTTCATTAGCACCACTTCATCCACTTAGGAGTTGTGGATGGTTCTCCTCATCTCCTCATGCATTGTTAAGACAATGCATGGTCTTCTGATATTGTTGTGACATTGTATCCAGTTGATACAAGTTCTTGGAACTTAAAGATCAGCTCATCAATCGTCAGATGTAATGATGATGCTCCATCATCATCCATTCTTCAAGTGGTGTAACTTAGTATCATCTTGATACAAGTATTGAAACTTTAAGATCAGTTCTACAATCGTCTGATATGTGATAGAATGTTTCAAACCATCATCTCCTACGCCACTTAGTGAATCTCCTAAGTGACATGAATCTTAGTACCATGGCCATTCTCCATTCATTACCAACACCATCACGTCCTTTTTCATTCACATATTGAAACTCCTTGACATCCATCCATTCATTCCTTGACAACAACATACCTCATTGACAACAAATGCAACACAGTGCACTTCAATCTCCCCCTTTGTATTTGTTGGAAATACACTAGAGCACATATGAATGGGTCAATATGTGTGCCAATATTTTCTCCCCCTTATTGGAAATCAAATGAAAAGATGTGGTGTGGATCTCTTCCAAAATATCTCTTCCTCCCTTCGAATAGCATCTTCTTGAAAAGCACTAAGAGAGGGATGATGTCACATGTTCTCTTTAGCAAAGAACCTTTAGTAGATCATATCTAAGTCTATGTGGGCTAACCCGGTGTAGAAAACAAGAGTGATGTAACCAAGGAACTCAATGCTATCCAAAATTCACTGTACATGTGAGATCATGATTAGCTTCTAGGGGTTTGAAATTTTTCAGATATATCAATAAATTGCTATATCCTGCACATACTTCACAAAACTCATTAGAAAGTTCAGTGCAAAGATAAAGCTCCCCCTTTCAACCATTTGTCTTCAATCAATACTCCCCCTCAATTGTCATGATGAATACAATTAAGAAACAAGGGATGAAAGTATGATTGGAATACCTTCACTTTTCTCAAGATGGTATTAATCTCAGAATCCCATCTTCTTCAGATTGGCTCCCCCTCAAGGGGTGCACTCCATTTTGTCCAAACCATCCTCCAGTTGAGAATGATCATCATCTTCAATTCCCTGCAATGTTAGCACATGTAAATACAAGTGATTAGGGAATAAGATGGAACCTCCTTGGTTCATCAACGTGAACAACAAGGTTGAGAAGATTCTCTAAACCGAGATGCCCCATTTTCACCATTCTTCACACTTGCACAACTGATCTTCAATGATGATTGTGCTAGTGTGGATCTAAACACATCTTCATGTGAAATATTTTGTTTCCTTTTTGCCTTAGCAATTTCCAGTGCTTCATCTTCAGCTCTTTGTAGTTCTCTGGCAAGTTGCAACTGATTCAGCCATATGAATAAAAAATCGTTTGGAAGTGTGGCCTCAGTTCTGGAAGTTCCACATGGTTATTTTGATGCTGTCAAGATACCTTTCTTAGGTAAATTATTTTCAATCAATCCCTTCTGCTTATTCTGGATTGATTGTCTCTTTGAGTTCAGTCTGGTTCTATTGATTTCCATGGCTTGTTTACAAAGATCCATGGTATGCCCTTTCTTTCCACAGTAGAAGCATTTATTCTTGGTGGTCCTTCTAGATGCATCACCCTTCTTGGATTTAGACTCCAAGGTCTTATCTTCCTTTTTCATAATATTCTTGGGAGCATCTTCCACTTTCTTATGCTTGCTTCCCAAGGATTCTTTCTGAGCCAGGTTATGTGATCTTTTCTTCTTTTTAGCTCTGGATATAGTTGGAGATTGACATGTATCTTTTTGACCACTTTTGCAATCATCCCAGATGTTGTCAAGTAATCCAAATCTATTTGTAGTAAACAGATGTCTCTGGACCTGTGGATGTTGCTTCTTTTCTTCTGGCTTTCTCCCCCTTGGCATGGGCTTCCTTTGTGCTTTGACATTCAGTGGATTGTACCAACAATCCTTTGCACAGTGCCCATACTTATTACAACACCAACACTGACCCACAAATCTTGACATCTTCAGTCCTTCTGATTGTTGGGTACTTTTCTTGACTTGCTGTGTTGTTTCAGGAGAGCTCTCTTTCTTCATTGTCTTCATCCATACTTGTTTGGAATTAGTCTTCCATCCTGCACTTTTTGTGGAAACACATTTAGAAACATGAGTACAAGATGGGATGGATGGTACCTTCTTTTTAGAAGTTGTTGCCCTTTTATTAGAGGATGTCTTTCTTTTAGAATCATCCTGCTCAATACATACTTGAGTAGAAACATTTCTCCTTTCAGCTGATTGGGAGGATGTGGATTTGGGTGATTGCTGATTTTTCAATATCACCTCCAGTTCTAAGCATTTCATATTGAGGGAGTTCTTCTCATCCTCAATAGTTCTTAGCCTTCCTTCCCATTTCTCTTCCTGCTGCTTTATCTGGTCTTCATGCACCTTTTTTATTTCTAGCAATGAATTTTCCAGCTCCTTCACCCTTTTGACTTTGTCTTCTAGTTGAGCATCTTTGACAACCATTGAAACTCTGTGCAATTTTTCTAGTGCATGGAAAACTTCTTTGACTATTGTCTTAAAGAATTCTTTCTCAGAAAGGATTCTTTGCAATTCTTCACAAGTATCTTCATATCTTTCATTGCAAAGAGAAACTGTTTCATCCTTAGCCTTCACCAGCTTTCTGAGAGTGTTGGTTATGCCAACCCTTTTTGCCAATTGATCTTCCATAGAATTGGCTTCTTCTTCTAGCTTTAATTTTTCTTCTTGAAGGTCATGGATTCCTGTAGCTATAAACTTTTCCACTTCCATGGGGACTGTCTTCTGAAGATATTTGAGTGCATTTTGAAGATCATTCATTGTTCCAACTTCATCACAGCTAGGACAGGCTTTCTTCAGCTTCTTGGCATGTTTCTTCTTTCTATTTTTCTGAGTCTTGGCAGATATCTCCATTTGAGGCTGGTCGCTCATTTCCTCAAATCTGCACTTCATAAATACTCCCTTGGATCTTTTATAGGTAACCTTCCCTCTGATACCAATTGAAGTGCCCAGATCAGTGTGAATCACTGAGAGGGGGAGGGGGTGAATCAGTGATCCTTTAAAACATTTTACTAATTGATTCTCTATCAATTAAACCTCTATGGCTTGTTAAGGCCTCGATCCACTCTTCTTGTATCTCTCTGCCTTTCCTCGAGTAATGCAGTAAATGTAAAGTCACTTGACACAAGGATTTACAAGGTTCGTCACCAAAGGCCTACGTCCTTGCCATGTTGGTTATACACCCCAACATGGTTTCTTCCATTATAATCTGTTAGTATTACAATGGTCGATACAGAGTCCCACTGTATATCTCCTGAGTCCCACAGGAGGGACTTTATACTGCGTCCCACGGTGTTACCAGAGTCCCACTGGCCTGCTCTAGAATCCTACTGAAGACTTCTTCCACCCTGAGTCTCACAGGGGGCTTCTCCTGGCTCCTCGAGTCACACGAGTAGCTCTTCTTCTCTTTAGCTCTTCAAGTATCTTCAGCAGCCTAAGATAAAGGCCGTTGGCCTTGCTCTGTACCTATGCTCACTTATGATGAACAGGTCCTCTCGTCTTGCTCGGGCTTTATCACCTTCTTCTAAGGATGACCCAGCCTCTCTCTTCAACTACTGAATACTCAGACAACTGATATCTTTAACTTCAGTCTGGTCCAGTCTCACAGCATGCACTAAGTGCATGGCATCACTGCTTCCTCATGCACTGACTGCATGGCTTCTCAAAACTCTTCAAGAACTTCTGGTCTTGGACAACTCAGATGCACACTCACTGATTTGAGCTTGTTCACGTGTGCATGTGCATGCATGCAAGCATGCACTCCCCTTTCCTTCTTCTTGGTGTGATAAACCCCCAAAGGGTGTAGTCTCTTTAAGCACACACCTACTCCTTGTACTTCACACACTTAATTCAATTTTCTTACACACTTAAAAGTGTGTTATACTTTAGTGTGGATATCCTCTTCCTTCTTCTTCTAAATGTGTACACATTTTACTTATGCACACACAAAGGTTCGGCCTCTTCACTTTGTTTAGCACACACAATTTGTTCTTCGTTTTTCACACACTTAAGCTTGGCCTCTTTCCTCTTCTTGCACACAATTGGCTATGGCCTCTTTGGTCCTTTATTTGCACACACACTTCCTTTGTTCAATTAGCAAACACAAGGCTTAGCCTTCCTCTTCCTCTTGCACACACAACTTGGATTTAGTTGTGGTCTTCCTCTCCTCCTTGCACACACATGGCTAGGGTGTAGTCTCTATTAAGCACACACACACAAGGTGTGTAATTCATACTACCCGAACCTCCTGCCAATGTGAAGGGCGCGCAAGGGGTGCGGCCACTTCCACTTCTTCTTCAAAGAGCGCAAGGTATGAGCCGCGCAAGGGTGCGGACACTTCTGTCATGCAAGCTCCAAGGATGCAAGGAGTCTTCTTCCGCGCAAGCCTCAAAGAACACAAGGTGATGCAATGGGTAGCCGCGGGCGCGTAGGGTATAACACTACGGGTTTGCAAGTGTGTCAAGGACACCTTGGCTGCGCAAGTGCAAACCGCGTAGGAGGCACGGTGCACAGAGCGCTCGCGCAACTTTGTGTTGCCCAACCTCCACTTCTTGTCGCGCAAAGGGGTTGCGCGCAAGGGACTCCAGCCGTGCAAGGTACTTGCGTGGGGCTTCTACTTCGTGAGGTAGAGGCACACGCGGGACTCCAAGTTTTCAATAAAAACTTCAGCAAGCATCACAAACTCCTCAGGCTCTCCTTTTATAGGCAAGGAAAGCTTCTGTCCATCCGCGTGGAGATAACTCGAATCCCCAAGATTTTTGGATCTTTAAAAATATTTCCAAATCTCGTTTTCCTTCACTGTTTCACACGGGCTTCATCTCTTTTCTCCTCCTTCACGTTCATGCTCGGCCGAACGTGTGCATGGCCTTATTTTTAGCCAATCCATGCAAAACAATAATCCTCATGGCCTTTGGAAGCTTCGCATGCCTCGGCCTCAGCCGAAATTCCTCACTACTATGCATGCGTGCTTATTTCTTGCATGGATGTGTTCGTTAGGGACAGACGAGCCGGATGGAGCCTTTAGCTTCATCAGAGGTGGCCGGAAACTCAAAATCAGGTGGTCGGATGGCCTCTGGTTCAGCGGGGGACGTCAGGTGGCCTTCGGCTGAGCTCGAGGAAGGAGACGCCTCGGAGCCATCGGATGCGGCGTTTAGAAGATCATCAACGGCTAGATTAGATCGCGGCGCGCGGCGGATGAGATGAGCGGCTGCGATCCAGCGTGCAATCGATCGTCCGGCCAGGATGCGCTCCCGGTGAAATTTGCGCGTCCCACATCGAATCGCCGAGCAGATTTTCCGCGGTTTATTAACCAGCCGCTCCCAGAGACGGCCAGTTGAACTTCTCCCTCCACGGTGCCTCCCCGCACCGTGTTCTCTTAGAGGGCGTGCTCTTGCGCCAACCCCTGCCACTCGGGCACACTACTAGCGCCCTCTATGCACTCTCGCAGGCGTGCTCCTGCGCCCCTGCCGCCCGGGCGTGACACCCCCGCATGTCCCTGCCGCCTTGGGCTTGCTCCATGGGATCCCCCATGGGCGTGGCGCCTAGACCCATATGTGCCTTGGGGTTGAACCCGTGGCTGGCCCTTTTCTGGCCAATTTTTTGGCAAAGGATGGAAATAAGACTTTGTTAAAAACAAAGTTCCCCATAAGTTCAAGCCATATCAAATGCCAAATCCACTTCAAGCCTTCTTCCTCATTTCTCCTCTAGGATTCCTCACTTACTAAAGAACCACATTACTCTTCTATTCTTCATTAGAATTCATCATTCTTCTTCAACATATAATTAACATTTAAGAATGGAATTACCGAAGGGTCTTCCTTCAACCGATGCTCCTGAATCAAATAATTCATCAAAATTCTTCAATGATCCAATCAGAGATCAAATTGGAACATCTACAAATTCACATGCACTAAGTGATAGTGCATGGACTTCATTAGCACCACTTCATCCACTTAGGAATTTTGGATGGTTCTCCTAATCTCCTCATGCATTTTTAAGACAATGCATGGTCTTCTGATATTGTTGTGACATTGTATCCATTTGATACAAGTTCTTGGAACTTAAAGATCATCTCATCAATCGTCAGATGTAATGATGATGCTCCATCATCATCCATTCTTCAAGTGGTGTAACTTAGTATCATCTTGATACAAGTATTGAAACATTAAGATCAGTTCTACAATCGTCTGATATATGAGAGAATGTTTCAAACCATCATCTCCTACGCCACTTAGTGAATCTCCTAAGTGACATGAATCTTAGTACCATGGCCATTCTCCATTCATTACCAACACCATCACGTCCTTTGTCATTCACATATTGAAACTACTTGACATCCATCCATTCATTCCTTGACAACAACATACCTCATTGACAACAAATGCAACACAGTTCACTTCAATAATATATTAATTTATTAAATGGAAACACCGTTTATGGAGACGGTAGGTCGTACGTACGCATAAACGTTGTTTCCGTTTTCATATCGTATTGAACGGATGTAAGTGATTGATATATATGTAAATACATAAATATATATATATATAGTACCATTATTATTTCATATATTAAATACTAATCAATAATATATATTTTTATAATTATCGTTTAATGGTGAATGTGGAAATGAATCTCATCGTGTCGTGGAGACGGTAAGTCGTACATACGCACGAGCAATGATATCATTTCCTTAATGATAAAAAGGTGTGTAATTGGATGATATATCATATATACAGAATCATTAATATGTTATATTTATTATTTACATCAGTTATACTCATTATTATACCCATCCAAATAATGAAGTATTTGAATAACAAACTACACCACGGCGTGGAGACGGTAAGCCGTACGTACTCACGTATGGTGACTTTGTCATTTATAGGATGGATAGAATAATTAATATGGTTATAAAATATTTATAATAACATCACACTATGAATTAGGTAAAGTATTTATTATTTTGGTATGGAAACAACAAAGAAAGAGGAAGTGGAAGAAGAAAACAACTTGAAAGAGGGTGGTGAAATTATTACCTCTTCTTCATATGTTTCCTTTTGAGTTGATCCAAAGGGATCCTTAGGTTGGATTTATGATCAAAGTAAGGACTATAGGTTTATGTGAGGGAAGTTTGGAGTATTTTTTTAGGGTTTGGACGAGCCAAATGGCTTTGGAGATGTGATTTTGAGAGAAGGGAAAGTTCCCTTTTATAAGAGGGGTGAGGGTCACTTTAGGAAAAGATTAAAATATTAATTTATTATACAATAATATTTGATTTATAATGGCTCAAAATGAATTTATTTCGAGACTTATGTGGTTATGGGTCTAAATAATCTCAACCAATAGGTTTTAGAAAAGTTTATGTTACAATTTTAACCTTATCTTTTAGATTTTACTCTTAGTTAAATAGTTTAACTTTTACCGTGTCTTCTTGTATTCTTACACTATATGGTAAATAAAATTACTCTAAACTTACAAGAGAACATCGAGTGGTTCATTAATGACATATATAATATTATTTAATCCATTTGGATGAACCTTAGTTTTTTAGGAATATTATATCAACAAATAATATAGTATTTGTTTTAAAAATTATTTTATGTCAATTTTGACACTATTTGGTATTTTGTTTTTGTGAAAGTCATAACAACATTATAACTTCAAAAAAAATTATCTAATCAACCATAACATGTCATATTAACCTATAAAATTAGTTTTATTCTTCAAAAGTCTCAAATTACATTTATTTGGATATTTATAACATCAATTATTTTAACCTTTCATTAAAAAGGTAATTATCGCATCATCATTGTGTCATAAATTAATTTAATTATTTAATCTCTAAAAATTATAAATAAAATAAAATTATTCAGAAATATTTTTTATCTTTCTAATGAATATTTAAAGTTGAATTTATCTTATGTGTAACCCTATATTAAAAATGGTTTAGTTATTAAACTTTGAATTTAACACTTTTAACTCTTATTTAAATAAAATAATAATAAATGTCTTAATCTAATACAAGTGGACCTAAAGGATCATATTTTATTAATAATGTTGTTTTTTTTTCAAATTACACTTATCCAATAGAATTAGGACATGTGTTATGGTAATTATAATATCATTTTTACCCTTAATTACCCTATTTACTTTTAATCGTGGTATATAAAAATCAAAAGTTACTATTAACCAAAAATTATTTTCATCTTATTGAACTAAATTTTAATTAATAATACTAACCTTTTCTCTTGTATTTTTTAAATTCAACTCACATAATCAGTAAAATTAAGTTTTATGCAAATTTTCAAATGCTCCTAGAGGGTGGGTAAAACACGGTAAAAAGTTCAATAAAATTTTATATATCTAAACTTATTATAAAATGACTCCAATTAATTACATTGAACATATATAGGTATTATTTATCTATTTTTACCTAAAATAAATTAAAATAAAATAACTAATTACTTAAATAAAAAGTCGGTTTTAAACAATAACGCGATATTTTTCACTATTCATCAAAAATTGAATGTTTTCATAAAAATACCAAACATTCACCCTAAGATAATTTTGATATTATGAATTCAAAAAATAAGTCTATTTTACTAAATTAAAAACATATAAGTTTCATTTATTAATTTAAAATTAATTCCTGTTGTCAAAACAAAAAATCGGGTTTTTAAAAAGTAAAAACTATCAAAAGATTGACATGTGTTTATGTCAAATTTAAATCAGAAATTACTTATAATGACCAAATTTTTATTAATTGATAAAAATATAATCTAATTATATTTCCAAACCATTCAAATGTATAATTGAACACTATAAATTATTTTGATTAAAAAAGTTGTTTTCAGTTAAAATTTGGTATTTTTCACTATTCACCCAAAAATGAAAGTTATCAGAAAAACAAAAAAAAATTATCAAAACTAAATTTTTATGTCCCGATTATAAAGAAGAAGTTTATTTTTTCAAATTAAATATATAAAAGTGTCAAATATTGGATTTAAAAAGGGTTCTCCATTAAAAGGCGTTAAAATTGCATTTTCTGAAAAATACTTCCTTTATCTGAAAAAAAAATGAATGTTTTATTATATTATGTATAAGAAACACATAATATGGATGTTAAAATTTATATGAAATATATAAAATTCAAAATTCAGTTAATACTATTCATAACTGCTTTTGAACGGCTAGTTTGGTAAGTCGTGGTGCGCTTGAACTCAGTGTTGCGTGTAGTGCAAGTTATTGAATTACTTTGAAGAAATAACATACTATGAAATCTTGGGGTGTTACAATATAGAGATGAGTCCAGGTGTGATCATTCATGTAACATCCCATTACCTTGATCATGTAAGTTTTTCCCTTTCTCTAAGTTCCCTTTTGGTTCAAAGTCCTTAGAAGATGTTTTCTATATTTTCTTTAGGCTACAGAGTAGGTACACATCATGTACTTGAGGTATGCGTCATGTACTAGTTGTTGTGAACTGGTACACATAGTGTAATTAAATTATACGTCGTATACTAGTTGTTGTGTATAAGTCACGAAAGGGGGGTCACGCTGTGAACTGGTACACATTATGAGTGGTGGGTAAACATCATGTAGGGTTTAAATAATGTATTTTTTATCTGAAGTGATGGGTTTTTTGTTGTACTTATCCAACATGGACTACACATCTTGACCCTTGGGTATACGTCATGACCCAGCCTACACCCAGGTTTAAGTCATGCATTCGGCAGTTTTACTCGGTCCTTTCTTTCCATATTCCATTGATCTCAACCCTAGACTCTTACTAGGTGATTTTTAGAGGTGCCTTACCTTTCGAATTGATCTAATCATATTTGGATCTTTATTTCATCTGTGGTGCATCTCTTCGGATCCATTGTGAGATCTCGCCCTGGAGGACTTATCTTTCATTGGTTGTGGTGCGGCGGGCATTCGCCTTCAAGGTATGCGGGTTTCCTCTCTTCCACCAACCTCTTGTGTTTATATTTGGATCAATCCTAAGATGTGCGTATTTTATTCTAGGGCCTTCATTGGTGTTGTTGGGTTTTGTTGTTAGTGGATTCCATTTCAAGCATGTGCAACCTGAGCTTTGAGGTAGTTGGTTCCGTCTCTAGCCTATGATAATAAACCTGCTTGTTTTTCTTTATAAACTGGTTTATTAAATCGGTATGATTGTTTGTGTATGTTGAAAATGGTTTTAAAAGAGAAATGGTTTTATGTAGATTTTGATAAATAGATTGTGAAATGGTTTTTAATGGTTTTCAAAGAATTTAAATGAATTGTAAAATTAAGAACATGGGTTACCTTGGGTACTTAGGTGGAAGGTTTATCTTGGGGCCATCATCCATTATTTTGTGATTATAAAGGAGTTTTTTCTTGGTGATTTCTTCTATTTCCTAGGCCCATTGTTCTAGGAGACAGATATTTACATTTTTAGGGGTTTACTCATGGGATATTCCTCTACTTCCTAGGACCATTGTTCTATGATCTGATTTGTGCACTTGATTATTGTGGTATGAGTAGTTTGCGCCCTAGACCTATAGTATTCCTTGGTGTTGTGATACTTGTGATTCTGTTTTGTACTTCTTGGATTTTTGAGTTAGCCTTGATATGAATGTTTATGCTTGTAAAAAATGATATGGAAAATATTCTTTGAAATTAATATACCTACTTTTGTTTAGAACTGTGGAAAAAGGGAAATGTTTACCATGTTTTCTATAAAAATACTTTACTGTGTATCATGCCATGTTTTATTTTAAAATGAGCATACATGATTTGTTATATAGAGACTTGTTATGGAACACCTAGTTGGGATCTTACTGAGCCTATTATCTCACACCTTGCGCACCTCTTCAGTGGTGCATAAACCTTTGTTTGTCTTCCAGTGTAGGGAAAGACAAGGCGTCATGGTGAGGTGGTGAGGTTCATATCAGCTAGTTGGGTAGCTAGTGGTGAGATGGTGGGAGTCTTTCCATGTCATCGTTTTGAGTAGCTATTTTATTTTTAGTCCTTTATTATTATACTTGTCTTAGAGTTTTTAGATACTTTTACAGTTGTCTATTTCTTCTATTTTTTTACAGTTATGTCATATATATTTTTTAGTCTTTATTTGTTTCTTTATTTCTATATATATATAATCCATGTAGTTGTTCAGGTTGGGAGAAATCATTCCCTTAGTTTTATCGTTCAATGCTCAGGTGCTTGTTGTCAGTCCATGGGGATCGGGAATGCCCTTCGGGTATGTGAAGGATCGGGTCGGGTGTCGATTTTGAGAGCAACCTGGGTCAGTTCATTAAAATTTTGTATCATAGGAGGTATGTACTCAAGAATATTTTTCTTGGGACATCTTTTAGACTAGATATAGGATTTTTGAGACCTGAGAGGTATGTTGCAATGAGTGTCTAGCCAGTTCTTGTCGTAACAAGACTCAAGTTACCATGGGATGTAGGGATGTGTGTCTCTAGTTTTTGGTTTTTGTTTTAAAAAATCTTGGTTTTTGCTTATAGTTTTTATAGTTTGGACTGAGATTTGTTCAGTTTTCTGATTGTTCTTATGTTTTGGTGTGTAGAAGTATGCCTATGAGACGTCTTCCATGAGTTCCTCAGGAGGTTGTAGATTATGTTCTTCAAGGAAATCCACCTATAGATTAGAACCTCATAGAGACGATTGTATGGGTAGTTCGTGTTGTTGGTCAAGATGTTCCATGAGTTTAGAACATAGTGGTTAAAATACAACTAGGAGCTGGAGGAGAGTGAGATCTATCACAGGATTTCTTGAATGATAAGCCACCATCCTTTAAAGGAATGACTGAATCTCAAGAGGTGGAGAATTGGTTGGACAGGATCGATCAAATCTTTGACTTACTAAATACACCTGAAAATATCAGGGTAAAGTGTGTAGCATTCAGGCTCGATGGTTCCAGCAAGCATTGGTGGGACTCTTTGGTCTAAGTAGACAGACATGTGGGCTTAGATTGGAAGGGTTTCAAAACCCTGTTCCTCCAGCAATTTTTTCCAGAGTCTCTAATGTTGGAAAAGACTCTGGAGTTCCTATTGTTGCAACAGGCAGAGCATTCAGTGTTGGCATACACAAAATATTTTGTTAAGCTTGTCTATTTTGCTCTGGACGTGGTAAAGAATGACCAACTGAAGGCTCAGAAATACCCATAGGGTTTGCAACTAGATATCATATCACAGGTGTTTATGATGAAACATTTTACCTACTCAGAGATGGTATATGGGGATATGATGGCAGAGATGAACATGGTAGGCAAGGTTGGCTTTTCCACCTCTTTTATTCCAACTGGTGACAGCTTCAGTGGAGTGCATGGGAAGAAGAGGAAGTGGCAGGATCATCGAAAAAGTAGTGGAGGCATGTCTCAGCAGTGAGCCTCCTCTGCACCATCTGTTATAGCTAGGAGGGCACACCAGACATTCTTGTCATGTGTCTATGAAGATGTGTAATAGATGTGTACGTTTTGGTTAGCTACATCATTTCTATCAGGCTATCAATACACCTCATTATGGTCAGGGTTCATCAGCTCCAAAGGCTACTGTAGTGCAGTCGAAAACTTCAAGGACTATAGGGCTCCAGTAATAGGCCTCAAGAGTTAATAATTTACATGAATTAGATGAGTTTCCAATGGAAGTTGATGTAGGTTCAGAAAAAGTGATATGTATGCTTCTTATTTAATCTTTAGTAGTAATTGTTTTGTTTGATATTAGTGCCTCCCACTCATTTATATCTGTAGACTTTGTTGATGAGCTTAAACTTTCAACAGAACTTATGCCCTTTACAATGGAGTTAGAGAAACCTCTTGTCAATATGAAAGAGTAGGATTTTCAATGTCCTTTTTCATTAATGATAGATGATATGGAGTTGGTATGGGATTTTCTCATTCTTGTTCTAGATCTGTTTGATGTCATCATCAGTATGGATTGTCTTGTCACTCATCAAGCTAGGATTGATTGTTATCATCGATGTGTTTTGTTTCTTATTGATGATAGGAGCTCTCATGTGCTTTAAGGAGAGTGGTTCCCAAGGTCTAGTCGTGCAGGACCTTCCTTCCTAGAGATCAGGAGTTTTTTGGTTGTTATTATGTTTAATCCTGATGACATTTCTTCTATTGATGATCTTATTGTTGTTATTATAGACTTTCCTATCATTTTCCCAGATGATTTCTCCAGTCTTCCTCCAGAGAGGGGTAGATTTTATGATTGAACTGGTGCCAAGTACGCAGCTGATATCGATGCCTTCTTATTGCATAGCACCAGCTGAGCTGAAAGATTTTAAGACTCATTTGGAAAACCTTTTATAGAAAGGTTTCATTCATCCTGTTGTTTCTCCATGGGTATCCCCTATGCTCTTTTCCAAGAAAGAATATAGTTTACTTTGGTTATGTGTGGACTATCATAAATTGAATCGGGTAATGGTTAAGAAAAAATATTGTTTGCCTCATGTGGATGATTTGTTTGATCATTTAAAGGGAAAACGTGGTTTTCAAATATTGATATTCAATCGGGTTATCATTATCTTAGAGTTCAAGAGTTTAATATACCAAATACATCCTTTAGGAGTAGTTATGGACATTATGAATATCTTGTGATGCCTTTTGGCCTGACTAATTCTTCTTTAGTTTTTATGGACTTGATGAATTAGATATTTCACCAATATATTGACACTTTTGTGTTAGTATTCATGGATTATATTCTGGTTTATTCAAAATTCGAGTGTGAGCATGAGCACCATCTGAGTTTGGTTTTAGAGATTCTGAAGAATCGCCATCTGTATAGAAATCTTTCGAAATGCAATTTCTATATTCGAGAAGTGAAGTTCTTGGGGCACATAATTTCTAAGCATGGATTATCAATTGATCTAGAGAAGGTAAGAGATGTTTTGTATTGGAAGGAACCACATAATGTCTTCAAGATTTGAATATTCCTTGGTCTTGTTGGGTATTACTGATGGTTCGTTAAGGATTTCTCTAAGTCAGTGTCACCTATGACTAATCATACCAGGAAAGCGATAAAATTCATGTGGAATGAAAGGTGTTAATCTTCTTTAGATTAACTAAAATGACTTCTGACATCGACACCTATTCTAATATTACCTAATCCTAGTAAAGGGTATGTGGTGTTTTGTGATGAATTTGGTTTTAGTTTGGGATACATGCTTATGAAGGATGATCATGTGGTAGATTAAGGCTCTCATTAGCTCCGACCGCATGATAAGAACTACCCCACTCATTATTTAGATCTTAAAGAATTCATGAATTCTCTTAAATGTTGGTGGCACTATCTCTTTGGGGAGAATTTTATGGTCTTCTTTGATCATAAGAGTTTGATCTATATCTTTTCTCAGAAAGACTTGAATCTCAGACAGAGAAAATGGATAGAATACCTTTAGACATTTGACTTAGACATCACCTACACCTAGGGAAAAGGGAATTTTTTTGTATACACTCTTATTAGAAAGGTATTGTTACATGCTATTTTAGAATCTAAGGAGGAGTGGAATCTTATGGGGATTTTCGGTCAGTTGCACTTGGACGCTCAGGAGGATGTTTCAGGTATGGTTCTGACTAGTTCTTAGTTATCATCATCTGTCTTGGAGTCTATTTTTCAACGTAAATAGTAGTATGGTGAGTTTTAGAAGACTCAATAAAGCCTTTATGGTGGGGAGACCATTTCTGGTTAGTCTCTTTCTTCAGATGGCATACTTCACTTCAAGAAGCGAGTTTTCATCCCAACACCTATGAGAAGTTCAATATTGTTTGATTATCATAACTCTTCACGGTACATTCATCCAGGTGATATGAAGATGTATTATGACATGAGAAGGAGATTCTGGTGGCCGGGTATGAAGCGTGACATTGAAAATTATGTGTCCCATTATTATAACTGCCAACAGATAAAGGCAGAGCACTTGAAACCTTCTGGTATGATTCATCCTATTCCGATGTCGGTTTGGAAATGGGATAAGGTATCCATGGATTTTTTTTTCATAGAAACCCCAAGGTAAAATTCTATCTTGGTGGTTTTTGATTGGTTAACGAAGTATGCTCATTTCATTCTGATCAAAGACACCACTAAAGTCAAAGATTTGGGTAATTTGTATGTGCATGAGATTTTGATGTTACATGGGAGTCCTTATGTTGTTGTTTTGGAAAGGGATCCCAGGTTTACCTTTAGGTTCTTTAGAATTATTCAAGAGGTAATGGGAACTCAGATCAAGTTGAGCACAGCTTACCATCCACAGACAGACGATCAGACAGAGTGTGTAATTTAGATCTTAGAAGATATGATTTATGCCCACATCTTGGATTTTGGTGGATCATGGGATATCTATCTAGGACTGGTTGGGTTTTTTTACAAAAATAGTTACCAGTTGTCGATCAGAATGGCTCCGTTTGAGGTATTTTATGGTCACCCATGCAGATCACCTCTTTATTGGGTAAAGGTGGGTGAAGTAGCTTTGGTTGGACCAAGTCTAGTTCAGGAGATATCAGCAAATATTTATGATGTGTGACAATTTCTAGTTACATCCTAGAGTCAAAAGAAATCTTATGAAGATCGGTGGTGTCAACCTTTGGATTTTTCCATAGGTGACTGGGTTTTCTTGAAAGTTTCTCCTCATTTGGGACACTGTCAGTTTGGAAAACAGGTAAAGTTGGCTCCAAGATATGTTGGACCATTTGAGATCACTAAGCATCTCGGAAAGGTTGCTTATCAGTTATCTTTTCCAATTTAGTTTATGTGTATCCATGATGTTTTCCACGTATCTCAGTTCAGGAAGTATTACCCTGATCCTGCTCACATTCTGAGTTGGGAAGAAATTGAGCTAGAACCAGATTCTTCTGTTTTGGAGAAACCTGTTGAGATCATATACTCTCAAGAGAAAGTCTTATGTGGGAAGTCAATTCCATTGGTCAGAGTTCTATAGAAATGAGGATCATATTCTCACGAGACTTGGGAATGTGGTTCATTGATGAGGGAGTAGTAGCCTCATTTTTTTCAGGTGTTACATATTCCACATGACTTCCCAGGGATGTAAAGTCTTTATAGTGGGGAGTTTGTAACATCTCATTACCTTGATCAAGTAAATTTTTTCCTTTCTCTAAGTTCCCTTTTGGTTCAAAGTCCTTAGAAGCTATTTTCTTTATTCTTTGTAGGCTGTAGAGTAGGTACACATCGTGTACTGGTTGTTGTGAACCGGTACACATCGTATAACTAAAGTACACATCGTGTACTAGCTGTTGTGTACAAGTCATGAAAGAGGAGATCATGTTGTAAACTGGTACACATCGTGAGTTGTGGTTACACATCGTGTATGGTTTAAATAACAGATTTTTAATCTAAATCGATAGGTTTTCAGCGTACTTATCCAATGTGGACTACACATTGTGACCCTTGGGTACACATCATGACCCTACCTGCACCTAGGTTTAAGTTATGTGTTTGACAGTTTTTCTTGGTCCTTTCTTTCCAAAATCCATTTCTCTTGACTCTAGACTCTTCCTAGGCGATTTTCAAAGGTTCCTTACCTTCCGGATCAATCTGATCGGCTTTGGATATTTGTTGCATCTATGGGGAATCTCTCCAGATCCATTATGAGATCTCATCCCAGAGGCCTTCTCCTTCATTGGTTATAGTGTGGAGGGCATTCGTCTTCAAGATATGTGGGTTTCCTATCTTCCTCTAACCACTTGTGTTTAGATTTAGATCAATCCTAAGATGTGTGTATTTGATTATAGGTCCTTCATTGGTGTTGTTGGATTTTTTTTTTTTTTGTGGATTATGTTGCGGGCATGTGTGGCCTGAGTTTTGAGGTAGGTAGTTCTGTCTCTAGAATATGAAAATAAACCTGCTTGTTTTTATTTATAAACTAATTTATTAAATCGGCATGATTGTTTCTGTGTGTTAAAAAATAGTTTTAAAAGATAAATGGTTTTTCCCTGGATTTTGATAAATTTATTGTGAAATGGTTTTGAATGGTTTTCAAAGCATTAAAATGAATTGTGAAATTGAGTACATGGGTTACCTTGGGTACTTAGGTGGAAGTTTTAGCTTAGGGACATATTCCATTGTTTTTTTATTATCAGGGAGGTTTGTCTTGGGGACTTCCTATGTTTCCTAGGAACGTTGTTCTAGGAGACCAATATTGATATTTTGGGGGGTTTACTCATGGGTTATTCCTCTTCTTCCTAGGCCTGTTATTCTAGGATCAGATTTGTGCACTTGATTATTTTGGTATGAGTAGTCTGCAGCCTAGACCTATAGCATTCCTTGGTTTTGTGATACCTGTGATTCTATTTTGTACTGATTTGATTTCTGAGTTAGCCTTGATATGCATGTTTATGCTTGTGAAAAATGATATAAAAATTATGCTTTGAAATTAATATGCCTACTTTTTTTTAGAACTGTGGAAAAAGGGAAATTTTTACCATGTTTTCTATAAAATATATTTACTGCATATCACACCATGTTTTATTTTAAAATGATCATATAGGATTTTTTATACAGAGACTTGTTATGGAACACCTAGGTGGGATCCTACTGATCCTATTAGCTCACACCCTGCACACCTCTTCGGTGGTGCATAGACCTTTGTTTGTCTTCTGGTATAGGGAAAGTCAAGGTGTTGTAGTGAGGTGGAAAGGTTCATGTCATCTAGTTGGGTAGATAGTGGTGAGATGGTGGGAGTCTTTCCATGCCATTTTTTGGATTAGTTGTTGGTTTTTAGTCCGTTGTTGTTGGTCTTGTCTTGGAGTTTTTAGTTACTTTTGTAGTTTTCAGTTTTTTTTTTGTTTTCTTATAGTTATGGCATATATATTTGTTAGTATTTCACTATTTCTTTATTTTTTATATATATATGTACGTCATGTAGTTGTTCAGGTTGGGTGATATCATTCCCTCAGTTTTGTCATCTGATGCTTGGGTGCTTGTCTCCAGCTCGTAGGGATCAGGAATTCCCTTTGGGTATGTGACAGATTGGGTCGGGTTCCATGTTTGAGGGAAAACTGGGTCAGTTCGTTACAATTACCATGTTTGAGGGTGTGTTAATAAGACAATGCCCAAAATGGGAAACTATAAAGAGATCATTCCCTAGTGGTCGCGATGGTTGAGTTTCAATGCACCTGTAAGAAATGACTAAGTTATCTATAAGTGTTTTTATGGTCGTGGTAAGTAAAAAACAGCCATACATTTTTCACCATTCCATAAGGATGATTGCGGTTTAATAGAAGAGTGCATGTGAAAGTTTTCCAAATCCAATATGTTCATGGGGAAGGCTATAGTGGGAGTGATGTACTACATTGAAGTCCAATAATTAAATAAGGGTAACACGGGCTTGATCACACCCATGTGAAAGATGTGGTGCTTGTGATGTCTCCCTGTGAGAAATGGGGATGCACAAAATAAGTGTGGTGGTTTCAAATGAATTCATGGTTGATGGGTGGTTCTACATGATAAAACAACCAAAATAAGAGGACTATACCCATGGTGTTTAGAATTTTGGAAGTAAACGACCAAGGATTTTTCACCAGGCTATAGTGAAAGGTGTGATAATAAGTGTTGTGAGCATATTAAGATAAATCAATTGGTAAATGTATTAGTTGGATGTTTAATGATCATATGTCACATTTCTCGGTTTTATACCATGATCTAATCTAAGATCAAAGGATATATTCAGTATTAATTATGGTGGATTAATTAGAGAATTAATTCATGTTGAAAATGAGAGGGAAGTTCCAAAAAAGTGGTTATTTTTTATTACTAATAGAGGATATCATATAAGATTTAAAGAGGAGTTATGGGTTGTTTTATTATCCAATAATGATGTTGAAAAGTGTCTAGGTGATTGGGTGCATGGACTCTTTATTTTAAGAATAGATATTTATTGGATGTAGTATACTGAATTGTGCACACAATGATATATATGTATTATATAAAAGGTGGAAGGAAGTGTTCCAAGTGAAGGGATGGAAGCAATTGGAAACCCATTGAAGAGTGTGCCTAGAAGGATTTTTTTGTTAAAAAAAAGGATAAGTACTATTACAAGGACACATTCACAGTTTTTGAAGGATTATCCCAAGTAGACTTCAAAAAAGCATCTATCTATATTAGAAGATTCATTCCATGAATGTGATGTCAGATAAGGGACTATAAATTCCATAATCTATGTGAATGTGATCCATTCCACTAATATTGAGAATCATAAGGAACGTTCAAGGGAGTAACCCTTAGGAAGAAGTGAGTTTTACTTAAACCTATATAAGGTAGTGATCTTAGGAAAGGAGTGACTTAGAATGAACCCATTATAAGGGAAGTGAACCCTATGAAGAGAAATGAGATCAATAGTGATTTGGTTCATGGAATAATATCGATGCATGTTCTTTGGACATAGACTAATGAGAGTGAACCATGTAAATTTTCATGTCCCAATTTACTTTATGCATACACACTAAAATATATCAAGAAACATAAATTCTATTCAGTAAAAGAGAACAAAAAATGACCCTTAAGGTTTAGAGGTAAATATCCATTTAGGGAAATTATTTCATTAAGAGGAATAAGAGTTTTAATTGGTAAAGACATTGCATGCCCTGATCCCCCCAGGGTAATCTCACTTTAAGCCCCTGTTGAAGGGAAAACACTCCTACTATTATCCATCACCACCAATGACACTTCATGGTCTTGGGCCCTCAAGAACTCACTAAGAAGGCCATCCAAAAGAAACCATTCCCGGTCTCCCCGACCAGGGCACCCGACATAAGGTCTCACCGAGGACAATGGACTATTGGAGGAAGGGAACAAGCTCATATTTCTATTCCTACTTAAAAGGTCCATCATTTTACCTTGGTGGAAACTAAAGAGAAGGATTTTATTCCTTATCACCCTCCAAAAACCTATCAGAATATCCTAGAAACATTGAAAGGAGCATGTCGATATATTCTTAAAACAAATAGGGAAATCCCATATTCTTTCTCTCATATATGAAGTCCATCAGAATATATAAATGAAAAATAAAGGGAAATAATATGTCGATATTCCCTTTCCCATTGAAGGATATACTCATATTCTCATTCCTATTATAGAATCCTATCAGTATATCCTAGAAGCAATTGAGGGGAAGGATTATATTCCTACCCACATCTTGAAAATCTACTAGTATATTCTAGTTGGAATGTTAGATGATCATCAACATATTTCAGAAACTATTAGGGGGTTGAACCATATATTCATACTACCACAAATATTGAAATAGATCATCAGTGTATCATAGTAGCTACTCCAGGGAGGGGTCATATTCATTCTCCTATTTGAAATAATTTTCGACATATCTTAGTGAATAATGAAGATCGAGATCATGCTCAAACTCTCATTCCAACTAGAGTTCACTAGCATATTCCTGCAGTCACTTCAAGGAAAGATTATATTTCCACTAATACCCTAGGATATCATCATTTTATTTTATTATTCACTATATAGTAGGCCTATATTATAATTCTCACTAGAATAGATCATTTAAATATTCTGGTTATCACTTAGGAATCATCTTATATTCCTATTCCCACCAGAGGAGATCAACAACATGTTTTGGAAATAACATCGAGTTGGGATCATATTAATATCCTTGTGTATAAATACCATCAACATATCCTAGATTCTCCCATCAAGTAGAAAGATAATATTCATATCCTTACCTAAGAGTTCTGTAGGAATATTACAATAATGACTGGTGACAAATAATGGGCTCATTACTTATACCTTCCAATGCTTGCAAGGCATGCTACCATATTCCAAAAATCTCCCAAGAAAGTCTTTGGTATATTTTGGTGATAGGTAGGGTTCATATTAAGGTTTTCTATGCATGAATATTGTTTCCCACATTGTGTAACTCTAATCATGAGTGAGGTTCCAACCTTAGCCTCCTAACCATGAAGATCTATAAGTTTTTATCAATGGAATCATATAACTCAATATCAGGCTCATATTATTTCCCCAATCAATGTAGATATTCTTGAGGCCCTGCAATGAATTTTAATGGTGGATTAAGAATCTATCGACTCTATATCAATAGAAGAAATAAATTATGGTCACAAAGGTCCTCCTCACGGTGCTGAGGTTATAAACTTTAGAGGTACTCCTCAAATTTCCAACCATAGAGATCCTCCAAAAAGTAATATATAAATCAACCATAGAGGAACTCCCCTTGGTACAAGATATGGAGTTCATCCCTACAGCATGAAGGTTAATAGGAAAGAAATTCCCCCTGCTAATCCATCAATAACTAGTAATCCTAGAGGCTCTCACCATGGAATCCAAGCTAATAACCATGGAGGTCCTCCCCATGGTTCTCATTATGAAGCTCCTCCCCATAATGAAATTTCTTCTCAACATGAATGTCATCCCCATATTGACACCACTCCAATATTTCCCTCATATCGAGAGGAACCCAAGATTTTTAGGTCAAATACACTAAGCACCCCATAACTAACTGGTGACATATCATCCCATCCAAAGGATGGTCTAGGGTGATGGTAATCATCTTCACCTCCCCCATATTATTTACCCTATAATGCAACTAAGAATTTTTTGAATTACCATGATTCCCTTGAAAAAGTAGTAGGTATATGACTATTTTAGTCAAATAAATTGAAGAAATCCTTCTCTAAGGATGAAGATAATATTAATTTTATGTGGAAATAACTGGTCGAAGGCAATATACCAGTCATGTTATGGCCCTCAACCACACTAGGGTATGATATTATAGAGATACTATAAGAATAATAAATGCCTAATTTAAATTAGATCCTATGGGAAACTCTCCTCTGTCTCAAAAAAAACATTTATCTTATAGGGAATATGCTAACCACATCAAGATGATGATTTCTCTATGTATCCAAGTAAATTTCTCTTCCTTCTCAATGGAATAAAATCTTAAGGTAGTGAAATAGTAAGATAACCTCTAGTAGGCTTTCCTCAATAGCATAAATTAACTCTGCTATATAATTATGGATACTCTACCTGACATCCACATTATGGGTTAGGGAGAGTGTGAGTCTCCACACATCACCCCACTTGTTGGTCATCATAGTTCATTGGGGAGAAAAAAAATATGATGTTATCACCTTAGTCCAGGTCACAGTGTTGGGATTCACAAACATCAATTGGTCTATCCAATGAAATCCCATAGTTCCCAAAGCTTAGAAAAGATGTATTCAGTAAGATTGATCTATTAATAAGATCCTGTATCAAGAATCTAATAAGGTTGAGTAGGTATCCCATTTTAGGAAAGCCAAGCCTGCATCTGTAAATAAATTTACAAGGTAAATAATCTCTTACCCAAAAAATGTGGTTCACCCGACTCACTCATGAGTAAATTCCTAGAAAATTAGGAAGGTCACAATATCTGATGCTTCACCAGTAATATGAAATCAACCCCAGACCATGGTTTTGGGGGAATTTTTACTACCACCACTACCCTTGGGATCATTAAACTCACAAAAAATCTAGGATGTGATGGTAGAAAAACCAAGTCAACCCTAGCCCATAGGGCGGGGGACATTTATATTACCTTCTCCTCATCCATCAAGGAAATTTCTCTTCTCTATATTGGGGTTAAATTTATAGTAATCACCCTTATGTTTATTATTATTATGTGATCTATATCCTTAATTAGGGGAGAACTTGGTGAAATTCACTAGAGACAATCTCAAATTTATCATCCATTGGTAAAAATTATTAGTGTCGGTATTATAAATAATTCTACGTATGAACCTGACATAGAAGGTCATGGTGAAGATGAATCCACATGATATATGTTATTCATCGATGAAGAAGGTGTGTATACTAAAAACCATAAGAAATATTAGAATTTGGATGATTTGGAAAACACTCAGTTATCACTTACATGGTATGATTCATCTCAAGATAAAGGTAAATATGTGTATCATTCCACAAACCACCCACCACATAAGGAAGTTGAAGCTATTTCCATTGAAGAAATTTTGGCCCAATATGAAGATGAGATGGAAGAATTAAAGTGGATCAATACTAAATTACTCAAAGATAATATTCCTACTAAATAAAATTCTTAGAGAGAGGCTAGTTAGTCACCTTTAATACCTATTCAATAAGAATCATCTAATAAACTAGTAGGAGTAGGTTCTAACCACCTTAATGGGTCTAGATCCAGACCATCAGTTTATCTAAACTTGGTGGTTGAAGAGTATCTATAATTTCCTCCACTGGGGTAGGAGCTACTTCCATTATAATTAAGCTACCCTAGGCCAACTCAAACCAGATATTGATAAATAACATAGGTGATATGATCATATCAATCTCCACCCATCGCATATACTATGGAATTGGCCCAGACGATGTTACCACTAGATCCCTTGGACACTATAAAGTCTCTTGCTTCTTAGATTGAAGCTATGAAGGGGATATGTGTTCCAGTATAGCTCAAGAGAAATTCATACCCCAATTGGGTGGATTCCATTCCTCTATGGACTAATTTTGGGAATCCTAAATTCCCAATGTTCAATGATACAGGTGACCCAGAGTATCACTTGATACACTATGTTTCTTGATCTGGTCCCATGATGGGAACACTCAAACAAAAATAATAGTAAAATATCATATACTTTATCCATACCCTAGAAGAACCAGCATTCATCTAGTGTAACACTTTTCTGGTAAGGATCATTGTCAACTGGGAAGATATTCAATGATAGTTCCACTGCTAATTTAGTTCCATGCTAAAAATGAAAATTGTCCTTAACCACTCCAATTGAAAATAGAATGAAAGTAACAGGGTCATGAATTTCATCACCAAGTGGAAAGGACTAACCTACTCTCTAAATATGCTTCCTTAGGTGTACTTACTAGAGATATGCATATAGAATTTTCATGATGAGATATATCCACCATTTATTACACTAAAATATCATATTGGTTTCCAAGAATTTGTATTTTTTGCATAGTGCTTATAGGAATCCATATAGAAATCCAAGGTTAAGTCTTATTTGATGTTGTTAACAAAAAAAAGAAGTATGGAAGATCAGATACCACAACTTTCATGATCAAGCTAGTACCAATACCAACTTAGATACCCAAACCCATGAAATATCACTTGGTACCTCCCCCTGAATGACAACAGAAATAAAAGAACCCTCAACAGGGTGGGAGGAGGGATCAACCCTACCTGAATTAAAAATATCAAAGGAAAAGAATATATTCATTATAAAGGGATCAGGTTCAGGGGTACTTTATCATGTATATGGAGAAAAACTTGCTCAAAATTCTAGAGGTTAAGAAGCATGATGTGGTCTATCAAAATGATCTCCCTAATTACTTCCCCATCCATATAAATTTGGGGAACAATAACCAAGACTTTTTCCTTTTAAAGGAAAAGCTTCATATGATGATTGATTCAAATTAGGTTAAGTTGGGAAAACCCTTAGCATGGGTGACCTATATTTTTTCCACTTCACCAACAGAGCAATGAGAGTGTTAGGATTCTTTAAGCTAGGCATGAACATAAATTCAACAACTAAATGACTAGAAGATCGATCAACATAGTGCATGCCAAACTCAAGGTGTAACTGAATCATACATATATGACCTCAAAACCCCTTATAATATTAGAGGCGATATCCTCATCATCTTAATCTTCTAAAATTCGGCACAATCTTCACCAATGAAATAAGACACAAGAGTCATTACCAATACCAAGTCCAGTATAGACCCTTTCAGACTTCCCACCACTATCATTGGGATTATGATCACTATCCCACCAAATGAGATAATGGGAATTTCATCATAAAATAAAATGCTCATTAGATAAGGAATATCAATATAGTTCAATCAATGTCATTCACCTGATAGACCCCTTAACTAGTGAGGATGAGGAATTTTATGAACAAGAATTCCATATCTATAATAGAATATGAGGTCACAGAGGTTGAGGAGGTTATGAAAAGGAGAGGTCAAAACAAATTTCGAAATTTAGGCATCATTTGTGCTAAGGATATATATGTCATAGAAACTTAAAGGAAATCACTCTAATGATCCCAATGAGAGAATCGATATGATCTTGAATTGCCTAGGTCTCATTTAAATCCCATAATATTGGAATATTAGATTATATATATAGTTTCCTGATCAACATGATAATATGGGAAGGTTAGTTTAGCTCAACCCACAATCCATAAAAATGACCCCATATTTTGATCAAGGAAAGGAGTTACTAACACAATTGGAAACAAATTCCAAACCCCAGGACAAGGAACTGCCTTAAAGATGTCTTCACATGGAACTATATAGTGATGCTTGGGTTGGAAGTTGATGTGGATACCCATCATTTGGGTTTTCCAGATGACTATCATGGCTTTAAATAGGCATCCAAAAGAATGAATCTGACTCATACTACCAAGGTATAAGTCGATGTTGACAAGACCATCAAATCCAACTTAATATGGGAATCCAAATACCTAAAAAATTTCACTAATATAGTCCCCATTAGGAAACATAATGTGTGGATAATAGTATGCATTGACTTCAGAGATCTCAACTGGTACTGCCTGAAGGATGACTTTCCAGTCTTGATCATGGAACTGCTAAATGATGCAACAATCATCTTCCAAACACTTTCCTTTATGGATAGGTATTTTGGATATAACCAAATATTTATAACCCATAATGATGAGGAATATACCACCTTGAGGTCACCCCAAGGGGTATATTGATATCAAGTAATTCCCTTCATCTTGAAGAATGTTGGTGTTACATACTAACACACCATGAATTGTATCTTCAAACCCATTCTGGGGAAAATATTATAATTTTATGTTTATGATATGTTGGTTAAGTATCAATAATGTTTTAATCATATTACTAATCTCAATATGGTTTTTAAAAAACTGTGGTAACATAGATTGAAGATGAACCCCTTGAAATTTTATTTCTGGGTAACATTGGGAAAATTTATCAGCTTCATGGTGCGTCATCATGGTATTGAAATCTATCCTAAGAAGACTAGGGTAATCCTTGATATGATTACTCCTCATAATATCCAATATATAAGAGGATGCCAGGGGTACATTGTCTATATCAGATGCTTCATTACTAATCTCACTGGTAATTTTTTTCAATTCACAACATTAATGAAGAATTTAGTCACCTATTAGTGGGATGAAGATTATTTGAATGCTTTTGATGATATCAAGAAGTATCTCTTACACTCACTAGTGTTGATACCTCTGGTGTAAGGGAAACCTCTAATCCGTTATGTAGTGACATTAGAGTGATCACTCGACACACTCCATACCTAGAAAAATGATACATAAAAGGGGAATAGTCTCTCTTATCTTGGTAGAATGATGTTGGGCACCGAGACTCGATACCCTGGTATTAAAAAGAACTACCATATGTTGATTTTTACATTATATAAGTTTAGGAATTACCTATATAATCATGAGGTCTATCTTGTCTCTCATATTGATCCGCTCAAATACATCCTTGGTAACCTAATGTTGAAAGAGCATCTAGCACTATGGGAAGCCATTCTATAGTAGTTTGATATATATTTAATATCTTAAAAGGAAACTGCATGACATTTATTAGTCTATTTACTCACAACACACCTTATCCTATAGAATTCAATATTGAATATTGAGTTCCTTGACAAAGAGGCTTTATCCATACATGAAACTCCCCAAACATAGGATATGTACTTTGATAGTGATTTTAAAATACCAATGGGGATAAGGGTAGAAAATACAAAGGATAATAGGGTTGGTTTATGGATTATAATAATCTCCCTAGACAAAGTAGTTCTACATTACTCCTTTATTCTAGATGAAGGATGCACCAATGATGAGGCGGAACATCGATCCCTTATTGCTAACTTGAATTTGGCCTTGTAGATTCCAGTGGACTGGTTGGACATCAAAGGTGACTCAGAGTTGGTAATAAGGAAAATAAAAAATGAATATGCCATTAAGAAGGGATAGATCCCCTTTATTGGTTATTTACAAGGTTTGATGGATAAATCTCCCTTAGATTTGACATTATCTCATATTTTTCATTTTTTTTGCCTAATCCAATGCATTGGATGATTCATAAATAGCCATGGAAAATCCATACTATGATGAGACAATCATATTCATTGCACACCATACGGTGGTATTTCCATTCATCAAAAATAATATGGAGTTCATCAGTGAATTCAATACCGCCCCTAATCAAGGAGGTCCCATATCCTCACAAATTGACATCATGACTCATGGATTTTCCCTATAATGAACTATATTCAAAGAGGAATCCTTCCATTGGATTGAGATAAGAGAGAATAGATTCAGAAATTCATAGTAAATTTCATCCTTTATGGAGGTATTAAAACCTAGAAATTACTCTATAAATTAGGCTTTGATGGAATTTTTCCCAGATTCATTGAAGTAGGAGAAACCCTCGCTATATTAAAGGAAGTATATGTCGAAACATGTGATTCTCACTAGTCAGGATCCAAGATCTTTCATCAAATCAGGAGACTTGTATAATTTTGGCTAATAATAATGAAAGATTGTATAGAATTCATGAAAAAAATTCATGATTTTAAGATACATTCCAATTTCATTCATCAACTCCCAGATCTCCTCCACACTTCTAGATACTCTTGGTTATTCATCATATAGGGAATTAATGTTATGGGGTTGTATCACCCAACTACATATAGGTAGTTCAGGTATATCCTTTCTACCAATAACTTCTTCTCTAAATGGGTCGAGGAAATGTCCCTCAAAGAAGTTAGAAAAAAAGTTTATCATCAACTTCATGAAGACTAATATAATCACCAGGTTTGATGTCTCACAAAAAATATAAAATTAAAATGGAACTAATTTCTGCTATTTCTAGTTGAAAAGTTTATATTAGGAATAAAATATTTAGTCCAACCACTCGTCCAACTACTATGTAGTGGCAAATGGATAGATAGAGGATTTCAAAAAATCTTTGTCAAATATCCTTCAGAAGATGGTAGACAAAGACAATAAGTATTATCTAAATAGAATCCTATATTCCTTGTGGGTTTATTACACAATAACTCATACTGTTATACATGATACCTCATATTCTATTGTTTATGGGATAGAGGCGGTCCTTCCCATCAAATTCCAACTACCCTAACACTTAATTTCCATCTGTAATAAGTTTTCTAAAGATGAGTAGTCTCAGATTCAGGTGAGAATTTGACAAGAAGGTTCTTCTATACTCATTCCTCTAAGGAGAATTTGTGCTATCCTTGAGAACTCTCATGATATTTAGGAAGAAATCCATGAAGTTAGAGCTAAAATGGTAAGGAACTTATGCTATGAAAAAGGTATACTCTAATGAAACTTATTCCTCTATCATAATGTATAAATAGTATATCATTCCCTCCACCAATGCAATACTTCTCAAGAAATATTTTTCATAATTTTTTGATGGGATCCCAAAAGTCCTAATTGTATGACTACAAGATAAATAGCCTATAATTACTAGTCATATGACTATAAAATACATAGAACATAATCCTCAATTACATGAATTTAAACCATGGAGAATTTCATCCCAGTAGTGCAATGTTAAACTTTGTGGAATTTGAGTTCTTATCGCATGACATTAAACTGCACAACATATGGTCCACCATATATAACCGTTCAAATTGATTAGGTTAGTCTATATGTGAGACCCAACATCCTTAATTGAGATTCAAATCCATGTGGGTATTCTTAGTGCATGTTCTCTTCTTATACTTTTTGGTCATCACTAGGATAAAATCCCCTCACTGTGTAAGAATAACATGTGGATTGATTCTCATTACCTCAAAATGTGAAGTAATTATAGGATATTTTATCCTAGGATCAATTGAAAATTATACTAATACACTATTTTTCCCTAGTGGTGAGACCTTCATTAATTCACATCAATTTTTATCTTTCCTTCTCTCACTAGGGTGCCCATATGCTTCGCCTCCCGTATCCTATACAATATCTTGAAATGTGTAGAGAGACTTTCATCGTCCAAGAACTATGTGTGACTTGATTCATTCTGGAATGAGATATGTAGTGATTCCTTAATCTACCATACTTGACCCAACTAAAAATCTACCCATATCCAACCACTTCTCAGTTTATGATCTTCTAATTCATGTTAGGTTTTCTTACATAAAACTTTGTACTGGTATAGTGTATATTTTCATCCAAGAACTATGATTGACTTGATTCTTGATATTTTAAGAGTAGTAATGCTTGTATCTATTAGCCTAGGCCCAATCACAAATTCTTATAACCCCCCCCCCCCCACACACACACACACACTCCTCATTCTTTCACTTGGCACCAAGATGATATTTTCTCATTTTTTGTACACAAGCCAGATTAGCATGATGTCTTTTACCAAGTTTTTTGTCATATGGACCTCAACCATGAAAAACCTAAATCCTAGTCACATGATAATAAACTGAACGACACATGGTCTACCCTTCATTACCTTAAATTACTTATAGAGGTCCATTACATGATACCCAACTTCTCTTTTGTATAATCCAAATTAACATAAGATCCCCAATATGTGTTTATTTACCCATAAACCTATAATAAGATAAGATGCTACCAACTTTCAAGATCTTAATCTTAGCGATGGTCCTTATCCATTCATGTTGAGTCTTACTTTTAAATTCTAGTACTGGGTTGAAGCTACTTCATTTTTTGTATGAGTTGGACCTGTAAAAATCTATTATATATAGTTCCTCATCATATAAACTTAAACTTCAAAATGAATATGTCCTTATTGAGTAATAATAAATTTCATGATGTTTGGTACATACTATAAGACCTTAAACTACTTAGATGGGCCTACTCTACATGTTCTAATTTCCTTAAAAGAGATCCATATCCTTTGTAAAATTCCCCACATGTGCATAAACCCTTATCTGCATCCTGTAGTGAGATAAAATGACCTTGCTTTTTGAAATGGAGTCTTAATGTTTGGATCCTTCTCGATTATGTTGGGTTTATTCACTTCATGGATCGATATTAGGATGTAATAATTTCACTCTCTCTTATGTAAGATACAGATTTACATAGGATCTTTCTGGTTATGATTCTTTATCCATAAACCTATGATGAGGGGAAAAATCACCCACTATGTAAGATCCTAATATGAATGGGGATCTATTATTAGAACTATGTGTAGCTTTATTCCTACTAGATCAAGATACTTAGTGATGCATGGATCCTCTATCCTAGGTATATCCATGAATTTCCATCAACTTCATTCACCATTCATCTTAGTGTTTGGGGCCACTTTATACATGTCAGGTTTGTTCCAATGGACCATACACTAAGACCTTTAATAACTACATGTGACTTGATTCCTGTTACTTCAAGATACATAGTGACGTCCAAAATGTTGCTCCCAGCTAGAAATTCCAACCAAATTCTTACTTTTTCTTGGTATCCCTCACTCATTCACTCAGTGTTAATATAAGGTTATCTCTCTCAATTCATGGTCCAGATCTATGAAAAATCCCCCCATATAGGTGTCCTTGTCATATTACATTAAATCGCATAACATATAGTCCACCCTAAAAGACTCAAAACTATTTAGATTGGTATACCCTATCTAAACTTAAACTACTTGAAGTGATGAATCTCATGTAACCTCCATCCATAAAATCCCCCTTTATATAATAGTTTGATCTATGTAAGCGAGAATGACCCAGGTGTAAGAGACCACCCCACTTGGAATCCCTCTCTCTCTTTGGAAATATTATTTATATGGTTACATTTACCTAACACAATATCATTAATTACTTAACCTTTAACTAGGATAATACCCCCACATTTTCAGGATATATAGGTACACTTATATTCTGTATTCTAATCTCAATCAAAAATCTATTTTATTTTACTCTTGGTATACAGGTTCTTATCAATTCATATGGGGTTCAAAAACATCCTTATCATATGATGTTAAAATATGTGGTGTGGGTCCTCTTCATATGAACCTAAATAGTAGAACACCCACATCCTTGTCACATAACATTAAACTTCATGATATATGGTTCATCCTACAAGATATTAAACTACTTAGAGAGACCCACTCAGGTTTTGTTGTACCTTAATTAGTTAGAATATCTCAAATTTTAGTCAAAGTTTTATGACCTTAAAATCTATCCCTCAATGGTCTAAATCAAAAGACTCTTAAACTATGGAAAAAAAGAGACACAAGGCTTTTCTAGTCAAAAATTTGTGAAGGGAAGCCTAAGAAAAAGTCAAGTCTCCACTCTTTAGGTCATTATTTTTATAAACTAGAAAAAAATTGGAGTGAAAAAAAGAAGAATACATAAATCTTTCAAGACTCACCATATAGCCCTATAAAAATATAAGCTACACTTATTGGAACCACTAGTCCATGAAAAATTAAGTGAAATTTCATTTCATATTTCTTTACTCTGAATCTATGTTCAATATGCAGTGGTGTAACCTTTAGGGTGCTTGAACTCTTTTGAATACCCTTTCTCCCATAAACCCACTACATTCCTTAAGTGTTTGAATATTCTGAACCCTTTCATTATATATCAGTAATGAGTGCATCTAACTCCAATGGACACTTCTACTAAGAAATTTTTGTACTGCCATATTCAAAACTACTAACTAGAGGTATCTTCATCCTTAGGATAAGATCCTCTAATCTTTGTATGCCTTGAAAACGTTATAGCAGAACCTATCATTAGAATTTGTCCCATGGTCATCCCTAGTTTACATATTTTATACCATAATTTACCGATTAAAATACTTTAATTTATTAATTTTACATCCCACAATCCAAATATTCAAGTGGATTTGAATTCCCTCGACGTTACACATTCATGCATCATACCTATTCCTAAGGTGAGAATGTGAAATCCTACCCTTGAACCTCTACTAGTCATTATATCATAACAATAAACTAAAAGACACATTGGATTAAACATCATGACCTTAAATTGTGTACATATAACCATGAGATGGTCTATACTAGCTTCAGTCTCTTCATTCATTTCGGGTTTTGCACTGCCCCTTTGTCAGGTGAATTATCTAATTTTTTTTCTTTTGATCAAAGTCTTATGACCTTAAACACCAACTAAATTGGTCAGTCCTTAAAGACCTTAAAATTCCTAAGTAAAGATAAATTTAAATTACCAATTTTAAAACCTAGGAAAAAGTCAAGTATCCACTTGTGGGGCATGCACCTCGCATAGCCTGAGAAAAATTCAGCTTGTGAACGAAAAGAAAAAGGCACAAAACTTGTCATGTTTAAAACCAATAACAGGAAACCTAATCAAAAGATGAGTCCCAACCTTCTAAATATCACCCATATGATACTTATAAAAAGGTTGTGGTCAAGAGTAATAGATACAAATCTTTTGGGGTCTGCCATATAATCCCAGAAAAAGTTCATTCATGCTCACTAAGCCCCTAAACCCAGATATAAATTAAAGAATATTCATGTTCTTCTCATACATTATTTTATATTTTCCATGTGAATTTAACATATATGTATCTTTAGGGTAATTAATCCCTTTTTAACATTGTAATCCTCATCCCAAAAGAAATTTGCCTTCATGAATTCCATTTTATTGAGTCGCTCACTATTCGTATCCGAGTGGACTAACTCTAGTATAGGGTGATTTTAAATATTTCACTTTACCTAGCCCATGTATACCCATTTTTAGCCACACATATAGGAGTAAATAATCTTCTATATTCAAATTGAATAACTCTAGTATATAGTGATGGTATATACACCTCTATATCAAGCCCGCTTATACCCTTATATGATCACTTGTCCAAGAGGAAATCATTTTACATATCCAAGTGGACTAACTCTAGTGTACGGTGATGGTACATATGCTACTGTATTTTTCCTAACTAAACCCATATATTGTCACATTTCTAGTAGGAAACCACCTTCAACTCAATCATCTAGAAATCATGATTTACTAAGTTCATTTCTGTATTGTGTTTGAGTGTATTCATTTATCTTGGTGCTACTCTTTATTAGTTTTAGGAATTATCATGGATTGTAAATTAATATTGCACAAAAGGTAAAAAAAAGTTCAATTTGGGATGAAAAAATTTCTTCTCATTCATTTTTAAAGA
Organism: Viscum album; assembly: GCA_963277665.1. Classification (NCBI taxonomy): domain Eukaryota; kingdom Viridiplantae; phylum Streptophyta; class Magnoliopsida; order Santalales; family Viscaceae; genus Viscum; species Viscum album. The sequence continues at coordinate 1,492,059,477 of OY728151.1, read as the reverse complement.
AGGGTAATATCTATAAATAGTAGTATCCATTCGGTTGACAAAAATGGGAGAAGATAATTGACAAATTAGAGTCTCTCTCATCCATTATCTATAATTGAATTGAGTCAAATCAGCTAATAAAAAATCTAGTTGGACAATTGTTTTAAGTTATTCAATTACAAATGGTAAGTGTTTGTTTATTATTTAATATTTATATTCTTGATCACCTTATCCCCATTTAGGGGAAATAATTCTCTAGTCTTCTCATCCAAATATTGGTTTCACTACTGGGTGGCCTGATTGCGCTGTCATGACACATAAAATTGATTGTGTTTATAAAGTTGATTTATAGTTTAGGGAAGACCCTAGTTCATCTCTCAAGGAGCTTTGGTAGGTTTAGTGTAAGTGTTTTTAATAAAATTACTAAAATAGGGGTGGTTTTGAAAATAGTTTTAGGATGAAATGACTTAATTGAAAGCTTAAAAATTGAGAAACCAAATGGATTTTGAAAAATATGAGATAAAAGGGTTCATTATGAGTTCACTACACACTTTCAAGTTCATCATTATTGGATATTAGTTTAGGTTTGGAGTAATTATTTGGTTTAAATTAATTGGAATCCCGATTAATTCATAAGCCTTTATTCCATTTCTTGAAGAACCAAACCTTGACATAACAATAATATTATAAAGGTACAGAACTTATGCATGAAATAATATCTTCCAAAGTATATTGAAATATCAATAAAGTGGGTAAGAAAACTATTATTGTGTTTTCCAATCGGAACAATGCAAGTCACACGCTCAAAACCTCACACTGGTCGGTTAGAAATTAAGAGAAAATCAATCACATGCATCAAAACAAGAATTAAAATAAAAAAGTATGTAAGATACATGGAAAGAAATGTTTTAACACCCAAATTAATCCAAACTAGTATCTAATATATGCTTTGGAACTTCCTTGACATGTGTGTAGCTCCCTCACAACGAATGTCCATTGTTTAGCCCGACATCGTGAGGAGGAGGAAGCTCAGGTGGAACTCCTTCTTCATTCTTGATCCCCCTATGAGTATAGAGGACTCTAGAACCTCAAAGGTGATAAAATGACTCCTCTAGGACTTCAAATTATAAGAACTTCACTTCTGGTTCTAACTTACAAATTGGGAGCCCAAGGTACGATTTTATAGGAAAATGGGAAGGTGGTTTTGAGTACACAGATTTCTTAAAACCACTTGTCACATGATTTTAGACCTCCATGCAACCTTATCTAGATTTAGAGAAAATAAAAAAGTTGTATCCCCACCTCTTTAATTTATCCACTGAAAGTTTGGCACCATTTGGACAACTAGATCCTGAGATATGGACAGATTATATCACACCACTTTTGACTTCGTGCAGATTCGGTGTGATGGGTAGATCAGGTCGGTTGGGCCACCAGATAGATGAATGAGTCTTGGGTTCCTTAATATGAAATGTATCCTAATTAGTTTTGGACCATACCACAAAATTTTATCCCATTTTGATGCATGATTCAGTATTAGTGCGCAAATGAGTCCACTGGTGTGCATGGATCATGCGCAATTTGACCTATTTTTCTTGGACATCATAATGGGCCCTCCAAATCACCTCCACCTACAATGTAATTATCAAAACAAGTAACATTTACCTTTTTAACAGTGATAAAAAAAATATTTGAATCTAACATGAAGTTAAATTTGTTATTATTTATATGATTTTCAATACAAAACTAGTTTAACACAGTGGTGTAAGGGTGAAAATGAAACAGTGAATCGCGGTGCGATCATACCCCCACACCTAAACATTTTCACTCCTAGGCAAAGTCATATTTCCAAAAATTATTCATGTAGATATTTCCAACATCATAAAGATTTAACATTCAATGAAAATTTAATTCCTAATACAAATGTGATCAAAGAAAAAAAAATCACACCGATGAGTTATTCTCAGTGATCATGGAAAAATACATCTCAAAAATTGTATCCAAATGAAATTATAAGAGATGCATGATACCAATCAAATAAAATAATTCAAAAGTTAATCATGTCACTAATTATCCATTTATGTGTGTGGAAACCATTTCATTCTATTCTTTCCACTTTCTATCAAGTAAATATAAGTTATTTTAATAATTGTCAACTTACAAGATTCTTTCCACCAAACTTTCCCCACATCCTTTGCAATCAAATTTCAAGACTCACTCACTTAATAATTCCCAGAAGTTAAACCATAAGCTCCCAAACTAAATATCCCCATATGTTGTACATTTCATCACTCCCCTCATTTATTATTTTTTTCAAAAGTTTCACTTGGAAAAAATATCACACTCTTCTCCCAACCCTTGTTTGATCTCCTCATGACACTAATTGTAATAGTTATAAAAAGATCAAAAGTCAAGGAAGGTTGGTTTTTGACCTACCAAATATACAACCCTTTTTTAGGGTGTACAATAGTTGGATAACAGGTACACACACATAGGTCAATTTGGTACAGTAATTAAATAGATCGGATAAGGAATGAACGTATGGAAAAATGATTTTGGAAAGTATAAAAAAATCAACTTAACTTATATTTACCTTACATTAAGTAAGAAATTTTCACACTTCATGGTTGGGTGCAAAAATGTGTGGAGATATTAAGTGACACAATTTTCCTTTAAACTATTCACAAAAAGGTCACATTCTTCCCAAAGGTTAAAAAATGATACAACTATTTATATCATCGAAAAATAACTAAATTTTAAAATAAAGTCACACTATAGTATTGAATTCTTGCTGAAATGCATATTTCATTATAATTTTTTTTGAATGTTAAAACAACATGAAATACAGACATTCCCCATGCATTTTCAATAACTTCTATGATTAAACGAGAATCATTTTCTATGATAAAGTGGGCATAAAAAAATTAATATTCCAGAAAAAATGTGAGTGGGAGGGAAAGGGGAAAAGTAATAATACAATTCAGTAAGCTAAAAAGAGAAAAAAGATGAAAGATGATGAAAATTCCTAACTAACCTAGGAATATACCCACCCCCCACACCTAAAGTGTGAAGTATCCCCACTATAATAAAAGTGAATGTGGGGAGGAAGGATGAAACTCGATGAGTTTCATTGGTATATTGCTTCTTGAATATGGAGTTACTCCATTGGGAACTTCGGAAGGGCTTTGTGGAAGTGCTTCAGCCGCTGCCCATTGACAGTGAAGGTTTGCTTGGTTTCTTCATTTTGAACTTGAACAACACCAAATTGAGATATGTTAATAACAGTGTATGGTCCAAACCATCAAGAATGAAGCTTACCTAGATTCAACTTCATCCTTGCATTGTAGAGTAGGACCTTCTGCCCAATGTGGAACTGATGATGAAGGATGAGACATTTGTGGGCAGCCTTGGTTCGCTCCTTATAAATCCTTGAGTTCTCATATGAATATCTTATCATTTCCTCTATCTAATGAATCTACAACTACCTTTGATCACCTGCATAAGAAAGATTAGAATTGCATTGTTTGATGGGCCAGTAGGCCCAATGCTCGATCTCAACAGGGAGGTGACAAATCTTTCCAAACACTAGCTAATATGGTGACATGTCAATAGGAGTTTTAAAAAGTAGTATGGTAAGACCATAAGGAATCATCGAGTCTAAGACTCCAATCTTTCTATTGGGTTGAACCATTTTTTCAAGAATCTATTTTACCTCTTTATTTGACACATTAGCTTAACTATTGGTTTGTGGGTGATATGCAGTAGACACTCTATGCCCGACCCCATACCGACGCAAAAGTGATTGCATTGTTCAGTTACATAAATGAGAACCTTGGTCATTAATGATGAACCTAGGTAATCCAAACCTACAAAAGATTTGGGTTCTCAAAAATTCCAAAACTGCCTTAGAATCATCAATCTGTGTAGCTTGTTCCTCTACCCATTTTGAAACATAATCCACTGCCAAAAGAATGTACAGGTACCCAAATGAATTAGGCAATGGTCCCATAAAGTCAATGCCCCAAACATAGAAAATGTCATGGAAGAGCAAGGGTTGTTGTGGCATCTCATTTCTTTTAGATACATTCCCCATTCTTCAATAATGAGGACAAGATTTATAAAACTCATGGAATCCCGAAACAATGTGGTATAAAAGATACCAGAATCAAGGACCTTGCGAGCAGTTCATTAGGGACCAAAGTATCCCCCAAAATCAAGAGTGTGGTAGAATCTAAGGAAAAATTGAAACTCACTATCAGGAACACAAATCCTAAGGACTTGATCATTACATGTGTGCCAAAGGTAGGGGTCATCAAAAATGTACCAATGAGACTCATGTTTTAGAAAACAGGATTGTTTTTTGTTGAATTCAGTAGGAATGCAAGATGCTACCAAATAATTTACAATTTTGGCATACCAAGGAGTAGTATCTTTCACTCGGTATAATTGATCATCAGGAAACATGTCATTTATAGGAATATAGGGGATGATTCAATGTCTGAGGATGGGGGAATCCTACTGATATGGTCGGCCACAAAATTCTCTGCTCCTTTTTTATCTCTAATTTCTAAATTTAATTCTTGAATGAGGGGCATCCATTGAATGAGATCTGGTTTGGCTTCTAGTTTCTTAAGGAGATACCAGAGGGCTTCATGGTCTGAGAACACAATGACTTTGGACCCCAAAAGTTAAGACTTTAATTTTTCCAATGAAAACAAAATGGAAAGGAATTCTTTTTCATTTGTGGTGTAGTTTTCTTGGGCAGGGTCCAAAGTATGTGAGACATAGGCAATGACATGTGGAGATCGATTAACCCTTTGTGACAGATTTCCCTAACTGCATAATTAGAGGTGTCACACATGAGCTCAAATGGTAAATCCCACCAAGGTGGTTGGATTATCAGGGGTGACATGAGAATCCATTTTAACTTATTAAAATATTCCTCACATTCATTATCAAAAAAAATAATTTTCTTTTTAGAGTAACTAGGAGAGGGGGAGTGCAATCTTACTAAAGTCACGAATGAAACGAAGGTAAAATCCAGCATGACCTAGGAAAGACCGCACATCTTGTACATTTTTGGGGAATGATATGGAATAAATGACATCTAATTTTGATTTATCTACTTGGATACCATCCCTAGAAATTACATGTCCAAAAACTATATCTTATCGCACCATGAAATGGAATTTCTCATAATTTAATACGAGATTCTTTTAAATACATTGACGTAGGACTAAACCAAAAATACTTAAACATTCATCAAAAGAGGAGCCATACATAGTGAAATAATCCATGAAAACTTCCATGCAATTCTCCAGGTAATCCAAAAAAATACTAACCATGCATCGCTGGAAAGAACCTCGAGCATTGCACAGACCAAATAGCATCCTCCTATATGAAAATTTTCCAAAGGGGCAAGTCAGGGTTGTCTTTTACTGGTCCTCAGGGGAAATATGGATCTGAAAGTATCTAGATTACCCATCAAGGAAACAATAGTGGGACTTACCCGCTAGTCTCTCTAGAATTTGTTCAATGAATGGAAAAGGTAAATGGTCTTTCCTAGTGTGTTGGCTTAGTCGATGATAGTCTATATAGACACACCAACTATTCTGCACATGAGTTGGAACTAATTAATTATTTTCATTTTTTATTATTGTAAGGCCAGTTTTTTTAGGAACTAATTGAACGGGGCTGACCCATTGGATATTAGAGATGGGGTAAATGATTCCAGCAGTCAATAATTTTGTTACCTCCTTTTTCACAACTTTTAGGAGGTTTGGGTTCAATCGATGTTGTGCCTGCCTCACTGATTTAGACTAATCATTTAATAAAATATGATGTGTGAAAATTGATGGGATAATACCAGGAATGTCCGTAAGTGTCTATCCCAAAGATTTTTTATACTCCCTCAAAAGTTCAAACAATTTTAATTCATGCTCAGGAGGGAGTGAACTATCAATGATGATGGGAAACTTGTTTTAATTCTCAAGATATGAATATTTTAAATCTTGAGGTAGTTGTTTTAGTTCCAATTCAGGTGGATTTTGGATTGATGGGAGTGTGTGTGAAAGTGAGAGGTCACTAATCTCATCTAACTGCTCAATTGAATCATCCTCATATGAGGAATGAGCTTTTATAAGCTTAGCAGTATCATTGATGCTTAAGTGATCCTTAGTGTTCAAGAAATCATCAATTAACAAACACTCATGGGATTTTCTAGACCAGTACAACATTCAATGCATGATTCATTACCTAAAATTTAAATAAATGGTGAAAATCATAAAGGGGATCAGGGGAATGAAATGAATTTTTTCCAGGGAAGGGATTACATCAATTGAATTTACCGAGATAGAGGAATGTTCTTCTGAGGGGTACTCCATGGCATTAAGGATGTTGAAATGGAATATTTCACCACCAAATTCCATAGACAATGTACCATTATAGACATTAATTATGGTTTTGTTGGTTTTTAAGAAAGTTCTACCCAATATAATTGGGGTGTTTCCATTCATCCTATCATCTTCCATTTTTAGCACATAAAAACCAGCAGGAAAAAATAAATTTTTCACCCTCACAAGAACATCCTCTAACATGACATAAGGGTGTGTTGTACTTTGGTTTTCCAATTGAACAATAATTCAAGTGGTCTTCAGTTCCCTGACCTATAATGTAGAGTAAATGGAGTGAGGCATCACATTTATAGAAGCACCTAAATCAAGCATAGCATTGGAAAATTAATAATCCCTTATGATTCATGGAATTGAGAATGTCTCAGGATCGTTGCACTTGGTGGGAAGTGATCGATATATTAATGCTAATACTTTCCTCCCCAATCTCACCTTTTAATCTCTATGAAGTCACCTTCTGTGTGTACACATCTCCTTTAGAAACTTGGTATATCATGGAATTTGCTTCACGGCATAAATCAAGGGGATGTTAACCTGCACTTTTTTGAAAGTTTCCAAGATTTATTTATCAAGTTCAGTTTCTTTTTGTTTCTTAGGTTGGGTTTCCCTTTGAGGAAATGGAATAGGAATTGTTGGGATAGGTGGCTCATCAATATAAACACTCTTTCCTTTGTAAGGGATTCTCTCAGGACAAGGTTCTACCTCATTTAGAGCATTTTTAGTGGTTGGGATGTCAGTTTCCTTAGGAGAGGATGACTCTAATGTAGGATTCATTTGTATTTTAAGTTTTCTTCTACTCCTAAGGGTGATATCACTGACATTTACCTTATCCCTAGGGTTGGCAAGTGGTTCAGATGGTAGTTTACCCAACCCATGACTTTGGATTTCCCCCACTGAGTTAGCTAGTTGGCCTAATTAGGTTTTGAGGTCTTTTATGGATTCCTGAGTGGTTTATTGTAATTGGAGATTTTTAGCAGCCATTTGTTTCATCATATCTTCAAGGCTAGACTCTAGTTTTTTAGGGGTTTTTTGGAAAGGCCTTTGGGGTGGTTGGGGATTTCTGGGTGGTGGTGGTGGATGACTACTCTGACCCTGTTGGTTCCATTATTATTGAGGTTGGTTTGAATACCCCCCCTTTCCTATAAGCTTGGTTTTATTTCCACTTAGGGTTGTATGGATAGTAAGGTTATTTCCTAAAGGTTTGGTTATAGGGTCATCCTAGAAAGATTTACTCACAAATCTCAGAAGTTTCTCTCAATTGGGGGCATTGGTTAGAGTAGTGGGTGTCATAAGAACATATACCACAGTGGATGGTATGAGGAGATTGGTATTTTCCTTGGGAAAGAGCAATTTTTCTAAGAATGGTACTTACCTCTTCGAACTTTGTGTCCACATTCTTCTTGAATTCGGTAGATTGCACCTCATGGACACCTCAAATGGGAAAACTAGACCTTGTACCAAATTGTTGAGTGTTCTATGTCATGTTCTCAATTAGGGTTCTTGCAGAAATCGGGATCTTATCCACTAGTGCACCACCTACAGTAGCATTAATCATATTTAGATCAATAGGAATTAATCCTCCATAAAAATATTGAATTAAAAGTTGATCACTTATTTGGTGGTGTGGGAAACTTGAACATAACATTTTAAAGTGTTCCCAATATTCATGTAATGTTTCCCCTTTTGATTTCCTTATACCACATATTTCTTTCCTTATAGTTGTTGTTAGAGAGGCTGGGAAATATTTTTCAAGAAAAGGGCATTTCATGTCTGCCCATCCTCTAATTGGTGAATTAACATAGTAAAGCCAGTATTTTGCAGTGTCTTCCAATGAAAATGGGAATGCTCTGAGCTTTACTTGTTCTTCATAGACATTTTAAGGTTTTAATATAGAACACATAGCATAAAAATATTTTAAGTGCTTATGTGGATCTTCTCCTATGGGTCCATTAAATCTTGGTAGTAAATTAATTAAACCAGGTTTCAGTTCAAAATTGGGTGCCTCACCTTGCATTTGAATGTAAGTGGGTTGGATATCAACATCAAATGAGGTTAGTTATTTTAATTTTCGGTTGTTTTCATACATATTATGAAAGTTTATTTTAGTTTTTATATTGTTTCCAGAATAAGAAGAGGAAGGATCAAGAAGAGTGTATATGTTTTGTGTATCCTCCTTTGAAGGGTTCTCTTGTGCGTCTCGGTGTCACTGATGTAGGATCCTCTCCGGTTCAGGTTTGAAAGGTGGTAAATATCCCAGATTAGAATGTTACATGCACAAAACCTACAAAATAAATAAATCATAACACAAAAATATATGTAAAGTTATAAGATAAAACAAATAAATATTCACAAAATTTACAAAAATCCTATAAAAAACACGCACTAAAAACCAAAGTACTCCCCGGCAACAGTGCCAAAATTTGACCACACTGTCAGGACACGTTAAATTGATTATGTTTATAAAGTTGATTTATAGTCTAGGGTAGACCCTAGGTCATCTCTCAAGGAGATTTGGTAGGTTTAGATTATGTTTTTTTAATAAAAGTACTAAAATAGGGGTGGTTTTGAAAATAGTTTTAGGATGAAATGACTTAATTAAAAGCTTAAAAGTTGAGAAACCAAATGGATTTTGAAAAATATGAGATAAAAGGGTTAATTTTGAGTTCAATACACACTTTCAAGTTCATTATTATTGGATATTAATTTAGGTTTGGAGTAATTATGTGGTTGAAATTAATTGGAATCCCGATTAATTCCTAAGCCTTTATTTCATTGCTTGAAGAACCAAACCTTGAAATAACAATCATATTGTCAAGGTCCAGAAATTATGAATGTAATAAAATCTTAAAATTTAGATTTAAATCTCAAGAAAGTGGGTAAGAAAAGTATTCTTGTGCTGTCCAATTATAACAACACAAGTCATGCACTCAAAACCTCACACTGATCAGTTAGAAATTAAGATAAAATCAATCAAGTGAATCAAAACAAGAATTCAAATGATAAATTATATAAGATACATGGAAATAAATGGTTTAACACCCAAATTAATTCAAACCATTAGCTAATATATGTTTTTGAACTCCCTTGATATGTGTGTAGCTTCCTCACAACGAACGCCCACCATTTAGCCTGACATCGAGAGGAGGAGGAAGCTCGGGTGGAACTCCTTCATTCTTGATCCCCCTATGAGGATAGTGGCCTCCAAAACCTCCAAGGTGGTTAAATGAATCCTCTAGGAATTTAAATTTGCAGCACTTTACTTCTGGTTCGAACTTGCAAATGGGGATCCCAAGGTGCCATTTTATAGGAAAATGGGAAGGTAGTTTTGAGTACATAGATTTCTTAAAACCAATTTTCACATGGTTTCTGACCTTCATAAATCCTTATATAGATTTGGAGAAAATAAAAAAAATTATCCCCACCTCTTGAATGTCTCCACAGAAAGTTTGGAACCATTTTGATAACTAGAGCCTGAGATATGGACAAATCACAGCACACCACTTTTGACTTCGTGCAGATTCAGTGTGCTGGATAGATCAGGTCATTTGGCCACCAGATATCCAAATGAGTCTTGTGTTCCTTCAAATGAAATGTATCCCAATTATTTTTGGACTATACCACAAAATTTTAGCTCATTTGGATTCACGGTTCAGGAGAAGTGCATGAATGAGTCCACTGGTGTGCATGGATCATGCGCAGTTTGGCCCATTTTTCTTGGACATCATCATGGGCCATCCAAATCACCACCACCTACAATGTAATTATCAAAAAAAGCAAAATTTCCCTTTTTAACAGTGATAAGCATAAAATAATTGAATCTAAAATGAAGTGAAATTTGTTATTATTTATATGATTTTCAATACAAAACAAGTTTAACACAGTGGTGTAAGGGTGAAAATGAAACAGTGAATCATGGTGTGATCATGGACTCAAAACCAATGGTCTCTTTTGATAGTTGTGATCTCATTATTATCACATGATATTCATGTTCTACTAGTTTTGTGATCAAGTAAATCACCTTGTTTCAAATTTTTGGTCCCTTAATTGTTCACTAAGACAATTCTTGGGTGACCCTTTCTACAAGTTTTATTTGATGGTTTATACATTTAAAATTATTGAGGTATTTATATTGAATCACTAGTCACTCTTGGATAGCTATGATTTGGTGTAAAATTGAATACAACTCCTAATAGTCAAATTGTCTTATCCTTAACCCCACAAATAGTTAGTGAAGGTGATTGGATTTTCTTCCCATTTCAGCAGACGGGGTCTGAGTAATTAGGGTGTTTATGTTTTTTCACACCCTTCCCCGTGTTAGTTGAATCATGGTGGTAGAGTAAATATCAAAAATCACTTCATCCTTAGGAAATATAATACATTCTGAGATATAGTAACTTATTCCAAAATTCCATGTTACTGGTAAGGATGTGATCAAAATGGGATTCAGGATTTTTGTGTTGGGAGGATTTTTCCTTGGGGAGGTCTAACTGATAGAGATTCCATAGACATAAAAAGCTATGAGTACCTTTAGGGATTCTATGCAAGTAATTATTCTAGGGACTCATAATCTACGATACTTTTTTAGGATTGAGGGCATCTCTTTCATTGGTTGTGAAGATTAGATCAATGACATCATCACCCAAAATTTTCTTCCTCCTTAGTTTGAAAGGGTGTTCTGTGTGCTCACGGAGTAATCCCCCATAAAACCATGTTGCAGTAGAATTTAACACATGATTAAGAATAATCCAGGGACAGACTAATCATAGTTCAACTGGTGGTAGGGTGGTCAAGGAATTGATGTTTGTTCACATCAGCATTAACCAAAATTGGCATAAAATCGTCAGGTGTTTCTAACCATGCACCCCATGGAAGGGATAAAATTCCGCCTCTTAAACATGTAAAAACTAATTCACAAGCATGGATATCATGTAAGGTTCAAAAATTGAGACCCCATCAACCCTTGATATGAGGACCCCATCTTGAAGCACAGTCCTATATGAATGAACTATGACTTAATCTATAATATCATCCACCAATATGTTATTTGGGGCTTCATGCAGAGTGAGTTAAAACTATAAATGGTCCCTTGGGAGGTGATCTAGAGCTCAATAATCCATGCTAACAAACCAAACACCCACAATGTTCAGTAGTGTGGTCCTAAAAGTAAGATTAGAGGACAAATTGGGTGATTAGGGATATAACCGCCAAGGGGTGCTGCTATCCAACTATGCAGAAATTGGATTGGGCCATAAGTATTATAAGGGGTCTCGCCCCATTGAATTTGACCAAGAACCTGATAAATCCTTCCTAGGTTCATCATGGAAAGATTCACCGGTACACTGAAATCTATTTGAGAATCTATCATGAGAGTGGTTTCCTTTACCATGGTACAAGTGTTTTGGGTGGGTAATAATAAATTGTTGAGGAACAAGGATAAAAGACTCGTTAACTGTACATTGGGGATCAAAACTGATTTCCTATGGTAACCCCATGTTGTGTATTGATTGATTTCAAGGCTAGACCAATAAGTAATTTGGGACTCACTAACATGATGGGTTTTGCAGGTCCTTGGGTTTTTCACCCTAGGCCTCGATCCATGGGGGTAGAAGCATTTTGATTCAAGTACTAAAGGTGGTGTTAAGGTATGGGTACACTTCCTTCCCCATCCCCCTACTGATACTAATAGGTCCCTCTCCAAAATTGGAGGTCGACTGGAATCATCCCTGACTCCATGAGGGGAAGAAACTCATCATACATGTTTATCGAGATGGGGATTCCTCTGATCTTAGATATCTCATAGACTGATGTCAACTTCCCCATAAAAAATGTAATGTATTCATCTCATAACATAATTGGATGACTAGCTCGTGGAAGAGATCAGGATAGTGATAAATCGAAAATTGTGAATCCCAAATAGCCTTGTAAAGACTGATATCCCTCAAGTGATCCTCTAGTTCAGTATAACTCTGGCTTACCTAATAGGTTCATGACCATTCCCTAGAAAAATTTTTCACTATGATAGAGGTTCCACTAGAGGCTTCATCCTCTCCTCTGATGTCGAATATAATATTTCTTGATGTTCTAATAAGACTTGAGCTTGTCGATCACCACTACTTGAGCATGGAATAGGCAATGCGACACCTCACCGCTTTATTCCTTGATGATCTAATCATTGAGGGAGATGTTCTATTGGATGGTACCTAACAATATTTAGATGGTAGAGAGATCTATGTCTGGTAATGGAGTGTCAATCAAGAGAAAAAATCCATACAAAGGAAGTTTGTTTCATACTGGGTAGTTGATTAATACACATATTGTTAAGTAATGTAGTATAAGTCCTAATGTACCTGAAAATATGTCTCCTCATGAAGATCAATAAATGCATCCCACGCTTGTTGGTTTATCTATTCTGCATACATTTGTGGTGGGTGTAGGTTTATTTTCCCTTCAATATATTTGAGATGATACTTCATAAGAATTGTGTGAAAGAATCTATTTTTCTTTCCAGCGAGCATTAATGCAAATTTCATTTAGGATTCATATACTATAAATTCACTCTACAAGGGATAATGAAGGGTAAGTCAACATTTCATTATTATTTTTTTAGTAAAATAAAGAAAGTATATCATTATGTTACCCTAATATATTCCCAAATTAGGGTATTAAGCATAGGAGAAACATTTTCCCATGAATCTACATCAATCAAAATTCACATGTGAGTGGTTATCCTAATGTAACTACTGAACATGGCCTTATTGGGGTTGACAGGATAATCACATGCATTTCATCCAACCTCAAATTTGATACCTTTTTTTATCACCTGGATAATTTTTGTTAACATTATCATGCTATTGCGCTCATATTTTTTCAAGAACACAGGTTATTCATCATCTACCATTTCCTTAGCTTCAACATCATCAATATGTTGTTCGTCTATATTGGTAGCATTGTCATGTGTAGAAGTTTTTTGTTCCTCTACATTGGGAGCACCAGCACGTTGAGAAACCTATTGAGAAACCTGTTGTTCCTCTGCATTGGGACCACAATGAAGTCATTATATGTAGAATTGGATGAACATTTAATTTAGATTATATAAATAGAGTAGTGAACATATGATAATATAAGATAATGCAATGTATATTATAAAAAATATATAACCTGATTATTGAACTCTTTTTTAAAAGTTTGAAGGGATTTGACCCATCTATCGAGTATTTTAATCCCTTCATTGTGGTATCCTATGACATATAAGACCCATTATACATTGGGACCATTGTGAAATGATTGTGATGTCCCAATGAAATGGTCATCCTCAGTTGAATTTTCATATAACCCTTCAATGATTTTGGTCGATAACGGGATAATTGGCCACTTTTGGTTTATGGGATCTAGAACATAAAATACTTGTATTGTTTGTGATTCTATTATAAATAGTCCATATTTTTACCCTTACTTAATAAAATCCACTTTCATGAATCTCAATTAATCTACTTTAAAAAAACTCCCATTATCAACCCACTTTTACTAAAAAATTGGCACTTGGAATGTTGTATAATCTAACTCCCATATTTGTTTGATAATGCCCAAAATATGACATATTCACAAAAAATAGATCTTTTTCCTTGTTACTAGAAACATGAATCACTTCAGCCACAAGTTTAACTCCACTATTTTGAATGGTACTATGTTCATCATGTTCATTTATATAGAACGTATAACTATTAATTACATAACCATTATAAGATAATACATGTGCACTTGGTCCTCTGGCTAGCCATCAAAGTTGTTTTGAAATTGAATCTAGATTTCCAGTTGACTCCTTAAAAATATGGTCTTAAAACCATCTTATAAACCATTTATTATTTGTATTTTATATCTAGCTTTCATCCCTTAATAGATTTAAATTCCTCTGAATTACTTTGTGGGTTTAAAAAAAATTCTCACAACATTTGGAACAATATACTTTCCATATAATGAATTAGTTTGATAAATATTTATTCTTTATAGGGAGATTATTTACCTTTAGAAAATATTAAATTTAATGATTTTTTCACCAATATCTATTCACATTTTCCTGACATATACATTAATTTTAGTTTTTTTATTCATGATGACAGGTCATCCTGAACAATGATACTAATGTTAGTAGAAGGGATTATTTAATCAGAATAATAAAAAAAGTAAATCCAAAAATAGGGCCTCTATCATTTAATTGAAATAATTTCATGCAATATCAATAAAGATTCAAGTAAAGTATGATAAAAAACACCTAAATGTGGAAAATTCACTCACAAATGACTTATGTTCAAATGAGACCATTTAAGGAATGTAGGATTAGTTCTCATAGGTAAGAGATTAAAATAAAAAAATTATATACAAATGAGAATAAAAAATTAACTTGTATCATTCAAATTCAACACTATAATAATTAATGACTAGGAAAGTTAAAATTTTAAAGTATGAGAGTTTAATTTATAATCAAATTTGTTTTCCATGTGTAGCATTACTAAAAGTTTAATTAAAAATAAAGGATACATAACCCTAATCAGATAAACACAATATATAGAATATGTAAATTTATTAATATATAATAATATAATGTATATTATATAATTTTTAAGATACAAAAAAAAATTATAGAATAAATAATTGTATATTGAGAAAATATTATGTCAGAATATAGAGCACGAATATTTGATATAATTTGAAAAATAGTTCATTATCTCTAAAAAATCATGGGTTGTATCAAAAAATAAACCTTTTATAAATATATTTTATAAATATAATTAAATATATCAAAAATTTAATACAAAACACATGTAAATAACAAATTTTATGACTTAATAAAGCATAGAATATTTGCCTAAAGTACTAATTTTATAAAAAAAAATCCCACAAAACATAATGATGCATATAATATTAAAATTAAAGGAAAGTGAATTCCAAAAATATAATTCCACAAAACATAATAATTCATAACATATTGATATAAAATTAATTCATATAATATTGATAATGATATTAAAAAATTAATAAAACCACTAAAAAATAAATAAAAAGACCCCCTTTATTAATGGATCTTGAAATAAACTTTACACCAATATAAAAGGTAAATTGAGTCTATAATGAAACCATATTTCATTATATTTTGGCTTCATGAAAAGAAAAAAATATTGAAAGATGATTCTCTAATGGTCACTAAAAATAAAATACACAAGGTAATGATGTGTTTTAAAAAGACATTGTGGTTTTAATCTATGGGAGTAGGAGGGATACTTTGAAGCAAAATGGGAACCACTATGCTCGTTGTCGACATGCATGAATGCATAAAAACTATGAATTCAATAAAAATTTCCATGTTAAAAATATCACTAATTCAATTCATTCAACCAAATGACTACTGGTTATAATCATGATATGAATCATAAACTGAAAAATAGACAAACACCATGAAAACTCTTATTTTTGTATCTTAAATAATGGTAGTTGATTGAAACCACGCCTAAATGGTGGTGTGGTAGCAGTGCTGGCAGGAGAGTGCAACACTGAGGATGGTAGTGTTTGGGGCTTACAGTACTGGTGGTAGGTTAAGTGTGACACTCTCTTGTAAGGGAGGAGCTCGAGTAGGTTGATGGTGTGATGGGAGTAGTGTGGTGTCATGCGGCGAGCAGTGGATCTTTAGGCACTAACAAAATAAATTGGAAAGGGAAAGTTCAAGGATTGTGATTAAAGAGAAATATAAATAATCACATACCTTAGCTTTTGAGGGGATCGATTCGTTCAAGAAGATCAAGGAAGAGCGGCAGTAGCGATTCAGTTCTATGAGAGCTTGAACAACGCGAGTGAGGAGAAGCCTGTTAGGATTTTATTTAAAAGTCTGGAAGGGTTTTATTAGCACTTTTAGAAAAACATTGATAAAGAGTGGTTTTATCAGTGCTAAAATAATAAGCGCTTATAAGACTGATCTTTATCAACACTTTTTTAGCACTGATAAAGAACTAATTTTAAAAATATAATTAATATAATTAAAAAAATGTATATAATTATAAACAAATATAAATGTATATGGTTATAAATTAATATTTATATAATTGTAAATATATTTAAAAAAACTATAAGTATGTATTTATAAATATTATTATAAATAAATATAAATATATAATTATAAACGAGTAATTATTTATATAATTAAAATTATATTAAAATAATTGTGAATATGTATTTATAAATATAATCATAGATATATATTTATAATTATAATTATAAATAAATATTTTTATAAATATTTTTATATAATTATAAATATATATATATATATATTGGTATATAAATATTTATAATTATACATATAATAAATATATTAATTATTTAAATATATTTATTATAATTTAAAATTATTTAAATATATTTATAATTATAATTATAAATATATTTATTTAAAAAATTTGGAAATAATTATGAGTATATTTATATAATTATATATATACTATTTGAATATATTTATCATAATTTTATAATTATTTAAATATTTATTTATTTATTTATTTATAATTATAAATAAATATTTTTATAAATATTTTTATATAATTATAAATATAATTATATACACGCATACACAAAACACACAAACACAACATAATGCATACACATATATGCACATAGACATTAAAGCAGAATGCATCGACTATAGATTCTTCACTTGATCAGTGGGCAGAGGTTGTTGTTGTTGATATTCTGACACCTAGGCATGCTCCAGTGCTGGTTATTTCAATAGTTATTCCAGTTGTGGAGGTTACAGTGGCAGGGGAGGCCCTTGTCATAGAAGATGTTGTTTTTGGACAAAACATGCAGGTTGTTGGGGCTGGAAGCAGAGGTGTTGCTCCACCCAACTTTTTGGCGATGCTGGAATCCATCAATAATTCAGAATTCGATGTGCTCTATATGGATATATGTGATATGAAAGGTACTGAATGCTTGATGATTTCTGATTCTAATATATTTTCCTCTCCTTTGATGACTGCACAGTCTTCCAAAGTGGATATTTATATGGATGATCCCCATTGTGGGAAGTCCTCATATGCCACCTAAGACATGTTGGGAGATAGATATCCTCCTAATGAGGTCAAGGAGGATGCCTTAACTCAGGAAGACACTTCTCTAATTTCAAAAAATGATTTCACTGAAGGCCAAGACACTGAGCCTCATGATGAGGAAGATGAACCATCAGGCACAGATGACCAGGATGACACTTAGTATACTCTCATTCAGTGGAGGAGAGGAAAACATTTGATAGGTCGATGTGTCTAATAATTAGGGCATGGTAGACATAAAATAATGTGTTTGTTGTTTGGAATTTTGTTTTGGTGGATTTGGTTTTACCACTTTTTAACTCAGCAAACTCAAAGAGGTTTGGGTGTAAGTTGGATACCCAACCCACACCCCCAAAATTTATTATAAAAAATTAAATAACAAGTACAAGGGTTGCGAGTTTAAAATAATGGCACACACTTCCACCAGAATACACCAAACAGAAACAAACCAACATTCAATGTGTAACCCGTAAGCTTCACCTTTTCTTATGCCTTCCACCTCTACCTCGAAGGTAGTTATTCCCCCTCATATGTCTTTTTATTCTCCATTTCTTAGTAGACTTCCATGTATGATGATCTACCATGTCCTAAGATTCATATTTCTCACTTTCATTGGACTGGTCATCAACTTCCAATCCCATGATATGAGTATCACCAACCCCATCATGCTTGGAATCATCATCCCCAATTAGATCTTCATTAGATAGAGATTCACCTCTACTATTTTTAATGACTTTAGATGAATTTTTGGAAACCAATACCATAGGGGAGTCCACATTTATAACCTGCACATTCAACATAGGGGAAGAAGATGCATTAAGATCAGAATTAATCTTTTTTTTATTACAAACATCCTTCTTTTCAAGGATCTCGAGCCAAAGCATATCAAACTCATAATTGTCGGTAGATGTAAGCATGTCAAAGAAATTGGGATTAGGGACACCCACACTCTTTCCACTTCTTTCTATATTGGTTAGATAAATATTATCATTCTAATTTTCTTGAAGTTCAGCACTATCAAAAAATGGTGACTTGTCCAAAAAATCATCCCTACCAACCATAACAGTGTCACACATACTCTCAACACTTACTTTATCTATGTTTTAAGTAGGGAATATAACCTCATCTATAGGTTTTGGAGACCCTCCCTTTCCTTCAATATCAGTACAACACTGTGAGCTGACCTTACCTGGATCAACAGATTCATTTTCACATTTCAAAATAGGAGATAGAGCCTGCATGGAGCCCTTCTCCTTCTTCTTATATTTAATAGGTGATGACCCACCATATCAAGATGTTTCTTACCTTTAATGTCTCCAAAAATCAAGAAGGTGTCTTCTTGCAAGTCTGCATAATCAACATCATCATCACTGGGGCTCATGTACAAGACCTTAACATCCAGATTAGATGATATGCCAACACCATCTTGTGATGTACTCCCTTTATCTCCCTTTACATAGTCAACTTAATCAATCTCATCCTTCCTCTAATCTTCATATCTAATTTTTTTATCAATAAATCAATCTTTGGGGAAAAAAATAGTGATTAAACTCCACCATCCATATTAGTATGCTCTACTCGATTGACAACAGGCTGCTCTACTGAGGAATTCACTCTTCTAATGCCTCCCCAATCATTCAAATCCTCAACCAAAGGCATTTTAAATTTTCAATTCACAATGGAGTGACCATTCTTCTTATAATAGGTACAAAAAATATTCTTCTGGAATTTATATTCCAAGTGCCCTATATTTTCACAATTCTTACAAAAATAAGGTTTATTCTCAAACTCTATTGAGAGTTCTAGTCTTTTATCACTAGAAAGCAATAAAACTAAATCAGTGAGAGTTGAGAAAATATTGTTTTCTACTAGAACTCTATCAAAGTTCCCAAAATAATAAATCTTCATTTCTCTGTCAAATTTTATTAGCTCCCCTACTGCAGAAGCAATATCCCACAGTAGTTGAGAATGACATAAAAACCAAGGAAGACCATGGATTCATATACAATTTTGAGTTATAGAGTACCTCATTAAGGAAGGATTGAAGAAATAATCCCAATCTTGGATCCTTAATATTACAGGTTTAAGGGATGTGAATCCTAAACCCTATGGTCAAGATTTTAATTCATCATAGGGAAATACAATATGGAAGTACCCCTTACCGATCAAGGTAATCTTTCATCCACTAAAGCCTCGTATTTGAAGAAGTATCTTCTTTAGAGATTCAATATTTCAAAGATTATCCTTGCATTGGGAAGTCAACCTTGCTAGAATCAGGTGTTTTCATTCTTTAAGATTTTCCGCAATTAGCTGCTGGTTTGCTTCAACAGTCGCTAATGATCCATTTTTCATGACCCTAAAAGGGTTCACACTCCTTGAATATATGAAAGATCAATTAGTCTTTACATTATCAATAAATTAAACATGATTACATTTTCCTAAATCCACTTTCTCCTTTGAAGATCTAATCGTCGATAAATTCATAGAGATAACCGGAACTGAGGACGAGTCCTTCTTCTGATCAATCGACATCAAAGGCCCGATGAAGATGTCAGTCAGATTGAAATAGTCTAAATGAGAATCCATTGATCATAAAAAAACCTAATCTTCATGATCACCCAGAGCTCCGCCCCCATAGGCCAACATCTTTTTTCCAGCATGGGCATGCCAACGACGACATAGGGAGTAGACTGGGGACAACCTCAAGTCACGAGGTGTCAGAAGACCTTGGAATGAGGGATGACTTTGGTGGTATGTGTATAGAACAAGTTTTATGTTTGATGGAGATGATTTTGTTTGAGGGGGAGTGTACTTATGGCAAGAAACTAGCAGCAATTTGATGGACCGAACTACGGGAGGCCTTCAATGTCAAATGGGTATGCAAGTCATTTCTTGTGTGTGGGGTTCTCAAGTGGAAAGTGGTGTATTGGGATGGTGGTGATTGATTCTCATGGTGTTTTTAGTATGTATTATGTTATGCTAATGGGTGTGACTTACATTGGGGTTTTTGGTCAATTTTTCAGAGGGTTCAACTATTTTCATGGGCTAATGGGCATGATTTCTGGGGGGTCTTTGGGACTCGTTTTTTAGTTTGGTGGCACTTAATGTGCCACTTGTATTATGTCACTTTTCACTTTCACTACTACAAAATACGCTTCTAATAGTACTAGAATAGGCTTTATCAGCACTAAAAAAGTGCTAATAATCGGAGCGCGATTAAAAGCCCGAAGCTTTTATCAGTGCTAAACATTATAAACATTATAAATATATTTTTATAATGTAAAAAATGGTTAGATATTTTTTAAAATACATTTTTAGAAGATTTATTTATTTACATATATTAGAATATACATTTTTACATAAATATGTTGATATATGTATTTATATGTGTGATTTATTATAAGTAAATATAATAAAGAAATCATATATTTAATTATAAATAAAATTACATTGTGAAAACCAATAAAATTTCAAAACCATAATATCAATATGAATGTAAGCCTTGGGAATAAATTCAGTCTCCACCAAAAAAAGTCAATAATACCCCCTTAAACGAGGCTAAAAATCCATCAAATGTTAAAAAAAAATGGGGTACCCCAACTCAAAACTCGGTTTTGGAGGCCTTATGGGCCTTTTTAGGCCTCGAAAAATGTGTTATAAGTTTACCTCTCTCACTAAAGTAATAGATCCCATCACAGGATTTGATTTGATATGTGGTAGAGCCCAAACGACCACCCAGATCAAAATTTATGGTCATTTGAAGTTCGAGTTACGTTTTCAACTTATTTTAGATCTTTTATTGATTTTTTGATTTTTTTTATCTTCAAATTGATATTAAATGGCTATTAATTGGTAATAATAATCAAATTATTAATTATAAATATATATTTTTGATTATTTTATAAGTCATTTCCACTAAATATCTTATATATTAAGTGTAAATGTCTATTTACCTTATCTAAAACATATTTTAAAAAATATATATTATATTTATATCAATATAAATATATTCATATATTAATATATTATTTTTAATAAAATATTTTTTTTTGAAGTATGGTTTTATCAACACTTTTAAAAAAGTGCTGATAAAGGGGGTATTTATCAGCGCTTCTAAAGAAGCATTGATAACCCCCCCCCATCAATGATTTTTTACAAGTGCTAATAAAAGACCCCATTTATCAGTTCTTTTTTAAAAGCACTGATAAAGAGTGGGCCTTTATCATCGCTTGTAAAAAATAATTGTTAAAAATCCCCTTTTAACAGCGCTTTTTTTAGCGATGGATAAACCCGGTTTTGTAGTAGTGTTTTATTTTATTTAATAAATTTTTTAGTACTAAGAACACTCCGATCCTAAACCTTTCTGGTGTGTGTGTGTGTGTGTGTGTATATGTATATATATATAAGGTTCTTGAGGGTATAATTACATTCAAACACGTACACACCTCACACATAGGTTGGAAAGACAAACCATCCCCCACCCATGGGATAACCCACCCATCAAGCCTTATTTATTTAGTACATGGATCATAGGACCAGTAGGCATGAATCCCATTACATGGCCCAAAGGCCCATTAATTGGCCCGAAGGTCAAATGCAGTGTCATGTCAGTATCATCCTGTCTGCATCACTTGGCCTCCGTCATGCCTACTGACCACGTTGTCATGAAACGTCAAATTGATTATGATTTTAAGGTTGATTTATAGTATAGGGAATACCCTAGGTCGTCTCTCAAGGAGCATTGATAGGTTTAGAGTATTCATTTTTAATAAAAAGTACTTAAAAGGGGGTGATTTTGAAAACAGTTTTAAGAAAATAACTTAACTTAAAGAGTTTAATAGTTAACAAACCAAGTGGATTTTGAAAAATATGAGACAAAGGGGTCATTTTGATTTCACTACACACATTTCAAATTCACTGTTCTTAGAGATTCATTTAGGTTTGGATTAATTATTTGGTTGAAATTAATTAGAACCCTGATTAATTCCTAAGCCTTTATTTTATTGCTTGAAGAACCAAACCTTGACATAACAATCGTATTACCAAGGTCCAAAACTTATGAATGGAATAAGAGCTTCCAAATTAGATTAAAATCTCAATAAAGTGGGTAAGAAAAGGATTCTTGTGTTTTCCAATTGGAACAACACAAGTCACACACTCAAAACCTCACACTAATCGGTTAGAAATTAAGTGCATAACATTCACATGCAAAAAAACAAGAATTCAAAAATGAAATGAAGTAAGATACATGGAATGAAATGTTTTAACACCCAAATTACTCCAAACCAGTAGCTAATAGATGCGCTAGAACTCCCTTGACATGTGTGTATCTCCCTCACAACAAACACCCACTGTTTAGCCTGACATCGAGAGGTGGAGGAGGATTGGGTGGAACTCCTTATTCATTCTTGATCCCCCTATGAGGATAGGGGCCTCCAGAACTTATAGGATGAGAAGGGGACTTTTATAGGACTCCAAAATGTCAAAGCTTCTCCTCTGGTTCAAACTTACAAATTGGGATCCCAAGGTACCAATTTATAGAAAAAATGGAAGGTGGTTTTGAGCCCCAAAATTTCAAGAAACCACTTGGCCCATGGTTTTCAACCTCCAGATGGTCTTATCTCACTTTGAATAAAATAAAAAAGTTTTATCCCCACCTATTGAATATATCCAATAAAATTTTGGCTTCATTTGGACACTTAAATCTTGAGATATGGACATAACACAACACACCACTTTTGACTTCATGCAGATTCGGTGGCTTGGACAGATCAGTTCAGTTGGACCACCATATGGCTAAATTGGTCTTGGTTTCCTTCATAAAAGTTGCATCCCACTGAATTTTGGACCAATCCACAAAATATCAGATCATTTGGATGCACGGTTTAGTAGAAGTGTGTGGTTGAGTCCACTGGTGTGTTTGGATCCTACGTAGTTTGGACTATTTTTCTTGAAATTTTTCATGGTTCCTTCAAATCATCTCCACCTATAATACAATTATCAAAACAAGTAACATTTACCTTTTTAACAGTGATAAAAAAAATAATTGAATCAAATATGAAGTGAATTTTTTTATTATTTTTATAATTTTCAATACAAAACTAGTTTAGTACAGTGGTGTAAGGGTGAAATTGAAACAGTAAATCGCGGTGCGATCACCTATGTCACTGCCTTCCTGCATCATCATCTGTGTCACTACCTGAATAGTACTGTAATAGTTCATGTGCCCATCGGGGATTGAAATGTGGACCTTCTGGATGTGGAGGCCAGCGGTTGGGTACCACTCAGTCGCGGCACTAGCCACTATATAATTATATATATATATATATATATATATATAAATATATATAATTATAAATATAATAGATATATTTATTATTTAAATATATTTATTACATTTTTATAATTATTTAAATTTACATTTATTTATTTATAATTATAATTATAAATATATTTACTAGGAACAGCGTGAACCATGGATTAAAACTCATGGTCCCGAAAAATTAATTATTAAAAAGAAAGTGGAGGGTTGGAACATTAAAAGGTGGCATAAACAATGCCACCCAGATTAAAAGATCATTCAATAGCCTTCTTTTATGCCTATCACCCCTTCCTCAGGAGCTACCCCGACCTCTCAGGTGTCTACCTCTCTTTCACTACTTAGGAGTCTACCATGTGTCCTCCTGATCTTCCATGCTCAATGATTCATCTTCCTCGTCATGAGGCTCAATATCTTGGACTCTAGTGAAATATTTTTTTAAAATCAAAACAAATCCATCTTGATTTGAGGTATTATCCATCAGATTAGAGTTTCTCCTTTCCTAGATAGTCTTAGTGCCTAAGGATTACCCTTAAACTCGAAAAGTCACTACTACAAAAACGGGAAATAATAGCGCTAAAATCGGGCTTTAACAGTGCTAGAAAAGCGCTGTAAAGCTCAACGCTGATAAGGGGGGGGTCCTTTAACAGCGCTTTTTTAGCGCTGTTAAATGTCACCTTTAACAGCGCTAAAAAAGCGCTGTTAAATGTCACCTTTAACAGCGCTAAAAAAGCGCTGTTATATGTTGCCTTTAACAGCGCTTTTTTAGCGCTGTTAAATATCTCCTTTAACAGCACTTTTTTAGCGCTGTTAAATGTCGCCTTTAACAGCGCTAAAAAAGCGCTGTTAAATCCCTGCCTGCTGCTAATAAAAAACCTGCACTAGTACAGCCAGCCGAGCAGACCTGCACAAAAACCAGTATATCAACCACAGACCTGCACAAAAACCAGTATATCAACCACAAGCATGTCATCAACCGATCACAACCCAACCAAACAGTGTTCTTACCATGAGTTAGATACCATCTACCCAGAAACCAAAACTACCTCATTACATAGTATCACAAAATATTCCTACACAACTCAGAAGATAAATACTAGAACATTCCACTATGCATTGTTTCTCCTTGGATTGCCACTTGGTTTTGACAAATCGTGCAGAGCCCGTGCTCCTTGAATCATTCTGCAATACATAAAAAGGATATCCTAACTCTCCCAACCATCACCCTTAGTAATTATGTATATTAATACAAAAAAGGTAACATATCATAAATTGGGGGACTGTAATGAGACATCAAGATTAACATTCTATATATAGGATCGATGTCTGGTAGGATTGGTTGCGTTGATACATGACTCTACCTGGACCTCAAAAATAGATATATGATCTCACTCCAGGACTTTCAGAGAGACTCCAACTATGTCTAGGACGTCCTGCTGAAGCGATCGTACTACCGTAAGTCGGAAAAGATACCAAAACCATCCTAGGAAGGATCATGGGAGCCAACCCTAATGAAATATGTCCTTGATATAGTGTTCAAAGAGATCAATCATGGTACATAAAATTATGTGTCATTTAAAGGGTCACATGCCTTGTCGCTTTACCCTGGGTAACTCCAATGTTCAGCTGCCTGTGTGAATATACATGTCATATCAATAGGAAATTACATGGCATGTTAAAAAACATATACGTGTTACCCTTTGATCTTGTGTCCTCTTATGCACCCTTGCCCTATGTTAGTACATGACGTCGATCTCGTGTGATTCTTCCTGTGTATCTGTACAAGGGATAAACTGCGTAGCTGGCTCATTAAAGACGTGTAGTGGGATATATTCCATGTAGGAAATCCATGTAATCCACCCCAGGTTTGACTCGTACACGTCACATATTACCCATGGATCATTGTACTAAAGTGTTAACACAATCCTAAGGCGTTTGGTCGGTTTCCCGTATGTCAGTTGTTGATTTCACTTAAAAATAAATCCATTTTGAACAAAATAGAGGCACTTTGAGTGGTGTCGGCCACATCGGGCCTCGGATTGAGTCGGGGTTGACTCTTACACGTCAAATTTGACCCATGGATCATTTCCCTTAAGTTTCAACAGAATCCAAATGCGTTTGGTCGGTTTGCCGCATGTCAGTTGTTGATTTCACTTAAAAATAAGTCCATTTTGAACAAAAGAGAGGCATTGTGAGTGGTGTCGGCCACACCGGGCCTCGGATTGATGCGGTGTTACGTCACACATGAGTCATTGATCATTGTGAAAAAGTATCAACGCAATCAGAAGCCGTTAGATCGATTTGGCGTATGTACGTAAAATATTGTCCATTTTAAACTAAATACATACACTTGGAGTGATACCGGTCACACCGCGCCTCTGATTGAGGCGGGGTTGACTCGTACACGTCACATTTGACCCATGGATCATTGTCCTTAAGTTTCAATAGAATCCCAATGCGTTTGGTCGGTTTGTCGTATGTCAGTTGTTGATTTCACTTAAAATTAAGTCCATTTTTAACAAAACAGTGACACTGTGAGTGGTGTCGGCCACACCGGGCCTCAGATTGATGCGGTGTTGAATCGTACACGTCACACATGAGTCATTGATTGTTGTGAAAAAGTATCAACGCAATCAGAAGCCGCTAGATCGGTTTGGCGTATGTACGTAAAATATTGTCCATTTTAAACTAAATACATACACTTGGAGTGATACCGGTCACACCGCGCCTCTGATTGAGGCGGGGTTGAATCTTACATGTCACATTTGACCCATGGATAGTTTTCCTTAAGTTTCAATAGAATCACAATGTGTTTGGTCGGTTTTCCGTATGTCAGTTGTTGATTTCACTTAAAATTAAGTCCATTTTTAACAAAACAGTGACACTGTGAGTGGTGTCGGCCACACCGGGCCTCAGATTGATGCGGTGTTGAATCGTACACGTCACACATGAGTCATTGATCATTGTGAAAAAGTATCAATGCAATCAGAAGTCGTTAGATCAGTTTGGCGTATGTACGTAAAATATTGTCCATTTTAAACTAAATACATACACTTGGAGTGATACCGGTCACACCGCGTCTCGGATTGAGGCGGGGTTGAGTCGTACACGTCACATATAACCCATGAATCGTTGTCCTAAAGTGTCAACACAATCCGAAGGCGTTTGGTCGGTTTCTCGTATGTCAGTTGTTGATTTCTCACTTAAAAATAAGTCCATTTTGAACAAAACAGAGGCACTTGGAGTTGTGTCAGCCACAACAGGCCTCAGATTGAGGCGGGGTTGACTCGTACACGTCACATTTGAAGGTGAGTATGCATACACGATAGTTGACCTTCTTAGAGAAGGGTTTCTGGAAGAGTATAAAAGACATGAAGCAATGAAGATCATTAGAGTGTTGGAGCAAATGTGGTTGCTACAAACAATGTGGAAATCGGCTTGTGCAAAGCGACCTAAGTTACAACTTGCAGGTATTGTACTCTATTTTTTTCTGGAAGGTTTCAGTTTAAATGCATTTTGGAATGATCATTGCTAGCCATTGTCTTTTAGGTTTTTTTGACAGCCGAGGGGAAAGGGTGGGGTCTGAAGACATTGTAGGATATGTCGAAGGGTGATTTTGTGTGTGAATATGTTGGAGAAATGTTAACTCCCGCAGTTCTGAAAGGAGTCACTATTTGAAAGAAAGTCACAAGTTTAGATACATATCAAGATGGTCAGTTTAAAGACATTTTGAGGGACACTACTAAAGACATGCTCAGATATGCACACATCCCCCACTTTTAGATCGTTGTCTACTACAATGATCTTCCAAACAAGATATGCATTAGAACGCTCATGATACATAGAGAAATTCACTGGACACCTTCGAGAATGATCTGAAGCACAAACCATGACAGCATTATGTTTTTAACTTCAGCACCTCAATTGAGAATGTGACACCTTTCAGGACTTGGCGCCATTGTATGTCGTTTCGTCCACTGAATGGGTCTATCCTTTTATTTAATTTTTTTAACTTCAGTCAAATATTCTAGAAAGATGTCGCGGCAGATCCTTCACCATTTTGTTTTGCTGAACATCTCATTACATTGTTAAAAAAAAGCAGGGTGTCTTGCATGGGCAATACGTTCCTGTATTGAAGATGATGCACTCCTATTTTAATGGACTAGGTTTACTCCCTAATCTCATACATAACATCTCATGAGACAATAGATTTAACCAATGAATTGGAGTCCTATCTGGGTACAACCATCATACGATTTTCATGATTATGTGTTCCACAATAATTAAATCAATCATTAGGCTTAAACAAAATAATTAACCATGTGGGTTCGAATAAATGGGAGTGCATCATCTTCAATACAAGAACGTATTGCCCATGCAAGACACCCTGCTTTTTTTTAACAATGTAATGAGATGTTCAGCAAAAAAAATGGTGAAGGATCTGCCGCGACATATTTCTATAATATTTGACTGAAGTTAAAAAAATTAAATAAAAGGATAGACCCATTCAGTGGACGAAACGACATACAATGGCGCCAAGTCCTGAAAGGTGTCACATTCTCAATTGAGGTGCTGAAGTTAAAAACATAATGTTGTCATGGTTTGTGCTTCAGATCATTCTTGAAGGTGGCCAGTGAATTTCTATATGTATCATGAGTCATTGATCGTTGTGAAAAAGTATCAACGCAATCAGAAGCCGTTAGATCGGTTTGGCGTATGTACGTAAAATATTGTCCATTTTAAACTAAATACATACACTTGGAGTGATACCGGTCACACCGCGCCTCTGATTGAGGCGGGGTTGACTCGTACACGTCACATTTGACCCATGGATCATTGTCCTTAAGTTTCAATAGAATCCCAATGCGTTTGATCGGTTTGTCGTATGTCAGTTGTTGATTTCACTTAAAATTAAGTCCATTTTTAACAAAACAGTGACACTGTGAGTGATGTCGGCCACACCGGACCTCAGATTGATGCGGTGTTGAATCGTACACGTCACACATGAGTCATTGATTGTTGTGAAAAAGTATCAACGCAATCAGAAGCCGTTAGATCGGTTTGGCGTATGTACGTAAAATATTGTCCATTTTAAACTAAATACATACACTTGGAGTGATACCGGTCACACCGCGCCTCTGATTGAGGCGGGGTTGAATCTTACATGTCACATTTGACCCATGTATAGTTGTCCTTAAGTTTCAATAGAATCCCAATGTGTTTGGTCGGTTTGCCGTATGTCAGTTGTTGATTTCACTTAAAATTAAGTCCATTTTTAACAAAACAGTGACACTGTGAGTGGTGTCGGCCACACCGGGCCTCGGATTGATGCGGTGTTGAATCGTACACATCACACATGAGTCATTGATCATTTTGAAAAAGTATCAATGCAATCAGAAGCCGTTAGATCAGTTTGGCGTATGTACGTAAAATATTGTCCATTTTAAACTAAATACATACACTTGGAGTGATACCGGTCACACACAAAATCACCCTTCGACATATCCTACAATCTCTTCAGACCCCACCCTTTCCCCTCGGCTGTCAAAATCACCCTTCGACTATCTGGTTATGATTTTTGACAGCTGAGGGGAAAGGGTGGGGTCTCAATCCAAGGTGCGGTGTGACCGGTATCACTCCAAGTGTATGTATTTAGTTTAAAATGGACAATATTTTACGTACATACGCCAAATTGATCTAACGGCTTCTGATTGCGTTGATACTTTTTCACAATGATCAATGACTCATGTGTGATGTGTACGATTCAACACCGCATCAATACGAGGCCCGGTGTGGCCAACACCACTCACAGTGTCACTATTTTGTTAAAAATGGACTTATTTTTAAGTGAAATCAACAACTGACCATCTCGAGATGTATCTAAATTTGTGACTTTCTTTTAAATAGTGACTCTTTTCAGAACTGCGTGATATGAAGGTATTTTGGAGATTTTACTGGTTCATGCATGATATGAAGGTATTTTGGAGATTTTACTGGTTTTTTTGTCCAAAGGCCAAAGAAATGTGGTCCATCATTCTTGCATGTTACTCGTACACGTCACCAAGGACCCGTGGATCCTTATCTTAAAGGATGAAGGAAATCCGGATGCGTCTGGTCAGATTTACGTAGGTCAGTTGTTGTTTCCAATTAAAGTGGTGTCCATTTTAAACAAGAGAGCGACCCTTTGGGTGGTAGCGGTCACACCGTGCCTCGGATTGAGGCGGGGTTGACTCGTACACGTCACCAAGGACCCGTGGATCCTTCTCCTAAAGGATGAAGGCAATCCGGATGCGTCTGGTCCGATTTACGTAGGTCAGTTGTTGTTTCCAATTAAAGTGGTGTCCATTTTAAACAAGAGAGCGACTCTTTGGGTGGTAGCGGTCACACCGTGCCTCGGATTGAGGCAGGGTTGACTCGTACACGTCACCAAGGACCTGTGGATCGTTCTCCTAAAGAATGAAGGCAATCCGGATGCGTCCGGTCGGATTTCCGTAGGTCAGTTGTTGTTTCCAATTAAAGTGGTGTCCATTTTAAACAAGAGAGCGACCCTTTGGGTGGTAGCGGTCACACCGTGCCTCGGATTGAGGCGGAGTTGACTCGTACACGTCACCAAGGACCCGTGGATCGTTCTCCTAAAGGATGAAGGCAATCCAGATGCGTCTGGTCGGATTTCCGTAGGTCAGTTGTTGTTTTTAATTAAAGTGGTGTCCATTTTAAACAAGAGAGCGACCATTTTAGTGGTTCAACATTCTTGCATGTTGCTGGTGCATATCATCTGTTAAAATGGAAAAATGACTCATTAGAGAAGGTAGCATTGCAATGAATGTCCCAATATCCTTTTCAACCGTATGAATATCATCGTCATCAAGTGGAATAGGTAGCATTGCATTTGGCTCATGAGCTACAGTAATCGTCACTTTCAAATGATCTTTTGAAAGTGGTCTATTATGCAGTGTGGCATCTGGGATATTGAACACTGTAGCCCTCGCTACAAGGTGATAGGTGGGTGTTGACAGATATAAATCACAATCATTATCACCCTGTAGAAGATCAGTACAGATAAATTATCAGTGTTTGTCTGATTCATATTTCATGGGAACCGTTATTAGAATATTGATTACCACGGCTAAGACATTTTTTTTAGGTGAATGACTCACCTCAAAGCTGGTGGGGGTTGGGGCATGATGTTCATGCGGTGGTTGTTCCTGAGTTGTGTCCTCCCTTTGCTTCCCACCCATAAAAGTTGCTAGCAACTCTCCCTGCCATTGCAATTGTTCTTCAAGGGTTGCTATTTTTTCGCTCATTTGTTCCAATTTTTTCTCTGTATCATCTATTTTTTTCTTCTTCTCAAAATATACTCGGGGTGTCACCCCAAACCCTGCACCTCTGACACGACCGTATTTTTCTGGCTGCTTCAAAGCCGTCGATAATAGGTCTGTATCAGCTACAGGAGTAGCTGATTCCTGTGACTGTCAGATATAGGAAAAAAACTAATTATTTTTATGTAATAGCAATTTTAAACAAATCTTTTTATCATCGTGTCATACTTACACATATTTCCCACACTTTTTGTGTGTTCTCATCTATTAACTTCCCTTCTTTGTTCACACGTGCCTCCTTCCATAGCACATGACGTGGGATAGAAGTGCATTTGGTTTTAGATTCATCAATCTACATATAAACATAGAAAGATAATTATGATGTTGTTTATTGGCACCTAACAATATTACTGTAAATTTACAATACGTACCATTTTCTTTTCTAATGAAGCGTACCCCATCCTTGCTTTACGATAGGGGTATGTTGGATTTGATGCACGTTCCTTATTTTCAGTACAGATTTTCTATTTCATAAATGAAATATTGACAATCAAAGTGATGAATACAGGTATCCTCAAACAACGTATTATCACTCACAATGTACCTGAAACTTCTCATCCCCACGACGGCCAATAAATGCATCCCATGCTTCTTGGGATATCAGGTGCGCATAGACAATGGGTGGGTGCGGGTTTATTTTACCTTTAGAATATTTCAGGTTACATCTTGTTAAAATAGTACGAAAACCTCGATGAATCTTTCCTGCAAGCCTTAGTACATAATCCTTGTGTGAGTCGTCTACTATAAATGTACTCTGCAAGAGATTGAGAAGAGTAAGACACTGTTTCATCATTTTATTTGCTAGTTAATTAAAGAAATAAATTCATAATGTTACCGTAATTTCTTCCCAGATCACAGCCTTCAACCCGGACACAACATGGTGCCATGAATCTATGTCAATCGGCACGCATTGCCGAGTGACAACTCTAATGTAACTGCTAAACACAGCCTTGTTGGGATTCACATGTTGGCCTCGTGCATTCCATCCGACTTCAAATTTGATGCCTTTTCTTTTCGCCTTAAGAATTTTGGCTAACACTGTCAAACTACGACGCACCTGTGATTTCTACGACGTCGGTCCTTCATTCCCGACCATTTCATCGATATCAACATCATCTATATGTTCATCTACTATGATATCAACGTCATGTGCTGATGGTTGTTGGACCTCAACACTAAGAGAAGGAGCCGCAACAGCAAGAGCAGTAGCAGGAGCAGTAGGAGCACCAGGAGCCGCAGCAGTAAGAGCAGCAGCAGGAGCAGTAGGAGCACCAGGAGCCACAGCAGGAGCAGTAGGAGCACCAGGAGCCACAGCAGGAGGAGCAGTAGGAGCACCAGGAGCCGCAGCAGTAAGAGCAGCAGCAGGAGCAGTAGGAGCACCAGGAGCCACAGCAGGAGGAGGAGTAGGAGCCACAGCAGTAGGAGCAGCAGGAGCCGCATCAGGAGCAACAGTAGCAGCAGAATGAGCTGTAGGAGCAGCAGCAGCCGCAGCAGCAGCTGCTTGAGAGACTTTTTCAGTCTCAAGGTTAGGAGCACCAGAATGTGCAGAAGTCATTATCTGTAAAAGTGGTTGAACAGTTCATTCAAATTACATAAATTCTGTAATGATAAGATAATAACATGAGATAACAAGATCTATATTACAAACAAAATATAACCTGTTTACTGAACTCTCTTTCTTTTTTTCAAAGGTTGAAGAGATTTGACACCTCTATCGACAATCCAAATCCCTTCATTGTGGTATCCTCTAATATACAAAACATCATTTGCATTGGGACCGCTCCGAATTGATTGTGACGTACCACTAAAAGGATCGTCCTCAACTGAATTTTCATCGGAACCCTCAATAGTTTTGGACGATAACAGAACAATCGACCACTTTCGGTTTGCGGGATCTGGAACATAAAAAAATTGTACCGCTTGTGATGCCATTATAAATTGTTCGTCTTTGTACCCTTCTTTACTAAAATCAACTTTCACAAATCCCCATTCATCTATTTTAACACCACTATTGTTATCAATCCATTTGCATTGAAAAATCAGCAATTGAAATGTCGTATAATCCAACTCCCATATTAGTTTGATAATGCCAAAGTATGACATATTTGCATAAATTGGATTTCTATCCTTACTACCAGAAACATGCATCGCTTCAGCCACTAGTGTAACTCCACTATTTTGCATGGTACTCTCTTCATCATGTTCATCCGTATAGAATGTATAACCATTAATTACATACCCACTGTAAGATAATACATACACACTTGGTCCAGCGGCTAGCCATCGAAGTCGTTCTGAAATTGAATTCGGATTTTCATCCAACTGCTTAAAAATATGGTCCTGAAACCATCCTATAAACTGATGATTATGTGTATCTGCTAACCATTTTTCAGCCCTCGATGGATTCAACTGCCTAAGAATTTCTTTGTGAGTTTCAATATATGGAGCAACCTCCCAACTGTTATGCAAAACATAAAGATGAGCCTGCTCCCGATCTGTAATACTGATTGTTACAACTTCTCTTCCAGAAATTCCCTCACCCTCAATGCGTCCAGTGTGACGAGATTTTGGGAGACTAATGCTTTCCACATCAGATAGGTATTCAATACAAAATTCAATGGCTTCCTCAACAATATATCGCTCCACTATACAACCCTCTGGCCGACTTCGATTTTTGACATATCCTTTCAAAATCTTCATATACCGTTCAACAGGATACATCCATCTATAGTGCACAGGACCACAAAGTCGAATCTCTCTCACCAAGTGAATCATCAAATGAACCATCATATCAAAGAATGTTGGCGGGAAGAACATTTCTAATTCACATAATATGATGACAATTTCTTTTTCCATAGCTGGCAATTTCCCCGGGTCTAAAACTTTGCTACATATAGCTTTGAAAAAGAAACAAAGTTTGGTTAACGTATGACGAACATTCTTGGGTAAAATGCAACGTAAAGCTATAGGAATTAGATCTTGCATCAAAACATGGCAATCATGTGATTTCAAACCTTTTAACTTCAAATCATTCATTGACACAATGTTCTTGATATTTGATGAGTACCCCTCTGGAACCTTTACATCATTAAAGAAGTTGCAAAACTGATATCTCTCTGCCCTAGAAAGAGTATAAGCAGCAGGAGGAAGAAACATTCGATTTTCACCTTTCAAGGGAGCCAACTCTTCTCGTATTCCCATGTAAACCATGTCCAACCTTGCCTTAATTCCATCTTTTGTTTTTCCAGGGGCATTTAGCAATGTTCCAATAACACTATCACATACATTTTTTTCCACATGCATCACATCAAGAAAATGTCTGACGTACAAACAATTCCAGTATGGTAATTCAAAAAAAACTGATCTCTTTTTCCAACTGATTTTCGTAAGGTTTTTCGAAAATGGTTTACCAAAAACAGTGTTCATATCTTTTACTTTCTCAAACTGCTGATCACCTGTTAGTGGAGACGGTGTTGTGCGTTTTTCTGAACTTTCATTGAATGATGTCGTCCAAGATCGGTACTTATGCCGATGAGGTAGAAATCTACGATGTCCTAAAAACACAGATTTCGATGAATGTTTCAACCTAATTGATTCTGTATCTTCTTTGCACACGGGACACCCTTGAGTTCCTTTAATGCTATAGCCTGACAAATTTCCATAAGCAGGGAAATCATTTATTGTCCCATACAACATCGCTCTCAACGTGAAGTATTCACTTTTATAAGCATCATACAACATTACACCTGAGTCCCACAATAACTTCAAATCCTCGATCAAAGGAGTCAGATAAACATCAATATCGTTACCTGGTTGTTTTGGTCCTGATATAAGCATAGATAACATGATGAATTTTCGCTTCATGCATAACCAGGGTGGCAAGTTATAATTTAGCAACATAACAGGCCATGTACTATGAGTGCTGGTTTGAAAACCAAAAGGATTCACTCCATCTGTAGATAACGCAAGACGAAGGTTTCTCGGCTCTTTTCCAAATTCAGGATACTCATGATCAATTTTCTTCTATTGAGGAGATTCGTCTGGATGACGTAATAACCCATCTTTATTTCTTTTATCTGCATGCCACGACAATTGTCTTGCAGTTTCTTTACTTCCATATAAACGCCTAAACCTTGGAATGATTGGAAAGTACCATACAACTTTCGTAGGATTGGATTTATCTTTCTTGTATCGAGAAGCACCACACTTTGGGCATTCTGTAAGTGATTTGTTCTCCTTTCGAAACAATATACAGTCTTTCGGGCAGGCATGTATTCTTTCAGAAATCATTCCCATCGAGCGTAGCATTCGTCTAGCTTCATATGTCCGGCTTGGGAGCTCATTATCTTCTGGGAGCATGTCATTCAAGAGAGCAAGTAGTTCCGTAAAACTGACATCACTCCATCCATTGCCTGCTTTCAATTTATACAACTTCAGTACAGCTGACAATGTTGTATACTTAGTGCAAGCAGCATACAATGGCGTCTTTGCACAACTCTTTAACTTCTCAAACAATTTTGGGCAATCACGGGGTTTATCTTGAATTGTCTTTGTCATTTCCTCAATACGATCTTCATCATCATTGACATCTGTAATCACATCCTCCATACGGTCTTCTTCATTATCTATATTTGTATTCATATCTGACGATCCATAAAGTGCAGTTTTATCCCAGCCAGTAGCTACATTCGCTTTTTCTCCGTGTTTATTCCAACATTTATAACTCCGATCTATTCCGTGACATATCAAATGTTCTTCCAACTCCTCTGGAGTAAGTAGTCTAGAATAACAACAACGTAAACACGGACAAAGGATTTGAGAAGGATCCTTTGTGTGATCCTTTGCAAACTTGATGAACTCTTTCACTCCGTTCTCGTACTCTATTGTTAAACGATTAGAATCCATCCAATCTTTATTCATCTTCATCCTATTTGAATCTCAAATATTAGTATTTATGGTTCAAGTACACAAAAGAAGACTTCCAAATACAATAGAAGGGAACCACTTCCTTGGAAGGAGATCAAGTAGTCTAACCTATAATCAAGATTCATAAAAAAGAATATTAGATTCACTAAAAAGATGATTATTTATCACTCTATAAGGAGGATATAACAGGAGATAGAGGATTTCCAATCGATGAGAGATACCTTTATCAGAGAGAAACCAAACGCATCCACTAGAGCTTCTATCTGATTTGTATAGGAACTCAGGATACAAAAACTATATTTAAAATGCATGTGAGATAAAGAATGAATAATTAAAATAAATAATCCATTATACAATTTAAAATTCATTATCATCTCTATTATGATTTGTATAGGCACTCAGGATTCATTCTAGTAGTGGTACAGGTTCCCCCATTAATCATGAGTGATAGAGGGAATAGTAGTTTTTGGATTACCTTTCTTGTTTTATACAATTTATGAAGAAATGACAAGGGTTGGAAGTGCCGAGTGTGTTTGACTTGAAAATAGAGGTTCAGTTGCAACACCCTCTGATGTTTTCTGGAGAGGGTGGACCCAAGGTAGATAAGTTCTAAATTTAGTTCATCTAGAATATTATAGATAACTTTTCTACTCCTTAGTAGAATAGGGTAGAGTTGGTAGCGTATATGTTATGGGGGCCAACAATGATCTACTGTGATATTTAGTCTTGGGATGATCATATGGAGGGAATGACTTGGAAGAAAATCTAGGATATGTTCATGGAGCACTTTTAACCTACGACATTGAGGAAATGAAAATATGAATATTTAATATGTTTGACATAATTATGTTTGATAATGATAGATTATGTTAGATTCTTCACATACCAGTAATGTTTTTATCTAATGTTGACAGGAGATAAGGTATCTATGAAAAAAAAATTAGGATGGACTTAGATGTGAGATTAAGTCCCAGGTAAATATATTTTTTATGAGGTTTGTTGAGGTGGTGGATCAGGTTCTCATTTCCAAGGGGAACCTAAAGGAGACTTGTAGTGATGGTAGGGCAGTTTCAATTGAATGATCTAGTGGTACATATTATGATAGTAGGATTCACCATTATGATATCTTCCACTAGGGTGGTGGTGGATAGAGTATCTATGTGAGAGGATTTTTCTCTTAGAGAGGTTTTTAGTCATCTTCAATCAATGAGGTAGGTCTGGTCACATGTTAGGCCTATGACTTTGACCACTAGTGAAGTGTCAATCATGTATCATGATGGTTCATATATATAGGTTCTACATGAACACTTGTAATATGGGTAGTGATGGATGATCTATATTGGTACAGAGCACCGAATAGGGGAACCTAAAGGAGACTTGTAATAGGGGATCCTCTCATTATTTTATATCTTATCTCTTGGTAAATGGTTTCTGTTTTGTGTTAGAGTACTTTTGTGGGATCATGTTGGTCAACACACCATTGGGGGTGTGATTAGAAGGCATCTGTCTTCGTAAGGGATGTTCCCTCATGGTTTGTGAGTATTGTTTCATTTTGGATTTATACATGCTTGATATGATATGTATTGAATAGATAGTGATGATGTAATTTTTGGTATTTAATCAATATCACATTGATTGTTACTGTAGATGAGTGACCGTCATGCCTCATAAGGGTAGAGCCCATGTCTTTTATGGAGAATGGGATATCTTGGTAGACCATGTAGGACCAGTTCTTCCACAACTAGGTGAGAACATAGACCAGTTTACGAATATTTTTCTTGATGATAATGGATTGAAACAAGAAATATTTCCCCCAGTAGTAGACTGGTTCTAGGATGTGTTTCATGAGAATTGATCAGGGCTACCACCTAAAAGAGACTTTGAGTTCATGATTGAGCTGATGCGTGGAGTTGAGCCATTTTATATAACGCCTTTCAGAATGAAACAAGAATAGATTCAGGAACATAAAACTCAATGAGAGGAGTTAGATTATGAAGGGTGCATCTGCTCGAGTATGTCACCTTGGGGATCTCATGTTTTATTTTCCAAGAAGGATTATAGAACATTACATATGTGTTTCTATTAATAGAATATGAATCAGATGAAAATTAAGAACAGATATCCACTTCTTTGTATTTTTGATCTATTTGACCAGCTGAGGGGTTCCATATTGTTCTCTAAGATTGATCTAAGGTTTGTTTATCATCATTTGAGGTTGAGAAATTCTGATATACTATAAACTAATTTTGAAATCATGTATAGTTTTTATGAATTCTTCATAATAAAATTTGTGTTGAAGAATTCCCCATGGCATTTATTCTCTTGATGAGTTGAATATTTCACTTGTACCTAGACCAGATTGTAGTTGTTTTATGGATGACATATTGGTGTAATACCAAAATAATGATGATCATTCCCAACATCTGGACATCATCATGAGTACACTTAGAGAGAATCAGCTATACACAATCTATCTATATGAAAACATATACATCTTCTTCATAGATTGTTACCTTAAGGCGGCGGCTGAGGGCGTTGCGGGTTGCGGAAGGCGGCCGCAGAGGGCGACCGAGGGCGGCTGAGTGAGGCGGAGGGCGACGGAGGCGGCGGAGAGCGGCCGAGGGCGGCGGAGGGCGGCCGAGGGCGGCAGAGAACGGCGGCCGAGGGCGTTGCGGGCAGCCGAGGGCGGCAGGCGGTGGAGGTCGGCCGAGGGTGTTGCGGGCGGCGGAGGACGGCGAGTGTACCGAGGGCGGCAAGCTCCGGCGAAGCGAACACATCAGCGGTATTCGGGAGAAGAGTAGCAGGGTTACGGTTCCGCGAGGGCTTTAGCTGCGATAAAACGAGGGCACTGTGCGACCGACTTTATAAAAAAGTCGACTAAAGTTTTATCAGCGTTAAAAAGGCGCTGATAAAGGCTACCTTTATCAGCGCTAAAATTATAGCGCTGATAAAATCTAGCTTTATCAGTGCTTTTCTAGCGCTGATAATATTATGATTTATCAGCGCTATAAAAGCGCTGATAAAGATTCCCCGTATCAGCGCTACAATTATAGCGCTGATACCGGGTCTCTTTATCAGCGCTTTTTTAGCGCTGATAAAGATAATTTTTATCAGCGCTTTTTGAGCACTGATAAAGGATACCCTATATCAGCGCTGAAATTTGAGCGCTGATAGAGGTGTTCTGTATCAGCGCTTTTTTAGCGCTTATATAGGCGAACCTTTATCAGCGCTCAAAAAGCGCTGATAAAGACCAACTGTATCAGCGCTAAAATTTTAGCGCTGATACAGATCATATTTATCAGCGCTTTTCTAGCGCTGATAAATATTACTATTATCAGCGCTAAGAAAGCGCTGATAAACATTAGCTTTTTCAGCACTGTAATGTTAGCGCTGATATAGGGTATCCTTTATCAGCGGTTTTGCTTAGCGCTGTTATAAGGGCGCGCTTCCCTTGCCCGTTTTTGTAGTAGTGAGTCCAAGAACGTTACTGAATTTCCCGCGGAAAACATACTTGCTATGGGATCTATATAAAATGTTAAGAAAATTAAACTTACTAGAAGCAAAGTCAGGTGGGAAAGTGGCACCCTCCTCAGTTTTCGCCTTCCCTTCCAGTGCACCACCAGTAATTAGATTACTCATTGCATCCTCGAGGCCAACTTCTTTGTCCATGTCTTCTCTCTTGCCTGCCTCTATAATATCTCCCACCCTCTCACTCTAGAGAAGGGGTAAAAAAGAGGGTCACAAACTAACTTTCCTATGGGTGATCAGCTAATAACCCTCATAATCCACTAAAACATTTTTTCCTTTGGTAAGAGGCAATTGATTGTCTGTCTGATCATCTTGGGAAGATAATCCATCCTTGTCAGAAATTGGTTTAATGGACTGAGATATAGCTTGAGGAGATCCAATAAATAGTTCCAAAGTTTCATTAGAATCCCCATTAATAGGGGCTCCAGCCCCACCAAAAACCTGGCTAGTAGCTGTAGCAGTTCCCTACACAAGTGTTGAGGAATCATGTTAAGCCACACTCTCATGAACATGTGAGGGACTCACACCATGAGGGGCCTTGTTTGTTATAGGAGTCCTTGAACCCAACTACATAGCCCCTCGTTTGACCACGTTAGAAAAATAAGTGTTCCCAACAACATGAACTTGAATAACAGGGGTAGCTCCATCTTTTGACACAAGATATTCTTGCCCCTCTTGGGAACATGTTTCCCCGCCGCCCTATCCACACCAACCAAAAACTTGAACTTACATTGATAAAAAAAGATGAGCTGATTTCTTACAGTGAAAACATTGTAAATTCTTATGACATTGTGCTGAAGAATGACCAATACAGGAGAAACTGTCGTAGAATTCATCCAGCTGCTCAAATTCAATTGACAACTCAAGCTTGAAATCACCTGCAATCAGGAATACATATTCAATAAGATCATAACACGTATCAATCTCAACCAATACATTGGAAAAATGACCATACCGAGCATGCTCGGTCTCCTTATCAATTTTAATTGGAGTCCCCACTATAGAGGTGACATTCCAAAGTATCTTTGAATGCCAGAAAAACTAGCCCAGGCCCCTAATTTGAATTCAAGATTTAGTAGATGAGTTCCTAAGTGAATGTGGATCAAAGAGGGGATTTCATTCTTGAAAAGTGAGAAACCCCAGTTTGAGATAAATCAAACCAAAGCTCCAAGCAAAAGGTTTAAACTTCTTTGAAGGGAATATGATGTGGCAGAATCCCTTACCGATTGAAATCATTCTCCAATCATCGAATACATAATAATGATGAAGTCGACTCCTCATATCCTCAAGCTTCCATGGAGTACACTTTTGATGAATTGAGATCTGAGCAAGGAGGGAAAACTTTCACTCCTCGAGACGATCTTTAAAAAATTTAGGGTTTGCCTCCAAGAAATCAATGGATCCATTTCTGGTAATCATTTTATACAATGATGTTGAATCGTTATGAAGATCAAGAAAAACCCTATTTTTTGAAGCATGAATATTCAAATCTTCACAAGTCTTCATTGGGTTCTTTGCATCAGGCTTCGCAGCGCCAACCGAAACTGAAAGAACCAAGTTTGCTTGACCAATGCCACTTTCTATAGTTGCAGCCTTTGAAGCAGATATGAAGACATCTTTGGGATCAAAGTAACAATCAAGTGGATTCACCATGGATCAACATCTCAGAGTCACTAAGAAATCGCCAGAGGATCTCCCCAACATTGCAACCTCTATAAATATATTTATATAATTATATATATTTATTCATATATAAATATATACAATTATAAATATATTTATATAATTACATATATTTATACATTTATATTTATATAGTTATATATATAATTATATATATTTATTCATATATAAATATATATAATTATAAATATAATAAATATATTTATTATTTTAATATATTTATTATAGTTTTATAATTATATAAATATTTTTTTTATAAATATAATTATCTAATTATATATATTTATATAATTATATATAATTATATATTATTTATTATTTAAATATGTTTATTATAATTCTATAATTATATATATATATATATATTTTTATTTATTTATAATTATAATTAAAATAGAATAAATAATATTAAATCAATAAACAGACGTGCACACACACACACACACATGTACACATGACATGCATACATATGTACACATACACATTTACACACACACCCACATGTATACACACACATATGCACATATAAACATATATACATGTAATTATACATGCACATATATTTTAAATTATTTAATATCAATATAAATACATATATTTAAATAAATACATTCATTTATGCTTTATGTAATTGTTTAAATGAAATACTAATATATTGTTTTTATTTTAATTATACACACATTTTGTAATAAATGTATATAAATAAACTATTAAACATTTTGACTAATATAAATTTGATAATTTTTTATATATAAAATTATGAAAATAAGATTTTTTTATTAAAATATATATAAATCATATTCATATATTATATTTACATATATATGCTTATTGTAATATAAATCTTATTTATAAATATATAAATATTTATATATAGATTAAATTAATCACTATGACCTTTATCAGTACTGGGAAAAAATGCTGATAAATGTCACTTTTATCAATGTTGAAAAAACGATGACAAATGGGGGGACTTTTATCAGCATTGGAAAAAATGATGATAATGGGTACTCTTTTATCAACGTTTTTTTAGCGCTGATAAGAGATAACTTTACCAGCGCTTTTTGCGAGCGTTTGATAAAAGTCTGCTCTTTATCAGTGTTTTTTTTATCTAGCATTATTAAATGCCAACGATGGATAAAGCATGATATGTAGTAGTGTCTCTCTTTGTGCGTCCTCTCGATAGGTAAGCCTCACTCTTTCATGAACCTGTCTTAGTCAGACAGCCTGGGGTTTCTTGTTTGCAGATTTGATTTTCAGCAATGAATTCTACAATTTCTGACTTTCAGTTTGCTTGTCTTCTGTTTTCCATGTTATATGCACCCCTAATTTTGTGAAACCCTCTGTTTCTTTCCCTCCCCTCCCACAATTTTTATCAAAGAATCACTTCATCATCCAGGTGTGCTTCACTTCCTTCTTCGATGACACCCGCACCCCTAATTCTGAAGCCCTAAAATTATTTTCCTCTACCTCTAATGATTTCCACATACATTCACTATGTCATTCATCTATGCACTTATTGTCAATATTCCACGACACTTACTCCTCAGTTTTCTTCAACAAATTCATGCAACATAGCACCCTACTAGCTATAAGTGTGTTTTTTATTTATTTTTCCATTATACCATTACACTTGCTTATTTACTCCTAAAAACTTGCTCCGAACTTTTTTGATTTCTACTGTCAAACCAACTATTCATTTAATACTTTAAACAACAATGATTAGCAATATATATACTTATTTAAATATTTTTTATAAGTGTGTTTTTTATTTATTTTTCCATTATACCATTACACTTGCTTAACAATGATGCTTAACAATATATATACTTATTTAAATATTTTGTATATATAAGTGTGTTTTTTATTTATTTTTCCATTATACCATTACACTTGTTTATTTACTCCTAAAAACTCACTCCGAACTTTTTTGATTTATATTGTCAAACCAACTATTCATTTAATGCTTTAAACAATAATTCTTAACAATATATATACTTATTTAAATATTTTGTACTGTTTGGAATTCAAGATTTCCAACTTGGGGAATTCGTATCAGAGAACCTATGTGCACCGAAAACATGTTGAACTCATTATTGAATTCCAACCATACTCCATGCATCCTTATTGACTACTTTTTTTTCCCAAACATGCAGTGCAAATCATTGAATTCGTATTAGAAAACCCCAATTGTTGTCTTTTTGGGGAATGTTTCCCTTTTATGATTATTTAAGGTTTTTTTTCATTCTTTACTTCGACACTTTGGTTTAAAACTTCTTATGATTATTACCATGGTTGTATGATTAAGATGCAACGAGTTTTCCAGTGTTTGGGCGTGCATTTTTTTATGTTTTTTTGAGATCTTATGCATTATAAATATATCTTAAATACTGAGGTTTATTCTGTGTCTAGGAGTTATATTTCGTGTGGTATGAAGTTGCATGAGGTGACTTGGATGGTGAATTTTGTTTGTAACAATTTCTTACGAGGGGTGGGATGATCCACTTTTTTCTTCACCCTCACAAAAATGGGATGACCGATAATAAGACTTCAGATGCTCGTGTTGGGTCTTAGTAGAATTTAGGTGGGGAAAAAAGCGTAGTATCAAACGAAGTAGATTGAAATATTAGAAACGTGGGTTCATTTCTCCCCTCAACATTCATTTCCTGATGAGGATCATGGAACACATGGGCATCACGGGGTTAGAGGCAGACATGATGAGGAAGGAGGAATGCACATAAGTGGACAAGACCCTTTGCGTGGAATTGGAGGACCAATGACAAGGGAGCGGACCAAGAGAATGAAGGAGGCCTTAAATGGATTAA
The DNA here is from genome assembly GCA_963277665.1 of Viscum album. Taxonomy (NCBI): domain Eukaryota; kingdom Viridiplantae; phylum Streptophyta; class Magnoliopsida; order Santalales; family Viscaceae; genus Viscum; species Viscum album. The sequence goes on along the minus strand of OY728151.1, from coordinate 1,492,015,338 downwards.
TCATAGAATTCCAAGAGGAGGCCCAACACCTTTGCTTGGGGGAAGCATCTGGGCCTATAATTACATTAATTAAGGCCCAAACATGCTTTTAAAAACCCAACCCAAGTGGTGCTACGAATTTTCAAGCCCACCCCACCATGGAATCTTCAAAGTCAAAAGGTGGTGGGCTACTTGTCTTTACTTTTCCAAAAGGGTGTGCTACTTGTCTCCTAAAGTCATGGGCAAGTGCCAAAGTTGTCAAAGTCATCATTTAGGCTTTTCGACTTATGGAAACTAGGTGTTAGACTAATGTAAAATCCACCCCATGGTGTGATTCGAATTTCCTTCTCTCTTTGGCTATAAATAGCCACCCCCTTGTACTCTTGGAACATCATGAATGAAAGTAATGTTATTATGGTGAGTTTTGCTTGCAACCTTTGTGTTCTTGCTTAATTCTTGACTTATCAAAGGATTGGTCATCCTTTGTGGCGTCTTGTGGCTAGAGTTCTTAGAGACAAGTTCTCTTTGGGTTCTACCTTGACCATTTCCCCTTTCCTTCTCATTTTCACTATCCGCACATCACATTCACTTGTTTTCTTGCGGCGATCCGGGTGCTCAAAGCGCGGACATTATACAAGGTTCCTAGGACACTTCCTAGTGGGTCTTGCATCGCGTATCATTTGGTATCAGATCCCATTTGCAAGAAATCAGCTTCTTTCTTTCTTATCATTTCTTCTATTTTCATTTCTTTTCAAATCGGGCCAACATCAATTCTGGTCCATTTTTCTTCTTCCCCTACTAACGTCATTTCTTCTTATTTTCAGAAGTAAAGTATATCATTCGTGTAGTTGAGAATCTCATCTTTCTTATCCATTTGGAATCATCAAAATCAGAGCTATATATAGCGAGATACAGCGGGTTCAAATTTGCGACAAATTTTGCAATTTTAAAACCACGCAAATCTCATGTTGATTCCATTTGATGTTACAATTTATTGCTTCTCCTACATTTAAATATTGAAAAATTCATCTTGTTGTTGCTGCATCTTCAAAAAAAAGATCCAAAAAAAAACAAAAAAAAAATCGAAAAAAAATTAAAGGCTCAAAAAAAATTGCAACATTTTGAATTCTACGCCCCATTTTCATTCTTCTTCTTCCCTTTTCTTCCTCTTCCCAAATTTTTCATCTTGAATCCAATTTAAATTTTATCTTTGAATTCTAGTTCGGGATTGCCACATTTCAAAGATCCTTTCGATTTGTTGAAATTGGGTAAGAACATTATAGGAAGCAAGTTGAGTGGTAAAAGGAAAGAGTGTTACATTTTGATAAAAGCCAAAATTGAGTGAAACACAAGCGAACATATTATTTTTGAGTGTAAACACGTGAGGGAGTGTGTGAGGTCCATTTTCCTTTCTCTTCACTTTTTTTTACAGGATTCCTAAATGGCGGAGTCGAGTAATACCAATGAAGCGAACATTAAGATGTTCATGAGGGTTGTACAAGAACAATTCCAAAGGTTGAATGTGAGGATGGATGAACTCCAATCCCCTTCCAATTCTAGAGCACCACCAAAGAGGCGAGTTGTTGAAGAAGAGGTGGAGTTATCCGATTTTCACGAGTCACCAATTCGGAGAAATCAACCACCATGGAGGCAAGCCAATGATCTTGGAGGAGTAAAGTTGAGGATCCCTTCATTTCAAGGTAAGAATGATCCTAAAACATACTTGGAATGGGAAAGAAAGGTCGAACATGTTTTTGGTTGTCACACTTATTCGGAGGAAAACAAAGTGAATTTGGCGGCTGTGGAATTCACCGACTATGATAGTATTTGGTGGGATCAACTACAAGTGAGTCAACGACAAAGTGGAGAAAGACCCATCCACACTTGGGAGGAGATGAAAGTTGTAATGCGTAAGAGGTTCATTTCTAGACACTATTATCGTGATTTGTTCCTCAAGTTGCAGGGTTTGAAACAAGGGGCCATGATTGTTGAGGAGTATCACAAAGAGATGGAGATCATCATGATTCGAGCGAATATTGATGAGGAGCGAGAGGCTACCATGGCAAGATTTGTGAACGGTCTCAACCATGACATTCGGGACATAATGGACATGGATGATCTACTACACATGGCTACCAAAGCGGAGAGGAAAGTAAAGGCAAGAAGGATGTGCCCTACATATTATGGTAAGGATTATAGACCTTCATTCAAGTTTAAGGATTCCAAACCACAAGAGCATGTAAGGGAACACAAAACTGATTCGAAGGAGTTTCCCAAAACAAAACCATTCTTTCCGGAATCCAAAGGTAAAATGAAGGGTAAGGTTGTTTCCAAATCACGAGATATCAAATGTTTTAAATGTAAAGTATTTAGACATATTGCTTCACAATTCCCAAACAAGAGAACCATGATTATTTTGGATGATGGAGATGTTCTTAGTGCTAGCCCAAGCGAAGATGAAATGCCATCACTTGAGGATGATTCAGAGGTGGAAGTGGAAAGCCCCGTACATGGAGAAATGATTGTTGCAAGGCGTGCTTTGAGTGCTCAACCCGAAGGAGAACATGATCAAGAGAAAAGGGAGCATATTTTTCATACTATATGCCTCGTCAAAGATAAGGTATGTAGTATGATTATTGATGGGGGTAGTTGTACAAACGTAGCAAGTGGTTTGATGGTTGATAAATTGGGATTGGCTACGACTAGACATCCTAGGCCTTATAGATTGCAATGGTTAAATAATAGCGGGGATGTCAAAGTGACTAAGCAAGCACAAGTTCCATTTTCTATTGGGAAGTATTAAGACAAGGTGATGTGTGATGTTGTTCCAATGCATGCTAGTCATATTTTGTTGGGAAGACCTTGGCAATTTGATAGGAGGGTCACACATGATGGATACACCAACCTCTATTCCTTTGAGTACAATGGGAGGACGGTTATTCTTACACCATTGAGGCATTTGCAAGCTTATGAAGACCAAGTGAGGATTGAGCGAGATTGTGAGAAGAGAGAAAAGGAAAAGAGAGAAAAAAATAGAGAGAATGAGAAGAGTGTAAAAATTAAGAGTGAAAAAGGAGTGTTGAGTGAAAGCAAAAAAATGAGGGAAATAAAAGAGTTGAACACAAGAGTGAAAATAAGAGTGAAAACAAGAGTGTTGAGGGAAAAGTGAGCTTATTTTCAGGAAAAAGAGAGATAGAGAGAGCTTTAGAGGGGGAGGAAACTCTTGTGCTTTTATGCAAGGGATAATGTTTTACCACTAACTCTCCTAACCTTTCAATGCCTTCTAGTGTTATGTCTCTTTTGCAGGACTTTGGTGATGTGTTCCCGGAGGAAATTCCCGATGGCTTACCTCCCTTGCGGGGTATCGAGCACCACATCGACTTCCTCCCCGGAGCAACACTTCCAAATCGACCAGTTTATTGGGCTAACCCAGAGGAGACTCGAGAAATCCAACGACAAGTGGAAGAATTGCTAAGGAAGGGATTTGTTCGAGAGAGCTTGAGTCCGTGTGCGGTACCGGTAATCCTTGTCCCAAAAAAAGATGGTAAGTGGAGAATGTGTGTTGATTGTCGAGATATCAACAAAATCATGGTAAAGTATCACTATCTCATACCTCGTTTGGATGATATGCTTGATGAACTCCATGGTGAATGCTTGTTTACTAAAATTGACCTAAGGAGTGGATACCATCAAATTAGAATGAAAGAGGGATATGAATGGAAAACCGCATTTAAAACTAAGTTTGGATTGTATGAATGGCTAGTTATGCCTTTTGGACTAACTAATGCCCCTAGTACATTCATGAACTTAATGAATCATGTTTTCCGTCCATTCATTGGGAAATTTGTGGTTGTTTATTTTGATGACATCCTTGTTTATTCTAAGAGCCTTGATGAACATCATGAACATTTGAAACATGTTTTTGAGACTCTTAGGAAAAATAGGTTGTTTGCAAACTTGGAAAAATGTACATTTTGTTTAAATTCAGTTGTTTTCCTTGGTTTTGTGGTAGGAGCTGATGGCATGAGGGTTGATGAAGAGAAGGTGAAGGCGATTCGGGATTGGCCACAACCAAAGAATGCCAACGAGGTGAGGAGCTTCCATGGACTTGCAAGTTTTTACCGAAGGTTCGTGAGGGAATTTTCAACCATCGCGGCACCGTTGAATGAGTTGGTCAAGAAAGGGGTGAGTTTCAAGTGGGGAAAAGCTCAAGAGGAAGCCTTATCCACACTCAAAGGTAAGTTGACCAATTCACCTCTCTTAGTTCTGCCTGACTTTTCTAAAGTTTTTGAGGTTGAGTGTGATACCTCTAGAATAGGAATTGGGGTTGTTTTAATGCAAGACTCTAAGCCTATCGCATACTTTAGTGAGAAGCTTAATGGGGCTGCATTGAACTACTCCACCTATGACAAGGAATTATATGCTCTCAAAAGAACTTTAGAAAATTGGCAACATTACTTGTGGCCAAGGGAATTTGTAATTCATTCGGATCATGAAAGCCTAAAATTTCTTAAGTCACAAGAAAGTTGAATAGGCGACATGCAAGATGGATTGAATTCATTGAAACATTTCCTTACATCATTAAGCACAAACAAGGAAAAGAAAATGTTGTCGTTGATGCTTTGTCTAGGAGATATTCTCTTATTACTTCAATGCATGCTAAAATACTTGGTTTTGAAATGTTGAAAAGCATGTATGAGAATGATGTGGATTTTTCTGAAATTTGGAAGTTGTGTGAAAAACATGGAAAAAGTGATTTTTACAAACATGATGGATTTCTTTTTTGGAAAAGTAAATTGTGTGTTCCATATTGTTATATGCATGAATTGCTTGTTAGAGAAACTCGTGGTGGTGGATTAATGGGGCATTTTGGGGTTGAGAAAACATTGTCCTTATTGAGTGAACATTTTTATTGGCCTCACATGCGTAGGGATGTGGTAAGTGTTTGTGGAAATTGTAATGTGTGTAAACATACAAAGTCGAAAGTGCTTCCACATGGCTTATACACCCCTTTGCCTGTTGCTTCTCATCCTTGGGTTGACATTTCAATGGATTTTGTCCTCGGCTTTCCAATATCACAATCAGGTAAGGATAACATCTTTGTGGTGGTGGACAGGTTTAGTAAAATGGCTCATTTTATTGTTTGTTCTAAAACCAATGATGCAACTCATATCGCTGATTTGTTTTTCAGGGAAATTGTTAGGTTGCATGACTTACCCAAGAGCGTTGTGAGTGACAGGGATGTCAAATTCCTTAGTCACTTCTGGAGGACATTGTGGAACAATCTTGGAACCAAACTTTTGTTCTCCACCACTGCACACCCACAAACAGATGGTCAAACTGAGGTGGTCAATAGGACACTTTCCACATTGTTGTGTTCCATCCTTAGAAAAAATCTAAAACATTGGGAAAGATGTCTGCCTCACATTGAGTTTGCTTATAATCGAGTGGTTCACTCCACTACTAATGCTTCACCGTTTGAAGTTGTGTATGGTTTTAACCCATTAACTCCACTTGATATTTTACCTTTGCCTACTAATCAATTTTCGAATCTTGAAGGTGAAAAGAAGGCAAAGTTTGTGCAGGAGTTCCATGCAAAGGTAAAGGCCAACATTGAGCGGAAGAATGAACAAGTAGCGAAGCACGCCAACAAAGGTCGGCGAAAAATGGTGTTTCAACCCGGAGATTGGGTGTGGCTACACTTGAGGAAGGAGAGGTTTCCGGAGCAACGAAAATCAAAACTTCATCCATGAGGAGATGGTCCTTTCCAAGTCTTAGAGAAGATCAATGATAATGCCTACAAGATTGATTTACCCGACAGGTATGAGAATGTTAGTGGTACCTTTAATGTTGCTGATCTTTCTCCCTTTGAATTTTCAGATTCGAGGACGAATCCTTTTGAGGAGGGAGGAGATGATGAGGATCATGGAACACATGGGCATCACGGGGTTAGAGGCGGACATGATGAGGAAGGCGGAATGCACATAAGTGGACAAGACCCTTTGCGTGGAATTGGAGGCCCAATGACAAGGGAGCGGACCAAGAGAATGAAGGAGGCCTTAAATGGATTAATCATAGAATTCCAAGAGGAGGCTCAACACCTTTGCTTGGAGGAAGCATCCGGGCCTATAATTACATTAATTAAGGCTCAAACATGCTTTTAAAAACTCAACCCAAGTGGTGCTACGAATTTTCAAGCCCACCCCACCATGGAATCTTCAAAGTCAAAAGGTGGTGGGCTACTTGTCTTTACTTTTCCAAAAGGGTGTGCTACTTGTCTCCTAAAGTCATGGGCAAGTGCCAAAGTTGTCAAAGTCATCATTTAGACTTTTTGACTTATGGAAACTAGGTGTTAGACTAATGTAAAAGCCACCCCATGGTGTGATTCGAATTTCCTTCTCTCTTTGGCTATAAATAGCCACCCCCTTGTACTCTTGGAACATCATGAATGAAATTAATGTTATTATGGTGAGTTTTGCTTGCAACCTTTGTGTTCTTGCTTAATTCTTGACTTATCAAAGGATTGATCATCCTTTGTGGCGTCTTGTGGCTAGAGTTCTTAGAGACAAGTTCTTTTTGGGTTCTACCTTGACCATTTTCCCTTTCCTTCTCATTTTCACTATCCGCACATCACATTCACTTGTTTTCTTGCGGCGATCCGAGTGCTCAAAGCGCGGACATTATACAAGGTTCCTAAGACACTTCCTAGCGGGTCTTGCATCGCGTATCATTTCCCCCTTCGCATCGGTTCTCCACCTCGAGGCCATGAGTGGTTTACAGAATTCTTCCATTTCAAGTGCCAATTAAAATTCCGTCTTCATTCCCGCCTTATCCTTTAACTGATGATGGTGGGTTATTGTTTTTGTTCTTATTCTCAGTGCATCTTATCATGAAGGGTCGCTTTGTATAATAGAAATACTAATTCGACCTTATGTGTTTCATGTGTGTGGATGATCTTATTGAGAAACAAAATTTTATTGGAGTCTTAGCATTGTTTATTCAATGGTGATTGATATTTTGTATATTTTATGGTTGCGTACTTCTAAGGCACCACTTCTACTTTATATTGTTTTTGTATGATCTCATCAAATTTTAATCCATAGATTTATCAATAAAACTTAAATATATGCAAACATTACTAAGTACGACATTTAAATGCAATTTAGTTATGCACGAGTACACATTTACGATTGTCATGTCGTATGAAAATAGTTTTCACCAATTATGCAATTAAATTATTATTTTAATTTTGAATTCAATTATGCATTTAAATTATTATTTTAATTTTGAATTCATATATTTTATATTGTTTTTTTTTTTGTATAAATTGTACACGCCGCACTGCCGAGCTCTCGGATCATCTAACCATCCCGACTTGGCTTCCTCTTAAACCCTAATTTCACCCTGCACCCCGTCCCCACCGCTGTCCCCGCCTCATTATCACCCCCACTCCACCTCAGCCTCAGCCTCCACGCCCCCCCCGCTCCGCATCCGCCTCCCTTCCACCCGCCTCCCCCCGTTATTTGTGAATTCAGCGGTCTCCTTTTTGGTAAGTTAGTCTCCGCCAGTTGCTGCAAAGCCCTAGACGGTGCGCGCTGAATTCTCAGCTGAACGGAGGCTTCGAATTTTATCCATGTCTGAAAGAGAGGATGATTCTGACGCCCCAGAGGAGTTGTCATCGGAGCAGGTTCGTTCCTTTCTCCTACACATTCGCGATTTTTGATATCAGCACTCCTTGAAGGAGAATAGAAGATCAGTAGCCCCAATGTGCGTTGACTTTTACCTTGCAGGGTTTTCTCAAAGACGAAGAGTTGAGAAAAGTTCAAGACGAGAACAAAGCCAGGTTTCTAAAACTGTTACTCTTGGTTTTGTTGATGGTTCCTGTCACACATCTTATTATATTTTGCGCTTCATGGAAAATTCTTTCCATAGTTCATGTTGTTTTTTGTTGGACATGCACCATAAACAAGCCGTTCTGATTCCGAGCTTTTAGTTTGCTACAATAGGATCCAATCTTGCAATGATGTTAGTTATTGAGGTTTAATTAATTCATCATTTTAGAGTTGCCCGTGAAGTGAAGGAACGCCGGAGAAGGTGGGCTCAGCGGAAAAAAACACGAGAATCAGTGAACACTGAAAAATCCAACATGGGTGTCAAAGATGAATCAGGTTTGATAGAAGAAGAAGAAGTAACACATCCAGGGTTGGTGGGCAGTAGTGGGATGCTTCCTAGTAACATTGTTGAAGTTCTTGCTGCTCGTGAGAAGTACGTCTCATCTCCCCCTCTGCCCCTCTGCCCCTCCCCCCCTCTCTCCCTCTCCCTCCATCTCTTTCATCTCCCTTGCTCTTATTTACAGGCAAGTTTTTACATCAGATTCTGAGGAAGAGGTTGAGGAAAAACCAGTTCCGGAGAGGAAGAGAGCCAAACACTCTGGGTAATGGGTCCTTTCTCCCCTTCAAGATCTGTTGATGATAACAATGATGGTTTGAGGCAATCAAATTAACCTGTGCAGGCCCGAACACGTTGTTTTAAAGGATTTGCCGCCTGCACCATGCTTGCAGGGTTCGTTGGAGTTCTTGAAGAAGAGGAAAATGCAAGTCCAAAGATCGAGTAGTGCGTTGAAGAACTCCAACCAAGCATTGAGACGGATTTCTGCATCTGGTTTGCTGGGTAAGAAATGATGCATTAAAATGCCCAATTTCATCACAAGCAAATGAAACATTTTAAAGATGGGAAATTACATTTTATTTTGTTATCTGTACTCTGGATGAGAGGCAGGTATCCCTGTTAAGGCCACGTTATTGTCACTTATTTAAGCGGTCTTCTCAAATTTAAGTGCAAGTGTTTCTTAAGAAACAGAGAAAACATCACTTATTGTTTTTGAATTGCTTGTCATAAGTGATACATGGATCAAGCAATTTGAATTTGAAACTTGGTTGAGTTTCTTTTTTTTTTGATGGTATTCATATTTCATGTTTGTTTGATTTTTTTTTTGATTTTTTTAGGTTATGGTTGTATTATAGTGATTATAGTGATTTTCTAATCATTTGCATTCGTTTTTTTCTTATCTACTAATTTGTTTGTAATATATTGGTTTGGAAATTGTTTTGTTTTGTTTCTTATTTTTGAATTGACTTTTATGTTTTTTTCTTGGTTTTTTTATTTGACTTTTATTTCAAAGATTTGAGTGACCAATATAGTTTTTTTATTGTTTTTGTTGGAGTGTGTGTTCCACATGAGACTTGAGTGTTTTGTTATCATTATACTTTTCTATAAATAAACTCTAAGGCCTCTTTTAAGTGGCATCTTGGGTATTGGGTTACTTGCTCCTCCGTTTTAACATGGTATCAAAGGTGGTTCTCTAACCCTAGCCCTCCCCCCATATGTCTTTTTTTTTTCTTGGAGGACACCTACCCTTTCCCCCCAAAGGGGGCGGCGGCTCCCTGCCAACAACCACCATTTTAGTCGGCCGCCTCATCCGACGTGAACTCCTCTGCCCCTCTGTCGCTACACCCCATTCCCAACCGTTGCACTGCTTCCAATTCCTTCCTGCTGCAAGACATTCCAAGTATTGGTTAGTAGCAATGGTTAAGGCATGCCTGAGATATGAGCTAGCGACAACAATTGGAGTCATAGCATCGAGAGATTCCAATCTCACTTATGACAGCTCAGGGAAGCATCTTCTCAACCCAGCACTCGAGTCTGTGGGTGTATGGCATGTCTGTCAAGGAGTCTGCACAAAAAACTTAACTCATACATCCTCCTTTCCTGGCCCTTCCCTTGCCGTTACCTCGGTCGCTTCTTCCCCTTCCTCCCAGGTGGCAAGTGGATACGCTGATGGTAGTATAAGAATTTGGGATTGTGATGGAGGAAGCCGTGAGATCACACTGAATGGCCATAAAGGGGTATCTCTGCACTTCGGTACAACAAACACGGTTCCTTGCTTGCATCTGGCAGCAAAGGGGACATCATGCTGTGGGACGTGGTTGCTGAGGCAGGACATTTTCGCCTTCGTAGGCATCATGGCCTGGTTACCGACCTCATTTTCTTGGACTCAAATAAGAAACTTGTTAGTTCTTCGAAGGACAAATTTATGAGGGTTTGGGATTTGGAAACCAACACTAAGAAAATAATCAGTGGACATCATAGTGAAATTTGGTCCATTGACACCCAAATGTTAGAGATTTGGTTTCTGGGTCTTCTGATTCTGAAATTCGGTTTTACATGATAAAGCATGAGTTGTTTGATGGAACAGAGAGTGGGCCTGCTACTCAATAGCAAATGGGAAGTTGTCAAGTATTCTGGTGATGTTAGACGAGTTCAACGGTGAGATTCAACAAATCTGGAAGTTTGATGGCTTGTCAAGTGGCAGGTTAGACAGCAGTGATATTTCGTGTTCTGGATGAGGTTGAGGCCAAACGTAAAGCAAAAGGTAGAATCTCTCGGAAAGGAAAATAAATCTACAAATTTGATTGCCAAGCCTTCTGATGATAAAGGCCTACTTGATGAGATGAGGGAAGGAACAAATGTTCCCATTATCTCAGTTCCTGATGTTTTCAAACTTTTGCAAATTGCTCGGTTCAACCATAATATATGTTCCTTTTCCTTCTGTCCGGTTTCACCAAAGAGTTCTATTGCAATCATAGTCCTCTCTTTCAAAAACAATTTACTGGAAATCGGCTCAAGATCATTTGTGCCAACATTTGGAGGCTTTAATGCATCTGAGAACGGCAAAGCCAGTAAAGTCGGCTCAAGATCATTTGTGCCAACATTTGAAAGTGCCCATATAACAATTTCTGACGGAGAAAGCCCAGACATAAAACTATTTGGCTGAAAATCAGCAACTTTTCCCCTCTCCTCCTGATACTCAGAAATTCTCAGTGATTCCGCTTCTGCTAAGTCCAGTGCATTAATGATAGAATCAGTTGCAGCAAGTGTTTCCTGAGTTCTCTTTCCTGCTAATGCAACTGTCCCTCTTCGGGGATCTCATCTTTAGAAGCATACTTGTTTTCAAATGCACCGTCAAGGCCAGACCCGAACATTTCTTTAGTCCCTTTTCGTTCTACTCAATGAAAAATGGTTTTTCAGTACGACCCCAGCGATGAATAGATGGGGGTGACAATAAGATCACCATGGTTGCTCACTGTCAGGCACTCAATTTCTGCATGATGCCCCTTAAGAGTTAAAATCAACTCAAATTTATCAGCATCCCAGTATTTTACTAAGCGACTTTTCACAGCACTACACATAACGTGTATTAGGCGCAAAACGAACTGCAACTACACTCGGTGTGAGCAAAAATAGATTTATGACAATCACCAAAATCCAAACCCAAATCTTCAAATTTTTGTCAATGGGGCCAGTAACAATTAAATTTCCACCAGATGAAATGTCCATGCATAGCACAGGAAGCCTGCGTCCATATAAGAGATAAATTTGAGCGAATCCATAAAGAGGACCTTGACTGCTATCCAGAAGGGTAACTGCAACATATTTAGCATCTGGGCTTTCAACAATCACTGTGATACCATTTTCCACATCTTTATACCTCGTGGGTCGGAAGCCCTCTCCAGAATTGAAATTTCAGAACATAAAAATATGATCTAAACTTCCAGTAACAAAACCATCACTATTGGGAATCCATGCCATAGATTGGACGCTGTCACTGTGGTGTTTCTTTCTATCATCATCATCCGTGTGATATTCAATTATGGTTTCAATGCCAACATCAACATTTTCTAACTTCCCACCTTTTGTTTCAATAATTGCAAATTTGTTAAGAGACTCAACTTTTCTCCTTCCCTTGCCTCTTAGTTTCTTCCATGCTGCTCCTCCTCCTTCCCTTGCCTCTTAGTTTCTTCCATGCCGCTCCTCCCTCGTCATGCACTATTACTGGCCATGCCGCTTGGCCTCTCCTCCTGCCTCATTGCTTGCTTGTTGACACCATTTATTTTTCGTCATACATTGTTTCATTGAATAGCCGGTCAAATCCTCCCCCCACTCCCCTTTCTTGCTCCCCCGCTGTGCACGTTGTTCGCCTCCACCCAGTGCTCTTGTCTGCTCACCACGCTGTGTTGGTGCGCAACCACCGCTCTTCCTGTGTCCAACTCTCTCCTCTCCCATTATGCATCGTTGCATCATTGATGTAATCTTGCTATTCCTGTCGGACATTCCATCAGTGTCTCATCACATGCTATTCCTGCACGCCATGGTACTCCTAACCCGACTATTCTTGTCGAGACTCTATCCGACTCTTCTCGTCGATGTATTCCATTTCCAGCTATTTCTGGTTCCGCATGATGGAGGATGTTTCTCGGCTGACACATCTTTTTTCAGCAGCATCATCATCAATCTACTTGATCCTTGGGGGGAGCAATGATGACAAATGATCTTTTCTTATGTTTTGTTTTGTCATGTATTCAAGCTGGGCATGTCCAGCTTGAGGGGGAGTATTGAAAGGATGTTTCTTTTTGTTTTCTTATGTATCCAAGCTAGGTAGACCTAACTTGAGGGGGTGTTGGAGTGTGTGTCCCACATCAGACTTGAGTGTTTTGTTATCATTATAATTCTTTATAAATAAACTCCAAGACCCTCTCTTAAGAGACATCTTGGGTATTGGGTTATGTGCTTCTCCATTTTAACAGTTTTAATTTTAGAAGTTTTTGCCAAATTTTTCTTTTTTAATGTTGTGTATATTTAGTAAATTCATGTTTCATGTAGCAATATAATATTGATCATTTGTTTTTTCTTGTTATTTATAGATCGATGTGAGGCATTTTACATTAATATTTTTAGTCATGATTTTTTTTAATGACATTCTAAATAATTTTAGCATTTTTATGTTTTGTTTTTTACTATATTTTATTTATTTTTTATTGCAACTTTGCAAAATGTTTACTATGTTTATTTTTAGGCATTTGAAAAATGATTGTTTTATTAACTTTTCATTTTTAGATGTGTTTTTTGATAATTGGTAAGAAAATATTTCAAAATTTTTTATGTTTTTTCTTCATTGTTATTTTTTGTGTGAAAAGAATGCAAAACAATTTTTCTGTGTAGTTTTCCATGTCTTGGTATTTTTTGTAATATTTTAAAGTGAATTTGAAAAAATCGTCCAATATTTATATATTGTTTTTGTAAGTGTTGTATAAGTGTTGGTTGATTCTAAATGCCATATATTCGATGATATGTGCACGTTCTAAGAGTACAATAACATTCAAGAGAAATCACATCCTTCACTTTTTAAACCAGTGCATGTTTTTTGTTAAGGTAGAAGAATCAATTATAGCTTGTACCTTTTATGAAGATATATCCCAATTTGAAATAAGAAAAAAAAAATAATTACAGTAAATGAAAAATAGAATGTAAATGATTTAGTTGGATGTTTTTTGAGCACTTCATTATGTCGCTCAAAGCTTCAAAGAATCTTGCACAAACACATCATCACAATTTGTTAGTAATTTGAAATCAATAAGTATTTAATAGTTCTTTGGTCTTCCTTTTAGGAATGACAACGAGTCGAATATCCATGGAATTTGGAATATGCGAACCTTTACCTTTTTATTTTTACAAAACCCAATCTTTAACTTGTTTATTTTTTAAATTCACTATCATATTATATTTTTAAATATCCATATAACTACCTTAACCCTTTTAATTATCAAATTAGAAATTCAAATATTTAAATTTTATTAATAAATATAGAATAAGCATGTTAAAAAATTAAGTAAATATATTTTACAATTTTAATGGACTAATAATAATTAAATTAACCGAATTCAAATTTAAAATTTATTTAGAAATACAATATGTATCATATTCAAAATAAATTAAGAAGTTTTTTAAATTTTAATGTCATTTAAAAATGTATTATGGATTAATTAAAAATAATTTGCACAATCAGATTCAGGTTTATGACACCCTAAGTGCACTACCCTAATCCTACCTGTTTATTAACTGGGTTTTCAATCTGCTATCATAACCCTATAAATACTCGTTAATCACCACCCTAACTGTAACGTCTCGACTTTTTGCAAAGGTATGAATCATTTGTTTTTTTATTAAAATCCCTTGTTTTTATCTTGGTAAAAGTGCCCTAAGGTCTAAGGATGGTTTCAGGAGCACATGAGACTTGTTCGGAGCCTGGAGCTCTGAGCTTTGAAGGAAGCAAGCTAGGCGCGCAGTTTGACCAAACCGTGCCCCTGAGCCTGCGTGGTTTGGTCAAACCGTGCGAGACATTTCAGATGGGTGCAGAGGGGCGCTCAGTTGGGTTGAACCGTGCGATCTAGGCCGCATGATCGTGCGACTTGTCTCAGACAAGAGACAGATCTTTTGCACGAGTTGCACATGGTTAGACAAACCATGCGCCTAGTCTGTGCGGGGGATGTCTTGAGGCAGTGCTGGGCGTACAATTTGACCAACCGTGCGACCATTAAAATTTGGGCGAAATAACGATTTCACCCCTCCTTTTATTTAACCCTCACCCCCTTTCTTTTCTCCTTTAGCGGACAACCCTCTCACGCGCAAAGCTCTCCTCCTCAAGCCTAAGCTAGGCTTTGCCATTGCTCCTCCGTCCGAGCCTGGAATCAACCATTGTTCGTCTCATTAGATCCCTCTCAGTAAGCTCTCTAATCCTCTTCATTCCGTTCTTCGTTTATCTCGCCATCTCCTACGCTATTTTGGTGCGACCTCATATGCTATATTTTCAGGGCATTTATCTGTTCTTCAGTTTTCTTCCGTTTTAGTTTGATTCAAGGGCCAACACTAGATGAGGAGAATGCTACGGGCCTAAGGTAAGTGGTTTAGCTCCTTTCCCTGAAGTCTTGCTGCATTTATATGATGCGCCATTGTGCAGCGCGTTGGACTCCTCCGGTGCCCCCTCCTTAAAGTCTATTAAATTAAATTAAATGTTCTTCCAAGCTTAATACGGTCCTAACTGGCGGTGAATCAACATCGTTGGTTGATCACCTCGACGTGAACCACCCCTATGGGTGTGCCTTCCTTAAAGGCCTAAACGCCCTTTGCCTTAAATTCATACACCACCAATTGTGGTGTGTGTTTGCCCTTAATAAGTACTATGAAATGTGAAATGATCTAAGGAAAATGTTTGGCCATGTGTTAGACCTTTATGCTTACGCCATAGTTTGAATTACTTGGATAAAATGAATTGGCCAACTTGATTAAAGTACTATGATATTAATGCCTTGTTGAGTTGGTATGTGTTCTCGATAGCTAAGTCATACCTTCATACCAAGCCGAGGGCGATACAAGAGTCTCGATTTACGAATGTCTTGGATGAGCTCATCGTGCTTTATAATTAAGACTTGTTATGGATTGTAAATACATCGAGAGTGATACTTGAATTTTTTATAGAATGCCTTGGATGGGCTCACCAGGTGGATTACTTACCTAACCATGAGCGATACCGGTTCCCTAGGGGAGTTACCGTGGATGGGCTCAGTGGCAATATGGTTATACCATGTCACGAGCGATACTCGGTCCCCTATGTGAGATACCTGGGACAAGCTCAAAGGGTTATACTTCCACCATGTAGAGAGTGATACTTGAGATTCCTTTTATGGATCGCCTTGGACGGACTTTGCAGTGATGAGTATTTATAGAGCTCCTAGAGTAATAATTAAGATTCCTTTTATGGATTGCCTTGGACGAGCTCAAGATGCCATCCATTAAATTCTCAGGATGCCATCCATTAAATTCTAAGGATGCCTCTTATTAAAATTCGAAGAATGCATAACTGTTATTCCAGGGACGCATCCGCCAAGCCAAATCACATGTTTGGTTTCGGTTCACTCTTGATGCTTGACTTATGATGACCCATTATTACACCTATATCATATTTGTACAAGATCACTTTGGTTTAGAGACATCCGGCTTAGGCCGAAGGAGGTAGTGTCGGTAGGGTATCCATGAGGAACCTGAACCAATATGTTTATTTAATTATTGCTTTACATTTATCATGTACCTGCACATTGCTCATTAAAATATGCACATACTCGATTGTTCTAGACACCGTTGGTGGTGACCTACTGAGCATATCTCACACCCTGATTGGGCCTCCCTTTGTACCCAAGAAGACTTCATGATTACAGGTGTGGACAAGGGGAAACGTCAAGCTTCCGATGTTTGATTCTGAATATAGGAATGGAGTATAGGAGCAGAGGACCGAGCCTATGCTCGTGATGCTAGTAGATGCAGTTTTTGGCAGTTTTTGTATTTTTATTTAGCATGTGGTATATGCTTGTTTCCCCTGTATCTCATGTACCTCATTTTTGTATAGCTACATGACACCATCATCACCATTTTTGTATACGACCTTGATTTAGCCTTCGCCTGTTTATTTGTTTGGATGTTTTTTTATTATTATTCTGCTGCTGATTATTTATTTTTGTTTACATTGCTTATCATATTTATAATACCACTGCGTCACACTCTGATCATGAGGGCACAATCTCCCCACTGACACACCCTAGGCCCCCGCTGCTAGTCGACAACCTCCAATGTATGAGGAGGCGTGCTTGAGGCCATGTCATCAACCATCTCGGGGCACCATTTAGTGGCTTTCAGGGCAGGACGGTTCAAAGTGGTATCAGAGGTTTTTCCTTTTGTCTTACTGTTTGGGTATTAGACATGAGACTAGGATATATCAGAATTTGGTAATGAGCCCGTGCCTAGGAGTAGCTAACCCATGTATAGGGGAAACCCAAATTACCTGAGATGGGTTATTATTGTTATTGGTTTGTGCCTGTTACAGTTGTACTAATTTCAACATTGGGTGACACACATGTTTTGTGACATTATTATTGCTGATATTATTATTATGGATTTCCTTTTTTCCTTAGCCTGATGCGACAAAGATGTATCATTTCATGCATCATCCTAAACACCTAAGAATTCACATGTCATGCATTATGCCATGCCATATCTATATAACTGCGTCCATTGCTTGTATTGCCCATGATTATTGTGAGTGCCTTGATTATTATATATGGAAACGTGCTAATGTTTCTTGTAGGGATAATATAATTGGATTAAATAAAGTGCCTACATCAATCTAAACGATGTTTCCCCATATAGATTGATGATGAAACCTTAATTAACCAACTATGCCATGTTTGAGCCATGGACCATTGGTTTTATGGGCTGAAACATTAATTGATTTTGATTACATGAATTCCAATTGTAATTTATGAAGCATGTACTTCTATAAATTGGGAATGGTGGTTCATTTAATCAAATCATTAAGCATGACCTATTACATCCTGATTTCGGACACAAAGGTCAGGTTGCAGTTACTTGATGTACCAATTGCAATTTATAAAGAGTGGAAGCCTTTATAAATTGGGAATGACGACACATCTAACTGGACTGTGATAACTATATACATATAAATGAGTATGAACTCAAATGAAAATGAAACTTAAATGAAATGGTTACCGTTAAATGGGGATGCCAATTGCAAAGTAAAGGGTGTTTTCCTCTACCTTTCAATTGAAACTCCATATATTAGAACCTCTACTACTTGATGTGAGACCTTGACCTTGACCCGACCTTAGTAGTGGATAGTAGACAGTGTCTCCTATGATCTGTTGTGACCTTTCTTATCCCCTAGACCTCACTTTAGGAGTAGGCTGAGAGGTGTGACTTGTTTATAGGAAGGTCGTGTACCTATCCTTTCCTAATTTCACTATTTCTTATCTATTATTAAATCTTATATGAGACGTGCATTTGAAAATTATAGAGCTATGCCACCACGATGTCCTCAAGTCGTATGGTAGGAGGGTGGCGACGACTAAGCTCTGAAGGTGGCGGGCCCTGAGCCACCAGTATTACCTCCTGTAGTGCCACTAGAGACACCTCCTGTTGATCCTCTATCAGGCGTTGATGCTCAGTTTTGAGATAGCTTTTTGTGATTCATGTAGTTCGTACAGGGAGCTCCGCGACCTACCCCTACTATAGTAAAGTTGATGCGGGAATTCCCATAACAACATCCTCCCACATTTTCAGGTGATGGCGGTTCTCAGGCTGCTGAGTCTTGGCTAGAGGTGATGTTATCAATATTCGAGTATATGGAGACGCCTCCAGAGTGGAGGGTCAAGCTCACCACCTATATGCTCTATGATTTCACCAAACATTGGTGGGATGTCATCTCTCAGGCCAATCGTTATCATGGAATGGTCTGGGTGGATTTCCAGATAACCTTCTATGACTACTTCTTTCCACATACTTTGAGATCAGATCATGCCAGAGAGTTTATATACCTTCAGCAGGGTGCTATGTTCGTGATGGAGTATTCATATCATTTTATCAAACTTCAGTGTTTTGCACCGACCTTGACCAGTGATGAGTTGACGACTATGAAACGATTTAAGGATGGTCTTGTGTACGCCATCCGATCACAGATGAATGTTTTCTAATTGAAAATTGTTTCATAGATAGTGAACCAGACCCTCATTAGTGAGAGAAACCCGAGGGATGCCAACAATGTGAGCCAGGGCGATTTAACTTCGAGATAAGGAGATAGTTCGTCCAGCGGAAGGAAACATCATTTTGAGGTTGCTCGTGTGGGAAGCCCCAACCATATGGCATGTACCGACATCTATGTGGTGTGTCACAAGTGTGTTAGGGTAGTTCATAAGAATCCCCAGTGTATGAGGAACCCAATCAAGTGTCGAGCTTATAGAAAGATGGGTCACCTATAATGTTCATGCCGAACTTTCTCTCCAGTACCTAGTTAGAAGGGATCTATACCGACACTGCATTCAGGTATAGGATCTGTAGCTCCACGTCAGACTGGGAGCTGTTCTACTATCGACTGATCAGGTCGAGGAGGTGTTCGCGGACAAGGTAGTCAGACCTCATAGGTTCAATGCCAACATAGAAGACCTGCCCAGGTTAGTCATGTTGCATATCAGGGCCACAAATCTGGCCATATCTATGTTGTGTAGCCTACACATGAGGAAAAATGTCCAAGACCTTCTATGATATGAGGAACTATTCTAGTAGCCTCTACTTTAGTTTCCTCCTTATTTGATATATGTGCACCACACTCTTTTATATCTATGAAAATTATGGAAAGTCTAGGCCTAGAGATAGAGTAATTCTATGGCATGATGACTCTCGACACACCATTAGGGGTTCGATCAGAGAATGTATTCTAGTGCAAAGGGTTCCCCCTTGAGATAGGTGGGTACCATTTCTTGTGAAATTTATTTTCCCTCGAGATGAATAGATTCACATCATTCTAGGGATGGACTAGCTAGTGCCTTACCATGATCATGTTGATTGCTATCACCAGAGGGTATCCTTTACATCACCCAAAGGTAGAACTTATGTTCATAAGGGTGAATGAGATGTCCAGGTGAGTCGAGCTGGATCCGAGCATCATGGGCTGGGCGGAGTGACAGACCAAATGAATAGTCTCTTTATAAGTGATTAGGGAATGCAGTGCACATAATTCCCTCCTGTGATGGATCATTTTAGGGATGTCTTCCCTAAAAACTTCTCTGGTTTACCTCTTGTGAGAGAGCTGGATTTCCCCACCAAGTTAGTGCTAGGAGCGACACCGACATCCATTCCTTCCTAAAGTATGTAACCTATAAAGCTCTAGGAACTCAAGAAGCAGTTGGAAGACTTAGAAGCGAAGGGTTTTATATGACCCCATACCTCACCATGGGGTTCACATGTTCTTTTCTCCAAGAAGTCAGATGGTACCCTCAGGTTGTGTGTGGATTACTAACAGTTGAACCATCTTACGGTTAAGAACCGGTATCCACTGCCTCGTATATAAGACCTCTTCGAACAACTCTGAGGAGTGACAGTTTTCTCCAAGTTTAATTTGAGGTCGGGTTATCATTAGGTGCATGTTCGGCCCTCAAACATACCATGTACAACGTTCTAGAGTAGATACATCTTGTACGAGTATCTGGTTATGCCGTTTGGACTAACGAATGCGCTATCAATCTTTATGGCTATGATGAATCTGGTTTTCCACCCATACCTGGATTCATTTGTAGTAGTCTTCATGGACGATATATTGGTGTATTATCACACTCGACGCGACCCTGATAAACATCTTGAGATCATGATGAATACACCGAGAGATCATCAACTATATGCTAAGATCACCAAATTCTACTTTTAGATCGATAAGGTTCACTTCTTGAGTCATATCATCTCAGAGGTTGGAGTATCTATCGACCCATAGAAGGTGAGTGCTTTAGTTTCTTGGGAGAATCCCAAGAATGTCATTAACAT
Source organism: Viscum album (assembly GCA_963277665.1). Lineage (NCBI taxonomy): Eukaryota > Viridiplantae > Streptophyta > Magnoliopsida > Santalales > Viscaceae > Viscum > Viscum album. Next base: position 1,491,995,085 of record OY728151.1, on the reverse strand, counting down.
ACACAGTTTCTTGGGGATGACTGGTTTTTTCAGGCATTTCATACAAGACTTCTCATCCCTAGAAGCACCTCTTACGAGCTTGACTAAAAAGGGTGTGATGTTCTTCTTGTCCGAAGCTTGTGAGACAGCCTTTCAGGAGTTGAAAGGGAGACTGAATTCAACACTAACCCTGATTCTTCCAGAGTTAGGAAGAATTTATATAGTTTATTGTGATGTTTTAGGAATTGGGATGGGAGCAGTTCTGATGTAGGGAGATTGGGTTGTAGCATACGGGTCCCACCAGTTGAGGCTTCATGAGTAGAGTTACCCCATGCATGGACTCGATCTAGTAGTCGTGGTTCATGCCTTACGTTGTTGGAGGAGTTACCTATTGGGATAACAATTCATTGTTTACACAGACCATACAAGTCTCAAATATATTTATACACAATGGGATTTGAATATCAGACAGTGTAGGTGGGTAGAGTACCTACAGTCATTCGACTTTGAGCTTTCTTATGTCCATGAAGGGAAATACAGTAGCTAATGCCTCGATTTGAAAGAATCAAACACAGACCGTTTGAGAGGTCGGTAGTGAGTGGTAGTTGATGACCTTGTTTTTTGAGATGCACCTGGAGGTTCAAGAATATCATGGGCATCTTGGTTTAGCAACTCTGACAGTGACATCCTCCCTTCTGGAATGGGCAAGGATGAGACAAATTTCTAATCCTGAGGGCCAATTCCTGAGGGAGAGTGTCTCATGTGAGGACTCTCCACCTGGTTGGTTATCAGTGAGGATGATATTCTGCACTTCCATGGAAGTATATGGGTTCCTAAAGACATACCAGAAGAGTTGATGAAAGAATATCATGCCTCGATTTGGTCAGTTCACCCTAGGCTTACCAAGATGTACCAAGACATATGTCGTTAATATTGGTGGCCAGGTATGAAGAGGCAGATTGCAGGTTTTATCACTCGGTGCTCCACCTGTTAGCAAGTGAAGGCTGAGCACCAGCGACCTTCTGTACTTTTACATCATCTATCCATTCCTATGTGAAAATTTCACTATGGATTTCATGATGGGCTTATTGAGATCCCCTTGAGGTAGTGATGCAATATGAGTGATCATCGATAGGTTGACCAAGGTCGCACACTTCATACATATCTGAGAGACATTCTCAATTGATGATCTTGGGAGGATTTATCTTTGGGAGATTGTCTACCTTCATGGTGTTCCCCGTTCCATCATATTAGATGGAGATTCCCGGTTTATGTCATGGTTCTGGCATGGGTTACAGAAAGCACTAGATTCACAAGTGATTCTGAGTACAACATAGCACCCTCAGATCGATGGGCAGTCCGAGCGAACAATATGGGTGTTAGAGGACATGCTCCGGGCATGTGTCCTTGATTTCATAGGTTCTTGGGAGAAACACATGCCACTAGTTTAGTTTTACTACAATAAGAGATTAAAAAAAATGATTCAGATGGATCCTTATGAGTCCCTTTGGTAGGACGTGCCATTCACCTATGTGCTGGTTAGAGGCAAGTGAGGTAGCGCTACTAGGTCCTCATCTTGTTTATGAGACTTCAGAGCAAGTATAAATAATTCAGAAGCATATGGATACAGCTTAGTCCAGAAAGAAGTCTTATACCGATCATCGTCGCTGACCTACAGAGTTCAAGGTGGGACATTAGGTCTTTCTACAAGTTTCTCCTAGAGTGGGTTATAGGTAGATTCAGAGTAAGGGAAAGCTACCACCTAGTTACATCGGGCCTTTTGCGATCATGGAGAGAGTCAGACTGGTAGCCTATTGGTTGGATTTACCTCAGAGGTATCGGGACATGCACAATGTCTTCCGTGTATCACAACTTCACCATTATCATTCTGACCTATCTCATTCATTTGATCCCGAGGACATTGAGTTGGAGGCGGATGCGTCCTCTGAGGAGCATCCAATACATATCATTGATCGGAGCATGAAGGATCTTCGAGGTAGGTTGGTTCCATTGGTCCAAGTGCTATGGAAGCATGACTGTGTACAGAATGAGACTTGGGAGCGGGAGGCTGATGCACATGCTTAGTGGCCAAAAATTTTCTCAGACGACGCTTTACCACCCTCGAAAGGGCAACTCAAGGACGAGTTGTTTTAAGTAGGGGAGGTTGTAATGTCCCAACTTTTTGTGAAGGTATGGATCATTTGTTTCAAATTAAAATATTTTATTTTATCTTGGTAAATGTTCCCTAAGGCCTATGGAAGGTCTCATGAGCATTCAAGACTTGTTTGGATCTCGGAGCTTTGAGTTTTGGAGAAAGCAGGCCGGGTGCATGGTTTGACCAAATCGTGTGGGATGTTTCAGATGGTTGCAGCAGGGTGCACGATTGGACTGAACCATGTGACCCAAGCTTCATGGCCGCACGACTTGTATCAGATAAGAGACAGAGGGATTTTGCATGAGCTGTGCATGGTTAGACAAACCATGAACCTAGCCCATGATAGGGATGTCTTGGGGCAATGTTGGGCACACAGTTGGCACACGATTTGGCCAACCGTGTTTCCAAACTATGCAACAATTAAAATTTGGTAGAAATGATGATTTTCCCTCCTTCTATTTAACCCTCACCCCTTTCTTTTCTCCTCCAACATACAACCCTCTCCCGTACAAATCTCTCCTCCTCAAGCCTAAGCTAGGATTTTCCATTGCTCCTTCGTTGGAGCTCGGAATCAACCACCATTTGTCTCGTTGTATCCTTATCAGTAAGCTCTCTAACCCTCTTGATTTTATTCTTCATTTATCTCACCATCTCCTGCACTATTTTGGTGTGAGCTCATGTGCCCTATTTTCAGGGCATTTATCCATTCTTCAATTTTCTACCGTTCTAGCATGATTTAAGGGCCAATATTGGACAAGGAGAGTGCTACGGGCCTAAGGTAGTTGGTCTAGCTCTTTTCCCTTAAGTATCATTGCATTTATATCATGCGATATTGTTCCATGCACCACACTCCTTCAGTTCCACCTCCTTAAATTCTATTTAATTAAATTAAATGTTCTTCCAAGCTTAATACGATCCTAGTTAGCGGTGAATCAACATCATTGGTTGATCGCCTCGACATGAGCCACCCCTATGGGTGTTCCTTCCTTAAATTCCTAAATACCCTTTGCCTTAAATTGCTACACCACTAATTAAGGTGTGTGTTTTCCCTTGTAATAAATACCATGAAATGTGAAATGATCTAAGGAAAATGTTTGGCCATGTTTTATGCCTTTATACTTATGCCATAGCTTGAATTACTTGGATAAAATGAATCTGCCAACTTGATTAAAGTACTATGGTGTTAATGCCTTATTGAGTTGGTATGTGTTCTCAATATATAATCCATACCTTCATACCAATCTGAGAGAAATACAAGGGTCCCAATTTAAGGATGCCTTGGATAGGCTCATCACACTTTATAATAAAGACTTATTATGAATTGTAAATACGCTAGGTGTGATACTTGGATTCTTTATAGAATGCCTTGTGTGAGCTCATCGAGTGGATTACTTACCTAACCATGAGTGATACTGGTTCCCTAGGGGAGTCACCATGGATGGGATTGGTGGAAAGATGGCTATACCATGCCATGAGTGATACTTGGTCCCCTATGTGAGATACCTGGGATGAGCTTAGAGGGTCATACTTCCACCATGCTGAGAGTGATACTTGGGATTCCTTTTATGGATCGACTTGGATGAAATTTGCTGTGATGGGTATTTATAGAGCTCCTGGAGTGATACTTGGGATTCATTTATGGATCACCTTGGATGGTCTTAATATGCCATCCATTGAATTCTTAGGGTGCCATCCATTAAATTTTAAGGATTCCTCTTATTAAAATTCTAAGAATGCATAACTGTTATTCTATGGATGCATCCTCCAAACCAAATCACATGCTTGGGTTTAGTCCACTCTTGATGCTTGATTTATGATGAACCATTATTACACCTAGATCATATTTGTACAGGATCACCTTGGTTTAGAGACATCCAACTTAGGAAAAAGTAGGTAGTGTCGACAGGGTAACTATGAGGAACCCGAACCAATATGTTTACTTAATTATTTCTTTACATTTATCAAGTACATGTACACTATTCATTTTATATGTATAGACTGGATTGTTCTAGACACTGTTGGTGGTGACCTACTGAGTATATCTCACACCCTCCTCGGGCCTCCCTTAGTACCCGATAAGACTTCATGATTGCAGGTGTGGACAAGGGGAAGCGTCCAACTTCTAATGTTTGATTCTGAGTATAGGTATGGAGCATGGGAGCAGATGACTAATCTTATGCTCGTGATGATAGTAGAGGCAGTTTTTATATTTTTTAGCATGTGGTATATGTCCGTTTCCGCTGTATCTTGTGTAACTCATTTTTGTATAGCTATATGACATGATCATCATCATTTTTGTATATGAATTTGATTCAGCCTCTACCTATTTATTTTTCTAGATGATTTATTATTATTATTCCATCACTGCTTATTTATTTTTGTTTCCACTACTTATTATATTTATAATACCGCTGTGCCACACTCTGATCATGGGGGGATAGTCTTTCTATAGACACACCCTTGTCCCTCACTGCTAGTCCGCCTCTGGCATACGGGGAGGCACCCTTGAGGCCATGTGTCCAACCGTCTTGGGGTACCACTTAGTGGATTCCGGGGTGGGACACTACACTAACCCTATTTAATCGAGTCTGGTAGTATTAGGTTCCCAGTTAATGGGTACCCATTTCTATCCCTACTTCATTCTTTCTCTTACTATAATAAGAAATTCTTTGTAATGATGGTCTCTATAGAGTTTCTAAAATGAAGAGTTTCCTTATTATCATAACAATAAAACCCTCATTCTTTCCATAAAATGATTTACTCTACATTGCCTAAATCTTTCTTCTTGTGTCCTTGATTTATATGGCATTAAGAACTTGGCACTATTATGTTACAAATCAAAAGAAATTGTTACTTAATTTCTCACTTTGCATTGTATCATGATACAATGATCTCCCTTTAACATTGTCTTTTATTTGTAGTAGAGCATTGTTTACACTCTTGATGACAATAAAATTTTCACTTATCAATGCCATATTGTGTTGGATCTTGGTAGAGAATCAACTCTGAAACATTGTCCTGGTCTGCTAAATCAAAATAGCATTAACATGCATTCATGGTTTGTGCTGGCTTGTTAGTACAACAATCTCGATTTTTCTGTCTACATTGAAACAAAGTCCTCCATTGAGTTCTTGACATTGTCTTAGTTGAAACATATGGCAAGGAAAACAAAGCAACACTTATTGCGTTAAGCTCACACTATCCTTGGTCAGTTCTCAATACAACGTTAAAATGAAACTATCATTCAGGGTGAATGTTTCATATTTTCTTTCGATTCTCAAGAATTATGAAACCTATAGGGTTTCCAATGAAGTCTTTCTAAAACACACATAGAATCCTTAAAGAATAAATTGATAGACATACAAAATCAGTCAAGACCATGATATTTTTGAAGTAAAATTCAATCCAAGAATAGTAGAAACAAAGCATCACAACATAAATAATGATGCTGGGTGACACTGTCTTGGGAATCCATAACATTGCCCCGAGAATTAATGCTTAAGACGTTCATATGTCAGCACATGAATTTGTTATACTTTTAAAAACTAAGATTCATTGGATCACATATCCAATAATTATTACTATTTTCTTGTTTCTTATTGCATAGAATGCAAGTTTGATTTTGACGATGAAATTTTATTTTTCAAGATTTTGATGTCATTGCAACTTTTAGAATAAATGAGAAATATGATTTCAATGACTTGTGAATTTTATAAGTCATAGATAACCAACTCTAACAAAATTGATGTCATGTATTTTTATTCATCGAAAGAACATCCCTTTTTCATGTTGACTAATGGAAGAACATCTTTTTTTCATGTTAGTTAATGGGGAGAACTTGGAGGTCATGACTATGATGACTAAAAGTAAATGCATTATTTTTTTTTCATGTTGGTTAATAAGGACTAGGAGTTCATGAATATAATGACTAAAAGTAAATGCATTCAACATGTTGATATTTCTATTTTTATTATGGAAAATTTAATAATTTCATGAAAATATCAATATCACAAGTAATAATAGACTAATTTTAACTTTTTTTTGATGAGAATCACCTTTTGGTGAAGCATTATAAACACTCAAAGTTCCCTTTTTTATGTAATTAATGCTCAATTGACATTATTGATACAAGGAAACCTTTTGAAGCTTGCGTCGATCAATTTGGTAAATTTTTGTGTAAATATGTTTACTGAATGAGTTTTCAATTTAAGCTCGTGAAAAATGTGATAGTTATGATTATTCTTTCTCCCTAGCCCAAAGGGATTTAGTTTTTTTATTATCTGGATAAATACGCTTTTTAAATGGGTTGAGAGAGAACCCTTACATGAACCACAGACCTGGAGGCATAAAGGCCTTGAAGAATACATGACCTGAAGGCTTATAGACACATATGACTTGAAAGGCAACCCATTGAACCTACATTAGAACGACCCCTCCCCGCCTTATTTTCATCAGGAAATCTCCTTGAAGTCATGTTTGTGGCCCGCCATCACCACCCCACATATGAGTATTAAACATGTGTGGGGTTATCTGCTCCAACCTAACCCTTCTACGTCCATCCATATCCGTTTTGACCATCCATGCATCGTATTTCACTACAATAGACTTGAATCTCCTCCCATATAAATCCTGGGGGTCACCATGCATGGCCTGAAGGATCAATGGTCTAAAATACCAAATACATGGATTGAAAGACTAATTTGGATGAATATTACCGCTGTTACAGTGCCCTCACTACAATATCCAATACCGTATTACATTACCACTACAGTACCACAAAAAATCATTTCACTACTTGGTTTTGAACCCGGGTGTTTGATATAGGATTATGTGGTGCTTACCATAAGCCAAACCCCAACCATTTAAAGTTATGATTATGATTGAGTGTTTTAAAAGGAAAGTAGTGGATATCCTTGGAGGGTTTATGTTATTCAAATTCCTTACAATTCATATTTATTTATTAATGAGTTTAATAAAATATATACATGTGTATGTGATTCTCAATATTTTAATAAATTTCATTTATAACTTAGTATTATTACAGAGATAATTTCAGAGGAAGCTCTCTAAATTCTTTTTATTGTCATGCAGACATGATGATGGAATTTATGTAAAATTATAGTGTTGGTTTTACATATCATGTTTCTTGGAGTGTATTTAAAAAACATAAAGTTTTGTGAATGGAAATGAATTGTATTCTATAAATAAACTTACATGATATAGTAATAATGCATCATATGTAAATTTAGGTGGCATTTTTTTTCTTCATCTTGAGTATATTGTTAGGCTGACTATGAAAACTATTTCTAGACAAAGGATGAATCCAATGGAAGGCGGGACTCTAGAATATAATTTTTTATGTTTTGGATGGTAGATGGTGAAGAGGCAATGACTCGAGTCAGAGGACCATAAGCTAAAGACTAGATGGTATTAGTTGGAAGATGTGGTTGAAAGATACCCATGCTCACTCATGCTTGGAAGCAGTGCAAAGAAGGAAAAGGACTTTATGTAAGGGTCATTTTCCTAGCAGTTCAATAATACATGCATTTGCGTCAGGTTTATCAGGGAGATTGTATAAGGGAAATTCTGTGAGATCTTTAGAAGTTAGAATTGTTCACTGAAAGGGAAGGTTGGGGTGTTGAAAGTCTTTTATAGAATGGAGGGATTTCCATGGAGATCAGATCAGGTGGACTTCTCCCCACAAAGATAAGAAGATGGTGACTACTAGAAGCACTAGCTAGATTCTGCCATATTTTGTAGGATGGATAATTTGTGTGTTGGTCCAATTAAGACAGAAAGAGGGGGAGGGGTGAATTTACTTTTAAAAATTAAAATAAATAAAGTGATAAAATTATGTGATAAATAAAATTAAAAGAGTAAGAACAACAAAATAAATTAAAGGATAATGCAATATGATAAAGGAGTTTGGTCATTACTCAATATGAGTGCCTACACCTCCTCCCCTCAAAGGCTTGAAGGTTCCATTATCTCTTGTTTTCAATGGCATCCAAGAACCCAAAAAAACCTTGATTTTTAATTAGTTGTATCAAGAAACCCAATACAAATTAAGAGACAATTTATTTTTAATGGTTATAAGAAGAAACTCAAAAACACTTGCTTCTAGATGTTGAAAGAAAGAAACCAAAAAACTCTCACTTTTGTTGTAGTGATCACCCAAGAAGAAGAAGAAGATTAAGGATAGATTTTTTAATCACAACCCCTTTAAAAAACACTCTCAATTTTCTTAGAAATATTGAAATAGAAAATGAGATAAAGAGAAACAAAGAATAAGGGAGTAAATTGATACAATAAGGAAGCACACAAATAGCTCAAGTGAAGGAAAAATAATATCCAATAGGTAACCAATGTTTTCTAATCATTCTTGGGGGTGTATTTATAGCCTATGGAGGCCCCTTGATGGTTTTGGGGGTGTTGTGATTCCAATATAGAAATTGGTAGGTGAAATAGGTCATAGGGGACAACCCAAACAAAAAGTTTGGGTACAAAAATATCCCCCTTTACACTTGAAATAAAAGGAAAAGAGTTAAAATAAAAAGACAAGATTCATTTCAAATAAATATATTCAAGGTAATTTTGAAATGAATTTCAATATTTCATAATGATATTTAAAATAGTTTTTTAAATTATTTTCAATACTTAAAAATTAATTAAAATAATGTTGAAAACCATTGAATTTTAAAAGGATTTGAAATAAATAAAATAAGCTTATTCAAACCTCAAAACTTCTAGAGAAACCAGAGAATTAATACCTTTATCCCCCTTTGTGATTATTAAAAAATCAAAAAGAAGTTTAGATGGTTAAAGTATATAGATTATACATAAAAAAGATAACATATTCTCCCCCTTTAAAAAGGAATTATTATATATGTTACACATGTTATATATAATATTTTTCAATGTAAATACAAACTTTCCCTCAAAACAAATAATAAGAAATAAACACAAGATTTAAAACGAATAAAACAAAATATACAACTGGATTTGAATTCATATAAATAAATAACATTATATAACAAACCTAACATGCTTAAAAGTATTAAATAATTAATACAACACGTTGAAATAAGAAATCTAATTTTAGAATAGATAACTTACTTTAAACAGTTAGAAAATATTCAAATAACAACTAAAGAATCCCACCTTAAAATATGCTTATCCATTTTAAGTCATTTGAAAAGATAAAAATAGGGCATATTTAAAATTTGAACCCCCCATTTATAAAAATGTTAAAAACAGGAGCCAAAAAAACATATAAAGTCACTTTCAAGGAATGATAAAAATACTTTCAAAGAATTAAGATATGGATAAACTTCAATCTTTCCCAAGTCAAAAGTGAGTTTCACAAGCGATTTTGTCTTCATTCTCCTTTCCGGAGGCTTAATTTCGTTGGGGTTTCTTCTCTGGTGCTCTCTGTCATTGGATTTCTTCTACTGCTCTTTTGGACCTTCCGTCGATGATCGTGTGCTGGTGATGCCCTCGGCCGTCCAAACCCTTCTTTGACCTCACGATCTTCTATGCCTCTCTAAGTCAGAGTTAGAGCACTGGGAACAACATGGTTTTGGGTTAGGTGGTTTGGCGGTCGACGAGTGTTCCAGCGCTACCATGGTCGACCTGTTCTGGCGGCGTCTAGTTCTCTGCTTCTTAATCGCTGGCTTCGTTTGGAGCCCAAAACCAATTAGTTCGCTGCTCTGACCTCACATTTCCCTGTACCTCTCCCTTTCGAACTTGGTGCAGCGGTAACTATGTGGTTTTGGGATATGCAGTTCGGTGGCCATCGGTGCTCCAGGTGAGTCTTGAATCGGTTCGCTCCCGTGAAGATGGTAACTGGTTTGTTAGATCTACTCAGTGTTTCTTCCTCAAATTCATCTATGAAGGTTTGGTTTTTTTTTCTGCGAGCGATGGATTCATTTTACCCTCGTTTGGTGTTGAATTAATTTCTGGATTCGGTGACTTTTTATGGTGTGGTGACGGATGTCGGCATCGACTGTCAAGGGAGAAGCGACGACGGCGTGGTTTTTTCTATAATGGAAACTGTGTTGGGATGATCTCTGGTAGGGTACTCACCGACGAAGTGGTGACATCAAAGGGGCATGGATCTAGACAACTCACGGCTCGAGATAACGTGGTTCGAGGATGGGATACACAGATCTTTTCTTTTTGAATTTCAAACTGGGATAGGTGGTTTTGGTGATATTTTGCTATTTTATGGTTTTTGAATTCTGTAATATGGTTTGAGGTTTGGTTTTGTGAGTTTCCCACTTTATCATAAAGTGGATTTTGAAAAATATATAATAAAAATGGATTTGGAAAAGGTTTTTTTTGAAAATATTGACCAATTGAAGATCTGTGCTAATAAATTCTAACACAATAACTCCCTTTTGAAAGTGATCTCTCAAAAAGTGGTTCCTAAGATCAATGAGATTATTATGTGAGTTCTGAATGTGATTCCAATAAATAATAATTGCACTAGTACTATAACATTTAATAGGAACATTGTTGTATGATTCCTGAAATCCCAAATACCTTACATTTTTATTTATTTTTGGATAATACCCTTTTTAATTGGGTTGAGGGGGAACCCTTACATAACCTATAAGCCCAATTGGCACATGGACTAAGTACATGAACCTAAAGTCCCCAAAGACCCAAAACCACTAGAACAACCCCTCCCTAGCATATTTGATACATTTTACCTAACTCCCAAACTTACATCGTTGCACAAGTATCATTGTCCCATGTAGAGATGCACGGTGCCTAGTACCTATAGTAGATGCCATACCCTCATCCTTCCCAATCTGGTAGCCCTATAAAGTTGGGTCCTACTTCTCTAAAGCACCATTTGGGTCTGCACTTTTTTATGGTATTGAGGCCTACATATCCCCCCTGAATTTTCCGCGCCCCACCACTCCTACCTCTATAGATGCCTAGCACCGATCCCATTGCTACCCAGGATCCTGAAGATGCTTCCCTATGGACACCATCAACCCTAACCACATGCCAATTCACTACCGTCGGAGCCGTCGAGTGACCACATCACCGTCCCCATTGCCGACGCCGTGACCGTTGAAGCCACCAGTCACCGGTCATTGTGAAGCTTGATGACAGCCCCCACCCCCTGCACTTGTGCTGTCCACCATACACCATGACCATCGCCATGGCCAACCCTACATAGAGGTCCATCCCTACTCCTATTTTTTTCTTCTTCTCGGACTCGAACCCTGAATTTTGTATGCAAGATTACGAGGTTTTTTTACCACTAGGATACAACTACAACTACTAATCTAATAAAGTGTTTTTCATCCAAATAATTTGGGAATAACAACCCCCCAACTATATTTTCTTTTTTAGAAATTGAAAGATAAACAAAGTTTTTCTTATTTTTACTCAAAGAAACTAAGGGTTTTCCAAGTAGGTGACAACTCCCACTTATACTTTTCCTATCTAATTGGTATCCTCCAACATCATCATCCCCAAAACTAGTAAGTTCAAATGAAGTATCTTTCAGATAAAATAACCTAATATTTTTAGAACATTTTAAATATTTGAAAATTATTTTAATATATTTTAAATGATATTTTTTAGGATTTTCTTGAAAATGAGCACAAATAAAAACACTAAACATTTTTTCCGGCCGGGCTATAGTAAGGTAAAGAAGACTCCCAATCATACCTCTATAAATCTTGTTGTCAATTGATTTACCAGTTTCATCCAACCTTAGATTATAAGAGGTAATAATAGGTGTACTTATTTCATTTACTTTATCCATGCCAAAATATTTTAATAGTTCATTTATTTTATTTTATTTGGATTATAAAAATATCATTCCTATTTTGAAAAATTTGAAAAAATGATGATTTTTTTTAATTCTCTCATAAAACTCATCACAAATTCTTTTCCCATTAAATATAAAAATTTATTATAAAGATATTATTTTATAGAATAAAAAATTACATCATCAACATATACTTGAAAAATAAATAAATCCTTTTAAATTTGTTTTAAAAACAAATTTGTATTGAATTTTTTCATTCTAAAATCATTTGTTAAGAGAAATTTAGTTAACCAATCATACCAAGCCTAAGGGGATTGTTTTAAACCATAAAGGGCCTTCGATAACTTTAAAAAACGATTTATATATTTGAATATTCAAAACTGGGAGGTTGTTCAATAAAAACTTTTTCAGTAATAAAACCATTAAAAAAATCACTTTTAACATATGTTTTAAAAATATTAAAATTTAAGTGGGCGATGAATTCCTATTAGATTCTAATGGACTCAAGTCATGCAACAGGTGAAAGGGACTCTCTGAAATAAATTCTTTATATATCCTTTAGCTATGCGTTTATCTTTGTTAGGAGTGATGTTACCTTGCTCATCTAAATTATTCCTAAAAATCTATTTGGTACCAATAATGGGATGATCATTGGGTCTTTCAATAAGATTCCAAATACCGTTCTTTGTAAATCGGTTAATCTCTTCTTGCATTGTAAGTACCAAATTTTCATCATTAATGGATTCATCAATATTTAGGGGTTCTAGGTGTGAAACAAAATCATGATTTCAACCTCATTTAAATAAGACCTTCTAGTATGAGTACCATATTTCAAATCATAGATAACATTTTCTAATGGATGGTCTTTAGACTTCACCCATGCCTTAGGTAAAGGGATAGATGATGGTTCTTCCTCAACTTCAAATTATTTATAAGGAGGTGGTTTATTCAAGGGTAAATTTTCTAGGTCAACTTCAACATAATCAATTTGGGGATGAGGTTTAGGAAAAATATCATTAAATTTTATATGAATCGATTATTTTATAGTCTTGGTCTTCTTATTAAAGATCTGATATGATTTACATGATTTAGAGCATCCTAGAAAAATACCTTTATCAGGTTTAGGGTCAAATTTTCCTAAGTTGTATTTAGTGTTATGAATATAACATTTGCACCCAGACACCTTAAAATAGAAAAATTTATATTTTTTCCCTCTAAAAAGCTCACAATGGGTCTTATTAAGTATGAGTCTTATGAGAACACAGTTCAAGGTATAACACTTGGTATTGATTACCTCAACCCAAAAATATTGAGGGAGTTTAAATTCATTAAAGAGAGTTCTTTAAATCTCTTGTAGAGTTTGATTTCATTATTCAACAACCCCATTTTTTTGGGGAGTCCTAGGAGTGGAAAAAGAATGATTATAATATTATGAATTACACATTTAATCAAAATCCTTATTTTCAAACTTTCCCTCATGATCACTTAGAATGGATATGATCTTATAACTTTTTTAAATTTCAACCTTCTTGGTATATTTAATAGACTTTACAAGCCTTATTTTTATGTTTCAAGAAATAAACCCAAGTAAATATTGTATAATCATCAATAATTAAAAAAGTGTAATATTTACCTCTTATACTTGTGACTTGTGTTGGTATAAATAAATCAATATGTACAAGATAAAGGGCCCTTAAGGTGGATACTTACCTTTTAGATTTAAATGAATATTTTTGTTTCTTACCAAGCTGGAAAGGATCACATATGATGTCATTTTTAAAATGAAATTTAGGAAAATTTGATACTAGTTGATTTCAGTTGAGTTTGAAAAGTGCATGTGTGATACTATGACCAATGCATCTATTCCAAATCAACGACTCACTATCTTATGCTCTTAGACATTTAAAATTTTGGATATAAATATATTTTAAATCAATAACATAAATGTTGGCTCAATCCAGCAATTAATTATTTTAATTCTCATAAATCATACTTACTTTATTACTAAATGTTTATGTGTTGTATGATAGAACTTCATAATTATAGTTTGTTACTCAAATATCTCTAAGAAAAATATCCCATCATCAGAAGATTTTTGTTAATGTCAAAAGTATTCTGATACCTCTAGAAGATTTCTACTTCCATCAGAAGAGTTCTTACTACCATCAGAAGACTTATGCTTCTTTATGAAGACTTCCGCTACCATTAGTTGTTTTTTTTCTAATGCCAGAATAATTATTTCTATCATTAGAATAATTATTTCAATATTTAGAATAATTTTTCTTTCATTTTAATTCTTACACTACTTTCAATTGAGATATATAATTTTTTGAGAAGTTTTTCTTCCTTGACTAACTTCTGCATCCATGAGAAGTTCTTCTTCTGTTCTATAATTCTACCTCTATGAAGGATTTTTCTTTCATGCATGACTTCTGCCTTTGTGAAGGTTTCTGCTTCCATGCCTCTTTGAGATTAAATTTATATTAAAAATTCCAATGGATAACTCATGTAATTTAAATAAATTCATAGATTTTCTCAATATGAGGATTTAAGAATGATTATTCTTAAACAGATACTCTGGAGCATTGAAGACAAAGTCATACTTTTCTGAATTTCTTAATTGTTACACTGATTTAATTTATTAATATCCAAAAATTAATATTTGGAGTTTTGAAAAAGTATAAATCCAAGTAATCTATCATTAACAATGGGATGTTAATGTGATAGTGCTTGTGAGTTCTAAAGTTTTAGGTAGTACCTACTAAAAAGAAAGTGGACCATCCCATGATTTCCATGACACTCTATTTCTCATTCAAAAACTGAACCCCTGTAAAAGCCTTAAAAATATCATTCAAAGTATAATTAAGTGTAAATTTAAATACAATATTATAGAAGAATAAGATCATGCTGATAATCTAAAGTTTGACCAAAGAAATAGAACTTCACATCATATTATTATTATTTTCTCTCTTCTTCTTTGTTATTATTTACCTTAGAGTTGTTCTTAGTTTACTTGCTTATACTTCAAGAACAATATCTTGTACTGTATTAGAGAGTACTCATACATTCTATTATCATTTATTTCACATATTTCATCCTACATATAACAATGTAAGAGGTTATTTATATCTTGGATTGCCTAGTTTGGAGTTGTTTTTGTATACTTGATCCATGCTGTGGATCACTTTGTTTATTTTAATAAACCTGCTTGATAGTGGACTTCTATAAAGTGGAGAGAGTCTCAGTTTGAGAAGGAACCTATCTTTTTTTTAAAATATGATGTGTGTTCAAATTTATTTTTCTTTCTCTATTTTTAATTATAAAATTATTCTTTGCACAATACTATTATGGTTAGATTTTAATTTTGATATAATTATTTTTTGCATGAGTAAAATAATTTCAAAAGTTAAATTGTTTTAAAACTGTTTAACTGAGTTTTAATCATTATTTTAAGAAATTATTTAAAATATTCAAAGTTTTTATACCTACATTATTAGTTAACTCGACTGTATTATTATCAGGGTGTTTTAAATTTTAATTTAAAATAAATTTTTAACAAAAACTTTTGAATACTTAATTCACCCCCTCTTGGGTAATTCTCTTGGACCATCATTTGGTATCAGAGCACTTGTTTGTTTTTAAGATTTCTTTATTTTATTTCTTGTCCATTCTCTCAATAATATCATTGTCTCTATTATTTTAGTCACTTTGTTATCATGGATTATTATAAGCATGAATGTTATGCTATAAATATACTACCTTAATTTAATGGATATAACTATGTTAAATGGAAAATTAAAATGAAAATACACTTGAGAGCATGAGTTTTGATATCTAGACAACAATAAAACATAAATATGAATAACCAAAATCTACTAGAGCTAATTAGAGTGATTATACAAAATATACTTATGATTGTAACTATAAATATATGAATTCCTTATACAATTCTTTAAGTGAAGATGAGTTTAATAGAATATATGCATGTGATATTTCTGATCAAATATGGGATAGTATTTCTATGTCACATGAAGTCATATCAAATGTTAAATAAATACACCTAAATAATTATACTATTAAATATGATACATTTATAATTAATTATGATGAATCAATTTAAAAAATGTATCTTAGGTTCAATGAAATTTTCAATACGATGCATGAACTTGGAAATAAAATAGAAGATAAAGATCAAGTGTTGATAATCTTGAGATGATTACCTGATCGATGGAGAGGAAATCCTATCTCCATTTGAGAGTCATGTGATATAAGAAAATTGCTAGTGAAGGAGATAATTGGAAATCTAATCATGTACAAGGAAGAGTTTAAATTGAATAATGAAGACAACGAAACAAAAATAAATAAAATCACTTTCAAAACTTCTGAGTCAAATATGAAAGAGAAAATTCAAGAAAATAAATCAAGTGAGGACAAGCCAACTTATGACAGTGATGAAGAGATGGATCATCTAAACAGAAGATTTAAGAAATTTAACAAAAATAAGAAATTATTTAATAAATTAAACTATGGAGGAAGATATGAAAAAAGAGTAAGTTAGAAGAAGTAAAACTAGTTAGGAGAGGTGACATGCTATGATTATAAGAGAAAATGGCATATTAAACCCAAATTTACAAAACTGAAGTATAAAAAGAGAAATGATGATAAGGGAAAAACCCAAGAAATCTATGAAGGAAACTTAGAGTGCCTCTAAGTACAGTTTCTATGAATATGATTCAAGTATAGAAGACAATAATGAAAGGTATAATATGTGTTTTATGGAAAACACATCTGATTAAACATGATTGAAGTGTACTAGTAAGCATTTATGGTATCTAGACAGTGGGTGTTCTAGAAATATGACTGGAGACTACTCAAGATTCAAGAACCTTATAAAGGTGGATGGTGGGCATGTCACATTTGGTGACAATGCCAAAGGGAAAATAATTATACTTGGTCAAATCAGTAATTATAATTCTATTTTAATTTCTAAAGTTTTATTTTTTTATGGATTAAAATAAAATCTTATTATCATCTCAAAATTATGTGATGATGGTTACCATATTAAGTTTGAGAATAATGCTTCCAAGATCTATGATTTTAAGAATTATTTAGTTTTTATCACTTTATGTAATGATAATATTTATGCAGTTGATTTAGATTCATTATTTTCTCAAAATATTTCTTGCTTAAGTGATTTTCATAAAGAATCTTAGCTATGACATAGAAGACCAGGCCACTACAACTTACACTCACTTAGAAAGAGAATAAGGAAAGGTTTAGTTAAGGATCTACCTAAACTAAAATTCCAAAATGACAAAGCATTCAATCCATGTAAAACCCATTGGGCATAGGTCACTATAGCGGTGCTGTGGAAGAACTATAATAGTGGTGGAACTTTAGCACCGATGACACTATAATGATGGATGCACTAAAGTAGAGACTATAACAGTGGTAGAATTGTAGCAGTTTAGGTATTGTATTAGTAATATTCACCGAAGGGTACTTTGGGCCATGTATTGGGATTTAATTACCTACAGGCCTATGAGTCATGTAATGGGTCTCCTGTATCTAAAAAATAGGACCTTTGCTTCAATAAAAAAGAGGCTCCAACCTCAATTTTTTTTAAAATTCAACTTCTCAACCCCTAGAGTTGGTTCACATGGATTTTTTTGGACCTTATAGAGTTTCTATATTTACTAGAATATTCTTTTTATCATACAAAAGTTAAGATTTCTCCTATTTTGAAAAAATATGAAAAATTTATAGAAAACCTTAGTGGACTTACCATTAAAACTTTGAGGAGTGATCATGTCCATGAATTTGAAAATAATGCCTTTGAAAATTTATGATCACAACATAGATATAATCACAACATCTTTGATCTCATGAATCCCTAGTAAAATAGAGTAGTTGAAAGAAGGAACAAGAATCTTTAAGATATTTCCCAGACTATACTCAATGAGTATGACTTACCTATTTATTTTTGGAAAAAAATATTAATACAACTTGCTATGTCATTAATAGGGTTCTTATCAAACATATTTTAAAGAAGACCCTATATGAGTTATTTAATAGTAGGAAAATAAAGGTTAATTACTTTAGAGTTTTTGGTTGTAAGGTCTTTATTCTCAACACCAAAGAGTGTTCATATAAATTTGAATCCATAAGTGATGATGGGATTTTACTTGGTTATTTAACCTACAGTAAATCATACAGGGTTTTTAATAAAAATACCAAAATTATGGAAGAATTTGTACATGTAAAGTTTGATGAAATATATCCACATGAGCCTAAAAATCCTTTATAAAACCCTAAGGATTATTTTTCTAACTTGAATATCGATATCTCATTCAAGTCTAGTGACCACCCTATAGAACGAACTATATTCTTACCAAAAAAATCACCTAATACTAATGAAGTAACTGAACCATACCTTGAGGAAGAAATCAAAGGACCAAATACTTCTATCCCTAGAACAATTAAAATTGATAAATACCATTATTTAGATGATGTTGTTGGATATCTAAATAGAGGTACTCAGACTTGTTCTTGTCTTTGAAACTAGTTATATTTACATTGTTGGGGTTATGTGGGAGGGAACCACTAAGTATTTTTTTATACCCACTCCCATTATTTACATTGTTGAAATTTTATATGATCGTGTTGGTAGTGGTGATGGGTTGTGATATCTCAAATGATCTTGTTATTTTTATAAATCTAGAGGCTATTCTATATATACCATGACTTGAGGTATACTTGGGTGTTATTTGGGATTTTTTCTTTCAAGGAATTTCAATTTTTTATACCACTAGTGGATTATCATTACACGTTTTTTCACTACTTGAAATTTATGCATGTTCTTACACCTTTATGATTATAATTTATTGAGTATGTTTTTATATTCTTATTTTGGGTTTGTATACTATTTTATTTAATAGATCATTTCAAGGGTAATGTATTCAATGTTGTGCAATTATATTCTTAACTCTATTCATCAACCCATCACTTATTGGAGGTAAGATTGATGTTTCACCATTGGCCTTGTCAGTAACCCAAGGTAGGGTATCATCGGTATTAGGTCAAAATGACTAGATACTCATTGTCATGAAGAAACATACAACATATCCTTTTGAATCATTTTTCTTTGTCAATATTAAATTAAACTCATAAAAATAAATATAAGAGTTTTTTTGGTCATTAAATTAAATAAATTTAATTAGATATTCATGTATAGTATAATCATGTGCATGAGAAACTTCTATGTTCCATTCTCTTAATATAATCATGATAAAAAAATGATTTTATTATGGATCAAATTTTGAGCATATAAAACGATAAATTATTTTATAAAATAGTGATGATTAGACTAGTTATGATGTAATTTTTTACATTTTTTTTTGAAAATAACCTCTTTTAACCTCAGTTTAGGGTATTATTTACCGTAATTAAACCAAGTCTAACTTCAATAGAATTTAAGAATACTTTATATCGCATATCAGGACTCAAATAAATTTCTAAAAAAAATTATTTTTATGAGACATGATAGGATTTATAGAGAACTTCTATCCTTACAAAATTAATTGAACCGTTACTAATTTCTTGCCCTGAAAAATTTTAAACACCCATATTTCTAGGGGCTGGTGAGATGGGAAGGTTTACTATAAAAGTTCACATGTAAATCTAAATGTTTGTGTGTTTACTATGGTGTGGGTCCAGTTATAATTGTTTTATATTAGTTTTTATGGTTTCCTTGGAAAATTTCATTAAAAAAATAATGATTTTGATTATATTTTTCTAAAAATGATCAAATGTTAAATAAAGGAATTATGATTTAATAAGAAATTATTTTTATTTATTTAAAAATAAACCTATATATATATATTAATAGTTTAGACTTCTCCATTACATGTGTCACCCTCATGTTTTACATTTTCCCTCCAAAATTTTCTCTTCTTGGTACCTTTATTCCCCCTGATCCACCCTTCCCTCCCACTTCCCAACCCCTCGATCTTCTCCTATTCCTCCTTACCCCCAACCTACATCTGTTTTCCTACCTCTACCTCCAACTTCCAACCTCCTTTGAGTCACCTTCTTACTACATTTACCCACCCACATAAGAGCAATAAATAGGCGAGACATCATCCACTCCAACATAACCCTTCTACATCCATCCATCCCTACTTTGACCATCCTTTCATCATCTTACACTCCACCAGAATTGAAGTCCTTCCTATATAAAGCCCAGGGGTCACTATGCAAGGCCCAAAGTCCCAGTGGCCCAAAATCCCAAATACACAGCTTGAAATCCTAATTCGGATGAATATTACCATTTCTATAGTGCCCCCACTATAGTACCCACTACCATATTACATTTATAATATAGTACCTAAAAAATAATTTCACTACCTAGTTTTGAACCGAGGTCTTTGATGCAAGATTATGGGGTTATTACCATAATCCAAACCCTAACCATTGAAAGTTATGATTATAATTGAGTATTTTAAAAGGAAATTTGTGGATATACTTTGAGGGTTCATGTTATTTTAATTCATTATAATTCATATTTATTTATTAATGAGTTTAATAAAATATATACATGTGTCTATGATTCTTAATATTTTAAGAAATTTCATTTGTAAAATAGTATTAATATAAAGATAATTTCAGGGTAAACTTTCCAAAATTATTTTTATTGTCATATTGAAATGATGATAGAATTTAAGTAAAATTATATAGTTGGTTTAACATATCACATTGCTTGGAGTGTATTTGAAAAACATAAAGTTGTTTGAATGAAAATGAATTTTATTCTATAAATAAACTTATGTGATATATTAAGCATGCATCATATGTAAATTTAGGTGGACATTTTTTTATTCATCTTTAGGATGTTGTTAGGATCAAATATGAAAAACATTTTCTAGCCAAAGTATTAATCCAATAATAGGATAAACTCTAGAAGATAATTTTTGATGGATTGGATGGAAGATGGTGAAGCAGAAACAACTGCAGTCAGAGGAATAAAAGCTATATAATAGATCATTTCAACCAGAATATGTGTCTAGAAGATATCCACAATCACTCAAGCTTGTAATAAATGCAAGGAAGGTAAAGAAATTTATGTAAGGTTCATTTTCCTAGCAGTTCAATAACACAAGAATTTTCATAAGGGTCACTAGGGAGATCACATAAGGTACATTCTATGTGATCTTAAGATGTTATAATTGTTCATTATAAGGAAAGGTTGAGGTGGTGTAAGTATTTTATAGAATGGATGGATTTCCATGGAGATTATATCATGTGGACATCTCCCCACAAAGATCGAAAAATGATGACTACTAGAAGCACCAATTGGATTCTGTTATATTTTATAGGATATATTATTTGTGTGTTTGTTTGATTAATATGGAAAGAGGGGGAGGGTTTGAGTTTCATTTTAAAAATTAAAATAAATAAATTAATAAAATTATGTGATAAATAAAATAAAAGATTAAGTGCAATAGAATAAATAAAAAGAAAATAAAAGATGATAAAGGAGTTAGTACATTACTCAATATGAGTTCCTACACCTCCTCACCTCAAAGGCTTGAAGGTTTCATTACCATTTGGATTCAACGGTATCCAAGAACCCAAAACAATATTTATTTTTAATTGGCTGTGGAAATAAGCCCAATACAAAGGAAGAGACAATTTCTTTTTATTGGTTATAACAAGAAACCCAAAAACACTAACTTCTAGATGGTGAAAGCAAGAAACCTGAAAACTCTCACTTTGGTAGTAATGAGCACCCAATAATAATAATAATAATAATGATATATTTGTTAATCACATGACCTTTACAAAACGGTCTCAATTTTCTGAGCAAAATTGAAATAGAAAATGAGAGAAAGATAAATAAAGAATGATGGATCAAATGAATAAAATAAGGAAAAAATAGATCAAGTAAAGGAAAAATAATATAAAATAGGTAACCAATGTTTTCCAATATTTATTGGGGTTATATTTATAGCCTATGGAGGCCCCTTGATGGTTTTGGGGGTGTTGGTATTCCAATAGAAAAATTGGTAGGTGAAATAGGCCAAAGGGGACAACCCAAATAGATAGTTTGAATTTTATGGAAAAGGGCCACCAACTAGCTGGTGGGCTATCCTACCTTCCCCAACAGGTAGGTGTGGCCCACTGGCCGGCCAGTGAGGCTGGGAAGTGAGCTGGTGCCACTACCTTGCTCACTGGCTGGCTAATGGTTCAGCCTAGTGCGGGCCATCGAAATGGCCCTCTAAACTTCTCTTGAACCTATTGATTGATCAATTTACATCCTAACTTTATATCCAATCATAATAAATAAAATATAGTTAAATTAAATAGTTATAAAAATAAATGGTGTTTGTGATCATTAAAACATCTAATAGAGTGAGTGGTATAACAATCTCCCCTTTTACACTTGAAATAAAAGGTAAGGAGTTAAAAGAAGGTTAGAAGTATAAAGTGTATTGATCATAAAAAATAAAAAGATTAAATATTATCCCCCTTTAAAAATGAATAATAATATAAGTTACACAGGTTATGTATAAGATTTATAAATATAAATAAAAACTTTACCTCATAACAAATAATTAGAAATAAACACATGATTTAAAATGAATAAAAAATATACAAAAGTATTCAAATTCATATAAATAAATAATATTATATAACATAACTAACATGATTCAAAATATTAAACAATTAACACAATATGCTAAAATAATAAATCTAATTTTAAAATAGATAAATTGCTTTAAATAGTTATAAAATATTCAAATAATAACTAAATAAGCCCCCCTTAAAATATGCTTATCCATTTTAAGTCATTTGAAAGGATAAAAATAGAATGTATTTAAAATGTGAACTCCCCCTTTATGAAAATGTTAAAAACAAGGATCCACAAAAACATTTAAAGTTACTTTCAAGGAAAGATACAAATATTTGAAAAGAATTAGGATATGGATACACTTCAAGCTTTCCTAATTCAAAAGTGAGTGTCACAAGAAATCCATGCTTAACCCCCTTATAAAATAAAAACATTTTAACGTAAGGGGTGTTGTGAAAATATTGACCAATTGAAGATCCGTGCTAATAAATTCTAACACAATATCTTCCTTTTGAAAGTGATCTCTTAAAAAGTGGTGCCTAATATCAATGTGCTTAGTACTTGAGTGTTGAATGGGATTCCAAGAAATACTAATCGCACTAGCATTATAACATTTAATAGGAACATTATTATATGTTTTCCAAAATCCCAAAGGCCTTACATTTTTATTTATTTTTATACAATTATATTTTTAATTGGGTTGAGGGGGAACCCTTATATGAATCGTAAGCCCAGTAGGCACATGGCCTAAGTACATGACCTTGAAGGCCGTAAAGACCTGACGCCACTACAACAACCCCTACCAAGCATATTTAATATGTTAGACCTAGCTCCCAAACACACATGGTTTCACAAATAGCATTTACCTGTATAGAAATACATAGTGCTTGGTAACAATGGAAGATGTCATACCCTCTCATACTTCCCAATCTGGTAGTCCTAAAATGTTGGGTGCTACTCCTCTAAATCCATATTTGGGTCTACACTTTTTTGTATGGTATTGAGGCCCACATATTTCCCCCTTGAAGCCATTGTGCCCCACTATTCCTACCACCGTAGACACCTAACACCAATCCCATTAATGTCTGAGAGCCCATGGACGTTGCCCGGTGGCCACCATCGCCCTTACTCACATGCCAAGTCTCTACCTCCAAATCCATCAAGTGACTGGCTCACCATCCTCACTACTGATGCTATGACCATTGTAGCCACCAGTATCCAGTCACCATGAAGCTCGATGATAAATCCCTCCACACCTACACTATCCTCCACATACCATGGTTATTTTTAATCATAACTATACACCAAGGGACATCCCCACTCCTGAAATTCATTTCTATCGAAACTCAAACCTGGGATTTTGGATGCAAGATTACAGGGCTATTTTTACTACTAGGATACAACCCCAACTACCAATATAAGAGAGTGTATTTCATCCAAATAATTTGGGTGAAACAACTCCTCATGACTATATATTCCTATTTTACCATATAAAGATTAATGGAGTTCTTTTTATTGTTACTATAAGATATTGAGGGTTTTCTATATAGGTGACATGTCCCACTTGTACTTTTTTTAATCTAATTGGTATCCACCAAAACCATCATATAAAAAACTAATAATTTCAAATGAAGTATATTTTGGATAAAATAACCTAAGTTTTTTAGAACCTTTTAAATATTTGAAAATTATTTTAAGATATTTTAATTTAGTTTATTTAGGATTTTCTTGAAAATGAGCACAAAGATAAACACTAAACATAATGTCCATCCGGGCCACAGTAAGGTGGAGAAGGATCCCAATCATACCTCTATAAATCTGGTTTTCAATTGATTTACTAGTTTCATCCAATGTTAACTTACAAGAAGTAATCATAGGTTTACTTATTTCCTTTACCTGATCTACACCAAAACATTTAAATAGTTCATTTGTGTATTTTCTTTAGCTTATAAAAATATCATCCCTATTTTGAGAAATTTAAAATCAATGAAATTTTTTAATTATCTCATAAAAATAAACTCAAATTATTTTCTAATTAAATATAAAAATAAATTATAAAGATATTATTTTTTAGCATAAAAAATAATTACATCAACATATATTTAAACAATCATTAAATCCTTTGAGATTTGTTTTAAAAACAAATTAGAATTGAATTTTCTCATTTTAAAATCATTTGCTAAGATATATTTATTTAACCACTCATACCAAGATTGAGGGAATTTTTTTAAACCATAAAGGGCCTTGGTTAACTTTAAAATAGGATTTGGATATTTTGAATATTAAAAACTAGGAGGTTGTTCAATAAAAACTTTTTCAGCAATAAAACCATTCAAAAATAAATTTTAACATCCATTTTAAAAGCTTGAAATTTAAGTGGGTGTATAATGTATATAAGATTATAATGGAATCAATACATGAAACAGGTGAAAAGTTCTCACAAAAATCAATTCTTTCTATAGAATTTAGCTATGAGTTGATCTTTTTTATGAGTGATGTTAAATTGTTCATATAAATTATTCCTAAAAATATATTTGGTACCAATAATGGGATGATCATTGGATTTTCAATAAGAGTACAAACATTGTTCCTTGTAAATTGGTTCATCTCTTCTCTCATTGAAAGTACTTAATTTTCATCATTAATGGTGTCATCAATATTTAGCGGTTCTAGGTGTGAAACAAAAGGATGATATACAACCTCATTTAAAACCGACCTTCTATTATGAGTTCTATCTTGAAAATCATCAATTAAATTTTATAATGGATGGTCTTTAGACTTCACCCATGAATTGGGTAAAGGTATAGATGATGGTTCTTCCTAAACTTCAATTTATTTAAAAGGATGTGGTCTATTCAAGGTTAAATTTTCTATTTCAACCTCAACATCATCAATTTTGGGTCGAGGATTAGGAAAATTATCATCAAATTTGATGTGAATTGATTCATCTATGGTATTTGTCCTATTATTAAAGATTATACCCAAGAAAAATACCTTTATTAGATTTGGGGTCAAATTTTCCTAAGTTTTCTTTGGTTTTAAGAATATAACATTCACACCCAAACACCTTAAAATAGATAACTTTATATTTTTTTCCCTTCCAAAGATCATAGGGGGTTTTATTAAGTATGATTATTACAAGAAAACAATTCAAGTTATAACACATGGTATTAACTACCTCGACCTAGAAATATTGAGGGAGTTTAAATTCATTCAAGAGAGTTATTTAAATATATCTTAGAGTTCTATTCTATCATTAAATAACCCTAGTTTTCTGGGGAGTCCTAAGAGAAGAAAAATAATGATTATAACCTTATGAATTAGAAAGTTCATCAAAATCCTTATTTTCAAACTGTAACGCCCTGGCCCCAGTTACCCAGAGTCGGTGCATTACTTCGTAACATTGGCATGATCACAAAAGATCAAGTCTCGAAAGACCGATTAGTTTAGTAGCCTTGGAAACACTAGATACATTCATAAATGTTACATTACATCATAAATCGAAAAACTAATAACAAATTCTTCATAGTCCACACTCATATCCTCTTCTGACTATCCCTGTAGGTCATTCATAAAATACTTCTTCACATCCTGGAAAATATTAAAAAATTGAAAGGGGTGAGCTCAGATGCTCAGTAAGGATAACAATATTGCGGAAGCTTTCATAAATGAACATTAACATTTAAGGCAATGTATAACTAAAACAAAAGCCTTTTAAACTTTAACTTTATCATAATATGGAAAAAGTAAAATGAAATAATGCCATTGACTTACTCACATGGATATTCTACTAGTTGAATAATCACATGAAATATCAATAACCACTTTCATAATGATGGAATGCATAATGCCAGACTATCATAACCACGTAGCCAAGGCCTCGTGCCAAGACTACAAATAAAATTTTGTCAAGGCCTCGTGCCAAGACACTAGTTTGTCTCATGAGACCTACCGATGCATCGAGGAGATATAGCGGGCTCCACCCGTCACTTATTAAGTCCAATGCATTCCTAATATGAACAGGTTTAAACATATCATAAACCATAACATAATCACATAAAATATGCATAAAGGAAACATAAAATTTCCACATTTCAATCACAAGATATCAATACAACACATTGATATAATAAAAACACTTTCAAAACCATTTTCAATACCAAAATAAAAGAAAATTAAAACTTGATATTTATTTTTCATTTTTAAAAAATGGTAAGGCTTGTAGAGGAAGTCGAAACCCAAATAATGGCCTTGGCGGCGGAGAAGTCGTTGTCTCCGCATACGTACGACAAGAAAAACAGTCCTTTTTGTCGTTTAGTAAAACACTTCGTATAAAAAGATTCCTTTTGAATAAACGTAAAAGTCAAAGGGGTTTATACACCGTATAAAAGAAATTTGTGTATAAAACAAAATATGCCTCAATGAAAGGAGATTGAGACGAAGTCCTTACAAAGATCATTTTTAAAATAAAATAGATCTATTATGTGTATTCACTATATGTAAACATAAATAAAGTACAAATACAATATAGGACATAATAATATCATGACATAATTTGAAAGTAGGAGATTAACCCAGATATTGGAAATTGGGTTAAGAAATTCCCTTACCTTGCGTCCTGTCTTGACCCGACCATTCTTTAACCTCCTGAATAATAAACTAGAGTTAATTTATAATTGCTTAAGAACATTTTTAAAGTTTTTTATTCCTTTTATATCACTTATTACCATGTTATGAACATTTTGTAATTATTTAAGTTAATAACGGTCGTTTTGTCGATCGTTGGTACTTGAGTCAAAAATAAACTTCTTATAATTACAAGTTGTTCATGTGGTGAAATATCCATTATATCCAGAATTATATTAATGATATAGATATCATATATCTCATATATATCCAGTATATACATGCATTTATAATATTCCATAACATTTAGAGGTAAGAAATGAAATTCACCATTCATGGAGACGGTAAGCCGTACGTACGCATGAACGCTACTTTCATTTATATTTCATATTTAATGGAATGAAATCATAATGATATAAAGGTATATTATAATTCAAGTATAATATCATATATAATATCATTTAATCCATCCTTTATACATCCCACATATGGCATTAACGATTCAAATCACTTTGAGGGGGCGGTAGTCCGCACTTCCTAAAATGAAAATATCGCGTTTGACCATAATGGAAACAATAAAGGTATGACATAAATGAAAATACAGAACCTTAAGTAAAAAATAAACATATTATATATCATATATATAAATATAGTGACATCTTAATGTCCACCTTTGAAGGTGTTATATGAGTGTTGAACAATCATCGTTTCGTGAGGCAGAAATTCGCCATCCACAGAAACAGTATGTTCTTTAACCATTAGATGTAGTTGTGTGTAAGTGTAGCTCTAATACTTCTTATAAAAACATCCTAGTATATTTAGGATACTGGTTTTGTTACAAATGAAATTAATAAAAATATTTTAGGGGGTTGGAGAAGAAAAATAAAACAAAATAACATAAGAGAAGACATTACCTTAAAATCGGGTAACTCTTTTGATTTGATCCAAAGGCTTCCTTGGGAAGAATTCTGCCCAAAGTGAGGCTTCTAGGAGTAAGTTAGGGAAGTTCGGAGAGTATTTGGGCAGATGTTGGCCGAGCCAAAAGTCTTTGAAGGTGTGAGTAAGGTGGTAGTGGTGGGGGCCTTTTATAAGAGGAGAGAAGGGGCACTCTTGGAAAGATTGAAATGTTACATTATTATGAAATGCTTTTTCGGATTCTAAAGGTCCCACACTTATATATTTCTAGGATAAGGTGATAAGGGTTCGAAATATTCTCATCCAATAGGCTTTGGACAAGTGTAATACTTAGATTTTACATTATCCTTCCATTTTATTAAAATCGTTAATTAATGAGGTAATCGATGCATCATCATGGTGTCATAAATAATTTAATTTATTTAATGTATAAAAATTATAAAAAAATATCATGATATAGGAAATCTTTTTATCTTTCTAATGAATATTTACAGTCAAAAATATGACTTGTATAACCCCATTTAAATTTTTTTTAGTAAAACAACTCTTGTTTGTGACCTTTTTATTTTAACATTAAATAAAAAGTTATTTATGTCCTTTTCCTACCAAAGTGGCTCCATGGGGTCCCCAAGTTGACCCATGGATTGTCTTGGTCGGCCATGACACATCCAATAGTGGTTGGACAACTGTAAAGGTCATTCCATATTTTTATAATACTATTTTTACCTTAAATTTCACTAATTACCTTTAATCGCGATTAATTAAACTTAAAAGTTACTATTCACCAAAAAATTATTTTAATCCCATTGAACCAAATTTTACTTCCTAATGACAACCATCTATGTAGGATTTTTGAAAATCAAATCACAGAAGTGGTAATGTTTCATTTAAACAAAAAATCAGTTTTTTAACTACCACTTAGTGGTTTCACTATTCATAAAAAATTGAAGTTTTTCAGAACAATGCCAAAATTTCACGCTAAGATTTAATTGATATTCCGAATCGAAAAATTATGTCTATTTTAAAAAATTCCAAACATATAAGTTGCATTAATTAATTTTATAATTAATTCCCGCTGTCACAACAAATAGCGTGTTTTTAAGAAACAATATATATCAAAAGATTGACAATTGTTTATGTCCAATTTCAAAGTGAAATTAATTCTAATGACCACCATTGGATAAAATAGTAAAAATATATTATAATTATACTTTAAAACCACTCAATAGTATAATTTATCACTATAAAATACTTTGATTAAAAAAGTTTTTTTTAAGTATTTTTCACTATTCATAAAAAATTGGAAGTTCTCAGAAAATTACAAAAAATTCAACTTTGGATAATTTCGATATTACGAATACAAAAATGAAGTCCATTTTGAAATATAAAATTTCTATAATTTTAAAAAGTGGGTATTACTATTCATAACGACTACTTTGATTAGTTGTGGTGTGTGTTAGAACTCGAAGTTGCGTACAACACACACTACTGTATTATTCAAAGAGAAGTGTATCATGGAAGCTTGGGGTGTTACATTCTCCCCTCCTTCAAATAATTTCGTCCTCGAAATTTCATATAATATCACTGTATAAAAAGACTCGGGTGATTCTTCATCATAAGTTCCTCGGGTTCCCACGTTTCCTCCTCCATCTTATGGTTTCTCCATAGAACTTTTACCAGACGAGTCGTCCAGTTTCTCAGCAATTGTTCTCTTGTATCAGGAATCCTGACGGTCTCTTCATGATAATACAGATCGGGTTCCAGTTCTAATTCCTCATAGGTGAGTACATGCGTTGGGTCGGGCATGTATTTTCTCAACAGTGATACGTGGAATACATCATGAACTTTGGAGAGACTTGGCGGCATTGCCAAATGGTAAGCTACAGTCCCAATCCATTCTAGAATTTTGAAGGGTTCGATGTACCTGGGACTCAATTTACCCTTCTTACCGAAATGTATAACTCCCTTCCATGGTGATACCTTCAAGAAAACATGATCTTCTGCCTGAAACTCCAAATCCTTCCTTCGATTGTCAGCATAGCTCTTCTGCCTACTTTGAGCTGCTTTAATGTGGTTTTGGATTACCTTCACCTTTTCCATCGTTTCCTCCACCAGTTCTGGTCCTACAAGTTTTCTTTCACCAACGTCATCCCAACAGGTTGGTGTGTGACATCTCTTTCCGTATAACGCTTCATATGGGGCCATCCGAATACTTGAATGGAAGCTATTGTTATAGGAAAATTATACCAGAGGTAAATATTGATCCCACATTCCTTGAAAGTCAAGTGAGATTGATCTCAAAATGTCTTCTAAAGTTTGAATAGTTCTTTCTGATTGTCCGTCTATTTGAGGGTGGTAAGCAGTGCTCAAACGAAGTTCAGTATCCAAGGACTTCTGAAGACTTTTCCAGAATCTTGATGTAAAGCGGGGATCACGATCCGAGACAATCGACATGGGTACTCCATGAAGTCTCACAACTTCATTAATATATAGTCTTGTTAGACATTCAAGTGGCAGATCTTACCTTATATCAAGAAAATGTGCTGACTTGGTGAGACGATCAACAATGACCCATATTGCGTCATTCCTTCTAGGGGTCTTTGGTAGTCCTATGACAAAGTCCATCGTAATATTATTCTATTTCCACTCAGGTATGGGAATAGGTTGCAATACTCCACCAGGATGTTGCCTTCCAGCTTTCACTTATTGGCAAACCATACATCTTGACACAAAATCGGAAATCTCCATTTTCATGTTGTCCCACCAAAAATTTCCCTTTAAATCTCTATACATTTTAGTGCTCCCAGGGTGTATAGAGAAATTGGAACTATGAGCATCATCCTAAAATTCCCTCTTTAAATCAGGTATATCGGGAACACAAAGTCTCCTCCCAAATTTCAAAATTCCATCTTCATAAACAAAGTCACTCAACCACCCATCATTCACAGCTTTAATCTTCTTTTTCAACACTTCATCATTGGACTGAGAACTCTTTATCCTTTCTAGTAAATATGGTTTGGCAACCATTTGAAAAAGTTTTGATGTTTCACCCTCCATGGTGATTCCCATACCCATATTTACTAGATCCATGAAAATAGGATCCCTTTCCACTCTTATCATGTTCAAAACTCCATGATCTTTTCTAATCAAAGCATCTGCAACCTTATTTGCCTTCCCTGGGTGGTAGTGTATCGTGCAATCATAATCCTTGAGTAGTTCAAGCCATCGTCTTTTCCTCATGTTGAGTTCTTTTTGTGAGAAAATATATTTCAAACTCTTGTGATCGGTATATATCTCACATTTTTCACCATAGAGATAATGTCTCCATATCTTCAGGGCAAAGATTACAGAAGCTAACTCGAGATCATGAGTAGGATAGTTCTGCTCATGAATTTTTAGCTGTCGTGATGCATAGGAAATAACCCTATCATTCTGCATAAGGACACAACCAAGTCCTTTCATTGATGCATCACTATAAATAACGAACCCATCATTCCCTAATGGTAGAGTCAATATAAGAGCATTGACTAATATTCTCTTCAGTTCTTCAAAAAATTCTTCACACTCTTTTTTCCAGACAAATTTAACCCCTTTACGTGTGAGCTTCGTCAATGGGTTAGCCAATCGGGAAAAATTCTGGACAAAACGTCGATAATAACCTGCCAAACCAATAAAGCTGCGTACCTTAGTTATACTCGTCGGTGCTGGCCATTCTTGGATTGCCTTGGTCTTAGAAGGATCAACGGAAATTCCATCCTTAGAGACAATGTGGCCAAGAAAAGAAATCTACTGAATCCAGAATTCACACTTGCTAAACTTCCCATATAATTCATGCCTTCTAAGAGTCTTCAAGATAATGCGCAAGTGATTTTCATGATCTTTGTAGCTTTTGGAGTACACCAAGATGTCATCAATAAATACCACCACAAAATCATCTAGATATTCCTTGAAAACTCTATTCATTAGATCCATGAATACAGAAGGTTCATTAGTCAATCCAAAAGGCATTACTGTAAACTCGTAATGCCCATACCTTGTTCGAAATGCTGTCTTTGGAATGTCTTCCTTCTTCACACACAACTGATGGTATCCAGATCAAAGGTCAATCTTTGAAAATTATTGAGCTCCATGCAATTGGTCAAATAAATCATCAATGCGAGGTAGGGGATACTTGTTCTTTATTGTTATAGCATTGATCTCCCTGTAGTCAACGCACAACCTCATAGATCCATCTTTCTTCTTAACAAAAAGGACAGGGGCTCCCCATGGAGAAACACTAGGGAGAATAAATCCCTTATTACTCAATTCCTCTAGTTGTTTCTTTAGTTCAACTAATTCCACGGTGGCCATCCTATAAGGGGTCTTCGATATAGGCCTTGATCCAGGAATTAAATCAATGGAAAACTCAACTTCTCGTTCTGGAGGATGTCCAGGTAAATCTTCAGGAAACACATCTTCATATTCTTTCACAATAGGTACATCCTTTATTTGAACATTACTTCCCTCGCCCTTAGTTATTTAATTCTCTTCCTCCCCAATAATTGAATTTAGTTGAGCTACTGGGGGTGGATCTAAATAAGAATTAGGTGGTGACGATTCTGCTCTAAAAATAAGGTGTTCCTTATCATCATCATCAAAAATCGTAACCTCCTTCTTCTTACAATAAATCATTGCATCATAGTCCGAAATCCAATCCATACTGGGGATTATATCAAACTCAATCATAGGTATGACAATGAGACCAGTAGATAATGAACAGTTATGTGCTCTAATGGGGACTGATTCACAAAACTTTGTTGCAATAATACTTCCCTTAGGAGTTTTGACTGAAAATTCTCTTGTTAAATCAAATTGGAAATATCTAATTTTCTTAGAAAACTGGGAAGATATGAAACAATGTGATGATCCAGAATCAAATAATGCATTTGCTAAACTTGAGGAAACCATTAAATTACCTGCCACCACGTCTTTCGGAGCTTCAACCTCAGCAGTAGTGATAGCATAAGCTTGGCCTTGATCCCTTGGCCTCTTATGAGGTAAGTTCCCCTGACGCTTAGGACATTTATTTGCATAATGTCCCATATCTCTACAATTATATCATTCCACATTGACAACAACTTTCTTTCCCTTGCAATCATGAGCTTGGTGGCCTTTTTCACCACACTTGTAACAGACTCCCATTCCATTCAAGCAAGTACCGGGGTGTTTCTTTCCACATTTACTACAGGACTGATATTCAACTCTTCCCTTCTTTTGCTTATTTCCATTTCCAGATTGATCAAAATATCTCTTCTTTTCTTGCTTTGCTTTAAATTCATAAGACTTAGAGAATTCCTTTTCCATCTTGATAGCACATGAGACAATATCTTCATATGACGAGAAGGTTTGTGAGACTAATTCTCGACGGAGAAATGGTTTTAACCCATCAAAGAAATGATAAATCTTACTTCTTGGGTTACGTATATAATCTACAGCATGCCTCACTAACCTTGTAAAGTTAGCCTCATACTTTGCGACATTATCATCCTCCTTCTGCCTCAGACTCAGAAATTGCCTTTCCATATCTGCTCGATGGTCATGAGGAAAGTATTTTTCTAAGAAAATCTCTTTTAACTCCCTCCATTACATATTCGATACGTCATCATCTTCCTTTGTGTTTTGAATCAATGACCACCATTGATCAGCATCTCCAGTGAGGCGGTAAACTGCCAAGATAACCTTTTCCCTTTCACTACTCCCCAAGGTGTGGAATATTTTCTCTAAGGAGTTTATCCATTGCTCAGCTACTAATGGATTTGTATCCCCATTAAATGTTGGTGGTTGTTTCCTCATGAAGCGGTCTAACATTGATCTTCCACGTTGCGGATCAGGGTGCTTCATACGAGTAAGGTTATTATTCATAACCTGAGTGAGTTGTCCCAGTATGGTAATAAGTTGATCAGCACCAGTTGTATCTCCAAATCCACAATAATTATCTTGAGCAGGAGGGAAATCCCTACACGGAGTGCGTGCATTGATACTGTTTCCATTCCTTCCACTAGGCACCATTTCTAAACAATGGCATAAACTAGATTAGTTTATGAATCAAAATACATAATTCCATACTTGTAAAATACTTAACATAAATTGAAATATTTATAGATATAATCCATAATCATAAAAATGTTTTTTTTGAGGAAGTATATACTCATAACCCTTCATAGTGGTTTGTAAAGAAAATGAGAATTATCCTAAGCATATCCCTCGGGAGTGTCGTAACCAAGAGTGCAGCAAGGCCCGTTGTCGTGCACCAGTTCCCGTTCGAGTTTAGCTCAAAGCGGTGTTTTCGGGTTTTACCCCTAGGTACATCTGTGCCAGAGCCGACTCTACCTGCTCATATCCAGACAGGGATGTATTGCTCGGAAAACTCACAACATCTCTATAATACCAAAATTCTAGGAAGTTATTCTATACTAATCCTCAAAGTCTATCTTTGGGAAATGTGCACTAATCAGAGTTTATCTAAATCTAGCTTCCAAGGTTAGTACTAAACTGCCTCTGATACCAACTGTAACGCCCCGAACCCAGTTACCTAGAGTCGGTGCATTACTTCGTAACATTGGAATGATAACAAAAGATCAAGTCTCGAAAGACCGATTAGTTTAGTAGCCTTGGAAACACTAGATACATTCATAAATGTTACATTACATCATAAAGAGAAAAACTAATAACAAAGTCTTCATAGTCTACACTCATATCCTCTTCTGACTATCCCTGCAGGTCATTCATAAAATACTTCTTCACATCCTGGAAAATATTAAAACATTGAAAGGGGTGAGCTCAGATGCTCAGTAAGGATAATAATATTGCGGAAGCTTTCATAAATGAACATTAACATTTAAGGCAATGTATAACTAAAACAAAAGCCTTTTAAACTTGAACTTTAGCATAATATGGCAAAAGTAAAATTAAATAATGCCATTTACTTACTCACATGGATATTCTACTAGTCGAATAATCACATGAAATATCAATAACCACTTTCATAATGATGGAATGCATAATGCCAGACTATCATAACCACGTAACCAAGGCCTCGTGCCAAGACTAAAAATAATATTTTGTCAAGGCCTCGTGCCAAGACACTAATTTGTCTCATGAGACCTACCGATGCATGGAGGAGCTATAGCGAGCTCCACCCGTCACTTATTAAGTCCAATGCATTCCTCATATGAATAGGTTTAAACATATCATAAACCAAAACATAATCACATAAAATATGCATAAAGGAAACATAACATTTCCACATTTCAATCACAAGATATCAATACAACACATTGATATAATAAAAACACTTTCAAAACATTTTCAATAACAAAATAAAAGAAAATTAAAACTTGATATTTATTTTTCATTTTTAAAAAATGGTAAGGCTTGTAGAGGAAGCCGAAACCCAAATAATGGCCTTGGCGGTGGAGAAGTCATTGTCACCGCATACGTATGACAAAAAAAACAGTCCTTTTTTGTCTTTTAGTAAAACACTTCGTATAAAAAGATTCCTTTTTAATAAACGTAAAAGTCAAAGGGGTTTATACACCGTATAAAAGAAATTTGTGTATAAAAAAAATATGCCTCAATGAAAGGAGATTGAGACGAAGTACTTACAAAGATCATTTTTAAAATAAAATAGATATATTATGCATATTCACTATATGTAAACATAAAGAAAGTACAAATACAATATAGGACATAATAATATCATGACATAATTTGAAAGTAGGAGATTAAACCAGAGATTGGAAATTGGGTTAAGAAATTCCCTTACCTTGCATCCTGTCTTGACTCGACCGTTCTTTAACCTCCTGAATAATAAACTAGAGTTAATTTATAATTGCTTAAGAACCTTTTTCAAGTTTTTTATTCCTTTTATATCACTTATTACCGTGTTATGAACATTTTTTAATTATTTAAGTTAATAACGGTCGTTTTGTCGATCGTTGGTACTTGAGTCAAAAATAAACTTCTTATAATTACAAGTTGTTCATGTGGTGAAATATCCATTATATACAGAATTATATTAATGATATATATATAATATATCTCATATATATCCAGTATATACATGCATTTATAATATTCCATAACATTTAGAGGTAAGAAATGAAATGCACCGTTCATGGAGACGGTAAGCCGTACGTACGCATGAACGCTACTTTCATTTCTATTTCATATTTAATGGAATGAAATCATAATGATATAAAGGTATATTATAATTCAAGTATAATATCATATATAATATCATTTAATCCATCCTTTATACATCCCACATATGGAATTAACGATTCAAATCACTTTGAGGGGGCGGTAGTCCGCATTTCCTAAAATGAAAATATAGCGTTTACCCATAATGGAAACAATAAAGGTATGACATAAATGAAAAATAAATAACCTTAATTAAAACATAAAAATATTATATATCATATATATAAATATAGTGACATATTAATGGCCACATTTGAAGGTGTTATATGAGTGTTAAACAATCATCGTTTCGTGAGGCAGAAATTCGCCATCCACAGAAACAGTATGTTCTTTAACCATTAGATGTCGGTGTGTGTAAGTGTAGCTCGAATCATTCTTATAAAAACATACTAGTATATTGAGGATACTGGTGTTGTTACAAATGAAATTAATAAAAAGAGTTTAGGGGGTTGGAGAAGAAAAATAAAACAAAATAACATAAGAGAAGACATTACCTTAAAATCAGGTAACTCTTTTGATTTGAGCCAAAGGATTCCTTGGGAAGAATTCTGCCCAAAGTGAGGCTTCTAGGAGTACGGGAGGGAAGTTGGGAGAGTATTTGGGCAGATTTTGGCCGAGCCAAAAGGCTTTGAAGGTGTGAGTAAGGTGGTAGTGGTGGGGGCCTTTTATAAGAGGAGAGAAGGGGAACTCTTGGAAAGATTGAAATGTTACATTATTATGAAATGCTTTTTCGGATTCTAAAGGTCCCAAACTTATATATTTCGAGGATAAGGTGATAAGGGTTCGAAATATTCTCATCCAATAGGCTTTGGACAAGTGTAATACTTAGATTTTACATTATCCTTCCATTTTATTAAAATCGTTAATTAATGAGGTAATCGCTGCATCATCATGGTGTCATAAATAATTTAATTTATTTAATGTCTAAAAATTTTAAAAAAATATCATGATGTAGGAAATCGTTTTAGCTTTCTAATGAATATTTATAGTCAAAAATATGACTTGTATAACCTTATTTAAAAATTATTTTAGTAAAACAACTCTTGTTTGTGACCTTTTTATTTTAACATTAAATAAAAAGTTATTTATGTCCTTGTCCTACCAAAGTGGCTCCATGGGATCCCCAAGTTGACCCATGGATTGTCTTAGTCGTCCATGACACATCCAATAGTGATTGGAAAAGTTTAAAGGTCATTCCATATTTTTATAATACTATTTTTACCTTAAATTTCACTAATTACCTTTAATCGCGATTAATTAAACTTAAAAGTTACTATTCACCAAAAAATTATTTTAATCCCATTGAACCACATTTTACTTCCTAATGACAACCATGTATGTCGGATTTTTGAAAATAAAATCACAGAAGTGGTAATGTTTCATTTAAACGAAAAATCAGTTTTTTAACTACCACTTAGTGGTTTCACTATTCATCAAAAATTGAAGTTTTTCAGAACAATGCCAAAATTTCACCCTAAGATTTAATTGATATTCTGAATCCAAAAATGATGTCTATTTTACAAAATTCCAAACATATAATTTGAATTAATTAATTTTATAATTAATTCCCACTGTCACAACAAATAACGTGTTTTTAAGAAACAATATATATCAAAAGATTGACAATTGTTTATGTCCAATTTCAAAGTGAAATTAATTATAATGACCACCATTAGATAAAATAGTAAAAATATATTCTAATTATAATTTAAAACCACTCAATAGTATAATTTATCACTATAAAATAATTTTATTAAAAAAGTTGTTTTTAAGTATTTTTCACTATTCATAAAAAATTGGAAGTTCTCAGAAAATTACAAAAAATTCAACTTTGGATAATTTCGATATTACGAATACAAAAATGAATTCCATTTTGAAATATAAAATTTCTATAATTTTAAAAAGTGGGTATTACTATTCATAACGGCTACTTTGATTAGTTGTGGTGTGTGTTAGAACTCGAAGTTGCGTACAACACACGCTACTGTATTATTCAAAGAGAAGTGTACCGTGGAAGCTTGGGGTGTTATACAAACTCTCCCCAGTGATCACTCTGAATGGATATGATCTTATAACTTTTTTAATTTTCGACTTTTTTGGTATATTCAATAGACTTTACAATCCAAATTTTTATGATCCAAGAAATAAACCCAAGTAAATATTGTATAATCATTAACAATTAAAAAAGTGTAAGATTTACCTCTTATACTTGCAACTTGGTTTGGTCCAAATAAATCAAGATATACAAGATCAAGGGTCCTTAAGTTGGATATCTACTTTATAGATTTAAATGAATATTTGTGATTTTTAATAATATGTAAAGGCTCACACATGATGTCATTTTTGAAATGAAATTTAGGAAAATCTCATACTAGTTGATTTCAGTTAAGTTTAATAAGTGCACGTGTTCTACAATGACCAAGGCTTCTATGAAAAATCCATGACTCAATATATTTTTTCCTTATAAATTTAACATATTTTATATCAATATATTTTAAATCAATAACATAAAGGTTGGATCAATCCAAAAATTCTTTATTTTAATGCCCACAAACCATGCTTACTTTATCACTAACTGTTTATGTGTTGTATGATAGAACTTCACAATTATGATTTTTTACTTAAATTTATCTATTTACAATATACTATCAATTGAAGAGTTGTGCTACCATAAAAAGTATTCTGCTACTACTAGAAGAGTTATACTTCTATCATAAGAGTTCTTACTAACGTTAAAAGACTTATGCTTCTGTCTAAAGGCTTATGCTACCATCAATTGATTTTTTTCTACTGCCAAAATTATTTGTGATATCTTTAGAAGAATTCTTGCTATATTTAAAAGTTTTTTTCATCCATTTTAAGTATTTTTCTACTGTTATTTGATATATATACTTCTTTGTGAAGTTTTTCTTCAGTGCATGACTTCTGCTTCCATGAGAAGTTCTGCTTCCGTGCCAGACTTCGACCACCATGAAGGTTTCTGATTCCATGCCTGACTTCTTCCCCTATGAAGGTTTCTACTTCAATGACTATTTGAGATTAAATTTTACTTAAAAAATACAATAACTAGTTTATGTAATTTAATTAAAGTCATAGAGTTTCTCAATATAAGGATTTAATAATGATTATTCTTAAATGGATACTCTAGAGCATTGAAGATAAATTCATCCTTTCCTAAATTTCCTACTCGTTAAAAGGATTTGATTTATTAATATCCAACAACATATCTTTTGAGTTTGGAAAAAGTACAAATCCAAGGAATCTTATGTACGTAAGGGGTGGTTGTAGTGATAATGTTTGTGAGTGATAAACTCTTCAGTAGTACCTACTGAAAAGAAATAGGATCATCCTGTGATTTCTATGACACTCTATTTCTCATTCAAAAACTGAACCCCTATAAAATACTTGTGAAGATCATTCAAATCGAAATTAAGGAAATATTTAAAGATAGTATGATGGAAGAAGAATATCATGCTGATCATCTCAAGCATGAACAAAGAAAGATAACTTCACACCATATTCTTATTCTTTTTCTCTCTTATTTATTATTATTTAATTTAGAGTTTTTATTATTTTAGATGCTTATAATTGAAGAAAAATATCTTATATTGTATTGGAGAGTACTTAAATACTCTCTTCTCATTTGTTTCACATCTTTCATCCCATAAATAACAGTGGAAGATGTTGGTTTTATCTTGGATTGCCCAGTGCACAGTTGTTTTTGTATACCCAATCCATGTTATAGATCACCAT
The DNA here is from genome assembly GCA_963277665.1 of Viscum album. NCBI lineage: Eukaryota > Viridiplantae > Streptophyta > Magnoliopsida > Santalales > Viscaceae > Viscum > Viscum album. Next base: position 1,491,954,993 of record OY728151.1, on the reverse strand, counting down.
GTTTATTTTAATAAACCTTATTGATAGTGTAATTATATCAATTGGATAGGACTAAGTCTCAGCTTGAGATTCAACCTTTTTTTTTAAAATCTGCTATGTGTTTAAATTTATTTTTATTTCTCTATTTTTAATTATAAAATTATTCTTTTCTAAATAACCTTATGGTTATCTTTTAGTTTTGATATAATCATTTTTGGTGTGAGTAAAATAATTTCAAAAGTTAAATTGTTTTCAAATAGTTTAACTGATTTTTTATCAGAATTTTAAGAAATATTTAAAATATTAAAAGTTTTTATACCTACCTTATTAGTTAACTGGGGTGTATTATTTTTAGGGTGTTTTAAATTTTAATTTACAAGAAATTTTTAATAGAAATTTTTTAATACTTAATTCATACCCACTTGGGTAAATAAATTATATAATTATTTGGTATCAGAGCACTTATTTTTTTTTATGATTTATTTATTTTATTTCTTGACCGGTCTCTCGACACGATCATTGTTTCTGTTAATTTGGTATCTTTGTTATCATGGATTATTATAAGCATGAATGTTATGCTATAAATAAACTGCCTTAATTTAATGGTTGGAACTATGTTCAATGTAAAATTAAAATGAAAATACACCTTGATAGCATGTGTTTTGATATATAGACAATAATAGAAGATAAATATGAAAAACCAAAATATCTTAGAGATAATTGGAGTGTTGCTACAAAATATGCTTATGACTATAACTGTAAAGCTAGGAATGCCTTATATTATGATTTGGGTGAAGATGATTTTAATAGAATTTATGCATGTGATATTGGTGATCAAATATGGGATACTATTACTGTGTCATATGAAGGAAGATCAAATGTTAAAGAAATGCACCTAAATAATTATAATTTTAAATATGATACATTTAGAATGAATCCTGAAGAATCAATTTGAGAAATGTATCTTAGGTTCAATGAAATTATCAATACGATGCATGAACTTGGAAGGAAAATAGAAAATAAAGATCAAGTGCTCAGAATCTTGAGATGATTACTTGATTGATAAATATGAACTATTATCTCCATTCGAGAGTCATGCGATATAATCAAATTGATAGTGAAGGATATGAATAGAAATCTACTAATGTATGAGGAAGAGTTGAAATTGAATAATGAATATGAAGAACCAAAAATAAATACAGTAACTTTCTAAACTTTCAAGTCAAAGATGAAAGAGAAAATCAACGAAAATAACTCAAGTGAGGACAAGATAACTTCTGACAGTGATGAAGAGATGGATTATCTAGCAATAATATTTAAGAAATTCTATAGAAAGAAGAAATTATTTTTTAAGAAATAAAATTATGGAGGAAGATATAAAAAAAGGGGAAGTTGAAAGAGGTAAAATAAGCTAGGAGAGGTGACTTTCTATTAGTGCAAGTGGAAAGGGAATATCAAAGATTAGTGTCCAAAACTAAATTATAAAAAGAGAAATTATGATAGGGGAAAACCAAATAAATATATGAAGGAAACTTGGAGTGCCTTTGAGGGCAGTTCCTATGAATCTGATTCAAGAAGGGAAGACAATAATGAAAGGGATAATATGTGTTTTATTGGAAACACATCCAATTAAAAATTATTGAAGATTATTGGTAATCATTAATGGTATCTAGAGAATGGGTGTTCTAGACATATGACTCGAGACTACTCAAGCTTCAAGAACCTTATAAAGGTGGATGGTGGGCATGTCACATTTGGTGACAATGACAAAGGGAAAATAATTGGGCTTCATCAAATCAATAATTCTAATTTTATTTTAATTTCTAAAATTTTATTTGTTGATGGTTTAAAATAAAATCATTCTAGCATCTCACAATTATATGATGATGCTTACCATGTTAATTTTGAGAATAATGCTAGAAAGATATATAATTCTAATAATGATTTAGTTTTTATTACTGTACTCAATGATAATGTTTATGAAGTTGATTTAGATTCATTATTTTCTCAAAATATTTCTTTCTTAAGTGACTTTCATAAATAATATTGGCTATGACATAGGAGACTAGTCCACTACAACTTACACTAACTTAGAAATATAATAAGGAAAGGTTTAGTTAAGGATCTTCCTAAACTGGAATTCCCCAAAAAAAGTATTCAATATCTGTAAAACCCATTGGGAGTAGGTTACTATAGCGGTACTATAGAAGAACTATAACAACAACAAAACTGTAGCACTGATGACATTGTAGTGATGGATGCACTATAGTAGAGACTGTAGCAGCAGCTGAACTCTAGCAGTTCGGGTACTATAGAAGTACTATTAATTAAAGGGTACTTTTAGCCATATATTGAGATTTAATTCCCTATGGTTCTATGGGTCATGTAATGGGTATCCTATACCCAAAAAAGAAGTCCTTTATTTCAATAAAAAAGAGACTTCTACCTCAACTTATTTTTTTCCAACTTCTCAACCCCTAGAGTTGGTTCACATGGATTTTTTAGACCTTCTAGAGTTTTTATCTTAAGTGGGAAGCATTATTCTTATGTTCTTATAGATGGATTTTCTATATTTACTTGAATATTATTTTTATCTCACAAAATTTAATCTTTCTCCTATTTTTCAAAATACGAAAAATTTATAGAAAACCTTAGTGGATTTACCATTAAAACTTTGAGGAGTGATCATGTAAATTAGTTTGAAAATAAATACTTTGAAACTCTATTCACACAACATGGATATAATAAAAAATTCTCTACTCCTAGGACTCCCTAGTAAAATGGATTGGTTAAAATAATTAATGATACTCTTTAAGAGACTACCCATACTATAATCAATGAGTATGAATTACCTATTCATTTTTTGGAAAAATATTAATACAATTTTCTATGTCATCAATTGGGTTCTTATCAGACCTATTTTAAAGAAGACCCATATGAGTTATTAAATGGAATAAAACTAAAGGCTAATTACTTTATAGTTTTGGTTTCAAGGTATTTATTATAAACACAAAATAGAGTTTAGATAAATTTTAATCCAAAAGCGATGAATGATTTTTTTGGTTATTCAACCTCTAGTAAATCATATAGGGATTTTAATGAAAAGACCAAATGTTATAGAAGAATCTATACATGTAAATTTTTATAGAATAGATCCACATGAGCCTAAAAATCCTTTATAAAACCTTGAGGATGATTTTTGTAACTTGGATATCAATACCTAATCCAATTCTAGTGATCTACCTATATAATGCACTATATTATTACTAGAAAAATCACCCATCACTGAGGAAGTAACCAAACCATACCTTGAGGAATAAATCAAAGTACCAAATACTTCTATGCCTAGAAAAATTTAGAACCAATAGAGAGAATACTTTAGATATTGTTGTTAGAGATCTAAATAGAGGTACTCAGACCATAGCTTCACTTAGAAACCAATTATATTAACATCTTCGGGGTTTTGAGGGAGGAAACCACTAAGTATTTTTTTATACCCACTCCCATTATTTAAATTGTTTAAATTTTATATGATCGTGTTGGTAGTGGTGATAGGTTGTGATGGATAAAATGATATGGTTTTTTATAAATTTGGAGCCTTTTATACATATACCATGACTTGAGGTATACTTGGGTGTTATTTGGTAATTTTTTTCTAGGGAATTTTAATTTTTTATACCACTAGTAGATTATCCTTAAAAATTGTTGCACTGATTGAAATTTATGCATGTACTTTCACTTTTTATGATTATAATTTATTAAGGATGTTTTTATATTCTTATTTTGGGTTTGAATAATATTTTATTTAATAGATGATATCAAGATAAATTTCTTCCATGTTTTGAAATTATAGTCTTGATGCTAGTCATCAACCCCTCAATTATTGGAGGTAGGATTGATGCTTCACTATTAGCCCTGTCAGCAACCCAAGGTAGGGTATCAACGAGATTGGGTCAAGATGACTTGATAATCATTAACATGAAGAAACATACAACATATATATTTTAATGATGTTTATTTTTCAAGCTTAAATGAAACTCATAAAACAAATATAAGAGTGCTTATGGTCAATAAATCAAATCAATTTAATGAGAGATGCATGTATAGTAGAAACATGTGCATGAGAAACTTGCAAGTTACATTATATTAATATAATCATGATAAAAAATGGATGATTTTATTATGGATCAAATTTTGAACATATAAAATGATAAATTATTTTATAACATAGTAACGATTAGACTAGTTATGATGTAATTTTGTACAAAAAAAATTAAAAATATCCTCTTTTAACCTCAATTTAGGGTGTTATTTACCTGAATTGAACTAAGTATAATTTCAATGGAATTAAAGAACATTTTATACCACATCTTGGGACTCATATAAATTTCTAAAAAAATATTTTTACGAGACACTATTTTCAATAAAAAATCCATCCTTACAAAATTCAGCGAACCGTTACTAAATTTATGCCCGGGAATATTTTAAACACCCAAACATCTAGGGGTGGGTGAGTTGGGAAGGTTTAATATAAAATATCACATGTGAATCTAAATGTGTTTGTGTTTACTATGGTGTGGGTTTGGTTATAATTGTTTTATACAAATTTTTATCATTTCCTTGAAAAATTTCATTCCAAAAAAATAATGATTTTGATTTTATTTTTATAAAAATGATCAAATATTAAATAAGGGAATTATTATTTAATAATAAATTAATTTTTTTACTTAAAAATAAACCTATATATAATATATACATATATATTAATATCCTAGAATCCTCTATTACATGTTTCACCCTATTGTTTTACATTTTTCCTCCAAAAGTTTCTCTGCTCGGTACCTTTGTTCCCCTCGATCCACCCTTCCCTCCCACTTCCAAATCACTAGCTCTTCACCTATTCCTCCTCACCCCAACCCTATATCTTCCTACCCACCTCTACCTCCAACTTTTATCCTCCTTTCAGTCACCTCTTTCCTATATTTATCCACCCACATAAGGTAAATAAATATGTACAGGCTCATATGATCTAACATAACCCTTCTACATCCATAAATCTTCACTTTGACCATCCTTACGTCATCTTACACTCCACTAGACTTTAATCTCCTCTTGTAAAATGCATATGGTTCACCATGCATGGCCCAAATTCCCGGTGGCCCAAAATCCCATATACATGGCTTGAAAACCTAATCCAGATGAATATTAACACTGCTATAGTGCCCCTACTATAGTACTCGCTACCATATTACATTACCACTAAAGTACCACAAAAAATCCTTCCACTTCCCAGCTTTGAACCTAGGTCTTTGATATAATATTATGGGGTACTTACTATAATACAAACCCTAACCATTGAAAGTTATGATTATAATTGAGTGTTTTAATAGGAATATAGTAGATATCCTAGAGTATTTATGTTCTTTGAATTCCTTCCAATTCATATTTATTTATTAAATAGTTTAATAAAATATATACACGTGTCTATGATTATAAATCTTTTAAGAAATTTAATTTATAATTTAGTATTATTATAGATCTAATTTCAGGGGAATATCTCCAAAATTATTTTTATTATCATATTGATGTGATGATGAAATTTAACTAAAATTATAATGTTGGTTTAATAGATCATGTTTCTTGGAGTGTATTTGAAAAAAAAGTTTTTTGAATGAAAATAAATTTTATTCTATAAATAAAATTTTGTGATATAGTAAGCATGCATCATATGTAAATTTAGGTAGCCATTTTTTTATTCATCTTGAGTATAGTGTTAGTATATACTATAGAAACCATTTTCAATCCAAATGATGAATCCAATAAAAGTATGAACTCTGTAAGATCATTTTTTATGGCTTGGATAGAAGATGGTGAATAAGAAATAACAGGAGTTGGAGGGATATAAGATACAGACCAGATGGTGTCATATGGAAGATGTGTCCGGAATATATCCATGACCACTAATGCTTGGAAGGAGTAAAAGGAAGCCAAAGGACTTTATGTAAGGGTCATTTTCCTAGAAGTTTAAAAACACAAGAATTTGCGTAAGGGTAATCAGAGAGATCGTGTAAGGGAAATTCTATGATATCTTCAGAAGTTATAATTATTCAATGGAAGGTAAGGTTGAGGTGGTATATTTCTTTGATATAATGGAGGGATTTACATGGAGATCAGATCATGTGGACTTATAAATATTGAAATACAGTGACTACTAGAAGCACCAGCTGGATTCTGATATATTTTGTAGGATGGATCATTTTCACGTTGGTCTGATTAAGATGGAAAGATAAGGATGGGGTGAATTTCCTTTTAAAAATTAAATAAATAAAGAAATAAAATTATGTGATAAATAAAATTAAAAGAGTAATCACAACTGAATAAATAAAATTATAATGTAAGATGATAAATGAGTTTTTTTATTACTTAATATGAGTGCCTATGCCTCCCCCCTCAAAGGCTTGAAGGTTTCATTATCACTTGGATTAAATAGTATCCAAGAAACCAAAACAAGCTTGATTTTTTATTTCCTGCAGTAAGAAACCCAATACAAAAGAAGAGAAAATTTATTTTTAATGGTTATAACAAGAATCCCAAAAACACTTGCCTTGAGATGGTGAAAGAAAGAAACCCAAAAAAATATCACTTTGGTGGTAGTGAGCACCCAGGAAGAAGAATAAAAATAATAATGAGAGATTTTTTAAGCACAATCACTTTAAAACACACACTCAATTTTCTCAAAATGATTGAAATAGAAAAAGAGAGAAAAAGAAATAAATAATGAGGGAGAAAATTAATATAATCAAGAATCAAAAAAATAGATCAAGTAAAGGCACAATAATATCCAATAGGTAACCAATGTTGTCCAAGATTTCTTGGGGTTTTATTTATATCCTATGGAGTCCCCTTAATGGTTTTAGTGGTGTTTGGATTCTAATAGAGAAATTGGTAGGTGAAATAGGTCGGAGGGTATAACCCAAATAGATAGATTTAATTTTCTATAAAAGGGACACCAACTATTTAGTGGGCTATCCTACCTTCCACGATAGGTAGTTGAGCCTCACTGGTAGGTTGGTGAGGCTGGTCAATAAGTAGGTGCCACTACGTTTCTCAACGGCTGTCCAATGGTTTAGTCCAGTGTGGGCCTTCAAAATGACCCTCCAAACATCTCTTGAACCTATCAATTGATCAGTTGAATTCCTAACATGATATTCAATCACAATAACTAAAATATAGTAAAATTCAATGGTTATAAAAATAAATGGTGTTTGTGATAATTAAATAATCTAAGAGAGTGAGACGTAGAATAATCTCCCCCTTTACACTTGAAATAAAAGGCAGGGAGTTAAAAGAAAAATACAAGATTCATTTCAATTAAATATATTCAAGATAATTTTGAAATAAGTTTAAATATTTCATAATAAAATTTAAAATATATTTTGAAATTATTTTTAATACTTAAAAATTAATTAAAACAATGTTTTAAACCATTTAATTTTAAAAGGATTTGAAATAAATAAAATAATCTTATTCAAACCTCCAAACTTATAGAGAAATAAAAGCATTAATACCTTTATCTCTCTTTTTGATTATCAAAAAATAAAAAATAAGGTAATACAGTTAAAGTATATAGATCATAAAAAATAAAAAGATAACACATTCCCCACCTTTAAAAAGGAATAATAATATAAGTTAAATAGGTTATGTATAATATTTCTCAATGCAAATACAAACTTTCCCTCACAAAAAATAATAAGAAATAAATACATGATTTAAAAAAAAAAAATATACAACAGTAATTGAATTCATATAAATAAATAAAATTATATAAAAGACCTAACATGCTTCAAAGTATTAAAAAATTAACATAACATGCTGAAATAAGAAAGATAATTTTTGAATAGATAAATTTCTTTAAAAAGTTATAAAATATTCAAATGATAACTAAAAAATCCCCCCCTTAAAATATGATTATCCATTTTAAGTCACTTGAAAAGATAAAAACATTGCATATTTAAAATGTGAACTTTCCCTTTAAAATTTTTAAAAATAAGGATCCATAAAAACATGTAAAGTTTTTTTCAAGGAATGATTCAAATATTTTCAAATAATTAAGATATGGATAAACTTAAAGCATAGCCAACTCAAAAGTGAGCATCACAAGAGATCTATACCTAACCCACCCTTAATAAAATCAAAACATTCTAACACAAAGAGTTTTATGAAAATGTTGACCAATTGAATATCCATGATAATAAATTATAACACAATATATCTATTTTGATTGTGATCTCTCACAAAGTGGTACCTAAGATCAATGTGATTAGTATGTGAGTGTTGAATGGGATTCCAAGAAATACTAATTTCACTAGTGTTATCACATTTAATAGTAATTTTTTTTATGTTTCCTGAAAACCCAAAGGCCTTACATTTTTATCTATTTTTGGACAATCCCATTTTTAATTTGGTTAAGGGGGAACCCTTACATGACCCATAGGCCCAGTAGGAACATAGCCTAAGTGCATGAACCTAAATACCCTAAAAATATGACGCAACTAGAATAACCCCTCCCAAACATATTTTATATATTAGACCTAGCTCTAAACCTTTCATGGTCGCACAAATAATATTTCCATGTGCAATGATTCATAGTGCCTGATACCGATGGAAGATGTCATACCCTCCTTCCCTTCCCAATTTGGTAGTCCTGCAAAGTCGGGTGATACTTCTATAAATCCCCATACGGGTCTTCAATTTTTATGGTATTGAGGCCCACATATTTCCCCTCCAAATCCATCATGCCTCACCTCTCTTACCATAGTAGACATCCAACACCAATCCCATTGCTGCCTGTCAGCCACCATCACCCCTGCCCACATGCCGATTTTCCACCACCAAAACCATTGATTGATCACCTCACTATCCATGATACTGATTACATTAATATTTAATCCTCCATCCACTAGTTTCCATGAATCTCAACAATGATTATCCACACACCTACATTGTCTTCCACTCACCATGGTTGTCGCCAAGTCCAACCCAAAACCGAGGGCCATCCCCTGTCCAGGAATTCATTATTATCAGGACTTAAACTCGAGGGTTGTTTTTATAACTAGTATACAACCCCAAATACTAATTTAAGAGAGTTTTTTTTTCATCCAAACAATTTGGGTGCAATAAATCCCCGTGAATATATATCCCTCTTAGTCTATAGAAAGAGAAATGAAGTTTTCCATATTACTACTCCAAGAGACTAAGGGTTTTCTATATAGGTGACAAGTCCCACTTGTAATTTTATTATAAAATTGGTATATTCAATAATATTCATATAAAAAAATTGTAAGTACAAATGAAGTATCTTTCACTAGTAAAAAAACTATTTATAACATCTTCGTTTTCAAGTCGGTTTTTTAGAACTGACGTGAAAATCTTTGAAAATTGCTTTTTTTCATGTCGATTCTTATATAACCAACATGAAAATACATTTTAACTACTTTTAAAATCGTTTATATAATAACTGATGTGAAAAATCAATTTTCATGACTTTTTCATGTCAGTTCTAAATAACTGACGTGAAAAATCAATATTAACAACTTTTTCACATTTTTTATTTGATAACTAACATGAAAAATATTTGAAAACATGTAATTAATTTTCCAAGCTTCTATTTGACTGGTATTGGATCTCAAATAGAGTTACAAATAAAAAGTTATGGCCATCAGAAGCTGATTATCTCTAAATGATGTCATAGAAAAGTCCAATTTTTTATGGCCATAAATTTTAATCCGTAACTCCATTTGACCTCCAAGACTAGTCAAATCAAATCTTGGAAAATGAAATAATATTTTTTAAACATTTTTAATATTAGTTTTTTTTAAAACCAATGTGAAAAATGTCCTTTAACATCAGTTCTTAAAAAAAATTGATGTTAAAAGCTAGTTTTCCACATCAGTTATTATAAAACCATTGTGAAAAATTGACTTTTCATGTAAGTTTTATAATAATAGATGTGAGAAATGAAAATTTTAATATATTTTCATGATGGTTATCATAAAAATGATGTGAAAGATAATTTTAATATCCTTCCAATACGGAATTTCAATTTTTTTACAGCACGATATCGAAATATTCAATTTCTGTCTAAAATTTATACTACCACATTTTCTTTTACCATCCCATTTATATGTTTTAATTATACACATATAATAATTTAATTATCAATTCATTAAACCATAATCAGTCCATAAACTCAACTCATTTGATCTTCATCGTGAATCCACTATTTCTTCTTTCTACAGTCTCATCAAGGTATTTGCAATTATTTTTCCATGATTTACATTTTTTATGATTATTTTTCTTAATTGATATACCATTTAATGATTATGATTTTATTATAATGAAGAATAATTCTTCATATCATAGTAAAAATATAAATCTTCCTTTGGATTCTAAAATTATTTTTAAGATGAAGCTTTGGTTGGATCATGAGATCTTTCCTCAGGAAAAAATATATCCAACTTCCGATGGTCATAACTTTTAATCCGTAACTATGATTGAGTTTTACGAACAGTAAAATCAAATATTAAGAAATCATCTACAAGTTGGTAAACATTTTTCATGTTGGTTTTTAAAAAACCTACGTTAAAATAGACTTTTAACATCGGTTTTTGAAAAACTAACATGAAAACTCTATTTTTAACATCAATTTTTTCTTAAAACTGATGGTATTTCAAATCAGTTTTTAAAAAACTAATGTAAAAAATCCTAAAAAAACATTTTTAATATTGGTCAATAAAATTGGCATTAAAAAACATATTTACAACATCACCTCAAGAACTAACATTAAAAATATATAAAAAATTGATGTTAAAAACTTATTTTTGTACTGGAATTTTGGATAAAATAACCTAAGATTTTTATAAGATTTTAAATATTTGAAAATTCTTTTAACATATTTTAAATGAAATTATTTAGGATTTTTTATAAAATGAGCAAAAAGTAAAACACTAAACTTAATGTCCATTCAAGCTATAATAAGGTAAAGAAGACTCCCAATCATACCTCAATAAAGCTTGTTACCAATTGATTCACCAGTTTCATCCAATGATAGATTAAAGTAAGTACTAATAGGTGTACTTATTTACTTTACTTTATACATGCCAAAACATTTTAATAGTTCATTTTTTTTATTTTCTTTATCTTATAAAAATATTATCCCTATTTTGAGAAATTTGAAAACCAATGAAAAAAATTTAATTCTCTTATAAAACTCATCTCAAATTATTTTCTCATTAAATTTAAAAAATTATTATAAAGATATTATTTTATAGAATAAAAAATAATGTCATAAACATATATTTGAAAAATAAATAAATCCTTTAATTTTTTTAAAAACAAATTAGAATTGAATTTTCTCATTTAAAAATTATTTGCTAAGAGATATTTAGTTAACCACTCATACCAAGCCCGATGGAGTTTCTTTAAACCATAAAGGGTATTGGTTAACTTTTAAACATTATTTTGATATTTTGAACTCTATAAACTAGAATTATGTTCAATAAAAACTTTTTCGACAATAAAATCATTCAAAAAAATCACTTTTAACATCCATTTAAAAATCATAAAATTTAAGTGGGTGGTGAAATCCTATAATATTCTAATGGACTCAAATCGAGTGATGGGTGAAAATGTCTCACAAAAATTAATTATTTATATAGAATTTAGTTTTGATTATAGCTTTGTTATGAGTGATGTTACCTTTCTCATCTAAAATATTCCTAAAAATCTATTTGGTACCAATAATGGGATGATAATTAGATATTTTAATAAGAGTCCAAACATTGTTCCTTGTAAATTGGTTCATCTATTCTTTCATTAAAAGCACAAAATTTTAATTATTAATGTCATCATCAATATTTAGGGGTTCTAGGTGTGAAAAAAATCATCATGTTTAACCTCATTTAAAACCAACCTTATATTATAAGAACCATCTTGTAAATCGTTGATAAAATTTTCCAATGGATGGTATTTAGACTTCACCCATGAATTGGGTAAAGGGATAATTGATGTTTATTCCTCAACTTCAATTTTTTTAAAAGGATGCGGTTTATTCATGGTTAATTTTTCTAGGTCAACCTCAACATCATCAATTTGGGGATGAGGTTTAGGAAAATTCTCATCAAATTTGATGTGAATTTATTATTCTATGATCTTGGTCCTCTTATTAAAGATATGATATTCTTTACATGAGTTAGAGTATCCAAGAAAAATACCTTTATCATATTTGGGGTCAAATTTTCCTAAGTTGATTTGGTGTTGAGAATATAACATTTACACCCAAACACCTTAAAATAGATAACTTTATATTTTTTTCCTTTCCAAATATCATAGGGGGAATTATTAAGTATGAGTAATATGAGAATATATTTCAAGATATAACACATAATATTGACCATATTAACCCAAAAATATTGAGGGAGTTTAAATTCATTAAAGAGATTTCTTGAAATATATTGTAGAGTGTGATTATGTTATTCAACAACCCAATTTTTTATGGATTCCTATGAATGGAAAAAGAATGATTATAACCTTATGAATTAAAATGTTCATTAAAATCCTTATTTTCAAACTCTCCCCTATGATTACTCCAAATGGATATGATCTTATACCATTTTTAATTTTTTACCTTCTTGGTATATCTAATAGAATTTACAAGAATATTTTTTATGAGATAATAAATAAACCCAATTAAATATTTTATAATCATTAATAATTACAAAAGTTTAAGATTTACCTCTTATACTTGCAACTTGGGTTGGTTAAAATAAATGAATATGTACAAGATAAAGGGTCCTTAAGGTGGATTCTTACTTTTTATATTTAAATTATTTTTTTGTTTCTTAATAAGATGGAAAGGATCACACATGAAGTCATTTTTGAAATAAAATTTAGGAAAATATGATACTAGTTGATTTTAGTTGAGTTTGAAAAGTGTGTGTGTTCTATAATAATCAAAAAATCTATGCTTAATCCATGAATCACTATCTTGTGCTCTTATACATTTGACATGTTGGATAGTGAGATATTTTAAATTAATAACATAAATGTTGGATTAGTCTAATAAAAAATCATTCTTACTTTATTACTAACTCTTTATGTGTTGTATGATAGAACTTTATAATTCTGGTTTTTTACTTAAATTTCTCTAAGTACAAGCTGCTATCATTAGAAGAGTTATTCTACCATAAAAATTATTCTACTAAGTCTATAAGGGTTATAATTCTATCATAAGAGTTCTTTCTATCATTAGAAGACTTCTGCTACTGTTAGTTGATTTCTGCTACTGCTAGAATAATTATTTCTATCTTTGGAAGAATTCTTGATACCTTTAAGAAAATTTTTATTTAGTTTGAAATATTATTCTACTATCAGTTAAGATATATACTTATGTGAGAAGTTTTTATTCCGTGACTGACATCTACTTCTATGAGAAGTTCTGCTTCTGTGGTTAAATTCTTCCTCCATGAAGGTTTCTGCTTCTATTCCTAGCTTCTACCTATGTGAAGGTTTCTAATTCCATGACTATTTGGGATTAAATTTAGATTAAAAATTATAATTTATAGTTTATGTAATTTAATGAAAGTCAGAGATTTGATCAGTATGAGGATTTAAGAATTATTATTCTTAAACAAATACTCTGAAGCATTGAAGACAAAGTTATCATTTCCCAGATTTCCTATTCGGTATAATAATTTAATTTATTAATATACAACAATGTATATTTTGAGTTTTTAAAAAGTATAAATCTAAAAAATATCATGTTTTCAAGGGGCAGTTTCTATGATAGTGGTTGTGAGTGCTAAAGTTGCAAGTAGTACCTACTAATAAGAAAGAGTATCATCTTGTGATTTCCATGAAACTCTATTTCTCATTAAAAACCTAAACCCTATAAAATTCTTGTGAATATTGTTCAAAGAAAAATTAAGAAAAAATTTAAAGATAATATGATAGAATAAGAATATCATGTTGATCATATCAAGGTTGACCAAATAAAGATAACTTTACATCATATTCTTATTTTTTGCCTCTATTCTTCTTTGTTATTATTTACTTTTGAGCTGTGCTTAGTTTACCTGCTTATAATTTGAGCACAATATCTTGTAATGTATTGAAAATTACTTAGACACTCTCTTCACATTTCTTTCACATCTTTCATCCCACAAATAATAGTATAAGTTGTTGGTTATATCCTGTAATACTCAGTGTATATTTGTTTTTGTATACTCAATCCATGTTGTGGATCATTGTGTTAATTTTAATAAACCTTCTTGATAGTGGAATTATATCAAGTGGAGACAACTAAGTCTTGGATTGAGACTGAACCTATTGTTTTAAAATATGTTGTGTGTTTAATTTTTTTTATTTATCTATTTTAATTATTCTTTTCAAAATAATCTGATGGTTAGTTTTTAATTTTGATATAATTATTTTTGGTGTGATTAAAATAATTTCAAAAAATTAAATTGCTTTAAAACTATTTAACTAAAATTTGATCAGACTTTTAAGAAATTATTTAAAAGTTTCAAAGTTTTTATACATACATTGTTAGTTAACTGGGAATTATCATTTTTAGGGTGTTTTAAATTATAATTTACAAGATATTTTTAATAGAAACTTTTGAATACTTAATTAAACCCCCTATTGGGTAATTCTCTTGGACCATAATTTGGCATCAGAGCACTTGTTTTTTTTTAAGATTTATTTATTTTATTTATTAACTAGTCCCTCGACAAGATCACCATTTATATTAATTTAGTCTCTTTGTTATCAAGGATTATTCTAAGCATGAATTCTATGCTATAAATATACCACCTTACTTTAATGTCTAGAACTATTCTCAATGGAAAATTAAAATGAAAATACACCTTGAGAGCATGAGTTCTGATATCTGGATTGTAATAGAAGATAAATATGGAAAACAAAAATCTCATAGAGATAATTGGAGCGATGCTAAAAAAATTCTTATTTCTATAACTGTAAAGTTATGAATTAATTATACTTCGATTTTTGGGAAGATTAGTTTAATAGAATTTATGTATATGGTATTGTCAATCAAATATGGGATACTCTTATTATGTCACGTGAAGGAACATAAAATGTTAAAGAAATAAACCTAAATAATTATACTATTAAATATGATAAATTTAGAATGAATCTCGGTGAATCAATTTCCAAAATGTATCTCAAGTTCAATGAAATCATCAATATGATGCATGAACTTGGAATAAAAATAGAATATAAAGACCAAGTTATTAGAATCTTGAGATTATTACCTAATCAATAAAGAGCAACTGCTATCTATATTTGAGATTCATACAATATAAGAAAATTTGTAGTGAAGGAGTTGATTGGAAATCTAATGATGTATGAGGAAGAGTTGAAATTGAATAATGAATATGAAAAACCAAAAAGAAATACATTCTCTTTCAAAACATCTGAGTCAAAGATGAAAGATAAAATCAAGTAAAATAACTCAAGTGAAGAAAAGACAACTTAAGACAGTTATGAAGAGATAACTCATCTATACAAGAGATTTCAAAAATTTTATAGAAAGAAGAAATTATTTAAGAAATAAAACTATGGAGGAAGATATGACAAAATAGGAAGTTGGAAGAAGTAAAATCATCAAGGAGATGTGAATTGTTATGTGTGGAAGAGAAAAGGTTATATCAATGATGAATGTACAAAACTAACGTATAAAAAGAGAAATGATGATAGGGGAAAACCCAAGAAAGCTATGAAGGAAACCCAGAGTGTCTCTGAGGACAGTTCTAGTGAATCTAATTCAAGGAGGGAAGACAATAATTGTAACACCCTGAGCTTCCACGGTATGCTTCTCTTTGAATAATACAGTAGTGTGTGTTGTACGCAACTTCGAATTCTAACACACACCACGACCAATCAAAGTAATTGTTATGAATAGTAATACCCACCTTTTGAAATTTTATAAATTTTATATCTCAAAATGGACTTCATTTTTGGATTCAGAATATCGAAATTAGCCTAGGATGAAATTTTGGTACTTTTCAGATAACTTTCATATTTTTATGAATAGTGAAAATTATTAAATTTTAATTAAAAACAACTTTTTTAATCGAAATAATTAATAGTGATAAATTATGAATTTGAGTGGTTTTAAATTATATTTATAATATATTTTTACCATTTAATCCAATTTTGGTCATTGGACATAATTTCACATTTAAACCGGACATAAACAAGTGTCAATCTTTTGATAGTTATTGTTTCTTAAAAACACGCTTTTTGTTTTAACAACGGGAATTAATTTTAATTAATAAATGAAACTTCTATGTTTTGAATTTGGTAAAATATACTTCATTATTGAATTCGGAATATCAAAATTAGCTTAGGGTAATTTTTTGGTATTTTTCTGAAAACTTTCAATTTTTGAGGAATAGTGAAAAACACTGAGTTACTGTTTAAAACTGGATTTTTATTTAAATAATTATTTATATTATTTAAATTTATTTTAGGTCAAAATAGATACATAACACCTATATAAATTCAATGTAATTCATTGGAGGCAGTTTATAATAATTTTAGATATATAAAAATTTTATTGAACTTTTTCACCGTCTTTTACCCACCTCCTAGGAGAATTTGTAAATTCACATAAAACTTAATCTTACCGCTTTTGTGAGTGGAATTTAGAAAATCTGAGAGACATGGTTAATATCAAAGAGTAAAATGTGGTTCAATAAGATTTTTTTTGGTGAATAGTAACTTTTTACTTTTATTTACCACGGTAAAAAGTAAATAGGGTATTTAAGGGTAAAAATGATATTATTATTACCCTAACACATGTACTAATTCTATTGGATAAGTTTAATTCGACCAAAAACAACCTTAGGAATAAAATATGACCCTTTAGGTCCGCTTGGATTAGATTAGGACATTTTTTATTATTTAATTCAAAGAAGAGTTAAAAGAGTTAAAATCAAAGTTTAATAACTAAAACATTTTTAATATAGGGTTATAAATAAGATAAATTAGATTATAAATATTCATTAGAAAGATAAAAATATTTCCTACATAATGGTATTTTAATTATAATTTTTAGACATTAAATAATTAAATTTATTTATGACACAATGATGATGCAGTAATTACCTTATTAATGAAAGAATCAAATAAATGGTAATATAAATATTAAAATAAATATAATTTCAAAGTTTTTATGACAGAAACTAATTTTCTAGGTGACTATGACATGTTAGGACTGATTCAATGTATCTTGTTTGAAGTAATCAAGTTGTGATGACTTTAAAAAAACAAAATACCAAATAGTGTCAAAATTGACATAAATTAATATTTAAAACAAATATTATATGATTAATTGATATTATATTCCTAAAAATATAAGGTTTGGCCAAAGGACTTATATCAAGATAGGTGCATCATTAATGGACCACTTTAGGGTTTCTTGGAAGTTTATAGTAATTTTATTAACTATATAATATAAAAATACAAAGTGACATGGTAAATGTCAATCTAATTAACTAAGAGTTAAAAGTAAAAGATAAGAATAATATAATGACCCAAAACTGTCTAAAATCTATTGTTTGAAAGTATTTAGACCCATACCCATATTATAATTTTAATAATCCACTTTGGATCCATTAGAAACTGAATATGAATTTATTATAAATTAATACTTTAAGTTTTGCCTAAAGAGCCCCTCCTCCCCCTTATAAAAGGACACCACTTCTAACCAATTCTTCACACCTTCAAAGCATTTTGGTTCAGCCAAACCCTGCCCATATACTCTTTAAAATTCCCTCACTTCAACCTAGAGGCCTTATTTTTATCATAAAGCCAACCTAAGGATCCCTTTTGATCAAATCAAAAGGAAGAACCCGAAGAAGAGGTAATGTTTTCACCACCCTCTTTCAAGTTCTTTTCTTCTTCAACTTCTTCTTTATTTGTTATTTCTATTCTAAAATAATAACTCCAGTATACCCTATATAATGTGATGTTATTATAAATATGGTACAACCATATTCAATATTCTATCCATCCTTTGAATGACATGTCACCATACGTGCGTACGTACGGCTTACCGTCTCCACGTTGTGGTGTAATTGTTATTCAATACATTATTATTTGGATGGGTATAATAATGATGTGTATTTGATTTAAATAATAAATATAACATTATAAGTATTCTTTATATATGATATACCATCCAATTATATATTATTTTAATATCAAAATAATGATATTTTTGCTCGTGCGTACGTACGGATTACCGTCTCCACGACGCGATGAGATTCATTTCCAAGTTCACCATTCATCGACGATTATAAAAATATATATTACTAATAATTATGTAATATATGACATAATAATTCTATTGGATATATATATATATATTTATATATATAAGTATTTATGTACTTACATATATCTTATTCACTTACTTCCGTTCAATACTATATGAAAATAGAAACGACGTTTATGCGTACGTACGGACTACCGTCTCCATAAACGATGTTTTCCATTTCATATATATGTATATTATACATATTTATATTCTAAATATATATGATATATTTATCATGTTTTATATTCTGGAAGTATTTAAATCATGATCTAAGTGATACAATCAAGAGTAACAAGTTAAAACACGTACGATAAAGAAAGCGATTATTACCCGAAATGTTAATTTAACATGGAAATTATTATTAAATGGGTAGTATAAAGTCATAAATGAATCATTTATGATATCATAAATATTAATATGGTTCTGGTATAATTTAATAACATACTACGATCTTTGTACATGAGGTTAAACGTACCCTCGAATAAAGGAAAGTGCAAGGTAAGGGGTTTTCATCTCACTCCTTATTCTCGTGAGATTCATGCCATATTGCTACTATTACCTTTTGTGTGGTGTATGCACTGCCCATAATTGTATTATTCATGTAATACAATTTAATTTATGTGTATTTACATATTCATTGTATGATACATCTTTCATGGGGTGTATGTTTTGTAAGTTACCTAATTGGTAAGGGTTTATTTCACAATCTTTTCATTATCCGAGGTTGTTTATATGTAATTATCTACTGTGACCTATTTATCATCCATGTCCATGTTTCTTAAAAATTTATTTCAAAACATTCTTTCTATTTTACAGAATATGGGTTAAAGTAATTTACAACCTTGTTTTACTTTTTTTAAGAAGTTTATAAAGGAATCTTTCCATTGTTTTCCAAATAAGGTCCTTTTTAACCTTTTTGATAGAATTAAATTAAGAATGTCCTTTTTATCTTATACAGAAGATGCAGTTATTATCTGCCATTATTACAACTTTGAAGCTTCCCTTACACGCTTATAAGGATATTTTAAAAATAAAGGTTTTCTTTTATAATTATGTGATTTTTAAATGATTTCAAAAAATAGATATTTCTCTCAAATATATGAAAATCCAGTGAAAATGTATACGTATTTAACGCAAGCTTAAAAATGTTTTCAGAAAACCCGACTCTTGAGTGTGGTAGACAGGAAGGGATTGGGCGTGGACCCATCATGTCCTGTAATTAGTCGAGCAGTCTCAGAATTTGTTATTTTTTTTTTCAGAAGCTTGCATAATGTTTTCAGAAAAACACTGGTGTATATTTTAGCAATTTTAAACATAATTATATTCTAAAAAAATTTGCATCGGTAGGTCTCATGAGACAAGCTAGTGTCTTGGAATGAGGCCTTGACAAAATCTTATATGTAGTCTTGGCATGAGGCCTTGGCTACGTGGTTATGATAGTCTGGCATTATGCATTCTACCGTTATGAAAGTGGTTATTGATATTTCATGTGATTATTCGACTAGTAGAATATCCATGTGAATAAGTAAATGGAATTATTTCATTTTATCTTTGCCATATTATGCTGAAGTTCAATTTTAAAAGGCTTTTGTTTTAGTTATACATTGCCTTAAATGTTTATGTTTATTTATGAAAGTTTCCGCTGTATTGCTTACTCTTACTGAGCGTTTGAGTTCACCCCTTTCTATGTTTTATTTTTCCCAGGATTCCATGAAGTGTATTGTGATTGATATACAGGGTTAAGACAAGGGAATAATGGCATTCATAAAGATTATTTATGTTGTTTTGTATGTCTTAAAGTGCAATGTAACATTCATGTATGTAATCTATTTTTCAAGACTACTAAACTGATCGGTCCTTTGGGACTTGATTCCTTGTAATCATGCAAATGTATTAAAATAATGCACCCACTCTGGGTAACTGGGGTCGGGGCATTACAGTTGGTAGTAGAGGATGTTTAGCAATAACCTTGGAAACTAGATTTAGATAAACTCTGATTAGAGCACATTATCATAAGATAGAATTTGAGGATTAGTATAGAAGAACTTCCTAGAATTTTGGTATTGTAGAGATTTTTTGAGTTTTATGAGCAATACATCCCTGTCTAGATACGAGCAGGTAGAGACGGCTCTGACACAGATATACCTAGGGGTAAAACCCAAAAACACCGCTTTGAGCTAGACTTTAACGGGAACTGGTGCACAACAATGGGCCTTGCTGCACTCTTCGTTACGACACTCCTGGGGGATATGCTTAGGATAATTCTCATTTTCTTTACAGACCATTATAAAGGGCTTATGAGTATATAATTACTCAAAGAAAACATTTTTATGATTATGGATTATATCCATAAACTTTTTAATTTATTTTAAGTGTTTTACAAGTTCGGGATTAGGTATTGCTACCCATAAACTAATCTAGTGTATGACATTGTTTAGAAATAGCACCTAGTAGAAGGAATGAGAACTCCAGCAATACACATGATCCAAAGAGTAATAAAGATCATATATTTCATGGACTTAAGCCAGAATTTATAAGGGAAATAGTCTCCCACGTATTATCATCATATGAAGAAATAATATCATGTGTTGATAAGATAAGTAAAGAATTCTCGGAGTCCTATGGCTTTGAAGGGAATCCAGAGAAGGAAAGGATGGTAGAGAGAAGGACAGATAAAGGGAATAAGGTAAAGAAGGATTTTCCCATATGTGATAACTGTGGAAAGAATCACCTTGGAAAATTCTTGAAGGGAATGGGGGTATGTTTTAAGTGTGGAGAAAAAGGGCACCAAGTACGTGACTGCAAGGGTAAGAAAAAGGTTTCAAATGTACAATGATTCATCTGCAAGGAGTTTGGACACTACGCGAACCAATATCCCAGTTATCAGACTATGCCGCAAATGATGCTATTGGATAATAGTCAAGTTATGATACTACCACAGATGAAGAGGAATGACTAGTGTTCTTATGTTTTTATTTTGGAATTATTTCATTAAAGTGTTGTATCAATGATGTACTGGAAATAAATAAGGATTATACTCCAGTACTATTTCATTGAGGATTTGAGATTTTATGGTATTAAGAAAAGTGACTCTACAATGAGTTAAACTTTTTGGAAATTACATGGTTGAAGGAAAGATAAACCTTAATATGGTCCTAATATTGAGGTACTGATTTTGGAATAAGATATGGTTGATTTGGGTAAATTATATTGGATATTCTTGACTTCCTTGAAACTGATTAAATATTTGTATATTCCATCATTGTTGGAGTTTACAACATTTTTAGATGGATGAAGTATATCCATTATTCTATAAGGAATAAGGGAGCATGAATTTAATCAATAAGGTTTTATGGTAATTCAGGATGTTTCAGTATTTTAAAAGAATACACGATGAAGGTATTCACATGCTATTACGGGGTAAAAAGGATCTACATTATGTTTACCTTTCATATAAATTTTGGACTGAGAGTTTACAGAAGTACTTTGGATAAGTATAAAGGTTGTAAGGGATTAATTTTTAAAGGTTATTTTTGGATTTTTATAAAAGGACAACACGCAGACCGTGTGACGACCCGTCGTGTCGGACAAAGCCGCGGGAATCAAACCCACAACCATAGTGCAATTGGGATTTATCGCCTACCATTGTACTACATGAAGTTCCTGGATGGTACAATGTAGTTTCTTTTCATAAAGGGTCTGATATGTGAATTATAAATTCATTATATTTGGAACCCTATATGATTAGGATAAATAAAGTTTTTTTAAGTAGTATTATGTTTTGGGGTGAAAGATGAGTTTGTGGTAGAAATTTATTAATGGGTAAAAATCTAATTATAAAGTAAGTATATCTCCTTATGATCTTATCCAATCTCATAAATAAATTTCTCAACATTAATAAAAGTAACTTAGAACAAAAATGTTGTCCTAGATGGTACCTTAGATCATCACTAATTTATGGCTTTGGGATTGTTGGCCTTTTCATAGCCATGTTATCTACCACTCTCCATCAGATATTGATGGTTAGATTTCTCTTCCATATCCATATTTTCCTACATGGAACACTAGTATGTGTTATTTTCAGTAATCTTCATACTTACCACTCTTTATTTTAAAGAGGCCTCATTAATTCATTTTTCGATGTGGGATTTCAACTAAGATATTTTGAAACGTCAACCCCAAGTTTCCAATACCGAGCATAAATTGCGAGGACGCAATTTATTGAAGGAGGGGAGAATGTAACACCACGAGCTTCCATGGTACGCTTCTCTTTGAATAATACAGTAGCGTGTGTTCTACGCAACTTCGAGTTCTAACACACACCACGACCAATCAAAGTAGCCATTATGAATAGTAATACCCACTTTTTGAAATTTTATAAATTTTATCTCTCAAAATGGACTTCATTTTTGGATTACGAATATCGAAATTATCCAAGGGTGAAATTTTGGTACTTTTCGGATAACTTTCATATTTTGATGAATAGTGAAAATTACTAAATTTTAATTAAAAACAACTTTTTTAATCGAAATAATTAATAGTGATAAATTATGAATTTGAGTGGTTTTAAATTATATTTAGAATATATTTTTAACATTTAATCCAATGTTGGTCATTGGACATAATTTTACATTTAAACCAGACATAAACAAGTGTCAATCTTTTGATAGTTATTGTTTCTTAAAAACATGCATTTTGTTTTAACAACGAGAATTAATTTTAATTAATAAATGAAACTTATATGTTTTTAATTTGGTAAAATAGACTTCATTATTGAATTCGGAATTTCAAAATTAGCTTAGGGTAAATTTTTGGTATTTTTCTGAAAACTTTCAATTTTTGAGGAATAGTGAAAAACACTGAGTTACTGTTTAAAACCAGCTTTTTATTTAAATAATTATTTGTATTATTTAAATTTATTTTAGGTCAAAATAGATACATAACACCTATATAAATTCAATTTAATTCATTGGAGGCAGTTTATAATAATTTTAGATATATAAAAATTTTATTGAACTTTTTCACCGTCTTTTACCCACCTCCTAGGAGAATTTGTAAATTCACATAAAACTTAATTTTACCGCTTCTGTGAGTGGAATTTCGAAAATACGAGAGACACAGTTAATATCAAGGAGTAAAATGTGGTTCAATAAGATAAAAATAATTTTTGGTGAATAGTAACTTTTTACTTTTATTTACCACGGTAAAAAGTAAATAGGGTAATTAATGGTAAAAATGATATTATTATTACACTAACACATGTCATAATTCTATTGGATAAGTTTAATTCGACCAAAAAAAACCTTAGGAATAAAATATGACCCTTTAGGTCCACTTGGATTAGATTAGGACATTTATTATTATTTAATTCAAAGAAGAGTTAAAAGAGTTAAAATCAAAGTTTAATAACTAAAACATTTTTAATATAGGGTTATACATAAGATAAATTCGATTAAAAATATTCATTAGAAAGATAAAAAGATTTAATACATAATGGTATTTTAATTATAATTTTTAGACATTAAATAATTAAATTTATTTATGACACAATGATGATGCAGTAATTACCTTATTAATGAAAGAATCAAATAAATGGTAATATAAATATTAAAATAAATATAATTTCAAAGTTTTTATGACATACACGAATTTTCTAGGTGACTATGACATGTTAGGACTGATTCAATGTATCTTTTTCGAAGTAATCAAGTTTTGATGACTTTCACAAAAACAAAATACCAAATAGTGTCAAAATTGACATAAATTAATATTTAAAACAAATATTATATGATTAATTGATATTATATTCCTAAAAATATAAGATTCAGCCAAAGTAATTATATCATGATAGGTGCTTCATTAATGTACCACTTGAGGGTTTCTTGGAAGTTTATAGTAATTTTATTAACTATATAATATAAAAATACAAAGTGACATGGTAAATGTCAATCTAATTAACTAAGGGTTAAAACTAAAAGATAAGGTTAATATAATAACCCAAACCTGTCTAAAATCTATTTTTTGAAATTATTTAGACCCATAACCACATTATACTTTTAATAATCCACTTTTGATCCATTAGAAACCTAATATGAATTTATTATAAATTAATACTTTAAGTTTTACCTAAAGAGCCCCTCCTCCCCCTTATAAAAGGACACCACTTCTAACCAATTCTTCACACATTAAAAGCCTTTTAGTTCGGCCAAAACCTGACCAAATACTCTCTAAACTTCCATCAATTCAACCTAGAGGCCTTAGTTTGATCATAAATCCAACCTAAGGAGCCCTTTTGATCAAATCAAAAGGAAGAACCCGAAGAAGAGGTAATGTTTTCACCACCCTCTTTCAAGTTCCTTTCTTCTTCAACTTATTCTTTCTTTGTTATTTATATTATAAAATAATAACTCCAGTATCTACTATATACTGTGATGTTATTATAAATATGGTACAACCATATTCATTATTCTATACATCCTTTGAATGACATGTCACCATACGTGCGTACGTACGACTTACCGTCTCCACGTCGTGGTGTAATTGTTATTCAATACATTATTATTTGGATGGGTATAATAATGATGTGTATTTGATGTAAATAATAAATATAACATTATAAGGATTATTTATATATGATATACCATCCAATTATATATTATTTTAATATCAAAAGAATGATATTTTTGCTCGTGCGTACGTACGGATTACCGTCTCCACGACGCGATGAGATTCATTTCCAAGTTCAGCATTCATCGACGATTATAAAAATATATATTACTAATAAGTATGTAATATATGACATAATAATTATACTAGAGATATATATATTTATATATATAAGTATTTATGTACTTACATATATCTTATTCACTTACTTCCGTTCAATACTATATGAAAACAGAAACAACGTTTATGCGTACGTACGGACTACCGTCTCCATAAGCAGTGTTTTCCATTTAATATATATGTCTATTATACATATTTATATTCTAAATATATATGATATATTTATCATGTTTTATATTCTAGAAGTATTTAAATCATGATCTAAGTGATACAATCAAGACTAACAAGTTAAAACACGTATGATAAAGAAAGCGATTATTACCCTAAATGTTAATTTAACATGGAAATTATTATTAAATGGGTAGTATAAAGTCATAAATGAATCATGTATGATATCATAAATATTAATATAGTTCTAGTATAATTTAATAATATACTATGATCTTTGTACAGGAGGTTAAACGTACCCTCGACTAAAGGAAAGTGCAAGGTAAGGGGTTTTCATCTCACTCCTTATTCTCGTGAGATTCATGCCATATTGCTACTATTAACTTTTTTGTGGTGTATGAACTTCCCATAATTGTATTTCACAATCTCTTCATTATCCGAGGTTGTTTATACGTAATTATCTACTGGGACCTCTTTATCACCCACGTCCATGTTTCTTAAAAATGTATTTCAAAACATTCTTACTATTTTACAGAATATGGGTTAAAGTAATTTAAAACCTTGTTTGACTTTTTTAAGAAGTTTATAAAGGAATCTTTTCGTTGTTTTCCAAACAAGGTCCTTTTTAATCTTTTCTACAGAATTAAGTTAAGAATGTACTTTTTATCTTATATGGCAGGTGCAGTTATTCTCTATCGTTATTACACCTTTGAAGCTCCCTTACACGCTTATAAGAGTATTTTAAAAATAAAGGTTTTCTTTTATAATTATGTGATTTTTAAATGATTTCAAAAAAGAGATATTTCTCTCAAATATATGAAAATCTATTGCAAATGTATACGTATTTAACGCAAGCTTAAAAATGTTTTCAGAAAACCTGACTCTCGAGTGTGGTAGACAGGAAGGGATTGGGCGTGGACCCATCATGGCCTGTAATTAGTCGAGCAGTCTCAGAATTTGTTATTTTGTTTTCAGAAGCTTGCATAATGTTTTCAAAAAAACACTAGAGTATATTTTAGCAATTTTAAACGTAATTATCTTCTAAAAAAATTGCATCGGTAGGTCTCATGAGAAAAACTAGTGTCTTGGCATGAGGCCTTGACAAAATCTTATTTGTAGTCTTGGCACGAGGCCTTGGATACGTGGTTATGATAGTATGGAATTATGCATTCCATCGTTATGAAAGTGGTTATTGATATTGCATGTGATTATTTGACTAGTAGAATATCCATGTGAATAAGTAAATAACATTATTTCATTTTATCTTTTCCATATTATGTTGAAGTTCAAGTTTAAAAGGCTTTTGTTTTAGTTATACATTTCCTTAAATGTTTATGTTTATTTATGAAAGTTTCCGCTGTATTACTTACCATTACTGAGCATTTGAGCTCACCCCTTTCTATGTTTTATTTTTCCCAGGATTCCAAGAAGTGTATTGTGATTTTTATGTAGGGTTAAGACAAGGGAATAATGGATTTCATAAAGATTATTTATGTTGTTTTTTATGTCTTAAAGTGCAATGTAACATTCATGAATGTAATCTATTTTTCAAGACTGCTAAACTGATCGGTCCTTCGGGACTTGATTCCTTGTAATCATGCCAATGTATTAAAATAATGCACCGACTCTGGGTAACTGGGGTCGGGGTGTTACAATAATGAAACAGATAATATGTGTTTTATGGAAAACACATACAAGTAAACATTATTTAAGAGTACTGGTAATAATTTATGGTGTCCAGATAGTGGGTGTTCCAAAAATATGATTGGAGACTACTCAATATTCAAGAACCATATAAAGGTGGAAGGTGGGCATGTCATATTTGGTGATAATGCCTAATGGAGAATAATTAGACTTGGTCAAATCAATAATTATAATTCTATTTTAATTTATAAAGATTTATTTGTTGATGGTTTAAAATAAAATCTTTTTATTACCTCCCAATTATGTAATGATGGTTTCCATGTTATGTTTGATAATAATGCTTGCAATATCTATGATTCTCAAAATAATTTAGTTTTTATTAATTTATGCAATTATAATGTTTATGAAGTTTATTTAGAATCATTATTTTATCAAAATATTTCTTTTTTAAGTGACTTTCATAAATAATATTTGCTATGACATAGGAGAATAGGCTACTGCAACTTAAATTCACTTAGAAAGCTAATAAGGAAAGGATCAATTAAGGATATTCCTAAACTAGAATTCCTAAATGAAAACGTATGCAATCCATATAAAACCCATTAGACATAGGTTATTGTAGTGGTTCTATATATGAACTATATTAGTGGAAGAACTGTATCACTAATAACACTATAGTGATGGATGTATTGTAGTAGATACTATAGCAGTGGCAGAACTGTAGTAGTCCAAGTAATGTAGTAGTACTATTCATCGAAGGGGCCTTCAGGCCATGTATTGGGATTTAATTACATCTGGGCCTATAGGTCATGTGATTGGTGTAATCTACTTAAAAAATATGTCCATTGTTTTAATAAAAAAGAGTCTTCAACCCCTACTTAAAAAAAGTTCCAACTTCTTAACCCCTAGAGTTGGTTCACATGGATTTGTTTAGACCTTCTAGAGTTTATATCCTAGGTGGGAAGTATTATTACTATGTTCTTGTAGATTAATTTTCTATATTTACTTGAATATTATTTCTAGATCACAAAAGTTAATCTTTATCCTATTTTACAAAATATGTAAAATTTATAGAAAACTTAGTGGACTTACCATTAAAAATTTTAGGAGTGACCATGGATATGAGTTTGAAAATATAGACTTTGAAACTTTATGCTCACAACATGGATATAATCACAAATTCTCTTCTCATAGAAATCCATAGTAAAATGGAGTGGTTTTAAGAAGGAATAATACCTTTTAAGATATTTCCTAGACTATACTCATTGAGTATGAATTACTTGTTTATTTTTGGGAAAAGCTCTTAATACAAATTGTTATATCATAAATAGGGTTCTTATCAGAATTCATTTAACGAAGACCCCATACGAGTTATTGAATGGAAGAAAAATAATGGTTAATTAATTTATATTTTTTCGTTTCAAGGTATTTATTCTAAAAAAAAAATATATTTTAGATAATTTTGAATCCAAAAGTGATGAAGTAATTTTCCTTGGTTATTCAACCTCTAGTAAATCATACAAGGGTTTTAATAAAAATACCAAAGTTGTGGAATAATCTGTACATGTAAATTTTCATATAATATATCCACATGATCCTAAAAATTCTTTATAAAACCTTGATGATGTTTTTTATAACTTTAATATCAATACCTCATCCAATTATAATGAACACCCAATAGAACACACTATATTCTTACCAGAAAAATCACCCAATGCCAAGGAAGTAACATAACCAGAACCTGAGGAAGAAATCAAAGTACCAAATATTTTTATTACTAGAATAATTAGAATTGATATATAAAATCATTTAGATGATATTTTTGGAGATCTAAATATAGGTACTTAGACTAGATATTCTCATAAAAACCAGTTATATTGACTTCATTGGTGTTATTAGGGAGGAAACCACTAAGTATTTTTTTATACCGACTCCCATTATTTACATTGTTGCAATTTTATATAACCATGTTGGTAGTAGTGATGGGTTGTGATGGATAAAATTATTTGGTTATTTTTATAAATTTGGAGTTTATTATACATATACCATGATTTGAGGTATACTTGAGTGTTATTTGGGATTTTTTGTTTTAGGGAATTTAAATTTTTTATACCTCTAGTAGATTATCCTTACACATTATTGCACTGCTTGAAATTTATGCATGTGTTTACACTTATTATGATTATCATTCCATGAGTATGTTTTTATATTATTATTTTTGGGTTTTTATACCATTTTCTTTGATATATGATTTCAATGTTTTGAAATTATAGGCTTATCTCTAGTCATCAACCCCTCACTTATTGGAGGTGGGATTGAGGTGTCGCTATTGGCCCTATCAGCAACCCAAGGTAGGGTATCAGTGGGATTGGGTCATGATGACTAGATACTCATTGGCATGAATAAATATACAACATCTCCATTTTAATAATGTTTTATTTTCAAGATTAAATGAAAATCATAAAATAAAAATAAGAGTGTTTTTGGTTATTAAATCAAATGAATTTAATGAGATATGCATGTATAATAGAATCATGTGAACGAGAAACTTGCATGTTCCATTATCTTAATATAATAATAATAAAAAATGATGATTTTATTATGGATCAAATTTTGAGCATATAAAATTATAAATTATTTTATAACATAATAACGATTAGACTATTTATGATGTAATTTTGTACAAAAAAAATTGAAAACAACATCTTTTAACCTAAATTTTGGGTGTTATTTACCTCAATTGAACTAAGTATAACTTCAATGTAATTCAAGAATAATTTATATCACATCTTGGGACTCAAAGAAATTTCTAAAAAAAATCTTTTTATGAGACATGATAAGATTTATAGAAAACTTATATCCTTACAAAATCCACTAAACCGTTACTAATTTCATGCCTTGGAAGATTTTAAACACCCAGGTATCTAGGGGTGGGTGAGTTGGGCAGGTTTAGTATAAAATTTCACACGTAAATCTAAATATGTGCGTCTTTACTATGGTGTGGGTCTAGTTATAATTTTTTATATGGGTTTTTATGGTTTCTCTAGAAGATTTCATTAAAAAAAATAATGATTTTGATTATATTTTTATAAAAATGATCAAATGTTAAATAAGTGAATTATGATTTAATAATAAATTATTATTTTTTATTTAAAAATAAAACTAAATATAATATTTATATATATTAATAGTATAGAACCCTCCATTACATGTGTCAGCCTCATGTTTTACATTTTCCCTCCATTTTTTTGCTCAGTACCTTTGTTCCCCCTGATCCACCCTTCCCTACCACTTACAAACCCATAGATCTTCACCTCTTCCTCCTCACCCCCAACCCTGCATCTTCTTGCCTACATATGCCTCTAAATTTCAGCCTCCTTTCATTCACCTCCTTTCTATATTCACCCACCCACCTCGACACTCCCAACTCTACCTCTTCCTCCTCCTCCATTCCTACCTTCCCCCCTCATTGTTCCTCTCTAAAACGCCCTTTAAATTTTTAAAGAAGTTATATTTGTTTTAAACTATATATAATAAATATAATTAATGTTGTGAATGGTGTTGTGAATTTTATTAGAGTGTTTTTGAGTTATTTTAGATGAATGGTGATGGTTTTGTAAAGGTTCTGTGGATAGTAGAGTTGATTAAGAAATTAGATAAGTCTACACTTCTATGACTTTATTGAAAGTAATATATTCTAACCCATATAATAAGTTTGAGCCATGCATAGGATATTCTAGCTTGTGAAATAATTTTGAGCCTCATGTAAGATATTCTAACCCCATAAGAAGTTTGATATGTGCATAATAGAATTATCATAAATTTAGGAAAAAATATCTTACATTTAAGACAATTTAGCATAAGATATTATGTGGATAATAGAATTATCAAAGGATTAAGAGAAAAATTTTATGTGTAAAACACTTTGGTATAAGATATTATTCATGTTAGAGAATTACTCATAATTCTAGATGATGCTCGAGGATTTGTTCTTCACTGATTAAAGCGTCATTATTATTCATATGATTCATGATTCAAGATAAGATACTAGATTAAACCAAAGTTGTTCTAAACAGAATGAAGAGCGATCCATATTTCATGCTATTATTCCATGTCATGATGTGTTTCATAAAAAATTCACATGCTTTTGTGGATTATTTTAAATGAATTTAAATGTTGTTTATTTTTGTGAAATATGTATCCACAATATTCAAATATCACATGGAGTTTAATTCCTCGAGTTTTATGGAGTTTTGAATCTTTTATAAAGAGTTATTTGAATAATAATTGAGGGTCAGATTTATAAGAAAATTAAAATACCAAAAAATAATGGAAATGATTTTATGTGGTATCTAATAATTTTAAAATCTGGAAATGATGATACTTTTTTTGAGAATTATGGAGAAGAAGTCAAACCTATACAACTATAAAAATCATCTGTATCAAAGTAAGATATAATTTTTGAGAAAATCAACTAGAACTACATTTTTGATATTTTGAAGGATTTAAGAAAAGCTCTATCTTGTGATATAGATTCATGATCTTACTTCTAAAGCACAAGAAAATCAAATTGGGAACGAATTATATCATGCACAGGTTAATCATTTTGAACTCGCGAGAGGAATTTGGACCTACTACTACTACTATTTTTTATATTTGTTTTAAATTCAAAGTATTTCCTAAATAATATATATAATTTGATGTTGAAGTGTAAAATTATGATTTTAATACCTAACTGAACATTTTGTGTTTATTATAGTCATTTTTAATCACTTCAAATTATAGTGATAATAAAATTCATGATATAACCACCGGTTGATCACAATAATAAGTAGACTCTCACATCAAGTCTAAACCATGTAAAAAGATCATATGTGATATATTATTTTTATATTCTTGTATATGGGTGAGTAATATATTATAGATATTGGATCCTGACTTTAATTATCTACAAGGGTTTAATTCAAATCAAAGAATTTGGAAAAATAAAAATAAGTACAACTGCCCCCAATAGTACCCCTAACTAATCTAGGATATACAAGTGGTATCATTGAAATATAGGTTCCCCTAATATTCTAATCATATAGGGTTTATCATGGAGAATCAAAATTCTATAAATAGTATAATTGTTCCCTTTTTTAATAAAAATAAATTTCAAGGGTAGAAGAATTGAATGTTTCCATTTATGTTCTCACAAGGACTAGAAGTGAGTGATGTTATCACTCTGGGATATACATTAATTACAAGGCATGGTGTTATGAAATTTATAAACAATAAGAATATTGTGATATATGGGAATGAAATAAATGAAATATTATCATATTTTTCAAACAATGTATATAACAAGGTGATGGTCTTACAGAAAACTAAGGAAATGTGGGATAATCTTGAGAACATGTATGAAGGAAACATCAAGATAAAATAAGAAAAAATAATCATAATTACAAATTTTGTGGTAAAATTTAGAAGATATAATAATGGTTGAATATAAGAGTGTTGATGACTATTTCACAAAGGTGAATAAGACAGTTAGTTTTATCAGAGGCTTAGGGGATAATTTCGATGATTCAACTATGGTCAAAAAATTAATGAGGAACTTTATAGATATATTCAACCTAAATATATCATATTTCTGTACCCCTTGATGAGATACACAATACCTTCCAAACTTATGAGATTATAAAAGAACCTATTTTTAAAAATGAATCTAAAGAGGTGATGGATTTTAAAGTTATGAATAAATTCAAGATCAAGGAAAAGGAAAACAAGTCCTCAAGTGACTTATATAGAGTTGATGAGAGTGGTGAAAATCATAATAAACTCATGGATCTCTTATCTAAAAACCTCAAGAAAGGAAAAATTAAAATATAAAGGAAATATTCTACTTAAATGTTTTAAGTGTGGATGAATTGGATGATATGTTGAAGATTTTATAAGGAAAAATAAATACATGGAGTCTAAGGATTAAGAGGATAAATAGAAATTTCAAAGAAAATATAAAGGATTTAAGAAATTTGATAAAGGTAGAAATAATATTTCAAATAAAAAGAAAAAAACCATGCTAAGTAAAAATAAATAATGGATAACTTCCCCAAGAAGTGAATGGGAGGAATAATGCGCTAGAAGAGACATAAAATTTATAGTGTAAAATAAGCCCCATAAACTTGGTATTATAGTCTAGAAAACTGCTTAAAGGAATTAAAAATTCATCAAAGGAAAATTCTACAACAACCTGTATATCAAATAAATGGATAAAATTATACTAATTGTAATTATATATGTTGGTAATATCATTTTTATAGGAGGTAATGAGATTTTTTTTAAAAAAAATTTCCAACCAAAAGAAGTAACAATTTGAGATGTCCATGCTTGGTGATATGAGATACTTTTTGGGATTCCAAGTCATGAAAGGTGGGAAGTTTATTTTCTTATCCCAAGAGAAGTATTTTTGAGAATTATTGAATAAGTTTGAGATGGAGGAGTCAAATAAAATGTATACACCCAATCAAGTGGGATAGAAATTTTATAAAGATGTTAAAGGTGAGAGTGTCATTAAAATAGAATTCATAAAATTGATTAGAAGCCTACTTTATCTCATAACTTATAGATCAAGTATTTTATATGTTGTGAGTATTTGTGTTAGATATAATAGTGACCCAAAGGAGTCAAATATTATGGATGTTAAAAGAGTTCTCAGATACATTAAAGGAACTATGAGTTATGCGTTACTTTATAAAAGATGAAATAATTTGAATTTATACGGGTTTACAAATAATGATTGGGTAGGTAATTCTGATGATATAAAATCCAATTCAGGTGGAAAGTTTCTCTTGGGTGAAAATTGTATAAGTTAGATCTATAAGAAATTTAACTCAATCACAATGAGTAATATAAAGGATGAATATATTGTTACTACTAGTGCTTGCACTCAAATGATCTGGATGAAGGAGAAGATGGATGATTTGAGGGTGATAGTTAAAATACCCCAAAGTATTCATTATGATAATCAAATTGTTATAGACCTTTCTAAGTGTATTGATATAATATCTTAGTTTTTTAAAGAGAGAGTGGTTAATAGATACATCAAGCTATAATTTAGTTCTACCAAAGACTAGTTGAAAAATATTTTCACCAATGCTATCTATAAGGAAATATTTGAGTACTTGAGGTTAAACATGGGTGTTCAGACCCTTCTCCATCATTGATAATATTTTGGAGTATCCCCTAGTAAGAATTATATTATGTTATCTAAAGTGGAGAAGTAAGTTCACAATTTTTTTAATTTAAATCTGGTTTTTCAAAGGGGGTAGGTGTATTTATATCCTTATATTTCTATGGTATAGTTTATTGTGAAAATGGGGAGCTTGTTTGAAGTGGAGAGTTCATGTATTGAGGGGAAGAACACTTTATCACTTAGATAATTTTTTCCCTGTCATCAAGAGATAGAGTTCTATAAAAAACACTACCCTAACATGTGGTTTGGTGTCAAGATGTTTTTATTTTTACAAATGAATTGATTTGGGGTTTATTAACAAAGTATTTGAGTTTTAAGATAATATTTAGAAAGAGTTTCATGTATTGACAATAAATACAAAGGGGGAGATTGAAGTTCCATTTGAATTTTTAGAGATTTTTTTTGGTTTCAAACCTATATAAGAATTATGATGAATGTTGTAAATGATGTTATGAATTTTATTGGAGTGTTTTGAGTTGTTTTAAATCATTAGTGATGTTTTTAGAAAGGTTTTGTGGATAATTGAATGAATTAGGAAATTGGATAAGTCTATGCTCGTATGACTTTGAATCACATATGGTATTCTTGATCACATAATTTTTTTAGTTACGCTTAAGTCATTCTATTCCACATAAGAAGTTTGATCCATGCATAATATAATTATGATATATATAAGAAAAATATGTCTCACATAAGATAAATTGGCATAATATATTAAGCGGGTAAGATAATTATCATACACGTAACAAAAATATATTACATGTAGAATAATTAAATGTTATATATTATTCACATAAGATAATTGTGTATAATTTTAGGCATTATTTCATGATATGTTCTTCACAGATAAAAAAATCATGATTGTTCAAATGATTTATGATTTAATCTGAGATATTGGATCAATAAAAAGTTATTCTAAATTGAATGAGGAGAGCTCCATTTCACATATTGTTATTCCATGTTGTGACGTGTTCATGAAAAATTCTTATTTTTATATGGAATATTTTAAATGAATTTAAATGCTGTAGATTTCATGAAAGATATGGATATGATTCAAATATCATGAGAAGCTTAATTAATTGAGTCTTTAGGATTATTGAATCATTTATCAGGAGTTATTTTAATAATAATTGTGGGATGGATTTGAAGGAAAATTAAAATATTGAAAATAATGAAAATTATTTTACCCAAAATATGAATTTTTTAAAAGATGGAAATAATGAGAAATATTTTTTTTGAGAATTTTAGAGAAGTATTTGATACTACACCTTTGAAAATAATTTGTATCAAAGGAAGAGATAAATTTTTATAAGATCAACCATTAATGCATTTACAATCTTTTGAACGAGAAAAGGCAAGGTTCATCTCATGCTATTGATTCATGCACTTGCTTATAAGGAGGAAGAATATTAGTTTATGCATGCATGATCTCATGCAAGGGTTGATCATTCTGAATTGTTTTGAGGAAATTAAATCATTTGTTGCTACTATTTTTTAAATTGATCATGTAGTTTAAGTATTTTCTAAATAATATCTATCCTTTGATGTTGAAGCATCTAGTTATGATTTTAGATACGATTCAAATACAAGAGATAATGAGGAATTTTGAAGAACATGTTGTGTTTTTCTAAATAAGGTCATTCAATTACTGTGGGAAGTGGATGATGCTTGACTACATAGTGGATAGTTATTTCTTGAATATTGTGTACTGATTGTAGGAACTTATAATCACTACAAATTATAGTGATAATAAAATTCTTAACATAACCAAAAGTTGACCATGATAAGGAGTAGACTCTCACATCAAGGATGAACCTTTTAAAAATATATTGTGTGCTACATTATTTTCATATTCTTACATATAGGTGAGGAAGAGATTCAAGAGAGTGAATCTCTACTTCAATAATTCATAAGGGTTTAATTCAAATGAAATAATTTTAAAAAGAAAAATCGGTACTACTGATTCACTACCCCTCCCCCTCTTAGTAGTACCTTAACTGATTTGGAATCTATATTATCTTTGTGAATTCAAATATATCTTGAATCTTCTCTTAACAAGGAAACCTAAATATTTCATAATCCTCCCTTAGTCAGTTGGCCTTATATTTTTTTCTTGAAAATTTCATTTTCGACAACGAATTTCACAACTTCTGGATTTTTATTTTCTTGTATTCCATTTTACATGTTATTTTCACCCTTGATTTTGTAAAACCCTAGGTTTATTTCCCTATCATCCCATTATTTCTATAAAATAAGCACTATTTTTTCCATTGGTGTGTTTATATTCCTCCTTCAATGACACCTAAACCCCTAATTGGTAAAGCCTAAAATTATTTTCTTCTTACACTCATGATTTCCATAGATGAACACTTTATAATCCATATATGTACTTAATTATATATTTCACAACACCTGATCCCTAAATTTATTTTACAAATTCATAAAATATAGCATTTCATTGGCTATAGGTGTGTTTTTTTTATTTTTCCATTATACCGATACACTTAATTATTTATTCCAAAAAAATTCTCTAAACTATTTGATTTATTCTATCTAGACAATTGTTATTTTAAATTTTTAAACAATAATACCTCACAATATGTATACTTATTTAAATATTTTTTAATTTTGGGTTTGTAAATTCATATTAGATAGTCTAAGTTCACTGAAAACATATCGGACTCATTCTTGAATTCCAATTAGGATCTATATATCCTTATTAATTATTGTATTTTTTTCTAAACAAGTAGTTAAAATCAATTAATTTGTATTAGAGAACCTCAATTGTTGTATTTTTTTTGGAATATTTAATTTTTTATGATAATTTTATGGATTTTTATTCTTTCTTCCAACATTCTTCTTTAAAACTTATAATGATTATTATCTTGGTTTTATGATTGAGATGGAATTTTTTTTATAGTGTTTGGACATGTACTTTTAAATTTTTTTTTAAAGATCTTATGTATTTTAAATATATCTTGAACATTGAGGTTTATTTGGTGTACATTAGTTTTACTTTGGGTGGTATTAAATGACATGAGGTGTCTTAGGGATGTGAACTTCATTGATAAGAATTCCTTATGAGGGGGTGGGATGATCCATTTTTTTCTTCAACCTCTAAATAATGGGGTCACCAATGGTTTGTAATAAGAATCCATTTACTTGTATGATATTTAAGCAGGATTTTGGTGAGAAAAAACATGTAGTGTTAGATTAATTATATTTAAATGTAGAAAAATGGATTTGTTTCTCCCCTTAGTATCCCGTTTTACCTTTTAATCGATTCTCTACCTCAAGGATGAGAGTAATTTAGTTAATTCCTATATTTCAAGTGACAATTATGTTTTATCTTTATTCCTTCCTTCTCCTTTAATCAATGGAGGTGGGTTGTTGTTGTTGTTCTTTTTATCAACGCATCTTCTTTTTAAGTGTAAATTTATACCATAGAAAAACTAATTTTACATCATATATAGATCTTCATGTGTTTAATGTTTTAGGTGATCTTATTGGGAAGCATAACTTTCTTAGGGCCTTGTCATTATTTATTCAGCAGTGATTGGTATTTTTTATATTTTATGGATGTGTGTTTATAAAGCATGTATTTTTCCTTATATTGTGTTTGAATGACCTCATCAAATTTTAATTTATAGATTTACTAATAAATCTTAACTATTTTTAGAAGGGGTGAAGTGAAACATTTAAATGTAGTTTAGCTATATGGAAGTATGCATGTTATTACATATGAAAAATGTTTTCACAAGGTGGTCACCAATGAAAGTGTATATATACCTGCTCATAAATTCATTCATATTATTTATTTCCATCTTTCAATTTATTTGGTTTCCTTATGTTGTCTTTAAATGTTAAAAATTTATAATATGTGATGTTAAATCATTACCTCACGACCTACCACACAATATTCTTTCCTCTAAACTATTTGATTTTTCTATCAATATAGTATTATAGTAAGAAGAATTATCAATTATTCAATTAATTTATTATTTTAATTTTGACTTCACATGTTTTAATACTGGTTTTATGGTATAAATTTTATCTATGATGAATCTTTGTGTAATTGGATCATAGCTTATGTATTATATACTTTTATGGCTACTCTTTTCGTTTTTATATAAAATAAAGAAGACTTATAGTCCATGTTATATTTTTTAAATTTATAAATAAATTTTATTTTATTTTTGAAAATTTGTTTTGTTCTAGAATTTAAATTTAACTTTTCATTTTTGTATTATTTTTATTTATATGTACATAAATTGTATCAAAAATATCCTTACAAGTAACACATTATATAAAAAAATAACAAGTTTTAGAACAAGTTTTGTGTATTATTTGTGGTCGGGTTTTATTTTTTATTTTTTATTACTGCTATGTTCTCTATAATATTCAACCTATCTTTTTTTATTTCTAAAACCATTTTATTTTTGAAAATTTTAAAATTTATCATTTTTTATCTTTTCATTTTTTATTTTATTTATATATATATTTTACAATAATGATAAAATGATAATTTTGATTCTGTTTATAATTTTTTTATATTTATTATCTGTAAACCTTAAAATTTTTAAAATTATAACCATTAATTTGTTTATTCTATTTATTTATTTTTTATTTGAAAAACCATTTTTTTTTATTTTTTTGTAATAACGATAAAATGATAACTATAATTGTTCATATTTACTAGGTTGTATCTCACTATATAATACATAAAATTTAATCCTATGTCTTTATTATTACCATAATATCAGATTCTATAATTGTTACCACAAATTTTAATGACATGAATCTCATGTTGAATCCTAATATCCAAATTGTGGAGACCCTTTGAAGCTGGTTCTATATCTTCAGACTTCTCTCAATTTTTTCTTTCCATTTGATATTTCTTTTCATGTCTTTTCCTGTTATATATATAGAATATATATTCTAATATTTTATGAATATATGTATATATATTGAATATATATTCAGATTCACACACAAACACACACACATATATATTCTGAATACATATATTATGATACATATTCTAAAATATTCTAAATATATATTTTGAATATATATTCAGACACACACACATATATATTTTGAATATATATACATAGATATATATATAATACATATATTATGATATATATTCTTAATATATATACAGATAAACTCACATACATTCTCACTATATGTATTATGACATATACATATATATCCCAAGTTATTATATTACTTTAAACTTAATTTTCGTATTTATTTAAAAAAATTATTTTCTTTGCACATATTCTTAATATTTTATCTATATACAATTTTTCAATTCCTATAAGCATATTAATTTAAAATTACTTTCCACTTTTTTTCCTCAAATATTCATGTTATCATTATTTTTCAAATATATAGTTGGTTACTTTGTTTTAGTACCTATTGCATCCCATGAAAATGCATGGTACTAATACCCCTCCATTACACATGTCACCCTCTTGTTTTATGTTTTCTATCCAATTTTTTTTTTCACTTGGTACTGTTTCCCCCCTAATCCACCCTTTTGCACCACTCCCAAACCCCCAACACCCCGTCTCCTCCTCCTGACCACCCCCACCCTCGGATTAATATAATCTCATGTTCGGATCTCAACCTGACCCTCAGGTTGGTCGTTGGATGACTACCACATAATCTCATCATATCCTGATCATTAAAATATTGATGAATAAAAATTGATATGGCCATCAAAAATAAAAAAATGCGGGCGAAGTATATTTCCATCTAAAATAACAATGAAATGTTTCTTCATCGAGCATGAGGGTAGCGATACCGATGCAGTGAGGTTTGCGAGTCTTGGAGAACTTGAAATTGGAATTGGCCTACTTATTTTCTACATAATATTTCCCAATGGGTGGGTTTTTATAGGGGAATTTGAAAGTGACATTTGTAGGGGCATTTCCAGGGGGTGTTTGTAGGGAAAGTTTCCAAAAATTGAATCATTTGTGATTATGTTTATAATCTTAACCTAAAGGGGATTTCTATTAGAAATTCCAATGTTAATTTCCACTATGAATTTCCCCTGGTAATTTTTACTAGTAAATTTTCCTACTTATTTCCACTGTGAATTTCCCCTATGAATTTCCACTGGTAATTTTTATGAGTAATTTCCCCTACTTATTTCCACTGTGAATTCCCAAAAGGAATTCTAAGATACCAATTCTATTGTAAATTCACAATATGAATTCATAGTTGTAATTATCAGTTGAAAATTTTAATTATTTCAGAAGAAGTGGTTTATAATTTAAAATTGATTTGAAGTAGAAATTTCTTCTAGTATATCTCTATTGAAATCTAAAACAGAATCAAATTAAAAATTTTCACTTGGAATTTCCATTGGGAGTTTCCACTAGAAATTCTCAATGTAAATTCACAAAGATAATTTTCATGAACTATAAATTTTAAATTCATTCCAAGAAGTACCTATATAAATTTTCACTGGTAATTTCCACTACAAATTCAACTGTGAATTTCTATAAGGAATTCCCATATAACTTCTCTATTGGATGTTTACACTATGAATTCACATTTGGAATTATCACTTGATATTTTCAAAAGATTTAGAATAAGTTATTTGTGATTTTTAATTCATTTAAAGCGGAAATTTCATCATGTATTTTGTTATCCAAAATTAAAATTGAATTGAAGTGGAAATGTCCACATAGAGTTTCCATTGCGACTTGACACTAGGAATTTCCAATTGGAATTTCCAATTGATTAAAAATAAATCACCCCATAAAAGACCATTTATAAATAAAGGTGATCTGAAAATTTGTGAACATAAATTGTACAACTCATAATGAGCGCGATCAAGCTGAATACATACATTGTACATAATCCAGAACACCTAAATTCAATAGATTTGAATACTATGCATAATTTTTCTAACTGTTACATGAAGGAGAATAACATTATTACATTACAAAATCAAATTACAATACAGAAATTTTCATCGATAGATATGAAGTTCCAAATTCAAAAGAAATCATCTCATCTGATAGCATTTATAAACAAAGCACTACATGGAAACCAAGCATTGGGAAGGTTTTTAAATTAGAGTCTGTAGCCTATTCATTTTATGTTTTTTATGGAGGAATTGTGGGTTTCAGTCTACAGAAGTAGTATGTCAATAGACATTAAAAGGATAAAATATTAGGAATGTAAAAATTGTACACATGTAGAAAATAAGGATGTCTAAGATCAAACAGATGTGATTTCAATGTCAAAAATCCACATTCTGAAACAAGGGATAATTGTCTAGCATGAATGGGAGTTGTAAATATGTCCAATAAGTAGTATGAGTGCAGGAAACTTGTTGAGGAGCATAACCATGCTTTAAATTATCATGATACCTTACATTTGACGAGGTTACAATGATGCATCATCCATTCACAAGGTGTCGAGTTGGATGTAAATGATAAAATTGGTCTTAATCTAAGTGATTCATTTTCACTTGTAACAACCATTATAGGTGGTCCTAAGATTCTTGGATAAAAAAGAGTAGACCAATAGAATTATTTGTGGTAAAAAAGAGAGAGGGAGTTGAATATAGGTGATTTTGATGGTATGTTACAATACCTAGAGAAGCAATCAAGGGATAACATATCATTCTTATCCTCAGTGTAACTCGACATGTGTGGTCAAATTAGAAACACTTTGTGGGTTGATCCTAAAATGAAGTTGGATTATGATTATTTTGGATACATCATCATGTTTTACACTACCTTCAACACAAACAATGATTGTAGGCATTTGGGAGTGTGTGTATGCATAAACCATCATAAGAATATTGTATTTATTGGTGAAACATTTTTATATAATGAGACCAAAAACTCATTCAGTTGGTTGTTTAGTAGATTTATTTATTTTCATTGTGGGAAGATCCTTAATATAATTTTCATAGATCAAGATATAACTATATCTAAAACCATTGCTTTAACCCTTACTAAAACAAGACACAACTTATGCACTTGGAACTTAATGTAAAATGGAATTAAACACTTGGGATTGATAATGAAATATGAGTCTACATTGTTAGAAAAACTAAAAAAAATGCATGTATGGGGTTGTAGAGAATTAAAAATTTGAGTCAATAAGGGAAAAACTCCAAGAAAAGTGCAATAATTCAAATTTTACATGGTTAGAATATATTCAAAATCTACATTAACATTTGGAATTTGAAGTACATAGTTGAGTGAGAGTTTCAATGGTGTATTAAAATATTACTTGAATTGTAAGCTCAATGTTTTTGAAT
Source organism: Viscum album (assembly GCA_963277665.1). Classification (NCBI taxonomy): domain Eukaryota; kingdom Viridiplantae; phylum Streptophyta; class Magnoliopsida; order Santalales; family Viscaceae; genus Viscum; species Viscum album. Next base: position 1,491,912,483 of record OY728151.1, on the reverse strand, counting down.
TCTTCCAATAGTTTGAGGATGTGTTGAAGAAGAATTAATATCAGGAAATGAAGGCTGAATTTTATGGAAGGGAAAAGCTCCCACAAAATAATTTTCTATATTATCCTATCATGGTTCACTCCAGTAATTTGTACACACAAAAAATATTCGATATTTTTCAGCATGAACACCAACTATATAGTGCTCGTTTCCTTAAGTATTCTAATGAAATAGTTTCCCCAAAAAGGTTTGGTGTCAGAATAAAAAGTTCCTCAAATTATTTTTATGTTGTAGTGTACCAAGATCCACCTGTGATAATTGGATGTACCTACATGAAATTTGAGAGTTACATGTATCTGTTGTATCATGAACTCAATGTATTAGAGAGGTTGGATGTGCAATGTTTACCAGAGTTATATATCTATAAGATATGGAAAATAAATTCCCATGAAATTCACTTGGCAGGCATAATAGTTAATCATGTCAAATAAGATTTGGTAGCAAGAAAAGCTAAATTTTACCAATATTTGGAATGAATGGAAATAAATTTTTCAATGGAATCGAGTGAGTTTGAACAAGGATATATGATTGGGATTTAAAATCTGAACAATTATGTCAGGGAATAATAAGAAGCTATAAATAATTTACTGTTAAAATGAATTCAAGAAAAATTTAACATGGAACACTAAAAAAATATAAAACATAATTTAAGAAGAAAAATAAAAGTAAATGTGATGAAAGGTTCAAAATTTGTCTAGAGTGAAAAAAAATTCATAAAGAGAAGGCACAATATCAGGAATCAAGCTATTACAAAACTTGTATACAAATGTTATATTTTTCTGATGTTAATGAAATACTATATTTTGAGATATCATGCATAAATAATGCTATAATATTTTTTAGGGAAGTGATAAAGAACCGTTGAATGTTGTCTACCATAGTGATCCTATAATAGATCTCAATGTATGTAATTATTGCACCATAGGTCAAAAACCTTAATATTTAAACACACTTCATAGCACTATATATATTCCAATATCTGTATTCTTTATGAAATAATTTTATAAAACACTTATATTGTTTCTCATTTTAGTTATTAATATAATTTTTTTTACTAAAATTAGGTGGTAGCGAAGAACAATTTTCATCCCTTTAGAGTGGAAAATTCAGCAACCACTACAAATCAGAATGAAAATAGAAGTTTCAAGACCGACATGTCAATGGAAACATTATAGAATTCAGTTGATCTTTAGATTCAACTAAAAATGGAATAACAATATCTAGTTGTTTATGAATACAAGTTTTTATAAATAATGATGTGGGTTTTTTAAGTGGTGCTAACTTACATTAGAAACTTGAATAGAATCGAAGTGGAAATTTCCACTCAGATTTTACAGTGGTAGTTTATAGTGGAAATTTCCAATGGGAATTCCCATTTGGAATTTTTATGAACTATAAGTTTCCAATTAATTCCAAGAACTGAAAATAAATACTATAAAGAAAAATTATAGTTTAAAAACTATCATACTATCATAGATTACATAAATACCATCTTTATCAAAATGTTCATCCAAATCACCAAATGACTATTTCCATCCCTTATATACCACTAACCCAATTGATCTAAAACAAAGTATAAATTTATACTCATAGTTTACAGTGGGGTTTTACACTAGAAATTTCCAATGGAAATTCCTAGTGGACAGAAATATGAATAGAAAGTTTCCAAGTGAGTTAAATAACTGACATTGGAGGCTACAAAGGTAAATTAAAATATAAAAACTATTATACTATCATAGATTAAATCAATATTATCTTTATCAAAAGGTTCATCTAGATCAAAAAATAAACATTTCTAACCACTATCAACCACCCAACCAATTAATCTAAACCAAAGTGGAAATTTACACTCTAAGTTTATATTGGGAGTTTCTATTGGAAATTTCCAGTGAAAATTCCTAGTGGAAATTTCTATGTACATCAATTTTTTGATTGATTCAAAGAACTGACAGTGCATACTAGAAAGGAAAATTATAGTCTCTAAGATATAAAAAAATCATAAAATAAATCAGTATCATATTTATTAAAATGTTCATCCAAATTATAAAATAACTATTTCCACCCCTATTTACCAACCAGTCAATTGATCTAAACCAATGTGGAAATTTCCAGTCATATTTTATAGTGGGAGTTTCCACTAGAAATTTCCAACGGAAATTCCTAGTGGAAATTGATATGAATATCAAGTTTTCAATTTATTAAAATAATAGATAGTGCAGAATACAAAGGAAAATTTAAGTCTATAAGCTTTAATAAAATCATATAATAAATCCATATGTTCATCCAGATCATAAAATAACCATTTTACCCCTAATATCCCACCCACCCAAATCATCACAATAAATCACATCATTTAAGTTTGTTAAAAAATAAAATAAATTTGTGTTTCATTGAATAATATATTTAACTATATTCAATGTTTCTTGTAGTAACCAAATACATCCTACTCTCAATATCCATATCTAACATTGTTCTTATGGGATCATTTAGAAAATAATGAACCATAGACAATATCCAATCAACAACTTCATTTTCCATCAAATGATCTGGAATTGCAACTCTTATTTCCAAAAATTACATGAAATAATAAATGATGAAACCACAATCCAAAGTGGCATCTATTTAATGCAACATATTCTCAATTTTAAAATCCAATTTATGTTTCTTCAAATTTAATGCATGATTGTGGTTGAAAATAAATGGGTTTTTAGATATTGTTCCTTTAATAGGTTACATAGAGTTATAATATCTAAACATTTTTTTTTCATATCCATGACTAAAAAATTCCAATGGATATTATCTGAGTTTATTTGGAAGAATAAAAACACAGATCTCCTTGTACTGGAAACTGTTGCTCAGCTTAAAAGTATGTCCTTTAATTTGTCATTTTCTAAATAAAGAACTCCCTAAAACCCAATAAAAAACAAAATATTATAATGTATTAATAATTAAATTTAAACATGAAATGAATTAAATGAAATAATGGAAAAATAAGATCATTCATTATGTCAAAAAATGAACTACATTCTTAATATAAAGGTGATTGGCATAAAGGAACAAATTTATTTTTCAGAAATTCTAGCCATACTGCAAAGCTAAAATATTTCTTAAATTATCATCATGTATGAATTTATGAACTATTTCCAAAAATATAACTTAATAAAATATAAACCAACATCACTGGTTAAATAAATGGATATAACACACACCATACTGGGTGTGCACCACTTTTTTAACAAATCAATAATTTTTTCATATTGATTTGATATGATTTGTTAGTAGATTCCTAGACTACACTATTATTGTCATGGAATGTCATTTTTATTTTAAGTATAGAGTAAAATATATTAAAATAAATTCTAAATATATAAATTCAGTAACATTACCTATCCCCATTAGCATCAAGAAGCATTTTCATCATCCATGTATCATGTTTTTTCACTATAGTCTACTGCTTCACCCACCTAGGAATTAACTGATATAAATTTTGGTGAATTTTCAGTCTTTTATTTGCAGTCACCTCCAGATATATATAAGAAGATTTATTCTTTGGTTTCCTCTCCCTACTCTTCACACATTTAATCAATGACATTTGTATATTTGAGTAAGAAGTGGTTGCATTGGACTGCTCATCATCTTTTGGTTCTTCCGTACTTAGTTCTACATTGACATATTTATCTTCCTGGATTAACTATATATTAATTGTTTCCCTCATGTAATATGCATGAATTTCATGTGTGATTCCCTTGATAGTAGTGTGTAAAGTTTTATTCTTTTCTATTTGAATTTCTTAAATCCCAATATCCTCTAAAACAATGTCTTTCTCTTCACTAGAAACTGCTTTCATCTATTCCTTCTTCTTGATCTTCATCATTTCTCTCAAAATCATAATCTATATATTATTCATTTTTAATTGGGCCTATAGTCTCTTAAACATATTATTGAGTTTTACATTATCCATGTAGCAACCCACAATATCCTCATTTGAAAGTACTATCACATATCCTTTCATACTAAATGGATATATTTTTCATCAACAACTAATTGAATAGGTTGTTTAGACTTAGAAAGGTTTGATTGTAGCATGTGGAACTATCTTGGTGTTAATAGAGTCTACATGAAATAGTAGAAACATAATTGAAGATTTTATAAATTAATTTTAATATAAAGGATTATTCAAAAACATATTATAGTAACAATACCTTAGTAGTTTCTTATAGAGAAACATAAAAATCTTGAAAATTCCACCAAAAAAATAATAGTAAACCATATATTTTTGGTGGAATGTTTCTATAATTTTCAACATACCAATACTGTAACAGTTAATATTATTAGGAATTTCTGAACTAACTTAGAAAAAATAATCAGTTAAATAAAGTTTAAGACCTTACCAATAAACTTACAATAGAACCTACAAATTTTAAAGTAGTGGTGTAATTTTTTTTCAAAAATATAATAAACTGCTAATGAATACCATCAGCCCAAGAATAGCTCTTCACTTTAGAGATATCTTCAAAATATGTGAAAAAATTCCAACCCACATAGGAACAGAATGTGTGGAAAAATAATGTCGCGCATGCAAAAATGAAAATCAAACATACCACATCAAAGAAATATCTCTCTTCACTAGATTCAACAGTTTCAGTAATGACTCTCCCTAACATGACCTATGATAATAGCTAACCAACATGGGAAAAAATACTCCTTAAAAGTGATGAAATATTTCATCGTAATGTATAGGGATCTAATAAAGGTAAGTCACCATAATTAATGCCAAATATATGGAATACATTGACAACTATTAACTCCATCATCATACCATCCATGTCAAATATTTTTAAATAGATGTTGTACCTTTGTATTAAAAATAAAATAGATCCATCAGTTTTTTTACAATCATCAAATGATGTTGTGTTATCAAGAAACACTTTAAACAACTAAAAAAATAGCATAATTTGAATAATTTTGATGTGATTATCAATAATTTTAGGCCAAATATCATTAAATATTTTCTATAACCCAGCCATTGAATAGCTATAGTATCCAGTAGTTGATATATAGGATTCTTCTAGCATAAAAAATAGTATCCCTAAAAAATTAGCACCATCCATTTAAATATAAACACAAGAAAAATAATTGAAAATAGGAACATCTTAGTAAAAATTACAAATAGAAAAATTCCACATGAATTTGAATCATTACATTAAAATCAATGGAACAGTGAAAATTCACTTTGGAAATCCCACTGAAAATTCCCATTAGAAATTTCCACTGGAAATCCTACTACAAATTCCCACTGGAAATTTTCAATTGGTTTAAAAAATAGTTATGTTGTTGTAAATTATAATTCAACTAAAAATTTATAGTAATAATTCCTGGTGAAAACCCTAATTTAAATTCCAACTGGACATTCCCAGTGTTAATTTTTAATTGATTTGAAAAAATTGTTATGTAGTTGAAAATTTACACTGAGAATACGCTGTGAAAATTCCCCGTGGAAATCCCACTAAAAATTCCCAATGTAATTTCCCTCTGTAAATTTTCAATTGGTTCAAAATAATTTTTATTTAGTTGGAAGTTATAATTTAATTTTATTGGGAATTTATAGTTGGAATTTTTAGTGATAATGTATAGTGATAATTTCAAGTGGTAATTGCCAGTGGAATTTCTAATAGGAATTTCATATGGGAATTTATAGGGGTAATTACACTAGGAATTTCCATTGGAAATTTCCAATGGGATTTTTTGGTGTACATTTTTAATTGATTCTATAAATTTTTCTATATTTGGAAATTATAATTTAATTCCACTAATAATTTACACAAGGATTTAGACTTTACACTAGGACTTTCCACTGGGTATTTCCATTGAGAATTTTTAATGGTATTTCCACCAGGGATTTCCAGTAGGATTTCTAAATGGAATTTACACTAGGAATTATCACTAGAAAATTAAAACTGATTCAATTATAAATTGTTTTATAGTTGGAAAATGTAATTGAATTTCACTAGGAATTTCCACTAGGGATTACACTAAGATCTTATACTCAGAATTTACACTAGAAATTTCAGATGGGAATTGAAATTGGGACTTTCCAATCATAATTTATAACATTAATTATTGGATTAAATTTTCAATTAATTCAAAATAATTGTTTACCAGTTGGAATTTATAATTGAATTTATCTGATAATTTCCACTATAAATTTCCCTGAAGACTTTCCACTCAAATTTCCACTCAGAATAGAAATTATGGACTTTACAATGGTATTTTCTACTCTTTAATTTCTAGTAGGGATTAATAGTGCATATTTCTACTAGAAAATCACCTTTGAGAATTTACAATGTTGAAATTTTCAGTTATAGTGAATTGAAAACTTCAACTGGAAATTGATAGATGACAACCAATCAATTTGAAATTACAAATCTGTTTTTTGGAATCATTTTAAAATCATCAATGAAAAATTCTATTTTTAATCAATTTTAAATTTTAGTGGGTATTCTCGATGGAAATATAAAATGGAAATAACTAGTACATAAAATTATAAGTAGGAATGTCTTGTCGGAATTTCCATTGGGAATGACCAATGGTAAATTACAACTAAAAATACCCATTAATAATTACCACTTCCAATTACTAACACCAATTACCAGTGAAAATAAATTCCCAATTAGAATACCTATACAAAATTTCCATTAGAAATCCAGTGGAAATTGTGAGAGGAAATTTGAAATTATATTGAACTACTCATTGGAACTAAAAATTTCCAGATGAAATTTAAACTTTGAATCAATTGGTAATTATAAATAATTTATATTATATAAAATCCAAATTTCCAATAGAAATTTAAAATGGAAATTTATAGTGAAAATACCAACTAGAAATTCACAGTTAAAATTCCCACTAGAAATTCCCAGCGGAAGTTCCAAATAGATATTAAGAAACATTCCCACTGGAAAACTAATGAAACTCAAACTTTCTAATGAAAAATCACTCTATAAATTTCAAAAGAAAATTCCACTTTTTCTAATACTCAAAAAGGACAACAGTCCCTTAAAAAATTATCAATTCCAACCAATTAGAAAATCCCAATACAAACTTCTAGTTCTTTAAATAAATTAAAAATAATAAGTGTTAAATACTAATGAAAAATTACCATTTTAAATGGAAATTTCCAATGGGAATTGACTTTAAAATATAGAATCACAAATTTAGACTATAAATTAATTGGATGACTGTTTAAATTACCACTCGAAATTCATAGTGTAAATTAATTGGAATTTATAGTGAAATTTTCCATTCTTGAAATTATTAGAAAATAAAGGAAACTTAAATTGAAAATTACTAGTTTAAAATCCCGGAATAAATAAATTAAATCATCACATTTAAAGTGTTCTAATAATCCACCCAAAAAATATGAACTAATATGATATTAATCTCTCTATCTCCCTATATCCAAAAAAATTATAAATAAAAAACAAAATATGACTCTATCCTAGACACTCTGATAAATAATAAATAAACTAACAAAAAAATCTTAAACCTCCCACCATCTTCCATCATTTTTTATATAATATTAAGAAAGGTTCACTGAAAGGTTCATTGAGGGATTCACCGAAGGGTTCACTAAGGGATTCTCTGGGGAGGGGGGTGGGTTCATCAAGAAATTCACTGAGGTATTCACCAAAGGTTGTCCAGTGGATTCATCGAGGGGTTTTCTAATGTGTTCAATGATAGGTTGGATGAAATATTCTTCAAGGGTTTCAATGAGGGATTAACCAAGGGGTTTGATGATGGATTCACTGCAAAGACGAAGGATTAACTGAGGAATTTGTAGAGGGTTTCTCAAAATAATTCACTAAGGTATTTTCTAAGGGGTTCATTGATGTATTCACCAAATAGTTAAAGGTTTCACTAAGGGATTCATCGAGGGTTTTTACAAATCATTCATAGATGGATTTGATTGCCAATATTTTTTGAATGAATTCTTGATTTCATTTTCAGACCCCATGACTGATCGAAGGTCCAAAAATGTAATTAGACACATGGAACCCATACAATAACCAAACTAAGGATCAAGTTCAGTGAAAAAATTGAGATGATAATTCCCCCCACTCCCACCCACCCCCTCCCATAATTCACCTACCTACCTCCCCCTCTGCCTTGAAGCCTCCTCCCTGTTACCTCCTTCCCGTATTCACCTACCTGCCTCCACACTACCATCTCCAACTTATCTTCCTCCTCCATTCCTACCCACCCTTTCAGTTTTTCTCTCTTTTTGTGTTCAAATATAGATAATCTCATCTCCTAATAGGTAATCCCCGCTCTTGTATGATCTTCTCTTAGTCGGGCAGACTGATTTTTTTCTTACAAATTTGATTTTTAGCAATGAATTTCACAATTTCCATATTTAGGTCTTCTTTTATTATATTATACATGTTATTAGAACCATTTATTTTGTGAAAACATAGGTTTATTTCCCTCCCCTCTCATGATTTCTATCAAATAATCACTTTATTGGCCATTGGTTTTCTTCTTTTCATTCTTCGATGACACTTGCACCCCTGATTGTGAAGCCTTAAAATTAGTTTCCTCTTCCTATGATAATTTACACATATGAAAAAACTACCATTCATCAATTAATTGATTTTTTATATTACAAAACACCTACTCCCTGACTATCTTCTACAAATTCCCGCAATATAACACTTTTTTGGTTATAGGTATGTTTTTTATTTATTTTTCCATTATAATGATATATTTTCTTATTTATTCCTAAAACTTTTCTCTAAAATATTTGATTTATTATGTCTAACTAGCTATTAACTTAATTTTTTAAATAATAATGATTAGAAATATAAATACTTATTTAAATGTTTTTCACAAATGGGAATTCAAGATTCCCAACTTAGGAAATTTGTATTAGATAACCTATATGCATTGAAGGCATGTTGAACTCATTCTTGAATTCTAATTTGGATCTATGCATCCTTAATTATTTTTGTTTTTTTTCTAAACATGTGGTGAAAATCATTAAATTTGTATTATATAACCTCAATTGTTGATTTTTTTTCAAATATTTATTTTTTGTATAATTTTATGGATTTTCATTCTTCATTTAGAAATTATAATTTAAAAATTATTGTGATTATTAACATGATTTTAGAATTGAGGTGAAATAGATTTTCTAGTGTTTGGGATTGTATTTTTGTGATATTTGTTTAATATATTATGTGTTCTAAATATTTATTAAACACTAAGGTTTATTATATGTTCAGGAGTTTTATTTTGGGTGGTATGAAATGACATGAGGTGGCATTGGGTGGTGAACTTTATTTATAAGAATTTATTATGAGGGGGTGGGGTGATCCATTTTTTCTTCATCCTCAATATAATGGGATAAAAAATGGCATGTAATAAGACTTCAGTTGCTTGTATGAGATTTTAGTAGAATATTAGTGAGAAAAAATATGTAGTATCAAATGAAATAGATTGAAATATTAAAAATGCGGGTTATTTTCTCCCCTCACAACACCTTTTCCTCTTTACATCGGTTCTCTACCTCAAGGTCGAGAGTTATTTAGGTAATACCTATATTTTTAGTTCTAAGTTTGTTTGAACTTCATCCCTACCTTCTCCTTTAATCGATGGAGGTAGTTTATTTTTTTTTTCATCTTATGAGAGAATATTATTATGAAGGGTCACTTTAAACTATATAAATATTAATTTGACCTCATATAAATATATTCACATGTTTTATGTTTTCAGGTGATCTTATTAGGAAGCGTAACTTTCTTGGGGCCTTAAAATTATTTATTCGGTGGTGATTAGTATTTTTTCTATTATATATTTGTGTGTATATAAATCATAGATTCTTATATATATTGTTTTTGTATGAATTCATAAAATTTTAATTGAGATATTTATTAATAATGATTAATTATCTATAAATAGGGTGAAGTATAACATTTAAATGTAGTTCAACTAGATGGTAGTACACATCTCATGCCATATGAAACCATTCTTTATAAGATGATAACCAATGAAAGTGCATATATACCCACTCTAAAGTTCCTTCCTATTGTTTATTTCCATTATTAAATTTCATTGGTTTCCCTATGTTGTCTTTTAAATCTTAAAAATTTATAATATATGATTTCTAGTGGTCCCTTTTAACAACATGAATCTGATAAAGAAAATTCTAAAATATAGAATATGGATTGTGCTAAATTCCTTGTGCCCATGTGCTTCACCCATGGTCTTCACCCATCTTATTCACACACCCCACACACATTTACAACATGCCTTGGTCATGTGCCCTACTAACTAGCATGCCTGTATCTCATTCCCTGGCCACCTGGGAAAAATACCTTAGCTCCCAGACTTTATTCTCATAGGTTCCATTATTTTTCTATAAATAGACCCTTTGGGGTCGTCATTTGACACACTTGGGCACTTGAAGAGGGAATCCCTAATAGAATAATCCTTTGCATGCCCTAGTCTCTAAACCCCTTTCAAGTAGTTTAATTAAGCCTAAAACCTAATTAAATTAACCATAAAATAAGGTAGTTGTGTCACCTGAAGGTTTAAAAAATTTAATCCTTCATAGAAGAATGCTTAACCCTATTCCTCCAACACTAGGGTTAAGGACCCCTCAACAAAATATACACTAGGAAACCACTCTCCAAAGCCATACACAAAGGCCTCTCCACTAGGGAGAACCCTTTCCCAAGTATTATCACCAGGGAGAAAAATCACCATGCTTAGCAACCAGGGAACCACATTCACCCTACCCTTATACTAGGGTGACCACTTCACCCTAACCTCATACTAGGGTGACCACTTCACCCATACTTCCATTAGAAAGACCACTTCACCCAATCTTACCACTAGGGCACCCCATTAACCCTAGGTTCCCACTTAGGTACCCCATTTACCCTAGGCTTTCACTAGGATTACTCATTCACCCTAGACTCTCACTAGGTAAACACTTTACCCTATTCCTTTAATAGAGTTCCCCATTTTCCCTAGGACACCATTAGGGCTCACCATTATCTATAATCTTCCACTAAGGCTTTACTTCTCCCCAGGCTATCACTAGGGTAAAAATTCACCTTAGGTTATCACTAGGGTACCCTATCCACCCTAGTATCTTATGCCAAATCAATATAAAATCATCTCAGGCACCATGTTCACTCAGTTTTCCCAAATGGGACAATAATATTGCTAAAAATACCTTGAAAAAACTTATTAGTCCTTGAAAACTCACTACCAGATGGTACTCCTTAGGGCCTCCTCTATGAACTCTTGAATTGCATGACCGAGTTGTTTATGCCAACATGAAGCATATTGATAATGTATTAAATTTACAATAGGGATGTCCTAAGAAATAATCCCCAATCGATAGGATCCCTTAGGTGATAATAATCATGTATTCCCTTGATAATGGAGATCCCTGTCATGAGGATATTGGGGAAGCTTCTTCAAGCTCAACATGATCATCCTAAATATTGAAGTGTTTTGTTGGATTACTTGGTCTACTCAATGTGGTATGCATAAATGGGAATAATTCCTATGTATAATCCTCATACATGTTCCCATAGATGACTTCATCACCAGGACATGTCAATAATCCCAAGATATCTATGAAAGGGCCTCTTGTTAGGTGTAAACCTTAAGATACTGCCTTCACCTGGGTCACCTACTAGGCCAGGTTCCTTAGGGAAAAATCCATGTGTGTTTCACCTGAGAACTGGTTAGGAATAAAACACATAAGACTAAATAACTTTCTCATGGGTCTATATTCCTCATGTTTCTATTCATCCTTTTGTTTGTTCATTAACAAGTAGGATATAGAGGCACCTATGGGTGGCCCATGGATCATCCCTAACTTCTTCCTCAAAGGTCCATATTCCCTACAGATCATTTCCTTAAGGTCCATATTCCCTATAAAGTAGGTGACTATGGTCCACTTATGAATAATCCCTAATCCTTCCCAAAAGGTCCATATTCCTTGTGAGTCATTTCTTTCAAAGGTTCATATTCCATACAAAGCAGGTACCTGTGGGCCACCCATGCATAAGACCCAACTCATTCCTCAAAGGGATATATCCCTTGTTGGATTCAATTTCCTTAAAGGTCTATATTTCCTATGAGACTCATTCCTCAAAGGGATATATTCTCCATGAGATGAACCAGATAAGGGTCATTCATTCATAAGCCTCAATCAATATTTTTTTGTTACGCCTTTTACAAAATAGACATCCTAGTTGAATGATGTAAAACTACATGATAATATATTTATTTCATGGTATTAAACTACATGATACAATCTTATCACATGACCTTAAATTTTATAATTCAAACTATATAGGCTTTTATTCCTATTAATATGTATACATATTATGCTTCTATGAGGTTCAAACCCAACTTGAAAAACCATATTTTCACTAGGTCATACTCCCTATGAAACCCATATACTCACTATGAAATATTCCTTAAGATCTGTTTCACTCCCCCCTCATTGGGATATATTCCTCATGATCTATAAGATCCATTATCATTGGGGATATATTCCCCATGGATCTGTCATATTTTCTCCTATTTTTTTACTAATGGATAGGATGAACCATAAAGGGTTGCTCATGTATAAGTACCACACAAACCATTTCAAGGAATATCACACCTATTGGTACACTTTTAATGTCTTTAAACTACTTGGAATCCATCATGGCTACATGAACTTAAAAGGAACTACATTGGTCTTTGTTGCATGACCTTAAAAGGTACAAAATTTCCAATTTTGTGATTTTCAATCAAAACATCATTAAATAGAAATAGAATTATGGATAAACTCTGGTATATATAAATATGGTATTATTGATGTGTTTTTTTAATATATACTAATGTTATCATTGATGGAGAACCTCTGATACATATATATATTAACATCAATGCATGGTTTCAATTGATTACCAAATGATGGTAACCGGTCTCATGCTAGGATTTGGGAAGGATTCATAAAAATATATTAAATATTTAAAAGAGTCCCAGAGTAGGAAATAATTTCTCCACTAAAGGGTGTTATCTCTCAAACAGTGATAATTCCAAACCATCACTAGTAAAGTCCCTATAACCATCTTCCTTTGGAATGAAGGTATGATCTAAATCAAGTAAATCTATTTACCATGCTTCACTTGTGATGCTGTATTGATGGGTTTATTGTTTGTGTTTTTTGATCCTTTCCATACATTTATATTTTTAGGACTATTAGGTCTCAGAAGTCCTTAAAAAAAACCTATAGAGCTCACTTCAATCCAAACGGTATAATTAAGTCATACCTCATCCCATATTAGTCTTCTAGTGAAAATTGGTGGTCATTTCTGAGATCCATAGGATATTATTACCCACCAGACAAAGTTCCCCATGTATACTATAGTATTTATAAATTTCATGTCCCCAACTGCCTAGAGAACATTTTTAGTGACCCAATATATTTAATAGAAAATGATGACTAAATTGATCAGGGAGTACCATCTAAACAGCTACACCCCAACATTAGAGACACCTCATGAAATCCTTTAGGAGGAAAATCCCCATAGGCCATTCTACTAAATACGAGTCATAGAGAGACATGTGGTTCCTATGGCCATGTCCAAACACTTTAAGAGTCTTTCCCTATAGCAAAATTATGTTCATCAACCTTACCTCAAGGAGTTGGATGAGGTTTTTATCAACATCCCTAATACTATTTAGGAGTCGCCTAATAGGTATCCTTGTTAGAAAACCTAAAGGATTAATTTGGATTTTTTAATAATAAGTATTGAAGCATTTATAATATAAAAGTTGATGATAGGATGTGTGTTGGTATCTCAATGAAGAAATTTGGATTTTTTGACGATAGAATTATTGAAAACACATATTGAAGATGACCAAAATGATAAATTGGTGATTGGGAGATTGGTTGATTACAATAGTGATAGAAAAAGTGATTTATATATAACAAGATTAATTGATATTCATTTTGTATTTGTTGAAAAAGTAATGGTTTTTTCAAGAGGATGGAGTCCAGAGTAAATCCAAAAGTGAAGTTCTAAGAAGGTCACACCCATAGAACAAGGCACGTTTCCATGTAAATTCCAAACATGGGTAATACCAAACCCTAGCTCGTGAGTGTGGTGAAGATGGAGAAGAGGCCAGGTGTGGCCACACCCATGGTTGAGGATGTGTTAATAATAAAGTTCCCAAAATGGGAAAATAGAAAGGGACTGTGTCATAATCGTCTATGTAGTAGATTTCCACTATACCTATGGGAAACAACCAAGTCATCTATGGGTATTTTTATAGCTTTGGTAAGTAAAAAATGACCATACATCTGACCCACACTATATGGAAGATCATGGTCCAATGAAAGATTGTTTTTGTAAAACAACCAAATCTAATATGGTCATGGGGAAGGTTTTGGTTAGAGTGATATAATACATTGAATATCTATTGTGAAAGAAGGCCAACATAGGCCTGACCATTCCTGTAGTGAAAGTTTTGGTACTTGTGATGTATCCATGTAAGAAATAGGGATGCCCAAAATAGGTGTTGTGGGGTTAAAATCAAGTCGTGGTAGACATGTGGTTTTTCATAACAAAATGGACAACATAAGAGGGTCACACTCATAGTTTTTGGTGTTTTGGAGAAAAAAACCAAGTATTTTTCACCAGGTCATGGTGCAAGGCATGTCAATGGGTGATGCACAAATTTTAGGAGAAATCAATTAGGTGATTCATGAGTTGGATGTTTAATGATCATACAACATGTATCTCAATTTTAGACTATGATCTAAGATAATATCAAAGGATATTTAAAGTATTGATGAAGGTGGATTAATTGGGGAAATAATTCACACTATAAAAGATACAAAAGGTCCATGAAGCAGTTATTTTTTTAATTCTAATAGAGGAGATCATGGGGGAGTTATGGAGGAGTTATGGGTGGTTTTATTATCCCATAATGATGTTGAAAGGTGTCTAGGTGATTTGGAACATGACCAATCTATTTGAATAAGGTATATTGACTAGAATTAGTATTTATAATTGTGCACACATTGATATATTCATATTGTATAAGAAGGAGAAGGAAGTATTCCAAGAAAGGGGTTGGAAAAAGTTGGCAAACCATTGAATATTTTTCCAAGAAGAAGGAGTTTGTTGTTCAATAATAAAGGAGAAGTGTTTATAAGGATCCATTCATAGTTTATGAAGGAGAAACATAAGAAGACTTTAACAGATCATATATCTACATTTTAAGATTCATTCCATACAAGTGATTCTAGATAATGGACCTACAAGTCCATACAATTCCATAAACTATGTGAAAGTGATCCTTTCCATCAATGGTGAGAATTGAAAGGAACATTCAAGGGTGTAATCCTTGGTAAACACTAATTTATCCCGAAACATTTATAGGGTAGTAAACCTAGTCAAGGAGTGATCTATCCTAAACCCATTGTAAGGATAGTGGCCCATTTGAAGATTAGTGATCTTAATAGTGATTTTTATATGTAACAATGTCGATGAATGCTCCTTAGACATAACCCAATGAGGATGAACCAAGTAAATTCTTGTTTACCTATTTACTTTATGCATTCACACAAAAATAGATCAATCAAACTAAAGTATATTTTGTAAAATAAAATAACAAGTGACCCTAAATTTTGATATTTCAATATCCATTTATGAAAAGTGTGTAAAATACATTGTAAAATACATTGTATACCGTGATTCACCTCCCAGGTTAATCTCAATATAATCCCCTATTTAAAGGATAATAAGTGGTATCATAGGGATATTTTATTTTTCTTGTATTTTTTATTTCTATAATTTTATATGAAGTTGATGAATAAAAATGAAATCCATAATAAAGAATCCAGTTTTAGATGGAAATAATTTTAGTGAATGAAAACAGGATTTCATTGAATTCATGGAGGATTCTATTAGAGTTCATCAAGAAGTTTTTGAAGATGTAATTTTTATGTTGATCCAATATAGAGTTATCTTTTAAATGGATAAAATAAATATCATAATTTATGATTTAGTCAATGAGGAATTAAAGAATGATCTTGAGGAAGATGTGTACAAAAAGATAAATCATTAAAAGTTCTCCAAAGACATGTGGATATAGTTGGAATATATTTTTTAAAAATAATAAAGGACATGTTATAATTTCCTTATTATAAAAAGAAATGAGAATAAAAACAAGAATAATTCCTCCTAGAATATGTGTTATCCAACCAAGGTAATTTATGAAAACATTTATATAAATGATTATGACATTGGAATTAAAGGAGTATGTGGTGTTTTAGACTTGATTATGAAGCTGAAAAGAGGACGGGATGAGGAAAAACAACATTAGTTTTTTACTCCCATAGGTGATCATATAATGACAATGATGTTAAGTGATAAGTCATGCATGGAGTGTACTATATAATGACTTAATATTTTCCCTAGAAAATAAGATATTGAAAAGGGAGGAAGTGTCCTTGAATTTCTGCATAAATAAAATGGGAAAAAAGATGGAAGAGAAAAGCAATACGATTTAAGATCTTTCCCAAGATATCATGAAATAAATAGACAGGGAGATGGTGTTGAAGCCTAGAACCATTCCACTCAAAACCTAACATGAATAACAGAGACAATATGGTATGTATGAAGATTTAATTTTGGAGTGAATAATTTATAATTTTAAGAATAAAGATGATAAGATAAAATAATTCAAGGAGAGGATAAACACCTCATATAAGAAAATAAAAATCCCTCCAAAAGTATTATTAAAATAAAGAAAGAATCTTGATATGAAATATGGAAGAAAAAATATATTCTATAATAATTCTAAAAGAGTTTATCCAAAAAATAAATGAGGCACTAGAGTGTTACTTTTGTGGAAGAATTGGGCACATCATGAGTAGATGTTTCAAAGACAAAAATCCCATATATGTTAAAATAACTCCAGTAGTTCCAAAATTTCAATCAAGGAGAATCCAAATGAGGTATGATTATTATAATAGATTCTTCATTTGTTCTAACCTCAGTCACATAGCGTGGAATTTCATTTGGAGGAATGTGTGTAAGGGTAAATAATTTATATAGAGACACTCCACTCCTATTACTTGAAAGTAGAATTATTATCCTAGAATAAGGTATGTTAAGATGGAAAATAGTTTCAATGTTTTTGAGAATGAAAATGATCCTAAAAAAAGAGTGTATCAAGAATTGAGATTTGAGTAATCACAAAAACTCTATTGGAAGTAAAGAAATAAAATATGGAAGAAAAGGAAAGAGTCTTTAACTGCTATGAGAAAGGTTGAAGAAAAAGGGAAGGATAATCCACTGATGAAGAAGAAGTATTCTAAGATGGAACTTTTGGCTGTCAAGGGAGAATTGTGGTTTTATAAAAACCACTAAATAGAAAAATAGGAAGATATAATAGAGAATAAATACAAAGGTGAGATCTAGTACTGATGCAGATGAATAAGATACTTGTTCAAGAGTGATCGATTCTAACATTGTGTAAAAGTCCAAGACAAGGAATAATATCAATGATTATATCCATACAGAGAAGTTTTAAAGTGGTAGCATGCAATAAAAATCCCTTTTCAAGTGGTCAAGTTGTCCATATAAAAATGATGATGATGTGGTTGAAGAGTTGATGGAATTTATTTCCAAAAATATGAAGAAGGGGAAAGGAGATATGGAAGGTGATGGATTAGTTCATATTGACTAGAATTATTCATCAAATTAAGGATACTTGATGTACCCCTCTCTCTATTTGATTTATTGTTTCTAAATATTTATGAAGAGGTGTATAATTAAGGGGGGATATGATCCATGGGGTGATTGTGTTATATAATTACATGTGATGGGAGAAGAAAAATGGTTTTGTTTTAGCCACTAATTCAAGTGGTTTTAGGCCACTTGAAGAAGATAAAATGGGAAACAACAACAACCACAAAAATTAAACTAACATATCTGTTTTTATCTAATAAGTGGTTTTGTGTTTGGTATCATCTTATGTTTTTTAGGATATCTAAAATTTATTGGTTTGGTAGAGTTTTTCATAGAAGCATTATTCCCATATCTATCTACAATAATTTGTGACTTGAATTAAATACTTAGGGGGAGTTGTGATGAACATCAAGGATATTAAGCTATATCAAAAGTTTTTAAATCCTGTGAAGAACTAAAAATAATAGAGTACAAGTGGTATCATTTGTTCACATTTTTAACAAGTGGTATCAATTGATTTATCAAATAGTATTATCCTTACACAAAGTACTTTAATTTTATCTACTAATGGTTTGGTTTGAATTGTGTTGGAGATAAAAATTTATGTTAATAAGTGAAAAGGACAAATATATAATGAGATTTTCATTGGTATTCATGAATGATATGGGTGAACTTATTATTGTCTATAAAAACTCTCATTTCTTACACCAAGATTAGACTTAGTAGGATTAGTGGGTTTATTGACATCTTAAGTTTCAAGTGGTAAATTCACTCAATGAATATCTAGGGAAAATATGTAGTAATAAGGAAAATTATCTTAGAGAAATTTCATATCCTAAAAAAATAAGAGGAAAGATATTGATTAAAGGGGGAGAAAACATTAAAATCCTCTTGGAGTGAACCCTTTTCATTTAATTTATAATAAGGGGACAATTATTGAACACATTTACCATCAAAATGAAAGGGGGAGAAGCTATGAAGATGATTATGTTCCCTCTAATAAGGGGGGAAGTAAGAAAGGTGCATCCCTACATATGAAAGGTAAAGTTGGAAATACCCTTTGTATTTAAATGTCAATAAGGGGGATAGGATACTTTAAAAGGGGAAAAGATGATTTATTGGGATGAAATTGTGTATTTTCAACAAAATCCAAAGGGTATATTGTTAGCAATCCTAAAATATTGAGATATATTTTTGAAAACAAGTATTGAATCATTGAAAATAAAAGTCTGATGATAAGATGTGTGTTGGAATATCACTGAATAAAGTTTTATTTGTTGACGATATCATTATTGAAAACACATTTTGAAGATGACCAAAGTGATGAAGTGATGATTGAGAGATTTTTTAATTATAATAGTGATGGGAAAAGTGAGTTATTGAAAAAAATATTAATTGATATTCATGTTGAATTTTTTGAAAAATCAATGGTTGTTGAAGAGTATATATTTTGGAGGAAATTGATAAGTGAAGCACTAGAAGGAAACAATGATAGTATAGGGTGTGTTTCCATGGAAGTACCCAAAATTAGAAAGAAAAAGTCTTGGCCAATAGGCACAGTGAAGATAGAAAGTAGTATAGGTGTTGTCACATTCATGGTTTAGGGTGTGTTAAGAAGACAATGCCCAAAATGGACAACTGGAAAGGGACCATTACCTAGTGTTCCCCATGGTGGATTTACAACGCACCTATAATATGACTAAGTTATATATATGAGTTTTTATGGTCATGGTAAGTTAAAAACAACTATACACCTTGCAATACTCCATAGGTATTATCATGGTGTAATGGAAGAGTGCATGCAAAAAATGGAAAAATCCAATATGGTTGTGGGGAAGGCCGTGGTGGGAGTGATGTACTACATTGAAGACCTATAGTGAAAGAAGTCCAAAAAATGATTGACCACACCCATGTAAAATATATAGAACTTGTTATGAATCCCTGTGAAAAATAGGGATGCCCAAAATGAGTGTGGTGGTGTTCAAAGTTATTCATGGTTGATAGGTGGTTCTACATGACAAAACATCCAAAAGAAGAGGACCGTGCCCATAGTGTTTTGAATTTTGGAGGAAAATGACCAATTATTTTTCACCAAGCCATGGTGAAATGTGTTTTGATAGGTGATGTGAAGATATCAAGATAAATAAATCATTAAATGCATGAGTTGTTTGTTTAATGATCATACATCACATATCTCGGTTTTATATCATGATCTAAGATAATATCGAAGGTGGTTTTCAGAATTGATGATGGTGGACTAATTGGAAAATTAATTCATGTTTCAAAGGGGAGGGAAGGTCGAAAAAGTGTTTATTTTTTTATTTCTAATAAAGGAGATTATATAGGAGTTATGGATAGCTTTATTCACCCATAATTATGCTGATAGGTGTCTAGGTGATTGGGTGTGTGGCATCTTTATTTAAAGAATAGATATTATTGGATATAGTATGTTGAATTGTGCACACATTGATATATCCATATTATATAAAAGGGGGTAGGAAGCATTCCAGGAGAAGGGATGGAAGCAGTTGGAAACCCATTGAATAGTGTTCCTAGAAGAAGGATTTTGTTGTTCAACAATAAAGGAGAAGTACTACTACAAGGAGATATTCATGGGTTTTGAAGGAGCAGCCTAACTTTACTTAGACAAAGAATCTATCTACATTAGAGTATTCATTCCATGCAAGTGATGTCGGATAAGGGACTATAAAGTCCATAAATTATGTGAAGGTGATCCATTCTAATAATAGTGAGCATCATAATAAACTTTCAAGGAGTGACCCTTATAAATAAGTGAGTTTTCCTTAAACTTATGTAATGTAGTGATCCTAGTCAAGGAGTAACCTAACCTGAACCCATTCTTAGGGGATTTACCTCTATGAATAGAAATGATCTCAATAGTTATTTGGCTCATGAAAAAACATCGATGCATGCTCCTTGGACATAGCCTAGTGAGGGTGAATCATGTAAATTCTTGTGTCCCTATTTAATTTACACACGAACACTAAAATAGATCAAGAAACCTAAGGTATATTCAGTAAATGATAATAAAAAATGACCCTAAAGGTTGATAGTTCAATATTCATTTAAGGAAAGTGAGGCATTAAGAGGAATAAGCATTTTAATTTTCAAAGATATTGAATACCCTGATTTTCCCCTAGGGTATTCTCACTCTAAGCCCCTATTGAAGGGAAAACACTCCTACTACGATCCATCCCCACCAATAAAAATTCATGGTCTTATAACCTTAAGAAGTCACTAATAAGTCCATCTAGAAGATACTAACCCTGTTCACCAAGACCAGGGCACCTGATAAAAGGTATCACTGAGGAAAACAGACTATTGGAGGAAGGGAACAAACTCATATTTCTATTCCCACTAAAAGGCTTGTCATTATACCTTGGTGGAAAATGAATAGAAGGATTTTATTCATTCTCATCCTACAAAAACCAATTATTATAACCTATAAACATCGAAAGGATCATGTTGGAAAATTCTAGAAATAAATAGGGTAAATCCCATATTCTTTCTCCCATATATGAAGCCCATAATCATATATCAAGGGGAAATAGAGGAAAATAATGGGCCTATATTCCATTCCCAATTGAAGTAAAGATTCATATTCTCATTCCTATTATATAATCCTATCAGTATATCCTATAAGAAATGGAGGGGAAGGCTTATATTTTTACCTTCATCTTGAAAATCTACCAGCATATTCTATTAGTAATGTAAGATGGTCGTAAATGGATTTCAATGACTATTGGGGGGTTGACCCTATTCCTACTCCCAAAAATATTGAAATAGATCATCAGAATATCCTAGTAGCTACTTAGGTGAGGGATCATATTCCTTCTCCCATTTTAAATAATCATCGACATATCTCAACGAAGAATGAAGATCAGGATCAAGATCATACTCCCATTCCAACTAGATCTCACCAGCATATCCTGATAGTTACTTTAGGGAAATATCATATCTATACCAATACCATTTAAGACCATCATTATATTTTATTAGTCACTCTATATTAGGCCCATATTACTAATCTCACTAGATGAGCTCATCAACATATTCTGGATGTCACTTAGGAACAAGATTATATTCTTATTCCTACCAGAGGAGATCAACAACATGTTTTGGAAACAACATATAGTGAGGATAATATTCATATCCATGAATATGAATCCCATTAACATATCCTATTGGCTCCCATCAAGAAGCAAGATAATATTATTATCCTCATCTTGGATTTTTGTTGGCATTTTCCAATAATGACCAGTGAAAAAGAATGGGAATATATCCTTATACCTTCCAATGATTCTAAGTCATTCTAGAATATTTAAAAAATATGTCAAGAAAGTCATTGGTGCATTCTAATGATAGGTAGGGTTCATCTGAATGGTTTCTATTCATGAAGGTTGTTTCTCACACTATGTGACTCCAATCATGATTAAGGTTCCAACCTCAGTATCCTAACCATGAATATCTAGGAGGTCTTATAAAGGGAATCATACAAATCAAGATAAGGAACATATTATTTCCCCAATCAATGTTGACATTCTTGATGCCATTAAATGAATTTTAATAGTGGGTTAAGAATCTATCGACTCCTTATCAATAGAAGAAATAAATTATGGTCACAAAGGTCCTCCTCACGACACTAATGTTAGCAAATATAGAGGTCATTTTTAGAGTACCAACCAAATAGGTCATTCCCAAAATAATATATATATATATATCAAACATAGAGGATATACCCTTGGTAAGATCTATGAAGGTTCTCCCTGTAGCATTAAGATCAACAAGAAATAAGGTCTCCCATACTAACCCATCAACAACTGGTAATCTTGGAGATCCTGACCATGGAATCCAAGATAATAAACATGAAGGACCTACCTATGGCTATCATTATGAAATTAATCACTATAATGACATTTATTCTTAGAGTTAAGGTCCTCCCCATATTGAAACCACTCTAAGATTTACCTTATATCGAGAGTAACTCAAGATTTTGAGGTCGACTACACCAAGAACCTCATCGCTAACTAGTGACATATCATCCCATACAAAGGATGTTTTGGGATGATGGTCATCATATTAACCTCCCCCAGATTGTTTACCCTTTGATAAAACTGAGGATTTTCTAAATGACTATGATTTCATTGAAAAATTAGTAGGAAAATGACTATTATGTTCATATGAGGTGAAGTAATCCCTCTCTACGTATGAGGAGAATATTATGGTTATGTAGAAGGAACTAACCAAAGGTAATATACCAGTCATGTTATGGACCTTGACTACACCAGGGTATGGTATTATAGAGATACTATAAGAGGAATGAATACCCCATTTTCATCAGAACCTATGGGAAACTCTCCTCCATCTCAAGGGAAAACATCTATCTTATAGGGAATACACTAACCACATCAATATAATGAGTGATATCTATATACAAGTAAACTTATCTTACTTCTCAATGGAATAAAATCCTAAGGTATTTAAATAGTAGGATATCCTCCAACAGGATTGACTCAATAGCATAAATTCACTCTGCTATATAATTATTAATAATACACTTTACATCCACATTATGGGTTAGGGAGAGTACAAGGATCCATACATCACCCCACTTGCTGGTCAACCTAGTTCATTAGGGAGAAAAACATATAACGTGATTACCTTAGGCTACATCATAGTCTTAGACTCCATAGACACCAGTTGGTGTGTCCAATGAAATACCATAGTTCCCAAATCCTATAAAAAATGTATTTGGTAGGAGTGATCTATTGATAGGATAATGTATCAAGAATCTAAGAAGGTTGATCTGGTATCCCATTTGAGGCAAGCCAATCCTGCATCCAAAGAGAAATCTACAAGTTAAAGTAGCTATTACCCAAAAAAGGTGTTTCACCCATCCCACTCATTAGTAAAGGCCTAGAAAATTAAGATGGTCACAATATCTTCTGCTTAAAAAATAATATAGAATCAAACCCATAACATAGGGCTAGGGTAATTTCTACTACCACCACTACCCTTATGATCATTAAACTCACAACGAATCCAGGATGTGATGGTGTTGAAACAAAGTCAACCCTATCCCATATGGTGGGGAAATTTATATTACCTTCTCCTCCATCAAGGAAATTTAACTTCTCTATATTTGGGTTAACTTTATAGGAATTACCCTCATGGTTCATGTTTTTGTGTGATCTATAACCTTAATTAGTGGAGCACTCAGTGAAATTCACTAGAGACTCTCATAAATTTATCCTCCATTAGTAAACATTATTGGTGTTGGTATTAAAAATAATTCTATGTAAAACCCTGAAATAGAAGGCCATGATGAAGATACATATACATGAGATGTGGTATTCATCAATGAATAATGTTGGTATACTCGAAATTAAAATAAATCACAAAATCTTGGTGCTCTAGAAAACACTTAACTATTGCTTATATAGTGTGCTTTAGCTAAATAGAAAGGTAAATATGTGGCTATATCCACAAACCACCCACCGCCTAAGGAATTTTAAGCACTTTCCATTAAGGAAAGATTTAAATGATATGAAGCTGGGCTTAAATAATTAAAGGGGATCAATGATAAATTACTGAGAGGTAATGTTCTTACTAAATATAATTCTTAGAAATAGGATAATGAATCACCTCCGTTACATATTTAATAGGAATAAACTACTAAACTATTAAGAGTATATTCTAAAATCCTGACTGGGTCTAGATTCATACCATCAGTTTATCTAAACCTAGTGGCTGAAGAGTATCTAGACATTCATCCACTGGTGTAGCAGCTACTTCCATTCCAATTAAGCTACCCCAGGCTAACTCAAGTTGGATATCGATAGCCAGAATAAGTGAACTAATCATATCAGGCTCTTCCCATGGAATATAATAGGGAATTATCCTAGACGATGTTAATACTGGAGCTATTGGACTTTATCAAGTATATTGATTATTAGATTGAATATATTAAGGGGATACATGTGACTGTATAGATAGAGGTAAAGTATTTCCCCATTTGGGTGGATTTCACTCCTCCAAGACCTAATTTTTGGAATCATAAATTCCCAATATTAAATGGTACAGGTGACCCAGAGTATCCCTTAACACACTATGTGTCTTCGTGTGGTCCCAGGATGGGAACACTCAAACAAAAAGAATCAGAAAAGGTTATATTATTTATCCATACACTAGAAGAACCATCATTTGTTCGGTGTAACAATCTGATGGTAGGGATCTTTTCCATCTGAAAAAATATTCTATGACAGTTCCACTACTAATTCAATTCCATTCTAAAAAGGTTGATTGTCCTTAACCTCTCTAATTTCAAATAGCATGAAAGTGATAGGGTCATGAATTTCATCACCGGGTTGAAGGGACTAACCTACTATTTGAATATGATTCCTTGGGATGATCTACTAAATATTTTCATAGATAATTTTCATGATGATCTATAGACACCATTAATTCCACTAAAATATCCTAGTGGTTCCAAGAGTTTGTATCTACTGCATAGCTCCTATAGGAATCCATATTGTGATCCAAGTCCAAGTCTTGTTCGGAACTGTTAGAATAAATAAAGAAGTATAGAAGAGTATAGAACATAACTTTCATGATAAAGTTGTCACCAACAACAACTCAGGCACCCAAACACATGAAATATCACTTAGTGCCTCCCCCTAAATGATAACAACAATAGAATCACCCTAAATAGGGTGGGAGGATGGATCAACCTTGCCTGAAGTAAAAAGATCAAAGGAAAAGAACCTATCAATTCTAAAGGGATTTTCTTTAGGGGTAATTTATCACAGATATAGAGAAAAAATTTCTCAAAATTACATTGTTCAAGAAGCCTAATGTAGTATATTGAAATGATCATCCTTATTATTTCCCCTTCCATAAGATGTTGGGGAGAAATAACTAAGAATATTTCATTTTCAAGTATAAAATTCAGAAGATTATTAATTCTAATTAGGTTAAGTTAGGAAAAACCTTGGCATAGGTGACCTATATTTTTTTCAATTCACCAAAATAATAATGAGAGAAACAAGATTCTACAAGCCAGGCATGCACATAAATTTGATGACTGAATTAATAGAAAATTAGTCAAATGAGTGCATGAAAAACTCAGGGAGTAATTTAATCATACATCTATGAACCCAAAAATACCTATAATATTAGAGGTAAAATCCTCATCATCTTAATATTCTAAAATTTGATATAATATTCATAAATGAAACAAGACACAAAAGTCATTACCAGTACTTATGCCAGTCTATCCCTTTTAGACTTCCAACCACTATCATTGGGAGGATGATCACTTTATCACCAAATTAGATAATGAGAATTTCCCCATCAAATGAAATTATCATTAGATGGGGAATCTTAATATATTTCATTCAATGTCATCCACCAGATAAACCCTTTCTCTAGAGAGGATGAGGAATTTTATAAAGAAGAATTCCCTATCCATAATAGAGTATAAGGTCATAGAGGTTGAGGAGGTTGGGTAAAGGAGAGGCCAAAACAAACATTGATATTCATGAATCATTTCTAATAAGGTTATATACATCACAAAAACTTAAAGGAAAGAACTCCAATGATCCCAATGGGAGAATCAATATGATCTTGAATCATCTAGGGATAATTTGAATCCCATTATATTGGAAGATTGAATTGTAGATATATAGTTTCCTAATCAACATGAGAATAGGGTAATGTTAGTTCATCTCAACCCACAAGACATAAAAATGACCCCATATTTTGATCAAGGAACGGATTTTCTGACACAGTTGATAAAAACTTCAAAACCTCGAGCCAAGGAACCGACTTTGGGTAGGAAGTGTAAGAAATTTGTATGAAAATAAATAATCTTGAAGTTGTTGGATATTTTTCTACTAAAACTATATATTATGGATGCTCTTCACCTATCCCTAGAACTTAGGGGATCCCTCATCAAGAACCTTTTGATACATCAAGAATTTGAGTTAAAAGTCACTTCAGATGAGACATATTACATCAATATTAGTTATTTTAGATGTCATATGATCATTTCCTTTATAGATAAGGACTAGGAAGTAACCATACCTTGGAATATTAGGACCTTATATATAGCCATCAATTTGGTTGATATCAGCATCTTTTATGCACTGAATGATAATGGTTCTAGGATCAACCTCATATTAGTCTAGACCCCCTTCCATTGAGGTTATAGTGAGACAGACCTAACCCCCTCCATCCTGAAAATTCAAGGACATAGTAAGAGTGATAAAAATCTACTTGGTAGGATAAAACTCAAATATTAGTTCATTGATCTTATATATTTATTTGAATCTATGGTGGTTCTCTAAGTCACTAACTTCAACATTTTACTGGGAAGTTCATGGATCCAAAATCATGTGGCGGTACCATCTTCATACCATCAGATCCTTAAGTACTCTGTTAATGTAAAAGTCGGGGTGATTCATAGTGATAATGTCTCATTTGAGTCATGTGACCCCCATTATATAGATTCAGGTTCTTACAAAAGGTATGAGAAGTGGTTTCTGGTAGATAACACTATTCAAATAAATTCCACCAATTTCCAGGATTCTATCCCTATCATCCCATGGAGTGAACTAAATAATTACTACTTGTTGTCCATAAAAATATTTGAGAAAACAACTCTAGATTAGGGAAGTCATCGATTCATGGGAGTGAAATTTGACAATAATATGAAGAATTTGACTACTTTTCTTCCATATTCTAGACAAGTGGATTTCCTCATAGAGCAACCACCACCAATGAAAGAAAATACGGTTTCAAAATCCATGTGTATCAACCTATATCCAAAGTTTCTTTACCATCATATAGGTTTTTTTTACAATCTTCAGTATTAGTTAACACAATTGAGGGTATTTAACCAAGTGGATATGAATCCTTAGAGAAGAAGGAAGGCATGGGGTTTAAGAACATTTTTCTCTATCCGCATGATTTCACCAGCTGAGCATAGCTATGCAGAAGAGCGATGTGATCTTGGAAAATATAAAAATTTCCCTGATAATAATGTCCTCATGTCATATCATGAATCCCAAGATATCATTTTATAATCTATCCTAGATGATAGTGACGAGGAATGAGAAAATATGCAGAATAACCCTACATAATTATTAGGATTTAAGGATGCCCACATATCATCTATCAAATCCTATAATTCACTTTCATGTTTCACTTTTAACAATATCAAGGAAGAGAAATAGGGTGTAGAGGACCTCAGAGATTCTATTGAGTTTGAGTAAGGTGTCTCAACTACCGTTAATGAGATCTGGAGGGTGACTTTTGGTATAGAGGAGAACCAAAAACCTATATTGATTAGCACTTCCATATCGCTGTAGGAACATGAGATATACATCTCCTTCCTAAAAAATCATTGGGATGTCTTCATATGGAAATATATAGTGATTCCTAGGTTGGATGATGATGTGGATACCCATTATTATGGTTTTCTGAATGACCATCATGGCTTTAAATAGGCATCCAAAATAATGAATATAAATCATACTACTAAGGTTGAAGTTGATGTTTACAAGATCATCAAATCCAACTTCATATGGAAATCCTAATACCTGAAATGACATGAAAATATTTTCCCTTTCAAGAAAAATAATGGGTGGATCAGAGTATGCATTGACTTTAGGGATCTCAATTGGTACTGCACAAAGGATGGATTTCCATTATCGATCACAGAACTACTAACCAATTCAAAAATCAGTTTCCAAACCCTTTACTTTATAGATAGGTATTTTCTCTATAACCAAATTTGTATAACCCTTGATTATGAGTAAGACACCGCCTTGAGGGTACCTTAAGGGGAATATTTTTATCCAGTAATTCCATTCATCTTGAGGAATGTTGGTACTACATACCAACACACCTTGAATTGTATCTTAAATCCCCTTTATAGTGAAAATATAATAATTTTATGTTCATGATATATTGTTTAAGTGTTAATAATGTTTTAATCATCTTAATGATCTTGAGACAATTTTCAAAAATCCATGGTAACATAGATTGAAGATGAACCCCTTGAAATGTGATTTTTGGGTAACATAAGGAAAATTTATTAGCTTCATGGTACACAATAATGGTATTGAAATCCATCCTAAGATGACTAGGGTAATCATTGATATGATTCCTCCTTAGAATATCAAAGATATGAGAGGATTCCAGGGGTGCATTTCCTATATTAGATGCTCCATTTCCAATCATGATTAAATTTTTTCCCTTTAAAAAATTAATGAATAGGTGAGTCACTTATTAGTGGGATAAAGATTATTTGAATACTTTTGATTATCTAAAGTAGTATCTCCTTCACTCACCATTGTTTATACCACCATTGGAAGGGGAAACCCTCATCATTTATTTAGTGACCTTAGGGTGATCACTTGGCACACTCCATGCCTAGAAAAATGATACATGAAAGGATAATAGTATCTATTATCTTAGTAGAATGATGTTGGGAACTGAGACTCGATACCATGATATTGATAAGAACTACCTAATGTTAATTTTTGTAATACAAAAGTTGAGGCATTACCTATAGTATCATGAGGTCTATCTTTTCTATCACATGTATCCACTCAAATACATTCTCAATCACCCAATGTTGAAAGAGAATTTAGCACCATGGACAAACATTCTATAGTATTTTGACATATATTTCATATCTCAAAATGAAAATAAATGAAATTCATTTGTCAATTTACTCAAAACACACCTTTTCCCAGAGAAGTCAATTTTGAATACTGAATTCCTTGATGAAGAGTCTTTATCCATCCATGAAACTCTACAAACATAAGAGATGCAATTTTATACAAATTTTAAAATCCCAATGGGAATAAGCGTAGAAAAACTAAAGGATAATAGGGTTGGTTTTTTAATTATACTCATCTCCATAGCCAACAAAATTCTACCTTACTCATTCCTTCTATTAGAAGGATGCACCAATGATGAGGCAGAACACCGAGCCCTTAAACTGGATTAAAATTAGACCTTTAGATTATAGTGGATCGGTTTGACATAAAAGGTGACTTGGATTTAGTAATCAAGAAAATAAAAAATTAATATTACATTAAGTAGGGAATGATCCCCTTGCTTGGTTATGTATAAGGTTTGATGGATTAATACCCCTTAGAGTCGACACTATCTCACATTTTTCATTCATAGAATGACTAAGACAATGCATTGGATAATGCATCCATAGCCCTATAAAATCCATACCAAGATGATACAATCATCTTCATCTCACACCATAGGTTGGTATTTACATTCATCAATAATGATATGGAGGAGTTAAATGAATTTAATACCACCCCTAATCAAGGAGATCCCATATCCTCATAAACCGACACCGTGACTAGATGGATGTTCCCTATAATGAAATATATTTAAGGAGGAATCCTTCCATTAGATCAAGATAAGAGAAAATATATTTGGAAATGTGCAGTAAATTTCATCCTATATGGTGGTATAAATTCATATAAATTCCTCTATAAATGAGGCTTTGAGGGAATTTTCCCTAGATGCATTAAAGTAGGATAAACCCTCACTACCATGAAGGAAGTCTATGTTATAACATACAGTGATCACTTTTCAAGATCCAAGATCTTTCATAAAATCAATATACTTTGATACTTTTGGATAAAAATGATGAAATACTATATGCAATTCATGAAAAATGTCATTATTTTTAGATACATGCCAATTATATTCATCAACTCCTAGAGGTCCTCCACACTATCAGATACTCTTGGTTATTCATAGTATAGGGAATTAATGTTATGGGGAAATATCCCCCAAAAACATATAGGTAGTTCAAGTACATCCTTAATAACACTAACTTATTCTACAAATGGTTTGAGGTAATGTCCCTCGAAGAAATCAGGAAAAAGGTTATCATCAACTTCATAAAGACAAATATCATCACCAGGTTTGGCATCCCAAATACAATATTGATGGAAAATGGCGCCAATTTATTATATTCCTAGTTAAAAATGTTATACTTGGAATACAATATTTAGTCCAACCACTCATCTAGCGACCATGCAGTGGAGAATAGATAGATAGAGGCTTTCAAAAAAGCTCTGACCAATATACTTTAGAAGATAGTAGAAAAAGATAAGAAGTATTATCTGAATAAAATCCTATATTCCTTGTAAGTTTATCACACCACAACTTGAAATTCTATATAGGAGACCTCATATTTTCTTATGTACAGGACCAAGGAAGTCCTGCCTATCGAAGTCCAATTTCTCTGACTCCATGTTTCCATCTGAAAGAAGTTGTCTAAAGATTAGTAGTCTCATATTCGGTTGGATGATTTGGAGTGAATTAATAAGAAAAGTCTATACACACTACATAACCTTGAAATCTATCATAAACTAGTCACATGAGCATTCAAAAAAAAGGTTCTTCTCTAATAATTACTCTAAGGATAATTAGTGATAGCTCTAAGAACTCCCATGATATCTAGGAAGAAACTCCTAAAGTTGGATCCAAAATGGGAAGGACCTTAGACTATACACAAGGTCTACTCTAATGAAAGTTATTCCTTATCCACAATGGATAGATATTATATCATGCCCACCACTAATGAAATAATTCTCAATAAATACTTTTCATAAATTTTTGATGGGATCACAAAATTCCTAGTTGTATAAATATAACCTACATATCCCATAAGTCCTATTTATATAACTATAAACTTCATCGTAAATAATTCCCAATTACATGACTTTAAACCATGGATAATTTCATCCCAGTAGTATGACATTAAATTTCATGGTGTTTGAGTTATTTTCACATGAAATTAAACTGCACAACATATGGTCCACCATACATGATCGTTCAAATTGATTAGGTCGATTTATATGTGAGACCCAACATCCTTACTTAAGATTCAGATCCATGTGGGGATTCTCAGTGTATATTCCCTTCCTATATTTTTTGGCCTTCAACGGTAACAAATTCCATCACCATATAATAATGATGTTTGGATCGATTCTCTTTACCTCATAATGTGAAGTAATTCCATGATCTTTTATCCTAGGACCAATCAAAAATTCCACTAATACACTATTTGTGCCCTGGTGGTGATACCTTCATCAATTCAAAATAGGTTTTATATTTCCTTCTCTCACTAGGGTGCCCATATGTTTCACCCCCTTATCCTATACATGATCTTGATATATGCAGAGAGACCTTCATTATCCAATAACTATGTGTGAATTGATTCCTACTAGCATGATATACGTAGTGATGCCTGGATCTCCCATCTTAGACCAACCATAAAATCTACCCATATCCAACCACTACCTAGTTTATGATTATCTAATTCATGTCAATATTTATTATATCAAATTTTGTGTTGGTATGGTGTATATTTTCATCCAAGAACTATATATGAATTGATTCCTGATATTTCAAGATACATGATGATTTCTAGATCTCTTAGCCTAGGCCCAATCACAAATTCTAATACCCCCACTCCATATTGGTTTATGAGCCCTTATTCTTTCACTTGTCACCAAGATGAGATTATCTCATTTTTTTAACAAGCCAGATCAGCATAAATTATTTTACAAAGGTCTATGTCATATGACCCTAAACCGTGAAAAAACTGAATCCTAGTCACATGATAATAAACTAAATGACACATGGTCTACCCTGCATTACCTTAAATTACTTAGAGAGTTATATTACACGATACCAAACTTCTCTTGTGTACAATCCATATTTATATAAGATCCCCAATATGTGGTTATTTACCCACAAACCTATAATAAGATAAGATGTTCCCCAATTTCAAGATCTTTATCTTAGTGATGGTTCTTCTCCATTCATGTAGGAACTTACTTTTCAATTCCTGCACTAATATGAAGCTACTTAATTTTTTGTATGAGTTAGACCATCATAAAATCCCCTATATATAGGTCCTCATCATATAAACTTAAACTTCAGAATTCCCATGTCCTTATCATGGAATAATAATCTACATGATGTGTGGTCCATCCTATAAGACCTTAAACTACTTAGAGAGACCTACTCTACATGGCCTAATTTCATTACAAGAGATCCATATCTGTGTAAAATCCCCCACATGTGCATAAAACCTTATCTAAAATCCTATAGTGGGATAAAATTCCCTTGATTTCTAAAATGGAATATGAATGTTTGGATCCTTCTCATTCATGTTGGGTTTATTCCATTCATGGATCGATATTAGGATGTAATAATTTAACTATATCTTATGTAAGATATATATTTACATAGGAGATTTATAATATATGGTTCTTTATCCATGAACCTATTATGAGTGGAAAAATTACCCTCTATGTAAGAGCCTAATATGCATAGGGATATCTTATTAGAACTATGTGTAGCTTGATTATCACAATCTTAGGATACTTAGTGATTCTTGGTTCCTCTATAATAATTCCAACCATGAATTTCCATAAATTTCATTCAAATTTTATCCTAGTTTTTGGGGCCACTCAATACATGTTGTGTTTGTTCCAATGGCCCATACATTAGGAATTTTAACAACTATGTGTGGCTTGATTCCTACTACTTCAAGATATGTAGCGACATCCAAACTATTAGTCCCACTTATAAATTCCAACCAAATTACTACTTTTTCTTGGTAACCCTCACTCATTCACTCGATGTTAATAAACACTTATATAACTCAGTGCATGATCCATATCTATGAAAAATCCCCCAATACAGGCATCCTTGTCGTATGACGGTAAACTGCATGATATACACTCCACCCTACAAGACTCAAAATTATTCATATTGGTCTACCCTATAGTCCTTAAACTACTTGAAGTGATACATATAATGTGAAATCCATCCATAAAATCTCCTCTTACGTAAGAGTTTTATCTATGTAAGTAAGAATGCCCAAGGTGTAAGAGACCAACCAACTTGGAAGCACTATCTCTCTTTGGAAATATTATGGATATGATTATCTTTAACTATCACAATATTGTGAATCACTTAACCTGTAACTAGGATAATACCCCCATATATTTATGATATATAGGTATACTTATATTCTCTATTTTGAGCTCAGTCACAAATCTATTTGATTTTACTCCTAGTACACAAGTTATTATCAATTCACATGGGGTTCACAAACATCCTTTTTGTATGTTGTTAAACTATGTGGTACAAGTCCAATTTATATGAACCAAAATAGTATAACACCCACATTTGTCACATAATGTTGAACTTCATGATATATGGTTCATCCTGAAAGATATTAAACTACTTATAAAGACCCACTCCGTATGAAAAAATTACCTTACATGAGAGAATAATCTATTAAAGGGAATATGACATAGGAGACTCTAAAATAGGTTAAGAAATTACCATTATCCATAAGAATACTGGTGTTTGGTATCCCCATGTTTTTATTTGGTTATGCATTGGGACATCACCCTAGATGAAATCTTGGGGTTCCTTCTATTTCCAATCCCATGCTAAGGTATAAAGATTCCCCTCTCTTGTATTTGAACTAGATCAGTGTAAATGATATTATTTATAAGAGTTATGTATGAATTGATTCCTATTATTTTAGAACACATAGTGATGTCTAGGGAATATATATCAGACCCAGCCACAAACCACTATTTGGATTTATTCCCTATCATCATCCCTAAATAGCCTAGTCATGGTTATCTTGAGATTGCAATGTTCCCATCATCCTTTGAATGATCCATTTTTATGAATTACACTCCATTAATTGAGTGATTGAATCATTATAAACATTACATGGATATTGATAATGAGTGTATTGGGATCCAAGGGAAACTTATTATTGGTAATATTTATGCTTCCATATTCAGTACTTCCAATTTGAGGCATCTTCATCCTAAAGATAAGGTCCTTTAATCATTGTTTACCTTTGAAAATATCATCATGGAATCTATCATTTGAATTTTGTCTAATGATCACTCTCAATATACTTATTCCATTTAATTCTCCCTATTCAAATGCTTTGGTGATGATTTACATCATTGAAATTTCATATTCAATAGGCGTTACATGTTTTTTTTAGTTTTGGTATCACGATATGGTTTTTCATGTCATAACACCCTATCATTGGTCTGAGCACTATAACATTAGATTACATGAACACCAACCTGAGATAGTCTATATTAGAATTGGGCTCCCCATTCAGTCTTATAATTCCCTTACTATATAGTTTATCCCATTTTTTTGGTTAAAGATGCATGAAATTAAACTTAAACCATTATTTTTATAGGCATTATGACTCTAAACTATGTATATCCCCTTCATAGATAGTTTATACTAGAATTTATCTCTTAATTCACATTAGTTTTTTGTACCTTCATTAGTTAGACTATATAACATTTTATTCAAATTTGTATGACCTTAAACTCTATACCTTAATGATCAGAATCAAAATACCCTTAAACTGTGGAATAAAAGAGGAACAATTCTTATCTGGTCAAAAAATATGTGACAGGAAGCCTGAGGAAAAGTCAATTCTCCACTCTCAAGGTCATCATTTTCATGAACTAGGAAAAATTTGGAGTGCAAACAGAAGAATACATAAATCTTATAGGTCCCACCATATGTCCCTATAAAAATCTAAATTATTATTTTTGGAACCAATGGTCTAGGAAAAAGTAAGATCAATTTCATGTAATATTTCATCACACTAAAACTATGTTCAATATGTAGTGGTGCAACCTTTAGGGTGACTGAAGCCTTTTGAATTCCATTTATCCCATAATTCCACTACATTCCTTAAGTGTTCAAATATTCCAAACCCTTTCATTGGATATTAGTAATGAGTGAATCCATCTCCAAGGGAAAATGATACTAGGAAATTTTTGTACCACCGTATTCAAAATTGCCAACTAGAGGCATCTTCATCCAGAGGGGAAGATCCTCTAATCTCTGTATACCCCGAAAATATCATAGTAGAAACTATCATTTGAATGTAGACCATGGTCATCCCCTGTGTACATATTATATAACATAATTTCCCAATTAAAATAATTTAAGTTATGATTCATACATCCCAAAATCCAAATATTCAAGTGGATTTGAATCCCCTTGATGTTATACATTCATGCATCATACCCATTCTTAAGGTGAGAATGTGACGTCCTACTCTTGAACCTCTATTAGTACTTATCATGTATCCCTAAAATAAAAGACACACTAGTTTGATAAACATGACCTTAAACTATGTAAATCTACCCATGAGATGGTTTGTACTGGCGTTGGGATCTCTATTCATGTCAGGTTTTTCACTATCCCTTTTTCAAGTGAATTATCTCATTTTTTCTTTTGATTAGTGTTATATGACCTTAAACACAAGCTACATTGTTCTAGTTTTCATGACCTTACAATGTCTAAGGAAAGATAAATGTAACTTACCAAGTCTAAAAACCATAAAGGAAAACCTGGGAAAAATTCAAGTATCCACTCATTGGGCATGCACCTCTCATAGCCTGATAAAAATTAAGCATGTGAATGAAAAGAAAACAGTACAAAACATGTCAGGTTGAAAAACCATAAAGGAAAACCTAATAAGAATATGAGTAACAACCTGAAAAATCTATCCCATATGAGACTTATAAAAAATTTAGGGCCAAGATAAATATACACAAAGCTTGTGGTTTCTACCATATAATCCTAGTAAAAGTTCATTCGTGCTCGATAAGTCTCTAAACCCAGACAAAAATTAAAGCATATTCATGATCTTTTCATACATTAGTTCAGATGTTCCATGTGAAATGAATATAGATGTAGTTTTAGGGAACTTAATCCCTTTTCAACATTTTAATCCTAATTCTAAAATAAATTTCCCTTCACGAATTCCATTTTATTGAGTCGATCACCCTTCATATCTAAGTAGAATAACTCTAGTGTAAGGTGACGTTACATATGCTGCTATATCTATTCTGTGTATACCCATCTGTGGGAACATGTACAAGATGAAATCATATTCTATATTTAAATGGACTAACTCTAATATATATTTATGCTATATAAACCTCTATATCAATCCCTCCTATACCCTTTTGTGATCACTTGTCCAAGAGTAAATCATTTTATATATCTAAGTGGAATAAATCTAGTGTACAATAATGGTACATATACTACTATATTTGTCATATCTAAACCCATATGTGGGTAAATTTCTAAGAGGAAACCACCTTCAAATCCATCATCTGATAATAATGATTTACTAAGTTCATTTCCATACCGTGTTTGAGTGGATTCATTTATATTTTTTTTACTCTTTATTAGTTATAAGAATTATCATGGATCAGTAATTGAGATGAAATGAAAGGTTTAAAATAGTTCAAGTTGGTATGGAAAATGTTATTTTCATTTATTTTGAAATAAGTGGAATATCTATAAATAGGAGTCTCCCTTAAGTTAACAAAAAAGGGAAAATAGTATCCAAATATTAGAGTCTCTCTCTACCATTATCTATAATTGAAATGAGTTAAAGAAGATAAGACAATATTTGGTTGGCCAAGTTCTATAAGTTAGTCAATCCCAAATGGAAATTATTGACTGATTATTAAATATCTATGTGTTTGATCACCTTCGCCTAAGTTAGGGGACATAATTATCTACTATTATCAACCAACTCTTGGTTTCAACACTCAATGGCCTCAAGACCAATGGTTGATTTTGATAATTGTGCTCTCATTCTTAGCATATGAGATTCATGTTTCTCTAGTTTCACGGTTAAGGAAATCACCTTGTTTCAAAGTCGCAATCCCTCAATAGTCCACTAATTCAATTATTAAGTGACCCTTTATACATGTTTTATTTGATGGTTTTCACACTTAAAATTAGTGAGGTATTTATATTGAATCACTAGTCACTCTTGGATAGCTATGATTTGGTGGAAAATCAAATAAAACTCTTGATAGTCAAAGTTTATTATCCCTAGACCCACAAAAAGTTGGAGATGGAGATTGGATTTACTTCCCATTTCAATAATAAGAGTCTGAGTAATCAGGGTGTTTATGTTTTTTCACACCCTTTCTTATGTTAGTTGATTCATGGTGGTGAACTCAATATCAAATATCACTTAATACCCATGAATTAGAATGCATTCTGAGATATAGTAACCTATTCAGGAAGTCCAAATTACTGGTAAGGGTGCGATAGAAATGGGATTCCATATTTCTATGTTGGGAGAAGTTTTCCTTGAGGAGGCCTAACTAGAAGATATGTCATAGACTTCAGAATATATGAGTACCTTTGGGGATTCTACACAAGTATGTTATTATGGGGACTCATAATCCATGATACTATATTTAGGAGTAAGGTCCCCCCTTTCATTGGTTGTGAAGACTATATTTATGATATCATCACCCCTAATTTGATTCCTACTTAGTTTGAAAGGGTGTTTTGTGTGATCATGGAGTAATCCCCCATAAAAACATGTTGTAGTAGAATTTAACACATGATTAAGAATACTCCATAGATATACTAATCATATTTCAGTTGGTAGTAGGGTGTTTGGGGCATTGATGTTTATTCATGTTAGCATTATCCAAAATTGGAATAGGGTCATCGGGTGTTTATCACCATGAACCCCATGGAAGGGATACAATTTCACCTCCTAAATGCATCAAAACCTATGCAAAAGCATGGATGTACTATAAGTTTTGCAGACTGGGACCCCATCAACCCTTTTTGTGAGGAATCTATCTTGAAGCGCAATCTTGTATGAATGAACTACTAAATCCTTGATACCATCCACCAACACGTTGATTGGGGCTTCATGGGGAGTGAATTAAAACTAATAATGGTCCCCTAGTAGATGATCTGGAGCTCAAGCATCCATGCTAATAGAACAAACACCTGCAATGTTCAGTAGCGTGGTCATAAAATCAATATGAGAGGATAAAACTAGGTGCTTAGGGATATAACCACCAGGGGGTTCCGTTATCCAACCATGTATAAATTGGATCGGGTCATAAGTATTATGAGGGGTATCTCCCCATTTAATTTGACCAAACAAATAATAAATCCTTCCTAGGTTCAACATGAAAAGATTCACCAATATACCAAATTCTAGTTGAGCATCCATCATGAGAGTGGCATCCTTTACCCTAGTACGAGTATCTCAGGTAGGTAACAACCACCCATTGAGAAACATGGATAGAAAACTTGCTAAATATACATTGGGTCTCAATACTAGTTTGGTATGTTATCCCCATGACATGTATTTACTAATGTCAAGGATGGACCAATAAGTATTTTAGGACCCAATAACATGCTGGGTTTTGCAGACCCTTGGCTTTTTCACCCTAGGTATCTATCCTTTGGGGGAAGAAGCATTTTTATTCGGGTACTAAAGGGCGGGATTGACATAATTCCTTCCCCATCCCCTACTGATACTAATAATTACCATTCCAAAAATGGATGTCGAATGTCATCATACCTAACTCGACAGGGGAAAGAAAACCAGTATACATGTCTACTAAGATGGGGATTCTTCTGATCTTAGATATCTCAGAGACTGGCATCAACATCCCCATATAAAAAAATGGAACATATTGGTCTCAGAACATAATTGTATGACTAGCTTATGGAAGATATTGAGATGGTGATAAACCTAAAATTGTGAATCCCATGCAACCTTGTAAAGACTGATAACCCTCAAGTGATCATCTAGTTTAATATAACTCTGGCTTACCCAATAGGGCCATGACCATTCCCCATAAAGTTTTTCACTAGGATAGAGGTCCCACTGGAGGATTTATCCTCTCCTCTGACTTTGAATGGAAGATTTCTTGATGGTG
Organism: Viscum album; assembly: GCA_963277665.1. Lineage (NCBI taxonomy): Eukaryota > Viridiplantae > Streptophyta > Magnoliopsida > Santalales > Viscaceae > Viscum > Viscum album. The sequence goes on along the minus strand of OY728151.1, from coordinate 1,491,872,798 downwards.
TAATAATACTCGAGCTTGTCACTGACCACTGATTGAAAATGGACTAGGCAATGTGACACCTTACTGCTAGATTCCTTGATGATCTACTCATCAAGAGAGATACTCTCTCGGATGGTACCTATCAAGATTTGGATGGTATAGAGATCTATTTATAGTAGTGGAGTTTCAATCAAGAGGAAAATCCATACAAAGTAAGTCTATTTGATAGTGGGTAGTTGGTTAATACACGTATTATCAAGTAATGTAATACCGATCCCAATGTGCCTAAAAATATGTCTCCTTATAAAGACCAATAAACAAATACCACACTTGTTGTTTTATCTATTGTGAATACATATGTGGTGGGTATGGGTTTATTTTACCTTCAGCATATTTGAGATGATACTTCATAAGAATTATGTGAAAGACTCTATGAGCCTTTCCAATGATCATTAATAAAAATTTCATTCAGGAGTCATATACTATAAATGCACTCTACAAGGGATAATGAAGAGTAATTCAACATTTCATTATTTTTTTAGTAAAATAAATAAAGTATATCATAATGTTACCCTAATATCTTCTCAAATCAGTGCCTTAATCAAGGACACAACATTGTTCCATGAACCTACATCAATCAACATGCACATGCGAGTGGTGAGCCCAATGTAACTACTGAACATGGCCTTTTTGAGGTTCATAGGATGGTCGTGTACATTCCATCCAATCTCGAATTTGATGTATTTGTTTCTATCTTTGATAATTTTTGTCAACATAATCACCCTATGATTATTCTATTTTTCTGGTACATGGGGTATTCACCACCTACCATTTCCTCTACTTCAACATCATCAATATGTTGTTCCTATGGATTAGTAGCATCTTCATATGCAGAAGGTTGTTCTTCATCAGTATTGGGAGAACCATCATGTTGAGAAACCTATTGTTCCTTAGGATTGGGAGCATCGACATGTTCCAAATTCATTATCTATGGAATTGGTTGAACATTTAAATTAGATTATATAAATACAATAATGAACATATAATAATACGAGGTAATGAAATGTATATTACAAAAAAATATAACCAGGATATTGAAATAATTTTTTAAAGGTTAAATGGATTTGAAACCTCTATCAAGTATCTAAATCCATTCATTATGGTCTTATCTGACATACAAGACCCCATATATACTGGGACTTCTGTGAAATAATTATGACATCCTAATGAAAGGGTCATCCTTAGTTGAATTGAAATATGATTCTTCAGTGGTTTTGGTCGATAAAAGAAAAATTGACCACTTTTGGTTTGTAGGATCTAAAACATAAAATACTTTTACTACTTATGATGCCATTATAAATAGTTCATCTTTATACCCTTATTTACTGAAATCCACTTTCATGAATCAGAATTCATCTATTTTAACAACACACCTATTATCAACTCACTTGCAGTGAAAAATTGGAACTTGGAATGTTGTATAATCTAACTCCCATATTTGTTTGATCATTACAAAGTATGACGTATTACCATAAATTATATTTCTATCCTTGGTACCAAATACATGCATCACCTCATCCATTAGTGTAACTCCCCTATTTTTCACAGTACTATGTTAATCATGATTATTTGTATAGAATGTATAACCATTAATTACATAACCATTATAAGATAATACATGAACACTTGGTCCTATGGCTAGCCATTAAATTCATACCAAAATTGAATCTGTATTTTTAGTTGAATCCTTAAAAATATGGTCTTGAAACCATCCTATAAACTTTTGATTATGTGTATTTGATATCCATGTTTCAACCCTTGATGGATTCAAATTCCTAAGAATTACTTTGTGGGTTCAAAATTTTCTCTTCTAATGTTTGGTACAATATACTTTCCGTATAATAAATTAGTTTGATAAATAGTTATTCTTTATAAGGATATTACTGACCTTTATAAAATATTAATTTTTAATAATTTTATCACCTATATTCAATCATAGTTTCATAACATATACATTAACTTTAGTTTTTTTATTCATGATGATGGGTCTTCATAAACAATGATACAAATGTTAGTTGAAGGGATTATTTAATTAGAATAATAAAAAGTGAATCCTAAAATAGGTATTCTATCATTTAATTGAAATAATGTCATGAAATATCAATAACTATTCTAGAAAAGTCTCATAAAAAACACATAAATGTATAAAATTCACTCACAATTGACTTATGTTTAAATGATACCGTTGAAGGAATGTAGGATTAATTATCATAAGTAAGAGAATAAAATAAAAAAGTATATACCAATGAGAATAAATATTAACTTGTAGAAATCAAATTCAACACTCTAACAATTAACGACTAGGAAAAATAAAATTTTAAAGCATGAGAGTTTAATTTTTTATCAATTTTTCCATATGAAACCTTATTAAAAATCTAATTAAAAATAAAGGTTACATAACCCTAATTAGAAAAAAATAATATATATAATGCATAAATTTATATATATATATATATATATAATTTTTAAGATACAAAAAAAAATTTATAGAACAAATAATTGTATATTGATAAAATATTCTGTCAGAATATAGAGCATAAAGATTTTCTATAATTTTAAAAAAAGTTCATTATATCCAAAAAATCAAGTGTTGTATCAAAAACTAAACTATTAAAAAATATATTTTATAAATATAATTAAATATATCAAAAATTTAATACAAAAAACATGTAAAGAACAAATGTTATGACTTAATAAAGCATAGAACATTTTCCTAAAGTGCTTATTTTATAAAAAAAATTCCCACATAACTTAATAACTAATAAAATATTAAAATTAAAGGAATGTGATTTCAAAAAATATAATTCCAAAAAACATAATAATTTATAAAATATTAATATAAAATTAATTCATATAATATTGATAATGATATTAAAAAATTGATAAAATCTATACAAAAAAAAATGAGAATACCACCTTTATTAATGAATCTTGAAATAAACTTTCCACCAATATCAAAAGGAAATTGAGTCCATAATGAAACCATAATTCATTATATTTTTGTTTCATGAAAATAAAATAATATTGAAAATGATACTCTAATGATCACTAAAAATAAAATACACAAGGTAATAATGTGTTTTAAAAAGACATTGTGGTTTTAATCCATGGGAGTAGGAGGGATACTTGGAATAAAATGGGAACCACTATGCTCATTGTCGACATGCATGAACACCTAAAGACTTTGAAAGCAATCATAATTTCCATGAAAAAATGCCACTAATTCAATTCATTCAACCGAATGACTACTGATCATAATCATGACATGAACCATAAACCAAAATATAGACAAACACCATGAAAAATCTTATTTGTGTATCGTCGATAATTATAGTCAACTGAAACCACTCATAAATTATGGGGTGGTTATAGTACAGGAAGGAGAGTGCATTACTGAGGATGGAAATGTTTGGGGCTCACTACACTAGTGGTAGGACAAGTGCTACACTCGCTTATAAGGGAGAATCTCGAATGGGTTGATGGTGTGATGGGAGTAGTGTGGTGTCATGCTACGAGCAGTGGATCTTTAGGTGCTAACAAAATAAATCGTCAAGGAAAAGTTCAAGGACCACAATTAAAGTGCAGTAGAAATAATCACATACCTTAGCTTTTTAGAGGATCATTTTTTTTGAGAAGATCGAGGAAGAGCGGTAGTAGTGATTTAGTTCTGCGAGAGCTTGAACAATGTGAGCAAGAAGAAGCCCGTAAGGGTTCTATTTAAAAGATCGAAAGAGTTTTATCAACACTTTTAAAAAAATGCTGATAAAGAGTGGGTTTATCGGCGCTAAAATAATAAGCTCTTATAAAAATGATCTTTACCAACATTTTTTATCGCTGATAAAGAAGTATTTTTAAAAATATAATTAATATAATAAAAAATTTAAATGTATATAATTATAATAAAATATAAATATATATAATATAAATAAATGTTCATATAATTGTAAATATATTTAAAAAATTATAAATATGTGTTTATAAATATAAATATAAATAAATATAAATAAATATAAATAAATATTAATATATATAATTATAAACAAATAATTATTAATCTAATTAAAAATATATTAAAAGAATTGTAAATATGTATTTATAAATATAATTATAGACATATATTTATAATTATAATTATAAATAAATATTTTTATGTAATTATAAATATATTGATATATATATATATTTTTATTGGTATATAACTATATATAATTATAAATATAATAAATATATTCATTATTTAAATATATTTATTATAATTTATAATCATTTAAATATATTTTAAAATATTTTTATATAATTATGAGTGTATTTATATAATTATATATATTTACTATTTAAATATATATATTATAATATTATAATTATATATATATATATATATATATAATTATAAATAAATATATTTAAAAAAATTTGTATATAATTATAAATATAAATATATACACACATAGAAAAAACACACAAACACAACATAATGCATACATATATATGCACATAAACATTGAACCAGAATGAATCGATTGTGGATTCTGCACCTGATCAATGAGAAGAGGCTATTGCTGTTGATATTTTGAAACCTGGTAATACAGTGCTGGTTGTTTTATAAGTTGTTCTAGTGATAGAGGTTACAGTGCCAGGGGAGGCCCTGCCAAAGAAGATGTTGTTTCTGGACAAAACTTGCAGGCTATTGGGGATGGCAGAAGGGGTGTTGCTCCACCCAACTTTTTGGTGGTGTTGGAATCCATCAATAATCCAAAATTTTATGCACTCTATATGGATATTTGTGAGAGGTAAGGTATCAAAATCTTGATAATTTCTGATTCTAATGTATTTTCACCTCCTCTGATAACTGCATAGGCTTCCAAAGTAGATCTTCATATGGATGATCCCCATTATGTGCAGTCCTCATATGTCCCCTAATACTTGTTGGGAGATAGGTCTCCTCCTAATGAGGCCAAGGAGGATTCATTAACTCAGGAAGACTCTGTTCTGATTTCAAAAAATGATTTCACTAAAGGCCAAGACATTGAGCCTCATGATGAGGAAGATAAACCATCAGACACAGATTACCAGGATGAAACTTGGAAAACTCCTAAACAATGGAGGAGGGGCAGACATCCGATAGGTTGAGGTGGATACTAAGGAAGGGGAAATAAACATAAAAGAAGGTGATTTTTGTTTGGAACTTTGTTTTGGTGGCTTTGGTTTTTCCACTTTTTAACCCACAAAACTCCCATATTCCTTGTTTATTTACTTACTTTTTATTAATAAATTTTCAGGGACCATGAATTTTTATCCGTGGTTCACGTAGTTCCTTATATATATAATTATATATATATATATTAATATATTAATATATATAATTATAAATATAATAAATATATTTATTATAATTTTATAATCATTTAAATAGATATTTAATTATAATTATAAATAGATATATTTATAAATTTTTGTATATAATTATATATATATATATATATATTAGGTGCTTGGGGTACAATTACATTTAAACACACACACACACACACCTCACACACAGACCAGAAAGACAAGTCATGGTTTCCCTCAAAAGGATATCCCACCCATTAATCCTTATTTATTTAGTATATGGTCCATAGGCCCAGTGGGCATGAAGTCCTTTACATGGACCAAAGGCCCATTAACTGGCCTGAAGGTCCAATACAGCATCATGTCTGTATCATCATGCTCGCATCACCATGCCTCCATCATGTCTGTGCCACCGCCTACATGCATCATGATTTGCGTCACCACCTATATAATACTGTAACAGTACATGCACTCATCAAGGCTTGAACCCAAGACCTCTTGGATCTGGAGGCCAGCAGCTGAGTACCACTCAGTCATGACAATGACCACTATATAGTAAATATATATATATATATATATAATTATAAATATAATAAATATATTTATTATAATTTTATAATTATTTAAGTAAATATATATATTTATAATTATAATTATAAATAAATATATTTAATAAGAACGGAACGAACCATGGATTAAAACCCATGGTCCCATAAATTTTATTATTAAAAAGAAAGTACAAAAACAAATTGGAGGGTTTCAAAATTAAAAAGTGGCACAAAAAACACCACCGAAATCAAAAGATCGTTCATTCACCTTCTTTTATGTTTGTTTCCCCTTCCTTGGGAGCCACCCCTTCCTCGAGAGTCACCCCAACCTCTTGGGTTAATGCCTCTCTTACATTAATTAAGAAGTCTTCCAGGTTTTATCTTGATTATCCATGCTCTATGATTCATCTTCCTCATCATGAGGCTCAATATCTTGTCCTCTAATGAAATCATTTTTTAAAAGAAAAAGAGATATGTCTTGATTTGAGTCATTATCAATTAGATCAGTATTACTTTTTTCCTTGATAATCTTCATGCCTGAGGATTGACCTTCAACTCAAAAAGGTATAAGAACATGTCCAAATTCTTCATGGAAAAAATGAATGCTATAAGATCTATTTAGAATGTCAAGAAAAGTAAATTTACTAGGACTAGATTCTGGTGGGATAGTAGCACCCTCCTCGGTAGTCACCTTCCCTTCCAGTGAACCACTAGTAATTAGATTTCCTGCCTCATCCCCAAGACCAAATTATTTTTCCTTTCATACTCTCTTTCCTACCTCTATAAAATCTCCCTCCTCAACCAAGATAGGAGGCATAAAAGAAGGCTGAAAACTGACTTTCCTGTGGGTGATCAGCTGATAAAACTCATCCTCCACTAATATTTTTTTTTCCGTTGGTAAGCAGAAATTGACTTCCAGCCCGATCATCTTGGTAAGACAATCCATCCCTATTTGAAATCAGGTTAATGGCTAGAGATAAGGCAAGGGTATATCTAGTAAATGGTTCCATAGTTTAATTAGAACTCCCATTAATAGGGGCTCCAACCCCTCCAAAAACCTAGTCATCAACAATATAAATTCCCCACATAGGTGCTAAAGAGTCATGCTGAGCCAAACTCTCATGAACTTGCGAGGGACTCACACAATTAGGGGCCTTTTCCATTGTAGAAGGAGTCCCTGAACCCAACTCTATAGCCCCCTATTTGACCACATCATCCAAAGAAGCATTTACAACAATACGAACTTGGATAGAATGGGCATTTCCATCTTTAGACACAATATCTTCTTTCCCCTCTTAGGAACATGTTTCTCCACTACCATATCCTCACCAACTGGAAACTTGAACTTACATTGATAAAAAATATGACTTGAATTCTTACAGTTAGAATATTGTAAATTCTTACGACATCGCATAGAAGAATAACCAATACTAGAGTAACTACCAAATAATTCATCCAACCACTCAAATTTAATTGACATCTCAAGCTTTAAATCATCTATAACTAGGAATATAGTTTCAATAAGATCATAACACATGTCAATATCAACCAATAGCTTAAAAAAATGACCATACCGAGCATACTTAGTCCGTTATAAATTTTAATCATAGTACCCTGTATAGAGGTGACATCCCAAAGTATCTATAGATGATAGAAAAACTAGATCATACCCCTAATTCAAATCTAGGATTAAGTAGATGAGTTCTTGGGTGAATATGGATCAAAGAGGGGATCTAATTATTGAAAGGTGAGAAACCCCAGTTTGAGAGAAACGAGACTGAATCTCCAAGAAATTTTTTTTAAGATCCTTCAAAGGGAATATATGTGGTAGAATCCCTTACCAATTAAAATAATTTGACATCACTAAATCCCCAAAAATTATGAAGTTGGATCCTCAAATCCTCAAGATTCCATGGAGTAACCTTCTGAGGAACCAAAATCTGAGCAAGGAGTGAAAACTTGCACTCTTCAAGACAATCTTAAAAAATTTTAGGGTTCACCTCCAATAAATAAATGGATCCATTACTGGTAATACTTTTATGCAACAATGTAAAATCATCATGAAGATCAAGAAAAAACTTATTTTCTGACGCATGAATCTTTAAATATTTGGAAGTCTTTACTGGGTTCTTCACATCATTCTTCATAGTGTCAACTGAATTTTAAAGAACCAAGTTTTCCAGAGTGGTTCCAACTTCTATAGATGTAACATTGAAGAAGAAATGAAGACATATCAGGTGAGCAATGGAGTTATGTGAAACTCAGTGGTTCAAGAGAGGGCAGTAGTGGTAGTCCTCAATGAAATTGATGGCCGGGCCTGGAGGTGATGAGAGATGATGGTAGGATCTTTGAAGGAGAAAATGACATCAATCAAAGTTTCAGGTCAAGCATAGCTAGGATTACCTCAATAGATGAGTCATGTTCAGGATGTGGAACTCCGATGGTATTCAATGGTGGAAAAACTTCTGTGGCTGGTGTGTGGCATGCGACGACCTGAGATCTGGTCCTTCTGCATCTTTGATAGGTTGTCTTCACACATGTCAGTCATTGTGAAGATCTTTAGGGGAGGATCTATGTGAAAATTGACTTCCATAGGCATACAAATATCAAAGTCTTCGAGTGCAAGCGACACACATGTGACAGTCGGTGGTGCGTTTTCAGTGATGCTAAGGTCTGCAGCAATGGTGTTATAATGCATATGAGATTGGTTAACCCCCACTCTATTGTGGGGGTGGTGGTCTAGTGGTTGTAATTGGAAATTCCATAGCATCTGAAGAGGCTATGGGGTTTCCCATCATTGGTATGTAGGGGAGGCTCATTCAAATGGTTTGTGATGAAGGTAGTCAAGGACAACATTGGATCACAATGATGAAACAATGCCTTATGGGATGTATTTACAATCCTTTCAGGGCAAAATTTATAATGGGTATTCAAGTTGTTAATGGGTGGGATATCCCTTAGGGGGGCTATGAACTGTCCCCCGGGGTTGAGACACATATGTGTGTTTCATTGTATTTGTACCCCTAAGTACCTAACACACACACATATATATATATATTATTTATTATTTAAATATATTTATTTATAATTATAATTATAAATAAATATTTTTATAAATATTTTTATATAATTATAATTATAAATATATTATTATATATATTTATAAATTTATATGTATATATAGTTATATATATTTATATGATGAGATTTAGGGTTTGCTGTGTGTTAACCCATTCCCCCTACGGTCTACTCTGATGGAGTTTAGGGTTTACTGCTCATGGATTCTTCAACTTAGGTAAGGATGAAAGAATTATTCCTAGTCCAAGTTTTTTTTTGATTCCCACAAACCCATAGTAGTTGGATTTCATGCTATGATTTACCTTGAGTTTAGATATGGGTGTATATCAGGCGATTAATAGTGTGATGCCGCGACTAGAACATGGATTCGATTGGGGTCTCTGAAGCTAGTACTGGTGAGTTCACCCTATCGATCTGAATGTAATGATTCTGCTCTCGAAAATGATGATGCTGTCGATATATTCAAAAGGGGAAGATTCAACACTTACAGGGGCTCTGGCTCATTCTTAGAGGCTCTAGGTGCATTGGATCGTGATTATCAATTTAATCTAGATGATTTTAGGGTGAAAGATCATGATGACCTTTCTAGATCAAATCTGCTGAATGTGTTGAAGAAGGTTGCACCATCTTCTTTCTATGATGCTTCCCAGAAATCAACCACTAGTGTGTTGATTTCTCCATCCACCATTCTTGATTCATGGAGGATGAAGCCAAATGATGCATCAAAGGTGGTGAAGGATGGATCATCTCATTATTTCTTGATTTTCAAGGTCTCTATCACTGGAGTTTTATGATGAAAGGGTAGCACCACTTATGTCAAAGAAAATCTGGATGTTGTCTCAGAGTGATTGGAAATCAGTAATTTTTAGTTAATCACATGATTGATTTTTCCCAAAGGTTACAAACCTTTGAAAATTGAAGAACTGGTCAAATGTATGTCATGCATATGGGGTTTTACCGATTGGAAGTGTGTCTCTTTAGGATGTGATTTTTTTCATATATTGTTCCCTTTGGATGATCTGAATATGATAACATGGGGTATGATTTAAATTTCACTCAAATCAGGTGTTATTCACTTCCATGAATGGGTCTATAGTTTTAACTCGTCAGAAGTTATCAGCTCCTGCATCTAATTATGGGTCAAGGTCCACAGCTTGAACTATATTTTCTGGCATCTCAAAATTTTATATGACATTGTATCAATGATTGGAATGATTATAAGGATGGAAAAAGAGACTGAATTTTCAAGATATGTTCATTTTTCTCACTTCATAGTGGAAGTAGACCTATGCTCTACTCTTGTCGATAGAATTTATCTTTAAACAGATGAAGATGAATTCAGTTCATGCATTGAGTATGAGAATATGCCCCATTTCTGCTCTATTTATTAGAGGATTGGTCATGAGACTTCAAACTATAGAAGTCGATTGTTGGTTTCATATTTATTTGGTAGAGGACATGAGGAAAGATAATGTTTTAAAAAGAATAAGATGGGTAAATTAGTTATACTGGTCGGAGAAAGTGGGGTTATGGATTCCCCCTAGCATATGGTTTAGGAAACTGTGGAGATAGACTATGGTTCTCCCGCTTCTCTTTACATTGGTGGATACGCTAACATTCAACCTAGTGAGAAAGTAGGAGATGAACCTATTATGATAGTTTGGGAATCCTCTGTTGGGACTTAGGGTAAGAAAAGTAAGGAGAAATATTGGGCTGAAATCTTTAAAGATAGGGAAAATGTCGATAAAGATGGTGTTACTGTAAAAGGATAGGACCATGAAATGGAGCAAGTGAATGAAGATAAAATTCAAAGGGTGGTCGATCAATAGTGCATGGTTGAGAAAGATATTTCCTCAAGTCACTAAAAAGGCAAGAAAAAGGCTGATGTTGCTTCTCATGTGAAGCCTCAAAAGAAAGTTCTTGTGGATGCTGAGGGTTTCCAAATGGTAGCTACTTGGAAAACTCCTGTTTCCAAATTTTTTCCTCTTCCAGAGGGTAGTAGTGCTCTTATGGATTCCAGATCATTGGAGGACAACCTAGATGGTGAGTAAGAAGGATCTTGTCTTCTAAAAACATGGAGACGAGGGAGGCATCCCAAAGGTCATGGTCGGGGGTGTGGGTGTGATGATTGGATTGCATCACGGGGGTAGTTTACCATACATTCTATCAGGGACCAACATACATTGGAGAAACAAAGGCTCAGGGAGATGTATATCATGCTCCTTAATAAAAAACATTCACAGTCTGAGTAGGAGTCGACTGATGATGGTGTAGTCTTTGGCTATGTCCATGGTGATGACATTGATCATTTTGATATGTAACTTTTCCATTTGGGTGAGGGTTTTTCTTGTTTGTTAACTTCATCTATCTCATGACCGTTTGTTGCTTTTCTTTACATTTTTAATAAATAGTCACAATCCTAGCCCTCTAGCTAGACCGAATTCATATATATTTATATAATTATATATATTTATTAATATATAATTATATATAATTATAAATATAATAAATATATTTATCATTTAAATATATTTATTATAATTTTATAATTATTTAAATATATATATATATATATTTATCATTATAATTATAAATAAATATATTTAAAAACATTTATTTATAATTATAAATATAATTATTTAATTATATATATTTATATAATTATATAATTATATAATTATTTATAATTATAATTAAAAAAGAATAAATAATATTAAATCAATTAAGAGGCTTGAACACACACATATACATGTACACATGACACACATACATATGTAAACATACACATTTACACACACACACACACATATACACTCATATACGCACATAAACTTATATACATATAGTTATACATGTACATATATTTTAAATTATTTAATATCAATATAAATATATATTTAAATAATTATATTCATTTATATTTTATATAATTGTTTAAATAAAATATTAAAATATTATATTTATTTTAATTATATGCACATTTTGTAATTAATTTATATAGATAAACTATTAAACATTTTGACTAATATAAATTTGATAATTTTTTATATAAAATTTTAAAAATAAGATTCATTTTTTATTAAAAGTTATATAAATCATATTTATATATTATATTATCATATATATACTTATTGTAATATAAATATTATTTAAAAATATATAAATATATAAATATAAATTAAATTACTCACTACAACATTTATCTGCGCTAGAAAAAAGTGCTAATAAATGTGTCACTTTTATCATAACTAAAAAAGAGCTGATAAATGGGGGGATTTTATCAGTGCTAGAAAAAAGCACTGACAAAGGGTACCCTTTTATCAGTACCTTTTTAGCACTGATGAAAGGTAACTTTATCAATGCTTTTTTTGAGCACTGATAAAAGTCTCTCATTTATCAGTGCTTTTTGTTGAGTACTGTTAAAGGTCTGCATTGGATAAAAAAAATATGTGGTAATGTCTCTATTTATGCATTCAATGACAGCTCTACTCATATTTCAGTAGGTAAGACTCTCTATTTCATGATCTCATCTTAGTCAGTCAACCTAGGGTTTCTTGCTTGCAAATTTTATTTTCGGCAATGAATCCCATAGTTTTTGACTTTTGGTTTTCTTGTCTTCTATTTTCCATGTTATCTACACCCATGATATTGTGAAACATTAGGTTTCTTTCCCTCACCTCCCAAGATTTCTATCAAATAAGCACTTATCCATCCATTGGTGTACTTCACTCCCTTTTTCAATGACACTTTCACTCCTGATTATGAAGACTTAAAATTATTTTCCTCTTCCTTTGACGATTTCCAAAGACAACCCCTCAGTTGTCCATAGATGCACTTATTTTCAATATTCTATGACACCTACTCCTCGATTTTCTTCAAAAAATTCAATCAACATAGAACACACCAGTTATATGTGTTTTTTTTATTTTTTAATTATACAAGTACACTTTCTTATTTATTCCTAAAAACTTTCTCCAAAATCTTTTTATTTATTTTTTCAAACCAATTATTTATTTAATTTTTTAAAAAATAATGCTTAATAATATATATACTTATCTAAATATTTTTTACTATTTGTAATTCAAGATTTACAACTTGGGGAATTATTATTAGAGAACTTATGTGCACCGAAAACATGTTGAACTCATTCTTGAATTCCAACCAAACTCCACATGTCCTTATTGACTGTTTTTCCCTAAAAATGCAGTTAAAATCATTGAATTCATATCATAAAACCTCAATTGTCATATTTATTGGGAATATTTACTTTTTTAGATATTTTTAGAATTTTTTCATGCTTTCTTTTAACATTATGGGTTAAAAATTCTTATAATTATTACCATGGTTGTATGATTAAGATGCAACGTATTTTCCAGTGTTTGGGCATGCATTTTTTTTATGTTTTTTTGAGATCTTATGCGTTCTAAATATATATTAAACACTAAAGTTTATTTTTTGTCCAGGAGTTATATTTTGGGTGGTATGAAATAACATGAGGTGGATTGGGGTGGTGAATTTTGTTTGTAAGAATTTTTTATGAGGGATGATATGATCCCCTCTTTTCTTCACCCTCAAAAAAATAGGATCAAAGATAATAAGACTTTAGTATATCATGTGGTGTTTTTAACACCCTGACCCTAGAAACCCATATTTGGTGAATTATTTTAATACATTGTCATGATTACAAGGAATCAAATCCTGAAGGACCGATCAGTTCAGCAGTCTTGGAAAATAGATTACATACATGAACTTTTCATTACAATTCAAATAATAAAATGAAACATAGATAATTATTTGAGAACACCACCTAGATTTACCATGTATATCATTCATAAAACACTTATTAACATCCTATAAAAATAAAACATAATAAATGAGTGAGATCAAATTCCTATTAAGGTTAAACAATATATTATAAGCTTTCATAAATAATCACAAACTCTTAAGGCAAGTATAACACTGAAACACAAGCCTTATAAAGATAAACTTGAACATAATATATCAAGAATAAATCAAATAATTCCATTTAAACATTTATATGGATATTGTACTAGTCAAATAATTACATGTAATATTAATAACTAATCTTATAATGAGGTAATTCATGATGTTGGACATCATAACCATACATCAAGGCCTCATACCAAGACCATAAATAACTATACTGTCAAGGCCTTGTGTCAAGACGATAAATAACCATACCATCAAGGCCTTATTCCAAGACACTAGTTTCTCTCAGGAGACATACTGATGCATCTAAGGGATATATAATTCCCCACCCATAATTTACTAAGTCCAATGTATTCCTCTTATTAAAGGGGTAAAACATAATATAAACATTCGTATTAAAACCAGTATACAAAATGTTAATAATTTAACCATAAAACATTAATGGTATAAGAATAGAACATCCACATTAAAACATATCATAAACCATTCAATATAATATGGTAGATTTTATCATAGAAAATCAACCTCACTTAAGCATAAAATCCAACAAAGGATGTTGACATAAATGAAAAATAATATAATAAAATCATTAAAATAATTTGAGAGAAATATCCCTTTTTTACTTTGAAAACATTAAAAGTAATTCAATTTATAAAAGAAGACATTTAAAAGAGATTTTTGAATCAAAGTGTCCCATACCACTTTTAAAATTTTTAAAGTAATTAGCATTTTAAAGCATTCATGTCCATATATTTAAATCTTTAAAACCAATTTGAAAACATGGAAATTAATGAGAAAGATTTAGAAGAATAAATATTTAAAACAATTAAAATGATGTTTTATTTAAATATTACCTTACATAAAACCTAAAAAATATTTCTATTGAAAACATTTTTAATAAACATATACATGGATGATAAATATGTCCCACTAAATATTTACGTATAAACAATCTCGGATAATAATGAGATTGTAAAATTAACCCTGACCTTGTACTTTCCTTTAGTTGAGGGTGCATTAATCTATTATATAATGGTTAAATAATGTTATTAAATTATACCAGAACCATATCCATATTTATGATATCATATATTATCCTCTTATATCATTTTGTTAATAGTATTTCAGTATTACCATTATTTCTGGTGTTAACTACTTCGTTTTCCCATTCCTATTTTGCTGTGTAAGTCATATTTGTTATGAATAGGATGTATTTTATTCATATCCATAATAATATAAGGTTAATAATTATTATTATTACTTGTCATATATGTTTTATAATCATTATTTAATGGTTAACATGAGGAATGAATCTCACCGCATTGTGGAGACGGTAGGCCGTACGTACACACAAGCGACGATATCATTCTCTTGATGGTAAAATAGTATGTAATTGGATGGTATATTAATTATAAATAATAATTATTATGTTATATTAATTATTTATATCCATTATAATCATCATTATATCCATCCAAATTAAGTATTGTTGAATAACAAATTACACCATGATGTGGAGATGGTAAGCCATATGTACGCACAAATGGTGATATTGTTATTCACATGATGGATAAAATGAGCAATATGGATGTCCTATGATTATAATAATATCTCATTATATTCATGATACTTGAGTTATTACTTTGGTATGGAAACAAAATAGAAATAGGAAGTATAAGAAGAAAATAAATTGAATTGAATTGGTTAAACAATTACCTCTTCTTCGAGTGTCTCATTTTGATTTGCACAAAAGGACTCCTTACGGTGGATTTATTCCCAAAGTATGGACTCTAGGATGTAGTTAGAGAAGTTTTAATATGAAATGTGTAGTTTTGGGCCGAGAAAAAGGGCTTTATAGGTGTGAATTAAAGAGAAGGATAAGTGCCCTTTCACAAGAGAGGTGAGAGTCACTTTTGGAAGATCTTAAAATATTAATTTATTATAAATTTATTTTTAGTTTCAAATAGATCCAAAGTGATTAATTTCAATGATAAGACAATTATGGGTCTAAATATCATCAAACAATGAATTTTATACATGTTTAGATCATAAAAGTAACCTTATCTTTTGGATTTAACCTTTAGTTAAACAATTTTACTCTTACCGCGTGTTCTTGTATTTTTACACTATAGGGTTAATATAGTTACTATAAAATGACAAAAAAACCCTAATTCGATCATTTATGAAATATTTGAAATTATAAAAGTTATTTGGATGAACCTTATATTTTTATGACATTTATATCATTTAATAAAATAGTATTTATTTTAAAATATCATTTATGTCAATTTTAATACTATTCAATATTTTCATTTTTAAAAATATAAAAATAACATGAAAACTTCAAAAAAATACTTCCAATATTTCACTAACATGTCTAAGTTATCTATAACATTATTTTTTGTCATTAATTAAGTAAAATTATATTTATTTTAATGTTTTTAATATTATTTATTTGATATTTTTATTAATAAAATAATTTATGCATCACTATTGTGTCATTAATTAATGGTAATTATTTAATATATAAAAATTATAAATAAATTTCTATGATGTAGTTATATATTTTGGATTTCTAGATACTATTTATAATTGATGTTATCTCATGGTGATATCTATATTAAAATTATTATACTTATAAGAAATGAGAGTGTGACATTTTGTCACATTTATTAATTTTAATAATATTTATGCCATATTTCTGGAAAAGGGTCCATTAAATGATTTAATTTCAAAAAATAGGTTATAAGGGTATAATTTAGTCATACAATATAATTTTTATAGGTGTTAGGATAATTTTATAATATTATTGTTACCTTTAATTACCTGATTTACCCTTAACCACAGTAATAAAAAAATTACTAAAGCTAATATTTATAATACCCAAAAATAAAATGAACATATTTGAATAATTTAAACCCACTGATTGAAAATATGGAATTAATTTTTCAAAATTAAAAACACATAAGTTATAGTAATTAATTTAAAAATAATCATGTTGTTTGAATGAAAAATGTGTTTTTAAAAGTTAAAACATTTCAAAAGATTTGAATGTTTTTACATCAAAATTCATGGTAAAATTAATGAGAATGAAAAAAATTATATTAAATGATAAAAATATATTTTAGTTTTACTTTAAAACCATTCAATAATATAATTTATCCACATAAATTATTTTTATGAAAAAAGTTATTTTCAATTAAAATTTAGTATATTTTTACTATTAATCAAAACTTAAAACTTATCATAAAGATATAAAAAATTAATCCAAAGTAAAATTTTATATCCCCCTTCCAGAGAAGAATTTTTTTGGTAAATATAATATATAAAAGTTTCAAAAACTAGATTTAAAATTGTTGTTCCATTAAAATGTAGAAAAACTACATTTTTTGAAAAATACAACTTTTATCTAAAAAATGGAATATTTTATTATATCATGTCTAGAAAATACATAAGATGAATGTTAAAATTATATGGAATATATAAAATTTAAAATGTGTTTCATAATATTTATAACCTCTAATTTAATGATTAGGTTATATATTATATTAAATAATAATATTTTTTTAATATATTGTTGTACGGTAAAATTGGGCATTGTGTTTAATGAAAGCCAACTCATTGTTCTGTGTAGCGTAAGATTATCATAGTGTTTCATAAAAAGTAATAAAGAAACAAAATTAAATTTATTTATAAATATTATAAAGTCTCGGGGTGTTACATTCTCCCCTCCTTTAATAAATTTTGTCCTTGAAATTTAAACACAGGATCAAAAACTTGGGGTTTGACATTTCAAAACATCTTTGCAGAAATCCCACATCAAAACAGGATTAACGAGACCCTACTTTAAAATAAATAAAGTGAAAGTATGAAGTTAACCAGAGATAACACATACATGAGTTCCATTTATGAAAACATGTACATTAAAGAAAAATATAACCACCATGTTTGGATAGAGAGTGATAGAGAACATGGCCATGAGAAAGTTAACAATCACAAAGCTAGAAGTCGATGATGATCTAAGGGACCATTTGATTCATCAGAAAAGAAATTACTAGGAATTTTTTTTGGTTTTAAGATCATTTACCTATAATTTATGAATTAAATTACTTCATATACTAATAACATAAGGAATCATACTTACTTGACAAGTAGAGTTCCATTCTTTAACTAATTTCTAATACAAACTCATATTTCTCTCCAAAATATAATAAAATTAAAAAATTAGTGTTCCAAAAAATGAAATTATACCTCATCTTTCATACCATTTAAATAAAAAAAATCACATTATACAAACCAGGACATTACGTAGACCAGTGGTAGGAGATATACCCTTATATCTCTTCGGTTGTGGGTTCAACTATCCCAGCCTTACCAGATGCGACAGGTTGTCGCCCGACCTGCGGGTTGTCCTTTTATTAAAACTATATTATTACAAAATTATAAAAATAATCTTAAGTTATGTTATAAAATTAGACAATACTATCCAATTTTAAACTTAATTCATTTTAACCTTTAGAATTATCCAAAATACTTTTGTCCATACTCATAGTCCAAAAATTTATAATGAAGGTCACATAACATAATGCACATATTTTTTTTTCACATACCAAAAATGTGAATACCTTCATCATGTATTCTATTAAAACATGGTAATACCCTGAATTACCATAAAAAATTATTGAATACATTCATTCTTCCTTATTCCTTATGTAAAAAATAGAATATTGGATATACTACTTAAATCCAAAAATGCTGTAAATTCAAAAAATGGTGGAATAAAAAACCATTAATAAGTTTCAAGGTAGTCTAAAATATCTAATATACTTTATCCAAATCCATCATCTCTTTATTCCAACATCATTATCTTAGTATCAGAAACATATTAAGCGCTACCTTTCCCTTAACCATATATTTTCCAAAATAATTAACTTTCAACTGTGTCACTTTACTTAGTACCATAGAATCTCAAATCCTTAATGAAATAGTACTACATTAAAATCCTTATATACTTCATATTTCTTATAACCATTACATTGCTAATAAAGTATTCAAATAAAATAATTCTTGAATATTCATATCAGTCATTCCTCTTCATCTTCGATAGTATCATAACTTTATCATTATCCAATAGCATTATCTAGGGTATATTCCTTTGAATATTGGGACATTGATTCACATAGTGTCACATATCCTTGTATTTTAAGCATTGTACATTGGAAACCTTTTTATTACCCTTTAAATCACGAAATTGGTGTCCTTTTCTCCACACTTATAAAAAACTCTCATTCCCTTCAAGCATTTACCAAGGTGATTCTTTCCATAGTTATCACATGTGAAAAAATACCTCTTTCCCTTCTTCCATTTATTTATGTTTTTATCTGTCATCCAATTCTTCTCTTTCTTCCCTTCAAATCCATAGGACTTAGAGAATTATTTACTTATCTTATTAACACATGATACTATTTCCTTATATGATGAAAATAAATGGGAGACTATTTTCCTTTTAAATGTTGGATTAAAACTATGAAATATATGACCCTTCTCACTATTTGGTTCATGTTCATTGGTGGATTTATCATTCCTTATGCTAGGAACCATTTCTATAATATGGAATATATTGGATTAGATTATAAAGTTATGTAATTTTTATAACTCTAAATATGGTATAGCACACAACATAAATTTTTTCATCATAAATCCTAGAATCATAAACATTGGTTATTTTGGGGGCATCCTTACTTTTAAATCCATCATAATAGTAGGTAAATAAAATGTGAATTATCCTAAGAATATACCCCAAGAGTGTCAAACCAGGTACGTGGTAAGGCCTGTTGTCTTGTACTAGGTTACCCTGAGTCAAGTCTAGAACACCTTGTCGAAGTTATTACTCCTAGGTACATCTGTGCCAGAACTACGTCCACTTGTAGTATCTATAAAAGGATGTATTTTCTAGTAATACCCATATAATCTCTATATTACCAAAAATTTTAGGATGTTCCCTTATACTATCCTCAAAGTCTATCTTAGGGTTGTGATACTTAATCTTTTTTTTTCAAAATTTATTTCCAAGGTTGTTGATAAACTTCCTCTAATACCAACTGTAACACCCCAACCCCAGAAGCCCGAAACCGATGCATTATTTTAATACATTGACACAATTATAAGGATTCAAATCCTGAAGGACTGACCAATTCAATATTCTTGGAAAATATATTACATACATGAAGTTTTCATTACAATTCAACGCATAAAATACAACATAGATAATTCTTTGAGAATGTATTCTAGATTAACCCTGCATATCAGTCATAAAACACTTATTGGAATCCTCGGAAAATAAAACATAAGAAATGGGTAAGCTCAGATGTTCAGTAAGGTTAAACAATATAGTATAAACTTTCATAAATAATCACAATCTTTTAAGGTAAGAATAAAACTAAAACACATGCCTTATAAACATAAACATGGACACAATATGGAAATAATAAATCAAATATTGACATTTAAACATTTACATGGATATTCTACGAGTCGAATAATCACATGTAATATCAATAACTAATCTCATAATGAGGTGATGTATAATTACGAACATCATAACCATATCGTCAAGCCCTCGTTCCAAGACCATAAATAACTATATCGTCAGGTCCTCATGCCAAGACCATAGATACACATACCATCAAGGTCTTATTCCAAGACACTAGTTTGTCTCATGAGACCTACCGATACATAGAGGGACTATAACATGCCCCACCCATCACTTACTAAGTCCAATGAATTCCTCTTATGAAAGGGGTAAAACATAACATAAACATTCATATTAAAACTAACATAGGAAATGTTAATATTTTAACCATAAACCATGAATGGTATCAAAATAGAACATCCATATTCAAACATATCATAAACCCTTCAATATAATATGGTAGATTTTATCATAGCAAATCAACCTCACTTAAGCATAAAATCCAATAAAGGATATTGACAAAGATGAAAAATAATATAATAAAATCATTAAAACTCTTTGAGAGAAATATCCCTTTTTTACTTTGAAAACATTAAAAGTCATGAAATTTATACAATAATACATTTAAAAGAGTTGTTTGAATCAAAGTGTCTCATACCAATTTTAAACTTTTTAAAGAAATCAACATTTTAAAACATTCATGTCCATATAAATAAATCCTTAAAACCATTTTGAAAACATTGACATTAATGAGAAAGATTTATAAGAATAAATATTTAAAACATTTAAAATGATATTTTAGTTTAATATTCCCTTACATAAAACCTTAAAAATATTCCTTTTGAAAACAGTTTTAAGAAACATGGACATGGATGATAAATATGTTCCAATAAATACTTACATATAAACAACCTCAGATAATAATTAGATTGTGAAATTAACCCTCACCTTGTATTTTTCTTTAGTTGAGGGTGTGTTAACCTCCTATATAATGGTTAAAGAATTTTATTAAATTATATCAGAACCATATCCATATTTATGATATCATATATGATCCTCTTATATCATTTTGTTAATAGTATTTCAGTATTACCATTATTTTGGGTGTTGACTTCTTTGTTTTCCCGTTCCTATTTTTCCGTGTAAGTCATGATTGTTATGAATAGGATGTATTTTATTCATATAAATAATGATATAAGTTTCATTATTATTATTTTTACTCATCATATAAATTTTATAATCATTCTTTAATGGTTAACATGGATAATGAATCTCACCACGTCGTGGAGACGATAGACCGTAGGTATGCACAAGCGATGATATCATTCCCTTGATGGTTAAATGGTATGGAATTGTATGATATATTAATTATAAAGAATAATTATAATTTTATAATTATTGTTTATATCTATTATATTCTTCATTATAACCATCCAAATAAAGTAGTGTTGAATAACAAATTACACCACGACGTGGAGACAGTAAGTCATACATACGCATGCATGATGATATTGTTATTAATATGATAGATAAAATGAGGAATATTATTGTACCATGATTATAATAAAATATAATTATATTGATGATACTAGATTTATTACTTTGGTATATAAACAACATATAAATAGGAAGTAGAAGAAGAAAAGAAACTGAATTGAATTGGTAAAACAATTACCTCTTATTTGAGTGTCTCCTCTGATTTGCACAAAAGGACTCTTTAGGATGGATTTATGACCAAAGTATGGACTCTAGGATGTAGTGATGGAAGTTGGGAGAGTAAATGGGCAAATTTTGGGTGAGAAAAAGGGTTTTATAGGTGTGAATTAAAGATAAGGAGAAGTTCCATTTTATAAGAGTGGTGAGGGGAACTTTTGGAAGATCTTAAAATATTAATTTATTATAAATTGATTTTCGATTTAAAATAGCTCAAAAGTGATTTATTTATAGGATAAGATGAGGATGGGTCTAAATCCCCTCAACCAATGAATTTTATACATGTTTAGGTCATAAAATTAACTTTATCTTTTGGATTTAACCCTTAATTAAACAATTTAACTCTTATCGCATCTTCTTGTATTTTTACACTATAGGGTTAATATAATTACTATAAAATGACAAAAGAACCCCAATTGGATAATTTATTAAATTGTTTAAATTATTAAAGTTATTTGGTCAAACATTATAGTTTTATTAATTTTATACCATTTAATAAAATAGTATTTATTTTAAAATATCATTTATGTCAATTTTAATACTATTCAATATTTTCATTTTTAAAAATATAAAAACTATGTGATAACTTTGAACCAATACTTAAAATATATTACTAAAATGTATAAGTTATCTATAAAATTATTTTATTTCATTAATTAAGTAAAATTATATTTATTTTAATATTTTTACTAAAATTTATTTGATATTTCTATTAATAAAATAATTTATGCATCACTATTGTGTCATCATTAATGGTAATTATTTAATATCTAAAAATTATAAATAAATTTATATAATGTAGGTATTTATTTCATCTTTCCAGATACTATTTATAATCTATGTTATATTTTGGTGATCTCCATATTAAAATTATTATACTTATAAGAAATGAGAGTGACATTTTGTTAGATTCAGTAATTTTAATAATATTCATGTCATAGTCAAGGATAAGGGTCCATTAAATGATTTAATTTCAAAACATAGGTGATAAAGGTCTAATTTAGTCATCCAATAGAATTTTTACAGGTGTTAGGATAATTTTATAATATTATTTTTACCTTTAATTACCTGATTCACCCTTAACCGAGTGTGATAAAAAAATTACTAAAGTTACTATTCATAATACCCAAAAATAAAAGGAAACTATTTACATAATTTGGACACACTGATTCCAAATATGGAATCTATTTTTAAAAATTAAAAACACAGAAGTTGCAGTAATTAATTTAAAATTAATCTTGTTGTTGGAATGAAAAATAGGTTTTTAAAAGTTAAAACATTGCAAAAGATTGGAATATTTTTACATCAAAATTCATGGTGAAATTAATTTCAATGACCAAAATTATATTAATTGGTAAAAATATATTCTATTTTTACTTTAAATCTATTCAATAATATATTTTATTCACAAAAATTATTTCCATGAAAACAATTGTTTTCAATTAAAATTTAGTATATTTTTACTATTCATCAAATCTTAAAACTTATCAGAAAAATATCAAAAATTCATCAAAAGTAATTTTTTATATCATGATTACAAATAAAAAATTTTATTTTGTTAAATATAATATATTAAAGTTTCAAAAACTAGATTTAAAATGGATGTACTATCAAAAGGCGGTAAAACTGCATTTTTTTAAAAATACTTTTTTTATCCAAAAAATGGAATCTTTTTTATATCATGTATAAAAAACAAATAAAATGAATGTTAAAATTATATGGAATATATAAAATTTAATATGTGGTTCATACTATTAATAATCGCTAATTTAACAGTTATGTTATATATTATATTAAATAATAATATTTTATTAATATATTATTGTTCGGTAAAACTGGGTCTTGCGTGTGATGAAAGTCAACTCATTGTTGTGTGTAGCATAAATTTAACAATATGTTGTGTAAAAATAAAGAAAGATACAAAATTAAATTTATTTATAAATATTATAAAGTCTCGGGGTGTTATAGGGTTTCAACATAATTTTGGTGGGAAAAAACATGTAGTATCAAATGGATTAGATTGAAATATTAGAAACACGGGTTCATTTATCCCCTCATCACCCCTTTTTATAAGGACCCGACCTTATTAAATAAATAATCTTGAATTTATTCAAGAAAACACTTCCTTTTACATTGAGGACATTTTCAAGTTTAGAGCTTTAGAGAATTAGGAAAATACATTCATAACGTAACACATTATTATAAAGTGGATACCATAAAAACAGTTTCCATTTTTTTCAAAATATAAAACATTAAAACTTAAAACAAGACTCATTGAAAATTCTTTAACATTTAACATAGATTCCTTCCTTGTCTTACACATACATTAACCTGTTAAAATCATTTAAAAACTTGGGATGAGCACAAAAGCTCAGTAAGGGATGGAAAATAAGGAAAGATCACATTCGTCCATGAATACTCGTAACATGTGAAATCATTTTAAAAAGACATTATTGTCACCCATATATACTTACTTTGTGTAACGTGATATTTAAAAAAGATACAAAACATGAGAATATAAATATAATCATAAAGTTATCTTGGGGCATTACTTACATAATCTTGTAACCATTCTTGGCTACCTTATAATTTGTAACCCTCACAGCTACCTTACTTTGTGTAACCATCATAGTTAAACTTGGAGTAAACATATGTCCAACCTCAAAATTACTCATACCCAATTCATTGGAGGGAAATATAGGTCCCAAACATTATCATAAACATTTCCCAAGAACCAAAATATAATCATACAACATGAATAATTCCATAAAAACATTTCTTTGGAATTTCGTAAAACCGGATTTTAAAAAGAGGATTTTTAAAGAAAATCCCCTTATAAATATCATAAAATTGTAGAGAGACTTAATAGAGTGGATGGAGTATGTATATATTCTGTAAATACACATAATAAAACATAATATAAACAGAAACCATCACACAAGAAATTTAAATTGCACATAAATAATGAAGTAGAAGGTTAACCCAAAGAATGGAAATCAGTTTAAGAATTCCCTTACAAACATCATATAATTGAAGTGAGACTTAATATAGTGAATTAAATATGTATATATACTGTAAATACACATAAATAATGATAATATAAACAGTTTTCATCAAACAAAAAATTTTAATACCATATAAATAATGAAGTAGAAGGATAACCCAAATAATGGAAATCGGGTTAAGAATTCCCTCACCTCAGGTTTGTATTACTTAAAACTTTTTTAAACCTCCTGTATAATGGTTATCATTTCATAACATCATTTCACCCTTAATTGTTATTATTTTTCCCCTTGCACTGTTTTTGGGTGAATTCTTTACATGATTTCTATGATTGGTTCATGGTGGACATTGTTGTTGATTGGAAGTGAAAATCCATAATTGGAATGAAATGGTATTTAAATATATCTAGTAACATAAATTATCCCATTTATCATTTTGAATTCTTACATGAGGATGATTCATAAGTTAGAACATTAATGATGTTCGTTTAGATCATTTTAGGGGTTCTATGATAATAAAAACCTCGTTTTGTCTTATAAATTAGAACCACGAGTACAAAAGAATTCCAGAACCATGGGTGAGTCATAAAACATATATTATAACCTGGTTCAATCATAAAAATGGTTTTATGACCATAATTTAAGAAATTAATGCAAATTGAAATCACATCATCCATGATGTTGGTAATTCGACACATCAAGGACAATATTTTAATTCCTTAAATACGCGGGGGAGGAGAAAAATAATGATGATGAATTTTCCATGAAGATGAGAGCATAAATAATATACAATATTCTGGATATTTCATGCCTCTTGGTTAAGAGGAGGTGAGTAAAGAAGAAGAAAATAAAGGAATCTTAAAATAAAAGAAAACTTGATAAATTTCTCACGAAAATTCAGCAGCCTAACGACGTCTCTTAAAATTTCATAAAAATAGTTTGATGAGAGGAAGGAGACATCTCATCATTCATACATAATATGGAAATTAAGGGGGGATATTTAATGAAATATCCCATCATAATCCAAAGGTAATGGAATAGAATAACATAAAATGAAAGAAAAGAAAGAAAATAAAAGAGGATGTTTACCTCTTGATCTCTTCTCCTTGAGATCTTCCTTAAGGGCTTTGGTTTTGGTCTTTTGGTGAGACCAAAAGCTCTAGGATGTGGATAAGAAGATTGGGGAGGGAATTTGGTAGAAATTAGACAATGATCAAGGTTTGAGAGGTGTGGGAGGAAGAGGGGAGTGAGGGTGGTATTTATAGTGGAGGGGAGGGGGTATTTTTCATTATTTTAATCATTATTATAATATTTCTCTAAAGACTATGAATAATATTAATTCATGTGACCCAAATAGTAATAATGGCATGTGAGTTCGAACAAAGTGGGCTTACATCATCCTTGCATCACCTATGATACAGTAAATCAAGTATTTAGCATTTATCGTATTTTATCGTATTTTACTATTCATAAAAAATTCTTGAATTTCAGAAAAATCCCAAAAATTTACCCTAACCATTTTTCAAATTGTAGAATTAAAAAATGAATTCCATTTTTGAAAAAAAAAATTCTAAATATTATTAATTTAACTTTTAAATAAAAGCATACTTAATTAAAAAATTAATAGTTATAATTCTACATCTACTTCTTTATCACAATAAAAAATTAACCAAGATGTTATTATATTCTATCCTTAAGAAAATAAAATATTAATAAAATTTACTATTTATTAGGGTCATATTAATATTCATATTACTATTCATAAGAGTATTCTACTATTCACAAAAAACAAGTTGGTTTCATCAGACCCCAAATAACTTACTAAACACAATTGTACATGATAGTTTCTTGAAATTCAAAACATAGATGTGGAAAAATTATGTTTTAAAGGATAGTTATAAATATATACTTAAAACAACGTTTCATTCATTTTAAATTCATTTAAAAAAAATGGGATGTTACATTAACCCCACCTTTTGGAAATTGCATCCTCATAATTTTATTTACTTATTAAACAAGTGAGGGTACCTTGATCATGGTGTCCACCTGGTCTCATCATCATCTTGCTCATGTAAAAAGAAGGTCTATGCATTGCAATAATGATTTAGAGACCCTTCAAACTCATTTGATTCCTTTACCCAAATACACCTTGTACAACTTGGGTCATATGGGTGTTCACAGAAAAATAGTTTTGGAAAATAATCATGTATGACATATAATTTCAAAACATCTGATAAAACTTGATTTTTATAAAATAGTCAGACCGAGTTTGAGTTGAAAATTTCAATCAATGGTCCTTTTAAAATACCATAAGTATGTGTTGAAAGAGTATATTGTAAAAGAAAATATAAATAGGTTGCGTAATGGTCTCCTTCTTCAGCACCTCTTTTAAAATCATAATATGCTTCAAAATCTCTTGATAAGGTAAAATATTTAAAAATTCCTTGATAATATTTACCTTTCTTGAAAATATGAGAATATTTCAAAAATAGTATTTTATTAAATACAATCCATGATCCATGATGGTATCGAGGTATAGTGGAGGTGTTTGATATCTCAAACAATTGTTTGCAAGTGAGTTGTATGTTAGAAAATGTTTCAAAGTCATCTCGACATGACTTTGCAATAATTATTTCAAGCAAGTCATCAAGAAGAGATAGGAATGTCATTTGAGATCCTCCTCCTTCCATTTATAACTGAATTTACTTAATATGAAAAGTTATAAAACAAGGATTTAACTTAAATAATAGACATACAGACTAACCATATGTTTAATGAAAACTCTTAATCCCTAAATTTGTCTAAACCTTTCCTCTGATACCAACTATAAGGAACTGGCCTTATTACATACATAATCTTGAATTTTGTCAAGAAAACACTTCCTTTTACATTGAGTATCTTTTCAAGTTTAGATCTTTAGATAATTAGGAAAATAAATTCATAACGTAACACATTATTACAAAGTGGATACCATAAAAACAATTTCTATTTTTTTCAAAATATAAAACATTAAAACTTAAAACAAGACTCCTTGAAAATTATTCAACATTTAACATGGCTTAATTACTTATCTTAAACATTCATTAACCTGTGAAAATCATTTAAAAACTTGTGATTATCACAAAATCTCAGTAAGGGATGGAAAAGAAGGAAAGATCACATTAGTCCATGAATACTCGTAACATGTGAAAGAATTTTCAAAATACATTCTTATCATCCATATATACTTACTTTGTGTAACTTGAGATTTACACAAGATACAAAACATGAGAATATAAATATAATTAGAAAGGTATCTTGGTGCATTACTTACAAAATTTTTTAACCATTCTTGGCTACCTTATAATTTGTAACCCTCACAGCTACCTTACTTTGTGTAACCATCACAGTTAAACTTGGAGTAACCATATGGATGACCTAAAACTTAATCATACCCAATGAATTGGAGGGAAATATATGTCCCACCCTTTATCATAAAAAATTCCCAATAACCAAAACATAATCATACAACATGAATAATTCCATAAAAACATTTCTTTCAAATTTCGTAAAACCGAATTTTAAAAAGAGGATTTTTAAAGAAAACCCCCTTATAAATATAATAAAATTGAAGAGAGACTCAATAGAGTGGATAGAGTATGTATATATACAGTAAATACACATAATAAAACATAATATAAACAGAACCCATCACACAAACAATTTAAATTGCACATAAATAATGAAGTAGAAGGTTAACCCAAAGGATGAAAATCGGGTTAAGAATTCCCTTACAAACATCATATAATTGACATGAGACTTAATAGAGTGAATTAAATATATATATATACTGTAAATACACATAAATAATGACAATATAAATAGTTTTCATAAAAAAAAAACTTTAATACCACATAAATAATAAAGTAGAAGGATAACCCAAAGAATGAAAATCGGGTTAAGAATTCCATTACCTCGGGTTTGTCTTAATTAAAACTTGTTTGAACCTAATTTATAATGGTTAAAATAGTGTTATTAATATTTTAAAGAAACATGTTCATGTTTATAACATCTTATATGATCATTTTATAACATCATTTCACCCTTAATTGTTAGTATTTTTCCCCTTGCACTGTTTTTGGGTGAATTTTTTACATGATTTCTATGATTGGTTCATGGTGGAAATTCTTGTCGATTGGAAGTGAAACTCCAAAATTGTAATGAAATGGTATTTAAATATATCAAGTAAAATAAATTATTCCATTTATCATTTTTAATTCTTACATTAGGATGATTCATAAGTTAGAACATTAATGATGTTCGTTTAGATCATTTTAGTGGTTCTTTGATAATAACAACCTCATTTTGTCTTATAAATTAGAACCATGAGTAAAAAATAATTACAGAACCATGGGTGAGTCATAAAACATATATTATAACCTTTTTCAATCATAAAAATTGTTTTATGACCATACTTGAAGGAATTAATGCAAATTGAAATCACATCATCCATGATGTTGGTAATTCGACACATCATAGACAATATTTTAATTCCTTAAATAAGTGGGGGAGGGGAAAAATAATGATGATGAATTTTCCATGAACATGAGAGCATCTAGAATATACAAGATTCTGGAGCTTTCATGCCTCTTGTTTTAGAGGAGGCGAGGAAAGAATAAGAAAATAAAGGAATCTTAAAATAAAAGAAAACTTGATAAATTTCTCACGAAAATTCGGCAGCCTAACGACATCTCTTAAAATTTCATGAAAATAGTTTGATGAGAGGAAAAGGATATATCATCATTAATAAATAATATGGACAGTAAGGGGGGATATTTAATTAAATATACCATCATAATCCAAAGGAAATGGAAGAGAATAACATAAAATGAAAGAAAAGAAAGAAAATAAAAGAGGATGTTTACCTCTTAATCTCTTCTCCTTGAGATCCTCCTTAAGGGATTTGGTTTTGGTATTTTGGTGAGACCAGAAGCTCTAGGACGTTGGGAAGATGATTGGGGAGGGAATTTGGCAGAAATTAGAAAATTCTCAAGGCTTGAGAAGTGTGGGAGGAAGAGAAGATTGAGGGTGGTATTTATAGTGGAGGGGAGGGGGTATTTTTCATTATTTTAATCATTATTATAATATTTTGCTAAAGACTATGAATAATATTAATTCATGTGACCCAAAATAGTAATAATGGCATGTGAGTTCGAACCAAGTGGTCTTAAATCATCCTTGCATCACCTATGATGCAGTAAATCAAGTATTTAGCTTTTATCGTATTTTGTCGTATTTTACTATTCATAAAAAATTCTTGAATTTCAGAAAAATCCCAAAAATTTAACCTAGACATTTTTTGATGTGTAGAATTCAAAAATGAAGTCCATTTTTGAAAAATAATTTTCTAAATATTATTAATTTAACTTTTAAATAAAAGCATACTTAATTAAAAAATTAACAGTTCTAATTCTACATCTACTTCTTTATCACAATGAAAAATTAACCAAGATGTTATTATCTTCTATACTTAAGAAAATAAAATAAAAATAAAATTTACTGTTCATTAGGGTCATATTACTATTCATAAGGGTATGTTACTATTTACAAAAAACAAGTTGGTTTCATCAGACCCCAAATAACTTACTGAACACAATTGTAGATGATAGTTTCTTGAAATTCAAAACATAGAAGTGGAAAAATTATGTTTTAAAGGCTAGTTATAAATATATACTTAAAACAAAGTTTCATTCATTTTAAATTAATTTTTTTTAAAAACTGGGATGTTATACTTTTAACCTCCACATCAGTTCTCCGCCTTGAGGATAGGAGTGATTTAGGTAATCCTTCCCTTTAAAGTTCCAATTAATTTTCGTCATTATCCCCACCTTCTCCTTTAACAGATAATGGTGGGTTATTTCTTTTGTTCTTCTTCTCAATGCATCTTATTCCGAAGGGTCACCTTGTATCATAAAAATACTATTTTGAATTCATTTGTTTCATGTGTGTGGACAATATTATTGGGAAACAAAACTTTCTTGGGGCATTAACATTGTCTATTCAATAATGGTTAATATTTTTTTTATATTTTATGGTTGCGTGCTTCTAAAACATGGCTTCCGCGTTATATTGATTTTGTATGATCTCATCAAATTTTAATCTTGATATTTATTAATAAATATTAAATATATGAAAACATGACCGAGTAAAAAATTTTAAATGTAGTTTAGATAGATGAGAGTATGCATGACATGTCATAAGAAAACCATTTTCACAAGGTGATTGTCACGACCCGTCCTCGGGGCCCGTGTCGTGACTACCCCAAGCCCGCCTTCCATAGGCCAGGGGCTGGCGACTAGCACCAAGGCGTAAATCCCGGTAAAAAGGGAAGGCATTGCCTTTGTAAAGTAAACAAGCACCACAGAGTAAGCAAGCGGAAAAAGTAAACACTAAGTAAAAACTGAGTACAACTGTCGGTGCAGAAAGTAAGTGGGCCAGTATACAAACCCAAACTGAAAGTAAAGTACAACTCGAAAGGAAAAACAACAACTGTAAAGTAAAACCCGCTACGCCGAGCTGTCCACTAGAAATCCCACCTGAAGGGTGGGTACAAATAGCTCCACTGCTCCTTGGGTCCCATCGTCCGCTCCGAGTACGTCCCGCCCAGTGGTCCACCTCCAGGTATCATCCTGCTCTGCAAGCCTCAACCACGATCAGCACTGTCCGTCGTCTGCAACCAACACAACGTAGTGCGGGCATAGCCCGTGCAGGGGTGAGTATAATCTACTCAGTAGGGACCCCGAGACCCCTGAAGGTCTCCCAAAATCCACAAAGGATAAACCACAAAGGAAGGGTACAATCACGAAGTAACAACCGAAACTGCTTAGGTATATGCCCATACATATACCTAAGTCATCAATTTCAATACGCTCCAACCTCCGAGCCCAAGTACAACCCAGTCCACACAGGAAAGTATACGTATTCCACACAGGAAAGCAAAACGTAATCCACACAGGATAGCACAACACAATCCACAAAGGAAAGCAAAACAGGTTTCAGCTCACATAGGTATACTTCTTCGAAAGACGATAGAGATGATCACTGATCCATATAAGTCGTCGGACCCACAAAGGATCGATAGGTACTAACCCCCGCAAAGACCCACACAGGATCGGACCCACACAGGATCTGTAGGCGCTGGCTCACACAGAACCGCTGAGCACTGACCCACACAGGATCGGACCCACACAGGATCGGTAGCACTAATCCACATAGGATCGCTGAGTGCTGTAGTCGTCGCCGCCGAATCCACTGAGGATCTCTGTACAGTCGTCGTCGTCATAGTAGCAGTCGCAGCCAGCTCTAGGGTTCCCGCACACAGCAAGCTCGTTCGAGAGGGTCCGCTTCACGAGCCGAGAGGCTGATACATCAACTGACACATAGTCCAGAGTTGATGCATCCAAAAGTTCTGTATCGTCAACAGGAACTCAATGTCGCAGACGGCGCGTCAATCGGACGCCCGATCTGAGAGTTATTGGCTTTTTCGTCCTAGGGGCCCTGATGGTTTTTAAGGAAAAACCAACCCGACCATACTCCACCTGTGTCCAAACCTTGGGCGGAGTATGCCAAAAGATCCGTCTCACTAAGAGGAAACCAAAAAAGTCGTCGGCATGTCAATCGGACGTCCGTAGCTCAAGATATGAGCGTTTCCGCTCCGAGGGCCCGATTGGTTTCGTGTACGAACCAACCTGGCCGAACTCAAAGTATTCTGAAACCTTGAGTGCGATATGTCGAAATGACCGTCTCGTTCTAAGGATCGTGTCGCCGCTGACGGCGCATCGATCGGAGGTCCGTAGCCTAAGTTATGGGCAATTGAACCCAATTAGTCCAAAAATGGGGGTTTCGGGCCCGGACCGACCAGGCCCGAGACCCCTCAGTCGGCCCGAACCGGGTCGACCCGCCCCGGTCCGGGTCAGCCCAGCCCGACGCGGCCTGGCCCGGCCTGGCGCCGGTTCGGCCGGGCACAGCGTGCCCAGCGCGCTGCCAGCTCGGCCTTCGGCCGAGCTGTTGGAAAAAAGGGGGGGGGGGGGGCTGCCCCCCTTGAGTAACCGCGGCCCCCCCATTTATGGGGGGCCGTTTGAAGCCGGCCGGGGGAATTTAATTCCCCCAGCTCCTCCCCTTTCCGGACAGCCCGACCTGGCCGGCCGGCTCCTTCTCAACGGGACCGGCGGTGGCCGGTCCCCTTCCAGTTCCGACACCGGCGGCCCGGTCTGGCCGCCGGTCACCTTGCTCCGCTGCGGCCTGGAACCGGCCGCGACCCTTGTCGTCCGGCGCGGTGCGACGGCACCGCGCCCCTCTGCCACGGCCCCGCTCCGGCCGCGGCGCCTTCGATTTTCTTCGACACGGCGCGACGACGTCGCGTTCTTAAACTTCTTTCCACGGCGCGGCGCGACGGCGCCGCGCATTTCCTTCCGCATGAATCCGCGTGGTGCGACGACACCGCACTCTCCCGTACCAACCACAAAGGAACCAACACGAAAATTAAGGAGGAGGGTCGGTCGTGTTTGTGCGGTCCGACCCCCTCACGTTATTCGATAACAAAAGGTTCAAATCCACAAAGTTCGTCAAGTTGGTATTCATGAACAAATAAAATAAATAAAACCCCTACCTCGGTTCAAGAATGGTGCACGTTAACGAGCCGCGGAAGACGAGCGTCGCGGAGGTCGGGCGTCGCGGGAAAAGAACGTCGATGTCGCGAAGCGAGGATTCGAAGTCGTTGATGGAGATTTCGTCGCGGAAAACCGTCGCGGAAGAGACGACGCAGAAGAAGAACATCGCATCGCGGATACGGCATCACAGAAGAACCGTGTTCTTCGGCGGAGAAGTTCTTCGTTGAAGAACAGTGTTCTTCGCGTTCTTCGTCGAGGTTGAAGAAGAAGAAGACTTCACGCTTCCCAATCCTATCAAGGTGGAAAAAACTCTAACAAAAATAAAATAAGACTAAGTCTTAATTTATAAACACAACCTAACCATTTGAATTTCAAGAGTTTGAAATTAAGTAACTCACTTCATTAATTATAAAAAGTTGTCAAAAATTAATTAAAGTGAGTTAATGGGGAGTTAGGAAAGTGAGGGGTTAAGAGGGGTTTGGGAGTTTAGGGATTTGAAAAGGTGGGGGGTTCGTGTGGGCCCCACCATTTCAAATATCCACACATGGGATGTTGGGTGGATGTGGGCCCACCACCAACTTCCCATGGGAGAAGTTAACCACATGACATGAAATAAAATTGATTCAACAATTTTATTTACTTTTTTAATTAAACCCCCAAAATTAACTTCTTCTCCCACACAAACGCAACTACAGTAAAGGTTCCCTTAAGCGATTACCGGCGTTGCGAGTTCATAGGTGCCCTCGGAATTCGATTCCGAGCACCGGTTCAAAAGTTAGAAATTCCCGCTCGTTCGTTCATTGAACGTACCCGAGCCAAACTTCAGAAATTGATTCCGGGCATACCGGGCCTTGGAATCAGGTGCCGTCGGAAACCGCATTCTTGTAAAATTCCAAAGAAAATTAAGAAAAAATTTCCCTTGAATTTTACGGGTCTTTACATTACTCCCACCTCAGGGCTTTACGTCCCCGCAAAGATACATCAAAACTAGGGAAACAAATGAGGGTACTGAGCACGCATATGAGCCTCCCGCTCCCAAGTGCTCTCCTGGAGGTTCCCGTGCTGCCACCTGATGCGCACTAGAGGAATCGACCGTCCACGTAGGACCCGCTCCTGTTGATCCTCGATCTCCACCGAGACCTCCATAAAAGTCGCCCCATCGTCAACGTCAAGCTCCCCATGGTCAATGATGTGCGTCGGGTCGTGCACGTATCTCCTCAGCTGGGATACATGGAAGACATCGTGCACCCGGTGCAACTGAGGTGGTAGAGCCAGGCAATAAGCCACCTCACCAATCCTGCTGAGGACCTGGAAGGGTCCGATGAAGCGCGGAGATAACTTGCCGCCTCGACCAAATCTTCGTAATCCACGTCAAGGTGAGACACAGAAGAAGACGTGGTCGCCATCCTCGAACTCTAGTGGCCTCCGCCTCCTATCAGCGTAAGACTTCTGCCGGCTCTGAGCTATCCTCATCCACTCCTGGATGACCTGGACCTTCTCTGTCGTGGCCTGGACCATCTCCGGTCCCACAAGTGCTGACTCCCCAGGGTCTGTCCAACACAAAGGAGATCTGCAAGGTCGGCCGTACAACGCCTCATACGGTGCCATCCCGATGTTGGAGTGGTAGCTGTTGTTGTACGCGAACTCCACCAAGGGTAGGTGGTCCTCCCAGCTGCGACCAAAGTCAAGGACGCATGCACGGAGCATGTCCTCAAGAGTCTGAATGGTCCTCTCCGTCTGAACATCCGTCTGAGGGTGAAAGGCTGTGCTCAGACGTAGCTGCGTCCCGAACGCCTCTTGCAACCCCTTCCAATGTCGGGAAGTAAAGAGAGCATCTCAATCGGAGAAGATAGATGATGGCACCCCATGAAGCCGAACAATCTCCTGAACGTAAAGTCGTCCCAAGCTCTCCACTGAGCTCTGCTCTCTGATGGGTAAGAAGTGAGCCGACTTGGTGAGTCGGTCGACAATCACCCAGATGGAGTCATGACCTCTGGAAGTGCGTGGAAGTCCAGTCATGAAATCCATAGATATCCCGTCCCACTTCCACTCCGGGACCTCCAAGGGCTGTACCAAGCCTGCTGGTACCTGATGCTCTGCCTTCACCTGCTGGCAGGTGAGGCATCGAGAAACGAACTCTGCCACAGCCTTCTTCATGCCTGGACACCAGTGCTGTCGTCTGAGATCCTGGTACATCTTCGCCACTCCAGGATGTACCGCTAAAGGAGAAGTGTGAAACTCTCTCAGCACCTCCTCTCGTAAAGCGACTGGTACCATGGTACGTCCTCTGAAAAGGATGTCGTGCTCTGCTCCAAAGGAGAAACCATCAGGTGCCTGTCCTGAGGATATCTGTGCACGTCGCATCTCACAGTCAGCGTCCCCACGCTGTGCCTCTCTGACCCGCTGTAGTAGTGGAGGAGTGACTGTGAGAGACTGAAGGAAGGCTGCTCCATCTCTATCCACGAAGGATATCTGCAAAGCGGCTAGCTGCTCTGTCGCCTCCTCAAGTAGCTGAATGGCCGTCCTCCTGCTGAGGGCATCAGCTACCACGTTCCCCTTCCCAGGAGTATAGACTATCTCAAAGTCATATTCCTGGAGGAACTCAAGCCATCACCGCTATGTCAGGTTCAGGTCCTTCTGCGAGAAGATGTACCTGAGACTATAATGGTCAGAAAAGACTGTAAAGCGCTCACCCATCAGATAGTGTCGCCACGTCTTCAGGGCGAAGACCACTACTGCTAACTCCAGGTCATGGGTAGCGTAGTTCTTCTCATGCGACCTCAACTGGAATGATCCATAGGTGATCACTGCCCGCTCCTACATTATGACACATCCAATTCCGGTCCCTGATGCATCGCAGTAAACTACGTACCCTACTCCCTCATCAGGCAACCTCAAGATAGGTGCGCTGGTCAATCTCTGCCTCAGCTCCTGGAAGCTCTGCTGACATCTGTCTGACCACACAAAGGGTTTCCCCTTCTTCGTCAAAGCTGAGAGTGGTGCTGCAACTCTGGAGAAGTCTAACACAAATCTCTGGTAGTATCCAGCTAGTCCCAAGAAACTCCGCACCTCCGTCACGCTCCTGGGTGGCTCCCAAGCTAGTACTGCCTCGATATTCGCGAGATCCACTGCAACTCCCGCCTCAGAGATGACGTGTCCCAAGAAGTGGACCTCACGTATCTAGAACTGGAACTTCGAGAGCTTACCATAAATCTGGTGCTCTCGGAGTGTGTCTAGTACAACCCGTAAGTGGTAGGCGTGCTCCTCCTCAGTCGTCAAGTAAATCAAAATGTTGTCGATGAAGACCACGACAAATCAATCGAGGTATGGATGAAAGATCCTGTTCATGAGGTCCATGAACACTGCTGGAGCATTGGTTACGCCGAATGGCATAATCAAGAACTCATAGTGGCCATACCGACATCTGAAGGCCGTCTTCTTCATGTCCTCATCTCGAACTCTGAGTTGATGATAGCCTGACCTGAGGTCTATCTTCGAGAACCACCGTGATCCCTTGAGCTGATCAAAGAGGTCATCAATCCTCGGTAGCGGATACTTGTTCCTCACTGTCACCTGGTTCAGGCGACGATAGTAGACACAAAGTCGCAAGCTCCCGTCCGCCTTCTTGGAGAACAAAATCGGGGAAGCCCAGGGTGAAACACTGGGTCGGATGAACCCCTTGCCCTGCAAGTCCTCCAACTGTACCCGCAGCTCTCGAAGCTCAGCGGGGGCCATCCGATATGCTAGAGTCGATATTGGGGCTGTCCCGGGGTACATGTCAATATGAAAGTCTACCTCTCTGCGAGGAGGTAACCCTAGAACGTCATCGGAAAAAAACGTCCGCAAACTGATCCACCACTGCAGGAAAACCAGGACTCCGCACGTCAACTGCTCCTAGGATGAGCCTAGACAACTGATGAGTGATGGGTTGTCCTCTCCTCCGCGGAAGTCCATCCTGTGCTGCAAAGGCTCCCTTCTCGCCGGTGAAGGTGAACCTGCTCCCGTCGGTGCGTTCACATCACACCTTGCACCTAATACAGTCAAACTGTGCATGGACCGTAGACAACCAATCCATGCCCAAGATGATGTCGTAAGGTCTCGACGCCGCTACAAGAAGATCCCATCCGAAGCTCTCGCCTCCTAGAGTAAGCTCACACTGCCGGCACCAGTGCGTAATCGTCGAGTCTTCTCCCGTAGGAGTCTCTAGCCGTAAGGATCAAGTCAACGGCTCTGTCGGAATCTCCGAGCTCCGAACAAGGACAGCGGCTATGAAAGAGTGACTCGCTCCTGTGTCTATAAGTACAACAACAAGGGTGGAATAGACACAGATAGTACCTCGAATCATCTCGGGCGCGCCGTGGGCGTAGGCCTCTGCTGCCTGGAGCTGTGCCTGTCTCTGCCCGCCAGCTCCCTGTGGTCGGGGTGGACCTACTGGTGGTGGTTGTGGTAGAGCCTCAAAGCGTCGCCCACCACCTGCTCCTCGGACAGTTCCTCTGCCTTGTCCGGCTCCTCCCTGCAGACCGCCACGGTCGACCCTATGCCTCTGCCTCGGTGGTCCCTCAACCGTCTGCTGCTCCTCGGCACAACGAGTTGGGCAGTCACGAGCCATGTGGCCCTACCCGCCACACGAGTAGCACTGTCTGCCTCTCGAAAGACTGACTCCGCGCTGTGTGCCCCGCACTGCTGAGCCAGTGTCCTGAGGTCGTCTGCCTGAGGGTCTGGTCTGCTTGGACCCAAGAGTCATCCGTCGACTTCCTGCTGCAGAGGACTCTGCTACGTGCCGCCCTGAGGTGGGTCTCGGTGCTGGTGTATACTCAACAAGAAAGCTCTCGATCAAAAGGGCCCACTCCAGTACTCCTGTCTGAGTCGTAATGCTGAGGGAGATCAGCGATGCCCTGATCTCGTGTCTCAATCCATGC
Organism: Viscum album; assembly: GCA_963277665.1. Classification (NCBI taxonomy): domain Eukaryota; kingdom Viridiplantae; phylum Streptophyta; class Magnoliopsida; order Santalales; family Viscaceae; genus Viscum; species Viscum album. The sequence continues at coordinate 1,491,834,098 of OY728151.1, read as the reverse complement.
TCAAAGGTCCGGGCCCGGAATAATGGGTCCCGTACCATGTCGGTCGAGTAGCGCGAGAGATCAGTAAATCTCGCCGAGTACTGAGCGACCGTCATGCTGCCCTGCCGCAGCTGAAGAAGCTCCTAAATGCACACCGCACGGAGGGTGGCTTGGACGAACTCCGAGCAGAAGAGGCTCTCAAAGTCCGTCCAAAGTAGAGATTCCTCATCGTGCACCTGGAGCATCAAGCTCCACCATCGGACCGCTGCTGCGTGAAGTAGGCTCGCAGCGAGGATCACCATGAGGTCTGCTGGTGTCCTCACTAGCCTGAAAACTCGTACGACTGCCTCTAGCCAGTCCTCGGCTGCTTGGGGGTCTGTCTCCCCGCGGAACCTGGGCGGTCGCTGGTGCTGGAACACATGCAGTGCACTAAGGCGACCTGCATCGTCAGCGGCTGGTGCTGGAAGCATCGGTGGCTCGGCGGGTAGTGCTACCGCCGGTGCCACTGCTGACAAAGGGCCCTGTACCGAGGCCTCGTTGCTCAGTGGGCTGTCGTCACGCTCGACTCCCAGAACCCTAGCTGGCTGCCGTCGTGGGGCCATCCTAAAAAGGAAACAGGTGCGCCACGCTCAGAACAGTATACGTGGTGAGCTGATACAAAGTAATCTCAAAGAAAACTTGAAACACACATGCAATCAATGTTTTCGTGCATTAAGTCGGAAATCAGAAGTCAGGGTCCTGGTGTACAGATACGTCGGCCGCCGCACCAACACTGGACTCATTGGACTGATAACCACACTCAATATGCTAAAAACTATTGCTTCACATAGAAAAGATAAGATTTCGTGCTAGAACCGAACTCCTCTGATACCAATTTGTCACGAACCGTCCTCAGGGCCCGTGCCGTGACTACCCTAAGGCCGCCTTCCATAGGCCAGGGGCTGGTGACTAGCACCAAGGCGTAAATCCCGGTAAAAAGGGAAGGCATTGCCTTTGTAAAGTAAACAAGCACCACAGAGTAAGCAAGCGGAAAAATTAAACACTAAGTAAAAACTGAGTACAACTGTAGGTGCGGAAAGTAAGTGGGCCAGTATACAAACCCAAACTGAAAGTAAAGTACAACTCGAAAGGAAAAACATCAACTGTAAAGTAAAAGCTGCTACGCCGATCTGTCCACTAGAAATCCCACCTGAAGGGTGGGTACAGATAGCTCCACTGCTCCTCGGGTCCCACCGTCCGCTCCGAGTACGTCCCGCCCAGTGGTCCACCTCTAGGTATCGTCCTGCTCTACAAGCCTCAACCACGATCAGTGCTGTCCGTCGTCTGCAACCAACACAACGTAGTGTGGGCATAGCCCATGCAGGGGTGAGTATAAGCTACTTAGTAGGGACCCCGAGACCCCTGAAGGTCTCGCAAAATCCACATAGGATAAACCACAAAGGAAGGGTACAATCACGAAGTAACAACCGACACTACTTAGGTATATGCCCATACATATACCTAAGTCATCAATTTCAATACGCTCCAACCTCCGAGCCCAAGTATAACCCAGTCCACACAGGAAAGTATACGTATTCCACACATGAAAGAAAAACGTAATACACATAGGATAGCACAACACAATCCACACAGGAAAGGAAAACAGGTTTCAACTCACACAGGTATACTTATTCGAAAGACGATAGAGATGATCACTGATCCATCTAAGTCGTCGGACCCACAAAGGATCGATAGGTACTAACCCCCGCAAAGACCCACACAGGATCAGACCCACATAGGATCTGTAGGTGCTGGCTCACATAGAACCGCTGAGCGCTGACCCACACAGGATCGGACCCACACAGGATCGGTAGCACTGATCCACATAGGATCGCTGAGTGCTGTAGTCGTCGCCGCCGAATCCACTGAGGATCTCTGTACAGTCGTCGTCATCACAGTAGCAGTCGCAGCCAGCTCTAGGGTTCCCGCACACAGCAAGCTCGTTCAGGAGGGTCCGCTCCACGAGCTGAGAGGCTGATACATCAATTGACACATAGTCCAGAGTTGATGTATCCAAAAGTTCCGTATCGTCAACAGGTACTCAACGTCGCAGACGGCGCGTCAATCGGAAGCCCGGTCTGCGAGTTATTGGATTTTTCGTCCCAGGGTCCCGGTTGGTTTTTAAGGCAAAACCAACCCGACCGTACTCCACCTGTGTCTAAACCTCGGGCGGAGTATGCCAAAAGATCCGTCTCACTAAGCGGAAACCAAAAAAGTCATCAGCACGTCAATCGGACGTCCGTAGCTCAAGATATGAGCGTTTCCGCTCCGAGGGCCCGGTTGGTTTCGTGTACGAACCAACCTGGCCGAACTCAAAGTATTACGAAACCTTGAGTGTGATATGTTGAAACGATCGTCTCATTCTAACGATAGTGTCACCGCTGACGGCGCATCGATCGGAGGTCCGTAGCCCGAGTTATGGGCAATTGAACCCAATTAGTCCGAAAACGGGGGTTTCGGGCTTGGACCGACCCGGCCCGAGACCTGCCGGTCGGCCCGAACCGGGTCGACCTGCCCCGGTCCGGGTCGGCACGGCCCGACGTGGCCCGGCCCCGTGCGGCGCGACCGGCAGGGCGCGGCCCGGCCTGGCAGACCGGCCAGGCGCCGGTTCGGCTGGGCCCAGCGCACCCAGCGCGCTGCCAGCTCGGCCTTCGGCCGAGCTGTTGGAAAAGGGGGGGGGGGGGGGGGGGCGCCTGCCATCCTTGAGTAACCGCCCCCCCCCCATTTATGGGGGGCCGTTTGAAGCCGGCCGGGGGAATTTAATTCCCCCAGCTCCTCCCCTTTCCGGCCGGCCCGACCTGGCCGGCCGACTCCTTCTCAACGAGACCGGCGGTGGCCGGTCCCCTTCCAGTTCCGACACCGGCGGCTCGGTCCGGCCGCCGGTCACCTTGCTCCGCCACAGCCCGGAACCGGCCGCGGCCCTTGTCGTCCGGCGCGGTGCGACGACACCGCGCCCCTCCGCCGCGGCCCCGCTCCGGCCGCAGTGCCTTCGATTTTCTTCGACGCGGCACGACGGGGTCGCGTTCTTAAACTTCTTTCCACGGCGCGGCGCGACGGCGCCGCACATTTCCTTCCGAATGAATCCGCATGGTGCGACGACACCATGCTCTCCTGTACCAACCACAAAGGAACCAACACGAAAATTAAGGAGGAGGGTCGGCCGTGTTTGTGCGGTCCCTCCCCCTCACGTTATTCGATAACCAAAGGTTCAAATCCACAAAGTTCGTCAAGTTGGTATTCACGAACAAATAAAATAAATAAAACCCCTACCTCGGTTCAAGAACGATGCACGTTAACGAGCCGCGGAAGACGAGCGTCGCGGAGGTCGGGCGTCGTGGGAAAAGAACGTTGACGTCGCGAAGCGAGGATTCGAAGTTGTTGACGGAGATTTCGTCGCGGAAAACCTTCGTGGAAGAGACGATGCGGAAGAAGAATGTCGCGTCGCAGATACGGCGTCGCGGAAGAACCGTGTTCTTCGGTGGAGAAGTTCTTCGTTGAAGAACAATGTTCTTCGCATTCTTCGTCGAGGTTGAAGAAGAAGAAGACTTCACGCTTCCCAATCCTCTCAAGGTGGCAAAAACTCTAACAAAAATAAAATAAGACTAAGTCTTAATTTATTATCACAACCTAACCATTTGAATTTCAAGAGTTTGAAATTAAGTAACTCACTTCATTAATTATAACAAGTTGTCAAAAATTAATTAAAGTGAGTTAATGGGGAGTTAGGAAAGTGAGGGGTTAAGAGGGGTTAGGGAGTTTAGGGATTTGAAAAGGTGGGGGGTTCGTGTGGGCCCCACCATTTCAAATAACCACACATGGGAAGTTGGGTGGATGTGGGCCCACCACCAACTTCCCATGGGAGAAGTTAACCACATGACATGAAATAAAATTGATTCAACAATTTTATTTACTTTTTTAATTAAACCCAAAAAATTAACTTCTTCTCCCGCACAAACGCAACTACAGTAATGGTTCCCTTAAGCGATTAATGGCGTTGCGAGTTCATCGGTGCCCTCAGAATTCGATTCCGAGCACCGGTTCAAAAGTTAGAAATTCCCGCTCGTTCGTTCACTGAACGTACCCGAGCCAAACTTCCAAAATTGATTCCGGGCACACCGGGCCTCGGAATCAGGTGCCGTCAGAAACCGCGTTCTTGTAAAATTCTAAAGAAAATTAAGAAAAAATTTCCCCTGAATTTTATGGGTCTTTACATTACTCCCACCTCATGGATTTACGTCCCCGTAAAGATACATCAAAACTAGGGAAACAAATGAGGGTACTGAGCACGCATCTGAGCCTCCCGCTCCCAAGTGCTCTCCTGGAGGTTCCCGTGTTGACACCTGATGCACACTAGAGGAATCGACCATCCACGTAGGACCCGCTCCTGTCGATCCTCGATCTCCACCGGGACCTCCGTAAAAGTCGCCCCATCGTCAACGTCAAGCTCCCCATGGTCAATGATGTGGGTCGGGTCGTGCACGTATCTCCTCAGCTGGGATACGTGGAAGACGTCGTGCACCCGGTGCAACTGAGGTGGTAGAGCCAGGCGATAAGCCACCTCGCCAATCCTGCTGAGGACCTAGAAGGGTTCGATGAAGTGCGGAGATAATTTGCCGCCTTGGCCAAATCTTCGTAATCCACGTCGAGGTGAGACACGCAAGAAGACGTGGTCGCCATCCTCGAACTCTAGTGGCCTTCGCCTCCTGTCAGCGTAAGACTTCTGCCAGCTCTGAGCTGTCCTCATCCGCTCCTGGATGACCTGGACCTTCTCTGTCGTGGCCTGGACCATCTTCGGTCCCACAAGTGCTGACTCCCCAGGGTCTGTCCAGCACAAAGGAGATCTGCAAGGTCGTCCGTACAACGCCTCGTATGGTGCCATCCCGATGGTGGAGTGGTAGCTGTTGTTGTACGCGAACTCCACCAAGGGTAGGTGGTCCTCCCAGCTGCGACCAAAGTCGAGGATGCATGCACGGAGCATGTCCTCGAGAGTCTGAATGGTCCTTTCCGTCTGACCATCCGTCTGAGGGTGAAAGGCTGTGCTCAGACGTAGCTGCGTCCCGAATGCCTCTTACAACCCCTTCCAAAGCCGGGAAGTAAAGAGAGCATCTCGATCAGAGACGATAGATGATGGCACACCGTGAAGCCGAACAATCTCCTGAACGTAAATTCGTCCCAAGCTCTCCACTGAGCCCTGCTCTCTGATGGGTAAGAAGTGAGCCGACTTGGTGAGTCGGTCGACAATCACCCAGATGGAGTCGTGGCCTCTGGAAGTGCGTGGATGTCCAGTCATGAAATCCATAGATATCCCGTCCCACTTCCACTCCGGGACCTCCAAGGGCTGTACCAAGCCTGCTGGTACCTGATGCTCTACCTTCACCTGCTGGCAGGTGAGGCATCGAGAAATGAACTTTGCCACATCCTTCTTCATGCCTGGCCACCAGTGCTGTCGTCTGAGATCCTGGTACATCTTCGCCACTCCAGGATGTACCGCTAAAGGAGAAGTGTGAAACTCTCTCAGCACCTCCTCTCGCAAAGCGACTGGTACCATGGTACGTCCTCTGAAAAGGATGTCGTGCTCTGCTCCAAAGGAGAAACCATCAGGTACCTGTCCTGAGGATATCTGTGCATGTCACGTCTCACAGTCAGCGTCCCCACGCTGTGCCTCTCTGACTTGCTGTAGTAGTGGAGGAGTGACTGTGAGAGACTGAATGAAGGCTGCTCCATCTCTATCCACACAGGATATCTGCAAAGCGGCTAGCTGCTCTGTCGCCTCCTCAAGTAGCTGAATGGCCGTCCTCCTGCTGAGGGCATCAGCTACCACGTTCCCCTTCCCAGGAGTATAGACTATCTCAAAGTCATAGTCCTGGAGGAACTCAAGCCATCACCGCTGTCTCAGGTTCAGGTCCTCTGCGAGAAGATGTACCTGAGACTCTGATGGTCAGAAAAGACTGTAAAGCGCTCACCCATCAGATAGTGTCGCCACGTCTTCAGGGCGAAGACCACTACTGCTAACTCCAGGTCATGGGTAGCATAGTTCTGCTCATGCGACCTCAACTGGCGTGATCCATAGGCGATCAATGCCCGCTCCTGCATCAGGACACATCCGAGTCCGGTCCCTGATGCATCGTAGTAAACTACGTACCCTACTCCCCCCTCAGGCAACCTCAAGATAGGTGTGCTGGTCAATCTCTGCCTTAGCTCTTGGAAGCTCTGCTGACATCTGTCTGACCACACGAAGGGTTTCCCCTTCTTCGTCAAAGCTGAGAGTGGTGCCGCAACTCTGGAGAAGTCTGGCACAAATCTATTGTAGTATCCAGCTAGTCCCAAGAAACTCCGCACCTACGTCACGCTCCTGGGTGGCTCCCAAGCTAGTACTGCCTCGATCTTCGCGGGATCCACTAAAACTCCCGCCTCAGAGATGACGTGTCCCAAGAAGTGGACCTCACGTATCTAGAACTGGAACTTCGAGAGCTTACCATAAATCTGGTGCTCTCGGAGTGTGTCTAGTACAACCCGTAAGTGGTAGGCGTGCTCCTCCTCAGTCGTCGAGTAAATCAAAATTTCGTCGATGAAGACCACGACAAATCGATCGAGGTATGGCTGAAAGATACTGTTCATAAGGGCCATGAACACTGCTGGAGCATTGGTTACGCCTAATGGAATAACCAAGAACTCATAGTGGCCATACCGACATCTGAAGGCCGTCTTCTTCACGTCCTCATCTCGAACTCTGAGCTGATGATAGCCTGACCTGAGGTCTATCTTCGAGAACCACCGTGATCCTTTGAGCTGATCAAAGAGGTCATCAATCCTTTGTAGCGGATACTTGTTCCTCACTGTCACCTGGTTCAGGCGACGATATTCGACACAAAGTCGCAAGCTCCCGTCCGCCTTCTTGGTGAACAAAATCGGGGAAGCCCTGGGTGAAACATTGGGTCGGATGAACCCCTTTCCCTGAAAGTCCTCCAACTGTACCCGCAGCTCTCGAAGCTCAGCGGGGGCCATCCGATATGCTGGATTCGATATCGGGGCTTTCCCGGGGTACATGTCAATATAAAAGTCTACCTCTCTGTGAGGAGGTAACCCTAGAACGTCGTCGGAAAAAAACGTACGCAAACTAATCCACCACTGCAGGAAAACCTGAACTCCACACATCAACTGCTCCTAGGATGAGGCTAGCCAACTGATGAGTGATGGGCTGTCCTCTCCTCCGCGGAAGTCCATCTTATGCTGCAAAGGCTCCCTTCTCGCCGGTGAAGGTGAACCTGCTCCCGTCGGTGCGTACACATTGCACCTTGCGCCAAATACAGTCAATCTGTGCATGGACCGTAGACAACCAATCCATGCCCAAGATGACGTCGTAAGTCCTCGACGCCGCTACAAGAAGATCCCAGCCGAAGCTCTCGCCTCCTAGAGTAAGCTCACACTGCCGGCACCAGTGCGTAATCGTCGAGTCTACTCCCGTAGGAGTCTCTAGCCGTAAGGATCGAGTCAACGGCTCTGTCGGAATCTCCGAGCTCCGAACAAGGGCAGCGGCTATGAAAGAGTGACTCTCTCCTGTGTCTATAAGTACTACAGCAAGGGTGGAATAGACACAGATAGTACCTCGAATCATCTCGGGCATGTCGTGGTCGTAGGCCTCTGCTGCCTGGAGCTGTGCCTGTCTCTGCCCGCTAGCTCCCTGTGGTCGGGGTGGACCTCCTGGTGGTGGTTGTGGTAGAGTCTCAAAGCGTCGCCCACCACCTGCTACTCGGCCAGCTCCTCTGCCTCGTCCGCATCCTCCCTGCGGACCGCCACGATCGACCCTCTGCCTCTGCCTCCGTGGTCCCTCAACCGTCTGCTGCTCCTCGGCACGGCGGGTCGGGCAGTCATGAGCCATGTGGCCCTGCCCGCCGCACGAGTAGCACTGTCTGCCTCTCGAAAGACTGACTCCGCCCTGTGTGCCCCGCACTGCTGAGCCAGTGTCCTGAGGTCGTCTGCCTAAGGGTCTGGTCTGCCTGGACCCAAGAGTCATCCGTCGACTGCCTGCTGCAGAGGACTCTGCTACGTGCCGCCCTGCGCTGGGTCTCGGTGCTGGTGTAGACTCAGCAAGAAAGCTCTCGATCAAAAGGGCCCGCTCCAGTACTCCTGTCTGAGTCGGAATGCTGAGGGAGATCAGCGATGCCCTGATCTCGTGTATCAATCCCTGCTCAAAGGTCAGGGCCCGGAAGAATGGGTCCCGTACCATGTCGGTCAAGTAGCGCGAGAGATCAGTAAATCTCACCGAGTACTGAGCGACCGTCATGCTGCCCTGCCGCAGCTGAAGAAGCTCCTGAATGCGCACCGCACGGAGGGTGGCTTGGACGAACTCCGAGCGGAAGAGGCTCTCAAAGACCGCCCAAAGTAGAGATGCCTCATCGTGCACCTGGAGCATCAAGCTCCACCATCGTCCCGCTGCTGCGTGCAGTAGGCTCGCAGCGATAATCACCATGAGGTCTGCTGGTGTCCTCACTAGCCTGAAAACTCGTACGACTGCCTCTAGCCAGTCCTCGACTGCCTGGGGGTCCGTCTCCCCGCAGAACCTGGGCGGTCGCTGGTGCTGGAACTCATTCAGTGTACTAAGACGACATGCATCGTCAGCGGCTGGTGCTGGAAGCATCGGTGGTTCGGCGGGTAGAGCTACCGCCAGTGCCACTGCTGACAAAGGGCCTTGTACCGAGGCCTTGTCGCTCGATGGGCTGTCGTCACGCTCGACTCTCAGAACCCTAGCTGGCTACTGTCGTGGGACCATCTTGAAAAGGAAACAGGTGTTCCATGGTCAGAACAGTATACGTGGTGAGCTGATACGAAGTAATCTCAAATAAAACTTGAAACACACATGAAATCAATGTTTTCGTGCATTAAGTCGAAAATCAGAAGTCAGGGTCTTGGTTTACGGATACGTCGGCCGCCGCACCAATACTGGACTCCTTGGACTGATAACCACACTCAATACGCTAAACACTATTTCTTCACATAGAAAAGATCAGAGTTCTCAATAGAACCGAACTACTCTGATACCAATTTTTCACGACCTGTCCTCAGGGCCCGTGCCGTGACTACCCCAAGCCCGCCTTCCATAGGCCAGGGGCTGGCGACTAGCACCAAGGCGTAAATCCCGATAAAAAGGGAAGGCATTGACTTTGTAAAGTAAACAATCACCACAGAGTAAGCAAGCGGAAAAAGTAAACACTAAGTAAAAACTGAGTACAACTGTAGGTGCGGAAAGTAAGTGGGCCAGTATACAAACCCAAACTGAAAGTAAAGTATAACTCGAAAGGAAAAACAGCAACTGTAAAGTAAAAGCTGGTACGTCGAACTATCCACTAGAAATCCCACCTGAAGGGTGGGTACAGATAGCTCCACTGCTCCTCGGGTCCCACCGTCCACTCCAAGTACGTCCCGCCCAGTGGTCCACCTCCAGGTATCGTCCTGCTCTGCAAGCCTCAACCACGATCAGCGCTGTCCGTCGTCTGCAACCAACACAACGTAGTGCGGGCATAGCCCGTGTAGGAGTGAGTATAAGCTACTCAGTAGGGACCCCGAGGCCCCTGAAGGTCTCCCAAAATCCACAAAGTATAAACCACAAAGGAAGGGTAAAATCACGAAGTAACAACCGACACTGCTTAGGTATATGCCCATACATATACCTAAGTCATCAATTTCAATACGCTCCAACCTCCGAGCCCAAGTACAACCCAGTCCACACAGGAAAGTATACGTATTCCACACAGGAAAGAAAAACGTAATCCACACAGGATAGCACATCACAATCCACACAGGAAAGCAAAACATGTTTCAGCTCACACAGGTATACTTCTTCGAAAGACGATAGCGATGATCACTGATCTATCTAAGTCGTCGGACCCACAAAGGATCGATAGGTACTAACCCCCGCAAAGACCCACACAAGATCGGACCCACACAGGATCTGTAGGCGCTGGCTCACACAGAACCGCTGAGCGCTGACCCACATAGGATCGGACCCACACAAGATCGGACCCACACAAGATCGGTAGCACAGATCCACATAGGATCATTGAGTGCTATAGTCATCGCCGCCAAATCCACTGAGGATCTCTGTACAGTCGTCGTCGTCACAGTAGCAGTCGCATCCAGCTCTAGGGTTCCCGCACAAAGCAAGCTCGTTCGGGAGGGTCCGCTCCACGAGTCGAGAGGCTGATACATCAACTGACACATAGTCTAGAGTTGATGTATCCAAAAGTTCCGTATCGTCAACAGGAACTCAACGTCGCAGACGACGCGTCAATCGGACGCCCGGTCTGAGAGTTATTGGATTTTTCGTCCCAGGGTCCCGGTTGGTTTTTAAGGCAAAACCAACCCGACCGTACTCCACCTGTGTCTAAACCTCGGGCGGAGTATGCCAAAAGATCCGTCTCACTAAGAGGAAACCAACAAAGTCGTCGGCACGTCAATCGGACGTCCGTAGCTCAAGATATGAGCGTTTCCGCTCCGAGGGCCCGGTTTGTTTCGTGTACGAACCTACCCGGCCGAACTCAAAGTATTTCGAAACCTTGAGTGCGATATGTCAAAACGACCGTCTCGTTCTAAGGATCGTGTCTCCGCTGATGGCGCATCGATCGGAGGTCCGTAGCCCGAGTTATGGGCAATTGAACCCAATTAGTCCGAAAACGGGGGTTTCGGGCCCGACCCAACGCGGCCCGGCCCGGCAGGGCGCGGCCCGACCCGACGCGGCCCAGCCTGGCAGACCAGCCAGGCACCGGTTCAGCTGGGCACAGCGCGCCCAGCGCGCTGCCAGCTCGGCCTTCAGCCGAGCTCTTGGAAAAAGGGGGGGCGCCTGCCCCCCTTGAGTAACCGTGCCCCCCCATTTATGGGGGGCCGTTTGAAGCCGGCCGGGGGAATTTAATTCCCCTGGCTCCTCCCCTTTCCGGCCGGCCCAACCTGGCCGGTCGGCTCCTTCTCAACGGGACCGACGGTGGCCGGTCCCCTTCCAGTTCCGACACCGGCGTCCCGGTCCGGCCGCCGGTCACCTTGCTCCGCCGCGGCCTAGAACCGGCTGCGACCCTTTCGTCCGGCGCGGTGCGACAGCACCGCGCCCCTCCGCCGCGGCCCCGCTCCGGCCGCGACGCCTTCGATTTTTTTTGACGCGGCGCGACGGCGTCGCGTTCTTAAACTTCTTTCCACGGCGCGGCGCGACGACGCCGCGCATTTCCTTCCGCATGAATCCGCGTGGTGCGACGACACCATGCTCTCCCGTACCAACCACAAAGGAACCAACACGAAAATTAAGGAGGAGGGTCGGCCATGTTTGTGCGGTCCAACCCCCTCACGTTATTCGATAAAAAAAGGTTCAAATCCAAAAAGTTCGTCAAGTTGGTATTCATGAACAAATAAAATAAATAAAACCCCTACCTCGGTTCAGGAATGGTGCACGTTAACGAGCCGCAGAAGACGAGCGTTGCGGAGGTCAGGCGTCGCGGGAAAAGAACGTCGACGTCGCGAAGCGAGGATTCGAAGTCGTTGACGGAGATTTCGTCGCAGAAAACCGTCGCAGAAGAGACGACGCAGAAGAAGAACGTCGCGTCGTGGATACGGCGTCACGAAAGAACCGTGTTCTTCGGCGGAGAAGTTCTTCGTTGAAGAACAATGTTCTTCGCGTTCTTCGTCGAGGTTGAAGAAGAAGAAGACTTCACGCTTCCCAATCCTCTCAAGGTGGAAAAAACTCTAACAAAAATAAAAAAAGACTAAGTCTTAATTTATTAACACAACCTAACCATTTGAATTTCAAGAGTTTGAAATTAAGTAACTCACTTCATTAATTATAACAAGTTGTCAAAAATTAATTAAAGTGAGTTAATGGGGAGTTAGGAAAGTGAGGGGTTAAGATGGGTTAGGGTGTTTAGGGATTTGAAAAGGTGGGTGTTCGTGTGGGCCCCACCCTTTCAAATATCCACACATGGGAAGTTGGGTGGATGTGGGCCCACCACCAACTTCCCATGGGAGAAGTTAACCAAATGACATGAAATAAAATTGATTCAACAATTTTATTTACTTTTTTAATTAATCCCCAAAAATTAACTTCTTCTCCCACAAAAACTCAACTACAGTAAAGGTTCCCTTAAGCGATTACCGGCGTTGCGAGTTTATCGGTGCCCTCAGAATTCGATTCCGAGCACCGGTTCAAAAGTTAGAAATCCCCGCTCATTCGTTCACTAAACATACCCGAGCCAAACTTCCGAAATTGATTCCGGGAACACCGGGCCTCGGAATCAGGTGCCGTCAGAAACCGCGTTCCTGTAAAATTCCAAATAAAATTAAGAAAAAATTTCCCTTGAATTTTACGGGTCTTCACATTACTCCCACCTCATGGCTTTACGTCCTCGTAAAGATACATCAAAACTAGGGAAACAAATGAGGGTACTAAGCACGCATCTGAGCCTCCCGCTTCCAAGTGCTCTCTTGGAGGTTCCCATGCTTCCACCTGATGCGCACTAGAGGAATCGACCGTCCACATAGGACCCGCTCCTGTCAATCCTCGATCTCCACCGGGACCTCCGTAAAAGTCTCCCCATCATCAACGTCAAGCTCCCCATGGTCAATGATGTGCATCGGGTCGTGCACGTATCTCCTCAGCTGGGATACGTGGAAGACGTCGTGCACCTGGTGCAACTGAGGTGGTAGAGCCAGGCGATAAGCCACCTCACCAATCCTGCTGAGGACCTGGAAGGGTCTGATGAAGCACATAGATAACTTCCCGCCTCGGCCAAATCTTTTTAATCCACGTCGAGGTGAGACACGCAAGAAGACGTGGTCGCCATCCTCGAACTCTAGTGGCCTCCGCCTCCTGTCAACGTAAGACTTCTGCGGGCTCTGAGCTATCCTCATCTGCTCCTGGATGACCTGGACCTTCTCTGTCGTGGCCTGGACCATCTCTGGTTCCACAAGTGCTGACTCCCCAGGGTCTGTCCAGCACAAAGGAGATCTGCAAGGTCGGTCGTACAACGCCTCGTACGGTGCCATCCCGATGGTGGAGTGGTAGCTGTTGTTGTAGGCGAACTCCACCAAGGGTAGGTGGTCCTCCCAGCTGCGACCAAAGTCGAGGACGCATGCACGGAGCATGTCCTCGAGAGTCTGAATGGTCCTCTCCGTCTGACCATCCGTCTGGCGATGAAAGGCTGTTCTCAGACGTAGCTGCATCCTGAACGCCTCTTGCAACCCCTTCCAAAGCCGAGAAGTAAAGAGAGAATCTCGATCGGAGACGATAGATGACGACACACCGTGAAGCCGAACAATCTCCTGAACATAAATTCGTCCCAAGATCTCCACTGAGCCCTGCTCTCTGATGGGTAAGAAGTGAGCCGACTTGGTGAGTCGGTCGACAATCACCCATATGGAGTCGTGACCTCTGGAAGTGTGTGGAAGTCCAGTCACGAAATCCATAGATATCCCGTCCCACTTCCACTCCGGGAACTCCAAGGGCTGTACCAAGCCTGCTGGTACCTGATGCTCTGCCGTAACCTGCTGGCAGGTGAGGCATTGAGAAACGAACTCTGCCATAGCCTTCTTCATGCCTGGCCACCAGTGCTGTCGTATGAGATCCTGGTACATCTTCGCCACTCTAGGATGTACCGCTAAAGGAGAAGTGTGAAACTCTCTCAGCACCTCCTCTCGTAAAGCGACTGGTACCATGTTACGTCCTCTGAAAAGGATGTCGTGCTCTGCTCGAAAGGAGAAACCATCAGGTGCCTGTCCTGAGGATATCTGTCCACGCCGCGTCTCACAGTCAGCGTCCCCACGCTGTGCCTCTCTGACCCGCTGTAGTAGTGGAGGAGTGACTGTGAGAGACTGAAGGAAGGCTGCTCCATCTCTATCCACGAAGGATATCTGCAAAGCGGCTAGCTTCTCTGTCACCTCCTCAAGTAGCTGAATGCCCGTCCTCCTGCTGAGGGCGTCGACTACCACGTTCCCCTTCACAGGAGTATAGACTATCTCAAAGTCATAGTCCTGGAGGAACTCAATCCATCGCCACTGTCTCAAGTTCAGGTCCTTCTGCGAGAAGATGTACCTGAGACACTGATGGTTAGAAAAGACTGTAAAGCGCTCGCCCATCAGATAGTGTCGCCACGTCTTTAGGGTGAAGACCACTTCTCCTAACTCCAGGTCATGGGTAGCGTAGTTCTGCTCATGCGACCTAAAATAGCGTGATCCATAGGCGATCACTGCCCGCTCCTGCATCAGGACACATCTGAGTCCGGTCCCTGATGCATCGCAGTAAACTACGTACCCTACTCCTTCCTCAGGAAACCTCAAGATAGGTGCACTGGTCAATCTCTGCCTCAGCTCCTGGAAGCTCTGCTGACATCTGTCTAACCACAAAAAGGGTTTCCCCTTCTTCTTCAAAGCTGAGAGTGGTGCCGCAACTCTGGAGAAGTCTGGCACAAATCTCTATTAGTATCCAGCTAGTCCCAAGAAACTCCGCACCTCCGTCACGCTCCTGGGTGACTCTCAAGCTAGTACTGCCTCGATCTTCGCGGGATCCACTGCAACTCCCGCCTCAGAGATGACGTGTCCCAAGAAGTGGACCTCACGTATCCAGAACTGGAACTTCGAGAGCTTACCATAAAGCTGGTGCTCTCAGAGTGTGTCTAGTACAACCCGTAAGTGGTAGGCGTGCTCCTCCTCAATCGTCGAGTAAATCAAAATGTCGTCGATGAAGACCATGAAAAATCGATCGAGGTATGGCTGAAAGATCCTGTTCATGAGGGCCATAAACACTGCTGGAGCATTGGTTACGCCAAATGGAATAACCAAGAACTAATAGTGGCCATACCGACATCTGAAGGCCATCTTCTGCACGTCCTCATCTCGAACTCTGAGCTGATGATAGCCTGACCTGAGGTCTATCTTCGAGAACCACCGTGCTCCCTTGAGCTGATCAAAGAGGTCATCAATCCTCGGTAGCAGATACTTGTTCCTCACTGTCACCTGGTTCAGGCGACGATAGTTGACACAAAGTCGCAAGCTCCCGTCCACCTTCTTGGCAAACAAAATCGGGGAAGCCCAGGGTGAAACACTGGGTCGGATGAACCCCTTGCCCTGCAAGTCCTCCAACTGTACCCGCAGCTCTCAAAGCTCAGTGGGGGCATCCGATATGATGGAGTCGATATCGGGGCTGTCCCGGGGTACATGTCAATATAAAAGTCTACCTCTCTACGAGGAGGTAACCTTGGAACGTCGTCGGAAAAAAACGTCCGCAAACTGATCCACCACTGCAGGAAAACCAGGACTCCGCACATCAACCGCTCCTAGGATGAGCCTAGCCAACTGATTAGTGATGGGCTGTCCTCTCCTCCGCGGAAGTCCATCCTGTGCTGCAAAGGCTCCCTTCTCGCCGGTGAAGGTGAACCTACTCCCGTCGGTGCGTACACATCACACCTTGCGCCTAATACAGTCAATCTGTGCATGGACCGTAGACAACCAATCCATGCCCAAGATGACATCGTAAGGCCTCGACGCCGCTACAAGAAGATCCCAGCCGAAGCTCTCGCCTCCTAGAGTAATCTCACACTGCTGGAACCAGTGCGTAATCGTCGAGTCTGCTCCCGTAGGAGTCTCGAGCCGTAAGGATCGAGCCAACGGCTCTGTCGGAATCTCCGAGCTCCGAACAAGGGCAGCGGCTATGAAAGAGTGACTCGCTCCTGTGTCTATAAGTACTGCAGCAAGGGTGTAATAGACACAGATAGTACCTCGAATTATCTCGGGCGCGCCGTGGTCATAGGCCTCTGCTGCCTGGAGCTATGCCTGTCTCTGCCTGCCAGCTCCCTATGGTCGGGGTGGACCTCCTGGTGGTGGTGGTGGTAGAGCCTCAAGCGTCGCCCACCACCTGCTGCTCGGCCATCTCCTCTGCCTCGTCCGCCTCCTCCCTGCGGACCGCCACGGTCGACCCTCTACCTCTGCCTCGGTGGTCCCTCAACCGTCTGCTGCTCCTCGGCATGGCGGGTTGGGCAGTCACGAGCCATGTGGCCCTGCCCACCGCACGAGTAGCACTGTCTGCCTCTCGAAAGACTGACTCCGCGCTGTGTGCCCCGCACTGCTGAGCCAGTGTCCTGGGGTCGTCTTCCTGAGGGTTTGGTCTGCCTGGACCCAAGAGTCATCCGTCGACTGCCTACTACAGAGGACTCTGCTACGTGCCGCCCTGCGGTGGGTCTTGGTGCTGGTGTAGACTCAGCCAGAAAGCTCTCGATCAAAAGGGCCCACTCCAGTACTCCTGTCTGAGTCGGAATGCTGAGGGAGATCAGCGATGCCCTGATATCGTGTCTCAATCCCTGCTCAAAGGTCCGAGCCCGGAAGAATGGGTCCCGTACCATGTCGGTCGAGTAGCGCGAGAGATCAGTAAATCTCATCGAGTACTGAGCGACCGTCATGCTGCCCTGCCGCAGCTGAAGAAGCTCCTGAATGCGCACTGCACGGAGGGTGGCTGGGACGAACTCCGAGCGGAAGAGGCTCTCAAAGTCCATCCAAAGTGGAGATGCCTCATCATGCACCTGAAGCATCAGGCTCCACCATCGGCCCGCTGCTGCGTGCAGTAGGCTCGCAGCGAGGATCACCATGAGGTCTCCTCGTGTCCTCACTAGCCTGAAAACTCGTACGACTGCCTCTAGCCAGTCCTCAGCTGCCTGGGGGTCCGTCTCCCCGCGGAACCTGGGTGGTCACTGGCGCTGGAACTCATGCAGTGCACTAAGGCGACGTGCATCGTCAGCGGCGGGTGCTGGAAGCATCGGTGGATCGGCGGGTAGAGCTACCGCCGGTGCCACTGCTGACAAAGGGCCCTGTACCGAGGCCTCGTCGCTCGGTGGGCTGTCGTCATGCTCGACTCTCAGAACCCTAGCTGGCTGCTGTCATGGGGCCATCCTGAAAAGGAAACAGGTGCGCCACGATCAGAACAATATACGTGGTGAGCTGATACAAAGTAATCTCAAAGAAAACTTGAAACACACATGCAATCAATGTTTTCGTGCATTAAGTCGGAAATCAGAAGTCAGGGTCCTGGTGTACGGATACGTCGGCCGCCGCACCAACACTGGACTCCCTGGACTGCTAACCACACTCAATATGCCAAACACTATTGCTTCACATAGAAAAGATCATAGTTCGCGGTAGAACTGAACTCCTCTGATACCAATTTGTCACGACCCGTCCTTGGGGCCCGTGCCGTGACTACCCCAAGCCCACCTTCCATAGGCCAGGGGCTGGCGACTAGCACCAAGGCGTAAATCCCGGTAAAAAGGGAAGGCATTGCCTTTGTAAAGTAAACAAGCACCACAGAGTAAGCAAGCGGAAAAAGTAAACACTAAGTAAAAACTGAGTACAACTATAGGTGCGGAAAGTAAGTGGGCCAGTATACAAACCCAAACTGAAAGTAAAGTACAAATCGAAAGGAAAAACAACAACTGTAAAGTAAAAGCCGCTACGCCGAGCTGTCCACTAGAAATCCCACCTGAAGGGTGGGTACAGATAGCTCCACTGCTCCTCGGGTCCCACTGTCCGCTCCGAGTACGTCCCGCCCAGTGGTCCACCTCCAGGTATCGTCCTGCTCTCAAAGCCTCAACCACGATCAGCGCTGTCCGTCGTCTACAACCAACACAACGTAGTGCGGGCAAAGCCCGTGCAGGGGTGAGTATAAGCTATTCAGTAGGGACCCCGAGACCCCTGAAGGTCTCCCAAAATCCACAAAGGGTAAACCACAAAGGAAGGGTACAATCACGAATTAACAACCGACACTGCTTAGGTATATTCCCATACATATACCTAAGTCATCAATTTCAATACGATCCAAGCTCCGAGCCCAAATACAACCCAGTCCACACAGGAAAGTATACGTATTCCACACAGGAAAGCAAAACGTAATCCACACAGGATAGCACAACACAATCCACATAGGAAAGCAAAACAGGTTTCAGCTCACACAGGTATACTTCTTCGAAAGACGATAGAGATGATCACTGATCCATCTAAGTCGTCGGACCCACAAAGGATCGATAGGTACTAACCCCCGCAAAGACCCACACAGGATCGGACACACACAGGATCTGTAGGCGCTGGCTCACACAGAACCGCTGAGCGCTGAGCCACACAGGATCGGACCCACACGGGATCGGTAGCACTGATCCACATAGGATTGCTGAGTGCTGTATTCGTCGCCGCCGAATCCACTGAGGATCTCTGTACAGTCGTCGTCGTCACAGTAGCAGTCGCAGCCATATCTAGGGTTCCCGCACACAACAAGCTCGTTCGGGAGGGTCCGCTCCACGAGCCGAGAGGCTGATACATCAACTGACACATAGTCCAAAGTTGATGTATCCAAAATTTCCGTATCGTCAATAGGAACTCAACGTCGCAGACGGCGCGTCAATCAGACGTCCGGTCTAAGAGTTATTGGCTTTTTCATCCCAGGGGCCCGGTTGGTTTTTAAGGCAAAACCAACCCGACCATACTCCACCTGCGTCCAAACCTCTGGTGGAGTATGGAAAAATATTCGTCTCACTAAGAGTAAACCAAAGAAGTCGTCGGCACGTCAATCGGACGTCCGTAGCTCAAGATATGAGCGTTTCCGCTCCGAGGGCCTGGTTGGTTTCGTGCACGAACCAACCCGGCCGAACTCAAAGTATTCCGAAACCTTGAGTACGATATGTTGAAACGACCGTCTCGTTCTAAGGATCGTTTCTCCACTGATGGCGCATCGATCGGAGGTCCGTAGCCCGAGTTATGGACAATTGAACCCAATTAGTCCGAAAACGGGGGTTTCGGGCCCGGACCGACCCGGCCCGAGACCCCCCGGTCGGCCCGAACCGGGCGACCCGCCCCGGTCTGGGTCGGTCCGGCCCGACGTGGCCCGACCCGGCTGGGTGCGGTCCGGCCCGGTGCGGCCCGGCCCGGCCCGACCCGGCGCGACCCGGCTGGCTGGGCACGACCCGGCCTGGCAGACCGGCCAGGCGCCGGTTCGGCTGGGCACAGCGCGCGCAGCATGCTGCCAGCTCGGCCTTTGGCCGAGCTGTTGGAAAAAGGGGGGGCACCTGCCCCCCTTGAGTAACCGCGGCCCCCCCATTTATGGGGGGCCGTTTGAAGCCGGCCGGGGGAATTTAATTCCCCCGGATCCTCCCCTTTCCGGCCGGCCCGACCTGGCAGGCCGGCTCCTTCTCAACGGGACCGGCGGTGGCCGGTCCCCTTCCAGTTCCGACACCGGCGGCCCGGTCCATCCGCCGGTCACCTTGCTCCGCCGCGGCCCTTGTCGTCCGGCGCGGTGCGACGGCACCGCGCCCCTCCGCCGCGGCCCCGCTCCGGCCGCGGCGCCTTCGATTTTCTTCGATGCGGCGCGACGGCGTCACGTTCTTAAACTTCTTTCCACGGCGTGGTGTGACGGCGCCACACATTTCCTTCCGCATGAATCCGCGTGGTGCGACGACACCACGCTCTCCCGTACCAACCACAAAGGAACCAACACGAAAATTAAGGAGGAGGGTCGACCGTGTTTGTGCGGTCCGACCCCCTCACGTTATTCGATAACAAAAGGTTCAAATCCACAAAGTTCGTCAAGTTGGTATTCACGAACAAATAAAATAAATAAATCCCCTACCTCGGTTCAGGAACGGTGCACGTTAACGAGCCGCGGAAGACGATTGTCGCGGAGGTCGGGCGTCGTGGGAAAAGAACGTCGACGTCGCGAAGCGAGGATTCGAAGTCGTTGACAGAGATTTCGTCTCGGAAAACCGTCACGGAAGAGACGATGCAGAAGAAGAACGTCGCGTCGTGGAAGAACCATGTTCTTTGGCAGAGAAGTTCTTCATTGAAGAACAGTGTTCTTCGCATTCTTCGTCGAGGTTGAAGAAGAAGAAGACTTCACGCTTCCCAATCCTCTCAAGGTGGCAAAAACTCTAACAAAAATAAAATAAGACTAAGTCTTAATTTATTAACACAACCTAACCATTTGTGTTTCAAGAGTTTGAAATTAAGTAACTCACTTCATTAATTATAACAAGTTGTCAAAAATTAATTAAAGTGAGTTAATGGGGAGTTAGGAAAGTGAGGGGTTAAGAGGGGTTAGGGAGTTTAGGGTTTTGAAAAGGTTGGGGGTTTGTGTGGGCCCCACCCTTTCAAATATCCACACATGGGAAGTTGGGTGGATGTGGGCCCACCACCAACTTCCCATGGGAGAAGTTAACCACATGACATGAAATAAAATTGATTCAACAATTTTATTTACTTTTTTAATTAAACCCCAAAAATTAACTTCTTCTCCCGCACAAACGCAACTACAGTAAAGGTTCCCTTAAGTGATTAACAGCGTTGTGAGTTCATCGGTGCCCTCGGAATTCGATTCCAAGCACCGGTTCAAAAGTTAGAAATTCCCGCTCGTTCGTTCACTGAACGTACCCGAGCCAAACTTCGAAAATTGATTCCGGGCACACCGGGCCTCAGAATCAGGTGCCGTCAGAAACCGCGTTCTTGTAAAATTTCAAAGAAAATTAAGAAAAAATTTCCCTTGAATTTTATGGGTCTTTACAGTGATGACCAATAAAAGTTCATATATACATGGTCCATAATTCCTTCTTATTTTTTATTTCTATCTTTCAATTTATTTGGTTATATTATGTTGTCTTTAAATGTTAAAAATTTATCTATTTTTATTTCTATCTTTAAATTTTTTTTGGTTGTATTATGTTGTTTTTAAATGTTAAAAAATTCTAACATGTGATGAAAAAGTATTACCTCATCACCTACCACACTATATCCTTTACTATAAACTATTTGATTTTTATATAAATATATTCTTATAGTAAATAAGATTACCAATTAGGAAATTAAATTATTATTGTAATTTTAAATTCATATATTTTATATATTTTTTTGTGTATAAATTGTATCTCTAACGAGTCTTACGCAACACCGTCCAGATATCAGATCATCTAACAATCCTGACTTCACTTATTTTGAAATCCTAATTTCACCCTACACCGCATCCCCACCATTGTCCTCCATCTCACCCCACTCTACCTCTACTTCAGCCTCCATTCCTCCCTCGCTCCATAACCACCTCCCTCGCTCCCCCGCTCCCAGATCCCCTGTCCCGCATTTTCCTCCCCTTCATCATTACACACCATCTAGGGTTTTGCAACAACCTTTTGTTAGGTTTGCCTCCGTGTGTTGCCGCAAATCCCTAGATGGTGCGTGATGAGCTGAATTGAGGCTTAAAATTTTATCCATGTCTGAAAGAGATGATGATTCTGATATCTGAGAGGAGTTGACATCAGATAAGGTTCATTACTTTCTCCTCCACATTCATGACTTTTGATATCAGTACTCCTAAAAGAATAATATAAGGTCAGTAACTCCAATGTGCATTGAATTTTTCCTTATAGGGTTTCCTTCAAGGGACCAACATTGTCTCCAATACCCTGAATAACTGAAATATCCAGTTTAGCGTAGATGATGCCACATTTATAAAAAAATGGCCATTGTATTGAAATGCACTAAAAAAATGCAGTTGTCATAATTTTTACCAAAACCCATTTTTACCCTCTGCTATTATTACCACCATATAGATGTAATACATCATACAAAAAAATTAAAACATTAAAAAAATGTATTAGAAACATATAAAAAAACATATCAAAAAACAAAAACACTAAATAATAAAATGTTATTTAAAATACTATAAAAGATCTATAAATTACAAAAAAATATTAACATATAAAAAACATTGATATATAAAAAACATAAAAAGTGTTGATAAAAAACATAAACATATCAAAAAATAGATATAAAAAACGTTGATATAAATTACTATTTAAAACATATCAATTTATAAAATATTAATATTGAAAAATATAAATTTTCTATAAATTGCTATTTTTAAAAATATATCAATTTTTTTCTTAAATAATGTTATAAACAACTATTAATATTTGCAAGTTTAAAAAATATTTTCTATGAAAGAAATTAAAAATATGTACTTAGAAAAATTTAACAAAACATTATTACATTTAATAGTTAAATAAACATATTGTTTGGAAATAATAAAATTTTCTCAAATAAAGAGAAACTCATTATTTTATAAATGTATAAGAATTTTTATGCTGTAATTTTATAAAGGAATAAAAAGAATATATTTTATAATGTAACTAAAAATAAAAAATACCAATTTAAAGAAAAAATCCCATTTTTATTTAAGGGAAAAAATGTCAATGAAGAATCCCCATTATAAAAAACAAAAAAATAATAAAAAATAAAAGGGGAAAATTAAATTAAATTTTAATGAATGAATATATATTAAATTAAATTACATATAATATGTATTAAATTTTTTACATAAATTTTATAAAAATAATATTATTTACCATTTAAAAATATTTATAATACATTAATAAAAATGTAAATAAAATGTACATATTAAGGATGTTCTAGTGTAGGTTCTAGTAGAAGTTTCAATGGAGGTTCCAGTGGAAGTTCCAGTGGAGGTTCCAATGGAAGTTACATTAGAGGTTACAGTGGAGGTTCTAGTGGAGGTTCCAATGGAGGTTCTAGGTTCTAGTAGATGTTTGAGTAGATGTTCTAGTAGACATTCCAGTGGAGGTTCCAGTGGAAGTTCCAGTGGACATTCTAGTGGAGGTTTCAGTGGAAGTTTCAGTGGAGGTTCAAGTGAAATTTCCAATTGAAGTTTCAATGGATGTTCCACAATACAACAAAAGTATATATTTATAAAACTATAGAATATATTAATAAAAATTAAATTTTAATAAATATATTTATATTAAATGAAATTATATATAATATATGTAATATATGTTATTCAACATCTATACTAATAAAAATTATAAATATATTAAGAGGAAGTTCTAGTGGAGGTTCTAGTGGAGGTTTCAATGGACGTTCCAGGGGAGGTTCCAGTGGAGGTTTCAGTAGAGGTTCCAGTGTAGGTTCAAATGGAGGTTCTAGGTTCTATTGGAAGTACTAGTGTAAGTTCTAGTGGATGTACTAGTGTAAGTTCCAGTGGAGGTTCTAGTTGAAGTTCTAGTGGAGGTTCTAGTGGAATTTCCAATTGAAGTTTCAATGGATGTTCCACAATACAAAAAAAGTATATATTTATAAAGCTATTGAATATATTAATAAAAATTAAATTTTAATAAATATATTTATATAAAATGAAATTATATAGAATATTTTCAATATATTTTATTCAATATATATAATAATAACAATTATAAATCTATTACGAGGAATTTTCAGTGGAGGTTGCAGTGGACGTTCTAGTGGATGTTTCAGTGGGGGTTCCAGTGGAGGTTCTAGGTTCCACTGAAAGTTCTTGTTGAAGTTCCAGTGGATGTTCCGTTGTAGTTTCCAATGGACGTTCCAGTGGAGGTTCAAGTAGAGGTTCCAGTGGACGTTCTAGCGGAGGTTCTAGTGAAATTTTAAATTGAATATTCAATGGATATTCAAAAATACAAAAAAAGTATATATTTATAAAAATATAGAATATATTAATAAAAATTAAATTTTAATAAATATATTTTATATTAAACTCAATTATATATAATATATATAATATATTTTATTCAACATCTATACTAATAACAATTATAAATCTATTAAGAGGAAGTTCCATTGGAGGTTCCAGTGTATGTTCCAATGGATGTTCGAGTGAAGGTTTCAATGGAGATTCGAGGTTCCAGAGGAAGTTCCAGTGGATGTTCCAGTAGAGGTTCCAGTGGAAGTTCCAGTGGAAGTTACATCAGAGGTTCCAGTGTAAGTTCCAGTGGAGGTTCCAGTGGAAGTTCCAGTGGAGGTTCCAATGGAATTTCCAATTTAAGTTTCAATAGATGTTCCACAATACAATAAATGTATATATTTATAAAACCAAAAAAATATATTAATAAATATTAAAATTTAATAAATATATTTATAATAAATTCAATGATATAAAATATGTATTATCTTTGTTACATAATTTTTATAAATATTATATAATTTACCATTTAAGAATGCATATTCTAGAAATTGACACTAATCTTCAATGAAAACTCTTTCACTAAATAACTCAAGAAATAAATTTATCATTGCAAATTTTTAATGTAATTTTCATTGAAGTTATTCAATGAAAATATCTAGAGTAAGTTTTCCATCCTTATATAATTCTCATGAACATTTTTAGTTAAAATTTTCTATGGATTTTTATTACTTAAACATTCGTTTTTAACCTTTTAAAGAAACACGTTTCTCTTAATAAACAATATCTTTTTAAGATTATTAGTAAAATTTTAATAATTTACTTTGACTAAAAAAAATATTTCTTATACATTTAAAAAAATTTCATGAATTTAAAAATATTAAAGAAAATTTATTAGTTTTAATCAAATAATTAAAAAAACTATTTTTTAAAGATAAATTATTGTCTTTTGTAAATGTCATAAAAGCCTTTTTACACAAAAAATTAGTTTTATTTACAATAGTAATTCTATTTACAATTAAATAAACTCAATATTCTTTTACACATTTAAAAAAAATCATGAATTTAATTATATCAGATAAATCTATTAATTTTTTCCTAAATGATTAAAAATATATTTTTATCCCATATTTTTTAGTTATTTTTTTAAAAATGTAACACAGTTTTTTTTAAAAAAAATTCTATGAATTACAAATATGATTGGTTTTAAAATATAATTAACTCATTAATATTTAACATGTTTTTTAAAAAATCACACACTTAAAAATATTAACTAAAATATGTTGACTTTATTCAAATAATAAAAAAATTGAAAACACATATTATTTGGTTAATTTTAAGAAGTGCGCAATATTTTTTTATAGAGGACTAATATAATTTCATTTAAAAATATATTCAGTTTGAAATATATCAAAATTCTTATTATTTATTTAATATATAATATAATATTATGGACTAAAAATAGGGAATTCTGTTGATTGGAGAGAGGGAGATCATCTGCAACATCATTTTTTTTGCAAGACCAATATACCCTTCATTTCAACCCCTTAACCAATCACACCATGTGAAAAAAATACCACTTGTCATCATCTCAGCACGTTATGGGAAGATCCATTATTTTGTGGTATTAGAGACGATAACGTGCATTCCCTCAAGATGAAGAGTTGAGAAAATTTAAAGATAAGAAAAAAGACAGGTTTCTAAAACTGTTACTTTTGGTTTTGTTGATGTTTTCTATCACACCTCTTATTCTATTTTGGTGCTTCTTGGAAAATTATTTTCATAGTTCATGTTGTTTTTTGTTGTAAATTCACCTTAAACAAGTAATTATGATTTCGAGATTTTAGTTTGCTACAATATGATCCAATCATGCAAGAGTGTTAGTTATGGAGGTTTAATTAATTCATCATTTTAGATTTTCCTGTGGAGAGAAGGAACACCAGAGATGGTGGTATCTAAGGAAAAAAACACGAGAATTAGTGAACACTAAAAAATACAATGTGGGTGTAAAAGATGAATCATGTTTGATATAAGAAGAATAAGTAACACATCCAAGGTTGGTGGGAAGTAGTGGGATGCTTCCTAGTAACATTTTTTAAGTTCTTGCTACTCGTGAGAAGTATATATCATCTCCCCTTCTCCCTCTCTCCCTCTCCCTCTCCCCATCCCTCTCTCCCTCTACCCTCTCACCTCCCTTTCTCTTATTTACATGAATGTTTTTACATAATATTCTGAGGAAGAGGTTGAGGAAAAACCAGTTCTGGAGAGGAAGATATCCAAACACTCTGGGTAATGGGTCCTTCCCCCTTAAAGATATGTTTATGATAATGATGATAGTTTGAGGCCATCAAATTAACCCATGTAGGCCCGAACATATTGTTTTTAAGGATTTTCCACCTGCACTATGCTTGTAGGATTCATTGGATTTATTGAATAAGTGGAAGTCCAGAGATTGAGTAGTGTGTTGTTGAACTCCAAAAAAGCATTGAGTCATCTTTCTACATTAGGGTTTCTAGGTAAGAAATGATTCATGAAAATGACCAATTTCATTACAAGTAAATGAAACATTTTCAAGATGGGAAATTACATTTTATTTTTTTATATGTACTTTGTATGATAGGAAGTATTCCCATTAAGGACACATTATTTTCACTTATTTATGTGGTCTTCTTGAATTTAAGTGCTAGTGTTTCTTAAGAAATAGAGAAAACATCACTTATTTTTTTTGAATTTCTTGTCATAAGTGATACATTGATAAAGAAATTTTAATTTTAAACTTGATTTAGTTTTTTTATGGTATTCATGTTTCATGCTCATTTGAATGTATTTTATTTTTTATGTTATGGTTTTATTTTAGTGATTTTCTTATCAATTTCATTTGTTTTTTATTGACTATTTACTAATTTTTTTGCAACATATTGGTGTGAAAATTGTTTTGCTTTATACATTCTAAATAATCACGCAACATGCAAAATAATCATAGAAACATGTTGTAAATGAAAGAATGCTAAATAAATTATAGAATAATGGAACAAGACACAGGGAACATATCACTATATTAGGTAGTCTAAGAATACAACCTACATGGTATGGAATATGTATGGAATGTGAATTATATGTGTTTTTATAATGATGCATGTAATGCTGCTTCCTTTACATATCTATGAAGGGTAAAATAATATAAATATCATAAATTAGTAACAGGATAAAGTGCATCATTCAATCAATTTAAATCATAATTAATAGTCATAATGAATAGTATGAACAATAGTCCCATATTTAGCCACTTGGTCTTTTCTCCATGTGTGGGTTGATCACCCCTAGATACAACTATTTACCAAATTCTCAAAAATTCTTAGTATTCTGTCTATCAGCCCAAAATAATAAGATAAATAGAAAAAAAACAACTTTTATACCACTTGTTATGTCCTAACTTAGTATCCACTAAAATGGTTCCCCAATCTGGTCAGTCACATGGACCTAAGCATAACTCCCTATACGATAGAAGCTTTCGAATAACAGTGAGGGTCCAATGATGGTATAGTGGGGATATTATATCCTCATGGTTAGAGTAACATGATAGTATATCATAGAAAAGAAGTTGAAGAAATATAAATGAAAGAAATAGTAGCATAAGAATAATAATAACTACAAAAATAAGAAATATCCAATGCCAAATATGCAACATTGCATGTCCATGTGACTAAAAAATAAAAGCAGATGACACGGAACATGTAATAAATAAATATTACATGTATGAAAAAATAAATTAAATCCCCAAGTATATCTCCCTGATTTTCCTGAGCCTTAGCTCCATATTTTGGGCCTATCTCCCAGTACAAGCATACCAACAAAATTATAATCCAATGTACTTGATCCTGCAATCATGGGGTCTTTTCAGCACCCCAATGCAATTGATACCCAAACAGGGTGTGGTATATACTCAGTAGACCATCACCAATGGTTTCTAAACATTTTATATTAATGAATATAAAATATAGTAGTGTGCGTGTATGATAAATAAATTAGTTAATAAATTTTTAAATGTAAACAAGTCGGGATTAGGTTCCTCAGGGACACCTAGCTGACTATACCTGCTTTAACCTAAGCTGTGATATCTCTAAAAAAATTCACCATGTGAATATAAATATATATATATATATAGATAAATAATACTATCTAGGGCTTGATTCATAACTCAAGTGTCCATAAATAGAGTCTCTAAAATCATAGATCAATTCTTGATAGTCACATGTAACTGAAAATACAACCATTAGCTGGTTGGGGACCCGAGGTATATAACCAAGGAATCCTAGTATAAAAACTTTCATAAGAGTAACCACTAGTAATATGTAATCATAATATACATGATGATATTCATTTTCCAATGAGACCGTCACAGTTGTCCTATAATAAGGAACTCATTTATTTCCCAAGGAGTCACATAATTCTATTTATTTTATGACCCCTGCCTTGGAATTTATTAATATGGAAACCCAAGTATATCTTGTCACATATAACTTCCCAATGAGCTTGTACAAGGCGTTACATAAATATTAAACCCATTTATACCTTCGAGCGTGTGGAAAACATATAGCCTATGAGCTAATCCAAGGAATTTCATGAAAGGAAACCCAAGTGTCACTCAAGTCGTAACATGAAGCAAGAATCCTATGAGACCATCCAAGGAGTTAAATGTAACATAAGTATCACTCATGGTGCATGAAATTTCAATCATCCTTTGAGTGCATCCAAGGATTTACATAAAAAGGAACTCGATTATCACTCAAGGAATACCCAATTCAAGTAACCTATGATCCCATCCCTAGTGTTCCAAAAAAAGAAAATCCATGTATATCTCAAGGTTCTTCAATCATTTAATCATTTAATTTTTCACAATAAGGAATTATATGTTTATAAACACTCCATATAACATATTCATGTATGATTAATTAAGATACCATGTCCATGACCATGCCTTTTCATAAGTCACGTATACTTAAATAGGGCCATACTCATTTATCATTTTAATTATAAAATAATAAATAAGTCCATGTATATAAGCATTCCATCAATACTTTCAAATACCTCATTAGTTTTACTTATTTTATTAAAGAATAAAATTCACCTCATAGTTGGTATTATTATAAAATAGGCCATGGTTGAAATTCCAATTTATTTTATTCTATTTAAACATATATTTCATGAGGAAAACTCAACACAACATGAGAGGTGATCTATCAATAGATAATAAATTATAATTATATACCATTGAAACAACACCCAAGAAGGGTAATTTAAACATGTAAACAAGAAAGGAGGACAAGGAATATAAAAACTCACCCCAAGGTGGTTGTTCAGGTTGAGGTGAACAATCTCAAATGGTTTAAATTAAAGCATAAAGACAATATAATTTAAGGAATTAGGTCTTACATAATTAATTTCACAACTTAAGGGAAACACACGGAGAATCTAGTGTACGGAACAATGGTGTAATTTATAAAATAACAAGACTTTAAGTAAAATATATAGACCACCTACCTCATACATAATATAGTCAAATTGTCCAATATCGAGGTTTGAATTAAGCTAGTTTGAGATAAATAGAATAAATAGACAAGAACCCTTAAAATATAGTGAATTAGATTTCACCAAGACAAAATTTATGAGGGTGAAAGAAATTGAGAAAGGATGAAGGAGGATTCTTATATTCATTGATGATCTTCCAACATAATTAATGATACTCAAATTAGTGTCCAGATGGTGAAGATATCACCATTCAGAGAGGATGAAAGGAAGAGGAGCTTAAGTGGAACCCTGATATGTGTGTGGAGGAGAAGAAAAAAGGGCTTAAACCATTAAAGAAGGGAGATGAAAATCATCATTTTAACCATTTTAAGATTTGTATGGTTTGGACCCACTATTTGGAAAATAGTGCACCAACTGTGCAGCCTCCCCTACTTTGGAGCCACACTTCACATAGCTAGGTTACATGGTTTGATCTAACAGTTCACCATATGTATGGTGCTATTGGTGAAGTACTACCAAGGGTGTGGTCTAGGCACATGTTTTGGGAAAACCATGTGCAGCCCATGGGGGTCACCCATACAAACCTATACCATGTCACATAGTAATTCCTAGGTGGTTTCAGAGTATAAATAAATCACCCCTTAAGAAAAGGGGATGCATGGTTGGACCACACGGTTAAACTAACTGTTCACCAACAGTGCACCTCATTCTATCTTTCCATAAAAACGGTTCTTTTGAAGTCCACCACTTTCAAAACTCAACCAAACTATCAGGACATGTCTCAGGATAAACCTTAACTAAAAACAAGACCTTTAAGTGTTCTAAAGGTTCAAATTTACATTTTAAATCTCAATTTAAGATTCAGATCATCCACCAAATGAATAGTTCAAAATCTCACGTACTTTTCAACCTGGTAAAAAAATGGGACATTACATACATGATGTATAGATATCTCACAATACCTACCATATCGGTTCACATCAACTGCACTACCTCACAACAATTCACCACCACCATTCTGCACATAAATTTTCATAACTATTTCCACCACTATATGCAACACTACACAACCACCACACAATCGTACAATATTTCCAACTCTTGGCTATAGGTTTCTCCACATTTGTTTTCTAGTCATTTCATTTCACATTACACAACTCATTCTTTTATTCAATTCAATTACCAATTACCCCACATCTGATTCTAGTCCATCTCTAGAAACCTATTTTGTTTCGTTTTACATCACAACTCATCACTTGTACAACCATGAAACATTCTCAACCACACTAAAATACAACTAGACTAACTCAAACAACCACCACCACAACACCACACATCCACCATATTCATCACTTCCTATTTCCCAAGCCATCTCACCATGAAAACCTCACACCATGCATATCAACCACATCTCACAACATAATTGTCATATAACACTATCACCACATATCTAAACAATAGCTACTCCACCACAACTGCTACCCCCATCACATCTATGCCAAACAACCACCACATCACTACCGCATGTACCACACAACCCATCTAGCCAAACCATGTATAAAAACACAGCAGGAACAAGCATAGACAATATCATTATAATTTGGATTCTATAATTATTTAGGGGATTTATCACACTCAATATTTATTTAGCATGGGTATTATAACACAAGCCATAATCCATGGGAAACCAATTTATTATCCAAATATATGTTTCTTAGACTTTTTATTCAGGGTGAAATCAAAAAAAAAACATAGAAAGGACTATCACAACACAAAATCTATAGTTCAAACAAGGCTCCCAACATCCATAATTTTTAACAGGGAAACAATATGGAATAAACTCATTAAAAACTTATATCAAAGAATCAAAACATGCAATAAATCCCCATTCCTATAAATTCTTTTTGATATTACAATTAAATTTCTCATTATATCAACCATTTATATCAACCCAAAGGAAAAAAACCATGAATATCTCACACATAGCACATAAACAGGTGAAAATGATGATTCTCTACCTCAAAGAGGATTTCTGATCTCACAATGCACCACAGGGCGAAGAAGAAACTACCCAAAATCCTCAAATGCACTATAAGATCAAATATCAACCTACACTACATCAAAGGGTTT
Source organism: Viscum album (assembly GCA_963277665.1). Classification (NCBI taxonomy): domain Eukaryota; kingdom Viridiplantae; phylum Streptophyta; class Magnoliopsida; order Santalales; family Viscaceae; genus Viscum; species Viscum album. Next base: position 1,491,802,921 of record OY728151.1, on the reverse strand, counting down.
TCAAATTTTCCTCATAATATCCCAAAACCAATCACTATAGTGATACCCCAAAGGAAGAATGTGGAGAAACCAATGGGTAAAAAAACCTACAACGAATCACCAAAACTCAACCATTAGAACCCGTAGATTGATATAAGGGAGGAGGGATGAAAGATCCCTAAAAAAACTAGGTATATGCCAAAATGAGATGATGTAAGGGTTTCCAAATGAATAAAAATAGGCTAAACAGAAGGATTTAAAAACCTTGAACCTGACCCTTTCATGTCGTGTAACACTTTAACGATGTGAAATTCATGGGATTCCATGTTTTTAGTTTCCATTGAAAATTCAGTTTCCACAGGATAATTTAACTACACATTGTGAATTAACCTTTCATAATGAAAATTCATCTCACAGACTCCCCCTTATCCCACATACATTACATGAAACCATCTAGCTACACAAGACATGAACTACCAACTCATAAAATGAATTTGGTTCACATCCCGATCCACCACCTACAGTACTCCTATAGCTCCAGATCCACTGATCCCTCTAGACCTTATATGAATGCATCCAACCTCCCAAAAGGAAAATTAATGTATTGGGAAGGCATAAACCATTACACTGCACATCAATTTGACACATGGTTTACTAAAAATGACCAAAATAGTGTTTTATGGATTTTAAAGTCGAAAAATGTGTGTTAAAGGTTTAATACCTAAAAAAGTGCCTCAAATTATTATGGAATATTAGGATTTTTTTTAAGTTTTTGATTTATTGAAACAAAAGTCTCATTAATAAAACATGTGGTTATCTCAGAATAATGAACAATGTGTTTCAAAAGATTTTAAAAGTCTTTAAAAACATGTGTCAAATGACCTCATCCTCTCAGTTTTGAAAACTTGATGGGTAATATTTAATTTTAGTAAAAATATCAAGGTGAAATAATATTTTTAATCATACTGAACAATATAGGAATCAAATTAATGTTTTGTTGATTATTATAGATCACATATGTTTTGAGTATCATTATCCTAAGTTTTTATATTCGTAGTTGTTAGAATTGAGATCCTACTATAGGATCGAAGCGGGGTGGGATAGGGGATCATAACTCTTTAGATCAAATCAAGATCGTAATATTCAAATTTAGATCACTACATATATTTTATGAATTTATCTATAGTGTGAAATTAATAAAACATACTAATATTACTATATAATCAAATATATTTCTTAAATTAAAAATGGAACAAGTCAAAAAAAAGTTTATACAAAAAATAAATAAAAAATAAATAATTAAACAATAAAAATAAAGATTAAAACAAAATATAATAAACAATGTTTTTGAAACAAACTGGGATGAATTTAACCCTCTAGAGATACCTCGAACAACCCAAATATTCCACGATCTCACTGAGTTGGTACGTCTAACTCAGCGATCCTAACAAGAACTAATATTGTGCATGAGGCAACATATAGGAGGATGAAAATATTATTGGATCATATGATCCTATGACTTAGATCATGAGTTTCAAAACATTTTACATTGAAATATAAACTCATTTTCTTGATCATACTATGAAATTCAGGTGTTGGGTTGATGTGTGGTTGATTCATAGATATCATAAATGACCCAAATATCATTCTCCTAAGTTTTCACACCAATTCGAGATCATTTTATTTGTTTTTACCCCTATATTGTTGATTTGTAATTTATTAATAAGTTTTAAGAATATGAAATCGCATTTCTCATCATGTCAAGAAATATAGACATTGGATTGATATATGGTTGATTCCAATAGATCGAAAATGACCCAGGTATAGTTGTTCAAAGATTCCTTGCCCATTGAAAGTCACTATCTCAATGTTGACCCCTTGATGGATGATAATTCATTTCAATAAAAATATCATGTTGAAAAGATACATTGTATTATACCAAGAAACACAGGAATCCGATATATGTGTTGTTGATTCATATAAATTAAAAATAATTAGAGTATAATTATGTTTCCTCAGTTTTGAACCCTTTTAGATGATACTTGTGAATGCGAAGGTTAAACATAAATCTAAATCATACCAATCCATTAATCTATCAAATTGATATGTGGTTGGATCATAAAATTCATAAATAACTAAAACATAATTTTCTTATATTTTCATGTCACTCCGAGCTCATTTTATCCATTTTGACCTCTACATGTAATATGAATTCATAGTTTCTATCACACTGAAAAATACAGAAATCAGATTGATGCATGACTAATTTCTCCAAATCACAATTTTCTTAGGGATCATTGTCCAAAGTTCCCATGATTTCTATTATTTAACCCCTTTATGGGTAATATATCATTTTAGTAAAAATATCAAGGATAAAAGATATTTTGGATCATACCAAGCATTCTATAATGTACCAACCTAGATGAACTAAACCAGTTCCCTGAGCTAGTTTTCCACAAGACCTCAAGTGTACCTCATCATATGCTAGAGGCAAACTAGTAGCAGGGGTTTAAGGTGGAACTATGAGGGGACTATACCACCATATCATAGTTCATAACTAGAAGTAAATAACCAAACATCATACACATCAGTGTACATGGAAAAATATGTAAATTGAAACACAAGCATGCTGTAGTAAAATAGAATGCAGTAAAGACTCGAAAAACCATATCATACATAAACATTGATTGATATCTGGTCCGAAGAAATATATAAAATAAAAAACTGAAAAAATAAATACATCAGTATTTTCTACCTACTTCGAGTCATGTCATATACTTGGTATCCAGTACCTTTTCAAGCTTCACTAGACCGACCATCAAACTCCACATGAGAAACCCACTCAATATTGCAATCCTAGGACTTTTCCCTATCCATTGTACATCCATGGTTGACTAAAAAAATACATAAGGCCTGCATTCACACTGAGGTGCATGTATAAGGGGTGATAAATAAACCCCAACAGGTCACCCCAATGGTGAATCTATATCCTACCGCCATAAATTCATGATCATAAAATATGCTTAGCCTAGCTAAAAAATAACTGAAATAAATAAAATAAAATAATATTTTATCCTTATGTCTGTGACTCCAATCGACTATAACCAGGGTGTCTATCAGTACGTATTGATGACCATACATCCCAAATAGCATATGGGCACCACAACTATGTAATCCCTAACCAAACATCATAACTTCACTCACGATATCTTAATAGGTACTCAGATGCACCAGTCCCAAGTACTCATACCATGATATAGTACTAAAAAAACCCAGATAATTAGTTTGAAATCTAACCCATATCTCAAGACAATAGTGTCTAGAGCATCAGTCTAGGACCAAAACCATATAGTATACTATCACTGTAAAGAGCCTCAATCTGATATCTAGTCCATATAGCATATTATCTATGCTTGGAGAATCAGTACAACATCTAAACCATAGATGTAGACCATCAATATACTATTCCATTCCACTTGGTATACCATCATTTCCTAGAGTTTCAATATGGCACTTAAACAACAAGGTATACTATCAGTGTATATAGCCTCAGTCTGACACCTAATCCATGTAGTATACTAGCCATTCCTGAAGTATCAGTCTAATATCTCAAACACATATGTGGAACACCATGTTAACTAACCTCAACCATATTTTTGGAACTCCATGTCCATCATTATAATCCTTACCTGAAATCAAACATTTCTATCACCAAAACCACTAACAAAACTATCAGTACCAATACAAAGCATCATGTTAGAAATATAGAACTATACATGTGGATCATCAATTAAAATTTATCAATGATGGAATCCCATATAATTAAACCAATCTAAAAAACATGGCATCCCAACCATATCACAATATTCTAATGGGATTAATCCATGTCTTAACCTCAACAACTAGAGAAACATCTCAAGGGATGGCCGGACACCCATTCCTGTCATTAACATCTCATACCCATCAACTCAAACATCAATTTGGGTCCCAATGAACCACTCATAACCAATACTACCCAAAAAATGATCCTTCTTAGGGTAATACCATTATTCAGGCACCCTCTTAGCACTCTGGATCAAAATTTAAATAGGGGCATCCAACCCAAAATCCTCCAAACTAGTATAAAGGTGGAGGCATCCCTCTTTGGATCCTCTAGGTCAGAACATAAGGGGATACATACCTCTCCTAATACTTGGTAACAACCAATATCTCTGGCCAAAACCAATCTCCTAGGGGTCACACATACCACAACCCGGTCTCTAGAATCTCATGGTTCCATAATCCTCAAAGGTTTTAAATACTCATAAGGTAGATAGACTCAATACCATCTTGTTTCCAAGTCACCCTAGGTTGTCCTGTACACACAACCTATCCACAACCTCAATTCACAACTCAATCATGATTACCATGGACAATCCCATTCCAAAACCAATAAAGGTATCTAATTAAATCATTCTAAATCCTCCAATATTTCATATGACCCTCACCCATGTCTCATACCATGTCTCACTCTCAAAAAGATAGAATAGCACACTTTTTATAGGGAAAAAATCTACATCATAAGTTACTCACCCCAAATAAATTCTTATAAGTCCTCAAAATGACCCAAGGGATCTAACATCATGTTCTACATGGAAATAAATTCAAAATGGACTCCTATTGTGTCTCATTTCGACTTCAGGGAAAAAATAACTCAAGGCCCTAAAATAGGGAACAAAGAGGTTGTACACAACATCTACTCCAAAACCTTCTATCTTCCCATGACCTCTTGTCTACCCATGTACTTCTACAAGACCTAGATCACATGGGGTCTGGTTGTGTTTTACTATATAGACTGGGCATAAATGGGGTTCTGTCAACTACTAAAACATGGTCATGTCATACCTAGGGTTGGTTTGTGTACTTCCACATGTCCATGTTCCCCTTACATGGGTTGTATTTCCATGTACCTTTCCACATGACCATGTCCCACTACAAGAGGTGTACCTTGAATTCATGGAATGTAGTACCAAAATTACATTTTTCCAAGTAAACTACCACAAGGACATTCACCACTACAAGGTGTGTACTCCAAGTACATAGCTTGTATATTCAGAATTCAATCTTCCCTAAGTAAGAAGAACAAACAATATTTGATCCTAAACTACACATCGTGTGATTGGGATTTCTAAATGGGAAACCCATTAGAACCAAAAAAAGCCTCATTTTCCCCTATTAGGAACAAATTTACCACCACAGGGCATAAAATAGAAAAACCACCCTACCTCATGATGATAACATCAAAGCTTCAGGTTCAAAGCTGCTACTGGATGTTTTTGCACCATCATTTGGTCTCAATTACTATAATGTATGATGTTCAGTGGAAAATATATCCCCCTTCACTCTTGTTACAACCATCAGGTGTGGGAGAATCCCTCTCCCCCTCCTATTGTGTATATGAAGCCAAATTGGTGGGGGTGGGGGGGGGGTTAATTAATTAAATTCCCATTTCAAACAACTGTCTCCAGCCCAGGAACCCAAACTGAGCTAATAACTTCCCTAAGAAAACCCCCCATTTTTCACTCAACCATGAAGTCAGAATATCAATTTGAAACTCCATTAAAAATTTATAATTTCCCAATCATGCATGAATAATTTAATATTAAATTAATTAAATATGAAATATTCTTCCAAAATTCAAGCAGCTCGAAATTCCATTAAAATCCTATCATAGGGTAAACACACTATTATGGGACCAACATAGTGATCATAAAAATCATCTGAGATCTTCTAATAGGGGAAAATGACCATTTTACCCATCATGAGAACCTGAAATCAAAAAATCAATTTACTTATCAAATTTAGAATCTTTAAAAATATAGTTGCTTAAAATTTAATAATTGGATTGATGTAATAAAGTATAAATGGACATAAAGATATAGTTAGTAGAAAATGAATTATATGAGACAAATGATAATATTTATAAAAAAAATAGAACAAATAAATAATAGTTGGAAACAAAAATTGAATAAACATATATTCCAAAATAAAAGATAAACTAGATTAAAATATAGTTACTAAATCTAGTGGAGAAAGAGAACAAGTAGTCAGAATTTTTTAAAGAAATATAAGTGGAAGATCAATTAAATGTAGACACAAAACAATTAGAAAAATATAAAACAATTACATAAGAAAAAAATGAAATACACAATCATATTAAATGGTAGAGGAAAAAATAAAACACAACAACACCAACAAGAGATGAAGCTAAAATGTGAAACCTGAAAATGATGATTGAATATGACAGAGGTGGAAAAGGTTGAATTAGAATATGAAGAAAAATATAAAGTCTATAAATAAATAATAGTTTTTATAGGGAAGTATAGAGATTTAAAAAAGAATAAAAAATAAAAAAAATGTAAAAAAATTATAAGTTTTTAGGAGGAATAAATAAATAAGTCATAATACATGATCAAAAGTAGAAGAAGAATTTATGTAGAAACAAAAATAAAAATAGAAGAATGATTTGATGTAAAAGTAAAATGAGAATAAAATTCATATTTCAAATCTAAAAACCATAATCCAAAATTTGAAGGATAATGAATATGTAAAAACCTATTTTGAAAGTAGCATTAAAATCAGAAATAGAATGTGAAGTAGAATCCATAAAACAAAAACAACAAGGAGAATATCAAGAAGTGGATTGGATGTAAAATAAAAAATGTATTTGTTGTATATAACAATAAAAATAAAGGGATTATGAAAAGGGATGAAAATAAATGTATTAATTAAATACATTAGGTATAATAATGCTGCAGGAAACAATGAAGAACCATAGTTAGAAGTTAATCTATAATATAGAAGATAAAATAAAAATTAGAAGTAAGAGTAAATGAAAAATCTCAGAGAATAAATTATAAAATAAAAAAACTAGAATAAAATTTATAAGAATAAAAAAATGGAATCCAATATAAAATTAAAATTAAAATTAGGAAAACATTTTTAGGAAAAAATAAAACAAAACTAGAAAATGAAAAAATCAGGAAGCCGAATAAGTAGCAAGAAGTGAAAAGAAAAAGTTTAAAAGGAAATGACTAAAAATAAAAAAGTTAAAGGTAAAAGTTAGAAGCATAAAATAGCACAATCCTTGAGAAGAATTCATAATAAATAGAAAAAAATAATATGATAAAGAAAAGTTAAAAGGAAAAAATATAAAAAATGGAAAAAATATAAAATCCAATATAAGAAAATTTAAAAAGATAAAAGTAATAGTAATTGAATCTAAATTAGAATTTTAATTTAGAAACTATATCTATAAAAAAAATTAAAATTCAATGTTGGGGAATAATTAATGGAATATGGTGAAGAATCCAAAAGAAAAAAACATAATTCATAAACCTAAACATATTAGGAGAAGGAATAATCCAAAGGAAAATAAGTAAAAATTTAATTCATAAACATTACTTTGAAAAATAAAAGAGTAAAAACCTAGAAGATGTTATCTGGTTATCATGAAATCATTAGTTTTATGCGTGAATGATTCCTCTATATCAGAAATATATTGGGGATCATTTTCTTAAGTTTCAATGTCAATCTTAATTAGTTTACTAAGTTTTGACACCTTGATGGTTAATATGTAATTTTAATAAAATTATTAAGAATAAAAGATACTTTGTATCATAATGGTATATCCATATTTCATATTTATTAATGGTCTATTCCTACAAATTTCAAATCATTGAGAATCATTTTGTGATGTTTTTATGGAAATTCAAACCCATTTTCTTAGTTTGACCCCCTTTTAGGTGAATTTTCACTTTAATAAGAATGTGATGGTCAAGAAACACTTTCGACCATACCAAGAAATTAGGGAGTTAGATTTAATTTTCTTTGGTTATGGGTTTCATATAATAATCTAATGATCATTTACAGGGGAAGACATCCTAATAAATAGGCAGATCTATCATCAAGAATCAACATGTAAATAATACTATGAAACAATGTACTTGGAAATAAAAAACATCATCCATCTTCTTCCTCTCATGGAGAATTTAAAGATATCACAATGAGTAGTGAACAAAATCACCCTACCACTTAGGTGATACACCATCCAATAGATCCAAGAATGCTTCATGAGGACACCCAAAATCTAAAGTTGTTTTAGTGGCTTCTCAAATAAAATAAATGGAGTTTCGAGAGGAAGAGAGTTTATCTTTAACACCCAATAAGAGATGATATCAACCTATATTATTTTCAAAACCTAGGGCATGTTGTATTTATAATACATAATATGCGTTTCTAATTGTTTGGATTCATTATCATTTTCAATGAATTTAATACAATGCCTTTAATCCATTCAAGCATCATGTTCATGTGTTAATGCTTCTCATGAGTGTAAATTTTAGTGTGAATCCAATAATATCCCTCTTGCACTAGCATAGGAGCTATGAAAAACTTCACAAATCTTTATGAATCCATCCAAAATTCATTGGATACCATTTTTTCATCAAACTCTATTTATTTTGAAAAAACACTTTGTCAATAATTTTATCCTTATACAAGGGACTAAATATGTGATCCTAATGGCCTTAGAAACATTAAAAAAACTATGAAATCCATATTTTATAGATATAATCAAAGAGTGGACTCTAGTAAAGTGTCAATGCTACTGAAACTACTAAGGGGTCTGAGATCTCCATCAAACATACTCATATCACTATATGAACATGTCCATAACATGATGTATCACATATATCATATGTATACCTATATAATTCCTTTTTTAATAAAATTGAGAGACCACTAGTCATGTAACATGTTAATATAGTTTTGACCTCTCATCATTTCTCGATTCTCTGAAAAATACTAACCAAGTCAATGAAAACATTATATTCCATTAATTTATCTGATAATTACATCACATGTCACTTATCCAAGTATTGACCATATCACATGTAAAAAAAATAAGCATGGTCATGTATTTCACCAGTCTAATTAAATCATGTTCCAAATGTTTCAAATTATATATTTTTTATTCTCTAATAGAAGACATGACCAACAATGTACCCAACCACTCTGACATTATCTAAGTTCATATGTTAACTTTCATAAGTAGGGTTCCAATGTATAAAGGTTCTCATGATCGGTATCTTGACAAACTATGATAAGAAGGATTGATAATAAACATACAACCTAAGTATATATTTGAACATATTAAATTCCATGAGATATACATTCATGGATCAATCCAAGTAATAAGTCTCAACTTATTACCTCATTCTATTCTTTATATCTAATAGATAACCCTTTATAATGGGTGAAATAATATATTCAAGCTAATATTAATATATTCTCCACAAAACTCAAGTTTTTGGTGTTAAAATAGTTTTTTTTTAACATTACATCCATGATGTCACATTACTATGTGATCATATAATAAAATACTCTCACTGACCTGTTAGTGAGTAATGTTTACAAAGAAAGAAAGTTGGAATAATGGTGAGAGTAATAAATTATGTCCCTTAAGTTCAATTATTTGAAATTATATTCAAAATCATTAACTTTATAAATTAAAATGTCATATTTTAAAATTCTATGTTCTACTTGGAACTCTTTCTAATTACATAATCACCATCCTTGGAACCCTTTCAATCAAACTATTTTCTTGAAATATTTTATAAATATCATAACTATTTACATTATCAAATTGCCAGCATATCATAAAATATTTTTGGATAATTTTATATACACTTAGTTTTGGAAAATAATGCAACTATTTACATTTATATTTACTATCATACCATAATCAATTTTAGGATACCAAGTGATAGATGTTTTTTATTGGATGGTATAAACCTTTAGGGAATAGTGATGGGAACTTGTTATGGTAACTAAATGAAACTCTTTCCATTTTTCTTTACCACCACATGTCCTAAACTTCATTAGGATATTAAGTGAATCACTATAATATTAGACTGGTATAATCTAGTATGAAATATTCATTTTCATGTGGTAACTCATTATAACAATTTAAATTATCACCACACATCCTAAAAACTTTAAGAATATAAAATGAAAAACCAATTAATTTTTATTTTTTAACTTTGAACTTCTATTTGTCTAACCATACTCCCACTAGTATATTCCTTCTGAGAATATGTTTCTAATATTCAACACAAAGTTCACTGTGTTAGTAAATAACACTTATTTTCTTTTATTGGGAATATTTAACAAATAATATATTAGTTCCATAACCCATACAAGTTTCTTTTAATTTAGAGAATCTTTTCATTTAAATGAACACATTATTAAAATAAACTTCAATAAACATTATATCTGGGATAAAACACTTTTAACCACATCTTATTCTCAAATCATGTTATAGAAATTGATGAATCACAAACCATGCGAATACACTAAATCATATCCTATTGTTCATAACAAATCATTATTAGAAAACAGATTATCATATCATATAAGATAAATGAGATGAAGTTACACATATTTTACTATGATTCATCTAAGATTGACACTATCTTTTACATTCACCAATACTACAAATATGGACTTTATCAGTGCTAGAAAAGTGCATTTACAGTGCTAAAAAAGGCTAATAATTGAGATGAAGATAAAGGGGAGGGGGGTCCCCTTTAACAGCACTAAAAAAGTACTGATAAAGACCCCTTTTATCAGTGCTAAAAAAAGAGCTGATAAAAGTGGTATTTTATCAGTGCTAAAAAAACATTGATAAATAACCCATTTATCAGATATTTTTTAAAAGTGATGATAAATTTTAAAAAAAATAAAAAAATAAAATAAACAAAAAATATTTCTCTAATTCGGGGAGGGGATTTAACAACGTTTAAAGAAACCTTTAACAGTGCCCCCTCCCCACCCCATCCTGCACGCCCCAAGCCACCCCACACCCTTTAACAGCACCCCCACCACCTTTAACAGTGCTAGGCCTTATTCCCCACCCACGCACGTGACCTGCCTGCCCCTGGATTCGAACTCGGGACCTGTTGCATGCATGTCTAAGCCTTTACCACTCCACCATATTGCTTTTCTCTTTATTTATTAATATATCTATTTATTTATATATATATATATACTTATATTTACTCATATATTAATATATATTTATATTAACACATATATATATAATTATATTAATATATATATATCTATATATTAATATATATATCCTTATATTAATATATATATATATATATATCCGTATATTAATATATGTATATATATATATCTGTATATTAATATATATATATAGTTATATTTATATATTAATATATTTATCTATATATTAATATATATTTATAAGATCAAGTTTTAAATACATTTATAAAATATGCTTTTGTGTGTGTGTTATAAATAAATAGATACATATATACAACATACAGACATACACACACACATATTACATGTGTATATGTAATTATAATTATACAAATTTATATTTATTTACAAATATTATATATTAATAATGTATATACATATGTTTAGAATATATAGATAATATATATCAGTTTTTCAATACAGACGCACAAAAATATATACATACATGTACACATTATATAGGTATATAAATATTAATATATTTGTATTTTAAATAAAATGGATATTATTTTTTATTTAGATAAGGCTTATATATTGAGAAATATATTTTATATGTAAATATGTTTAATTAATTATTTATAAAAGTAAATTTTTATGTGTGAATATATAAAAAATATGTATATATTGTTATATATTTGATTATAAATAACATTATATTATGAAAAATGATAACAAGCCCTAAAAACCTGAAAAATAGGTAAAAAATAGAGAAACCCTCAAAACCCGTAAATACAGTCAGAAAGTCAAATAAACCCTAAACTTAGGGTAACAACGAAAACTTCTGATCTGGGAGTCAGTTCCAACTCTGTGACTAGTCAAATTGAAGATCATGAAATGATATTTCATATGGTAGGTGGTGGAGGCCAAATGGATAGGCATATCATAAGTTACGGTCGTTTGAAAAAACAGTAGACAAGACAAAAGTACTAGAAATGGGGGCTCGAAAAACCTAACAAACCACAAATTCATTGAAAAGGGCATAAATTATGCTATGGGTATTTGTTTCATCTCTATGAATAGTCAAACTAAATATCATGGAACAAAATATGATATAACTGGTGGCGGAGGCCGAACAGACACATGGATCAAGAGTTTTTACCATTTTAAGAAAAACTTGATAGGGCACCAAATACAGAAACCGAATTTTGGAAGTATTATGGTGGGTTTTTTGGGGTTTTATGGTCTCAAAAGTGTTTGGAACTATGTTTGAGTCAATATATTTCATATATATCTTCGATTCCTTCAATTTGATATGTGGTAGAGCCCAAAGGGACACCCGGAGTGAATGTTATGGCCGTTTGAAGTTGAAGTTTTTTTGGAGTGGTATAACTGATATATCTTCCTTTTCTTTGATCTTATCATAGTTTCGATTAAAATTGGTCCTCAATCATCTCAATATATTTGATTTGACTGGTATTGGTGCTCAAATGGACACCCATATTAGATGTTATGCCTGTTTTAGTGAGTTGTAGGTTTCTTAGGTTTTTAGGCGCTAAGAGGGTTGCTCAATTTCAAACGATAATAACTTCTACCCCGGATGTAAATTTTGGATCTACCATATATAAAATCCAAAATTGTGAAAATATACATACTCTGGTGACCATTGGAACCCCTTCTAGCATTCTTCAAGGCCCAAAAAGGCCAAAAATCCCTCTAGACGGTCATAAGTTTGGCTCCAGGTGTCCGTTTTTCCATAACTTCTACTCTGGGTGTCCATTTTGCCTCAAAAACATATCAAATATAATCTTGAGACTATAAATACAATCCTATGACCACTAGAACACCTTATCATATTCTTTAAGTCATGAAAATGTCCTTAATCCCTCCAAATGGCCATAATTTCTACTCCGAGTGTCCATTTTGCGTCTACTACATATCAAATCGATATAAAACATATTTAAAAAATATATATTATATTTATATAAATATAAATATACTTATATATTAGTATATTATTTTTTATGAAATACAATTTTTTTTGAATATACACTTTATCAGCACTAGGAAAAGAAGCGCTGATAAAGGGGCCCCCTTTAATAGTGCTAAAAAAAGTGATAATAAAGGGGTGCCTTTATCATCCATAAAAAAGTGCTGATAAAGGGTCACCTTTAATAACGCTCTTTTTAGCGCTGTTAAAAGTGCCATTTATCAGGGTTTTTTTTAGCATTGATAAAGGAACCCCCTTTATCATTGCTTTTTTTAGCACTGTTAAAGAGTGGTGCTATGGAAACCCAGTTTTTTTGTAGTGCACATTATAAAATAAACAAATTTGGTATTACATACCTTTCTAAATTTAAGAATTAATTTCTATAACATTTATATCTGATAAAGATAATCAATTTACTTTTAGAAAATCCTTTAGGTATATCTTGGATAATCCAATCATATTGAATAATTACTCTTCTTTACTAGGTTTCAATGACCTTTATTGGATTATTTTGATAAAATTTGTCATTTTTTTTACCAAAATCCATACATCATATGCCCAATTCATTTATTCTCAAAACATCTAGAATATCAAGTAAACTTTTCTTAAATTCGTTCACTTTGTTGAAATATTTCCATAAATGAAAATAAATTGAATTACCTAACCAGAATAAGCCTTATAAGATTTATTTAGTCTCTCCAAACATATTCAAACAAATTTAATATCATTTACATACCCAATCACATTGAGTATATGAGACAATAATTCCTTCATTCAATTAGGAACTAGTTCCTTTAAAACCTTAAATGAACCATTCCATGCTTCTATAAGAATCATGATTTTCTTATTGAAATACTTCAACACTTGGTTTCTCTAGAAGGAGGAACTGTTCTAACACATATAATATTTATCTTGTTAAATTTTTTTCTTAAGCTACCAGTATTAAGAGTGTCTTACTTTAAGTTTTTATTTTCAAGGATTAATATAAATTTTAGTTTGATGATGATGATTCATTTTTCTATAACATAACATTTATATCTTCTCATCAAGGAGTTTTAATTAATGTGATACCACTAAAATTGATGACCCAACATATCCATTTATTGATCCAAAATCTATATTTCACTATGTAATGAGTCCACATTGGTGTTTCTATCACCACCTAGTTACTTAGTAAGAGAATCATACCTATCGAAACAGTTGTGACACTTGGATAGTTGAGTGGATAGACCCTTAAACAAATCCATCACATATATTTACTTAAATCTAATCCTATGGTATCCTAAATGTTATGGATTCCTAGATAGTGTAAGCCAATGAAAATTCAAAAAACAATCTAACCAAGGATAATCTAGGGGTACCCATTTTTGGCATGAAACTATCATAAATACAATCCAGATTCACTTATTATTTGATTTCCTTATACAATATAATCAAGGGCACTTGAATTTTTCATGAAAGAACACATTTGGATGATAAAGGTTCCGAAAAGTGCCACTTTGGAAGGAATACAACACTTAGTATTTTGAGGGGTTTTCTTTTTAAATTCTCTCCCATTTAATATAAATCACATGAATATTAAATTCATAACTATTACATCCTATGTAATAATTATCTTCCCATGTTTTATTTCTTTTTTTTATGTATGATTATAATTATTTGGTTTTAGAAATGCCAATTTTAACCACCAAAATAATGTATTCACACCACATTAATATGGAACTCTTTATGCATCATTTATATAAGGTAAAAGAATAGTTCATGTAATGGTATAGAGTTGTAACATCGAAAAACTCCACATGAGTGAGACCAATAATTATATTAAGTGAACTAAAAAAATGAACATTTCTCTAAGATAACTCATCTACTAATGAAAGGATGATAAGGTCTATAAAATATGTTTATTGTTTTCAATACTAAAATAAAATTATTTTATAATAATATCTTTGATAAAAAAGGGGTTTTTAATGGGTTTACCATGGTAACATGTTCATACCATCATATTGAATCATCTTAGTTAGTTTTTTTTCTGTCAGTATCATACATAAAACACAGGTGGTTGGTTGGGTTGGTTCAATGTATCTCTATTAATTAAATGATTTTTATTCTTCATACCCCATTCTTAATCCAATATGGAGAAAAGTTTTTTATTTATACCCTTCATGGCCCATTTAGGAATTATGAATTCATATTCTAGTTATAATATCATTGGAGAGACTATCACAAATCTAGGTCTTTGGTGTTATGAAGGAATGATTGGGGCACATATAGTATTTTCAGATTTTTTTTCTTTTTGGAAGCTATCTGGAATTGGGTGTAATGAGATCTAGAAATATTTTTGTGATGAACATATAAGAAAACATTATTTTGATTTTCCCCAGATCATTGGAATTCATTTATTTCTCTCAAGGTTGGATTGATTTAGTTTTAGTGAATTTCATGTAACCATCTTTAATAGGATGGGAATATTGGTTTTTTAACCAAATAGACTAACCAGAAAAGAACAATATGCAAATCCATCATGGGGTGTCGAGTATTTTGATCATTTTATTCAAGGTGGAATAACATCATTTTATAATAGAGAAATGAAATTGAGAATATTTGTTGGTCTATTCCATCTTACTATTCTTCCTTCTCAATGTCTATATAAAGGATTATGTATGGGAAAAATCGAAACTATCCTATCTAGTAACATAACTACTACAATTTTTACATCTTTTTTTAGGTTTCTAGAACAATGTGGTATGGTTTAGAAACAAATATAATAAAATTTTATAGCACCACTCTTTATCAATAGGATCAAGGATACTTCTGGCATAAAAGATCTCAAATATTTTGGTATTGTGGTAACCAGGAATAAAATTTTATCAGAAAATTGGTCTAAGATAATTGAAAAAATAATCATTTATTATTATATCATAAGTAATCATGAAAAGGGGGATTATTTACAGTGCGTTCAATGGATAAAAGAGAAAGAATACCTATTGGATGGTTAAAACACCTGATATTTTGAGATAAAGGGTGTGAGCATTTTATATGTCGTATTACTATATTTTTGAAGAATTTATAGTCATTTTAATAGTTTGGGACTGAATATATAGTGTCAATGTTCCTTTTATAAGGGAAGAATAAAAATATAGTTTCAAAAAATTCAGTGTAACTATTGACTTCTATGGTGGTGAACTCAATTGAGTCAATTATTGTGATCCTTCTAATGTGAAAAAAATAATATAAACAAGATCAATTAAGTGAAATTTTTGATTTATATTGTTCAACTTTGAAATCTGATGGTGTTTTTCATAGTTTCCTAAGAGTTTGGTTCACTTTTGGACATGATTTGTTTTTTCTATTGTACTTATTCGAAATATTTTTCATGGTGATGAAACCTTATTCAGATATGTTTTCACTGGTATTGACCCGAATTTGGATGATAAAGTTGAATTTGTATCCATCCAAAAAAATTAGATCCATATACAAGATAAGTAATTTGATACAATTTGACTCAAGAGTCTTTCTCTTCTTTTGTTTGGGAGTGTGGAAAGTAAAAGTCTATGAGTGGATTCTTTTGATTTTCACTACATTTATTATGTGATTATTTATTGTTTTTTATCAAAAATATGATCATAAAATGATATTATAGATATAATTTTTAACTATGATCGAACAATGAAATCATTGGTTTATAAATTCCTTTTAGTCTCAACTTTATGAATTATTTTTTCACTATATTTTTTTGAGAACCTCCTAAATATCCAACTAAAATAATTAAAAAATTTGACATTTTTTCATGAAATTTCATTCGAATATTTAATTTATAAGGAAATGAAGTGAATACCCCCTATGAAGGCTCTTTACATCAATTATTCATTAGTCCATGTGTTCATTGAATGGATTTATGAGATTTTGATAGGGAATCCCAAAAGTTATATAAAAATAAAAACCAGTAAAACTAATAGGTAAACAAAATATAGAGATGGAAACTAGAGTAGATTTTTTCACTATATAATTTAAAAAATGTGATATGATCGTTTATTATTTTACAACTAAATGGGATAAAAAGTCAACATGAAATGAATATGAAACAAACAAGGAGGATGGATGGATACAAAAACATATAAGATCACTCATCTGGTCCATGATGAACATACATTAGATATTTAATAAAACCTTTGAATTTAAAATATGGTATGGTACCTCCTAGATGGGGAATTATTCCTTTTATGGGTGTTTCAATGGATCTATTTGTGATATTTCTATTTATTATTTTGGAAATTTATAAATCATAAATTTTACTAGATGTAATTTCATTGAATTAGTTATATATATATCTATAATAATTGTGAAGTATTACTTGAACAAATTTTTTTGAAAACAATGTGAATTGGTTACATATTGAAATTTGTTCCTTTCTATTTTGGTAGTTTGACCATGGAATTTCATTATTTTTGTATTTTTAGAATATGAGTGTGTGACTTTTTATAATTAATCCTATATATCATAGAATAGTTATATCATATTTTTCTTATACCAAATGTTCTACCTATGTCAAATACTGATTCTAGTATTATTTGAAACATTTAATAGGAAATAGAATAGGTCTATAAAAATATTTGAACTATGATTCATACATAATGAATTATTATAACTAGTAGTAGTCAGACTTCAAGAAAATAATTTTGAAAAAGGATTCTAGATATGGTATGATTTTTATTCATTCAATTAATATATAATTCTAATTTACCAAAATCAAAATCATTTGACTTATATTTTTCTACATTATTCAAATCAGTGATGATCCAATGGTTCTTGATTAGGGAATCCTTGTTTGGTGTGCATGACTTGGATATGTAGATTGAATCATCATGGTTCTTATAGTATGAATATGAGGTTTTAATCAATGGATAGAGTCTTAAAAATATAAATTAATTCATATAAGGTTAATCATCAATTAGTATTATTTAATGTAAAATCCAATTTTTATCAAAAATAAAAAAAATATAGGGAATAGAGAAAATTAAAAAATCCTGTAATGATAAACAACACATAAAAAACGAGCACACTTTATTTTTTGGCATTATTACCACAAATAAGTGGATGTTTTTTCTGATTCTTATGAGATCCTTATTTATCATAGGATACATTTCAA
Organism: Viscum album; assembly: GCA_963277665.1. NCBI lineage: Eukaryota > Viridiplantae > Streptophyta > Magnoliopsida > Santalales > Viscaceae > Viscum > Viscum album. The sequence continues at coordinate 1,491,784,757 of OY728151.1, read as the reverse complement.
TTAGTATTTTTTTAGGCTTGAGTTTTATGAGATGAAATTATCATATACAGTTCTAAGAGATGGAGTTTCCTTGGTTTCCTATCTCAATAAAATCTATGTGTGGTTTGAGGAATATCTCGAAATTCAGGAAATTGCAGATGATATTACTAGTAAATATGTTCCTCTTCATGTCAACATATTTTATTTTATAGGATGAATTACACTATATTCATATTTAAAAAATAATTTTAGAAAAATTAATAAAAAATAAATTTAAAAAATAAATAAAATGATAATTTATTTTTAAAAAACATTTTATTACATAATATTCATATTTCATAAGATATTTACAAAAAAATTAATAAAAAATAAACATTTTACATTCATAAAAATTCATTCAATAAATTATAAAAAATTTATAATTAATTATTTAATCAATAAAATCCTTATAAATTAATATATCCCAAAATACCTTTTATTATGATTTATAAATATTTTATAAATCATAAAAATAAATTAATATTTTTTTTAAAATATAGCTTCTGCTTACCCTTATGAGGAATTCCTATTCTGCATAAGGGTGACCTCCGGTTTACCCTTATGAAAACACACTGCTAAGGATAATTATTGTTTTATGAGTCTGGAATAAAGGTAATTTAAAGGTTACTTCTACAGCTCATTTTTGAAAATAGTTGCATAAAGGTAACACAAAAATTACCTTTAGGAATCTCTCTGGTGTAAATATATTACCTTTATGAAACTCATTGCATAAGGGTACTCTCAGTATTTAATAGGATGTGTAGTGTTAAACATTAGAGACCTTTACACAATAACTCTAATGCATTTATACATAAGACTAAAGTGCCAATGACCATTAGGTAAACCGATTTTCATAATCATTTGCGTAAAGGTAACAAATAGGTTACCCCTATGCAGACCTTCTGTGTAAGGGAATTTCATAAGGGTAAATACATATCTATGTTTATGTAATAGCTCATGTAAGGGTATAACCATTTTAAAACCTACCTTCATAAGGGTAAATCATAGTTACCCTTATGCAGCTTATGTAAGGGTATGAAACCTACATATGCTTTTGAAAAAATGTTCTACATCATTTTTCTTTGAAATCCAGTGATTAAAACACATTTAATTATTCAAAAAACAAGATATGATACCACTAATGGTTTTCATTTGATCATCTAATGATCATTTTTAGTAGAGGAAAACCCAAAAATATAGGAATATCTATCTTCAAGAATAAATTTGTAAATAATACTATAAAATAGATTACCAAAAAATGACAAACAACAGCAAATATCTTCTTATTCCGATGAAGAATTCCTGATTTAGAATACAAATAGAAGTGAAATAAACACCATGAATTCGAGGAGATACAACAACTAATGGATCTATGAATGGTTCATGAGGAATCCCAAAATACACAAGGGTGTTAGTGCATTATCAAATAATATAGATAGAGTTTTCAAAGGAATAATGTTTAGAAGAGGCTCATACACATCACACACCCAACAAGAGAGAATCAAATCATCTTATATAGATGAAGCCCAAGGTATCCTATATTCATAAGAGTTTATGAATGTTTGGATACAATTCATTAACATTTTCAAAACATTTAATTCAAATCATTTAATATATTCATAATGGATTTTAACTTATGAATTAACCATTCGAGAGAAATAATACATATATATATAATATTCATGCATTGCATGCATGATTAATAGGTGCATCATATTCATACATTAAATATACACTAAAAAATATCATATCACATATATATTTATGTATCTCATGAATCATATTCATGTGTACATGTATATTATTAATCTAATAGTTGGTTCGTACAGATCAAAAAAATGACTCTTAGATCATTTTCCTAAGTTTTCATGCTAATATAAGCTTGTTTCCTCAGTTTTGACACCTACACGGATTATTTATCATTTATTAATAAATGTAAAAATATGAAATCATAGTTTCCATCATACCAAGAAATATGGGAATCATATTTATTCATGGATGAAACCTACCGATAATAAAAAATGACTTGGTGATTGTTTTACTAAGTTTCCATGTCAATAAAAAGTCATATAATTGGTCTTGATTACATGAAAAGTCATTTAAATAAAAATATTAAGGTTAAATGACATTGTGGATAATACTTATAAATCTTGTCATCATATGTATGTGTGGTTGATTCCTACAGATAAAAAATAATTTGAAGATTATTCTCCTAATTTTTCATTGTAATATGAGCTCATTTAATCAGTTTTAACAAATTTTATAGGACTTGTCACATTAATAAGTATGTGAAATCCATAAGATAGTTTTTCTAATATCTAGAATTTAGGGTTTCAGATTTATGTGTGGTAGGTAAGTACATATTAGAAATGACTTGAATATCATTTTCACAAGTTTTCAAGTCAATTCAAGCTTGTTTTATTTTTTTTGAATCACATAGGGATTTAACTATCTTTTCTAGGAGTTTTTTAAAGTCATAAAAATAATGTTAGAAAAGTGGAATATGATCATTAAAAGTTTAATGAATGAAATTGAAAATCCTTTGAAAAATTAGTGATTATGGTCCGTATCTAAAATAATTGGGTGTAATATCTTTCAACTGCTACAATATTTAGCTTTAGTAGTGAAAGTTTAATGTCCAAGAAATATTTTTATCATGCATTATAGAACCAATAAAATCTATTAATAAGGTCCCACACTTTCCCAGGCCTCTAAGTGGAGAAAAAGAAAGATGAAGGATCGTGAAATTCCATAGGAACCCCCACCTATGCTAAGAGTTTGATTCTCACAACAGAATTTTTACCTCCCTCTTACTCCCTCACCGCTCCCCACATATGTCAACTCCAACCCCTTCCTTTTTGAACACATGGGTCAAACTAGTCCTCATCCCCCTCTAAATTTACTTCCCCTACAAAGAGTGTTTTACCCTTTTTATTACCAAGTCCTTATCCTAGTTTTTAACACTCATCACCCATTGAAACCAGTCTTATACACATGATTGAATAAAGGGACTTTGTGCCTCATTCTATTGATCTACTTCCATAGACCAATCCACATCCCCATCTACATAGCCATAATCCCCCTCTCCTAGTATCATCACCCTCATGTTTAGAGTGGTACACTTATTCATGGGTATATAGGGAAGCCCTAACAAAAAAACATGCCCTTGTGTCTATCCTCCCACTTCTAAATCATCATGTGCCGAAGGCTCAATACTATATATAGCCATTTTATTAGCACTTTTTTAGTGTTGTTAATCTAAGAAAAGTTAAAGGGGGGTCCCTTTTATCAGCACTCAGAAAAGTGCTGATAAATTCCCCTTTTATCAGTGCTTTTTTGAGCACTGATAAAACGGGTATTTTATCAGCGCTCAAAAATGCGCTGATAAAATTCAAAAAATGTAAAAAAAATTTAAAAAATAAATCCAAAAATTAGAGAGACCTTTTAATAACACCTACCACCCCTTTTAACAGTGCTTGGAATCCCCCCACTCATGCCCACCCTCACCAGCTATCCTTTAACAATGCCCTCTCCAGCCCTTTAACAACGCTAGCCCCCCCTGCACATGCGCACGTGCCCCTGCCTCTCCTTGGATGCGAACTCAAGACCTCTTCCCTGCGTGCTAGACACTTTACCACTCCTCTGTGTTAATTTGTTCTCCATTTAATGATATATCAATTTATTTATATATATATATTTAGTTATATTTATTCTTATATTAAAATATATTTATATTAATGTATATATATATTTAGTTATATTAATATATATATTTATTCATATATTAATATCTATTTATATATATTTATTTTTATATATGTATAGTTATATTTTTTATCTGTATATTAATTTGTATATTAATATATATTTAGTTATATATTTATTCATATATTAATATATATTTTTAAGATTGGTTTTAAATACATTTATAAAATATGTTTTTTTGGGTGTGTTTATAAATAACTAAATAAATAAATATATACATATATACAACAAACATACACATGTATATATATTATATATATGTGTATCTATAAGTATAATTATACATATTTATACATATTTATATATATTTACATTATTATATATTAATATGTATATTTATATGTTAGAATAAATAGATAATATATTTCAATTTTCTAAAACACACACACACACTAATATATATATATATATATATAGACACACACACACACACACACACTATATAGGTATATAAATATTCATATTTTGTATTTTAAATAAAATGGATATTAGTTTTTATTTAGATAAGGATTATATATTAATAAATGTATTTTGTATGGAAATATTTTTAATTAATTATTTATAAAATTAAATTTTTAGGTATGAACATATAAAAAATATGTATATATTGTTATATATTTGATTATAAATAACATTACATTATGAAAAATGATAAAATTTAAAAACCATTATATCAATATAAATGTAAGACCTGTGAATAAATTTAGTCCTCACCAAAAAATGGAAAACATACCCTCATAAATGAGCCTAAAAATCCATCAAATATTAAAAAATCGGGGTATACTAACTAAAAAATCTGTTTTGGAGGCCTTATGGGCCTTTTTGGTCTGAAAAAAACCTTGACTGTGGTTCTCCTAGTGACAACGGTGTAGAAATCATCGCAATCTTTGATTTTATATATGGTAGATATCAAACGGAGATCAGGATCAAAAGTTATGACCGCTTGAAGTTTTGGTTGTTTTTTCAACTTAATTTAGATCTTTTATTTATTTTATTTATTCTATATTCAAATTGTTATTAAATGACTATTATTAAATAAAAATAAGAAAATTATTATTTAAAAATATTTTTTAAATTATTTTATAATCTTTTTTTACTAAATATATTATATGTTAAGTTTAATTTTTTATTTATCCTTATCTAAAACACATTTAAAAAATATATATTATATTTATATCAATATCAATATATTACTTTTAATGATTTTTTTGAAATATACCCTTTATCAGTGCTAGTAAAAAAAGTGATGATAAAGGGAGGTTCTTTATCAAAACTTTTAAAAAAGGACTAATAAAAACCCTCTTTAACAGTGCTAAAAAAACTGATAAAGGGGTAATTTTAACAGTGCTTTTTTAGCGCTATTAAAAGTACCTTTTATTAGTTTTTTTTTAACATTGTTAAAGGGTACCCCCTTTATCAACGATTTTTTAGCGCTGTTAAAGGGGTGGCACTGTGAAAATCTGAATCTGTGGTTGTGGCTCCTCATACTCGAGGCTATGTGAATAGAAATATCTCATTGAACTCCATTGTAGGCAGACTCCACCCATCAGATGGGTGAAAAAATGGTCATGTTTAGAAATTGTGTCTCTGAGCATTCACGTGGATTCCATGGTTTTTCTTAATGTAACTTATTAAAATTACGTGAGCCACCACTTCATAAAAGAGTTTATGTGCCTCTTGTGAAAACGAGCTCAACATGGAAAGTGATTCCCATTTCATGAAGGTGAGTGTATGGATTGTAAACTCTCTCCAAACATTGTATGTCTTCACATAATCCATATATAAAGTACCCCACGTACTATACCTTGGTTTACCGAGGAACCAAGAAGGCTAAACACTTGAATTGTTTGATTTAGTTTGAAATAGAACTATTTTTATGTATGGAATCCAAATCTTCTTAAGGATTTTGGTTTTTTAGACCATTGAATCAAGCTATCAACTGCTCCTTGAAAACTGACTAGGTGAAATTTGTAAGGAACTCACCTCTGCACTGTAAACTAATGGATGGTGATGATGTCCATGATAACTTGAGCAAGGGATAGGTTAAAAGTTTTAAGTAATTGATGAATGTGAAAGAACAACTCATCTTGGGTGATCTATCCTTAGGGATCAGTGCCAGTGAAAACATGGAACTCAACCCGTGGGACAAAAAATGTAGGATCTGGTGCGAGATAAGGTGCATCCAAAACCCCATGCATTGGGAACTGTAATTCATCTATAATTCCATACTACAATACTGAGGTTTTTTTACCTCCGATAGCATAGGATCATCACACAATGGTTCTTTTTTGGTATGGAGCATCACAAATTGGTGGAACTCATCCTGATTACTGATCTACTTCTCCCACCACTGTCACTCATAGACCGTCCTCTATTTTATATCAACAAACACATTTAACATTTCCTTGAATCAGCTGAGGCATTTTGCTAGTTTCTCCAGTTTAGCTTGGTGTCAAGTTTCTATGGTGTGAATGGAAAAATAGTAGTGAACGATCAGAGAAATAATAGAAGAGTGTGTTTGTGGACCTGAAATGCATCCTTAAAATGAAATCAATTCCAATGATCAGTCTAATGAGAGGAATCATGGACACATGTTGTGCATGTGGGATCACTATTAATATAACTTTCAAATGGAGTCATCTTTAGAGGAGTTGGAATATGCACAATTTGTTTTGAATAGTATAGCAGACATAAACTGATGATGGAGACCTTTATAGAGAAAATTTCTATGAGTAAGCATCAAGAACAAGCTAGTGGTGTGTGTCCATGGAATGTGAATCCATTTTAGTGTGCCTCCATTAAAAAATGAACCAAGGTGTTCCATTTAATATAGCAAGGGGAATCCTACCATGTGTAGGGTTTCTGAGACAAACCGAGAAGTATGCTCCATCATTGACTAAAATTCAATGGTGTACATATAAGAGGAATGTATAACCTAGTGATAAGTTCCCAAACTATCTTAGGCTCCCAAGAACATTATTCTTTGTATGTATTATAGTACGAGAACAATAATTAAATTAGAGAAGGAGAAGAAAAATAATGAATAAGGCTCAGGAAATTCCCTAGGAATATCCCGCCCATGCCAAGTAGCTGAATCTCACACAAAAATTCCTTCCTCCCTCTTACTCTCTCCACAATCCCCACTTATAAAAAACACCACCCCTAATAATTTTAACACATGGATCCATATTCCCCCCAAACAGACTTCCCCTAAAAAGATGGTTTTACCCTTATTATTCCCCAGGCCCTAACTTGGTTTCTAACATATACATCTAAATATCTCTCAAAATTAAACTCACATCCATAAGAATAGAAAAGATCAAGTTATAATATAGGATTCTACACCATATTAATTTTATATTACATACCAAGGATCAACAGATTTCACCCCTCCCCCCAAGATTCCTCTATCCCAGTATTTTAGATAATCTCTTCTAACACGTGGAACCAGCTGCCCCCACCCAAACAGACTTTCCCTACAAAGAAAATTTTACCATTATTATTCCCTAGTCCATAACCTATATTATAACATCTTCATATAAATAAATCTAAAGAATAAACTTGAATCTATAAGAAAAGAAAAGTCCACATTTGAATATAGGATTTAACAAACTCAATTTTACATTCCATGGTGAGGATCAACATATTTCACCCCTCCCCCCAAAATTCCTCTGGCTTGGTAGTTGAGATAACACCCCCAGGTGGCCTAGCCAATATAGATCATCGAAATAAAATTCATCTATATGGGTCAACTATCCATACTCACAATATATTTAATTTTTCCCCCAAATTTTTTGTGCTGAGTTCACTAGGAATGCATATGCAACCCCCACCAACTGACCTATATTGTGTTTCCCCCAACACCCACACTCAAGTTCAACAGGAACACATATGAAACCCCCACCAATTTAACTATTGATTATTAACATGTTAACTTAAGAACACACTTTAGGTTAACTTAACAAAATCGTGAACAATATTTTTATTCATCAAAATAAGAATTCAGAAGATAACATTTTGGAAAATTAATAGTAACCTCCCACCAATGGCATTGACAGTTTTCCCACCATCATTAGCATAACCATGAATCAATCATGTCATCATAACCAAGAGTGGGAAATGTAAATCTTCTAAAATCCATCCACCTTCAACTTTGTTACATTAAATTTTAATTAAGATAAATTAAATTAAAATTAAATTAATAACATAATTAAAAATTTATATTACAATATCAAATAAAATATTAAAATTCATGAGCAACATAAAAATTAATAGGTTTAGTAATTATATATAAGGTTATTCATATTTTTTCATTATAGTACTCTAGGAACCACCTCCCCATGCAAGGGTATCCGTGATCTAAAATAAATAATTTTGAATTTGTTTCCATAAAAAACACATTTCTATAAGAAACATTTATGATTTTCAAATATGATATCTCTTTTTCAAGATATTTTCATATTAATTTCAAAACCCATTATTAATTAAAATTTTAATTATTAAAATATTTTAGTTTATTAGTTTAAATAACAAAAAATTAAATAAAAAAACAATAAAAAAACACTCTTCTCTCAAGATGATTATATATATATATATATTAGGACATTAGTCAAAACAAAAAAAACAAATGTATAAGTAAAAAATAAAAGGAAAATAAAAATAAAATAAATAGAAAATGAAACTCACAGAATTGGAAATGGACATAGATATAGAGTTAGTAGAAAATACAGTATATCAGAAAAATGATGAGAGTTGGAAGGAAAAAATATAAGTAATAAAGAATATAATAATAAATTGAAAGAGATCGATGCTCCATAGCTCCGATAGGCTTGAGGAGATGACCTAGTTCTGGTGATGGAGGTTCTATCTCCCCCTCCCTATAAAAGGGGGGAGATCTTTCTCATCCATCACCATGGATTTTCCCTCACACCTTTATTCCCTTCTCGAATCTGGAGTTCCTTCCCTCATTCCCATAGATCCCGATATGCCCGAAAGTTTCAGAACTATACCGTGGATCACCTTAACTCTCTTTAGCACCTTCGGAATTCAAATCTGCTTCAGATATGTTCAAGGTAACTCTGGTGGATCAGTTTCATTAGAATCTCCCCTCAGTCGATGCTTTTGACCATTTTGTCTTTGAAGCCTAGGATCTCTAAGGTCGGGCGGTTATTGTTCTTATTGATCGAAGGCATACCATGACCAATTTGGGTCGATGAATGATCTTATCACTATGTGGTCTAAATATCTTCAGAGATGCTGTGGTTCATCTTTCTATCTTCTTCGGTGTAATTTTGAATTTAATATGAAGATAGATAATCTAAACATGGTGATTTGGGTATGTTTCCCTGGTCTTCCACTTCCCTTCTAGAACCCTTCTATTTTTCCTATTCTTGTAAATATGGTCAGTCGTTACCTATGTTTTGATACCAAAACTGATGTTGTGTGTCATCCCATATTCCCTCACATCTATGTGGAGGTTGATCTCTCAAATCATTTGGTTGATTGGATATAGATTATTGATGGGAAATAATTTTGGTAGAGATAGGCTGTTAAGTTCTAGTCGTGGATAGACTATTGCAGTTCGTGCAATCGGTTGGTTCATTGTGCTTCAGCTTTCCAGAATAGGTCTTTGAGTAGGAAGGTGAGCAGGTGGGGGAATGATGGTTTGGATGTCTATGATGGTTATGTTGTGGAGAAATTGAAGATATAGGGGAAGGACCGGTCATATGGAGGGTTGCATGATGACCAATCCATGACCCCTTAGCCTCAGGTGGAAGATGTCATGGACTGTGGTGGCATTGATAAGGGGGTGAGCTAAAATAATCAAGTGTGGTTCCTCCTAGGCCGAAGGTCTAGGATATCTTCACTAGGTTGAAGTGAGATTTGGGGGAGGCTGGCTCTATGAATGGAAGCAGTGAATCTACTATTTCTCATAAGGTTACAGGGGGTGCTTATGAATTTTCAGTGCTTGAGGGATCCTCAATGGTGGCAAGCCCTCAAAGGGAAGTGGTTAGTGTTGAGCTGGGAAATCAGTGTGAGCAATTTAACATGTATTTGGAGTCTAAATATTCTCAGCTTGTGGAGAGGGATTCTAATTTAATATTAGTTTGTGATACAGTGGAAAAGGATGCAGGCCATGGATGTCAAGCCAGTGGTGAGGCTTCCCTCTATTTGGAACCTGTGGGTGAACCTATTGTAAAAGATAAAGTTTTTACTAGACAATCCAGTAATGAAGGTTCTCTCGAACTGGTTCCAGAGGGTACCGACATCCCTCCCCACTACATGGGTCATGGTTTTGTGCAGCCAATAGAAAAATTGACGGCCTTTGTGATGCAATATGTTGATAAAAATGGTGCGTGGATGAAGATTTCAGCTGGGATATAGTCACTTTCTGGGAAGCAGGCGACTGACATTGAACTCAGTAAGCATTTTTTAGGATTGGTGAATGAAGACTTGGCTTTGGATTGAGATCGGGTTATGCCTTTGAGTGTCAAAGCTTATATGGATACTGTAGCTGGAGAAGGTTTTGTGAAGAAGGGGATACATGTTGGCCATGAGTTTGTGGATCACCCACATTTTCTTTCCATGATTGACACTAACAATCAATATCAATAGGAATGGGTAGTGAGTGAGGGTTATCATGAGGTGAAAATTTCTAGAAAATGGGGGGGATTTTTTTGATAGTGACAAGGAAAATGATGGTGGCATGGTCTGGACTTCCTACAGTTATGTTGTTCAAGGTGGGAAAAATGAGGTGTCGAAGAATGAGGAAACAATGACTGTCCCACCACAAAGAAGGATGAGGAAAGATTATTCTTACTTTCCAAAGCCATTATCTACTAGGACTTCTGCCAGGAAGGATAGATGGGATGCAAAATCTTCTAAGGAGTTTCTTTCTTTAGAGAAATTGAATCTTAGAAGGAAGTATGCCAATATTTTGAAATACTATGAAAATTCAGAGTGGAAATCAGCTACTACAGAATCATGGATGTGGTGATGGGTCTGATTTTTATGATCTATAGTTGTCTTTTTCACCTTGTTGCACCTGCTTGATGTACTTCTATTTTTTTTTCTTCTAATAAATGGTTAGAGGCTTGCGTCTAACTGATCTTATCTGGTAATAAATTGAAAAATCATATACATATTTAGAATAAAAATATGAAATAAATGAAAATGATATTTCCAAAGATAAATTAGAAGAAAGATTATAAGAAATAAGTAAATTTTGAAAGAGTAAGTGGAAGTGGAAGGGGAGTCATATTAGATGAAGAAACATTAGAAAATGATGAAGCAAGAACATAAGATAAAAAGAAAGTCAAAACCATATTCAAAATTATAGGTAGAGGAAAAACGAAACTATAAAATTTTGAAGAAAAAGTGAAACTCAAAAAAAAAATCATAAATCAAAAGTCAAAGAACCAATCAGAGATGATGATAAAATGTGAAATCATAAGGTGATGATTGAATGTTAAAGTGGGGGAAAAGTGGATGAAGAATCCAAAATCTATAAATATAAAGGAGGTGTGATAAGGAAGTTTAGAGATTGAAATTAGAATAATAAATATTAATAAAAATTAAATAAAAAAGATAATATAAAATAAAAAATAGAAGTAGGGATAAATACATAAGATAAAAAAAATGATCAAAAGTGGAAGAATAATTTGAAGTAGAAAAAAAAACAAAAGAATAAGGATTTTATGTAAAGGTAAAAGGATAATAGGAACTAAAGTTCAAATAAAAAAATCATAATCCATAAGTAGAAGGAGAAAGAATACGTCAAAACCAACTGTGAATATAGTGAAAAAAGTGAAAATATATGGTGAAATGCAATCCAAAATCCAAAATTTAGAAGGATATTATAAAAAGTGTATTGGAATTAGAATAATTAATTTATCAGTTAGATATAAAAATAAAATTATAACACTTTTTAAAATAGAATAAAATAGTAGTATAAAAAAAATTATAAGACATTAAGTAGAATAATTCTAGAGGAAAAAGGTATAACAAGAGTTAAAAGTTAATACATAAGAGAGAAGAGAGAAATAGAATCAGAAGTTGGAGTAAATGAAAAATATAGAAGACTCAAAACTAAAATTAAAAACAAAACAAAAACCAGAAGATAAAGTAGAATAAACAAAAAAGGAATCCAATATAAAATAAATAAGTTGAAAAAGAATTTAAAATATAAATAAAACAAAACTAGAAGTAAAAGAAAATAATTGAAGTAAAAGTCCAAAATCGTGAATTAGAATATGAATTATGAAGTCAAAAGAAAAATAAAAATTCAAATATTGAAGCTAGGATTATTAGATTAAAAACATTAAATAAAAGTATAACTAAAATTTAAAGTTGTACGAAAAAACATAGGCATAAGCTAGGAGGGGAATTCATAAGAAATAGAAATAAAAGTAATAGGAGAAAAAAAGTTAGAAGAAATAAACATAAATACTAATGTAAACTCAATCATAATCTTTAGAAAAGTTAAAATAACTAAAATAAAAATAAAAAGTTCATAATATCGAAGTCATATTTTTGAAATATAAGTAGATGCATAAGTAAGAGAAGAAATAGTTGAAACAAAATAAGTAGAATAAAAATAATAATAATAATCATAAATGAAGGGAAAAAATAAAAAATAAAATAAAAAAAATAAAATCCAAAAGAATAAAAGGCAAGAATCCAAAAGTAGTAGTTGAATCTAAAGTAGGCAATAATATAGAAGTCATAGTTGAATCTGAGTTATAAGTAAAAGTTGGAATCTAGAGACATAAAATAAGTGAAAATTGACATGGAGGATGAGGTAATGATTTTGGAAGAATAAAATATAGAAGTTTAATCCAAAATAATAAACATAATCTATAAAAATGAGAATATTAGAAGAAGGCATAAGTTGAAAAAAAGTAGAATTCATAGAGTACCCAAAAATAGAAGAAAATGACAAAGGGTCAAAACTTAACAAAAGATCTCACATTATCATAAAATCATTAGAAAATGATTATTAAATAAAAAACCACAATCATGTTAAACCAATCTCCTCAAAAGTTGATCATTTATATATTAATAAAACATTATTTCTAATAAGAATCAAATATAGATGAAAAATATAAATGGGAAAAATAAAATAAAAATAAAACAAAAAAATGAAAATTGAAAAGGATATAGAGATAGAGTTAATAGAAAACGCAGTAGATGGTCCAATGATAATATTTTTAAGGAAAAGTAGACAAAATAAAGAAGTGTTTGAAATAAAAATTGAAAAATCATAAAAATATAAAAAAGAGTAAGATAAAATAGATACAAATTCATTTTCCAAATATTGATTATGAGAAAGAGAAAAAGTATCCCGTAATGATTGAAATAGTGGAAGAGGAAGTGGAAGTCAATGTAGAAAGAGTAGAATTTGAAAAATATCAAGCAAGAACATAATAAAAAATTAAATACATAAAAATAATCAAAGGTGGAGGTAGAATAAAAAATATTAACACTAGAAAAAAATAATGAAAAAGTGAAATTAAAAACATAGATATCATAAATCAAAATTCAAAGCACCAAAAAGAGATGAAGCTTAAATGTGAAATATGAAAATAATGATCAAATGTAAAAGTGGGGGGGGGGGTGGAAGTATAAGTATGAGATAATTAGAATAAAAAATCTATAAAAAATAAGGAGGTTATATAATTGAGAATAGAATAAAGAATGTAAAAGAAAAATTAGGAGGCATGAATGCATAATTAATAATAGATGATCAAAGTAGAGATAAAATTACAAGTAGAAGTAAAAACAAAATTAGAATAAGGATTTTATTTAAAAGAAAAAATATAACTATAATCAAGTATCAAATAGAAAAACCATTATCCATAAGTAGAAAGATGACGAATAAGTCAAAAATAATTATGATTGTAGCTTCAAAAGTTGAAATTAAGGGTGAAGCTGAATCCAAAATACAAAAGTCTCAAATAGTAGCTCAAAAATAATATTTGAATTAAAATATTTTATTATTTAGATATAAAAATATAAATCAATAAATTATTCAAAAGGAAGAAAATTGAATTAAAATAATTAGGATAGGTTGAATAATTAACTAAAAAATACTATATCAAAAAGGAATAAATATAGTAAGAAGTTAACCTAAAAGAAAGAATATGAAAGAAAAATTAGAAGTAGGAGTATATGAAAAATCTAAAAGACACCAAAGTAGAAGAAAAAAAATAAAAGGAAAATTATAAAAAGAAACAAAAAAAGAATCTAATATAAACATAAAAGTAAAATTATAAAAATAATTTGTTGAAAAAATAAAAAAAACTATAAGAAAAAGAGGAATCTAGAAGTGAAAGGACAAAATTGAGAAGAAAAAGAAGAAAGAATAAGTGAAAATAAAATACATAAGAGAAAATTATTGAAAAAAAGTCTAAAGTAGAAGCTGGAAGCATTATGAAAAAACATTTATCGTAAGAACAACTATAAGTGAAATTTGAACCTACTATTAGAGTCACAAGCTAGATAAGAATTATTAAGAAATATAAATAGAAGTAATAGGAGAAAAAAATTTAAAACCAAGAACATAAATAGTAATATAAAGTTAGGTATAAACATAAGACAAGTAAAAATAAGTAAAATAAAAATAAAAAATCAAAAAGTTCAAAGTTAGAATCTAGAAATAAAAGTAGATGCATATATAAGGGAAGAAATAGTTGAAACAAAATAATTGGAATAAAAAAATAACAAGAAACAAAAATAAAATAAGAAATAAAGGAAAAATAAATAATAATTAAAATAAATAAAATTAAAATAAAAAATAATAAAAGGTAATAATCCAAAAGAATTATTTGAATTTGAAGTAGGTAAGAATCTTGAAGTAGTAGTTGAATTTGAATTATATGTGAATTCTAAAAAACTATAGTCATAAAAGAAGTGAAAGTCATTGTTTCATATAGAATTAGAATCCAAAAGTTGGAACATGATCCATACACATGAGAATATTTTGATAAGGCATAATATGAAGAAAACAAAGTAAAAAATAGAAGTCATAAATAGTACCTAAAAATAGAATAAAATGGAAAAGGTTAAAAACCTTGCAGTCTCGAATTATAGTGAAATCATTGGACATCGATTGTTGAAAGAAAATACACTTTTATTCATTTCAAGAAAACCATCAGTAAGATTAACATGGGGTCTCTTGTAACATGTCACAAATTAAATGACATACATTTTTATATGATTTATCTAAAATCTGAGGTCTTTTTTGGCTTTTAATAATTTCATGCATGTTTTTTGACTATTAAAATAATAAAAAACACACTTTGGGACATTTCAAACAACGTAAAGTTAGATTAACCTATGATCTATTCTTACTTGTCAAATATTAAATGATGAATGTTTTCCTTTGATTTAATAAAAATATGAGTTTTTTTAGGTTATGACCCTCAGAATAATGTTTTAAAATACTATTAAATCTAATAAAATTTTATGTTTTACCATTATGACTTGAATATCATTTTACATTGTTTTCATGCAAATATAAGTTCATTTATTGGGGTTTTGTCCCATTTTTATAAAATTAGAAGATGCACATTTAAATTTTCTAAAATTGCATTAGTGTTATCCCAAATAATCAAAGTATGAGTAAAATTCATTCAAAATCAGTGAGTGTGTAATGCATCAAAAATTGGGCATAATAAGTTCAAATTGCTACAATGAACTTTAGCAGTGGAAATTTTTACAGAATGATGCTTCTTATTAGACTAAGAAACAAAATTTTGTCCTATGTAGTGAAAATTTCTATAAGTACATTTCATATCTGTTATATAACCTATGAAATTTACATCTATATAAATCTTAAGAATAAACTCATATCCAAAAGAATAGAAAATATCAAGTCAACAGAAAGGATTTGACACGGGATTCATTTTACATTGCATAGTGAGGGTTAATATATTTCACTCATCCCCCAAAGATGCATCTGATCTGGTAGGTGTGATAACACCCAGGGTGGCCCAACCAGTACAAATCACTAAAAACAATATTTTCTATGTGGGTCCTTTAAGGGTAAATAGGCCCACCAAACCTCACCATAATTGGAAAAATTGTGTTTCCCCCAACACTCCACCCAAATTTCATTGCGAAAGCATCTAACCCCCCACCATATTACCTATATAATATTTTATTTCCCCCAATACTTGGATTTATATGAGGTTTATTCCTATATGTCACAAATTAATAGCCATTTGTTGTCCTATTATTTCACAACAAAACATCCTCCTTTTTTAGTGTTGACCCTTTAATTCATACTTTTTCAATGAATTTAATGTCTTTAAAAACATGCTTCAAAGAGTCAAGAACAATAAAATGAAATTTAATTGTCATGAAATCACATAAAATCAATCACCATTTAACTTGTGATATGTATGAGAAGACTGCTCATGTCATTCTGATGTACCAAGTAGCCAGAATGGTCGAAAAACCATTTTTATAGTAAAAATTTATTAAAAATGGTTAAACAATCAAATCTAACAAAAAAAATTAATTTTCATGAAATCATATAAAAAACACTATTTAATTTTTGACATGTATGAGTAGACTATATGTCAATCATGTGTTAAATTTTTCAGAATGCCCCAAAGTGTGTTTTTTTTAATTTAAAAGTCAAAAAAGTGTGTTATATGTTCAATAAAAATAAAATTACCTCATATTTCCATGGAATCATAGGGAAAATATAATTTATCAATTTGAGAAATATATGAATAGACCCTATATTAATCCATCATGTAGTGTGGTCAAAATGATGAAAAAACTAGTTTTATTAGATTTAATAGTCTAAATACATGTTTCAAATGGTCAGATATTAGCTAATGAACTTTAATTATATTGAAACAATAAGAAAAAACAACCATTTAATTAGTGATATATAGGAATAGATAGTACATTAGGGCCTTATAGGGAGTAACATATTGCTTTTGTCCCTATGGTGGTGTTTGGGGGTTCTCGGATTCGAGCCTCCCCATGTGCATATAGTGTAGATTTTCATTTTTTATCCCCCTACCCACACAGATGTAATATAGCACATTAGTCAGACATGAAGTGTGTTCAAAATGAAAAAAATGTGTTTTTATTAATTTAACATCAAAGGTTTAAAACCAAGAAAACAATCCTGAATTGTAATGAGATCATAGGAAAATGATGGTTGATTAATTATCAGTATATTTATACAGGTTGCATGTCAATCTTGTAGGTTTCGAGCATAATGGAAGTGTCAGATGGGGCATACCCAAATCCTCTTTTTGTCAAGATTGATGATTAATCTAATATTTACATGATGATAAATTCGATGATCAATGGAATTGAATCAAAGTATGTAGTCAATAGATAAACACCAAAACAAAGTGTAGGATTATTACATATTACTTATAATTAATTTAAGAAATTAAAGAAGTATATTGTGAGAAATTATTTCTTCATTGATGGATCTAAAAATGTATCTACATCATACTATCATTATGTTGTAATAATTGAGAATTGATTCCATATAATAGTGATCCACATGTATTCCATAAACCTCTAAACATCGTAGTAGGAATCTCTGTGTACTAGCATGATAGATCCTAACCCTTTCATCATTCACATTTAATAACCCGACAAATTTCTTCAAGAAAGTGTTCTCTAAAATCACTATAGACTTGTGAGTTGTGGTGTAGGAGGATCTCTCTATATTCCTAAGAGTGTTCTTGGAGAGGGAGCTCTCTATGGATTTTAAAGGATTCTCTCATGATCTTATTGTGCATAAAACAAAATTAATTAATTCCCTATGAAAATAATATAATTGGGTTTATATACTGCTTGGGTTTAAAAATAATAACTGCACATAAACCCTTATTATTTTCATAATCCATTTGTAACCCAATGTCTATAATAAAAAATAGTATTATTATTTCTTGACATTCAATATTTTCATGAATTAAATTAAAAATTATTTATTCAAATAATATTAAATATAAATTATTTCCCACCATACCATTAAAATTGGTCTTCCATTCCGCCAAAATATTTATCGAGCCTTGAATAATTACTATTTATTTAATATATAAATTTTACTACATTAATCTAAAATAAATAAATAAATATTATATTTACTAAAAAACAAATAAATATTTATTAAATATTTTTCTCAAATAATATTCTAAAAAATAACTGGAAACAAAATATATACAATTAATAAAACATGAATAATTGTTAAACCATGTGCAGGAAAAATATTTAATCAACTTTCTAAATAAAAAATAATAATATATTATTTTACCGATATTCTAGATATACTTAGTGTGTGACCCTCTATGCTTCTTTCTCATTGGAATTAGGTGAAACATACCAAATTACAAGGATAGCATCTAGAAACACACAGAGGCATCTATAGAGAAATAAGATAACGATGAAATGGAATAATACCCCATATAGATTATTACTTTGAAATATAATCCCTTTTATCATACTATCTCAAATCAATCAAGTTACATGTTGGTTCCATCAAACTATGTGCTCGATGTCTCATTATTTGACTTTATAGAAATCAAACATGCTTATAGAAAACCATGGACATGGATTTATTTAGGCTATATCATTTCCTTAAAATTTCATGAGATATAAACTTTTGTTAAAGAACATAAGGGAAAAATTCTTTCTTTATTTATTAATTAATGAAATATTACTCGTGACATACCCAACATATCCAACCTCATCGAAAAAATATGTCAACATGATTTTCTTCAATACATAAAAGTGAATGACTTATAATACTCATTCATAATAATATTAATGTATAAGGATCGATACACACATCCACAAATAGGAACATATAATGACATGTATAAATGTGGATTTTCTACTGGTGGGTCTCATTCTCATAAAATCTTACACTAGATATTTCTAAGGGTGTACAACATGAGAAGGTTCCTCAATGTCCTATGAGTCTCCACCCCTGATATCCTATTTCATTTTTGTCCCTCAAATGATTTCATCCAGCTATAAAACATATATTTAAGAATACTATCGTGGAACTTATCGATTCTCATCATAGGAAGGAACTGCTATGATATTTCATTGTGACACATACTCTTAAGACATTTTCACATACTATGTTACATAAAAGAAAAGTAATTATGTGATAATAAGTTTATTAATAATTAAAAAAATGAATAAATGTTATCATAATGTACACAAAAGTTAGTTCTGGGGAACCAACTCCAAAAAACTACCACTTTCACATTAGCCAACTACTAACAAACTTCAGTCCACTAGCTCTCAGATGATACTATTATCCCAAATTTTGATTGGATTTATAAATCAAGAGGGGGGTGAATTGAGTTCTTAAAATTTTCTTGGATATTAGACCACCCTCTTCAAAGTATGAAAGTTCAATTTTTTTCTTTATGAATATATGCATTGGAAATATGAAAACATGCAAGAATGAAATGAACATATATATTTATAGTGGTTTGGGGGATATAAGTCCCCTAGTCTACTCTACCAACACTCTAAACCATGAGTTTAGTGATTTTAAATATAACATCTCTTTTACCAAGGGATACCAAAAATGTACAAGAAGTTATCACATAATACAAAGGTTCAAGAGGTTTTAACTAGGATCTCCCTTTAAAATACTTAACAACAATCTTATGCATACTCTTACACTGAGTGTAATCATGATAAAATGAACAAAAACTTTGAATGGAATGTATGAATCACACAATTGAAAGAATCAATTGACTGTATATGATGATATATATTGAGAAAATAATAGACTCCATGGTATAGGTCAATATAATCTTCAGTAAAACTGATAGGTATGATAAGCATCGAACAAACCCTTTTTAGTTTCAATTTTGTATGGGTCTCTGACATTTTTCCTTGTTGTTTAGATTCAATCAATCATTTATCTCTCTCTATATGTTGTAGAGTCTAATTGATATTTTTATATGTTGTTTAAACATGAGTGCAAGGTAACTCTAATGGTCGAGCATAACATAAGGGATCTTGAAGAGACATGCTATTAAGGGTATGAATCCCAAATTTCCATATATAGGAATTTCTTTTATGATATAAATATTATTTTTATTTAGATTATCCCATTCAGGAAAGTCTCATGAAAACCAATCATTCCTTAAATGGATCATCTATTTTTTATGTGATCTAAATGTATGAAGTGACTTATCGACAGATTAGAAAAGTAATCATGACATTATGAAACAATTAAATATTCGTAAGATACTAGATGTATGTTTTTTTCATCTTAAGATAAGATAAAAAATCTTTTAATCATAAGATAATATAACTTTGACATAACATATGATAATTCTAAAGTGAAAGATAAAGTGTTACTATGATGTAATTCATAGATTCTTCAAATTCTTCTAGTTATGAAAATTATTTTTAGAGGATAAAGTCCTTTCATATTTTCATTTTGAATAAAGAATCTATCTTCAGAAACTCATCCATAATTCATAAAATAAAGACTTACATAGTAGAAAAAATCTTTGGCATTTTCTGATTCTGAGAAACTAAATAAGTTCTTTAATTCTTGTAATATAAAATTATTCCATATCGAAAAATAAACACTTGGAGACATAACATATGATAAAAATAATCTGAAACACCTAAGACAAACTTGTTAGAATAAAATTAGGGATTTTGTGATTCATCAAAACACATAACTAGAAGATATATTAGAATAAAAACTTCTTAGAGACCTATTTTTTACTTGTTAGACGTTGAAATATTTCTAAATATATTTCTAGAGCTAGGAATTGAAATAACATATGGTTATGAGGCCCGATGTGCCCAAAATTAATTTTATAAAAATATTAAATATATTTTATATTGAACACACATGGGTAATTAAATAAAATGGGATAAATCTTAAACAGTTGATTAGATCAAAAATTTGAGACCATATTTGGGTATAAAATGTGGCATTTTCCCTAGGCGCAACATAAAATGAGCTGATGCCGATTCCCAGTGAGCAATAATGGGAATCCATGTTATTCATCCATATCTATATTTTTTGGACATATTTAGAATATATCAATGATGGTTAAATCATATTTGAATTGGTGGATTAAATATGATATTTCTAGAAAAATCAAGACTACATACTGTGTACAATGAAGAACACATGGTGTGTAGCCTTTCTCAGTGATGACATTAGGATTTGGGAAAGGATAAGGTTAAAATGGTGTGTAGTTCTCCTTCACATGCCTTGTATACCTCCCCCAGTTTCACAACCAATATGATGGGTCACACAAGTGTTTAATCCATTTAAAAGTACACAGAAATGGATTTTCCACATGGGCAACATCCCATGTGGGCTGACATGTTGTGTACCAAAGTACACGGACATGGGACCCAAGTAGACGGACATGGCCAGAAGACATATCCCAGTCCCCATATAGGTGGGAAACACCATGTAGTCCACCTATACAGCGTGAATCCCTACATGAATGTGATCAGTGTACTGACAAGAGACACATCTAAGGAGTGAGGAGGGACCACATGTTGTGTGGGTCCTCTCACACACCATGTACTACTTGATCTCTTCTGAGTGATCTTTAAACCTATGTATCTCCTTTATTTTATCTCAGATCATGAACCATGAGATTCCTATACTAAGTGTTTTTCCACATATAATGTGATGGTTCCCTCAAAAGAGTCTTTTGAGATATGATGTAAAATGTTCATAGTTTGACATGTGCTTAGGGGACACCTGATGATGGAAGAAATCATATAGAATCACTAGAGAATCCTAGGTGCAACCCTCCAATAGGTCTGGTAGTGGATTTCTCCAAATAAATCACCAGGATTACCCTCAAGTTGGACTGGGTAGGTTCATTCCCTGATGATCTTTCTGAGTTACGCTCTAGTAGGACTTGGAAGTGGAGTTCCTCGATGTATTGGGGTCACCCTCCAGCTGGGCTGGACAGTGGAATTCCCCAAGGAAATCTTCCAAGCATAACCCTTCAGCCAGGTTGGGTAGTGGAATTTCCCTAAAGACTCATAGTACTTACCCTCTAGCAGTACTAGGTAGTGGCGTTCCCCGATGACCTTTCCAAGTGGTGCCTTCCAACTGGGATGGGTAGTGGAATTCCTCGGTGACTTCCATAGTAGGATCCTCCTGTCGTATTTGGGAACATGATATTTTCCTAAAACTGGTAACCCCTCGACTGTGTGGCATAGTGATGAGGCATTATTTTACATACCTTTAGTATCACGATAAAGTGGTATGCTTTCCTCATTGAGAAACATTCTTGTGATGTGACATAAAACCTTGTGGGATAGTTAGTTCCACCCAAAACAGATAGTATCAAGGTGTATTGATTGAGTCCCTTTGACTTGTGTGTTCCTGGAAGATGCACGAGGTGTTGGGCATCAAAGATGGCTTACCTTATAACTATTGTCTACTCCTCTTATTGGGTTGAGATATGAGAAGGATATACCCTTACTCTCACATTTGGGCTTATTTGACTGAGAATATATATATATATATATATATATATATATATATATATATATATATATCTTTTTTCAATACCCACTCCTTAGGTTTTGGTTACTCTCCTTTCAAGAGAGGTGAAGATGCACAGGGTATGCCACATACTTTATATGTCTAGATTCTCTTGGTTTTAAGAATATACTCTCAAACTATACATAGAAAAGACTAGATGAGAAGTTTATCATAGCACCGTTTCGAGATTCTTGTGTTTAGATGAGTTTACTTTTCCTCTCTTGTTAGGTTGAGATGTACTCTTTTACTGTATCTTGTTCTATATACTAATTTGTTCTCTAGTTGTATCTCTTATTACTCCCCATTCACCCTTTTCAAGTAATTCTACGGGGTATTCATATACTCACCCCAACAAGGTATTTTACAAACATGTTTCATTTTTTTTGTAGATGGCAGAAAGGTCAATTGTGAATTTAGAGGATCTTAGGGATACAAACTACTTGGGCCACGTACGGTGGTCATAGATTGGGATATAGAATCTTGGATCTTATTTGTTTACTATTTTCAAGTTTTTTAGTCTAGGAAATATTTATGGGTGGGCGTGTATTTTTTATTTTTCTTTTCAGTTTACACTACCATACTTCAAACTGTTTAGAGGTCCATGTTTATTTTGTTTATTTATAATAGTGTTTCATCTTTTATTTCTTTCCCTCTGAAAATTTTCATTTATTTGGATATGTGTGTACATATAGGTACTTATTAAAAGGCATCCTCAAGTTTAATTTTGGCTTCGACACTTTTTGCCACCCCCTATCCTATGGAGGTGGGCTTGGGGTAGTTGCGGCTCGGGCCCCAACTTGGGTTGTGTCGTGATAGAGTGGTATCGGAGAAAGTTCATTCCTTGGGACGTTGTTCAAACATTTCTCCTTAAGAGGATTGGTTGGTTTTATGGAAATAGTGTCAAAGTTTCTCGAGTGCGGCTCTTGGGCCAAGGAGTCTAGTGATGGTGCGATGACTGACATATCCATTCACTAGGACCCTAACTACCTACATGTCAACTCGACACCCTGGCACATTTTTTTTGTAGTGATCAATGGTACATGCATCATATAGGATTGAGTCTTTGTCTGTCCTTCATGATTCATCTCCCCATTATTGTTGTGATATATTTATATATATATTCTCATCTGATCAAAGTATTCCTTAATAACTTTCAGGATGCCTCTATGAAGGCAGGCAGTCAGGACACCAGCTCCGGTTTGTGAAGATGACCCTATGAGCAACGATTCATCGGTTCAGGGTCTATCCTCCGATCCCATTCCTCCAGGTGGGTAGGTAGAAGCACCTCCACCTATTGAGCGGAAGATTTTCCCAACATAGTAGAACAAGGAACTACATAGGCTGAGCATACTTCATGAGTTCCAGAGATAGGGACTATTGAGGTTTTGGGGTAATCTAAATCCCCAGGTAGTGGAGTATTGGATAGGGTCAATGGTTCACATCTTCAGGATTATCTGGAAACTGAAGGATAAAATGGTGGATTTGGAAGCCAGTATTTCCCATGGAGTAGTTGGTCATTAGTGGAGCCACTACCATGAAATAGGGCAAGGTAAGCGCTTCCCTTTATCAGTGCTAAATAGAAAGCGTTGATAAATCTAACCTTTATCAGTGCTAAAATAAGCACTAATAAAGGTATACCCTTTATCATCACATTTTTTAGTGCTGATAAAAGGTAACATTTATTAGCGCTTATTTTAGAACTGATAAAAGTTTTTATTCTTAATTTATATAAAATTATAATATTTATAATAAAAAATAATGTTTTTTCTATAGATTAACAATTATATACCAATATTTATAAAAATATACTATTTATTGTTATAATTATTAATAAATATATATATATTTATATTATATGAAATTTTAAATAAATATATATGAATATAAATAAATTATTAAATAAAAACTGTTTGAACCTTTATCAGCGCTTTCAACAAGCACTGATAAAGGTTCCAACAGTTTCTATTTATTAACCCTAATAGGCCCTCCTCTCTTGCACGCGGTCAAGATTTCGCAGAAGCTGGACCAGAACCCTCTTCCACCATGACCTCTCCTCATCCTCCTCCTCCTCGTCCTCCTCCTCCTCATCCTCCTCCTCATCCTCCTCCAACTCCACCACCACCGCTGGGTTTTCCTCCTTCGCAGTGACCACCGCTGCCTTCGTCATCGCCGCCGCTGGGTTTTCCTCCTCCACTGCGACCACCGCTGCCTCCGCCGCCGCTGGTCAGTGTATGAGTATTTTACTTCTCTTGGGTTATTATATTCCTTTAGAGAGGCCTTCCTTTAGGTGTTATCCTTTGGGAAGATTGGTGACCCTACCTAATGTGAGTGTTCTTGGATAAATAGCATGCCATTGATAGAGCTAACTGATGGGATTCTTAGCAAGGGATATGAATATGGGCTTATACCTTATGTTTTACTAAAAATTTCTAATGGATCCCTTCAAACCAAAATGGATTATGTTCCTACCTTTTAGTTTTTTTTTTGAGTTATGTCATCATCCTTCTTTAGGTTGGAGGGGAGTAGGAATCTGTGATTAATTCAAAGATTCAATTAGGATATACTAGTTATCCTTCAAGACATATGTGAGAATATGAATCCAATCCTATGTTTTTGTTGGGATATGCTAACATTCCTCTTAAAGGGGTGTGGGGATATAGGACTTGTATCATATGGAAATTGGGATATGATGTTACCTTGCTCAGTATTTATGGAAGCATGAATATGGGCTTACCCCTATGTGATATTTGAGATATTTCGATTACCAGTTTCTACTAATGCTTCCAATATATGTTGACAAATATTTAAGACATGGGTGAGGATATAGGGTTGTTTTTATATTTCATCCAAGTGTTATTGATGGGATTCTATAATTTCAATAGGATTATGATCCTGTTTGTTTGTAGGAGTGGGGATATATACCTACTCTTTCCCCTTATCCACTTCCATAAGAAACTGGTGGAATTTATGCATGGGTGTGGAAATATGTTTGTTCCCCCTAATTTTTGTCAAGATGTATGGGTAGGATCATTGAGTTTTAAAAGGGATACGATCCTACTCACTAGATACCACGTGTTGTGTTGGAAAACTTATAATGGGGAAGTGGGGATATGAACATTCTCCCTATGATTAAGAGATATTAATTCCTTGAGAGACCTCAAAGCTTCTTGGATCTAAGAGATTAGGGAAGGGTTCTACATTGTAGTGCCCTCAACAGGCTTCTAAGGGTTAGTGGTCACATGATGTTGGCGATAGTGGAAATTTTTAGGAGCCCTACTAGGTGACCCCTGAACTGATTTTAGGTCATGGATGACTTCTTGATCCACCTTTCTAAGATAAGGAATATAATTATTATCATTCTCTAGGGATATAATTTTGAATTAATTAATGGTGGTGGTAGGTTCCACTTGCTTTATTATAGTCTCCCTATAATGGGGTGGGTTGTGAGGCTTCAACACGTGAAGACCCTCATATGAAACTTCAAGAGTAGGGATGGTACTGTGTTTGTGGTACCCCCTTACCATCATGTCATCCACCTAGTTTTGAGGTCTCCGAATAGTTGATGTATTTCTTTGTATCATTGGGGTCGTAGATTTGGCAGAAATTGAAGCATGGGAACATCTAGTGGATGAAGAGACCTTCACTTTCTATTGAATGGAGCTCATATGGGGTACCTATATACAAAAAATACCAAAAGAAGAATACTAATTAGTGAATTATTACAAATAAGTATATTTGATTAATCATTTTAACAATTAAAGGATTCATGTTATATTAATATTTTTTGTTTATGTTGAAAACATGAAACAAAATAGACTGACATCCTAAGAACACCATTATATTCTCATTGAAGAATTCAAATTAGGTTCACTATTTTTTTGTATGTGACACGCAAATAAAATGTCCTGACATGTAGGGAACCTAATTTATTTATTTATTAAATAATTTCATGTTAGTTTCATCATTTTTGTTTCTAATCAAAACAACATATCCTAATTCTTGGTTGTGAGGGGGACTGAGTATGGTAGCACAATATTTGTGTCAGGTTATGATTCTTTTTTAGACAATTTGTAATGGGTTTATTCATATTACTGGAAACACATAATGTCTCACACATTCATAAGTTAGGCAAGGGAAGGATGCGGATGATCTCATGAGGAATATGGATTCAGGAGGATGGGTATGAAATATGAAGATAGTTTTAGAACTCAAGATGGAATATTACATATCCTATCGAAATAGGATTCAAAGTCCACATAGTTTAAGGGAAATAGTTTAAGGTTGTTTGAAAAGATTGTACCATGATGTTTAAAGTCACGCGATTAGGATGTATGTGTAGCGAAAGGTGTGATAATAGAGGATTGATCAGGGCTTACTCATTTGGGATATACTATCTAGAATAAACTTGGGAATTATACCTAGTAAGGAGGACTTATTGGTCAGGTCTTACCCATTGTATGTTCATCTTTTATATTTTAAAAAGTCTGTTGAACTTGTTCTATCGGAGGTGGGTACTATAATTTCTTGTTATCTTAAGGTGTGTTTAACCATGGTGTGGGTTGATTTCGGTTTTAGTGTGTTCTTGGGGTTTGTGGGATGTGGTAAATGGTGTACTCGGTTTTAGATTATTTTATTCTCATGGGTTTCCCCTATTTTATGTTTTCTTTTCAGTTGGAAATCTCCTCTGTTGTGCGCCTCTCCTCTGCCACGAACGCACCTCTACCGTGTTCTTAACGACACATTCGCAGTGAGTTTTCTCTTATTAATCATTGGGTTCCTCTTTTACGCATGTTATTACTATTTGATATTGATGGTTATAATGTGAAATGTATGGGCTAAACACCCTATTGAAAATCGTGGTCGTTGGTGGTCCTTGTTTGCACACTAAATGAATTGCATGTTGGTTGGTTCTTTTTGAACATTTGAATATAAAAATTGGTAATTTACTTATACTTTACTTATGAACGAACGCCCTAGGATGATAAAACTTCTGTGATAACCCCTAAATTAACAAAAAAAATTGAATAAGGGATGCTTAGTAAAATCTAAAATTGCGATTGTTTGGTTTGTATGGTGTTGCGATTGTGTGCACGATTGTGTTTTTTGTATGGTGTTGCGGTTGTTGGCATGATTGATATGCCATTTGTTTTCCATGTTGTAGTTCTTCCACCATTGAATATCAATCCAAACTTTACCCATTTCAATGAAACCACCACTTTGTTACTAGTGCAATTCCACTGAATCCTAGAAAACCACTTCTAGAGGACTCTATGAGACACTTTATGGTGTGAAGATGATGTTTTTTAGATTCTATATATTTTTAAAATACATGGTATGTAGTCTTGTTAAATGGAACATGCTTCACCATACATGGATTTCATATAAAATTTAATGCCACACAATATTTATCTCCAAAATGTACACCACATGACTCATCTTCTGACTCAAACTTGGATTAAGTTTCATTTTAAATGTTACATATCATGTGAACCTAGGTCACACACAATGTATCTCCAAGACATATACTTCAACATGAAACCATGTACATGCCATGAAATAATGGTAAAACCATATGATATGCGTTTTAGTTCACTCACACCATGTATAGATACCATAGAAACTTGATGTGTATATACTATACACCCCTAGTGGTCATGTAAAGACTAAAAACCATTTATTCCACAAAAATGTGATGCATATCCGGTGAGGTGACTTAGTATGTATCTAAAGTACACGCCTTTAGATCAAGTTGTTCTATATGTCATGTATTTTCAAAGGCATCATGCAGTCTTTGTAAGACTAACTTGGAATTAATTTCATATATGTCAGATTAAATATGGTATCTTATCCATACACAATGTTCACCCTACTAGACACACCATGTATATAGACTTCACATGAGTTTAGAAATGGTAGTATACAACCAACCTTGACTGAGAACCCTACACATTGTGTATCCATTGAACAAATTGTGTGCTATGTTATTTTCATTAATATTATTTATTTTTCACTTAGATGATAGTATTTCATGTATGAGTATCCCATTATAAATATCTTCTCATGTAGATCACAATAGTATGATTCCCTCATTCATTGGAAATTGCACACGATGTGGTTTGGATATTTTAATTATCTTCACTCAGCTTGAGAGTTGACAAGTGAAAAGTGAGATGTTTGGAGAAAATATGAAGTATGGTACTCCCCCATGTTTTGGTGAAGAGTCCTCCATGTATAGGTTTTAGGTACTCCATGGAGATATACAAAATATAGGGCACAATCACCCATATATAAATATAGTTCAAGTACTTTCACATGTTTTGGGGTAGGTTCCTCTATTTAATTGTAGAGGAATTTGTACCATGATTTTTTTTATAAAACCCAAACAATGATACTTGATTAATTAGAACATAATATTAGGCAAGTTAGAGATCGAACCCATAAAGAATATGAATATTAATAAAGAATGGATGCATGCCAATCGGTTGAAAAAAGAGTATGAAGATGGCGTGAAAGAGTTTATAAAGTTTGCAAGAGATCATGCATGTGACCCTTCTCAAATCCTTTGTCCGTGTTTATGCTGTTGTTATTCAAGAAAAATTAGTCCAGAGGAGTTGGAAGAACACCTAATCTGTCATGGAATAGATATAAGTTATACATGTTGGAATAAACATGGGGAAAAAATGAATGTAGGTAGTGGCTCGGATAACATGGCATTTTATGGATCATCTAATATGATTACAGGCATGAACAGTGAAGATGATCGTAAGGAGGGTGTGATCACAGATGTGAATGATGATGAATATCATATTGAGGAAATGACAAGTACAGTTGAAGATGAACTTCATGATTGCCCAAAATTGTTTGACAAGTTAAAGAGTTGTGCAAAAACGCCATTGTATGCTGGTTGCACTAAATATACAGCATTGTTAGCCGTACTAAAGCTGTATAATTTGAAAGCAAGCAATGGCTGGAGTGATGCCAGTTTTACAGAACTACTTTCTCTTCTGAATGACGTGCTCCTAGAAGATAATGAACTCCCATGATGAACATACGATTCCAAATGAATGCTACAATCGATGGATATGATCTCTGAAAGAATACACCCAAATTACTGAATATTGTTTCACAAGGACCACAAATCACTTAAATAATGCCCAAATTGTGGTGCTTCTCGATACAAGAAAGATGATTCTAGTCCTATGAAATTTGTATGGTACTTTCCAATCATTCCAAGGTTTAGGTGCCTATATGGAAGTGAGGAGACTACAGGACAATTGACATGGCATGTAGATACAAGAATTAAAGATGGGAAACCACGTCACCTAGCAGACTCTCCTCAGTGGAAGAGAATTGACCACGAGTATCCTGAATTTGGAAACAAGCTGATAAAACTTCATCTGGCGTTATATACAGATGGGGTGAATCCTTTTGGTTTTCAAAGCAGCTGTCACAATACATGGCTGGTTATGTTGGTAAATTATAACTTACCACTGTGGTTATGCATGAAACGAAAATATATCATGTTATCTATGCTTATATCAGGACCAAAACAACCGGGTAATGATATTGATGTTTATTTGGCCCCATTGATCGAGGATTTTAAAATATTGTGGGATTCAGGTGTTACGTTGTATGATGCTTACAAAAATGAAGATTTCACTTTGAAATCCATGTTGTACGGGATGATAAATGACTTTCCTGCTTATGGAAATTTGTTAGGATATAGAATTAAAGGAACTCAAGGGTGTCCCATTTGCAGACAAGGTACACAGTCAATTAGGTTGAAACATTCATCGAAAACCATGTTTCTAGGACAATGGAAATTTCTACCTCGATGACATAATTATCGGTCTTGGATGACATCATTCGACAGAAGTTCAAAAGAACGTACAACACTATCTCCACTAACAGGTGATCAATTGTTTGAGAAAGTAAAATATTTGGACACTACTTTTGGTAAACCATTTTCGAAAAACCTTATGAAAACTGGTTGAAAAAAGAGATCAGTTTTTTTGAATTACCATACTGGAATTGTTTGTATGTATGACATTTTCTTGATGTTATGCATGTTAAAAAAAATGTATGTGATAGTGTCATCGGAACATTGCTAAATGCACCCAGCAAAACAATGTATGGAATTAAGGCTAGATTGGACATGGTTGAGATGAGAATATGAGAAGAGTTGGCACCATTGAAGGGTGAAAAACGAAAATTTCTTCCTTCTGCTGCTTACATTATTTCTAGGAAGGAGAGATATCAGTTTTTCAACTTCTTGGATGGTGTAAAGGTTCCAGAGGGGTTTTCATCAAATATCAAGAACATCGTGTCAATGAGTGATTTAAAATTAAAGGGTCTAAAATCACATGAATGCCATGTTTTGATGCAAGATCTAATTCCTATAGCTTTACGTTTAATTATTCCCAAGAATGTCCACCATACATTAACAAAGATCTATTTCTTATTCAAAGCTATATGCAGCAAGGTTGTAGACCCGACAAAATTTCCAACTATGGAAAGAGAAGTTACCGTCATATTATGTGAATTGGAAATGTTCTTCCCACCGACATTTTTCGATATGATGGTTCATTTGATGGTTCATTTGGTGAGAGAGATTTGACTATGTGGTCCTGTACACATTAGATGGATGTACCCCATTGAATGGTATATGAAAATTTTGAAAGGGTATGTCAAAAATCGAAGTCGGCCAGAGGGTTGTATTGTAGAGAAATATATTGTTGAGGAAGCTATTGAATTTTGTACCGAATACCTGTCTGGTGTGGAAAACGTTGGCCTACCGAAATCTTGTCACACTGAGTGGCTTGAGGGTGAAGGAATTTCTGGAAGAGAGGTTGTTATAATCAATATTACATATCAAGAGAAGGCTCACCTTTACGTTTTGCATAACAGTTTCGACGTTGACCCATATGTTCAAACCCAAAAATAAATTCTTAGGAGTTTGAATCCATCTAGGGATGAAAAAATGGATATCAGATACACATAATCAATAGTTTTTAAGATTGTTTCGGGACCATATTTTTAATCAGTTAGATGAAAATCTAGACTCAATTTCAGAATGACTTCGATGGCTAGCCAGAGGAGAAAGTGTGTATGTATTATCTTACAATGATTATGCAGTTAATGGTTATACATTCTATACTAATGAACATGATGAAGGAAATACCATGAAGAATAGTGGGGTTACACTTGTGGATGAGGGGATGCATGTTTCCGATGCTAAGGACATAAATCCAATTTATGAAAATATGTCATACTTTGGAATCATCAAACGAATATGGGAGTTGGATTATATGAAATTCAAAGTGCCGATTTTTCAATGCAAGAGGGTTTATAATAGAAGTGATGTTAAAATAGATGAATTAGGATTCGTGAAAGTTGATTTCTGTAAGGAAGGGGAGAAAGACGAACCATTTATAATGGAATCACAGGTATTACAAGTATTTTATGTTCTAGACCCTAAAAATCGAAATTGGTCAATTTTTCTGTTATCGAAAAAAACAACTGAAGGGTCAGAAGAAAGTTTAATGGAGGATGAACCTTTTATAGGGACTTCACAATCATTTCGCAGCGGACCCAATGTAGACGGCGTTTTTTATGTCATAGGAGACCATAATGAAGGGATTTATATAGTTGATAGAGGATTCAAATCTTTTCAGCCTTTAAAGAAAAAAAAGAGAGTACAATAATCAGGATATTTGTTTATTGTAATATACATTGTGTTACGTTATGTTATTATCTATCCGCTGCTACTTTTATGTAATCTAAATTAAATGTTAAACCACTTCCGCAGATAATGACTTCTGCACCTACTGATGTGCCCAATCTCGAGGCACAAAAGGTCTCTCAACCAGCTGCTGGTGGTCCCAATGCAGAGCAACAACAGGTTTCTCAACCAGCTGCTGGTGGTCCCAGTGCAAAGCAACAATAGGTTTCTCAACCTATTTTTTCTAGTCCCAGTGATGAGGTACAAAAGGTTTCTCGACCTATTCTACTAGTCCCAGTGCCAATGCTAGCTCTCTGGAGGAACATATTGATGATACTTCTGAGGAAATGGTAGGAAATGAAACCCTGAAAGCATGGAAAAAACAAGATCATCATAGTTTGTCAGTGTTATCCAAAATCCTTAAGGAAAAAGCAAAAGGCATAAAATTTGTGGTGGGATAGAATAAGAGAGGCCAACATGTTAACCCCAAAAGTGCCATCTTTAGTAGCTACATTGGAATCGTCACTCGACAATGCGTTCCGATTGATGTAAAGTCGTGGCACCATGTTTTCACCGGGCTAAAGACACTAATGTGGGAAGAGATTACAGTAACATTATGATATCATTTTTTTAATTTATTAAAATAAAATATCAAAACATTGACTTACTCTTCATCATCCATTGCAGATTGAATTTATAGTAGATGCCTCGCACAAGGAATATGTATTAAGAGTTGCAGGAAGGATTCATAGAGGTTTCTGCATAATTTTAACAAAATATCATCTTAAAGATGCTGAAGGGAAAATCAAGCCGCAACCACCTACTCTTTATGCACACTTGATATCCCAAGGAGCGTGGGATGCATTTAGCAACCGTCGCGGGGAGAAGACTTTTTAGGTACATTGTGTGGGGTAATATGTTGTTTGACGTTTCTTGTATTCAACACTTTGATTGACAATTTTTTATTTATGAAACAACAACTGAGTGATTAAAATAAAAAACGCACAACAGAACCAGCGTACCCTTACCGTAAAGCAAGGATGGGGTACGCTTCACTTGAGAAAAAATCGGTACGTCTTTTAAATCTACCGTACTACTTGTATGTGACATAAAACAACACCATAACCATGTTTCTCTATTTATATGTAGATTGATGAATCGAAATCGAAATCCATATCCATCCCACGCCATGTGCTATAGAAGGAGGCTCGTGTAAATAAAGAGGGGATACTGATAGATGAAAACACACAAAAAGTGTGTGAAACATGTGTAAGTATGACATAATATAAATTTGATTTGTTTTAAATCGCTATTACATTACAATGACTACTTATTTTTCTATATTTTCTATCTAACATAGTTACAAGAATCAACAACAACCACACCAGATGTAGACATACTTTCAGCAGCCTTGAAGCAGCCAGAACAGTATGGACGTGTCAGAGGTGCGGGTTTTGGGGTGACACCCCAAACATATTTAAAAAAAAAAAATAAACAGAGGATCAAAATGAAAAAATGGAAAAGCTGCAAGAAAAATTAGCTATTTTTCAAGAAGAATTACAATACCAAAGAGAGATGATAACAACATTGATGGGGGAGAGGCAAAGAGAAGAAACAACTCAACAACAACTCGTGCGTGATGATCCCACCCCACCCCCACCAGCTTTGAGGTAAGCCATTACCCTAAAAAACCTGACTTAGTTGAGGTAATCAATGTTTTAATAATTATTTCTATGAAATTTGATTCATATAGACACTGATACCTTTCATGTACAAATATTCTACAGGGTGAAAATGACTATGATTTATATCTATCAACTCCCACCTATCACCTTATAGCGAGGGCTACAGTGTTCAATATGCAGAACAACATGCTACACAATAGACAGCTTCCAACAGATCATCTCAAAGTATCAATTAACGTAGATAATGAGCCGAGTGCTGAGCTACCTGTTCCAAATGACGTTGATGACATTCATACGGTTGAAAAATCTATTGGAACATTCATCGCATGGCCGACAATTCTTGTAAAAAAACATATCGACAAGGAGGTATCCATTTCCAATTTATTTTTCAAGCTAGACCTTTAACATTTAATGAAAAATGGTCTGAACCAATGAATGTTATTACAGAATGACAAAGAGAATGGTTGAAACGAAATATCAACTCAAAACTATCTCAAGGATCAACCAACCGATTGAAATGGTCTACTGAGAGCACCTTCACCCCACCTGTTCTATATCTATAGTTAATATCATTGCAGGCTCATGTGGATACAAAGTTGATAGATGACAATGCTCACACAGTTGATTTTGAAAAAAATATGTATGAAGAGGAAACATCAGATTTCATTAGGGATTAAAATGTAAATGAAATCCTCAAGTATGAATGGCTATTTACCTCAGTTATAAATGTATACATGAGGTATGTTTTCATGATTTGATTTTACAAAAGCTAATATACTCTGATAATTATGAATAAGTACATTTTATATTTTTCATAGGTGTATATATGAAAAAATATTGAAGGGATTTTCCCATGAACAAAAATTTGGACTCGTTAGTCCTCACACTACCTCTTCAAAAGACGAAATAGATTCTGATAAAGAGGCCGAAATAATGTCATCCCTGCTCAAATTGTTTGAAAAAAAATTACAGATGACATAATATTTTTAATACCAATGATGTAGGGGTAAAACTCTACAATTTAATAATATCAACGAAATTTTCATTTCTTTCTTTACTTATTCCTTTTTTTATTTTTAGGCAGCATTGGATGCTGATTGCAGTCAATTTGGATACTCCAAAGATTTATTTTCTGGATTCAATGCATGGATATCCAACAAACCGACCATTCATGATGGCGTTTGTTAATTTGTAATAAACTAGATCCAACATTTTAAAACTAAACATCTAGTTATATAATTTATGTTATCTTTTAATGATGATTCTGTTATGATAGGGTGGTGCATCAATATCATCTAATGCATGGAATGAATCCAGGGCCTAAGGATAAGAACGCCTACAAGATATACAACTGGAAAAGTATCATGGTATATATAATAACATTGCACTATCCAAACACATATCAAAACAAATTACTTATTATTGTTGATGTTTCTGTAGTGTCCAAAACAAACAAATAGAAAAGACTATAGTTATTATGTTTGTAAATTTATGAAAGAGATCATATTTCATCAACAAACTAGCATCCCTGATGAGGTATTTTTGAAAATAATTATGAGTTCATTTAAAATATTTATTAATCCTTTGTGTATTTATATTTTTTCAGTACTACCATGAATTTCAAAAAAACTCATATTAAGAAGATGATATAGATGTGTTTAGAAAAAAATGGGCAACATACCTGATGGAAGATTGTACACAAATAGTATGAAGGTGAATTCCTACTAATGTTATCTATATATGATCATTGATATCTCCCTTGTTTACACTTATTGATCATATATGATCACCCTTTATTATGATTTATATCCTTAGGTTATGAAGAATGGTTTTAGAAATGATTTGTCTTTCTAATAAAGCATAACTCATTGGACTACACTGGTCGATAGTGTGGAAGTCAACCGATGCATAGTCATTCAGTCCACTCATGAGCATTTTAAAAGCTTGATGGGAACCAATATCTTGGATTTTCAATTTTATAATTTTAGTTTCCCTTATATGTGGGTGGGGGTGTCCAGGAGGGAGGGGGTGTCCAGTAGTGGTGGGGGAGGGGTGTCCAGGAGGGGGTGAGTCCAAGAGGGAGGGGGTGTCCAGGTGTGAGGGTGTCCAAGAGGGGAGGGAGAGGGTGTGTCCAGGGGGGTGTCCATGACTGGGGTGTCCAGGAGGGGAGGGAGGGGGTGTGTACAGAAGGGAGGGGGTTTCCAGACAAAGATCCATTCAATTCCATTCAATACTGATAATATACAATGGGTAGATCACTTATAGAGTAGCCTGAAGTGGGTCCGTAGTGAGGCATCAAAAGTTGCAACCAACCAAACCAATTCCAAGCCCATGTAAAGGCCCAAGGATTATATTCTAGTTCAATTTGAGGCCCAATATATCTTATTTAATGTCATAAATACCCAATATATGCATCATTTACCTTTCTCACATTAGATTTATGTGAAATTTCGTTCCTATTCCTCCAATATATTTTTTTGGTGTTTTCCTTGATTTGTTGAACTATATCTCTTCAAAATATATATGATTTTATAATTCATATTATTGAATGATGGTTTATGATTAATATTTATTCCATTATAAAATAGATGATGAAAATATAGTTGGATAAATAAGGTTATTAATGGTTATACCCTAAAGAACTAGGAGGGAGGGGGTGTCTAGGAGGGAGGGGGTGTCCAGGTGGGAGGGTGGGTGGGGGGTGTCCAGGAGGGGAGGAGGGGCTATCCAGGAGGGGAGGGGGCTATCCAGGGGGAGGGAGGGGGCTATCTAGGGAAAGGGAGGGGGGATGCAAGGGGAGGGAGGGGGGTTGTCCAGGAGGAGGGAGGGGGGTTGTAGGTGGAGTGGTGGGAGGGAGGGGGCTGTAAGGGGAGGGGGGGCTGTCTCGGGGAGAGGAGGGAGGGGGTTGTCCAGGAAGGAGGGGATTTCTAGTAGGGGAGGGGGCTATCTAGGAGAGAAGGGGGGATATCCAGGAGGTGGGAAGGGGGATATACCGGGAAAGGGAGGGCTGCAAGGGGAGGGAGGGGGGTGCCGTCCAGGGGAGGGGGGGCTGCTCTCCAAGAAAATATGGACATGTAGGGGTCTGTAAGGGGAGGGGAGGGGGGGGGGGGGGTTGTCCAGGGGTAAAGAGGGGGATGTTAGGGGGGCTGTCTCGGGGAGGGGAGGGAGGGGGTTGTCCAGGAAGGAGGGGGTGTCCAGTAGGGGAGGGGGGCTGTCCAGGAGAGGAGGGGGGCTATACAGGAGGTGGGAAGGGGGATGTCCAGGGAAAGGGAGGGCTGAAAGGGGAGGGAGAGGGGTGCCGTCTAGGGGAGGGAGGGGGGGGGGGTTCTCTACAAAGAAATATGGACATGTAGGGGGGATATAATGGGAGGGGAGGAGGGTGTCCAGGGGTAGAGAGGGGGCTGTCTAGGGGGGCTGTCTTGGGGAGGGGAGGGAGGGGGTTGTCCAGGAAGGAGGGGGTGTCTAGTAGGGGAGGGGGGGCTATCCAGGAGAAGATGGGGGATGTCTAGGAGGTGGTAATAGGGATGTACAGGGAAAGGGAGGGATGCAAGGGGAGGGAGGGGGGTGCCGTCTAGGGGAGGGAGGGGGGGTGCAATCCAAGGAAATATGGACATGTAAAGTTTGTAACAAGTAACAATTGATAGATTATTAATGTATTCTTTCATATTAATGTTTAATTTATTTCATTATTGTATTACTAAAATAATATTTGTTTTCTTATATAGTTGAAATCTTTTTCCTGAGTTCGAATGCTTTGTCCGGCAGCTAATACTATGGATGACGATTTTTTAGAGTGGATCATGGATGCAAAAAGGATGAAACATCAATGTTTTTTAACTGTTTGTTGGATAATTTTAATTATAACCAAATTAAACTTTGTTTTAAATGTATATAGCAGTGTTTTGTTTTGTATTCATGATTTCAATTATATGTATACATCATTTTTGTTCTTATGTGCTTTGTGTGTGGGTGTTGTTTCTTCTGTGTGCAGGTGCTATCATATGTGTGCAGGTGCTGTGCAGGTTCTGGGTTTGCACATGAAATTTTTCCTTTAAAAACACTAATTAAGCGCTGATAAATGGATAAAATATCATCTCTTTCTTATAACTGATAAAGGTAGTATTTATCAGTGCTATTTTCAGCAATGATATATTATCCATTTATCAGCGCTGAAAATAGCGCTGATAAATACTACCTTTATCAGCGCTAAGAAAGCGCTGATAAAGGTCCCCTTTATCTTTACCGAGATTAACATATCCTTTTTAGCGCTGTTAAAGGTGGTTTTTAGTGCTATTATAAGCCCTATTTGTAGTATTGAGCCTGGTTACACATATGCATAATGATTCAATACTCTCATGGGGTGACTTTCAGTAGATGTTTCGTGAGGATTAATACCCCTCTTGTATACACTCTATTCAAATTCATGAGCTTATATAGATTCAATATGGAGAGATGATAGTATATGAGTATGTATCTAGATTAAAAGACCTTACGTGGTACTCTCTTGACATGATCCGTGATGGCTACTTCCGAGCACAAAAGTTTGAGCATGGTCTCTATAGAGAGATCTATGCCAGCATAGTACCCTTGTGCATCCCCACATTTTCTAGGATGCTGGAGTGGGAACATGTGAAAGTGAGTTTCATTCATAGGGATTCTAGGTAGCTAGAGTAGGAAGTGGGTGCAATAGAGCTGAGTCATCTACAGTAGAAGGCAGGCACCGGAGATCTCAAAACAGGAGACCCCTCCATAAGAAGGCTCGGGGATGTGGTCATACAGTGCAAGGAAAATGTAGAGCACCAATGAAACCCAGGTAGGGATGGTACTATTCTTGTGATGGGTGAGGTCAAATGGAATTAGACTACTCAAACATACATATTGAGCATCCCAGTAAGATAGTTGATGGAGCGCCACGACAGAGACAACACTATGATCAGAGATCTACTAGTCATGAACAGGGTGGTCCCCAAGGAGGTGGAATTGTAAGAGGATATGAGGAGATATAGGTGGAGGAAAAAACTATGAAGTTCTTCCACTACCACCACTAGGCGGCCCATGTTAGGATCAAAGAGATGGTGGTTGGGCCCATGAAAAGCTTCAATATTGGGATGTTTACGATCCTATAATTGAAAACATGATTTGATTCATGATATGTGTTTATTCTAATCTTTCCTTAGTATTTGTATACATAGTTTCCTTCCATTATTCTATATCATGACTCTTGGTGTGAGAGCAAGAGCTCCCAATAGAGATACTAACACAATATCTTTGTCTCAAGTTTCATACATGGAATGCTTCTTCTGTGACTTTCATTTTTCGGCAGTGAGAGATATCTCTTGGAGGAGAAAGGTTCATGTGGTATATATTGGTCATAATTATGGAACCCTATGACATTATATTGGTCATGGATTTGATTTCCATGGTTCGAGCCCTCATCAAATATCACCACAGACTAGTCATATGTCTACATAGTGATGGGATGAAGTTATCCTTTTTGGATGAGAGAGACCTCATATCAGGAAAAGTGGGTGTTGTAAGAAAGTGGTTGTAGACTATTACCCATCGGTTAGTGAGAAAAACCATTGGTTCAGTAGAATATTTATTCATCTAGGTTCCTTCAGTTGTGTAGGATTATATGGACATCTTCCCCAAGTATGTTCTAAGACAACCTCCAAGGTGAGAGTTAGAGTTTTTCATCAAATTGAAACCCTGTAATACCCTGATATCTTATGCAGTGTATAATATGGTACCAATAAAGATATGAGAGATACAATTGAAGTTGGAGGACCTTCATGAGAAGGGTTTCATCAGACCTAGTGTGTCCCCTTGGGCAGCTCCGGTCTTGTTCGTGAAGAAGGAAGATGAGATCTTGAATCTTTGAGTGGATTAACATT
Organism: Viscum album; assembly: GCA_963277665.1. Lineage (NCBI taxonomy): Eukaryota > Viridiplantae > Streptophyta > Magnoliopsida > Santalales > Viscaceae > Viscum > Viscum album. Next base: position 1,491,745,127 of record OY728151.1, on the reverse strand, counting down.
AACTGAACCAGACCATGATATTGAATATGTATCCCACACTAAGGATTGAAAACATATTTGATTAGTTGGGAGGTAAAATATGGTTGTCCAAGATCGATCTCAGGTCTGGCTACCACCTGTTGTGGGTTTACGAGGCTGATATTCCAAAGTTGTATTTCCAATGTCATTATGGAAACTACGGGTTCCTAGTGATTCCCTTTGGTGTGAAAAAAAATCCCCTACCATATTTATGGATTTGATGAACTAGATCATACAACCATACTTGGACCAGTTTTTTTTTGTCTTCATCAACAACATAATCTTCTACTCTGCAATAGAGGAGGAGTATGCCTAATACTTGAGGATGGTTCTTGATTTACTTCGAGAGAACTATATTTATGGAAAGCTCTCAAAGTTCTAGTTCTAGATATAAGAGTTTCACTTTCTAGGAAATGTCATTTATGAACAAGGTTTAGTCATGGATCTAGTACAAATTGAAGCAGTTATTTCTTGGGATCCACCCATGAATTAATGTATCAGAGGTGTAAAACATTCTTGGTTTGGTGGGGTACTATCAGAGATTTTTGGAAGAATTATCCAAAATTGTAGCCACATTGACTTCCCTATCATGGAAGGGAAAACCATTTACCTGGTCTAAGTAGTGCTAGAAGGCCTTTGAGGAGTTGAGGTGGAGGATGAAGAGCACTCTAGTGTTGAGGATACTAGAGGAAGGCATTGAGTTCATAGTGTATTGAAATTCCTCAGGAGGTGGGATCTATTGTGTGCTGATGCAATGATAGACAATAATCACATATGGGTCAAGGAAGTTGATAATCCACGAGTAGAACTATGAAACTCATGACCTAGAGATAGTAGTGGTAGTCTTAATCTTGAGTATGTGGAGTGACTAACTTATGGTAGAGCACTTTGTAGTTATCCAAACCACCAGAGCCTCAGGTATGTCTTCACTTAGAGAGACTTAAACCTAAGTAAGTGATAATGGTTAGAGTTCCTACAAGACTATAACTTCGAGATAATATATACTCTAGTGGATGGAAAAATTGTAGCATATTCCCTTAGCAAGAATTCCCATTCTCTCCTAGTGTGGGAAGCTTCAGAGCAGATATATTCCCTACAACTGAACCTGGTGGAAAAGGAGGGTAAACTTTTTATACAATCGATGGTGTTGACTCCTTTGCTCCTCGAGCATGTGATAGAGTCCCATCTAAGAGACATTCACTACAAAGTTTTGCGTGATCAGATATCCATAGACAACACACCAGATGGATATTCTGAAGGATTTAATCACAAGATCTTGTTCCAGGGGCCAACAATGGTTCCTGTCGTGATATAGGAGGTGGTGATGTGGGATTTCCAAATCTCTCCATTAGTTGTACATTGTGCTGTGGGGAAGATGTATAGAGATATTCAGTGGTAGTTTTGGTGTGCCAACATGAGGCGAAGCATAGCTATGTTTGTCTCATGGTGTCTCACCTGTCAACAGGTGAAAGCTGAGCACTCGGTTCTGGTGGGTTTATTTTAGTCTCTTGAGATACCAGAGTGGAAATGGGATGGAATATTCATAAACTTAATTATAGGTCTTCCTTGCATAATTAAGGTCCATGAATCTATATGGGTGATATTATACTAACTCATGAAGTTGGTGCACTTCCTTGCTATTAGGGAGTAGAGTTTGGACCACTTATATCTTATTTCCACTTCCCATTCCCATGATCATCGAGGGGGTATGAGATCTTAATGGGAAATGATGCTGGGGTTTTTCTCCATCGCCACCTCTATCCACCTTGGCTCAGCTCGGATATACCCCTTGATGTTTCCTCATCATGATTGTGGTTGTGGTTTCTATTTCATGGTGGAGTAAGCGAACTTGTGGACTCATCTAGCTTGACCTGTCTCTTCGTTGATAGACTACTTCCTACCTCACTCTATATCCAATGGATAGGGATTGTCCTAGAAGCGTGAAGATGGTTTAGTGGAAGAGATCTAGTTTCTGAAACTGAGGGTTTCAAACTCATCTTCAGTGGGTTTTTTGGGTGGTCTTTTGTGGTCTCCAAGGGTTATTTGGACATCAACGACGATACTTGGGATCTGTTTTTCAATGAGGAACATTTTCAGCGATCTTTGATGCTTGGGTTGTTGTCGATCTGGTGATGGTTTCTTGGTCTCCATTTTTTTCCTTCATTTGATTTTGGTATGTGGTTTTTTCTATTCATGTTTCTTTTTTGGGTGTTCCTGTACTTTTTCTTTAGTGTTTTTTTGTTCGTATTCTGGTTTTTGATATTTTGTTGTGTGAACCCACTTTTTTCTTGGTTTGGGTTTATTTGTGGCTTCTGGGACAATTCATTGTGAAGGCTTTATGGTGGAGGAAGAATCATGATGATTAGGTTGTAAAGGTTTGGAAACGCCTTAGAGATGATTTTTGTGAATCCATGGAATGGTTTTAGTTTGGCCTATTTGTTTTTTGGTTCTATAATTCATAGTTTATAGGAATTTTCTACAAGGGATGTTTCCAGATTTAGAAGAGTTCAAAAGGAGATGCTGGGAATGATCAAAGGGAGTATGGAAAATTGAAAAAGGAATTGAATTGGTAGATTGAGATGGATTTTTTAGTGGTGGTTTCTGAGGATTCTTTACATTTATTTATTAATTGTTGACTTTTGGGTATGTTTGCAATATGAACACTACATGGATCCACTTCAGATGAGGTTCAAATCAGGAAGCTTTCTTCGAATCATTCCATTCGGATTTGGAAGTTCAAGAGGGTATGACCCTTCCATTAGTACTAGGACCATGAAACCCTACATGGGATAACCCACCAAGATGTCATGTGATGGTGAAGTCTTTCCATCACGATGCAGTCATTGGGGAGGGGTAGATCCTGTAGTCTTGATTTGGGTTATCCTTTTTCATGGTTTTATTTGGTTTTAATGTTTGGATCTAATGGTTTCTCAATTTTTCCTCAAAAGTGTTTTGATAATAAAAAAGTTAATTTTCAGTCAGTCATGGAGAAGAGTTCGGTAGAGAGTTTGGGTAAGTTGTAAAAATTGGAGTTCATTTGCCTTCATGAGGTACCCTCAATGACTGGATTCAATAGTGACACATGGTTTACGTCAAGATTGTGGAGAGGAATGTAGGAGGAATTTAAGACCTAGTTTTGGATGATTATATCCTTTTATCTATAGACCAATGGGTAGACATACCATACTATCCGGGTTCTAGAGGATATGTTGAGGGCTTAGATGTTGGATTTCAGCCAGATATGGGAGGATCACTTGCCTTTGGTAGTGTTTGTTTATAATAACAGCTACCACTCCACCATCGACATGAAAAATTTTCAAGCCCTATATGGGAGAACATGTAGGTCACCCTGTTTCTAGAAGAAGATTAGAGAGTATCTCTTATGGGCCTAGAGTTAGTGTAGACGATAATAGAGAAAATGTAGGTCATCCATGAATGGATGAAGATAGCCTAGAGAAGACATAACTCTTATACAAATAATTATCATAGGACATTAGAAATTGAGTAGAGAGACCACATATTCTTAAGTGTCTCCCCATGATAAGGAATGCATATCTTTAACTAGAGATTCAAGATATCCCTGAGGTTCATTGTGTCATTTGAGATCATACAGAGGGTTGGTCATGTTTTCTACTGCCTCTACCTACCACCACAGCTAGAGGGAGTTAATTATGACTTCCATTTGTTGTAGATGGGGAAATATGTTCATGACCCTACGCACATCATTGAATAGGGTGAGTTGGAAATCGAGGATGGATCCACCTTTGTAGAGCACCTGGTGGCGATTGAGGATTGATAGGAGTAAACCTTGAGAGGATGGAACATCCCTTTGGTTCATGTGTTGTGGTAGTATAGTAATGTACATGATAATTCCTAGGAGCTGGAGATCTAGATGCGATCTCAGTATCTTGAGTTGTTTTTTTTTATTTTTTGATTTTCAGGGATGAAAATATTTAAGGAGGGAAGGATTTAGAGACCTGATTTTTTTCTTGTCTGACTTTGAAATATTTCTAAATATATTTCCAAAGTTGGGTGCTAAGACGACGTGCAATTCCAAGGATCTGTGTGTCAGAAATTAAGTTTATACAAATATTAAATATATTTTATATTTTGCACACATAGTTAATTAAATAAAATGGAATAAATCTTAAACAATTGATTGGATTAGAAATTCGAGAGCATGGTTGGGCCCATAATATGGTGTTTTCCCTAGGTGCGACATAAAATGAGTCAGCGCAGGACGAACGAATGCATAGATCATTGGAAGTGTATTTAAGTTAATTATTTAATTATTTAATTATTTTACTAATCTCAATTTGACCTAATTAAACGATTATAAATAGGTCATTATAGGGATTTATCCAGGGTTGGATCATAATTCACAATTCACCTGCAATATCTCTCTCTTCCTCCTCCATTGATGATGAATGATGAATCTCTAATTCAATGCAGATCAAAGCCCAATGCAAATAATGGATCCTCCTACGTTATTGGAAAATTCTTTCTTCATAAAATATCAATCAAAACAAGATTTATGACTCATATTTGGTTATTTTTATACCTTACATTAATTTTTTGAGTAGATTTTTAATTATTCATCAATATAATCCCTCCCTTTTACCCTTTGATTATCCAAAAGAACTGAAAATTTGATTATTTATTTTACTTAATCATTTATTTATAACCATATAGAATGTTCTTGATCATTAGATAATAACAATTGGTTAAATATCATTAAAACCATTGTTCTTGAAACTTTTTCTTTCCTTGTTCATTGTGTTATTCACCATTGGAACTCTGTAGTTCCTAGTTCAATAGTTTTAGAGCATACCATGCTCAATTGGGTGCCCTGATTTGTGGTGGATAGACAAATCATCTATATTTTTTCAAGACGAGCACAGACCTGGAAAGATTGTGAAGTGAGGACAAATGATCCAGTGATTAATCTTTGAGATCATGATAAACATAGGTATAACGGTGTGTGGAACAATTAACCAAACCCTCGTCGATGAACAAGGCTGATTCATGGTGAGAAATGATGGGAATCTGTGTTCTTCAGAAATATCTAGATTTTTTAGATAGATTTAGGAGATATCAGCAGTCGTTGAAAAATATTTTAAATGGAAGATTGAATATAAAATTTCTGGAAAAATCACAACAACACACCGTGTGTAATGAAGAACACACAACATATAGCCTCCCTCAGCAACAATGCTAGGGTTTGGGAAAGGATAAGAGTAATATGGTGTGTAGATCTCCTTTAGACATAGTGTATACCTCCCCCAGTTTCACAACCTGTGTGATGAGTCACACGAGTAGTGAATCCATGTAAAAGTACACAGACATGGGTTGGCCACACGGGCGATATCCTGTGTGGACCGACATTTCATGTACCAAAGTACTTGGAAATAGGGTCTGAGTATACAGACATGGCTAGCAGACATGGGATGGTCCCTAGATAGGTGGGATATGACATGTAGTCCACCTATACAACATATACCCATATATATATGGGACCTGTGTACCAACAAGAGACGTGGACAACGATTGGGGAGGGACTACACGTCGTATGGGTTACCTCACACTCCATGTACTACTTAAGATCTTCCAAGCGATCTCCAAACCTCCGTATCTCATTTTTTTGAACTCATATCTAGGCCAATGAGATGCCTATCCTAAGTGTTTTTATCATAGAACATGATGGTTCCCTCAAAAGTGGATTTTGAGATATGATGTAAAATGTTCTGAGTTTGGCATGTTCCAAGGAAAAACCCAATGATGGAAGAAATCATACAAAGTCACCAAATAATCTCGATCTTAACCCTCCAGGAGATATGGGTAGTGGATTTACTCAAAATATTATCTAGATTACCCTATAGTTGGACTGGTCAATGGAATTCCCTAATGATCTTTCTAAGTTACCATCTAGTAGGGCTGGGTAGTGGAGTTACTCGACATTCTGGGCTTACCATCCTACTGGGATGGGTTGAGGCATTCTCCGATGACATCTTCTAGGCGTAACCCTCTAGTTGGGCTGGGCAATGGAATTTCCCATTCGACTCACCAGTCTTACCCTCTAGTAGGACCAATAAGTGGCTTTACCCAATGACCTTCCTGAGTGATACCCTCCTGTTAGGCTAGGTAGTGGCATTCCTAGGTGACTACCAAAGTAGTACAATCCTATCATAATAGGGCATGAGATCCTTTCCTAAAACTGGTAACCCCATAACTGTACGACACAGTGATGAGGCATGGTTTGACATACCTTTGAACTCAAAAGAAAGAGGGATGCTTTCCCCACTAAGACACGTTCTTTTAATAGGTGATTCATTTCCACCCAAAGAAGATAATATCAATGAGTGGTGATTGAATCCCTTTGACTTGTGTGTTTTGGGTAGATGCATGATGTGTTGGGAATCAAATATGGTTTACCTTGGAAATATTAGCTACTCATCTTCTTGGGTTGAGCTATGAGATGTAGGTTCCCTTACTCTCTCATTTTTGATTCTTTGAATAATATATATATATATATATATATATATCCTATTTTAGTACCCACTCCTTGGTTTTTGGTTACTCTCCATCCAGGAGGGGCGAAGACGGGTGGGGTATGCCATGTGAATTCCATTTCTAGTTTATTATGTTTGGATGAGTATAATATCCTACTATAGGAAGTAAAGACTCAATGAGAAGTTCATCTTCTCACCCTTTAGATCTCATTGTGTTTGGATGAGTTTACTTTTCCTCTCTTGTTGGGTTGAGCTGTACTCTTTTACCATAACTTGTTCTATCTACTACTTTCCTCTTCAGTTGTATCTCTCACTACTCCCCCTTCACCCTTTTGGGGGTGTTATACTGGGTATTCATATACTCACCCCTTCATGGGATTCTACCAACACGTTTCATGTCTTTTGAAGATAGAGGATCAGTCGATCATGGCTTCAGAGGATCTTAGGGGTACAAAATTATTGGGTTGAGTACGGTGTTCATAGCTTGGGATACATGATCTAGGATCTCAATTGTTTACTTTTTTATAGTTGTGTCGGGTTGGGAAATATTTTTTGTGGGCATGTATTTTTTCCTTTTATTTTTATTTTACACTATCGTACTTCACACTATTTAGATGTTCATACATATTTTGTTTATTTATAGCAGTATTTCATCTTTTATTTCTTTCCTATGAATTTTTTCATTGTGTTGGTTGTGCGTATGCATACTGGTACTTAGGAAAAGGCCTCCTTGAGTTTAGTTGTGCCTTCGGTGATTGTCTCCACCCCTGGACTATGGAGGTAGGCTTGGGGTAGTTGCAGCTCGAGCCCTAGATTGGGTTGGAGCATGAAAATATTTACAAAATATCCCCCATTTTGATGATCACTAAACCAATGAGACAAAAAATTCCATATATTAAGCTTTAAATTTCCATAAAGAGGAAGTTTTCATTTCTCATTTCCTTCTACCCCTTCTTTGAAATAGTAAAAAGTTGATTTTTTTTTATTTTTATTTCCTTCTCCCCATTTTTATGATATAAAAAATAATTAGAATAAGGAATAAAATTCATATTACATATAAAAGGTAGTAAACAGTTTATGTTATTACTAATAAACAAGATTTGTAATTAAATAGAAGTCATAATAAAATAATAAAATATTATATCATATGATAATGATAGATAAATATATTGAAAAGAAATCATAAAAAAAGATTCAATGGTAAAGCATTATGATCATTAAAAATATAAGGGAGTATGAAAATTAAATACTTCAGCATAGGTAAAACATTGAGATCATTCAAAGAGATGTTAAAGTAAATAGAATCAAAATTTTGAATGCCATAAAAGTGGAATAATTCAAATGTTTCTGAGAATTACCATCCAATATGAAACCATTACATGAACTAAAGGAGAGTGTATCAATTGATTTTTAGAAAAAAAACTTTTTGAAGGAGGCTTCTTGAAGGATAAGGGATGATCATGAGGTAACAAGGATTAAGGTAGTGGAGCGCCAGCTATCATGCCAATAATATCACCCAACATTAGTAGTGATGCTCCAAGACCGGCTTGATCATCATGCGCATACCATACTATTTTAGACTAGATGTTGAGATAATCTTTCATTTCCCTTGAAAAATAAAATTTATCTTTATGGGTAAAGGTCAATTTAGTTGATGGTTTAGGTAAGAATAATTATACTTCATTAGACTACCTTATATTTTCCCTTTGATGAATCTCAGATGGATCAAACATTTCCTTAAGGTGCTAAGATTTGCATATGTTTTAGTCAACAATTTACGATCTAGGCATCCATATTCCATGAATTTGAAAAACATAATTAGTATAGGTGACACACGCTAATTTTAGGTCATGGAAAAATAAATTTTAATTTCTTAATGCAGCATAGAGGCAGACCAAGGTCATCTCACTTGGGGAGCGCAAAAATCATTTCTATTACTAGTTTTAGTTCACCTATTCTATTTTTTTTGTTTTTTATATTATTTATGAAATTATTGGTTTTGGGGGTTTTGTAAAACATGAAATTAAAATAAGGAAATGGACAATTTAAATCTTAATTTAGATGCAAACAAAATGAAATCATGGAAGAAAGGCGTTGGTCCTAGGGTTGGATAACAAAAGTTCATTCATTATTTATTTGTTTTTTAAATTCAATTTGATAAGTTATTTAGTGAAACATCATTAATGAATTAATTTCCTTTTATTTATTGAGCATGAAAATTTATAATGCCTTTAGAGTCCCAAACAACACCTCCTCCAACAGTCAAATAAGATAACACCTCAACCAAGAATGAAATTTCTCAAAGACCCGGCTCCACTGTATTTCATTTCATCCATTTAGGAAACCCCAAATCCACTATATAAAGGGACTTATTGAGTGATGGGATGGAAAAATAATGAATCAAATAAAATAAAAGGATTTGGAAATACTTTCATGGTGGACGGCCACCACACCCGTTCAATATTCTCACATACACCACAAATAGATTAAAAACATGTTGAATTGAAGAAAAATAATAAAGAACACCATAAAACCTCCCCCAGGGATAAGACATAGGTTTGTCACTTGACATTTAAAATTTAAAATAGATCATGGAGGAAGATGGAATAGATAAATAAATTAGGTTTGGAAGATAAAAAGGGATGGAAGAAGAAAGGGAAAAAATTTAATAAAAAAATATTAATCCACTACATGGGATAAGAAAACAAAAATAAAAGAAATGAAGATAAAAATACTAAAGCATGGATGTCATATGGTCTTCCCTTTCTTATCAATATTTTATTAAATCAACTATTTTCCTCTTATTTATAGTAATTGAAGATACTTTAGGGTTTCATAAATGACCATTAATGTGTTCCTGGACATAATAGGTCTCCAATAATTAAAATTTCAGTTCTAGAATATTTCTTTGAAAATTTTCACATGTAAACCCCTTGTTTTACCGAATTAGTGATTTTTTTTGTAATATTTTTCCAACATATCTTTTACATTCTCTCAAAAAATTTCTGATCTATCCTCTATGTGTATAAGAAATTAAAACCAATTTACTATGAGATTTTATTCAGAAAAAATGATTTCAGAATATTTCATCAATGTTGATCATTTAATAGACCCCTTAATTAGTGAATAAATCTTTCAAATTTAATGGGGAAATGATACAATAAGTCCTATTTCACGTCTAGCTTGAATAAACTCAATTGGAGGTGTTTAACACGATTTATGTATCATTTTTAGAGCTGGGTCCACCCTGTTTGGCCAAACAATTTTTCAACTTGATTGACTATTTCAGGCCTCTAGTTATTTGAATCATCTCTTAGTCCAACATAAAAAATTATAGAAAATAAAAAAAGAAATCCCAAAAAAAGAATCACTCAAATTTTAATAATATTTTAAAATTTATTCCCAAAATACCAAAGTGATTAAAATCTGCTAAAATTCCCAAATTAAGTAATTTTCATATTTTAGTCCAAAACACACTATAAATCATAAATTGATGTAAATAAGATCAAATTGATAAATTTATAGGGTTTAAATAATTTAAATACATATAAAAAATAAGGAAACTATTAGCTCTATAAATTCTCCACACTTAAACCATTCTTGTCCTCAATCGTTAAATTTCCACATGGAATTGAGAGGGCACCAATGTTACTAATATTCAAATTCCAAAGTAGAAAAATCAAGAAATTATCCATATCAATTAAAAATTTCAAATTCCATATAAAATATGAATTCAATTTCTTATTTTTAACGAGACAAACAATCCATGTATTTTACTCTTCCCCTTAATTTTTTTGGAGTTTATCCTTTCATTTTTTCAAGATCCTCAATTCATAATTATCAAACATGAAAAGTCATGATTTTCCACATGTTTAATTATTTTCTATCATCAATCCTGATACAATTAAATTAAATTTATTCTCATATCATGGGAAAATTCTTCTTATCCATATTCTTTTCAAGTAATTACATTCTCCACTTTGTAAATACAATAGGCACATAAAATCATGAGGGCTTTCATTAAAGGTTCAAATGATGCTGAGGGTTAAGGTTGGTGGGAATTGATGTTTGAAAATGAAGTCTCAAGGAGGAGGTTTATATCTTAATTAAAATGCATGATATCAAAAATAAAAGTAAAATTAAATTCTCCCCTTTAAATTAGTAACTCTGATTTCCCCAAAACTCAAAGCAAAGGTCATGAATATTGTATGCATAATGAATGATGTGTACCTTCTTAAATTTTGGTCTACTTTAACATTTTTTTTATTTTTTTAATTAGTTTTTTCTTTTCCCCCTTTTTGGAATTTATTATTGGAATAAACCTCAAATACACTACCAAACCACATATGATAAAAATCTTCAATCCAGTGATGATGATTTTTTATTCTTCTCAGTAAAAAACCCATTCATTTTTTTACATTTTTTTAATATGGAAAAACAATTAAATACATCTAATGAACCTTTAATTAATCCCACAATATCACCCCCAAAATGTTTCATTAAAATGTATTTCATCCCTTTAACCATTACTACCTTTACCCCCACACATAAACTTTAAAATATCATGAATTTACTAAGAGTAGGGTAGGAAATGAGAAAAATGGTTTGAAAATGGATAATCCATATAAAGGTCATTCATGGCCTCTATAGTATAAAGAATTATTGATGTAAATGTGTTATTTAAAGGATTAGTGGTTTATCAAAATATGCCTCAATAATTTTAAATGTTTTTTTGAAAAGTCATAGATTTGACAAGTTTACATGCAAGTTTCGGTCAGTGACATGTCTCAAGATCACTCAAGAAATATTCTCACAAAAAAATAGGAATTACATGGTCTAGAAATCCTATTGGGAATGGAAATTATAAAATTGGACAATCACTCAAGGTATTATTAATAATAAAAATTCAATTCCCATGAATTCAAAATTCTAATTATAAAAATTATAAGGTAAATTTCATTTACATGAATCAATCAATTTCCTTAAATCATAATAAATCATTTAAATATCCATGATTCACTTTAAACTTTCAATTATCCATTTTACTCATTCAATATAATTAAAATTAAAATTTAAAACATGTAATCATAGTTATTTCTCCTAGATAATCCAACTAAGGCAATACTTCAATCACGAGCATGTATTTTCCAATTCAAATCTCAAAACATATTCTCAGACAAAAATTTAGGGAGTTTAAAAGAAAAACACTAAGAGTGAAATCTCTTTTGAAATGTATCTTAGTCTTCTTCCTCTAACATTTGGGGGATTCTTTTTTCCATCAGGGTCCTACAAAAGTAAATTACTAAATTAATCACAAGGATCATGTCATTTACGCTAAAAAAGATAAGAGGTAATGAACTTCATAATGGACTAATTACTAAGAATGAATTTGAAATATAAATTCCTATAAATCATTTAAAGATAAATATTGGTAAGATCCCCCAATTGGGCCCTAAATATTTACGTCCTCTTGAAGAAAGTAGTATAAATTATCCATAATCTGATGGAGGGGGGATTTTATTGGACTTGAACCACCACATGTGGCATTTCCTAGCTTCCATTTCTTTATTCTTTTTTAGGAAAATTCCATGTATATAATACACCGGATACACCCCCTTCATAATGTGGTATAACTTTCATGGTTGGGTTATGATGAAGTATTTAACATAATACTCCTTTATTTATACTTTTCCAATATCTTCTTCACAATCTAGTGGTTTCTACATATGTTCTACATGAAAATAAAAATCAAAGGGAGATTCAAATTTAAAATTTGAAGTATTAATTTTAAAATCTTCCCTTTTAATGTAGGAAGATTTTGTATCATGTTCTTTTGGAAAATCCACTAGGTTCTCTTTTTATACTCCTTCTAGTAAATTCTCAATGTCTTCAGGGAGCTTTGGGTGTTCCTCAATAGGGGATATTATTTTTCATCATCTTCCTCCAAGGTGTAATACATGTTGGAAGAATATAAAAATTCAAAACTATTAGGAGTGATACTAAAGTTAGTTTCAAAAAATTTAAAGATATTGAGTTCAATAATGTATCATCTCCCTGAGTCGGTTCGACTTTAATATCCTCTTTAATCAAAAGTGCCTCTTAGATTAAATATTCACTATATAGAGGCAGGTAGTTAGGATCCCCTAGCCTTTCTTCTAATTTCTCCAATTGGATGGTTTCTTCTTCTTCTAAGGTTAGAGAGATATGAAATGGTATTGATTCTTCTTATTTTTAAGGGATAATGAGATCATGTTGTATTTCAATTTCTTCCTAATTTATCCAAAATTTATCTAAATTTATATGATCTCCCTCCTGTAAATAAGCATAAAATGATCTTTCATATATCTTCTATATCAATGGTTAATATAGGTGAAATAAATATTTAGGTACCTCCCCTTTAAATTCTCAGGTTCTTCAATTTCAAAGAAAAGTGGTGAAATTACTTCCTCCACTTCCTCAAGTTCATAAACTAGCTCAGGGTCAGGTTTCTCCATTAATACATGAACATATTCTGACTCTCTTTCATCTTTTCTAGTCAATTATTCTATAATTTCTCTAAGTTCTTGTTCCTGATCTCTTTTATAATATTATTCTTCTTCTTTTTGTTATCACCTCTTTTTCAACTCTAAGTAATATACCAATTCATAATAATCTTAATTTGAATACATCATGGAAAGAGGGTTTTTTAGATATTTTTATAAATTAAACAAATAAAAATATTAACAAAACTATGAATTTTGAAAAAGTGGTTGAAATAACTATTTATATTCCTGAAAATGGTGCTGGTTTTGATACATGCCTGTCTTAGGGCATAGAAAAAGTAATTATAATTTCCTAATGTAGCACAGAGGATAACCATGGTCGTCTGACCTAAGGAGCATCACAGTTGGTTCATTCACTAATTCTAGTTCACTTATTCTAAATATATTTTTTGATTTTTATATTATTTATGAAAATATCAGTTTTGGAGGTTTTGGAAAACATGAAATTAAAATAAAGAAATAAAGAATTTAAATATAAATTCAAATGAAAAAAATGAAATTTGGGAAGAAAAGTCTTGGTCCTAGCGTTGGATAACATAGGTTCTTTCATTATTTACTTATTATTTAAATCAAATTTGATAATTAATTTTGTGAAACCTCATTAATGAATTAATTTTCATTGATTTATTTAGTGTGTTAATTAATAATTCCTTTGTCATACCAAGCCACACCTCCTCCAATAATCAAATATAATAACACCTCAAACAATAATGGAATTACCAAAAGACCCAACTCCAATGTATGTCGTTTAATCCCTTTAAGCTACCCAAAATCCACCATATAAATGTATTTATTGGGATATGAGAAAGAGAAATAATGAATCAAAGAAAATAAATGGATTTGGAAATAGTTTTGTGGTGGATAACGCACACACCCATGCAATATTCTTGCATCCTCTAAAAATAGATTAAAAACATGTTGAATTGATGAATAATAATAAAGAACATCGCAAAACCTCCCCATGGGACAAGCCTCGGGTAAGTAACTTACCATTGAAAAGTGAAAAGATATCACAAATGAATATGTAATAAATAAATAAATTAGGGTTGGAAGAGAAAAAGGGATGGAAGAAGAAAGGGAAACACTTTAATAAAAAAAGATGAATGCGTTACATGGGAAAAGAAAAAATAATAAGTGAAATGAAAATAAAAAACCTAAGGCATGGATGTAATCCAAGATTCCCTTTCCAATTTATATTATCTTAAATATTCCATTATACACTCATTTATAGGAATGTAATAGGCTTTGGGTCATCATAATTGACCATTAATCTGTTATGGGACATAATGGGTTGTCAACAGTTGAAATTTCATTTCTAGAATTTGTCTTTAATTTTTTTTTCATGAAACCCCCTCATTTTTAATGTTTAATTTAATATTGTATTCAAAAAAGTTGTTCCAAAATATCATTTACATTCTCTCAAAAAAATTCATCCCCATCCACCATGTGTAGAAGAATTTAAATCCAATTTACTTCTAGATTTTATTCTGGCCGAATGCTTCCAAAAACATTCATCAATGTTGATATTTTAAAAAAACAATTAATGGGTGAATAACTATTTAAAATTTAATGGGGAAATGAGGATATGAGTCCTATTTCAAATCCAAATGGAATCACCTCAATTGGAGCGATGTATCATGATTTATGCCTCATTTATAGAGATGGGTCCCACCCTATCTGCCTGTTTTTTTTTCAAATTGATTAATTTTTTCAGGCCTCTATTTGTTTGAATCAGCTATTCATCCAAAATAAAAATTTGGAGAAAATAAATCACAGAATACAACAAAAAAAGTCACTTAAATTAGAATAACATTATAAAAGTTATGCTAAAAATAACAAAGTGATTAAAATATGCTAAAATTCGAGAATTATGTAATTTTCATATTAAATCTAAAACACAATATAAATCCAAAATTGATAAAAATAATATCAAATTGATAAATTTAGAGGGTTAAAATAATTTAAATACCTATAAAATACAATTAAAATATTATCTCTATCAACTTGCATCAATTCTCTTTACCGTGATAAATTTTCTATAGTCTAGGAGAGTTGTAAAACCATTCCACACATGTTGTGAGAAATTTAGAAAAAAGTTCTATAAGTATCCCTTCTTAGTTCAATTTGATATAAAAATTTTCAAAACATTGAACTTTTTGTCTATCATACCGATGATATAAGAAAATTCTTTTTCTTTTGCAGACATTTTTCTATCCATGGATTCCACAAAGGCATCAACCTCTATTTCATCTTCATATTTCGAGAGATCTAGATTGATTCAATTAAAAACTACTTCATATAACTCTTTCGATTTATTTTCAATAGCATCAAAGTTTTTTTCCAATGATCTATCCATATTTTTGGTCCTAAAATGATGGATTTTACATTATTAATTAGTTTAATGAAATTTTATTATGCTTATGGAAACTTCTGTTTCAGCATAGAAACAATATCCATTATTGATTTATCAATAGATTCAAAAAATTATTTATTAGGAACTAGTAATCTTCTAACATCATCTACCACATTTTTTTTAATATCTTTAAACATTTCCCTTGATATGATTTCACACTATAGAGACCCAATAGCTATATTCTTTGTATCACCAGCTTGAGATAATTCCATTATATTTGGCTATTGATCAGAATCGTTCATTATCCCTATAATAGATTCTTTTGATAACACTTCTATTACAGACTGAAGTAACAAATTCACTTCTTGAATATCAGAATTTGAATACACCTAGTTATGAAGAGTTCTTACTTCTTAACTAGATTCAATGACTTGTTCTTTTAATATTTTTTTACTTCAGATAACAACTTCAAGTATATTAGTTGTTCTCTTTCAGAGACACTTCTATCAATTTCTGGTACTTCTGCATTTCTAGATTCTTGAATAACATGGGAATGAATTTCCTAGTGTACTTATATACATTATACTCTAACTGATTATTTTTTATTCAACATCAGTTACTTATTCTTAATGTCACGATTCTTGTTATTCTGTTCTACTAACTTTTCTTTTAGTCGTCTTTTCGAATTCTTATTAATGAGAGTAGATTATGAGAGGTGAAGATCTCAGTCTTATGAAAAGAGTCATGTATTAACCAACTAAAAACATTTTAGTTATAGTCGATGCTATTATTTCCTTAGTAACTTACATAGGCATTGAAATAGGGATCTGATGGGTGCTCTCTTGACAACCGGTTTGATGGTCTATACCATCACGTACTCTTCTTCATATTACTTCAAGTGTTTCTTATTCATCCTAAATTTCTATAATCTCAACATTATAAGAGGATTCTTCTACCATCACCAGTATTTCTTTTAAATGAGACGGCTCCCCCTGAGTCGATACACGGTCTACTCTAACACTTGAGGATAAGGGAACCATATTACTTAATGAATATTCCCAACACAATCTACTTTTTCATAAGACACTCACACTCAGGGTCATAAAAAAATGACAACGAGTTTCATTACCATCATCCAAGCCAACTCAAGTATTCTAAAAAACAATGCTTAAGATTCATCCAAAAGGATAGACATTCAAAGACTTGTTTTGAGCATAACACATATATCGAATAATATATCTTTTCAAATTCACTGGATTTTCTAACAAAAATAATGAAAAGTGGTATATTTAAAAATAATCTTTTCAAACTCACCATTTCATTGAGCTATTCTCGACTAGATGAATTTGGTCAAAAATTATCTTTCTGGCCCTAAATTCTTTACTTGATTCTTCTCAACGATAGCAGTCCCAAATAGTGACTTCATGATTTCTGGTGTGGTGACTTCATCCATGGTAGATAAAGAGGTGCTGAAGAACAAATACCCTTCATGAGGGATTTTCATTACTTTATCCAACTTGAATGAGGTTGTCGATAGATTTTTCTAGTTAACAGTTGTTTTATGAAATACTTCTGATTTGAACAACTCATGGATTCCTTCTTGAATACAAACCTGGTTTTCGAATCATCAAAAATTTATTCCTATCCTTATTTATTGATGAATATTTTCAACAACATATCCATATTATCCGTACATTTAAAATCAATAGCCCGTCCACTTAGCACTTTCCTTGAGATCCTTTGATGTTTCATTATGCTAGAAAAGGCACCATCAGTTCATTTTTATTTCTTAATTAAAAATGGTTTGAAGGGTTGGAGGGTCCAAAGGTTAGGTTAATGAAAATTTTACCAATAGAAAGAGGGTTTAAAGGTTTGAAATCTGTTTCATGCATAGAGTTGATACACAATTTTTTCATTCGTGGTAATCTAAGGGGAATGTAGTATTGTACAAGGTAATTATTACTAAAAATAGGTGACATAGACTATTGAATATGACCAATAACTAAAATATAGGAACCAAAAGGATTTAAATAAATAAAATAATTAATTTACTATAAATATGAGAAAAATATTATAATTTTTTTAGTAAAATTAATAATACCTAATTCCGATTTAGTGAAATCTAATCTATTAGAAGAACAAAGTTTTATGGAAATTCCTGCTAATTGTTTTTTTGTAAATGAATTAAAAATACATTTCATTTTTCTATACATGATCTATTAAGAAATGATGTCTTAAATCAACGTGCTTTATTCTTGAATGGTTTATTGTATTTTTTTAGATATTGATAGAACTCGTGTTATCACATTTGATTCAAACACAATTGAAATTAAATCCAAAATCCATTAATGTGTGATTCATACACGTACAACACTTGGGAAAATTAACTTCCCATGAAAATATACTTATCTTCCACAGTTTATAGTGATATTGAGTTTTTTTTACTTGACCATGACACTAGGGATTTACCAATAAAATGATAGGTTCCTGAGGTGATTTTTCTATCTAGTATACATCCAAAAAATCAACATATAAGTATGAAATTAAATTAAACATAGTGTTTTTTGGAAAAATAAGAGAAAGATATATATTCCCTTTAATATATCATAAAATTATTTTTTCATCATTAAAATGTTATTCTTTTGGATGAAATATTGCACAAAGGCATTCTAAATACTTAATGTCTGGTCTATTTATAGATAGGTACAACAAAATTCCAATTATTCTTCTATAAAACTTGTTTTACACTGGTTTTCCAATTTATTCTAAGTCATGTTTGATATTAGAACTCATAAGAGTTGAGTAGATCGTACTATTTTCTATACCAAATATCTTAAGTATATCAAGTAAGTATTTACTTTGATTTAAGATGTTTACAATTTTTTTTGATAAAATTTAAATCCCATAAATTAATTTAGTTCACCCATTATACTCATTTCAAATTTTCTTTTCATAATATTTGAAAATTCATTACAATTTTTTTGTTTTTTGATCTTAAAATGACATCATCTACATATATGTATACTAAAAAAAATATTGGAGAAATAATATTTCTTAAACAAATTAGGATCTTCTATTACAACTATAAAATCATTTGATAAAATAAAAGAACTTAATATTTTATACCATTCCCTTAGAGATTGTTTAAGTCCATATATATATTTTTCTAGTTTGAAAAGAGAGTCTTGAAAATGAGGATCTTCAAAATCGGGAGGTTGTTCTATGTAAACTTACTCCATTAAAAACACATTTAAAAAGGAATATTTAACATCCATATGATATAATTTAAAATTTATATATGATGCATATACTAAAATAATTATAATGGATTTTAACCTAGATATAGGAGAAATTTTTTTTTCATAATATATTAATTCTTCTTGATTATTTCCTTTGGAAACTAATCCATATTCATCTCTCGTTATTACATTGTAATCATCTTTTTTGTTTCTAAAAAAAAATTTATCTCCAATTAAAGGATAGTTTGACGGTCTTTTAACTAATTCACACAATTTATTTCTTTTGAATTGATTTTTCTCTTCTTACATAGCTATGAAACACATTTCATCATATAAAGTTTCTTCTTCTGATTTAGGCTCTATTTTAGATAGAAAAGTAGAGAATTATTCTAAATTTCTTAAGTTTTTTCTAGTACTTAATCCTTTTTCTATATTTCCTATAATTGTGTTTAAATTATGTTTTTTAATATTTCTGGGTATTCTTAGAATCACAATTTATGGTTCACTAGTTTTTACCATTATTCTATTTGGTTTAAAGTAATCATGTTCTAAATAATCATCCCTGTTGTCATTAAAGAGACGTTCAGGTCTCATATTTTTGATTAAATCAGTTTTATCATTTATTTGAATCATTTTGTGACCAAAAGGATCAATTTACTCAAACATCAGATGAGATGATTCTTCAAAAATCCTTGACCATTTATTAAAAAATCTATAAGATTTTGAATTAGTAGAATAACCTCAGAAGATACCTTTATCAACCTTTGTATTGAAATTTCCTAGATTATCCTTGGTGTTAAAGATTCAAACCTTGCATTCAAATACTTTAAAGTTTCCTACATTGGGTTTTATATTATTCTACAATTCATAGGGTGTTTTATTTAATGAATGACTTATTATTACTCTCTAAATTATATAACATGATGTGTTAACAGACTCATCTAAGAAATGAGTGGGAATGTTATATTCTCATAACATTGTTCTTGCAATTTCATGTAGATTCATATTATTCATTCTAAAAACACCATTTTGTTGAGCTATCCCAGGGGTAGATAATTTATGTTTAATTTCATTCTTATAGAAATAAAAATTAAATTCATGGTTATCATATTCACCTCCATGACCACTTCTCAGAGACACGACATTAACATCCTTTTTATTTTTCACGTTTTTAAAGAAATCAATAAAAACATAACATGCTTCAATTTTGAGTCTTACAAAGTAAACCCCTGTAAATATTTAAAAATTATCAACTAACACACAAAAAATTGATTTTCCAACAAGACTTGTATTTCTAGTTGGTTCAATATGATCTATATGTATAGGCTTAAGAGTTCTAAAAGTAGTAACTTCTATAATTTTTTTGAAATACAACTTGTGTTACTTACCTATTTAGTATGCATCACATAGTTTATTTCTATTAAATTTAATATTGGTCAAGTAAGAAATAAAATTCCTTTAAGAAAAATTTATCAAGGGATGAACATTGTAATGTCAAATACCTATATTCCAAATCCATAATTAATCAATTTATGTATTTAAACATTTTACATTCTCTCCACACAAAGAATTAATATCTAGTGTATAAACATCTTCTGTTCTAGGTGATTTGAGAATGAGAAACTTATCTTTAAAACTAATTAGGAATTTTTATAAAAATCAACATAATAACCATCATAAAAATGTTGAGAGATATATATCAGGTTATTCTTCAAGCCTTCAATGTAAAGTATTTTTTTGATGAGAATTGACTAAGGTTTTCCAACTGATCTAATTCCAACTATCTTTCTTTTTTCATTATCATCAAATGTGGCATGTCCTCCATCTAGTTTTTATAGAGGGTGAAAATTAGATTAATCTCCTATTCCTCAAAAAAACATTTCCCATAAATCATTTCATAATACTATTCACACAGCTAGTTCCCTACAATGACAAGTCAAACAACAGAGTTCTTTGGTAACCATAATCTTTTCAATCCTGAAATTTTGGCTATAAGAGACCTAGGCATCCATACATGCTTTTTTATTTCAGGGAAACATTGAACATTTTTTATAAATTTTTTCAATGTAAAAACACTTTTGATTCCACAAAAAATGAGGTTTTTTAAATTGAAAATATTGGTGAAATATAAAAATTCACCATAATGAAAACAATTATCTTTGGGAAGGTGTCTATTTTTTTGAGAAAGGAAAAAAAGGTTTTATTTAATGTTTAAGACTTTCACCCTAGCTTCAAATACCTAATTTTTCTTTTCTAGGTTGATGTTTGACCATGAATTTTGTTTAAATAATCTTCCCCCTTTTTAAAGACACTTGTATCCTCTTTGAAATTGTAAACCTCCTTTTGTAGGTTCTCAATTATTTTAACTTGTTAAATATTTGAGGTAGTGGAATTTTTCAACTAACTTTTTTAGTATAAGATCTAATTGTTCAGATTTTTTTCTTTACTAAAAATTTTGTTATAATAATTTTTAAGGGATTTATTTTTCTTTTTCAGGATTTCATACTTGATTTCCAACATAGTGAAGTACTCATTTAATGCTTTGTATGTGAAATTTTTATTTTCTTACTCATGTTAATGACCAAAATAGTAATAAGAATGAATCTCATATGACTGTATCATAAATCAAATGTTGGGCTTTTGATTTGTAGCTTCATATTCTGATTCTGATGAAGTAAATTTTCTTGAATATTTAGAAGCACTCCAGGTGTCCTTAATATCTTTATTATATTTCTTATAACTAGCCTTTGAAGTATTTATTTTTTGTTTTCTTGTTGTCTTTAATTTTTAGACAGTCGTGCTTAATATGTCTCACCTTTTTACTCTCATATAATCTCATCTCTTTAGAGTTATCACCATGCTTTATGTTCCTATTAATAGATCATATGAAAACTCTCCTCTTGTTATAGAATTTATTGAACTTTCGAGCTAATTAATTGAGCTCATCATTTGATTCATATTTTCTTGAGAAATCATATTCTTTAGATTATTCATAGTTTTTTATGTTTTTTCTATTTCTATCATCTTTATAAGTAGGGTCCTTTAAGAGAGAATTATCCTTCTTGATATACTTATTCTCTTTAATTCAAGTTTCCATTTCAACTTCATACATCATTAGGGCCCTGATGAGATCTTTTATTTTGATATTTTTGACTTTTTTAAATTTTTTGATAGTATTTAAGATCCCCGTCCACTTAGGTGGTAATACTATAAGAACATTCAATACTTATTCAGGATCAGTGATATGCATTCCTAGAGAAGAAATTTTGTTCAAAATCATAATGGTTCTTCAATTTAGTTGAGTTATTATTCCACCTTCAACCATTTTGAATGTATCGAACTTAAAATTAGTTGTATCATATATAAGTTCTTTCACATTGTCAATTCCTTCATATAAAACTTCTATAGTGGTCCACATTTATTATGTTGTTTGACATTAAGATATTTTATTATGCTCATCCGGTCCTATCCCACAGATGATAGTGTTCATAGTTGTGGTGTTGAAGTCATAATTTTCTTCAGTTATAACATCCCATGTTTTATGTTCTAACATAGGAATTTCATAGGCCTTTACTACTTTGATATATACTTTTAGGATATTATAATTCAAATAAATGATCATATGAGATTTTCCACAACCATAGTTCTCACCATTGAAGTATGGAGATCTAACCATTGACATACCTTCTCAGTTATCATCCATAGAAACTATTTGTAGATGGATCTTTGGACTTTAACCTTTTACAATTGTGAACTTGTGATTCACAACCTCTGATATAAATTGGGATCCCAGATGTTTAATGGTAGTATAACTCAAGATGGGGGTGAATCAAGTTCTTAAAATTTTCATTAATATTAGACCACCCTCTTCGAAGTATGAAAGTTCAATTATTTCCTTCATAATATATGCAGTGTAAATATGAAAACATATTGAAAGGAAATTGAAATTAGATATTTATAGTTTTTTGGGGAACATAAGTCATCTATTACACTCCAACAACACTCTACTCCATGAGTTTTATAATTTTCACTATAAAAACCCTTTTTATGTGGGATCCCAGATGAGTATAAGTAGCTGTAACTTAATACAAAGGTCCAAGAAATTTTAAGAAGGATATCCCTTTAAAAGAATTAATTTTTGTCTTAATAACAATATTACACTAAGTGTAATCATAATAAAATGAATAGAATATTTATTAGGAACATATGCGACACATTGTTTTAAGAAGAAACAAACAATAGATGGAGATTAATCATGAGAAAATGATAGTATCTAAGGTATAACTTGGGATAATATTCATTTCAATTGATAGAACTAATAAGCACAATACAAACACATTCTGGTTTCAATTACATAAAGGTATCTGGTGTTTTTCCTTGCTGTTTAAATTTAATCAATCATTTTTATCTCTGTATATGTTGTATAGGATAACTAATATTTTTATAAAGTATTTAAAATTAAGTGAAAGATAAATCAAATGATCCAGTGAGGCATAAACAGTCTTGATGAGACATTATATTAAGGATATGTATTAAAAATTTCCATATATAGGAATTTATTTGCAACATAAATATTTTCATTCCTCATATTTTCTTATTCATGAAATTCTCATGCAGACCAATCTTTCATTAAATGAATAATCTCATTTGGATGTTCTCTAAAGGAATGAAGTGACTTATTGATATATTAGAAAATTAATCATGACATTCTACAATAACTAGATAAATTTGAAAGATACTAAATAAAAGTATTGTTCATCATAAGATAGCTTTAATAAGTTAAAGAATCTCTTCCATGTAAGATAATCTATCTTCAACGCAACATATGATAATTCCACATCATAAGATAAAGTGTTACTATGATGTAATACTTAGCTTATTCAACTTCTTCTGGATATTAATATTCTTTTCTGAAGTTAAATTCCATTCATATTTTCGTTTTAACTAAAGCATCTATCTTGAAAAACTCATCCATACTTCATAATAAAATGTCTTAAATAGAAGAAAAAAACTTTGTCACTTTCTAATTCTGAGTAAATGTAGATTTTATTTAATTATCATAAGATAAAATTATTACATATCATAAAATAAACACATGGAAACACAGTTTAAGATAAAAATAATCTAAAACACTTAAGGAAAACTTTTAAGAATAAAATTTTGGATTTTGTGAGTCATCAAAACACATAACTTGAATATATATTGGAATAAAATCTTTTGAGAAGATACTCCTTATTCTGATAATATAAGTATTTAGTCAAGGGGTCCACCACATTTTCTTCTATTGGGACTTTGTTTACTATAACTTCACCCCTTTGAGAAAAATACCTCAAGAGGTGATACTTCTGGATTATGTGATTTGTTCATTGGTGTGACCTGAGTTCTTTTTTTAGAGACACTACTAAAATATTATCATAATAAAAAGTGATAGGGTCTTTAATTCTAAGTTCCACATCAAGCTTATGGATAAATTTTTATATCAAAATGGCTTCCTTGGATGCATCAGAAGCTTCTATATACTCATAATCTACTATAGAATTATCAAAAAATGGCTTCTGTAAATATTATTGCTCACATATCCTCAGTTAAGAGGGAAAAAATATCTTTACTATGACTTATATCATACTTATATGTTAGAAAATTAGAATCAGTATAACCCCTGATGACCAACTCCTAATATCTTCCATACACCAGGAATATATCCTTAGTTCTTATTAGACACATAAGGACAGTCTTAATTTAAGACCAATGTCATTATCTTAGATCATCTTGATATCTTCCTACCATACTCAATACATTGTCCACATCAAGTATAGTACTTAATAAGTCTAACATGATTGATCCTATAAAGGAAGTGTATGAGATCATACACATTCTCTGTTTCTCCTATTGTGTCTGAGGAAACATTTTCTTTGAAAGATGTATACCATGTGACACTAGAACTAATCACCTCTTGGATTGTTCCATAAAAAATATCTTTAGTATCTACTCAATGAATTTTCTATGACTTAGTCTAAGCATGTAACGACCAGAAATTTTTGAATGATATTTGTTTCCTAAAAATGTGTGCTATATTATATTACACAACAAAACCATATCTCATTAATAATGAAGTGAGTATATTTTGAATTTTTACCATTGGGTTTCTACTGTTATATGAATGTTGGTCAATTATGACTATTGGTCAATATGACTATTGGAAACTATACTTATAAAAAATAATTTTAATGTTATAATTATTTTTTATAAGTAGAAATGACAAAGAAAAATTAATACAGAAAGAAGAGTCGATGGACTCATCCAGAATAGTTGTGTTGTATGAAGCCCATTTTTCATAAAATGAGAGGGAGGTAGCGTATTTGTGATTCTATCATGACCAATCCCAAGCCGAACTTCAATACATTAATCTTGAAAGAAATCTCCTATGGTATAAGTTTAATTTAGTGGAAATTACCACTTGGGTGATGTTAGCTGAGCCGCCCCATGAGGCTATCACCATCACACACCTCACCCTTAGGTCATATGAAATTTTTATAAGGTTTTATGTGTCGAGACCTTAGTTAGTAAATTTATAATCCATTTTTATAAAAAAATTATTATCCCATCAATTCCGTTTTGAGAATCGCTTTTCTTAAAATATGATGAATTTGATAAATTGATTTATCAAATAGAAATTATGCCTTAAAAAAATATATTTATTATAATAAATTATGGAATTATTAATAATGTTTATTTTAATTAAATAGTATGGTTAAAACACTCCTATTTAAATATAAATGATAAAATAATTTTTTTTTTCAAGTGTCAGAAATTTCACTATGTAATTTCACTATGCAATTTCTATCCGCTATTATTTTTTATAAATAAGGTTTTTTATATTTAAAAGTCAAAATTCTCATATTTATACAATCATTATGATAAAATAAATATCATTTTTTAAATCAGCACATTAAAATTGGGTTATGGTGAATTTATGAGAATTTTCTAAAATATTTTGTTTTTCAATGAATAGTAACAATATAGTTATGAGTTTCGATATATTTAATTACATCATAATGATGTATTTTGTAATATGAAATTTTGGTCCACTTTTTTGGTTTATAATAACGTAATAGGTATCCCAAGTGGCCAATACCATGGGAAAATATCATGGGCAATCCCATTGTTTTGAATTTACCATTACCAAGGTGTCCAAGGAAATTAATAAACAAATCCTCCACTTTTTCTATAAATACCCAACCATTTATCCATTTCCTTTCACTTAAAATTCATCCTCCATGATGCTATGATATCTTTACCTCCCAATTAGTCCTCCTGAGGTGTCCTCAATCCCTCAAGGTCCCAATCTTTGAATTTTAGGAGTTACTCTTCAAGGTAAGGGAAATATCAACTTCTCTTTTCCTTTCCAGTTCCCTTTTTTATGTGGTATGTATTTAAAATTTCAATGAAATGCTATTATTTTAATTTTATTCTATCACTTTACTATATTTATAGTATTTTATGAATGTGATTCCCCTGTGTATTCTTTTTTTAATGTTTTCTAAAACCATGTTTTTTACCCGTTATGCTGTCAAAGTTTCTTCTCAAAATTTCTCTATTTTTCTCAAGAAATTGTCTTATTTTATTTTGTACAGAAAAAAACCAATTTATTTTATAGTTTTATTCACCTAGATATAAAAATTATCCATTTTATTTTTGGATTAACATACACAAAACCCACCTTTCTTTTTCATAGGTTAATACTGACATAAAGATCTTGTCTTTAAGCACTCCTTTTTAAAACACTGTGACTCTTATATGAAACCTGTTTCTTTTATTATCTAATGGTTATTTATGAAATGTTTTATTATCAAATATATGGGTCAAATTAATTAATACATATGAAGGGTGTTACCTAATAGCCCTACAATTCATTGGGTAAATAATTTAATCTCTAGAGATGACATGTTTTACGATACCTTGGTGAATAACCTTGGTAATATTTATGACACCTCAATGATAAACCTTGGTGATATGATTATGAATGACTCAATTAAATTTTTAGCCACATTTCCAAGTTATTATTCATGTTATTATAATTATTATATGACTCATTATCATGTCTTTATGTATTTTCTCAGGTTCTTATTGATATTTCTCAAGATCACAAGTAAACGGTTGCCCTTGTTTTCCCTTACTAGGACTTATGATCACCCTTTCCTTTGATGTATGTACCCAGGATATGAGATGTAGTGAAATTACTTAATATGGACCAATTAAGAAACCTTTAAAGTCTTTTAGAAGTATTTTTTTTATTATGTACCTTATTTCAAAGAAACTAAACATTAAAAGAACCTATGTTTTTTACAATGTATTGAAAAGTTTATTTAATAAAAGGTGGGATGACATAAAGAATCATGTTGGAACTATATTAAATGATCTTGATCCCTAGTATATAGGTTTCTTCACCAAATTCCTTCATAGGGAAACACTTTTTTAACCATTCATTAACAGACTGTAAGGATAGTATGACAACTACCAGATTCCCACTAAACCTCTTGTAAACTCATGGATAACATTAATTATTAATGAAAAAAAATTCTTTTATAGATTCATAAAATCAAATGTTTCCTGACCTAGATTATTACATCAATCCATAAATGGATATATTCAACTTGTATATCTTTTTTTAATCAGTTGGAGTCACAAACCCTTCTAGTTGTGTCATGTATACATCTTCATGAAGGTTCCCATTAAGGAAATCTATTTTGAAATCATTCTACCAAATTTCATAGCAATGGTAAGATTCTATAGAAAGTATAATTTTGATGTATTTAAACCTAGAAACTATTAAAAAGGTTTCAATGTAGTCATTTCCTTGATGTAATTTATATTGTAAAAGTGGGTTCCCTAGAACCAACATTATCAGTAATTTTGACTACCATACCATGTTTACTATGAGTTATGTATGATGTACACTTACCATTATAGTATAGATATTTTTACATCCACTATTTAAATGGTAATATCCATAGATTATTTATCGCATAAAAATTTTATAGTAGTTCCAAGACTATAATGAGAACCTCAAGATACTATGAAATTAATCATAAAAATATATCTTATGGTCTAGATACATCACACAGACTAAACATGGTGGATGTCTAAATATCTTTTTTTGGAGTCTCATAAAAATTAAGACTTATTCTCAAGAAGTTCCCACCTGGTAATCTCTAGTAAGTGAGATCATGAGGACATACCATCCAATAGAAACACCTCATGTTTTAGGTGTCATTGGTAGTTCCTATCAATGAACATTATTATTTGTCTCATGAATTCATATAGTTATCATTGTGGTCCATTTGATCAGGTAATTTGATGAAAGGAAAAAACCATAATGTTGAAATTAGGGAGGGGTAGCTTGTGTTGGGTGTGTCATTGGTGGTATAGCATTGGTTGAATGATCAAGATGGAATTTGTTTCATCTAAGTTGATGAAGTGATATCTCAAGCTTGGTTGATCCGGATGGTAGTAACTTTATAAATCAATATCCATGGTAGTCGAAGGTAAGTATGTCTAGTTAAATCAGAAAATAATAAAGCAAGAAAGGATGATGACACAAGTTTCCATATTACTTTATCAGATATCTGATGAAAAATATATTATATTACACATTCCGTGTTCATAGGTTGGTTCACATTGTTATCACTATTCCATGTCTCTTTAGGGGCCTTGATGGGTTTCAAGACTCCACTCTTGGTCTTTAAATACTATTCAATGGTATCGAGATAAGGGGCTAGAGGGTCACAAAAAAGAGCGTATTCAAGAATTGGCCCGGTTCTAGTGAATTGGTATATAGGACATGGTGGGACCCACCACGGGGTCTGAGAGTTGTACAAGAATTATCAACCCCCAATATATAAATAAATTCATTATTATTTGAGTATAAAATAATTGTGTTGAATTGATTTATTAAAATTACTTACAAGTATTTAAGTAAATACAAGGAATAATATTATACAAACTAATATTATTTTAATATTCAAGGTTCATTTAATATTATTGGTAATTATGAGTCAAGTTAAGGACACAAGTTTATCACATAATATATTTAATATATATTAAAATTTTGTGATAAAATATAAATAATATTTATGATGAATTTGGTTATTCATAATTATTATTTATTGCTTATTTGGTGGACTTTAAAAATATGAGGGTCATGGAACCTTAAAAGGGTATTTCCAAAATTTACTATATAATTCAAGGAGAAGCTCATTCAATGTACTATTCACCAGTAAAAATTGATAGCTTCTCTCTCCTCTCGAATCCTAGAGAGGAAATATCTCTTACCGAGACAATGATCCAAGAATTCCTTCATGGATTGAAGGTACAAGATAGTGATGAAAATCAAGAAATCAAAGAGATTTTAATAGCTCTGTGCTAGCATCCGAAATTCGACAAATGATGTATGTGTGAATTCATAAAGAGTTTATAGAAAATCTAGTGGGGTTTAGTCATGAATCCTCCAAGAAACGGGCTTTAACAACATGCAATAGTAGAGCATGCTTTGATTTGAATGATGCAATAGTTTTATTTTAATTTCTCCATTTTTTTAATTCATGTGAGATCCCCAGACCATACTAAGGCTCAAATCATCAGATATAACAAAGTTTCATTACCTAAGTGATGAAAAATTTTAAATCTCTAACCCATTAGCTTTCACTACACACCCTAGTACCAAAAATTGGCATCAGATGGATCATGTGAATTTTATGAGATATGAAAAATTGTTTTGATTTAAATTTAAGTACATGGTATTATTTCAGTCCCAATGGAACAAACCACATGCCGATCTGATTTCAAACAACCAATTAATGGCCATCCAAAAAATATTATGGATTGTAATTGGTATTTTTTTAGTGTAATAAAATTAAATAATGCATATTTAATATATATGATTCATTTTCACAAGTTTAATGGTAAAAAAAGTATAATAAAAAATAATTTAATTTAGTAAACTCAAATAAATTCGAGCCATGTTCTATCTTGAATCCGGTTACCAAATTTCCTCAGGTCGGTGTCCTAATTTGTTCCACCGGATGTGAAATAATTATTTAAAAAATATTAATTAAAATTATTATGATTTTTCCACTGGATGTGGAATTTGTATATAAAAAAATTAATATAAAATGATTATGCTATAATTTAGGGTTCATAAAGGGGAAGCTATTTTTGGTTTTCTTCAACAACAAAAAAGAAAATTCTTTGCAGACTTTTTTTATCGGTAGCCCATATTTTCCATTTAAATAAACAAATATTAATTAATTTTAAAAAAGGGTTAAGTGGGTTTCTCCCAGTAGAGTCCATAGCCCCTATATCTTTCTTCTCCTCAACAGATCGTCGGTGCTACCCCTTCTTGGCACCTGGCCACTGTCGCCATTCTCTCTCATGACCGAGTGTGACTCCCACCTATAACAGGACCTTTCCACTACTGTACCACCTCATCCTGATAAATATTCATCCCAATACACCCTTAAAACTGAATGAGGTGTCATGAAAATTCTTTAGATATAAGGTGACCCCCTTCCATGGCCTCTCATGGGTCCTGTTGGACTCAATCTACACCGTAATGGACCGGGGTTGGTTTGCATGACCCAAAACAGTTCTGGGCGGATCTTCCTATCCAAGGATAGCCATGCAAGAGATTTTCCTTTCCTAAAATGGGCCTTTGGGGTTATGTATCAAACCTCAATGGGTATAGATGGTATTTTTGTGTACGAGAAAATCTTATATAGTAAAAATTAATTTTATTAATTAATTTTATTTTAGTATTAAATTAAATTTATTAAAACATAATTTTTAGTTTAAAATACTAATATTTTAACATTTTGAACAATTAATTTAATTTTATCATTAAATTAAATTAAATTATTAATTTAATTTTATGAATAAAAAAATTAATTAAATTCCAGGACTAAATAAGATTAAAATATTTGAATTTAAATAATTCATTTAATTTATATCCCCCATAACATTTTTTTTCTATTTAATTTTATTCCGCATTTATTGAATAGACCAACTAGTCTTGAGAAATGACTGAAAATCTATACTTTTGGTTAATTTAATTTAATTATTTATTACCTGTGTGTCATGATTGTAATATTAGTTAATTTTTATGGTAGTCTATGCATCAACTTCTTCATTTAAATATGTTTAAGGTCCGACACATCCATCAGTATTTCTATATGTACATCATGCTTCCTAATACCCCCTCTCCGACGTGTGAATACATTTTTATTATGAAAAATGCATCATATGACATGGAACATAGAAATTTGAGGCAATATCCTGACGAGAAGTAGACACACTGGACCAGGGGCGAGTTGCATCATGAGTCAAGACCCAACTCAGGTATGATTATCCTAGGTCACAATTGATCTATTGATTTTAAATGGATCAACCAATATTAGATGTTTAATACCATTTGAGTTAAATTATTTCCTTTATAATTTATTTATTATTTTATGCATGTTCTTATTTACTACAAGAATACATAAACTAATAATCAGGAAAAAAATCCTAAAGAAGTGATGAGTGTTTTTCTATTAATTTTCAATTATGAGATAAATAATATAGTATGAACATATTAATAAAAATGTATTAAATTATCCAAAAAATATAAAAACCCTCAAATAAATATTAAGTCACAAATTCCTTCCATTGTTTGAATTGGAAAAAACCAGGTGTACGTGGTGCTTATCAGCCAAAGTTGAGGGTTACTTCTACTATTAGGGAGTTAATATGAGAGTCATGGGTTGACTTAACTAATGTTGTAAGAAAAAGAGTATCCAAATCTAGTTTGTTTCAACTTTAGAGGTAAGCATTCAGTAATTCATGTTTATTATTTTAGAAGTTGGTACTTCACTTAATAGGTCAAGGAGACATGAGTTAAGGTGGTTGGCTAGCTTAATGCCTACCTTGAACTCTCCATGTAGTGGCATAACCAAATCATGTAGGCTATGATGAGAGGTTTCATAGATCTTTACCACTAGAATAATCAAGTGGTATAGTATTCCAATTTTAATATAGAGGGTTTCTAGAGTTCAATACAATAGTGGGAGACATTTAATGATTTAAATAATCGGTAATTTCTAATCTTTAATAAAATAAAAGTATTAATCTGCTATATATTATTTTTTATAGAAAATTTCATAAAATTACACAAGTACATTGTGATAACTAATGGAAAAATAAAATGTACAAACTATCATTATCTCTCTAAAATTAGTATAGGATCTTGGGAAAAGTACTATTATATAGGAAATTCAAGGAATCGGGGTCCCTAATACCTATTGAACCTTCTCAAGAAGCGATGGTGAAAAAAATGATTACAAGATACTTATATATTATTACTTTGATCATTGTTTCATAATGTTATCATCAATATATGATATAAGTTGTGGATACTACATCAGGACATAGATGATATTACATGAAATTTCATCTCCAAGAAGCTTGCGAGGAGAAAGAGAAGAAAAAATATGAATACATGATGATTGCATTGGATATGTGTAAATCAAATGATGGATCATGTTCTTTAAATGGATCCCTTTATCATAACATTTCCCCCAGTTTAATCCAGTTTCATTTAAGATTATAAAATAAAAAAATGTATAAAATGATTTGTTACCTTCTATGTAAGGTTTTTCAAAATAATGAGAACTTAAAGAAAGTATAATCATTAATTATTATGGTGAACAAGTTGAAATATAAGATAAAAAGTCCAATTGAAAGAGAAACATAAAAGGAACCTTCACAATAACCTTAAAAGAAAATTGGTAGTAAATAAGAGGTTATTTACTTCAAATATAATGAAATAAAATCTGTGGAAGTTTAAATGAAATGAACTAAATCAAAGAAGCAAGTAGTCACCTCATATTTAGGTATATTAAGAAATTTTAATTGATGTTTATGTTTTACTCTTTAGGTATTAAATATAGTATGACTATCACATATGTGTATTGAAATAAAGTAACCATGTAAGAAAAAGAATCATTACAATAATTAAGGTGTGTTCTCTAAGTGGCTGATAAAGGGTGATTCCTAAGTCAGCGGTGAGAAGTACATAACTTCTGATTTCCATATTGAAAGACTCTAATATAAATTTTATTAAGTATTACCCAAAAAAATTTCTCACATGTACTTTGGATAAAAGGCGATATTATTCCTATTCATTAATTAATGTTGTTTATGGTATTTAATACTAAACAAATAGTTCCATAATGCTTGAATAATTGGAAATACATGATGATTATAAAATGTAAGACTCATATACCCAGTTATGGAAAGATAATAATTTATTAATAAAAATTAATTAGTTTTCAAGGATATACCTAGTATGGTTTTAGAATCTTTGTAATTATAGACCTTAGGTATTATCGACCCACTTGTGTACTTAGTTTTGGAAAAAGAAACCTTTAGAAATAATGGAAAGTCACAAAGCATTCAGAATTGGTTTAGTTAGATAATATTAACTATTCAAATAATAATCTATAGGTATATTAATATACTTTAAAATATTCCTTCAAGAATTTTAATGAATTTGAATGTGAATTATTTTATTAACAAGGTTAGATGATATGAGTTTCTTCTAGTCGATATGTTGAAGAATATATTTACCAAGCATTCATAGATCATTATAATGTAGTGTGCATTAATATCCTAAATGCACATTACTTTATCCACATCAATGTTTTGATGATAATATGAAGGGTCGAAGATGATTCTTACATGTTAAAATTGATCAAACAAATGTAGTGTGAAGTAATTCCTAAATGCATATTTTCTTATACACATCATAGTCATGATGTAAGTAAAGGAGCATCAATGTTAAAATTCATGCATTGAAGATAATTCAATTTTTTGAAACATGCTTTGAAAATAGTGATGTTATCTCATATCCATATGACAACTATCATGAATAATGAATATCATATAAGTTATGGTATAATGGTAATCCATTATGTCATAAGAACACATGTTTAGATAAACAATGTTTTTTTGAGGATATACAAAAATTTCATTATGAAAAAAATATGCATCTAAAGTAATCATCCTAATGTTTTCAAAGGATTTTTAAGAAATAAATAAGATATAAAAAGTGATAGTTTAGTGATATACTATATTTATGTAAAAGGGTAGACATATCTATATGAGATAGTGGGAGAAAAATTTACTTGGATTTAGTTATTACTAGAGATGCACAAATAGTTGGCATAATAACGAGTTCCACAAGAGGTTTGGAAGTGGAATTCTCCAGAGACACACGCATCATAGAAAGTATAAAACCATGTTAATGTTTTTATATTCACTGTGGTCGGTGATACATTATTCATTGAGAATAATAAATCCCACAAGTAATAATTATATCTCAATCGGCTAAAATTGAGAAGATCTATTAAAATTAAATAATGTATTCCATGTATCATTGTACATGAGATTATTATTTTGAATACTATTATGGGTATTCAAGTGAAACTATACATGGATGGTACATGTGTGGAACTAATAAGGCTGTATTAGAAATACCAAGTTGTTATGCCTAAATCCAATAGAATTATTCTAGTCATAGATACTTTTTTATCATTAAATTGAGCATTGGATTTCAAGACCACCTATCCCTGGAATATTCTCATATGAAAAAACCAAAAATGGATGGTGACATCATAGAATTCCAATAAGGGTGAAAGTTACTAAAATCTAGTTCATGATTAAACTAACTAACTAGTTCATAGAATATTCATTTGTAATGAATCTTTTATATGTTTCTACCAGAGGTTAGTGGGAGCACTATTGTTTTAAAGTAAAATATATTTGATAACATATGAAAAATAGGTATTGGTAGTATAGTTTGTTAGTATCAGAATGAATGTAAATATCCATCAATTTAATTAAAGTAGCAATCAAAGTAATAGGGAACAAGATCTAATGAGGTAGATCTAATGGTTTCTTAGACCAAGTCAATAGATATATACTAATAATTTATTGAAAAATACAAGTTGGAATAATTCAAGAGATAATTGTTACCAACCTTACATTACATGAATATCTCCAAGAAGATATATATGGGACATAAGAGGAGATTATTGTGGAAAGTTGAATTTCATATGGTTTAGTGATTGTTTATTCATGTTTTACATGATAGGTAGAAGATATGATATTTCCATCATATACCTTACAGTTCAAAAATATTATTTATATCTAAGAATACTTCAAGGTATGTGGTCAAAAATATCTAACTATATTTGAGAAAGTATAAAATATATGTATCGGGTTTGTGGAGAGGAACATATATAAGTTACAATGGGACAAAAATAGTCTTCTTATAAGGTGAATATGATAAAATATTGTATTTAGACTAATTTAATGAGAAATTAAAGATCATCCAATATAGTGGTATCCATGTCTACTAATACCATGTGTGTTGCAGCTTCTGAGGTAGCTAAAGGAGAAGTGTCAAATATGTAATGATTTGTTCCGGTTCTTATAATCACACCTAGTAAGTTAAGTATTATCATAATGTAAATTATGATAATTATACTAATCCTAATAGAAATTATGTAATTGTTTTAAAAAGGAAATTGGGAATTGAATTGAGGATATAATCTCTTGATAAGGCATACTCAAGGAGGTAAAGTCGCACATAGAATAATAGCCTTGTAGTGGAAACATGGAATTCCCTATGAAAAAATTCACAACTCAGCAGAAACATGAAATTTTTGTACTGTCTGATATTTTTTTGGACTATTTTTGGATATTATATGGATTATTTTTTAGACCAATTTCCGAGATGGTGTGCGGTTATGAGGCTCGGTGTGCCCAGAATAAATGTTTGAAATATATTAAATAACACTTGTGCGTAGTTTTCCTAAAAAAGTGGAATAACATATAAATGGATTCCTAGATCATAAATCCAAGCACACCATTGAGTTTTGAATACGGGTTTTACCCTAGGTAAGAATTAACATTAGTGTGTGTGGTTGATTTGTGAGAAATTCATTCCAGGAACAGAAATGAATAAAATTATTTTATTCCAATTATGTTGATGCAACGATTGATAGTCATTAAATATATATTTTTTAGGTCATGTGTTTTGATTTTTTTATTTCCCCATTCATGAATTATATGACGATCCTGAACCAATCAATGAACAGATTGATCCATGGATTGATCATCTTACTGGATGAGATTATTTGTGGGGTTTTGGAAAGAGATTTATCTTTTTGGTTTGGTTGTTTCAATTTTTTTATAATGGATACGAATCAAGATTCACATGAACATTGACTGAGGTTTGTTCCTCTAATAAGTTTTTATTCTTTTCTCCCCCCATTCATCATTCGTCATGGGAATTATTCATTTGGACCATGGCTTGAAAAAACCCAACTAATTGATCATTGTACACCTATTTTTTGAAACAAAGATCTGAAATTGTAGTTCTAGGATTGGCATGACATAGTGGTGGAGTGAAAGTGGAAGTGGTGATGAATTAGATGACATTGGATACCCGATTTTGCATTCATCAATGTTCTTTAGCGTGCAATGAAGAATGATGTTTAGATAAATTTTCGGAGAGGATTTGAAGGCCTAAATGGGTTTTTTTTCAATGAAAATACACAGACAAATAATCCCTTTTAGTTTTATAGAAAGTAGTTGATAGATTACACAATAGAGAAATGGAGGAGATGATCAGAGCATGGATTTGGATTTCTGGAAAGTCTTGTACTATAAAAATTGTAAATCGGATCTACATGCCATGTGGATCCACTTGAGTGGTGGTTGGGGTTTCCAAAGGAAGTTAAGTATCACATGGCATGTGACCCATATCATATGGCATGTGGTCTCTCCTGGGTGAACTCGACATGTACTTTGGGAAGTACACAGACACAGGGTGGACTACATGTGAAACATACACAACGTGTACTCCCTTAAATGGAAAAGTCCTAGAATAGGTACATGGGATAAGATATGTATTATTACATGGGAAAATTTACATAGGATGGAGCTTGTACTGATACACAGGTAGAATATATGGTAAGCCAACATGTTGTGTAGTACTACACAGAAACGACTTGATGACATGGGTTATTTACATGGGCATGACATGAGGTTAAGGGACACAGTGTGTGAATCATACTACACACCGTGTACTCATTTATACATGGTATGGACCTCTTGTCCTCCCTATATTAGAAAAGAGTCATTAGGGTTTGTTCCTCTTATCCTTTCCTTGAAGGTTAGTATCGAGTCATTTTATACTCCTAGGACTATGATCCATTCAGCATGAATTCTTGGATAGAGTCTTGGTACTCCCTCTGAGAAGCCCATAGTGAGATCCTCTATTCATATTCATGCCCTAGGTGGAGTTCTTGGTATTTTCATGGACAAAACTATGTAGGCATTGATCCTTTACTTAGAGTGTTAATCAAGATTGAGTTTTTTGTATCACCCCATGGCCCTGGCAGTGATCCTCAACTATGTATTGTATTCTATTTAGACTTCCAATGTGTTATTTCTCATGACACGACCTGATGAGAAATACCTCTCAGATAGATGTCATTAGTACTATCAGACTCATGAGTGTGTTCTCCCGGATGAGTGCTTTGTGGAATCTTTGAGCTTGAATCATATGCTAGTATACTATGGTTGTGGATTACCTCTAGACTTTGTGTCTTTGTTGAGTATATATGGATATTATTATTATATGTGTTATAGAAATATACCTAGGTATAGTTGACTGTATTTACTTTGTTGTATAATTTATGGTTTCGGTGTGTCTAGCTGAGTATTGTTATACTCACCCCTGCATGGGATTTTCCCACACATGTTGTGTATTTTGTAGACGGTCGACCTCTCGACAGAGTCCGAGTTAGAATAGGACCAAATGGTTCTTAGTGAGACCAGACAGACTGAGGTGTGTTCCTATAACTTTTTAAAAGTAGTACTAATACTTAATTTCAGGTTGGACTTGTGTTTTTGTAATCTTTTTGGTGGGATTTTATTTTTTCCTATTAATTTCCTTTACACCTTGTCTTACTCTGGTTATTGGATTTATATGTATGCATGCATGGTTATTCATTTGTTTTTACATTTTATCATTTTATAGTCTTGGATATGTGTTCATGTGTACAAGTAAATTGGGTAAGATCTCCCATGTTAGTGATATTCCTACTCGGTGCTAGTTTCTAGTCCATGTTCTATTGTAGGTGGGCTTGGGGAGTCATTGCATAGGCTCCACTAGTATGGGTCATGACAGTTTGGTATCAAAGCAGTCAGTTTTACTTTAGGACTGAAAGTCTATGAGATTGGCTTGGGGAAATAATGTTAAGTGTTTTGAGTTCATCTTTTTGGCTATAGACTCCAGTGTTGGTGCGGCGGTCAACATATCCATACATCAGAACATTGATCACCTTCTTTTTGACTCAGTACATGATAATACTAGTTGTGGGGAAAACAATGGTACATGCATCATATAGGAATGAGTGTTTTTTTTCATTTCCTTCTTGAGCCATCTCTTTAGATATACTTATTGAACATGGTAAATATTGTTCATTTTAGGATACATCCATGACATATAACATCTAGGATTTAGTATGATGATCATAATGATGACCACCTCAATGATGAGGCATCGATATAGGGACCAGTTCCCAAGATGTTACCTCTAGGTGGTGCACCATTCATACCACCACCTGTAGAGTAGCATGTGGTACCTGAAGTACCTGTGGATGAGGTGTGTAGGTTGAGTGTGCTTCATGAGTTTCAAAGATAGAGACCCATCAAGTTCCAAGTAGAGACCAAACCACATACATCTAAGGACTATTTTGAGGTGGCGAACTGTGTTTTATGTCTAGTCGGGACACTAAAAAATAGATGGTGGTTTTAGAAGTGAGACTTATTCATAGATCCATAGGATGATGGTGGGGTTTGTTTACCCTATATTATGAAGAGGATAATTTTGCATGGATAGAGTTTGAAAAACTTTTAATATAGGAGTTCTCCCCAGCTATGCTGAGGGATATACTTATCTAGAAGTTTCTATAGCTCCATTAGGGTAGCATGACCATAGATGAGTATTCATTGAGGTTTACCAACTTCTCTAGGAACTCGATGGACATGATTTGAGATCAGTTCTTTAGGATTCAGAACTTTGAGTGAGGTCGATATAGAAACATTTGAGCCTACATTTTTCCTCTGTTCATTCTTACATATTCTTGAGTGCTAGAGTGAAATTTATTGGTTGAGAGTTTCTTAGCTGTGAAGATACATATAGTGGTTGTGAGAAGTGGGAAAGTAGGAGTAGAGACCTCAATAGTAGGGAGATGACGTCAGTCTTAGTGACCTGGATGTGTCAGACATTTTAGGAGGAGGTCCTAGTATAAAGGATATGTAATGAAGGGCTCACAGGGTGGATCCAGTCAGCCCATAGAGTGGTGATTCAATTAATGTGAAAGTAGGAGACATCATACATGATATTGTCCAATCCAGCATATAGCTTATAAAGAGTCCATGGATTCCCACCAATTCAAAGGTAACAGAAGGATCTGGGAGGATTTTAGGGTGGTGGATGTGGCTGAGGATTTAGGAGAGAAATAGGAGGTGGTCAACATGTTGTCTTGTTGCCACCACCACCCCAGGTGGTCCGCAATATGCTCAAGGAGCATGAGGACAGGGGTGGGGAATGTTCTATGTCGTCAAAGCTTATGACCCAGAGGCTTCAGGAATGATTCGAGGTATGATCTATGTCTTTTCTACCTTATTTATAGTAATAATAGATAGAGGTTCTATTCATTCATTTTATTGACACATACCATGTATAAGACATAGATATTCTAGTTGAACCATTGGCTCAACCCTTACGCTTGGAGAATCCTACTAAATAAGACTTAGTTATCACACACTTATGATGATATTGTGACCTAACTCTTGGAGGTGAGTGTTTCTGTTGGAATTTCTTAGTAGTATCATTGAGGCCATCCGACATCATTCTTGGTATGGATTGGTTATCTACAGTTCATAACAAGATTGAATATTTTAGGAAAAGGGTGTGGTGTGTCTGTGGTGATGGAAATGGGTTCTCCTTTGTCAGTGAAAAGGAAACTCATGTAGTGAAGGAAAGACTCATGAATAGGAGAATATAGCCGATTATTCATCATTTGGATAGTCAAACCCTTGGTCCAGTAGATGTTGTGATTTCCAAATTTCCTACAATGGTGGAGGTGTACGAGTACCACTTCCCTAAGGATTTTCTAGGTTTACCTCCCTGCCAAGAGATAGACTTCTGCATTGATCTACACCCTGAGATGACACCAATATCTACCCTAGTATATTAGATGGATCTCATAGATATTTAAGATATGAGCATGTAGTTAGAGGAATTTCAGGGGAAGAGATTCGTTAGACCCAACGTTTCACCTTGGTCAACCTCAGTTTTGTTTTCCATGAAGGCGGATGGGATCTTGAGGTTGTGTATGGACTATTAGTGCTTGAACCAGATGATTGTGAAGAAAAAGTATCCACTACCAAAAATTTATGACATATTTAATCAATTGATTGGGAAATGATGATTCTAGAAGATTGACCTTAGGTCAGGTTGTCACCAGATGATATTACAGGATGTGGATATACCAGAGATGACATTCAGGTGTCACTACAGTCACTATGAGTAATTAGCGATGCCCTTTGGTGTGAAAAACACCCCAATAGTCTTCATGGGACTCATGAAACAGATCTTCCATCCTTTCTTAGACTGATTTGTGGTAGTATTCATTGATGATATCCTTGTGTACTCATTTTCCAAGGAGGATCATGTGAGACACTTGAGGATAGTTTTGGACATACTCTGAGAGCACCAAATCTATGGAAATATCTTAAAGTTCCAGTTTTGGATTCATGTGGTACAATTTATAGGACATGTTATCTCAGTGGATGGAGTGAAATTGGACCCATCCAAGTTTGAATTTTTTTTAGCTTGGGATCCACCAAAAAGTGTGAAGGATTTGTAGAGATTCCTTTGGTTGGTAGTCTATTAATAAATATTTACACCTAATTTCCCCAAGATATCAGCACCCAAGATAGCTTTGAATCAAAATTTTAAACATTTCATGTGGACATATAGGTGTCAACAAACCTTTAATATTTGAGGAAGAGTTTTTCATGCACTCCCATCTCGAGATTTACTAAGGAAGGAGTTAAGTATGTAGTGTTCTATGATGCATTGAGAACTAGGATTGGTTATTTTCTTATGAAAAGGCAGGTAGTGATTACCTATAGTTTATACTAGTTGAGACCATATAAGAAGAACAACATGACCCATGATCTTTGATATAGAATTGGTAGTATTCACTTTGAATTTTTTGTGACACTACCTGATAGGAAAGTGGTTTATCATCTACTCTGATCACAAGAGTCTCAAGTATATCTTCACTCCAAGTGATCTCAACTTGAGATAGAGAAGATGGGTAGAGTTCCTCAAGGATTATGACATTAAAATTTTCTATAATCCTAGGAAGGGGAAGGTGGTAGTATATGATCTCAACATGATATCTTATTTGATGTTTCTAAATGAGGCATCAGAGTAGTTGGTATCATTGCATTTATCCTTTGAGTATGAGGATGGAGATGTTTACATACAGTCGATGGTTGTTATGCATCCTATTTTGTAGTGAGTCAGGGAGTCAAAACTTGGGGATACTATCTATGAGACCCTATAAACTAATATATCCACTAGACATGCCCCTGATGGATATTCTAAAGGTGGGGATCACATCATTCTTTTCAAAGGACAAATGATGGTCCCAGTGATGTTATGGGTGGTGGTTCTGAGAGAGTTTCATGAATATCCTTTGGTGGTATATCTAGGTTAGGTAAATATGTACAAGGAACTATGGAATTAGTTTTTGTTCCAAGGATGAATAAAGGACTTGCATAGTTTTTCTCTCGATGCCTTACTTGTCAGCAAGTGAAATCTAAGAACCAAGTTCCAGTGACTTTGAATAAACCCCTTGAGGTTACTAAGTGGAAGTGGGATGGGAAATCTATGGAATTCATGAGAGGATTACCATGTACATCCAAGAGACATGATTCTATATGAGTGATCTTAGAATGACTCGCCATTTTGGTCCACTTACAAGCTATACGAGAGAAGAGTTCAATAGAGAGCTTGGGACACATCTATGTTTAGAAGATAGTTCTACTCCACAAAGTTAAATTGGTGATCATTTTAGACCATGATGCTCACTTTACATCCCAGTTGTGGAAGGGATTACATGAGTCATTTAGAAACCAGATAAGCTTGAGAATAGTGTTCCACCCCAATATTATTGTCCATACTAGGCAAATCATTCAGGTTATGGAAGAAATGCTATGAGCTTTCATGTTAGACTTTGGTCATAGTTAGGAGGACCACCTACCAATGGTGGAGTTTGTTTAAAACAATATCTACCATTACACCATCATTATGACACCATTTGAGGATTTTTGTGGGTGACACTATAGGAAACCACTTTGCTGGACTGACCCAGGAGAGTCAGTACTCATGGGCTCAGAGTTGGTGTGAGTTACAACAGAGAAGGTGTATATCATCCAATAGAGGATAAGACTACACAGAGTTATCATAAGTCTTACGATGATAGGTGATGGAGGTATTTGGAGTATGAGGAGGGAGACCATGTGTTCCTATGATTTTCAACTCGACATGAATTATGGAGATTTGGCCAGGGTACAAGCTATCTATAAGATTCATCAACCCTTTCTAGATACTGTATAGAATTTGAAAGGTGTCATACCACCTAGCTCTGCCTCCATAGTTAGACTGTGTACATGACGTCTTCCACATGTCGTAGGTAAGTTGGTACGTGCATAATTCATCACACGTTATCGAATAGGGTGAGATGGACATTGAGGATGGAGTGACCTTTTCTGAGTACCCAATGGAGATGAAGGATTAATAGTATAATATCCTTTTTGGTTTATTTATTACTTTATTGTGTGTATGGTGCCATCATGGGAATCTATAGGAGATCACATAGGAGTGGGAGGATTAGATTCATGCCCAGTACCCACATCTTTTTTAGTAGTCCTTGTTTTGGATTTTGGGGATGTAAAGCCCCAATGTGGGGAGAATTTAATGTCTCTGATTTTCCATGTATTATTTTTGTATATTATATGGATTATTTTTTAGACCATTCACTGAAACGACATGTAATTCCAAGGCCCAGTGTTCCCAAAATAAATGTATTAAATGTATTAAATATATTAAATAGAATGAACACTCAAGTTTACTAAAAAAGTGGAATAAATTATTAACATATTCCCAAATATAAAATATGAGGGATTCATTGAGTTAAAAATGTGTTTTTACCCTAGGCATGACTTAACATTAGTCAGCATGGGTTGTTTTTGAAAAAATTCATCAGCGGTGCGAAAATGAATAAAATAATTGTGTAGAATTATTTTATTCAAATTGTGTTGATGTAGTGATTAATAGTATTTAAATAGATTGTTATGTGATAATTCTATGGTTATATGCATAACCCTAGATATATTAGAGAGCCCTTGGATAGACCGTTGGGGAATTCTCTCAGGAGAACAATAAAGATATCATAGATCGATGATCAAAGCACATCATATTCGAAGGATATTGCCAACAAATGTGATGAATCTTCATTATTAATCAACAATCGATCCAAATCGAGGTAGGTCAGGTGTTTTGATTTTTTTATTTTTCCGCTTTTGAATTCTATGATGAACATGAATCAATCAAATAATATATTTATCTATGTTTCAATCATCTTGGGGGTGGGGTTATTTGTGGGGTTTTTTTGGGAGTTTTATCTTTATAGTTTGATTATTTAAATTTTTATTATAATGAAGAAAAATTAAGATCGACATAAAAATTGATCAAGGTTCGTTCCTCTAATATATTATTGTGCTTTTCTCCCCCCATTTATCATTTGTGGTGGTAATTCTTCATTTTTCTTGTGGCTCGAAAAATCCTGATCAATCGATTGTTTCACACCTATTTCTTGGTGAAAAATCCAAAATTTTAGATTTGGGATCAAAATAACACAAAGGTGGTGAGAAAGTGAAAGTGATGACAAATCAGATGATGATAGATACCTAATTCTTCATTATTCAATGTTCTTCACTACATAATGAAGAATTATTCTTAGATCCATTTTCCAAGTAAAATTGATGTCCTGAACACATTATTTGTAAATAAAGATACTTAGATGAAGTATCCCCTTATGTTTTCCCGAAATGCATGGTTGATCAGAGACTAGAGTGATAGAGGAGATGACCAGAGCATTGATATGGGTTTCTAGAAAATCCCATGCTACACAGTGTGTAAGTCAGATCTACATGTTGTGTGGATCCCCCTAAGTGGTAGTTATGGTTTTTGAAGAAATTTAAGTAGAACAGGGTGTGTGAATCCTTTCACATGATGTTTAGTACCTCCTGGGTGAACTCATCATGTACTTTGATAAGTAAACAGACACAGGGTAGACTACACTGGTAGCCTACACATCATGTAATACCCCACACAGACACATCCTTGACCATGTACACTGGCTAATATGTGTACTGGTATATTGGAAAACATAACTGGGCTAGAGTAGGTACTGAAACATAGGTAGACTACATAGTCAGCCTACACACTATGTAGTACTATGCAGACATGTCTTGATAACATGGGTTATTTACACTGGTAGGACCTGGGGTCAAGGTATATGGTGTGTGATCCCTACAAAAAGCCATGTACTCTTTTATACATTTCCTAGATCTCTTATCCTCTGTATCATAGAAAATATTTGTTAGGGTGTGTTCCCATTATCCTTCCCTGAGGGTTAGTATGGAATCATTT
The DNA here is from genome assembly GCA_963277665.1 of Viscum album. Classification (NCBI taxonomy): domain Eukaryota; kingdom Viridiplantae; phylum Streptophyta; class Magnoliopsida; order Santalales; family Viscaceae; genus Viscum; species Viscum album. Next base: position 1,491,700,563 of record OY728151.1, on the reverse strand, counting down.
TCTTCTCCCAGGACTATGATCCCTTCACCAGTACTTCTTGGATGGAGTCACGGGAATCCTTCTGAGAGGCTCAAAGTGACATCCTCTATTCATCTTTATGCCCTATGTGGAGTTCTTGGTATCATCGTGACTGACACTATGTGTAAATTGATCCTCTAATTAGTGGATTAATCTAGGTTGAGTTGTTTGTGTCACCCCATGTCCCTTGTAGCGATCCTCATCTGGGTATCGTATTCTCTTCAGACTATCAGCGTGTTCTTTCCCATGATGAGACCCAATGATCAATAACTCTCAGACAGACATCATCAGTGCTATAAGACATAAAAATGTGTTCTATTAAATGAGTGTATTATGGAATATTCAAGTTGGAATCATAGGTTGATATACTATAGTTGTGGATTACCTTTAGATTGTGTTTCTTTGTTGAGTATATCTAGGTATTCTTGGTATATGTGGTGTAGACATTTACCTATGTAGAGATGATAGTATTTACTTTGTTAATGATTTTTGGTTTCAGGGTGACCTATTGAGTATTCTTATACTCACTCCTACATGGGCTTTGATTGTGCATGTCATGTCTTGTGGAGATGATCGACCTTTTGACAGATCCCTAGGTGGACTAGGACTAGACAGTGCTTAGTGATTCCGAATAGACAGAGGTGTGTTCCTGTGGTTTTACGACAAATGTTCCAATACTTAATTTCATATTAGACTAGTGTTTTCAGACTCTTTGTTGTGGGATTGTATTTGGACATGTTTTCTTTCTTTTACTTCCTATCATACTCTGGTTATGGTATTTAGTTGTATGCATGCATGGTTATTTAGTTGTTTTTAAATTTCAATGTTGTATGGGATTAGAGATATGTGAATGTGTACATGTAATTAGGCTAAGTCGTCCCATGTCAGTGATATGCTTACTCGATGCTAGTTTTTATCCCCTAGACTATTAGAGACAGGCTTGGGGAGTCATTACATGGGCCCCACTAGGATAGTTTGTGACACTTATCATTTGATATCTAGCAAGGTTCATTAAAAATTAGGCTCTAGTGAAAGTGGGAGTGTTGTAAAATTAGGTTCCGAAGACCCAACATTATCAGTAATTTTGACTAAAATTCCATTTGTACAGTGATTTATGCAGGATATAAACTTACCATTATTATGTATATTTTTTTGTCAAATATTTAAATGGTAATGTTCATAGATTATTTATTGTATCAAAATTTTATAGTAGTTCCCAATATATAATGAGAATCATGAGATACTATGACATTAATACTAAACAAATTCCATATAGTCTAGATATATCATATTGACTAGATACAACATATTTTTTATTATCAGGTATTGGGGGATCATAAGAATTGAGAAATTTTCTCATTAATTTCACACATGGTGATATCTAGTAGGCAAGATCATGAGGAAAAACCTACTGATTGGAATACCACTTATTTTGGGTGTCATTGGTAGTTCTTCTATATGGACACATGTATTGGTCTCCTAACTTGAGATCATTATCAATGTGTGCCATTTGATCACATAATTTCATGAAAGGGAAAAAACATAATGTTTAAGTCTTGATGAGGTAGTTTCTGTTGGGTGCATCATTTGAGGTATGGAATTGGATGATTGATCAAGATAGAATTTGTCTCTTCTGAGTTGAAGAAGTGATATATTGAGCATAGTGGTTATTGATGGAAATATCTTCACCTCCTCGGTTATATTGATGTATATTTATCTACTTTAAAGTTGATTCTATTCCTATTTCTTGAATTATTTAAATTTATCAAAGGACTCAGACTTATACCTCATCAAGTAGACATATCCATATCTACTCAAGTCTCCAGTAAAAGTTATGAAGTAAGAATATCCACCACTAGCTTCTACTATAAATGGTCCATACACATCAGTGCGTACCAACCCTATAATACATGTGGCCCATTCACCCATTCCACTTAATAGTGGTTTGGTCATTTTTCCTTATAAATAAGAATGAAATCATTTAAGTAGTTTTAGTTCAAAATTATCTAAGTAACCATATTGACAAAGATTTTTCAAATGCTTCTCAGTTATATAACCAAGATGGTGATTCCATAGCTAGGTGTTATATAAATCATGTGAACACGATTCATTATCTATTTAAAATATTTGGTTTTCATAATTTAATATATAAATTTCACTATTAAAATGGGTCATACCATAAAATATGTTGTCTTTATAAAAGAAACAACTTTTATTTTCAAAATAAAAAATAAAAAAATTTGTATCTAGAAAGGATACAAAAAAAATTATCGGCAATAGTTTGTACTTAAGAACAATATCTTAAAACCAATATCATTTATGTTGGCAATTAATGATGGTAGTTACTAATGGCTAGAGAATCCAGAATCACACCATTGGAAACTCTAAAATCCACTTCTCGTCTAGAAATATTTTGAAGTCTAATTAGTTCCTATATTTGGAAATAGATGTGAGAACTACAAGCTGTATCTAATACCCAATGTATATATATTGAAATATTACACATGATAATGAGATCACTATTAGATTCCTCTTAATTTGGGGTGAAATTACTCTTCTAGTGGCCTTTTTTCCACCTGAAAAACATTATTCTTCCTTTTCCTTTCCCTACCTTTGTATATTCCTCTTCTTTGAATTTTTATGCTTAGAAGTATTAGATTTATTATGAGTCTTGGGACCATTTATCAGGTTCTTACTTTTTTTATTCACCATATGGACTTTGGGTTTGTCATACCCCGTGTCCTTGTCTACTTGGAAAATCATATTAATAGGTTTTGAAAGACTATTATCATTATTTCTCATGTTATTATTAATAGTAAAACCAGGGAAAGGCATAGGTAGTGAGGAATGTATGAGATCTATGTAGAATAATATGGGAATTTAATCCCTAAGAGAATTAAAAGTAGCCAATAAGTTTGAATATATGAGGCCCAGATGGCACTGACTCTCCAAAATTAGTTATAGACAGAGCATTAGAGATCTTGTATTTCTCCTGTCTCACCTTCTCTTGATAGGGATCCTAAATGTGAGAAATAATTCTACACATATCCATGTCCTCATGTTACTTCAAAATATTGATGGAAATAGATGATAGAATGAAACATTGAACATATATGAAATCATTCAAATTTTTCTCATAGAGAGATAACTTTTCATCACTATCCTCTTTACTAGGTGCATTAAGAATATGTTCTTCCATCACATACAATTTCCTTTCATGCTATAGGATAAAACATAAACATATTTTCCCTCTTGGAGATTTATATCGGTGATAAGGTTATGATTCTCAATTATAGATAACAATGATATGTTTGAAGACATTTTTATTATAGTTTATACAAATTAGATAAGAATAATTTTATTACATTATCTGATAAAATTTAAAAAAATAATTAAATATTATATTTATCAATCTACCTCTATTTTATCAAAAACCAATATCCCTCACCATTGGATTCAGAATATCCTATTTCTTGAACATTATTGTGTAAAGGATCCATATTACCCTTATCCTCACCCCAACATTGGTTGGTCAAGAAATTTGAAGGGTTTTATATAGTAATTTTAAATTACAGTTGCATTATCTCACATTTACTTGATCTGTTGAGTGGACTCTCCAATCCAAAAATCCTTAAATTGGATTTCCTCAAACTTTTCATCTTAGTGACACCACGTCCTGCTTTCACGGTCAACCCTTGATGTGAACTAAGTTAAGTCAACCCAAAACAACAAGTTAGAATTCATCGATATTTGAAAGCACCCCAACATTTCCTGGTCAATAAATTTTCACTATAATTTTATTTTAGATGATATAATGGAAGGATATACCAACTAAATTTATATAATTGAGGGGTTTTATATTTTATGTTTAAATTCAAAATTATTATCTTTATTAAATGTTTGTTAATATTAAATATATTTACGTAATTTATTAAACATTTATTAGAAAATTTTTATGCACAAGTCAATTTATTTTAGTTCAATATTTAATTATTGTTAATTAATTTATTTATGATATTGTGATAAAATATCCATAATGAAATAACCATGAAACTTGATAGAAATAAAATAATAATGTGGTATGATATTGTGCTTTTACTAATGGTTATTTTATCCAATGGATAATAAATTAACCATCAAACTAGGGGAAAATACCTTGAACCATTTATTGTTTGGGTTAAAAATTTCCACATGTCTACCTATATATCTCCCTTGGATTGGTTTTGCCTCAGGTACAAACTTGAACTGAATCCACTATCTTGGGAACTTCATCCATTAAATATGATTTTACTCACACACAGTTTAGAGGAACTAAAGGATTGGTTAATTAGTTTACATAAAAGAAACCATGGGCACACAGGACCTTACATAATGAGTAGAGAGATGAAATGCATTCCAAAAATCTAATTTAATAATAAATTAAAAGAAACAAATAACATAAAAAGTTATGGTCTAATATTATTATCATCTACATGCATGCATGAATTTCACATTTAATAAGATTATCATTCAATTATAATATTTGTTATTTAAGATAAATTTAACTCAAATCAATTAGTTATCTTCTTTAATTAATCAATTATTTTACCTTAACTACTGTCTAATTTTTCTTGATATTATCATCCACCATAATTTTTTAAAAATTAAATAAATTTCTTTAAAATTATCTATGTACAAAACATTTACCTTGTAGGAAACATAGTGACTACCCATCTATAAATTATGTGTATATTGATGCTACATGACATGTATTATTCTCAACATATATTCATGACACTTTCCTAGGATCTTATTGTGTAACCATTCCAAGGAAAATGAAGTAGTACATTACATGTACTTGGGATACATGATGTGTGGTCTCTGAGTTACATGGAAACTAGTTGTGTAGTTTTTTTTAAGAAGATATATGAACTGTCTGTGACTAAAGGACTACATGTTGTGTACAGAAGTTACATGGTGTGTAATCCAATTGACCATGTTCTAGGTAGTTCCTTTCAACACCCGATGTGTAATTAAATTCACCACATGTAATAAATTTACACGAAATTAATTAATTCCAAATTAATTCAGTGTGAATTAAATACTAGTACATGACATGTACTTTTTGGTTACATGGTGTGTACAATTTTGTTATCCTTATAGACTCCTTAGCACCTCCAGATAAAATCAGTGAATTTATTTCATGCATAAATCAATTTATTGGATTATATTTTCATGAAATAATGAGAAATAAAGAAGATATCTCAATTGGGATTAAAGAATAAATGAAACATAATTGAGAACTAATAAAAAATGCGTAAATAAATAAATGATATTTAAATAATTAAAAATAATTATGCGGACAATTTAATACCACTTGTAGGTTTTGGGTGTAATGGAAGAATCATATGGGGAATTCCCAACTCATAATTTTATCATGATCGATTTTTAATCTAAGATTTACATAACAATAAATTACACAGTCAATGGAATTGAATAAAAGAATCTAGACAACAGATAAACACTAAAACCAAAGTGTCGGATCATCATATATTATTTATAATTAATTTATGAAATTAAAGAATTACCTTGAAATAAATTATTTCTTCATTGTTGGATCTGAAAATAACCCTTATTTCGTACTATCATCGCATTATAGGAATCAAGAATTGATTTCATCTAGTGGTTATCCATATGTGTTCCATGAACCTCTTAATGTTGTCATAGGATTCTCCTAGTGATATCATGGTAGATCCTAATGCTTGCATTGTTCAACTTTGATTGACCCAAGAATTTCTTTAAGGAATGGTTCTGTTTGATTTATCTAGACTTGAGAGTGGTGTTGGAGGAGGACTTCTCTCAATTCTTTAGAGAGTTATTAGAGAAGAAGATCTCTAGGTATTTGAGAGAATTATCTCTCGATATCATTATTCACAAAACAAAAATGTATTAGATATTTAGGAAAATATTATTATTGGGTTTATATGCCACTATGGTTAGAAAATAATAATTACACATAAACCCTTATTATTTCTATAATACCTATGGAATCCCATTTCTTTAATAATAATAATAATATTATTATTTCTTTATATATACTAAACTTGTGAATTAAATTAAATATTATTTATTCAAATAATATTCAATATATATTATTTCTCAGTTGACCATTAAACTCAGTCCTCTATTCCTTCATAATATTTATCAATCATTGAATAATGACTATTCATTTAAAAAACAAATAATTCAGAATTATATTCCAATAAATAAATAAATATTATATTCACTAAATAGAAAATAAATATTTATTAAATATTTTCCTCACATAATATTCTCTCAAATAACATATGATGGAATATATTTGATCAATTAAACATGAAAAATTATTAAACCATGTGTGGGGATAATATATATTCAACTTTTTATTTAATAAATAAAAAAATATTATTTAACTAAAATTCTTAATATACTATGTTTGTGAACCTCAATGCCTCTATCTCAGTCGTGTTAGGTGAAGAAGCCTTAAGTTCAAGGTTAGTGTCTAGAAATATTCCAAGGAACCCATAATGAAATAATTTAATGACATAATGACATAGTACCTTATACAGATGATTACTTTTTAATATATTCCTTTTGTCATGATATCTCTAATCAAATAGGTTTCATACTAGTGACATCTACGTATGTGCTTGATGTCTCTTTCTTTGACTTTTTGGAAATAAAACATAGTTATAGAACACCATAACCATGAATTTATTTAGTAAATATCATTTATATCAAAGGGAATAAGATATTAAATTTCATTAAATAACATAATGGAAAAATCCTCTCTCACATTATTCACTAATGAAATATTACTTATGGTGCACCCAATGTATCCTACCTCACTGTGAACATATGTCATCATGATTTTTGTCAATAAATAAAATTAAATAACTTAGAATACACATTAATAATAATCTTAAATTCTAAGTATCAATAAACATGTCTATATATAGGAACATCCAATGACACTTAAAAATATATATTTCCCACTACCAGGTTTCATTTTCCTAATATCCTGCACTGGATACTACCAAGGGCGTACACTCTAATAAGGTGCGTAAAATTCCTATGAGTATCCTTCCATAATATCCTTTTTTATTTTTGTCCAACAAGTGATTTTATACAAATATATAGCATCTATTTAATAATACAGTTATGGAACTTATGAGTTCTTATTATAAGGGGAACATCTATGACCTTTGAATGTGACAAATACTCTTAGAGAATTATCACATACTATGTTACATAGAAGAATAATAATTATATAATAAGGATATTATTAATATTAAAAAATGTATACATGTTATCATGAAGTACATAGATATTGGTTCTAGGGAACCAACTACAATAATTATGAGTGTGTTGTGGTTGCAATGACTAGAAAATCAATTTTAAAAAATTTAAAATCCATATAAATTTGAATATAAGATAAAAAACCATTAAATAGACAAAGAATTATCAATAAATATCATGAAAAATACAACCACTTAATTTTTGATATGTGTGAATAAATTAGACATCAATTCAACATGTAGTTTTCTTAAAATGAACACAAATATGTTTTCATGGATTTAAAAGTAACAAAACATGTGTCAAAGGTTCAAGACCTATTAAAAGGCCTCAAATAATCATAGAATAATAAAATATAATCATTACAATGTGTGGTGAGATCATAATAATTAAAAGTGTATTTTTAAATATTTTTATGTCTTTAAAAAACATGCAGTAAGAGATCAAAACTGAGAAAATGACCTCATATTATCCTAACATCATAGGAGAATGACCAAAATTTAATTTGTGACATGTAAAAATATACCACACATCATTTTAATGTATTATTTCATCATAATTATCAAATAAGTATTTTTATGGTAAGAAATGATTAAAAAGAGTTTATATGGTCCAAACATAGAAAAAAAATTGAATTATCATGAAATCGTAATGAAATGACCACTATTTAACTTTTCACATAGAAATAGATGATATATCAATACAACTCATGAATTTCTCATAATCACCAAAAGTGTGTTTTTATTGATTTAAAATTAAAAAAACTAGAGTAAAAAATTCAAACCTAGCAAACAAACTCAAATTGTCATGAAATCATCAAAAAAAGATAATTTATTAATTAGTGACTAGTATGAATAGACCACACTTCAATGTGGAGTTGTTAAAAAGGCTGAAAAATTATTTTATTAAATTTAACAATCTTTAAGATTATTCATCAAAGGGATAAAACCTATCCAACAACACTAGATTATCATAAAATAAAAGGAAATGACTACTATCTAATTTATAGAAATAAATAAAATGTCATTATGTGTCGAATTTTAATTTCTAACATGTAGGAATATACATCACACCCATTTGAATCATATTTATCTCATAATAACCAAAAGTATGTTTTTATTGATTTAAAAGTAAAAAAACATTCATTAAAGAGTTGAAACCTAGATAATAACCTAAAATTTTCCTAAAATAAATGGAAAATGATATATGTTCTTATTGAATATATTGTGAATAGAAAATCAAATGTGTGTGGTGTATTTAATGGATCCATGAAATAGGACTTTGATTTATTAAATATGACTCATGGATTAATTTTTAAAATAAAAGCAATCCAGTTTTCAAGGAAAATTATTAATAATAGGTTAATAATGATTATAAATTGGATGAGGATCTCATCCATTATATGTTTGAAGTTGTGGATGGTATGTTGTTATACTAAAATAGATTTTAATTAGGTTTCATTAATGAGAACTAGATATATGCTTCATGATAAACAAACTAATTCATGTTATGAAGATTTGTCTTTCACCATGACAAAGACACGAGTAGTGATTTTCCAAATTAGGAAACACATGTTTTTAAAGTCCATATGGATTTTAAAATTTGTTGGGATGAGTTTCAATGTAAAATTAAGATGAAAGTCATGTGAGTCGAGTTATGTTCGTCCAAATTCATGCTGAATACATTCAAACATATGAAATGTCAGTTCTTGGTGATTCTGGAAATCTAATAATAATCCCACTAGATATGTGACTACCATGACATAGATGTAAAAAGTTTGATTACTAATTAAATATCACAAGGATAACTATACACAATATCAATATTTTCCATGATGTAGGAATATATTGTTTCAACTCCCTAGAACATGTTGAAGGTAGGTTGCTTCCGACATTGTAGGGGTGTAGTCGATCTAATTTCTATTCATTTCTATTCACTTCCATTTGATGGGTGTACATGATGTGAAAAAAAAATCCATAGGATGAAGTTATCCATAAAAATAAAGAAAAAACTTTTTCCATGTAATTATATAGGTTATAGAATAATTAACTCATGTGATATGATTTATTCCTATTTGAAAGACTATATTTTAATGAGTTAAAGTTTGAAAATTATAAGGTATGGCGTAAAAGTTATATTATATTTAAATAAAGATATTTGGATGTTTTGAACCCTAAAGAATTATAGAGAGAGATATAGAGATAATATTTTATTTGAAAACTATTTACATAAGTTTCATAATCATTAAAGTTTCAGGTAAATGAAAAATATCATGGAGTTATTGGATGTTGAAGATTTTTATGTTTCTATATTCCATTAAGAGGAATAAATGGAGGATAAAATGAGTCATTGGTGATTTAAAAAATAGTTATATTTTACTCTATATATGTTGGAAAGTACTCAATATAAAGGGATATATATATAAGCAGAAAAGCTAGGGAGATTTTGGGTAACTGAATTTCAATATTAAAGAAATGAGAACTTGTATAGTGGTATATGGATATCTAGGTTTTTCAAGAAATAGAGTGAGGATACCACATATATTGAAACTTATAGATTCTATGTATACAAAAATACGGAATAAGGATGTAGTACTCATATATTTCACATCCAAAAGGAGTAAAGAGAGAGGTAGGCAACTTTATGTATTGATACATTCATTTTATATAGAATAAGGGGTGATACAGTTCATGTATAGATATAGTCCCAACCCTCATACATCCATGATAAGTTGAGGGAATCTAGTATGAAGATGAAATATAGCCACATATTTAATAATCAAGGTGATACTATTTTGTTATATTCCTAATCTATAGAATAAGAACTTTTATATGTCCTAGATATATTTAGTCCCAACCCTCATCCATGAGGAGTTGAGTCCATTTGGTTAGAAGAGAAAAGAGCTACATATTCTTGATAATCAAGGTGCATACATCCAGTTATAGTGATGTGAAATTCCAAAATTACAATTACGATCATAAAGATACCCACATGTCTATAACATAATCATTTCTTCTACAGAGGTATTGAGTGGAGTGGATAAGAGGGAGTGGCCCTGGATCGATAGTTAGTGTTTCCAAATCCTTATAATGAAATAGTGATTATAATTACATCAAGGAACACCAAAACATGTTTGGTGTGTGTTCCCTGGATTAGACCATTTTGGTGAACTACATAAAATCCTGGTGTTCTTATATATTTATTTTAATTAGATGATGTGTGTGTTGCAAATGATTACAAAAGAATTGGTTGAATAATTGTTCATGCCAGTGGAAAAAAATCCTAAAGTGAAGAAAATAAATCATGATGGAAAAGAAAACATTAAAACCGGGAACACCCTAATTAAATACCCCCCCCCCCATAATTGTGAATCGGGTCCCAACAATTGGTATCATAGCTAGTTTCAATGATTGTTTAACAAGGCTCATTTGGTTATGTTTGGTGTTTTGAAGATGGTGATTGATATAGATTCAAATAAAAAGGATCCTGTTTTTTTGTAAATTAGTTTTCAGAATGGGAAAAAATTCATATCATATTTGGAATATCATATTAGAATCCCCTATAATATTATATTGGTTGTATTTGTAGCACTGAGAAGACCTGGAGTTGTGTATGAATTAGACCAAAGGAATTTTAAAACAGATGATCGTGTGAAATAGTTATTAATGGAATCTTTGAAGGAAGGTATATTCAAAAACATATTTGATAATTAATTCTATAAAAACATAAGGATGAGACTATAAGTGAAGTATGGGAACACATCTATGATGAATAATGAAAATCAAGGTGATTCATGTAAAGTTCATAAATCATTTGATGATATGAAAGCATATTTAATAAAAGAATAACATCACTTATCTAAAATACAAAGGAAAATGATCAAGATGGCTATCAAGAAATTGGGTACACCCCTCCAGTTAAATAAATTTAATTCAACATGTATGCTTCTAATTATATAGAATATCTCCCTTGTAAATTTTAAGATACATATTTTATATCATTTAAATATGTTTAAAATGAAAAAAAACTTCATGTAACAAATTAGGAGGTTGTTGGTGTAACCAACAAGAGAAGAATAAATGATTAAAAAGTGAAGTAAACCTACTAAAGACTGAATGGGAGAAGTATTTTTCTCCTTTATAATACTTGGAATAATCTAATAAGAAGCTGACAATGAAGGTAAAAGGTGATGTTATTGAAGAACCGATTCAAGAATTGAAATCTTGAAGGGAAAATAAGAAAAAACATGAGGTATCTAGACTTTTCTCAGGAAAAAACATAAATGATTGATGAATATAGTTTCCAATAAAAGTAATTCTCAAAAATTTTATTTATAGAGACATCTAAAAGAAAAACTTTAAAGGATAAAGAAACATGAGGAGGAGAATCATTCAAAATGGAACATGTCAAAAACTAATGAAACTATTGAGAAAACTATAAGCATCATCATCAAGAGTAGCAATCAAGTCTCAATAAAAATATAGTATCAATATGATGTAACTAAAATAAGCGGAATCAAAGAAAATATAGTGATAAAAATCTGTTTTTGTGGGATAATTGGCACACTATGAGTGTGTGTAATGAATTTAGACAGGTTAATGATAAAGTAAGACCTGCTCAGAACAAAAAGTCTAGTATGATTCTATTAGAAAACCTAATATTTTTTCTTACACAATTCATGTGGATTGGTATGATGGAAATATGGATAAAAATCATCATATATGATGAAGGGGCAGATAAAATCCATTTGGTATGTGCACCATGTGTTCATTATAATAAAATACATTATGAATCTACGAAGTCACGCTGAAATAATGGAGATTTTATGGGTATCATAATTAATCTAGAATGGAACTGGACTACATTGATGGAAAAATACTTGGATATGTGATGGATAGTTAGATACTATTTCAACTAAGTTCATAGAGGTTTAATTGGATCATTTTTCTTCTATATGATAAAATAAATATTTTCTGAGTGTGTATATCAGGACACCAAGAAGGTGTTAAACATGAAGATACAATATTGTAATATGTTTTCTTATGGAAAGAGGAATTGATGCAAGCTATGACGTGGTTGAATCTATTGATACATACTAAAATTTTAATTTTACCATTTCCATGTATTGATATATTTCCAATCAAATATTTATTTTATTGTGAAAAAAAAATATTCTATGTGGTTTTTAATGGGAGTTACATGCATAGTATTATGGGATTTTTTTTGAAATTGATTTATCTCAATTTTTTCTTGTAGTGATTTTGTATTCTTAATTGATATTCCTTATTAGTAGATTTAACCTAGATCATTTATATCACTTGATCCAACATTCATTAAACTCTTGTAGTGTTTCTTTACCTTTCGCTTATTCTATGTCCTTGCCTCACTTCTAATTGGATTTTTTCGTGTGTCCCTTCTAGTTCTACTGCTGACAGTTACTTGAACTGCAGGTTTTATCTCAACCATCCACATGTCACCATCATTGATTTTTTACTATTTCATCTGACACCATGCTAGGGATTCATCATTGATGTAAGCCTCTTCTTTCATTCTATATTCTATGTGTTGTTCATTCGTTTCATTTGGTGAGTGTGCTGAGAGCTCTGGGTGGATAATACTTTCTAGTTTTTAGGATATCTCAAGAGAAAGACATAAAGATGTTGCATTGGTTCTTTCTTCTTGTTCCCTAGTGATTACAGTTCCATTCTTTTGTAACTAGAAATATCATCAGATTAAGAATCTAAGGAGACTTAAACTGGGAACTGGATCTGGATGACCCTCTCATGGAGCATGGATTCTATGCATTTATATCTTTAATCATAACCATTTTTTGTATAGAATTTTGGATCTATAAGTGGTTTATTTTTTTCATTACTGCATCATTTTTTATGGGTGCGTGCATAAGTCTGTCTAGGAGTAGACAGTGCTAAATTCATGTGGTGGAGTTCATCACCACCACCTTGTTTAGAAAGGTTGACCTCCTCAAAGATCTTCTCTAATAATTTTATTTTATTACTTAGAGTATATAATTTCTTATTTATATTCTCTAATAATAATCTTTCTTGGGTGGTTTTCTCATTGCACACATAGGATCACATCGATTAAAAACACATTATATCTTAGTGTTGTTTCCTATTTTTATTTTTTGTTCCAATATGAGAATTCACCTTATTAGTTGATTCATGTTTTTATAATATTTTTTTATAAATAACTTCATAACCATATGAAATGCCTCAGTTGATATTGTATGTTATTAGAGATATCCACTTCAATGCTTCCTCCAATAATTGGAATTAGATCTTTTTTGAATAATTTACAATTAGTTCGACAAAGTTTTATATAGAAAATTTTAATGTTGAAAATGATTTTAATATCTAGAGAAATAAAATGAAGGCTCTATTGGATCACAATGAGCTGATTGATACTCTCTGTGGTTTCAATTAAAAGGATACCACTATATCCCTTGATGGATAGACAACTACTACTTATGTTGATGTTTTTGATGATGTTCTTAGAAAATCATGTAGCCTTATTTTTCAGTCTTTAGGTGATAGGGTTCTTACAGAAGTAGCTTTTAAATATTTTGTTTCTGATATCTTGTCCAAATTAGAATCCATGTACATGTCTAAATATTTAGTTGGAAGGTTGTATAAAAATGATACTTTATACTTTTAAAAGGCATCCTAGAACCATTGTTAGGAAACATCTTGATTATTTTAAAATAATTTTGTTAGAAAATTCCTATATAGATGTTGAAATAGGGGATAGAGATCAAGAAATAATACTTTTAACTTTATTGGATGATTCTTACACTTTGTTTAAGGACTAGATGGTGTATGGTATGGATTCTTTATCACTTGAAGAGGTTATGTCCACCCTATTAGCCAAAGAAACTCAAAATAACAACATTGTTAAGAATAAGGCTGAAGGTTTAATACTAGGAGGAATAAATGAACATAGATATAAGCATAGATATTGGAGTTATTCTAGATAACAGAGTTGCATCTCTAAGAATAGAGAACCCAAGAATAAGGTATTTAAATGTTTTCATTGTAAACAACCTAGACATATTAAATGAAACTATACCAATAAAAATAATTATTATAATGAGAATAATAGTGATCATTCATTATTAATTGAGAAATAATTAGAGACTACTGATTTATTGAATGTTGGTGATTATCTTTCCTCTAAGGAATGGATCTTGGATTCAGGATTTTCAGTCCATATGTGTTTGAATAGGGAGTCCTTTACTTAACTAAGAGAGATTTAATCAACTGATTTTTACCTAGGGAATAATAATATTTGTCTCATCATGGATATAGGTTCTTTTTCTTTGAAAAATAATGATGGGATGGTTAAAACTATTTAAGAATATATATAGGTACCCAAACTTAAAATAAACATTGTTTTGTTAGTAATTATGGACCAGAAAGGTTATACATTTAAATCTAGTTCTAGTTGTCTATGAATTTCTTGTGGATATTTTACTATCATGAAAGTATCTCTTATAAATGGGATATATGTATTAGAATGTAGGACTCACATGAAAAAAAAATGTTTCTGATGTTCTATCATTATAAAATACCACATTATGGCATATAAGACTAGGGAACATTAGTTCCTAGGGTCTTGGTGAACATAGAAAACAAGTTCTATTAACTAGTTTTAATCCTACTAGTTTAATTTTATATGAGGACTATGTGTATGGTAATTCAATGTGGTAATGTTTTCACAAGTCATCCTAAAAAGATATAAACTGTAACGTCCCGATTTCGGAAGCCACCCAGAGGCGCCCCATACCCGGTTGGTCACATGGACTAAAGCACATTTCCCTGAACGCCAGAGGCTGCTGACTAGAAGAGAGGGCCGTCAGTGTGATAGTGGGGAAACTATGCCCTCATTGGCAGAGTACATGATGGAAAAAAAGCAAGAAACAATAGCAGAAACAGTAAACAACCCATACACAAGTAAACAGCGGAAGGCTAAAACAATAAACAACTGGAGAAAACATATATATATATATATATATATATATAAATGATGAATGATACATATGTCTAGAAAAGCATCCAAACAAGTCATAAGGCTGGAAATACAAATAGTAATAAAAACAAGTACAAAAGAAAGATAAAATACTCCTCTGCATCGCATGCCTTAGCTTGGTCCCATTCTCTCCTGCTCCAAATGCAATCAAGTACCTGAAGTCGAAGGGAACTTGACCTTGTCTATACCTGCAACAGTATAATCTGTTTGGGCCCAAAAACATGACCCAAATAGGGTGTGATACTAAATCCCAGTAGGCAACCACCTGAATATCTGTGCCTAATAGTTAGTGATTATATGGTAGGTAAAGTACAGTAAACAGTAAACAGTAGGCAGTAACCAGGATGATACACAGAAGTAAACAAACCATAGATTAACAAGAAACAGAGAAGCAACAGCTAACCACAATTGGAAACACTCTGGGAAGTACTCACATCCATCCCCTATGGTCCTATCAAAGAAGTACCAAAAACCCTCTGGGAAGTACGCTCAACCTAACCCCTCTGGTTTGGTCATATGAAATTATAAGACTTTGTGAGGAAGTACGCTCAGTCAATTACCCTTATAGTCTAAGGTAGTCAGGGACTCTCTGAAGAAGATCACGTGGTCTAATACCCTTATATACCCAAGTTCTAGAGACTCTCTGAGGAAGCTCACTCAGTCAATTCCTCCTATAGCCTCAGGTCTATCACAGACTCTCTGAGGAAGCTCACTCGGTCAATTCCTCCTATAGCCTGGAGTGGTTTAAGGAAATTCAAACAAAACAAAGAATATCTGAGGAAGATAACTTGGTCTATCCTCCTGTAGTCTATAAACATCAAGAATCTTTGAGGAATCTCACTCGGTCTATCCTTCTGTAGTCCATAATATCCAAGACTCTCTGGGAAGCTCACTCGGTCCATCCCCTAAAGTCTATAATGTCCAAGACTCTCTGGGAAGCTCACTCGGTCCATCCCCTTATAGTCTATAGCACCAGGTTCTCACGGTCCCATGCCAGTAAGTGCATAATAATGCTATAAGGTCAAAGTAAACCTACAGAGCTACTTGGCTAACCAGTCTACAGCATGACAGCAAAGTCAGGGAACAACAATCCATCCTACGGTCATAAGGCATGGAAAACAGGTATAACAGCCAATAGGCTAAACAAGACCATAAGGTTGTAAACAGAACAAGGCATGGTAAAAACATCCAAGAATAGAAATTATCCTTATATATAGCCAAAAATAACTCTAACCAAGCATACAAGAAAGGCAGGAAAACAACAGGGGCAAAACAATAAACATGCAATACCCTGTTCACGGGTATTGGTGGAATTTGCGCATAAAACTCAAGGAATTTGAACGAAAAGGCACAAACCACCTACCTTGATGCTAGGAGATCGATATACTTGAACTAAAAGGCTTGAATCTACTTATAAATTCATAGATCTATGAAAAAACACAAAACGTTCAACCCACAATAACTTGAAAAAGATGAGGAATTGGAAAATGAAGCTCTAGGAGAAGGAAGATATTACTGCTACGGTTCTAATGCAATTGACAGCAGTCGATTCGGAGAATAGATGGAGGCTCGGGGGATCAGAGAAGATACATGGCCGTACCCTCACTCTCGGTTGAAGAAGCTGGAGAAGAAGACGTTTCTAGGGTTAAGATGCGACCCCGGTCCATTTAATGAAAAAAAGAATGTACATGGTGTGTAGTTTTGGAGTACATGGCATGTACTAGGATTTTCCGTACTCCGCATTAAGAGACCTCCACATCACCCCTACATGGCTGTGTGTGTGGCCCTGACATGGCCAACACACGGCCTTGAGCGAAATCAAAGTACACGGATTGTACTTCAAAAATTTCCAAAAACTCCTCTTTTCTCAAAAAATTTAGAAAAAGAAAAAAAAACCTAAAAAGAAGGTCCAGGTTCTTACAAACTTCCCCCCTTAAAGAAATTCGTCTTCGAATTTCACTAGCGAGGCATGGAAGAAGAAACCTCGAATAGCTCCGGCCACTACGATCGTACATCGGCCTCCCTCTCCCATGTCTCATCTTATACTCGCCCATGCTGCCATAGTACCCGTACCAGAGGAATAGACCAGCCACAGAGAACCTTTGTACTGCGATCGACAATCCGAATAGGATGCTCCTCAAACGATGCATCCGCTTTAAGCTCAACCTCCTCTGGTTAAAGGGCATGAGATGAGTCTGAAAAGTAACATCAGAGCTGAGAAACGTGGAAGACATCATGCATAGCCCGATACCTCTGAGGTAACTGCAGCCGATAGGCAACCGGCCCAACTCTCTTCAACACCTCAAACGGCCTGACGTACCATGGTGAAAGCTTACCCTGTCTCTGAATCCTATTGTGTCCCAACCTCAGTGTGACACGCAAGAAAACATGATCCCCGACCTCAAACTCCTGAGATCATCTCCACTGATCAGCATAAGACTTTTGTCGAGACTGTGTCGTAGCAATCCTCTTCCAAATCAACTCTATCTGCACTGAGGTCTCCTGAACAAGACAAGGTCCCAGAAAAGCTTCCTCTCCTGCCTCCAGCTATCATAAAGGTGATCGGCATGGCCTACCATATAAAGCCTCATAAGGTGCCATCTGAATAGTCACCTAAAAACTGTTGTTGTAGGCAAACTCCACAAGAGGTATATGCTTCTCCTAAGAACCTCCAAAGTCTAGAATGCAAGATCTGAGCATATCATCAAGCACCTAAATCATACGCTCGGACTGGCCATCTGTCTGGGGATAGTATGTTGTACTCAGAAGTACCTGCATACCCAAAGCCTTCTGAAGCCCCTGCCAGAACCGAGAAGTAAAATGCACATCTCTGTCTGAAACAATGGAGTGTGGAACTCCATGTAGATGCACAATATATCAGATGTACAACCATCATAGCTCATCAACACTGAAGGTCTCCTAGATCGGCAAGAAGTGAGCAAACTTAGTGAGTCTGTCAACGACAACCCATACTGCGGCATTCCCTCAAGGAGACCTCGAAAACCCTGTCAAGGAATCCATCGCGACATCGTTCCAATTCCACTTTGAAATGGGTAAATGCTGCAAAAGACCTGCTGGTCGCTGATGCTCCGCTTTCACTTGCTGACAAGTGGAATACCTCATGACAAAACCGGCAACATATTTATTCATACCTGGACACCAATACTGGCGGTGTAGATCATGATACATCTTCGTGACACTAGAATGAACTGCCCAAACTGAGGAATGAAAGTCCCACATCAGCTCATCTCATATGTTTTTTGGCACCCATACACGTCCCTAGAAATGAAATTTCTCATCCTCTCCCACTATCCATCCAGGAAGAGGGTCCTCTCCCGATACACTCTCCCGCAGGACTAGGCCTTCTGAGTCTGATATCTACCTCATCCGTACCTGATCAAGAAGTGTAGAGGTAACAGCTACAGAAGAAAGAAAGGTCTATCCCTATCTATCGTGCACCTCGAGATGCATCTCAGAGAATAGATCTATAAGCTTCCAATCACTTCTGGCCTCCTGAACTGCCTGTATCTGAGTTCTCCTACTCAACGCATCAGCCACTGTGTTTCCCTTCCCCGGCGTATAGGTAAGATCAAAGTCTAAGGGCTGAAGATATTCAACCCACCTGCACTGTCTCAGATTCAGATCACGCTGAGTGAATATGTACTTGATACTCTTGTGGCCAGTAAACACCATAAAGTACTCTCCCAGAAGATAATGTCTCCAATAGTGCAAGTCATGAACAACAGCTTCCAACTCTAGGTCGTGCATTGGGTAATTCCTCTCGTGTGGCCTCAACTGTCGAGACTCGTAAGCAACGACTCCATCTCCCTGCATAAGCATAGCTCCCAGCCCGATACCTGAAGCATCATAGTAAACCGTATATCTCTTGCCCAGCTCTGGAAAGACTAGTATTAGTGCTGACATCAACCTCCCTTTCAGCTCCTGAAAGGATGACTCACATGAATCTGACCATAATAACTTTTCCCCTTTCTTGGTCAGACCTATCAGTGGTGCTGCTAGGTGTGAAAAGTTCTATATGAAACACCTGTAGTATCCAGCCATCCCTAGAAAACTATGCACCTCAAAGACATTCTTCGGCTGTTATCGGGAAACTACTGCCCTCAATTTCTCTGGATCTACTGATACTCCTGTCTCTGAGATAACATGACCCAATAAGTGAACCTGATCCATCCAAAAGTGTAATTTTTAGAGCTTAGCATATAACCGATGTTCTCTCAGTATACTCAAAATGATCTCAAGATGGGTAGCATGGTCATGTCGAGTGTGAGAGTACACAAAGATGTCATCCACAGAAACCACTAAGAAGGAATCCAAGTATGGATGGAACACTCGGTTCATCAGTGCCATGAAAACTGCAGGCGTGTTTGTGAGACCGAATGACATAACCATATACTCGTATAGACCATACCTGTTCCTGAAATATGCAAGAGCTATATGAGATGTTCTAACACATAACTGATGATAACCGAACCTCAAATCGATCTTCAAGAACACATGGGATCCTTGAAGTTGATAAAAGATGTCATATATCCTAGGAAAGGGATATCGGTTCTTGACCATAAACTGGTTCAGCTTTCGATAATCCATAAAAAGCCTAAGGGTGTCGTCTTCCTTCTTCGCAAACAGAACAGATGAACCCCAAGGACAAGTACTGGGTCGGATGAAACCCTTTTCCTGCAACTCCTCCAACTACTTCTTGAGCTCCTGCAACTCAGGTGTAGACATCCTATAAGGATGAATGGACACTGATGCCACTCCTATCATGATATCAATCGAAAAGTCTACCTCACGCTCTGGAGGAAAACCTGAAAAGTCCTCTGGAAAGACATCTCTAAAATGATCCACTACTAGAGGAAAGTCTAACTGTGAAGTCCCCTGGTTATCCAGATATAGACTAGAAATCTGGGCTATAACTCCACCTAGCCCATGATGCTCAGGTCCTTCTCGACTCGCTTGGACATCCCACTCGCCCTGATGAAGAAAAGATCCACCCTCTGGTGATAATAAACTCACCCTGCGGCGATAGCAATTGACGACTGCCTGGAAGGGAACTAACTAGTCCATTCTGAGAATGACATCATAGCTTGTCATCTCTAGGACATAGAGGTCCCATAAGAAGTGATACCCTGCAACCTCAAGAGGGCACTCTCTACACTGATGTATGTTAACCGCTCTAGTCCCCAAATGTGTGTCTAGTGTCAACGAATCGGCAGAGGAAAAGATGCAGAGCCCAAGGCTCTCCACAATAGAAACAGAGATAAAGCTATGCATAGCATTGGTATCAAAAAGAGTTGAAGATAAAACTGAGGCTACTAGGATTGTACCTCAAACTATAGAAGGGTTGGGATCCTGCTCTTGATGGGTCTGCTCCACTGCAAAAGTCTGGCATGTACCGCAACCCTATGACCCTACCTGACCACTTTGAGTTGATCCACTCTGTTGTCGCTGGTAGCCTGGTGACTGACCACCATGGCCGCAACCTACACCTCATCCCAAATGGCCGGAAGAACTCCAGTTCCCAGACTGGTGAGAAACTGGCGATGCATCTCTTGTACATGGGGTTATAGAAGAACCCCTACCACCAGCTGTAGGTGAGAAGATCTGGAAAGAATAATGAAGATGTCCCATCTTGCCACAATATCGGCACTCTATCGGGTCTCTCTAGCACTGAGGCCTAGTATGCCCGCTCCTCCCACACTGGTAGCATACTACCTGGCTGCCCGAAGATACATCCCGCTTACTCTGATCTCCTTGAGCAGGCTCCCTACGACGCTTCCTGCTATCAGTAGGAGGAACAATTACTCTGGATGTTGAACCGACCTGGCTCACTACTCCATAATCCCTCAGATTGTGCTCAGTGATCAGCGCCTGGTTGATGATATATGATATCAAATTCAACCTGAAGATGTTCACCTGTGAGCAGATGTCATGCCTCAGACCATCCTCAAACTTCCACGCAAGGAACAACTCATCGCCTCCTGGAATAGGCATGAAATTCTTCATCTCAATGAAATGAGAGGAATACTCCATCACCAAAAGAGCACCCTTCTCTATGTTCATGAACTCACGGGCTCGGTCGGCCCTCAAGGTCTCCGGGTAGAAGTAGTCGTAAAAGATACGCTGAAACTCCTCCCAAGCCATATTCTGGTGGCGTCCCTCCTGAGATATGACATCATACCACCTCTTGGAGGAGTCTCGTAGCATGTAGGTCGTGAGATTAACCCTCCTATCTGGTGGTACCTTGAGATTCTTGAAGATCATCAGCTTGGATTGGATCCACGACTTTGAAGCCTATGTCCCTCCTTCCCCTGAGAAGGTGGGAGGATGCTATTGCTGGAAAACCAGCGTCAATTCATCCATCGACGAGGCAGGAGGCTGTGCTCACTGGAAGGTCTGCATCATCCTAAGAAAACCTTCCCTAAACCGTGAATCAGTGCCTAAAACTGGTATCACTACTGGTGCCAAGGCTGGCACAATAGGAGGATCTGTAGGAGGTCCCTGATCGGCCATATCCGGTGTATGATCACCATCTGGCAGCTGATGTGCAACATGAGGATGTCTCGGTGGCATAACTATGAAAGGTCAAAAGAACACCTTAGACCAGGGTTGTCAAAGACTGATAACATAAGAGTACAAGAGGGGAGGAGGATAAAGAAACATTCAAGTTTTACAAAACATGACTACATGGCGTGTATAAAAACTACACGACGTATTCTCTTAAGCCGTTCACATGGGCGTGTACTTCTGCCACAACTTGGTCGTGTAACACCCCAACTACACGGCGTGTTGTCCCCACACACGGCGTGTACTTGAACTCTATTCCCCTGCCCGAGTCTCCTTACATGGATAACCCATATGATCCTTTTAATACTAGACTACATGGCGTGTTCACGAAGGACACAGAATATACTAAACAAGGTTTCAAAAACCCGTGTTGTTAGTTAGATGATCGGCTACATAGTTCACTTTACACTGCGTGCTCCCTGAGAACACGGCGTGTACTTGGAGGTTTTCCCCTACCCGTGTTGTGTGTGACATGGCTGGGTACTTAGGTGATAGGGCACGTCATGTAACAATAAGACACGACATGTAAAGTCAAGGTTTTATCCATCCGTGTTGTTAGTCACACAAGTAGACACACGGTCTCTACAACACGACATGTACCTACCGTACACATCATGTTTTTGAATATTTTTCACAACCCCGTGTTTCTGCCC
The DNA here is from genome assembly GCA_963277665.1 of Viscum album. Classification (NCBI taxonomy): domain Eukaryota; kingdom Viridiplantae; phylum Streptophyta; class Magnoliopsida; order Santalales; family Viscaceae; genus Viscum; species Viscum album. Next base: position 1,491,677,947 of record OY728151.1, on the reverse strand, counting down.
ACACAGTCAGTGAAATAGTTTAAAAAATACACAACATGTATTAATAAAGTACACATTGTGTATTCTAGTTTTTTCTAGGCAGTAGCTTAGAAACTACTCCGAAGCCCAGAAAACACAGAAAACAATAGTTAAGGTGCCAAATTCCAATCCGTGAGGGCCCATACTCCCCACGAATCAAGGCTTTGCATCTTATACAAGTTATAACAAGGAAAACAGTCAATGATCCACCAAATTCTATTCCATGAGGGCCCATAACACCTCAAGAAACAAAGTTTGGCGTCCATTTAAACAAAGTACTACAAAAACAATTCTCTATCAAATAGAAGAGATTTTATCAAAGCATATATCGCAACAACATGAATAATCTACACAATGTCTATCACAGTAACATACAATCTCTAATGCATCCTATATGGCATGGAAAGAATGTATGACATGTGATTTCTAACATGTGCCTATATGATTCATGAGATGGCCTACCCTTATCTCATCGGGTTGCGACAGAAATAGAACCGCAATAACAACAATTGTAACTGCACAAAGCATGTGAATCACCCAACGGTGAAATCAAATCAACTATAAAAGTGAAAACTTGTAAAACTATAATAAACGAGGTAGTATGAATTTTCCCTATACATGGGTTAGCTACTCCTGGGCACAACTTATTACCAAGAACCTATTTTGTCCTATCTCTAGCTATAGTCTCCAAATATTAAGTTAAGAGAAAAGAATTCCTCTTATACCACTTTGTAATGTCTCAGTTCCGGAAGCCACCCAGAGGCACCCCGTACCTGGTTGGTCACATGGCCTCAAGCGCATTTCCCCTAACTCCATAGGTTGCTGACTAGCAGAGAGGGCCTTGGGTGTGATGGTGGGGAAACTATGCCCTCATTGGCAGAGTACACAATGGAAAAGAAATAAGAAACAATAGAAGAAATAGTAAACAACCCATACACAAGTAAACAACAGAGGGATAAAATAATAAACAACTGGAGAAAACATATATATATATATATAAATGATGCATGATACATATGTCTAGGAAAGTATCCAAACAAGTCACAATGCTGGAAATACTGACAGTACTAAAAACAAGTACAAAAGAAAGATAAACGGCTCCTCAACATCGTAAGCCTCGGCTTGGTCCCATGCTCTCCTGCTCCAAATGCAATCAAGTACCTGAAGTCAAAGGGTGCTTTCCCTTGTCTATACTTGCAAAAGTATAATCTATTTGGGCCCAAAAACATAACCCATATAGGGTGTGAGACTAAATCCCAGTAGGCAACCACCCGAATATCTGTGCCTAACAGTCAGTGAGTATATGGTAGGTAAAGTAAAGTAAACAGTAAATAGTAGGCAGTAAACATGATGATACACAATAGTAAACAAACCACAGATCAAGAAGCAACATAGAAGCAACAATTAACCACAATAGGAAACACTATAGTAAGTACTCACAGTCATCCCCTCTGGTCCTATCCAAGAAGTACCAACAACCCTTTGGGTAGTACACTCATCCTAACCCCTCTGGTTTGATCATATGAAATTATAAGACTCTATGAGGAAGCACGTTCAGTCAATTCCACTTATAGCCTAAGGTAGTCAGGGAATCTCTGAGGAAGATCACGTGGTCTAATCTCCTTATATAGCACCAAGTTCTAGAGACTCTCTGAGTAAGCTCACTCAGTTAATTCCTCCTATAGCCTCAGGTCTATCACAGACTCTCTGAGGAAGCTCACTCGGTCAATTCCTCCTACATCTTGTAGTGGTTTAAGGAAATTCAAACAAAACAAAGACTTTCTGAGGAAGCTAAATCGGTCTATCCCCCTGTAGTCTATAAATCTCAAGACTCTATGAGGAAGCTCACTCGGTCTATCTTCCTGTAGTCCATAATATCCAAGACACTCTGGGAAGTTCACTCGGTCCATCCCCTATAGTTTATAATGTCCAAGACTCTCAGGGTAGCTCACTCAGTCCATCCCATTATAGTCTATAGCACTAGGTTCTCACGATCCTGTGCCAGTGAGTGCATAATAATGATATAATTACAAATTAAACCTAAATAGCTACTTGTATAACCAGTCTACAGCATGACAGCAAAGTCTAGGAACAACAATCCATCCTACGGTCACAAGGTATGGAAAACAGGTATAATAGCCAATAGGCTGAATAAGACCAAAAGGTTGTAAATAGATCCAGGCATGGGAAAAACATCCAAGAATAGCAATTATCGTTATACATAGCCAAAAATACCTCTAAACAAGCATACAAGTAAGGTAGGAAAACAACAGGGGGAAAAGGGTAAACACACAATACCATGTTCACGGGTATTGGTGAAATTTGTGCATAAAACTCCAGGAATTTGAATGGAAAGGCACAAACCACCTACCTTGATTCTAGGAGATCTATATACTTTAACTAAGAGGATTCAATCTCCTTATAACATCATAGATCTACAAAAACGCACAAAACGATCAACCCATGATAACTTGCAAAAGAGGAGGAATTGGAAAAACGAAGCTCTAGGAGAAGGAAGACCTTACCGCTACGGTTCCAACGCAATCGACGGCGGTCGATTTGGAGAATGAACGGAGGCTCGGGGCCTCAGAGAAGATCCACGGTCGTGACCTCGCTCTCAGTCGAAGAAGCTGGAGAAGAAGACGTTTCAGGGGTTAAGACTCGACCCCGATCCGTTTAATGAAAAAAAAAGTACACGGCGTGTACTTTTGGAGTAGACGACATGTACTAGGATTTTCCGTACTCTGCATTAAGAGGCCTCCACATCACCTTTATATGGCCATGTGTGTGGCCATGACACGGACATAACACGGCCTCGAGTGGCATAAAAGTACACAGTGTGTACTTATAAAGTACACAACGTGTACTTAAAAAACTTCCAGAAACTCCTCTTTTCTCAAAAACTTCAGAAAAAGGAAAAACACACTTGAAAAGAAGGCCCAGGTTCTTACATAAACCCTTTAGAATGAATTCATTTTGATCTTTGGGGACCTTATAATATTTCTTCCGAAGGTGGAGGCTATTAATTTCTGACCCTTACAGAAGAATTCTCCCAAAAATATTGGATTTACATACTACAAAACAAATCTGATACATTTCAAACATTTGATAAATGTATTGCTAATGTAGAATATAAATATGGTATGAAACTAAAATCCTTAATAACTAATAATGGTTTGGAATATATATCCACTAATTTTTTTTTGAGTTTGGTAGCTCTGAGTTTGTGCGTAGGTATAGGAATGTTGTTAAAACTCCACAATAGAATGGGTTAGCTAAGAGAATGAATATGACCATCCTAGAAAGAGTTAGTCATATATTGTATTGTTACTCATTTACTAAGTACTTTTGGGTTGAATATGTTACTACAGTTGTGTACATTATTAATATATTCCCATCCCCTGATAATTCCTTCAAAACACCTATTGAACTCTAGATAAGAAATCCACCAAGTCTTTACCACCTCATAGTGTTTTGATCCACAACTTATCCACATTATAAGAATGATAAGTTGGAATCTAGGTCTATAAAGTTTGTGTTTTTTGTAATATAGAGGGTGTTAGGGGGTACAAACTATGGATAAAAAAACTAGGATATCAATGATATATGATCATCTATGATGTTGTGTTTTATGATTAGAGTATCTCAAAAAGGAATCATGTTTATTCCATAGAGGACAGTACACCCCAACTCTTGGGTGTTGAAGATGATTTCAATCCTCAGGTTCCTATGGATCTTGATCTTTCCCCTTATATTCACCCCCACAACCTAAAGGTGAATCAAAATTATATTCTGATTCTGAAACTGATGTAGAGGAGGATGGCTTTAGGGGATACCTATTTACCCGAGATCAAGCTATAAGGATTATTGGACCCCCTGATTGATTTATCCATGATGATATGGTTGTGTATGATTAAATTTTTTCCCAATACATTTATAAGGATGAACCAAATTTTTTTAAGAATGTCCTAAAGTCTAAGTATTTCCGATAGTGGATAGCTGTCATGAATGATGGAATCAATTCCCTTCCTAATAATAAGACCTAGAATAAAGTAACCAAAAAAATGAGAAGATGATAGGTTATAGATGGATTTTAATAAGAAATAGGGTAGCACTATGGAACTAAAAATCAAATATAAATCCGGATTAGTTGCTAAGATATACCATTAATGTGAAGGGTTTGACTGTGGTGTGATTCTTTCCCATGTTGTTAAACATTCATCCTTTGTGTTATACTTTCTTTTTTTGCTAGAAATTATTTCTATATACAAAATTTGGATGTTAAAAATGACTTTTTTCATGTGAAATTGGAAGAATCCATTTAAATGATACAACCTAAAGTCTTCTCAATTAATTTTCCAATGAGTCATGTTTTCCTTTTAAAAAAGTATTTTTATGGTTTAAAACAATCTTCAAGAAAATAGTACAAATGTTTTGATTCAATTATGATTGAAAATGACTTCAATAGAATAAAATTTTATGCATGTGTTTATTACAAGCATGTTAAGAGTGACATGACTTACCAATATTTATATGTTGATGACATGTTAGTTATTTTTAAAATCATGAGGTTGAGTAGCTATATGAAAACCCAATTAAATAATGATTTAAAAATTAATGATCTATGAAATGAAACAGAAATATTAGGAATGGAAATCATTAGAAATATAATAAATAGAAGAAATAGAAATTTATTTCTTTCTCAACATGCTTATCTTAATTTTTTTTGAAACTATATTTTTTTAGCACATTAAACTAGTAATCATTCCCCTTTAGAAACACTTTAAGTTTTTCTTGAACCAGTCCACTGTAAGTAATACTGAGATTGATTTCATGAGAAAGACTCATTTTGATAACTTATTTTGGAGTCTTATCTATGGAATGGTTTTTTATAGACATGATATTTAATTTTTTGTGTGTACTCTGAATAGATTTATTATAAACCTTGGAAATCACACTGGAATGATCTGAAATGGATTGTCAGGTGCGTTAAAATTGTAGTAAAAGTGGGCTTCCTAGACCCATATTTATCAGTAAATTTCAATTAACATTTCATGTATACAATGAGATATTCATGATGTAAACTAACCATTATAGTGTATACATTTCTTCATTAACTATTTAAATGGTAATTTACATAGAATATTTTTTGTATTAAAATGTTATAAAAGATCCTATGTTATAATGAAAACCTCAAGATACTATGACATCAATATTAAATGTATGTCATATGGTCTAGATACATAATACTAATTGGACACAGTTTATGTCTAACTATCAGGTGTTGGGGGATCATAAGAATTGATACGTCTTCTCCTAAAGTTCAAACATGGTTATCTATAGTAGGAGAGATCATGAGGACAGACCCATGAATAAGAAAAACACATGTTTCAGGTGTTATTGGATATTCTTATATGTGGACATGTGTATTGGTCTCCTGAATTCATATCATTATTAATGTTTTTCATTTGATATTGTACTTTTATTCAGGATAAAAACCATGACAATCAAGTCATTTTTAGGTAGCTTGTTTTTGGTGTGTTATTGGTGGTATGATATTGGTTGAATGATCAAGATTGAATTTGTCACTTTTGAGCTGGGGAGGTAATAGATCTCTGGCTTGGTTGTTCAGGATGGTTGTACTATTATAAATCCTTGTCCAAGATAGTCAAATGTAAGTTCATATATTTATATAAAAATAATAATAAATCAGGAAAGGACGACGACATAGGTGTGTATCATGCATTTTAAGATATCTAAAGACAAAGATATTATATTACACATTATGTGTTCATAAGTTATTTTCAATTCTATAACTATTCCTTATATATTTAGGGACCTTTATGGGATTCTATACTTCACTCTTGGTTTGTGAATACTAATCACCAGTATCGAGATATAGTCCTAGAGGGTCACACACAATATCATATTCAAGAATCTTATATATTCTGGTGAATAGGTATATAGGACATGGTCGGCCCTACCATGGGGTCTGATAGTTTTCCAAGTCATCAATCAAAAAATAAAATATAAATTCATTATTATTCGAGTATATAATAATTGGATTGAATTTATTTATTAAAATAATTCATAAGGTATTTAGTGAATACATAAAAAATATTATAAGAATGAATATTATTTTAATAATCTAGGTTTGTTTAATATTAGAAGGAATTACAAGTCAAGTTAAATGACTCAATTTTATCATGTACTATATTTAATATATATTTAAATTATGTTATAAAATAAAAACAATATTTATGATATAATTTAGTTCATCTTAATTATTTATATATTTCTTATTTAGTGGAAATTTTATTTCTTGGGGTCGGGGAACCCTTTCTGGGTATCAGTACCTCCCACTATAAAGCAGGAGGAGAATCTCGCTACATGCACTATTTATGAATTTGGAAATGATATATTTTCTATTCCCCCTCTTTATAGAAATGTAGAGTCTCTCTCTGAGTGATCGATCCAAGGTGCCTTAGACGAGTCAAAGGGATGAGATCATGGTGATCAACGTGACGCCAAAGGATTCATCAGAGCTCCGTACTAGAACCTAAAATTCAATTAATGGTAAGATAATATATTATTGGAGCATGTTTGGTTGATATAGAGGGGTTTTTCATCAGATTATTTGATCAATGGTCATGAGTAATGAGTTGGAGTTGAGTGCACTTCGTTTTCGAACAAGGTATTTCTTTCATTTAACTTCCGTGATCTGTTTAATTCACATGATATCCTCAGACCTCTACTAGGGATCATATCATCAGAAATGAATATTTTTATCATCTCAATAATAAAAAAATTTAAATCCCCATCCAAACGGCTTCCACAACATGTCTCGGTACCTTAAGCAATGTCCTGTGTTTTGTGTATTCATTTTGTAAAAATTTCTAGTTATGATGATGACATTATATAATATATAGATTCTGACTATGATGATAATGTTGAAACTCATTAATAAATTAATATTTTTGTTTTACTTTTATAAGGAAGTGAAATTTACTGGAAAGGTAATTTTAAATCCGTAGTTTCTTTGTCCACTATAGAGGTTGAGTAAATCACTTTGATCAAATGCATTAAAGAATCTATTTGGTTGAAATGTATTATTCATGAGTTTAATTTATATTCAAGTAGTTTAGTTTTACACTATGATAATCATTATGAATTAAAATTGTCTAAAAACTATGTTTTCCAGGGTAAATCAATGCATATTGACATTATACTTCACTTTTTAGGGATATTATTGAATCTAGGATAGTGTGTGTCACTAAGATACACACCGATGATAATACAGCTTTTAGTTTGAATAAAGATGTAACCTTTTCTAATTTTTCTCATTATTTAGATATTGTAAATATTTTCCCAGATCAATGATAGATGTTTTAATAACACCATCTATAAATTGTACCATTTAAACTACAAGGGGGTATTTTATAATTTTTCCATTTCAATGTATTGATATATTGAAATTAAAATATTAATTTTATTTTGAAACATATAAGCTACAAGGTTTTTCATGGGAGTTACATGTATAATTTTATATAATTTTTTTTTTCAAAATAATTTATCTCAATTTTAACTTATGGTGATCTTGTATTTTGGCTTGAGTTTCCTTAGTAGTGGAAAAACCCTGGACTATTGATCACACATGATCTAACGATCATTAAAGATCTCATATGTGTTTCTTTACCTATGGATCAACCTAAATCCTCACCTTGATAACAAAGGGATTCCTTCATGTGTCCCTTTTAGTTGTGAAGGTCATTGTTACTCAAACAAACAATTTGATCTCGGTCATTTTTGTGTCACCATTACTGTTTCTCGGCTATTATATTTGATTACATGATAGGACTTTATCATTGCTACACACCTATTCCATTATTCTATATTCCAAGTGTTTTTTATTTGGTTCTTCTTGTGATTATGCTGAGAGAACTAGGCTTAGAAAACATTTTGGTTTTCATGAGATCTTGAATGAATGATAAAATGTTGTAGTATTAGTTCTTGATTAATATTCCTTGGTGCTTGGAGTTCATCCCTTCTATAACTGGACACATCATCTTATAGAGTCTCTATGGAGATTTCGACTATGAACTGAAGTTGGATGAACCTTGAATAGATATTTGTTCCTATGTATTTACACATTCAATCATAACCAGTTTTCGGTAAATAAAGTTGTCTCTATAAGAAGTTTCTTTTCATTTTCCCTAATGTATCCTTTAGGATGGTTGCATGCATGAGTCCTGGGAGTGGATGGTTTTAACCCCATATGATGAAGTTCATCACGACCACCTGGTTTAGTATGGTTGGCCTCCTTAGATTGCTTCTCTATTCCTTCAATTCTGTTACATCAAGTTTCTAATTTCTTTTTTTCTATTCTCTAATAAAAATCATTCCAAGGTGGGTTTCTCAACATGAACATAAGATCACATTGATCTGAAGCATGTTATATCTTGGAATTGTTTCATGTTTTTCTTTTCAATTCCAATCAGATAATTCAACTTGTTAGTTGATTGAAATTTTTTTAATAAAACAATTTTTCTGAATCATTATGTAACCATATAAAATGCCTCAATGGATCTTGGATAATATTCAGAACAACCACTTCAATGCTAACCCCAACATGAAATCTATCCATGCAAGCTTAATGATGAAATTATATTTATACCATGAAAAATATGAATCAAATGGATGTTAAAGATTGATATGAATCTATACATTATTGATGAGTTATGTGTGTGATGCTAAGATATTGAAAATTCAGTAATTTTAAGGATTTATTGATAATAGATATCATTGAAATGAGGGTAAATATGTTGATGGATATTTGTACTTCTCATATATACCAGAATCATCCTGAATTTTTGGATAAATCAGAAACCTTTCTGCGGAATGTATAATGGAACAGGCTCATGTTGGGTGAAAACGGTGGTACAAGTCGGATATTGAATTTCTCAAGGAATTCTAATAGAGAAGATTTGTGTTTTTCACATTTACATGATGGAATATCAGTTTAAATTCTAGAATCTAAGACAAACTATATAAATAATGAAGGAATAGTGGGTATAAAGGTAGATTTTAAATGGATATGATAATTCAAGGAAAAGTCTTGGTATACATGTTGAAACATGTTTCAAATCCTTGATAAAAGTTTACCAATTATATTGGTACTATTTTTGAAATCCATTAATGTTATTTTAGGACATATTTAATGATTAGGGGCCTTGGATAAGAGAATGACCAACCAGTTAAAGGATCTCCATTACATAATATTTCTTGTATAATTTTTTTTCACTAATCCATTTGTATTAGCTAAATGGTTTTTAGGATACCATGAAGCTATTTTTTAAGAATAACTTTATAATCTATTTCATTCACAAGAAGAAAAATATTCCAACTAAAATGTGTTCTTACTTGTAAAATATCAATTCATTTTGTGTTGTCTAAAAATTGAAAATAGAAAGGGGGATTTGGAGTTTTGGTAATACTGGATATTTATCATACCCTTAGAAAAAATGAAGGTTCCTTGGAAAGTTATGGAATACATGGATTCTTATGAAATCACTAGTTTGATATTGATAAGTGGTGTTCATTGATGTTGTAATTTTTATGTTCCCCACCCATGTATTTTGAAATTTTTTGTACTTTCTTTTTTGGAGTGATGTTGTTTGAGTGCTCAAGAGTTATTTTCCATATGGATTTTTCAATTAATAAGGATGAGTTTCAATATATAATGATTATTAAAGTCCCCTAAGTTTATTTTAAGTCTACAAAGTTTCATTATGAATACTTTCAAATAGATGAAATTTTAATGCTTGGTGATTCTTGAAATCTAGCAATGACCACACTGCAAATGTGAGTACCATGCCACATCTGAAGAAATTATTATTACCATGTAAAGATCACAAGTAAATTTTTTTTAGTAATTTCCATGACATGAAGGAAATCCATGGTATATGATAAATTTATCCAAGCCACAAATAAGAATCTAATACCATGGAATGATACATATGAGAAAATTAACTCACATGACATCATTTATTCATATCCAAAAGACCCGATTTTAAGTATCTTTAAAGGATGAAAATATAAATATTGTACTATATTTAAATACATATATTTAGAAGGTTTTATTCTTGGATAATTGAAATAAATAGGGGATAGATTATTTGAAAACTAATTTTGGAAGTATTAAGATTGTGAAAATTGCAGGTGAAGGCCAAATATCATGGAGTTATTGGGTGAAAAAAGGTAGGATGTTTCTATATTCCATGAAGAGTAATTAAATGAGGATAAAACATGGATGTATATAAAATATCTAGTTTTTTATGAATGATATTATGGAGGCTGTATATATCGACGCTTATGGATTCTATGTATACAAAAAAGAACAAGTAAGTTGTACTTATATGGTTCACATTTAGAAGAATCAAGGAGAGAGGGAAGAACCTTTATGATTTGATATATTCCTTTTTTACAAAAAGGGGTACTATAGTCTATGAATATATAAATTCCCAACCTTCATACATGAATAGTTTAGTTCATCTGGTTTGAATAAGAAATAATGAAATATATTTGATAATCAAGGTGCATCTGTTGGATGTTAGAATGAAAATGTCAAAGCATATAAGAAGATTATAAAGATAATATCACATCTATAAACTAAACTTATCCTCTATATAATCAACAAGTGGAGTGTAAAAAATTTAGTGACCCTAGATTTATAGTTATCCCTTACAAATATTTATAATTCAATAGTGAGTAGTATTTCATCCAGGCACACCAAAACATGGTTTTTGTATATTCCTTGGATTAGCCCATTTGGGTCAACCAAGTAAAATATAAGTTCCCAACATCTTTATTTCATGTTAATGATGTGTTTGTTGTTAATTATTGAAAAATAATAAGTTTAATACTTGTTCTAGATAACATTGGAATAAGGTCCTTACGTAAAGAAGATAAAACTAAAATGAAAGAATAATTTAAAATAGAAACACCCTAATTCACCCCCCTCAGGGTGTCTCAGGTCCCAACAAGTTGTGTTAGAGCTAGAATATATGATTTTTTAATAAGAATCATTTGGTTTTTTAGAGTTTTTAGTATGTTGATATATATAGATTCATCAAATAAGGATCTAATTTTTTGTGGAAGTTTCTTTTCAGAATGGAAAAATAAATTGTTATCCTATTTGAAATATTATATTGGAATCCCCAATAAAATTCTAATAGATGGATTTATATTGTTTATAATGAACTAGATTTATGTATGAATCCAACTAATAGATGTTGAAAATTGATGCTCATATGAAACAATTATTAATGGATTCTATAGATGAAGTTATATTAAAAAACAAATCTAATTTAAAATTCTCTAAAGTATTGTGGGTGAGAATTCAAGATATGTATAGAAACAAATCTATGATGACTCGTGAAAATCAAGGTGTTTCATGTTATGTTAATAAATCGTGTAGATTTTATATCATATGGGTATGTTTAAAACTAAACAAATTGTTCATTTAATAAATATGAATATTGTTTGTGCATCCAACAAGAGGACATTTAATGTTTGAAAAATGACATGTAGCACATAATGAATAATGGTGAGAATTATTGTGATCTCATGAAAGTCTTAAAAGAATCTAATAAGAATCTGATGATGAATAGAAAATGTGATGTTATTGAATATCTAATTCCATAATTGAATTTTTTTTGGAAAAGAAGAAACAACATGAGGTAACCATGAATGTCCTCAAGGAACAACATGAAGGACATGTGAAGATAACATACAATGAAAGGTATTCTCATGTTTTTGATTTTGAGGGGAATTTAAAATAAAATTTATTATTGATAAAGAAGTTTTAGGAGGATTATAATTCTATAAGAAATATTTCAAAAATAGATCAAAATATTTTAAAAACTACAAGTATCGGCTTGAATAATAGTAATTGGGTTTCAAGAAAAATATAGTATATACCAAATGTCACTAATGCAAGAGGACTGTAAGAAAATATGGTGATGAAATTCTATTTTTTGTGGGGGAATTTGACACACTATGAGTGTGTGTGTAAGTAATCCATACATATCAAAAAATAAATACCTAGTCTAACTATATATCAATCAAAACAATAAATATGGTGTGATTCTATTAGAAAACGTAATATTTGTTCTTAAACGTGTCATATGAAAAATTAATGCTACAATAAGGATAAAAATAATCCGATCAAATCTTTATCTCCTATAATTAGATAGAATCATGGGTGGATAAGTGATAGATTTTTATTACCTAAAGACAACTTCATGGATAAGAAATGGAAATACACTTCATTAAGGAATAGGCTTAATGTTTTGGAAGATGACTATGAAGAAAATAAACAAGGAGTACCCCAAATTCATAGGTAATTACATACTTAACAACCTACATGGAATGATAGAAATAGACTAGAAAGAAACTACCCCAGTCTTGCATTTAATAAGGGACAATGTCCTAGTAAGGATATTCTTACTAAAGAAGTTTATTCAAAACCTTATAGAGAAGAGGGTTCATGTTCATACACTCAAAGTCTTGGACAAATTTTTATGTTCAAATAAATATTTTGAAGAATATGGAAGTAAGGGGTCAATATATAAGGATCAACCACATTTCACAACATGATCATAATTGAGGTAACCCCTCTCTCCTTTGTTATGTGTTGTTAAATGTAATGATGGAAGTGGTGGTAATGTTCCTTGGAGATGTGATGTAAATATAGATACTATTTTATTTGAGTTCATAGAATTTTAATTAGTCCATATATCTTTTATTTTGAAAATGAACTTTTTTCCCAGTGTGTTTCTCAGATTACTAGGCAGGTGTTCAACTTGAAGCGACAATACTGGAATCTATTTTTTTTCATGAAAATATGAATTCATTTAAGTTCCAAGTAAGAATGTGTTTATACATGATAAATATAAATAAAAATGATGTTAAAGACTGATATAAATATTTCTATTCTTACTGAGATATGGGAATGACACTAAGATGCTGAAATTTTAGTAGTTTGAAGGTTGTATTGGTAATGGATTTCATTTAAAGGAGGGTAGTTACGTTGATGTATATGTAGACTACTCATATAAGCTAGAATAAGTTTAAAGGTCTTGTATAAATCATACACCTTTTGAGGTATTCAAGATAGAATTGGTTCATGCATGGTGTAAAAGGTGGTTCAAGTAAGATTAAGAATTTATAATGAAATTTTTGCTTTTCATATTTACATGCTGGAAATGAATAATCACTTTTAATGTAAAAAATGATTAAAAATATTTCATATGATCAAATCCCTACAAACAACCTCATATTTTTATTAAATCATAAAACAAAAAACATTGATTAATTTATGAAATAGAAATAAACCATATATTAATAAAGCTCATGGTTTTCTCAAACTGAACAAAACTGCATTTTTATTGATTTAAAAGTAAAATAATGCGACAAAATGTCAAAACTAGAAAATCACCTCATATTATTATGAAATCCTAGGATAGTGACCATTTATTAATTAGTGACAAGTATGAATAAACCTCACTTCAATGTAATGATTTTGGAATGATCAAAAAAATGATTTTATTGGATTTAAAAATCATTGAAAATGTGCTTCAAAGGGTAGAAACATAGCCAAAAACCTATAATTATCATGAATAAAAATTTAAAGAACCAACCAGAGATGAACCTAAAATGTGAAATCTGAAAGTGATGATCAAATGTGAATTTTGGGGAAAATGTGTAAGAAGAAGATGAAATAGAATTCAATATCTATAAACATGAAGGAGGTTCTATAAGGACATAGACATATTTTAAATAGATGAAAAAATAAAAAACAAATGTAAAAATAAAGTTACAAGGTATAATTTTAAAATATATTTATTAGATACAAAAATAAGAAATAAAATACATATAAAAAAGAAATAAAATGAAATTACAAGAACAAAAGAAAGTTGAAGACATTAGGTATAATAATACTATATGTAAAATTAATAACCTTAGTAAGAAGTTAATCTATAAAATATAATACATAAGACAAAAGAATAATCAGAAATATGATAAAATTAAAAACCTAGAAGACTTGAAAGTAAAAGAAAAAAACAAAGACTAGAATAAAAAGTAGAAGAAACAAAAAAATTATCGAATATAAAAATAAAAAAAGGGAAAAAGAATTTAATAAAGAAATTAAACCATACTAGTACTAAAATAAAAGCATAGAAGTCAAAAAAAAATTATGATGGACAAGAAGAAAAAATAAGTCAAATAGAAAAATAATAAGAAAAAACGAATGAAAAGAAAAAGTCAAAGGTATAAGTTAGAAGCATCATAAGAAAAAACATTATATGGAAGTATAAATAAAGTGAAAGATAAACCAATAAGAAGAGTCATAATCTAGTATAAGAATTCGTATGAAATAGAAATAGAGGTAAAAATTAAAAATTAAAATAAAAAATTAAAAAATTAAAAAGAATAAAATGTAATATGTGAAAATTAGTTTTTGAATTTGAATTAGTAAAGAAGAAAGAATTAGTAGTTGAATATGAATTAAAAGTAGAATATAGAATCTAGATTCCTAAAAAATTGAAATTTAATTTTAGGGAAAATTAATGGAAGAGATATAAGAAAATATTAAAGTCAAATCCAAATGTTGTAACATAATCCATAAAAATAAGAATATTATTATCTGGAATAATGCAGTGAAAAATAAATAAAATTATAAGTCATAAAGAGATCATATAAATAGAAGAAAATGAAAGAGGGTCAAAACCAAGCAAACAATATTAGATAATCCGGAAATCATTGAACAATGATTTTTGATTAATTTTTGACATGTAGGAATAGAAGGATCATCAATCTGACTTGTAGTGATCTCATAATAACAAAAATTTCATTTAAAAATATTTATAAGTATTTAAAAACATGATTAAAAGAGTCATGGACTTGAAAATGAAATCATATTATCATGAAATCATAGAAAAACAATCACCATTTAACTTGTAACATATAGGAGTAACCCACATTTCATTCTGATATACTATCTTGTTAGAATTACTGAAAAAATTATTTGATAGTAAAAAATGATTGAAAATAGTTTATATAATAAATATATAACATAACAACTTGA
Organism: Viscum album; assembly: GCA_963277665.1. Taxonomy (NCBI): domain Eukaryota; kingdom Viridiplantae; phylum Streptophyta; class Magnoliopsida; order Santalales; family Viscaceae; genus Viscum; species Viscum album. The sequence goes on along the minus strand of OY728151.1, from coordinate 1,491,662,781 downwards.
ATTTTCATGAAATCACATGAAAATAACTATTGTTTAATTTGTGACATGTAGGAGTTGACCACATTTCATTCCTACAAGATATTTTCTCAAAAATGAAAATGGCATGTTTTTATTGACTTAAAATTCAAATAATGTTCTTCAAATGATTATAACCAATAAAACGACCTCATATTGTAATGAAATCTAAGAAAACTGATCATTAACTAAATTTTGATGTATAAGAATATAACGTATATTAATTTATCATGTGGTGTGGTCGAAATGACTAAAAAGTGGTTTTATTAGATTTAATAGTCTTTAAATATGAGCATCAAATGATCGAAATTATTACCTTAGTTTGTTGTGAAATATTAATAAAGCAAACTTCATTTAATTTTTTATATTAGTAAAATATATCATATCAGTCCAATGTGATGTTTTCTCAAAATAAAAAAGTGTGTTTTTATTGATTTAACATCACATGGTCAAAACAAATAAAATGAGTTTATATTTTCATGAAATCAAATGGAAATGAACTCCATTTATTGTTTGATATATTAGAATATTTCACACATCAATTCGACACATGGTTTTCGTGTAATAAAAAATGAGTGTTTTTTGGATTTAAAATTCAAAAAACATTTGTTAAAGGGTTAAAACTGAACAAACAGTCTCAAATTATCTAAAAATAAAAAAAAACTCATCAAAAATAAGTTATATGATCAAAACCTTGAAACTAACTTCATATTGTCATCAAATAATCAAACAATGACCACAATCTTTTTTGAAATGGAAATAGACCATGTATAACTCATGGTTTTCTTGGAATGGCCAAAGGTGAATTTTTATTAGGTTAAAAGTCAAAAAATATGAGTCAAAAAGTCAAACCTAGAAAAAAACTCAGATTATCATGAAATCATTGGAAATAGATGATTGATTAATTAATGAAAAGTTTGAATAAATCTCACATCAACTCACGGTAATATCATAATGACCAAAAGTTTTTTTCATTGATTTAAAAGTAAAAAAATGTTTTTAATAGATAAAACTAATAATACAATCTCATATTTTCCTGAAATCATAAGAAAATGATCTGTGATTATTTTTTGACATGTATGAATATATATAATTTCAATCCAATAATTTTTGAGTATGGAATTAAAGAAAAAGGAATTTTATAATATTTAAAAGTCTTTAAAAATATGCTTTAAAGGGTTAGAATCTAGAAAAAAACTTTGATTTGTCCTGAAATCATGAGACAGTGATAATTGATTAATTTTTTACATGTACAGATAGAACACATGTCAATCTATCATGTAGTGTAGTGAGAATATCCACAAAAATTCCCCAATATTTTCATTAAATCATTATAAAATGATCATTTATTGATTTATGAAATATATGAATTGACCGCACATTAACCCATCAGGCGGTGTGGTTAAAATGACTGCAAAAGTAGTTTTATTACATTTAAAAATATTTAAAAACATTAATCAAGTGGTTAAATTCAAGAAAATGACCTCATATTGTAGTGAAATTGCAAGAAAATTACTTTCTATTAATTTTTGATAAACAATAATAGATTCCACATCAAATTTAAATGTGGCTTGATCATAATGACCAAAATTATTTTTATATTTATTTAAAATTAAAGGGTTAAAACCTACCAAACGGGACTGAATTTTTATGAAATCATAGGAAAATGATCATTGATTAATGTTTGAAATGTGTGAACAAATTTCATGTTAATATAACATACATTATGGTAGTAATGATTGAAAAATAAATTTTAATAGGTTTAAAAATCATTAAAAACATGCATTAAAGGGTCAAAACTTATAAAAATAACTATAATTACCATGAAATCACATATTAATGAGCTCCATTTAATGTTTCATATATAGGAATGATCTCACATCAATTCAATACATGGTTTTCTCAGAATAACCAATGATGCGTTTTTATGGAATTTAAAGTCAAAAAATGCATGAAAATGGGTTAAAACCAAGAAAGGGCCTCAACATATCATGGAAAGATAGGAAAAAATTTATCAAATAATTAGTGACTTATTGAAAAAGGTGAATCATCAACCAAATGTGCAGTGGGATAATAATAATGAAAAGTGTTTTTTAAGATTATATGTCTTTAACAACACATGTCAAATGACCTCATCTACTTGGTTTTGACCACTTGACATTTGAGTATCCTTCTTATAATTTTTCACTTATATGGCTGTTAGAATCGTGATCCTGCCATTGGATCAAAGCAGGGGAGTGGGATTATAACTCATTGGATCAGATCAATATCATAAGAGTCAACTTTAGATCATCACATATATTTTATAAATTTACTTATAATGTAAAATAAATAAAACATAAAAATATTATTATATAATTAAATATATGTCTTAAATTAAAAATGAAACAAGTCATGAAATACCCAAAAATGGGTTATATATAATTGAAATTAAAATAATAATAAATGAACAATAATAAAAAAAATGTAACAAAAAAACATAAAAAAAACAAAGAAAAAATAACTAAATTCGAATTTTCCACACATACCAAACACAAAAAATACAAAAAAATAAGTTTTGAAAAAAACCAAAAAATAGAACAAGGGTTACAGATTACGTGGGGGTGGGGGTGTTTGTGGACGAAACTATCTTCTTCCTGATGGTCGATCAAAATCAGAGAAGCATTGGTATCAAGAGGTAGTAGCATAGTGATAGGTTTACCATTTCAATGATCAATTTTTTTAAATAGATCTGTACATCAGTGGATAAACCAGTCATGTTTTTGATGGTCGATTGAACTTAGAGAATCACTAGTAGCCATTGGAATCAAAATACAGTGGAAAAGAAAGTGTATTTTCATTTCAAAGACCGATTTTCTTTAAAAAAACAAACTTGACTGAATATGCCCCACTATAGCTACCTAAAACAACCTAAAGATCCCATGATTTCATCAAATCAGTAAATATAAATCAATGATCCTATTAGGAAGTGATTTTTTGAACAAGGCATCACATATGATGATATTGTGATTATTGGAAAATATGATCTTATGAGTTGGATCACGAGTTTGAAAACCTTGTATATGACAATATAAACTCATTTTCTTGGTCATTATGATCATTTTTGGTGTCATATTAACGTGTTGTTGGTTTTTATAGATCATAAAAGAGAACAATATTATTTCCTATGTTTCCATGTCAATTGAATATTTTTATTCATTTTTGACACATACAAGGGTGATTTTTCATTTAATAATAAGTGTTAACGACACAAAATCATAGTTCCTATCATATCGAGAATTATAGACATCTGATTGATGTGTAACTGGTTATTAGATATAAAAATGACTTAGGGAAAGTTTTTTAAAGATTCCTTTTCAATCAAAATTCACCTCCCCAACTTTTACCCCTTTATAGATGATATGTTATTTTAATGAAAATATCATGATGAAAAGTTACTCTATATCTTATCTAGAAATACAGTCATCAAATTTAAGTAACATTGATTTATATATATCAAAAGCATTTTAGGATCATTATCTTATATTTTCATAACAATCCAATCTTGCTTCCTTGGTTATAACCCCTTTTAGATAAGATATGTGAATGTGAAGGCCAAACAAACCTTTCAATCATACCAATAAATTTATATGTGAAATTGAAATGTGTTTAGTTCATACAATTCCAAAATAACATGAAGAACATTTTACTATGTTTTTTTCCAATCTGAGATCATTTGCTCAGTTTAGACCACTACATGAATTGTTTTTCATTTATTTATAAACATTGACAATATGAGATCATAGTTTCTATTATACTAAGAAATACAAGAATTATATTGATGTACATATGATTCTTATTGATCCAATTTTTTTGGGGAGTATTATCTTAAATTTTCATGTCAATCTAAAGTTGGATTCTTAGTTTTTTTATAGGTAATATGTCAGTTTAATAAAAATATCAAGGAAAAATATACTTTTGTGTATACTAAGAAATCCAAGAATTATATTAATGCATGAAAATATAAAGGTACATGGAGATAGAGTTATTAGAAAATATAGTAGATAAGTAAAATAATAAGGGTTAGATGGGAAAAGTAGAATAAATAATGAAAAGTTGAAAATAAATTGAAAAAGAATATAAATATTAAAAAGAAAAATTTTAATTAATTGGAAATGTAGTTTCTAAACATAGAGTATGAGGAAGATAGAATGTATTCGAAAATATTTGAAAGAATGGTATGTGTAATGGGAATTCAAAGATGAAATAGAAAATTTATCAAAAGATAAAGTAAGAAAAAAATAAAAAATGAATGAACCAATTATATTTAAAGGTATAGGTATAAGAAAAAACAATAATATAAAAAAAATTGATCAAAAAGTGAAAATAAAATTCACATAATTATAAGAGAAGAAGATAAAATGTGAAATATGATAATAATGATTGAATGTAAAAGTGGGTGAAAATTGGATACAAAAGATGAAGAAGAATCCCAAATCTATAAACAAGGAGGTGAAAGAAAGAAGTAAAGATTGAAAAAAGAAGAAGAAAATGTAAAAAAATCAAAAGGTAAAATATAAAGAAAAACCAAGAGGCATACTCCATAATTCAAAAGCTGAAGGAGATAGAATAAGTCAAAACCAATTTTGAAAGTATCACCAAAAGTTGAAATAGAATTTAAAGTCGAATCTAAAATCTAAAAACTGTAATGAGAAGCTCAAATATGGATTGGAATTATTTGAATAATGTATTATTTGGATATAATAAGAAAAATTAATGACTTACAGAAATGGAATAAAATAAATGTATAATAATAATGAAACATTGAAGACATTAGGTAAAAGGAAGAATCAGATTCATAGGTTAATCAAGAATAGAGAAGATAGAATACAGAATAAAAATCAAGTAAAATTAAATGAAAAATCTATAAGACTCAAAGGTAATAGGAAAAATAAAAACTAAAACAAAAAGTAGAAGAATGGAAAAAAGAATCGAATATAAAATTAAAAGTAAAATTAGAATTTTTTAAGAAAAAGTAAAACAAAATGAGAATTAAAATAAAATGTTGGTCGGAGTAGATGACTCAAGAGGGGGTGAATTGAGTATATATAAAAATTTCTATTAAAAAGGGTTCTTTACAAAATAATATCCCCCTATAAAAATAAATACAAAGTCAGTTTGTAGTGAATTTATAAAAGTCTTGAAGGTTCAATTTGGTTCTTTGGAGATTGATTAGTTCTCAGATTCCCAATCTAAAGATTAGTAAAACATTTGAAACAAACCTACTAATTCAAAATAGATATAAACACTTGCTAAACTAACTATCAAAGTTCAATTTATCTTAATGCCAGAAATATATAACAGATAAAGAATAACAACTTCAGTCCAAAAATAAATGGGTAAATCATATTCATTAAGCATAGTCCGAGAAATTTCTTATAAGGTTCTATTTCTTCTTTCTACCACACCATTCTGTTGAGGTGTCCTAGGTGTAGAGAATTCATGATTATAGACATTATTTGAGGAAAAATCTTCAAAAACTTGATTCTCAAACTCATGGCCATGATCACTTCTTAAGTATTTAATCTTAAATCCACTGAGATTTTATACCGCCCTAGCATACTTGGTAAAGTGTGAACAAGCTTCACTTTTATGATCCAGAAAAAAGATCCAGGTGTACCTAGAGAAATCATCTATAAGAACATAAACATAGTGCTTCCCATTGATACTTGAAACTCTATATGGTCTAAACAAGTCCATGTGAACCAACTCGAGATGTTGAGAAGTAGTTACTTCTTTCTTTGGTTTGAAATAGATTTTATGTTGCTTTCCATTTTGACAAGGATTACATACTTTATTATCTGGAAAATCTAATTTGGGTAAGTCTCTAACTAAGCCTTTTCTAGTTAACTTCCTAAGAGAGTTTATATTACAATGTCCTAGTATTCTATGCTAGAGCCAAGACTCTTTGTGAAAGGCATTTAGACAAGAGACATTCTATGAGGCTAGTGTGTCTAGATTTATAGCATATACATTATCATTTCTAAAAGCAGTAAATACTAAATTATTCTTAGCATCAAAAACATGGAATGAATCATTTTTGAATTTTACATTAAATCCATCATCACATAGTTGAGATATGCTGAGCAGGTTATACTTCAGTCCATCAACATACAGTACTTTAGAAATTGAAATAAAGTTAGGGTTACCAATCTGGCCTAGGCTGATGATTTTTCCATTACCATTGTCACCAAATGTGACATGTCCTCCATCAATCTTGATAATACTTTTAAATCTTGAAAAATACCATGTCATATGTCTTGAACACCCACTTTCCAAGTACCACATCTTTTTATAGGAACTCTTTAGGTAGTTTACCTACAAAACAGTTTAACCAAGAAACGAATTTGGTACCCATATTTGTCTGGGTCCACATACATTAGTGATATAAGCCTTAGGAACCCACAACTGTCTTATGGGTTTCCTATATCTAGAATATAGATTGTTTGAAAAATAAACTCTATTCGGTCTTGAATAATTAGATATAGTAAATGAATTTGTGGAAATGGAACTTGCAGTACAACTCTAGTTCTTGAAATAGGTAGCAGATTTTCTAGATTTGGGTACAAAATGTGATTTGGATAAATTCCTTTAACTTGGTTTATATCATATCCCAGAATTATACTTAGGATCTATTTTTTTACCAAGCATTTTATTAAGAGTATTTTTCCCATTAGTAAACTTTTCTAAGTCTTTCTTCAATTTTTCATTAGACATTTTTAACTCATTGTTCTCTTTGAGTAGTTGAGCATTTTTCTCCTTTTCAGTTGTAAGTTCAGACTTAGTAGTCACAGTAAGAGAATGTTTTTTCTTAAAAGATTTATATTTATCTTTCAACTCATTACAGGTTTCCTCTAACATGTTGCAATATTCGAATAGTTCATCATTTTTCATATTTTCAGACTCACTTTCAGAATAATAAGAATTATGTGCAGGAGAGTCTAAGGTTACCTCAGTTGTGTTTATCATGAAACACATATTAGTAATATCTTTCTCATTTTGAGAAGATCCAGATTCACTTGACCTATCCTCAGAGGCACTCTAGGTGGCCTTCATTACTTTCGTATACCTTCTATCCTTATGTTCATACTTTTTCTTGTATTTCATATTTGGGCAGTCAACCTTGACATGTACTTTACTTTTACATTCATAATAGATTATCTCTTTTGATTTATAATTTTTCTTCCAATCCTTTTTCTAATTTCCCTTATTATCGTACTTTCCTTTGTAACTAGGCTTTTTGAAGAACTTCTTTTTCCTATATAATTTCTTGAATCGTCTAGCCAACTGGGCCATTTCTTCATCACTGTCTGAAGCGACTTCATCACTGCTTGAGATTTTGATAACAACTTGAATTATTTCTTTATCTTTACTTTTGGATGCAGTTGTCTTGAAAGTTACAGACTTTCTTTTTGGTTCATCCTCCTCTTGATTTACCTTCAATTCTTCTTCATACATCATTAATTTTCTAATCAATTCCTTCACTGGAATTTTATCAATATCGCACGATTCTCTAATAGACACAGATGTTCCACACTATTTTCTAATAGGCATCGTAGAATCTGTATGATTTTCTCTTTATAAGTTACTTCTCTTCCTAAAGAAATCATGGTATTCACAATTTCATTGAACCTGAGATACATATCAGAAATTGACTCATCAGGATTAATTATAAAGTTATCATATTTGATATTATAAGTATTCAATCACATTTATTTAACATTAGATGTTACTTCATGAGAAACAGAGAGAGTATCCCAAATTTCATGTGCAGTTTTACAAGAAGAAATATGATTAAACTCTTCATCTCTTAGGGCACAGTACAAAGAATTCATTGCTTTACAATTATTCTTATATGCAATTTTGGTAGGTTCATCCCAAGTGTTTATAGAAATTTCAGGTATTGCATATTTACTTTCAATAGTAGTCCATATTTCAAATCCCAGACTTTCTGCATGTATTTTCATTTTAAGCTTCCACTGAGCATAGTTAGTTCCATTAAAGAAAGGTGGTCTATTTGTAGCAGCCCCTTCCAATCTATTTTCCATGATAAAGTTTGTAAAAGAATTTCAAAGAGATAAAAATTTAGAAATAACAGAAATTTGAATATCTTTGAAACACAACTATAATCACAGTTGACACGATTTGAAAGACTAATAGTAACTTTCAAAATTCCTCTGATACCAAATGTTGTTCGAAGTAGATGACTCAAGAGGGGGGTGAATTGAGTATCTATAAAAAAATTTGTTAAAAAGGGTTCTTTAAGAAATAATATCCCCCTATGAAAATAAACACAAATTCCGTTTGTAGTGAATTTATAAAAGTCATGAAGGTTCAATTTGGTTATCTGAATATTGATTAGTTCTTAGCTTTCCCAATCTAAATATTAGTAAATTTTTTGAAACAAATCTACTGATTCAAAATAGATATAAACACTTACTAAACTAAATATCAAAGTTCAGTTTATCTTAATGACATAAATACATAACAGATAAATAATAACAATACAATAGATAAAACAAGAGGTTTAGTCTCAAGTAGAGACTTAGTCCTCTCCACTTGGTGATCACCTGCCACCAAGAAGTTTATATTAATAAACTTTTGATCCACACCCTAGATTGGGGTTCACAATAGCACACAGGCTATCTAGGTCACACTTGACCTCTACCACAGTTATACGTGGAAAAAACAGATAAAAATATCTCACAGGATCTCTTCTACAGTTCTACATGGGATACAAGTGTAACAAGAGATTGCGAGTGAGGATATTTTGTTATCCTCCAATTTAGCTCATGAGATAGTGTGTGAGATTCAAACAAATATACACACTGCTCAAAATAGTAATGATAAGAACACAATAGAGTTATGAAAGAGAATAGGGTTTAGAATTCTATTTGTGTTGTGGATTAATGCTCTAGAATCAACGGATGTTGAGAAAATGATATTCAAATCCTCTTCTAAAGATGGGTTTAGAAACAGAGTGTCTCAGTTTCTTGTGAAAGAGTTAAGATCTTCTTTCTAAGGATGTTCAGAAAGATCCATTAGGTAGTTGCTAGGTGATCCCAAGCTTCAAGTTTTTCTCTTTTTCAATATTCTGAGTTCGCACAGTCTATATTTCAGCATGTTCTCAAATCTCTATGTGTATCTGTATATCTCTGTGTCTCTGTATCATATTGATCTCTGATTGAAGTCCTTTTATAATTCAAGGTCTATTAGGCATAAAGATCTCCGCACGTGCATGTACCTCATACTGTTTGTGGATAGTCCTACAGATAACATTAAATAATGTCATAAATATTAATTTTTCTAGATATGATCGTTAGAAATAAATTTGAATTAATAAAATCGAAACAGTTATTTATGATTATCGGTGAGTCATCTTCAATTTGTTGTATTCAGTTTGGTAACATTGGTCTGTCAACTTTGGTGAGTCGACTACGGTCTGTCATCTTCGGTGTGTTGACTTAGGTGAGTCATCTTTGGTGTGTCAATCTTTGGTGTGTTGAGCATCAGTGTGTCATCTTCGGTGTGTCAAACTTCAGTGTGTCGACTTCATTCTGTCAATCTTCAGTGTGTAAAACTTCAGTGTGTCGACTTCGGTCTATCAATATTCGATCTGTCGACTTTGGTGTGTCGACTTCGGTGTCAGGGAATTTAGAAAGGTTAAGAAGTGTCTGTCTTACACAAATCATTACAAGACTAAGTCTTAACTAAAATTCTATGTATAAATACACTTGTAAACATATTTATTCATGAATATAGGTTATTAACTTATTTAAGTATATTTTTCTGTATGACATAATTGATTTACTTAGAGATATTAAAATGGCATGAAAGAGTAGAATCTGTATATTGAAATTATTTGTGATTATGAAAACTAAATTATCATAGAGTGTCCAACATAAAAGGTTGGAAGTAAAAAATACAAAATTGGGAATCATAATAGGAAAGAAGTTAAAAGAAAAAGTAGAGGAGAAAATGAATGAAAAATAAAAAACTCAATGGTAGAAGATGGAAGCATCAGATGAAAAAATTAAATAGAATCATAATTATAAGTGAAATGCGAACCAACGTCCATAGGTGAAATTTTAAAGAAAAAATATTTGAAAAAAAAAGTGGAATAAAAAAACATAATATTAATGGAAAATAAAAATATAAATAAGGTAAAAAAATAAAACAAAAACAAAAATCCAAAACCCAAAAGATGAAATTATTATTAGACAAAATTATTATTTGAATCTATAGTATTAATAATAAGATATAGATGTAGAAGAAAAAATAAGAAACATAATTAATAAACCTGAGAATATTAGGAGAAGACGTAAGTGAGAGAAAAATAAGTAAAAATTGAAGTCACAAGTTGTACCTAGAAATATAAGCGAATAAAAAAGTGTCAAAACTAAACAAACAGTCTTAAATTATCTTGAAATCATTGGATTGATGTGTGGTTTAATCATATAAATCAAAAATGTATTAGATATCATATTACTATGTGTCCATGTCAATCTAAAGTAATCTTCACTATTTTCACCCCCTAACAAGTAATATGTTATTTTAATAAAAATAGAAAGGAGAAAAGATACTTTGGATCATACAAAGAAATCTAGGAATCAGATTCATGAAAAATTTATTCATATAACTCTAAAATAATTTAGAATCATTATCCTATGTTTTCATGGAAATAAAAAAAAACTATTCTTATTTTTGACCCATTTAAGGTGACTTATCACTTTAATAAGAATATAAAGGTCAAACGACACATTCATGCCAATCCGCACTCATTACCTTAGTTTTTACTCCCACAAAAGTTATTTTAAATTTATTAATAAGTTTTAACAATATGAAATCACATTTCTAATCATATCGAGCAATACATACATCATATTGATTCATGGATATTTCCTACAGATCATAAATGATTTGTGGATTATTCTCCAAAATTTTCACTTCAATATGAATTCATCTTATTGGGTGTCAGATTGACATGTGGTAGGTAAGTATAGATAAAAAATGACTCAAATAACATTTTCCTAATTTTTTATGACAATCCAAAATAGTTTACTCTATTTTGAACCATGCAAATCTTGGACCCTATTTTCCTAGGATTTTTTCAATGTATTAACAATTACATTATAAAATTGGAATATTATCATTTATAGTTGGAGAAATTATAGTTTTTTATAAAAAAAGAATTAGTGTTTTATTTAAATTCATTCCAAAATTTATGAGTGTGTGTTGTATCCACAACAATTGAGTGTAATAACTTCTAACTACTATAATATTTAGATTCATCCATGAAAATGAAAAGTCTATTAAGTATATTTCTTATCCATTCTAAAACATATAAAATCTAATAATAAGGTCTTATACTCACCTGTGATACCATGTATAAGATTATTTTTATGTGTTGAAGTATGAGAAACAGAATTATAGTGGACAAAGAGATGTGTAAGAATGAAGAAGTCTCATGAAATTCCCCAAGAATCTCCAACCCAATCCTAGTGGCTAATTATCAAAATAAAATCCCCCTCCCCCTTAGTATCTCCTTGATCCCCACATATAATAACTCTACCCCTCCCTTTTCTAATACATGGACCTGATTCACATATCAATTCATAGAACCATCATCCCCCTCTATAAATAGAATCACCCTAAGGTTTGGTGTGTTATACTTATGCATGGGGCTATAGGAAAGTCACACCAGAAACACATTCCCATGTAATTTCCACCTTCCCACTCATGCGTCATCAAGTGATAAAGTGATCTCCCACCCGAGGTTGTGTGATTTCCAATCTCTCATTAAACTCCATTTTCCAAATACTCCACTCATCGGATGGGTTATGGAATGGTCTCGGTTGGAAAGTGTGTACATGGATGGTCAAGTGAATTCCATGGTTCAGCTTCATAGACCTTGTAAAAATTATATGAGCCACCATTTCATAATCGACTGTATCTCCCTCCCATGAAAATGAGATCGACATGGAAAGAAACTGCCATTTCCTATAGGTGAGTGTCTAGATTGTGAATTCACACCCAAATATATATATCTTTGTTTAATCCATGAAAAAAGTACCTCATGTATTGTGTCTTAGTATACCTAGGAACCAAGAAAGATAAATAGTTGGATTATTCAATATAGTTTGAAATGGAACCATTCTTGTAAGGAAATTAGTTTATTATAAGGTTTTTGGTTGTCTAGACCATTAAAATGATCCATAAAATCCTTGAAAACAAATTAGGTGAAATTTGGAAGGACCTCACCCTCACTATAAACTAGTGTATAGTAATGAATTCCCTGCTAACTTGATTGAGGGGGAGTTTCAATGATTTAGGTTTTTGATGAATGTGAAAGAATAGATAGATTCTAGTGATATGTCCCTAGGTATCGATGTTAGTTAGAATAGAGAGCTGGACCCATGGGATAAAATACATGGGATTTGGTGTAAGATTAGGGGAATCTAAAACCGCATGCACAAGGCACTGCAAGTCGGACAATGTGCCAAATTATTTTCCGGAGGTTTTTGTTACCACTGATTGTGGACGTTCACAACACAATGGTTGTTTTTAAAAATAGACCTTTGTGAATTAGTGTAACTCAACCTAATCAGTGATCTCTTTATGCTAGTGCTATGGATATTGGTCCATGCACCGACATGGGGTTGAGTTTCCATGGATGGAAATTAAATTTTGAAGTAGTGGGAGTGTATGTAAAAACATCAATTCATGGGAACCCTAGAGATGAATCGGTAGAGGGAAAACAATGATGTGTGTATGTGGACTAGGTGTAGCTTTACAAACTAAAGTATATGACGAGTGGATTATCAGTATGTTGGGAGGATTCTTGGATGCACGTTGTGGATGTATAATCATTGTTGTTATAATGTTATAAGGAATATATTTTTAGAGGATTTGGAATAGTTAAAACAAGTTATGAATAGTTCTATGGGCATAAAAAAATGGTACGAACCTCCATGGAGTGAAAGTATGCACACATCATTAGGTGAATTCTGGAAGAGTGCATCCAATAAATGTAATGTAGCTAAGCACACCACTATCAAATTATTAAGTCATAGTGTGCGATTGTGTTGAGATAGAGGACTCTAGTTTTCCATAGGGTCTCTAAGATGAAGTGACTTATGCATGACACCATTGAAAAAAATTCAATGGTACACACACAATAGGTATTTTGTACCATTTGATATGTCCCACACTTGACCAAGATACCAAGTATAGGAAAGTTTGTTTGTATTGTAGTATGAATACTATAATTTTTGTGTGAAAGTAAAAGAAGAAGAATAAAGAATGCCAAAGAATTCTAAAACAATATCCCTCCCAATAACAGACCTTAACCTGATTTCAAACATCTACATCTAAATAACACTTCAGAATAAACATGAATCCATAATAATAGAAAAGTTCCGGTCAGAATATAGGATTCCACATATTCTTAATTTTACATTAGATAAAGAGGATCAATGAATTTCATCCATCCCTGTAATATCTCTATAAAACAATTATTGTGATAAACCCCTGATTGGCCTAATCCAATACAGATCATTGAAATTAGATTTATCTTCATAGTTCAAATCAAGATCAATAGGCCCACCAGCCATCCCCCACAATCGGCACAATTATGTTTCACCCAACATTCTGACTCGAGTTCACTGGGAATGTATATGAAACCCCCACCAAATTTCCTATAGTGAATTTCCCCTAGAACTTGAACTCAAGTTCACTAGGAATACATCTAAAATCCCCACTAACTAACCAGGATAATGAAAATTTAACATAAAAATACACTTTATGTTAACTTTAAGAAATATATAATGTGTATCTTGATTCATCAAAACAATGATCCAAATGATAACATTCTAGAAAATGAATAGTAACCACCTAATTTATTAATAATTTAATTCTTCTTTAAAAATCATTGTTCAATGTAATGTAAATTATTAAGATAAATTAATTTTAATATTTAAAATAACATTGATTTATATAAAAAAACCACAAGAACAAAAAACTATTTTCTTCGACCGATATTTTATATATAATTAAAAATAATAAGAAAATATATAAGTCAAAAAAATGAAAAAAAAAAGAAATTTAAAATGAAAGGAAAGAAAATTGAAATGGAAATATAGATAAAGTTAGTAGAAAATTTAGTATAAGGGGAAAATGAGAAGAATTTGAAGGAAAACTATAAAATAAATAAAGAAGAGTTGGAAACAAAAATTGAAAAATCATATACATATGCATAAGAATAAGTTGAACTATATGAAAATGCAGTTTTGAATGCTAGAGTAGGATTATAATTAAGAAAAGTTTTGAATAATAAGTGGAGGTGGTAAGGGATGTTTAAGTAGACAAGGAAACATTAGAAAAATATGAAGCAAATATATAAAAAAATGAAATCCAAAAAAAATAAAAATGTAAATATAGATGAAAAAAATAACACTAAAAATATTTAAAGAAAATGTGATACTAAAAAATTAGATATCATAATTTAAAATTCAAATCACTGACTATTAATCATGATAAAATATGAAATCCGGAACTGTGTGGGTGAAAAAGTGGATGTAGAAGATGAAGTAGAATTATAATTTAAAAACTGGAAGTTGGTTCTTGAAGAAATTATAGAAATTGAAAATAGAAGAAAAAAATAAAGAAAAAATGTAAAAAAATTAGAATAATAGAAAAATAAAAAATAATAGAAGAATAAATTTGGTAAATGAATTCTAGAGGCAAAAGGAAGAACTAGAGTTAAAAGTTAAACTAGAAGAGAAAATATTATAGAAAAAATCATAATCAAAAGTATGATTAAATTATAAGTCTAGAAGACTACAAAGTAAAAGAAAAAATGGAATAAAAATAAAAAGAAAAAAAGAATCGAATATAAAAATAATATAATTATTTAAATAAAAATAAATCAAAACTATAATTAAAATAAAAGGATGGAATTAAAACCCCATAATAAAGATATAGAGTAAAAAAGAAGGAATCCAAAAGAAAAAACAGAAGAGAAAAGGAATGAAAAATTAAAAAGTCAAAGGAATAATTTAGAAGTATCATATAAGAAAATTAAATTTAAGAATAAATATAAGTGAAATTCAAAGTAATGATTAGAGGCACAATCTATGAGAATAATTCATAAGAAATATAAATTAAGGAAAAATATAAAAATGAGAAAAACAAAAATCCAAAATACACAAGAAGAAAATGTATGATGGTAATTAAGAAAAACATATGTATTGATGAGTAGAGAGAAATCCTAGAGTGCATGGTGGAAGGATCTTAAATTAAAAAGACCAATTTCATGGAATTATTATCCCAATGATAAGAGGAAGAATGAGGAGTACAAAAGAGGATTTACATGGCCCCATTTTGAAATTACAAGAGGAGGCCCAAAATACATGAATGGAATGAGATAATAGTCATTTAATTAATCCGAATAAATACCAAAAGTGAAAATAAATGACCAACCCAATTGATCCTA
Source organism: Viscum album (assembly GCA_963277665.1). Taxonomy (NCBI): domain Eukaryota; kingdom Viridiplantae; phylum Streptophyta; class Magnoliopsida; order Santalales; family Viscaceae; genus Viscum; species Viscum album. Next base: position 1,491,647,234 of record OY728151.1, on the reverse strand, counting down.
TAAATTTAAATCAATTTTCATGAATGAAATTTACAAGGTCAAAACCGGTGGGGCCTTTGTCTCTAAAGTCTTGGTGGGAATCTCCAAAGTCCTTAAATTGATACCAAAATGCCTTATTAGTGGATATTGTGTCCCCTAAATCAATTTAAATGTGTAAAAATTTTCAAAAACCATGTGGTAGGACTTATAATTTTTATATCTAGTTGTTTGGAAAGTTTATCTCTCATTTGGATACAAATAGAAACCTCCTTGTATCCCTTGAAGATTAATTATGAACTTGAGTGTTTTCTAGAAATATTATTCTTATGTTTCTTGGGTTATTGAATGAATGATAGTAAGGATTATCGAAGTAGTGACAAAACTTTGTGAATATTTATAATTATATTTTTAAGGGAAAATTCTCATTGGGATCCTAATTGATTATCACCCTTCCCCTATAATTTCTTTTGTGTTTATTTAATTTCTATTTATCCCACTTTCATCTATTTTTTCTGCATTTTAACCTATTAATAAGACACACCCATATAGTATCATATCATTTGGTATCAGAACTCAGTAATAGAAACTGACTTCTTTTAACTTTCTAATTCTCACATCCCTTTGTTCTCCATCCATGTTTAGTCAACACCAATTTTGGCCACACCATTATTCTACCATATCAACTACTTTCTCCTTTTATTTCTAGAAATATGATATGTCATTTTCATAGTTTTGAATCTCATATTTCTTCACAGTTTTTAGAATCTAAAATACTAATAATAACTTTATATATATTCTTGATTTAATTCATTCTATATATTCACTCTTGTGAAATCTAACAATCACCAGGATGGATTTCCAATCGAGTTTAAAGTTTCCATTTAAAGGATAACTTATTATAGATGTTAAAAAAATCCCATTTCTCATCCTTTTGGTATCTTTTTTATTGTATTTTTTCTTTTTGATAAGTTCATATTTTTGTAATACACACATTAACGTAAAATATTTATGCACTCTCTCTTGGTCGAATTATTTGAAAAAAATAGCATCATTTTTTTAAATCTATAGAAAATTTTATTTAACATTTTAATGTATCTTTAGATTCAATTATTTGGATTTATATAAAAATATTTATCTTATATACTCTTTAAATAATCTATATACAACATTAAACCATAACCATTTCTTAAATTTCTTTTTACCTCCCATATTTGTTGGGCTCCATTGATTCAAACTGTTTGGATTTTTTTTTATTTTTAATGTTTTCCATGAATTGATTGCTTCTTAATATTTGTTTTATCAATTAAATTTATGAATTATTATAGTAATATATTTTTTCCTATAAATTGTGAGGAACCCTTTAATATATTAAAAAAAGAGAGAGAAAGTGTGATAAATCTAAAAAATGTGAGTGTGGGAAAAAATTGTGTGATTAACCTAAAATTATTCATAAATGTTGTCACTAAAAATTTAAAAGGATTAATTCTAATTTGGATGATTATTAAAATTCCTCGACTTCATGGGATCCAAGAAATAAATAATTTAAAGAATATAATGATGAGTACCTCTATTTTAAAGAATCATTTCTTAAGCGAGTGTAGCATGGTTCTTGAAGAGAAATTGGTTTAGGAAGAATCAAAATGAAAACTCCATCCTTTCAAGGTAAGAGTGGTCTAAAACTCTTTTTTGAGTGGCAGAGTAAGTATGAATTTTTTTTGGGTTTCCCAAATACTCTAAGGATAAGATGGTAATGTTGGTTGTGCTTGAGTTAAATAACTATGCAAGTATTTTGTGGGAAAAATTACAAGTAAGTTGATGATGGAATAGAGAAATACCAATTATAAATTGGGAAAATATTAATATAATATTGTGTAAAATAAATATTTATAGACATTAATATCGATATTTTCATTCAAACTTACACAAACTTGTGCAAGGTTCCATGTGTGAGGAGTAATACTATAAGGAAATAAAGATATCGATGTTTTCATCCAAATTGATGGAGGATTGAGAAGATACAATATAGAGGTGTATCAATAGATTGAATCTAGATATTCAAGATGTGGTAGAACTTCAAAACTATATTGACATGTGTGAGTTTCAAAAAAATGCGATGAAGGTACAAAAGTAACTAAAATCTCAAAGGAGTCAATTTAGATCTCATAATAGTCCAAGTGACATTTAAAGTGACCTTAACCACACTATAAACCAATGGTTAGTGATTCCTTACATGATATCATGAGTGAGGGAGATTTTTAAAGGTTAAGGTGTTTGATTACTGAAAAATTATAGCTATGTTTTCATGATCCATCACTAGGGATTAATGCCAATGAAAATTGGGAGCCTAACCCATGGGACAAAAAATGTGGGATTTGTTGAAACAAAATGGGAATAAAAAAACACTATACACTAGGTGTAGCAAATCATATAGTGTTTTAGAATATGGTTTCATGGTTTCTATTACCTTTGGTGGAAAAGGTTCATCACACAACAATTTTTATTTTGAAATGGAGTACCACGAATTAGTGAAACTCAACTTTACTATTGATCTTCTCCTGTCAACACTATCGATCATGGTCTATATGCTGGCATAGGGTCAAGTTTCCATGGTAGAAAATTACATATCAAAGAGTCATGAGTTAATGGAAGAATATAATTTTTTGAATTAAATTTAATAATTAAGAGTAAAAAATAATCCATAGTTTCTTTTTCCATTGGATAATATCATGATGAGGTTCTTTGTGATGTTTCTCCAACGTAGGATAGATATTTTATACTTGGGAGACCATGTAAATTTGATAGGAGTGTGACGTATAATGGTTATTATAACTGCTTGTCTTTTTATTTCATTGGTAGATAGATTTTTTTTGTATCCACTAAGTCCCATATAATAATATTAAGATCGAGTGAGGATATAGAAAGAATAAAAAATGAAAAATAAATTATTTAAAATGAATGTGAGAAATTTTAAAATTTATGTGATAAAAATAGTGTGATGAGTAGACAGGAAAAATTAAAGAGAGAAAAAAATATTTAAAATGATAACATTTCAAAAATTAATAGTGAAAAGGAGATATGAGTGATATTAAAATAAATGTGGGAAAGCAAGTAGTTGAAAACAAGAGTGTTGAGAAAAAGGTGAGTTGGTTTTGCAGAAAACGTGAGGTGAAAAGGGATTTCTAGAGAGAGAAATTATTCTTACACATTAGTAAGGATTCTTACCTTACAACTAATGAACATAAACATTTTTTCCCTTTTTTGTTGTATATTTACTATAGGAATTTGGTGATTTGTTTCCAAAATAAACACTTGATAGATTCCTCCATTGAGAGGCATTGAGCATAAAATTGACTTCATTCCTAGATCTTCAATTCCAAACTATCCAATATATAGAGATAATCCATAGGAGACTAAGTATATCCATCATCAATTGGAATAATTCATGAAGAAATAATCTATGAGGGAAAGCATGATTTCATGTTTCTTTATGGTGATCCTAGTTCCCAATAATGATGAAACATGGAATATGTGTGTGGATTATCATTCCATTAAAAAAATTATAGTTAAGTACCGCTATCCCATCCATTTACTTGATGACATGCTTGATGAATTAAACATGTATTTTTTTCAAAAAATTATCTTAAAAGTGGATACCACCAAATATGAATTAAAAATGAGATGAATGGAAATCTGATTTTAAAACTATGTTTGGTTTTTACGAGTTGTCAGTTATTATATTTGGTTTTACTAATGAACTAAGTAGATTCATGATCTTAATTTTCATTTTAATTCATTCATTCTTTTTAAAATTCATGGTCGTTTATCTCGATGATATATCGGTGTATAAAAAATCCCTATATAACTATGTTAAACTCTTTTTTTTTGGTGTGTGAGACTCTTAAAGAAAACTGACCATATTTAAATATTCAAAAAATTATCCTTTTATATGGATTCTATTTTGTTTCTTGGATTTATAATAGGGGTTTAAGGGATCCATGTAGATGAATAAAAAGTTAATTAAATTCAAGAGTGGCCCACACTGAAAAGAGAAACTGAAGTTAAGAGTTTTTATGGAGGGGTAATATTATATAGGAGGTTTGTTAAGGGTTTTTTTATTGATCACTACACCTCTTAGTGAAATTTTCAAGAAACATTTGGTTTTTTAAATGGGTTTAAAAACAAGAAAAATCCTTTAACACACTCAAATAAAAATTGTTCAATGATCCCTTTTAAGGCTACCATATTTTTTAAATGTTTTTAAATTAAATATGATGCATTGGGAGTTGGTATTGGTGTTGTTTTGACTCAAGATTCATGTCCAATTTCTTAATTTAGTAAACAATTTAATGGGGTAGAATTAAATTATTAAACATATGATAAATAACAGTACAAATTGAAATGAACTTTGGAAACATAGGAACAATACTTATGGCCTAAAGATTTTATTATTCATTCTAACCATGAAAGCCTTAAGTATTTCAAGCACCAAGTAAAGTTAAATAGGAGGAATTTGTATCAACTAAAATTCCTTGAGACCTTACCATATGTATTAATGAACAAAAAAGGTAATGAAAATGTGGTTACTAATTATCTTTCATGAATGTATTAACCTACTACTTCTCTTCATCCTTTATTATAGGGAATTGAGATATTAAAGGGTATGTATGAAACTGGTGGAGATTTTTCTAGAATATGGACATCTTGTAAAAAACATGGAATTAAATAATATTAAAAATGATGGGTTCCTTTTTAAAATGGATAAATTAGTTATTAAAAAACTTTAAACTCGATAATTACTTATAAAATAAACTCATGGGGGTGTTTTAATGGGGAATTTTGGTGTTGACAAAACACTATCCCATTTTCATGAACATTTCTATTGGCCAATAATGAGAAAATATATTACTTTTATTTGTGATAAATGTGTCAATTATATTCATGAAAAGTACAAGGTTCAACCTAATGGATTGTATTCCCCATTTCCCATTACATCCCATCCTTTGACTGATATTTCTATGGTTTTTGTGTTGGGATTTCCATGATCCAAATTGGGAAAAGATAGAATCATTGTTGTAGTGGATCAATTTTGAAAAAAAAGGTTTATTTAAGTTCATTATTAAAAAACATTGATTCTATTCATATAGAAGATTTATTTTTAAATTAAATTGTGATATTATATAGACTTCCCAAAACCATAATAAGTTATAGGGATTTGAAATTCCTTAGACACTTTTGCAGTGCCTTGTGTAATAAATTGGGAACTAAATTATTGTTCTCAAATATTTCACATCCTAAAACTAATTGGAAAATATAAGCGATGAATAACAATATTTCTACCCTTCTATATGAAATAATTCCAAAAAATCTAAATAATTTTAAAAAAAATTCTCCACACATAGAGTTTGGATATGTTATAATTGTAAATTCCACTACTAACATCTCACCTTTTGAGTTTTTTTATGGATTTAATGAAATGAATTTGTTATATATTATTTAATTTTCTACTAATGATATTTTTGATCTTGAATAATATAAAAATAAAAAAAATTGGGAGTTACATGACAATTTGAAATCCAACATTGAAAGAAGAAATAAATAATACGGAAAGAAAGAAAGAAAGTGTCAACAAAATGTGGTACTTGAACCCATAGTTTGGGTGTGGGTGCATTTGAGAAAATGAATACGAGATAGTTGTTCAAATATTTATTGTCTATAGAAAGTCACCTCCTTGGTTTTGACCCCTTTATGGATGATATTTTATTTCAATAAATATATCATGGTGAAAAAGATACTTTGTATTATACTGAGAAATCCAGACATCATATTGACACACAATTAGTTCATACAGATAAAAAATGACTAGAGGGTCATTATGTTTCCTTGGTTTTGACCCATTTTATGTGAGACTTAGAATGAAAAGGTTATATATAAATTTCAATCATAGAAAGTAATTTAGGTGTAAAATTGATATGTGGTTGGTTTATAAAATTTAAAAATCACATGACTATCATTTTCCTATGTTTTCACATCAATATGATCTTATTTTTTCAGTTTTTACCTCTATATGAGTGATTATTAATTTATTAATAAATGTTAGAAATATGAAATCATATTTTCCATCACACCAAGTAATACAAACATCAAATTGATGTGTTTCTAGTTCATAGAAATCACAATTTTATTGATGATCATTTTCCTATGTTAACATTTCAATCCAAAGTTGTTTATTTTTTTGGACCCTTAATGGGTAATATGTCATTTTAATAAAAGTATCAAGTATAAAATATTCTTTGTATCATATAGATAAATCCATAACATCCCATCCTAGATACCCCTAAAGTGATTCCCCAATCTAGTTTTCTACAGGAATTTAAGTGTGCCTCCCCATATGACAGAGGCCAATAGAAGTGGTGTTTTAAGGTGGAACTATGAGGAGACTGTATGTCATGACCCATCCCCTGGGGCCCATGTCGTGACTACCCCAAGCCCACCTTCCATAATCTAGGGGATGGAGACAAGCACCAAAGGTGCAATTCCCTAAAACTGGGAAGGCATTGCCTTTATAACCTGTAAACACACACACAAGAAAGCACACAGCTGAATACGAAACACCAAGTAAACTTTATAACAAAAGAGTACTGAAAGTAAAGGGGAAAAAATACAAGCCCAACCGGAAAGTACAAGTACAACTGTGATACAAAACAACCGAAGAAAAGGGAAATTCAGTTGTTGGGTTGTTCTCTAAGGTTCTTGCCTGAAGGGTGGGTATAGATCGCCTCCTCAGTACTCCTCGTCCGTCCCTCTCCTCCGTGTACTGACTTGTCATAAGTTCCACCTCTAGGTATCGTCCAGTCATGGTACTCTCAGCCTCAGTCAACACTGTCCTCCATCTGCATCCAACACAACAAGGTGCAGGCATAGCCCGTTTAGGGGTGAGTATAACGTTACTCAGTAGGGACCCTGAGACCCTCTAGGTCTCACAAAATCCAACAAGGATAAAACACAAAGTATGAAATAAAAAGATAACCCTACTTAGGTATATTCCCATCCATCTCAATCATCAGGAAAACACAGAAATATAGACTCATATCACACCAGGATTTATTCTAGGGGTAGTATCAAGTAACATTCCTAGTCAAATCGTCGAACACCTCAGCTACTGGGGAACTCCTCCTATATCAAGTATAGTGGGTTTGCCACATCACACAGAGGCACTTCCCATCAACCTTAGACTACTGAGGTACTCCTCTTGTCGAGTATCGTGGGTCTGCTACGTCACACAGAGGCGCTCCACACTGTGGGTCTGCCACGTCACACAGAGGCGCTCCCCCTCGTAGCATGCTGAGGTACTCCTCTTATCGAGTACCATGGGTCTGCCGCGTCACCAAGGCACTCCCCACCGTGGGTCTTCTGTATCACCAAGGCACTCCCCACTGGGCTATTCGAGTCACTCCGAGTTGAAACGGTCAGTCGTCTTCAAGTCTCATCCAGTCACAGGGTTCTGTACATATCGTGCTTGGGGAAACCACTTCCCAAGCCACAATTAAAATACTCCAATTTCCAAGAAGTCCCACTAAGAAGTGTCTCAAAGGTTCGTCACGTCATAGGAGTCTCATCATAACAGACGCCGCATCAATCAGACGCCCGGTCTGTGAGTTATTAGTCTTTTAGTCCCAGCGGCCTGGTTGATTTTTGCTCGATCCAACCTGACTTTTCCCCATCTTAATCTAAAACATAGTGGGGTATCACTCAAAGGAACCGTCTCGCTCCAAGATTTCTGGCGCCACTAAAGGTTCGTCAAATAGACGTTTGGTGCCAAAGTTATGGCCAAAAGAAAGTAATTGGGTCATAGTGGGCCTGGGTCCGATCTGACCCAGTCGGACCGACCCGTCCCGACCCTTTGGTTCTGGCCCGACTCGCAGTGTGGCCCGGCCCGCGAGGGCCGCGAGGGTTCCACGAGGGCGGCTTGGCCGAGGGGTATAGCGAGGGCGTGGACTGGTCGCGGGTATTGTGAGGGCGTGGACTGGTAGCGGGTATTGCGAGGGCGTGGAATGGCTGCAGGGGCGTGGACCGGCTGCGAGGGCAGGGATTAGCCGCAAGTACTGTGAGGGTGCGGGCCGGCCACAAGGGCGCGGACTGGCCGTGAGGGCGCCGACCGGCCGCGAGGGCACAGACCGGCCGCGAGGGTGCGGACCAGCCGTGAGGGCGCGGATAGGCCGTGAGGGCGCGGACCGGCCGTGAGGGCGCGAACCGGCCATGAGGGCGCGGACCGGCCGCGAGGGCGCGGACCGACCGCGAGGGAATGGACTCACCGCGGGTACTGTGAGGGTGCAGACCGGCCATGAGGGTGCGGACCGGCCGCGGGTCGGCGGACCGGCCGTGGGTCGGCAGACCGGCTACGGGTCGGTGGTCTAGCCGCGGGTCGGCCGACTGGCTGCAAGGTGGTGGTCCAGCCGTGGGATGGTGGTATAGCGGTGGCGGCTCGGTGGACGGCGGTGGCGGCTCGTTGAACGGAGGCTCAACAGACAGCAGCATCGACGGACAATGGAGCCGCGAGTGGCGGAGCCGTGGGACGCGAAGGTCGCGAGGCGGCAGTGGCCACGGGGCGGTGTGATTGCATCTTCGCCTTCATCGCGTTCAACTCCACAAATCATCACAAGATTTGCGGAGGGGTCGGGCCATGTTTGTTTGGCCCATAGCCTCCACGTTAGGGCGGTAGAAAACAACTCAACATAAACAAGAATGAAGAATTTCAAACTTACAACCTCCCACAATGATTCATTCCCAAACCGCAAAAGAAACCAAGGTAAGAATATGGGAAGAATATTCACATGCAAATAAACCCCTACCTCGGGTTGTTCATTGACTTTGGCACAAGAAGGAAGTATGGACGTCGATTCATCATAGATGAAGACGTCCCACATCGGAAGAAGTCCCGAGGAAGAAGCTCGAAGTCGAGGTTGGCGTTCTTCGTTGGTGGAGCATTCTTCATTGGCGAAGCGTTCTTTGTGGAAGAACGTGTTCTTAGTTGGAGAGATTTCTCCCAATTCCACAAAATTTTCAAAGTATCCAAAATGTGATATGTTTCCCCCAATTTAATCGTTGGAACAATTTCAAATTGAGTTAATTAATCACATATGTTGGGATAATTAAATATGGTGTGTTGGCTTAATTAATGTGGAAGAAGCTCAAGCAGATCCTCCACATTAATGAGGGATTTGAGAAGTCTCTCCCTCATTAAGAGGTTCGGGTGGTCCCAACCTCTTAAATCAAACTTGGGAGGTTTTGGTCATGGGTGGTCCCCACCCCATAATATCCACAAGAGGGTGGTTACAACAAAATGAAATAAAATATGTGTTTATTTTATTTTATTATTTCCACAAAAAACCGAAAAATTAACTTTCAACCTCAACCAACTGTCGTCGAGGTGAAATTCTCTTTAAGAGAATATCGGCGCTGCGAGTTCAACAGTGCCCTCAGATTTCAATTCTGAGATCCGGTTCAAAAGTTAGAAGAACCCGCTTGCACTTTTACTGAACGTACCTGAAAAAAAGTTCATAAATTCATTCCAGGCACTCTAGGACTTGTAATCACATGCCATCAATTTTCATGGACTCGTAAAATTCCCATTTATTTAAAAACAATTACATGGAAATTCCAGGTCTTTAAATTCTCCCCAACTCAGGGCTCTACATCCCCATAAGCCACAACACAGACTAGGTAAACAAGTGGGGGTACTGAGCATGCATCTGAGCCTCCCGCTACCATGTGCTCTCCTAGAGGTTCCCGTGCTTCTTGCGAATGTGCACCAGAGGTATCGACTACCCATGAAGGACCCGCTCCTGTCGATCCTCAATCTCTACTAGAACCTCAGTAAAAGTCACCCCATCATCGATGTCCATATCACCATGGTCGATGATGTGAGAAGTGTCATGCACATATCTCCTTAACTGGGATACGTGGAAGGCGTCATTCACCCGATGCAACTAAGGTGGAAGATCTTAGTGGTATGCCACCTCGCCAACTCTACTGAGGACCTAAAAAGGTCCGATGAAACTAGGAGATAACTTTTTTCCTCAGTCAAATATCTGTAGACCTCATCAGGGTGAGACCCGTAGAAAGACGTGGTCTCCATCCTCAAACTATAGAGGCCTCTGTCGCCTGTCGTCATATGACTTCTGCTAGCTCTGTGCAGTCTTCATCCACTCCTGGATGATCCAAACCTTCTCTGTGGTATCCCATACCATCTCTAGTACCATGAGTTCTTACTCTCCTGGGTCAGTCTAGCACAAGGGTGATCTGCAAGGTCGCCCGTACAACGCCTCAAAAGGTGTAGAGACCCGAAGCCTGACGTACATGGACATTACATTACTTTTGCGGAATACTTAGTACATAACAAAAACACACACACAAGGATCGTAATAGTTTAGAGTCTTTGGAAACTCAGAATATAATCTTCTAATAGTGGTGAAAGATCTTCAACATATCCCATAAAGATCTTCCTTTTTTTTACCTAAAAACTTTCTTTATATCCTGGGGAAAAGAAAACATAAAAGGGTGAGCTCAAATGCTCAGTAAGGTTAAACAAAAGAAATATCAATCACATCATATTCATAAGAACATAACATTTTGGAAATCTTAACCTGCAAAAGAGAGCATAATTTCATAACATGGGATAAATCATAGTAGTGAAATGAAATCCCAATAATCATAACATAAAACATGAATATTTGTGGAATACACACATAATCATAGATAATCATATCTTATTAGTCAAGACTCATTGCCAAAACTATCTTAGTGGACAAAGTCCATTTGTGAACCGAGTCACCCTCGTTTCAGTCCTGTTTCACTGAACCGGTATAACCTAACGTTCCAGCCATGTCTATCTCATGAGATATAAAATCTTTACCCAAAGCATTGGAGGGAGATATAGGTCCCACCCATCTCATAATGATACCATTCTTATGTGTGCCACAAAATCATAAACCATACATCGTAGCATAACCCATGTAACAAAAATGGGATTCTTAAACAACATGACATCATAAAACAACTCATATAAGATAAAGGAATTCATAAAAATAATTCCATCACAACATAGTCAAATCAATGCAGAAATAGGGATAGAAACAGAACCCTTTATTATCTTATATGGAAAATAATTTTGATAAAACACTTGAACTCCATTCTTGAGGAAAATATCCTTTCTACTTCAAAAACATTTTCCTTTCTTAACATGTCATAAAATTTTAAACTAAAAGAAGTTGATTAAAAATAAACTTGAAAACTTGTAAAGGAAGCTTATTGGAGATAATTTTTTAAAAACCCATTCATGCCGTATAAGTTAAAAAAACATTCTTCTCGTACTTTTGTCGGAAAAGTCAAAAAGTACCTCGTACGAAAAACGACAAAAGATTCATTTCATCTCTTTTACTAAAAACTCACCGAAAAGTAAAATTGGATTTAAAAAATTGTAGGTGGATGGAAATAATATTACATATTGAAGAAACATGTATGTGGATGATAAAATACACCCCAGTAAATTCCAAAGTATAAACAATCTCAGATAAAAAGTAGATTGTGATATTTCCCTTACCTTAGGTCCGATATGCTTTGTAAGTGTCAGAACCTCCTGTATAATGATTTAAATAATGTCATTTACTTATTAAAGAATCATACTCATTGTTATGATATCATATATGGTTCACTTATGACTTTATATTACCCGTTCTTTTGTAAATTCTGTGTTAAAGACCGTTTTGGGTAAAATTGTTTTATTTGTCGTCCGTGTTTTGAATTGTAATTATTCATATGATTACTTAGATCATGATTACTTAATTCCAGAATATAAAACATGATTTATATATATAATATATATTCATAATATACATATATATAATAAATCAGTAAAATAAATACACCGTTCATGGAGACGGTAGGCCGTACGTACGCATGAACGTTGTTTTCGTTTCCTTATTGAGTTGAATGTAATTAAGTAGATGACATACATATATATACACATAAATCCAGTATCATTATTATATTTCATGATTACTTATTATATATACTTTATAATCATTCATGAATGGTTAAAGTGGAGAATGAATCTCATCACGTCGTGGAGATGGTAGTCCGTACGTACGCACGAGCGATGATATCGTTCTCATGATCGTGGGACTGTATTGGAGTGTATGTATACTATTTCAGAATAAATATCACTTTCAAATAATCATATATAGTTATTATTTACACCATTATACCCATCCAAGTAAGGTGGTGGTGGAAAATAGATTTCACCACGGCATGGAGACAGTATTCTGTACGTACGCACGCGCGGTGATTTCGTTTTCCGTAGGATGGATAGATGGTGAAATAGGGTTGTTTCATACTTATAATAACATATCAGTATATTAGTGATACTGATGTTATTACTTCATAATGTAACAACCTAAGAAGAAGAAGTGGAAGAAGAAATAAAGGTGAAAGAATTGGTAACGGAAATTACCTCTTCTTTGAAGCGTCTCTTTGAGACCTCCTTTTAGGGCACTAAAATTGGTCTTTGAGGAAGAACAGAACCTCTAGGATGTTGCTAGGGAAGTGGAGAAGAGATTTTTTCAGGGGTTGGACGAGCTTGAATGCTCAAATTGGTGTGAGGAGGAGAGGGAGGAGGTTCCCTTTTATAAGGGAGGAGAGGGGCACCTTTGGAATAACTAAAAATATTATTTTATTATAAAGTCAAGTTCAGTTTTAAATAGATCCAAATTGATTTATTTCGAGGCTAAGGTGGGGATGGGTCGAAATCCTCTCATCCAATAGAATTTAGACAAGTTTAGGTTCCTATTTTAACCTTATCATTTATATTTAACATTAAGTTAAATAATTTTACTTTTACCGTGTCTTCTTGTGTTCTTATACTATAAGGTTAATAAAATTACTATATCAAGACAAATGAACCCCAAGTTGTTTATTATTAATATATATAACCTTATCTAAGTCCTTTGTCCAAACCTTATATTTTTAGGAATAAAATAATAATTAATAATATAATATTTGTTTTAAAAACTATTTTATGTCAATTTTGACACTATTTAGTAATTTGTTTTTGTGAAACTCCTAACAGAATGATAAGTTCGAAAAAAGTTAATTAAATCCATACTAACATGTCATATTAACCTATAAAATTATTTTAATTCATAAAAAGTCACAAATTACATTTATTTTGGTATTTATAACATCAATTATATCAATATTTCATTAATAAGATAATTACTGCATCATCTTTGTGTCATAAATAAATTAAACTATTTAATGTCTAAAAATTAAAAATAAAATACCATTATGTAGGAAATATTTTTAGCTTTATAATTAATATTTATAGTCGAATTTATCTTATGTATAACCCCATATTAAAAATTATTTACTTATTAAACTTTGATTTTAACTATTTTAACCCTTCTTTAAATAAATTAATAATAAATGTCCTAATCTAATCCAAGTGGGCCTAAATGGTCATATTTTATTCCTAAGGTTGTTTTTGGTCGAATTAAACTTGTCCAATAGAATTAGGACATGTGTTAGGGTAATAATAATATCATTTGTACCCTTAATTACCCTATTTACTTTTAACCGTGGTAAAAAAAAAGTAAAAAGTTACTATTCACCAAAAAAATTATTTTCATCTCATTGAACCACATTTTACTTATTGACATCAACCGTGTCTCTCGGATTTTCGAAATTCCACTCACAGAAGCGGTAAAATTAAGTTTTATGAAAAATTCAGTTTTTTAACTACCACTTAGTGGTTTCACTATTCATCAAAAAATGGAAGTTTCCAGAAAAATACCAAAAATTAGATCTAAGCTATATTTGATATTATGAATTCAAAAATGATGTCTATTTTATCAAATTCAAAACATATCAGTTGCATTAATTAATTTAAAAATTAATTCCCGTCGACAAAACAAATAGCGTGTTCTTAAGAGATAATAACAATCAAAAGATTGACACTTGTTTATGACTTGTTTAAATGTGAAATTACATCTAATGACCAACATTGTATTAAATTGTAAAAATATATTCTAAATATACTTTAAAACCACTCAAATTAATAATTTATCACTATTAATTATTTTGATTAAAAATGTTGTTTTTAATTATAATTTAGTAATTTTCACTATTCATCAGAATATGAAAGTTATCCGAAAAGTACCAAAATTTCACCTTAGGCTAAATTCGATACTCTGAATCCAAAAATGAAGTCCGTTTTGAGAGCTAAAATTTCTAAAATTTTAAAAGGTGGTTATTACTATTCATAACGGCTAGTTTTAATAATATTTTAATAACATATCGTTATTTAGTGAAACTCGGTATTGCGTACTACACACGCTATCGAGGAAGGTCGCGATTGCGTTTAATGCAAGGCAAGTCAAGGATGCGTGTTGAGCAAGCTTTTTTTGGTGTAGCTTACAACACAAGACATTAATGAAATTAAAAAGAATATTTTTCATAAAATCTCGTGGTGTTACATTCTACCCCCCTTAAAATGAATTTCGCCCTCGAAATTTGTCGGGGTTATAAATGGTTTACTATTCGAAAGTTTCTTTAATAGAAACCCACATCGTAAAAAGGAATACCAAAACCAATCTTTAAAAACAAAAGTATGAAATGTAACGGTTACCCAAATAAACTAATCACTAGGTTTCCACATAGGTGAAAATATGGATATGGAAGAGAAATATAACCATCATGTTCTGATGGAGAGTGGTAGAGAACATGGCTATGGAAAATCCAGCAATCACAAATCCATAAATTTGTGACGATCTAAGGTACCATCTGATTCATCAGATATAAGAGCACTTGGACAACATTTTTGGTTTTTAAGATCATTTCCCTAAAGTTGATGAAATTAGAAGAAATACTTTCGTGATTTTGGTATAGTCTCACCGTTGGTCGTTCTTTGGACAATTTCCACTTCATCTCTTAAAGAAATGAAGTTGAATTTGTCATTCGTGATGTGTTAGTAGATCATGTGATAGAATGATGGGTCATTCCATCTGTCTCAAACAAAAGGTTAGAAAAGTTATCAAAAAATACATAAGTCCATCTATAGTGAGATTAATCATATATAGTTCCTAAAATGGACTTATACTTCATATATCATACTACTTAATATAATAAAACTAGTTTCTACTAAACAGGGACTTCCTGTAGGCCAGTGGTAGGTGATAAAGGCCAGTCCCACTTTGGTTGTGGGTTCGATTCCCACAGCCTTGTCCGACGCGATGGGTTGTCACCCGTCCTGCAGGTTGTCCTTTTTCTAAAACTACATTACTATAACATCACATAAATAATATCAAAAAAAAAATTTATCCTTAAACAATACTAACTTATGGTTAACATAGTCCATTCCAATCTTTAGTATTATCTAAAATACTTCGGTCCAAGCTCATAGTATAAAGAAAATGATAACTTTAAATGTCGTCAACCAAGCATGTGAATACCATCATTTATCCCCCATATATCTTGTTGGTCACATTCCAATCATGTGAATACCTTAATGATGTATTCTCTTGAAAAATGAATACCCATTAAACCTTAGTGAAAACATGGATGCTTTCAAAAGTTAACTCTTTCCACATACCAAAATCCAAAAATTCTATATACTCAAACCATGATATAACCTTCTCCTTATATCAGTCATGAGCTCATGAATACTATCAAACATTTAATTTTCTCCTATCCCTTCATTATGCGCATATCATCTACTTTCCAAAAATATCTGAATAACCTTTCATGGATACCAGTACCATTAATCATACAATTTCAAAACTCAAGGAAAGACAACAGTGTAACAATCCTTAGATGTCTCTTTATTCCATAGTACCATGAGATTACTTATACAACATTACACTTGATAAACATGTAATCATTCCACTACCTTCATAAACCATTGACCGAGATTCAACAATTCTTTCATCTCACATATCATTTGTAGTCTCTTCATCATCGTCAACATAAATACTACCCATACGACCATACTGATTCTCTTCATGAGACATTCCCTTAGGGAATTGTTTTGCATAATGCCCGTACATTCTACATTTAAAACATTTAACCATTGTTGATGTTGTAGCAATACCATTATCCTCATCCCTGGTGTTAACTGAACCTTTTCCTTTGCACTTACTGGATTTGTGTCCTTCTTTTCCACACCCAAAGAATCTTCCAGTTCCTTTGAAACATTCTCCTTGATGCCTCTTCCCACATGATTAACATAGGGGAAATTGAACTTTCTTTCCTCTATGATCATCACGAAACTCCATCTTTCTCTTATTAGCCGAGCCAGGAAACTTACCAAATTTTACTTTATTGATCATATTATGATATTTCTGATTCGGCATAATAATGATGTTTGGACTTCCAAATACCATTTCATTTGGTTGCTCATGAAGAATATCATTCCATTGTCCATCATATCCTCCATTATCGTGAATCATCTTGTTTCCAGCCATTTTCTAAAACCCAAAAAAGAATAGTGTGAGAGGAAAAAATCATAATAAAGGGGGAGTAACTTCAATATCTAACATCTTTGGTTTAATCTAATATCGTTACCATAGTTCTAGGACTATATCCTATACGTATTCTTATCCTTAGGTACGTCCCTAGACATACCTTAGAAATATCTCTAGGGATCTCACTAACGTTTTCGCATCCTAGTTTCCAAAGGTTCACTAAACCTTTCCTTTGATACCAACTGTAGAGACCTGAATCCTGACGTACATGGACATTACATTACTTTTGCGGAATACTTAGTACATAAAAAAACACACACACAAGGATCGTAATAGTTTAGTGTCTTTGGAAACTCGGAATATAATCTTCTAATCATGGTGAAAGATCTTCAACATCTCCCATAAAGATCTTCCTTTTTTTTACCTAAAACCTTTCTTTATATCCTGGGGAAAATAAAACATAAAAGGGTGAGCTCAAATGCTCAGTAAGGGTAAGCAAAAGAAATATCAATAACATCATATTCATAAGAACATAACATTTTGGAAATCTTAACCTGCAAAAGAGAGCATAATTTCATAACATGGGATAAATCATAGTAGTGAAATGAAATCCCAATAATCATAACTTAAAACATGAAGCTTTGTGGCATACACACATAATCATATAGAATCATATCTTATTAGTCAAGACTCATTTCCAACACTATCTTAGTGGACAAAGTCCATTTCTGAACCGAGTCACCCTCGTTTCAGTCCTGTTTCACTGAACTGGTATAACCTACCGTTCCAGCCATGTCTATCTCATGAGATATAAAATCTTTACCCAAAGCATTGGAGGGAGATATAGGTCCCACCCATCTCATAATTATACCATTCTTATGTGTGTCACAAAATCATAAACCATACATCGTAGCATAACCCATGTAACAAAAATGGGATTCTTAAACAACATGACATCATAAAACAACTCATATAAGATAAAGGAATTCATAAAAATAATTCCATCACAACATAGTCAAATCAATGTAGAAATAGGGATAGAAACAGAACCCTTTATTATCTTAGATGGAAAATAATTTTGATAAAACACTTGAACTCCATTCTTGAAGAAAATATCCTTTCTACTTCAAAAACATTTTCCTTTCTCAACATGTCATAAAATTTTAAACTAAAAGAAGTTGATTAAAAATAAACTTGAAAACTTGTAAAGGAAGCTTATTGGAGATAATTTTTTAAAAACCCATTCATGCCGTATAAGTTAAAAAAACATTCTTCTCGTACTTTTGTCGGAAAAGTCAAAAAGTACCTCGTACGAAAAACGACAAAAGATTCCTTTCATATCTTTTACTAAAAACTCACCGAAAAGTAAAATTGGATTTAAAAAAATTGTAGGTGGATGGAAATAATATTACATATTGAAGAAACATGGATGTGGATGATAAAATACACCCCAGTAAATTCCAAAGTATAAACAATCTCAGATAAAAAGGAGATTGTGATATTTCCCTTACCTTAGGTCTGATATTCTTTGTAAGTGTCAAAACCTCCTGTATAATGATTTAAATAATGTCATTGACTTATTAAAGAATCATACTCATTGTTATGATATCATATATGGTTCACTTATGACTTTATATTACCCGTTCTTTTGTAAATTCCGTGTTAAAGACCGTTTTGGGTAAAATTGTTTTATTTGTCGTCCGTGTTTTGACTTGTAATTATTAATATGATTACTTAGATCAGGATTAATTAATTACAGAATATAAAACATGATTTATATATATAATATATATTCATAATATACATATATATAATAAATCAGTAAAAGAAATACACCGTTCATGGAGACGGTAGGCCATACGTACGCATGAACGCTGTTTTCGTTTCCTTATTGAGTTGAATGCAATTAAGTAGATGACATACATATATATACACATAAATCCAGTATCATTATTATATTTCATTATTACTTATTATATATACTTTATAATCATTCATAAATGGTTAAAGTGGATAATGAATCTCATCGCGTCGTGGAGACGGTAGTCCGTACGTACGCACGAGCGATGATATCGTTCTCATGATCGTGGGACTGTATTGGAGTGTATGTATACTATTTCAGAATCAATATCACTTTAAAATAATCATATATAGTTATTATTTACACCATTATACCCATCCAAGTAAGGTGGTGGTGGAAAATAGATTTCACCACGGCGTGGAGACGGTATTCCGTACGTACGCACGCGTGGTGATTTCGTTTTCCGTAGGATGGATAGATGGTGAAATAGGGTTGTTTCATACTTATAATAACATATCAGTATATGAGTGATACTGATGTTATTACTTCATAATGTAACAACCTAAGAAGAATAATTGGAAGAAGAAATAAAGGTGAAAGAATCGGTAACGGAAATTACCTCTTCTTTGAAGCGCCTCTTTGAGACCTCCTTTTAGGGCACTAAAATTGGTATTTGAGGAAGACCATAACCTCTAGTATTTTTCTATGGAAGTGGAGAAGATATTTTTTCAGGGGTTTTACGAGCTTGAATTCTCAAATTGGTGTGAGGAGGATAGGGAGGAGGTGCCCTTTTATAAGGGAGGAGAGGGGCACCTTTGGAATAACTAAAAATATTATTTTATTATAAAGTCAAGTTCAGTTTTAAATAGCTCCAAATTGATTTATTTAGAGGCTAAGGTGGGGATGGGTCGAAATACTCTCATAAAATATAATTTAGAAAAGTTTAGGTTCCTATTTTAACCTTATCATTTAGATTTAACATTAAGTTAAATAATTTTACTTTTACCGTGTCTTCTTGTGTTCTTATACTATAAGGTTAATAAACTTACTATATCAAGCCAAACGAACCCCAAGTTGTTTATTATTAATATATATAACCTTATCTAAGTCCTTTGGCCTAACCTTATATTTTTAGGAATAAAATAACAATTAATAATATAATATTTGTTTTAAAAACGATTTTATGTCAATTTTGACACTATTTAGTAATTGATTTTTTTGAAACTCCTAACAGAATGATAAGTTCGAACAAAGTTAACTAAATCCATAATAACATGTCATATTAACCTAGAAAATTAGTTTAATTCATAAAAAGTCGCAAATTACATTTATTTTGGTATTTATAACATCAATTATGTCAATATTTCATTAATAAGATAATTACTGCATCATCTTTGTGTCATAAATAAATTAAATTATTTAATGTCTAAAAATTAAAAATAAAATACCATTATGTAGGAAATCTTTTTATCTTTCTAATGAATATTTATAGTCGAATTTATCTTATGTATAACCCCATATTAAAAATGATATACTTATTAAACTTTGATTTTAACTATTTTAACCCTTCTTTAAATAAATTAATAATAAATGTCCTAATCTAATCCAAGTGGGCCTAAATGGTCATATTTTATTCCTAAGGTTGTTTTTGGTCGAATTACACTTTTCCAATAGAATTAGGACATGTGTTAGGGTAATAATAATATCATTTGTACCCTTAATTACCCTATTTACTTTTAACCGTGGTAAAAAAAAGTAAAAAGTTACTATTCACCAAAAAATTATTTTCATCTCATTGAACCACATTTTACTTACTGACATCAACCGTGTCTCTCGGATTTTCAAAATTCCACTCACAGAAGCGGTAAAATTAAGTTTTATGAAAAATTCAGTTTTTTAACTACCACTTAGTGGTTTCACTATTCATCAAAAAATGAAAGTTTCCAGAAAAATACCAAAAATTAGATCTAAGCTATATTTGATATTATGAATTCAAAAATGATGTCTATTTTATCAAATTCAAAACATAGTAGTTGCATTAATTAATTTAAAAATTAATTTCCGTCGTCAAAACAAATAGTGTGTTCTTAAGAGATAATAACTATCAAAAGATTGACACTTGTTTATGACTGGTTTAAATGTGAAATTACATCCAATGACCAACATTGTATTAAATTGTAAAAATATATTCTAAATATACTTTAAAACCACTCAAATTAATAATTTATCACTATTAATTATTTTGATTAAAAAAGTTGTTTTTAATTATAATTTAGTAATTTTCACTATTCATCAGAATATGAAAGTTATCCGAAAAGTACCAAAATTTCACCTTAGGCTATATTCGATACTCTGAATCCAAAAATTAAGTCCATTTTGAGAGCTAAAATTTCTAAAATTTTAAAAGGTGGTTATTACTATTCATAACGGCTAGTTTTAATAATATTTTAATAGCATATCGTTGTTTAGTGAAACTCGGTATTGCGTACTACACACGCTATCGAGGAAGGTCGTGATTGCGTGTAATGCAAGGCAAGTCAAGGATGCGTGTTGAGCAAGATCCTTTTGGTGTAGCGTACAACACAAGACATTAATGAAATTAAAAAGAATATTTTTCATAAAATCTCGGGGTGTTACAAAAGGTGCCACCCCAATGGTGGAGTGATAGCTGTTGTTGTAAGAAAACTCCACAAAAGGTAAGTGATCCTCCCAGTTGCGACTGAAGTCGATGACACAAGCACACAGCATGTCCTCAAGGGTCTGAATGGTCCACTCAGTCTGGCCATCCGTTTGAGGATGGAAGGCGCTG
Source organism: Viscum album (assembly GCA_963277665.1). Taxonomy (NCBI): domain Eukaryota; kingdom Viridiplantae; phylum Streptophyta; class Magnoliopsida; order Santalales; family Viscaceae; genus Viscum; species Viscum album. The sequence continues at coordinate 1,491,626,131 of OY728151.1, read as the reverse complement.
CTCAAACAAAGCTGCATCCTGAAATCCTCCTGCAACCCCTTCCATAGCTGGGAAGTAAAACATGTGTCACGATCAGAGACAATCATCGAAGGTACTCCATGTGGCCGCACAATATCCTTCCCATAGAGGCATCCCAATCTCTCTACTGAACCCTGCTCTCTGATCGGTAGGAAGTGGGCCAACTTGGTGAGTCGGTCGATGATCACCCAAATCGAGTCATCTCCCCTGGATGTACGTGGAATTCCTATCATGAAGTCCATGGATATCCCATCCCACTTCAAGTCTGGGACCTCTAAAGGCTAAACCAAGCCTGCTGATACCTGATGCTCTTCCTTCACTTGCTGACAAGTGAGGCACTGAGAGACAAACTCTGCTACTGCTTTCTTCATTCTCAGCCACCAGTGTTGTCTTCGGAGGTCCTGGTACATCTTCGCCACTCCTGGATGTACCGCTAGAGGGGATGTGTGTAACTCCCTCAACACTTCCTCCTGAAGTGACACTGGTGCCATGGTACATCCTCTGAAGAGTTTGACGTTCTCCCCACCTTCATAAAATCCATTAGGTGTCTGTCCTGTGGATATCTGAGCATGTCGTGCCTTGCAGTCAGTATCTCCATGTTGCTCCTCCATGACTCGCTGAAGAAGTGGGGGAGTGACTGTAAGAGACTGAAGAAAAGCTACTTTGTCACCTTCCACGAAGGATATCTACAAAGCGGCCAATTTCTCCATCGCCTCACCTAGCATATGTATACCAGACCTTCTGCTGAGTGCATCTGCTACAACATTCCCCTTCCCAGCAGTATAAACTATCTCGAAGTCATAGTCCTGGAGGAACTCAAGCCAACGTCACTGTCTCAGGTTTAGTTCCTTCTGAGAGAAGATATACCTAAGACTCTTGTGATCAAAGTACACTGTAAAACGCTCACCCATCAGATAGTGTCACCATATATTCAAGTCGAAGACCACTGCTGCTAACTCTAGGTCATGGGTAGCGTATTTCTGCTCATGTTGTCTCAGATGTCAAGAACCATATGCGATCACTGCTCGCCCCTACATCAGGACACATCTGAGCCAGGTCCCTGATGTGTCGCAGTAGACTATGTACACTACTCCTTCCTCTAGAATCCTCAAGATTGGGGAACTAGTCATCCTTTGCCTTAGCTCCTGAAAACTTCATTGGAATATCTTCGACTAAATGAATGGTTTCCCCTTCTTCATCAAAGCTGAAAGTGGTGCTAGAACTCTGGAGAAGTCTTTCAAAAACCTCTGGTAATATTCGTCCAAACCCAGGAAACTTCGTACCTTTTTCACACTCCTGGGTGGCTCCCAAGCAAGTACCGCCTCAATCTTTTCTAGATCTACTGCAACTCCAGCCTTCAGTATGACATTTCCCAGAAAGTGGACCTCTTGGATCCAAAACTGGCACTTCAATTGCTTACCATAAAGATGGTTCTCTTGGAGTGTGTCTAGTACTATCTGCAAATGGTAGGCATGCTCCTCCTCAGTAGCCGAGTAGATCAGAATGTCATTGACGAAGACCACTACAAAGCGATGAAGGTATGGCTGAAATATCATGTTTATGAGTCCCATGAACACTGCTGGAGCATTGGTCATGCCAAATGGCATTACCAAGAACTCTTAATGGCCATACCGACACCTGAAGGTCGTCTTCTACACATCCTCATCTCGCACTCTGAGCTGGTGATATCCTGATCTAAGGTCTATCTTCGAGAACCACCATGCTCCCTTCAACTGATCAAAGAGATCGTCAATCCTTGGGAGTGGGTACTTGTTCTTCACAGTCACCTGGTTCAGGCACCAATAGTCAAAAAAACCTCAATCTCTCATCTGCCTTCTTGGAAAACAGAATCAGGGCTTCCCAAGGAGAAACACTGGGCCAGATGAATCCCTTCCACTGCAATTCCTCTAGTTGTACCTGCAGCTCATGAAGCTCTACGGGAGCCATCCGATATGCTGGTGTAGATATCGGTGTCGTCCTAGGGTAAAAGTAAATGTAAAATTCCACCTCTCTATGAGGAGGTAGATCCGGAACATCATCAGGGAAAACATCCACGTATTGGTCCACCGCTACAGGATAACTCAGACCCTCCACATCAATAGCTCCAAGGGTAAGGCTAGCCAACTGATGTGTAATTGGATGCACCCTCCTCCAGGTAATTCCATCCTACGATGCATAGACTCCCTTCTTGCCGGTGAAGGTAAACCTAGTCTCATCCATGCGGACACACCACACTTTGCGCCTAATACAGTCTATATGAGCATGGATTGTAGATAACCAGTCCATACCCAAGATGACATTGTAAGGCCTCGACGCTGCTACTAGGAGATCCCAACCGAAGCTCTTGCCTCCTAGAGTAAGCTCGCACTGCCAGCACCAGTGCGTAATTGTCGAATCCGCTCCTGTAGGAGTCTCTAGCCATAAGGATCGAGCCAACGGCTCCGTCAGAATCTCCGAGCTCCAAACAAGGGTAGTGTAAATAAAAGAATGACTGGAACCTATGTCTATAAGTACTGCAGCTATGTTGGAGTAGACACAGATCGTACCTCATATTATCTCTGGAGCGCCATGATCGTAGGCCTCAGCTTCCTAGAGTTGAGCTCTCCCATGTCCACCTACTCCCTGTGGTCAGGGTGGACCTCCTGGTGGTGGTGGTGGTAACATCTCAAATCGTCGTCCATCGCCAACTACACAACCAGATCCTCTACCACGTCTTCTTGATCCCTGCGGATCTCCTCGGTCGAACCTCTGTCTCTACCTGGGCGGTCCTTCGACCATTTTTTGATCATCTGAATGGAACGTTGGACAATCACAAGCCATGTGACCCTGCCCGCCACAAGCGTAACACTTCCCACTCCTAGCATGATTGGCTCCACTTCAGGTGCCCTGCACAACTGATCCTGAGTCATGCGGCCATCCACCTGTAGTTCTGGTCCTCTTGGACCTTTGTGACGTCTATCTTCTGCCAGTTGTAGAAGACTATACTACGTGATGACTGGTAGTGGTTCTCGCTACTGGTGACTACTCAGCAAGTAAACTCTCCATCAAGAGGGCTCTCTCTAACACCCCTTCCTACGTCGGGATGCTGAGTGAGATCATCGAAGCCCTGATCTCCCGCCTGAGTCCCTTCTCGAAGGTCTGAGCCCTGAAGAATGGGTCCCGCACCATACATGTGGAGTAGCATGAGAGGTCAGTGAACCTCACTAAGTACTGAGCCACAATCATACTGCCCTACTGCAAATGAATAAGCTCCTATATGTGAACTACGCGAAGAGTCACTGGGACAAACTTTGCCCAAAACAGGCTCTCGAAGTCTGCCCAGAGAAGCACCACCTCGTCATGAACTGGGACCATCAATCTCCACCATCTGCATGCTGCTTCCTGTAGAACGCTGGTGGAAAGGATCAACATAAGATTGGCTGGTGTCCCCATGAGTCGGAAGACTCTCACCACAGCCTCCAGCTAATCCTCAGCCACCTATGGGTCCATCTCTCCCCTGAACCTGGGTGGCGTCTTGTGCTATAACTCGTGCAATACGCTCAAGGGGCGTGAACCGTCTGTTGCTGGGGCTAGTGGAATTAGTGGCCCAATGGGGAGTGGTACTGCTGGTGCCTTCGTTGGTGCCTCTACTGGAAAAGGTCCCTACACCTAGGCCTCATCACTCGGTGGGCTATGAGTGCATACAACTCTCGGAACTCTAGCTGGATGTCTGCATGGAGACATCCGTAAAAGAATTAGGTGTTCCATGGTTAAAAGGTTATACCTGGTGAGCTGAAAATTATACCAAGTGAGTTGACTCAAAAGATCATAAAAAAAACTTTTGAAAACACACACGCAATCAGTGTTTTTGTGCACTGAGTCAGAAATCAGAAGTCAGGGTCCTGGTGTATGGATACATCAGCCGCCATACCAACACTGGACTCCCTGAACTAAAAACCGCACTCATTACCCTTAAAACTATTGCTTCATAGAAAAGATCAAAGTCATAGTTCTTCGGTAGAACCAACTCCTCTAATACCAATTTGTCATGACCCGTCCCCCGGGGCCCATGCCGTGACTACCCCAAACCCGCCTTCCATAGGCCAGGGGCTGGTGACTAGCACAAAAGGCATAATTCCCTAAAACTGGAAAGGCATTGCCTTTATAACCTATAAACACACACACAAGAAAGAACACATCTAGATACGAAACACCAAGTAAACTGTATAACAAAAGAGTGTAGAAAGTAAAGGGGCCATAATACAAGCCCAACTGGAAAGTACAAGTACAACTATGATACAAAACAACTGAAGAAAATGGAAATTCAGTTGTTGGATCATCCTCTGAGGTTCCTACCTGAAGGGTAGGTACAGATCGCCTCCTTAGAACTCCTCGTCCATTCGTCTCCTCCGTGTACCCACTCTTCGTAAGGTCCACCTCTAGGTATCGTCCAGTCCTGGTACTCTCATCCCCAGTCAACACTGTCCATCGTCTGCATCCAACACAATAAGGTGCGAGCATAGCCCATGCAGGGGTGAGTATAACGTTACTCAGTAGGGACCCCAAGACCCTCTAGGACTCATGAAATCCAACAGGGATAAAACACAAAGTATGAAATTAGCAGATAACCCTATTTAAGTATATGCCCATACATATACCTAAGTTATCAAGTAATTCATCTCAATAATGAGTAAAATAAAGAAATATAGACTCATCTCACACTAGGATTTATTCTAGGGGTAATATAAAGTAACATTCTCAATCACAACATCGAACACCTCAGTTGCTGGAGAAATCCTCCTCTATCGAGTACAGTGGGCATGTCGCATCACATAGAGGCGCTTCCCACTAACCTTGGACTGTTGAGGTACTCCTCCTATCGAGTACCATGGGTCTGTCACGTCACACAGAGGCGCTCCCCACTGTGGGTCTGTCGCGTCACACAGAGGCACTCCCCCTCATATCCTGCTAAGTTAATCCTCTTGTCGAGTACCGTGGGTCTATCGTGTCACCAAGGTTCTCCCCACCATGGGTTTTATATGTCACCAAGGTGCTCCCCACTAGGCTAGTCGAGTAACTCCGATTCAAAACAGTCAGCAATCATCAAGTCTCAGCCAGTCGTCGGGTTCTGTATGTATCGCTCTTGGGGAAACCGCTTCCCAAGCCACAGTTGAAATACTCCAACTTCCATGAAGTCCCAATAATAAGTGTCTCAAAGGTCTGTCACATCATAGGGTCTCAACATAACAGACGGTGCGTCAATCAGATGCTCGGTCTATGAGTTATTAGCCTTTTAGTCTTGGGGGCACGATTGGATTTGTGCTCGATCCAACCTGACCGTTCCCCATCTTAGTCCAAAACACAGTGGGGTATCACTCAAAGGAAATCTCTCGTTCCAAGATTTCTAGCACTACTGACGGTCCGTCAAATGGACGTCCGGTGCCAAAGTTATGGCCAAAAGAAAGTAATTGGGTCGTAGTGGGCCCGGGTCCGGTCCAACCCAGCCCGACCGACCCGGCCCGACCTGGCCTAGTCTGATCCGGTTCGGGTCAACCCGCCCCGACCCTTTGGGTCTAGCCCGACCTGTTAGGTCTGTCCTGGCCCGCGAGGGCTGCGAGGGCGGCTCGGCCGAGGGGTACTGCGAGGGCGCGGACCGGCCACGAGAGCGCAAACCGGCCACAGGGTGACATACCGGCCACGGGTCGGCAGACCAACCATAGGGAGGCTTTCCGACTGCGGGATAGTGGCGGCTCGGTGGACAGTGGCGGAAGATCAGTGGACAGAGGCTCGGCGGATGATGGCTGGGTGGATGGGGGCGGCAGCGGAAGGCGGAGCCGCGGGGCGCAGAGGTCGCGAGGCGGCAGTGGCCGCGAGGTAGTGTCTTTGCGCCATCGCCTTCATTGCATTCAACTCCACAAATCATCACAAGATTTGCAGAGGGTTCGGGCCATGTTTGTTTGGCCCGTACCCTCCGTGTTAGGGTGGTATCAAACGACTCAACATAAACAGGAATGAATAATTTCAAACTTACAACCTCCCACAATGATTCATTCCCAAACTGCAAAAGAAACCAAGGTAAGAATATGGGAAAAATATCCACACGCAAATAAACCCCTACCTTGGGTTGTTCATTGACGTTGTAGAAAGAAGGAAGTATGGAAATCAATTCGTCATAGATGAAGACTTCCCATGTTGGAAGAAGTCCCGAGGAAGAAGCTTGAAATCGAGGTTGGCATTATTCCTTGGCAGACCATTCTTTGTTGGTGGATCATTCTTTGTGGAAGAACGCATTCTTCGTTGGAGAGCTTTCTCCCAATTTCACTAAATTTTCAAAGTAGCCAAAATGTGATATGTTTCCCCCAATTTAATCATTGTCACAATTTCAAATTGAGTTATTTAATCACATAGGTTATAAAAATTAAGTATGGTGCGTTGGCTTAATTAATGTGTAGGAAGCTCAAGAGGATCCTCCACATTAATGTGGGAGTTGAGAAGTTTCTCCCTCATTAAGAGGTTCAGGTGGTCCTCACCTCTTAAATCAAACTTGGGAGGTTTTGGGCTATGGTGGTCCCCATCCCATAATAACCACAAGATGGTGGTTAGAACAAAATAAAATAAAATATGTGTTTATTTTATTTTATTTTTTCCATGAAAAAACCCAAAAATTAACTTTCACCCTCGACCAACTGTCGTCGAGCTGAAAGTCTCTTTAAGTGAAAACTGGTGCTGCGAGTTCAACGGTGCCCTCAGATTTCAATTCCGAGCTTCGGTTCAAAAGTTAGAAAAACCCGCTCACATGTTTACTGAATGTACCTGAAAAAAAGTTCAGAAATTCATTCCGGGCACTCCGGGCCTCAGAATCACGCGCCGTTAATTTTCACAGACTCATAAAATTCCCATTTATTTAAAAAAATGACATGTCAATTCCGAGTCTTTACACTGTACCCCCATATTAGAGTTCACAACAAGAAGTAAATAACCAAAGATCATACACATATGAGTACATGTAAAGAATAATTAAACTGAAATAAAAGCATGTTGTAATAAAATGAAATGAAGTAACAGCCTGATCAACTACGCCATACATAAAAAATTGATCACCTACTAGGTAGGCCATATATATAAAATAAACAAATAAAAATAAATACATCAATCTCTACTTCCGACTCTAATCCATGTGACATACCCTATCTCAAGTACCCTATCGAGCTGCACAACCCTATTCATCAAACTCCACACAAGCAAACCACTAAGTCATGTAATCATGGTCCTTTTCCCTAACCATCATTCATCTATACTTAATATGAAATTATACATAAGTTCTTCACATGCATCGAGGTGCATATACAGGGGTAAAAAATAAAAATGATAAGGAAACCCCCAATGGTGAACCTATAACCTAATTCCAAATGTGCTTACTCGGGAAATATGCCCAGCCTTACCGAAATATAACGAAAGTAAAAAACCATTGTCAGTGCTTAGGTCCATGAATCTAATCAACCAGTTCCAGGTTGTCTCTGAGAATGTCTCGATGACTTTACATCCTAAATAACATGTGGGCACTACAAACATGGCCTCCCTAACTAAACCTCATGACTTCACTCACTATATCTTACTCAGTACTTAAATGAATCAGTCCCAAGTACTCATACCATGCTAAAGTTCTACAAAAAACCCAGAGCATTCATCTTACATCTAAACTATATCTCAAAACAATGCCTGGATCATTAGTCTCACACCTACACCATATAGTATACTATTGGGATTTAGATCCTCAGTATGATACTTAGTCTATATAGTATACTATCCATTCTTGGATCATCAATTCAGTATCTAAACCATGGACAAAGACCATCAGTCTATCATCTCATTCCACTTGGTATACCAAAATTTCCTAGAAAATCAATCTAGAAATTAAACCAAAAAGTTTACAATCAATTTCTAGAGCCACATTCTGAAAATAAATCCACGTAGTATATTATCCATTATAGGAGAATCAATTTCACATCTCAACCACATATGTGGAAAATTTCATTCACTAACATAAACAATATATATGGAACACCATGTCCATAAATATCATCCATAAATAAAATCAAACATTTTCATCTCCTAAACCATGAAAAAAACTATCAGTATTGATACAGAGCATCAGGTCAGACATCCTGAACCATACATATAGATCATCAAGTTCAACTCTATTAAGGATTGAAACCCATATCATTAAATGAATCTATAAAACATGGTATCCTAATAATATCAAAAATTCCCCGCCAACATAATATAATTATCAACCAAAAAATCCAGAGAAATTCCTCAAGAGATGACCAAATTCCCATTCCTATATTCAACCTATCAGACCCATTGACTCATACATAAATTAAATCCCCAAGTAAACACATATAACCCATACTACCAAAACACACGCACATACCTAGGGTATTCCCATAATCAAGAACCAACTTGGCCCTCTATATTAGAATGTAAAACATAAGAATCCATCCCAGGATCCTAAAAATGATTACAAAGATAGAGGAATCCCAATTTATACCCTATGGGTCAAAATATAAGAGGATATAGCCCTTTCCCAATCCTTGGTAATAAAAAAAATCTCTATACAATTCCCATCTCTTGGGGGACACGCATCCCGTAACTCTTTCTATACCGTCTCATAGCCTCACCATCCTCAAAGGTAGTAAATCCTTGTAAGGGTGATGACCTCAATCCCAACCCCTTTCTAAGTCAACCTAGTTTTTCCCATACACCCAACCTATCTACCACCTCATGTCACAACTCAAACTCTATAGTTTTTTCCTAATTAAGCATATATCGGCCCCCATGGTCATAAAACTAAAAAACCATCCTACCTCATGGAAATAACACTGAAGTGTTAGGTCCAAATACACTCCTAGAATCAATTGCACCACAATCCAATCTTGATCACTGCCATGGATAAAGTTTAGTGGAACCTCCTCCACCCTTCCATCTTATTCCAACCATCACAGGAGGTTGATTACCTCTCCCAATCCTACTATACGTAGGAATCCAAATGGGTGGGTTCTTTTAATTAGTTGAATTATTGATTAAATTCCCATTTAAAACACCTATCTTGAGTCCCATAACCTGAAGTGGACTTATACATCACCTAAGACCCCCCCCCCATTCCAAAATCAACCAAAGATTCATAATCTCAATACAATAATCCATTAAAAAGTTATCACCACCTTAGCCCGCATGAATAATTTATTATTTAATTAGTTAAATATTACTCAAAAATTAGAATGGATTTGAATTCCATGAAACTCTTGTCCTAGTGTAAACTCCCTATTCAAGGACCAACATAGTGTTCAGAAAAAATATTTGAGATCATATACTATGAGAAAATGACTATTTTACCCATAATAAGCAACTGAAAGAAATAACTACAATTTATTATAAAATTAAAAATCCATAAAAACAAAAGTCCTAACAATATAATCATCATATTGATATAGGAAAATGAAAATATACATAGATATAGAGTTATTAGAAAATATATTATATTAGAAAAATGATAAGAGTCAGAAGATAAAAGGTAGAAGAAAAAAAGAAGAGTTTGAAATAAAAATTAAAAATCATATGTTCAGAAGTATAAGACTAACTATATACAAAAGTTAACAAATCTAGAGGACCAAGAGAATAATTTGTAATCAAATATTGAAATAATAGGAAGAGGAATACCAATTCAAAGTAGACATAAAAACATTATAAAAATATTAAATAAGAACATAAGTAAAAATAAAAGACATGATAATGTTCAAACGTAGTAGGAGAAGAAACAATTATATAACCAATAATAGATGATTCTAATATGTGATATCTAGAAATGATGATCAAATGTGAAAGTGGGGGAAAAAGTGGATGTATAAGATGAAGAGGAATCCAAAATATATAAAAAAAAGTAGGTCTTAGTGGGAAGTATAGATAATGAAGAAAGAAGAAAAAACAAAAACAAATGAAGGAAATAATCATATTGTTTTAGGAGGCATAAATTCATAATTCATAATACATGATCAAAAGTAAAAGAAGAACTTTAAATATAATCTAAAATAAAATTTGAAGAATAATTTACTATAAATGTAAAAGGAAAACTATAATCAAAGTTCAAATCTAAAAACCATAATCCAAAATCCAAAGAAGAATAAATAAGTCAAAAAAATTGAGAAGTTTTTCTAATATTGGGAATATATTGTGAAGTAGCATCCCAAATCCAAAAGACATAATGATAAGCTTAGAATGTGGAGTATAAGTGTAATGAACTGAAATGTTATAAATAAAATTCCCCTTAATATTTAATGAAATATCATATTATGTAATATGGTTATAGAAAAAACATGAAATCATTTGGTATTATTACATCTTGTCTAATTTAAATGACCAATAATCATATTTACCATTTATAAAATAGTCATTTAAAATTAATCACATGATTAGTATAAATATAGGGTTTTAACAAATCCTATTAAAACAGAAAAAGGAAGTGATGGTCTCAAAAAATAGGATTTTATCATATGAATCCCATTTCTCAAAGCTTACGAGGGAGATAGAATCACTGAAATTTACCATTGACCAAGATCAAGATGAGATCCAACAACTTAAGCATGAGTGAAACTATTTATAAGATAATTTCTTGCTCATCGAGACCATGACCCAAACCATGTATGCCAAACCACCCCATGAAAGTTTCATTGTCACACACCTTACTATTATGGTGTTTTCTAGTGTATTAAAAGGATATGTATCAATAACCTAGTGATATGAGTATTTAAATTATTTTTTATATAATAATGAATATATTTTACTCCTGTTATTGTTACTTTATAAATGATTTTTATTTTGATACAATAAAACAAAAATTGTATTTTTGGGTAATATTAAAATTTAATTAAGGAATTTATTTTAATGAATTAATGTATTTTTTAAATAAATAATATCTTAATAAAATATATTTTTTATAATATTTATTAAATATAAATTGTCATATAATTTTAATGAAGACAAATGTAATTTTTATAGGGGTTCAAAAACTGTTATTGTCTAAAAACTATAATTTATTAATAAATGTAGATTCTTATTTTAAAACAAAAAATACACATATTTATAAAATTATTTATATAAAATGAATATTTTATTTTTGAATCATACCATAAATATTATCCAATAGTGAATTTTTCATAATTTTCTGAGACAGTCGAATTTTCCTATAAAAATTAAATATTGTATAAATATACGGTATCTATTATGACATCATAATTACCAAAAGTTATGTAATAAATTATATAAAAATTATCCAAGACAAATTATATGTTTTACCTTTAAAATAATTTTATATTAAGTTATTTGATTAATTTAGAAATCCATTATGAATCCTCAAAAACCATTAATGTATTTTAAGGTTTTAAAATCATTTCTTTAATAGTGTCATGCACATCCACATAAGAAAGGAAATTATTTTATTACATTACTCCATTTACGATATAAAATAATGAAAACCAATAGGATTTGATAGAAACCATGGGAAAACCATGGTAATTTTTTTGGTTTTTTTATATTATTATATGGATTCTGAATCCTATGTTTGGGAAATAATAAAGAAATCCCCACTCATTTCATATTTAAAAACACCCAATATACCAATTATATTCACTAAAAATTATTGTATCATTTACTTAATCTTACACCCCCTATCTATATTCCTCCCCAGGTTCCCCTATGCTCTCAAGAAGCTCCTCTCAAGCAGTTGGAGTCACACACTCAAGTAAGGGATTTCTCTCTTCTCATTTTTATTCAAGCACCCCTTATATATTATGCCTCTTAGTTTCCATTTTTTGTTATTTGGGTATTTTTTTATACAACATACTTAAATTAAATTTGATTTATAAATTATGAGTGAATCATTTCACTCTCATTAATTCCTCCCATAAACCCTTATGCATACATGTTACCATGATAAAATTTAGTATGTAATCCTCACCTTCTATTCTTTATTCAAGTTTCTATATTATTTTAAGCCTTATATTTCCAATTAATAATGCTGAGATATGTCTTTAAATGTACCTATTACTACTCATTTTTATTTAAAAATGATTATATACCCATTTCTCTCTCACAAACCAATTATATGAATTTTCAAGTGATGTCGTTGTACTGCTAAAATTTCACCTCAATTTTTCATGCCAAAATGATTATGTAGTGAATACCGTACTCATTTTCTATCAAGGTTTTTCACCTTTATACTCTTATACTAATATTACTTGGTACATAAATGTATATATTTCATGCTTTTTTATAATGGAATAAAATATGATGATAAATGAATCTATGTTGTATGATCTATGTGGCACACTTAAGCATGAGAATGAAATGAAAGTGATGGGTGCACCCAGAATTATATAGTGCTCTAATACATTGGGTAATATTTAGTATCATGATAGATCATGTTGGAATAGGGATTAAACCTCATTCCTTTATGGGAATTTTTTCAACCTGATGTATTTTTAGTTATCCTTGACCTATGTTTATGATGCAATGTTTTAAGTTGTTTCTATATCTCCCATATTTTCTTTATGATTATCTTGTTATATCATGTCTCATTGTTCATGTTTCTCAATCCTTTTGTTCCCCATTTATATGACTATTTTATAACATGTATTACCTTTTTTATTTTTTATTACCTTACTGGGCTTTATATCGCATCCCTTTCTTATATATGTCCATAGGTTATCGCATGAAGTTTTAAAATCCATGGAATTTTAGAAGCATGTTAAAGAAGTTTTCAATAATTTTGTTGTATCCCATGTCCAAGATGTTATGTTATGTGAATAATTAAAAAAGGGACTATAATTATCAATATTCTAGGTTATATTATGTGTACCTTTATGTAATAAATTGTTAATTAATGTGTAATAATAAGAAGGGTTGTTGTAGTTATTATCAAAGGGAAAGTTTAGTTGTTTTGGGATTACGATTAGAAAACTATATAAAAATCCTTAGGAATAAAAATAAGTGTAAGAAAACATACCTAATTTTTTTAAGTATAGAGTAATTTTTTTACCAATAAAATACATCCCTATCTGCATATTGTAAGTGGATGTGGATCTGGAACAAATTTACATAGGGGTAAAACTTGAAAACATTGTGTTGAGTTATACTCAACTAAGAACTGGTGCATAAAAACAAGCCTTGTTGTAAACCTAGTTTGAAACTTCCAAGGGATATTATTTGGAAAATTTTTAATCACATTACGAACCATTATTAAGGGAAAAAATAAATACCCATAAGAATATGTGTTGGAAAATAGATCATGGACAATATGATGAATGGCCCACTAAGATGTCCAATCTAATGGGAGTGGGAATTGCAAACATTATGATGATAATATCTCAGCTAAATTATGTTATGAATAGAAATTTGGATCCAGAAGAGTGTCCAAATCCACCTAAGAGAGTACAAGCTAAAATTGAGTCCTTTATGAGATAATTTCCTCTGACTTTCAATGGATCATTTGATCCCTTAATCACAGAACAATAGACCAATTACATTGAGAATATATTATTCTTCCTTCAATGTTCGGATCAAGATAAGGTTATACTAGATATTTATCATATAGAGGGACATGTTGATCAGTGGTTGACATTGATCATGAATATAAAGTCTTAAGAAGAGATCAAAGTGATGGGGTGAAGGAATTCCAGCAAATTTTTTTTGATAAATATTTTCCTTGAACTATCTAACTAAAAATGTGATGGGATATCCTTTCCCTCAAGAAAAAAGATGATGAATATATCAGTTCATATGATGAAAACTTCCCAAGAGTTTCATGATACACCTCTAGGATTTTCATTACCCGTGAATGCAAGGATGACAACTTATTTGGTGGGATAAAACCTAGTCTACGAAAATCCATGGTGATTTAAGACTCTGAATGTAACACCCCAGGTAAATAAAGAATATTACATTTTTATATTTATCCATATTTTTGAATAAAATATTAATATTACTTTAAAGGGGATGCTATGCTCGATGGCGTACCCAACACGCAACAACGAGTTTCTTGGAAATCTTACGTTGCACTCTAATAATAAAATAATATTTATTTAAATGGTAGTTAACATGTAGCCGTTGTATTGGAGGGAATGGATAGAAATAACTAAAATATGATTATATATGTTTTAAAATGTTTTTACATTTATCCAATAAAAGATAAAGGCTTAAAATACAGAAAGAATTCAATTTTAGGCGTATATGCCCTGGTTTTCACTAAAGGGTCACTTATCGCCTTTTGATGGAGAACCGTCATTAAATATAGTTTTGTTCACTCTTATACATTATATTGGACCAAATAAAACTCTTCTTAATAATTGAGACATCAAAATTTACTTTGTGTAAATTTTTGGTATCTTTCTGATAAAGTTCATTTTTTTAAAATGAATAGTGTAAAATGTTGTATTTTAATTCAAAACCTCTTTTTAATATAATTTATTTATATGATTAGATTATCTTTTGAATTGGTTTTAAAGTGAAATTAGAATATATTTTTACCATTAAATCCAATAGTGGTCGTTGGAATTAATTTCACTTTGAAATCAGACTTAAACTAGTGTCAATCTTTTGATACTTATTATTTCATAAAAACACGCTATTTGATCTGACAGCGGGAATTAATTATTAAATTAATTAATGTGACTTATATGTTTTGAATTTTGTAAAATAGACTTCATTTTTGAATTTGTAATATCAAATATAGCTTAGGGTTAATTTTTGGGATTTTTCTGAAAAACTTCAATTTTTGATGAATAGTGAAACCACTAAGTCGTACTTATAAAAACTGATTTTTCCGTTTAAATGAAATTTTGCCATATTTTTGTTTTGAATTTCAAAAATCCGACATACATGGTTGTCATTAATATGTAAAATGTGGTTCAATGGGATAAAAATAATTTTTGGTGAATAGTAACTTATTAAGTTTTTAATCGCGATTAGAGGTAATTAGTGTAGTTTAAGGTAAAAATAATGTTTTAATAATATGAAATGAACATGACACATGTCCTAAACTTATTGGATGTGTCATTTCCGACCAAGACAACCCATGGGTCAACTTGGGGACCCCATGAAGCCACTTTGGTTGGAAAATGACATTAATATCTTTTTATTTAAAGTTAAAGTAAAAAATGAGGCAAACATGAAACGTTTTACTAAAACAACTTTTACATGGGGTTATACAAGTCATATTTTTCACTATAAATATTCATTGGAAAGATAAAAATATTTCCTACATCATAGTATTTTTTTATAATTTTTAGACACTAAATAAATTAAATTATTTATGACATCATGATGATGCAACGATGACCTCATTATTTAATGATTTAAATAAAATGGAAAGATAATGTAATATCTAAGACCTAAATATGTCCAAAACTTATTGGATGAGTGTATTTATAACCCTTATCACCTTATCCTAGAAATACATAAATGTGGGACCTTTAAAATCCAAAACTCTTTTGAAAATAAAGTAACATTTTGTAACTTTACAAGAGTGACCCTCCTCTCCTCTTATAAAAGGCCCCCACCCCTACCTCCTTACCCACACTCCCAAAGCCTTTGTCTCGGCCAACCTATGACCATTTTGTCTCTACACTTCCCTCTCTTACTCCTTGAAGCCTCACTTTGGGCATAAGTCTTCCCAAGGAAGCCTTTGAGCTCAAACCAAAGGGAGTTACCCGATTTTAAGGTAATGTCTTCACTTGAGTCCTTTTGTTTTATTTTGCTTCTCCAACCCCCTAAATTCTTTTTATTCATTTCTTTTGTAACAAATCCAGTATCATCAATATACTAGGATTTTGTTATAAGAAGTATTCGAGCTACAATTTCACACACCTACATCTAATGGTTAAAGAACATACTGTTTCCGTGGATGGCGAATTTTGGCCTCCCGAAACGATGATTGTTCAACATTCTTTTAACACCTTCAAAGTTGGCCATTAATATGACACTATATTTATATATGATATATAATATGTTTATGATTTCCTTAAGCTTCTGTATTTTTTCATTTTGGGAATACCTTTAAGGTTTCCATTATGGGTAAACGCGATATCTTCATTTAAGGAAGTGTGGACTACCGCCCCCTCAAAGTGATTTGATTCGTTAATACCATATGTGGTATGTATAAAGGATATATTTAATGATATTATATATGATACCATACTGGAATTAAAATACTATTATGTATCATTATTTTTTAATTCCATTAAATATGAAATAGAAATGGAAGTAGCGTTCATGCGTACGTACGGCTTACCGTCTCCATGAACGGTACATTTCATTTCTTATCTAAAAATGTTATTTAATACTATAAGTACATATATATAATGGATATATATGTAATATATTACATCAAAATTATGGATATCATTCTGGAATTATAACATATATATATCTCTCTCATTTTGTTTTAATTTCATTAATATGACAAAAAATGAAAGTAACGTTCATGCGTACGTACGGCCTACCGTCTCCATGAACGGTGCTTTTCGTTTTTTATCTCCAAATGATATGGAATAGTATGAAATGAATATTTACTAGATATATATGATATTTTAATCATTAATACTATTCTGGAAATTATTTACTTATACATGGGCAATCTTTTTTCAAACAAGTTCATTTTTGACTCATGTACCAAACATCGGCAAAAACGTCTGATATGAATTAACATTATTAAACAATTATTATAACATTATAATATGTGATATGAACTGAATAATAATCTCTAAAGTTGGTACTTAGGCAATTATTAATTGACCAAAGTTTATTATTCAGTAATATAAAGAAACGAACAAGACAAGTTGGACTTGAGGTAAGGGATCTTACTCCTCTCTTTCTTTTTAAGTACACTCTTTTATGTCATTCCCTCTAAAGATCATATTTCTTATTATTGGGATGTTATTTTATATTAAACTTACTGTAATTTTTATGTTCATGTGATGAGAGACCCTATTCTCTCTCATCAATCCATTTTGGAAGTTTTGAGTGGCACCGTTAGGCTGCCGAATTTTCGTAAGAGATCTAACCTCTCTCTTTCTTTTTAAGTACTCTCCTTTATGTAACTTATTTAAAGCTCCTCTTTGTTATGTTGTGGGATGTTATTTTATATTACTATTTCTATAAACTTTAAGTTAATATGATGAGATACCCTGTTTGATCCCATCAATCCATTTTTGTAAGTTTTATGTGGCGCCGTTAGGCTGCCGAGTTTTTGTAAGGGATTTTTCATCTCACTTTTATTCCCGTGAGATTTATGCTACATTTGCCACAATTTCCTTTGAGTGGTGTATGTACTACCCATTATTCTACTCTTTGTATACTATACTTTCGTTTATGAGTATTTACATCAATGATGTATTGTTCTTCTTTCATGGGGTGTATGTTCTGAAAGATACCCAAGTCGGTAAGGGAACCTTTCACCCTCCTCTTTTTAAAAGACTTCTTTTGTTGGGTCTTTTAATTTACATATTGTTATGTTGAGATATGTTCTCATATATCCTTATTGATGTAAATTTTATGTCCAAGTGATGAGATACACTTTTTATCTCTCATCAACTCATTTTCATGTGATGTCGTTAGGCTGTCAAGGGAACTTCTTAACCCAATTTTGATTTCTTTGGGTTCAACATGTAGTTATTGAGTATGTCATCTTTCAAATATGTGTGAATGACCTTTTATTGTTTTACACTTAATATCCACTTATATTGGGTGTATTTATATTTGTCACACATAATTTTGAGATTGATTTATCCTTAATTTAAGGATACCTTCTTTATAAGGGATTTCATCACATTTGACATTTCTATTGAGACTTTGTTGTTTTTATGCACCAATTCACTCTTATATGGTGTATATACTGTCCTTTGGAATATTATATCATGAATCCATTTATTCTCATGATATTATAAAGTTCTGACTAAATGTTATTCCTCAATTATTGAATTCAAGTGTCTCTAATTTTGGTAAAACCCCTTTAACCAAAATATCGCTTTAAATGTTTTAACTATTTGTTCTTATTAATATCCATGTTTTCAAAATGGTTTTAAGGATTTATTTATATGGATATTAATGGTGTAAAATTTTAAAATCTTCAAGGTGTTATGGGACACTTTGATTCAAAAATCTCTTTTAAATGGTTTTGGAAATGGTTTCTTTTTTAATGGATTCATTATTTCAATATACTAAAATGTTATATTGTGATTGAAGTGTGGAAATTTTATGTTTCCTTTATTAATGTTTTATGTGATACGTTTATGTTATGGTTCTTGGGCATTGTTATGAAGACGGGTGGTTCCGTGATAAACTAAGGGCGGGTGGGCCCGATATAGCTCTCCAATGCATTGGGTAACGCGAAGGAGTGGAACGTTAAGGTTTATCCGAAGAGATTTAGGGAATATACTGTGATGGGTATTCCAAACGTAACCAAGAGGGTTACTCCCTATGTAATAATTTTATGAATGTCTCAAGTTACTTTTATGTATTATGACTCCTATGATTTATTCATGATTTGATGAGGTATGTTAAAGTGCCTATGTTTTATGGGTAAAGTATGATTTCATTCTTATGTATATATGAACTCATGTTTCCTTTCCATATTTTTATAACCCTTACTGAGATTTTTATGCTCATCTCAAGTTTTTGAAATGTTTTTCACAGGTCAAGGGAAAGGTACATGATGTGATGATAGTGTCAAGGATGTGTCAAGAAAGAATCCATGTTTTATTTTAAATATGTTTTCGTTGATGGGAATAATGAATACTATCTTTTATGTAACCACTTTGTTTAAATGTGGAATGTAATGAAAGTTTCATGATCTAATTCTCTAAAACTCTAAACCTGAAAAGATCCTCAACGTGTAATCTTGTAATAACTCAAGATTAAGTAAGGTTTAAAGCTGGGTCCTTATAGTTGGTATCAAAGGTCTGTTTAGATAAATTTAGAGGTTAGGGTATTCTTTAAGCATAAGTGGAATTACCATAATGGTTAGGATTTTAGAAAGAGTCCTAGTTTTAGATAAAGTTAATGAGTAAGTGTATCTTAGTGTTTACCTTCCTCATTAGTACATGATGGTTTTGTTGATATACTCACACTGACATTTCTGTTTTTAGTGAATGGATGGATATAGAAGGCACCAAAGAGACAACAGGTTTGAAGGAAACTGTGGTGGTTCTATGATTAAGATACTAGATAAAATGGGGGATTCAATGAGGAAACTCGTGGTTGTTATAAACCAACTATCCAGGAGTCATGATCAACCACTTTAACCTTGGTATGTTCTGTAATGCATCATGTACGAGATGACCAATCGATGTGGAAGTTCAGGTAATAATTATAAAGGTAACAATTAGAGTTTATATGATCCTTACTTTTGAGGTAATTATGGGTTATTATATGATATGCTGGAAAATGAAAGGCATGAGATAAACTTGAGGTTAAAATATGTTATGATCATTTTTGATGATTTTATCTCTTTTTGGGGAATGAATTAATAATTATATAGTTTTGGAAAAAGGACAACACGCAGACCGTGTGACAACCCGTCGCGTCGGACAAAGCTGCGGGAATCGAACCCACAACCAAAGTGCGACTGGTATTTATCGCCTACCACTGGACTACGTGAAGTCCCTGGTTAGTTTGATAGATTCTTTTTAGTTATATGATTTTATGAATTAATAGTAAGTTGATTTTGGGTTATTTATGAAAATTATTAACCTATCATGGAGGATATGTGATTAGGTTAATTGCTTTTCAATACGAGACTTTAGGAGCAACTGATGTTGTTTGGAGATAAATGTTACGATTTAACTTGGAAGAATATGTGACTAAATCCTTCAAATATTTGGGTTTCAATCTTAGATTGGTTTACTTTGAATAATTTTATGGAAAAATTGGTTATCGAATGGTCCTCGTTGAACTTTGGGTTTTGTTGGACAAATTTTGAGATTAAGAATAGATTTTCTTTTTATAAAGGGTTATCCTTTTTTGGATTATCTGACCCTGTACTAACCTTTCTGGTTTTGGTTTTGGTTAAAGCCTAAAGACATGGGATGTATATAGTTCTCTTTTGTGGATTAGGTGATTCTCTAGAAGTTGATTATAGTACTCTTAATGCGAACAAGTCTCCCTAAATACTCATCTTTTGGAAAAAAATATGAGTTTGATTAAGGAATCTAGTAAAAGTTGAAAGTCAACATGATAATTGATTATGTTTCCTTATGAATAAATTCCTCAATAAAAAGTAACTTAAAACAAAAATTTTGTCTATTAACTTTTCCTACTAGGGAATCGAATACCGTTTAACCCATCACAAGTTTGTGATTTTCTTATTGTTAACTTTCTCCTAAACATGTTTTCTATAACTCTCCATCAGAACATGAACCTATGTTTTCTCCTCCATGTCCATGTTTTACTACATGGAATATTAGTATGGGTTAACTCGGGTGACCTCTGTACTTATCTTTCTTTATTTTAAAGTGATTTTTTTACCGACTCTTGTTTCGATGTGGGATTTTCAATGAAGTTTCTGAGCCCAATTTTAAAATTGCGAGGACGCAATTCCCAAAAGGGGTGAAGGATGTAACACCCCAGGTAAATAAAGAATATTACATTTTTATATTTATCCATATTTGTGAATAAAATATTAATATGACTTTAAAGGGGATGCTATGCTCGATGGCGTACCCAACACACAACAATGATTTTCTTGGAAATCTTACGTTGCACTCTAATAATAAAATAATATTTATTTAAATGGTAGTTAACATGTAGTTGTTGTATTGGTGAGAATGGATAGAAATAACTAAAATATGATTATATATGTTTTTAAATGTTTTTACATTTATCCAATAAAAGATAAAGGATTAAAATACAGAAAGAATTCAATTTTAGGCGTATATGCCCTGGTTTTCACTAAAGGGTCACTTATCGCCTTTTGATGGCGAACCGTCATTAAATATAGTTTTTTTCACTCTTATACATTCTATTGGACCAAATAAAACTCTTCTTAATAATTGAGACATCAAAATTTACTTTGTGTAAATTTTTGGTATCTTTCCGATAAAGTTCATTTTTTTTAATGAATAGTGTAAAATGTTGTATTTTAATTGAAAACCTCTTTTTAATATAATTTATTTATATGATTAGATTATCTTTTGAATTGTTTTTAAAGTGAAATTAGAATATATTCTTACCATTAAATCCAATATTGGTCGTTGGAATTAATTTCACTTTGAAATCAGACTTAAACTAGTGTCAATCTTTTGATACTTATTGTTTCATAAAAACACGCTATTTGATCTGACAGCGGGAATTAATTATTAAATTAATTAATGTGACTTATATGTTTTGAATTTTTTAAAATAGACTTCATTTTTGAATTCAGAATATCAAATATAGCTTAGGGTGAATTTTTGGGATTTTTCTGAAAAACTTCAATTTTTGATGAATAGTGAAACAACTAAGTGGTACTTATAAAAACTGATTTTTCCGTTTAAATGAAATTTTTCCATCTTTGTGTTTTGAATTTCAAAAATCTGACATACATGGTTGTCATTAAGATGTAAAATGTGGTTCAATGGGATAAAAATAATTTTTTGGTGAATAGTAACTTATTAAATTTTTAATCGCGATTAGAGGTAATTAGTGTAGTTTAAGGTAAAAATAATGTTTTAATAATATGAAATGAACATGACACATGTCCTAAACTCATTGGATGTGTCATGGACGACCAAGACAACTCATGGGTCAACTTGGGGACCCCATGAATCCACTTTGGTTGGAAAATGACATTAATATCTTTTTATTTAAAGCTAAAGTAAAAATGAGACAAACATGAAACATTTTACTAAAACAATTTTTACATGGGGTTATACAAGTCATATTTTTCACTATAAATAGTAATTTGAAAGATAAAAAGATTTCCTACATCATAGTATTTTTTTTATAATTTTTAGACAGTAAATAAATTAAATTATTTATGACATCATGATGATGCAACGATGACCTCATTATTTAAAGATTTAAATAAAATGGAAAGATAATGTAATATCTAAGACCTAAATATGTCTAAAACCTATTGTATGAGTGGATTTAAAACCCTTATCACATTATCCTCTAAATACATCAATGTGGGACCTTTAAAATCCGAAACTCTTCTGAAAATAAAGTAACATTTTGTAACTTTACAAGAGTGCCCCTCCTCTCCTCTTATAAAAGGCCCCCACCCCTACCTCCTTACCCACACTCCCAAAGCCTTTGGCTCGGCCAAACTATGCCCATTTTGTCTCTAATCTTCCCTCTATTACTCCTTAAAGCCTCAATTTGGGAATAATTCTTCCCAAGGAAGCCTTTGAGCTCAAACCAAAGGTAGTTACCCGATTTTAAGGTAATGTCTTCACTTGAGTCTTTTTGTTTTATTTTGCTTCTCCAACCCCCTAAACTCTTTTTATTCATTTCTTTTGTAAAAAATCCAGTATCATAAATATACTAGGATGTTTTTATAATAAGGATTCAAGATACACTTTCACACACCTACATCTAATGGTTAAAGAACATACTGTTTCCGTGGATGGCGAATTTCGGCCTCCCGAAACGATGATTGTTCAACATTATTTTAACACCTTAAAAGGTGGCCATTAAGATGAAACTATATTTATATATGATATATAATATGTTTATTATTTCCTTAAGCATCTGTATTTTTTCATTTTGGGCATACCTTTATGGTTTCCATTATGGGTAAACGCGATATCTTCATTTAAGGAAGTGCGGACTACCGCCCCCTCAAAGTGATTTGATTCGTTAATACCATATGTGGTACGTATAAAGGATATATTTAATGATATTATATATGATAACATACTGGAATTAAAATAATATTATTTATCATTATGTTTTAATTCCATTAAATATGAAATAGAAATGGAAGTAGCGTTCATGCGTACGTACGGCTTACCGTCTCCATGAACGGTACATTACATTTCTTATCTCAAAATGTTATGTAATAATATAAGTACATATATATAATGGATATATATGTAATATATTACATCAAAATTATGGATATCATTCTGGAATTATAACATATATATATCTCTCTCATTTTGTTTTAATTCCATTAATATGAAAAAAAATGAAAGTAGCGTTCATGTGTACGTACGGCCTACCGTCTCCATGAACGGTGCTTTTCGTTTTTTATCTCCAAATGATATGGAATAGTATGAAATGAATATTTACTGGATATATATGATATTTTAATCATTAATACTATTCTGTAAATTATTTACATATAACTACATGGGCAATCTTTTTTCAAACAAGTTCATTTTTGACTCATGTACCAAACATCGGCAAAAACGTCTGATATGAACTAACATTATTAAACAATTATTATAACATTATAATATGTGATATTAACTGAATAATAATCTCTAAATGAGGTACTTAGGCAATTATTAATTGACCAAAGTTTATTATTCGGGAATATAAAGAAACGAACAAGACAAGTTGGACTTGAGGTAAGGGATCTTACTCCTCTCTTTCTTTTTAAGTACACTCTTTTATGTAATTCCCTATAAAGATCATATTTATTGTTATTGGGATGTTATTTTATATGAAACTTACTTTAATTTTTATGTTCATGTGATGAGAGACCCTATTCTCTCTCATCAATCCATTTTGGAAGTTTTGAGTGGCGTCGTTAGGCTGCCAAATTTTCGTAAGAGATCTAACCTCTCTCTTTCTTTTTAAGTACTCTCCTTTATGTCACTTCTTTAAAGCTCCCCTTTGTTATGTTGGGGGATTTTATTTTATATTCCTATTTCTATAAACTTTAATTTAATATGATGAGATACCCTGTTTGATCTCATCAATCCATTTTTGTAAGTTTTATGTGGCGCCGTTAGGCTGCCGAGTTTTTGTAAGGGATTTTTCATCTCACTTTTATTCCCGTGAGATTTATGCTACATTTGCCACAATTTACTTTGAGTGGTGTATGTACTGCCCATTATTCTACTCTTTGTATAATATACTTTCGTTTATGAGTATTTACATCAATGATGTATTGTTCTTCTTTCATGGGGTGTATGTTCTAAAAGATACCCAAGTCGGTAAGGGAACCTTTCACCCTCCTCTTTTTAAAAGACTTATTTTGTTGGGTATTTTAATTTACTTATTTTTATGTTTAGATATGTTCTCATATATCCTTATTGATGTAAATTTTATGTCCAAGTGATGAGATACACTTTTTATCTCTCATCAACTCATTTTGATGTGACGTCGTTAGGCTGTCAAGGGAACTTCTTAACCCAATTTCGATTTCTTTGGGTTCAACATGTAGTTATTGAGTATTTCATCTTTCGAATATGTGTGAATGACCTTTTATTGTTTTACACTTAATATCCACTTATATTGGGTGTATTTATTTTTTTCACACATAATTTTGAGATTGATTTATCCTTAATTTAAGGATACCTTCTTTATAAGGGATTTCATCACATTTGACATTTCTATTGAGACTTCGTTGTTGTTATGCACCAATTCACTCTTATATGGTGTATATACTGTCATTTGGAATATTATATCATGAATAAATTTATTCTCATGATATTATAAAGTTCTGACTAAATGTTATTCCTCAATTATTGAATTCAAGTGTCTCTAATTTTGGTAAAACCCCTTTAACCAAAATATCGCTTTAAATGTTTTAACTATTTGTTCTTATTAATATCCATGTTTTCAAAATGGTTTTAAGGATTTATTTATATGGATATTAATGGTGTAAAATTTTAAAATCTTCAAGGTGTTATGGGACACTTTGATTCAAAAATCTCTTTTAAATGGTTTTGGAAATGGTTTCTTTTTGAATGGATTCATTATTTCAATATACTAAAATGTTATATTGTGATTGAAGTGTGGAAATGTTATGTTTCCTTTATTCATGTTTTATGTGATACGTTTATGTTATGGTTCTTGGGAATTGTTATGAAGACGGGTGGTTCTGTGATAAACTAAGGGCGTGTGGGCCCGCAATAGCTCTCCAATGCATTGGGTAACGTGAAAGAGTGAAATGTTAAGGTTTCTCCAAAGAGATTTAGGGAATATACTGTGATGGGTATTCCAAACGTAACCAAGAGGGTTACTCCCTACGTAAGAATTTTATGAATGCCTCAAGTTACTTTTATGTCTTATGACTTCTATGATTTATTCATGATTTGATGAGGTATGTTAAAGTGCCTATGTTTTATGGGTAAAGTATGATTTCATTATTATGTATATATGAACTCATGTTTCCTTTCCATATTTTTATAACCCTTACTGAGCTTTTTATGCTCATCCCAATTTTTTTAAATGTTTTTCACAGGTTAAGGGAAAGGTACATGATGTGATGATAGTGTCAAGGATGTGTCAAGAAAGAATCCATGTTTTATTTTAAATATGTTTCTGTTGATGGGAAGAATGAATACTATCTTTTATGTAACCACTTTGTTTAAATGTGGAATGTAATGCAAGTTTCATGATCTAATTATCTAAAACTCTAAACCTGAAAAGATCCTCAATGTGTAATCTTGTAATAACTCAAGATTAAGTAAGGTTTAAGGCTGGGGCCTTATATTGAATGCTTTGAGAAAATTATTCGATGTTCCCTTAAAGTCGAAATAGAGATCGGTGAATCTCTAGGGTATCATGGGGATAATAAGTGTAAAGTGGATTTTATTTCTATAGTTATGATATAAAAATTTAATGGTTTCAATAAATTTTTACATCCCACTAGTCAAAGCTGTGGAAATAAGCACCCCAAAAATTGCCTAAGGGGAATGAGGAAATGCTTTAGGTGCGGGAAGGAAGGGCACCAAGCTACTAATTTCCAACAGGTGAAACCCAATAATGAAATGGGGGAAATAAATGCTCCAATAAACCCTCATTTCATTTTTCGTTGTTACACATTCAAGTAACTAGGGAACTTTTCAAACCAATTCACTAAGATAAGGGCTTTTGGATAAAACCAACAACCTCTAAGGTAGAAAGGGTGATCTTTTTCCATCCCGACCACTAAGGTGAAACCTAAAAACAAAGTGGTGACACGTATACTAGTTATTCATTAATTAAATTAGGATATTATTTTTTATTCTTGTTCTACTCATTCCTTCATATCATGAAAATTTAGTAGAACTATTCAAACACCACTATAAATCTTGAAAGTAGAGCTGTCGGTGAAAACAACAAATGGGAAAAGTATTGAATCCCAAGTATAAAACTCCACCCCTGTAAAAACAATCCAGGATGAACTTCCCAGTGAACCTTATCATACTACCTTGGGTGAAATTTGATTCAATTCTAGGTATGGATTGACATTCCCTATATAGGTCCAACATAATTTTCCCTAAGAAGAAAATCACTCTCTGTATTGTGAATCGACCCAGGATTTTTTATAAGTGAAAGGCAGATTATTAATCTTTTTTAGCACCAACATCACAAGAATGGATATTATTTCCATATTATATAGCATATCTATACCAAATAATTGAGTATAAGGAAATAATCATCCTCGAAGACATGACTATTTTGGGGGAATATGCTGATGTGTTTATCGAGGAATTTTCTGGTCTTCCTCTTAGTCAAGAGGTTAAATTTCCCATCGTTCATATACCTAGGGAATTACCATTATCCAAGAATATATATATAATGGGTGTTGTGTAACTTAATGAGCCTAAGAAACCACTATAATAGAATTTGGATAAAGGGTTCATACGCCCAAGTGCTTCACCATAGGGTGCACCAATCCTCTTCGTCATGAATAAGGATGGGTAAATGCACCATTTAATTAATTATTGTGATCTCAACAAAATCATGATAAATAAAAAGTATCATCTACCATGTATTGATAAATTTTTCAGTCACCCACATGGAGAAAAATACTTCTCCATGGTGGATCTGTGTTTGAGATATTATCAATTTAGGGTGAAGAAGGAGGATATCCCCAAGACTATTTTTCATATAAGATATGGGAACTATGGGTTCATAGTAATGGAATTAGTACTCAAACATTCTCCAAAAATATTAATGGAATTGATGAATATATTATCTATATATTACAATGACAAATTTGTGGTAGTATTTATAGATGATATTATAACATTCCCCAATACCAATAAGGAGTATGATGAGTAACTGAACACTATGATAAAGACCATATGAAAGGAGAAGATTTATGACAGGTATATTAAATGTGAGTTATGGTTGAAGGAAGTGTCATTCATGGGGAATATCATCACAAGAAATGGGGGATATCAGTGGACCCTTTAAAAATATAAGTAATTAAAGGATGGAAAAGGCCAAAATCGGTGACATATATTCATATTTTCCTTGGATTATCTGGGTATTATCATCGATTTGTGAGAAATTTATCATGATTTTCAAACCATCTAACCAAGTTGACTCATAATAGATTCATGTTTTCTTATAATGATGAATATAAAGAGAGATTCAAGGTGTTGAAAAAAAGGCTTATCATTGCACATAATCTCACACCATACACAAGTGGAGAGATTTTCATGGTATTCATTGATGCTTCAAAGAATGGATTGGGTTGTGTCTTAATACAAAATGAAAAATTCATAGCCTATGCTTCAAGGAATTTGAAATTTCATGAACAAAACTACCCATAACATGATCTGGAGTTGGATACAGTGATCTTTTATTTGAAAATATGGTGGCTTTATCTCTTTAGGGGAAGTGTGAAATATATAAGGATAATCAAAGCCTCATGTATATATTCACATAGAAAGTGATGAATATACACCAATGGATATTTTTAAATATGATTAAGCACTATGAATTCTCAATCCACTACTATCCTGGTAAAGAGAATAAAGTGGTATATGCTCTAAGTAGAAAGGATCCAGCAATTCTATCATTGAAAAGAATTAAGAGGGATCCAGTGTTCTTAGATTCGGAAAGGATGGACATGGAAATCATAAAGGAGGGAAGATCATCAATCATTTCCCAAATTATTTCTTAACCATACCTTCTGGAGAAGATAAAGGATTCTCAAAGAAATTATGTGGTAATTCATAAAAAAGTGGAAACTATGAGAAAAGGGGAATCCTCAGAGTTTGATGTTAATAAAGAAGGAGTTGTGATATTTGGGTTAAGACTATTTTACCATCATATTTTGAGTTAAATAAAGTGTTGTTGGATTTTGAACATAGATCAACCATCTCCATCCATCCAAGAAGAACAAAGATGTATTTATATCTCTAAAAGAACTATTTACAAGATAATATGAAGATGGAGATTGCAGGATATACATCAAAATGTATTTTATGTCAGCAAGTAAAGGCAGAAAAAAATATAATGGGATGACAAAACCATTACCCATACATGAATTTAAATGGAAAAACATCACCAAGAACTTTTTCACTGGTATTCTAAAGAAATCAATGGGAAATAGATTTATAATAGTTGTGGTGGATCGTCTTATAAATAATGTGCACTTCATTGAAAATTGAGAGGATTTGTCACTCGATCAACTTTCAAGGATATAAATTAGAGAATTGGTGAGGTTGCATAGAACACCACTATATATTATATATAATCGAGACACAATATTTAACTCTATGTTATGGAAGAGTACCCAAAATTATCTAAATACTAAGTTGAACTTTATCATGGATTATCACACTCAAACTGATGTCCAATCTGAGCAGACTATCCAATCACTCAAGGATATATTGATAGCATGCTCTATTGAATTCAAAGGAGGATGGGATCAAAATCTTACTCTATTATTGTTCTCATATAATAACAGTGTCCACTCAAACTTACAAATGGCTTCCTATTATTCCCTTTATGGGAAGAGGTGTAGGACACCTTCATGTTGGGATGATGTTGGGGAACGAAAATTACTATGTCCTGAATTGGTTGAGGAAATGGTATAAAATGTTAAGACCATTTAGCAGCACATCAAGGCTAATCAAATTAAAAAAATAGAAATTCTGAAAATTATCGAAGAGACCTATAATTTGATGTTGGAGACATGTTATTCCTCCATGTATCTCCATGGAAGAAATTCGAAATATTTGGGAAGAAGAGGAATCTTAGTCCAAGATACATCGGTCCCTTTGAGTTCATTGATCACATCAGAGTGGTGGCTTATCAACTAGAACTCCCACCCAACATATCTCATGTACAATATGTATTACATGTATCCTTATTAAGGAAGTATATACCATACCCATCACACATATTCAATCAATAGGAGATACCTTTGGTGAATGAGAATCCCAATGTGGAGCAGCTGGTGAAGATCTTAGATTACAGAGAAAAAGTTCTATGGAATAAGACAAGGCACCTTTTCAAAGTGTTTTAGAGAAGACACATGTTTGAAGAAGCAATTTGGGAACCAGATTAAGTGGTGAAATAGAGTTACCCTCATCTATTTTTGTGTGGACAATGAAAATTTTGAGGGTGGAATTTTAAAATGGGGGAGGATTGTAACGACCTAAACTGATATAAATAAAATTTCCATTTTGACTTAATTAGATGTATTACTATGTAATATGTTTATAGAAAATACATGCACTCATTTGGTTTTATTATATAATATCAGATTTAAATGACCATTATGCATCTTTACTAATGATAAAATAGTCCCTAAACAATGATCACATGATTAGTATAAATATAGGGTTTCAAAAATCTTATTGACATAGATAAAGGAAGTGATTGCCTCAACCAATAGGATCATACCCTATGAAGAAAATTTAATATAGATTATGAGGGAGATATCATCACTAGGATTTTCCATTGACCAATCCCAATCTAAGATACAATAACTTAAGCATGAGAAAATCCATTTACGGGAGAGGTTCAAGCTCATCGAGATCATGACCCAAACCATGTATGCCAAACCACCCCATGAAAGTATCATCGTCATGCACCTTACTCTTAGGAAATTTTCTAGTGTATTAAAATAATTTGTATCAAGACCCAAATGATATTAGTATGCACATTATTTTTTATATAATAATGAATATATTTTCATCCTATTATTGTTACTTTATAAATGATTTTAATTTTGATACAATAAAAAATTGTATTTTGGGTAATATTAAAATTCAATTAAGGAATTTATTTTAATGAATTAATGGATTTATAAATTAAATAATATCTTAATAAAATATTATTATTAAATAATTTTTATTAAATATAAATTATCAAATAATTTTTATGAATTCAAATTTAATTTTTATAAGGGTTCGAAAGATGTTATCGTCAAAACAAACTATCATTTCTCAAAAAAATGTTTATTATTTTAAAATAAAAAATATAAATATTTATAATATTATTTAAATAAAATTAATATTTTTTTTGAATATGAACATTGAAATTTTCCAATGGTGAATTTTTTATAATTTTCTGAGACAGACAAATTTTCAAGTAAAAATTAAATACTGTATAAATATATGGTGTGTTTTATGACATCATAATGACCCAAAAGTGATGTAATAAATACTATAAAAGGTATCCATGATCAAATATATGTTTTCCCTTAAAAATAATCTTATATTTATTTTATTTTATTAATTTTATAAAGACATTATGAATCCTTTGAAACCATAAATATATTTTAAGGGTTTAAAATCATTTATTTAAGAGTATGACTCACCACCACAAAAGAAAGGGTATTAATTTATTAAGTTAGGCCCTTCGAAATATAATATAATGAAAAATACTCACATTTTGAAGAAACTACTGGAAAAAACCATGTGAATGTTTGTATTTTTTTTATTTTATTATATAGAGTATAAAACCTTTGTTTGGGAAATAATAAACAAATTCCTACTCATTTCCTATATAAAACATCCAAATATCCTACTTCTCTTCACTAATTTTTTTTAAGAACATACTTAATCTAAAATAACCTATTTAGAGTCCTCCCAAGTTGTCTTCAAGCTCTCAAGAAGCTCCTCCCAAGCATTTTGAGTCACACACTCAAGTATGGGATTTATCTCTTCTCATTTTTATTCAAGCACCCCTTTTATGTTATGCCTCTTAGTTTCCATTTTTGGTTGTCTTAGTATGTTTTCATACAACCTCCTTATGATCCATTTTATTTCTAAATTAATTTTTATTCCTTTTACTATCACTAATCCCTCCCATGAATCCTTATGTACACTCGTTACCAAGCTAAAATTTAGTAATAAATCCTCACCTTCTCTTCTTTATTCAAGTTTTATTATTATCTTATGCCTTGTACTTCCAATTACTAAAGTTGGTATATGTATTACCATATACCTATTACTAAAAAATTTATTTCCAGATGATAATATACCCCTTTATCTCTCATCAAACCATTTTATGAATTTTCATGTGATGTCATTATGTTGCTGAAATTTCACTGTCATTTTTCATGCCAAAATGATTGTGTAGTGAATACCATACCAATTTAATATCAAAGATTTTATCCTTTATAAACATATACTTATTTTAATTGGGACTTACATGTTTTAATTCCACACATTTTAATCATGAACAAAAATATTATGATTAATTAATCCATGTTGTGTGATCTATGTGGCACGCTTAAGCGTGATAATGAAATGAAAGTGATAGGAACACCCAAAATTATATATCACTCCAACGCATTGGGTAATGTTTAGTATCACGAGAATTAGTGTTGGGATATGGAGTAAATACCATTACTTTATGCAACTTTTTCCATCATGATGTCTTGATAGTTATCCTTGACCTACATTTATGATGCAGTGTTTTAGGTTGTTGTGACATTTACCATGTTGCCTTTATGATTATAATGTTATATAATGTCTTATTATTCATGTTTATCACTCCTTTTGTTCCCCATTAATATTCCTATTGTATAATATATATTACCTTGTTCCATATTTATTCCCTTACTGGGCTTTATATCTTGCCCCTTTTTATGTATGTCCCCAAGTTATCTCATGATGTTTTAAAAGCCATGGAATTTTAGAAGCATGTTAAGGAAGTTTTCAATGTTGTTATATTCCTTGTTCAAGATGTTATTCAATGTACCTAATTCCCAAATACACTATACTAATTGATCTTCCAAGTTGTATTGTGTGTAATTTTATGTAATAAATAATGAATTAATATGTAATAAAGAAAATGGTTGTTATATAAAGTATAAGAAAATAATTATTAGTTAGATATAACAAAAAAATAAAGGACTTATGAAAAGTGAAGAGAAAAAATATTCTACTAAAACACATTAGGTAGAAGAATTATAGAGAAAAAAAGGAAGAAATATAGTTAGAAGTTAATCTAGAAGATATAATAATGGAGAAAATTTAGATATAAGTGGAAAGGAAAAATATGGATGACTCTAATGTGAAAAAAATAAAAACTAAAATAAAAAGTAGAACAATAAAAAAAGGAATCCAATATAAAAAAATTAAAAGTATAAAAATATTTTGAAGAAAAAAATTGAAAAAGAAAAAATCAAGAAGAAGAAGATGAATCAAGAAGTAAAAAAGAAAAATCAAAATAAAAAATTAATAAAAAATAAAGAGTACAATGTAGAAGTTGAAAGCATTATATAACACAATAAATGAGAATAATTAATAATAAATATAATTATATGTAACATGAGAGATAAAATTTAGAATCAAAAAATATAAATAAAGGAACAAATCCAAAATCCAAAAGAATAAAATTTATGAAGACAAAATTAGTAGTATTTTAATTGAAAGTAGAAGTTTAATCTAGAAACTAGAGTCATAGAACAAGTGAAATTCGATGTTGAGGAAGAATCTATAGTTTCTATAGAAGTAACCAAAATAAGAAACATAATCCATAAACCTTAATATTCTAGGAGAAGTCATAATCCAAATACAAATAATTAAAAAAACAAGTCATAAATATTACCTACAAATAGAAGTGTCAAAACCTATCAAGAAATCTCATGTTATCATAAAATAATTTTATTGATATGTGACTAATTACTATATATCAAGAATTTATCAGGGATTATTTTCCTATGTTACAATGTCAATATGAAGGTGTATGCTCGGTTTTTACACCATAATGGTTATTATGTCATTTTAATAAAACAAGAATAAAATATACTTTGGATCATACCGAGAAATTTGGGCATCAGATTGATACATGATTGAAACCTATAAAACTCAAATCATTTAGAATAATTATCTGAAGTTTTTATGGAAATTAGAACTTGTTTTCTTATTTTCCCCCCTTTTCAGTGACTTTTAACTTTAATAATAATATGAAGGTCAACCATAACATTAGATCATACTGAGAAATTCAGGAGTCGTATTGACTAATGGTTAGTGATGGGATTTTTATGATCATATAATGATCATTTTTTAAGGAAGAAAACCCAAATACGTTGGCCAATATATCTTCATGAATCAATGTGTAAATAATACTATAAAACAAGGAACATGGAAATTGTAAACAGAATCCATCTTCTTACTCCAATGTAAAATTCATGAAGGATATCACAAAGAGTAGTGAATGAAATCACCCTGCCTCCAAGGTGATACACTAGAAAATAGATCCATGAATGCTTCCTGAGGATATCCAAAATCTAATGGGGTTCCAGTGCCTTCAAATATAAGATAAACTGAGTTTTGTGAGGAAGATATTTTATTACACACACCCAAAATGAGAGTATCTCATCCTATTATATAACCAAGTCTTAAGTCAACTTTTATTAATGATACATAACATGTGTTTCTGAATATTGGGATTTATGAAAATTTTCAATTAGTTTAATTTAAATCCTTTAATCCATTCATGCATCATATTTAAGTGCTCATGTATCTGATACATGTACATTTTTGTTCACTTCAAAAAATCTCTCACTTTCACTAACATAAGGTCTATGAAAAAAAAATAAAAAATATTTATAAATCCATCCAAACATTATTGGATTTTTTTTTCATCAATATCTATTCATTTTAAAACAAAAAATTGTATAAAATTTTATCCTTATCCAAGGGCCTAACTATGTGTCCCTACAAGACTTAACATCGCTGATAAAAACTATGAAATACATATTCATAGATGTAAGAAGAGAGTTTCCTTTGGAAACTAATAAATTATACTCAAGATGCTAAGGGGTATGATTATATCCATCAAACAGACCCATATCTCTCTACGAACGTGTCAACCACAAGATTTGTAACGACCTGAACATTTATAAAAAAATTCCCTTTGTGATTAAATTAAATACCCTATTATGTATTATGGTTATAGAAAACACACATATTTATTTAGTTTTATTATATCCTATCATATTTAAAAGATCGTTAATAATTATTACTATTGATAATATATCCATTTAAAAGTGATCATATAATTAGTTTAAATATAGGGTTTTGATAAATCTAATTAACATAGACAAAGGAAGTGATAGCCTAGACTAGTAGGATCGTACCCTATGAAACCCATTTATCAGATCATCCAAGGGAGATAGAAACACTATGATTTTCCCTTGACAAATCCCAATTTAAGAATATAAAACTAAAGCATGAGTGAAACTTTTTATGGGAGAAGTTCAAGCTCATCGATATCATGACCCAAACCATGTACATCTAACCATGCCATGAAAATCACACCATAACACACCTTAACCTCAGGGATTTTTCTAGTCTAATAAAGGTATATATGTCAAGGCCATAATCATATAAATATGTAAAATTTATTTTCAATTAGAATAATGATCATATTTAATTCATATTTTTATTAATTTAAATATGAATTTTTATTTTGATATGAAAAAATAGAAATTTTATTTTATTTCAATATTTGATTTCAATTAATAAATTCCTTTTTTAGGAATTAATGAATTTAAAAAAAATGATAATTTAATAAGATTATAAAATTAAATACTTTTTATTAAATATAAATGATAATATAATTTTTTGGAAGTGAAATGTAATTTGTATAAGGGTTCGAAAACTGTTTTTGTCAAAAATACTAGTATTTCTAAATAAATGTAGGTTCCTATTTTAAAATAAAAAATTCACATATTAAAAAAATTATTTTCATAAAATAATTATTATTTTTTTAATCATCACATTCAAAATATCCAATGGTGAACGTTTCATTATTTTCTAAGATAGTTTATTTTTCAGGTAAAAATTAAATACGATATAAATACACGGTGTGTATTATTACATAATAATGACCCAAAGTGATGTAATAAAGGCTATAATGGGTTCCACGGACAAATATATATTTAAAATTTAAAATCATTTTATTTTTAGGTTATTTAATTAATTTTATGAAGCCATTATATTACATCCAGAACCTATATTATATTTTAAGGTCTTAAAATCATTTCTTTATGACCATGACTCACTTCCAAATCACCAAGCGTAATTTTTTAATAAATCTATCCCCTGAAAAAAATAATTAAAAACACTTCTATTTGGAAGAAAACATTGGAAAAATACAAGGGAAGGTTTTTGGTTTTGATTAATTTGTTATATATAGTCCAAAACCTATGTTTCAGTAATAATAAAGAACTCATATCCCTTGTCCCATATAAACGCACCCAAGCTCCCATTTCTA
The DNA here is from genome assembly GCA_963277665.1 of Viscum album. Lineage (NCBI taxonomy): Eukaryota > Viridiplantae > Streptophyta > Magnoliopsida > Santalales > Viscaceae > Viscum > Viscum album. The sequence continues at coordinate 1,491,590,467 of OY728151.1, read as the reverse complement.
TTTAATCAAAAAATTGGATAAAGTTATTAATATTCTAACCCCTATATAGAGTCCTCCAATTTTTCCCCCAATCTCTCAATAATCTCCTCCCAAACCTTTGGAATCACCCTCTCAAGGTAGGGGACCTATCTCTCTCACTTCTTTTCAATTCAAGCATCATATTCATTTTATTAAATTTTATTTCCAACTCATAATGTTAGGATATGTTTTTTCACATAAAAATTAATTACCATTTGATGTAAAAAATGATTAGATACCCATTTCTCTCACATTAAACCATTTTAGTAACATTTATAAATTTGTCATTTTTCTTCCAAAGTCTCACTGTAATTTTTTCATGTCAAACCTCGTTGTTGTGAATAATATCACTATATACACTCAAGGGTATTCACCTAGACATGCTTATACTTATTTTATTTGGGAATTAAATTTATTTATTAAACAATCCTTGATCATTGAATTAAATTATATGAAATGTGTTCTTATGTTATATGATCTCTGTGGAAAACTTATGCATATACATGATATGATTATGATGGGTGTGCCTAGAGAGTAATCCAATGCATTTTTTAATGGTTTAGTCTCATGAGAAACCATGTATGGTTCATGGGAGGTTTTCCTGACTATATTATGTTCTTATTTATGGGTTTTTATCAATGACTTATTCTTACAATGTCATGTTTAAAGTTGTTTCCACATTCCCATGGTACCTTTATATTATTATAATATATCTTGCCTCATTGTTCATGTTTATGATTCTCACTCCTTTTATATCTCATTGATATGTATATTATCTAACATCTAATACCTTCCATGTGTTATTATTTTCTTGTTCCATTACTGGTCTTTACAGACCATACCTTTCTTATGTATGTACCTAGGTTATACCATGTAGTTTTAAGAATAATGGAATAATTTGAGCATGTTAAAGAAGTTTTAAGTAATGTTGATGTGCCCCTGATTTTATGTCATTTTTTAATGTAACCAATTCAAAGGGACACTATAATTCTTGATATTTTGGGTTGTATTATGTGTACTCTTTTCTAATAAATCAAGAATTAATGTGTAGTAAAAACAAGGGTTTTCATAGTTGGTCTCAAAGAAAAGTTTAGTTATTTTTGGGATTAGGATTAGAAAACTCTAAAAAAAGACTTAGAGTTAATAATAAAAAATAAGAAAACAACCCTAAATATTGGTAAATTATAAATTAATCTATTTATAAGAAAATAAATCATTTTATATATACTATATGTGGATGTGGGTCTAGTACAAATGTACCTAGGGTTAATAACAAAAAACAAGGCATTAATCTAGATTCGATTGAAAACTAGTGCATGAAAATGGACTTTGTTTCACACCTGGTCTGAAAATACTAGGGGATATGATTTGGTAAATTCACATTCACATTAATAACCATTATTAAGTAAATATAAATGACCATAAGAGTCTATGTTAGGAAATGCGTCATGGATAAGATAGATTGAAGCCTATAAATTCATAAGTTAAAAAAATAAATGTCATTTGTAAGTTATCCCTCTAATGTTATTATATTATTGCTTTTTTGTTTAATAGTTTATAAGTACTTATCCCTAATTTTACCTTTATTCTATCCAATAGTCATAAATAAGAGGAACTGATTTTACAACCAATGTGAAGGGCAATGTGATGACTGCCCGAACAAGATTCCCAACCCAATGGGAGATGGAATTGTGAACTTTGTGAAGATACTCTCTCAGCTAACTTAGGTTCTAAATATAAACTTGAATCAAGAGGAATTCTAAAATCCCCCTAAAAAATAACAAGTAGAAATTGATACCTTTATGTGAAAAAGGCCTCCAACTTTCAATAGAGCATCTATTCCCTTAATCTCTAAACAATAGATCTACTCCGATGAGAAGATATTATATATCCTTCAGTGTTCTTAGAAAGAGAAGTTTATATTGGTAGTTTATCATATGTATAGAGAATATGATTAGTGGTGGACATTTATCAAGAATACAAATCTTGAGGAATATATAAAAGCGATGGGGTGGAATGAATTCCATAAAATGGTTTCAAAAATATTTTTCTTGCACTCTCTAAAATAAAATGGAATTATATTTCTGTTACCTCATTAAAAAGATTATAAATCCAATGGGGAGTATGAGGAAAACATAAAAATACATTCACAATTCACCTCCATCTTTTTTTACCCCTAAATCCAAATTTTACCACTTAATAGGTGGGGAAAATTGATTTTACGAAAATTCCTACTGATCTAAGACTTTGATAGCTATAAGTAAATTGTCCTATGTTCCCTCAAAGTTGAAATTAATATGAGATAATTTCAATAGTTTTGTGGGGATAAGAAGCATAAATTTTAGTTTAATTGTAGTAGTGCGATGGATAAATCTAACAGTGGTAAGAAATTTAAAAGTACCACTTGTCAAGGGTGTGGAGAGAAGCACCCCATAAATTGTCTATGGGGGATGAGGAAAATATTTAAGTGAAGAAAGGAAGGGCACCTAGCTAGTGATTTCCAAAGGGGGAAATTAACCAATGAAATGGAAGAGGGTAATTCCCTAGCCCACCCTCTAACTATTGTAAAATGTTTCAACTACATGGAGCAAGGAAACCATTAAAACCACTTCCCTAAGCCAAGAGTCATTGGATAGAATCAATGCCAACAACCTCCAAGTAATAATGGGTGAGCATATTCCATCACAATCACTGATGTGTATCCCAACAAGAATGTGGTGATAGGTATGTTAGTTATTCATTAAAGAATAGAAAATGTGTTTTTTGATTCTGGTTCTACACATTCCTTCATATCATAAAAGTTTAGTAGAAATATTCAAACACAACCATAAATCATGAAAGTAGATCTGTCGGTGAAAACAAAAAATGAAGAAATTATTGTATTCCAAGTATATAACTCCTCCCTTGTAAATATTTGTGGGTTAAAATTCCCAATGAAACTTTTAATACTCCCTTTATTGTAATTTTATTTAATTCTAGATATGGATTGTCATTCTGTATATAGAGCCAACATAAATTTCCATGAGAAGGAAATAACTCTATGTATCAAGAATCATTCTATGATTCTATACAAGTGAAAGGTAGAAGATGAATCTTATTTAGCCCCAACATATCAAGAATTGATATTATTTTACTATGAGAAAGTGTATCTAGATCAAATGATCCAGTTTAAGGAAAATATAATCCTTGAAGACATGCCCATTGTGAGGGAATACACTGAATTGTTTCCCAAAAAAATCTTGGCCTTTCTCCTAGCTGAGATGTTTAATTTTCAATCCATATTATACTTGGAGATTTTCCAATATCCAAGACTCCATATATAATGGTTTTTTTGGAATTTTAGGAGCTGAAGAAATACTTACAAGAGAATCATTATAAAGGATTCATATACCCAAGTGCTTCACCTTGGGGTGCACAAGTCCTCTTCATCAAGAATATGTATGGTTCAATGAACCATTGTATTAATTATAATGGGATAAATAAGATCATGATAAAGAAAAAATATCATCTTCCAGAGATTGATGACTTGTTCGATCATCTACGTGGAGCCCAATACTTCAACAAGGTGGATATTCAGTCAGGGTATTTTCAAGTAAGGTTGGATAAGGAGGATATCCATGAGACTGCATTTCATACAAGGTATGGGCACTATGAGTTCATTGTAATGAAATTTGAACTCACTAATTACTCTAGAAATATTCATGGAATTGATGAATAGTGTCTTTAGATATTAACAAGACAAGTTTTTTTGTATTTTTTATGGTTTATAATCAAATATACTTCAAAATCATGGAGGATCACAGGGAGGATTTGAGCACTATGCTGAAGATCTTACAAAAGGAGAAGATATATGAAAATTACATCAAATGTGAGTTATGGTTGAAGGAAGTATCATTATTGGGTAATATTATCATAAGTAATGGGATATATATGGACCCATAAATTATAGTGTGAATTAATAGATGGAAGAGGCCAATATATTTGATAGAAATCCATAGTTTCCTTGGATTATCTGGGTACTATTGTTGATTTGTGAGAAATTTCTCACAATTATCAAACCCTTTAACCAAGATAACCCAAAATCTATTGAAGTTTGTTTAGAATAATCAATGTGAAGAGAGATTCATGGAGTTGAAAAATAGGCCTATCACTACACTTGTACTTACTCTAACAATAAGTGGGGATATTTTCATGGTATATAATGAAGTTTCAAATATAGGATTGGGATATGTACTAATGAATAATGACTAAGTGATAGACTATATCTCATGTTAATTGAATGTTCATGAACATTAATACATGATGAATGATCTAGATTTGGATGTAGTAATCTTCTCATTGATGATCGAATAAAATTATCTCTTTGAGGAGAAGTGTTAAATATATATGGATCATAACAACCTGAAGTATATATTCACATATAAAGAGTTGAATATGATACAATAAATATGGTTAGAGATGATTAAGGGCAATGAGTTCTCAATCCACTATCATATTGGGAAATAAAATAATGTGAAAGACAATATCAGTAGAAAGGATCTGAAAATTTTATCAATGGTGAGAATTTAGAATGATCTGATCTTCTTATACTTGAGAAGGATGGACATGGGAATCATAAAGTTAGTAACATCATAAATATTTTCAAAAATTATTGATCATCCATACCTTCTAGATAAGATAAAGGATTCTCAAAGAGATGATCAGGAAATTTCAAAGAATGTGTAATATATAAGAAAAAGAAAATCCTCATAGTTAAAAATTAATGAAGAGGGAGTTGTAAGATTTCAGAAAAGAATATGCATACCATAAAATCTTGGGTTAAAGTAGGTGATGTTGAATGATGCATGTAGCTTGAAATTCTCCATCCATATAGAGATCACAAAGATGTATCAAGATCTTCGAGATAACTATTGGTGGGACAATATGAATAAGGTGATCATGGAATATACATCAAGGTGTCTTGTATGTTAGTAAGTGAAGGATGAACTGGAAAACTAAAAGGGGATGATGAAACCATTAAACATACCTACATAGAAATGGGAAAAATATAACCATGGACTTTTTCATGGGCCTTCCAAAGGTTTCAAGAGGAAATAATTATATATGGGTTTTGTTGGATCATCTCACAGAGTATGTTTACTTCATTACAATTCAAGAGGACTTCTCAATTGATTAACTTACAAGGATATACATTAGAGAAGTGGGGAGGCTTCCTACAACACCACTATCAATTGTATCTTATCGAGATCTATGATTTAAATCCACATTCATGAAGATCATCAAACATTATTTAAATACTAAGCTAAAATTCAACAAGAATTGTAGCCATCATAGAAATGGATAATCTGAATGTACTACCCAGACACTTGAAGAAATTTTGAGAAGCATGCTCAATTGTCTTCAATGGAGGAAGGGATCAACATCATACTCTGGTTGAGTTCTCATACAATAATAGTTTCTAATAAAGTATCTAAATGGATACCTAAAAATTCCTTTATGGGAAGATGTGTAGAACACTTTCATGATGGGTTGAAGTTAGTGAACACAAACTGTTGGGTCTTGAAATGGTCAAATAAATAGGGGAGATGTTTGAGACCATTCAGCAGAACATCAGGGATTCTTAGAGTCAACAGAAGATCTATTATAAAAATCACTGATGAGACCTAGATTTTTAGGTTTCCAATAATGTATTCCTATGAAAATATCCATGGAATAAAGTCATGAAATTTTGGAATAATGTAAAACTTAGTTCAACATGCATCGGTCCCTTTAATATCATTGATGACATTATAGTGGTGTCCTATATACTGGAACTCACATATAACCTATCTCAAGTTCATGATGTGTTAAATTTATCCCTATTGAGTAATTACATACCAAACCCCTCACATGTTCTAAATCTAGAGGTTGTACCACTGGAGAATGATCTTTCATATGATGAGAATCCGGTGAAGATCTTAGATCATAGAGACAAAGATCTATGAAATGATATAATGTGCCTAGTAAAAGTGTTATGGAGAAGCCAAAAGTATAAAGAAGTGGTGTGGGAACTGTAGAAGGTGATGAAATAGAATTACCATCGTCTTTTATACTATGTGAAATAAAAATTTCATGGGTAAAATTTCTAAAAGGGGGAAGATTGTAAAGACCCAAACTTTTATAAATAAAATTCCCTTTGTGATTGAATTAAATTCCCAATTATGTATTAAGGTTATATAAAAAATATGAATTTATTTGGTTTTATTATATCCTATAAAATTGTTAAGACCATTAATAATCATTAAAATTGATAATTTTTCCATTCAACATTGATCATATGATTTGTATAAATATAGGGTTTTGATAAATCCAATTGACACAAACAAAGGAAGTGATGGCCTCAACCAGTAGGATTTTACCCTATGAATCTCATTTATTGGAGATTCTAAGGGAGATAATTTCACTAGGATTTTCAACTAACCAAGCCAAATATGATATCCAACAACTAAATAACAAGAAAAATCATTTAGGTAGAAGTTCAAACACATTGATATCATGTACAAAACCATGTATGTCCAACCACCCAATAAAAATCTCATCATCACACACCTTAATTTCGAGTCATTTTCTAGTGTAATAAAGAGATATGTATCAAGACCCAGATAATATAAAAATATATGTTTTATTTCCAATATAATAATAATTATATTTACTTATTATTGTTATTACTTTAAAAATGAACATTTATTTTGATACAATAAATAAAAATTTTATTTTTCTGTAATATTAAATTTCAATTAAGACATTTATTTTTTATTAATAAATTAATTTTAAAAATAAATTATAATTTAGTAAAATATTAAAATTAAATAATTTTTATTAAATATAAATGATAATATAATTTTTATAAGGGTTCGAAAACTATTTTTTGTCCAAAAAATTCCATAATTTCTCAATAAATGTTAATTCTTGTTTTAAATGAAAAAATTAACATATTTTGAAAAATATTTTGATAAAATAAATATAATTTTTGAAATAATCACATCAAAATTATCCAATAGTGATGAATTTATAATTTTTTGAGACAAATAAATTTTCATGTAAAAATTAAATATGGTATAAATATACTATATATATTATGACATCATAATGACTCATAAGTGATGTAATAAATTCAATAAAAGTTACCCAAGACCAAATATAGGTTTCCCCTTTAAAATAATACGATTTTGAAGTTATTTTATTAATTATATAAATCCTTTATGAATACTCCAAAACCAATATTATACTTTATGGTTTTAAAATAATTTCTTTATCAACGTGACTCACTTCCACATAACCAAGGGTAATATTTTAATTATTCTGGCCCTTGTATTTATAAAATAATGAATACAACTCTTCTTTTTTAAATACCCTAGGAAAAAACCATGGTAAGGTCTGTGTTTTTTTTATTACTTTATTTTATAGTGTCCAAAACCTATTTTTGGGAAATAATAAAGAACCCTCCTCTCTTTTCTTGTATAAACCCACCCAAGCTACTATTCCTATTCACTCAGAAACCTTGGAGAAATTTATTAATCTTCCCTACCCTATCTAGGGTCCTCACAAGGTTCCCCCAATCTCTTAAGAATCCCCCCCCCAGAGCTTTTTGGAATCACCCTCTTAAGGTAAGGGATGTCTCTCTCTTCTTTACAATTCATGAATATTCTTCATTTTATGCCCTTTTATTTCCAATTATTAATGTTGGTATTACATTTTACACATCCCTCTTACTACCAATTTTATGTAAAAATGATTAGATACCCCTTTCTCTCTCATTAAACCATTTTATGAACCATTATATACTATTATCATGCTTTCGAAATTTCACTATGATTTTTCAATACCAAACCTTTTTTTTGTGAATACCATCACTATTTACACTCAAGGGTATTCACCTAGATATACCTATAGTTATTTTATTGGGGAATACCATGAATTTATTCCACACTCCTTTATCATTGAATTAAATGTGATGGAATATGTTCTTATGTTATATGATCTATGTGGAACACTTATACATGTACATGGTATGATTATGATGGGTGCACCCAAATAGCACTCCAATGCATTAGAAAATGTTTTAGTCTCATGAGATGACATATATAGTGTGAAAGTGGTTATAAAAAAAACATTATGTTATGATTTCTTGGTGTTTAACCTTTTCTTATTCCTATGATGACATGTATAAATTTTTTTCCACATTCTCATGTTGACTTTTTGTTATCATGTTGTATCATGCCTCATTGTTCAGGTTTATTATTCAACCCCTTTTATGTCCCATTGATATGTAAATTTTCTAACATGTAATACCTTATTCATGTTATGATTTTCTTATTACCTTACTGGGATTTATAGCTCACCCCTTTCTTATGTATGTCCCCAGGTTATCCCATGTTGTTTTAAGAAGGTTGGAATAATATGATCATGTTATGGAAGTTTTGAATAATGTTGATGTGTCCCATGTTTTAAGTTGTTATGTAATGTACATAGTTCCCAAATACACTAGACTTCCTGATATTCTAGGTTGTATTATTTTTACTCTTATGTAATAAATCATGAATTGATTTTTTATAAAAAAAATTATTATATGATGTCTTATATACATCATTTGAATACCTATATAATTCCTTTTTCCATGAAATCGAATGACCACTAGACATGGAACATGCCAATCTAGTATTATCCTATCATAATTTCTTGATTCTCTAAAAAATACTCACCAATTTAATTAATACATTACTTGTCATTAATTTATTTGATAAGTAAGGCACATGTCACGTATCCAAGTAGTTGAACACATAATATGTAAAACAATTAAGCATGGTCATCCATTTCATCGGTCTAATTAAATCAAGGGGAAAATTTTTGTCATACAAGTGTAAAAATACCATCTTGGTTGCTCCCCAACCAATTACATGATCAAAAAAATACCTAACCACCCTCGTATTAGCTAAGTTAATATAATGAATTGTGTAAGTAGGGTTCCAAATTATAAATTTTATAGTGTTAGGTATATATCTCATATAAAATAAGATGGAATGATAATAAGTATACACCCCTAAGTATATCTATTATTGTATGAAATTCCATGATATATAATTTTGTGGATATGTCTAATTAATAAGTCTCTATTTATTACCTCATTATATTATTTATATCTCATATACAACCATTTTTAATGAGTTCAATAATTAATTCAAGATAATATTAAAGTTTCTACATGAATCTAGTGTTGTTTCTGAAAAAATTGTTTCTGAACATTATACCCCTTACTGTCACATCCCTATATGATCATCTAATAAAATACTCCTGCTTAACTCTTAGTGGGTGACATTTATAAATAATGAAAGATTGAATAATGGTGTGGATTAGGAATCATAACCATTAAGTGTAACTCTTTGAACATATATTCAAACTCCTTAACTTCATAAAATAAAATTTTATGTTATAATCTTTTTTTATCTACTTGAAACTATTTCTAAGTACATAATCACCATCCTTGGAACCTTTTCCATCTAAATTTTCCCTTGAAATATTTTTTAATTAATGTAAGTATTTGCATTATCACTTTAATAACACATCCTAAAATATTTTATGATAATGTGATATCCACTTCGTTACGATAACTAATGTAACTATTTATACTTACCTTTACCGTCATACCCTAAACATTTTTAGGATACCAAGTGATACACTTTCTTGTATTTTATGGTATAAAACTTTAGTGAATGTTGATTTCCACTTGTTAAGGTAACTAAATAAAACTCTTTCCATTTTTGTATACCATTAAATATCTTAAAATACATTGTGAAATTATGTAAATATCTATAATCTTATACTAGTATAATACTTTAATAAATAGTCATTTTCATGCGGTATATCAATTTAAACTTTAACATTATCAATAAATATCTTAAACACTTTTAGGATATAAAATTAATTATGCCTAATTTCTATTTTTTAACTTTGAACTTTTATATGTCTTACCTTACTCCCACTAGTCTCTTCTTTCTCAGAATATCTTACCAATATTCAACACAAAATTCTTTGTGTTAGTAAATAAAAATTATTTCCTATTAGTGTAAAATCTAACAGATAATATATTGTTTACATATGTTATATGGTTTTATATATTTTCAGAGAATTTTTGTCATTTAAAATAAAAATTTATTAAAATATACTAGGATAAACATTTTATCCTAGAAAAAACACTTTTATCCATATCTTATTCTCAAAACATGTTATATAAATTGATGAACCATAAACCATGTGAAAACACTAAATCATCTCATATTTGTTCATAAAAACTATTTATTAGTGAATATATTCTCTTATAATATAAGATAAATGAGATAAAGATGCAAATATTTTACTAAGATTCATTTGATATTGACACTATCTTTTACATTCACATTGTAAAATATAAAAATTTGGTATTACATACCTTTCAAAATATAAAAATTATTTTCTATAACATTCATACCTGACATAGATATTCCCTAGAGTTTCAAAAACTCATTTATGTATATCATGGATAATCTAATCATATTGAATTATTACTCTTCCTTTCTTGGTTTCAATTACCTTGATTGGATTCTTTTTTTAAAAAATTCCACCAAATTTTACCAAAATATAAACATCATATTCCCAGTTTATTTATTCTCAACTCTTTGGGAATATCATGTAACATTTTCTTGAATTCATTCACTTTTTTAAAACATTTCCATAAATAACAATAAAATTAATTCCTTAACCATTATAATATTTATAATAATTCTCTAGTCTCTCCAAACATATTCAATCAAATTGAATATCATTTACATACCTGGTCATATTTAGTATATGAGATAAGAATTACTTGGGTCAATAGGTGCCTAATTCCTTTGAAACCTTAAATGAATCATTCCATTCATCCATAATAATCTTTATTTTATTATTTAATAAATTCAACACTTTGTTACTAGGGAAAGATGAATTATTCTAAAACATGGAATATTTATCTTTCTCAAGAACTTTTCTTAAGTTATTGGTCTTAGGAGTGGATTACATGAATATTCTAATTTCAATGATTAATATAATGTTTATTTGGATGACGATGATTCATTTTTATACAAAATAAATTTTATTTATCTTAATTAGGGAATTTTAATTAAAGTTCTCCCACTAAAATTGATGACCCATCATTTCCATTTTGTTATTTGACATCCACATTTCACTAGGAAATGAGTCCTCTTTGGGTTTTCTCTCACCACTTAGTTATTTAGATAGAGAATCTTACTAATCAAAATAGTTGTGACATGAATAGTTGATTAGATAATCCTTTATCCAAATCCATCATATATATTTACTCAACTATATCCATCTGATATCCTAACCATTATGGATTCCCAGTTACTGTAAATCAAAGAAAACACAAAAAACAAGACAACTAAGTACAATATTTGGACACTCATATTTTGAATGAAACTATCCAAAAAGATAATCCAGAGTCACTTATTACATTATTTCCTTATACAATATAATAAAATGCACCCAAATTTTTTATGGAAGAACCCATTTTCATGATCAAGATTCTCACAAGTGTCACATGGGAAGTAATCTAACACTTTTTATTTTGAGGGGTTTTATTTTAAAATATTATCCATTAATATAAATCATATGAATATTAAATTAATAACTATTACATATTATATAATAATTATCTTCCCATTTTTTCCCTTTTTGTGTATTTATAATCTTAATTATTTAGTTTTGGAAATTTCTATTTAAACCATCAATAAAATGTGTTCAGAACACATTAATATGAAACTCTGTATGCATCATATACATAAGTTACAAAAGCAGTGAATGTAAAGGCATAGAGTTATAAGATTAACAAACACCACTTGAGTAATCCCAATCATTTCAATAAGTGAACTAAAACAATAAACATTTCTATAAGATAAAACATCTACTGAAGAAAGGGTGACAAGGTTCATACAATATGTTGTTTATTTTTTTCAATACTGCAATAAAATTATGTAATACTAATATATTTGATAAAAAAATGGTTTTTCCAAGGGTTAACTAGGGTATCATGATCATACCATCATATTAAATTATCTTGGTCAGCTGTTTTCTATCCATATCATATATACAAAATGGGTGGTTGGTTGGGTTGGTTCAATGGATCTATATGAATTCATATTTTTTTATCTCTTAAACCCCAGTATTGATCCAATGTGAAGACATGGTTTGTTATTTATAGGCTTCATAGATCTTTTTTGAATTACCAATTTAAAGTCTGGTTGGAGTATCATGGGAGAGACTATAAATAATCTAGGTCTTTGAAGTTATGAATCCATAGTCGGGAAACATATAGTTTTCTTGGTTTTTTTCTTTTTGGCAGCTATATGGCATTGGTTATATTGGGATCTATAATTATTTTGGGATGAATATACAGGAAAAAATTCTTGGTATTTCCCAAGATCTTTTCAATTAATTTTTTTCTCTTAGGGTTTGTGTGTTTTAGTTTTGGTGAATTTCATGTAACCGGCTTATATAGTTTAGGAATATGGGTTTTTTTTACCATTATGGACTAATGGTAAATGTAAAACATATAAATATATTGTGTAGTGTGGAGGGTTTTGATCATTTTTTATAGGTGGAATAGCCTCTCAATATTACAAAAGTGACATTAGGAATATTAGAGGGTATATTCCATCTTAGTGTCTATCCATGACAATGTATACACAAATGATTACATATAGGAAATATTGAAACCTCCCTAGCTATTAACATAGGTGTTGCATTTTTTAAGAATTTTTTTTGTTTTTGGATCTATGTGGTATGGTTTAGCAACAAATCCAATTGATTTTTTTGTACCAATCATTATTAATGGGATCAAGGATACTTCCAGTAAGAAATATATTTAATAGTTGTTACTGGGTTAATTGAAAATAAAACTTTATCCAAATATTGGTCTACAATTCTTTAAAATTTAGTCTTTTTTTATTAAATTGACTATATTTTGAAAAAAGGGGTATTATTTATAGTGGGGTCAATGGAAATAAAGGAAATAATAACAATTGTATAGTCAAGACACCCAATATTTTTAGATAAAGGTCATGGACTTTTTGAATGTTGAATTCATATATTTTTAAACAATTCCCATCATTTTAATTGATGGGGATAGAATAGTTAATGTAAGAACCCGGGCCTTCTTTTCAGGTATGTTTTCCTTTTCTAGTCATTTCTGATAAAAAGATGAAATTTTGGAGGTCGTGCAGGGGCGCACGGTTGGCACACGGTTGGCGCACGGTTTGAATAAACCATGCAACCATCCTAGGAAACTGTGCAACCCTTGATAGTGGGCTCTGCACGGGTAGTTCACGGTTTTTCAAATAGTGCGGGAAATTCATGAGAAATACCTGGGTGAGACAGTGGCAACCGCACGGTTGGTGCACTGTTTTCCAAACTGTGTGGGGTAACCGTTCAGCCACTTAAAGTTAGGGTTTTTAAGTCCTGGTCCACTCAAGATTTCTCATTTCTTCTCCAAACTCTCTCCCACTCGATCCTCACTTGGGATTTTGGGTTCTCAAAGGTTGAAGGTGCTCCCCCACTCGTTTTGGAGGAAAATAAAAGGGGTTTCTTGGTGGAACTAAGGCGGTTTTTCTCGGGTAAGTCCCTCCTCTTGGTTTCTCCTCGGTTTCCCCTAGATCTTCTCTTACCTCTCTCTAGGTTTTCTAGATCTACATCCATTGCATGTAGATCTAGTGTTGGTTTTGCCATGGGTGTTGATTTTAAGGCTTCTGGATGATAGGGAAGGAGGTTTAGAGCGGTCTTTAATGAAGCAGTTTCCCGGATTTGTGGGTGCGGTTGATTGTGGATCATTTTTTCCAGAACCCTAAAGGTAGTTGGTTTGTGCCTTTCCATTGAAAGTCTTTGAGTATTATGTGAAATTGTGCCAATAAACTTGAATGGGGTATTGTCCGTTTACCATTTTACCCCTGTTTTTTTCCTGTCATGCTTCTAGGATTGCGTAGAGGTTGATTGGATATGAATAAGGTTGAATTGCTATGCTTTGGATACTTTGCCCATGCATGCCCTATTTCCGACTGTTTGGTCTTATTTTGTCTGTTTCCCATGCCTAGTGATTGTAGGATGAAGATTTGTTTTTTTGACATGATTTTGAGTTGTAGACTATTTATCCAATTAGTTCTTAAGGTTTACCTTGTCCATATTGCATTGTTATGCTCGTTGACTTGCACATGGCCTTGAGAACCTGGTGTTATAGACTATAAGGGGATAGACCGAGTGAGAATCCTCAGAGAGTCTTTGGGTGTTATAGACTATAAGGGGATAGATCGCGTGAGCTTCCTCAGAGAGTTTTTGGGTATTATAGACTATAAGGGGATAAACCGAGTGAGCTTACTCAGAGAGTCTTTGGGCATTATAGACTATGAGGGGATAGACCGAGGGAGCTTCCTCAGAGAGTCTTTATTTACTTTAAATTAACTTGAACTATCCTAGAATATAGGAGGAATTGACTGAGTGAGATTCCTCAGAGAGTCTTTGAACGAATTTGGATATAAGGGTATTTGACTGGGTGAGCTTCCTCAGAGAGTCCTTGACCTTGGGGATATAAGGGGAATTGACCTTTTGTGCTTCTTGAGAGAGTCCTTGACTACCTTAGACTATAAGAGGAATTGATTGTGAGTGCTTCCTCAGATAGTCTTTATGAATTCGTATGACTGAACCAGAGGGGATAGGCTGATTATACTACCTAGAGGGTTTCTTTTACTTTTTAGGTAGGACCAGAGGGGATGGTTGTGTGTACCTCCATAGGTTTACCTTGTTTTTTTAGCTGCCTACTTGACATGTGTAATTGTTTACTGCTGAGTACGTTCCTGTTTACTGCTTTCTGTACTTTTACCTGCCATATATTTACTGACTATTAGGAATATATATTGGGATAGTTTCCTACTAATATCTATTCTCACACCCTGTTTGGGTCATGCTTTTGGGCCCAAACAGATTATATTGTTGTAGGGATAGATAAGGGCAAGCTATGACAACCCTGCTTTTATTACAAACTTAAACATGATTTATTACATAAAACATCACTTGATACAACAAAGAAGATTGAGTGTTTTAGTGTCTTTGGGGCTTAGGATCATTACATAAAAACTTAAAACATGAAATACAACATCTTTATTGAAAACTTCCTTTACATGACCACTACATTTCCTCATACTTAGCATTACATGGGATAACCTAAGGACATGCATAAGAAAAGGGTGAGCTATAAAGCCCAGTAAGGGAGTACACATGGAATAACATGAGGAGTACAATACATGTTAGAAAATAGTCATATCAATAGAGAATAAAATAAACATGAGCATAAAGTCATGATAAAGCATGATAATCATAACATGGAAATGTGGCAACAACACTTAACATGGAATTAGCATGAGCCAAGGCTCATTGCACATAGAGCATGAGTAAATCCTCATTGCACATAAAGTACAAGTAAACCATCGTTGCACTTTAATTAGTATGAGTCAACACTCATTGCACATGACATATCATGATACTATACTTTACCCAATGCATTGGAGCGCTATAAGGGCGCACCCTCCTTAAACATTTCATTCCATGCATAAGTGTGCCACATGGATCATAAAACATGGATTCATAAAACATAATGATTTATTCCATGATAAAGGAATGTGGAATTCATACATGAAACATTGTAATCAATAAGTAAAGGTGCATAAATGTGGATACCCTTGATGGAGAAATGGGCATGGTATCCACTACACAATGGCATTGGCTTAGAAAATCGGTGTGATTTCGGCAGCGTAACGGCGTGACATAAGAATTCATAAAAATGGTTGATGAGAGATAAAGGGGTTCCTAATCATATTTACATGTAATGGATAATAAGTAGGTTATATAGATACATGTCCCAACAATTGTAATGGAATTTATATTCATGATACAAAATTATTGCTTGAATGTAAAAGAAGAGAGAGAAGTTCCTTTCGGAATTTCGGCATAGTAACGGGTGTACATGGGAGGCATTTAATGAGAGAGAAAGGGGTCTCCCATCATTCAAACAATAAGAGGTCAGTATGGGGGCAGTGATAAACCATACCCCAACATTCATAATTGAAAATAAAATGGAAAAACAACTTAAAGAAAATTGACAAAAATGAGAAAGGAAGAAAAAACCCTTACTTGGAAGTGTGCTTCCAAAGGCTAGACAGAGGCTTGTGAGAGGATTCTTGGGAGCTTGGGGCACCTTGGGAGGATTCTAGAGAGATTAGGGCAGAGGTTTGATGAACTCCAAGGGCTTTGAGTGAGGAGGAAGTGAGAGCTTGAGTGGGTTTATATAGGAAAGGTGAGGGAATTCTTTATTATTTAGGTTTGGGTCCCCTTACATTAAATTAATCCAAACCACAAACAATCCCATGGTTTTTGCCCATGGTTTTTATCAAAGGGAAGTGGAAAACAATATTTTATAAGTCCAAAGTCCGAAATTCTTAAAATATTAGGGTTTCTTATGTGGAGGTGAGTCACACTCCCATGGAAATTAATTTAAAAAGGCAAGGTGTTGAATAAGTCTTGAGGGGTCCATTAATGCATTGAAAAGTAAGTCAAAAAAACCCAAAAATACATTATTTTAATGGTAAAACATATATTGGCAGAACATAAAGATTATAGTATTTTATTACATCACTATTGGGTCATTATTATGTCATAAAACACATTATATATTTAAACGGTATTTAATTTTTACCCAAAAATTTGACTGTTTCAGAAAATTATGAAAAATTCACCGTTGGATAGCTTCGACATCCTGATTCCAGAAATAACATTTATTTTATCTAAATAATTTTCTAAATATGTTAATTTTCACTTTTAAAAATAAAAACCGACATTTATCGAAAATTCACGGGTTTTGACAGAAATGGCTTTCAAACCTTAATAAAAAAAATAATTGCATTCATAAAATTATAAGATCATTTATATTTAATAAAAATTAATTTAATAATAATATTATTATTTTATTAAAATATTATTTAATTCAAAAATCCATTAATTTAATAAAATAGATTTCTTAATTAAATAATAACTAAAAACACCATTTGTACTTTAAAAACTATTTACAATGTATCAAAAATGACTAGAAATTATATTCATTATTATATACAAAAATAATGTACATGAACATATTACTACTTATTTGTTACATAACCCCTTAAAACAGTCGCATAAGACCTAAGGGTAAGGTGTGCGATGGTGACAGACTCTTGGGGTGGCTCGGATAACATCGCTCGAGTGGTAATTTCAATCAACTTCCACTTTTCCCGTAGACGGTCATGTTCGAGCTTGACATGATGAAGTTCAGCTTGGGAATGGTCAGGGGAGAAGCCCAAAGATGCCACCTCTTTTCCGAGCTCTGACAAATGGGCTTCGTATGGGGAAATTCTACTGGATGAGTCCATCATTTCCTTTTTCTGAGTAAATTGAATTTGTTAAAGTCCTATATTTATATTAATCATGTGATCACTATTCAACGGCTATATTAGCAATGGTCAAAAATTCTTAACATAAAACCAAAGAAGTTGACATTTTATATAAACATAAAGAGACATTTAATTAGATCAAGAGGGATTTCATTAATGAAACTTTGGGTCGTTACAATATTTCCCCCTTAAGAAATTTCGCCCTCGAAATTTTTCTTTTCCCACACTAAAAAAAATGTGGGTAACTCAGCTTCATCGTATCCTCTGATTCCCAAGTCACTTCTTCAAACTTGTGGTTTCTCCACAACACCTTGAAAAGGGAAATTGTCTTATTTCATAGAAATTTTTCTCTACGATCTAAGATCTTCACTGGTTGCTCCTCATAAGAAAGATCAACTTCTAATTATACCACCTCAGAAGAGAGTACATGTGAAGGGTCTGGTATGTACTTCCTTAAGAGGGATACATGAAAGACATCATGTACTATGGCCATGGCAGGTGGAAGTGCTAGTCAATAGTCCACAGCCCCGACACGATCAAGAAAATCGAAGGTGCCGATGTACCTTGGACTTAACTTCCCTTTCCTTCCAAACCTCATGACCTTCTTCCACGGAGATATGCGTAAAAACACCATGTCTCCAACTTTAAACTCAAGGTCTCGTCGATGATTATCTGCATAACTCTTCTGTCAACTCTGGGATTCCTTGATATGCTGTTGAATGGTTTTCACCTTCTCCACCATTTCTGGTCCAAGAAGCTTACGTTCACCAACCTCATCCCAACATGCCGGTGTTCTTCACCTTTTCCCATACAGGGCTTCATATGGTTCCATTTGGATGCTCAAGTGGAAACTGTTATTATAAGAGAACTCAAATAGAGGAATATGTTGATCCCATCCTCCTTTAAAGTCCATTGATCACGTTCTCAACATATCCTCGAGTTTTTGGATAGTCTGCTCGGATTGGCCATCAGTTTGAGGATGATAGGTCGTAACGAAGTTCAGTTCAGTATTTAGATCATGTTGAAGACTCTTTTAAAACTTAGAGGTGAATCTTGGATCTCGGTTAGACATAATAGATAGTGGTACTCCATGCATACTTACCACTTCCTTGATATATATCTGTGCCAGTTGATCCAAATATAAATCTTCCTGAATAGAAATGAAGTGTGCAGTATTTGTAAGACGATCCACAATAACTCAGATTGCATTGTTGCCTTTGGATGTCTGTGGAAGTCCGGTTACAAAGTCCATGGTGATGTTCTCCCATTTCCATTCTAGTATGGGCAATGGTTGCATCATCCCCTTAGACTTCTTCCTCTCTGCCTTCACTTGCTTATACACCAGGAACTTTGATGTATATCCAGCGATCTCCTTCTTTATATTATCCCACCAAAAGTTTTCTCGGAGATATCGATACATCTTTGTTCTCCCTGGGTGAATAGAGAAATTTGAACTATGTGAATCATCCAAAAGTTCCTTCTTCAGCTCCGTACTTGATGGAACACATAGTCTTTTCCCAAACCGCACAATTCCTTCTTCATTAATATTAGACTCTGAGGATTTACCTTTTTTGATAGCTTCCACTTTTTCCTGAATTCCCACATCATCCTTTTGAGCATCCTTTAACCTTTCCAAAAGATATGTTTGAGCAATAATTTGTGAAAGGATTGATGATGTTCCCTTCTTTATGATTCCCACGTCCATATTCATTAATTCTAAGCAGATTTGATCCTTCTCAATTCTCATCATTGATAGAATTGTTGGGTCCTTTCTACTTAGGGAATCTTCCACCTTGTTCGCTTTCCCATGGTGGTAATGTATTGAACAGTCATAATCCTTGATGAGATCTATCCATCTTCTCTGGCGCATATTAAGGTCTTTCTGTGTGAATATATATTTAAGACTCTTGTGGTTAGTATATATCTCACATCTCTCTCCGTAGAGATAATGCCGCCAGATTTTCAAGGCAAAGATCACCGCTACCAACTCCAGATCATGCGTTGGATAGTTTCTCTCATGTATTGTTAACTGCCTTGAGGCATAGGATATAACTTTATCATTCTGCATCAGCACACATCCTAAGCCCTTCTTTGAAGCATCACTGAAAACAATAAAAAGTTCCCTACTTGTGGGTAAAGTGAGAACGGGCGTAGTGATAAGCCTCCTTTTCACCTCCTTGAAGCTTTCTTCGCATTCATCACTCCAAGAAAACTTTACTCCCTTTTGAGTTAGCTTGGTAAGAGGGTTGGACAATTGTGAGAAATTTCTCACAAATCGTCGATAATATCCAGCTAACCCCAAGAAGCTATGGATATCCATTACCAATGTTGGCCTCGTCCATCCCTCAATTGCATCTTTTTTTGAGGGGTCCACAGATATCCCATTGCTTGTGATGATATGTCCCAAGAATGAGACCTACTTCAACTAGAACTCACACTTGTTGTACTTTGCATAGATCTTCTCCTTGCGCAAAGTCTCTAGTATAGTTTTTAAATGCTCCTCATGATCCTCCTTGGTTTTAGAGTATATTAGAATATCATATATAAAGAATACCACAAATTTGTCAAGGTAATCTCTAAAGACTCTATTCATCAAGTCCATGAATATTGCTGGAGCATTGGTGAGTCCAAAAGGCATTACTATTAATTCATAGTGCCTGTATTTTGTACGAAAAGCAGTCTTGGGGACATCTTCCTTATTCACCCTTACTTGATAATATCCCAACCACAAATCCACCTTGCAGAAGTATTGTGCTTCACGCAGCTGATCAAACAAGTCATCGATTCTTGGGAGAGGATACTTGTTCTTTATCGTGATTTGGTTAAGTTCACGATAATCAATGCAAATCCGCATTGACTCATCCTTCTTCTTGACGAACAGGACTGGTGCACCCCATGGTGAAGCACTTGGGCGTATAAACCCTTTATCCAGATTCTCATGTAGTTGTTTCTTCAGCTCTTCAAGATCAACAACAGCCATTCTATATGGATTCTTGTATATTGGTAGCGCCCCAAGTATAAGTTCAATTCTGAACTCAACATCTCTTCTAGGAGGAAGACCAGGCAGTTCCTCGGGAAACACTTCAGTGAATTCCCTCACAATAGGTATTTCTTCAAGGATGGTTTCTTCCTTGGACTCAATCATCTGATCCAGATATGCATGCTCATAAGGAAGTAATATCCATGCTTGAGATGATGTAGCTAAAGGAGATTCATCTTCCTCCTTAAACTTGTAAAGAATCGGGGGTCGATTCTCCATATGGAGTTTGATTTCCCTCTCCTGACAATTTATGTTGGCTCTATATAAGGAAATCCAATCCATGCCAAGAATTGCATCAAATTCCACCAGAGGGAGTATGACGAGGTTCGCCGGGAAATTCAATCCACAGACTATAATTGGGGAGGACTTATATTCATGGGATGCAATGATTGCCCGATTTTCCGTACTCACCGTCATCTTTATTTCCATGGTTTGTGGTGGTTCTAGGATTGTTCTAGTAAACTTTTGAGATATAAAAGAATGCGTAGAACCTGAATCAAAAAGTACGTTCGCTATTCTTGAATGAATAACTAGCGTACCTGTCACCACTTCGTTGTCGGGGTTCACTTTGGCATAAGTGATGGAAAAATATCTTCCTTGCTACCTTGGAGGTTGTTGGTTGTCTCCGAAAACCCTTGGATTAGGGCACTGATTTGCAAAATGACCCGGTTCTTTGCATTTGTAGCATTGAACAATGTGTTGAGGTTCAAACGGAGTGTTCCTCTCCTTTGTCACAGCCGCGGGTCTTTCTTGCTGACAGTTAACAGCTAGGTGCCCTTCTCTTCCACACCTGAAGCATTTTCTCGTCCCCTTAAGGCAATTTCTAGGGTGCTTATTTCTGCACTTTTGGAAAGTGGGGTGCTGGATCTTCTTAGCATAGTTGGATTTATCCATCAGACCACCAGCATTGAAGTACACCTTAAGCTTCTTTTCCCCATGATACCCCTATGATTCCCCGATCTCCATTTCGACCTTGAGGGCACATCGTACAATTTCCTCATAGCTGTCGAAGTCACGGATCACTAATGCTTTCCGCAAGCTAGGCTTCAGCCCACCAAAGAAGCAGTCAACCTTGCATTCAGGGGTAACGAAAAAGCCGAAAGCATATCGTGCAAGCCTTATGAAGTTTTCCTCATACGCTCTAACAGATTCTTCATATTTTTGCTTGAGGGAAAGGAAGTCCCTTTCCATCTTAAGCCGGAGGGTGCGCGGAAAATGTTTATCGAAAAACATCTTTCGGAAATCCTTCCATTCCAATGCCTTGATCTCCTCCTCAGGCTTCATATTTTTTATCGATGTCCACCATTGATCAGGTTCACCCTCCATACAATAAGCCACCAGGAGAACCTTCTCTTGTTCATAACATTGGAGGATGGAGAATATCTTTTCAATGGAGTTGATCCATTGTTCAGCGATCGTGGGATTGGATGATACACTAAAAGTAGGAGGCCTTTGTCTCATTAAGCTCTCGATAGCGACTTGTTCTTTCTTATGGGGGGGGGGGGGGGTTGAACGTTCCTCTTGACCCATGTTTCTATTCAAAACTTGAGTTAGCTGAGAGAGAAGCGTGAAAAAGTTCACGATTCCCGCTCCCATTGGATTGGGCATCTCATTAGTACAGTCATCACATTGATCTTCACAACGGCTGTTAGCCCGAGTTCTCCTATTACTGGCCATTGGTTGGAATAAAAGGAAAGTTAGGGGTAACACATAAAGGGTAATCCAAAGGAAAAAGTTGATGACTTATAAATAAACTTTTATTTCCTTACTCAAGAGTCTATAGGCTTCAATCTAGGCTTTTCATGATCTACTTTCTAACATATATTCATAGGGGAATTTTTTTTAAATTCCCTTAATAAGGGTTAATACTAAGATTTTTAATTTATCAAAACATATCCCCCGGGAGTGTTGTAACCAAGAGTGCAGCAAGGCCCGTTGTCGTGCACCAGTTCCTGTTTGAGTCTATCTCAAAGCGGTGTTTTCGGGTTTTACCCCTAGGATACATCTGTTCCAGATCCGCTTCTACCTGCTCGTATCCAGACAGGGATGTATTTGTTTGATAAACCAATTACTCAGTACTTACCAAAACTTAGGGATGTTTTTATTATACTTGGTCTTGTATCTAAGGCTTTACTAGGGTTTCCTAATCCCAAAAATAACTAAACCTATCCTCTGATACCAACTATGACAACCCTGCTTTTATTACAAACTTAAACATGATTTATTACATAAAAATTCACTTGATACAACAAAGAAGATCAAGAGGTTTAGTGTCTTTGGGTCTTAGTATCATTACATAAAAACTTAAAACATGAAATACAACATCTTTATTGAAAACTTCCTTTACATGAACACTACATTTCCTCGTACTTAGCATTGCATGGGATAACCTGAGGACATGCATAAGAAAAGGGTGAGCTATAAAGCCCAGTAAGGGAGTACACGTGGAATAACATGAGTAAAATACATGTTATACAATAGAAATATCAATATAGCATAAAAGAAACATGAGCATAATGGCATGATAAATCATGATAATCATAACATGGAAATTTGGCAACAACACTTAACATGGAATTAGCATGAGCCAAGGCTCATTGCACATAGAGCATGAGTAAATCCTCATTGCACATAAAGAACGAGTAAAACCTAGTTGAACTTGAATTAGAATGAGTCAACACTCATTTCACATGATGTATCATGATACTATACTTTACCCAATAAATTGGAGTGCTATAAGGGTGCACCCTTCTTAAATATTTCATTTCATGCATAAGTGTTCCACATGGATCATAAAACATGGATTCATAAAACATAATCATATATTCCACGATAAAGAAATGTGTAATTCATACATGAAACTTTTTCATCAATAAGTAAAGGTTCATAAAGTTGGATACCCTTGATGGAGAAATGGGCATGGTATCCACTACATAATGGCATTGGCTTAGAAAATCGGTGCGATTTCGGCAGCGTAACGGCGTGACATAAGAATTCATAAAAATGTTTGATGAGAGAAAAAGGGGTTACTAATCATATTTACATGTAATGGAAAGTAAGGAGGTCATATAGATACATGTCCCAACAATTTTAATGGAATTTATATTTATGATACAAAATTATTGCTTGAATGTAAAAGAAGAGAGAGAAGTTCCTTTCGGAATTTTGGCATAGTAACGGGTGTACATAAGAGGCATTTAATGAGAGATAAAGGGGTCTATCGTCATTCAAACAATAAAAGGTCAGTATGGGGGAGGTGAGAAACCATACCCCAACCTTCATAATTGAAAATAAAAGGTCAAGACAACTTAAAGAAAATTGACAAAAATGAGAAAAGAAGAAAAAACCCTTACTTGGAAGTGTGCTTCCAAAGGCTAGAGAGAGGCTTGTGAGAGGCTTCTTGGGAGTTTGGGGCACCTTGGGAGGATTCTAGAGAGAGTAGGGCAGAGTTTGGACGAACTCCAAGGGCTTTGAGTGAGGTTTAAGTGGGAGCTTGGGTGGGTTTATATAGGAAATGTGAGGGAATTCTTTATTATTTAGGTTTGGGTCCCCTTACATTAAATTAATCCAAACCACAAACCATCCCATGGTTTTTGCCCATGGTTTTTAGAAAAGGGAAGAGGAAAAAAATATTTTATAAGGCCAAAGTTCGAACTTCTTAAAATATTAGGGTTGCTTATGTGGAGGTGAGTCACACTCCCATGGAAAAAAATTTAAAAAGGCAAGGTGTTGAATAAGTCTTGAGGGGTCCATTAATACTTTGAAAAGTAAGTAAAACAAACCCAAAATCACATTATTTTAATGGTAAAACATATATTTTCCGAACATAAATATTATAGTATTTTATTACATCACTATTGGGTCATTATGATGTCATAAAACACATTATATATTTAAACGGTATTTAATTTTTACCCAAAAATTTGACTGTCCCAGAAAATTATGAAAAATTCACCATTGGATAATTTCGACATCCTGATTCCAGAAATAACATTTATTTTATCTAAATAATTTTCTAAATATGTTAATTTTCACTTTTAAAAATAAAAACTGATATTTATCGAAAATTCATGGGTTTTGATAGAAATGGCTTTCAAACCTTAACAAAAAAAATTAATTGAATTCATAAAATTATAAGATCATTTATATTTAATAAAAATTAATTTAATAATAATATTATTATTTTATTAAAATATTATTTAATTCAAAAAATCACTTAATATAATAAAATATATTTCTTAATTAAATAATAACTAAAAACACCATTTGTAGTTTAAAAACTATTTACAATGTATCAAAAATGACTAGAAATTATATTCATTATTATATACAAAAATAATGTACATGAACATAGTACTACTTATTTGTTACATAACCCCTTAAAACAGGCACATAAGACCTAAGGGTAAGGTGTACGATGGTGACAGACTCTTGGGGTGGCTCAGATAACATCGCTCGAGTGGTAATTTCAATCAACTTCCACTTTTCCCGTAGACGGTCATGTTCGAGCTTGAAATGATGAAGCTCAGCTTGGGCTTGGTCAAGGGAGAAGCCCAAAGATTCCACCTCTTTTACGAGATCTGAAAAATGGTCTTCGTATGGGGAAATTCTACTAGATGAGTCCATCGCTTCCTTTGTCTGAGTAAATTGGATTTGTTAAAGTCCTATATTTATATTAATCATGTGATCACTGTTCAACGGCTATATTAGCAACGGTCAAAAATTCATAACATAAAACCAAATAAGTTGACATTTTATATAAACATAAAGAGACATTTAATTAGATCAAGAGGTATTTCCATTAATGAAACTTTGTGTCGTTACACAAGCGCCCTTCTACTTCAGGTACTTGACTTGCTGGGGAGCGGGAGAGCATGGGACCAAGCTTTGTCTTGTGATGCTGAGGAGTTGTTTATCTGTTTTCTTTGTACTTGGGTTTAGTACTTTTTTATTCCAGCATTGTTTTTGGTTTGGCTGTTTTCCTAGACAAATGTACCATGCATCATTTATATATGTTTGTGCTCCATTTGTTCCTTACTTTCAGTGTTTTGCTATTTACTTTTGTATGGATTATTACTGCTTTCGCTATTGCTTTAGTTTTCTTCTGTTGTGTACTCTTCCAATGAGGGCATAGTTTCCCCACTATCACACTCATGGCCCTCGCTTCCAGTTGGCAGTCTCTGGCATTCGTGGAAATGCGCTTGAGGCCATGTGACCAACCAGGTACGGGGCGCCTCTGGGTGGCTTCCGGATCCGGGACGTTACAAAGTGGTATCAAAGGATTCTTTTCTCTTGAATTACTATTTGGAGCCTATAGGTAGGGATAGAATGGAATAGGTAATTGGTAATAAGTTTTTCCCAGGAGTAGCTAACCCATGGATAGGGAAAATCTAATTTACCTCGATTATTTCAAGTTTTATGGTTTTTCAATTTTACAGTTGATTTGATTTCATCGTTGGGTGATTCAAATGCCTTGTGTTGTGACTGATGATATTATTGAGGTTCTATTTCTATTGCAACCCGATGAGATGAGGGTATGCTATCTCATTCATCATATAGGCACTTGCTAGAAATCACATGTCATGAATTCTTACCATGCCAATTAGGGTGCATTAGAAATTGCATGTTGTTGTGATAGATGTTGTGTAGAATATGCATGTTGTTGTGATAGATGACTTGATAAAAATACTTGTTGTTTGATAGGGTATTGTTTGTGTGAGGTTTTGTTTGAATGAATTATAAACTTTGGTTCTTGAGGTGTTATGGGCCCTCACAGACCGGAATTTGGTGTATCATTGACTTCTTCACTTTATTATAACATGTATAAGATGCAAACATTTGATTCATGGGGAGTATGGGCCCTCACAGATTGGAATTTGGCACTTAAATGTTTGTTTTTAGTGTTTTCTGGGTTCCGGAGTAGTTTCTGAGGCTTACTGTCCGGAAAAAACCAGAATACATGTCGTGTCACTGACTGTGTGGGCAGAGACATGGGGTTATGAAAATATTGGTAGAACAAATTGTGTCCTGGATGTGCACGCCATGTGTATTATGACCTAGGTACCCGACTGTTTCACGAACAACACGGGTCAGTGTTATCCTTTCACGAACACGTCGTGTCCGTCAGGAACACACCATGTAGTGTTATCCATGTGTCAGGCCGTGTCACTAACAACATGGTCTAGGTGAAGTTTGTCTAGTACACACAGTGTCTACCTTGAACACGCCGTGTAATCTTGTCTTAGGAGGGCTGTGGGAAAGGCCAGACTTTTGTTGTGGACCAGACCTAGCAGGAGCAGGATCTAGGACCCTCCACAGTTCGACGTACGATCTTAGTAGCATCAGTTTTATCTTCTTCTCTTTTAGACACAGGGGCTTCTCATAGCTTTATCTCTATTGCTATTGTGGATATCCTTGGGCTCTGACAATTTTCTTCTGCTGACATGTTGACACTTGACACATCATTGGGAACGAGGACATCTAGAATACATCAGTGCAAGGAGTTCCCTCTTGAGGTTGGTGGGTGTCACTTCCTTTGGGACCTCTATGTCCTAGATATGACAGGCTATGATGTCATCCTTGGAATGGATTGGTTGGTTCCCTTCCAGGCAGTCATCAATTGATATTTCTATAGGGTGAGTTTCAAATCACCCGAGGGTGGATATTTTCTTCATAAGGGTGAATGGGATGTCTCGGCAAGCAGAGCGGATCTAGGGCATCATGGGTTAGGAGGAGTTACGGCCCATATTTCCAGTCTATATCTAGATGACCAGGAGAATTCATAGTTAGACTTTCCTCCAGTAGTGGATCATTTTAGAGATGTCTTTCCAGAGGAATTTTCAGGTTTTCTTCTGGAGCGAGAGGTATAATTTTTGATTGAGCTTGTGCCAGGAGTGGCACCGGTGTCCATTCCTTCTTATAGGATGGATACACCTGAGTTGCAGGAACTCAAGAAGTAGTTTGAGGAGTTATAGTCAAAGGGTTTCATCCGACCCAGTACTTATCCTTGGGGTTCACCTACCCTTTTTGCGAAGAAGGCAGACGGTACTCTTAGGTTGTGTGTGGATTATCGAAATCTGAACCAGTTGATGGTCAAGAACCGATATCCCATGCTCAGGATTGATGACCTCTTTGATCAGCTTCGAGGAGCTCGGGTGTTATCGAATATAAATTTGAGGTCTGGTTATCATCAGTTGCATGTTAGACCATATTATATACCTCTTACAGCTTTCTGGAGTAGGTATGATCTATACAAGTATATGGTTATGTCATTCAGTCTCACGAACGCGCCTACAGTTTTCATGGCACTGATGAACTGAGTATTCCATCCATACTTGTATGCTTTCATGATTTTTTTTGTGGAAGATATCTTGGTGTACTCTCACACTATACATGAACATGCCACACATCTTGAGATCATTCTGAGTACACTGAGAGAGAATCAGTTATATGCTAAGCTCTCAAAATGCCACTTTTGGACAGATCAGATTCACTTCTTGGGTCATGTTATCTCAGAGATAGAAGTATCAGTAGTCCCATAGAAAGTGAGAGTAGTAGTTTCCTGGGATCATCCAAAGAATGTATTTGAGGTGAGAAGTTTTCTAGGGCCGGCTGGATACTACAGATGATTCATTCAGGACTTTTCACACTTAGCAGCACCACTGACGAGCCTGACTTAGAAGGGTGAAAAGTTATTTTGGTCAGATTCATGTGAGTTAGCCTTTCATGAGGTGAAATATAGGTTGACTTAAGCAATGATACTAGTCTTTACAGATCCAGGAAAGAGCTATACTGGTTACTATAATGCTTTAGGTATCGGTCTGGGAGCTATTCTAATGCAGGGAGATGGAGTCATTGTGTATGGGTCTTGGCAGTTGAGGCCACATGAGATGAACTAATCGACACACGATCTGAAGGTGGAAGTTGTTTTTCATTCCCTGCGTTGTTAGAGACATTACCTTATGGGAGAGAATTTTTTGGTTTTCACCGATCACAAAAGTCTCAAGTACATTTTCACTTAGCGTGATTTGAATTTGTGACAACAGAGGTGGGTTGAGTACCTACAGTCCTTTGACTTCGAGCTTACTTATACACCTAGGAAAGGCAATGCAGTGGCGGATGCACTGAGTAGGAGGACTCAGAAATAGGCCATTCAGGAGGCCAAAAGTGAGTGGCAGTTTATGGCTCTGTTCTCTGAGATGCATTTGGAGGTGCATGACAGACAAGGGTAGACATTTCTATCTTCGGTAGCTGTTACCTCTACTCTTCTTGATCGAGTGCAAATGAGGCAGTTATCAGATTCTAAAGGCCTAGTCCTGTGGGAAAGTGTGTCAGGAGAGGACCCTATTCCTAGATGGACCATAGGTGAGGATGAGATCTTGTGTTTCTAGGGGCGTGTATGGGTTCCAGCAGACATACACGAGGAGCTAATGTAGGACTTTCATTCCTCAGTTTGGGCAGTCCATCCTGGTGTCACCAAGATGTATCATGATCTACACTATCAGTATTGGTGGCCAAGTATAAATAGAGATGTTTCTGTGTTTTTCATGAGGTGTTCCACATGTTAGAAGGTGAAGGCGGAGCATCAGCGACCAGCAGGACTTCTACAGCAGTTACCCATTCCCGAGTGGAAGTGGAATGACGTCGCGATGGACTTCGTAACTAGTTTTCTGAGGTCTCCTTGTGGTAATGATGCGGTATGGGTTGTCATTGACATACTCACGATGGTCACTCACTTCTTTCCGATCAAGGATACCTTCAGTGTTGACCAACTGGGACAGTTGTACATCTACATGGGGTTCCCCACTCCATTGTTTCAGACAGGGATGCATGTTTTACTTCTCGGGTCTGGCAGGGGCTTCAGAAGGATTTGGGTACACAGGTAATTTTGAGTATAGCATACCATCCTCAGACAGATGGCCAGTCCAAGCGTATGATTCAGGTTCTTGAGGACATGCTTCGAGCATGTATTGTGGATTTTGGAGGTTCTTGGGAGAGACATATACCTCTAGTGTAGTTTGGATACATCAATAGTTTTCAAGAAACTATTAAGATGGAATTTTATGAGGCTTTTATGGTAGGTCATTCCGATCACCTTTGTGTTGGATGGAGGTAGGATAGGCAACTATGTTGGGACCTTGTCTTGTCCAGGAGACCACAGAACATATAGAGTTGATCCAGAAGAGGATGGCTACAGTGCAATCTTGTCAGAAGTCTTATGTTGATCAGTGGAGACGACCTATAGAGTACGAGGTCAGAGATCAGGTTTTTCTACATGTCGCACTGAGGTTGGGGCACAGAAGGATCAGGAGACAGGGTAAGATTTCGATGAGGTACGTCGGGCCGTTTGAGGTGTTGGAGAGAGTTGGTATGGTTGACTATCGGTTCCAGTTACCTCAGAGGTACTAGGCTATGCATGACGTCTTCCACATTTCACAGATTCGATGTTACTTTTCAGACCTGTCTCATGTCTTGCAACCCTAGGAGGTTGAGTTAGAGGTGGATGCCTCATTCGAGGAGCATCCTATCCAGTTTGTCGATCGTAGTACAAAGGTTCTCTGTGGCTGGTCTGTTCCTCTAGTATGAGTGTTATGGCATCACAGGTGAGTACAAGAAGAGACTAGGGAGAGGGAGGCCAATGTACGAGCATAGTGGCCAAAATTGTTTGGGGTTTCTTCTTCTATGACGCCATGCTAAGGAAATTCAGGGAAAATTTTCTTTATTAGGGGAATATTGTAAGAACTCGGACCTTCCATTCTGGTATGTTTTCCTTTTTTGGTCGTTTCTGAGAAAAAGAGGAAATTATGGAGGTTGTACAGGGGCACATGGTTTGTAACGCCCCGACCCCAGTTACCCAGAGTCGGTGCATTAATTACATAACATTGGCATGATCACAAGAAAGATCAAATCTCAAAAGACCGATTGGTTTAGTAGCCTTGGAAACACTAGATATATTCATAAGTTTTACATTACATCATAAATTGAAAAACTACTACAACAACATAATGTCTCTACAGTTCACACTATTATCCCCTCATAATATCCCTGCAGGTCATTCATAACTTACTTCTTCACATCCTGGGAAAAATAAAACATAGAAAAGGGGTGAGCTCAAATGCCCAGTAAGGATAACAATATAGAGGAACATTCAAAATAAGCATAAACATTCAAGGCAATGCATTACTAAAACAAAAGCCTTTTAAACTTGAACTTCAACATAGTATGGAAAAAGTAAAATGAAATAATGCCATTTACTTATTCACATGGATATTCTACTAATCGAATAATCACATGCAAAAATCAATAACCACTTTCATAATGTTGGAATGCATAATGCCCCCAAGACTACAAATAAGATTTTGTCAAGGCCTTGTGCCAAGACACTAGTTTGTCTCATGAGACCTACCGATGCATCGAGAAGCTATAGCGGGCTCCACCCGTCACATATTAAGTCCAATGCATTCCCATATGAAAAGGTTTAAACATAACATAAACATTCGTATTAAAACTATCATACAAAATGTTATAAACTATGAATGGTATAAAAATAGCACATCCACAGTCAAACATATCACAAAACCTTCAATACAATATAGAAGTTTTGTATCATAATAAATCAACTTCAAATAAGCGTAAAATCCATCAAAGGATGTTGACATAGATGAAATCAAAACACTTTTTAGAGAAATATCTCTTTCTATTTTTGAAATCATTTAAGATCCATATAAAATAAAACATTTTCTTGAAAATATTCTTATAAGATTGTAAGGAAAGCTTTGAATATTTTATAATGGCGGAAAATAACCGCACCCGCCGTATAAGTTAAAAAAACATTCTTACCTTAATTCTGTCGAAAAGGTTAAAAAGGACCTTGTTTTGAAAACGACGGAAAGATTCCTCTTATAAAAAGTCAAAAAAGGGTATAAATGACTTTAACCCATATTTTTGTAAAAATGTTTTGAAATACATTTTGAAGAAACATGGATGTGGATGATAACGAGACCCCAGTAGATTATTACGTATAAACAACCTCGGATAATGAAGAGATTGTGAAATAACCCTTACCTTGTACTTTTCCTTGGTTGGGGTAGGTTAACCTCCTGTATAATGGTGAAATAATTGTTATTAAATTATAAAAGAATCATATACATTAATATGATATCATATATGATCTTTTAATATTGATTTGATAATAATATCTTAGTATTATCGTTGTTTCTGGTGTTAACTTACTTGTTTTATTTTATATGTTTTGTTACGTAAGCCATGTTTGTAATGGATAGGTTGTATATTATTAATATCCAGAATGATATCAAGTCCTTAAACATCATTTTTAAATCATCAAATGATAATTATACTTGAATGGATACGATGGAGAATGAATCTCATCGCGTTCGTGGAGACGGTAGTCCGTACGTACGCACGAGCGACAATATCATTCTTTTGATATTAAAATAATATATAAATGGATGTTATATCATATATACAGAATAATTAACATGTTATATTTATTATTTACATGAGTTTCACATCATTATTATACCCATCCAAATAATAATATATTGAATAACAATTACACCACGACGTGGAGACGGTAAGCCGTACGTACGCACGTATGGTGACATGTTATTCAAAGGGTGGATAGAATACTGAATATGGTTGTACCATATTTATAATAATATCACAGTATATGTGAGATACTGGAGTTATTATTTTAGAATGGTAAGAACAAAGAAAGAAGAAGTGGAAGAAGAAAGGAACTTGAAAAGGGGGGGTGAAAACATTACCTCTTCTTCGGGTTCTTCCTTTTGATTTGATCAAAAGGGCTCCTTAGGTTGGCTTTATGATCAAACTAAGGCCTCTAGGTTGTAGTGAGGGAAGTTGGGAGAGTATTTGGGCAGGGTTTGGACGAGCCAAGTGGCTTGAGAGGTGTGAGGAATGAGTAGAAGTGGTCTCCTTTTATAAGGGAGAGGAGGGGCTCTTTAGGAAAGAGTGAAAGTATTACTTTATAATATAATTATATTCCGTTTATAATGGTCCAAAAATCATTGAGGTCGAAGATAAGATGACTCATTTTCTAAATAACATCAACCAATAAGAATTGGACAGGTTTTAGATAATATTTTAATCATTATAATCTTATTTATTTAAATGATTTATTAATGAGGTAAACATTGCATCATTATTGTGTCATTAATAATTTAAATTATTTGATGTCTAAAAATTATAAATAAAATATCATTATGTAGGAAATCTTTTTAGATTTCTAATTAATATTTATAATCAAAAATCCAACATGTATAACCCTATGTAAAAATTGTTCTTCTAAAAGATGTAAGCTTATGCCATTTTTATTTTTATTTTAACTTTATTAATATAATGTGTCCCTACCACATACAAGTGGCTCTAAGGGGTCCCCAAATCGACCCAAGGATGCCCATGGTCGGGTATGTGTCCACAAATAAGGTTAGGACACGTTTTAGGGTAATTTTGTATTATTATAATATTATTTTTTAACCCTTATTTACCAGATTTACCCTTAACCATGGTAAATAAAATATTTACCGCAGTAATTATTCAAAATGTCTAAAAATAAAAGTTAACTATTTACACAATTTGAACATCATGATTCCAAATATGGAATCCATTTTCCTAAATTCAAAACACATATGTGGCAGAAATTAATTTAAAATTAATTCCCGCTGTCAAAACAAAAAGCGTGTTTTTAAGAGATAATAACTATCAAAAGATTGACACTTGTTTATGTCTGGTTTAATTGTGAAATTATGTCCAATGAAAAACATTAAATTAAATGGTAAAAATATATTCTAAATATACTTTAAAACCACTCAAATTCATAATTTATCAATATTAATTATTTTGATTAAAAAAGTTGATTTTAATTAAAATTTAGTAATTTTCACTATTCATCAAAATATAAAAGTTATCCGAAAAGTACCAAAATTTCACCCTAGGCTAATTTCAATATTCCGAATCCAAAAATGAAGTCCATTTTGAAATATAAAATATATATGATTTCAAAAAGTAGGTATTACTATTCACAACGGCTAGTTTAATTAGTTGTGGTGTGTGTTAGAACTTGAGGTTGCGTACAACACACGCTATCGCATTATTCGAAGGGAAACTTACCGTGGAAGCTTGGGGTGTTACATTCTCCCCTCCTTCAAATAATTGCGTCCTCGCAATTTCTAGGGTATTACTGCATAAAAAGACTCGGGTGGTTCTTTATCAAAAGTTCCTCGGGTTCCCACGTTGCCTCTTCCATCTTATGATTTCTCCACAAAATGTTTACCAGACGCGTCATCCGGTTTCTCAGTACTTGTTCTCTTGTATCAAGAATCCTGACAGGCTCTTCACAATAAGACATATTGGGTTCCAGTTCTAATTCCTCATAGGTGAGTACATGCGTTGGGTCAGGCATGTATTTTCTCAACAGAGATACGTGGAACACATCGTGAACTTTGGAGATACTTGGCGGCATTGCCAATCGGTAAGCTACAGCCCCAATTCGTTCTAGAATTTCGAAAGGTCCGATGTACCTGGGACTCAATTTACCTTTCTTACCAAAACGTATGACTCCCTTCCATGGAGATACCTTCAGGAAAACATGATCACCGACTTGAAATTCCAAATCCTTCGATTATCGACATAGCTCTTCTGCCTACTTTGAGCTGCTTTGATGTGATTTTGGATTACCTTCACCTTTTCCACCGTTTCCTCCACCAGTTCCGGGCCTACAAGTTTTCTTTCACCAACCTCATCCCAACAGGTTGGTGTACGACATCTCTTTCCGTATAACGCTTCATATGGTG
Source organism: Viscum album (assembly GCA_963277665.1). Taxonomy (NCBI): domain Eukaryota; kingdom Viridiplantae; phylum Streptophyta; class Magnoliopsida; order Santalales; family Viscaceae; genus Viscum; species Viscum album. Next base: position 1,491,556,043 of record OY728151.1, on the reverse strand, counting down.
CCATCTGAATACTCGAATGGAAGCTATTGTTATAGGAAAATTCTACCAGTGGTAAATATTGATCCCACATACCCTGAAAGTCAAGTGAGCAAGATCTCAACATGTCTTCTAGGGTTTGAATAGTCCGTTCGGATTGTCCATCTGTCTAAGGGTGGTAAGAAGTGCTCAAATGAAGTTCAGTATCCAGGGATTTCTGAAGACTTTTCCAAAATCTTGAAGTAAAACGGGGATCACGATCAGAAACAATCGATAGGGGTACTCCATGAAGTCTCACAACTTCATTAATGTATAGTCTTGCTAGACATTACAGAGGTAGATCTTCTCTTATAGCAAGAAAATGTGCTGACTTGGTAAGACGATCAACAATTACCCATATTGCATCGTTCCTTCTAGGAGTCTTTGGTAGCCCCATGACAAAGTCCATCGTAATATTGTCCCATTTCCACTCCGGTATGGGAAGAGGTTGCATGACTCCTCCAGGCGGTTGCCTTCCAGCTTTCACTTGTTGACAAACCATACATCTTAACACAAAATCAGCAATCTCCCTCTTCATGTTGTCCCACCAAAAATGTTCCTTCAAATCTCTATACATTTTGGTGCTCCCAGGGTGTATAGAGAAATTGGAACTATGAGCATCATCCAGTAATTCCCTTTTCAGATCAGGTAAATCGGGAACACAAAGTCTCTTCCCGAATTTCAAAATTCCATCTTCATACACAAAGTCTCTCAATCTCCCATCATTCACAGCTTTAATCTTCTTCTGAAATTCTTCATCATCGGTCTGAGAACTACTAATCCTTTCTAGTAAAGATGGTTTGGCAACCATTTGAAAAAGCATTGATGTTTCACCTTCCCTGGTTATTCCCATGTCCATCTTCACTAGATCCATGAAAATTGGATCCCTTTCAATTCTCATCATGTTCAAAACTCCATGGTCTTTTCTGCTCAAAGCATTTGCCACCTTGTTTGCTTTCCCCGGGTGGTAGTGTATCGTGCAATCATAATCCTTGAGTAATTCAAGCCATCTCCTTTGCCTCATGTTGAGTTCTTTTTGTGAGAAAATATACTTCAAACTCTTGTGATCAGTATAAATCTCACATTTTTCACCATAGAGGTAGTGTCTCCATATCTTCAAAGAAAAGATCACAGCTGCTAACTCAAGATCATGAGTAGGATAGTTTTGTTCATGAATTTTCAACTGTCCTGATGCATAGGCAATAACTCTATCATTCTGCATAAGGACACAACCAAGTCCTTTCTTTGATGCATCACTATAAATAACGAACCCATCATTCCCCGATGATAGAGTCAATATAGGAGCATTGACTAATCTTCTCTTCAGTTCTTCAAAACATTCTTCACACTATTTTGTTCAAACAAATTTAACACCTTTACGTGTGAGCTTCGTTAATGGGTTAGCCAATCGGGCAAAATTCTGGACGAAACGTCGATAATAACCTGCCAAAACAATAAAACTGCGTACCTCATTTATACTCATAGGTGCTGGCCATTCTTGGATTGCCTTGGTCTTAGAAGGATAAACAGAGATTCCATCTTTAGAGACAATATGTCCAAGAAAAGAAATCTCCTGAAGCCAGAATTCACACTTACTAAACTTCCCATATAATTCATGCCTCCTCAGAGTCTTCAAGATAATGCGCAAGTGATTTTCATGATCTTCGTAGGTTTTGGAGTATACCAAGATATCATCAATAAATACCACCACAAATTCATCGAGATACTCCTTGAAAACTCTATTCATCAGATCCATGAATACAGAGGGTGCATTAGTCAATCCAAAAGGCATTACAGTAAACTCATAATGCTCGTACCTGGTTCGAAATGCTGTCTTCGGAATGTCTTCCTTCTTCACACACAACTGATGGTATCCAGATCGAAGGTCAATCTTTGAAAAGTATTGAGCTCCATGCAGTTGGTCAAATAAATCATCAATACGAGGTAGGGGATACTTGTTCTTTATCGTTATAGCATTGATCTCCCTGTAGTCGATACATAACCTCATAGATCCATCTTTCTTTTTAACAAAAAGAACAGGGGCTCCCCATGGAGAAACACTAGGGCGAATAAATCCCTTATTACTCAATTCCTCTAGTTGTTTCTTTAGTTCGACTAATTATACAGTGTCCATTCTATAAGGGGTCTTTGATATAGGCCTTGATCCAGGAATCAAATCAATGGAAAACTCAACTTCTCGTTCTGGAGGATGTCCAGGTAAATCTTCCGGAAATACATCTACAAATTCTTTCACAACAGGTACATACTCTAATTGAACATTCCTTTCCTCACCGACAGTTATTTCATTCTCTTCCTCCCCAATAATTGAATTAAGTTGAGCTACTGGGGGTGGATCTAAATAAGAATTAGGTGGTGACGATTCTTCTCTAAAAATAAGGTGTTCCTTATCATTATCATCAAGAATCGTAACCTCTTTCTTCTTACAATAAATCTTCGCATCATAGTCCGAAAGCCAGTCCATACCGAGGATTATATCAAACTCAATCATAGGTATGACGATGAGATCAGCAGATAAAGAAAATTTATGTGCTCTAATGGGGACTGATTCACAAAACTTTGTTGCAATGATACTTCCCTTAGGAGTTTTAACTGACAACTCCCTTATTAAATCAAATTGGAAATATCTAATTTTCTTAGAAAACTGGGAAGATATGAAACAATGCGATGATCCAGAGTCAAATAATGCATTTTCTAAACTTGAGGAAACCATTAAATTACCTGTCACCATGTCTTTTGGAGCTTCTACCTCTGCAGTAGTGATAGAATAAGCCTGGCCTTGATCCCTTGGCCTTTTCTGAGGTAAGTTCTCCTGACGCTTAGGACATTCATTCGCATAATGTCCCATCTCCCTGCAATTGTAGCACTGAACGTTGGTGGCTTCCTTCTTCCCTTTGTAATCACGAGCTTGGTGGCCTTTTTCACCACACTTGTAACAGACTCCCATTCCCTTCAAGCAAGCACCGGGGTGTTTCTTCCCACATTTACCACATGATGGATATTCAACCTTTCCTTTCTTCCCCTTATTTCCATTCCCAGATTGATCAGCAGGCCTCTTCTTCTCTTGCTTTGCTTTAAAGTCATAAGACTTAGAGAATTCCTTTTCGGTCTTGATAGCACATGAGACAATGTCTTCGTACGATGAAAAGGATTGTGAGACTAATGCTCGACGGAGAAATGGTTTTAACCCATCAAAGAAATGATCAATCTTACTTCTTGGGTTGCGAATATAATCTCCATCATACCTCGCTAACCTTGTAAAGTTAGCCTCATACTTTGTGACATTCTCATCCTCCTTCTGTCTCAGACTTAGAAATTGCCTTTCCATATCTGCTCGATGGTCGCGAGGAAAGTATTTTTCTAAAAACAGATCTTTGAACTCCCTCCATTCCATATTTGATACTTCATCATCTTCCTTCATGTTTTGAATCAATGACCACCATTGATCAGCATCTCCAGTGAGGCGGTAAACTGCCATGATAACTTTTTCCCTTTCACTGCTCCCCAAAGCCTGAAATATTTTCTCTAGGGAATTTATCCACTGCTCGGCTACTAAGGGATTTGTATTCCCATTGAACGTTGGTGGTTGTTGCCTCATGAATCGATCTAACATTGATCCTCCACGCTGCGGATCAAGGTGCTCCATACGGGTAAGGTTATTATTCATAACCTGAGTAAGTTGTCCCAGTATGGTGATTAGTTGGTCGGCACCAGTGGCATCACCAGCCCCACTATAATTATCTTGAGCAGGAGGGCAATCCCTAGATGGAGTGTGTGCATTGATACGGTTTCCATTTCTTCCACTAGGCCCCATTTCTAAACAATAGCATAAACTAGATCAGTTTATGAATCAAAATACATAATCCCATACTTATAAAACACTCAACATAAATTGAACTATTTATGGGTATAATCCATAATCATAAAAATGTTTACTTTGAGGAATTATATACTCATAAACCCTTCATAATGATTTGTAAAGAAAATGAGAGTTATCCTAAGCATATCCCCCGGGAGTGTCGTAACCAAGAGTGCAGCAAGGCCCGTTGTCGTGCACCAGTTCTCGTTCGAGTCTAGCTCAAAGTGGTGTTTTCGGGTTTTACCCCTAGGTACATCTGTGACAGAGCCACCTCTACCTGCTCGTATCCAGACAGGGATGTATTGCTCGGAAAACTCACAAAATCTCTACAATACCAAAATTCTAGGAAGTTCTTCTATACTAATCCTCAAAGTTCATCTTAGGTCTACGTGCTCTAATCAGAGTTTATCTAAATCTAGCTTCCAAGGTTTGTACTAAACTTCCTCTGATACCAACTGTAACGCCCCGACCCCAGTTACCCAGAGTCGGTGCATTAATTACATAACATTGGCATGATCACAAGAAAGATCAAATCTCGAAAGACCGATTGGTTTAGTAGCCTTGGAAACACTAGATATATTCATAAGTTTTACATTACATCATAAATTGAAAAACTACTACAACAACATAATGTCTCTACAGTCCACACTATTATCCCCTCATAATATCCCTGCAGGTCATTCATAATTTACTTCCTCACATCCTGTGAAAAATAAAACATAGAAAATGGGTGAGCTCAAATGCCCAGTAAGGATAACAATATAGCGGAACATTCAAAATAAGCATAAACATTTAAGGTAATGCATTACTAAAACAAAATCCTTTTAAACTTGAACTTCAACATAGTATGGAAAAAGTAAAATGAAATAATGCCATTTACTTATTCACATGGATATTCTACTAATCGAATAATCACATGCAAAAATCAATAACCACTTTCATAATGTTGGAATGCATAATGTCAGACTATCATAACCACATAGTCAAGGCCTCGTGCCAAGACTACAAATAAGATTTTGCCAAGGCCTTGTTCCAAGACACTAGTTTGTCTCATGAGACCTACCGATGCATCGAGGAGCTATAGTGGGCTCCACCCGTCACATATTAAGTCCAATGCATTCCCATATGAAAAGGTTTAAACATAACATAAACAATCGTATTAAAACTAGCATACAAAATGTTATAAACTATGAATGGTATAAAAATAGCACATCCACAGTCAAACATATCACAAAACCTTCAATACAATATAGAAGTTTTGTATCATAATAAATCAACTTCAAATAAGCGTAAAATCCATCAAAGGATGTTGACATAGATGAAATCAAAACACTTTTTAGAGAAATATCTCTTTCTATTTTTGAAATAATTTAAGAGCCATATAAAATAAAACATTTTCTTGAAAATATTCTTATAAGCTTGTAAGGAAAGCTTTGAATATTTTATAACGGCGGAAAATAACTGCACCCGCCGTATAAGTTAAAAAAACATTCTTACCTTAATTCTGTCGAAAAGGTTAAAAAGGACCTTGTTTTGAAAACGACGGAAAGATTCCTCTTATAAAAAGTCAAAAAAGGGTATAAATGACTTTAACCAATATTCTTGTAAAAAAATTTTGAAATACATTTTGAAGAAACATGGATGTGGATGATAACGAGACCCCAGTAGATTATTATGTATAAACAACCTCGGATAATGAAGAGATTGTGAAATAACCCTTACCTTGTACTTTTCCTTGGTTGGGGTAGGTTAAACTCCTGTATAATGGTGAAATAATTGTTATTAAATTATAAAAGAATCATATACATTAATATGATATCATATATGATCTTTTAATATTGATTTGATAATAATATCTTAGTATTATCGTTGTTTCGGGTGTTAACTTACTTGTTTTATTTTATATGTTTTGTTACGTAAGCCATGTTTTTAATGGATAGGTTGTATATTATTCATATCCAGAATGATATCAAGTCCTTAAACATCATTTTTAAATCATCAAATGATAATTATACTTGAATGGATACGATGGAGAATGAATCTCATCGCGTTCGTGGAGACGGTAGTCCGTACGTACGCACGAGCGACAATATCATTCTTTTGATATTAAAATAATATATAAATGGATGTTATATCATATATACAGAATAATTAACATGTTATATTTATTATTTACATGAGTTTCACATCATTATTATACCCATCCAAATAATAATATATTGAATAACAATTACACCACAACGTGGAGACGGTAAGTCGTACGTACGCACGTATGGTGACATGTTATTCAAAGGGTGGATAGAATACTGAATATGGTTGTACCATATTTATAATAACATCACAATATATGTGAGATACTGGAGTTATTATTTTAGAATGGTAAGAACAAAGAAAGAAGAAGTGGAAGAAGAAAGGAACTTGAAAAGGGGTGGTGAAAACATTACCTCTTCTTCGGGTTCTTCCTTTTGATTTGATCAAAAGGGCTCCTTAGGTTGGCTTTCTGATCAAAATAAGGCCTCTAGGATGTAGTGAGGGAAGTTGGGAGAGTATTTGGGCAGGGTTTGGATGATCCAAGTGGCTTGAGAGGTGTGAGGAATGAGTAGAAGTGGTCTCCTTTTATAAGGGAGAGGAGGGGCTCTTTAGGAAAGAGTGAAAGTATTACTTTATAATATAATTATATTCGGTTTATAATGGTCCAAAAATCATTGAGGTAGAAGATAAGATGACTCAGTTTCTAAAAAACATCAACCAATAATAATTGGACAGGTTTTAGATAATATTTTAATCATTATAATCTTATTTATTTAAATGATTTATTAATGAGGTAAACATTGCATCATTATTGTGTCATTAATAATTTAAATTATTTGATGTCTAAAAATTATAAATAAAATATCATTATGTAGGAAATCTTTTTAGATTTATAATGAATATTTATAATCGAAAATCCAACATGTATAACCCTATGTAAAAATTGTTCTTCTAAAAGATTTAAGCTTATGCCATTTTTATTTTTATTTTAACTTTATTAATATAATGTGTCCCTACCACATACAAGTGGCTCTAAGGGGTCCCCAAATCGACCCAAGGATGCCCATGGTCGGGTATGTGTCCACCAATAAGGTTAGGACACGTTTTAGGGTAATTTTTTATTATTATAATATTATTTTTTAACCCTTATTTACCGGATTTACCCTTAACCATGGTAAATAAAATATTTACCGCAGTAATTATTCAAAATGTCTAAAAATAAAAATTACCTATTTACACAATTTGAACATCCTAATTCCAAATATGGAATCCATTTTCCTAAATTCAAAACACAGAAGTGGCAGAAATTAATTTAAAATTAATTCCCGCTGTCAAAACAAAAAGCGTGTTTTTAAGAGATAATAACTATCAAAAGATTGACACTTGTTTATGTCTGGTTTAATTGTGAAATTATGTCCAATGACAAACATTAAATTAAATGGTAAAAATATATTCTAAATATACTTTAAAACCACTCAAATTCATAATTTATCAATATTAATTATTTTGATTAAAAAAGTTGATTTTAATTAAAATTTAGTAATTTTCACTATTCATCAAAATATAAAAGTTATCCGAAAAGTACCAAAATTTCACCCTAGGATAATTTCAATATTCCGAATCCAAAAATGAAGTCCATTTTGAAATATAAAATATATATGATTTCAAAAAGTAGGTATTACTATTCACAACGGCTAGTTTAATTAGTTGTGGTGTGTGTTAGAACTCGAGGTTGCGTACAACACACGCTATCGCATTATTCGAAGGGAAACGTACCGTGGAAGCTTGGGGTGTTACATGGTTGGCACAAGGTTGGTGCGCGGTCTGAACAAACCATGCGGCCAGCCCAAGAAACCGTGCAGCCCTTGACAGTGGGCTCCACACGGGAAGCACACGGTTTGTCAAACCATGCGGGAAAGCCATGAAAAATCCCTGGGTGAGACAGTGACAATCGCACGGTTGGCACACGGTTTGCCAAACCATGCAGGGTAACCATGCGGCCACTTAAAGTTAGGGTTTTTAAGTCCCAGGCCACTCTGGATTTCTCATTTCTTCTCCAAACTCTCTCCCACTCGAGACTCACTCAGGATTTTGGGTTCTCAAAGGTTGAAGGTGCTCCACCACTCGTTTTGGAGGCTAATAAAATGGGTTACTTGGTGGAACGAAGGCTATTATTCTCAGGTAAGTCCCTCCTCTTGGTTTCTCCTTGGTTTTCCCAAGATCTTCTCTTCCCTCTCTCTAGGTTTTCTATATCTACATCTGTTGCATGTAGATATAATGTTGGGTTTTCCTTGGGTGTTGATTTTAAGGATTGTGGATGATAGGGAAGGAGGTTTAGAGCAGTCTTTCATGAAGCAGTTTCCCAGATTTGTGGGTGCAGTTGATTGTGGATCATTTTCGCCAGAACCCTAAATGTAGGTGGTTTGTGCCTTTCCGTTGAAAGTCTGTGAGTATTATGTGCAATTTTTCCAATACCCTTGAACGGGGTATTGTGTGTTTACCATTTTACCCCTGTGTTTTTCCTTTCATGCTTGTAGGTTTGCGTAGAGGTTGATTGGATATGAATAGGGTTGAATTTTTATGCTTTGGATGATTTTCCCATGCATGCCCTATTTCCGACCATTTGGTCATGTTTTGCCTGTTTCCCATTCCTAGTGATTGTAGGATGGAGAGTTGTTTTTCTGACATGATATTGAGTTGTAGACTATTTATCCAAGTAGTTCTTAAGGTTTACCATAGCCATATTGCATTGTTATGCTCATTGAATTACACAGGGTTGTGAGAAACTGGTGTTATAGACTATAAGTGGATAGACCGAGTGAGCTTCCCCAGAGAGTATTTGGGTGTTATAGACTATAAATGGATAGACCTAGTGAGCTTACTCATAGAGTATTTGTGTATTATATACAATAAGTGGATAGACCGAGTGATCTTCCTCAGAGAGTCTTTGAGCATTATAGACTATGAGGGGATAGACTGAGGGAGCTTCCTCAAAGAGTCTTTGTTCACTTTGAATTACCTTGAACCATCCTAGACTATAGGAGGAATTGACCGAGTGAGCTTCCTCAGAGAGTCTTTGAATGACTTGGGATATAAGGGGAATTGAATGGGTGAGCTTCCTCAGAGAGTCCTTGACCTTGGGTCTATACGGAGAAATGACCTTGTGTTCTTCCTCAGAGAGTCCTTGACTACATTAGACTATAAGGGGAATTGATTGTGAGTGCTTCCTGAGAGATTCTTTATGAATTTGTATGACTGAACCAAAGGGGCTAAGCTGAGTGTACTTCCCAAAGGGTTGATTGTACTTGTTAGGTAGGACCATAAGGGATGGATCTGTGTACTTCCCAGAGGTTTAACTTCTTTGTTTAGCTGCCTACTTGACACGTGGAATTGTTTACTGCTGAGTACTTTCCTATTTACTACTTTCTGTACTTTTACCTGCCATATATTCACTGACTATTAGGCACATATCTTGGGGTGGTTTCCTACTTGGATTTATTCTCACACCCTATTTGGTTCAGGCTTTTGGGCCCAAAAACATTATATTGTTGTAGGGATAGATAAGGGAAATCTCCCTTCTACTTTAGGTACTTTACTTGCTGGGGATCGGGAGAGAATGGGACCATGCTTTGGCTTGTGATGTTGAGGATTTTTTTATCTATTTTATTTGTACTTGGGTTTAGTACTGTTGTATTCCAACATTGTGTTGTGTTTGGCTATTTTCCTATACATATGTACCATGCATCATTTATATATGTATGTGCTCCAGTTGTTCCTTACTTTCAATCATCCACTGTTTACTTTTGTATGGATTATTACTGCTTCCACTATTGATTTTGTTTTCTTCTTCTGTGTACTCTACTAATGAGGTCATAGTTTCCCCACTATCACACCCATGTCCCTCACTGCTAGTCGATAGCCTCTGGCATTCGGGGAAATGTGCTTGAGGCCATGTGACCAACCGGGTATGGGGAACCTCTGGTTGGCTTTTGGATCTCGGATGTTACAAAGTGGTATCAAAGGATTCTTTTCTCTTGACTTACTATTTGGAGCCTATACACAGGTATATGATGGAATAGGTAATTAGTAATAATATGTGCCTGAGATTAGCTAACCCGTGTACAGGGAAAATCTAATTTACCTCAATTATTGCAATTTTTCTGGTTTTTCAATTTTACAGTTGATTCGATTTCACCGTTGGGTGATTCACATGCCTTGTACTATTACTGTTAATATTATTGAGGTTCTATTTCTGTTGCAACCCGATGAGATGAGGGTATTCCATCTCATGCATTATATAGGCACTTCCTAGAAATCACATGTCATGCATTCTTTCCATGCCAATTAGGGTGCATTAGAAATTTCATGTTGTTGTGATAGATGTTGTGTAGAATATGAATGTTGTTGTGATCGATGCCTTGATAAAAATACCTTTTGTTTGATAGGGTATTGTTTGTGTTAGTTTTTGTTTGAATGAACACCAAACTTTGGTTCTTGAGTTGTTATGGGCCCTCACGGACTGGAATTTGGTGGATCATTGACTTCTTTACTTTTTTATAATATGTATAAGAAGCCAAGCTTTGATTCACAGGAAGTATGGGCCCTCACGGATCAGAATTTGGCACTTAAATGTTCATTTTTAGTGTTTTCTGGGTTCTGGAGTAGTTTCTAAGGCTTACTGTCCAGAAAAACCCAGACTACAAATTGTGTCACTGATTGTATGGGTAGAGACACGGGGTTGTGAAAATCTTGGTAGAACACGTCGTGTATCAGATGTGCACATCATGTGTAGTCTGACCCAGGTACCCAACCATGACACGAACAACACGGGTTAGTGTTATCCTTTCACATACACACCGTGTCCATCTGGAACACGCTGTGTAGTTTCAGCCATGTGTCAGGCCATGTCACTAACAACACGGGCTAGATGAAGCTTGTCTAGTACATGTCGTGTCTGCCTTGAACACGTCGTGTAGTCTTGTCTTAGGAGGGTCGTGGGGTAGGCCAGAATTTTTCTGTTGACCAGACCCAGCTGGAGCAGGATCTAGGACCCTCCACAGTTCGAGATACGATCTTAGTAGCCTTAGTTTTATCTTCTGCTATTTTTGACACAGGGGCTTCCCATAGATTTATCTCTGTTGATGTTGTGGAGATCCTTGGGCTCTGTATCTTTTCTTCTGTTGACATGTTGACACTTGATACGCTGTTGGGAACGAGGACATTTATCATACGTCAGTGTAAGGAGTTCCCTCTTGAGGTTGGTGGGTGACAATTCCTTTTGGACCTCTATGTCCTAGAGATGATAGGATATTATTTCATCCTCAGAATGGATTGGTTGGTTCCATTCCAGGAATTCATCGATTTCTATCGCCGTAGGGTGAGTTTCATATCACCAGAGGGTGGATCTTTTCTTCATAAGGGCGAATGGGATGTCCAGGTGAGCGGAGAGGGTCCATAGCATCATGGGTTAGGAGGAGTTACAACCCAGATTTCTATTCTATATCTAGATGACCAGGGGACTTCATAGCTAGAGTTTCCTCTAGTAGTGGATCGTTTCAGATATGTCTTTCTAGAAGACTTTTTAGGTTTTCCTCCAGAGCGAGAGGTAGAATTTTCGATTGAGCTTGTTCCAGGAGCGGCATCAATGACCATTCCTCCTTATAGGATGGCTACACCTGAGTTGTAGGAACTCAAGAAGCAGTTGGAGGAGTTGTAGGCAAAGGGTTTCATCTGACCTAGTACTTCTCCTTGGGGTTCACCTATACTTTTTGCGAAGAAGGCAGATGGTACTCTTAGGCTGTGTGTGGATTATCAGAAGTTGAACCAGTTGACGGTCAAGAACCGATATCTCTTTCCGAGGATTGATGACATCTTTGATCATCTTTGAGGAGCTCAAGTGTTCTTGAAGATCGATTTGAGGTTTGTTTATAATCAATTTCTCATTAGACCATCTGATATACCTCTTAAAGATTTTCGGAGCAGGTATGGCCTATACAAGTATGTGGTTATGCCGTTCGGTCTCACGAACACGCCTGTAGTTTTCGTGGAACTGATGAACTGAGTATTCCATCCATAATTGGATTCTTTCATGGTTGTTTTTTGGATGATATCTTGGTGTACTCTCACACTAGACATGACCATGCCACACATCTTGATATCGTTCTGAGTACACTGAGAGAGCATTAGTTATATGCTAAGCTCTCAAAATGCCACTTTTGGATGGATCAGATTCCCTTCTTAGGTCATGTTATCTCAGAGACAGGAGTATCAGCAGACCTAGAGAAAGTGAGAGTAGTAGTTTCCTGGGAGCAGCCGAAGAATGTCTTTGAGGTGTGGAGTTTTCTAGGGATGGATGGATACTACAGATGCTTCATTCAAGAATTTTCATGCTTAGAAGCACCGCTTACGGGCCTGACTAAGAAGGGTGAAAAGTTCTTGTGGTTAGATTCTTGTGAGTTAGCCTTTCAAGAGATGAAATAAAGGTTGATTATAGCACTGATACTAGGATTTCTAGATCCATTCAAGATCTATACTGGTTACTGCGATGCTTAAGGTATTAGTCTGGGAGCTATGCTCATGCAGGGAGATTGAGTCGTTGTGTATGGGTCACGTCAGTTGAGGACACATGAGAGGAACAACCTGATGCATGATCTTGAGTTGGTAGCTGTTGTTCATGCCTTATGTTGTTGAATACATTACCCTCTGGGAGAGAATTTTGTGTTTTCACCGACCACAAAAGTCTCAAGTACATTTTCTCTTAGTGTGATTTGAATTTGAGACAGCGGAGGTGGGTTGAGTACCTACAATCCTTTGACTTCGAGCTTACTTATACATCTGGGAAAGGAAATGCAGTGGATGATGCACTGAGAAGGATGACTCATATATAGGCTGTTCAGGAGGCCAACAGTGAGTAGTAGCTTATGGATCTGTTCTCTGATATGCATTTGGAAGTGCATGACAGACAAGGGTAGAAGTTTCTATCTTCAGTAGATGTTACCTCTACTCTACTTGATCAAGTGAAAATGAGGTAGTTATAAGATTTTGAAGGCCTAGTCCTGCGAGAAAGTGTGTCAAGAGAGGACCCTATTCCTGGATGGACCATAGGAGAGGATGAGATCTTGCATTTCCAGGGGCACGTATGGGTGCCAGCAGACATATATGAGGAGCTGATGCGGGACTTTTATTCCTCAGTTTGGGCAGTTCATCCTGGTGTCACCAAGATGTATCGTGATCTACACCGTTAGTATTGGTGGCCAGGTATGAAGAGAGATATTTTTGGGTTTTTCATGAGGTTTTCCACCAGTCAGCAGGTGAAGTCGGAGCATCAGCGACCAGCAGGAATTCTACAGCAGTTACCCAATCCTGAGTGGAAGTGGAATGACGTCGCGATGGAATTTGTAACCAGTTTGTCGAGGTCGCCTCGAGGAAATTATGCAGTATGGGTTGTCATTGACAAACTCACAAAGGTCTCTTAATTATTGCCGATCAAGGAGACCTTCAATGTTGTCCAGCTGGGACAGTTTTACATTCGAGAGATTGTGCGTATATATGAGGTTCCCCACTCCATTGTTTCAAACAGGGATACATGTTTTACTTCTCAGGTCTGGTAGGGGCTTCAAAAGGCTTTGGGTACATAGGTACTTTTGAGTACAGCGTACCATCCCCAGGCAGATGGCCAGTCCGAGCGTACGATTCAGGTGCTTCAGGACATGCTTCGAGCATGTATTCTAGATTTTGGAGGTTCTTGGGAGAGACATATACCTCTAGTGGAGTTTACCTACAATAATATTTTTCAAGCAACTATTCAGATGGCACCTTATGAGGCTTTGTATGGTAGGTCATGCCGATCACCCTTGTGTTGGCTGGAGGCAGGAGAGGCAGTTATGCTGGGACCTCATCTTGTCCAGGAGACCACGGAACATATAGAGTTGATTCGGAAGAGGATGGAAATTGTACAGTCTCGTCATAAGTCTTATGTCGATCAGTGGAGATGACCTTTGGAGTTCGAGGTCGGAGATCAGGTTTTTCTAAATGTCGCATTGAGGTTGGGGCATAGAAGGATTAGGAGACAGGGTAAGATTTCACTGAGGTACGTCGGGTCTTTTGAGGTGTTGGAGAGAGTTGGGGCGGTTTCCTATCGGTTTTAGTTACCACAGAGGTACCGGGATATGCACAGCGTCTTCCACATTTCATAGCTTCGACGTTACTTTTTAGACCTGTCTCATGTCTTGCAACCCGAGGAGGTTGAGTTAGAGGTGGATGCCTCATTCGAGGAGCATCCTATCCAGTTTTTCTATCGCAGTACAAAGGTTCTCTGTGGCCGGTCTTTTCCTCTGGTATGAGTGCTATGGAATCACAGGCGAGTACAAGATGAGAATTGGGAGAGGGAGGCCGATGTACGAGCACAGTGGCTGGAATTGTTTGGGGTTTCTTCTTCTGCAATTCCTTGCTAGGGAAATTCGGGGATGAAATTCTTTAAGGGGGGAAGTCTGTAAGAACTCAAACCTTATTTTTAGGTATGTTTTCCTTTTCTGGTCATTTCTTAGAAAAAGAGGAAATTCTGGAGGTCGTGCAAGGGCGAACAGTTGGCACGCGATTAGCGCACGGTCTGAACAAACCATGCGGCCAGCCCAGGAAACTGTGCAACCCTTGACAGTGGGCTCCGCACGGGCAGCGCACGGTTTTTCAAACCATGCGGTCAAGCCATGATAAATCCCTCAGTGAGACAGTGGAAATCGCATGGTTGGCGCACCATTTTCCAAACCATGTGGGGTAACCGTGCGGCCACTTAAATTTATAGTTTTTAAGTACCGGGCCACTTGGGATTTCTCATTTCTTCTCCAAACTCTCTCCCACTCGAGCCTCACTCAGGATTTTGGGTTCTCAAAGGTTGAATGTGCTCCCCCACTTGTTTTGGAGGCAAATCTAAGGGGTTTCTTGGTGGAACGAAGGCGGATCTTCTCGGGTAAGTCCCTCCTCTTGGTTTCTCCTTGGTTTTCCCTAGATCTTCTCTTCCCTCTCTCTAGATTTTCTAGATCTACATCTGTTTCATGTAGATATAGTTTTGGGTTTTCCTTGGGTGTTGATTTTAAGGCTTTTGGATGATATGGAAGGAGGTTTAGAGTGGTCTTTAGTGAAGCGGTTTCCTGGATTTATGGGTGTGGTTGATTGTGGATTGTTTTTGCTGGAACCCTAAAGGTGGGTGGTTTGTGCCTTTCCATTGAAATTATTTGAGTATTATGTGAAATTGTGCCAATACCCTTGAATAGGGTATTGTGCATTTACCATTTTACCCCTATGTTTTTTCTACCATGCTTGTAGGCTTACGTAGAGATTGAGTGGATATGAATAGGGTTGAATTGTTATGGTTTGGATGCTTTTCCCATGCATGCCCTATTTCTGACCATTTGGTCATGTTTTTCCTGTTTCCCATGCCTAGTGATTGTAGGATGGAGAGTTGTTTTTTTGACATGTTGTTGAGTTGTAGAATGTTTAGCCAAGTAGTTCATAAGGTTTACCTTGGCCATATGCATTGTTATGCATGTTTACTTTCATAGGGTCATGAGAACCTGGTGTTATAGACTATAAGGGGGTAGACTAAGTGAGCTTCCTTGGAGATTCTTTGGGTGTTGTAGACTATAAGGGGATAGACCGAGTGAGATTCCTGAAAGAGTCTTTGGGTTTTATAGACTATAAGGGGATAGACCGAGTGAGCTTCCTCAGAGAGTCTTTGAGCATTATAGACTATGAGGGGATAGACTGAGGGAGATTCCTCAGAGAGTCTTTGTTTACTTTGAATTACCTTGAACCATCCTAGACTATAGGAGGAATTGACAGAGTGAGCTTCATCATAGAGTCTTTGAACGACTTGGGCTATAAGGGGAATTGACTGGGTGAGCTTCCTTAGAGAGTCCTTGACCTTGTGTGCTTCCTCAAAGAGTCCTTGACTACCTTGGACTATAAGGAGAATTTATAGTGAGTGCTTCCTCAGAGAGTCTTTTTGAATTCGTATGACTGAACCAGAGGGGCTAGGATGAGTGTACTGCCCAGAGGGTTGATTGTACTTGTTAGGTATAACCAGAGGGGATGGCTGTGTGTACTTCCTAGAGGTTTACCTTTTTTGTTTAGCTGCCTACTTGACACGTGGAATTGTTTACTGCTGAGTACTTTCCTATTTACTGCTTTCTGTACTTTTACCTGCCATATATTCACTGACTATTAAGCACAGATCTTGGGGTGGTTGCCTACTGTATTTATTCTCACACCCTGTTTGGGTCATGATTTTGGGCCCAAACAGATTATATTGTTACAGGTATAGATAAGGGAAAGCGCCCTTCTACTTTAGGTACTTGACTTTCTGGGGAGTGGGAGAGCATGGGACCAAGCTTTGGCTTGCGATGTTGAAGATTTGTTTATATGTTTTCTTTGTACTTGGGTTTAGTAATGTTGTATTCCAGCATTGTGTTGTGTTTGGCTATTTTCCTATACATATGTACCATGCATCATTTATATATGTATGTGCTCCAATTGTTACTTACTTCCAGTCTTCCATTGTTTTCCGGATCCAGGACGTTACAGTTAAAGTTTATGTTCCTTTTAGAAGGGCATAATCAAAATATAGTTTCAAAAACGTTAGTGTAACTATTGACTTCTATGGTGGTAAAATCATTAGATTCAGTTATAGTGATCCTACTATTTTGAAAAAATATGATATCCATGATCAATTGGGTGATATTTTTCAATTAGATGGTCTGATATTGAAATTCAGTGGTATTTTTCGTAGTATCCCAGGAGGTTGGTTCCCTTTTGGACATTCTTAGTTTTATCTATTTTTCCTTATTAAGAATATTTTTCATAGTGATAGAACCTTTTTGAATTATTTTTTCACTAGTATTAACCTTGATTTGGATGATCATGTGAAATTATGAACCTTCCAAAAAATTGGAGATCCAACTACAAGATGAGTATTCTTATACAATACGACTCAAGAATATTTTACATCTATTTTTTTGTGAGTGTAGAAAGACGAATTATATGCGAGAACTCTTTTTATTTTCACTACCTTTATTATGTGATTACTACTTGTTAGTTAACTGAAAGAGGATCATAAATATATATAAAAGATAATTTTTTTAACAATGATCAAACTATGGAAGTATTGGTCTATATATTTATTTTAGTCTCAACTCTAATAATGATTTTTTATCTATATTTTTTCTAGAATCATCTAATGATCCAAATAAAATAATTAAAAAATGATAAAAAAATTTCATTAAATTTGATTCAAATATTTCATTCAGAAGGAAGTAAAGTAAATAGCCCTCTATGGAGGCTTTGTACTTCAATTAGTCATTAGTTCCCATGTTCTTTGAAAGGATCTACATAATTTTTATAGGGCTACCCAAAAGAGATATAAAACACATACCCTTTTAAACTAAAAATTAAACCAGATATAGAGATAGGAACTAGAGTATTTATTTTCTATATATAATATATACAATATTAAACAATGATTTTTTTATTTTTCAACTAAATGGGATACAAAGTCAACAGGAAATGAATAAGATGCAAATATGGAGGATGTATGTCTATAAAAAACATCAAAGATAAATCATCTGATCTAATAATAACTTACATCAAAGATTTATTAAAACCATTATATTTATAATATGGTAAGGTAGCTCCTAGACGGGTAATGACTACTTTGATGAGTGTTTCAATGACTCAATTTATGATATTTCTGTCTATTATTTAGGAAATTTATAATTATTATATTTTACTATATGTAATTTAAATTAATTAGATATCTATATATCTATATATATCCATAATAATTTTGAAGTATTACTTTATAAAAATTTTATCAAAATAATGATAATTTCTTTGGTATTGAAATTTTTCCATTCTATTTTGGTAGTTTGACCACATAATTTTTTTGTTTATGTATTTTCAGAATATTAGTGTGTGAATTGTTGTAATGAATCCTATATATCATAGAATAGTTCTTCTATACTTTTCTTCTATCAAAATTTCTACCTAAATGAGATATTGATTCAAGTATTATCTGAAACATGTAATAGGAAATATAATAGTACCATAAAAATATTTCAAATATAATAGTACCATAAAAATATTATTTAACATAAAATATAATTTCTATCAAAAATAAATAAAAAATATAGGTAATAGATAAAATTCAATAATCTTGTAATGATAAAAAAACACATACAAATTAGCACACTAGATTTTTTTGGTATTATTACCAAAAAGAAGTCGATGATTTTTCCTAATTCTTGTGTGGTACTTTTTTTATCAGAGGATACATTTAAATTAGTATTTTTAGGTTTTTATTCTTGATCTACATGATCTGAAATTATCATTTACAGTTCTAAGAGATTTATTTTCCTTGGTTTCCTATTTCAAAAAAATCCATTACTGTTTTGATGAATGTCATGAAATTCAGGTGATTTCAGATGATATTACTAGTAAATATGTTCCTCCTCATGTAAAAATAATTTATTTTATAGGACTAATTACACAATATTCATATTTCATAGAAAATTTAATATTCCTTAATAAAAAATAAATTTATTAAATAAATAAAATTTTTATTTATTTCCCAATAAAAATTATTACAAAATATTCATATTTCATAAACAATTTATGAAGCATTAATAAAAAATTATTTTACATTTATACAAATTAATTTAATTAATTATAAAAAAAAATTATTATTATATAATTAATTTATAAAAATTATATAAATTAAGATATCCCAAAATAATTTTTATTGTGATTTATAAACAGTTTATAAAGAATAAAAATCATTTAATGTTTGAAAACAATTTTAAAATATACCTTTTGATTACCCTTATGTGGAATTCCTATTCTATGTAAGGGTATTCTCCCTTTTTCCATTATGTATACACACAGCTAAGGATAATTGGTGTTTTTTGAAGTTGGTGTAAAGGTAATTTAAAGGTTACTTTAACACTGCTCGATTTTGAAAATTGATGCGTAAAGGTTAGACACAAATTAACTTTACATAGATCTCTTGTTTAAAGATATTACCATTATGAAACTCCATGAATAAGGGTAATCTAATTATTTCATACTCTATATAAGGGTAAAAATTAGGGACCATTACACAACAACTCTAATACCTTTACACATAAGGGTAAAGTTCTAATGACCCTTAAATAAACCCATTTGTGTAATCATCTACATAAAGGTAACAAAGAGGTTTACCTTATAAAAACCTTATGTGTAAGTGTATATTGTAAGGATAAAAACATGCATACCTTTATATAATAGCACAAATAAGTTTATAACCTTCACAAAATCTTCCTGCATAAGGGTTAATCATAGTTACCCTAACGCAGCTCACATAAGAGTCTGAACCCTACATACATTTTTGAAAAAAATGTTGTACATAATTTTCTTCGAAAACAAGTGATTAAAACACATTTAATTATTGAATAAACACACTATGATACCACTGCTGGATTTTACATAGACATTTAATGATCATTTTCAAGGGAAGAAAACCCAAAAACACAGTCAGAACTATCTTCAAGAATCAACATGTAAATAATACTATAAATTATATTACCAATAAATCTGAAATAGTATAAACCATATTATTCCTTTGATATAGAATATTAGAGGAGATAATTACAAGCGGTAAATGAAATCACCCTTCCTTTGAGGTGATACATAGATCAATGCATCTTGGAATGTTTAGTGAGGAGACCTCAAATTTAAAGGGGTTCCAATGCCATTACAAATAAGATAGAAATAGTTTCATGGGGAAGAGATTTTAGAAGAGGATTATACACATCACACACCAAAAAATTGAGAACCATATCCTCTTATGTAGTTGAATCCTAAGGAAACATGTATTCATAAGCATTTCTGACTGTTTAGATACAATTCATTAACGTTTTCAATGAATTTAATGCAAATCCTTTAATCCATTCATAATGGATTGTAACTAATGAATAAATCATTCTGGAGTAATAAATAATATATATATATCATATATATATAATATTCATGCATTTCAAGCATGATTAATACATACATCATATTCATATATTAAATGTGCACAATATATAATATCATATATTATATATATTTGTATTTCATGAATCATATTCATGTGTACATGCATATCATGCATCCAAAAGATGGTTCACACATATTGGAAATTCCTTGTATATTTTTTTCCTAAGTTTCCATCCCTATCTGATCTCGTTTCCTCAATTTTGACACCTACATGGATTTTTTAATTTTTATTTTTATAATAATTAACAATATAAAACCACAGTATTCATCATACCAAGAAATCCAAGAATTAGATTGATGTGTGGCCAACTCCTAGAGAACAAAAATGACTCAGTGATCATTTTCCTGTGTTTTTATGTCAATCCAAACTCATTTTCTCAGTTTTGACCACTTGACAATTCATTTTAATAAAAATATCACGGTGAAATGATAAAATGGATAATACTAAGAAATCTAGTCATCTTATTGACTTGGGGTTGATTTCTATATATCACAATTGATTTGAGGCTTATTCTCCTAAGTTTTCATTACAATATGAACTCATTCTCTTGGTTTTGAAAAATTTTATATGACTTGTCTCTTTAATAAGTATATAAAATCTAAAAGAATATTTTTATCATGATGAGAAATTAGGGTGTAAAATTGATGTGTGGTAGATAATTATAGAACACAAATAACCCATTTATCATTTTATTAAGTTTTTACATCAATTTGAGATTGTTTTCTCTGTTTTGAACCCCATATGGTTTTGACCTTTTTTTTTAAGAGTTTTTCAACATAAAACAATATCATTAGATAAGTGGAATAAAATCATTTATATTTGAATAAATGGAATGTGATTTATCTTAATGAATCAGAGATTGAGGGAAACCCATTCCAAAATTAGTGACAATGACCTGCATCCAAAATAGTTGGGCATAATATCTTTCAACAACTACAATATTTTGGATCAGCAGTGGAAGTGTAAAGTCTAGGAATAAAATTTATTATCCCTTATAGAACCTATAAAATCTATTGATAAGGTTCCATACATTCTTATGCTACAAAGTGGAGATGAAAAAGAATAAATAAAGCTCAAGAAATTCCCCAAGAATCTCTTGCCTATGACTACTCACAAATTATCATAATATAATTCCTTTATCCCTCTTACTATCCTACAAATATACATTTATAATAACTCCACCCATCTATAATATAGCATGTAAACTTATCTGTTTCCCCTAGAAACATAATTCTTGTACAAAGAGAGGTTTTCCCTTATTATTCCCCATGTCTTAACCCAACTTTTAACACTCACCTCCCCTTGAAACTAGTCTTGTACACAAACTGAATAAAGGGAGTAGGTTCCTCATTGTGTCGATCCTATTCCATGGAAAAATATACATCCCCATATACAGATCCATAATACACATCTCCTAGAAGAATAACCCTCAGGTTTGGAGTGGTACACTTATGCATGGGGCTATAGGGTAGAACACACCGAAAAAAAGTCTCGTGTGTCTATCCTCCCACTCCCGAGTCATCAAGTACCAAAGGACCCTCCCTCCTGAGTTTGTGTGACTATAAATATCTCATTTAACTCCATTGTTGATAGACTCCACCCATGATATGGCTGGCAGAATGGTCGTGGTTGGAAATTTTGTCCCAAGATGTTCAAGTGTCTACAATTGTTTTTATTCACAAAACTTGTTAAAATTACGAGATCCACCACTACGTAATTGATTTTATGTGCCTACCATGAAAATGATACTAATAAGGAAATCATTTCACATTGGTTTTAGGTGAGTGTTCTAATTGTGAACTCACACCCAACTTCATATATCTTCATGAAATCTAATTAAAAAGTGACCCATATATTTTGGATCTGTTTACGAGGAACCAAGAAGGATAAATTATTGAATTGTTCAATATAGTCTGAAACAAAACTATTCATATGTATGGTATCTAATTCTTCTTAAGGATTTTGTTTATCTATTCCACTGAATTTAACCATCAACTCCTCCATGAAAACTAACCAGTGGACATTTGGAAGGACCTTTCCCCACATTGTAAACCAATGGATATCAATGTCTTCCATGCTAACTTGAGTTAGGGAGAGATTGAAAGTTTTAGGTGTCTGATGAATTACAAATTACAGCTCGGTTCAAGTGATCCATCCCTAGGAATTTGTACCAATGAAAATAGGGAGCTTGAATTGTGAGACAAAAAATATAGGATCTGGTGTGAGAGAAGGGGAAACCAAAATGATGTGTACTGGGAACTTCAAGTCAGCAAGTTCACCAAACTGTATTACTATATTTTTTGTTAACTCTAACTATAGAGTTCCATTATGATATGGTTGTTTTTTGAAATGGATCATCACAAATTGGTGGAACTCAACCTGATCATTGATCTTCTTTTCTTAGTGCTTCCACATTTAGATTATGTAAAGTTGGCTAGAAACCAACTCATTAAATATTGTTTCGAATAAGATACAGAATTGATATATGTTATCCAGTTTAAATTAGTGTTTATTTTCCATGGAAGGGAAGAATTACTTGAAGTGGTGGGACTAGATGGAAAGATAGAAGTGAAATATTGCAATGGATATGAACTAGTAGAGGAAAAACAACAGAGTTCATCCATGGATAGGTCATGCTTCCACAAAACAAACTCAAGGAAAATGATCAGTCTAATGGAAGCATTATTGGATGAATATTATGGAGGCCTAATAATTTTTCATATAATTTTCAATGAAAGGTGTCATCTGAGTAGATGGAATAGGCGCAAAAAGTTTTTCATAGTGTGGTGGACGTAAACCGGTAATGAGGACCTCTAAGGGGAAAATATCCATGTGTGAGTCTCAGGTACAAGATGGCAGTATGTGGCCTATTAATGTGAATCCATTTGAGCATTCCACCATATAATGATGAAGTTGAGGTGTTTTATTTCATCAATAGAGAGGAATATGAATGTGTATAGGGTTTTTGAGATGAAGTGAGTAGTGTGTAATATCATTGAGGTGGACCGCAAGGAGCAGGAGACCATGGCAGAGGAGCTGGTCGTGCAGCTGGTGGTGGATGATGCTTTGAGATATTGCCACCACCACCACCAGGAGGTCCACCCCGACCACAGGGAATGGGTGGACAGGGGAGAGCATAGCTTCAGAAAGCTGAAGCATACGACCATGGAGCTCTAGAAGCAGGTGGACAGGAGTGGGACTAGTTCCAGGCATAGAGGCCTTTGTTCATGATGCTTCTAGCTTCGTTAATGTAATTTTTGTGGTTGCTTTGTGTCTTTGTACCTTGAGCTAGAGTAATAAAAGACACTTGTACTTGTGACGTTTTCTTTTTTTCCTTTTTTGTGGTTAATACTAAGAGGTTCCAGTTAAAATTGTTGACTTGACCCTCACTTTCGAGATTCCTACTGGAGGAGACCCAGTGACCACACACTGATGCTGACAGTGTAACTCAACCCTTGGAGGTGAGAGTAACGGTTTGATCTCTTAGTAGTAGCATCAAGGCCTTAAGACATCGTCCATGACATGTATTAGTAAGGTTCATGTCAGGATTGACTATATTAGGAAAAGGATGTGGTTCATCCAGGGGATGAAACCAGATTTCTATTTTCAGTAAAGGAGAAATATTAGCATATCTTGTAGAACGTAGGCGAAGAAGGGTGAAGTCGAGTTCTTACAATTGGCTAGTCTCACCCATAGTTTGTTGGATGAACATTTTACCGTGTACTCTGATCTCAAGAGTCTCAGGTATATCTTCTCTCAGAAGGTCCTGAACCTGAGATAGTGGTGATGGCTTGAGTTCCTCCAGGACTATGACTTCGAGATAATCTATACTCCTGGGAAGGGAAACGTAGTAGCAGATGCACTCAGTAGGAGATCTGGTATCCAGCTGCTAGGAGAGGAGACATGGCAGCTAGATGCCTTACATATATCCTTTGTGGGTAGAGATGGAGCAGCCTATCTACAGTCTCTTACAGTCACTCCCCCTATTCTTCAGTGAGTCAGGGAGGTGCAACATGGGGATGCTGACTGCGAGACATGACATGCTCAAATATCCATAGGGTAGGCAGCTAATATATTTTATGAAGGTGGGGAGCACGTCATCCTCTTTAGAGGACGTACCATGGTACCGGTTTCACTTGAAGAGGAGGTATTGAGGGAGTTCCACACATCTCTTTTAGCGGTACATCCAGGCGTGGCAAAGATGTATCAGGACCTCAGATGACAGCACTGGTGGCTAGGTATGATGAAGGAAATAGCGGAGTTTGACTCTCGATGCCTCACTTTTCAACAAGTGAAGGCGGAACAGTAGGTACTAGTAGGCTTGGGTCAGACTTTAGGGTCCCAAAGTGGAAGAGGGATGGAATATCCATGGACTTAGTGATGGGTCTTCCACATACATCCAGGGGACATGACTCTTTTTGGGTGATCGTCGACCGACTCACCAAGTCGGCCCACTTCCTACTGACCAGAGATGGTACGAGCTACCACGAAGAAGGTGAAGATAATCCAGGAGTAGATAAAGACTACACAGAGCAGGCATAAGTCATATGTTGTCAGGAGATGGAGACCTCTGAAGTTTGAGGATGGCGACCACGTCTTTCTACGGGTCTCACCTCGACGAGGTATATGGAGATTTGGCCTAGGCATCAAGCTATATTCGAGATTCATCAGACCATTCCGGGTACTCAGCAGAGTAGGCGAGGTGGCATACCACTTAGCTCTTCCACCTCAGTTGCATCGGGTGCACGACGTCTTCCACGTATCTCAGCTGAGGAGATACGTGCATGACCCGTCCCACATCATCGACCATGGGCAGCTAGACATCGATGACAGGGCAACTTTCACAGAGGTTCTAGTGGAGATTGAGGATCGACAGGAGCGGGTCCGGCGTGGATGGTCAATTCCTCTGGTGTGCATTTTCTGGAAGCACGAGAACCTCCAGGAGAGCACGTGGGAGTGGGAGGCTCAGATGCATGCTCAGTACCCCCTTTTGTTCTCCCAGTGTGTGTTGTGGCTTATGGGGACGTAAATCCTTGAGGTAGGGGTAATGTAAAGACCTGAAAATTTCAATGAAATTTTTTTTTCTTAAATTCTTGGGAATTTTACGAGTCTTCAGTTTCTAACAGCGCCTGATTCCGAGGCTCGGTGTGCCTGAAATCAATTTCTAAAGTTTTTTTAAGCTTAAATTAATGTGTGTAAGCAGTTTTCCTGAAAAAAGTGGAATAACTCTTAAACAGTTACTCGGATCAGAAATCAAAGGGCATCGTTGCGCTCATGATGGTAGGTTTACCCTAGGCGCGACTTAAGTTTAGTCGGCACGGGCCTCCTATGAAAAATCCAAAAAATGGCATAACTGTAAATAAAATAATTAAATAAATTATTTTATTTTTTAAATGATTATAACTCACAAACGGTAGCTCAGATTAAAAATATGAGACCACCGCTGAACATGTGAGGGAATTCTTTGTTTAAGTAGATACTAACTTTGGCCGGCGCGGGTCAGCAGAAAAAGCTATTTTTTGGCTGAAAATAAAATAATTAAGGGACAATTATTTTATTGTAAAAAATCATAACTTCTAAACGGTGAGTTGGATTAAAATTCTGAGAGTACCGTTGGGTTCTTTGGGGCGTGTTTCACCTAGGTAGAGCCTAACCTCAACCGGTGTGAGTCGAGGATGACTGATAATAATTTTCTGAACTTTTTTTTCAGGTACGTTCAGTAAACGTACATTCGGGATTTTATATCTTTTGAACCGGTGCTCGGAATTGAAATCTGAAGGCACCATTGAACTCGCAGCTTTGGTAATTGCTTAGTGAGACCTTCACCGCAGTTGCATTCTGAAGAGTTTGAAAGTTATTTTTTTTTTGCTTTTTATTAAAGAAAATAATAATAAAATAAAGTACAACACTTTATTTTATTTTTAAGCTACCATGTGTTGTGTGTGCAGTTAGTTGGAACCTCCCTTTGGAAGTTGGGGGTGGGACCACCACACCCTAACCTCCCACGAGAGGTTATGACGTGGGGACCACCTGAGATGCATAACCCCTCACTAATGAGGGAGGACCTCTTGACCTCCTCTGTGCAATTATTTGTGCCAACACACGTGCCAATTAATTGTGACAACGTGCGTGCCAATTAATCGTGCCAATGCGCGTGCCAATTAATTATGGCAACACGCATGCCAATTAATTTTTCCCACGCGTGTACCAATTAATTTCACCAACGCGCGTAAATTAATTTTAAGAAGCCTCTTAACATCCTCCAAATTAAGTGCGCCACCTCTCGTGCAACTTTTTAGTGGATCCAATTAATTTGTTCTCCCTTTTTTTTAAATTAAGTAACCACATCGTTGGAAATTAGGAAGGTTACTAATAAATGAACCACCATAAATTCCATGATGATTACTTACCTCTCCCCCTCTCCTATATAAAGGAATCTTGGGGAAAGGTTTTGGGATGACTTCTTCAAGTGGCAAAAAGTAGGCAAAGAGACGCGATGCCCAACCCTTGGAAAATTATTCCTCCAATGAAGGACTGTCGCCCACGAAGAATGAAGAATGGCGAACACCATCTTCCTCCTTCTTCAAATGGGGCAAGGAAGGTAAGCACTGCCACCCATGAAGAACGCCGACAACGTCATCTCGAATTTTCTTCTTCGAGCTCTTCTTCCTCCGACAACAACAGAACGACGCCCGCTTCCCGCAACTTCGTCAATGACGAATGACAAGCGAGGTAGGGGTTTTGTTCTAGCATAATATCCTATTCTTTTTCTCTTCTTCAGATTGAAAAATATTTGATGTGTAGTTTTAAAAACAATTGGAGAACATCTCCTTCCTTCTTGTTGAGATAATTGTTATCACTTTAAACATAGAGGATGTGGGCCAACCTAACACGGCCCGACATACTCCGTCGATTTCTTCTCTCTTGTAGAGTTCTATGGTAAGGCGTTGAGGCGACGATGATGAAGGCAGCAACAACGAAGACCATGCTACCTGTGGCCTCCACGAATCGCGCCGCCCACGCGGTGCACCGATGCTCCCGGCCAAACATCGTCGGCCAAACGGCGCACGACCCGCCTACCCGCGGCGTCCCCGGCGCGCTGCTCGGTGCCCCCGCGCCCCTGCCAGCGGCCTACCCGGCACCCCAGTACGCTACCAGGCGCACCCGCTCCTAGTCGGCAGCCTGCCCGGCCCCTGCTGGCGGCCTGGACGGCACCCCGACGCCCTACCGGTGCCCCCGCAGCCCCCTGTTGTGGTCTTCACGGCGCCCCAGCGCGCTGCCTGCGCCCTAGCGCGCTGCCCCGGTGCACTGCACGGCACCCCGGCACCCTTCCCGGTGCACCCGCGGCCTGCCCGCTTATCTCCCGGCTGCCGACCTCTCGAGTCGTGCCCTTTACGGAATTGGCCGAACCGGCCCCGACTTTCGGGTCGATGCCGCCTGTGTGGCGGCATCCGGCCGAACTGCCCTCACAGCCCGCTGGGCCGGGCCAAGCGGACCGGGTTGAAACTTAGTAGGTTGACCCGCCCAACGGGCCGAGTTAGACCCAATAAGTTTGACAGGGTCGACCCAGACTGGGTTGGGCCGAGTCGATCTGACCGGGTCAGACCGGACCCGGGCCCACTAATGACCCATTGCTTACTCTGGCCATATCATTGGCACCAGACATCCGTTTGATGAACCGTCAGCGGCGCTGGTAATCTCATTGAGAAACGGTCCCTTTAAAAATACCCCATGGGAGTTTGGGGTATAGTTGAGATACGATCGGGTTGGTTCATACAAGAAATCAACCGGGCCCCTGGGACTAAAAGGCTAATAACTCACAGATCGGGCGTCCGATTGACGCGATGTCTGTCGCGTTGAGACCCCTATGACATGGCGGTCCTTTTGATACTTCTACGTGAGATTTCGTGACACTTGGATTATCGACTTGTGGCACATGGAGCTAACCCTCCAGATAACGAGCGAGCAGATTGCAGAGACCTAGTAGCTGGCTGAGACTTGACTACTATTGATCAATCGACTCGGAGTGATTCGGATGGCCCAATGGGGAGCACTTGGTTTTAGCAGCAGACCCACGGTGGATGAGTTCTTTGTTTTAGCGGCATACCCGCAGTACTCGACAGAAGGAGTACCTCTGTAGGCTATGAGGGGGAGCGCTTGGTTGTAGCGGCAGAGCCATGGTGGGAAGCGCTTGGTTGTAGCAGTAGGCCCATAGTACTCAACAGGTGGATTACTTCAGAAGTCTAAGGTTAGTGGGAAGTGCTTGTTTGTAGTGGAAGACCCACTGTACTCGACAAAGGAGGACTTCTCCAGCAGCCGTGGTTTCGACATCGTGAATAAAAATCCTGGTTTGAGCTGATTCAATGACCTTTGTGTTTTCCTCATGATTGAGATGGGTTACTTGATGACTTAGGTATATGTATGGGCATATACCTAAGTAATGGTTATCCGTTGAAATCATACTTTTTGGTTTATCCTTGTTAGATTTTGTGAGACCTTGAGGGCATCGGGGTCCCTACTAAGTATTGTTATACTCACCCCTGCACGGGCTATGCCCGCACCTTGTTGTGTTGGATACATACAACTAACAGCGCTGACGGAGGCCGAGAGCCCCAGGACTGGACGGTATCTGGAGGAGGACCTTACGACGTATCGGTACACGGTGGAGTCTAACGGACGTGGAGTGTTGAGGAGGCCATATGTACCTACCCTTCAGGTAGGAACCCCAGAGGATGATCCAGGAGCTGCTTTCACCTTTCAGTTGTTTGTCCCTTTTTAGTTGTACTTTCTTTCAATTGTATTTGTACTTTACTGTTGGGCTTGTATTCTGGCCCCCTTTACTTTCAGTACACTTGTTATATAGTTTTTACTTATTTTTTTTCTTCTGCTTGTACTCTAGTTGTGTGAGTTTACGTTTTATAAAGGCAATGCCTTCCCAGTTTTAGGCGATTATTCCTTTGGTGCTAGTCGTCATCCCCTGGCCTATGGAAGGCGGGCATGGGGTAGTCACGATGCGGGCCTTTGGGGACGGGTCATTAAAAGTACCATAAATTAATTAGGTTTACTTATTATCCTAACATGACGTCTCATGAGACTAAACATTACCCAATGCATTAGAAGAAATAATTACCTTGGTAAATATCTTCCTTACTTCTATTATGATGCATGTTTTATCCATAATTAATCCCCCAAAGGGGGCCATCACAAAGGTTTAAAATTTTCTATCGGCCTTTATTTGGGATGATAAAAAATATGGTTGGTTCCACTATGCTTCATGGAATCGAATGAAAAAATTAGCAGATCAAGGGGTATTGGTTTAAGTAATGTGGTGGAAATAATAAAATCCCTGAAATCCCTTTTGGCATGGGAAATATTTGAAGGTAAATATCTTTGGGTAAGGTTCATAGATAATTGGAATGGGTATGACTGGAGTGGTTGGTCCACTCACTATAAAAGGTTTTCAATCCTATAATGGTGCATTATTGAAAGGATAGAGTAGATGTGGGGGATGTTCAATAGATCATAGGGAGTGGTGACAGCAATTTTTTGAAGACCAACTAGGCTAGAGAAATTATATATTTTCTAGGGTTCCCATATCAATCAATTTCTATCAAGGATTCTTTTCTGTACCTATATTTCCTTGAATATATTCTAAATATAAACTAGATGGATATCTATTAGAATATAAAGATGGTTTATGAAACTGATAGATGTATTTTCACAACTTCAAAATCAGGAAGGTTCTCCGATCACAATTTCTAGGAACTGATTCATAATCGCAGAGGTACTAATCCTTAAGCATCTAATCTCTAGTGAAAATAAATTATTGGTAAAATAAATTCCTTTTAGAATAAGAAATTAGGAGATTTCAACTAATTAAAATTCTTAACAGTGAGGTGTAGTCCTGGATTCACATTGTCAATGTTGCTCAAGGCCACAATAGAAGATGACACGACAAGTTTTCTTCTAGGGAGAATGGTTGATGTCGGTATGTGATAGGGTACTAATTTAAACATAAATAGAGAATATATTTAGTCAATGATTGAAGCTTGGTTCCTGGGCTTCTATCAATAGGGAATGGAGATTAGGGTGTATGGATTTATTTTCATGGTGTCCTGTTGGATTTTGTGGGACACTTGCAATAAATCTAGGGAAGGTATTCACCATTAAACTATTTATATTTAGGTGTGATTTAAACTATTGGTGGTGAAATTTTATAATTTGATCAAGGACTCATCCAAGTTTGTGATGCTAAGAAACATCATTACAATATCATTCTTGAGCTTGGTTGTAAATCGTGGCTTTTAAGGAAGATGGATAAATTGGGAACCTCCCACAATGGGGTTAAAGTTGAATGTGGACAGGTCCTATCTTGATGGAGAAATGAGAGGAGTTATTTTGATGATGGATTTTAGTGGCTCAATGCTTCTAGAATTCAATTCCTTTTATGTTGAAAGAAAATCTATTATTGCATAGGTGAAATCTATGGACACTAGTCAATATCTATGTTAGTGTTTCAACATCCAAGTTCCAGATGTTGAATCTGACTTTGCGGTGCTTGTGAGGTGTCTTTAGGGACATACTGATATACCTTGGGATCTAATTTACACCGTAAAAAAATGAAAATCATACATCAATACTAATACACATATGAGGCATACTTGTAAATAATGGAATTTCACTATGGGTGTTCGAGAAATTCAAGGGTGGCTAAGAGAAAGTATTATTATTTATACCATTTTGGGTCCTTACCTAAGGACTATAAGATTATTGTTAGGAATTGTGCTATCAATCTCAATTATTTTTGTCTATATTGAGATTTTGTAGCCCTATTTTTTCACACTCTTGCATTCCTTATGAATAAAAATTCAACTTTCAGGTCATTTGAGATCTATATAATTTTGGGTTCACCCATCACTTTCATTTTATTCTCTTGTTTAAGTTTTCCACATAGATCATACAACATGGATTCATTCATCATCATATTTTATTTCACTATCAAGTAGTTTAGGATAAATACATGTAAGTCACAATTAAATGAAGTATAAGTATATAAATGTGAACACCCTTGATAGGAAATGTGTATGGTATTCACAATACAATTTTTTTGTCATGGAAAATCATGGTGAAATTTTGGCATCATAATAGCGTCACATATAAATTTATAAAATGGTTTGATGAGATAAAAATGGTTCTCTCGACATTTTTAAATAAAATTGGTAGTAATAGGTACATGAAAAAATATATCCCAACATTAGGATTTTGAAATAAAAGGCATAAGATAATAAAGAAACTTGAATAAAGAAGAGAAGGTAAGGATCCCTTACCTTGAGAGTGTGACTCCAAATGCTTGGGAGGGGCTTCTTGATATCTTGGGGGAACCTTGGGAGGACTCAATGGAGAGAAGTTACAATTAATTATGTGATCCAAATATTTTTAGTGAAGATAAATGGGAGTTTTGGTGGGTTTATATAGGAAAATAGTGAGGAATTATTTATCATTTCTTAAACATTGGTTTTGGACTCTATATAATAAAATATCCAAAACCACAAACCTACCCATGGTTTTTTATCATTCTTTATTCCAAATGGGAGTGGTTTTCAATGATTTATAATTAAAATGGATAACTTAGTAAAATAATTCCATTGATGATGTGGAAGTGAGTCTTACTCTTAAAGAAATGATTTTAAGACATTAAAATATATTAATGGTTTTGGAGGATTCATAAAGGCTTTATAAAATTAATAAAATAAACATAAAATCACATTATATAAAAGGTAAAACATATATTTGGTTGTGTATACCCATTATAGTATTTATTAAACCATTTTTGTGTTATTATGATGTCATAATGCACACCATATATTTATACATTTTTTAATTTTAATGCAAAAAACTGACTATCTCAGAAAGTTATGAAAAATTAACCGTTGGATAATTTTGAAATTATGATTAAAAAAATAATATTAATTTTATCAAAATATTTTTTTAAATATGTTAATTTACACTTTTTAAAAAATAATCTACATTTATTGAGAAATGATGGATTTTTTACAATAATAGTTTTTGAACCCTGATAAAAATTACATTTGATTTCATGAAAATTAAATGATCATTTATATTTAATAAACATTGTTAAATAATAAAATATTATTATAATATTATTTATTTCAATAATTTATTAATTCATGATAAGTATTTTCTTAATTAAAATTCCATATTAATTAAAAATACAATTTGTGTTATATCGCATCAAAATATAATTTTTATCAAACTGATTACTTAATCATTTATAAAGTTTAAAAAATAACGAATAAATATAATCATAATTTAAATTAAAATAAAATGTAAATTCTCACACTATTTGGGTTACTTTGTTTCTAGTATTTGTTAAATTATTTTTACACTTAATGAACTTATTTTCTTTTAACCATGGTAATAAATATTTACTATATTTATTATTCATATTGTATAAAAATTAAGTTAAACTTATTAAAAAATATTAATTATGATTATTCAAAATATTGAATCCATTTTACAAAAATAAATTTACATAGGTGTAAGAATTTAATTTAATATAAAAACATCAAGCGTGATTAAAATCAGTTTGTTGAAAAATACATGTTCTAAGGAGAATAAGATTTTAATTTAACTTAGTAACTAGTATTATTCAATATATGAGTTTCAATTAATAAAAATAGATATATAATATAAAAATTACTTTTAGATAACTTCTCATTATGGGTTATTTTAATTAATTATATTGGAGAAACATTATGTATTTTAAAATTGTTTTTAGAAAAAATCATTTTTAATCAAAAAATAATCTTATTTTAAAATCTGGTATAAAGGTGGTTTAAGTGTAATTAATTGGATTAAATAAAAATAAATTATACCTATTATAATTTTAAAAAAAATTAAAATAATTTTTTAATATTTATATTACTTAATTTAACAAAATAAATAATGATTTTACTTAAAAATGGAATTTTTCACAATTCACTAAAAAATCTATATTTTTGAAAAACCCCAAAATTTCACCCTATATTAATCATGATATGATGATATCCAAAGTAGAGTTAATTTTATCTCATAAATTTTATAAATGTTATAGAAAATAATCATAATATTATTTTTCATAAAAAGAAATTAAAAATAATTTTTTGAAGAAAACATATTTTAAAGAAAGAAAAGGCATTACCAAAAACTAATTGATTATATACTAAGAATTTATCAATATATTTAGGAAATATATATTTTTCATAAAGTAGTTAATTATAATATTATCTAAAAATTTAATGGATTGGTTAAAATGGTCATATTTAAATGAACATTTTTTTGGGTTCAGTGTTGCGTATCACATACGCTATCAAACATAGATTTCTTATTCAAAAGAAACATGGGGTGTTACAACATGAACCTTATTAAATTTTCACAATGTTATGCCTAAACCTGATTAAATGTTCCCAATGTTATGTATGAACCTAATAAAATGTTAACAATGTTATGTGTGAACCACATTACATGTTCAAAATGTTATGCATGAACCAGATAACATTTTCACAATGTTATGTGTGGTCCTATATTTCATGTCCATAATGATATGAATGGACCTGGTAGAATGTCCATAAGTTTATTCAAGGGCCTAATTTTATGTCCTTATCTTAATTAGTGAATCTATTTCTATCTACACATGTTCACAATGTTATAATATGATGTATATTCCATTAATTTATGTCTTATTCCGATTTTATAATCTAATGACTCATGTTTATTGATTTCCTAATGATCCTTGTCTTATGATGTTACGACCCGTCCCCTGGGGCCCGTATCATGACTACCCCAAGCTTTCCTTCCATAGGCCAGGGGCTGGCGACTAGCACCAAAGGCGTAACTCCCTAAAAACTAGGAAGGTATTACCTTTATAAAATGTAAACATGCACAACTAGAGTACAAGAAGAAGCAAACACTAAGTAAAGTAGTATAACAAGCATGCTTAAAGTACAAAGGGGCCGTAAATACAAGCCCAATAGAAAGGTACATCTACAACTAAAAGAAAGTACAACTGAAAAAAACATCTTAATGGTGAAACAGCTCCGGGATTGTCCTCCGGGTTCCTACCTGAAGGGTAGGTACAGATGTCCTCCTCAGCACTCCACGTCTATCGGTCCGCTCCATGTATTGTCACGCTGAGTGTCCACCTCCGGGTACCGTCTAGTCCTCGTGCACTCTACCTCGGTCAGCACTGTCTGTCGTATGTATCCAACACAACGAGGTGCGGGCATAGCCCATGCAGGGGTGAGTATAACGATACTCAGTAGGGACCCCAAGACCCTCAAGGTCTCACAAAATCCAACAAGGATAAACCACAAAGAAATATCTCAACATATAACCTTTACATAGGTATATGCCCATACATATACCTAAGTTATCAAGTAACCCATCTCAATCATGAGGAAAACACAAAGGTCAATGACTCAGCTCAAACCAGGATTTTCAATATCAAAACCACAACTGCTGGAGAACTCATCCTCTGTCGAGTACAGTGGATCTATCGTGACTCCGAGGTGCTACTCACTAAACTTAGACTGTTGAGGTACTCCTCCTGTCGAGTATCACGGGTTTGCTGCCAAACCGGGTGCTCCGATGTTGTGGGTCTGCCGCCAAACCGGGCACTCCCCCTAATAGCCGTCAGAGGTACTCCTCCTATCGAGTATTTCGGGTCTGCTGCCAAACCAGGCACTCCGTCCGCCATGGGTCTACTGCCAAACCGGGTGCTCCGTCCACTGGGCTAGTCGAATCACTCTGAGTCGAATCGGTCAAGCAGTCATCAGGTCTACAACTATTAGGTCTCTGCACTCCGTATGCTCATCTCCAGGAGGATCCATTCCACGAGCTACTGGTTTATAATCCAAGTGTCACGAAGTCTCAGGTGGAAGTATCTCAAAGGACTGTCACGTCATAGGGGTCTCAACGCAATAGACGACGCGTCAATCGGACACCCGGTCTGTGAGTCATTAGCATTTTCGTCCTGGGGGCCCGGTTGGATTTGTGTATGAACCAACCTGATCGTATCTCAAATGTACCCCAAACTCCCTTGGGTTATACTCAAATGAACCATTTCTCAACGAGATTACCAACACCACTGATGGTTCGTCAAATGGACGTCCGGTCTGAGAGATATTGGCTTTTCTGTTCCAGGGGCCCGGTTGGTTTCTAAGCTAAACCAACCTGACCATACTCCAACTGCATCCAAACCTCAATTGGAGTATTCCAAAAGAACTGTCTCATCATAAGGAATACAACGTAATTGACGACACGTCAATTGGACATCCGGTCCTTAAGTTATAAGTGTTTCCACTCCGAGGGTCTGGTTGGTTTTGGGTTCGAACCAACCCGGCCGTACCCAAAATTCTCCAAAACCTTGATTTCAATATACCTAAACGACCTTCTCGATCTTATGAATCCTACGCAACTGACGGTGCATCGATCAGAGGTATGTAGCTCAAGTTATGGGCAATTAACCTAAAAGGGTCCCAAAAGGGGGGGTCTGGGCCCGGTCCGACCCGGCCCAACCCACCCTGGGTCGGCCCGAACCAGGTCAAACCGACCCGAGTCTGGGTCCGGCCCAGTTGGGGATGGCCGGCCACGACTCGTCCAGGCTGGCCGAGTGGGGGGGGGGCTGGTTTCGTGAAATAGCGGCGCCATGCTGGTGCCGCCCTGCCTCCCGGATCCCGCGCGGCACGGAATCCGCTCCACGCCACTGTGGCTGGTGCCGCGGTGAACTCCTGCCGGCGGAGCGCTAGGGCTCTGCCGCCTCCTAGCGGCCGGCCGGTACCACCGCGCCAGCGACCCACGCCGCTGCAAACTTCTGCGGGCCACCAGAGTCGTTCCGGTTGTCCGTTTTGCCTCCCGTCTTCGCATGCGGCCCTCTCAGGTTTTTCTCTACACTACAACAACCTCAAATCATCTTTGACCTTCTTTTCACCCGTCGCCAAGTAATCCGCTCATCAAGAATGATATGGCGGTGGGTCCAGACTTGTTCGTTAGCCCGTACCCACTGCGTTAGTGGTTCAAATAATTATCCAACAAATAAACGCCCATGTTCTAAGGTATAAATCACATATATGAAAATATAAAAAAAATCCCCCTACCTCAGAAAGACGTCGCACATCGTCGAACCGTCGAAGACGAACGTCGCAGTGGTAGGGAGTCGAGGGGGAAGACAAGGTTGTCGTCGTTCGACGTACGCTTCCTCTTCTGAGCTCGTGCGTTATTCCATTGACGACGAAGAGGAAGATAGAAGATTCGTCGGAGAAGTTCCGTGTCGGAAGGGGGTTCCGAGGAAGAAGCCGAGGAAGAAGCGTCGTCGCTGGTGTCTTTGCATTCTTCGAGACGTGGAGTGTTCTTCGTTGAGAGAAGAACACTATTATCTATTTCTCCATAGCTTTCTCCAAACTCTCCCAACACAACGAAAGCCTCCCAAAATAATAGTTAATGCTATTATTTTATTCACACACCAATTATAAAATTCAAACACTCCAATTAATTAATTGGAGAATCCCATTTAATTAATTAAAATGTGTTGGTAATATTAATGGGAGGAAGGTGGAGAGGCTCCTCTTATTAAATGAGGGGGAGTGTTAATGGGGGGTTTAAGGGAGTTAAGGGGAGTTATGGGGAGAGGAAAGGTTTAGGGTACGTGTGGGCCCCACCTCACAAATATCCTCTCATGGGAGGTTATGTGAGATGTGGGCCCCACCCCTAACTTCCTCA
This sequence comes from Viscum album, assembly GCA_963277665.1. Taxonomy (NCBI): domain Eukaryota; kingdom Viridiplantae; phylum Streptophyta; class Magnoliopsida; order Santalales; family Viscaceae; genus Viscum; species Viscum album. The sequence continues at coordinate 1,491,519,276 of OY728151.1, read as the reverse complement.
TGGAGGAAATAACTAACAATTATAAATAAAATTGTAACACAACAAATTTTATTTATTTCATTATAAATCCCCAAATATTAACTCTCAACCCGCATAAAATGCAACTACGGTAAAGGTCCCCTTAAACGAATATCGGCGTTGTGAGTTCATCGGTGCCCTCAGATTTCAATTCCAAGCACTGGTTCAAAAGATAGAAAAAACCCACACGTACGTTTACTGAACGTACTCGAACAAAACTTCAGAAATTGATTTCGGGCACACCAGGCCTCGGAATCAGGTGCCGTTAGAAACTTTGGACTCGTAAAATTCCAAAGAATTTAAGAAAAAAAATCCTTGAAATTTTCGGGTCTTTACATTACTCCCACCTCAGGGATGTCCTCCTCAGCACTCCATGTCTATCGGTCCGCTCTGTGTGTCGTCATGCCGAGTGTCCACCTCCGGGTACTGTCCAGTCCTCTTACACTCTACCTCAGTCAGCGTTGTCTGTCGTATTCATCCAACACAACGAGGTGCGGGCATAGCCCGTGAAGGGGTGAGTATAACGATACTCAGTAGGGACCCCGAGACCCTCAAGGTATCACTAAATCCAACAAGGATAAATCACAAAGAAAGATCTCAACAGATAACCTTTACTTAGGTATATGCCCATACATATACCTAAGTTATCAAGTAACCCATCTCAATCATGAGGAAAACACAAAGGTCATTGACTAAGCTCAAACCAGGATTTTCATTATCAAAACCACAAGTGCTGGAGAACTCCTCCCCTATCGATTACAATGGCCCTATCATGACTCTGAGGTGATACTCACTAACCTTAGACTGCTGAGGTACTCCTCCTGTCGAGTATCGCGGGTCTGCTGCCAAACCGGGCGCTCCGTCCGCTGTGGGTCTGCCGCCAAACCGGGTGCTCCCCCTAACAGCCGTCAGAGGTACTCCTCCTATCGAGTACTGCGGGTCTGCTTCCAAACCAGGCGCTCCATCTTCCATGGTTCTGCCACCAAATGGGGCTAGTCGAATCACTCTGAGTCGAATCGGTCAAGCAGTTGTCAGGCCTACAGCTACTAGGTCTTCGCACTATGTCTGCTCGTCTCTGAGAGGATCCGCTCCACGAGATACTATTCTATACTCTAAGTGTCAAGAAGACTCACATAGAAGTATCAAAAAGTACAGCCTCATCATAGGGGTCTCAACGCAACAGACGGCGCGTCAATCAGACGCCCGGACTGTGAGTTATTAGCCTTTTTGTCTCGGGGGCCCGGTTGGTTTCGTGTACGAACCAACCCGACCATATATCAACTTTACCCTAAAATATCATGGGGTATACTCAAAGTAACCTTTTCTCAATGATATTACCAGTGCCGCTGACGATTCGTCAAACGGACGCCCGGTCTGAGAGTTATTGGCTTTTCTGTTCCAGGGGCTCGGTTGGTTTCTAAGCTAAACCAACCTGACTGTACTCCAACTGCGTCCAAACCTCATGTGGATTATTTCAAAAGAACCGTCTCATCATAATGAATTCAACATAATTGAAGGAATTTCAATCGAATGTCCGGTCCTTAAGTTATAAGTATTTCTCCTCTGAGGGCCCGGTTGGTTTTGGGTTCGAACCAACTCAGTCGTACCCAAACTTCGTCGAAACCTTGAGTGTAATATACCGAAACGACCGTCTCAATCCGAGGAATCCTACGCAACTGACCAGGTTATAGTTTATGATTATTGGATAGTACCCGAAGGTGGAAACTCGACGTTACGGCACACGGAGCGGACCGATAGACGCGGAGTGCTGAGGAGGACATCTGTACCTACCCTTCAGGTAGGAACCTGAAGGACGATCCAGGAGCTGCTTCACCATTAAGCTGTTTGTCTTTTCAGTTGTAGTTTCTTTCATTTGTAGCTATACCTTTCTTTTGGGCTTGTATTTCCAGCCCCTTTTTACTTTCAACATGCTTGTCATACTGCTTTACTTATTGTTTACTTCCTCTTATGCTATGGTTGTGTGTGTTTATGTTTTATAAAGGCAATGCCTTCCCAGTTTTTAGGGAGTTACACCTTTGGTGCTAGTCGCCAGCCCCTTGCCTATAGAAGGAGGGCTTGGGGTAGTCACGATATGGGCCCCGTGGGACAGTTCGTGACAAATTGGTATCAAAGGAACCGTTTCTCAATGAGATTACCAACGCCACTGATGGTTCGTCAAATGGACGTTTGGTCTGAGAGTTATTGGCTTTTCTGTTCCAGGGGCCCAGTTGGTTTCTAAGGTAAACCAACCTAACCGTACTTCAACTGCGTCCACACCTCAAGTGTATTATGCCAAAAGAATAGTCTCATCATAAATAATCCAACGTAATTGATGGCACGTCAATTGGACGTCCGGCCTTTAAGTTATAAGAATTTCCGCTCCGAGGGCCCGGTTCGTTTCGGGTTCGAATCAACCCGTCCGTACCCAAAATTTTCCAAAACCTTGAGTGTAATACACCAAAACGACCGTCTCGATCCGAGGAATCATACGCAACTGACGGTGCATCGATCGGAGGTTCGTAGCTCAAGTTATGGGCAATTAACTGAAAAAGGTCTCAAAAGGGGGGGTCGGGGCCCGGTCTGACCCAGCCCAACCCACCCTGGGTTGGCCCAAACCGGGTCGACCCGACCCAAGTCCAGGTCTATCCCGGTTGGGCGCGGCCCGGCCTGGCTGGCGCGGCTCGGCCAAGCTGGCGGGGGGGGGGGGGGGTGCGGCCCCCCGGTTTCACGAAACGGCGGCGCCAGGCTAGCGCTGCCCTGCCTCCCGGATCCCACGCGGTGCGGGATCCGCTCCACGTGGCCGGTGCCATGGAGGATTCCTGCCGGCGGCACGCTAGGGCGCCTCCGTGCCAATGACCCGTGTCGTCGCAAGCTTCCGCGGGCCACCGGAGTCGTTCCGGTGGTCCGTTTTGCCTCCCGTCTGTGCCTGCGGCCCTCTCGGGTTTTGATCTACGCTACAACGGCCTCAAATCGTTGTTTCCCTTTTTTTCACCTATCGCCAAGAAATCCACGCATCAAGAATGATATGGAGGTGGGTCCAGACTTTTTCGTTATCCCGTACTCACTGCGTTAGTGGTTGAATTATTTTTCCAACAAATAAACGCCTATGTTCGAGGGTATAAATCACATATATGAAAATATAAAAAAATCCCCCTACCTCGGAAAGACATCGCACGTCATCGAACCGTGGAAGACGAACGTCATGGTGGTCGGGTGTCGTGGGGGAAGATGAGGTTGTTGTCATTCAATGTATGCTTCCTCTTCTGAGCTCGTGCGTCAGTCCATTGACGACAGAGAGAAAGATAGAAGAGTCGTCAGAGAAGTTCCGCGTTAGAAGGGGGTTCCGAGGAAGAAGTCGAGGAAGAAGCGTCGTCACCGGTGTCTTTGCGTTCTTCAAGACGTGGAGTGTTCTTCGTTGAGAGAAGAACACTATTCTCTATTTCTCCAGATCTTTCTCCAAACTCTCCCAACACAACGAAAGCCTCCCAGAATAATAGCTAATGCTATTATTTTATTCACACACCAATTACAAAATTCAAACACTCTAATTAGTTAATTGGAGAATCCGATTTAATTAATTACAATGTGTTGTCAATCTTAATGGGAGGAAGGTGGAGAGGCTTCTCTTATTAAATGAGGGGGAGTGTTAATGGGGGGTTTAAGGGAGTTAAGGGGAGTTATGGGGAGATGAAAGGTTTTGGGTACGTGTGGGCCCCACCTCACAAATATCCTCTCATGAGAGGTTATGTGATATGTGGGCCCCACCCCTAACTTCCTCGTGGAGGAAATAACTAACAATTGTAAATAAAGTTGTATCAAAACAAATTTTATTTATTTCATTAAAAATCCCCAAATATTAACTCTCAACCCACATAAAACGCAATTGCGGTAAAGGTCCCCTTAATCAAATATCGGCGCTGCGAGTTCATCGGTGCCCTCAGATTTCAATTCCGAGCACCAGTTCAAAAGATAGAAAAACTCACACGTACGTTTACTGAACGTACCCAAACAAAACTTAAGAAATTGATTCTGGGCACACTGGGCCTCAGAATCAGGTGCCGTTAGAAATTTCGGACTCGTAAAATTCAAAAGAATTTAAGAAAAAAAATTCCTTGAAATTTTTGAGTCTTTACATATGAACTACCAATATTTTTTCCATGACTCTTGATGATGATATTTGATATGAAGGTTATGGTTTTCAGATGTTATGATCATGTTCGCATTCTCTTATGTTCATGTTATGCTTATGTATCTCCTTTATTTACCCTTACTGAGCATTTGAGATCACTCTTTCTTATGTTTAATTTACTTAGGTTATCAAGAAAGTTTTAATGTAGGATTTATAAATGGGATGATCTTTGTGGGAAACATTTATTATCTTTCACCAGGTTAGAAGATTGTGTTCCATGTTTCTAAAGTCACAAAACAATTACTATACTTGGGAATGTACTTTTTTAATGTGTTTAATATTCATCTAAAATGTTTTAATATCCATGTATGTTAATCCTGGGTTGCTATACTATAAAAATTTTATGAAAAAAATTATTTTAATTTAAAAAAAAATACAAGAAGAATGTATACTGGAAAAAATTTCTAACAGAAAGATAAATGTCACCCTAAGAGGTAATTTTATAATCTTCACTGTTTACTATCATTTATTACTTTGTGTTGTTTTACATTTTATAAAGTTTTAAAAACATTAAATTCTTTCCATTTTGGACAATAATGTCATTCAATGAAAATTTCCTTAAAAACATTAAGAGCCCAGAAAAATAATTTAATCTTTCAAATAAGATTTTTAGTCACTAGATGAGAATGGGTTTCAATATCATCCATTAGATCTATAGAAGTCAAAGGTTCACTCCTTAGAGTCTATAAATGTTTTTGTGGGTCATCACATACCACATTGTTCTCACAGTGTGTTCTTAACTCTCGACTCTCATATTTCTCTTTGTCTGATTGTTTTATGTTCAGTCTGATCAAAAAGCTTAGTCTGATCAGAAAATATAGTCTATTGAAGTATGGACTTGTGAATAGAGAAGTAGTAAAGGAAATATTGATTGAAAATTCATGTTTTTAAAAAAATATTATTTTCTTAAGAATGTGATTTTATTTTAGGGTTGGGATAATGTTTTCATAGAAAAGTAGTTCTATGATCTTTACTATCTAATGATGGTAAAATAATTTTATTCTTCTGTGTTTATTTTTGAAGATATTTTAGAAGTTATTAATTTTAATCTTTTGAAGAATGAAAGAAGTTAAACATTAAAAATGTAGCATACTTAATTGAAATTTTTATTCAAGTAGAAGAATGTTTAGTCACTCCTAAACTTCCAGACAAGTAAGAATATTTTAATAAATCAAAATCTAAGACATCTTTTTTTTCTTTATATGAGAAAGTTAGAAAACAATTCACTTTTCTCAGAATTCAAGTGTTGTTCCTCTATGGATTAAAGATTATCTTATCTCAAGTAAAGTGGATAAATATACTTTAAATGATTTAGATATCTATGTTTTATATTTCCTTTTAAACATGAGAACATTTAAATTGGTTATTCTTTATATTAATTGAAGTTGTGAATAAAGGTTCTATAAAACCGAAGACTATTTTATTTCCTTGTTTCATCAAAAAGATGTTAGTAAATTTCATAAAGGTAATGAAAACAAATAATAATGTTGTTTTAATGAGAGAAAAGGTTTCATTAATTAATGAAGAAACCATTTATAGAATAAAATTTTCATACATTCATGAATTGAAGAAATTTGTTGAGAAATCCAACAAGGTTGTATCTGATAAAAAAAATCAGTTGAAATAAATGTCTAATAAAAGAGAAATGCTGGTTCTTCTTATCCCAAATCAGATAAGAAAGTGGATAACATTTCTGATGAAGATTATAGGGGATTTTTAAAAAAATATCAAAAGAATCAAGGTGATCTAATTTTATATTTGGACATGGTAGAGGATTTGAAATTAAAAGAGAAAAACCCCAAAGTTATATATGAATAAGAGAAAAGGAAAATGAAGAATCAAAGAATTAAAGAGTCTAGAGTTGTAGAAATACTTATGAAAGTAATGGATCAAGATCATGGATACTTATATCTTTTTTAATAGGAAGGATATTTTCAATTTCTCCATTATCAGTTGTTCAACTGATACCTCATTTAACAATTCCTCCATCAGTTATTCCATCATATAATGGGGCTCTATCTATTCTATTATAACCAGAACAAGTTGTAACTTATAAAGTACCTTCATCTATTGAAAAATGTAAAGGTGAGGTTATGGAAATTGAAAAATCCTTATGATAACTTGTAGAAGTTTATATTTAATAAGATTTTAATAAATCTGAAAAATATTCTTTAAGAATTAATGATTAGTTACCAAGTGTTTTAAAAGAAGAATGTGAAGAATAATCAAAAGAAAAAAAATGTTCTTTTGAGACCTCATCTTTCTCTTTTTGGGTGGAAGAACCATGTTCATCCAATCAAAAGAACATAGTTTTTTTTCATTGGGTGAACATAGTTTAGTTCATCCAAAAAAATTAGTTAAGTCCATCAGATGAACCCAGTTTATTCTATTGGATTAACCCAGTTCATTCCTTTAGACAAACAAAGTTTAGTCCATCATATGAATCTAGTTCAGTCCATCGGATGAACCCAGTTTATTCTATCATATGAACTCAGTTCAGTTCATCAGATAAACTCAATTAAATCCATAGGATGAACATATTTTAGTCCATAATAAAAATGAAGTTTATTCCATTAGATGAAAAAAATTATAATATAAAAACAAAGTTATTTCTATAGGAAATAATATTTAGTATCACTTTGATGATTCTACAAAAACAACCATCAAATAAAGTTTGTACACTTTAGGATAAGTTTTCAAGATAGAGATAATACAAGGCCATTAAAACCAACTCTAAGAATCATAAAATATGAATTCTATAGGTATGACTATAAATAGAAGTGCATTGATGGAGTTAGGATACGATTGATTGGAAACTCAACCCATATGAAGTTTACTCTATTGTAACATCTTGTTACTTGCACATTGTAAATCTTTATAATGTTTTTTAAGGAATCTAAGTGAGTATTTTAAATTCCTTAGAATATTTTTCTTTTATAATAACTGATTTAGATATTTTTTTATTGAGTGATTTTAGGGATAGTACGACTACTAAATCAAATATTTGTGATCAAGGGTTTCTAGGTCTTGGAAGACATAGTATATTCCGATCTTTTTAATCAGGGGATTTCTTATTAAAGAAATAAACACCTTATAATTTGGTAAAAAATGTGCATACCTTAAGTTAATATTGTTGAAATAATTTACAATAAATATTAATGTGCCCTTATTTATTTTATAATGTTTTTCAAATTTTTTACTTTATAACTTTGTAAACATTTATTTTACTTATGCTTAAAGTCTTTATTTCCACTATGCATTTTTATAAGGAAAGTTTAGTTTTGTAATTTATTTTTATTATAAACCCTAATTATATAAATTTTATTTATTTTAAATGAATACAATTATAACTATGAAATCATCAGACATAGGTTTCATCCAATATATTAAAATAGGTTAAGGTTTTTTTAGTTCTAATTTTTTTTATGAATCTACAATTCACCCCATCTTGTAGTCATTGATAGAGTCTTTGATCCTACAATTTTGACCAAACAACATGTTCAATTGACATAAGGTATATTTTTTCATGTAAAAAAGTAATCAACAATCAATTTATTATGATTTCACAACAATTATAGGCAATTTTCTATGTTTTGATCCTTTGGAAAAAGTTTTTGAAGTTTCAAAATAAAAACAACCTTTTATTCGTTTTAGGAAACTGTATGTTGGATTGATGCGAGGATTGATACATAATGTCAAAAAGTAAACTAGAGTAATTTTATATGATTTAATTACAATAATAGGTCTTTTTTTGTTTTTGACCCTTTAACGCATGTTTTTTTACTTTTAAATCAAGAAAAAATACTTTTGGTAATTTCATAAAAAACACAAGTTGGATTGACCTGTGGTCTATTCCTATATGTCAAAAACGAAATTAAGATATTTTTTATGATTTGACTATACTAAAAGGTATTTTCCTATGTTTTTACCCTTTGATGTATATTTTTATACTTTGAAAAGAATAAAAACACACATTTGGTCATTTCGATAAAATCGTAAGTGAAATTGATGTGCGGTCTATTCCTACTTGTAAAAAATTAAACTAAAATCGTTTTCCTATGATTTAACACAATATGAGGACGTTTTTTAGGTTATTACCCTTTTATTCATGTTTTTAATGACTTGCAGATCTAAATTTTTTTCAGTCATTCTGACTACACTGCACATTGGATTTACATGTAATTTATCTATACATGTCACAAATTAACTAAAATATATGGTTGTTTGTTGGTTTTTACCCTTTGATTATTAATTTTAATTACTTTTAAATCTAGTAAAATTTATTTTCTGATCATTTCAATCAAATATTATGTCATATTTACATACAGTATATTCATACATTTCAAAAATTAATCAAAAATATTTTTCTTATTATTTCATGACAATATATGGTTGTTTTATAGGTCTTCACCTTTTGGAACATGGTTTTTGAATTACAAATCAATAAAAAAAATTGGTCTTCCCAAAAAAACTACATGTCAAATTGAGGTGAAATCTATTCCTACATGTCAAAAATTAAACAGTGGTCATTGTCTTATTATTTCACAATAATATAAGCTTGTTTGTTAGATTTTGAACCATTGATGCATGTTTTTAATGATTCTTAAATATAGAAAACTACTTTTTTGGTCATTATAACCACATTTCACATCATATTTATGAGCGTTATATTCATTCTAGTAAAAAATTATTCAAATATCACCTTCTAAATATTTCACCACAATCTGAAGTCATTTTCTAGGTTTTGACCCATTGACGTGTGTTTTTAAAGAACTTTAAATATAATGAAACATATTTTTGGATATTTTGATAGCACCATGTATATATTTGATATGTGTTGTACCTTTACATGTCAAAAATTAATCCATTATTGGCTTTTTTCTAGGTTTTGACACTTTGATTCGTGTTTTTAAATACATAAATCTAACAAAAAATCTTTTTGATCATTATGAGAAAACCATGATCATATTGATGTGCGGTGTATTTGTAAATGTCAAAAATTAATAAACAATCATTAATATGATTTCATGAAAATCTAATGTTTTTGAAGGTTTTAACCCATCAACACATTTTTTTACATTTAAATCAATAAAAATGAAATTTTGATCATTATGAGAAAATTATGATCGAATTGATATGCAGTCTGTAACTACATGTAAAAAATTACTAGGTGGTAATTTCCTTAGGATTTCATGAAAATTTTAGGTCAATTTCTTGATTTAGACTCTTTAGACATGTTTTTAATTTTTTTTAAATCTAATAAAATAGTTTTTTGATTAATATGGCCACACTACATGTCATATTGATGTTCGAACTATTTTCACATATCATAAATTAATCAATGATCATTTTCCTATGATTCATTATCCTTTGAAGAAATTTTTTACTAACTTAAATATTTGAAAATTTACTTTTGGTTATTATGATCACATCACACTTTGGGCACTTTACAACATGTTTTTAAAGACTTAAATCTAATAAAATAACTTTTGTAATCATTATGATCAAACCATGATCATATTGGCATGTGATGAATTCATACATGGAAAAAATCATTTATGGATCGTTCATTTGGTTTCTTGATAGTTGGATTGATGTGAAGTATGTAACTGCATATCAAAAATTAAAATATGGTCATTTCCCTATAATTTGATGACAAAATAAGGTCTACTGCACAATTTTTGACTCTATGATACATGTTTTTAATGGATTTTTAACCCAATAACAATTTTTTTCAGTCAATCCAGCTACACAGCACATCATATTAATGGGAGATATATTTTTATATATCAAAAATTAATCAATGATCATTATCTTATTATTTTATAACTCTTTTAAGAATGTTTTTAATGACATTTAAATCTATAAAAAATCACTAGTGGTTATACTAATCTCACCACACTCTGGATTTCACGATGTTATGCAAGAGAAAATTCATACACTGTGAAGTGATCATCCTGAGTGAAGAGTAAAAAAAATCCATAAAATGAATGTACTCCAAATATTTTGAGAAGTTTTACAATTTAAGGATAATATTATTAGAAAATTATAATAGGATCATTTAAAGATGAAAAATGGCATAAGTGTTATCACATAGAATCAAAGTTTTAGTAAAACTCATTCCAAAATCAGTGTGTGTTTCATCCAAAACAATTGAGCATAATAACTTCCAACTGCTACAAAATTCAGATTCAAAAGTAGAATTTCAAATATAATGATCCTTCTTCATGGAATAAGAAATAAATTTTCACATAATAAGTGACAAGTTATAGAAATAATTTTCCTATCCATTCTACAACCTATGAAATCTATATCTAGAAAACTCAAAAGAATAAACTCGGTTATAGCAAAATAAAAAATACCAATTTAGTATATGGGGTTCCATATAGACTTAGAAAAAAAATCAAGTTAACTTAACTAGGTTATGGCATAACCAAGAACTTGTCATGTCATCATAGCAGATAGGGTGTAGTGTAAAACACTAATAATCCATATCCACCTACAAATTTAATAAATTTAATTTCAAATAAGACAACTTAAATTAAAAATAAATTAAAAACTTAATTAAAATTTATATTATGATCTCAAATCAAATATTATAATTCATGAGAAAAATATAGAATTTAAATAAAACAATTTTATTAGTTTAAATAATTGTTAAGTAAATAAAAAACTAAAGTCACATAAAACCACTAATCTCTCACAGTGAAAATTTATAAATTAGGAAATTAGTTCACATAAGAAACAAATATATAAGTACAAAATAGAAGTAAAAATAAAATTAGTATAAAACACAAGGCATGAAAATATAAATGGACATATAGATAGAGTAATTAAAAATTACAGTAGATGAGGAAAATGATAAAATTTGGAAGGAAACAAGTAGAATAAAAAAAGAAGAGTTGAAAATTAATTGAAAATATATATACATATTTAGAAGAATAAGATGAAATAGATGAAAATGTTGTAATAGAATCTTGACAGAAGAAGTTAAAGTGGAATAGGAAGTCAGAATTTACACGCAAAAATTATAAAAATATGAAGCAAGAAAATAGGAAATAATGAAATACCCAAGAAGATTCAAAATTAAAGGTAGAGGAAACAAATAACACTATAAAATTTTTAGGAAAAGTGAAACTAAAAACATAGATATCATAAATCAAAATTCAAAGTTCCTACCATATATAAAGATAAAATGTGAAATATGAAGACGATGATTGAATGTAAAAGTGGTGGAAAAAGTGGTAGTATAAGATGAACTAAAATATAAAATCTATAAACAACAAGAAGATTATATAAAATGGTGAAATATTGAAAATTGATAAAAAAAATATATAAAAAAATCCTAAGGTAGAAACTAGAAGTAGAAATAAGCTAAAACCAACTATGAATGTAGTTCCAAAAGAAGAAATAAAAAGTTAATCAAAATCCAAAATTCAAAAGTTTAAAGGATAGGATAAAATGAAAATTGGAAGTGGATGAAGAAATTTATTGGTTGGATATAAAAATAAAAATCAAATACTTATGAAAAAGCAATAAAATAGTAGTCTAAGAATAAGGAAAAGATAAAGATATTACAAATATAAGAATTCTATAGGGAAAAAGAATAATCAGGGTAGATGATAATTTATAAGAAATAATACAAGAGAAAGAAGAAAAATAAAAATTATTATTAAATAAAAAATCTTGAAGACCTGAATGTAAAACAAAAAAAACTCAAATAAAATTTATAAGAAGAAAAAAAGAATCTAATATAAAAATAAATCTAAAATTAGAAAAATAATTTGGAGAAACAAATAAAACATTTGAATAAATAGAAGTTAAAGTTGAACTAATGATTATAGGTTAATAACATGAGAATAATTCATAATAAATATAAGTAGAAGTAAAATGAGAAAGAAAAGTTAGAATAAAAAACATAAGTAATGATATAAACTCAAGTAAAAACATAAAAAGAATAAAAAAGTAAAATCAAAATAAAAAATCCATAATATCGAAGACAAAATATAGAAATGGAAATAGATGTATAAGTAAGAAAACAAATTTTTGAAACAAAATAAGTGTAATAAAAACATAATAAAAAATTGATATAACCAAAATAATAAAATGTAACAGGCCAGTAGTTGAATATGAAAGAGGCAAGAATCTAGAAGTGGTATTTAAATATGATGGAAAAGTAGAAGCTGGAAACAAAAGTCATAAAAAATATTAATGTAGATTTTGGTGAATAATTAGTGGTATATGTTGAATAAAATATAAAATTTAAATCCAAAAGTAGAAACATAATTCATAAACCTGATCATATTAGTTTAATGAAAAAAGTGAAAATATAAGTCATAAGTAGTACTTAGAAATAGAAGTAAATTAAAAAGGTTCAAAACCTATAAAATAATATTGTATTATCATGAAATCATTGGGAATAGATTTTTTAATAATTTTTATCATGTAATAATATACATTTTATCAATATTACGTGTGTTGATCTCATAATATAAAGTTGTTTGTTAGGTCTTGACTCTTTAACATAAGTTTCTAAAGACTTTTACTATTTTTTATTTCACTATGACCGCACTTTATGTTGGATTGATGTTAGGTCTATTTATACATATCAAAAATTAATTAATGATCGATGTTCTAAAATTTAAAAATAATTTGATTTCATTTTATATTTATTAACCCTTTTGATGCATGTTTTTTGACTTTTAAATATGTCAAAATGAACTTTTGTTCATTTCACAAAAACTATATATCAAATTGATTTGGTGTCTATTTCAATATATAAAAAATTATACGATGGTTATTTTACAATTATTTACCTACAATTCAAGGTTTTTTACTATATGTTAACCTTTTAAACATGTTTTTTTACTTTTAAATAAATAAAACGCACTTTTTGTCATTCCATACAATCCCAAAGTCGAATAGATGTGAATTATGTTCCTTTATGTAAAAAACTAAATTAATGATGTTTTCCTTTGCTTTAATGACAATATGAGTTTGTTTCTAGGTTATGATTATTATATTTTCTTTTTAAAGAAAATAGATTTAAATAAACTTTATGTTCATTCATCATCCCCACGTCAGATAAAAATGCATTCAATTACATGTTATATATTTTCATGTAAATTTGAACTCATTTTCTCATTTCTGACCCCCTTTAATAAGAATATGGAATTCAAACCTCACTTCAATCATACTAAGAAATTCCAGTTTCATATTGACATGTTTTTGGTTTCTACATGTGATAAATGACTTGAATATCATTTCCCCAAGTTTTCCTGAAATTCTAGCTGGTTTTCTCAGTTTTGACTGAATTTTTTAGGAGTTTTTCAATGTAAGAAGTATAATGTTAGAAAAGTTCTACATACATAGTTAAATTTAATGAAATGGAACTGCTACCAGTAATAATAATTAGTGTTTGGGTGAAAATAATTCTAAAAATCATGACTATGTTACATCCACAATAATTGGATTTAATAACTTCCAATTACTACAATGAGTCTTAGTAATGAAAAATTTTACAAAATGATTCTTCTTGTTGGATCAAGAAACTAAATATTTACTTAGGAAGTGAAAATTTCTATAGGTACATTTCCAATCCATTATTCAACCTATGAAATATATATATGAATAAATCTTAAGAATAAAATTAGATTCATAACAATAGAAAATTCAAAGTCATGAGAAATGATTTTTCAAAGACTTAATTTTACATTACAATGGATTTTGGAACTCCCATAGGATTCTTCAACCCTGTTAGTTACGATAATTTCCCTAGGTGGGGAATCTAGTATAGATTACTAAAAGAAGGTTCATCTGCATGGGTTCTATCTGCATAAACAGTCCCACTGACCCTCCCATAACAGAAGAATTGCATTTCCTGTCACACTTGAACACGAGTACACAGAGAAATCATCTATAACCCCCACCCAACTATCCTATACTATACTAACAAGGTAACTTAAAAACATACTTCAAGTTAACTTACCTAAAATCTAAATTGTATTGTGATTTATCAAAATAAATATTTTTAATATATCAATATAGATGATTAATAAAAACCACCATCCAATAGAGGTATTGGTTTTCCCTCCATTATCAATGCAACCGAGAATCAGTCATTTCATTATATCTGAGAGGGGGCAGTGTAAATATTTGGCATTCCATTCTCCCTCATTTTTATTAAATTTTATTTTAATTTAAATAAATTAAATTAATATATAATTAAAAACATAATTAAACTTTATATTATGATCTTAAATAATATAACAAAATTCATAAACAAAAAAGAAATTAAGAGGTTTAGTAATCATATCACAGATGACTTGAATTTACTCACTATAGTGCCCTGGGAAATACCCCCATGAAAATGTCTCCTAAGGGTCTACTAAGGGTATGAACTAAAAATTTGTAAAATTATTTCCATACAAAACACATTTCTCTAAGAAAACTACACTGGTGACTTTCAAATATGATATCTCAATTGAAATATGTTTTCATTTTTATTTCAAAATCCATTATTGATTATAATGTTAATTATTAAAATAAATTATTTTTATAAATTTAAATAAGAGTGACTTGAATAAAAAACATCAATCAATTAAAACATCTCTTTCCTTGGGGTTATCATTTATATATCTTCATATCAATGCTGAAAGGAAGAAAATATAGAAGAAGAAAATAAAAAAATGAAAAATAAAACATAAGGAATAAAATTCAAATAGATATAGAGTTAGTAGAGAATTTAATAGATGAGAAAAATGGTAATATTTAGAATGAAAAAAGTAGAATAAATAAATAAGAGTTGGAAAAATAATGAAAAGTCGTATAAATATATCATTTTAAAGATTGAGTAGGGTCAAGAGAAGAAGAAGTAAGAAAATTTTGAAATAATAAGTGTAATTGGAAGGGGAAGTTGAATTAGAAAAAGAAACATTAACAAAAGATAAATTAATAAAATAAGAAAAAATTTATGCAATAAACATATTATAAAAGGTATAAGAAAAAAAACACTATAAACAATGAATAAAAATTGAAACTCAAAACATAGATATCATCAATAAAAATTTAAATAACCAACAAAAGATAAAGCTAAAATATGAAATCAAAATTTGATCATCATATGTGAAAGTGGGGGGAAACTGGAAGTAAAATATAAAGTAAAATCCATAATTTATAATCAAATAGATTCTATAAGGTAGTAGAGAGACTGAAAATATAGGGAAAACAAACATAAAATAGAAATCCGAAGTTTGGATATAAAAGAAAAATCAGAATTAGGCATAAATGTATAAGTCATAATTCACAATCAAAAGTAGAAGAAAAAATTTATGTAGACACAAAAAAAAGTAAAATAAGGATTTTATATAAAATTAAAAGGATAAATATAATCAAATTAAAAATAAAAAAACATAATCCAAAAGTATAACGAGATAGAATAAGTAAAAAATAATTGTGAATATAAAAGAAATAGTGGATATATAAGGTAAAGAAGAATCCAAAATCCAAAAGATGGAAGGAGAAGCTCAAAATAGGATTGGAAGTAAAAGGAAAAATATATTAGTTTAATATAATAATAAAAATAAAATACATACACAAAAGTATGGAAATAAAAGTACATGAACAAGGAAATATTGAATACATTAGGTAGAATATTTCTAGATGAAAAGGAATCAGAGTTGAGTTAATCTTGAAGAGTGAGGGAAGAAGTTAGAAGAATAATCAGAATTAGAAGTAAATGAAAAATATAAAATACAAGAATGTAAAATAAAAATTAAAAACAATCAAAAGACAAATTAAATAAGAATTATAAGATGAAATAATTCAAAATAAAAATTAGAAGAGAATGAATGAAAAAGAAAAAGTCAAATATATAATTTGGAAGCATTAGATGAAAAAGCAATAAATGAAATCAAAACTAGTAGTGAAAGAAAAACTAATGAGTAGTGGAATAATCTAGGAGTATAATTAAAAAATATAAATAAATGTAATAGGATAAAGAAAATTTAGAATAAAAAACATAAGTAATAACATAAAATCAATGTAAATTAAAAATAAAAAAAAATAGAAGCTCAGATTTAGAATCTAGAAGTGTAAGGTGGTTAATTAGTAAGTGAAGAAATAGTTGAAGAAAAATAAGTTGAATAAATTACATAAGAATAATCAAAAATAAAATAAAAAATAAAGGAAAATAAAAAACCCAAATAAAAAAAATAAAAGGTAATAATTCAAAAGTAGTAGTTGAATTTGGAGTAGGTAAGAAGATAGAAGTAGTAGTTTAATCTAAAGTAAAAGTATAAGTTATAATCTAGAGTCAAAAAATAAGTCCAAGTCAATTTTTGATAATAAATAATGGTAGTGTAAGAATAAAATATATAAGTTGAATCCAAAAGTAGGCACATAATCCAAAAATATGAGTATATTAGAAGAAGTCATAATCCAATGCAAAATAGATAAAGTTATAATTCATAAAAAGTACATAGAAATAAGAGAAGTTTACAAAGGTTTAAAACCTAACAAATGATCTCATTTTATCATGAAAACATTGGAAAATAATTATTGCATAATTTTTTATATATAGGAATAGACAACCCACCAATATAATATGCAGTGAGCTCACAATATGTGGTTTTTTGTTATATATTTACTCTTTGATACTTGTTTTTGAATACTTTTTGGTCCAATAACACTGTTTTCTAATCATTCTAATTATATTATATGTTAGATTGATGTGAGGTTGAATCAAACATGTTATAAATTAATCAACGACTAATGTATTATGATTTCAGGAAAACTTGTGGTATTTTTCTATTTATTAACCGTATGATGCACTTTTTTATTTTTAAATTATTAAAAATATGTTTCTATTTATTTTGGGAAAACCACATGTTGGATTTGTGTGGGGTATGTTCCTGTATGTCAAAAAATAAACAAATGATGTTTTAATTTGATTTAACGAAAATTTGAGGATGTTTTTTAGGTTATGAAATTCAGAAAGTTTTTTTAAAATAATTAAATTTTAAAAAAAGTGCATGTTTGGTTATTATAACCACAAAACAGGTCATATTAACATACGATTTATTCACACATGTCATAAATTTTCATGTAAATCCAAACTCAATTTCTTATTTTTGATCATCTTTAATAAGAATGTGAATTTAAAACTACACCTATAATAATATCAAAAAACATTGATGTCATATTGATGATTAGTTGGTTCATATAGATAAGAAATTACTTGAGTATCATTTTCCTAAGTTTTTACACTAATCCAATATCATTTGCTCAATTTTTTACCCTCTATTACATGAATTTTTTCAATATAAAAATAATAATGTTAGAAAATAATAGGATTCACATTTAAAGTTAGAGAAATTATACTGCTGTTATCAAAAAGAATCAGAGTTTTAGGGAAACTCATTCCAAAAATTAGTTAGTGTGTGCTAAATCCATAACATAGGTCTAGAATAATAGAAAATTCTAAGTCAGAAGATAGGATTTTGCATGAGATTAATTTTTCATTACACAATGAGAATCAATGGATATCACCCAACCCTAATATTCCTCTAACCCAGTAGTTAAAATAATGCCTCTAAGTGGAAAATCTTGTACATATCACTTATTAGGATAACACTCGAACAAGAGTTCATTGGGAATGCACCTGCAACCCCAACCCCAAAAAAATGACCTCAAGTATATAGGTAAGTTAACTTAAAAATACACTTAAATTTAACTCAATTAAAATATAAAGTTTATTTTATTTCATCAAAATAAGGATATGGAATATAATATTTTGTAAAATTAAGAGAAACCACTATAAATGGGTGGTGGTTGACCCATCAACATCAACATAACCATGAATATTTCATGTCATCCTAGTTGAGATGGGGGATCATATAGATTTTACAATCCATTCGCCTTCAACATTATTAGAAGAAACATATATAAGTAACAACATAAACTCAAACATAAGACAAATCAAAATAAGTAAAATAAAAATAAAAAATCCTAAAATTCAAAGTTAGAATCTAGAAATAGAAGTAGATTCATAATGTAATAAATAGTTAGAAAAAAATAAGTTGAATAAAAAATAGAATAATCATAAATATAATCATAAATAAAGGAAAAATAAATAAAAATAAAAATAAAAATAAAAAACCAAAATCCAAAAGAAGAAAATGTAAGAGTCTGAAAGTATTATTGGAATCTGATGTAAGTAAGAAACTCCAAGTGGAAGTTGAATCTAAATTAGAGGTATGAGCTAGAAACTAGAGTCATAAAAGAAGTGGAAGTCGGTGTTGGGGAAGAATAAATGGGTGATGTAGAAGCAAATTTAGAATTTGAAGGAAAATATATAAACATTAGCCATAAACCTTAGTATATTCATAGAAGGAATAAGCCGAGGAAAAAAAGTAAATATATAAGTCCTAAGAAGTACCTAAAAATATAATCAAGTGAAAATGGGTAAATAACTATAAAGGAATCTTAGATTATGGTGAAATAATTTAACAATGACTATTGAATAATTTTTTACATGTAGAAACGAAGAAGTAAAAATAAAATTTATAAGTATTACCTAGAAATATAAGAAAATGAAAAAGGTTAAAACTAATAAAATGATCTCTAATTATAATAAAATCATGTAACAATGATTTTTTAATAATTTTTGACTTATAGTAAAATACGAACCATCAATCTAACATGTAGTGAGCTCATAATCTGAAGACTTTTGTTTGGTTTTAACTCTTTGATTCATGTTTTTTTAAAAAAATATTGTTTTTATGGTTATTTTGACCACATTACATATTGTATTGACATTAGGTCTATTTGTACATATAAAAAATTAATCATGGATCGACTTCCTATAATTTCATTACAATTCAAGGTGACACATATTTTCTGACTTTTAAATCAATAAAAACACACTTTCATTCATTTTAGGCAAGCCACATGTCATATCGGTGGGTCTATTACAATGTGTCACTAAAGAAAGGATAGTCCTTCACCCATGATTTTACTAAAATATGAGGTCTTTTTCAATGTTTTCAACCTTTGATGCATTTTTTTTATATTTTGGTCATTTCAAAAAACCTGCAAGTTGGATTGACATGCGGTCTATTCCTACATGTCAATAATTAAACAAAAAACATTTTATTTTGATTCAATGAAAATATGTGGTTGTTTTTTAGGTTATAACCCTAAAACGTGTGTTTTTAAAGACTTAAATCTAATAAAATATATGTTTGGTCATTATGACCACACCAATATCATATTGGAATGCAGTCTATTCATAAATAGATTAAATTTTCAAAGAATTTTCAATTTTTTTTATTTAGTTTTAACCCCCTTTAATAAGAATGTGATGGAAAAATGAAAATTTAGATCATACTAAGAAATATAGATGTTAGGTTGATGTGAAGTTGGTTTATACATATAAAAATGAATCAATTATCATTTTTATAAGTTTTTGTCTTAATATGAGCTTGTTTTCTTTGTTTTTGATCCCATTTTTCTCATATTTTTTCAATATAAGAATAATATTTTTATAAAATAAGAATATGCACATTTAAAATTGAATAAATGGAACTGGTGTTATCAAAAAGAATAAATTTTTGAGTGAAATTCATTCCAAAACCAATGAGTGAGTACTATATCAACAAAAATTGGGTATAATAACTTTCAACTGCTATAACCATCTTTAGCAGTCGAAAATTTTACAGTATGATGCTTCTTGTTAGACAAGAAGCTAAAGAATCACCAAGTAAGTCACAAATTAAAGAATTACATTTCCAATCCATTCTAAAACCTATGAAATCTAAATCTAAAATACACTAAAGAATGAACTCAAATATGGAATAATAGAAAATTTCTTCTCAGAATATTAGATTATACACATACTTAATTTTACAATGAATCATGAGGATCAATGGATTTTTCCCATCTTTTAATATGCTTATGACCTAGTAGTTATGATAACTCTCTTAGGTGGATCAGCTAACACAAATCATCAAAAATATATTCATATACATGAGCCCTATTAGGATCAACAGGCCCACTAGTCCTCACTATACTAGGAAGAATTATGTTTCCCCCGACACTCAAACCCATGTACACTGGTAACACATCTGTAACCCACAAATATTATCCTATAGGTTATTTTAATGTTATCTTAAAAACACGCGTAAAGTTAACTAAAATTTAAATTGCATTTTAATTCATCCAAACAAGGATCCAAAACATATCATTTTCAAAAATGAATAGAAATTTCACTCCAATGGTGGTGGCGATTGTTCTTTATTTATCATTGTAATCATGAATCGATCAAGTCATCATAGCTGATAGGGGATAGTATAAAGCTTTGAAAATATATTCTTGTGAAACATTATTATATTTAATTTTAACTAAGATAATTAAAAGTAAAATTAAATTTAAAACATAATTAAATTTATATTATAATCTCAAATAAAATATTAAAATGCATGAGAAAAATAGAAATTAACAGGTTTAGTACTCATATCTTATATGATTCTTATTTGATTTACATAGGGATATGGGAACCACTTACCCATCAAAGGGTATTATAAGAGTCTAAAACTAAAAGGTTCTAAATTTATTTCAAAAGAAAACACAATTATCGGTAGTACTGCACTCTAGATTTTCAAATATGATATCTCATTTTCAATAAATTTTCATTTTTCTTAAAAATAAATTGTTAAATATAATCTTAATAATTAAAATAAATTATTTTATTAATTTAAATAACTGTGATTCGAATAAAAACCACAACCTAAAAACACTCTTCTCTTAGGGTGATCATTTATATATCATCACATTATTTCTAACAAGAATAAAATGAAGAAAATAATCAAAAGAAAAACACAAGGCACGAAAATGGGAATATCCAAAGAGATAGAATCAATATAAAATGAATTAGATGATGAATATACATATATATAATCATAATACAAACTAGATGAAAATATATTTCCAAAACTAGACTAGGAGAAAGAGAAGAGATAGTAACCCAAGTTTGAAAGAAGTGGAAATGGAAGTGGAATTTGAAGTAGGACACATAATCATTAGAAAAATATGATGAAAGAACATAGGGAAAAAATAATGTCCACAAAAATATTAAAAAGGGTAGAATAAAAAAATAACACTAGATTAAAAAGTTGAATAAAAAGTAAAAATCAAACCTTAGATATAATAAATCAAAAGTCAAAGCACTAACCGGGGAAAAAAATAAAATGTGAAATCCAAAATTGATGATCAAATGTGAAAGTGGGTGCCAAAAGTATGAGAAAAGGATGAAGTGGAAGGAAATAGAGAGATTGAAAATAATATAAAATATAGAAATAAAATGTAAAAATAAAATAAACAATAATAATATAAAATAAAAATCAAAAGTAAGATTTGATGTAAAAGAAAAAGGAGAACTGAAATCAAATTTTAAATCAAAAACCCAAAATCCAGTAATAGAATGTAAAAAGTTGATTATAAGTAGAAAAATTTTTATTGGTTTAATATAATAATAAAATAAAAATACTAAAAGGAAGAAAATAGTAGTACGAGAACAAGGAAAATTTGAATACATTTGGTATTATAATTCTAGAGGAAAATTTGAAGAACCAGAGTTAGAAGTTAATATAAAAGAGAGAAGTTATAAAAAATAATAAGGAATCAGAAGTAGGAGTAAATTAAAACTCTATAATACTCTAAATTAAAAGAAAAATAAAAAACTAGATGAAAACATAGAAGAAGAAAAAATATGATATAAAAACAAAAACAAAAGTATAAAAATAATTCAAAGAAAAAATAAAATAGACCAAGAAGTAAAAGAAAATACTTGAAATTCAAAATCCAAATCGAGATGTATAAGAAGAATGAGTAAAAAAAAGATGTGAAAATGATAAAGTAAAGGAGGAAGATAGAAGTATTAGATGAAAAAAATTAATCGGAAGTATAACTAAGAGGAAGTTGAACCAATAAGAAGAGGCGTAATCTAGGAAATGAATTCATAATAAATAAAAATAAAAGTAATTAGAGAAAGAAATGTTAGAAGCAAAACACATAAGTAATGAACTCAAATATAAATATAATAAAAATCAGTATAAGTAAAATCAAAATCAAATATACAGAATTAAGAATCTAAAAATTGAAGTATATGCATATGTAAGAGAATAAATAGTTGAAATAAAATAAGTGGAATATAAAATAATAATAATTATAAATAAAAGAAGAAACAAAAAATAAAAATAAAAACAAAAAACAAAAAACAAAAATCCAAAAGAAGAAAAGGTAAAGAATCCAAAAGTAGTAGTTCAATCTAGAGTCATAAAATAAGTGAAAGTTGTTTTTGGGTAAAAAGTAATGGTAGATTCAGAATAAAATATAACAGTTGAAACCAAAATTATAAAATTAAGACATAAATCTGACCATATTAGCATAATATATAATATTTACATAGAAATGGAAGAAAAATGAAGAAGGATAAAAACCTTGTAGATGATTTAGGATTATCATGAAATCATTAGACAGTGATTATTAAATAATTATTAACATCTAGGAACAGACAACCTGTCAATCTTCTATACAGTGAGCTCTCAATCTAAGGTAATTTGTCTTGACTCTTTGACATGCGTTTTTAAAAAAATTAAGTATTATAAAAATATTTTTCACTTATTCCAACCTCACTGAATATTGGATTGATGTGAGGTCTATTCATTCAGGCCAGAATTTAACCAACGATGAACATTTTGTGATTTCATGACAATTAAAGATATTTTTCTATTTTTTAACCCTTTAACACATGTTTTTTGACTTCTAAAATAATAAAAACACACTTTTGTTCATTCTGGTCAAACCATCTGTCATATTGATGTGGGGTCTATCTCAACTTGTTAAAAATTAAACAACCATTATTTTCCTACAATTTAAATACAATATGAGGACTTTTATAGGTTTTAACCATTTTACACATGTTTTTTGAATTCTAAATCAATAAAAAATCACTTTTCTTCATTTTGAAAAAACCAAAAGTCATATTGACCTATGATTTATTCATATATGTCAAAAATTAAAGATTTGACGTTTTTTGTGGATTTAATGACAATCTGAGAATGTTTTTTTAGTGATGACCCTCTGATATACATTTTCAAAGACTTTTAAATCTAATAAAAATATGTTTTTATTCAGTATGAACACACTGTACATCATATTGACATGTGGTCTATTCATATATGTCATAAATTTTCATGGAAATTCGAACTCATTTTCTCACTTTTTACCCCCTTTAATAAGATTAGTATGGCTAAACGACACTTTTGATCTAGCAACTAGCATTGGCATGCCCCTCAAAATTGATCATCAGACATTAAATGGTGATATCAGTCTCTTTGCTCGAGTTCTTATTGAAATTAACATGGAATTTCCTACACTGGATCAAATATCTCTCATTTCCAATGTGCATAAATTTGATATAAGGATAGAAATTGAACATGAGCCTTAGTATTGTGAGTATTTAAAAATGGTTAGGCACTTAATTAAGAAGTGTCGGTTCGTGTATAATCAACTGAAGCCAATGCAACCTATCATGGCATGGAAAAAAGTTCAATGGGGCAAGCATAATCCAGTTCATGATTCTGGAACATACACGGTGCCTAGTAAAATCAAAATCCTGGACAACAATGGGGTGGCATGGGCAGATATTTCTGAAAAAGAGGAACACCCCTCTAGTTCTTCTAATAATTCATAGAACACCTATTTAAATAGTAAGAATGAAAATTATTTTCACAAGGAGGATGATGACTTACTAAAACTTTCCTTTTATATATTTGAATTGGATAGCTTACTGCAATATGAACTTTACATGTTATACTTGATTTATAAAGTCTTGAATATGGAATTGAATCTAGAGTAGTAACAATATCTCAAATTCAATAAGGATCTTAAGTGCATGCCCAATCCAAATCTGAAGCCCAATACAGCTCGGACCTAGAATGAAAAAGGATCCCTGATGAACACAGTTTCAGTTATCAAGATCAAGACAATGGATGAGCAACATGACAGTCATATTACTACTGGTAAAGCCCATAGTTTACATCCAGCTCAAAAAAAAGTAGAATACTACAGGAAATCTGAAATGATTAGTGCTCATCTTCAAAGAAAAGGGGGTTAAAACCCAAATCTAGTTTAAATTGAGGGTCATTTTTTGGAACTGTAAGGTATTCTCCAACCCTGACATGGTGAGTTTTATTAGGATTATTGTAGGAAAGTACAAACCCAAAATAATTGGACTCTCTGAGCCTAAGAAAAATCTCTCTGATCTTGTCACTCCTCTTAGAAGATAGGGATACTTCTTGCTTGTTAAAATTTATATGGGAAACATATTTCATAGACTTTGGTTATTGGTGCACAAAGATTTCATTGATCCTATTCTTATCAATGCTGATGATCAATCTTTAAATTGTTACTTCCAATATATAGGTAAAAATATATCATGTTTAGTGATATATGCTTTTAATTACTAAATTGACATGAGATATCTTTGGTCACACATGAAGACTCTTGAAAACACAATTTCATATCCTTGGATTATCATTGGTGATTTCAATTCTATTTTTAACTTGGATGAGAAATTAGGATCAGGTTCTCATTCTCTATCTATTAATGATTTTAGGAAATGCATTGATGAAGTGATTCTCATTGAAATAAACCTTATTTGGGGGAAATTTACTTGGTACTGGAAACACCTCAATAGAGTTAAATCTAGAAGAATTGATATATCTTTTGTTAATGATAAATCTCTTTACAATTGGATTTCCTTATCCTATGTTACTTTAGCTAGAAACAACTTGGATAATCACTCCATTTTTGTAAATTTTCTTGATAAAGAACTAAAAAATCTCCTTATTTTCAGATTTAACAATGTCTAGATTGATCAACAAGACTATAGTAGGATTGTTCATTAGACTTGGGAATCTATCGATAGAAATAACAACCCCATGACTTGGATAACCAATCTAAAATTTCTTAAATTGAGATTGTATGAATGGATAAAGAATAGATTTAGTTTTTTTTTGGATAAAGATATTGAAGAACATGAGTTCTCTTTCCATTCTCTATAAGAATCCCTCACTAAAAACGATTTTCTTGGTAATCACTCTCAAGAGACAAATTTGTCAACAAAGTTGAAAAATCTAATCAAACTGGAGGAAAGCATACAAAAGGATATTCTTAAGATCAGATGGTTTTTTTAAGGAGATAGAAATACTAAATTTTTCAATGCTCTTTAGAGAACTATAAGGGATAATAGGACTCTTTCTCTTCTCAAGGACGGAGGTCAAATTATCTAAGGAAGGCAATATTTATCTAGCCACATTATTTCATACTACATGAACCTCTTCAATGCCCATACAAAAATTCATCTCTAAGGGAAGGTATTATTCCAAAACTTACCACCTAATAGGATAACCTGATTCTTAAAGCTTCCCCTATGAATCTTGAAATTTAAGATGTGTTGTTTGGTATAAAAAAAGGAAGCTCCCCCAGATCGGATGGTTTTACCAATCACTACTTTCAAACTTATTGGGATATAAAATGGTAGGATGTTTATAATATGGTTAAATATTTATTCAAAAGTGGTTCCTTGGTGTGTGGTACGAACACTCAATTTATTTCTCTTATTCCTAAATTTTATTATGCTAGTGACATTAGCCAATTCAGACCAGTGGCTTTGGTCAACACTATTCATAAAGTGGTCACCAAAATTTTTTCCAACAGATTTTTTATAGTTTATGATAAAATAGATTCTTGGAACTAATTTATCTTTATCAAAATAAGGAACATTTAGGACTATCTCCACATGGATTCTGAATGTGTGAACCTGGTTAAGAAAATAATCATATGTGGTTTGGTTACTCTCAAACTTGACATGAAAAAAGCCTCTGATACTATGGATTGTAATTTCATTGGAAAAGTTCTACATTGCTTTGGATTTGATATGAAATCCATCATGTGGATCAAATATCTCTTTTTCTAATCACATTTATCTATTCTTATAAATGGATCCCTGAAAGGACACTTCACCTACTCAAGGGGTGTTAGGAAAGGTGACCCTATCTTTGCGATCATATTTTCTATTACTGAAGATTATCTTAGTAGGTTATTCACTAAAATGGTTAAAAAATGTGACTTGAAGACTATTAAAGCTTCTAGAGGTACCCCATATCCCTCTCATATTTTTTTGATAATAAAATTATTGTCTTTACCCAAGGATATAGGAAAAATATTACAAACATTAAAAATGTTATGTTGCCTTACGAAAGTGTTTCATGTCAAGAAATCAGTTGGGGGAAATATTTTATATACTTCAGAAAGTACATAAATTTTTCTAGAAGAAAAAATATACTCATTTCTTGGAAATAAAATAAGGAAATATTCCCTTTACATTCCTAGGCGTCCCTCTCTTTTGGGGAAGACCTCGAGCTTCTTACTTCACAGAAATTTTGAGCCTGACCAAAAGAACCGTATCCTCATGGAAAGGTAAATCTCTCTGAATGGCAGGGAGAATTTTTCATGTTAAACACATCATTATTTACAAGATTTTTTATTCCTTTATGGTGTGTATCTAGTCAATCTCTCTGATTAAAAACATAAATGCATCAATGATAAAATTCATATAGATTGGTAGTATATCAGAGAAAAAAATAGTCATTGTGAATAGAAAAAAAATATTGCAAACCTTATATCCTAGGGGGTTTGGCATTAAGAATCTGGAAATGCTCAACCAAGCGCTTCAAGAACAGTTCATATAAAAGTTTTCCAATAGTAAATCCAAATCCTTAAACTTTATTCAAATACAAATTATAGAGAAACTCAAATCTGGAAATATGCATTATATGGAATCATTAATATGGCCAAGCTTGAGATCAGTGTTTAATATGGTGTATAGAAATTCTCCCTAGCTTGTGAATACCAATTAATCCCTTAGATTATTGTATAAAAAATGGATGGGATCCCATATCACAAGAAAATTTTGGTATCAAACAATTGATCCCAACATTACCATCAGAGATTAGTTGAGTAGTATAGATCAACTACTGGGTGAACTTTAGGCTAATATCTCAAACCTAGTTTTCACAGACCAGGATGACTTTATGCTTTGGGAGCCAGCTTCTAATGGAATTATAAACTCTAAAAACATCTACAGTCATATGATATAAGGTTCTCATAGTTAGATGGGTAAGTTTAATAACATATGAAACAACCATCCAGATTTTCGTTGCTATGGAGAGATTCCCAATGCTACATTCATGTTGAAGTATGTCTACAACACCAAGGTATCTACTTTGTTCTTGGTGATCATTATTCCACTAGCACGGGGAAGATATAGACCACTTTTTATTATCCTATTCTATAGATTTAGCCCTATGAAATTCCATGTTCAAGCTTTTTAAACTGCACACCATTCACATGGACAGGATTGAAAATATGCTTCAAGAAGTGCTAAATGTTAATCTTTCCTGGTAGTTGAAGAACTTCTTTCACATGGATTGTGCAGAACTACACCATAATATCAAGTAGAAAATAAATAAATAAAGGCATGATAATGCCTCCTTCAACTTACAATCTTCTTTATAATAATTTTTATTGGCCATTAAAAACTCCAACCATCTTCATAAAAGGAAATGAAACAACTCATTTGGTGATTTTTTTGTACTTTGATGACTAAATATATGAAATAATTATACTCCCACTTGTGGTATGCTTGAATTTTTCTGGATTACTCTACTCTATGGATGGAAAAAATGCAATACGAATGGTGATCCCAAAGGAAATTGTGGCCCAGTGTGCTTTGGGGTTGTCATCAGGGATCGTAATGGGGATATTATTGATAGCATTCATGGGTCTTGTGTACATTTCACTACCCTTGAAGATAAAATGATCACCTTTATGAATATTTTCCACATTTCTACACAAAATAATTGGAATTGGGTATGGTTTGAATGTGACTCAACCATAGTTGTGCAAGAGGTAAGTCTTAAAAACATTCACTTGTCATGGAAACTCACTGTAAGATGGTATGAATGTCTGAGAAAGCTATATTCAATAAATTATATAATCACTCATGCCTTCCATTAATCCAATACTCTCACCTATTCTCTTTCAAACAAAGGAGTTTCCCAAGACACTTGCACGCATGCTGGTTCTCTCCATCTTGATCTTTTACATTTTCAGTAAAAGGATAAATGTAAAATCCCCTATTTCCACTTGTTGTAACTTTATGATTTATTTATAATAAGATCTGATGTGCTCATTGTTCATAAAAAATGAAAGGATCTCCCATAAGTACCTAAATCTAAAAATTTATAAATTCATTTCATTAAAAAACACATCACACTAAGAAATACTATACTGAGGATTT
Source organism: Viscum album (assembly GCA_963277665.1). Classification (NCBI taxonomy): domain Eukaryota; kingdom Viridiplantae; phylum Streptophyta; class Magnoliopsida; order Santalales; family Viscaceae; genus Viscum; species Viscum album. The sequence goes on along the minus strand of OY728151.1, from coordinate 1,491,490,645 downwards.
TCAAATATAAAATCTCATTTGCATGTGATTTTCATTTTTATTTCAAAATTCATTGTTCATTATAATGTTAATTATTATAATAAATTATTTTTATTAATTTAAATAAACAATATTTCAATAAAAAAAATTGACAATCACATAAAACTACTCTTCTCTCAAGGGTATCATTTATATAGCAATATATTAGTGTAATAAAATATAGAAAAAAATCAAAATAAAACAAAAGTCATGAAATATAGATAGAGTTAGTAGTTAATGTAGTATATGAGGGAAATTATAAGAGTTAGAAAGAAAAAATTAGAATAAGTAAAAGAGTGTTAGAAACAAAAATTAAAAAGGAATATACATATTATGAATCATAAGATAAACGAGATGAAAAATCATTTGAAAATTTTAAAGTAGGAAAAAGAGAAGAAGCAATATGAAAAGTTTGAAAGAAGTGTAAGTGGTATGGTAAACCAAAGTATATATAGAAACATTAGAAAAATATGAATCAATAACCTAATTTTAAATGAAATCCATAAGTATATTCAAAAGTAGAGTTTGAAGAAAAAATAATATGGAAAATTGAAGAAAACATAAAACATAAAACATATATATCATAAATCAAAATGAGATGAAGATAAAATTTGAAAATTGAAAATGATGATCAAATGTGAATGTGGGGGAAAATTCAAAGAATAAGATGAAATAGAATCTAAAATTGATAAAAAAAAGAGTTTCTAGAAGGCAATGGAGAGATTGAAAATAGAAAATGAAATGAAAAACAAATGTTAAAACAAAATTAGAAGGTAGAGTGAAAAAGAAAATTCATATAAAGGAATAAATGCATAATTCATAATACGTGATCAAAAGTATAAGAATAATTTAATATAGAAAAAAAAATGTAGACAATGATTTGATGTAAATATAAAAGGAGAACTATAAAAAAATTTCATATCAAAAAACCATAATCCTGAAGTAGAAGGAGAATGAATAAGTTAATCTAATTGTAAATGTATCACTGAAAGTTTAAATAGAATATAAAGAAAAATCCAAAATCCAAAAGTCAAATAGAAATGATCAAAAATCAGATTGTAAGTTAAATAAAAACTATTATTTGGATATAACAATAAAAATCAAGGACTTATGTAGAAGGAATAAAATATAAGTACATGAAAGGAAAATTTAAAAACATTAGGAAGAATGATAGAGTAAAAAAATGATGATCTAGGGTTATAAGTTAATATGTAAGAGAAAATAAAAAAGATACATGTAGAATCATAATTATGGGAAAATGAATGATCTAGAATACTTATAAGTAAAAGAAAAAATAAAAACAAGTAGAAAAAGATAAAGAAGAAAAAAAATAATACAATATAAAAATAATAATAATAATAATAATAATTTTAATAAAGAATAAAAAAATACTAAAAATAAAAAATAAAAGGCAAAAAAATAAAAAATCAATAAGTTATATCAATAAGTAAAAAAGAAAAGGTATAAGATAAAATGAATGAAAAGTACAAATTCAAATGTAAAATTTGGAAGCATCAAATGAAAACAAATAAACGGGAGCCCAAATAACAAATCCAAGACCTCAAAGTTATAATCTATAAATGGAATTAGATACATAAGTAAGAGAAATAAAAAATAAAATAAAAACAAAAATACAAAATCCAAAATAAGAAACGGTAATAATCCCAATGTTGTAGTTGAATTTGATGTAGGTAAGAACCCATAAGTAGTATTTTAATACAATGTAAAATTAGAAGCTATAAAAAAAGATTCATAAACAAAGTGAAAGACAGTGTTGGGGAATAAATAATTCTAGATGTAAAAGAAATTATAGATCTAAATGGAAAAATAATAAAAATAATCCATAAACTTGAGAATATTAGTATAAATTATAAGCCAAAACAAAATAATTAAAAGTATAAGTCATAAGAAATACCTAGAAATAGAGGAAAATGATAAAGGTTTAAAAACTATAAATAGTAATTAATTATCGTGAAATCATTGGAAAATGATTGTTGAATAATTTTTTACATGTATTAACTGATAGGCCATCAATTTGACATGTGGTGAACTCACAATTTGAGGTCATTTGTTAGATCATAACTCTTTTATGCATGTTTTTAAGGATGTGTAAGTCTAATAAAATGGGGTTTTTTGTCACTCCAATCACAATGCATATAGGATTGACTTGTGGTCTATTCATACATGTCAAAAATTAATCAAAAATTTATTACATATGATTTGATGACAATTCTATGTAATTTTATCTATTTTAACAATTTTATTCATGTTTTTTTACTTTTAAATCAATAAAATTGTTTTTTTATTTATTTTGGGTAAACTGCTTATCGAATTGACCCTTTAACCCTACCTATAAACATAATCCCCCACCTAACTTAACCATAAAGCCCCCAAAATAACTCTATCTTTAAACTTAATCCCCCACACACATATCCAACTCCTAAACATAATCAAACCACCTAACCTAATCCATAAATCACCACTTCACCCAACCACTAACCTAATCCCACCACCCCCACCACCAAATAAAATTCCTAAACCCCTCACCCTACCCCTAAACCCAACACCCCCCCCCCCACCTAACCTAACCCATAATCCAAAAACCCAACCCCTAAACCTAATCCCCCACCCCAACCACCTAACATAATCCCTAAACACCTCACTTAACAACCCATCTAACTTTATCCCTAAACCCCCCTAAAACTAATCCCCCACCTTATAAAATCCCTAAACCCTCAAACCTCTACTTAACCCTATTCATTAAACCCCCCATCCTACCACCTAAACTAATCCCTAAACCCCCACTTAACCCCACCTAACATAATATTTTAAACCTCCAAATTAACCCCACCTAACCTAATCCCTAACCCCCCCCCCCCCCCTAACCCTTCCCATAAACATAATCCCCCTACCTCGCCTAACCTAATTGCTAACCCTCCCTCTAACTAACCCTAACAACACCTAATCCCCCCCAAACTATAATGACCCCAACCCCAGTATCTTGGATATAGGGCCTTAATTTTTTACTTTAGCATAGATACAATTGTCGAATCCTAAAGGACTGATCAGTTTAACAGATTTGGAAAATATATTACATTTAATATCTTTATATTACAATTAAAAATCTAAACTAAAACATAGATAATCCTTTGAAAATCATGATTCTCCTATTTTAACCTTACATATTATTCATAATATATATATTCATATCCTATTATAAATTAAACATAAGAAAGGGGTGATCTCAGATACTGAGTAAGGGTAAATAATATAATGGAAGCTATCATAAATAAAAATAAACTATTAATGAAAGGTATATAACAGAATCACAATTAAACATAATTTTGATCATAATATTCCATGAATAATTCAATTAATTCCATATAAAAATTCACATGGATATTCTACTAGTCAAATAATCACATGAATTATCAATAACTAATCGCATAATGAGGGAATGCAAATGTGAAAGAGAATAATCATACCCTCAAGTCTTCAACGAAGAAACCATACATAAACAAGTAAAAATCCAAACTAGTTTGTCTCATGAGACCTATTTATGCATCGAGGGGATATATAGGGCCTCACCCATCACTTACTAACTCCAATTCATTCCTCATCTGAAAAGAGTGAATCATAACCAACATAATCATTCGTATTAAAAATAGCATATGAAATGTTAATACATTAACCATATACCATGAGTGGTGTAAAAATAGAACATATAAATTCAAACATATCATAAAACCTTCAATACAATATGTTAGATTGTATCATAATAAATCAACCACAATTAATCATAAAATCCAACAAATGTTGTTGACGTAGATGAAAATAATATAATAAAAACATTAAAATTTTCTGGAGAAAAATACCCATTTTTTACTTTGAAATTCCAAATCCTTCCTTCAGTTATTAGCATAAATGATTTTCTTATTTTGAGATTCTTTGATATGGGTTTGAATAATATTCACATTTTCCATTGTTTCCCTAACAAGTTCTAGTCCTACAAGTTTCCATTCATCAAAATCATCCCAACAAGTTGGTGTACAATATCTCTTTTCATATAATTCTTTATACGGTTCCATCTGAATAATTGAATAGAAGATATTGTTATAAGAAAACTATACCAAGGTAAATACTAACCCCACATAAATTTAAAGTCAAGTGATTAATATCTCAACGTATCTTCTAAAGTTTGAATGGTCCTTTCTAATTTTCCATCAGTTTGAAGGTGGAAGGCAGTTCTCAAATAAAGATCAGTATCTAATTCAATCTGAATTATTTTCCAAAATTTTGAAGTAAATCAGGGATCACGATTAGAAAAAATCAATAGAGGTATTCCATGAAGTCTTAAAACTTCATTAATATAAATTCTTTCTAAATTTTCAAGAGTTAAGTCTTCTCTTATAGCAAGAAAATTTGTATATTTGGTAAGGTGGTCAACAAATAACATATGTCGCACCATTCCTTCTGGGAGTATTTGGTAGCCCCATGAAAAATTACATCTTGATATCATCCCATTTTCACATAGGTATAGTAAGAGGTTACAAGACCCATTTAGGATGATACCTCATAACTTTCACTTGTTGACAGACCAAATATATGGACACATAATCAGCAATTTCCCACTTTATATTATCCCACCAAAAATATTCCTTCAAGTCCCTATACATCCTTGTGCTACCATGATGTATAGATATATTTGACCTATGTGAATCATCCAAAAATTATATTTTTAGCTTAGGTATAGATGGAACACATTGCCTATATACAAATTTTAGAACACTATCTTCACAAAAAAATTTTGCTAACTTTCCTTTGTTCACACTCTTAATAATCTTATGAAAGTCCTCATCATCAGATTGAGATTTATTTATTTTCTATAATAAATATGTTTTCTCAATAATTTGAAATATTATAGATGTCTCACCTTTTTTTAAAATAACCATATCCATCTTTACTAGGTCCATTAATATAGGATCTCTCTCAATCCTCATTTGGTTCGTCACTCCATGATCCTTACTACTCAACACATCTGATACCTTATTTTACTTCCCTAGGTAGTAGTGTATTATGAAATCATAATCCTTGAGTACCTCAAAACATATCTATTTCCTCATATTGAGTTATTTCTATGAGAAAATATATTTCAAACTCTTATGATCTGTATATATCTCACATATTTCACCATAGATATAGCGTCTCCATATCTTCAGAGAAAATATTATCATTTTTAACTCAATATCTTTAGTTGGATAGTTCTATTCATTAGTTTTAAACTACCTTTATGCATATGAAATAAATCTATCTTTCTATATAAATAAAAAATCAATTCATTTCCTTGATGCATCACTATAAATCACAAATCCATCATTTCCATATGGTAAATTTAATATGGGTTCATTGACTAATATTCTCTTCAATTATTTAAAATATTATTCACGTTATTTTTTCCATAAAAATTTAACCCCATTATGTGTGATATTGGTTAACAGGTTATCCAATTAAGAAAAATTCTAAATGAAATGATTATAGTAACCAACTAAACCAATAAAACTGTGTACCTCATTTATGCTCGTTAGTGAAGGATATTATTGGTTTTCCTTTTTCTTTAAAGGATCAAAAAAGATTCCATATTTGGAGAAAATATGTCTAAGAAAATAAATAACCTGAATCTAGAATTTACACTGGACAAATTTACCATATAACTCTTCCCTTCTAAGAGTCTCAGGAATGTACCATAAGATATTATCATCATCTTTAAAGAATTCATAGTACACCAGAATATCATCAATGAATACCACAAAAAAATCATCAATATATTCCTTGATTACTCTATTAATTAGATCCATAAAATCCAATGGTTCATTAGTCAATCCAAATGTAATTACTGTAAATTCATAATGTCCATACCTTGTCTGAAAAGTTGTCTTTAGAATATACTCCTTCTTCACTCACAATTAATGATATCCAGAACAAAGGTTAATCTTTGAAAAGAATTGAGCTCCATGAATTTGATCAAATAAATCATCAATACGAGGTAGAGGATACTTGTTCATTATTATAATATCATTGATTTCCCTATAATAAATTCACTGCTGCATGGATCTATATTTCTTCTTGAAAAAATGGACAGGGGCTCCCCATTGAGAAACATTAGGGAGAAAAAATCTATTTTTAACCAACTATTCAAGTTGTTTCTTTAACTACAATAATTCCACTTTATCCATTCTATAGGGAGTCTTTGATATTGGTCTTGCATCAGAGATTAAATCAATAGAAAACTCAACTTCACGCTCAGGGGTGTCTCGGTAATTCCTCAGGAAATACATCAATGTATTCCTTTACAATGGGTATATCCTCAATTTTAAGATTATCTTATTCATATATAGATGTTGTTTTCTCTTCCTCCCCAATAATTTCATTCATTAATTCAACTGTGGGTGGATCTAGATAATAATCTAGTGATAAAGTTTCTAATTTAAATATAAGTGGTTCTTCTTCTTCCTCACAAATCGCAATTTCCTTCTTCTTACAATAAATTTTTTCATCATATTTTGAAATTCAATCCATAATGAGGATTATATAAAATTAAATAATAGGTATTATGAAAAGTTCATCAACTAAATTTTTTTTTTGTCATAAAGGGGATTTCTAGACATATCATTATTGAAATAAGACTTCCCTTAGGAATTTTGACGGAAAATTTATTTGTTAAATAAAAAAAAGTGTCTAATTTTCTTGGTAAACTAAGAATATATAAAATAATGTGATGATCCATAATCAAATAAATCATTGGCTAAGTTATAGGAGATGATTAAAGTACCTTCCACCACATCATTAGGAACTTTAACTTCAGTAGTTGTGATCGCATAAGCTTATCCTTTATCCATTAGCCTTCCCTAGGTAAAATTTCCTTGCCACTTAGGATAATGATTTATATAATGTCCCATTTCATTAAAATTGTACCATTGAAAATTGGTGGATTTTTCATTCCCTTGAAATCATGGTCTTTTTTCCTTTTCTCCACACTTTTAACAAACTCTCATTCCCTTCAAGAAAGTACCAGGATGTTTCTTCCCACAATTATTACAGGATAGAATGTCAACTCTTCTCTTATTCCCCTTTTCCTTATTTCCTTTTTTATAGTATTTATAAAACCTCTTCTTCTATTACTTTCCTTTAAATTCTTAAGACATAGAGAATTCATTCTATGTCTTAATATCACATGAGACTATATATTTGTATGATAAGAAAGTTTGAGAGACCAGTACCCATTGGAGGAATGGTTTTAACCCATAAAATAATCGATCAATATTCATCTTCGAATTATATACATAATTTGAAGCATGCCTTGATAACATTGTGAAGTTAGCTTTATAATTTTCAACATTATCATCCTCCTTTTTCCTTAGACTTGGAAATTTCCTCTCCATATCTGCTCACTATTCATAAAGAAATTATTTTTATAATAAAAGTTCTTTAAGTTCCCTATATTCCATTTTTTCTATTTCTTCATCCTCCTTTATGTTTTGAATCAATGACCACCATTGATATTCATATCCTGACAGACGATAGATTTCCATGACAACTTTATCTCTTTTATTACTTCCCAAAGAAAGAAATATATTCTCTAAGGAACGTATCCATTTCTCATCTACAAATGGATTTATATTCCCCTATAATACTGGTGGTTTTTATCTCATGAAATGATCTAACATTGTTCCTCCATGTTGTGGATCATGGTGTGCCATACAGGTAAGGTTATTTTTCATAACCTGAGTCAGCTATCATAGTATAGTTATAAATTGTTTAACACTAGTTAAAGCTCTAGCTCCAACATCATTATCTTTCATAGGAGGGAAATCCCTACATGGATTACGTGTGTTGATACAATTTCTATTCCTTCCATTATGATTCATTTCTAAACAATGGCATACACTAGATTAGGTTATGAATCACAATCCATAATTTCAAACTAGTAAAATAATTAACATAAATTAAAAAAAATTATGCATGTATAATCTCATAATAGTAAACATGATTTCTTTAGGGATATATTTACTTTTAAATCCTTCATAATGGATTTTAAATAAAATTTGAAATGTCCTAAGAATATTCCTCAAGAGTTTCAAATCAGGTGCACAGTAAGGCCCTTTATCATGTATCAGGTTACCCCAAGTCAAGCTCGAGACACCATGTCAAAGTTGTTACCCCTAGGTACATTTATTCCAGAATCACATCAACTTGTAGTATCCAAACAGAGATGTATTACCAAGAATACACACATAATTTCTACCTTATCAAAAAAATTTATGTTCTTCTATGCTTATCCTCAAAGTCTATCCTATGGTTATGTTACTTAATATTTATTTTATAAATCTAGTTTCCTAGTTTTTTACTAAACTTAATCAGATACCAACTTTAATGAACCTGACCTCAGTATCCTGGATATAGTACCTTACTTTATTACTTCATCATAGATACAATTTTTTAATCCCAAAGGATTGATCAATTTATCATTTTTGTAAAAAAAATTATATATAATATCCTTACATTACAATTCAAAATCTAAAATATGATATAGATAATCCTTTGAACATCATGATTCTACTAGATTAACCCTGTATATCAGTCATAATACACATCTTCGCATCTTGGAAAAAATGAAACATAAGAAAGGGGTGACCTCAGATTCTTATTAAGGGTAAATAATATAGTGGAAGCTATCATAAATAAGTATAAACTTTTAAGTTGAGGTATATAACTGAAACACAATACTTTTAAAAATAATATTGAGCATAATATGGAAAAAATAAATAAAATAATGTCATATAAATATTCACATGGATATTATACTAGTCTAATAATCACATTTATTATCAATAACTAATCTCATAATGATGGAATGCATAATGTCAGATATCATAATAATACCATCAAGGATTTGACCAAGAAACCATACATAAATGGGAAAAAAATCAAAGTAATTTTTCTAATGAGACCCACTGATGCATCGAGGGGCTATAACGGGCCTCACCCATCACTTACTAAGTCCAATGCATTCCTCATATGAAAAGGTTGAAACATAACCAACATAAATATTCTTATTAAAACTAGCACACAGAATGTTAATACATTAACCATAAACCATGAATGGTATCAAAATATAACATGCACAGTCAAACATATCATAAACCCTTCAATATAATATGTTAGATTATATCATAATAAATCAACCTTAATTAATAATAAAATCCAACAATGGATGTCAACATCGATGAAAATAACCTAATAAAAATATTAAAGTTTTCTTGAGAGAAATACCCCTTTTTTACTTTGAAATAATTTAAAATCCACTCAATTATAAAAGAAAATATTTATTTTGAAAATAAAATTTTAATTTTGTAAGTGAATATTCAAAACATTAAGGCTTCATGAGGGAGGAAAAATCATATTACACCGCATAAGTTAAAAAAACATTCCTTCAGTCGAAAAAGTCATAAAGTACCTTTTTTGGAAAATGAAAAAATATTATTTTCAAACCATTTTAGAAAAAATCAAGCATGGGTAAAAATACATTAAAAAAATTAGGATAAAAAAAATGGAAAACATTTTTGAGAAACATTGACATGGATGATATGTATCCTCTAGTAAATACTTACATATAAACAATATCAGATAATAATGAGATTGTGAAATAACCCTTACCTTGAACTTTCCTTTAGTTGAGGGTATCTTAAACTAATTTATAATGGTTTAAATTATGTTATTAAATTATACCATAATAATATAAAAAAATTATATCATATATGATCTTATTATATGGTTTTGTTAATAATATTTCATTGTTACCCTTGTTTAGGGTGTTAACTGCTTCATTTTCCTATACATATTTTATCATGTAAGTCCTTTTCTTATGAATAGGATATATTTTCTTCATTTATATAATAATATTAAGTTCATAAATATTATATTAATTCATCATATATATTCTTTATAATCATTCTTAAATAGTTAATGTGGATAATGAATCTCATCGCATCATGGAGACAGTAGGTCATACGTACGCACGAGTGATAATATCATTGACTTATTAGTAAAAAGGGTAAGGTATTGGATGGTATATTAATAATAAATAATAAATATCATGTCATATTTATTGTTTTTATCCATTATATTAATCATTATACCCATATAAATAAAGTGTTAATGAAAAATAATTTACACCACAACATGGTGATGGTAAGTTGTACATACGCACGTATAGTGATATTGTTTTTAATAGGATGAAAAAAAGGTGGAATATGGTTGTCTCATAATCATAATAACATATCATAATATATTATATACTTTATTTATTACTTTATTATGGAAACAACATAATAAGATGAATTAGAAGAAGAAATAATCATGAAGGAGTCGGTAAAGATGATTACCTCTTCTTTAGAAAACCATCTTTCGAGCTTCTAGTAAGGACACTAGGGTTTGAATTTTTGGAATACCATGACCTCCATAATTTTTATATGGATGTTGAGATGATAAATGGGTAGGGTTTTATCTATATATAAGTCTCAAAGTGGTGCGAGGAAGTGAGGGAGGAGGTTTTTTTTATAAGAGAGGGCAGGTGCACTCTTGGAATCCTTTAAAATAATAAATTAATATAAATTGATTTTAGATTTAAAATTTATTAAAAGGGATTTCTTTAAAATATAAGAATATTATGGATCTAAATCCTCTCAAAAAATTATTTTTATACATGTTTAGGTCATAATATTAACCTTAACTTTAGGATTTAGCCTTTAGTTAAACCCTTTAACTCTTACCGTGACAACTTTCCTTTCTACACTTTAGGGTTAATATAGTTACTATAAAATGCCAAAAGAAGCAAAAAATGATCATTTATGATTTATTTAATATTATTTGAATAATTTGGCATAATTTTATATTTTTATGAATTTTATAACATTTAATTAAATATTATTTATTTTAAAGTATCATTTATGTTAATTTTGATACTATTCATTATTTGTCTTTTTAAAAATATCATAAAAACATGATAACATCGAAAATAAACTTCTAATATATTAATAACATGTCTAATATATCTATAAAATTCATGTATGTCATTAATTATGTCAAAGTATATTCATTTTAATATTTTTAATATCATTTATTTGATATTTCCATTAATTAAATAATTGTTGCATCACTATTATCCAAACATTTAATTAAATTATTTCTTCTCTAAAAATTAAAATAAATTATCATGATGATTATAAATTTATTATATTTCAAATTAATATTTATATATTAATTTATATTATGTATAACCCTATATTACAAATGGTATATTTATTGAAATTTGAGTATGACATCTTTAACTTTTCTTTAAATAAAATATAATAAATGTCATAATCTAACCCAATTGGCTTTAAAAGGGTCATAATTTCGATCCAAGGTTTATTTTGGTCTAATACAACTTATCCAATGAAATATGGACAAGTTTTAGAGTCATTTTATATTATTATAATATTATTTTTACCTTTAATTACCTGATTTATCCTTAACTGTGGTAAATAAAAACTTACTAGAGTTACTATTCATATAGCCAAAAATAAAGGAAACCTATTTATATAATTTTTACACACTTATTAAAAATATGTAATATATTTTTTAAAATTCAAAACATATAAGTTTCCATAATTAATTTAATATTAATCCTCTTGATGGGGTGAGATAATGAGTTATTAATGTTTAAACATGAAAAAGATTGAAATGTTTTTATTTCTAATTTCAATGTAAAATTGATTAAAATGACCTAAATTATATTAAATTATAATAAAATAATATATATATATATATAGATACTTTAAAACAAATCAAAAATATTATTTAACACTATAAATTATTTCAATGAAAAATTTTGTTTTCAATTAAAATTTAGTATTTTTCATTATTCATCAAAACATGGAACTTACCAGAAAAATATAAATAATTCAACCAATGTAAATTTTTATATCCCACATTAAAATAATAAGTTTATTTTATCAAATAAATTATATAAAATTATCAAAAATTGGATTTAAAAAAGGTTCTCCATTAAAATGTAGTAAAACTGCTTTTATGAAAATATAGGTTTTTATGTGTAATATTGGGTTTATTATTATATAACTATCTAATAAACACAAAATATAAATGGAATATACATAATTTTCATAATGTGTTTAATGTTATTCATTGACTCTATTTTAACATCTAGGTTATAATAATCACTTTTTAATAGATCACGGTGCGTTCGAACTCGGTGTTGCGTGCAACGCAAACTATTAAATTTATTTAAAAAGAAAACATATTGTGAAATCTTGGGGTGTTACACAAAAACATTTATAATACCCCTAATATAATCCTTAACCAAATCTCCCCCACCACACCAAGCCTAATCCCAAAACCCCCCACTTAACCCTACCCATAAACCCAATCCATAAACACCACACTTAACCCTACCTCTAAACCCCCACATAACCCTTCCCCTAAACCTAATCCCACACATCTAGCCTAATCACTAAACCCCCACTTAACCCTACCCTTAAACCCAGTAAACCCAATACTAATCTCTAACTCCCCCATTTAACCCAACCTAACCTAATCCAAAAAAAAACCACCTAACCCCACCTAACCCAGTCCCTAAAATCCCTTACTTCACCCTACCCCTAAATCTAATCCCCCCACCTCACCAAATCCCTAAACCCCCCAATTAACCCTACCCCTAAACCTAATACACCTCTAACAGACACTTATCTTATCCCTAAACCTAATCCCTAAACCCCACAATTAACCTTACCCATAAACTCAATCCCTAACCTCCTTAACTTAACCCTACCCCTAAACCCCCACTTTACCCTACCCCTAAACCTGTCCCCACCACATAACCTAATCCCAACCCCCCCCCCCCCCACACACACACACACTCACACACTTAACTCTACACCTAAATATAATTACTCCACCCCAAAACACACTTAGACTATCCCTAATTCTAATCCCTATATCGTGCCCCAGTTAACCCTACCCCTAAACCTAATTCCCCACACATAGCCTAATCCCTACCCCCAAACCATAACCCTAAACCCCCCCACTTAACCCTACACTTAAACCTAATTCACCCACCCTAAACCACCTAACCTAATCCCTAAACTGCCCACACCTAGACTAATCCATGCCCCCAACCATACCCTTAAACCCAATCCCCCACCTCAACACACACTTTGTAATATCCCAGATTTTCCATGTAAATTTTTTTGGAAAAATTATATGGGATTATTTCGAGACCAGGAACTGAGACGGAACATGATTATGAGGCCTGAGGTTCCTAGAATAAATGTTTGAACTATTTTTAAGTATATTAAAAATAGTGCACATGTGCGGTTTTAGTAACTTATAAATGGGTTCCCGGATCAAAAATCTAAAGGCACGTTTGAGTTCAGAATAGCGAGTTTACCCTAGGTGGGGCCTAACATTGTCTGACACAGGTCGACTGTAAAAGTTAATTTATAGACATTTTAAAAGAAAAATAAAATATACTTAAAAAATTATTTTATTTTATTTCTTCAACATTACATAGTTACTTAGTAGTACTATGATGCGATGACTTAGCGGTGCTGAAATTCAGCATCGTGGCAATGCTGAAATGCAATTAAAACGCTGAAATTCATTAATATGTTTCCTCCATTAATCACAGGCAAGGAACAGAATTATAATTCATAATGTTGTAGGATTCCTCCTTGGAGCCCTAAAGTTTCCCTGAGGTAAGGAGAAGAAAGCTCTCCCATCGGCGACGACGAACAACAAACACCGACAAACAACGGATCGAGTACGTTCGTGGATGGAGCACCTTAAATGAAAAATTATATCCTCTTATTGATCCTCTTTTTAGGTAGGGGGTTTATTTTTCTTCATGATTCCTTTCCCCATTCTTGTTTCCAACGATGAACACGGACCAACCCATGAACATGTTGATCCATGGTCAATCATTCTTGCAGGATGGATAAATTGTGGCACTAATGGGAATAGACTGATAATTATTTCTTCTTCATAATCCTAATGACATGAATGGACTAAGTACAACATGAAAAAGTCCAAGGTCTATTCTAAGGGTGTTCTTATACTCTTTTTATCTCTCGCTCTTGCGTTCTTCACCGACGGACCCCCTGTGGTCACATCGGGCATTTCTAGAAGATTCTAAATTTGAACATACCCCTAGAGTGATGGAAATATGATCTTGATCCCATGGAAGTAAAGACAGTGACCCAAGGATCATGAAGGTATTCTCGGTTTTTAAAATGGGCCACCACAGCGATGGTGGTGACCCGTAAAAGAAGATCCACTAGAAGTAGCGCGTAGTGGCCCAGGAGGGGATGTGTAGTAGCGCAGATGCCTAGAATTAGGAGTCCACTAGCTCTATATCCAATGGTGGAGAACCCTATGTCACGGTGGTCATGGCTAGCGAACAGGGCCTCCGACTCAACGCCTGGTGGCGGGCCTCGACCAGAAGCGACAGGAGGCCACATCATGCAGTGAAGGGACCTGGTCCAACGAGACCATGGTGGTACCATGTAGTAACTACCGCAGGGTGGTGCACGTGGCAGTCGGTCACGTTGACCAGGTGGGGACACGGTGCCCACTGCCTCTTGGGTGGATGAACGGGCCCGCTCGAGCAGGTCGGGCTAGTAGTGGTCTAGGCCCAGCTGAGCCGGGCCGAGTCGACCCAGCGAGTCAGACCCCACAGGTTGGGCCAGACCCCGTGGGGCAGTTCAGACCCTGTAGTTCATGTCAGGCAGGACCTAGGTCCGATTAGGTTGGGTTAGTCCAACTGATTTGGGCCGAACCCTAGCCCAACCATCTCCTTTTTACTTAAATTCCCATAAATCTCAAACCATGTGTCCATTTGATGATTTGTTTACGGTGTTGGGACCCTCACAATGAGGTGGTCCTTTGGGATACTCTACATGAACTTTCGTGGTGGTTTTTCTATGACCTATTGGCTCAAGGAGCAGGTTCTTCGAGAGCGATCACACTAAGTACAGAATCTAGTGACTGGTTGTGACCTATTTGGAGTGTGTCTCCTATGGAGTATGTCTCTTATGCCTATACAGAGTTTTTCTCCTACAGAGTGTGTCTCCTGCACCCATACGGAGTGTGTATCATGTTCCCATACAGAGTGTGTCTCTTACAGAGTGTGTCTCTTATTCATAAATGGAGTGTATCTCATGTTCCTACACGGAGTGTGTCTCTTGCGCCTACACGAAGTGTACTCCTACGCCTACATGGAGAGAGTCTCATGTACCTATGAGTAGTGTGTCCTCTACAAAGACCTGAAGTGCATATCCTTGTATTTAGATATGCCTAGACTTTCATAGTATATGTATCATGGTGTGATATGACTCTAGTGACTCTCTTGATTGTACTTCTTAGAGGATACACTTTGTGTACCTCTTTGGTAGTATACTTTGTGTCTTTCTTTGTGGTTTACCTTTCTAGTTTGGGGTCCCTACTGAGTATTGTTTTACTCACCCATGCACGGGATTATCCCTCATGTGTCTTTTCTTGTGTAGATGATCGACATCTTTGATAGAGCCCTTGGTGGGTTGGAGACAGGTGGTGCTTCAGGGTGACCTGACGGACATGGTATGCTTCAGTGACATTCAGACAGCTCACTATACCTACCATTCAGGTAGGGTTTTCTACGGATGAGATCCAGGAGTTTGTACTTTTCTATTTTAGTTGGTCTTGTATTCTAGCCCATTTACCTTTCAGTTTGTACTGTTAATCTCAGTGGTTGTCTTAGTGGGATGTATATCTGTTTACCCAATGTTTTTTGTTTCAGTACTCTTTCTTGGGGACGGGTGTGTGTGTGCAGATTTATAGGCAAATTCCTCCCCTTTGTGGTAAATTCCTACTCGCTGCTTGTCACAAACCACTGGCCTATGGGAGGATGCCTTGGGGTAGTCATGGAATAGACCCCGGGGGGTGGATAGTGGTATCAGAGGGCGGTCGATTTTACTTTTGTTTTGGGAAAACAATGTTAAGTGTTTTGAGTTCAGCTTTCAGGCCAAGGAACCCAGTATTGGTGCGGTGGTTGATGTATCCATACAATAAGAACTTGAATTATACTTTCTGACTCGATACATGAAAACACTTGTTTCATGGGAAATTAATGTTTCATGAATCATATAGGAATTGAGTACATTATCATTTCCTTCTTGAGTCAGAGTCAGCTCACTAGGTATACTCTATTGATCATGGTACATCTTGTTTTGTTTTAGGATGCTTCTACATAGGAAGGTAGCCAGGATTCCAAGGTGTGACCATGAGGATGGTTTTTCGAGTGATGAGGCATCGGTACAAGGATTGTTTCTAGATATAGAACCTCTTGGTGGTGTACCAGTGATACCACCACCCGGAGAGTAGTAGTTCCTATCAGCGTTACCAGTAGAGAATGCACGCGGGCTCAGTGCGTTGCATGAGTTACAGAGATATATACCTCCTAGGTTCTAAGGTGAGAAGGATCCTCAGGTAGCTAAGGACTAGTTGAAGGTGGCGATGTGATTTTTCTTCCTAGTGAGGATGCCTCTTGACTAGATGGAGTTCATATCCATGAGCCTTCAACAAGGCTCGATGGGGAGATGGTGGAGCTTGACGATCCAGACGTACGAGAAGGCGACCCTCTCTTGGATATACTTTGAGCATCTCTTAAGGGAGGAGTTATTTCCAGTGACGTTATAATCTATGTGTATACAAGAGCTCCTACATCTGCAGGAGGGTAGCCAGACCGTGGCAGAATACTCAGCAAGATTCACAGAACTTTCTTGCTACTCTACAGACATGGTGTGAGACCCATTATTCAGGGATCGTACCTTTGATAAGGGACTACGCCGGTAGATCAGGGCATCGATGATATCCCTTATCATACCTATGCACGATAGGGTATTGGAGATAGCTATAATGGTAGATATTTTTCTTGCAGAGCAGGCACCAGCGGTAGAAGCTACCACTGAGTTCCAGGAAGTTGGGTCTTCGATAGAAGGTATCTGAGAGCTAACGCAAGGGTCCAAGAGAACCATACAATCTAGGGGATTACCCAAGGACACAAAATCAGTGGTTTTGGTGATTCTAGGGTAAAATAGGTTAGTCGAAGGATAGGTTGTGCTACTCGTACGATGGTCGGGGACATATGGCTAGAGATTGTTTGACCAGCCATACGACAGAACAGAATATGGTCGAGGGACATCTAAGGTAGTGGTGGATCCAGGAACAGGGTGATCCTCTAGGTGGAAGATGTAGAAGAGGAGTGGGATGAGCGGCAGGATGTGGATGGAGGTTCGAGGCACTACCACCACCACCCCCAGGTGTTCCACCCTGAGCTCAGGGAGCTAGGGGATAGGGGTGATGCTAGATCCAAGAAATGTAGATTTATGATCCCAAGACTCTCGAGATGATTAGAAACATTTTTTATAGACATGGGTGTTAGTAACTCTTTTCTCACCACAACCCTTGTTCGATACATGGATATTCCAGTGGAACCGTTGACTCAATCCCTATTATTAGAGACTCATACGGGAGGAGATTAAACAATCAAACTCTGGTTCTAATAGTGTTCCCTTACTCTTAGGGGAGAGAGTTTTAGTTGGGATCTCTTGGTGTCAGTATTGAGGCATTAAGACTTCATTCTAGGTATAGATTGGTTATCCATAGTTCATGCTCAGCTCGATTGTTTTAGGTGCACAGTGCGGTGTGTCCATAGAGATGGGGACAGATTTTCCTTTATTAGTGAAAAGGAAACCAGAGCAGCATAGGATGGACTTACACGTAGGAGGTTGAATCCGATCACGCATTAGTTAGCTAGTATGACCCTCGGTGTAGTGGATGTGATGAGTCCACAGTTTCTTACAATGGTGGATGAGTATGAGGACGTCTTTCCAAAATATATTCTAGGACTACCTCCTCATAGGAAGGTAGACTTCTACATTGACATGTACCCTGGGATGATATTGATATCTACATTGTCATATTGGATGGATCCTATAGATCATTGGGAATTAAGGGTACAATTGGAGGATTTTCAGAGGAAGAGATTCGTGAGACCTAGTTTTTCACCATGGGAAGCCCCAGTTTTGATTTCCAAGAAGGAAAGCAGAAGCTTGAGGTTGTGTGCAGACTTCTAGAACCTGAATTAGGTGATCGTGAATAATAATTACCCACTATTGAGGATTTATGACCTCTTCAATCAGCTAAAGAGAGTGATATGGTTCTCGAAGATAGACCTCAGATCAAGCTATCACCAGCTTCAGGTGCAGGATGAGGACATTTTAAAGACTGATTTAAGATTTCATTATAGCCACTATGTTTACTAATAGATATCGTTTGGCATGAAGAAATATCTAGTAATGTTAATATGACTCATGAACAGTATCTTCTAGCCTTACCTAGATCGGTTTGTAGTTGTATTTATTGATGATATCTTGGTGTACTCGGTGCCCGAGGAGGATCATGTTATACACTTGAGGATGGTTCTGGACTTACTCTAAGAGAAATAACTTTATGGGAAGCTCTTGAACTGTTATTTCTAGATACGAGAGGTCCACTTTCGGAGATATGTAATCTCAGAGGCTGAAGTTGTAGTAGATCCATCAAAGATAGAGGCGGTGCTTGCTTAGTATCCACCCAAGAACATTACTAAGGTTCAGAGTTTTCTTTGTTTGGTTGAGTACTATCAGATTTTCATGCTATAATTTTCTAGAGTAGAAGCATACATGACATCCATGACATGAAAGCAGAAAACCTTCATATTTATGGAGATGTACCAGGAGATCTTTCAACAGCTGAGATATAGTTTGACAAGTTCTCCCATCCTAAGATTTCCAAAGGAGGGTGTCAAGTACGTGGTGTTCTGTGATGCATCAGGGACCAGGCTTGGTTGTGTCCTAATGAAGGTTCAAGCAGTGATTGCTTACAGTTCACGGTATTTGAGACCACATGAGTATAAATATTTGACCCATTGTCTAGAGTTGGTGGCGGTAGTATTCACATTGAAGATGTGGTGACACTATCTTATGGGCGAGTGGTTTATCATATAATCAGACCACAAAAGTCTCAAGTATATCTTTTCTTAGAAGGATATGAACTAGAGATAGCATCATTATCTTAAGTTCCTCTAAGATTATAACTTCAAGATAGTCTATAATCCTGGGAAGGGGAAAGTGGTGGTAGATGCTCTTAGCTAGAGATCAAGTTCACAACTACTGAACGAGGCCTCAGAGTAATTTTTCTTACTTCAAACATCCTTCGTGGATAAATATGAAGCATCTTATCTACATCTAATGGTGTCTACCCCTTCACTCTTATAGTGCATAAGGGAGTCACATCTCAGAGATATAATATGAGAGACTACACGTGCTTATATGTCCACAGGGCATGCCCTTGATGGATATTTGAAATGTGGGGAGAACATCATCCTTTTCAGAGGATGCATAGTTGTACCAACTATGTTACATGAGGAGGTGTTGAGTGAGTTCCATACATCCCCTTTGGTAGTACATCCAGGTGTAGCAAAGATGTACCAGGACCTCCGACATTAGTTCTGGTGGACGGGGATGAAGAAGGAAGTGGAAAAGTTTGTATTTAGATGCCTCATTTGTTAGTAAGTAAAGGTCGAGCACCAGGTTCAAGTGGGTTTGAATCAACCCCTTGAGGTGCCAGATTGAAAGTGGGATTGAATATCGATGGACATCGTGATAGTTCTACCATGTACATGATCAACTCACCAAGTCTTTCCACTTCCTAGCAATTGGGAATAAAGTTCATTAGATAGATTGGGATGCCTCTACGTATAGGAGATAGTTCAACTCCATGGGGTCCCTTCAATGATACTCTCAGATCATGATTCTCATTTCACATCTCAATTTTGGAATGGATTTTAGGATGTGTTTGGAACTCAGTTGCGCTTAAGCACAGCTTTCTACCCACAAAAAGATGATCAGACGAAGTGGACCATTCAGGTCTTAGAGGAAATGTTGCATTCTTGCATCCTCTATTTTGGCCATAGTTTTGAGTATCGCCTACCTCTAGTGGAGTTTTCTTACAACAATTGATACCACTCCACCATTGGTATGGCACCATTTGAGGCCTTGTACAGGTGACCCTATAGGTCACCACTTTGCTGGACTGACCCTGGAGAGTCAGTACTCATGGTCCTAAAGTTGGTGAAGGCTACTTTGGAGAAGGTGCAGGTTATCCAGGAGTGGATAAAGACTATATAGATCTGTCATAATTCTTATGTTGATAGGTGAAAAAGACCCTTAGAGTTTGAGTAGGGATACCATGTGTTCCTTCAGGTCTCTCATTGACGTGGGATACATAGATTTGGTCGGGGCAACAAGTTACTTATGAGGTTCATCTGACCTTTTCTGATACTGTATAGAGTGGGTGAGGTGTCCTACCACTTGTCTCAACCTTTCTTGTTAGAGTGGGTTCATGATGTATTTCATGTATCCCAGCTGAGGAGATATGTACATGACCCTCCACACATCATTGACTGGGGCGAGCTAGATGTTGACGGCGGGGAAACTTTTATAGAGTTCCCAATGGAGATCGAGGATCGATAAGAGATGACCATATGTGGGTGATCAAATCCTCTAGTGCGCATTTGGTAGTAGCAAAGGAATCTCCAGTAAAGCGTGTGGGAGCGGGAGGCTCAGATTCATGCTTAGTATCCCTATTTATTTTTTTATCCCTTATTTTTGATTTTGGGGATGTAAAGACCTAAGTTGGGGATAATCAAATGTCCCGTATTTTACAAATAATTTTTTTTTGAAAAATTATATGGGATTATTTCAAGACCAAGTGATGAGACAGCACATGATTCCAAGGCCCTAGGTGCCCAAAATAAATGTTTGAAATGTTTTTAAGTTTATTAAAAATAGTGAAAGCATCCGGTTTTAGTAACTTCTAAACAGGTGACCGGATTAGAAATAGGAGGTCACCATTGAGTTTAGAATAGTGATTTTACCTTAGGCGGGGTGTAACATCAGCTGGAACAGGTCAACTACAAAAGTTAATTAATAGAAATTTTAAGAGAAAAATAAAATACACTTAAAAAGTTATTTTATCTTATTTATTAAATGTTACACAGTGACTTGGAATAACTGCGATGTGGTGACTCAGCAATACTACAATGAAGCATCATGGAAACACTAAAAAGTGTTAATTTATTTCATCCATTAGTCACAGGTAGGAACCAGTATTATAATTCATAACACTGGAGAATTCCTCCTGGGATCCCTGATGTTTCCCTAAGGCAAGGAGAAGAAAGATATCCTATTGGAAATGATGAATTATGAATTCTGATGAATGACACATCGAGGATGTTCATGTATATATCGCCTACAACAACAAATTCTCTCCTCTGACTAATCCTATTTCCAGGTAGGGGGTTTAATTTTCTTTATGATTCCTTTCCCCATTCTTGTATCCAATAATGAACGTGGACCAACCCACGAATAGGTTGATCTGCGATTCGATCGTTATTGCAAGATGGATAAACTATGGGATTAAAGGGAATAAACTGATAATTATTTCTTCTTCATAATCTTGTTGACATGAATGGATCAAGGCCGACACAAACATGGACAAGGTCCATTATCAGGGTTTTCTTGTGATCTTTATCTCCCTCGTTCTTGATTTATTCGCTGAAATAACCCCATGGTCACGTTGGCCTTTTTTGGGAGGATCCAAACATGAACAGACTCTTGGAGTGATGGAAAAATGAGCTTGATCCCACAATAGTGAAGACAGTGACCCAAGGATTGTGAAGGCATTGTCGGTTTGAAAAACGGACCACCACTATGATGGTGGCAACCCGAAAAAGAGGAGTGGTTGGAAACAGTAGGTGGAAGCACCAGTGGGGGAGTGCAGCGATGTGATTTCCATGAAAAATTAGGTTGACATCTCTATGATTGGAGGTAGATGACCTTGTGGCACGGTGGTCACGGGTGGCCGATAGGGCCATCGGTTCGACGACCGATGGCGGGACTCGACCGGACGCGGCAGGAGGCCATGTCATGCAGCGAAGGAATGAGGTCCAACAGGATCATGAAGGGACCCCCACAGCAATGATCATGTGGTGGTTCACACAATGGTCGATGGTGTTGAATGTGATAGTTAGCTATGTTGACCAGGTGGGGACGCGACGCCCACCACGTCCTGAGTGAATGAATTCTCCCACTCGAGCAGGCCATGCTGGAGCCGGCAGGCTGGGCCAATAGTGGTATGGGACCTGCCAGGGTAGGTCAGAGCCAGCAGGTCAGGTTAGGTGGAACCTGAGTTAGGTTGGGTCAGGTCGGTCTGACCGGGTCGGGCCGAACCTAGACCCAACCAAACCCTTTTTACTTAAATGATCATAACTCTCAAACTGTGTGTCTGTTTTATGATCTATTTCTGGTATTGGGACCCTCACGATGATATGGTCTTTTTGGGATACTCTATGTGACCATTAATAGAGGGTGTCATATGACATATTGGATTGAGGAGTAAGTGCTCCCAAAGTGGGTACTCTAAGGATGGAATCCTGTGAGTGGATGTGACCTATACAAAGTGTGTCTCTGACGGATTGTGTCTCTTGCACCCATATGGAGTGTGTCTCCTAAAAAGTGTGTCTCTTTCACCCATATGGATTGTGTCTCCTATGCATACATGAAGTGTATCTCCATTGGCTAAACAGAGTGTGTCTCCTATGCCTACATGGAGTGTATCTCCTATGCCTATACAGAGTGTGTCTACTTCACCTATGTGGAGTGTGTCTCCTATGAAGACCCAGAGTGTTTCTCCTTGTATTTGGATATTATTAGACTTTCTTAGTATATGTATCCTAGTTTGAGATCACTCTAGTGACTCTCCTGATTTTACTTCTTATAGGATACACTTCATGTACCTCTTTCGTAGTTCACCTTGTGTCTTTCTTTGTTGTTTACATTTGTGGTTTGGGGTCCCTACTAAGTATTGTTTTACTCATCCATACACTTTTTTTCCCACACGTGTCATGTATTTTGCAGATGATCGACAGCTTTGATAGAGTCCTTGGTGGTATGAAGAAAGGTGGTGATTTAGGGTGACCCTACAGACATGGTACACTTCGGCAACATTCAGACAATTTACTATACCTAAACAACGGGTAGGGTTTTCTGCGAACGAGATCCAAGATCTTGTATTTTGTATTTCATTTGGTCTTGTATTTTGTCCCATTTACCTTATATTTGTATTGTTACACTCAGTGGTATTCTTAGTGGTATGCATATCTATTTACTCAATGGTTTTGGTTTTAGTACTTTTTCATGGGGATGGGTGTGTGTGGGTATAGGTTCATAGGAAAATGACTCCTCATTGTGGGAAATTCCTACTCGATGATAGTCACTAACCCCTGGCCTATGGGAGGTAGTCTTAGGGTAGTCACAGCATGGTCCCCAGGGGATAGATTGTGGAACACTTATCCTACCCCTAACCCTAATCCCTAATCCCCCACTTAACCCTACAACTAAACCTAATCTCCCAACCCCAACCACCTAAACTAATCCTTAAACCCCCACTTAACCCTACCCTTAAACATAATCCAACCACCCCAAAACATACATCCTACCCCTAATCCCAATCCCTAAACTCCCCTAATTAACCCTACCCCTAACCCCCACTTAAACCTATCCCTAAACCTATCCCCACCACTTAACCTAATCCCCCCACCCCAATTAACTCTACCTATAAATATAATATCACCACTAGAACATACACTTAGCCTAACCCTAAACCTAATCCCTATACCCAACCCTAGTTAACCCTACCCCTAAACATAATCACCCACAACTATCCTAATCCCTACCCCCCAACCATACCCCTAAACCTAATCCCCCACCCCAACACACACTTATCCTACCCCTAACCCTAATCCATAATCCCTCATTTAACCCTACCCCTAAACCTAATCACTAAAACCTAACCACCTAACCTAATCGCTAAACCCCCCACTTAACCCTGCCCTTAAACCTAATCCATCCACCCCAAAACAAATAGCCTATCTCTACCCCCCCCCCCCCCCACATAACCCTATCCATAATCATAATCCCCCAAACCAATCCTAATCCCAAACTCACCATTAAACATACCCCTAATCCTAATCCACCCACCCCAACACACACTTATACCACACTTAAACCTTATCCCTACCCACTCCCCCCCCACACACACACACATAACCCTACATGTAAACCAAATCCCCCACACCTATTATATCCCTAAACCCCCAACTTAACCCTACCCCTAAACCCAATCCATAAACACCCCACATAACCCCTAAACCCAATCCACCCCCCCCCCCAAACTTCATTCTACCCCTAAACCTAATCCCCCCACCCATCTAATACCTATACCCCCACACTACATAACCCTACCCATAAACATAATT
Organism: Viscum album; assembly: GCA_963277665.1. NCBI lineage: Eukaryota > Viridiplantae > Streptophyta > Magnoliopsida > Santalales > Viscaceae > Viscum > Viscum album. The sequence goes on along the minus strand of OY728151.1, from coordinate 1,491,466,116 downwards.
TTCTGCCTAATATAATACCTAACCCCCCCCCCCCACTTAACCCTACTCCTAAACCTAATCCCTACACCTAACCTAATCCCTAAACTCTCACTTAACGTTACCCATAAACATAACACCCCCACCTAGATTAACCCTTATAACATAATATAACCTAAGCCCCCTAATCCCTAAACCCTACCTCTAAACCAAATCCCACCATAACACACTTAGCCAAACCCTAAACCAAATCCCACACCTAACCTAATCTTTAACCCCCCCCACCCCCCCCCCCCCCCAACCCCCACACATAACCCTACCCCTAGACCAAACCCTAAACCATACACTAACCTAATCCCCATAATCCCTAAACCCTACCCTTAAACATAACCCCCACCTAGCCTAACCCCTAAACCATACTCTTAACTAAGCCCCCTAATCCATAAAACCTACCCCTAAACCTAACCCCCCCCACTAATACTACCCTTAAACTTAATCCCCCATGAATAAACCCCCCAAATTACCCTACCCCTAATCTTAATCCCCCACCCCCACCACATAGCCTAACCCTTAAACCATAATCTAACCTAATCCTCCTAATCCCTAATCCCTACCCCTAAACCTAATCCCCCACCAATCCTAACCCATATACCATATTCTAGCCTAACCCCCCTTAATCCCTAAACTGTAACCCTATACCTAATCCACCTAAAACCACACTTAAACTACCCCTAAACCTAATGATCCATCACTTAAACCCTCACTTAACCCTACCCCCCCCCCCCCCACTTAAACCTACCCCTAAACCTAACCCCCCACCCCCACCACCCAACCTAATCTCTATACATTCTATTTAACCCCACCTAACCAATCCCTAAACCCCCTTAACCCTACTCCCCCACAACACACTTATCCTACCCCTAATCCTAATCACTTACCTAACCTAATTTCTAAACCCGCCACTTAACCCTACCCCTAAACCTACCCCCCCCCAACTAGCATAATCCCTAAACCCCATACATTATCCCCCTAAACCTAATCCCCAAAACCCCACCACCAAACCTAATCTATAAACCCCCCACTTAACATCATCTAACCTGATCCCTAACCCCCCCCCCATTAACCCTACCGATAAACATAACCTATTCCCCCACTTATCCTAATCCCTAAACCCCCACCCCAAATAACCATACCACTAGACCTAATCCTCCAATACCAAGAATAATCCATAACCCCCCCCCCCCCACTTACGTAAATTTAATCTACCCCCCCCCCCACTTAACCCTCTAAACCTAATCCCCCAGACCCACCACCCATCTAAATCTCCCAAAACCATCCCACACCTAGACTAACCATTAAAACATACACTAACTAATCCCCGTAATCCCTAAACCATACCCCTTAACATAATCCCCCCCAAACACACATACCCTACCCTTAAACCTAATCTATTAACCTAACCTAATCCCTACCCCCACCCCCCACTTAACCCCCCCCCCCCCCCCACACACTTAACACTACCCCCACCACCTAGTCTAACTCCTAAACCATAATCTAACTGAAACACATGAATCTATGAACCCTACCACTAATCATACCCCCATAACACACTCTTACCCTACCACTAAACCTAATCCCAAACCCAACATAATACCTAACCCACCCACCCCCCCCCCCAACACACACACACACATAACCCTACCCCACTTAACTCTACCCCTAAAAGAAACCCCTCACACATAGACAAATTCCTTAAATCCTTTCTTACCTAAACTCAATCCTTAGACCCAGATTTACACCACTAAACCAAATCCTCCCACCCCCACCACCTATCCTAATCCATATACCCCCCACCCACTTAACCCCACTTAACCTAATCCCTACCACCCCCCCCCCCACTTAACCCTACCCCTAAAACTAATCCATAACACCCCCCCCCCCCCGCTAAACCCCACCTCCCCACCTAAGACAATCCATAAACCCCACACTTAACCCAAACCCTAAACCTAATCCACCCCCCAACACACACATAAACCTACCCCAAAATACTATACCACTAAACCTAATCCCCCCACACCTATCTGAATCCATAAACCCCTTCTTAACCACCATAAAACTAATCTAACCACCCCCACAACACGACCTAATCCTTAACGCCACCAAACCTAATCCCCAATCCCCACACGTAACCCTAGTATTAAACCTAACCCCCCACCCACCTAACATAATCCCTAAACCACCCCACTTAACCCTACCACCATACCTAATCCATAACCCCCTCCCCCCACACTTAACTCTACCCCTAAACATAATCCCCCCATACCTAAACTAATACTTAAACCTCTATTTAACCCTTATCTTAAACTTAATCCCCCACACCCAACATAATCCCTAACCCCCACCACCCCCACTAAACCTTAACACTGAACCTAATCCCCCTACTTAACCCTACCTAAGATAATATCTACCCCCCACTTAACTGTGCCCCTAAACATAATACCCCACACCAAGACTAATGCATAAACCATCCACATAATACTACCCATAATCCTGCAAATCATGGCCTAATCCATAACACCCCCAACCCTGTCTCTAAACCTAATCCTCTCCACTTAACCCCACCTAATATGATACGTACCCCCCCCCCCCACTTAACCCTAACCCAAGAATAATCCCCTACCTAACCTAATCCATAATCCCTAACCCCCCCCCCCAAACACAGACACACACTTAAATCTACTAATAAACCTAATCCCATCATACCATCCTAATCACTAAACCTCCTACTTAACCCTAAACCTAAACTTAATCCTCATACCACCAAACATAATCCCTAAACCCCACACTTAACCCCACATAACCTAATCCCCAAGCCCTCCACTTAACCCTAACTCTAAACCTAATCCATAAACCCCACTTAAAAATATTCATAAACCTAATCCCCTCACACCTATCCTAATCCCTATCCACCCCACATAATTGTACACCTATAACTAATACCCCATGAAACTAACCCAATCCCTAAATCCCCCACTTAACCCCACCTAACCTAACCCTTAAACCTATCACTTAACACTACCCATAAACCTAATCCTCAAATAACTAGCCTAATCCCTAACCCCCCCCCCACACAACCCCACCCCTTAGCCTAATTCCCCCACACCTAGCCTAATCACCCCCACTTAACGCTAACCATAAACCTAATCCCCCACTTAACATGATCTCAAAAACCCCCACATAACCCTAAACTAAACCTAATCCCTCCCACCCACACCACCTAACATAATCCCTAAACCCCCTACACAACCTTACCCCTAAAACTAATCCCCCAAGAAACCAACCCAATCACTAAATACCCCACTTAATCCCACCTAACCTTACCCTTAAACCCCTCACTTAACACAACCCCTAAACCTAATCCTCCAACACCTAGCCTAATCCCTAAACCCCCCCACTTAATGCTAACCCTAAACATAATCCACCACCTTTACCCCACTTAACCTGATCCCTAACCCCCCCCCCCCCCCCACTTAACCCTACACTAAACCTAATTGTCCCCATCCACACCACCTAACCTAATCCCTAAAACCTCCAAAAAACCATACCCCAAAACCTAATCCCCCCAACACACACTTATCCTACCACTAATCCTAACCCCCCCCCCCCAATAACCTAATCCCCCCCATGTAACCTTATACCTAAACCTAATACACCACCCTCACCGCATAACCTAATCCTTATTCCCTCCACATAACCCTACCCATAAATATTACCCCCCCATACACACACACACAGACACACACTTAGTCTACCCTTTCACTTAATCCCCCTACCCAAAAAACAGAGACACACATAGGTAGCACCAAGGAATATATAATGTTCATACATGCAATGAAAATTGGGAAGAGTGAGGAAACAATAATCAAATAACCGAATGTAAAATTATAGAAAAACAGTGAAAACACCCAAGTTTAATGAAGCATGATGCAATGTAGAAGCCACTAAAAATCATTTAAATAAACAAATAATTGATTTATAATTTTAGTGAAACCAAATTAAACATAATTACCCTATGATAACACTTTGGAAGTGTTGTAGGAGGCAGTGAACATTTAACCATGAGGAAGAGCTTCTTGGGTATTTTGATTTGTAAAATCTAAAATCAAGAAATAACAATATATATTTATATTACATGAAAACTTATAAATAGATAACATGATGTTCACATTGCAATCTAAAAATAAGGAAATACACAATTATTAACTGGTAGAATAAAAAGTCATACTGGAAGTAGCTATTATAATGAGACTTGCAATATTTCTCATAAAATAGAAAAAATACAACTTTTCTGTAGGGTGTGCTTCCTGGATGCAATCTACATACAACCACATGGAGGATCTTCTTGGGTGATTTTCTTCACAAAATCCAAAATCAAATAAAAAATTAATTTTCATTTTATAACATGAATACTGATAAAAAAATAACATAAGATACAAATTAAAATTCCAAAAATCATGAATAAATCAAATAAAATGAAAAGATAATGTTAGTAAACAAAAAAATTTACAATGAAAATAGTAAAATGAACAGTGGTACTGGAAATTAAACCACGTAATGCTTGCATAAATTCTCATTAAAACAAGAAAAAAAATTTGAACAACATGATTATACAAAAGATAATAGAGACAATGAGAAAGTAATTCCATAAGCAATGATCGTTCAGTGATTTAAAGGTTGAATAAAGGTAGAAATAAAGCAGTAAAAGGAAAATTAGATTTATGTGCTTTAACTAATTGTATTGGTATCATCATGAGAATTCTACTATGAAAAAGAGATAAATTTAAGAAAAATAATACTAGAGTAAGATTAGACAAGGAAACAATAAAACATGAACATGATGAAAAAACCAGAATATAAGAACCCAAAAAATGACAAAGAAAACCTAAGGAAGACTGAGAAACCCTTATGAATTCTTGGTTTAACCTTTTTCATGAAAGAAAGGTTGAACCAACTACTAATTTTGTTGATGTGAAGTCCATAAATGGTGAAATCCTCAAGATCATTGTAATCTAGATACAAAATTTTCAATGATGGAACTCCACGAGACACCATGGGTTGCAAAAAATTCGTGATTTGAGGGTAAAATCCATGAATCATCCAACATGATGATTCTCCTCTGATGATCCAAGAATCATGGGACACTGGAGCACTCCCTTTGAGTTTATCTCTCTCTAAACATAGCTGAGAGGCTCTCCATGAGAAATATGATTCTTCTATTTTTAAAATATTTATATTCAATTTGGATGAAGAGGGAATTGTATAGCATAGATAGAAAAAAAATTGTTGCAACAACACAACAAAACAAGAGAAGTGGAAGGATATAAATGAACGGTCCCTAACATCTTGATAAATCTACAAAGTTAACCATGTAATGGTTATAAGACTAATGTGTAAGGGTCCTGGAAAACCACAGTTGCGTGAGAGTACAAACCTAATGCATAAAGGTACACAACCAAGTATACGTAAAGGTAAAGGGACCTTAAATAAGGGTAAAACAGAACTTCCAAGACCCACGTATTAGTATATAGGGATATATGTAAGGGTAAAGATAAAAAAACAAAGGCTTATGTATGGTTACCTAAGAATTTATGTTAGATAAATGAATTTATGACTCGTGTATGTGTATCCAAAACTCACATAAGGGTAAAGATAGTATTATGTAAGGGTGAAAGAGAGATACACAAAGGTAAATTGACATATTGTAAGGGTAAAGGAAAGGAAATGATACTCAAGTGGTGTTAAAATAAATCTCTGTAATGGTCGACAATAAATACCATAAGAGGATTAAAAAAGGAAAGAAATTTATTAAATCTACATTCAATTAACACAAAAATGGGAAACCCAAATAAAAAAAACTCCACCTTGGAAATTAAATTTATAAGGGATTTAATATGAAACATCATCAAACATATCCATTTTGAAAATTAAGACCCAAAGCCACATGGTTATTATTCACTAGAATGTGTCACATATCAACTGTGACACATGCTTCTCAAATTTAATGATATCTTAAAGCAGTTAAAAATAATTAGATTTAAAAAATTACATGGAAAAATACATATATTCACTTACCTGATTCACTCTTTGAGACAATGCCAGTGAGTTAGTCTAGACCAAAAAATCACATGTTAAGAGAGGTCCCCAAAATAGCACATTTGTGCCAATAGAACACCAATAAACAGCGAAGTATCCCTCCACACACAAAAACATAGATGATAAAAACATATCATAAGTTCATAGAGAATGAAAATAAGTAAAAAAATGCAATATTAAAAATAAAAGTAAGGAAAAAAATAGATATAACAACCATAGGAAATATAAAACACTAAAAGAGAATCCACATAAATTCATCATAGGCTTAGAAAACTCTCCACCTAAGCAAAATATTGACTAAAAAATCCAAATGTAGAGATCCTAAAACAAAGGGATACAAAAAGATAGAGGAGAAAAGTTTTAACATTATATTAAATATCTAAAACAAAAGAACAAAGGTGGTAAACCATAAAATGTACGGGTGGAAAACAAGTCACTGAAGGATATGTCATAGTCTTATTCTTACTAACAGAACATGGTTCCTAACACTAAGAAACCAAAACAAATCCGCTAAATGGGTCAAATAGAAAACCCAATAATCTTGGTGATTAGTAATGAATCAAAAAAGATAATTGAACCCACAAAATACCCAAGCCTAAACACTAAACTTGGTAAATGCCCATACAAGCAGGAAATATCCCTAAAGGATACATAAGAGCACAAAAGAGATAATATAAGCTCAACTACTAAGAAAATGGTATACATTAGGGGACCACAATCCTAAAAATACCTCACTAATAAACAAGTATCAAGCATAGGATAACCTCACAAATAACCCTTTTCTATCTTTAAAATGAATACACACACAGGTATCACCTACCAAAGGCATCTATAAGGTTTATAAAATCAATGAAAAAATGGAAGATAAAGGAAACAATAATCAAATAAAAAATAATAAAATTATAGAAAAAGAGAGCAAGATACCTTTCTAAACAAACATTAAAAGAATTATTCAATTTAAAATCCACTAAAAAATCATTTAAATCAATGAAAAAATGATTTTTAATTTTAACAACACTAAATTAAACCCAATTTTCCTATAATACCACTATATTGATGGGTGTGATGCCAGAGGAGGTACACATTTAATCATGAGGAGGATCTTCTTGGGTATATTGGTTAGTAGAATCTAAAATCAAACAACCAAGATCTATTTTCAGTTTATAATATGAAAAATAATAAACAAATAATTGAAGGTTTATATTATAGTCTAAACATAAGAAAATAAAAAATGATTGCATGGGAGTGAACAAAGTCACGCTGGAAATGACTATTACATTGAGACTTGTAATAAATATCATAAAATGAAAACAAAAATATATATATAATGATTCTTGATACCATTTTGTTATGGGGTGTATTGTATGGAGGAAATCCACATACAACTGAGAGAAGGAACTTTTTGGGTGATTTCTATAAAAACCAAAAAATCAAATAATAACAATTAATTTTTATTTTATAGCATGAAAACTGAAAAAAAAAATATATAATGTTCAAATTTTAATTTGAAACATCAAAAATAAATCAAATTAAATGAAAAAAATGGAGATAGTGAACAAAACATTAGATAGTGACAATTGAAAAATACACAATGAGAGAAGAAATTACACCACCTAAATTATTGCATAAATTATCATTACAATAGAAAAAAAATTCTAAACAACATGATTCTACTAAACATAATAGAGAAAATGAGAAATGAATTCTATATGTTCATACATACAATTCAAAAAAATAGATGTACCAAGAAAGAAAGGTAGGAACATAAAAGGATAAAGCTTGAGAAATTATAGAAAACATCTTTGATATCAATTAATTTCAAGGCCATAATGCATACACAATAATCTAGAATAATTTAATTTAATTCTAGAAGAATTGATCATTCATTGAATTATAAGTTGAACAAATGATAAAAATAAATATGTAAAAGGACAATAAGATTTATGTGCTTCTACCAATTTTATATGGAAGGATCATCACTAGATTTCCACTATGAAAAATAGATGAATACAAGAAAAATGAGATAGAAGAATGACTGGACAAAGAAAAAATACAACATGAACATGATTAAATAAGAAGCATACAATAATGAAAAAAATGATAAAGAAAACATAAGAAGGATAGATACCCCATTAACAGGGCTTAGTTTAACATTTTTAGATGAATAAGGGTTGAACCTACTACTTAATTTATTGATGTGAAGTCCGTAAAGGGAAACATCCTCAATATCATCATTGTATGGATTCACTATCCTCTAAGATGGCACACAATGAGCCACCATGGATCATAAAAACTCTAGGATACATGGTGAAAATTCATGAACTAGCTAATGTATGAATTCTCATCTAGTGAACCAAGAATTTAGGGCCACCATAACTCTCCCTTGGAGATTCTCTCTCTCTATATATATTTATCTCCCTCCCTCCCTCTCCCCCCTCTCGGTGTAACCAAGAGGCTATCCAGGAGAAATCTTATTCTTTAATTATTCAAATCTATAACTTCAATATAGAAGATGAAATAATTATATACCCTCAAGAGATAAAGGCTATTGGAAAAAAGAAACAAAATAAAATAAATAGAAGTCTACAAATGAATGATCCATAACAGCCTGATAAATCTTCTAATAGAACCACATAAGGTTTATAAGACTAATGCACAAGGGTCTTGGAAAACTATTACTATGTGACGGTAGATACCCTCTATATAATGGAACACAGTCAAGGTTATGTAATAGTAAAGGGACCATATGTAAGGGTAAAATATAACTATCAAGACCATGTAAGGGTACCCAAGTAGTTACATATGTGTAAAGGCCAAAACCAAAGGCTTACATAAGGGTACCTAGGATGTTATGTAAGGGTAAAAACTGAAACCAAAGGATTATATAAGGGTACCAAGAAATTACAAAAGGGTAAAGGAAAAGAAACCAATACCCTCTTAAGTGTACCCAAAACCCACATAAGGGTAAAGAGGGACTTATATAAGGGTATATGAGAGATTCTTAAAGGTCAAGTTACCCAAGGGTAAAGGAAAATAAATGAGACTCACATAGGGGTAATACCAAGCTGCATAAGGGCCAATAATAAAGACCTAGAGAGGAATAAATAAAGGAAATAAATATATTAAATCCATATTTAAATAACAAAAAAATGGAATCCCAAAAAAAATATCCACATTGAAAATTAAATAGAGGAGGGAATTAATATGTAATATTACCACACATCCCCACCTTGAAAATTAAAACCTTAACCCATGTGAGGATTTTTGACCACAAAAACAACATAAAATTGGATATATAATCCTAAATAGAAAATAAATATAGGGTAAAATATCTATATGACCATAGTCATACTATTAGTATAACTACCCCTAACATAAATTTTGACACATGCTTCCCAAATTGAATGATATCTTAAAGATATTAAACATGATGAGAATTAAAAAATTCTAAAAAAAACTATAAAATAAAGGATATAACTGCACTTAACTGGGAAACTCTTTAATATGATTCAAATAGTGAAATATAAAGTAGTAAATCACATACTAGAAGAGGTCCCCAAAACAAATCATATGTACCTACAAAACACAAAAAAAATAGTGCAGTATTCATCCTCACATAATACATAGAATAAAAAAACACAGGAAAATATCATAGGGAATGAAAATAGAAAAAGAAAAATCATAAAAATAACAACATGAAATACAACATATAGAACAAGAATAGAAAAAATAAAACACTAAAATAGTATCCACCTGAATCTATCATAGAATCAGAAAACTCTCCACTTAAGAAGTATTAGTAAAAAAATTATTGATCCTAAAATAATGTAAAACTGCAAGGACATAGGTGACTAGTCCTAATATCCTATGACATATATAAAACACTAGAACAAAGGAAATAATATAGCTAAAGAACTAGGAAAAAATAAGCCACTAAATGTAATGTCCTAGTCTTAATATTACCAACCACACATGGTTCTTAACACTAGGAAACCAAAAAAGTGTTGCTAGAATTTTCAAACAGAAAACCCAAGAATCTTAGTGATCATCCAAGTAGAAAACAAGATCACTTCACCCATAAAATACCTAGTCCAAAACAGACAAATCACTACAGATCCATACCTAGAACTAATAGTCCAAAATTATTCTAAGGAATTCAATATAGCTAATATAACCTCAACCCATAGATAGGGAGACACTAAAGATACAAGATCACGCCAAAACCTCCTAGTTAACCATCTCTCAAATGCAATCTAACCTCATATAGAACCCTTTCATACCTTGAAACTAGAGACATGCATAGGTAGAACCTACAAAAGGATATAAGGTTCATACATGAAAAGATAATGAGTAAGAGAAATAAAACAAAAATCAAATAAAATATTCAAAAATTATAGCGATAGAGAGAAAACAACCAAAACGAGTGAACATAAAAAACATGTTGTAATTTAAAATACACAAAAAAAATTAAAGTAATGAAAATTTAATTTACAATTTCATAAAGTCAAAATTAAACCCAATTTTTCCTTGATACCACTTTGTTATGGGGTGTGTTATCGGAGGCAGTCCACATTTAACTACAAGGAGGAAGTTCATGGATATTTTGGTTTGTAAAATCAAAAATTTAACAACAATAATCTATTTTTAGTTTATAACATGAGAAATGATAAACATATACCAGAAGTTTCACAATTTATTTCAAGAATAAGGAAATAAAAAATGATTACATGATAGTGAACAAAGACACAATGGAATTTCCTATTACAATAAAACTTTCAAGATTTATTATAAAACAAAAATACAAATATGTACATGTTGATTCTTGAAACCACTTTTTTGTGTGGTGTTCCGCCTAGAGGAAGTACACATACAACCATGAGGAGGAACTTATTGGGTGTTAAAAAAATAAAATATTGAATGAAAATATTTAATTTTCAGTTTATAACATGCAAACTAATAAATAAATAATATAAGGTTCTAAATGAAATTTTAAATATCGTGAATTAATCAAATAAAATGACAAAGACAGCGATAATGAACAAAACATTAGATAGTGGAAATGGAAAAATGCATAGTGGTAGTGTAAATTAAACCACCTCAAAGATTTCATAAATTCTCATTACAACAGAAACAAAATTATGAACAACACGATTTTGGAAAACATAATCAAGATAGTGAGAAGTAAATTCATGACATGCATACATAAAATTACAAAATAAAAAATGTAGAATGAAATAAAGGATAAAAAATTCAATGATAAAACTTAATTAAAAAACCCAAAATGGATTTAATATCAATAAATTAAAATCCATAACACATACATAATAAGATGGAAGAATTGAATTAAAATCCAGAAGTAATGATCATTCTGTGATTTATATACTGAATAATGGTGGAAATAATGTAATTACCCAAAATTTTGAATAACATTTCTTTCCTAATTTTGGGTGTTATTTTATTTTATACTCAACAAAACTATATCCTTTAACTAATGAAGTGAGTATAATTAAAATAAGACCATTGGGTTTTGACTGTTAATGATTGTTGGTCAATATGACCGTTGGAAACTATACTCTTAACGTTATGAATATTGTTTATAAATACAAATGATCATGGTTAATTAATACATAAATAAGAGTCGATGGCCTCATCCAGTAGACTCAGGAAGTATGAAGCCCATATGTCAAAGCTTGGGAAGGAGGTAGCATCATTAGGCTTTTCTCTGGACCAAGCCCAAGCCAAACTCTAACATGCTAAGCTTGAATGGAATCACTTATGAGAGAAGTTCGAGCTGATAGAAATCACCACTTGGGAAATGTTGTCCAAGTCTCCCAAAGATTATATCACCATTTCACTCCTTACTCTTAGGTCCTATGTAGGTTTTATAAGGGGATATGTAAGGAGGCCTTAGTTACTTTATGTAATACCTTAGTATAAATAAAATTTTTATTTCATCATTCCTATTTTAAGAATATATTTTCTTAATAAAGTATATGATTAATTAAGAAAAATTTGATAAATTGGTTTTAGAAGTAAAAATTGTACTTTTCAGAGATTTTTCATACATAGAGAATTTTTATGGTAAAATAAACATCATCTTTTTAATTTCAAATGTCAAAATTAACCTAGGCTGAATTTTTAGAATTTTTCTAAGAATATTCAATTTGATGAATTGTATTTTATAAATAGTGTTTTTTATGAATATTATTTTATGAATAGTTTTTATTTATGAATAGTAAAAAATATTTTATTATTAAATAACATTTTCTATGAAATTATTTTCAAAAATATGACATACATGGTTGTAATCAGGGTGAAAATTTGGTTCAATAAGATCAAAATAAATTTTTGGTGAATAGAAACTTTACCCTTTAGAATAGTAATTGTACCCTTATGAATAGTAATTTTACCAATTTAATAGTAACATCACCTAAGGAAGTATAAATATTTTTTATTCATCTTACATGGTAATATGATATAATTTCACAAGTAAATAACTGTTTTAAAAATTATTAGTTAAGTATTAGCATTTTTTCAGGTAAATGGTGTTTTACTTAAAAATTAAATATCTCATAATTAGAAAATTATTTTCATAAAATGGATTTCATTTTTGAATTCAAATCATTTTTATTATCTTAGGGTGAATTTATGATATTTTTATAAAATGTTTTGTTTTTTGGTGAATAGTAAAAATACAATTTTAAGTTTCAGTGTGTTTAATGACATCATTATTGATGTAATCATGATATAATAATCCTATTGGAATTTTTTATAGTAATATATGATATGAGGTGTCACAAGTGACCAATACCATGGGAAAATACCATGGTCAAGCCCATGGTTTTTCAAATATCACTAATGAGGTGTCCCTTGGAAATTAATAAAATATTCCCTCACTTTTTCTATAAATACAAACCCATTCCTTCATTAATTTCATTCAAAATTCCTCCAAAACGAATATATGGTCTTTCTACCTCCCAAGGATTCCTCACAAGGTTCCCTAAAGCACCCCAAGGTCCCAACCTTCGAATTTTTGATGTTACTCTTCAAGGTAAGGGAACATTTCACCCTCTTTTTTTAGTCGACACTTCTTTTATGATTATGTCTTTGAATTTCAATTTTCATATGTTGGGGTATGATATTATATATCCCTATTACTATAATTTTTATTTCCATATGATTATATACCATTTTTCCCTCATCAATTCATTTTCTTAATTTTTAAGTGACGTTGTTAGGCTTCTAAATTTTCGTGAAAGAAATCACATCTTCTCTTTTCTTTTATATTTCATTTTCATGTGGTATGTCATTAAAATATCCATAACATGATCTTATTTATATTTTATTCTATCCCTATAATATATTATGATTTATTTATAAGTGTGTTACCCTTTTATCTTATCTTTTTAATGTTTTCTAAAACCATGTTGCATAGCCGTTATGCTGTAGAATTTTCGTCTCAAAATCTCCCTCTCTTTTTCTCAATAAATTATCTTATTTTATTATGTAAATACCCAAAACTATTTTTTTATAGGGGCATTCATAAATACAAAAAATATATATATTTTATTCTTGAATTTATATACATTAAACCCTTATTCCTTTTCCATGGGTTATAAATGACATAATGATCTTGTTTTTAAGCACTTTTTAAAACATTACGATTTTGATATAAAACCCAATTATTTTATTATATTTGGGTTATTTATGAAATGTATGATTATAATATATGTGGATAAAATGAAAATAAATACATATTAAGGATGCGCCCTGATAGAACTCTAATTCATTGGGTAAGGAATTTAATCTCTTGATATGACAAGTTTTACAATACCTTGGTGAATAACCTTGGTAATTTTTATGACACATTAGGGTTGGACATTGGTGATATGTTCATGAATGTCTAAATTAGATGTTGTATCCACATTTTCAAGTTTTTTCTCATGTTTTTATTATTATTATATTCCTCTTTATCTACATGTTCTTATTGATATCACTCAAGTTCACAAGTAAACAATTTTACTTGTTTTCCTTACTGGGCCTTCTGCTCACCCTTTCCTTTGATGTATGTCTCCAGGTTATGAGATACAATAATTGTACATAGTATGAACCTATGATGAATACTTACAAGTGGATTAAAATAATTTTTTATGTTTTCATGTATTATGTTCTTAATTTCCAATACACTAAACTTTAAAGATCCTCTGTTTGTAAAATGTAATGAAAAGTTATGTAATAAAAAGGAGGGATGCCATAGTTGGTATCAAAGGATAGTTTAGTTATTTGTGAAAATTAGTCTATGAAAATTTTAGGAATAACCCTATAGAAAAGTTTAAATATATGAAAACTTCCTGGTATTTTGGTGAAATATTAATTAAGTGGTTTTCGAACAAATAAATTCATGTCTAGATATAAACAAGTGGATGTGGCTCTAGCACAGATGTACCTAGGAGTGAAAACTCCGACAAGGAGTTTTGGGCTCGACCTGGGTATCATGGTATATGAAAATAGGCCTTGAAGCACTCTTGTTTTGACACTCCTAGGGGATATGTTTGGTTAATCATAAGCTTTTTATGAATCATTATGAAGGATTTATAGAGAAATGTAATTGTTGTTAAAGAATAATATGTTTAAGCATAAAGTTTTAAGACATAAAAATCCCTTGTCGTTAATAAAATCATAAATGAAATAAGTTTCTAACTAAGGTTTTATTATTTTATAAAATGGTGGGAAATAGGAGGAACCGTGCAAATGGTGACCGCAATGGACCATGCACTGACGACCCTCCAATGGAAGCCAGAATGGAAAAATTCATGAGAATGATGAACCAATTGACTCAAGTTATGGGAAATAACTTGAATTAAGATGAGAAACTGATTTCACTACGAAGGGAATAACATTCTGTTGATTCCTTTATGAATCAAAGACCACAAACCTTTAGTGGATCTACCAACCCATTGATTTCTGAATAGTGGATCATGTCTATCGAGAATATATTTTCTATGCTCTGCTGTTTAGAATAAGAGAAGATCACCATAGATATTTACCAATTAGATGGAGAAGCTGATCAGTGGTGGGTGCTGATTAAAAACATGATGCCAAGAGTGTAGGTTGATTCTATGGAGTGGGAAGAGTTCATAGGGATCTTCTTTAATAAGTATTTTCCTTGTTCTATGAGAAAAAAATAGAGAAGGAGTTTCTCGAGCTGAAGCAGAAGAAGAATGAATCTGTTGAAAGCTAAGAGATGGACTTCACAAGACCTTCCTGTTACACCTAAAGCTTTTTCATGGATCCTAATGGGAAGGTTGATAGATTCTTTGGTAGAATGAGACCTTATATGTAGAATAATCTAGCCAACCGAGACTATAACAGCTATGAGGATATCGTACGGAGTGCAATGAAAGTAGAATAGGAGTTTGATGAGATGAAATAGTCTCATAAATCCAATTAAAAGAATAGATAAATGGATCCTATCTTAGGTAGGACCTTTGATTAGGGAATAGGAGGCAAGAAAGTGCAATATCCCATGTGTAATAAATGTGGGAAGAAACATTCGAGGAACTTCCTGCTCGGGAGCGTGAAGTGATATAAGTGTGGAAGAGATGTACATATTGCATGGAATTTTCATAGTGAGGCGAAGCCACAACTTCCCAACACTAAAAACAAGGGGAATATGGTGTAGGACCTACCTGATGTCCAATGCTATAAGTTTGGACAACTTGGGCACTTTTCCAATCACTATCCAAATCTGAGGGCAGTAGAGGGGAACCACCATCAGCCTCCGTAAAGGCCAAGGGAGAAAGGTTGTGATTTTACTATCATGACAGCTGATGTTAGATCTCTAAATGATGTGGTGGAAGGTACTCTTGTTGTTCTCTCAAATATATCAAGTACTTTATTTGATTCTGGTTCTACACATTCCAGTATTTCCTCCAAGTTTGAAAAGAATTTAGAATCAACACCTAAAATTCTAAAAGTAGAGTTATCAATCAAGAATCTTGGTGGGATTATCCAAGAATCTCTAGTATTTATAAAATCTAGTATTTACTTTAGTGAGCACAATCTTATCATAAATCCAGTAGTAATTCCCATTTTGGAATTCGACATTATACTAGGGATGGACTGGCTCTCAAAGTATAATGCTAAGATAAAATGTAGAAGCAAGGAAATCTCAGTAGTATTGAATGGAAAACCTATAGTTATCTTCCAAGGATATATATCTAAACCAGATATTTGTTTATAAGAACCTATTATATCCTTCTTTATGGAGATGATCGGTGAAGAAGAGGAAGGAAATGAGAGTATAAGGATAGAAAATCTCCCAATAATCCAAAAATACATTAATGTATTTTCTAAGGAGTTACCTGAACCTCCCCCTGAAATAGAGGTAGATTTCTCCATTGAACTCATACCTGGATCCCATCCGATATCAAAGACCCCATATAGTATGGAAAATTTGAAGCTGGAGGAATTAAAGAAACAACTCTAATATCTTTTGGAGAAGGGGTTTATCCGACTGAGTGTGTCTTCTTGGGGGTCACCTGTTCTCTTTGTGAAGAAGAAGGATGGATCAATGAGTCTATGAATTGATTATAGAGAACTGAATGGGATCAAAGTGAAGAACAAATACCCTCTTCCACTAACTGATGACTTATTTGACCAAAATTGTGGGGATCAATTCATCTCCAAGATTGATCTTTGATATGGTTATCATCAATTGAGGGTGAAAAAAGAAGATATTCCAAAAACTACCTTCCAATAAATATATGGGAATTATGAGTTTGTTTTTATGCCATTCGGACTGACTAATGCACCTGCTATTTTTATGGATATGATGAATAGAGTCTTTAGGACTACCTTGATAACTTTGTGGTGGTTTTTATTGATGATATTCTGATATATTCCAAAAGTAATGAGGAGAATGAGGATCATATAAGGGTTATTTTGAAAACTCTACAGAAGGAGAGGATTTTTGGAAAGTTTAGTAAATGTGAATTTTGGTTACAACAATTTTCTTTCTTGAGGAACATTGTAACCAATAAAGGAATCAGATTTAACCCTACAAAGATAAAAGTTGTAGAGGAGTGGCCTCGGCCTACAACAATAACTGAGATTTGTAGTTTCCTTGGATTAGTAGGATATTATAGGAGGTTTGTGAAAAACTTTTTATTACTTTCTAATCCATTAACCAAGTTAACTAGAAAAGGGGTCAAGTTCATCTGGAAAAAGGAGTGTGAGAAAAGTTTCCAAGAGTTGAAGAAGAGATTGGTTATTGAACATGTGCTAACTTTTCCCTCAAGTAGAGAAGGATTTTTTATTTTTAGAGATGTATCACTGAAAGGGCTTGTGTTAATCCTCGTTCAAAATGAAAAAGTCATTGATTATGCATCTCGACAGTTGAAGACTCATGAGCAGAACTATCCTACACATGATCTAGAGCTAGTTGCAGTTGTTTTTGCTATGAAGATATGGAGGCACTATCTTTACAGGGATAAATGTGATGTATACACATACCATCAAAGTTTGAAGTATATTTTCACACAAAAGGAATTGAACATAAGATAGAGGAGATGGTTGGAACTTCATAAAGACTATGATTGTTCAATTAATTATCATCTTGGAAGAGAAAACAAAGTCACCAATGCATTAATTAGGAAAGACCCAACTGTTCTATCCATGATGAGGATTCAAAGAGATCCTTTGATCAATGACCTAGTAAATATGGAAATGGTAATTATAAGGGAAGGGACATCATAAACCCTAACCCAAATAATTTATCAACCGTTATTACTAGAAAAGATCAAGAAATCTCATAAATAATATCTTTTGTTATAGAGGAAGTTTAAGGCTATGAAGGATGGGAAGTTTCCTAATTTCAATATTTATCAAGAAGGAGTACTGAAATTTTGTACAAGACTATGTGTTCCATATATTCCAAAAATAAAGAATGAGCTGATGGATGAATTTAATAGCTATACTTTCTCTATACATCCTAGAAGCACCAAAATGTATAGGGACCTTCGTGATCATTTTTGGTGGGATAATATTAAAAGGGAGATTGCTGACTACACTTCAAGGTGCCTGGTATGTTAAAAAGTGATGGAAGAGTGAAAACTTTCTAAAGGGGTATTACAACCACTGCCCATACTATCATGGAAGTGGGACAATATCACTATGAACTTTATCACTAGTATCCCTAGAACTTCCAAGGGAAACAATGTGATATGGGTTATAGTGGATCGTCTCACCAAGACTGCCCATTTTATCTCTATTCGAGAAGATTTATCTCTTGATCAAATTGCCAAGATTTATGTGAAGGAAGTGGTAATGCTACATGGAGTTCCATTTTCTATTGTATCTGATCATGATCCAAGGTTCGCATCAAAATCCTGGAGAAGTCTTCAACATGCTCTGTGTACTGAATTGAATTTCAGTACAGCTAATCACCCCCAAACTGGTGGAAAATATAAAAGGACTATTCAAACACTCGAGGACATGCTAAGAATGTGCTCAATGGAATTTAAAGGTGTATGGGATCAACATATCTCATTATTTGAGTTATCTTACAACAATAGCTTCCACTCTAGCATTCAAATGGAACCCTATGAAGCACTATATAGGAAGAGATGTAAAACTCCTACTTGTTGGGATGAAGCTGGTGAGAGAAATATTCTTGGTCCTAATCTTTTGTAAGAGATGATAGAAAATTTCCATGCCATCCAATAACACATTAAGGCTCCTTAGAGTTGGAAAAAGAGCTATTCCGACAACCGTCAAAGGGACTTGGAGTTTGATGTGGGTGAAAAAGTCTCTATTTGAATCTCACCTTGAAAGATATTCATGAGGTTTGGGAATAAAGGGAAGCTCATCCCTAGGTCCATTGGCCCCTATGAAATCCTTGATCATGTAGGAGCAGGGGCCTATCAGATTTCACTTCCTCCAAATCTAGCACAAGTTCATGATGTATTCCATGTATCTCTCTTAAGGAAGTTCATACCTGACCCTTCACATGTACTAAATCCAGAAGTGGTACAACTGGAACATGACCTCTCTTATAAGGAGCAGTTGGTGGAGATATTGGATCGTAGAGACAAGGTTCTACGCAAAAATACTACCCGCCTTGTTAAGGTGTTATGGAGGAACCAAAAATGTGAAGAAGCCACGTGAGAACCAGAGCAGTCTATAAGGCAGAAGTACCCACACCTTTTCTCTTATGAGGGTACGAGTTTAAATTTTGGGGACAAAATTTCTTAAGGGTGGAAGAATGTAACGACCCAAACTTTTGAATAATATTTATTTCCTAATTTTGGGTGTTATTTTATTTTATACTCAACAAAACTATATCCTTTAATAAATGAAGTGAGTATAATTAAAATGAGACTATTGGGTTTCAACTATTAATGACTGTTGGTCAATATGACTGTTGGAAACTATACTCTTAACGTTATGATTATTGTTTATAAATACAAATGATTATGGTTAATTAATAAAGAAAGAAGAGTTCATGGTCTCATCTAGTAGACTTGGGTTGTATGAAGCATATCTGTCGAATCTTGGGAAGGAGGTAGCATCACTGGGCTTTGCTTTAGACCAAGCCCAATCCAAACTCCAACATGTTAATCTTGAACAAAATCGCTTACGGGAGAAGTTCAAGCTGATAGAAATCACCACTCAGGCAATGTTGTTCGAGCCGCCCCAAGATTATATCACCATTGCACACCTTACTCTTAAGTCCTATGAAAGTGTTATAAGGTGCTATGTAATGAGGCCTTAGTTACTTTGTGTAATCCCTTAGTATAAATAAAATTGTTATTTCATCATTCATGTTTTAAGAAAATATTTTCTTAAAAAAGTATATGCTTAATTAAGAAAAATTTGATAAATTGGTTTTAGAAGTAAAAATCGTACTTTTCAGAGATTTTTCATACGTAGAGAATTATTATGGTAAAATAAATATCATTTTTGAATTTCAAATGTCAAAATTAACCTAGTCTAAATTTTTAGAATTTTTCTAAGAAGATTCAATTTGATGAATAGTATTTTAGGAATAGGGTTTTTTATGAATAGTATTTTATGAATAGAGTTTTTTATGAATAGTAAAAAATATATTTTATTATTAAATAATTTTTCTGTGAAATTATTTTCAAAAATATGACATACGTGGTTGTGATGAGGGTGAAAAATGTGGTTCAATAAGATCAAAATAAATTTTTTGTGAATAGTAAATTTACCCTTTGGAATAGTAATTTTACCCTTATGAATGGTAATTTTACCAATGTAATAGTAAAATCACCTAAGGAAGTATAAAGATTTTTTATTCATCTTAGATGGTAATATGATATAATTGCATAAGTAAATAACTGTTTCAGAATTTATTAGTTAAGTATTAGTATTTTTCGGGTAAATAGTTTTTTTACTTAAAAATTAAATATCTCATAATTATAAAATTATTTTTATAAAATGGAGTTTATTTTTGAATTCATATAATCGATGTTATCTTAGGGTGAATTTATTATATTTTTATAAAATGTTTTGTTTTTTGGTGAATAGTAAAAATATAGTTTTAAGTTTCAGTGGGTTTAATGACATCATTAATGATGTAATTATGATGTAATAATTCTGGTATACTTGTGTATATTAATATATTCTATGAGGTTTCCCAAGTTTCCAATACCATGGGCAAGCCCGTGGTTTTTCAAATACCACTAATGAGGTGTCCCTTGGAAATTAATAAAATATTCCCTCACTTTTTCTATAAATACCAACCCATTACTTAATTCATTTAATTCCAAATTCCTCCTCAAATAATCTATGGTCTTTTTACCTTTCAATGAGTCCTCCCAATGTTCTCTCAATCCCCTCAAGGTCCCAACCTTTGAATTTTTGGCATTACTCTTCAAGGTAAGGGAACATTTCACCCTCCTTTTTTAGTCAACACTTCTTTTATGATTATGTATTTGAATTTCCATTTTCATATGTTGGGGTATGATATTATATATCCCTATTAATATCCTTTTTATGTACATATGATGATATACCCTTTTTTATCTCATCAATTCATTTTCTAAATTTTTAAGTGACGTCGTTAGGCTGCCAAATTTTTGTGAAAGAAATCGCATCTTCTCTTTTCTTTCATGTTTTCTTTTCATGTGGTATGCCATTAAAATATCCATACCGTGATATTGTTTATATTTTATTCTGTACCTATACTATATTATGAGTTATTTATGAGTGGGTGACCCTTTTCCCCTATCTTTTTAATGTTTTCTAAAACCATGTTGTATAGCCGTTATGCTGCAGAATTTTTGTCTCAAAATCTCCCTCTCTTTTTCTCAAGAAATTATATTATTTTAATTATGTGAATACCCAAACCTATTTTGTTTCTAGGGGTATTCATAAATAATTATAAATGATATATTTTATTCTATAATTTACATACATGAAACCCTCATTCCTTTTCCATGGGTTATAAATGACATAATGATCTTATTTTGAAGCACTTTTTAAAACATTATGATTTTAAAATGAAACCCGATTATTTTTTTCTATTTGTATTATTTATGAAATTTATGATTATGATAAATGTGTATCACATGAAAATAAATACATATCAATGTTTCTCCCTTATAGCACTCCAATTCATTGGGTAGAGAATTTAATATCTAGAGATAACAAGTTTTACGATACCTTAGTGAATATCCTTGGTAATTTTTATGATGCATTGGGGTTGGACCTTGGTGATATGTTAATGAATGTATAAATTAAATTTTGTAGCCACATTTTCAAGTTATTTCTCAAATTATTATTAATATTATATGACTCTTTATCTACATGTTCTTATTGATATCGCTCAAGTTCACATGTAAATTTTTTCACTTGTTTTCTTTATTGGGCCTTTTTCTCACCCTTTCCTTTGATGTATGTCTACAAGTTATGAGATGTAGTAATTTTACTTAGGATGAACCTATTATAAAGCCTTAAAAGTTGATTAAAATAATTTTTTATGTTTTCATGTATTATGTTCAGGATTTCCAAGACACTAGACTTTAAAGATCCTCTGTTTGTAAAATGTAATGAAAAGTTATGTAATAAAAAGGCAGGATGCCATAAATAAAGTTGTAAAAAAGGAGATTTACATACTTCGCCTAACTATAATACATGAATTGGGAAGGATCATCATGATAATTAAACTATGAAAAAGATATAAATACAAGAAAAATGAGACAGGTGAAAGACTAGACAATGATACAATACAACATACACATGATGAAACAAGAAGTATACAATAAGGGTTGAACTAGCTGTTGAAGTTGTTGATGTGGAGTCTGTACATGGTGACATCATCAAGATCATAACTATCAAGATTCACTAACATTGATAAGGAAACACCATGAGATAACATGGTTCAGATTAACTCTAGTAGATGAGGGGAAAATCAAAAAACCAGCTGTCATTCAGCTTCTCTTTCGGTGAGCCAAGAATCAGGGGGCTACTTGCACTCTCCCTTCATGTTTCTCTTTCTCTCTCTCAGTGTAGTTGAGAGGATATCCATGACCAAGAAAATTATTTGATTCTTTGAGTCTATATCTTCAATATAGAAAATTAAGTAAATATATACCTTGAGAGATGAAGTCTGTTGAAAAGCACAAAAAAGATGAGGTAAATGGAAGGATGCAAATAAACAAGCACTAAAAGCCTGATAAATCTACATGATGAACCACATATTGTTTAAAATATTGATGTGTAAGGTACTTGGAAAACCACCACCATATGAGGGTAAAAACATGTTGTGTGAGGATAAATAACCAAGGATACATAAAGGTCAAGGGAACTTACATATTGGTAAACCAAAACTACCAAGACCCACGTAAGGGTACCCAAGAACTTACATAAGGGTAAAGGAAAAGAAACAATGACCCACATAAGGGTACTTAAAACTCTTGTAAGGGTAAATAGGGACATAATTAATGGTATAGGAGAGATAGGTAAGGTCAAGTAACCTCATGTAAGGGAAAAGGTGAGTAAGGGAGACTCATGTAGGGGTAAAACCAAGACATGAAAGGGTCAATGATTAAGACCGGGAAAGGAGGAAACAAAGGAAAGAAATATATTAAATATTTATTTAATTGACAAAAAAATAGGAATCCCAAAACAAAAAACTTCACCTTGGAAATTAAATTCAGAAGGGATTTAATATGAAACATAATCACGCTTCTCTTCCTTATTAATTAAAACCCTAAACCACATAAAGATTTTGCATTACCTAAACATCATCAACATGGGAATATCATCCTAAGAATGAAACACCTATAGGGTAAAACAGTTATATGACCTTATTTATACTATCTATCCAACTTACCTAAAATGTCTCAACTATAACACATGTTTCCAAAATTGAATGATATATTAATGATTCTAAACATGCCCAGAATTAAACAATTCTAAACAACCATCATTATAAAGTCTATACCTGCACTTACCTGAGTCGTTATCTAAGATAATTCCATTGAGTAAATCCAAACCATTAAATCACATACTAATAGAGGTCCCCAGAACAGCTCATATGTACCTAAAGAATACCAACAGAGTAGTATCCATCCTCACATAAAACATGGTGGAATAGAACATATCAAAACTTCATAGAGAATGAAATCTAGTAAAAAAAGTGAAATCATGAAAACAACATCAAGGAAAATAATAGAGATAACATATAAGAAAATAAAACACTAAAAGAGTCTCCACCTGAATATATCATATACCCATAAAACTCTCCACCAAAGGAGAAGACTACCTAAGAAAATACAAAATGACATATCCTAAAACAAAGGGAAACTACAAGGACTCAGGCGAGTAGTCCAACCATACTAGTACAACTCTAAAACATGATAACAAAGGCAATTATCTAGCTATAAAATTGGGGAAAACAATCCACTAATGGAAACATCCTATTCATAGGCTTACTAATTGAAAACAGCTCATAACTCTATGAAACTAAAATAATGGTGATCATCCAAGAAACCGAAAAAATAAATGCACTCACAAACTATTGAATCCTAAACATTGAACTCACTACAGGTACACTAGGGCCAAAAATACTAAAGGACACAAAGGAATAAAAAAAAGCTAACATAAGATCAATTCCTATAAAAATGATATACACTAAATACACAAGATCTTATCATCACCTCACTTCTAACCATCTCTCAAACACAGCATAACATTAGAAAGAACCCTTAAATACCTCAAAATCAGAGATACACAATATTAGAACCTACCAAAGGAATCTATATGGTTCAGATAGGTAGAGAAAATACGAAACAGAAAGGAAATAACAATAAAACAATAAATTGTAATATTACAGCTAAAGAAATAAAATTACAAATCTTAATGAACATCAAAAGGATACTGCAATATAAAAGACACTAAAAATCATTTAAAATAATGAAAAATCAATTTTAAATTTTAGTGACACAAAATTAAACCCAATTTCCTCTAATTTCACTTTGTCATGGGGTGTGCTTCTAGAGGCGGACTACATTTAACCGTGAGGATGAACTTGATAGGTTTTTTTTCATAAAATATAAAATCGAACAATGAAAATCTATTTTCATTTTATAATAGTAAAATTGATAAATAGATAACATAAGGTTCACATTATAGTCCAAACATAAGTAAATAAAAAATGTTGGCAGTGAACAAAGTCTCAAAAGAAGTGGGTATTCCAACAAGACTTTCAATATTTCTCATTAAATAGAAATAAAAATATTTATATATTGATTCTTGATACCTATTTTTTGTGGGATGAGTTTCAAAGATGTCGATCCATATGCAACCATAAGGAGGAAATTCTTGGGTGTTTTACTTCTCAAAATCCAAAATTGAATAAAAAATAATTAATTTTTAGTTTATAAAATGAAAATTGATAAAAAAAATAATAGAATGTTAAAATTGAAATTCAAAACATCAGGACTAAATCAAATTAAATGAAAAAGATAGCTATAGTGAACAAAACATTGGACAATGACAATGGAAAAATGCACACTAATAGTGGAAATTACACCACCTAAAAGCTTGCATAAATTATCATTATAATAGAAACAAACTTATGAATAACATTATTATAAAAAAAATCAATACAATGAGAAATTAATTCAATATGTAGATACATACAATTACAGAATAAACAAGTACATCAACCAAGAAAGGTAGTGACATACAATGATAAAAATTGAGCATAAAAACTAAAAATAGCTTTGATATCAATGAATTTAATTTCCAAAACACATACACAATAATCTGGATAAATTGAATTAGATTCTAGAAGGATCACCCATTTAGTGATTTGTAGGTCGAATAAAGTAGGAAATAAATAATTAAAAGGAAAATAGGATTTATGTGCTTCAATTAATTTTCTATGGAAGAATTGTCATATAATTTCCACTATATAAAATAGATTAATAAAAGGAAAATGAGACCAAAGTAAAATTGGATAAAGAAACAATTTAACTTGCACATGAAAAAACAAGAAACATATAATAACCCACAAAAATGTAAAAAAATCTAAAGAGGACCGAGACCCCCTTACTGAGGCTCAGTTTAACCTTTTTTGAGGAATAAGGGTTAAACAAGGTACTAAAGTTGTTGATGTGAAGTCTATAAATAGTTCCATACTCAAGATATTCACTGTAAAGATTCGCCATAATTGAATATTACATGACCTGAGCAACATGGTTTACATAAACTTCAATATTGAAGGGTAAAATCCACAAACTATCCAACATAAAAATTCTCCTCTAATGAGCCAAGAATCAGGGGCCACCAGAGCTCTCCCTTAAATTTCTTATCTCTCTCTATCTATCTCTCTTATTGTAGTAGAGAGTCTCTCAATAAGAAATATGATTCTTATATCCTTTAAATATATATCTTCAATATGTAAAAAAAAGAATGATATACCCTTAAGAGAGAAAGGTTGTTGTGTAAGGGTACAAACCCAATGTGTAAGGGTACACAGGCAGGGATACGTAAAGATCAGGGTACTATATGTAAGGGTAAAGGAGAACTACCAAGACCCACTTAATGGTACTTAGGAAGTTACATAAGGGTAAATACATAATCTAAGAACTCGCATAATGGTACCCAAGAACATACATAAGGGTACATGAGAGATACATAAAGGTAAAGTGACCTCACATAAGGGAAAATGTAAGAAAAGGGGACTCATGCAGTGGTAAAACCAAGCTACATAAGGGTCAATAATAAATACTAGGAATACATCAAATGAAATTACAATGATGTTAATAGAAAAAAAAAATTGGATAATTACAATGAAAAAATGCACGTACTGATAATGGAAATTACACCACCTCAAAGCTTTCATAAATTTTTATTAGAAAAAATACAAAATTTCAAACATGATTATAAAAAAATAATTGAGACAATGAGAAATGAATTCCATATGTACATATATAAAAATATAGAGAAAAAATGCATTAAGCAATAAAGGAAGAAATAGGCAATGATAAAACCTAAGAAAATCAAACTCAAAACATATCCAATATCAATAAATTCAAAAGCTATAATGCATAAAAAATAAGATGGAAGAATTGAATTAAATTCCAGAAGTAGTGATCAATCACTGATTTATAGGTCAAATAAAGGTGGAAAGAAAGAAGTAAAAAGGAAAGAAGATTTACATGTTTCAGCTAATTTTCATATGACATGATCATCCCAATCTTTCAACTATAAAAAAGAGTACATGAAAAATGATATTGGAGAAATAATGGAAAAGGAAACAATACAACATGCACGTGATGAAACAAAAATAATACAAGAATCCACAAAAAACAATAAAGAAACCCTAAGGAGTATCGAGAACCCATTACCGGAGCTCGATTTAACCTTTGTCGAGGAAGAAGGTTTGAACCAGCTACCGAAGTGGTTGATGGAAAGTATGTAAAGGGGTAAATCCTCAATATCATCATTGTTTAGATTCACCATCATTGAATATGGAAAAATATGATCCACTGTTAGTTGTAGAAACTCTGGGATTCGAGGGGAAAAAACATGAACCATCCAATGTCCGACTTCTCCTCTGGTGTGATAAGAATCATGGGATACCAAATCTCTCCCTTTAAGCTTCTCGATATATATATATATAATCATGAATGTGAAGGAATGATATACCCGTAAGAGACAAAGGCTATTGTAACAACATAAAAAATGATATATATGGAAGGCTACAAGTCAATGAGCTCTAAAAACCTGATAAATCTGAAAACAGAACCATATAAGGTTAATAAGACCAATGTGTAAGGGTCTTGGAAAACCACCACTTCATGAGGGTACAAACCCACTATATAAGGACTCGGCCTTAAACATTGCATAATCTAGTTAATTAAACTAGATTTAACTTCTTTAAAATCCCAAAGATCTTTTCAATTTATATTTTTATAAAGTTAGTACATAATTCATATATATCAACCCACAAGCATACAATGTGGGTACTAATAAAACAATATCCATTTATTCCAAAACATAATACTTTAAAAATATAGAATGATTTCCTTGACAAATCTTCATAACATTTAACTTCACATCCTTATTCATCTTACACATCCTTATAAACTATGAAAAGCATTTAAAAACTTATGATGAGAATAAAAATATCAGTAAGGGATATATAAACAAGGAAATAAACCAATATTCCATGAATACTTATAATCATAAGAAATCATTTTCACAGAGGCATACTTCTAACCCATAAAGTATCATATAATTACTTTTTGAAACATGATATTTCCATAAAACATATAAAAATATATATAAAAACATAAAGTAATCCTAGGTAATTACTTGATATTTTAACCCTTGTAGCTAATTTATTATTTGTAACCCTCAGAGCTTCTTTACAATGTAACCCTCATGGATACCTTATAGTGTAACCATCGCATTTAAACTTGGAGTAACCATACAATCGAAATCCAATATACATGTACCCAATGAATTAGAGTGAGATATAGGTATCACCATTAATTATAAAAATTTCCCAAGAACCATAAAATAATCATAAAATAAGAATACTTTCATAAAAATGTCCCTTTTGAATTTTTTAAAAATAGGAGTTTAAAAGATGATTTTAAAAGAAAAGTCCCTTGTGAATATCATATAATTAATATAATGAATGGAATATGTTTATACATTGTAAATTCACATAATAAAACGTAATGTAAACAAAATTAATTACAAAAATTATCTTAGTACTACATAATCAATGAAGTATATGGTTAACCTAGAGAATGGAAAGTGGGTTAAGAATTCCCTAACCTCAGGTTTTTCTTACTTAAAATGCATTTAAACCTCCTGTATAATGGTTAAAAGGGTGTTATTAATATTTTAAATAAACTTATTCATTTTTATAACACCTTATATGATCATTTTATAACATCATTCCACCCATTAATTAATAATATCTTGTTCTTTTTATTGTTTTGGGTGTGTTCTTTACATGATTTTCATGGTCATTTCGTAATAGATTTTCTTTTTGAATGGAAACAAAACTCTAGAAGTGGAAAGAAATTGTATTAATATTTTTCCAAAACATTAAATTATACCATAAATCATTTTTTTCAGATATTATTATGAATCATTAGATAAAACATTAATGATATTTGTTTAGATCATTTTGACGGTTCTTCGATAATCATGAACTAGTTTAATTATATAATTTAATATTATGTATATATGTTAATTAAAGAACATAAAAGAGGTCATATAATAAAATATAAAATATTTTTCAACTATTAAAATGTTTTTATGACCCTCTTTAAAATATGTAATAGAAATTGAAAACATGTTGTCCATGATGTGGGTAAATCGACACATCACATATGATGTTTTTATTTTTTTGAATAAGAGGGAGGGGAGAAGAAGTATGATGATGAATTTTTTCATAAAAATGATAAAATTATAGTATATATAAGATAGTTTATCTTTAATTCCTCTTGGATAAGGGAAGGTTAAGAGAGTATAAGAAAAGAAAAATAATTGAAAATAAAATTAAAGAAAATTAAAGAGGATTTTTACCTCATGATATCTTCTCCTTGAGATCCTCCTTAAGGCCTTTGGTTTTGGTCTTTTGGTGAGAATAGTAGGTTTTGGAAGTGGGGAATATCCTTGAGAAGATAATTGGGAAGAATATATAAAATTATCAAAGCTTTAGAGGTGTGAGGAGAAGAGGAGGTGATGGTGGTATTTATAGTGGAGGGGAGGAGGGTTTTCCATTATTTTTATCATTAGTTTATTATTTTGGATCAAGACTTTGAATAGTATTTATTTTTGTGACTAAAAATAGTAAATAGATAATTATATTTTGAACCAAGGGTGTTTACATCATCCATGATGTTAGGAATAGTGTATTTAACTTATAATGTATATATACGGTAAATTATTGTATTTCACTATTCACTAACAATTCAAGTATTTCAGAAAAATACCAAAAATTCACCCCAATAATTTTTCAATGTGTAGAGATCAAAAATAAACTCTATTTTTTGAAAAAAAAAATTATAAATTTTAGAAATTTAGTTTTAAAATAAAATCATAATTTATTCAAAAAATGATAATTTTAAAATTATAACTAAATTTATAACACTTTAAAATTTTAATTAAAGTCTCATAAATTATATTATAAACATAAGACAATAAAATAATAATTTATGATTACATTTTATGAAAATAAATTTTCATTTAAATTATTAAATTAATCATAAAATTCTAATTAAATATTTAGGACTTACACAAAAAATACCAACACTTATACTATGACCACATTATCACTTATAAGATACCTAAATTTTATTTATACATTCATGGGTGATTTTACTATTCATTTTGTCATATTACTATTCATAAGGGTCATGTTACTATTCATAAGGGTCAAGTTACTATTCACAAAAAATTAAGTTGATCCTACTAGACTCTAAATATCTTACTGATTGTAACCGTGTATGCCTGTTTTTCAAAATTAAATTCATAGAAGTGGAAAAATTATGTATAACAGTTATGTTATAACTATATCCTTAAAAAAGTGTTTTTTCACAAAAACTCAATGTTTTATGCATTTCATTCTATATTAAATTTATTTGTAAATCATTGGGGTGTTACACACTATGTAAGGATACACATCCAATGAAACGTGTAAGGGTAAACCAAAACTACCATGAACCACATAAGGGTGTCCAGGGAGTTACATTAATGTAAAGACAAAAACCAAAGGATTATGTAAGGTTACTCAAAAACATACATAAGGGTAAAGGAAAATAAATCAATACCCACCATGTAAGGGTTCCAAAAATTCACATAAGGTTAAAGAGGGACTTACATAAGGGTGCAAGAGTGATACGTAAAGGTCAAGTGACCTCATGTAATGGTAAATGCAAGGAAAAGACACTCATGTAAGGGTCCAAGCTACACAAGGGTCAATAATAAAGACCAGGAGAGGATGAAATAAAGTAAAAAATATATGTAATCAATATTTAATTAAAAACTCAAAAAATGGGAAACCCAAAACAAAAAATCCCCACCTTGTAAATTAAATGCATAAGTGATTTAATGTGAAACATCATCACCCATATCCACCTTGAAAATTCAAACACTAAACCACATAATCATTATACACTACCTAAACATCACCAACTTGGGAATATCATCGAAAATAGAAAACACCTATAGGGTAAATTAGATGAATGAACTTAGTCATATTATCGGTCCAACTTCCCCTAACATATATCAATTATGAAACATTCTTCCCAAATTGAATGATGTCTTAAAGATGATAAAAATCCTTAGAATTAAAAATTTCTAAACAACCTACATGATAAAGGTCATAGAAATACTTATCTAAGTCACTATTTAAAATAAATCCAATGATGAAATATGAACTTAAAAATCACATTCTATCATAGGTCTAAAAAACAACTCATACATTCCTGAAGAACACCAAAAAGAGTAGTATTCCTCACAGAAAATATGGTAGAAAAAATATCATAAGTTAATAGAGAATGAAACTTAGTAAAAAAATTATCTTTTAAATAATAGTAAGGAAAACAAAATAGAACAAGCATAGAAAAAAGAAAATTCTAAGAGTCTCCACTTGAATCTATCATAGACTCAGAAAACTATCTACCAAAGGTGAAGACTATCTAAATAAAAGAAAAAAGGGGAGATATTACAGAAATGGGAAATAGTAAGGGTATAGGTGATTTATCCTAACATCCTATGACATCTCTAAAATGTGAGAGCAATGGAAGGGGGATCTAGCTAAAGAACTAGGGTAAAACAATCCACTAAAGGGAACTTACTAGTCTTAGTAATAATAATATTACATAGTTCCTAACATAAGGAAACAAAAACATTCTATAAAAGGGTCAAATTAAAAAGAAAAGAATCATTGTGATCATCCAAGCAGTAAACTAGAGCACTGCACCCACAAACTCCCCAATCCTAGGCACTAAACTCACTAAAGGACCATTCATGGAGATAAAATCCCTAAAGGAAGAAAAGGAACACAACAATGCTAATATAATCTCAACTCATAGGTAATCAAAATACACTAGAGACACAAGATTATCCCAACAACTCAATACTAATAGGCTCTAAACATATAATAATCACACATATAACCCTATCCTACCCTAAAATTAGAGACACACATAGTTATCACCTACCAAATGAATCTATAAGTTTCACATAGATAAAAAAATAGGGAAGAGTAAGTAAAAAACAATCAAACAACATACTGAAAAATTACACCCAAAGTGAGAAAACAAACTTGATGAACGAACATTAAAAGTATTCCACAATGTAAAATCCAACAAAAATCATTTAAATAAATGAACAATTAGTTTATATTTTTAGTGACACAAAATTAAACTCAATTTCCATTTGATACAAATTTTTTGGGGGTGTTCTTCCATAGGCGGCCCACATTTAATATCTATGAGGAACTTATTGGATAGTTTGGTTTGAAAAATATGAAATCAAGAATTAATAATCTATTTTTAGATTATAACATGAAAACTAATAAACATTGAACATAAGGATTTTGTTTTATTATAAATATAAGGAAATAAAAAATAATTACATTAAAGTGAGAAAAGTCACACTAGATGTGGCTATTACAACATGACATGTAAGATTTCTCATAAAATAGAAATACAATTATGCACATGTTGATTCTTGGTACCACTTTTTTTAGGTTTTTATTCTTAGAGGTAGTCCACATAAGGCCATGAGGACCTTCTTGGGTGATTTGATTCATAAAATTTGAAATCAAATGATAATAATTAATTTTTAGTTTATAAAAATAAAAATGATAAATAGATAATGTAAGGTTCAAATTTAAATTCCAACCATTAGGAATAAATATAATGAAATGAATAAGATGGAGACATTTAACAAAACATTAGACAGTGACAATTGAAAAATGCACACTACTGGTGGAAATTACACCACCACAAAGATTGAAAAAATTATCATAACAACATAACACAATTCTAAACAACATGATTCTATGAAATGGGGTCAATACAATGGGAAATGAATTATATATGTACATTCATAAAATTCTAGAAAAAAAATGCAAGAAGTAAAAAAGGAAGAAATATAAAATTATTAAACATGAGAAAAACAAACTCAAAAATGGCTTTGATATCAATAAATTAAAATTCCAGAATGCATAAAAAATAAATTGACTGAATTGAATTGAATTCTAGAATAAGTGACTATTCAATGATTTACTGGTCAAGTAAAGGTAGAATGAAAAATGTAGAAGGTCAGATAGATTTATATTCTTCGTCAAATTTTCTATGGTGGGATCATTATTGGCATTCCACTGTGCAGAAGTGAGGAATATAAGAAACAAAGTGAACGAAGAAATACTGGATAGGTAAACAATACAAGATACACATGAAGAAACTATAATAATATAAGAACCCACAAAAATGACAAAGAAAACCTAAGTAGTATTGATACCCCCTTACTAGGGCTTGGTTTAACCTTTGTCGAGGAAGAAGGGATAAAGAAGCAGTTGAAGTTTTTCATCCAAAGTTTAAAAAGGTAAACATCCTAAAGATCATCATTATCTAGATTCACCGTAGTAAAATATGTCACACCACAATCCAACATGTTCACATCAATTCTATGATTCAAGGGGAAAATCCATCAACTAGTTGATGTATGACATCTCCTCTGGAAAGCAATAACCAGGAGCTACTTGAGCTCTCCCTTCAAGCTAGTCTATTTCTCTCTATCTATCATGGAGTGGCTAAGAGGCTCTCCATGAGCAATCTGATTCTTCGATTCCTCACATATATATCATTAATATAGAATTATAAATAAATACATAACCTTGATAGATGAAGGTTGTTTCAAGATTGCAACAAAATTATAGAAATGGATGGCTGCAAATAAACGATCCCTAATAGACTAATAAATCTAAAAAAATAATCGCATGAGGTTTATAAGACCGATGTGTAAGGGTCCTAGAAAACCTCAACTACATGAGGGAAAAACTCATTGTGTAATGGTACACAACCAAGGATACATAAATGTCAAGGGGCCTTGTGTAAAGGTAAACTATAATTACCAAGACCCATATAAGGGCACCCATGGAGTTACATAAGGGTAACAAATAAACAAAAGGGTTACGTAATGGTATGAAATAACTTATGTAAAGGTAAAAGAAAAGAAACCAAGACCCACATAAGCATACCCAAAACTCATATAAGGGTAAAGAGGAACTTAAGTAAGGGTATAGGAGAGATATATAAAGGTCATGTGACCTCACATAAGGGTAAAGACAAGGAATGGAGACACATATATGGTGTAAAATAAAGCAATGTAAGGGTTAATAATATAGACCATGAGAGGATGAAACAAAGGAAAAATATATATTAAATCTTTATTTAATTAGAAACAAAAAATAGGAAACCCAAAACATCAAATCTCAATTTGGGAAATTAATTCCATAAGTTATTTAATATGAAACATCATCTCACATATTCTCCTTGAAAATTAAAACCATAAACCACATGATGATTTTGCACCACATAAAAATCATCAACATCTAAATATAATCCTAAATAGAAAACACATACAGAGTAAAACAACTATATGAACTTAGTCATACTATCTGTTCAACTGCCCTGAACATATATCAACTATGACACATGATGCCCAAATTAAATGATATATTATATAAGAATTAAAAAATTCTAAGCAACCTATATGATAATGTCCATACTTGTACTAACCTGATTCACTCACTAAAATTATTGCAAAAATTAAATCTAGACCAAAAAAATCAATTTCTAATAGAGGTTCTCAAAACATATCATTTGTGCCTATAGAACACCAACTAATAGAGTAGTATCCATTTTCACTCAAAACATGGTGGAACAAAACATATCAAAAGTTCACAGAGAATGTAACTTGGTAAAAAAATGAAATCATGAAAATAACAGTAATCAAAACAATATAGATAATAAGTATAGAAAAAAGAACACACTTGAGGATTCTGCAGCTAAATATATCATAGACTATGAAAAATATCCAGATAAGGATAATACTGCTTAAAGAACCAAAATTGAAGATCCAAAAACAAAGGGAAACAATAAGAACAAAGGAAATAATTCCTAACACCCTAGGACAAGTATAAAATGGGATAATAAAGGCTGGAAACCATGTAAACAACTTGGAAAAAACAAGACACTATAGGTCACTTTATATTCTTAAGGATTACTAATGAAACAAGGTTCATAACACTAAAAGAGTCTCCACCTAAATATATCACAAAAATATCCACCTAAGGAGAGGATTTCTTAAACAAAATTCAATGGGGGAGATCCTCAAACAATTTAAAAATATAATAATACAGGTGAAGAGTCCTAACTTCCTTGGACAGCTCTAAAACATGAGAAAAAGGCTAGTGGACTACTAAAGAACTAGGATAAATCAAGCCACTATAGGGAACTCTATATTCTTAAGGATTTCTAACAACATACAGTTCCTAACACTATAGGAGTCTCCACCTAAATTTGTCTTAGTATAAGAAAAATATCCACCTATGGAGATTATTTCTTAAAAAAACCAAATGGGGGGATCCTCAAAAATAGGGAAACTACAGGAACATAGGTTAGAATTCCTAGAATCCAAGAAAATATCTAAAACCTGAGAACAAAGGTGGGAATCTAGGTAATTGACTAGGGGAAAACAAGCCCCTCTATGATATGTCTTAGTCTTAAGGCTTAATAACATAACACAATTCTTAATATTATGAAACCAAATAAAATCTACATAAAGGGTCAAAAAGAAAACCCAAGAATCTCGGTAATCAACCAAGAAACAAATAATATTATTGCACATACCAAGGGTATCTATATAGTTCAGATAGGAAAATAAAATAGGAAAGATCAAGGAAATAACAATCAAACAATAGATTGTAAAATTAAATCCCATGAAAGAAAACAACCTAGTTGAATAAAATTAAAAAGCATGATATAATTAAAAATCCACTAAAAATAATTTAAATAAATACAAAATCAATTTTTAATTTTAGCGACACAAAATTAAACTCAATTTCCCTCTGATACACACTATTTAATAGGGTGTTCTATCAGAGGCGATATGCATTGAACTGTGAGGAGGAACTTCTTAGGTATTTTGGTTTGTAAAATCCAAAATTGAACAACAGACTATTTTCAATTTATAATAAGAAACTGATAAAAAGATAATTTAAGGTTCACATTATATTCCAAACATAAGGAAATAAAAAATGATTACATGGGAGTGAACCAATGGTAGCTGCTTTTACAACAATACATGCAAGTTTTCTCATAAAATATAAATAAAAATATGTACATGCTCATTATTGATACCACTTTTTTTAGGGTGTTCTTCCTAGAGTTAGTACATTTAAAATTGGGAGGTGGAACTTCTTTGGTGTTTCTCTTTGTAAAGTTTGAAATAGAACAACAACAATTAATTTTCAATTTAAAACTTGAAAATTGATAAACAGAGAAAAAAACATTCGAATTGCATTTCCAAAAATCAGTAATGAATACAATGAAATGATGAAGATGGTGATAATGAATAAAACACTATACAGTGAATGAAAAAATGAACACTGGTAGTGTCAATTACACCACCTCAAATATTGTATAAATTATCATTATAATAGAAACAAAATTCTAAACAACATGGTTCTAAAAAAGAATTGAGAAAATGAGTAATGGATTCTTGACGTATATATATACAATTCCAGAATAGAAAATTGTTTCAAGTAATAAATTAAGTAGTATAAAATGATAAAACTTTATAAAAAACAAAAAAAAAATTGATATCAACAAATTCAAAATATAGAATACATACACAATAAGCTGGTAGAATTGAATTAAATTACAGAATTAATTATTGTTGATGCCTAGCAATTGAGCATTAGAAAATCTATAGGGGAATAAATACCAGAAGCATTGGTATTATTTTATCCACAAGGAAAATGAAGATAATGTGGCCAAAACATGTGGATCTCACAAACTCCAACATTAAATGTGATCATATAACCTTCAGAAGGTCATGAAAATAGGTCATGTGTAGCGTATAATCTATTTGAGATCATGTGGATCCCCTTACAAAAAACCTCCTTTTTCTTTATAAGGCATTCAAGACACTCTCTAGTCATGCAAAAACTACCAGATGAGTTCCTTTGAGTCATGTGACTTGATAGTTGTCCAGCACCTGACAGCTAGTTAAGAATCCTTCTAAAATAAGGGATAAAAATATAAAAATGTTACAATCCTTTTGTGGTGATTGATATTATAATTACACCATTATATGTTCTGCAAGACACTTCATGGAACTGGTGTAATGTCCACCTTGTCACATAATAACCTATTGGCATGTAAAACTCTTCATGTGAATCATTTCGTACATGTCTAGTTTATTATGTGACCCCCCCCCCTTCGGTTCCATAGAAAAACAAAAGGGTTTTCTATGAAAATTTTCACGAATCATTGTATGACCCATTATTTTTTACATAACACACTATAGAAAAGTGGAATGATTGCCTTTTACAACACTCACACGGTCACGTGGGATCTTCTATACTTGTAAAATAAATAGGGAAATAAAAAGAAGAAAAGACAGGAGCTTCTTGTGGAAAAAATATATACTGATAATCATGATAAAGTTTTTATACACCCTGGGAAATCACCATTGATCTCATAGAGTACCCATCAACATTTCATCATGATCCCACAAAATCCCTCTAGACAAGTTTCCTTTGTCTCCCAGATAACCCCAGAAGAGTCGTCTTCAATCACGTGAAATCCTTTCCATGGTAATCTTGATCTCACGAAGGCTCTTAGATATTCTTCCCTAACCAATTAAATTCTCATTTACATTTCCACATGGCTAGGAAAAATCCCTTTGATCAACCTAGGTCTAATAAAAATGTAAAAGTAGAAATATTCTCACAGTCACTAAAAATCATTCAACACCCCATGGATGACTTGTGATAGGATCTCGCGAATCACATAACACCAAAACCCTCCACAAAATACAACCCAAATCTATGATATATGAACCATGAAAGGTGGTATATAATAGGGGTGGTGAGGCCTATAAATATATCCCCTCCACACAAAAAATGTATCCATGATCAATCATGCATGGGATTACAGGAGAAGATTTCTTGGAGCTGCCAGTCACATGATATCAAAAGTCTTCTTTCAGGTAAAATGTAGAGAATGGATTAAATTATTGCACATCATGCATAGGTTCTTTGTGTGATCACTCTATAGATCATGTGATAGACTTCTATCAGCTCAACTGTATTATGAGAAGGAGGTCCCTCTTGTTGGTTGGGTCACAACAAAACCTAAAATTAGATAACAATAGAAAAACCTGAGGCATGTATGTAATAAAGTATGGAATAAAAGACTATAAAAAATGGGAGACTTAGAAGGAGATAGATTCACTGATCCTCGTGTACTTCTTTTGACCAACCCATATCATGAAACAACATTGGGAAATGTCGAAAAAATCATGCGATGCTCCCACGACATGATACATGGATCATGAAATGTCCCTTATACATGTTAATAAAGTCATGTGATACCCTATTGGCATGCCACCAAAGTCTCACAAAGTCCTCCAAGATTTCCAACCAAACCTTGCAAGGGCCTCCTTCCAGGATTCTCCAAATCATGTGGTGGCATCATGACATGTCATCTAGGTCTTGTGACAGCACTAGGACATGTCAACTGGATCTCATGATGACAATTGTACATGTCACCCTTGATCATGTGGTACCCTCCAAACATGTCATCATTGATCTCACAATGACCTAAAAATAGTTCAGAAAGATCATGTGACACCCTCCATACATGTTAGCCTTGATTATACAATTCCCTACATACATGTCATTCAGGTCATGTGATTTACCTTAGACTTATCCACTGGATCATGTGATTGTATTCAAAAATATTCTCTAAACAACCAAGACATGTCCATACATTATAAGACATGTCAAGAAAATAATCATGTCATGTCAAAAAGGCTTCTCAGATAAGATAACTATAGATAACCAAGATTCTCATACATGGATATTTCATAATTTTTTATAAATATTCATTTCATTACATAGACACATACATGATTGTCATAATAGTCTAGTGTCTTTAGAAACATGAAACCCAATCTTCTAACCTGGAGAAATATATTCAATGTTTCCCAGAAATATCTTCCAATTGAGTAATCTTAGTTAAAAACATTCTCCATAGCCTAGGGGAAGGAAACATAATAAAAAGTGATCTTAGATTCCCGGTAAGGGTAAATAATGGATATATTAAAGCATAACATGAGCGTAAGGGTATGAGAACATGAGCATAAAATTTGAGCATCATTACCTACATATCAAAGATCATAATCATTAGACATGGAATAAATATTGGTAGTTCATATGACATGAATCATAATAAAATCAAAGAACATGATTCATGAGAGCCTTACATTGTCATAATACATAGACTTCTGATATACACCTAATAATAGAAAATATTATTTCAAGGCTATCCTCCAATACATTCATAACATGTTAGTTTTGGGATGACGACCAGTATACCTTCTTCAAGTTTGGGCTAACAACCAGTTACCCTCTTGTTTTCAGGCTTGGGCTAATAACCCATGTACCCTATTGTTTTTGGGCTTCAGAAAACAACTCGTGTTCCCTCTTATTTTCTAGATTTGGATAATAACCCATGTACCCACTTGTTTTCATTCTTGGGATAACAACCCATGTACCCTCTTGTTTTATGGCTTGGGATAACAACCCATATACCCTCTTGTTTTCAGTATTAGTCTAAAAACCCATACAACCTATCGTTTTCAGACTTAGTCTAACAAGCCATGTACCCTATTGTTTTTAGGATTGGTATAACAACCCATGTACCCTCTTTTTTTGGTCTTGGTATAACAACCCATGCACCCTATTGTTTTCAGGTTTGGGATAATAACCCATATACCCTCTTGTTTTTGGGATTGGGATAACAACCAGTGTTCCCTCTTGTTTTCATGCTTGGGCTAACAACCCATGTGCCCTATTTTTTTTGGGATTGGTCTAACAACCCGTGTACCCTCTTGTTTTATAGATTGGTCCAATGACATGTTTAACCTCTTGTTTTTAGGTTTGGGATAAATAACCATGTACCCTCTTTTTTGGATTGGGATAACAACCTATGTACCTTCTTTTTTTAGGCTTGGTCTAACAAAACATGTACCCTCTTGTTTTTGAGATTGGGAAAATAAACAGTGTACCCTCTTATTTTTGGGCTTGGGCTAACAACCTGTGTACCGTATTATTTTTGGGCTTGGTATAACAACCCATGTACCATTTTGTTTTTGGGCTTGGTCTAACAGCCCATGTACCCTCTTGATTTTGGTTTTGGGATAACAACCCTTGTACCCTCTTGTTTTAGAGCTTGGAATAACAACCCATGTACCCAATTGATTTCAGGAATGTTCTAAAAACTCATGTACCCTATTGTTTTTTATCTTGGGATAACAACCCATGTACCCTCTTATTTTTGGTCTTGGGATAACAAACTATATACCCTATTATTTTCAAGCATGGGATAACAACCCATGCACACTCTTGTTTTCAATATTGAGCTAACAACCCATATACACTCTTATTTTTGGTCTTAGGCTAACAACCTATGTACCATCTTGTTTTTTGATTGGGATAATAACCATTGTACCCTCTTTTTTTGATCTTGGGATAACAACCCATGTACCCTCATGTTTTCGGTCCTTGGATAAAAACCCATGTACCCTCTTGTTTTTGAGCTTGATATAAAAACCCTTGTAACCTCTTTTTTTCAGGCTTGGGATGACAACCTGTGAACCCTCTTATTTTCAGGCTTTGGCTAACAACCCGTGTAACCTCTTGTTTTTTTCATTGGGCAAATAACCCATGTAACCTTTTGTTTTCAGGATTGGGAAATCAATCTATGTACCCTATTGTTTTTTGGTTTTGGATAAAACCCCAAGTACACTCTTTTTTTCAGTCTTGGGCTAACCGCCTATGTACCATCCTTTTTTCAAGATTGGGCTAACAACCCATATACCCTCTTGTTTTCTGGATTGGGATAATAACCTGTGTACCATGTTTTTTTAGGAATAGGCTAACAACCCATGTACCCTCTTATTTTTTGGATTAATATAAAAACTTGTGTACCCTACGATCTCATATAACATTTATAATTACCCAATGCATCATAGTGATATATAGGTCCTACCTTTCACATAATTAAAACCATATTAATGTGTTCCCCAAGATTATAAAAATTAATCATATCATGACACATGAAATGAAATTGGTATCATAAACATTTCATAATATCATAAAATATAGAAAAGAGGCATGTTTCATAATCTTTATATCATAAACCATGAAAAGAAGTGGGTTTCATAAAAATTTATTCTTTGTATAACCTGTGGATGAGAAATAGGTTTTCATAAACATCATGCCATCAAAACATATATCATTCAAAGAGATAATATGAATTGTATCATTGAATCATTACACTAGTATGGCATAGGTAACATCAAAGGATGTCATCTAGGATGGAAAATAATTTTTAAAGATCATTTAAAACATTTCTGGAGGAAAATATCCATTTTTCTTTGAAACACACTTTTTAAAACATTAAAAATTTTGAAAAAAAAAATTCTTTGAAAACAACCTTGAAAACTTAAAATGGGATATTTTAAAATCATTTCAAAAACTTTTTAAAACATAAAAAAATTAAAATCCTTTTCCTTGAAAATGAGTTTAAAATTTAATTTATTTTTTTAAATAAAATATTCATATAAAATATGGTTTTCGAATAAAACATATTTCTGACTGAAGGGAGAAATAAATTCTGACTTTCATACAAATATTTTCTTAATTATCATTTGTACCAAACAGTTAAAAAGTGGTACCATTACCTGAATATAGAATTAATAAATAGATTATAAGAAAATTCGTGATAATTCTTGAGATATGGATCATAATATTTCATCAATGGAAGTATAATAATAAACAATCATGATAAATGATAAGGTTGTATCAATAGACTCTTTCCACTTTGGTAACATTGAATT
Source organism: Viscum album (assembly GCA_963277665.1). Classification (NCBI taxonomy): domain Eukaryota; kingdom Viridiplantae; phylum Streptophyta; class Magnoliopsida; order Santalales; family Viscaceae; genus Viscum; species Viscum album. The sequence continues at coordinate 1,491,424,284 of OY728151.1, read as the reverse complement.
AAAATCCCCATGAAAGAATAATATTACATGAAGATCAAAATATCATGAAAATATAGAGATTAATTATAAAACATTTCAAAGGGTAGTTATATATACCTTTTAAAATAATATAGGTGCATGACATAACATGTGTCTCAAAGAAGGAAAATTGAGACAAAATTCCCTTACCATTTTGGTAAATTTTTTAATATAAACCCCATGAAAGAGAGATCATAAAATTAATATGTGAGTATGAATAAATTTATTTAGAATCAAAATAAAATTAACTAATTTTAAGTACATACAACACAAAAAATAAATAGGTTTTGAATATTACATGTGTCTCATGGAAGTAGAAAATGAGATAGAAATCCTTTACTACTTGAGTAACTTTTTAATCCTGAGATATATGAAAGAATAACACAAATTAGAAATTTTAATATCATGAAATAAATGAAATTCATAATATAAAATTTTATAGGATAGTATATACACCACAAAAAAAAATAAATGGGTGGTGAATATGGTATAAATCTCATAGAAATAAAAGTGAGACTAAAAATCCTTTTACCTTAAGTATTAACTCTCATCATACTTGTTCAAACCTCCTGTATAATAAATATAAGTTTGTTATAGATCAATCACACAAAAATATTCATATATATATAATACCATATATGGTTTACTTATGACTTTATATTATATGTTTATTGACAATTCCATGTTAAAGTTATGTTTTGGTTAATAACCTCTTTGTTTTTCATACATGTTTTAACTAGTTATTTTTTATTTTATTACATTGATAATGATTTCGTCATTTAAATAATTTAAACCATGATATAATTATATTAAATATTCATTATATATGTATTTATAATAATCTATAAATGATATTAATAGGAAATGAAATACACTATTCATGGAGACGGTGGGACATACGTATGCAAGAACGCTATTTCTATTTTCTTTTCATATTTAAAGAAAGAATGTAAATGATATATATATATATATATATATTATAATTCCATTATAATTTTTAAGTTATATATATTAAATATATATATTTAACCTATCCTTAATACATTCTATGTAAAGCGTGAACGAATCACATCGTTTCTCAAGGCTATAGTCCGCAGTAAATATGAACGACGTTATCATATTCTGAAAAAATGAAAGGAATGGAGGTGTATATTATATAATAATTTAATAAACATATATAAATCATAAATATAATATATCAATATCATTTACATCATTATTCACATCCTTAAGAGGTCAAAATGGAATAACAAACAACATCATTTCACGAGGCGATAGTCCTCTCTACACATGAACGATGATTTCATATCTCATTTGATAGAAGTGTGTTAAGTTGTAGGTTGTACCCTTGACATAAAAAATATATTTATATTTATTATAATTAGGTAATTAAATAATCATGGTATAATAATAATTTAAGTGGTTGTATAAGGAAATAAAAAAATCCATGTTCATGAGCATTGCCTCTTCTTCAGGTAACTCCAATTGGTTTTCACCAAATGACTTCCTTGGTTGGATTTATGCCCAAAGTGAGAATTCAAGGTTTTGAGGATTGAATATTGGAAAATATTTATATAGTGATTTTATAATTAAATGTTTTCAATATGTTTGAATAATTAGATAGATTTAATGCCATTTTATAATGGAGGAGGAGTGGCATTCTTTTAAATGCCAAAAGGTAAACACTATTGGGTGGTCTCCCTTAAATCATGTCCCTTCAATAATGAACCATTTTATATAAAATATGAGATATGGTAAAAATATGTTCATAAAATTTATTTTGGATAGGTTTATATGTAATTTTCCCTTTATGTTTAAAATTTATTCCTTAGTAAACTCATTTTTCTCTTAATCACTATAATTAATTTTAAATATTTTCACTAATAATTTGGACATAAATTAAGTTTTCATGATAAAAAATTATAAATTATTATGATTTAAAATATGGAATCAATTTTTTAAAATTAAAATCATATAATTTTCATAAAATATCTTAAAATTATTCCCACAAATGGGACAAGACAACTGGTTTTTAAAGTGAAAATGCTAAAAATTTTGAATTTTTTTTATCAAATTTCAATGTGAAATTGATTCCAATGACATAAATTGATTTAATTTATATATAATTGAACTAAATATAATTTAAAATAAAATATAAATATAATTTACCAATATAAATAAATTAAACGAAAAAGCATATTTCAATTAAAATCCAGTATTTTTCACTATTCGTCCAAAAGAGAAACTTTTCAAAAAAAATAACAAAATTTCACCCTAATATAAATTTTAAATTACTAATTCAAAAATATATTTTATTTTTTCATATATAATTTATAAAATTTTCAAAATATAGCTTTAAAATAATTGTACAATTAAAAGGAGGTAAAACATCCTCTTAGAAAATTAAATCTTTTTATGCGTAAAATTTGATTTATTTTTATCTATTGTCTAGAAAAAAATAATTTGAATTTAAAATAGTTTATTGAATATAATATATATATATATATATAATCATTCATCAATTGTGGTTTGTTTAATTTATGAATATAAAACATGTTTGTGAATAGAAAAATAGTTTTTCAGAAAAGGAATTTATTTATTTTAAAATTGTTATTACATTCATTTTTAATTAATTGGTTTCCAAATAATTCATTTTATAAACATGAATAAATCATATTTTCATAATTTAGTTGATAAATTTCATACCCTCCATTCCAATGGCTAGGTGAAAATTATAATATTAGACAATAATATGTCATGTTTCATTTAAAAATAGTGTTTCATATAACTCAAGATAAAATTAGTGTTATGTGTATCTTATAATAATCCAGTATTGTATATAGCACAATCATAAATTGGGGTTTCATATAGTGAAAGATTAATATAGTGTATAATTCCATGCAATCAAAAAATGGTGCATTTGTGAAACATAAGCTATATTCATTGTTGTGTGAAATGAAAAATATCAAAAATATTAAATTAAATCAAAAAATATATTTCACAAAATCTTGGGGTGTTATAATCACATTGTCCGGTGAATATATAAGGGAAAAATCAGTGTGTAATCCTTGATCAACTAAACTATGATAACTCAAATTCCTTCTATAACCAGGATATGTAGGACTCCTTCCTTAGGTCCGATCTCAAATAGGCATCCACCTCAGTATAAGTCCCCCCCCCCCAATGTGTCTGACATTACAACCATTGGGACCCAATATCTACCATGGGATGATCACTATTCCTCATCCATTATAGGATTGAGAGGGAAACTTCATTGTGTAAGCCTTGGTCAACTAAACTATGAGAATATTATTTCCTTTCATAACCAGGATACATAGGATGCCTTATTAAGGCCCAAGCTAAAATAGGCATCCACTTCGATATAAGTCCCCCCCCCCCATGTCTCAAACATTCCAACCATCAGGACCCAATCTCTCCCATGGGATGATCATTATTCCTCACCCACCAGTGGATTGAGAGGGAAAACTTGGTGTATAAGTCCTGATCAAATTGAAATATGAGAACTCTAATTCATACCATAACCATGTTATGTAGGATGCATTCCTAAGTCCCAAGATTAAATATTCACCCACCTTGGTGTATGTCCCACCATGTTTCTGACATTCCAACCATTGGGACCCAATAATTGCCATGGTATGATCATACTTCCTCATCCACCAATATATCAGGAAAGAAATTGAAATATGATGACTTTGATTCCTTCCATACCAAGGATGCATAGGATTCATTCCTAAGGCCTGAGCTCTATATTAAAGATTCAAAGGGATGCACCAACATGTAATTCCTATATTTGTATGCAGTTAGAGTGATTACTTTCTATCCCTTATTTCTCACACCAATTATGACTCATGTGGGATTAGGGATTTTCAATGGTTTTATCATTCACATCCTGAATCACCACCAACAAGGGAAACCTATGTGTGTAATCCTTGAATAGTGTCAAGATATAACTACTCTCATATCAGTGTATCCACATCAGGGTAAGTCCCAAGGGCATGATTGAACTGCAATGACTCTAATTACTACTATAAATAGGATATGTAGGAAACCACCCTGTGGCTCGAGCTCAAATACCTAGTGTCAAAGTGCCTTCAAATATTTCTTTTCCACATGATGTTAAACTTCAAGGGTTCAATAAACTATGTGGGTTTTTATTATTATTATAAACATCCTATGTAGTATGCCTCATAACGGCTCAATCCCATCCTTAAAATATTAATTACCTTCTTGGATGACAACACATTATGAAGTTCCTGGTTATAGGGCTTCAACATATAAGAAACTACCCATTATAGGGAAACAGGTGAAGAAACTTAGATGGATACAGATGGACTCATTAATATACCTCACATTACACATGAAAGGATTTAAAACATGATTTTTTTTGTTATGGTAACCAATCGTATATTGGTATTAGGAAGATATTCATGAAAATATCTTAAATATATAAGATATTCCTAGAGTAGGAAAAAATCACCCCCAAAGTGTGTGATGATCCCAAACTATCATCCTATTGACCAATGTGAGTTCTTAAGCTTCATTGGGTATGAAGCATTGAAGGAACACATGCCTTTGGAAAGTAGGGTGATACTCAGTTATGGATGTGGGAACCATTGGGAGTTTCCATTAAATAAAAATATGGTAAACCCGGACTAAATAATTTTTTAGAACATCAAACCTCCCCTCACAACCAAGAATCAAGAAAAAAGACCATTTTGGATTTTTTGGGAAACAGAAATAGTAAACCCAACATGAAATCATTTAACTACAATATCTCCTTAACAAGGTAAGAATGATAGGATACCCAGTTGTTATCAAACTAATTTTTTATTTCTATATGGGAAATCCATATATCATTATTATATTTTTTAGGAAATAAAAATGGTGAACCCGACATGAATTACACAAATATAAAAATGATCAGTTTACTATCTATCATGCAGTTTTGTTTGCACATCCTACTCAAACAAAAAATAGCAAACCAGAAATGAATCAGTCAGATAATAAAAATGATCAGCTAATCTTATATATTCAAGGGTTCTCATAAAATACATCTATCCTCACTGTGACAAGTTGACACTAGTAGAATGTCTATACCAAGAATAATAAAGGAAAATTATCTTACCCACGCATATCTAATTGAGAACCTAACATGCCTATGATGATTCAATGATCAATAAACCCATTAATTGTTTTCTCTATGACTATAGATACTAATCTCACAAACAAAACCCTGACCCGTTATAATTTCTTCATCTAGCGACCATTTTTTTAAATCATCTACAGCCACAACCCCCATGGGTCTCAGAATGAACTCACCCACAAAACATATTCAACATCAGTTGACGAATGCAATGGTATGAGAATACTATAGACATGGTATGATCCTGACCCTTGAGGCTACCCGTGAGGGTCTCCAAATAGTGAAATGAACAATTCCACATCTTCCAAAGAAATATATAATACAGCTAGTGGTGCTCATTTTCAATTCCAATCACTTTGGAAACTTATCCCCAGATCGTGACAATCACCACCTTCAGTATCTGATGATATTGGATCAAGGAGTAAACTAAAATTCCCTTATAGTTATGATCCATTAAGGAGAGATCCTTTCAACTACTTTCACTGGTACCATCCCTCCGGTACCATTCATTCACCTACTGAGGATATCACCTGACACATTGCCTCTTCTGACAACCATGAATGGGAAACAAGGAAGAAACATTAGTTGCAGAAAACTATGCATAACCGAGAGTGGGATCATATCCCTACTTTAACTGAAAAATCATGATAGAATATTATGGTGGTATCCAGTGATTAGACTCATATCCATGCTCACTTGGAACAAGTCTACATTCATATTCATGAAGAAAACATTAGGTAGGCGTATATCCCTACCCCTATTCATGATGTCCATTGGAATATTCTAGTGGAATAAGGAGGACATAAGTGGGCTCATATTCCCTCTTCAATTGAATACATATTCCAGTATATAGTAGATACAGAACATGTGAAGGCTTACATTTCTATGCACACTTTTCTAAAGTGTTACTGCATCTTAACAATAGATAAATAATTCCAACAAAATATTCTACCACTAGTACAAATACAAGAAAATTCACATATTCCTATCCCTATATCCAGGGAAACAGAACACTCTCATTTTTTTGAAAAAAAATTTTCTCCGTAGAAAGTGCACATTCTTTCTCCCATCTCGGAGGATTATCAGGGTATTCCAGTAAACAAATAAGAACCGAACTGTAATGAAATTCCCACTCCAACTGGGGCTCACCAAGTGATAGTAGCACATGACCTAGGAAAAGAGAACATTCATATAGGAAAATACAAGAAAAATATTCCAAAGGATTCAGATTAGGTTCATATCCATATTCTGATTGGGGCTCACTAAGTGATAGTGACACATTCCCTAAGACAGTCTCATATTCCTATTGAAAAATACCAGCGGCATGCTCCAAAGGCTCAAGATTGGGCACATATCCCCATTTTGACCAGGATTCACCAATTTAGAGTGGAACTATCCTTGAAAAAGGCTCATATTCCTATAAAAAAGACCAGTTACATAAACCAAAGGCTCAAAATCAAGCTTATTTTTCTGTTCTAACTGAGTTTCACCGAGTGAGAGTGACACATGCCTCGATACAGAATCATATTCATATCAGTGAAGATACCTAGTATATTCCAATGGCTCAAGAAATCCAAGATTATATCCCTATTTCTTTCGATGAATGACTACACCAGGATCCTTCCGAGGCCATACAAGAGGAGTCTCATATCCCTTCTCCTATTCTAAAGGTCCATCAACATATTTTTATGGGTAATTGGTCTCATATCTCCACTTTATCTAGGGTTGACTGGAATATTCTGTAAACCACCCATGAATGGGCTCACATTCCTTCCAATGATATAGAATCTCATTGGAATATTATAATAGATTCTCAATAGTGGTATCATACTCCCATAGTACCAGAAAGTTATCAACATTTTCTAGTAGCTTTCACACAATAGGCACATATCCCCACACAATCCCAAAAGAAAGATCAAAATATTACATCCATGATGTAGAATGAAGTTCATATTCCTAATCTACTCAATTATAGTATCCTTGAGGTTGTTTGAAACACATTCTCAACACCCCAAGGGTATGAAAACTCTTCAAATAAAGTATAAAGTAATCATTACTATGGTATTTATCATCATGGTAGTGTGGAGATGGATCATAGGGACTCTACTCCTAACATATATTGTGGTCAACCTCCCCATGGTGATATCTCCCATGAAAAAGGAAATCCTGACCTTTCCGAAACAAATTTTTATAGATAGGTTCTCAAAACATAGATTCCTTCATATTGATAAGTGCTAAAAACATCAGGGTAAACCACATATAGTTCCCCATAATCTTCTAGAAACACTCTACTCTAGTCAGAAGGTGACCCCAAGAAGTAACTTCTATGGTGTAACTAGATTGAGGCATGACAATCTAATGAATAGGAAGCTAACATTGAAATATGGAGAGAGTTATTTAGAAACAACCTCCCCACCATGTTATGTCCCCTCACCAATTCTGACAGTGAGATACTAGATGATCTAGAGAAGGATTTCATGACTTATCTATGCCAAAATAAATGGGAAAATCATCAGTGGATGGAGGCTAGATATCTACCTTATCCATGAAAATAGTATCACCTTCAGACCATCAATACACTCTATTTTCATCTAGATATGGTCTCCTTTTTTGTAGTCTGGAACCTAGGAATGGTGGAGCATGAAAAATTACTCTATAGTGTTTGTCTCCATATCATGACTACTCTCCTTTGACTAATTTCTAGAGAAATGTTAGACATGTGTATCTGAGTATGGGCGAGATATGAAGAATTTCACTTCATTATGTCCCTAGAATTACATAATCCCCCAGATATAGCATCCTATAATGCCATAGACTCTACCAAAATTAGAGGACTAGGTAATTCATGAGCTATTTGGTTAGTACAATAGAATTCCCCTACTTCAGTGGTTCCAACACATCATAAACAGAGGGAGAGGAAAGAAAAAATGTATTTAAACTGGGCCCATAAAAAACAATAAAGAATTTCAAACATATAATCCAAATTTTCGATCAAACCAACTACATCCCATATAAACTGATTCTATTCATGGGTTTCCATTTTACCTAGATCACACTAGAGCATAGTTTCACCATATCAAATAGGTTGCAATAGTAGCTTTCATAGCAGCCATCCATGAGAGAACCCATCCCACCTAATGGGGAGAATATCTACCACTCCCTCAAACCCTTAGATCATTAATTCATGAGATAATTCATGATATAATATAAGCTACTGAAAATCGACCCCATCTTACTAGAACGGAGAAATTTATATAGCAATCATCATCACCAGGTTCATCATCCCCTGATAGGGTCCTGGGTAAATCCACAGAGGTTCCAAATCAACAGTATCCCATGGGGATGGGGCATTTATATCTCAATATCCATCTGAGGAATCATTAAATCCTCAACTAGAATCACTGAATCCTCAACACCTAGATCAAAAAATGCCGATTTTAGCCTCTGATAGCCCACATCTCATAGGGTGGGGGTCATTTTCATCATTATCATCATTGTATAGGGAATCGGTATTCTCCAAGTTAGGAGGTAAATATTGATGGTTGACATCCAATCCATTCCTCCTACCACAATAAAAACCTATGTTATTCTTTTCCTATTTAATAATTATGATCAGAAACTACCTCAAGGTCAATTCTCACATGTTGATAAAGGAGGAACGTGTAGAGAAGGAAATCAAACCCCACCAATGTTGAAATTCAAAATGGTCCAATATGGCCAAGGGTTTAAGAAATGACACTGAATAAGGTAATGTAGAATCATCCTGTTGCGTTGAGAGTAATGGGATAACTACCATTACCCAATAAAACTATTTCAATTTATCCACTATCAATACAACAAATAATGTAGATCAAAACACATAAGCAATGGGATGCGATATGGAAAATATACTCCAAGAGGAGGATCTGGATGCACCCAATGAGAATTCATGTACCTAGAACTAGAGGAGGATCCAAAAACTGGCACCCTCAAATATTGATACCTCTATAGAGTACCACATCCAAGTATAAATAGAAAGAAGTGGTCATATCCTACTTGTCACTGAGAAGAGCTAAAATTTCACCCACAAAGGAGAAATTGGAAAAATATGAGAATGAGATACAAAATCTCATACAATTAAATAAGGATCTAATAAGGGGAAAAATTCACACTGGTCATCATCTTTATACTGAGATGAATTTCACTCCAACCATACATCTGGAGAGATCCTATCTTCCAGTAAAAGTGGTATTTGAGCATCAAACTGGATCTGGTTATAGGAATTCATTCTACATAAATGAGGAAGTTGAAAATAATCATGACTTCCATCCATTATGAAAATCGATTCTCCCTTTCCAAGGTGATCATTAATTCTTTTCACAAATTGAGAATCAATGAGAAATAAAAATGGGGCCACCTCATAAAACCTCACTCCCTCCCTGTATATGGAAGGAAACTCGGATAGTGGTTCCTCTAGAACTACACAATTCCATTGAGACCCAGGCCACTCATATAGAATCCATTTAAGGTATATGTGCACCTATAAAACCTGAGATAAATCTATATCCCTAATGGGTGGATGAAACTTTTCCCCAACCCAATTTCAACAATCCTACCTTCTACACCATTGACGACACTGGAAACCCAAAACAGTATCTCACGCACTTCGTATCCTGGTGTGTTCCGATTATGGGACATCGATATCAATAGGAGGTAACCAAGTTGATATGGTTGGTATAGAATCTTATAGGGGTATATTTTTTTGGTGCAATAGTATTATAGTAGCATCTGTTGTAGGATGGGAAGAGCTTTATCATAAATTCCTTTACCAATTCATCTCCACACTGAGTAAAACAACAATTATGGACCTATAGAACACCAAAAAATGAAAAACAAAATGAGAGGGTTTCTGAATTCCTATCTATATAGAAATTTTTAACCTATTCATTCAGCATCCCTCTCTCAAAAGAACAATTATTAGTGCTATGATATGAGAATATCTGAGATGAGATGCATACACCTCTGATCCAAATGAAATATCTATGTAGATTATATGAGTTTTCAGAAATAAAACAATGTTTGGAAGATGATATTTAATAGACCCAAGATAATTTATGACTCATTCCCTTAGAATTGAGGAAAATGATCAGTTAGGAACAAACTGTTGTTGTTACCCTCAAACAATTATCAATGCCCATTTAAGAACCTAGGAAGGTCTCAAATCACCCTCGTCTAGAAGAAAAGAGAAATCAAGGTCTCCCAATATTTGAGGAACAGAATAATAAATCATACTCCTTCATAAATGATCAAGTACCAAATTATTTCCTTACAACCATGTACAATAACCTACTCAGGTTTCCATAGCCCAGGAAGCCCAATGAGGTCAACCTCGGCGATCATCCCAACTACTTCCCTTTTCGTAGAATGTTGGTCACAACATCTAGGATTTATTCATCATCAAAGATGTTCCCAAAAGTATGTTCAATTATGGAAAGGTGATATTGGATAACTCCCTGGTGCAGTTGAACTGTATTACCACATCCCAATTAGAAGAATAAGGTGATTGGAAAAAAGTTTCATCCTGGAGTGGAAAGATGTTCAAAAATTGGATGACTTGAAAGATAGTTGACCGAGATCATTCAAACCTAAGAGGACAATTTTTTAGACCCATAATGGTTCCATAACTTATAAAGGTGACATAAAATACACCTCCTGGATGTGGATGCAACCATTAGACATAGGAAGAGACATAAGTGGAAGTGTCATATTCATCTCTGATGCAAGATCTGACTCTTGCATATTTCTCCCTACAACATCCAAAGTATGGGAACCACCCCACCAAACAGAACCATCATCGGATGAAGATATTATATTTGGTTTGGTTAATTTGATACACTTAGAATACCCCTTAATTGAAGATAAATATTTCTTTGATTATGATTTCCCCATACCTGATCGGGGAGCCTGAGGCTGAAGGTGAAGGAGCTGAGGATACAGGGGATGATTCTGGCATGGTTGAACACAATATTTTGGCCACAAACTCGAAGAGAACATATATGAAAGTGGGAACCATGATAAAGAACTCCAGCATCCCCAACAGAGAGTTAGAGGTGTCCTAGAACTCTATATTGGTCGTCTACACCCAGTCGTCTTACATGACTGTCTGGCAGGGGTGTGATTATCTGATCATCCTAGAAAATGGATAAGGCTTACATGAACTAATACACTAGAAGATGATTCTCCCTCAACCTCTGCACAAAATCCATTCCCATGTAACTCAAATTCGTAATCTTCTGAATTATATAATAAGGAGGAACCCCGCCTAAGGAAGTGTCGAACTCTTGCACAAAAGATTGAAATTTTGAAATAGATGGCAGTTTTCCCAACCAAGATATAAATCCTAGATACACTCCACCTTTAAAAGGATTTAAAAAAAATATATTATTTAGAGGTGTTTCTATAATTAATAGGATATGGGAGGGTTGTGGGTTCATGGGTGAGGGGATGGGTGGGCCTCAAGCAGGTGAGATTGGGATCTGGAATCGGAGAGTAGGGTGGGGTCATGAATGGGAGGGTGGGTTGTGTTAACTGGAGGGGGAGGTTAGGGAATAGGATTTAAAAATATATATATATTATTTATAAGTGGTTCTAAGAACTGAAGAGTAGGGTGGGGTTGTTAACAGGAGGGTGGTTTTCATTAAATAGAGGGGGAGGGGAAGGGTGGGGCATGGGATTTAGAAAAAAACATGTTCTTTAGAGTTGGTTATAACAACTGAATCTAATATGGTTCATTTAGATGGGGTTTTAACCCCTATAATTAAGTAATAAATAGAGGTAGTTATTATAACCACCTATAATATGGATCATGAACCTCAACTATAAACGGTTTCCAACTGCCGCTAGTTTGATCAATAATTTAGAGGGGGTCAAAACCCCCTCTAAACTAATATTCTATGGTGAAATTAGAGGGGGGGTTTAACCGCCTCTAAATGAACCACTACTAAATTTTACATAATGATAAAACACTATTTTGTTGAATATTTTATTGATAATAAATGATATAATTTCATCACATTGTGTTAAATATGTTTATTTATAAAATATTTGGGATTTGATCATTCATTTGAAAATTTGGTGAAAATTCCAGTTTTACCCTTTATAGTGCACTGTAGTATTTCGAAGATAACTATTTTTATATTTATTATCTGAATTTTATATTTTGTAAATGTGTTCATAACTTAATTTTCTACAACTTTTATTCAGGAAACTAGATCTAAATAGTGCATTTAGTTGTTGAAAATGGGCTATGAAGTCAAAGTTGGGCTGGACTCGGCAGAATTGACATGGGTTATGTATTTGGGAAATATCTTCTCCATACGGGCTTGTATTGAGCCCAAATTTTGAGGAAAGCTCTGGGAAATGATTTGGAACAAATCAACCTTCTATAAGGCCGGCCAATTAACACGTTTTGGAGGTCAAATGTGCAGTGAAATTTTCATTAAAATATTTGGCCGAGATTTCTCATTCACACTTTAAACCTCTTTAAACCTAGCCTCCCCTCCACTCTATAAATTAGTGTTTTTCTCATTTGGAGGGGTTGGGAAGTGTATTGGGAAGTTTAGGGAAGAGTAAAATTGGATCCACTCCAATTATCCAACCATTTCAATAAGGGTATCTCTTGAAGCAAGGATCCCTTCGACGACGCCTTCTTCTTCTCCTTCATGTTGTAATGCTTTTGCTTGTGTAATAAACTTCTTTGTTCTTATTTTATTTCTTATCTTTTATTATGTTTTGTTTAAATTTATTATTCTATTAATCTTCTTCTTTGGGATGGAATTCTTTAGTAGAAGTGTTATTTGGTTATACCCATTATAAACCTTTTCACATACAAAACGCTTCTACGATGATTACGCCACCCATGGAAGAGTAGTCTTTTAGTAATCGATCTATCTTATACCCTCTTCATTTAATTATTTTGAATCATTGAGATACTGTAATTCACTTAATATGATCCATGAATTGTGTTTTTAAATTTTAAGAAACTAAGCAAGAAATTGAATAATTAACACAAAAACACGCGAGGTCGGGATTTTGTGTAAATTGTGAGAGCGCGATCTTAATCGGTAATACCACTACCAAAAAACTGGGCAAGGCATGCGTCTGCCTTTATCAGCACTAATGGAAAAGCACTGATAAAGGTGTACCCTTTATCAGCGCTTGGTTTAGCGCTGATAAATGTAACATTTATCAGCGCTTTTCTTAGCGCTGATAATATTTATTGTATACATTAAATAAAAAACACATGTTATAACTAAATATATATATATATATATATATATATATATTAAATAATTATAAGATTAATACTAAATATATTTATTAGATTTATTAATTTAATATATATTTATTAGATTTATTAATTCATTATATATTTATTAGATTTATTAATTCATTATATATTTATTAGATTTATTAATTGATTATATTTAATATATATTTATTATATTTCTTTATATTTAATGTATTTGTTTTATTTATAAATATATAATGCATTCTAATATATATTTATAATTGAAATTATTGAATATATGTGTGTTTTCCAATGAATTGGGGTCAATGAATATATCATACATGCATATATATATGTGAATATTGAATAATGTTCATTTATAGATTATAATTCATTATGTTACCCATATATAATATATATATATATATATATTAATTAAATATACACTTAAAATTAAATTATATTTAAAAAATAAATATATATTTTATTATATTTTCAATGATATATATATAAATATACCTTTCAAATAATTTTATAAGTATGAATAGAGATATAAATATTTAGAGTTAAATAAATATATAATAATATAAAGAAATTCTTAAATTTATACATTTTTCAGCACTTTTATTAGCACTGATAAACTACGTATTTATATATATAATTAAATAATTATATACATATATATATAATTAAATAATTATAAGATTAATAATAAATATATTTATTAGATTTATTAATTCATTATATAATTATTATATTTATTAAGTCATTATATATAAATTTATTAGATTTATTAATTCATTATATTTATTATATTTATCAATTCATTATATTTAATATATATTTATTATATTTCTTTATATTTAATGTATTTGTTTTATTTATAAATATATAATGTGTTCTAATATATATGTACTATAATTGAAATTATTGAATATATATGTGTGTTTTCTAATGAATTGGGGTCAATGAATATCATACATGCGTGTATATATATGTGTTTTCCAATGAATATATCATACATGCGTATATATATGTGCATATTGAATAATGTTCATTTATAGATATTATAATTCATTATGTTACCCATATAATATATATGTTATAAAAAATGTACACTTGTAATTAAAATTAAATTATATTTAAAAAATATATATATTTTTTATTATATTTTCAATGATATATATATAAATATACCTTTCAAATAATTTTATAAGTATAAATATAGATATATATATTTAGAGTTAAATAAATTTATAATAATATAAAGAAACTCTTAAATTGATACATTTATCAGCGCTTTTATTAGCGCTGATAAACTACGTATTTATCAGCACTGCAAAAGCGCTGATAAAGGTGGTATTTATCAGTGCTTTTCATTTTAGCACTGATAAATACACCCTTTATCAGCGCTTTTTTACTAGCACTGATAAAGGTCCACATGGGATTGATAAAATCTTGTGGGTCCTCTTCCTCCTCCCCGCACCCTGTCAAGCTCTCGCGGAAGCCCTCCTCTGCACCGCTGCCGCCGCCTCCTTTTCCTCCTCCTCCACCGCGGCCGCTGCCTCCTTCTCCTCCTCCTCCACCGCAGCCGCCGCCTCCTCCTTCTCCTCCTCCTCCGGCCACCGCCTCCTCCTCCTCCAGCCGCCGCCTCCTCCTCCTCCGGCTTCCACCTCCTCCTCCTCCAGCCGCCGCCTCCTCCTCCTCCGGCCGCGGCCGCGGCCGCCGCCTTCTCCTTCTCCTCCTCCTCCGCCGCGGCCGCTGCCTCCTCCTTCTCCTCCTCCTCTGGCCACTGCCTCCTCCTCCTCTGGTCATCGCCTCCTCCTCCTCCTCTGCGCCTGCTCCTCCTCCTCCTCCTCCTCCACCGCGGCCTCATCCTCCTCCTCCTCCATTGGCGCCTCCTCCTCCTCCTCCTCCTATGCCTACTCTTCTGCCTCCTCACCATCGCGGGTCCTCCACTGCGGCCTCCTCCTCCTCCTCCTCCTCCTCCTCCTTCGCTGCCTCCGAGCTGCTTCCGCTGCCTCCACCCTGCCTCCGCGTAGCCTCTGCGCTGCCTCCGGTGCCTCCGCTGTCGACGCCTCCTTCTCCTCCGCCACCGGGTCCTCCTCCTTAAGGTGAGTAAAATTGAATTTGAATGAATTAATTATGTTTTCATTTATTGTCAATATTGAGATTAATTATGTTTGGATTCTTGAGGTGTGGTTTGGTTTCTAAATGGCATAAAGGCCCGTTTGGAATCTTCAGAGCTTACATGGTGTTTTCCCCTTGGTTTTGAAAATGGAATTTGATTTGTAAATTTTAAAGATCTATTGGTATTTTGTGGTGTTTTGGAAATTGGTTTTGAAACACATGTAATATATAGGCCCGGTTGTCACTTGTGTGTTATTGGTTTATATCGTGCATGTGATGGCCTGTTCATTCTCTGGTATACTACTATAATGGAGCATCAATGTTGGTTGTTCACTATGGAGGTACACCATATGTCGGAAGGTGAGTCTGAACCTAGTAAGTCTAGGGATTTCTTCTAGGTATGTTTAGGTAATTCTAATGATTACCTATCTATATGTTCTTCTTTATTTTTCTGCACTTTGGTTATATAGTTTTCCAGTATTTTTCTACTTTTATTGTTTCAATCAATTTCATCATGTCTATGTGATCACCTTGTTTGTATTCTTATATTGAATTTTGAATTCATTTTTTAAACTAGATATCTATTTTAAAAATGGAAGTCGTGATTTTTTTTGAAAATGGATTTTCTAAAAAATATGTGTTGGTTCTTTAACTGATAAAAACCTATTTTATAAATGTATTTCAAACTAGTGTTTTTGTATTATTTCAGGAAAGTTAATGTATGTATTCTGTGGTGCTTACCTACTAAGTTATTTTATGCTCACACCCAACTTGTGACACTCGGCATCAGTAGACCCAAGTTATTTTTTGGTTTGGGTTTCTTGTTTAGGTTTCCTTTAAAGCAGGTTGGTCTTATAGTTAGTGGTAACCCAAAGGTCACAAGGATATCTGGTCGGGTTCTGATTTATTCTATCTCTGTTTTTAGTTTCTTTTTTGTTCAGTTGACGCTGTATATGGATCATGTTTATGCATTCTTTATGTTCTATGCTTATGGATCCTCATGGTTTTGTTGTGTGCTCTATTTGGTTTATATATATCCCCATTTTTATATCTCACGTCATATTATCACACCATGACTCTTATATATCCTTAAGAGGGTGTTCCTCATTATACGTGATATATAAAACTATATGATCCATCTTCTTTAGGCCTAAGACTCTAATCAAATAGCCTTAGAAAACCTAACTAGGCTATACAAAACTCATACCAAACCCGATCCTTTCATAAACACAACTACTCCATGGAGACATAATCTCTGGATGATCACAAAATCACAAACATTCAATAAAACCCTCACTCTATCTCTCAAAAACACCCTATTTATTTACCTTGGTTGCTCTTGATTTCTATCCCTTTCACTGGAACACATATACTCATGCATGAATTCACAATCATGCATAAATTGTAACATGGTTTTGTATTATAGGGTCCACCTACCTCACAAAACATGGTGCGTTCATCATACAAGGATAACCTCTAGCCAATACAATCAAAATCTACATCATCTGAATTGATTTGAAGATGATATAGTGAAATCATCACACAAATACTAGTTAAAATCATCCCAAATCATAGGAAAATAAAGGATATTAGTAATGGAGGAAGTATGATGGGAAAAAACACTAACACACTATAAAAAACTCCCAAGAACCACCCCTCATCAGGGGTGATCGAAGAGAGGAAGTGATTGTATGAATCCCAAGAACCACCCAAGATTTTCTATTAATGAGCACGCCCCCTACCATTTTTGAAGTATCTAGTTTTTTATCTAAATTATACTCATATTCCTTCTACCCTAACCTATATACTCATCCTATGGATTTCAAATAGGATTAATATAAATAAATAATGGATGAATGACAATCGGTTGACAAAAGAGTATGAAGAAGGCGTGAAAGAGTTTATCAAGTTTGCAAAAGATCATGCATGTGACTCTTCTCAAATCCTTTGTCCGTGTTTACGCTGTTGTTATTCAAAACAAATTAGTCCAGAGGAGTTAGAAGAACACTTGATCTGTCACAGAATAGATCAGAGTTATACATGTTGGAATAAACATGGGGAAACAACAAATGTAGGTAGTGACTGGGATGACACTGCGTTTTATGGATCATCTGATATGATTACAAACATGAACAATGAAGATGACCGTATGGAGGATGTGATTACAGATGTGAATGATGATGAAGATCGTATTGAGGAAATGACAAGGACCATCGAAGATGAACTTCGTGATTGCCCAAAATTGTTTGAGAAGTTAAAAAGTTGTGAAAAGATGTCATTGTATGCTGGTTGCACTAAATATACAGTATTGTCAGCCGTACTAAAGCTGTATAATTTGAAAGAAGACAACGGGTGGAGTGACGACAGTTTTACGAAACTACTTGCTCTCATGAATGACATGCTCCCAGAAGAAAATGAGCTCCCAAGCCGAACATACGATGCCAAACGAATGCTACGCTCTATGGGTATGATCTCTGAAAGAATACACGCCTACCCGAATGACTGTATACTATTTCTCAAGGACCAAAAATCACTTAAAGAATTCCCAAAGTGTGGTGCTTCTCGATACAAGAAAGATGAATCCATTCCTACTAAAGTTGTATGGTACTTTCCAATCATTCCAAGGTTTAGACACCTATATGGAAGTGAGGAGACTGCATAACAATTAACATGGTATGCAGATACAAGAATTAAATATGGGATACTACGTCACCCGGCAGACTCTCCTCAGTGGAATAGAATTGATCATGAGTATCCTGAATTTGGAAACGATTCGATAAACCTTCGTCTTGCGTTATCTATAGATGGATTGAATCCTTTTGGTTTTCAAAGAAACAGTCACAGTACATGTCCGGTTATGTTGATAAATTATAACTTACCACCGTGGTTATGCATGAAACGAAAATACATCATGTTATCTATGCTTATATCAGGACCAAAACAACCGGGTAATGATATTGATGTTTATTTAGCTCCATTGATCGAAGATTTGAAATTATTGTGGGATTCAGGTGTTACATTGTATGATGCTTACAGAAAGGAATATTTCACTTTGAGAGTCATATTGTACGAGACGATAAATGAATTCTCTGCTTATGGAAATTTTTCAGTATATAGCATTAAAGGACCTCAAGGCTATCCCGTTTGCGAAGAAGGTACAAAATCAATTAGGTTGAAACATTCATCGAAAACCGTGTTTCTAGGACATCATAGATTTCTACCGTGACGACATAAGTACCGTTCTTGGACAACATCATTTGATGGAAGTTCAGAAGAACGTACAGCACCGTCTCCACTAACAGGTGATCAATTGTTTGAGAAAGCTAAAAATGTGGACACTGCTTTTGGTAAATCAGCTTCGAAAAACCTTACGAAAATCAGTTGGAAAAAGAGATCAGTTTTTTTTTTGAATTACAATACTGGAATTGTCTGTATTTAAGAAATTTTCTTGATGTTATGCATGTAGAAAAAATGTATTTGATAGTGTTATCGACGCGTTTCTAAATACATCTGGAAAAACAAAATATGGAATTAAGGCTAGGTTGGACATGGTTGAGATGGGAATACGAGAAGAGTTGGAACCAGTGAAGGGTGAAAAATGAACATTTCTTCCTCCTGCTGCTTACACTCTTTCCAGGCAGGAGAGATATTAGTTTTGAAACTTCTTGAATGACGTAAAGGTTCCAAAGGGGTATTCGTCAAATATCAGTAACCTCGTGTCAATGAGCGACTTGAAGTTAAAAGGTCTGAAATCACATGAATGTCATGTTTTGATGCAAGATCTCATTCCAATTGCTTTACGTTGCATTTTTTCCAAGAATGTCCACTATACATTAACGAAACTGTGTTTCTTCTTTAAAGCTATATGCAGCAAAGTTATAGACCTGGCGAAATTTCCAGCTATGGAAAAATAAATTTCCATAATATTATGTGAATTAGAAATGTTCTTCCCGCCTTCATTTTTTGATATGATGGTTCATTTGATGTTCCACTTGGTGAGAGATATTCGACTATGTGGTCCTATACATTACAGATAGATGTACCCCATTGAACGGTATATGAAGATTTTGAAAGGGTATGTCAAAAATCGAAGTCATCCAGAGGGTTGTATTGCAGAGTGATATATTGTTGAGGAAGCCATTGAATTCTGTACCGAATACTTGTCTGGTGTGGAAAGAATTGGCTTACCAAAATCTCGTCACACTGGGCGGCTTGAGGGTGAAGGAATTTCTGGAAGATAGGTTATCACAATCAATATTACAGATCGGGAGCAGGCCCACCTTTATGTTTTGCATAACAGTTTTGACGTTGAACCATATGTTGAAATCCACAAAGAAATTCTTAGGCATTTGAATGCATCTAGGGATGAAAAATGGATATCATATAGACATAATAGCCAGTTTATAGGATGGTTTTGAGATCATATTTTTAAGAAGTCAGATGAAAATCCAGAGTCAATTTCGGAACTACTTCGATGGCTAGCCGGAGGACCAAGTGTGTATGCATTATCTTACAATTATTATTTAGTTAATGGTTATACATTTTATACTAATGAACATTATGAAGAAAGTACCATGCAGAATAGTGGGGTTACACTTGTGGCTGAATCGATGCATGTTTCTGGTGCTAAGGACAGAAATCCAATTTATGTGAATATGTCATAATTTGGCATCATCAAACAAATATGGGATTTGGATTATACGAAATTTCAAGTTACGATATTTCAATGCAAGTGGGTTGATAATAGGAGTGCTGTTAAAATAGATGATTTGGGATTCGTGAAAGTTGATTTCAGTAAGGAAGGGGAGAAAGACAGTGCAAGTATTTTATGTTTCAGATCCCGAAAACCGAAACTGGTCAATCGTTCTGTTATTGACCAAAACAGCTGAAGGGTCAGATGAAAATTCAGCGGAAGATGACCCTTTCATTGGGAATTCACAATCATTTCACAATGGTCCCAATGTAGATGAAATTTTTTATGTCAGAGGAGACCACAATGAAGGGATATGGATAGTTGATAGAGGGGTCAAATCCCTTCAGCCTTTAAAAAAAAGAGTTCAATAATATGGTTTTTTTATTGTAATATAGATTGTGTTACATTATGTTATTATATGTTCGCTGCTGCTTTTATGTGATCTAAATTAAATGTTAAACCAATTCTGCAGATAATGACTTCTTCACCTGCTGATGCACCCAATCCCGAGACACAACTGGTCTCTCAACCTATTGCAGCTGGTCCCACTACTGAGAGACAACAGGTCTCTCAACCTGTTGCAGTTGGTCCCACTGCTAAGGTACAATAGGTCTCTCAACCTATTGCATCTGGTCCTAGTGTCGATGCTAGCACTTCGGAGAAACATAATGATGATGCAGAAACTGAGAAAATGGTAGGCGATGAAACCCCAGCGACACAAAAAAAATAGGTGCGCCGTAGTTTGACAGTTTTAGCCAAAATCCTTAAGGCAAAAGAAAAAGGCATCAAATATGAGGTGGGATGGAATAAATGAGACCATCATGTAAACCCCAACAAAGCCATGTTTAGTAGCTACATTGGAATCGTCACTCGACAACGCGTGCCAATTGATGTAGAGTCGTGGAACCATGTTTTCATCGGGTTGAAAACATTAATGTGGGAAGAGATTATGGTAACAATACAATATCATCTATTTAATTTATTAAAATAAAATAAAATAAAATATTGAAATATTGACTAACTCTTCATCATCTCTTGCAGAGTGAATTTATAGTAGATGTTTCGCACAAAGAATATTTTTTAAGACTGGCAGGAAGGATTCATAGAGTATTTCGCATCATTTTAACGAAACATCATCTGAAAGATGCTGAGGGGAAAATCAAGCCGCACCCGCCTCCTCTTTATACACACTTGATATCCCAAGGAAAGTGGGATGCGTTTTGCAACCGTCGTGCGGAACAGAATTTTAAGGTACATTGTGTTTGGTTACACGTTGTGTAATGTTGCTTGTATTCATCATATTGATTGACATGTTTTTATTTATGAAACATCAACTGAGTGCTGAAAATAAAGAACGGGCCTCAAAACCATCATACCCCTACTGTAAAGCAAGGCTGGGGTACGCTTCAATTGAAAAACAATTGGTACGTATTTTAAAAGTACTGTAATAATTTTATGTGACATAAAACAACACTGTAACCATGTTTCTCTATTTATATGCAGATTGATGAAGCAAAATCCCAAGCCACTTCCATTCCACGCCATGTGCTATGGAAGGAGGCTCGTGTTAATAAAGAGGGGAAACTGGTAGATGAAAACACACAAAAAGTGTGGGAAACATGTGTAAGTATGACATAATATAAACTTGTTTTTCTTTAAATCACTATTAGATAAAGATGATTACTTATTTTTCAATATTTTCTATTTGACATAGTCACAGGAATCAACAACACCCGCACCGGATGCAGACATGCTTTCAGCGGCCTTGAAATAGCCAGAACAGTATGGCCGCGTCAGAGGTGTGGGTTTTGGGGTGTCACCCCGGACATATTTTCAGAAAAAAAAACAAGAGGATGAACAAACTAAAGAATTGCATGTAATGAGAGATAGAGTAGCTACCCTTGAAGAACAATTCCAAACTTAGGGAGATATGCTAAAGAGTTTGATGGAGGATAGGTGGAGAGAACAAAAAACTAAAGAACAACCCACGCGAGAAGATTCTGCCCCACCCCCCCACCAGCTTTGAGACGAGCCATTCCCCTCAAAGACCTGACTTAACTGAGGTAATCAATGTTCTAATATTTGTTTCTGTGAAATGTGAATCACATAGAACCTAATACCTTTCGTGTAATGATATTCTACAGGGTGAAAATGACTGTGATTTATATCTGTCAACTCCCACCCATCGCTTTGTAGCGAGGGCTATGGTGTTCAATATACAGAATGACACGCTACACTCCAGACCACTTCCAACCGGTCATGTAAAAGTTTCGATTAACGTAGCTCATAATCCGAGCACCAAGATACCCATGCCAAATGACGATGAAGACATTCATATGGTGGAAAAGGTTGTTGGAACATTCGTTGCATGGTCATCGAATCTTGTAAAAAAATATGTCGACCAGGAGGTATTCATTTCCGGTTCATTTTTTGAGAATAACCTTTAACATTAAATTAGAAAATGGCTAAACCGATGAATGTTATTACAGAAGGACAAAATGGAGGAGCTAAAACGAAAGAGCATCTCCAAAGGATCAACCAACTGATCAAAACGATCTACTGAGAGTGCGTTCACCCCGCCCGTTCTATATCCACATTTAATATCATTGCAAGCTCATGTGGATACGAAAATGATAGGCGGCAAGAGTCATACAATTTTTTGTGAAAAAAGATATGTACGGAGAGGAAACATTAGATTTCGTTAGTGCAGATGTTGTTACTGAGATCATCACATACGACTGGCTAGGCGCCTCAGTTATAAATGTATACATGAGGTATGTTTTCATAATTTGATTTTATAGAAGCTGATATAATTTGATAATTATGGCTAAATACATCTCATATTTTTCACAGTCGTATATATGAAAAACAATTGAATGTATTTTCCCATGAATATAAATTTGGACTCGTTATTCCTCACACCATTTCTACACAATGAGAAGAAATAGATTCTGATTTTCAAGCTGAATTAATGTCAAATCTACTCAGAACATTTCAAAGCAGAATTACGATAGACAGACTCTTTTTAATACCAACGTTGTAGGGTAAAACTCTAAATTTTAATCATATCAATTATATTTTCATTTCTCTCAGTACTTATTTCTTTTTGTGTTTTTAGGGATCATTGGATGCTAATTGAAGTCAATTTGGATACTCCAAAGATTTATTTTCTGGATTCACTACATGGATATCCAACAAACCAACCACACGTGATGGCGATTTTTAATTTTTAATACACTAGATCCAACATTTTAGAACTAAATATCTAGTTATATAATTTATATTATCTTTTAATGAGGATTTTGTTATGATAGGGTGGTGTATAAATATCGTCTAAAGGCTGGAATGAATCCAGGGCGTAAGGACGACAATGCCCACAAGATCTACAAATGGAGAAGTATCTGGGTATATATAATTATATTTCACTATCCAAATACATATCAAAACAAATTACATATTTTTCTCGATGTTTCTGCAGTGTCCGAAACAAACAAACAATAAGGACTGCGGTTATTATGTTTGTAAATTTATGAAAGAGATCATATTTCATGAACAAACTAGAATCCCTGAAGAGGTATTTTTGAAAATAATTACTACTTCATTTAAAATAATTATTAATCCTTTGTGCATTTATATTTTTTCAGTACTACTATGACTGTCGCAAAAACTCCTATTCAGAAGATGATATAAATGTGTTTAGAAACGAATGGGTAGCGTACCTGATGGAAGAATGTAAACAAATAGGACAATGAAGGTGAATTCCTAATACTTATGTTATCTTTATATGGTCATTGATATCTCCCTTTACACTTATTGAGCATCTATGATCTCCCTTTCTTATATTTCATATCCTTAGATTGGTGAATTCCTACTACTCAGTTTGAAATTGACTTAACTTTAGAAAACAACACAAGTGACATATGGAAAACTGAGAAAACGCATTCGGATTGTTTTTATACTTTATGAAAACGATCGCTGAGTCATTTTTGATGTGTACGAATCGACCATACCTCAATCCGACGCACGGTGTGACCGATATGGCTAAAAGTGTCTGATATCAGTTTCAAATTGACATAAACTTTAGAAAACAACACAAGTGACATATGGAAAACTGAGAAAACGTGTTCGGATTGTTATTATACTTTAGGACAACGATCCATGAGTCATTTGTGACATGTAAGAATCGACTGCACCTCAATCCGATGCACGGTATGACCGGTATGGCTAAAAGTGTCTGATATCAGTTTGAAAATGACATAAACTTTAGAAAACAACACTACTGACATACGGAATACCAATCAAGCGCATTTGGATTGTTTTAATACTTTAGTAAAATGATCCATGAGTTATTTGTAATGTGTACGAATCGACCGCACCTCAATCCAACACACAATGTGACCGGTATGGCTAATAGTGTCTGATATCAGTTTCAAATTGACATAAACTTTAGAAAACAACACTACTGACATATGGAATATAGAGAAAATGCGTTCGGATTGTTTTGATACTTTAGTACAACGATCCATGAGTCATTTGTGATGTGTATGAATCGAACGCACCTCAATCCGATGCACGGTGTGACCGGTATGGAAAAAAGTGTCTGATATCAGTTTCAAATTGAGATAAACTTTAGAAAACAACACTAATGACATGCGGAATACCGAGAAAATTCATTCATATTGTTTTTATGCTTTAGGAAAACAATCCATGAGTCATTTGTGATGTGTATGAATTGACCACACCTCAATCCGTAGCACGGTGTGACCGGTATGGCTAAAAGTGTCTGATATCAGTTTCAAATTGAGATAAACTTTAGAAAAAAACACTAATGACATATGTAATACTGAGAAAACGTGTTCAGATTTTTTTGATACTTTAGGAAAACGATCCATGAGTCATTTTTGACGTGTATGAATTGATCGCACCTCAATCTGATGCACGGTGTGACCGGTATGACTAATAGTGTTTGATATCAGTTTCAAATTGACATAAACTTTAGAAAACAACACTACTGACATAAGGAATACTGAGAAAATGAATTTGGATTGTTTTGATACTTTAGTAAAACGATCCATGAGTCATTTTTGACGTGTACGAATCGACCGCACCTCAATCCGACGCACGGTGTGACCGGTATGGCTAATAGTGTCTGATATCAGTTTCAAATTGACATAAACTTTCGAAAACAACACTACTGACATACGGAATACCAAGAAAATGCATTTGGATTGTTTTCATAATTTAGTAAAATGATCCATTAGTCATTTTTGACGTGTACGAATTGACCGAACCTCAATCCGACGCACGGTGTGACTGGTATGGCTAAAAGTGTCTGATATCAGTTTCAAATTGAGATAAACTTTAGAAAACAACAATAATGACATACAGAATACCAAGCAAATGATTTCGGATTGTTTTGATACTTTAGGACAATGATCCATGAGTCATTTGTGACGTTTATGAATTGACCAGACCTCAATCTGACGCACATTGTGACCGGTATGGCTAAAAGTGTCTGATATCAGTTTCAAATTGAGATAAACTTTAGAAAATAACACTAATGACATACGAAATACTGAGAAAACGTGTTCGGATTGTTTTGATAATTTAGGAAAAACAATCCCTGAGTAATTTTTAACATGTACGAATCGACTGCACCTCAATCCGACGCACATTGTGACTGGTATGGCTAAAAGTGTATGATATCAGTTTCAAATTGAGATAAACTTTGGAAAACAACACTATTGACGTACGGAATACTGAGAAAATGCGTTCAGATTGTTTTTATACTTTAGTACAATTATCCCTCAGTCATTTTTAACGTGTACGAATCGACCGTACCTCAATCTGATGCACAGTGTGACCGGTATGGCTAAAAGTATCTGATATCAGTTTGAAAATGATATAAACTTTAGAAAACAACACTACTGACATAAAGAATACCGAGCAAATTCATTTGGATTGTTTTGATACTTTAGTAAAACTATCCATGAGTCATTTGTGACGTGTACGAATCGACCACACCTCAATCCAACACACGGTGTGAACGGTATGGCTAATAGTTTCTGATATCAGTTTCAAATTGACATAAACTTTAGAAAACAACACTACTGACATACGGAATACCAAGAAAACGCATTCATATTGTTTTAATAATTTGGCACAATGATCCATTAGTCATTTTTGACATGTATAAATCAACCGCATTTCAATCCGCCGCATGGTGTGACCGGTATGGCTAAAAGTGTCTGATATCAGTTTCAAATTGAGATAAACTTTAGAAAACAACACTAATGACATACAGAATACCGAGAAAATGCATTCGGATTATTTTGATACATTAGGAAAATGATCCCTGAGTCATTTTTTATGTTTATGAATTGACCGCACCGCAATCCAACACATGGTGTGACCGGTATGGCTAAAAGTGTCTGATATCAGTTTCAAATTGAGATAAACTTTGGAAAACAACACTACTGACATACGGAATACCGAGTAAATGCATTCAGATTGTTTTGATACTTTAGGACAACGATCCCTGAGTCATTTGTGACATGTAAGAATCGACCGCACCTCAATTCGATTCACGGTGTGACCGGTATGGCTAAAAGTGTCTGATATCAGTTTGAAAATGACATAAACTTTAGAAAACAACACTACTGACATACGGAATACCGAGTAAACGCGTTCGGATTATTTTTAAACTTTAGTAAAATGATCCATGAGTCATTTGTGACGTGTACAAATTTACTTCACCTCAATACGACGCACGGTGTGACCGGTATGGCTAATAGTGTCTGATATCAGTTTCAAATTGACATAAACTTTCAAAAACAACACTACTGACATATGGAATACCAAGAAAACGCGTTCGGATTGTTTTCATACTTTAGGAAAATGATCCATTAGTCATTTTTTACGTGTATGATCGCACCTCAATCTGACGCACGGTGTGACCGGTATGGATAAAAGTGTCTGATATCAGTTTCAAATTGAGATAAACTTTAGAAAACAACACTAATGACATACGAAATACCGAGAAAACGCATTCGTATTGTTTTTATACTTTAGGAAAACGATCAATGAGTCATTTTTGACATGTATGAATCAACCTCACCTCAATCAGACGCATGGTGTGACCAGTATGGCTAAAAGTGTCTGATATCAGTTTCAAATTGAGATAAACTTTAGAAAACAACACCAATGACATACGGAATACCAAGAAAATTCATTCGGATTGTTTTGATACTTTTTTAAAACGATCCCTGAGTCATTTGTGACATGTATGAATCGACTGCACCTCAATTCGATGCACGGTGTGACCGGTATGGCTAAAAGTGTCTGATATCAGTTTCAAATTGAGATAAACTTTGGAAAACAACACTACTGACATACGGAATACTGAGAAAACGTGTTTGGATTGTTTTAATACTTTAGGAAAATTATGCTTGAGTCATTTTTGACTTGTACGAATTGACTGAACCTCAATATGACGCACGGTGTGACCGTTATGCCTAAAAGTGTTTGATATCAGTTTGAAAATGACATAAACTTTATAAAACAACACTACTGACATACGGAATACCGAGAAAATGCATTCGGATTGTTTTGAAACTTTAGGACAACGATCCATGAGTCATTTGTGACGTGTAAGAATTGACCACACCTCAATCCGACACACGGTGTGACCAGTATGGCTAATAGTGTCTGATACCAGTTTCAAATTGACATAAACTTTCGAAAACAACACTACTAACATACGGAATACTGAGAAAACGCGTTCGGATTATTTTCATACTTTAGGAAAATGATCCATTAGTCATTTTTGACATGTACGAATCGACCGCACCTCAATCTGACGCACGGTGTGACCGGTATGGCTAAAAGTTTCTGATATCAGTTTCAAATTGGAATAAACTTTAGAAAACAACTCTAATGACATACGGAATACCAAGAAAACGTGTTCATATTGTTTTGATACTTTATTAAAATGATCCATGAGTCATTTGTGACGTGTACGAATCGAACGTACCTCAATCCGACGCACGGTGTGACCAGTATGGCTAATAGTATCTAATATCAGTTTCAAATTGACATAAACTTTAGAAAACAATACTAATAACATATGAAATAGTGATCAAACGCATTCGGATTGTTTTGATACTTTAGTAAAACAATCCATTAGTCATTTTTGACGTGTAAAAATCGACCACACCTCAATCTGACGCACGGTGTGACCGGTATGGCTAAAAGTGTCTGATATCAGTTTCAAATTGAGATAAACTTTAGAAAACAACACAAGTGACATATGGAAAACCGATCAAACGCATTTGGATTGTTTTGATACTTTAATACAATGATCCCTGATTCATTTTTGACGTGTACAAATTGACCGTACCTCAATCCGACACACAGTGTAACCGGTATGGCTAAAAGTTTCTGATATCAGTTTCAAATTGAGATAAACTTTGGAAAACAACACTACTGACATATGGAATACCGAGAAAACGTGTTTGGATTGATTTGATAATTTAGTACAACGATCCATGAATCATTTTTTACATGTAAGAATCGACCACACCTCAATCCGACGCACGGTGTGACCGGTATGGCTTAAAGTGTCTGATATCTGTTTCAAATTGAGATAAACTTTAGAAAACAACACTAATGACATACGGAATACCGAGAAAATGCGTTCGTATTGTTTTGATACTTTAGGAAAACAATCCATGGGTCATTTTTGACATGTACGAATCGACCTCACCTCAAACTGACGCATGGTGTGACCAGTATGGCTAAAAGTGTCTGATATCAGTTTGAAAATGACATAAACTTTAGAAAACAACACTACTGACATAAGAAATACCGAGCAAACGAGTTCGGATTATTTTGAAACTTTAGGAAAACGATCCATGAGTCATTTTTGACATGTATGAATCAACCGCACCTCAATCTGACACATAGTGTGACCGGTAAATCTTTTCATTAGATAAATAATCAGTATTTATTAAATGAGATAAATCAATCAAAAACATATTGATTTTACATTATTCCCTTTCATTGTTATGAGAATGAAAACATTTGAGTTTAAAATTTCATATTTTAGTTTCACATTTCCATATTAATGTATTCTTTCATATTACTATTTTAATTTCTTTCATTATTGCATTACTAACATAATATTTGTTTTCTTATATAGGTGAATTTTTTTCCTTGAGTTCGGATGCTTTGTTCAGCAACAAATATCGTGAACGACAATTTTTGAGAGAGGATCACAGATATCAAAGGATGAAACATGAATTTTTATAACTGTTGTTGAATAATTGTAATTGTAACCATGTAAAACAATGTTTGAAATGTATATAGAAATGTGTTTTTTTGTATTCATGATGTTAAGTAAATGTATATATCATTGTTGGTCAAAATATTGTGTGCGGGTGCTATTTTGTGTAGGTGTACATGTGCTACTTTGTGCAGGTATTCTGGTGTGCAGGTGTGCAGGTTCTATTTTGTAGGTGCAGGCGATGGTGCCTTTATCATCACTTTTTTGAGCGCTTATAAATGACACCTTTAACAGCGCTAGAGGAGTGCTAATAAAGGAACCCTTTATCAGCGCTCTGAAAAGCGCTGATATAGGTGACCTTTATCAGTTATTTTTTAGCACTGGTAAATGTCACCTATATCAGCTCTTCTCAGAGCGCTGATAAAGGGGACCCCCCCCCCCCCCCCCGTTATCTACGCTGGCATTAACAGCGCTTTTCTAGCGCTGTTAATGCCGGTTTTTAGTGCTGATAAAGGGCCAAGTTGTAGTAGTGTACAAGACCATACGGGATAAATTTGTAGAGTTCAAATATAATCCCTAAACACAATTCATCCTCATTTCCAGAATGGATATGTGCCTTAATTTACCACTGACCATAAGCTATCCTTAGAACATCAATCAAAGTAGGGTGCTGCGATTACATGTTCCGAAGATAACCTAGGGTTTAATTAACTTCATCTTTGTGGTAAGGTTAATTCTCGTAGGGTTCGGGGGTTAACAAATTAGGGGATCATAATTAAGTGGATATTTATTTAAATTATGATGATTAATAAGTAAATGAAGAGGTAGAGTTATATCGATTACTCCTTTTAAAATATTTTCTAAAAAAACATCTTCTTGTTGTGTCTTTTTAATCAAACTTTATTTCAAAATTAAAAAAAAAATGAAATCTTCTTCCAGCAAACTTCTTCTAGATTTATAAACTATAAACAACCCCCATACTTTAAATTAGTGTTTTAATTATAATCTATTTTATTTTTATAATACCTTTAAGAAGTTGTTTTAATTTACTTCCTCCTTTGATAAATGACCTTGGTCAGCCACTCTACTACACCTAAGTACCCCAAAATCACATTGATCATTTGAGGGTGCCCATGACAGCGCTCTTTAAAATTGGAACCATTTTTGGGGAGGCAAGTAATTATTTCAACCAATTAGAGGTATTTATTTTATTTTACACTTTATTCTCTTCCTCTCTTCTTTCGTCCTTCTTTACCCAATCTGATTTTTTTTCTCTTCTTCTTCTTTTATTTTCTTCTACTTCTTTTTTGGACCATAAACTCAAACTTCTAATTTTTATTTCACTATGGTCAACTTTCCTTCTTTTCATCTTTCATTGATTTATGACATGAACTAATCCCGAGGATCTCTTAGATCTTGACCCTAAGATTGAACGTAGCCTTAGGGCATGAATCAGACATTCTTAGTCTATGGGAAGTTTCAACATTCAACCAGTTGGAGAATTACTCCAATATTAGAACATTGAAATTGTAATCAATTCAAATTCAACCATAAAACAAGAACCAATGGCTGGAAATAATGGAAATGAACTTAATATAACCATTCTAGAATTGGATGCACCTGATATTAACTATCAACCAAATTGTATTGCATACCCAAATCTTGAATCGGACTTTGAACTTAAATCTGGGTTAATTCACTTATTTCCATAGTTTCATGGCCTCTCTAGTGAGGATCCCAATAAACATTTGAAATAATTTAATGTGGTTTTCTCAACCCTAAAACCTAGAAATGTCTCTGAAGATCAAATCAAATTAGGAGCATCCCCATTTTCACTTGATGGAGCTGTAAAAGACTGGATGTATTATTTACAATCCGAAGATGTAACTTATTAGAACGATTTGAAACATCTTTTCTTGCAGAGATTTTTTCCAGCATCGAGGACCACTTATATTCGTAAGGAGATCTCGGGGATCAAGCAAGCACAAGGGGAGTCAATGTATGAGTACTGGGAGCGATTCAAGAAGTTGTGTGCAAGCTGTCCACATCACAAAATCAGTGAGCAACTACTCATCCAATACTTCTATGAAGGATTCACACCTATGGAGAGAAGCATGGTGGATGTCGCGGCTGGAGGAGGATTGGTGGACAAGACACCAGTAGCTGCACGTGTGTTGATCGACAAAATGGCCCAAAACTCCCAACAATTTTGCGATCGAGGTACACCACATGTCAGGGGAGTACATTAGGTAAGTCCATATTCTCTTGAAATTCATTTGATTGATACCAAGTTAGAAGAATTGAAAAATATGGTGAGACAGATTTCTTTGGAACAAAAGACATCCCAACCCCCTCCTTCAAGGCCTTGTGGCATTTGCACTGAGACAAGCCACCCAACTGACTGTTGCCAACAACTACAAGAGACAGAGGATTGCGTAGCAGTATTCCCAAGGAGCCCATATCAGTATCAACAACAAACATACCCCCAAAAGAAGTTTGATTCATTTTCTCCAACATACAACCAAGGGTGGAAGGATCAACCGGACATGAGGTATGGCTCTGGACAATAACAAAGGCCCCCTTTTCAACAAAACTTCCAGCAGCTTCCACCTTACCAGTAGGGTTTCCAACAACCCCAAAGAAGATTTGAATCTCAAGCATCAACAAGACAACAACAAGGGAATCCCCCACCCAAGGTAGATTCTAACACTGATGACCTTTTGAAGCAAATTGTTCTTAATCAACAGAATGAGATAAAAAGTCAAGGTTCGGAGCTGAGGGTGTTGAAGACTCAGATGAGCCAGATTTCCACCGCCCTCCATGAACTTGTAATTAAGAATTCCAGAAATCGACCTTCCCAACCCACTCCAAATCCAAAATGGAATGTCAGTTCTATCACATTGAGAAGTGGGAAGCAAATGAACGATACATCTGTACCTACCATTCCACCGGGATTCACCTCAACTCTAGAGAAACTGCATTCTATACCAACTGATGAGAAATCTAAGGAGAAAGATAAAGGTAAGAAAAAGATTGATGATGTTCCTCCTAAACCTCTTCCTTTTCCAAAAAGGGCTGTTCAAACCAAGAAGATGGCTGAAGAAGCAATGAAAAAGGAGGTTTTGGACACATTCAAGCGTGTGGAGATCAACATTCATCTAATTGAATCCATTAAGAAAATCCCAAGGTATGAAAAATTCTTAAAAGAAATTTGCACCAATCGAAGAGGGCTTAAGGGAAATGAGAGGATCAACCTTGGAAAGAATGTCTCAGCACTCATTACACCAACTCTAGCAATTCCAACAAAGTGCAAGGATCTCAGGACATTCACCATCCCATGTACCATAGGGGAGTTGCACTTCTCTGATTCTATTTTTGATTTAGGAGCTTCAATAAATGTGATGCCTCATTCTGTATTCTCTTCTTTACAGTTTGGTGAGTTGAAGCTGATGAGAGAAGTGGTGCAGATAGCGAATAGAGCTACGGCATATCCAGCGGGAGTTCTTGAGGATGTACTTGTCCGGGTAAGAGACATGATCTTTCCAGCAGATTTCTATGTGCTTAACATGGAGGATGATCAGGTAAGTTCTCATGCCCCCATTATCTTAGGTAATCCCTTCCTCAAAACTGCAAAAACTATCATAAATGTCAATGAGGGTACACTTTCCATGGAATTTGGGGATGAATTTTTGATATTTAATGTTATGGATTCCATGAAGTACCCCTCAGAGGATCATTCTGCATTTTTTATATCCCATTTTGAACCACCAAGTAAAAACACTATGTAATTGGATTGTCCTATGCTTAGGGAGATTATGAGTATTGGTTCTAGTTTGACGTATAAGAGTACTTCCACACCCGTTTATAAGGAACAAGACTCTCTGAGATTTGATTTTGAAATGGAATCATATTCTGATTTTGATCATGTGAACTCTAATTATGACATGGTTATTGAGTATGCTGATGGATTTGATGCATTATCTTCTAATTTTGATGATTTTTATTCTGATACTGATGTTCATTGTGCAGATATGTCTGTTGCATAAATTTCTCCATCCATACATCACCCCCCCTACATAAGAACTCAATACATTGTCCCCAAATCTTAAATATGCATACTTGATGAGTGGTGATAGATTACCTATTATCATTGCTAACAATATCTCTTTTGAACATGAAGAAAAACTTTTGAATCTATTTAGAGATAACATTAGGGCAATTGGTTGGACATTGGCAGACATATCAGGTATTAGCCCCTCTATTTGCATGCATAGGATTCTCTTGGAGGATGGGGATAAACCGATTAGGCAGCCACAAAGGAGACTTAATCCAACACTTTTGGAAGTTGTTAAGAATGAAGTTGAAAAATTACTCGAGGCAGGTATCATTTACCCTATTTCTGACTCACAATGGGTTAGCCCTGTCCAGTTTGTACCAAAGAAAACTGGTTTCACTATTATAAAAAATGAAAATGATGAGTTAGTTCCTATGAGAGTACAAAATAGTTGGTGAGTGTGTATTGATTATAGGAAACTAAATCAATCCACTCGTAAGGATCATTTCTCACTTCCATTCAGATTGTTTTGATACTTTAGGACAACGATCCCTGAGTCATTTGTGACATGTAAGAATCGACCGCATCTCAATTCGATTCACGGTGTGACCGGTATGGCTAAAAGTGTCTGATATCAGTTTGAAAATGACATAAACTTTAGAAAACAACACTACTGACATAAGGAATACCGAGTAAACGCGTTCGGATTATTTTTAAACTTTAGTAAAATGATCCATGAGTCATTTGTGACGTGTACGAATTTACTTCACCTCAATCCGACGCACGGTGTGACCGGTATGGCTAATAGTGTCTGATATCAGTTTCAAATTGACATAAACTTTCAAAAACAACACTACTGACATATGGAATACCAAGAAAACGCGTTCGGATTGTTTTCATACTTTAGGAAAATGATCCATTAGTCATTTTTGACGTGTATGATCGCACCTCAATCTGACGCACGGTGTGACCGGTATGGATAAAAGTGTCTGATATCAGTTTCAAATTGAGATAAACTTTAGAAAACAACACTAATGACATACGAAATACCGAGAAAATGCATTCGTATTGTTTTTATACTTTAGTAAAACGATCAATGAGTCATTTTTGACATGTATGAATCAACCTCACCTCAATCAGACGCATGGTGTGACCGGTATGGCTAAAAGTGTCTGATATCAGTTTCAAATTGAGATAAACTTTAGAAAACAACACCAATGACATACGGAATACCAAGAAAATTCATTCGGATTGTTTTGATACTTTTGTAAAACGATCCCTGAGTCATTTGTGACATGTATGAATCGACCGCACCTCAATTCGATGCACGGTGTGACCGGTATGGCTAAAAGTGTCTGATATCAGTTTCAAATTGAGATAAACTTTGGAAAACAACACTACTGACATACGGAATACTGAGAAAACGTGTTCGGATTGTTTTAATACTTTAGGAAAATTATCCTTGAGTCATTTTTGACTTGTACGAATTGACTGAACCTCAATCTGACACACGGTGTGACCGTTATGGCTAAAAGTGTTTGATATCAGTTTGAAAATGACATAAACTTTATAAAACAACACTACTGACATACGGAATACCGAGAAAATGCATTCGGATTGTTTTGAAACTTTAGGACAACGATCCATGAGTCATTTGTGACGTGTAAGAACTGACCACACCTCAATCCGACACACGGTGTGACCAGTATGGCTAATAGTGTCTGATACCAGTTTCAAATTGATATAAACTTTCGAAAACAACACTACTAACATACGGAATACTGAGAAAACGCGTTTGGATTATTTTCATACTTTAGGAAAATGATCCATTAGTCATTTTTGACATGTACGAATCGACCGCACCTCAATCTGACGCACGGTGTGACCGGTATGACTAAAAGTTTCTGATATCAGTTTCAAATTGGAATAAACTTTAGAAAACAACTCTAATGACATACAGAATACCAAGAAAACGAGTTCATATTGTTTTGATACTTTATTAAAATGATCCATGAGTCATTTGTGACGTGTACGAATCGAACGTACCTCAATCCGACGCACGGTGTGACCAGTATGGCTAATAGTATCTGATATCAGTTTCAAATTGACATAAACTTTAGAAAACAATACTAATAACATATGAAATAGCGATCAAACGCATTCGGATTGTTTTGATACTTTAGTAAAACAATCCATTAGTCATTTTTGACGTGTAAAAATCGACCACACCTCAATCTGACGCACGGTGTGACCGGTATGGCTAAAAGTGTCTGATATCAGTTTCAAATTGAGATAAACTTTAGAAAACAACACAAGTGACATACAGAAAACCGATCAAACGCATTTGGATTGTTTTGATACTTTAATGCAATGATCCCTGATTCATTTTTGACGTGTACAAATTGACCGTACCTCAATCCGACACACAGTGTAACCGGTATGGCTAAAAGTTTCTGATATCAGTTTCAAATTGAGATAAACTTTGGAAAACAACACTACTGACATATGGAATACCGAGAAAACGTGTTTGGATTGATTTGATAATTTAGTACAATGATCCATGAATCATTTTTGACATGTAAGAATCGACCACACCTCAATCCGACGCACGGTGTGACCGGTATGGCTTAAAGTGTCTGATATCTGTTTCAAATTGAGATAAACTTTAGAAAACAACACTAATGACATACGGAATACCGAGAAAATGCGTTCGGATTGTTTTGATACTTTAGGAAAACAATCCATGAGTCATTTTTGACATGTACGAATCGACCTCACCTCAAACTGACGCATGGTGTCACCAGTATGGCTAAAAGTGTCTGATATCAGTTTGAAAATGACATAAACTTTAGAAAACAACACTACTGACATAAGAAATACCGAGCAAACGAGTTCGGATTATTTTGAAACTTTAGGAAAACGATCCATGAGTCATTTTTGACATGTATGAATCAACCGCACCTTAATCTGACACATAGTGTGACCAGTAAATCTTTTCATTAGATAAATAATCAGTATTTATTAAATGAGATAAATCAATCAAAAACATATTGATTTTACATTATTCCCTTTCATTGTTATGAGAATGAAAACACTTGAGTTTAAAATTTCATATTTTAGTTTCACATTTCCATATTAATGTATTCTTTCATATTACTATTTTAATTTCTTTCATTATTGCATTACTAACATAATATTTGTTTTCTTATATAGGTGAATTTTTTTCCTTGAGTTCGGATGCTTTGTTCAGCAACAAATATCGTGAACGACAATTTTTGAGAGAGGATCACAGATATCAAAGGATGAAACATGAATTTTTATAACTGTTGTTGAATAATTGTAATTGTAACCATGTAAAACAATGTTTGAAATGTATATAGCAATGTGTTTTTTTGTATTCATGATGTTAAGTAAATGTATATATCATTGTCGGTCAAAATATTGTGTGCGGGTGCTATTTTGTGTAGGTGTACATGTGCTACTTTGTGCAAGTATTCTGGTGTGCAGGTGTGCAGGTTCTATTTTGTAGGTGCAGGTGATGGTGTCTTTATCATCACTTTTTTGAGCGCTGATAAAGGACACCTTTAACAGCGCTAGAGGAGTGCTAATAAAGGAACCCTTTATCAGCGCTCTGAAAAGCGCTGATATAGGTGACCTTTATCAGTGCTTTTTTTAGCACTGGTAAATGTCACCTATATCAGCTCTTCTCAGAGCGCTGATAAAGGGGACCCCCCCCCCCCCGTTATCTACGCTGGCATTAACAGCGCTTTTCTAGCGCTGTTAATGCCGGTTTTTAGTGCTGATAAAGGGCCAAGTTGTAGTAGTGTACAAGACCATACGGGATAAATTTGTAGAGTTCAAATATAATCCCTAAACACAATTCATCCTCATTTCCAAAATGGATATGTGCCTTAATTTACCACTGACCATAAGCTATCCTTAGAACATCAATCAAAGTAGGGTGCTGCGATTACATGTTCCGAAGATAACCTAGGGTTTAATTAACTTCATCTTTGTGGTAAGGTTAATTCTCGTAGGGTTCGGGGGTTAACAAATTAGGGGATCATAATTAAGTGGATATTTATTTAAATTATGATGATTAATAAGTAAATGAAGAGGTAGAGTTATATCGATTACGCCTTTTAAAATATTTTCTAAAAAAACATCTTCTTGTTGTGTCTTTTTAATCAAACTTTATTTCAAAATTAAAAAAAATGAAATCTTCTTCCAGAAAACTTCTTCTAGATTTATAAACTATAAACAACCCCCATACTTTAAATTAGTGTTTTAATTATAATCTATTTTATTTTTATAATAACTTTAAGAAGTTGTTTTAATTTACTTCCTCCTTTGATAAATGACCTTGGTCAGCCACTCTACTGCACCTAAGTACCCCAAAATCACATTGATCATTTGAGGGTGCCCACGACAGCGCTCTTTAAAATTGGAACCATTTCTGGGGAGGCAAGTAATTATTTCAACCAATTAGAGGTATTTATTTTATTTTACACTTTATTTTCTTCCTCTCTTCTTTCTTCCTTCTTTACCCAATCTGATTTTTTTTCTCTTCTTCTTCTTTTATTTTCTTCTACTTCTTTTTTGGACCATAAACTCAAACTTCTAATTTTTATTTCACTATGGTCCACTTTCCTTCTTTTCATCTTTCATTGATTTATGACATGAACTAATCCCAAGGATCTCTTAGATCTTGACCCTAAGATTGAACGTAGCCTTAGGGCATGAATCAGACATTCTTAGTCTATGGGAAGTTTCAACATTCAACCAGTTGGAGAATTACTCCAATATCAGAACATTGAAATTGTAATCAATTCAAATTCAACCATAAAACAAGAACCAATGGCTGGAAATAATGGAAATGAACTTAATATAACCATTCTAGAATTGGATGCACCTGATATTAACTATCAACCAAATTGTATTGCATACCCAAATCTTGAATCGGACTTTGAACTTAAATCTGGGTTAATTCACTTATTTCCAAAGTTTCATGGCCTCTCTAGTGAGGATCCCAATAAACATTTGAAATAATTTAATGTGGTTTTCTCAACCCTAAAACCTAGAAATGTCTCTGAAGATCAAATCAAATTAGGAGCATCCCCATTTTCACTTGATGGAGCTGTAAAAGACTGGATGTATTATTTACAACCCGAAGATGTAACTTATTAGAACGATTTGAAATATCTTTTCTTGCAGAGATTTTTTCCAGCATCGAGGACCACTTATATTCGTAAGGAGATCTCGGGGATCAAGCAAGCACAAGGGGAGTCAATGTATGAGTACTGGGAGCGATTCAAGAAGTTGTGTGCAAGCTGTCCACATCACAAAATCAGTGAGCAACTCCTCATCCAATACTTCTATGAAGGATTCACACCTATGGAGAGAAGCATGGTGGATGTCGCGGCTGGAGGAGGATTGGTGGACAAGACACCAGTAGCTGCACGTGCGTTGATCGACAAAATGGCCCAAAACTCCCAACAATTTGGCGATCGATGTACACCACATGTCAGGGGAGTACATTAGGTAAGTCCATATTCTCTTGAAATTCATTTGATTGATACCAAGTTAGAAGAATTGAAAAATATGGTGAGACAGATTTCTTTGGAACAAAAGACATCCCAACCCCCTCCTTCAAGGCCTTGTGGAATTTGCACTGAGACAAGCCACCCAACTGACTGTTGCCAACAACTACAAGAGACAGAGGATTGCGTAGCAGTATTCCCAAGGAGCCCATATCAGTATCAACAACAAACATACCCCCAAAAGAAGTTTGATTCATTTTCTCCAACATACAACCAATGGTGGAAGGATCAACCGGACATGAGGTATGGCTCTGGACAATAACAAAGGCCCCCTTTTCAACAAAACTTCCAGCAGCTTCCACCTTACCAGCAGGGTTTCCAACAACCCCAAAGAAGATTTGAATCTCAAGCATCAACAAGACAACAACAAGGGAATCCCCCACCAAAGGTAGATTCTAACACTGATGACCTTTTGAAGCAAATTGTTCTTAATCAACAGAATGAGCTAAAAAGTCAAGGTTCGGAGCTGAGGGTGTTGAAGACTCAAATGAGCCAGATTTCCACCGCCCTCTATGAACTTGTAATTAAGAATTCCAGAAATTGACCTTCCCAACCCACTCCAAATCCAAAATGGAATGTCAGTTCTATCACATTGAGAAGTGGGAAGCAAATGAACGATACATCTGTACCTACCATTCCACCGGGATTCACCTCAACTCCAGAGAAACTGCATTCTATACCAACTGATGAGAAATCTAAGGAGAAAGATAAAGGTAAGAAAAAGATTGATGATGTTCCTCCTAAACCTCTTCCTTTTCCAAAAAGGGTTGTTCAAACCAAGAAGATGGCTGAAGAAGTAATGGAAAAGGAGGTTTTGGACACATTCAAGCGTGTGGAGATCAACATTCCTCTAATTGAATCCATTAAGAAAATCCCAAGGTATGAAAAATTCTTAAAAGAAATTTGCACCAATCGAAGAGGTCTTAAGGGAAATGAGAGGATCAACCTTGGAAAGAATGTCTCATCACTCATTACACCAACTCTAGCAATGCCAACAAAGTGCAAGGATCTCAGGACATTC
This sequence comes from Viscum album, assembly GCA_963277665.1. Lineage (NCBI taxonomy): Eukaryota > Viridiplantae > Streptophyta > Magnoliopsida > Santalales > Viscaceae > Viscum > Viscum album. The sequence continues at coordinate 1,491,384,052 of OY728151.1, read as the reverse complement.
ACCATCCCATGTACCATAGGGGAGTTGCACTTCTCTGATTCTATTTTTGATTTAGGAGCTTCAATAAATGTGATGCCTCATTCTGTATTCTCTTCTTTACAGTTTGGTGAGTTGAAGCCGGTGAGAGTAGTGGTGCAGTTAGCGAATAGAGCTACGGCATATCCAGCGGGAGTTCTTGAGGATGTACTTGTCCGGGTAAGAGACATGATCTTTCCAGTAGATTTCTATGTGCTTAACATGGAGGATGATCAGGTAAGTTCTCATGCCCCCATTATCTTAGGTAATCTCTTCCTCAAAACTGAAAAAACTATCATAAATGTCAATGAGGGTACACTTTCCATGGAATTTGGGGATGAAGTTTTGATATTTAATGTTATGGATTCCATGAAGTACCCCTCAGAGGATCATTCTGCATTTGTTATCTCCCATTTTGAACCACCAAGTAAAAACACTATGTAATTGGATTGTCCTATGCTTAGGGAGATTATGAGTATTGGTTCTAGTTTGATGTCTAAGAGTACTTCCACACCCATTTATAAGGAACAAGACTCTCTAAGATTTGATTTTGAAATGGAATCATATTCTGATTTTGATCATGTGAACTCTAATTATGACATGGTTATTGAGTATGCTGATGGATTTGATGCATTATTTTCTAATTTTGATGATTTTTATTCTGATACTGATGTTCATTGTGAAGATATGTTTGTTGCATAAATTTCTCCATCCATACATCACCCCCCCTACATCAGAACTCAATACATTGTCCCCAAATCTTAAATATGCATACTTGATGAGTGGTGATAGATTACCTATTATCATTGCTAACAATATCTCTTTTGAACATGAAGAAAAACTTTTGAATCTATTTAGAGATAACATTAGGGCAATTGGTTGGACATTGGCAGACATATCAGGTATTAGCCCCTCTATTTGCATGCATAGGATTCTCTTGGAGGATGGGGATAAACCGATTAGGCAGCCACAAAGGAGACTTAATCCAACACTTTTGGAAGTTGTTAAGAATGAAGTTGAAAAATTACTTGAGGCAGGTATCATTTACCCTATTTCTAACTCACAATGGGTTAGCCCTGTCCAGTTTGTACCAAAGAAAACTGGTTTCACTATTATAAAAAATGAAAATGATGAGTTAGTTCCTATGAGAGTACAAAATAGTTGGTGAGTGTGTATTGATTATAGGAAACTAAATCAATCCACTCGTAAGGAGCATTTCTCACTTCCATTCATTAACCAGATGCTTGAGAGACTTGAAGGTAGGACACATTATTTCTTTTTTGATGGTTTCTATGGCTATTTTCAGGTTCCCATTGCAGTAGAGGACCAAGATAAGATGACATTCACCTGGCCATTTGGTACATTTGCTTACCGAAGGATGCCATTTGGACTTTGCAAGGCCCCAGGTACCTTCCAGAGATGCATGGTGAGTATTTTCTCAGATTTCATTGAGACCTGCATGGAGGTATTTATGGATGATTTTACAGTATATGGATCCTCATTTGATGAATGTATCTCTAGTTTGGGTGATGTGTTACATCATTGTATTGAGAAGAATCTGGTCTTAAATTTTGAAAAATGTCATTTCATGGTCGAAAAGGGAATTGTATTAGGTCATATAGTCTCACAACATGGAATTGAAGTTGATAAATCTAAGGTAGACATTATTTCATCCCTTCCATATCCTACATGTGTGCGTGATGTTTGATCATTCCTTGGACATGCTGGATTTTATTGACGCTTCATTATAGATTTTAGCAATATCGCTCTACCCTTATCTCGATTGCTTCAAAAATATATTGACTTAAATTTTGATTATTCATTTAGGGTATCATTTGATGATCTAAAGAAGTGTTTGACCACTCCACCAATCATACAGCCCCCGTGGTGGGACCTTCCATTTGAACTTATGTGTGATGCGTCCAACTTCACAGTTGGAGTTGTCTTATCTCAGAGGGTGGAGGGATGTTCATATGTGATTTCTTATGCATCGAGGACGTTGGATTCTGCCCAATCAACCTACACCACAACTGAAAAGGAGTTTCTTGATGTTATATTTGCTTTAGATAAATTTCATTCATATTTATTGGGATCTAAAGTAGTTGTTTTTTCTGACCATGCAGCTCTAAGGTACCTCTTGAAGAAGCCATATGCAAAGCCCAGGCTGATCCGATGGATGCTCCTTCTTCAAGAATTTGATATTGAGATAAAGGAAAAAAAGGGGTTAGAAAACTTGGTGGTGGACCACATGAGTAGGCTTACTCAAACACTAGAGGGTGACACCTTAGACTAGGTACCACTTTGGGACACTTTCCCTAATGAGCATCTCTATACCATCTCAGGTACGCATACTTGGTATGATGATTTAGTTAATTACATTGTTTCCTCTGAAATATAAGTAAATTTAAAGAAGCATCAAGTCCAAAAATTAAAAAGTGAGTCTAGGTTTTATGTGTGGGATGATCCTTACCTCTGGCGCATGTGTAGTGACCAAGTAATTAGGAGGTGTGTTCCTGATCATGATTTTGAGTCTGTTTTACATTTTTTTCATACACTTGCTTGTGGTGGACACTTTGGACCCCAAAAGACAGCTAGGAAAGTTTTGGACTCTGTATTATATTGTCCTAGCTTATTCCATGATGCCCATCTGTTTTGTAAGTCATGCTCTCGTTTCCAACACACTGGGAACATTTCTAGGAGACACGAGATGCCCCAACAACCCATACTATTCTGTGAGATTTTTGATGTATGGGGCATTGATTTTATGGGTCCTTTTCCTAGTTCCTTTGGTTTTTTGTACATTTTGGTTGTTGTTGATTATGTGAGTAAATGAGTGGTGGATAAGACCACTAGGACTGATGATTCTCATGTTGTTGTGGACTTTGTCAAAGCGCAAATTTTTTGTAGGTTTGGAGTACCGAAGGCCATCATCAGTGACCAAGGGACACACTTCTGCAGTCGGAATTTTGCTTCCCTCCTTAGAAAGTATGGGGTGACACACAAAACATCAACACCATACCACCCCCAAACAAATGGCCAGGTTGAGGTTTCAAATCGTGAGTTGAAACAAATTTTGGATAAAACCGTGCAGCCAAATAGGAAGGATTGGAGCAAGTGCTTGGATGATGTGTTGTGGGCTTATAAGACAGCATACATGACACCCATTGGTATGTCCCCATTTCGGATTGTTTTTGGGAAAGCATGTCATCTCCCAGTGGAAGTCGAGCATCGGGCATATTGGGCTATAAAGAAATGCAACATGGATTTGGCCCAAGCTAGAATTCAAAGGAAGTTACAAATTCAAGAGCTTGAGGAGATTCGACTGTCATCATATGAGAACTCAAGGCTCTACAAGGAAAGATCAAAATAATATCATGACAAAATGATCCAAAAATGGAGTTTCATGTTGGAGAGAAAGTCCTTCTCTATAGTTCACGATTGAAGCTGATGCCTGGTAAGTTGCATTCCAGATGTTTAGGTCCTTATGTTGTGACTAATTTTTTTCCTTATGGTGTAGTGAAGATCACACAAGAGGACACAAGAAGGAGATTTACAGTCAATGGGAAATGTTTTAAGAGATACATTGAGGGACTTCCTACTAATGCAGTGGATTTTATCACACTGCATGACCCCATCATCACTTGAGCACATCAGGTTGTTCCTAACCCTTTCACTTTTATATTATTTGTCCTATTTAAAAATTCTTCATTTCATGTGCATATATCTTCTCATGGGTTCACATTGAGGACAATTCAATATTTTAAGTGTGGGGGAGGGAACCTTTTAGTTTAGTAATTTCAATTGTTTTCCTATTTAAAAAAAACAAAACAAAAAAATTGTATGTTTTTCAAATTTTGTGTGTTTATTTTTCAATTTTCTTTGTGTTTTTGAAATTTTTGAGCTGAAATGATTATCATCATAATTTTTAAATTCATATAAATGAGTGAAACAATTTATCCCATGAAAATGAGCTTAAATGAATGCTGAAAATGAATTTGTTTCAAGTTCAAATATTTAGTAATTTCATGAAAAGTACATTGAATTTTGAATCCCATGCCACATCTCACAGTATTTATATTTGAAATCACTTTCCTATGAGGCTTCTAAATCATTATTTTCATATTATTTACATTCACCTCACTTCTTGAGAGAACCAAACCATGCTTGATTTAACCAGAATTTGATCTATTCCTATCAAAACTTGAGGGTTTGAGGTACTTATTTTTAAATGATTGAGGCATTTTTTTGGTATTAAAGCCCATATTTTAAAGAATCCTTTTTTTTATAATGGCCTAACTTGAACATTTAATCCTTGTATCCCTTAGAATCCATGCACAGCCTGTTAGGTTAGCCACATTACAAGCCAATTTTACCTATCCAACCAACTCTTGAAGTGAAATTGCATAATCTAGTTGATCTTAAGTGTGGGGGAAGCTATGTTGTGTTGTGCTATGACATTCTGTGATACTTTGGGTGAAAAATTAAATTTTGAAGAGATGTGTTTGTGGCTGATGAAAATCATTATACTGAAAGTTGTTCCTTTTCTGGAGCTTTCATGGCAAGTGAAGCTATGCCTTTTCTGGAGCTTCTAATTGAGGTGGAAAGTTGTGACCATCTGGAGCTTTCAAGAAAATAATGTTTGAGAATATTGACATTTTTTATGCTGAAATGATGAATGGTGTAAACTTTCCATGACTTTTCATGATGATGGAGTTGAATTGATACTATGGGGATTGAGGAGAAGACCGTATTTAAGTGAAAATTAGATTAATGCAATTTTTCTTCAAATACTCAAGCTCTCCTCATTCAGCCTCAGAGTTTTTCACATCTTAATCCTACCAACCGAAAGCCACAGAACAACCCTAAAAAGTCCTCATGATAAACATATGTCCTTTACTCACATCGGGTAGCGGTATAGGAATTTATCAAGCCTATGGTGACCCTTTTATGAGTTTGGATGAGAAAGACATTGCAAAAAAAATTGACATTTGTGTGATAAGAGAAAATTCAAGCGAGGTAAGTGTTTTGTGAATGGGAGGATAAATAAAGTGGAAATATATTGAATGATATAAATGAAGAACTTGAAATAATGGTTTTTTATGAGGCATGATATCTTTTTTTTCTTGGTGTGTAATTGTTTGATCTCAAGGATATGTGTTTTAAAATTGGTTTTGATTTGATATTGATGTTTACTTGACATGAGGTTTTGCCCAAGAGTGCGAAAGGGTAAGTGTGGGTAAGTTGATAAAACACTATTTTGTTTAATATTTTATTTATAATAAATGATATAATTTCCTCACATTGTGTTAAATATGTTTATTCATAAAATATTTGGGATTTGATCATTCATTTGAAAATTTGGTGAAAATTCCAGTTTTACCCTTTATAGCGCACTGTAGTATTTCGAAGATAAATATTTTTATATTTATTATTTGAATTTTATATTTTGTAACAGTGTTTCTAACTTAATTTTCTACAACTTTTATTCAGGACACTAGAGATAAAAAGTGCATTTAGTTGTTGAAAATAGGCCATGAAGTCAAAGTTGGGCTGGACTCGGCAGAATGGACATGGGTTCTGTATTTGGGCCATATCTTCTCAATCCGGGATTGGATTGAGCCCAAATTTTGAGTAAATCTCGGGTACATGATTTTTCACAAATAATACTTCTAGAAGGTTGGACAATTCACGCGTTTTGGAAGTCAAATGGGCGGTGAAAATTGCATTAAAATATTTGGCCTAGATTTCCCATTCACACTTTAAACCTCTTTAAACCTAGCCTCACCTCCACTCTATAAATTAGTGTTTTCTCATTTAGAGGGGTTGGGATGTGAATTGGGAATTTTAGGGAATAGGAGAAGTGGATCCTCTCCAATTCTCCAACCATTTCAATAAGGGTAGCTCTTGAAGCAAGGATCCCTTCGATGAAGCCTTCTTCTTCTCCTTCATGTTGTAATTCTTTCGCTTGTGTAATAAACTTCTTTGTTCTTATTTTATTTATTCTCTTTTCTTATGTTTTTTTTAAATTTATTCTTCTCTTAATCTTCCTATTTGGTCTGGAATTATTGATTAGAAGCGTTATTGGTTTATACCCATTATAAACCTTTGCACATGCAAAACGCTTCTACGATGATTACGCCACCCATGGAAGAGTAGTCTTTTAGTAATCGATCTATCTTCTACCCACTTCATTTAATTATTTTGAATCATTGAGCTACTTTAATTCACTTAATATGATCCATGAATTGTGTTTTTAAATTTTAAGAAACTAATCAAGTAATTGAACAATTAACACAAAAACACATGAGGTCGGGATTTTGTGTAAATTGTGAGAGCGCAATCTTAATCGGTAATACAAGACCATACAGGATAAATTTGTAGAGTTAAAATATAATCCCTAAACACAATTAATCCTCATTTCCATAATTGATATAATCTATCCTTATAAAATCAATCAAAGTAGGGTGTTGCGATTACATGTTCTGAAGATAACCTAGGGTTTAATTAACTTCATCTTTGTGGTAAGGTTAATTCTCGTAGGGTTCGGAGGTTAACAAATCAGGGGATCATAATTAAGTGGATATTTATTTAAATGATGATGATTAATAATTAAATTAAGAGGTAGAGTTAGATCGATTATTCCTTTTAAAATATTTTCTAAAAAAACATCTTCTTGTTGTGTCTTTTTAATCAAACTTCATTTTAAAATTAAAAACAAAAAAAAATGCAATCTTCTTCCAGAAAACTTCTTCTAGATTTATAAACTATAAACAACCCCATACTTTAAAGTAGTGTTTTAATTATACTCTATTTTATTTTTAGAATACCTTTAAGAAGTTGTTTTAATTTACTTCCTCCTTTGAGAAACGGCCTTGGTCAGCCACTCTGCTGCACCTAAGTACCCCAAGATCACATTGATCATTTGAGGGTGCCCACAACAGTGCTCTTTCACATTACTTTAACAAAGTCTCCTCAAAACTGTCTCTAACATGAGTAGGTGGGCACATTAGCGATAATTTCTCATAATCGTTGCTAATGTGTTTAGAAGGGGTTATAACCCCTTCTAAACTAAAAAATAACCCCCTCTAATCAGTTAATTTTTTTTAGTGTATCCTGATTATGAATTTAGATCATTTTGATCTATTTAAAAACTAGAATCAATAAAACCCTTAATTTCTAGCTCGTTATCTCCCCCACACACCATGAACATATCCTTAATTCTTCTCAGATACTTAAGGATAACCTTAACACTAGACCAATATTGTTCACCTAGATCAACTTGATATCTTCCTACCATGCTCAAGGCATAGGAAACATCAAGACTAGTACATAACATGGAATACATGATTTATCATATCATAGAATAATATGGTATTCTACTCATTCTCCTTTTCTCCTCTTGTGTCTAGGGACACATTTTCCTAGAAAGATGTATATCATGTGACACTAGAACTAATCCTCTCTTAGATTGTTCCATACTAAATATCTTTAATGTATGGTCAATGTATGTACCTTGAGTTAGTCCAATAATCATCTTGGATCTATCATGAATGATATTGATCCCTATAATATAGGTTGTTTCACCTAATTCATTCATGTAGAAGCACTTGTTTAATCTGTCATTAACTGACTATAAGACTAGTATGTCATTTCCAATAAGTAATATTTCATCGACATATACTAATAGGATAATGACCTAACTCCCACTAAACCATTTATAAACACATGGATCACACTCAATATTAATAAAATCAAATTCTTTTATATCTTCATCGAACTGAATTCTCCATGACCCAGATGCTTGCTTCAATCCATAAATGGATCTCTATAACTTTCAAACTGTTTGGAATTACTTGGAGTCACAAACCCTTTTGGTTGTTTCATACATGCATCTTCCTGAAGATTCCTATTAAGGAAATATGTTTTGATAACCATCTTACAAATTTCATAGTCATGTTAAGATTCTATAGCAAGTAGAATTATGATGGATTTACATATAAAAACTAGAGAAAAGTTTCCATCATATTCAATGCCTTGATGTTATTTAAACCCTTTATCCACTAGCCATGCTTTTAGGTATTTACTCTACCTTCTTTTCCAGTTTTCTCTTGAATACCCATCTTTACATAAATTTGTGGATCAATTAGAACCCAAACTTAGTTCTAATACCTGGAATCCATCTTATAATTCATGAATTATTACCATCTTGTAGCTTATGATCTCTCTACTACCTTTTTTTAGGATAGAGGATCATTATTGTCAACCAATAATGATTCACCATCTTTTGTGACTAGAAAACCATATATTTTTTGTTCTCTTACCTCTCTGGTTCTCCTATGTAGTATTTGTGTTTTAGGAACAACTTCTTCCATAGAGACCTAAGGAATTTGTTTCTGTACCAACTCTTGTGTATCTTGAGCATCAATTTCATTAAATTTGATATTTCTCCCACTATCCTTATTGAGGAAGGGTTCCCTTTCAATAAAATGGACTATATTGTGACAATTACTTTCTTATATGAGGGGTTGTATAGATATTATCCCTTTATTTCCTTGGGATATCCTATAAAGATACACTTCGTGCCTCATGGTGCTAGTTTGTTTCCTGATATGGCCTTAGAAAATTCCCCACATCCCCGTACATGAGTGTGTGACAACATGGATTTCTTTTTATACATTAACTCATATAGAATTTTTTTTTGCCTTAGTTTGTACTCAGTTTAGAAGGTGTGATGTAGCATGTAACGTATATCTCCAAAAGGATAATAGAAGATCTACATGACTCATCATCAACATTACCAGGTCAAGCAAGGTAAATTTACTCCTTTCACTAACACCATTCCATTATGGTGTATAAGGTGGAGTGAATTGGGATAGAATCTCAAACTCTTATAGAAAGTTGATAAAATATTGGTTAAGATATCCACTACCTCGATTAGAGAAAAGCTTATTTATCTTCCTACCAAGTTGATTATATAATTCATTCTTGAACTCTTTGAATTTCTAAAAGGACTCAGACTTATAAGTCATCAAGTAGACATATCCATATCTACTCAAGTCATTAGTAAAAGTTATGAAGCAAGAATATCCACGTCTATCCTCTACTGAAAAAGGTCTACACACATCAATGTGTATTAATAATAGAATATTTGTGGCTCTTTCACCCTATCCACTAAATGGTGGTTTGGTCATTTTTCCTTTTAAACAACCATAACATATTTCAAGTGGTTTTAGCTCAAAATATTATAAATAACAATCTTGATAGACATTTTTCAAATTATTATCATTTGTGTGACCAAGATAGCAATACCACAACTGAGTGTTATATGTTTCATGTGAACATGATTCTTTCTCTACTTATAATGCTTGATTTTTTTAATTTAATACATAAATACCTTTATTTAGTTGTTTCATTATATAACAAATGTTGTCTTTGTAAAAGAGGTATTAATTATTTTAAAATTTTAAAATAAATCCATCCATGATAAGGAAATAAACATGTAATATGTTCTTAGTAACACTTGGCACAAAATAATAGTTCTTTAAAACCAAAATCATTCTAGTTGGTAATAGAAGGTGGTGGTCTCCTATAGCCAAAGCAGAGAGTCATGCTCCATTGGATGCTCGAAGATCCACCTCTCCTCTAGAAATCATATGAAATCTAATTGGTTCTTGTATTTGGGTATAGATATAATCACTATAAACTATATTTAATACCCAATGTGTAGATATATAAATATTACACTCGATAAAAAATGATCCTTTAGTTTCCCCTTGATTCTAGATGCTCGAAGATCCACCTCTCCTATAGAAATCATACGAAATATACTTGGTTCTTGTATTTGGGTATATATATAATCACTATAAACTATATTGAATAACCAATGTGTAGATATAGAAATATTACACTTGATAAAAAATGATCCTTTAGTTTTCCCTTGATTCTGGATGTGGTTCTTCTTCCAGTGGACTAGCTTGCCACATGTAAAACATATTGCATCTTTTCTTTCATCTTCCTTTGTATCTTATTATTTTAGGAAGGATGGTGCTTAAGAACTTTAGAATTAGTATGATTCTTGGACCCATTTTTCTTTTTTCCCTTTTATTGTTCACCATAAGGACTATGGGTTTTTCATGCCCCATGTCCTTGTCAACTTAGCGAATAAGAGTAAGAAGTTATGAAAGAGTCTAGTTATTTATCATGTTGTAATTCACATTAAAACTAGATAAGGATTTAGGTAGTGATAAAATTATGAGATCTATGCATGTATCATCAGGGAATTTAATTCCCAAGATGTCTAAGTGTTCTATATAGTCAATCATCTTGACTACATGAGGCCCAACGGGCACTGATTCTCTAAGCTTTCACATGAACAGTGAATTTGAGATCTCATATCTCTCTTGTCTCTATTTCTATTGATAGAGATCATGAAGGTGAGACATCGTGTTATATGCATCCATGTATTTATGTTTCTTTAGAATCTCATTATACATGGATGATACCATGAAACATTATACATTTGTGGCATCATCCAAATGTTTCTCATATAAAGATAATTCTTACTCTCAATACTTTTGTCTAGGAACTTTGGGAATGGGGTTTTCCATAACATATCATTGGTCTAGAAGAGAAAAACATTGAACCATGACTCGGTTCGTGTTACAGATTTTCCATATGTCCTCCCATGTATCTCTTTAATTGGTTTCATCTCAGTTACAAACTTGAAATGACTCTACTTGCTTGGGAACTCTATCCATTTCATAATCTTTTAATCACATAAAGGTGAATGGAACCAAAGTATTGGTTTATAGGGTTTTAATAAAAGGAAAACATGGGCACATAGGCCCTTGAAAAATGAGAGGAGGAATGATGCATCAGCCATCAATTTAATTAAATAATAACTTAAAAGGAAACTAATCACATAGAAAGGTCTGGTTTATGCTCATGATCGTCCACATACATGTATCGAGTTATGCATTTAATAAACTAGCATTCATTCTGAATCATTCTTCCCACATAACCAACAACAATCACAATTGGATAGAGATTTTCCTTTAGGGAATCTAGGATACTATATTTCAACTTAAAATTTTCTCGCACATCCTTCTAGATTCTATTTTATCTAAGATATCTCTTAGATTTTTCTAGCTTTCTTCCTAAAAATCTACTTGATGATTTCATTTTACCAAATTGTTTTTAAACCTTCTTTTGTGATCTATTTTGTTCACACTGACCATCTTGACATTGCGTTCTAAATGATCTTTGTTGGGTTTTCCCAAGCTTTTTCCTAGTTGGACCACACCCATATCTTCTTACAGCACTCTCTACCTTTGGGAAACAAGAAGAACTCATATATTCCATATTTCTTACATCCTTAAAGACATGCCTTTGCATAAAATAGAGTATTATAACCTACCTTATTATTTTTACTCGAACTCCCAGAGTATCCTGCAAATTTTCACTATGGGAAAGACGAGTCTTCAATGCTTGTTGAAAAATTTCAAGCTAGTTTCCTGGAAGTTTCTAGATAAAAACATCTAGATCATATGCCTAATATCCTAGTCCAAGAAGATAATACCATTTTTTAGTCTTGAAAATATATTCTTCAAAATAACACATGTCATGTATTTATATATTGGTTAAAGTTTTTCTAGCTTTTTCTACCAATTATCCATCTCGATCAACTAGTGAATTTATCACAAACTCTTGTTTAAAGAAATCTGGTACTACTGGTATAACCTCAATTGGGAATGTGACATATTATTGGATAGTTTTTCTCACTTATGAGTGTCTTAACATCATATCCCAAAACTGTACTGTGTTACCTCTCAAGGTAGATCCTGCAAAATTGAGTGCACTATTTATAGTTCATGACTATAAACCAATTGATAGCATATAATATTGATGGTCTAGATCCCATTCTTCTATGGATACTCCTGGATCCTTTTCACGATTTATCTTTAGGATCATCCCATGTTGTAGAACACCTTTTGGATGTGTATTACTTAACCTATATTCTTCTTGAATATATCTAGGATATGAGGGATTGGATTTCCTATTCATCTTCTAAAACAAATCCTTGAATGGTCCTTTTTATCATTAACAAGGGATTGGTTTCTAGGAGATCACCTACCAAACTGGATTGGCTTCCTAAGGTGTTACACTAAGACCATCGGTGGGAGATTACTTGGACTATTTCTTTTTCCTCTTCTCTTCGAGTTTGTATTGTCGGTCTTATACTTTATTGAGCTTTTCATTTAGTTCTTTGAATACACACCCTATATCTCCAAGCTCCCAGTCACACATGTCATGTAAAAACACATAGCTCATCTTTGACTAATGGATTGCACATCATGTGTTCAAGTTACATGTCATGTAGTCTAACGAACCATGTATCGAGCTGGCCCGGTCAATATGTGGTGTATCAAATACAAACTGTATGTAATAAATCCACACACTCCAAATTAATTTGAAAGTTGTCTTAGTGCATTAAACATGCGTACATAATGTGTACCTATGGGCTAGACATCGTTTACTCTTGTGATATCTAGCCAAAATCATTGACACCTCTATATGAGTTCTTCAAATGTTCTTCATTCAAAATTAATCCATTTATTGATTATATTTTTTAGAAAAAAGAGGAAGAAGAGAAGATATCATAATTCAGATTAAAGATAAATTAAACCAGAATTTAAAAATAATGATAAATGCATAAATCAATAAATGATCTTTAAATAATTATAAATTATTATGCGATCATTTTGATACCACTTGAAGATTTCGGGTGCAGCGGAAGCATCGGTAGGGCATGCCCAACTCATCTTTTTTTGTAATCAATGATTAATATGAAATATACATTAATGGAGAATGTTGTAACCAATATAATTGAATCAAAGAGTAATTGACATGATAATTTTGAAACCAAACATAGGATCATCACATAATGATTTATAATTAATTTAAGTAGCTATATAATTATCTAGTAATGAATTATTTCTTCATTAATGAATCTAACAATGTCTCTACACTGTATCTTCATTCCATCACAGGAATAAAATATAGATTTCCTCTAGAATTTATCCACACGTGTACCACAAACCTATGATCATTTCCATAGGAATCTTTTAGTGATAACATGAAAGATCATAATGCTTGCATCGTTCATCTTTGATCTTCATGATAATCACTTCAAGGAAGGATTCTCTTTGATATCTCTAGAATCAAGAGGGGTTGTAGAGGAGGATTGATAGAGTGTTCTTAGATGGGGGGCTCTCTAGGGCTTGAGATAATTCTCCAAATTCATTGTGCACAACCAAATAAATATCCAACATTAGGGTTGAAAATAATATAATTGGGTTTAAATAGTGTTAGGGTTAGAAAAATAATAATTGCACATGCACCCTAATTATTTCCTTAATCCACATGGAACCCCATGTCTATAATAATAATATTATTATTGTTATTTCTTTACATGATCAAAACCAGCGAATTAACTAAATATTATTTCTTGAATAAATTATTTAAAATTTATTCAAATAATATTTTATATATATTATTTCTCACCGGAACTTTAAATTATGTCTTCCATTCATCCATAATATTTATTGGGCCTTGAATAATGACTATTTATTTAATAAATAAATATCATTGTATTATTATCCAATAAATAAATAAATTTTATATTCACTAAATAACAAATAAATATTTATTAAATATTCTGCTCATAAAATATTATCTCGAAAAACTAGTGACTGGATATATATAATCAATCTGATCATAAATAATTATTAAACCATGTATGAGAATAATATTTATTTAGCATGTTGTATAATAAATAATATTTAATATTTAACTAAGGTTATGGATACACTTAGTGTGTGCCCCTCTAAGCCTCTTTCTCAGTGGCATTAGGTGAAGCCGCCCAAAGTCCAAGGTTAGCATCTATCAACATGTTAAGGCAACCATAGATAAAGGAGTTAATGTTACAACGACATAAAATCTCATACGAATGCTAATTGTGTAATATAATCTATTTATTATGATATCTCTAATCTAACAGGTTGCATGTTGGTGTCATCAACCTATGTGCTTGATGTCTCTTTCTTTGACTGTATGGGAATGAACCTACCCATAGAACACCATGGCCATGGATTTATTTAGGTTATTTCATTCTCATCAAAGGTCCTGAGATATTATCCTATATTAAATAATGGAAGTTAAAAATCCTTTCTCACATTATTCATTAACGCAATATTACTCAGGATGCACCCAACATATCCTACTTCACCGTGAACATATATTGTAACAATTTTCATCAATACATAAAAGTACGCAAATAATAATATCTATTAATAATAATCTTAAAGTATAAGAATCAATACACATGTCAATAGATAGGAATATCCAATGACATATATGTTGGAGTTGGTGGCCTAGAACCAACTACTTTGTACTTTATTCATTAATAAATATCTTATCACATATTGATTGTTCTTCTACATGAAAATGCATGTGATAATGTCCTAAGAATAGTTGTTGCACTGAAAGGTCATAGTGGATCCCTACTACGATGAGAACCCGGAAGTGCCATAACACTATTCTTGAATATATATTCTATGGTCAGATGATGTTATTTGAGGGACACAAATAATACAGGCCATTAGGGGTGAAGACTCATAAAACTTTGAGGCACCTTATCATGGTGTGCGCCCTTGGTAATATCCAAGATGATATTATGAGAACAAGACCCGCCAGTAAGAAATCCACATTTCATAGTGTCATTGGATTTTTATATCTGTAGACGTGTGTTTTGGTCCTTATACTTTAAGATTATTATTAATGGGTATTACAACTCGCGCACTTAGATGTATTGACGAAAACTATGACGAAACACTATTCGCAGCAAGGTAGGATATGTTGGGTGCGTCACGAGTAATACTTCATTAATAGATAATGCGAGAAAGGATTTTTCCCTTCTGTTCCATAGCAGAAGTAGATATCTCAGGCCCTTTGATGGAATTGATATAGCCTAAATAAATCCATGGCCATGGTGAGGAATGAGCAAGTTCAATTCCGTGAAGTCAAAGAAATAATTATTGAGCACATGGGTTGATGGCACTAGCATGCAACCCGCTCGATTTGAGATATCAATACAAAGGGATTATATTACATGGTAAACGTTCATAGGAGGTGACACGTCATTGCGGTGTTAAATTATTTCTCTATGGGTGCCTTGGCGTGTTGCTAGATGCTAACCTTGGACTTTAGGCAGGCTCCACCTAATGCCATTGAGAAAGAGGCCTAGAGGGTCACACACTAAGTGTGTCCAAGTATCTCAGTTAAATATTAATTTAACAAGTTGAATAAAGATTATTCCCGATTATGATTTAATAATTATTCAAGGAAGCCTGATTTCATTTATTTTGATACTAGTTATTCGAGAGAATATATTGTGGGACAAATAATATATTTATTAGCGAGTAATGCAGTGATATTTATTTGAGAAATAAATAGTCATTATTCAAGATCTAATAAATGTGGTAGAGGAAATAAAGAAAAAATTGAAAAATAAAAGTACACGTCGTGTATATTAAATATACATGTCGTGTATTTTTTTCTGGGAATTTATGAGAAATAATATTATTTATTTAATTAAATAATATTAGGTATAATTTTTTGGGCGCATTTCAAGTAATAATAATAGTCAACTGTTATTATTAGACATGGGGTATTACTAAGAATTAAATGAAATGAATAAATGCTTTCGGGTAATTAATTCATTTTATTATTATTCTATGTAATTAAAAACCCAATTATATATTTCTCATTAGCCTAGCCATTTTTTTGGGGGTTGTGCACAATGGATTTGAAAAATATCTCAAGCCAAGAGAGAATTCCTCTTCCACCAAGAACGCTCTCAAGCTACGAGAGAGAGAGAGATCCACCTCCACCAGATCAAGGCGATCAAAGGCGGTCATCGCAAGTGAAGGCTCTTCCACACTAGCACCCGGAGATCCCTTCGGCAACGTCCAGAGATACGTGGATCACCGCTAGAGGAATCCAACACTTGGATTCTATGACGCAATGACGGATCACATCGGATCATGACCGAAACATCAACAAAGAAAGAATTCCATCAAGTTAATTCTTGTCAATTAATTAAATTAATTATAACCAACATATGATGATCTTATCTTTAGTTCTAGGACTCCCCTCTTTCTTTTTCATTCTTCATTCTATTTCGAAGATCCAGCATTTTATTATCGTGATGGATCTCAGATTGATCGTTGTTAATGCTAAAATTAAAGTTGGGCGAACCCACCAATGTGATTCCACTATGCCTGAAA
Source organism: Viscum album (assembly GCA_963277665.1). Taxonomy (NCBI): domain Eukaryota; kingdom Viridiplantae; phylum Streptophyta; class Magnoliopsida; order Santalales; family Viscaceae; genus Viscum; species Viscum album. The sequence goes on along the minus strand of OY728151.1, from coordinate 1,491,367,691 downwards.
CCTACAAGTGGTATCAGAGCAGTCATATCGTTGATTATAATTATTTAAGTTTTTCGTTGGTGATTTACGCATTTAATAATTTAGTTTTTTCAATTCAAGTTAATCGTTCTTTAAAATCTGAATCTCGAGATCTTTTCTTCTCTCTCGTTTCTCGTTCACCTTACAGAAATGAATTTTTCTTTTAATCTTGATTAAAATAAAATAGAGGATATCATCCGGAGGTGCCAAATGTTCCTGACTATACAACACCAGAATACACGGTGTGTATTCAGAAGTACACGCCATGTAGTCTAGGTTCAATGCATCAGAATGGTCTGCCAAATCAGGTTGTGTATTGGAGTATTCCTAAGTCATAAATGACACCATGAGTTAACCAGGAATAGGTGGCACACGGTTTCCGAATTACACGTCATGTGGTCCATTGAACACAGCATGTAGTCCCTTCGGTTTAGGGTTGGACCGTGTACCTCGTACACAGCTTGCCCAATTGGAAACCTTGTAACATGGATACTACACGGCATTTGTCCCACTGAACACGTCATGTACTCCGAAGATTTCTGAAGTACATCAACACGCCAAGTCCCCAGGCATGTACTTCAAATAGATGGTGAACAAAAGTACACGTCGTGTAGTCGGAACTACATGTCGTGTACTCATCCAAATTACACAGATTTATTAAAAATTATTATTATATTATACAAACCCTTGAGACGTGTACCATAGTGAAGGCATAAAGATGAGGCACAACACGTGATACATGTTTTATATATATGTGTTTAATTTAACATCTGTGTAATGTTCATTTCTACTCATTAGGTAATTATGAATGGGAATTCACCGGGTTGCCTCCAAGGTACAAGTTACGTACAAAGATAATTTTAAATGAATTTATTTGTTTAAAATTATGATGGATGAGAATCTCAAGGAAATTCAAAAAAGGGTTTAAGATAAAAGGATTGATTAATTAAAGATAATTAATTGATTCGAGCGTGATTTATCTTAAACAAGAACGATTAAAGAATTTAATGCTAGTTTTATTTATGCATAAATATCATTGCATGCATGGATGATCATGAGCTAGACCAAGACCTTTGTATGTGAATGGTTTATTTTAATTTATTTATTTAAATTAAATTTGTTGGCATGCGAGCCTTCTCCTCATTAATGTGTAGGGCATGCGTGCCCAAGGTTTCTTTTATGTAAAAACCCCTTTTTACCCCTCACCTTCATTTGATATAAATGCATATGTAATAGATGGATCTCCCAAGATAGAGGAGGTAGCTCAAGTCAGGAGCTAAGGTGAAACCAATCCAAGGAGATACAAAGGTAGATAGGTGGAAATCTGTAAACACAAACCCGAAAGGTTCAAGGTGTTTCTCCCCTAGGTCTTGGGTTAGTTTATCAACTACTCGATAAACTAACAATAGAACAAGCTCATGATCATACCATTTATTTTATTTCTGTCAGTTGCATGGTTTATTTATTATGGGTGTGTTGTCATGATCACATAATTAATGAATTAAACAAGCATGCAAGATGGAACTAAAATAAAACCGGCTTATGCGTAAATATTATCTTAGACATGGTTAATCACTTAAGTATATCCCACTTAATATTAACAAGAATGTAATCAAAGATAAATTGGAAATTTACGTATAAGGATAAAATCACTCAAAGAAATATTAAGTCGGTATAGCCTTCTATAATCTTGGTTAGAATCAAACCATAGTTCAAAGTGCTTGACCAACCCTAGTTGAGGTGATTTCAATTATTATGGAATTCTAATTCAAGGTTTTGGGTTGACTTGAATTGGTTCACATCAAGGGTTGAATGCCACAGTAGGACTTGGTATGACCAAGAGACAAAGGTTGAGGAAATCCAAAATAAAAGGATTTCAGGATTGGGGAGTCCACTTAGCGGATCGAGGGGCTTTGAGTTAATGTAGTTGTCATTTGGAATGCCTACCTAAAACCCTTCAAGTTTCTTGACCAACCCTAGTTGGGGTAATGCGAAGAACAATATGGATCTTTGCCACTAGAATATTTAGGCAACAGAATATTCCAAAATCAATGGTGAGGGCTATTGGATTTCGATAAAATAGTGGGAGACTAATAAGTATTAATTTATTTATTTGCCTCAGTTTTATCATGATAAAGTACTAAAACTTTTTCTCATCTTAAATTGTAGAAACGGTAAGAAAAATTAATTCAAACATATCATTGTGAACCATACTCGAGAAGGAAAACCTTTTCACTGGCACTAATTTCCAAGAGTGGCAAAGGCCTTTACGCGTCATACTTCACCACTAGAGGAAATTATATGTGCTAGAAGATCTTGTTCCAGTTGCGCCTGGGAAAGAGACCAGTGATGAGGAACTATCTCTCTATATGAAACATATAGATGATGCCACAGATTTCCAGTGTTTCATGCTATCTTCCATGTCTAATGAGTTCTTGAAGCAACATGAAAACATGGACATGTATAGCATGATGTCTCACCTTAAGGATCTCTACTAAGAGAAGGTGAGATAGGAGAGATATGAGATCTCCAATTATTTATTTACAACTAATCTTGGAGAGTCTGCGCCAGCAGGGCCTTATGTAGTCAAGCTTATTAGCTACATTGAACGCTTGGACATCTTAGGGATTAAGTTCCCGGATGAGTTGCGTACAGATCTCATCTTATCATCACTGCCCAAGTAATTCTCTAGCTTTATCATTAACTATAACATGAGAAACAATGAGAAGAGTTTATCGGAACTTCTGACCTTAATTCTCTAGGTAGATAAGGACATGGGGCGTAAAAAACCCACAGTCCTTATGGTGAATAAGAAAAGGAAGGACAAGGAAAAGGGGCCAAGGACTTATAAACGGTCTGAATCTCCCGAGCACCATCCCTCTAAGAAGGGGAAGATCCAAAGGCAGGGCAAGGAATGGGAGGCGGTATGTTTTGCATGTGGCAAGAAAGGCCACTAGAAGAGGAACTGCACCTAGAAGCATGGGAATGCTAAAGGTGCGTTCGTTATCGAGTGTAATCTTTCCATTTCTACACATTGGGTATTAGATACAGCTTGTGGGGCTCACATCTATATTCAAATGCAGGAACCAAATAGATTTATAAAGATTTCCAGAGGAGAGGTGGATCTTCGAGCTGCCAATGGCGCGAGGCTGGCTGCATTAGCCATTGGCGATTACCACCTCTCATTGCCAACTGGGATGATTTTGGTTTTATATAACGGTTATTATGTGCCTAGTGTTACCAAGAACATAATTTTTGTATCTTGTTTGGATATGGATGGATTTATTTTCAAATTTGGAAATAAGGGTTGTCTCTTTTATAAGAACAACGTATGTTATGGTATGGCGCATTTAAATAATAGTTTGTATCTATTAAATTATGAAAACCAAGTGTTGTCAATCAATAACGAAACAAACTCACGTGACTCATACATCACCCAGTTGTGGCATCACCATCTCAGTCATGTAAACGAGAAGAATTTGACAAAGCTCTTCCAAGATGGCTATTTAGAATCTACTGAGCTAAAACCACTTGATATATGTCATGCTTGTTTACAAGAAAAAATGACCAAGCCACCCTTCGGTGGACAAGGTGAAAGGGACACAGAGCTTCTAGGATTGGTGCACACGGATGTGTGTAGACCATTTCTAGTAGAATCTAGAGGTGGATATTCTTACTTCATTATTTTTACTGATGATTTGAGTAGATATAGCTATGTATACTTAATGAGGTATAAGTCAGAAGCCTTAGATAAATTTAAGGAATTCAAGAATGAAGTAGAGAATTAGCTTGGTAAGAAGATAAAGAAGCTTCGATCGGGTCGAGGTGGAGAATATCTAAACCAATAGTTCATCGATCTTCTACAGGAGTCTGGGATTCTATCTCATCTCACTTCTCCTTATACACCATAGTGGAATGGTGTTAGTGAAAGGAGGAACCGCACCTTGTTGGAAATGGTGAGGTCGATGATGAGTCATGCAGATCTTCCATTATCCTTTTGGGGATATGCATTACAAACTACAGTATACACATTAAAATGAGTAACAACTAAAGTGGAAAATGGAATTCCCTCAGAGTTATAGAATGGAACGAAACCCATTTTGTTGCACACACGTGTATGGGGATGCAAGGTGTTTGTTAAGTCCTTCTCATGAAACAAACTAGCACCCCGGGGCATGAGGTGTATCTTTATAGGATATCCCAAGGAAACGAAAGGATATTACCTATATAACCCTTCAAAAAAGAAATTGATTGTCGCCAGACAAGCCGTCTTTCTTGAGAGGGATCACATCCTCAAAAGGATAGTGGGAGCAAGATTGACTTCAACAAAGTTGATGCTCAAGATACACAGGAGTTGGTACAGGAAAAAGTTCCACAAGTCCCCGTGGAAGAGGTTCCAGAAACACAAGTACTACGTAGGATCTCAAGAGAGGTAAGGGAACCAGAGAGATTTGGCTTCCTAGTCATCGAGGACGGTGAATCATTATTGTTGGACAATGATGAATCTCTCTCCTACAAGGAAGCAGTAGAAAGCTCAGAAGCTACAAGATGGCTAGAAGCTATGAATTCTAAGATGGATTCCATGTATCATAACCAAGTCTGGGTTCTAGTCGATGAGTCAGTTGATGTAAAGCCTATTGGATTCAAATGGGTATTCAAGAGAAAACTGAACATGGAAGGTCAAGTTAGCACTTATAAAGCAAGGATAGTGGATAAAGGATTCAGACAACATCAAGGAATTGACTATGATGAAACCTTCTTACTTGTTTCCATGTTTAAATCCATAAGAATCATACTTCCCATAGCATCTTACCATGACTATGAGATTTGGAAAATGGATGTCAAAATAGCGTTCCTTAATGGGAACCTTCAGGAAGATGTCTATATGACACAACCAGAAGGGTTTGTGACACCAGGTGAATCCAAACGGGTTTACAAGTTGCAAAAATCCATTTATGGATTAAAGCAATCATTCAGGTCATGGAACATTCGATTTGATGAAGCCATAAATGAATTTGGGTTCATTAAGAACAAATGTGAGCCATGTGTTTATAAGCGGTTTAATGGGAATGTGATCGTTATCCTAGTAGTATATGTTGACGACATATTGCTTATTGGAAATGATATACCAGTCTTACAGTCAGTTAAGGACTGGTTGAACAAGTGTTTCTCCATGAAGGACTTGGGTGAAGTAACCTATATTCTAGGGATCAAGATCATTCATGATAGATCCAAGGGGCTGCTTGGACTAAGTCAAGGTACATACATTGACCAGATACTAAAGAGATTTAGTATGGAACAATCCAAGATGGGATTGGTTCCAGTGTCACATGGCCTACATCTTTCTAAGAAAATGCGTCCTCAGACACAATAGGAGAATAATAGAATGGGTAAGATCCCATACACTTTGGCTATAGGATCCATCATGTATGCACTATTATATACTAGGCTTGATGTTGCCTATGCACTGAGCATGGTAGGTGGATATCAAGAAGATCCAGGAGAACAGCATTGGACTGCTGTTAAGACTATCCTTAAGTATCTAAGAAGAACTAAGGATATGTTCCTGGTGTATGGAGGAGACGAGGAGCTTGTCATCAGAGGGTATGCTGATGCTGGTTTTTAGATAGATCAGAACGATTTGAATTTGCAATCTGGATATGTTTTTTGTCTTAATGGAGGAGTTGTGAGCTGGAAGAGTTCAAAGTAGCCGGTTATCACTAATTCTACAGCGGAGTCCAAATATATAGAGGCTTATGATGCAGACAAGGAATCTGTCTGGATTCGTAACTTTGTCCAGGAGCTAGATGTGGTGCCTAGTAGTAAAGATCCTATCACGTTGTATTGTGATAATACTACAGTGGTGGCTCTTGCAAAAGAACCAAGGTCACATCAACGGACAAAGCACATACTCCGGAAGTATCACCTCTTGAGGGATTTCTATCAAAGGGGTGAAGTTGCTATGAGCAGAGTGTCCACGGAAGAGAATGTGGTGGAACCCATGACTAAAGGCCTATCTCAGCAGAAGCGTGAATATCATGTGAGAGCTAGCGGGTTAAAGGTTGTTAGCAGTTGGCTCTAGTCCAAGTGGGAGTCTGTTGGAGTTGATGTCCTAGAACCAACTGCTTTGTACTTTATTCATTAATAAATATCTTTTCACATCTTGATTGTTCTTCTGCATGACAATGCATGTGATAATGTCCTAAGGATAGTTGTTGCACTGAAAGGTCATAGTGGATCTCTGCTATGATAAGAACCCTGAAGTGCCATAACACTGTTATTGAATATATGTTCTATGGCCGGATACTGTTATTTGAGGGACACAAATAATACAGACCATTAGGGGTGAGAACTCATAAAACTTTGAGGCACCTTCTCATGGTGTGCGCCCTTGGTAATATCCAGGATGATATTATAAGAATGAGACCCGCTAGTAGGAAATCCACATTTCATAGTGTCATTGGATGTTCCTATTTGAGGATGTGTGTTTTGGTCCTTAGACTTTAAGATTATTATTAATGGATATTACAACTCACGCACTTAGATGTATTGACGAAAATTATGACAACACACTGTTCGCAATGAGTTAGGATATGTTGGGTGTGTCACGGGTAATATTGCATTAATAGATAATGCGATAAATGATTTTTCCCCTCTGTTCTATAATGGAAGTAGATATCTCAGGCCCTTTGATGGAATTGATATAGCCTAAATAAATCCATGGACATGGTAAGGAATGGGAAAGTTCAATTCCGAGAAGTCAAAGAAATAATTATTGAGCACATGAGTTGATGGCACTAGCATAAAACCCGCTCGATTTGAGATATCAAGACAAATGGATTATATTACACGGTAAACGTTCGTAGAAGGTGACACGTCGTTGTGGAGTTAACTTCTTTCTCTATGGGTGCCTTGGCGTGTTGCTAGATGCTAACCTTGGACTTTAGGCAGGCTCCGCCTAATGTCACTGAGAAAGAGGCCTAGAGGGTCACACACTAAGTGTGTCCAAATATCTCAGTTAAATATTAATTTAACAAGTTGAATAAAGATTATTCCTGATTATGGTTTAATAATTATTCAAGGAAGCCTGATCGTATTTATTTCGACACTAGTTATTCGAGAGAATATATTGTTGGCGAAATAATATATTTATTAGCGAGTAATGCAGTGATATTTATTTGAGAAATAAATAGTCATTATTCAATGTCTAATAAATGTGGTGGAGGAAATAAAGAAAAAATGGAAAAATAAAAGTACACGTTGTGTATATTAAATATACACGCCGTGTATTTTTTTTTTCTGGGAATTTATGAGAAATAATATTATATATTTAATTAAATAATATTAGGTATAATTTGATGGGTGCGTGTCAAGTAATAATAATATTCAACTGTTATTATTAGATATGGGGTATTACTAAGAATTAAATGAAATGAATAAATTCTTTTGGGTAATTAATTCATTTTATTATTATTCTATGTAATTAAAAACCCAATTATATATTTCTCATTAGCCTAGCCATTTTTGGGGGGTTGTGCACAATGGATTTGAAAAAGCTCTCAAGCCAAGAGAGAATTCCTCTTCCACCAAGAACGCTCTCAAGCTACGAGAGAGAGATCCGCCTCCACCGGATCAAGGCGATCAAAGGCGAACATCGCAAGCGAAGGCTCTTCCGCACTAGCACCCGGAGATCCCTTCGGCGACGTCCAGAGATACGTGGATCATGTGTGGATCACCGCTAGAGGAATCCTACACATGGATTCTGCGACGCAATGAAGGATCACATCGGATCGTGACCGAAATATCAAAGAAGAAAGAATTTCATCAAGGTAATTCTTGTCAATTAATTAAATTAATTATAACCAACATATGATGATCGTATCTTTAGTTTCGAGACTCCCCTCTTTCTTTTTTGTTCTTCGTTCTATTCCGAAGATCCAGCGTTTTATTATCGTGATGGATCTTAGATTGATCGTTGTTAACGCTAAAATTAAAGTTGGGAGAACCCACCATCGCGCTTCCGCTGCACCCGGAACCTACAATATATATAAGTGTGGATTTCCTACTAGTGGGTTGTGTTCTCATAATCTCCTACACTGGAAATTGCCAAGGGCGTACACTATGAGAAAGTGTCTCAAAGTTCTATGAGTATCCACCCATGGTAGCTTATATCATTTGTTCCCCATAAAATGATATCAGCCAGCTATATAACATATACTTTAAGAATACTATCATGACATTTCTAGGTTCTCATCATAGTGGGGAATCGTTATGACCTTTCGGTGCAACAATTACTCTTAAGACATTATCACATTGTATTTCATGCATAAGAACAATCATAATGTGATAAGAACTTTATTAATATTCAAAAAAACGAATACATGTAATCATAAAGGACATAAAAGTTGGTTCTAGGGAATCAACTCCAACATCAGATATCCACAAACACCAAGTCGGTTTTTCTGCAAGAATTACTGACTACAGTCACCATAGCATCCCAGATTTCCAGAAGTGAATATAAAAGAAACTGTGCTCATACATCATCAGTAAATGTAACCTATACTGATTAGAGATTCCCATGAATCATGTTAAAGTCATTCACATGATCTATCTCTTGTCTTCCTTTCGTAAACCTTAAGCTGAAAAATCATCGAAACATGAAAACTTTGTTAAGGGTTGTTGGATTTTCATACATATCTGACAAGGCCTTCATAACATTCACTATTTTTTTTCTTCACCTGAATATTAAAAACAAAATTTCATATAAGATTCATTCTTGTTGATGTCAACACCTTTATATCCAAGCATTCCCATTCTTATTTCTCCATCAGCACTACCTTCACTCCGGACAAAGGAACTTTTAAGTCCTTTTGAATCATATGATCTTCAATCTATATCTTCCAGAATCCAAAATCCATTCCATCAAATTTATCAATCTGAATCTTCCCTTTATCTGATTTAATGTTTTATTTGTTACCAGTGTGCTAACTGGAGGCTTTGATACCACTTGTTGGGGATGAAAAATGGATTTGTGCTTCTGATAAGACCACTGGAACTTTGTACATCAATATATCGAAAGATCGCACATGGGAGACTCTATATAGTATAAAACCGATCTCTAGAATTTCACTTCCCCTCAACTAGGTGTACCGAAAGTAGGTAAACTTAGCACCCTACTCACTGCACGAAGTCAACCTTGATTGTGCACACAAGAAAGCTTGAAAACATTCCAAATACCGGAATTACATTCATAAAGAGTACATGCAATGGAAAAATAGAAATTAAGAAAGAACACAAGTATTTTACATGCTTCAGATGATGTGTCATACGTGCACGAGAGGAACACCACTACCACCTTTTTCATTATTACCAGGAAATGAAGAAGATTACAAAAGATTAAAAGGTGAAAGTAATCCTTACCAAACTCTCCTCTCCACAATAAATGCTTGGATTAACCACCACTCAAATTACACTTTTCATTGAAGGTGTCATGCACTTATATACTAAGTTCCATCCGGACAACCTGCAATACCTACTCTCCTGAAATCACATATCATTAAGCATGATTACCTACCCAGTGACCCTTCATCCTTGCTAAACTTTCGGACTTCCAACGCTTCACTATAGAACCATCAGTGGATGCAAACTTCTGATGGTCCTACTATCATTGGAGGAGTCCCACTTTGTTATCTGCATCTCACGTCCATCCCATCATCCGGTGACTGAAATTCCAGTAAAAGTAATTCTGATGGATGGCCTTCTGATGAACTAAAATAGACTTCACCTCCCAACACCCAATTGGTGCAGTCGGTTTCACCGCCTTCTGATCTTCATGGAGAGTATACCCCTTGGATCCAATCTTCACAAGAAACCCTTCACTTGGTCAAAGGCATCCACCGACTGAGCTCCCCTTCTGATGAATAGTGATTGCATCCAGAAACTCTACAAGTTCACCCTTACATAACAATCTAAAGAACCCTTACGTATCCCTTATGAATGTTAAGAACCCTTACGTAACTTTAGAAATTGACCCTTATGCAAGTCCTTTGGGTCTCCACACTTCCTCCTTCTAGACCCATCCATGTTACTTTTGATTGCACTACTTCTAGTTTGCTTGCTTTCATACTTTCGAACATTGGTCACGCTGCTCCACCATCTTCATCCTGTTTTAGAAATTAAACTTCTAGAATCACTCCTTTCAGAAGTTCCAAACTTAGTCAAAAATGGTTTTCACATGGATGAACCTAACGATCATATATGTCCCTATTAGACATATGTATCTAGACCATAGGGCATGCTTTATGAATATTTTCATGGAATGCATCAGTTCTCATTATAGCGGGAACTGTTATAACCTATTGATGCAATAAATATTCTATGGATATTATTCATAAGGCACAGGGAAGAGTAAACAGCGTGTAATAAGAATAAAACATGTATATATAAACCTAAATACTTGTGGGAGTAATCAAAAGTGCATAAAGAAAATTGGTTCTAAGGCACCAGCTCTATCAACATGTTATAAATTAGATTATCAAGATCTAAAATATATAAACAATTATTCAAGCACTCAAATCAATGAAACAACTCATTTAAATAAAATGAATAGCTTTAGTTCCCAATTACAAATTTAAAACTTATTTTGTCTATATAAGAGACCTCAATGTGATTTTTATTAATAGGTGTGTAGTAATAGTTTTCAAGTTCTATAAGTAATTCACTATGTATAAGAAAATCATATGACCACTCCACTAATGAATCAACCCTTCATTTCTATTACATGGATTTATTTCTTCCTTCATCAACTCTCATTTTTTTTAGTTCTTGAAAATTTTCACAAATGAGTAATAACTAGTGTGGACCGCCCACGGTACTTCTTAACCTCATATAGGTATTTTAGTCAATTTTACTTAAAATTCCCTGACTTGTTGTAGTTTAAGAATTTCCCTTCTTTTACAACACCCCTTTTAGTTTTAGTGAAGAAGTCTTCCTTATTCCTCTTTTGATCATTGTTTTTACTTTTATTTCTTCCCACCATCAGTGTGGTGATTTGAGTGAGAATTATTTAGATCATACTCAGCAATCCCCAACATATTTTGGAAATCAAGTAAAGACTTATTGAACTCATTTATTTATAGCTAACAATGAAATGTTGATACATATTAAATAATTATTGTAGTATAAAATCAATATCTAGATCAAGCATGGATGGAGATCCTAATCTATCCAAGTATTTCATGTACCCAGACATATTATGTATATGTGTGGAGATGGAATATCCCTTGACCATCTTGCATCGAAAGGGAATATTTGATAGTTTATACCTCTCAAATAAATATATTTTCAAAATATATTAATATATTCTCCCGGTATGATTAATAATTTATGTTATACATAAGTTAATTGTGATATTCACCAATATATCCAAATGCATCACATGCAAAAAGTTCATGAAATTATTTCCATATAAAGGATTAAAACCATATAAAAAACCACAT